>OX352304.1:4664389-7274389 GCA_947086415.1 Pammene aurita
TTTCTCGGTAGGTACATGAAAATTCTTGGTATAAAATATTGTAAAATTGCTTGATACTTGAACTTGCTTATAATCAGAATCACATTTCCAAGTATGAGAGGTATTTCATAGAATCGAAAGGCAACAATGACGCATATCAGGGCGGAAGGAATTATGTATTTTTAATGAGAATCCACTTGACCTAATTAATGCTTCTTGACTAAGGCCTGGTTAAGGAAACTGCATCAATTTGCATATGAAACATGTACGGATAGACAGTTAATATAATTTTAAGGATTTTTTTTCGCAATAACAATAAATAGGTACATGATAATGACCTGGTGCCGGATTCTAATTTTAAAATACATTAACAAAACAATAAGAACACAACCTATCTCAAACATAACTCCAGCACACAACAAACAATCAACGAATATTCAAGTTGTATTGGAGTTGTGTTGGAATATTTCTCAAGCAAATTCTGATATTTCTGATTTAGATGTTTATGCCGTAGCTCTATTGCGTTGTTAACGCATTGGAGTTGTATTGAAGTTGGACGTGTCTATACGTGTTTCAAAGTTAGAATACGACCCATGGTATGATATGAATAATGACATGGTATGAAGAAGTTCAGAAAAAATATAGGTTTGTAACAGGGATGTTACAGAACTCTGGTTCCGGTTCCGTTAAGTCGGAACTTCCGATTAGTTTTAAACATCCGCTTCGGTTCCGGTTCTGTTACTTTTAAAACAGAAGTTATATCGGATGTCATAGCAACACAGCGGGGGGAAATGAGCGGCTTACATCAAAAACAAACCTGTCAATAGACTCAGCTTAGACCTACCCCTAACATTTCGTCTACCTATCACTCGGGCTCTGATTCTGGTTCCGCTTTCGTTTTCGGTTCCGATTCCGTTTCTGGTTCCGATAAACTAAATTTAAAACATCTGATTCCGCTTTCGGTTCCGATGAAACCATATCTGTTACATCCCTGGTTTGTAATACTATTTAAGGATTACTTAGCGCTTACGGTACAACGATAACACGCAGTGCACCACGCTAGTCCTACAGAATTTAATGGTCAGTCCATTTCCTTAAATCAAGCATCAATGGAGTATTAACTGTATCTAATGAATTGATGCACCTATACATTAAGAACAGGACAAATAGAATGGACTCAGTTCGTGATCAAGGCTGACAATTGCAGATTATATCTCAAACGCTCAAGAGGCTCAGTCTCACCCATTCGATCGATTCATGTCGCTGTATAGTGTTCTCATTAGGATTAAAGATGGCGACCATAGAAATTTATTGCAATTTGTCTTATTGTTTGCCTTTGTGTGACCAGGTAAACATACCCTACTTTACTACTATTCGTGAGAGTATATTCCATAGTAACTCAAAATGTAATCCATCATGTCAGGATAAATAAATAAATATTATAGGACAATCTTACACAAATCGACCTAGGCCCACGGTAAGCTCAATAAGGCTTGTTATGGGTACTAGACGACGATATATATAATAGATAAATATGGATAAATACTTAAATAAATAGCAAACATCCATAACTCAGGAACAAATATCTGTGATAAACACACAAAATTTATTTGTCCAGGGCATTTGCCCTGACCAGGATTCGAACCCGGGACCTCCTGCTTCGTAAGCAGTGTCACTACCGACTAGGCCAGGAGGCCGTTAAAAACCTTATCTCTAAAAAAAGGTTAAAATCGAATCTAATGATACTTGTAGAATCTTGGGAAATTCGAGAGAACTCTGCAAATATTATAAGTGTGTACACCTAGAGTTCATTTAGTATTTTTTACAACTCAGGCATTTTCTTTCTTTAATTGACATTTGGTGAAGTATAAACCATGACGGAATGCTTGCATTGATTTCTTATAATATGCCTTATAATGGATGAATTGTATCTTATGTTCTTTTCGGGATAATAATCGATCTAATTGGCATATTTCATTCAAATGTGTTAAGCCGGTTTTGCAAAATGGAGGAAAAAACATCCAAAGTTCCAAAAGAATATTAATAGAATCATAGCTACGTAACACAATAGAGACAACAATGACATGCTTATCTATCTATTCACCGTATAGTCTAACATTCTAACACGGTCGGCCCCTATGCAGTGATAACTTATCAATTGTCACGGCTGATGTGGCCGCCCATACTCCGGAAACTGGCGATAACCGGCTAATTCAGGTTATCAGGGGACAATTGACCTTATTACACGTAATTGTTAATTAATACTATTGAACCTTTAAATGATAGAGAAATGAAAGCGAAGTGTAGGATTTATTAGTTCCCTTTATAAGCCACGGCAACTTCACATTCCGCATAAACTTTAGGCTTTCCACTGAGAAGGGGTTGAGCGGAGATGAGAGGAGACGTGCGGGAATCAAGCAATGGCCCTGTTTTCACTGAGACGGGGATGAGCGAAGATGAGTGGAGACGTGGGAAAATCAACCAATAGGCACCCTTTCCACGGAGACGGGGATGAGCGAAGATGAGTGGAGACGTGGGAGAATCATCCAATAGGCCCCCTTTCCACTGAGACGGGGATGAGCTGAGATGAGAGGAGACGTGCGGGAATCAACTAATAGGTTCCCTTTTCACTGAGACGGGGATGGGCGGATATGAGTGAAGACGTGCGGGATTCAACCAATAGGTTCCCTTTCCACTGAGGCGGGGATGAACGGAGATCACTGGAGACGTGCGGGATTCAACCAATAGGCTCCCTTTCCACTGAGGCGGGGATGAACGGAGATGAGTGGAGATGTGCAGTAATCAACCAATAGGCTCCCTGTTCACTGAGACGGGGATGAGCGGAGATGAGAGGAGACGTGCAGGAATCAACCAATACTTAGGCTCCCTTTCCACTGAAACGGGGATGAGTGGAGATGTGCAAGAATCAACCAATAGGCTCCCTTTCCACTGAGACGGGGATGAGCGGAGATGAGTGGAGATGTGCAGATTAATTAATATTGACCATCATAAACCTTCTGATGACTTATGTTAGTTTTCCTACTCGCCTTCAGATCCTGGCAAAATGTATCGATTCTCTCACGAGTATCATATACATAATAAGTATTAGATACTTCACAATAATGACATACTTTCCGTCGTTGCATCAAAATGAACAACTAAAATAACTTTGTAACTAAGTTTGGTGCTCCGCGGCGATCAAAGGGTCACTTTGCGCGGTGTTGCCCCAGGTCAGGACCCGCACTGACCCCGCATACCAACATTGCCCACTCACTGCTGTGTCATTAACACGGGTAGTGCAAGAAGTTCAATCATAATCCTTCCTTCCTTCTTCTTCCTTTAGCCGTCAACACAGCGAATCCTCCTTTTTTGTAAAAAAATAAACGTTTATTCACACTTCGCTTACACTATTTACAAATAAAATGTTCTTCTGCCAAACCACAGAATGGTTTGTCGGCAGACGAGGCTCCTGTTAATTAACGTAAGCTAAGGGCCTGTTTCACAATCTCCAGATAAACTTATCTGCCAGTTAAAATGATTGCTATCCTTTTCTCCAGTCATATAAAAGAAAAGGACAGCAAACATTTATCTGACAGATATGCTTTAACTGGAGATTGTGAAATATAGGCTTAATAAACTTAAACTTATCTACTACTTTTCTATTCTATTGATGGCTGTTAAAGTCCATTTTTAAACATATGTATACTTTTTATTTATGACATGATGTAAGGGGTTAACTTTATAATCTGAGCGTATAGTATAAACATGCATTGTATGTATAGTTTACAAAGGTTGTATTTGACCTTTTATTTTATCTAATAGGAAATTACTTAATTTCTTTTTAAATGTTTGTTTTGTCATCCTTGTGGTCTTCAATTCCGGAAAGGGTCGGCAACGCGCATGTGACTCCTTTGCAGTTGCAGGCGTCCATAGGTTACGGTAGCTGCTTACCATCAGGCGGGCCGTATGCTTGTTGGCCGCCGTCGTGGTATTAAAAAAAAACATAATAAACTGAGGCATCATCATCCTCCTACCGCGCGTCTTGGACGAAAAACTACCCTAAATATATTGTTCCGGAGTTCATGAAAAGTGTAGTATTTTTTGTGTACTTCGCGAACAGATTATTCCTCATACATTTATTCTATGTATAGATTAATTAATTCGGTAAATAATACTTCTACGCGAAAGTAATGTTTCGTAAAATTGACTTTTTAGCAATAAAATTTATCTTAAATTAGACTAATATTGAACTCCCCAAGTTACAAAACTATTCGTGTAACAATGTTCAAAACAACGTTATGAGTAATACTGATGTTAACACGTCAATTTTATCTAAATAATAATCAGCCTAAACATACAACAAACAGCTTTAATTTAATGTGTTTGAATTAACAAGCGCGGGTGGTAATAAACATTCTTATACAAACAATTAAATTAATTTAAGTTCAAAATCTAACTTTTAGAACTAACGCATAATTAATTAAGTCTTTGTTTATATTTTAATGAACAAACATTTGTCTTGAACATTTTACTGAAACATGAGTTAATTCATCTGTCATATTTAACCTTCAGAAAATTTAAACTAAGTATTAACATAATTACTTTATAGCTTGAAACTACTCCGCGACAGCTGTCTAGGGTCATTTGATATTATCACAGACATATATTATAACTTAGACCTTTCACAGTCATAGGCACACCTTGGACTAGTTTAGCAAGTTAATATTTAAATACGCACCAAATACTGAAATGAGTAGTATAATGTAAAATTCTAGTTATAAGTTTTTTTTTAATAAATAGTTCTAAATTTTTTTTAGCTACGTAACGGGCTCAAATCCTTAACACACCGAGGTCATCCCAAGAAGCCTGTGGTAATACCACGACGATCCTGCACTTTTAGACAGAGTTAGGTTGGCTAGACCCTTAGCTGGCATGGCCACGCACAATGCCCCGATACTTGCGTGCTAAGCGCGGAAACCGGAGCCCATATAACCATAACATATGCACCAAGTTTAATATCGTAGAAAACCAGCGCTAGCTGACATACTAACTAGCATTTTGCTGAGCAGGGTCCATTTCGTGGTGCTACACCTATACGTCTTTATTTTGTTTGTCTGTAAATTTCTATTTTGTTTGTATGCAATATTGTGTACGTCATGAATAACAATATCTTGAATCTAGAAATACCCTAAGCGTGTTACACATGCCGCTCGGAAACAATTCTGCTTGATGGTTACATTACACGTCGTTTTGCACTACTTTTCCCCAGCGGAAACTTTTGGCAATGATATAATCTAATTATTTATATAATGTCTCATAATACTGTATCAAACCCAGAAATTTAGGATTTCTTTTCTTGAAGTGGTTCGCATTATTTGACCTCCAACACTTTACAGCTGCCAGATGTCAAGATCTAGAATTAAGAATATTATATCAAATAATAGCAAACTGAGGTATTATAGGGGTTTCGTTGGTCGCATTATTGTGTCATATCTGACGTGGCTAGCTCTCCGTCTATCTAGTTAGTTTTCTACTACTATTATTTCTAGATCAGGGCATCTGGTTCATCAGTGCTCGGATCTTCTAATAAACGAACTAACTAGAGTAGTAGTAGTTTCCTACCTTATTGCGTCCTAGTTTCCTTTCTTGTTTTGGAAGGTCTGGCAAGAATGGCACTGGCTTTCGCAAAAACTATTTCCGAGCGGACCCCAGGTTCGAATGAGCCGTGTCAAAGAGCCGCAATAAGCGCAAGGAGGATGACGAGAGTTGTGTTCAGGCGAACACCTGCATCCACTTAGCTGTTTCCAACGCCGACCGTTATTGCACCTTATTACAAAGGAATAAAGTTCAAAAGTGTAAACGATATTTGACGTCGACTACACAAAGGAGGCTCTAAGCTCTCTCTCAGGCCCTTCAACGCGCGTCTTCGCGCATGGCTTATCATCCATCTTACCTACGTGACCGCGGCAAACCTACGTTTTTTGTCCTTCCTGGCCCCATCCTTACTAATATCGCTTAAAAAATGTTATCTTGCATTCCAGAAAAGACTTAAATATTAAAAGTATTATTGATACATCAAAGAAAGAAAGAAAGAAAATACATTTATTTAACGCCACAAACACACAAAAACAAAGCAAGTAATAAAACAACACAGAGACGTCAAATAGGAATCCCCACTAAGCATGATGCCGCGGCAATTTGAACCATGGCGCTGGTTTTCAGTGGGGACCTGACTTATGAGCTACACTAAACTATGACTAAATAGAGTACACCACGGCAATACATACATCAAGGCATCTGAATGAAATAGTTATTTTAAAAACACACAATAAAATAAAGTAGCTCGTACCTAATGTACAAGTATATCTTCAAACAATCGTGTCATGAATATGTCAGATGGCATTATTACGCAAGTGTAAAAACGTTATATTACGACATAAAATATATTTTTCACTTCTCATGCTCAAAAAGTGTGTCATATTATGCTTACCAAGGCGGACTAAAGTAGTACATTTAGCCTCTAGGGCTAAAATGTATACATATTTATGATTTAAAAGACATTTTAAATTGACCAATCGGAACACTTCACCATATTAAATCCACCAATCACAACACATATCGAAGTTAATCGGAACTTTTTTGGTGCGTATACTGTGTAAATAATTTAAGTCCTTAAAAGAAACATTGTATTTAATATTAACCAATCAGAATACAGCAATGTTAAAATCGACCAATCAGGAAACGCAATCTATTTCTCAAAACATGAGGTGTTTTTTTGTCCCTACTTCACAATCATTAAAAAGATCTTTATTTATTTTATGGAAGCGCTTTAAAGCGTGTTTAAAGAGCTACAGTCTGGCCAGCCAATGAACAGCAGTACAGCGAACAAAAGTATGACAACACTAAGAATCAGTGAAAAAAGCAGCAATGATCATCAAATTTTATGTTTTTAATTGTAGTTGGTATTTCCGCCCCTTTCATTTGGTGACATTTACGGTGTGTAAAAAGGAGATGGATATATTTCGCCTGATCTGTCATCAACTGCAACAGATAATCTGGTTGAGGCAGTTGACATAATGCCTTAAAAGTGAATTTAAATTTAATTAGGAACGTTGCAGGAGTTCTATCTCACTCGCGCTTAAGATGAGAGAGTGAAATGCACTAGAAACAAATTCAATGTGAATTTAAATGTTCGTCATGAAATACGGTGTCTCATCTCATCACAAAGGGTTGCCACATGTAGGTATTTTGAATTTGCCGCGCGTTTCTAATCACAGAAATGGTTTGCCAGACTGTAATTGGCTACTTTCCTAAAAAAATATATTTAGTCCGTCAGTTAGATTAACAAAAAATATTGGACAAGTATTTTTTATTTTGTCAATCAAACAAAAATTGGTGTAGATATAGCCCGTTAAAGTTCCGCGTGACGTCACATTTCAGTACAATTTTTAGTATAATATGACATCACGCGGAACTTTAACGGGCTATATCTTCACCAATTTTTGTTTGATTGACAAAATAAAAAATACGTGTCCAATATTTTTTGATAATCTAACTGACGGATTAAATAGAATTATATTTTTTTTACCCAGGAAAGTACCCAATTATACCGTCGTATGTGGCATTTATTTGCGGTGTTTATATTTTGTATCTATGTCAAAGAAGTTAAAAAAATTAAAAGATGGTCAAGTTAAACCATAATTTCAGCTTAGTTTAGTTATTACTTATTGTGCGTAAATAATAAGTATTTTTATCGTATTTTCTCGCAATCGAAATGAAAAATAGTTTATCTACACTCATATTGTCAAGTTCTCTAAAACGTGTTCGAAAACGGTAGGCAATGGCTAGCATTACCACGACCGATTTTACTATGATAAGCTTTTTATCCGTAGCAGTAACGTAATTTTAACTTTTCATGCTCAATTATTGATGTGCTATGAGTTTTGATAACATAATGTACACCTGCACCCTCCCGGGGATCCGCCGACAGCCCGACACGCGCCCGCGCGACCGCCGGCACAATCGAGTTGGCCATGGTAGCGGTGCGATGGCGGCCATTCTATGGTTTCCAAATAAGGCATTTAGAATAAATAATATGAGTGTAGATAAAGCAGTGTATGCAACTGTACGTAATTAGGCCTTAAAACACTCGTGTGATCTTATTATGAAATTCGCCTGCGGCTCATTTCATAAAACCACACTCATGTTTTAAGGACCCTCATTACGTAACAGTTACATAAGATCACACGAGTGTTTTAAGGCCTAATTACGTACAGTTGCATACACTGCTTTATCTACACTCATATTATTTATTCTAAATGCCTTATTTGAAAACCATAGAATGGCCGCCATCGCACCGCCACCATGGCCAACTCGATTATGCCGGCGGTCGCGCGGGCGCGTGTCGGGCTGTCGGCGGATCCCCGGGAGGGTGCAGGTGTACATTATGTTATCAAAACTCATAGCACATCAATAATTGAGCATGAAAAGTTAAAATTACGTTACTGCTACGGATAAAAAGCTTATCATAGTAAAATCGGTCGTGGTAATGCTAGCCATTGCCTACCGTTTTCGAACACGTTTTAGAGAACTTACAATATGAGTGTAGATAAACTACTAATGCATTACTCTGGTCTAAAAGCCATATTACCACGTTATTTTCCCGAACGAAGTGAGGGAAAATAACCACCTCGTGGTAATATGGCCTACTTTAGACCCTTGTCAAACAATCTACTATTTGAGTAGTTTGACTAGTTACTAAAAGTTAGAACATATTTTTACACTTGACTATGTACAGTCACCGGCAATAGTATCTTCCTACACGAAGACCTCAAAAATAAGTGACACTCTCTTATTCGTAGGGTCATCAGAGCGTGTCACATATTTTTGCGGCCTTCGTGTAGGAAGATACTATCGCCGATGACTGTACCTATGATATAAGAAGCAATTAAGCGGATGAGGTGCTCAAAATTGCCCTAACATACTGTTAATTTCTTGACAGTTTAGTCGTGTTTAGATCTCTTTGAATACGTCGTCAGCTCTGCTTCATTTGCCGGTGTCCATGTAAGTATGTACAGTCGACCAATTTGATTCCTAGGCCACTCTAGAACCTTGTCACAATATTAGCTAGTTTGGTAGCGAATAGGTTACGTTTATACGTATCCACGGGCAACTGTCATTACGACAAGGTTCTACAGTGGCCTAGGAATCAAACTGGTTGACCGTACACCCGTTTTAGCGCGTGCAAGCATTAACTTGTGGGTATTTAGTTACATGAGTCAATTAGGCCACCAGACAGGATTACCGCAAAGTCCGTGACAAATAAGTTGTATATACATTCCTATTCGTAGGTATATACTTAGTAACTCGTTGACGGCAATGACAAATAAATACTTGCCTAATTAATTAGATTTCAAACGAGGTATTTACTCTCGAGGACGCATTGCTGTAGCATAACTGCTATGTTTAAGTAGAGAAGACATCGCTGGCTCGGTCTTGTACATCGCTTGGACCCTGAGAGACTACCGCGCCAAGTAATGCCGGGTCAGATAGCAAACATAATAAGGTTTAAAGACTCATGTAAGCGGGACATGAACAGGTTTGGCATTCGGACCGACGGTTGGGTGAAACGCGCCGAGATGAGACCCGAATGGCGTCACGACATTAAAGTCGGAACTTCAAAGCATGACGATGACTGGCTGGAAAACCTTAAGCAGAAATGTCTTCGTCGTGGTCTACCACCTCCTGCGGACTCGCGTTTTGTGTACGATCGATGTGGCAAGAAATGCCGTGCTGCTATAGGACTATAGCCATCAACGGAGATGCGGGAACCCGTAAACCCACAAGCGCTGCAACAAACATCTACATCAGATGCTGTGGCCAATGATGATGATGATGATGAATTAATTAAAACTGATTGTTATCGTGCAGTCACTGGCAATAGTATCTTCCTACACGAAGGTCGCAAAAATATGTGACACGCTCTTATTTGTAGTGCCATAAGAGCGTGTCACATATTTTTGCGGGCTCCGTGTAGGAAGATACTATTGTCGCTGACTGTACTTGCATGAATTTTGATTCATTTATTTAGCAGTTAGTACGTAAATAATTATATAAAATTATTAATGATACTTACGAATGACCGGCATGCAGTAGCGGTATTCTTTGTATGGGAAATCCTGGATTCCGGTGAATAAAAAAAATAATTTATTGGTTACAATTATGGTATTGGCCCATACAAGCAATAACATGCAGTATTGCATGCCCTAGCTAGACCAAACAGTGCATAAAATCTAATTTAGGTGTTTAAAAAACATGAATGACGATTTCTATAAGTTTACAACCATCCTCATTTCAATTTGCATATAGGTGGGAGAACTTTCAGATTCTGTCAAAATACCCTGATTCACACACAACCAGACTTCACGCACACTACCACACTTTTGGGGGACAGGTCGTTGACCGCATATACTTTTTTACAGGTTGCCATTATTAGTTTCATACTAATCACACCTCCTTTGAGAAATTTAAACTGTAATGTTTTCCTTTGTAAGAAGACAGAGAAATAACATATTTTATATTGCGTTCCTTGTCTATCCTGTTTATGTCACATGATGTATTATGTTTGATTATAAAAGATTAAATGATTTTTGAAATGAGTTATCGAGATACGTGTTTTGGAAAGTTAGCTAGCCGAACAAACCGCGAAGCACTTCGTTCGTCGAATCGACTATTTGCATCACTCTCTTTCGAATATGCAAGAGCGATGGAAACGGACATAACGAAATGTTGATATTCGAAATTCACGGTTGGCCTGTTCTAGACTAGAAGTCGCTTATTTATATAGGTAGAAGTGAAAGGAAATATGTCTGAATATTTTATTAAGAGTTGTTTCGATGTATTGTAGATTAGATAGGTACGAGTATATATATATATACTCGACCATAGAGATATATACATATATATATACATATATATATATATATATGTATATATATATATATATATATATATATGTATATCTACCTGTCAATTACCCATGCAAATAAATCTAAATGTTATCCTATTAATTAATTAATTAATGTTATTTACTAATTAAGTTTCGCATAATTTCGTGTGAATTTTGTTTTTGTACTGGAGCCGGCCATACTATAAATTTATCAAAATTCCTACCCGTTGGCTTCCATTAAGCTTTGTAGAGGATATCTTGGAGATCAAGAAAACATCTTAAAGGTCCTAAATGGTCGCTAGTAGGTATGTGCGTGAATCAACTTTTAGGACACTTATTATCTTTTACGATAGGAAAACTTAGCAGATGACTTTAGGATGATACTAATTATGAAGCGTTATAATAAGACTTCCAAAACAAAACCTGGGGCAACGTGCTTTGCTAGGTTACGACACAAAAATAAAAAATATATATTTTGGTAAACTTGTGCATTGAACTTGTACATTTTATTGTACCGTATTCATGCAAATAAATAATTCTGTATTTGTATTTGTATTGAATGTTGGCTTGATTGTTTACTGAATAAACATGAACTTAGCCGAATTGTAAACAATCTATTCGTTTTGAAAAAAAAAATACTTTTCTTAAAGTTGATATATTGCGTCAATTTGAAAATACACAAAAATTACACTATGTCATTTATCTTTAAGCCTACCTACCGCTCCAAATATTTGCCACACGGTATGGTGCACTTCAAATAGAAAATTAAACACCCGGTAGGCGTTTAGGATTTGCTTTTATTTTTTCAAGATTCATAATTATTTATAAGTTATGGATGTTTTCCTTGTGAAATAGGAAATTTCAAAATAAGTATTTTTTTTATTTTACATGTTTTTTCTTCGGAATGGTGTCAAAATTATACCATAAATGAATTGGGCATCCCTGATTTATACGAAAACGACACCAAACTTGGCCTAGTAGCTTCACTGATGTAGATATCAAGATATAGTTGAGAGCCCCCCCCCCCCTAAGATTTTACATCAAAAATCTTGGTGGCTCCACTTCTCAAATCCACCCTTGGGTCCTAACGAATAATCATGCTGAAGGAAATCTCTTGTTCACGGAAAGCCGTATTTTTATAGCTACACCTGTGACTAATAGATATGTTGTAAATTTTAAGTTACATCAAGCACTGAAACCACCTTAGATGCATATTTGTTTTACCCAGTAGGAAGTATTTTGTGCAATACAGCTTAAAATAAAGTAAAATGTGCTGTAGGACTCCCACTACCGCAATACTTTTACGCCCATTTTATCAATTTAACGACTTAATACAATACATTGTTATTAAATCAAATACAAACATTGAAAACATTGAAAAAATAATCAACCCAACAGGACTTGAACCTGTATCGATACGCCTTGCCGGGGCTCGATCGCTTTACCAATTAGGCTATGGGTCAAGTTACTAAGTTGAGGAAATTTTCAATGCATTCAATCATCTTTTTGCATTTATTTAGATCTACTTCGGGTTTACAGCAGCCGTAAGCGACATCTAGGTACTAACTACTAGAGTCAGATACCCTTCCCGCCGACACTATCGCAAGTGTCACAACGGAAATATATAGGGCGCTGCTATCAACTCATAATTATTTTTGCATGTTTTTAAAGTGGGGCATTTCACTCATACAATAGATTGTTGTTAAATCAAATACAAATATTGAAAACATTGAAAAAATAATCAACCGTTAAAAATTTAAATAATCTTACACAAATCGGCCTGGTCCATGGGTAAGGCTTATGACGTGGGTACTACACGACGATATATATATATATATAACGGCCTCCTAGCCTAGTCGGTAGTGACCCTGCCTATGAAGCAGGAGGTCCCGGGTTCGAATCCTGGTCAGGGCATCTATTTGTGTGTTCATCACGGATATTTGTTCCTGAGTTATGGATGTTTTCTATGTATTTAAGTATTTATCTATATTTATATATTATATATATCGTCGCCTAGTACCCACAACACAAGCCTTATTGAGCTTACTGTGGGACTAGGTTGATTTGTGTTAGATTGTCCCATAATATTTAATAATATTTATTTTATTTATATATAATAAATACTTAAATTCATAGAAAACATCCAGAACTCGGGAAATATCTGTGATAAACACACAAAAATCGATGGTCTTTTAATCAAACCAGCCGCAGAAAAGGGTCTTATTTTTTTACAGGATTATAATGTTCGTTTAGTATATTTTAAATAGTACTGTAATAATTGCCGTGTGGTGCCGGCTTAGAATTGCTCCACCCCAACTCTTCCCGTGGGTGTCGTAAGAGGCGACTAAGGGACATACCGGGGGGCGGGCAGCAGCGCCCCTGCAGAAAAATCCCACCACCAAACTGCGATTCCCAACCCGCATGCCCAGCGTGGGGATTATGGGCATTACCCCTTTATGATTTTTGAGCCTACCATTTTGAAATTATTACAGTACTATTTAAAATATACTAAACGAACATTATAATCCTGTAAAAAAATAAGAACCCCTTTCTGCGGCTGGTTTGATTATAAGACCATCGATTTTTGTGTGTTTATCACAGATATTTCCCGAGTTCTGGATGTTTTCTATGAATTTAAGTATTTATTATATATAAATAAAATAAATATTATTAAATATTATGGGACAATCTAACACAAATCAACCTAGTCCCACAGTAAGCTCAATAAGGCTTGTGTTGTGGGTACTAGGCGACGATATATATAATATATAAATATAGATAAATACTTAAATACATAGAAAACATCCATAACTCAGGAACAAATATCCGTGATGAACACACAAATAGATGCCCCGACCAGGATTCGAACCCGGGACCTCCTGCTTCATAGGCAGGGTCACTACCGACTAGGCTAGGAGGCCGTTATATATATATATCGTCGTGTAGTACCCACGTCATAAGCCTTACCCATGGACCAGGTCGATTTGTGTAAGATTATTTACATTTTTAACGGTTGATTATTTTTTCAATGTTTTCAATATTTGTATTTGATTTAACAACAATCTATTGTATGAGTGAAATGCCCCACTTTAAAAACATGCAAAAATAATTATGAGTTGATAGCAGCGCCCTATATATTTCCGTTGTGACACTTGCGATAGTGTCGGCGGGAAGGGTATCTGACTCTAGTAGTTAGTACCTAGATGTCGCTTACGGCTGCTGTAAACCCGAAGTAGATCTAAATAAATGCAAAAAGATGATTGAATGCATTGAAAATTTCCTCAACTTAGTAACTTGACCCATAGCCTAATTGGTAAAGCGATCGAGCCCCGGCAAGGCGTATCGATACAGGTTCAAGTCCTGTTGGGTTGATTATTTTTTCAATGTTTTCAATGTTTGTATTTGATTTAATAACAATGTATTGTATTAAGTCGTTAAATTGATAAAATGGTCGTAAAAGTATTGCGGTAGTGGGAGTCCTACAGCACATTTTACTTTATTTTAAGCTGTATTGCACAAAATACTTCCTACTGGGTAAAACAAATATGCATCTAAGGTGGTTTCAGTGCTTGATGTAACTTAAAATTTACAACATATCTATTAGTCACAGGTGTAGCTATAAAAATACGGCTTTCCGTGAACAAGAGATTTCCTTCAGCATGATTATTCGTTAGGACCCAAGGGTGGATTTGAGAAGTGGAGCCACCAAGATTTTTGATGTAAAATCTTAGGGGGGGGGGGGGCTCTCAACTATATCTTGATATCTACATCAGTGAAGCTACTAGGCCAAGTTTGGTGTCGTTTTCGTATAAATCAGGGATGCCCAATTCATTTATGGTATAATTTTGACACCATTCCGAAGAAAAAACATGTAAAATAAAAAAAATACTTATTTTGAAATTTCCTATTTCACAAGGAAAACATCCATAACTTATAAATAATTATGAATCTTGAAAAAATAAAAGCAAATCCTAAACGCCTACCGGGTGTTTAATTTTCTATTTGAAGTGCACCATACCGTGTGGCAAATATTTGGAGCGGTAGGTAGGCTTAAAGATAAATGACATAGTGTAATTTTTGTGTATTTTCAAATTGACGCAATATATCAACTTTAAGAAAAGTATTTTTTTTTTCAAAACGAATAGATTGTTTACAATTCGGCTAAGTTCATGTTTATTCAGTAAACAATCAAGCCAACATTCAATACAAATACAAATACAGAATTATTTATTTGCATGAATACGGTACAATAAAATGTACAAGTTCAATGCACAAGTTTACCAAAATATATATTTTTTATTTTTGTGTCGTAACCTAGCAAAGCACGTTGCCCCAGGTTTTGTTTTGGAAGTCTTATTATAACGCTTCATAATTAGTATCATCCTAAAGTCATCTGCTAAGTTTTCCTATCGTAAAAGATAATAAGTGTCCTAAAAGTTGATTCACGCACATACCTACTAGCGACCATTTAGGACCTTTAAGATGTTTTCTTGATCTCCAAGATATCCTCTACAAAGCTTAATGGAAGCCAACGGGTAGGAATTTTGATAAATTTATAGTATGGCCGGCTCCAGTACAAAAACAAAATTCACACGAAATTATGCGAAACTTAATTAGTAAATAACATAAATTTATTTATTAATAGGATAACATTTAGATTTATTTGCATGGGTAATTGACAGGTAGATATATATATATATATACATATATATATATATATATATATATATATATATATATATATATATATATATATATATATATATATACATATATATATATATATATATATATACTCGTACCTATCTAATCTACAATACATCGAAACAACTCTTAATAAAATATTCAGACATATTTCCTTTCACTTCTACCTATATAAATAAGCGACTTCTAGTCTAGAACAGGCCAACCATGAATTTCGAATATCAACATTTCGTTATGTCCGTTTCCATCGCTCTTGCATATTCGAAAGAGAGTGATGCAAATAGTCGATTCGACGAACGAAGTGCTTCGCGGTTTGTTCGGCTAGCTAACTTTCCAAAACACGTATCTCGATAACTCATTTCAAAAATCATTTAATCTTTTATAATCAAACATAATACATCATGTGACATAAACAGGATAGACAAGGAACGCAATATAAAATATGTTATTTCTCTGTCTTCTTACAAAGGAAAACATTACAGTTTAAATTTCTCAAAGGAGGTGTGATTAGTATGAAACTAATAATGGCAACCTGTAAAAAAGTATATGCGGTCAACGACCTGTCCCCCAAAAGTGTGGTAGTGTGCGTGAAGTCTGGTTGTGTGTGAATCAGGGTATTTTGACAGAATCTGAAAGTTCTCCCACCTATATGCAAATTGAAATGAGGATGGTTGTAAACTTATAGAAATCGTCATTCATGTTTTTTAAACACCTAAATTAGATTTTATGCACTGTTTGGTCTAGCTAGGGCATGCAATACTGCATGTTATTGCTTGTATGGGCCAATACCATAATTGTAACCAATAAATTATTTTTTTTATTCACCGGAATCCAGGATTTCCCATACAAAGAATACCGCTACTGCATGCCGGTCATTCGTAAGTATCATTAATAATTTTATATCATTATTTACGTACTAACTGCTAAATAAATGAATCAAAATTCATGCAAGTACAGCCAGCGACATTTGATTTTTTGGTACTTTTGGAGTCGGTTTATAGATAATCAAAGCTAATAAAAAATAAAATATCAATTGGAGCCTCTGCACGGCTTCTTTATGAATACGTAGACATTCATATTATTGCGAATACGTAGCATTAACTATACAAATTCCTTGTTCTAAGTGAGGTCTAAAACGATGTTGTCATATATCCGCCCCTTAAATTCATAATAAAATGAAACATCTATATTACTAAAAACTATAATAGAAAAAAAAACTTAAGACGCACGGCAATTTTAACAATAACCTTCGGTACATAAATATAACTCAACCATATAACTCTGGCCACTTAGCTATTGATATAAACCGAACCAACCGCCACTGAAGCTAAACTTCCTCACAATTTCAAGCGAAACTTCTTAATTAAATGAATACTTATAAAAGATGAACCGCTCTGTTTGTGTTTTCGATCGGAATCTAATTAGGCCAGTAATTACTCAAAGGCTGTATTAATTTCTAGTCGAATACACTCGTGTTACTGTTACCCATATGTTGTGTGATGATTAATTATTAATTGCGAGCTGATTATCAGTTCTGTATTTGGGTTTGGATATGTTTATTGTGCTACTTGTATTTATTGATTGATGGAAACGGTTGTGTAAATTTGGAATCTGCTGTAAGATTTCGAAATGGTTATTTTATTGGAGACAGTTTAACTATTTAAAAAGAAACGATGGGCATACGAGATACGTACTTGAGAATCATCTTACTGCAAATGTCAGTGACTCCTAGCTATTTACAAGTCACTCATAAATAAATAAATATAATATTCAGGTTTACCACTTTACACCATTATTTGATACAAGGCGACTACCGAAACCCGAGATAAACTTCCTCGCAATTTCAAGAAAAACTTCTTAATTAAATAATTATTTACTCGCACTTACAAAAGATAAACTCTTGCTCTGTTTGTATTTGTGATCGAAATCAAATTATATCAGTAATTACTCAAAGGCTATATTAATTTCTAGTCGAATACACGTCTGTAATATGTTCTGCGATAATTAATTATTAATTAAGAGTTGATGATCAGTCGTGTGTACATATTTGTTATTGTCGTGTGTACATATTTGTTATTGTCGTGTGTACATATACATTTTTTTATTTTTTTATTATGGGACTGATCATCAATTGGCCCTAGTCTCACCTAATGGAAAGTGAAGACAGCCTAAGATGGAGCTCGCCGGTTCAGTAAAACATAATAGTTGTGCTACATGCTGATTGAAACAGTTGTTTGAAATCGGCTGCAGTAATTTAAAATGGTTGTTGTATGCAGTTTAAACATATAAAAATTAATACTAGGCTATAATACAGAAAGCTTGGGAATGTGTGTTTACGAGGACCAAAAAACTTTTAGCCAAAACTATAAGAGTTACATTGGCTCGGTCTTGCTTGTCTGATCTTAAACCATTGACAAAAGGCTTAGGCCCAAAAAAAAAAGTTGATCAAGAATCATCTCTTTGATAAAATATACGAATTTTAAAATTACGAATAACCGATATAAGTCCCTGAAATGTAAAAACAATTTCTGTGGAGTCCAGTAACCGATTCTTTCGATTTCGCTCATCTATTCGATACTAGTTTGCAGTAACTGACAAGATTTCTTTTAGTTTGTATGCATATTTTTAAAGATTGTTTCTTTTTAAACTGCATAAGTGGAACAATTTTTTGATTTTATGTTTCATTCATAATTAATGCACCTTAATCTAACAGCTGCTTCGATTTTTGCTTGAAGAGGTGTAAAAAGTAAGATTTTTAATGATTAAAATTATGTTAAACTAGTATATAAAATATATAAATATGTTGTAAAATGAGTCGTTTAAGGAATAAGTGGAAAAGTTTTTCTAATTTTCATACATATTTTTTAAGCAAGAGTATGTATAGCAAAAGCAATTTTAGGAAAAATTGCTTTTTTAGGGTTCCGTAGCCAAATGGCAAAAAACGGAACCCTTATGGATTCGTCATGTCTTTCTGTCTGTCTGTCTGTCTGTCCGTCCGTATGTCACAGGCATTTTACTCGGAAACTATACGACGTATCTGAATAAAATTTACACATAAGGTGTATTTTGTATACAGCTACTTAGTTAGGTATGTAGTTAAATTTTACATATATAAACTAAATTTAAAAAAAAAAAATTACCAAATATCAACATGTGACACATCAATCAATAGGTCTTTCAAAATAACATTGAGGTTTCTTTGACTATTTTGTGATTAAGTGAATATTTTCTGAAATAATCGTTTCGAAAGTCAGAAAAGTTGTGTAGCTCCCCCCGTAACTTTTGAACCGTAAATTCAAAAAATATGAAAAAATTTGAAGAGATGCGCCTTATCAAATACTTTCAACGAAAATTGTTTTGAACATTATCGGTTCAGCCATTTTTGAGTTATCTCCAAAAAACTTCTTCCATAGGCATCAGATACGACCTTTTGGTATTAGTTTGGTTCTTATTCCATTGAAGGTACGGAACCCTCCTATGCGTGGTCCGACACGCACTTGGCCGGTTTTTTTTATACCACGACGGTGGCAAACAAGCATACGGCCCGCCTGATGGTAAGCAGCTACCGCAACCTATGGACGCCTGCAACTCCAAAGGAGTCACATGCGCGTTGCCGACCCTCTACAAAATAATTTTAAACAAAAAAGAACCGACTTCACTAAGCATCCACCTTTCCAACACCAAATGCTCGATTTGCTGTAAAAAATACTCAAACCACCATAGGTGTGCCTATAATAGTTGAAGAGTTCCCTCGATTTCTCCAGGATCCCATCATCAGATCCTGACATGGTTACAATGGGACCAACTGTGAAGTATACGCTTTCCAACAAAAAAAGAATTTTTTAAATCGGTCCAGCCGTCTTCGAATAATCGGTGAACATACATATAAAAAAAAAAAAAAAAAAATAGCAGAAACAAAGATTCCGACGAATTGATAACCTCCTCCTTCGAAATCTTGAAGTCGGTTGAAAAGGAGGATTCACTGTGTTGACGGCTAAAGGAACAAGAAAGTCCCTCATCGTCAACACACTGGGTCCTCTGAGCTCTTAGGCAAACTTACTCACCAGCAGGAACACAACACTATGAGTAGGGTCTAGTGCTATTTGGCTGTGGTTTTCTGTAAGGTGGAGGTACTTCCCCAGTCGCGCTCTGCTCCAGATTTGAGCGAGATGACATTCACTGAACGTGCCCTACCACACTTGGCGAGATGCCATTCGCAGTGCCCATACCTCTCTTTTTGGCGTAGTTTAAAGACATACCCAAGTCCGGACGTAGATTAAGGACATACCCCGCGGGTCCGGGTGCTTAAGTTTAGGTGGTATTTTTGGGAATGTATTATTTCATTAAAAAGAATATGTTAAGATAAACTTAACTTCATGGTCTAATCAGCATAATCAACATAAAACATATTAATGGACATAATAAAATATTAAGCGACAAGTTTGCACGAATCAACGTCCTCACTAAACAAGCTCTGTAAGAATTGAGTTTTCGGTTATTAAATAAGAACAACAAATCTATTAAAAGTATATTTGTGCAATAACCAGACTTCAAACAGTTCAAACTAGATAGTTTATTCATCAAATGCTTTTCATGTGCATTATTTAATTATTAGCGATTTTCGTTTTCTAATCGTTACCGGGTTCTTATAAACCCAATCAGCAATAGGTAGGTATCCCGAACAAACTTGACCTATACATAAATTTGTATGCCTCAAAAAGCCTTTGCAAAAGCCCTGAGGCTCAAACAATCCCTCCACTCATATTCTCGAGTAATTCTTCAGAAAGTCAAACAGTCCCAACTCAAAAGCAATACGTATTTGTACCAACTAATCGTGGTGTCGCCCGATCCGTTTTTGTTCGAAAGGGTTTCCCATATTTGTCGTCCTGAGCGAAATTTGTTATAACGACGACGTAGCAAGAGAAATATAAGCCAGCTTCGCGGTCGTGCTGTCCTTTTCGGTCTATCGATTTAATGGTACCCAGTGAAAGAGATGGAGAGTTGTATGTCAGTTGTTGGAACAGAATAGACCCCCTGGTTGGGGAGGCGACAGTTTCTGAGGGTCAAGGACGACATTACAAGGCTATAACGACTTGGGCATTTTGTAAGTGCCTTGGAAATGTCTATCGCATTTCGAGATCCATTTTCTATGATATGTACCATGATTCATTGATTGGGATATGTTTGGGAAGTCATTTGGGCCTAATGGACAATATCATAAATCAGTTCAAAATGAATAAGTATAAATAGAAGTGATACTTATTAAGTTTCGGCCTATCTATGGTATCGGCTATCAGAAACTGCGGATATAATGAATTATTTAATAATCATAATAAATAATTATTTAATAAGCAGGTAATTTTGTGTACACTCTTTTTGGCAAATATATTTTTTTTTTTATATCAAAAAAGGTAATTGTGCTAGTTTTCGTCCACTTATCGATTTTGCCAGCTTTGTGATGCAAAAAGAATATCTTAAAGTACCCTTACTTAAATGTATTATATTTCATTTTATAGCTTATATAGTCTAGTTTATGTTAATATTACGCGATAATTATCCATACTTGCGAGATTTTGTATAAAAAATATTATTTGAAAAAGTGGGGTATTCGTTAGTTTTCGTCCATAAATGTCAGTTTTCCGTCCTAGGCTCTGCTAGTTTTCGTCCACTGAGTAGGGCGATTATTTCTGAAAATATTCACTAAATCAAAAAATGATAAAAGAAACCTCAATGTTATTTTTAAAGTCCTATCGATTGATGTGCAACATGATGATTTTTGGTAAAAAAAATTGTTACATGTATGGAAAACCCCTTGTGGCTCCCCCCTAAAAAAATACTTTTCAGCAATTTTACTACAATACTAAGTAGGGGTATACAAACCTTCTTCTTCTTCTTCACACCTTCTGTTATAATTTCATCAATATTAGTTATAGTCTCCAAATACAAAATGGCCATGGCATACGGACGAACTACGGACATGACGAAACTATAAGGTTTCCGTTTTTGCTATTTTGGCTACGGAATCCTAAAAACGAACGATAGTAAGGATTAACACCGTGTTTCTTTATTTCCGTTAATATTAGTATACAGTTAGGTACGATTAAGGAAACGAAATGGCGTAATTAAATTTGTTTTTTCCATACAAGTATGTATTGTTAAATCGATCACGGTATTATATTTAACTCAACCAAACAATCGAATATTATAACTAAGGCATTTTATCACCAAACAATGATATTGTAGGCCTTTAATGTTAACCACTGTGAGTGCTTGTACTATTAAGCCTTGGCCAAACAGAAGCGTGGCGCAGCGCCGAGGTCGCGCGGTGCGACCGCGACACATGTTAACAGGTTAGCGACGTCAAACAGACTGCTTCCCGCCGGCGCCGCGCCCCGCTTCTGTCGTGCCCCGCGCGTCCACGCGGCGCGTGCGCAGCGCTGCGCGGCGGGACGCGGCGGCACGCTGCGCCGCGCTGGGTCACATCAGTCGGACGTTAGGCAGCGCGGTGCGTCGTGCGAGCGTAGCAATATACTGTGATTTCAAGAGTGAACAGCAAGCGTGGCGCAGCGCCGCGTCCGCGCCGCGTGACGCCGACGCGATGACTGTTCAAACTGGGCGCGCACGGATCGCGCCGGCCTCGCGCTCTCAACACGCCCTCATCGCGCGCGCGAACGCGGCGCGGCCGCGCGCGATGCGGGCGTGACTCGTGCCCGATACAGCATGCGCGCGCGGAGGGTCGCTCATTCCTTCCGAAGCCAAGATAATTTTTCGAAGAGAAGATTTTTTTTCTATATCCATAATCACAATCACAGTATATTGCTACGCTCGCACGACGCACCGCACTGCCTAACGTCCGACTGATGTGACCCAGCGCGTCGCAGCGTGCCGCCGCATCCCGCCACGTAGCGCTGCGCCCGCGCCGCGTGGACGCCAGGGGCCGCGCGGCGCGGGCGCGACAGAAGCGGGGCGCGGCGCCGGCGGGACACAGTCTGTTTGACGTCGCTAACCTGTTAACATGTGCCGCGGTGGCGCCGCGCGACCGCGGCGCTGCGCCACGCTTGCTGTTTGACCAAGGCTTAATGCAATTGACACGACTAGCGTAGTCAACCGCGCATTGGATCATTCATTATTGGGTCGTTCCTAATAGAATTCAACCCGGAGTAGCCATGTCTGCCGTTTTCTTTACAAAGCAAGTCTGCCGATTTTTGCGGGGGAGGGGAACGTCAAGTGTATTCTGTGGCTATTCGTACGTAACGTACAAATAGGTGTTTGCATGACCACTGGTCATATGTTTTCGGCAGAGGGGAACGCCTGTCAATGGCGACTCCGGTTGGTTGAATTCTCTAAGGGTTGTGCATTACCCGGAATCCTGCCGCCGAAGGTTTCCGATTGGTTCCGATCAGATCCGAAGGTTATGCGACTATTTAAAAAAGTAGCTTTTTTCATAGTAATCAGCTCAAAACACGAGACTTCCTTTTTTCGGATGTATTTGTTCAAATATTTAACAGCGCATGTTTTTGTTTGTTTGTTTTCGTGTGGTTTTAATTGCCGGTAAATAGATAAAGGTGATGTGATATAGTGCTTAGTGAAAATAACGGATAATATTCATTGTGAAAGATGTACGGGTGTGTGTGCGTGTGTGTGTACGGACGATGGCAATGGCACGATCACAAAGCTTTCTTTTGAAGTGAAATAAGCAGAGCACGCCATAGTATGGAGGTTATAATTGTTATTCTACTACCATTTGGTCATTCTAATGTTAATTATAGTTTTGTCTACTCACAAATAACTCTTATATTAACGATAACAATGCAACAGAAGAGCTAGTTTTAGTCTTTGCTCAAGTCATTTAAATGTTTTATTTATTACATTTGTTTACGTAACATTATATGAGGAATGGACGGAAACTAAAGTGTGTAGGTAATCAAATATAATATTACCATACTACTATATACTATAATATTACGTATTAATTAAGTATTTTGAAGTAAAATAACCATTAGAAATATTTACCTAGCTGTCTGGGTTACCGGGATCAGGTGGTCGCAAAACTGAAATTTATACCAAATTGCTCTGCTAGTTTTGGTCCACAAAGTTTATATATTAATTTTATTCTAAAACATTCATCTCCACTTAAAATACTGTACAATTAACTTTAAAATAGATAATTCGTGCCAAACATATTTAGTGCACTGCCTAAATCATTAATAAAACTCATCATAAACTTTTCCCGCCACAAGTTTTTTTCTTCATTGCGATGACATTTGCTAGGGCTGAATTCGAGGCGGCTATTAATGTTTTATTATTAAAGGCACTACTTGTCAAATTACTTTTTTATGATAGTAGAATTGTTTCTTAGATATTATGGATCGCAACAAGACCAAACTTCCGCAGGAAAATTCATTTACGTTCAAGTTTTCCCCATATATTTGTAGCAGAACCGTCAGGTGGACGGAAACTGACCATGGACGGGAAACTAGCACAATCACCCTACGACACTTCGAGAATAATAGACTTGGCAGTGTTTGATATTTAACGAACAATATTTTTGATATATTTAATTTAAGTGCCAAAATTCTTACAAGCCATATACTATGTGCCGTTTTAAAGAATGTAAACAAATAAAAAGTCGTGGCTTAGTTGTTTGGCCGATGAGATAGGTGACATTGACTAAACAGCAACCATAACTTATCTAACTATAGGTAAGTACAGTAATCCTCCTTCCCTCCTCATCATTTCGACGCCTCCTCAGATGGAAACTAAAAAACCCTGGATGCATTCGTCTACCTAATCCCAAATATTGGCGTAGACACAACACAACACGGATCGGATAAAGTTTCTAAAATAGGTTGAAAACATAACGTTTACACTTACTCCCACAAACGTGAAAAAGGAAGAATTCTATTTAAAGATTTAATTTGAAATATTCCAATTAAATCGCTTAATTGGTAATAGTATTTCTCCCATGGGTACGTCCCTTTATTTCAGTGAAACCCTGTTAATGAGTTCAACTCTGATATATCGCTTGCTGGGTATGTGAGTGCTCGCCCTACGCCAAACCAATAGAACAAGACCTCTATTCGCGCCAATAGTATTAAACTGTATGCAGTTTATCTAATGAATTGGTAGATGTCGCTGAGCCAAACACTTCGATTTTTAAATCGCGCCACCAATGTTATTTCTAATGCGTTTGTGGAAATACGTAAGGCAGAAATGTTATAATTAGGGTTAGGTACTCGTACTTAAGCTTCATTTATGATGTTACATATATGTAACTAGTTTTTGCCCTTGACTTCGTACGTGCCTAAATTAAAAGTAATGGCAAACATTAAATTAAATTTCATAGAATTCCTTCCCCTTTACACCCTGATTTACGGGATAAATGCTATCCAAAGTCCTATCCCGGGATTCAAACTATTCCCATACATAATTTCAAAATCTAAATAGGTTCGGTGGTTTAAGTATGAAAACGTAACAAATAATGTAGTTACATTCGTATTTATAATATTAGTTACATGTATACTGGCTAACAACTGGAATAGAACAAAACTTCCCGCGCCTGGCGTTGATTCTGATACCGAATAAACGGTGTTCAGCAAACCAATTAAACTTTTTAAATGACCCGCCATCGCCAATCGTATTGTTCAACCCATTCCCAAAGCTAACCACGCAATTCGTACAACCAGTAAAGGTCTGACCTGTGCCCTCTAATATTTTTTCTTAATTTCATGGTCAAGTTATACCAGAGTGACAGCCGCGAGGATCAAAATTCGTAAACCCGCCTATATCGGCGTCTCTCTGTCAGTCGAGTAATTCAATTCAAAAGCGACAGTGACGTATAGATTTTTCTCATATACTCAAGGAAAATGAAAACGGGGTCACTTCCAAATAAGGTGACTTGTTATTAATATTATTATCCTGAGTGTATCGATAATCCCCGTAGACTCACAGATTAAATGCAATAGTGAAATTGTGAATATCGCGTGGGGAATTCGGTCTACCGCCTCGTCACGACTTGACTTTAACGCAGATCAAGAAGGGAATAAAACGCTTTTAAGCTGTTACGACTTACGTTGATACTGATTTAAATAATAAGGAATATAGCTAGTTAACTGTAACAAAAACTGATGAAAAGGCCACGGGGCCGTATTCTAACTAAAACAGGTATAGACACGATCCAACTTCAATACAACTCCAATGCATTAACAACACAATACAACTACGACATAAACATCTGAATCAGAAATATCAGAATTTGCTTGAGAAATATTCCAACGCAACTCCAATACAACTTCAATATTGGTTGATTGTTTGTTGTGTGTTGGAGTTATGTTTGAGATAGGGTGTGTTCTTATTGTATTGTTAATGTATTTTAAAATTAAAATCCGGCACACTGGTTTACTCATTCTCCTAAATGTTGACCATACGTACTTGTAGTACGTTCCTAATACCTAATGCCTAAAGAAGACTAAGGTCTATCCGTATACCATAAAATGGTTAACTTTGATAATGAACCCCAAAAGAAATTATGATGTTTCAATCAGGCCCTTGACGCTCTCATCATCCAGGAGGCATATTCGAACTTACATTACGATCTAATCTACCATTTAGCTGCCGTCTGTAAAATGGCAAATGATAACAAAATGATGTAATTTTGACATCAATTTGTAAGTTTCGAATATGCCCCCTGCGTACAGAACTGAATCAATAGGCGAACTTACTGACTGAACTTCTTTTGATGTTCGTTTCTGAAGTAGTAGATAACATGATGCCGGGAATCTAAAATAACTTACCTGCAACAAAACAAAAGGCATTATCATTATAGATATTAATCAACCATTAACATTTAAAATACATACTGAACAGTCGACATCAACGATAGTCCTTTGTAAATAAGGTCTAAAAGTGTAAATATATCTTTGACGTCGACTGTACGTACAGTTGCCATCAGATATATCGGAGCGGCCAAGGTGATAACAAATATCTGAATAACGCCTCTATTTTCAAGGCTATAAAGTGCATGTTCGGATATTTTTGAGTACCTTGGCCACTCCGATATATGTAATGGCAACTTTACGTACAATGCGAATGAGTCTTTAACTTAACAATCACCTTTAAGAGTATAATCTTACCAAGGAAGGAAAAAGAAATAAAGAATCATTAAATGTTACTACCTATTGTTACATTATATAAATTCTTTAAGCACTGGAAATATTTTAAGCAGAGTAAAAAAATACATCGCCATTGCCTCTTTGTTTGTCAAAAATCGAAACATCGTTTAGGCTCGTTTATTTGGGTCGACCGACTGGACACCGCCCTGTCGGTCGTCCTAAGTATCGCTCGCTGGAAACCTATTCTGTTATCCATCTTACATGATTACTCTCCAGCAGCTCCAACCCAACTCAACCCAACTCAACTCAACGCTATAACGACATTGACATTTGCTATTCGAACAGATTTTCATTCAACATTGGTCTCACATTAGTCACACATTAGTGACCAATGTGTGACCAATGTGTGACCAATGTGAGACCAATGTTGAATGAAAATCTGTTCGAATAGCAAATGTCAATGTCGTTATAGCGTTGAGTTAGGTTGAGTTGGGTTGGAGCTGTGTCTGTCCAGAGTGTGTGTTTATTTTTCAAATCGCAGCCGGACTGCAGAAAGAGTAGAAGCGGATCTTCAGGAGCTCGGCGCCGGTGAAAGCTGGCGTGAAATAGCACAGGACCGAGCAAAGAGGCGTGCTCTTGTGTAGTAGGCCAGGTTCCGGATTCTAATTTAAAAACACATTAACAATACAATAAAAATACAACCTATCTCAAACATTACTCCAACACACAACAAACATTCAACCAATATTGAAGTTGTATTGGAGTTGCGTTGGAATAATATTTCTCAAGCAAATTCTGATATTTCTGATTCAGATGTTTATGCTGTAGCTGTATTAGTGCAGTCATTGAAGCATTATTGCTCCGAATTTTTTTACTGTGAACCGAATTGCATACAATTTTGGAATTAGGTTCATCTTACCCTTAACTTCAAAAGTGAAAATGATTTGAACTCCGCAACCACCCTGGGGGTGGTTGCCACCCCTTCTCGGGGGTGAATTTCTTTTTTTTCAAAATAACCTCGGATATCGATAGAAGGCCTAATTTTAAGCAAAAAATCATCTATAAAGTTTTTCAAAAAATCCAATACTTTTCAAGTTATTGGCAATTGAAAATTCGCAATTTTTTCACGTTTTTCATCGGTTTCTTGCAAATATCTCCAAAAATATACGTTTTATCGAAAATTTTATAAAAAACAAAATTGTAGCAGGTAAAACAATGAACAATTTGGTTTTTTATAAAGTATTCTAAGTGCAATATTAAGCTAGATATTAAAGATCAAAGCCGTTTTTTATTTTGTCTGAAATTTAATCGATGTGGTCAATGCCATCTAGCGGCGAGCAGATGCATTTTATGCATTCTAATACAATAGGGTTTTGTAGTGCTTGAAATAAGCTTTAAAATGAGCACTATTAAAAGTCTTTTGCACGTAAAATAAGTGAGCTGTATTGCAAATAAGGGGAGCATCTAATGTTTTTTCTTTTAAATCAATGGGTTTCATAAGTGCCATTTCCACCAAAATTAAAATTAATCGTATTCCGCCTAGAATTAACTTTATTATGAAGAGTTTGATAGATAATATCAGTTTGGCTGCTTCAGGACATATATTTTTCAAAAAAGTCACGATTTAAAAAAAAACAAAATTTCAAATTTTTTAAAAACCCACTTTTTTTTCATAATATCTCAAAAATGACGACAGATACGTATAAAAGTGTATGGATTAAAAATTTAGGTATTTTTCTGACAAACAATTTGGTTTTTTTGTTTTTTCTGTCAAACAAAAATTGACAGAGATATGATTGTTTAAAGAGCGCGTGGCAGCGCAATCACAGCCTCTCTTAAGCCCTTTAACCCTTCACCGTTTTAGAAAAAGGTTTTTTACTATATATTGCAATGAAGGATGTTGTAGCTCTCTTAATTACCTTTACAATGGTTTTTTATAAATTGTGATAGCATGAAAATTGAAGGAGTTATGGTCCTAAACAAACCTGGAGTGCGATTTTTGAATCTCACCAAGTGACTAAATCTCACCGATGTGAGTGATTTACTATCGGAAATCACTCACATCGGTGAGAATTAGTCACTTGGTGAGATTCAAAAATCGCACTCCTGGTAAAAACTTATCATATTTTTTTCTACTTAGTAACTGAAAATTTCGGAGTGTGAATATTTGGAGCAATGTGAAAGTACGCAGTATAATAGAGACCCACAACTATTGTAATGTGTATATATTGAAATGATTCTTGGTTTTGTAAAATGAAAATCCCAGGTTGTGCGACAAGATTTATTAAACATCCCACACTTATATTCAGCATTTGCAGTAAATACCCCTCCACTACACTTCTTTTATATCTTAACTCCCTAATTAATAACAAACAGGGTTTGTGCTTACAATTGGTCAGTATATTCTCGGCTGCGGAATCCCGCGCTAGCTAACGGTTCGGTACCTGGTTACACTACGGCAGGCCTACAGCTGTCGCAGGGCCACGGCGTACCCGTTGAACTCTCGTGCTGGACAACCGGCACGTCGAGCGCCAGCGTCGCCGACAGCCTGCTCGCAGGAACAGCGAGCCACCGTCGTGCAGCTTCCATCAGTTTGACGCGACGTGGTCTATAAAGACCATAACTAAACACCTCCTAAGAGGGAATACGAAACCCGCGTATGCCGCTCGTTGTTCCGATGTCAACCTCCGGAGGTGTTAGGCCTTTAGGGACGCTACCGCATGCGGCCCAGCGTCCGCATCACCGCCTGCGCTACCGGCAGGTTACAGTTTTGGGCTAAGCGAAGAAGGATAACACTTTATTCAGTGTCATGGATCGATTCGGAATCGTAGAAGACTTTCATATTTCATCAATCTAGAACGAACCATAGACTATAATATTTTTAAATTATTTTTAAATATGTAATCATATATATTTACTGTTTTAATTTAGGGGTAGTTTTAAGGGTAGAAAAGCTTAAGAATATGATAATCATTTTCGAGAGTGTGGAATAATATTTAAATCCTTTTCATTTTATAAAAAAAAAAATTTTTTTTTTATCAAGGGGTAGTTTTCAAGGGTTAAAAGGGGGTTAAAAATTTGATAATTATTATAGAGAATATAAAATATTACTTACTCTATACTTACATCTTTTTATGTCATACCAAAGTATTTTTTTGTGATTTTTTCAATTTAGGGGTTGTTTGCAAGGGTTGTAAGATTTTCAAGGGGTTGAAAATGATTTTAATATGAGGTAATTATGTTAGAAAATACTTTACAATTTCACCACTTACTATTAGACATGTTTTCTTGCGATAAAATGGCTCAATGTCAATTTTTCCATTAAGGGGTTGTTTACACCCCTTAAAAATAATAGGCGGAGTTCAGATCATTTTCACTTTTGAAGTTAAGGGTAAGATGAGCCTAATTCCAAAATTTCATGCAAATCGGTTCACAGTAAAAAAATTCGGAGGTAAGACCGTATTTTTCGCTTCAATGACTGCACTATATGGCGTTGTTAATGCATTGGCGTTTTATTGAAGTTGGATCGTGTCTATACGTGTTTTAAAGTTAGAATACGGCCCAGGACTCATTTTGAGTCGTTGCGCCAAATAAGTAGTAGTAGTAGTTAAGGTTAGACCTACAACTCACCAGCAGTCATTAAAACAGCATTCTTTCATCTTTATAAACATTAATTTTCAGATTATCATTATCACACACCATATTCGGATAATACCTAATATTAAACCAATAACCTCACCCTTGTTCCCACGGCGCCAGTTTCATAAACAATACAACTCTAAATCATCCCACAACCATGGCTATAAACCGAAACACACCTGCTAATCGCAAAGGTTAAGAGATCTGCTCTGACCTATGCTGGTAACGGTAAAGGTAAGCCATAGACAATAAACAATAGACTAGCAACTACAGTAATCCGCATTAAATTGTTTAGACTTTATGGTTCCATTTCACTTTTTTCACGTTTCAGTTCCCATTATTAGGGCATTTATTTGTGTGTTTATCACAGATATTTGTTCTTGAGTTATGGATGTTTTCTATGTATTTAAGTATTTATCTATATCCATCTATATTATGTATATCGTCATCTAGTACCCACAACACAAGCCTTATAGAGATACTGTGGGACAAGGTCGATTTGTGTAAGATTGTCCCATAATATTTATTTATTTATTAGGGTTTGCAATCATCTGAAATGTATGAATTTGTCCGGATCTGGATCCGGGTCCATGGACCTTCCCATCCGTTGCGTAAACCCTAGTCGCCATCCAAGAATTAATAGAGTATTAAATTCCCTTTTCGAGAACTTTTCTAAACTTGTTGAATACTTTCCGCAACTGGCACATCTGTAGAGTGAGTGTCAATCAGATGTTTCTTATCATAAGATGCTAATAATAATACATAAGCTTCTTATGCTCCATCTTTTAACCAAGTGATCTGTGCGACGGATAGCCACCAGCGTAAGGTGACCTCCCACGATGCTTCGCGATAAACCTAGCATGTAAGGAATGTCCGCACCTATTTTACACTAAGGGCGCTATTAGGCATTGATTTCTTATAGCTCTCATAATAACTCTTTTAAAACAGTAAAAACCACTTTAACCCTTTATAGGGTAATTAATGGTCTCAAAAAAGACCACCTGTAACATCATCTTTTTGTATTTTTTTCTTGTTCAGAATTTTTAAGACTATTCAGTGTGGAAAGATAAGTCGGGCCCTGGAGGGAAACTACCTTAAAACGTTGAGATAGCTCAATTCGCTGAAAGGAAACATTCTTTTATATTTCCTAAAAACTAAAACTGCATTCACAGTTTTTTTCTTAATTTTCACTTTTTTCCATACTAATTGTATGGACTATATTTTTATTATTATTTATTTCTCTTGTGCCCTAAACTTGGTATTAAGAAGTTTTTATCCTTGTTGGAAATAGGATCGATTAGTATCAATTGTCATAAAAATTATTTATGGCAAAAATTACAAAATAAATAGTTTTTTTGTAAACTGTACTCTCTTCCAAAAAATTGTAAATGAAGTTATGTCCCTTTAAAAAACATAAATAATGTTTCCTTTCAATTAATTGAACTACCTCAACTTTTAAGGTAGTTTCCCTCCAGGGCCCGACTTATCTTTCCACCCTGTAGATTGGCGATGAGGCTTGAATTGAGGATTTTTTCAGTCTTGCCCGTTAAAGGGTTAAGGTTTCTTCTGCTTAAAACATTTCGCATTGTAATATTTTAATTCACTGATTATGTTACAAGCTATTTCCGGAATAGGTCGAAGTGTACACAAATCCAGAAAAGGTGGAGCCTTAGGAAATTGAAGTCGGTTAAGCTTTTACTGCCATGTGTACTAAAATTGTTGTTATTAGGGTTAGATTAGGACAATTTGAATAAAAAATTTGTTGTAATATAAGGCAACAATTATAGCCATACAAGTTTGGAATTAATATGAAACATTAAATAAAGGCTATACCTTTCAGCACCATAATTAGTTAAACGGGTCAGGTGATCAAAATGATCCGTTCTCTAAGTTTAATTAGTGTGTGTGAAATATTCGGCGTCAATACAAAAGTTAAATAATGTAATCAAACAATTTCCCTTCATTGCTTCGCGATCACGCACTTTTAAAGAACAATCATGGTTTCATTGTAAATTTACACACATAATTTCATCATCTCCATCATATCAACCGAAAGACGTCCACTGCTGAACATAGGCCTCCCCCAAAGAGTGCCACAATGACCGGTCCTGCGCCACCCGCATCCAGCGGACTCTCGCGACCTTTACCAGGTCATACACAGACCACCGGGGGATGGGCAGCAGCATCCTTGGAGTACGGTGGAGATACTGCGATCGCCAACCCGCATGCCAAGCGTGGCGATTATGGCATTCACCCCCCATGGAATACACACATAATTTAGTTCTTTACATTCATTTTTGGTTAAAATACTCGTTAATTTCTTATATTTCAGTGAAGATGGATTTCTTTATTAATATTTTGTCATGTGTCAATTTGTGAAATGCTTTTTTGCCTAGATATTCAGTCACATTTGATCACCTTATTTTACTTTTCTATTGACAGAATTTATTTTTCATTTTTTACACGAAAAGAAGTTTACAAAAAAATGTTCAACACGTGCGCTACTATTGAAAACCTCAGGGGTTCAATTAATAGCTAGTGAGATCGCTCGTAATAAACATTGACACTGACATCATACTAAACATAGTAAATTTAAAGGAATATATTTTAAAGTTTTATTATTACAAATATAAGAAAATAAGTTGTTCTGATCAATTACGTAATCATATATATGAATTGACAGGTGATTTGTATTGAACACGAGAACGAATAACATCATTGAATAACGATTTAAGATGACACTTCTCCTTATAACAGGTACAAGCGGACAATGCGGTCAATAACAGAAGATCCCAATAAATCACTCACATAAAGGGAAAGAAATCGCCTCAGCATAACGGGCAACAATGCAAGCCCCCGTGGCGTTGCACAATCATATCTGCCTTTTAAAAACGAACTGTCGTTGTGTGCTTCAAATATATGTATACATACACAAGCCTTAATACAATGGAGTAAGAGCCAAATATGTACACATATCTTCGACATTGACTGTGAGAACCTCTAGAGACTTACGTCTTTTTGCTTTGACTTAGGAGTACGACGTGGCCGAGCCATCACCCCTAGGGTACGAAACCACGACTCGTATTCAAGATAATAATACTGCCAGTCTAAACACAACCGTAACACTGGGACTGTAAGATTGGATTTAGGATGAATGGGTTATCGACAATAATCTCTCTCGAGTCAACAGCTAAACACAAATCCTAAACAGAACCATCGGACGTGCAGTACTATCCATAGTCACGAGCGACATAAATAAAGGTAAAATCTCAAATATTACCATTGCACCGAAATCCGAACGTTATTCCGCAGTATATACGTCTTAATTTTAAACAGACATTGTTAAAGATTTTAAGATGGGCAAACCTTATTGTGCCACTAAAATTTAAACCGTATTTCAAAAGCCATACGTTTCGACTCTGAATGGCGTAAAACAAAGATTGTGAGATGCGCAAGAGCGTAGAAAGTTCACCGATTCGTGTGTCGGAGAGAGATGGAGATATTTCGGAGAAGGGCCAGGCGACCTTTGTTTGGGAAGGGGAACGGGATGAATGGAGTTTACTTGCAGGGCACGATTCTGATCTCATGATACTGCCCGACACAAATATTCGATTGCGTTGATTGTAGATACGGTAGACATCTTTACGATACACCGTCTATGGTGGTAATACAGTAGCCATCTTTAACATATATTGGCTATAGTATGGCTGGCCAAAAAGTGCAGTATTAACGGTGGAAGTAATAAGCTATAGTGTAAGTAGTGTAGTAATAGTGTAAATATAATAATAATGTATGTATGTGTAGTGTAATAATGTACTTTGACGATTCTTAAGTGATTGTGAAATCCTACATGAATAAATGATTTTTTATGTTTTTATGTTTATACTCATCCTTTTTAGGGTTCCGTAGCCAAATGGCAAAAAACGGAACCCTTATGGATTCGTCATGTCTGTCTGTCTGTCTGTCTGTCCGTCCGTATGTCACAGGCATTTTACTCGGAAACTATACGACGCATCTGAATAAAACTTACACATAAGGTGTATTTTGTATGCAGCTACTTAGTTATGTAGTTAAATTTTAAAAACATATTTTTAGGGGGGCGCGAATGAAGTTACAGCTTGAAAACTACAGTTTTGAGACATGCGGAGGATGAGAGACATGTCCGCACCGAGCTGTAACTTCATTCAATAGGCTTCTATTCCGGTGACACCGTACGTCTAATGATCACCGTATTCCTGCTTAAGATGTGCTTAGCAATACTTTGCTAAGCACATCTTTTACTGTGATGAAGGTGAACTGCAAAATGGCAAGCGCAAGCAAGACGGCCAGTTTTTGCGATACATGGATTAGATGTGTTGAAGCGTCATATGAGAACTCGTATAGAGCCAATGACATGGGAGATTCTGGCTTGAACCCGTCCACATCCACAGTGGGGTAAACCGTGCTCACGTAGGTGTATAAGTTCGAAACCAGGCGACCCAGAGCTCGATGATAAGCGTCACGAGCTAAAGGCCAGACGAACCTGCGGCCGTAAATACAATTACATCGGAGGAATGCTGACTTGCAGCGAGTGTGGCCGCCCTTTACTGCAAAAATTGGCTATGTCAGTCACTTAAGAGCGCACCAGCGTCGCTCTCAGTGTGTGCTGTAGAAAGACACTAACGCATCTGCGGTGTATTCCATCTACTCTGAGCACCAGCATTTCGAGCAATTTACCGTTAGTGGAAGTAAAAAACGTGGCGTTACAGATACGGGGGACAATAAGATAAGTATGGCTATAACGCTTTAGTTCGATCATTGGGCTATTTGATATTGAATGCCGTATTACAATTATCTATTAACTATCACGATAATTTCTCTTCATATTATCCTTACAAATAGGAAAGAAAAAAATGTGTTTCCTTAATAATAACACTTAAATAATACCTGTGTAGAGACCGTTCAAACCGTATGCAGGATGATTTGGGACTTTTGGGATGAGGGCTTAAATATTCTGGAATAGGCAAAGGAAATAACCTGTAGGTATTTTAGTTCCAACTGTGTTTTTTTGGAACCATACACAAGTTTACAGATTATTTTGTCTATGGTGTAAGGATTTGACATGTCCAATAAGATTTTTTTAAACGATTGCAACACCATCTGCTAGCTGCATCTGCATGCTGTACCTTGGAGCGTTTATACTCATTGTAGGCAGGAAGAAGCAAACTACACTCGTATTGATGAAAGGTGTCAATTTTACCAGCGACAATCCCATAATGTAATAAATTATAGCTTTCAGAAAAATGTGATTGGTGCATTAGGGTAATTCCGATAGGAAAAAAGTGGCGGAAAAAAATTCCGAAAGTTGACTCGTATTACAATGGGATACGAGCGATATTTGATTGATTTTTGGACTTACACGCTTTGCGAAATTACCTCAACGCACTCTACTTAACCGTCTGCTAGACGGTCGCCAACAAGCTCCTCCGACAGAGCGACCTTGGTCTGGACACTCTGGACGGACCGTGTAGAAAGTTGTTTCCAGCAAAATTGTATGAAGTACCAACCAAGGTCAGGGAGACCTTTGACCGTCTAGCAGACTGTCGTAGCGTAGCGACCGTCTAGTAGACCGTTTACCTATTTTTAACCGACTTCAAGATTTGAAAAGAGGAGGTTCTCAATTCGGCGTGTATGTTTTTTTTTTTTTTGTTGTTACTTTATAACTCCGTCATGTCTGAACCGATTTTGAAAATTCTTTTTTGATTGTAAGTATATATATACAGATTGGTCCCGTTTTTGTCAAAACGCAGTTCTGATGATGGGATCCATGAGGAATCGAGGGAACTCCTCAAATCTTAAAGGCATACATATAGTGATTTTTATATTTTTATCAACAAAACCATCATTTTCATTCAAAACAGTGACATTTGATGAAGTAGAACTGCTGATGATAATCAGAACGGAACTCTTCAACGACGCATAGTTCACGTTTGGCGATTCGTCCTCTTCGCTGTGTTTGTTTAGCAAGTTTAATTGTCAGAACAAATGTTCGTCAAGCTCAAGTTCTGATGATGGGATCCATGAAGAATCGAGGGAACTCCTCAAATCTTAAGGGCTTACAGATAGTGATTTTTGTATTTTTATTAACAAATCAAGCATTTTCATTCAAAAGAGTGACATTTGATGAAGTGGAACTGCTGATGATGAACAGAACGGAACTCTTCAACGACGCATAGTTCATGTTTGGCGATTCTTCCTCTTCGCTATGTTTGTTAAGCAAGTTAGATTGTCAGGACCAATTTTCGGCAAGCTCAAGTTCTGATGATGAGTTCCACGAGGAATCGAGGGAATTCCTCAAATCTTAAAGGCATACATAAAGTGACTTTTGTATTTTTATCAACAAATCAAGCATTTTCATTCAAAAGTGACATTTGATGAAGTAGAACTGCTGATGATAATCAGAACGGAACTCTTCAACGACGCATAGTTCACGTTTGGCGATTTGTCCTCTCCGCTGCGTTTTTTAAGCAAGTTATTTCATTGTATGGAATCTAAGTGCACCATCTACAATAATCCTTTACCGGCTACCCCCATTGAAGTCGGTTTTTTTTTCTTAAAAATTATTTGGAAAAGGAACAATTTAACGGAAGGCGCTTACGCTGTACGTTGTACAGAATCAATATTCTAGTGGAAAAATAAAAGCGTAAACTCCAATCGCCAAATAGTGCCTTTTGATTTAGACCATCACAAATATGTATGTGTAGGTAGGTAGCTTAAAATTATGATAGTATCATTTATCTTGCTTACATGCATGTATGCCAGATTTCATCAAAATCGGTTGACCCGGTAAGCCACGAAAGCGGAACAAACAACGACGTCCATATTTAGAAACATTACGTATTCAGAAATACAATACTTAAATAATTTTAATGGCCTTGTCCATTGAAAGTAAAAACAAAAAATAGCAGATTTCTAGTGTACCCGTAATATACATATATACATGCAAAGCTAAATCACATGTTAGAACAGGATTATTTTGCGTATTTTTTTTTTTGCTTTAACTAAATCTCCTAATAAAAGGGCCCAACCCTTCTTTTCCAATACTATAATTATTGATAAAATCCATGTGCGTCTCGCTTGCACAATGAGGGTTGCCAATACATAAATCTTATGTTGATTTGATATTGTAGAGGTTGGTTAACGAATTTATGAATATGTGTTTGTCATTTAGCATATTCCTAAATTTAACAAATGTCTAAGAAGCAAAAAAGTTTAATATATTAAACACGTTCCTTCTTTGTTGACTACTTTTGCTGGCACTTGTAGCTCTCGCATATTAGGCGTCGCTATGTAGCTCGAGCAAAGGAATATCGTCGTTAAGGTAGTCTACCTGTAAAGTAATCGTTGATACTAGACATACTTGTATATCGAGGGCATTTTACACAAATTTTCCTGATACCAAGGTCACACGCTCGTTGGTCCCAAAACGTAAGACATGAAAACAATAGCCCAGTCACTGGAACCTACACACAAAAACCCGTCAACTACAAAAATACGTATTCTCTTTATAACCTACGAGGAACATACGAGGACCATTCATAATTGAACATGTTCTGAATGCTTCGAAACTCCCGCGCATAATGGGTGAAGATTTACTTTCATTTCTTGACAATGCTAGCCGATACGAGATGAATTTATGACACGAACTCTGATCCTTAGGGTACTATACGTATAAGCTATCAGTAAATATAAGCGATAAGTAGGTATGCATTTATATATAGGTACTTACAATGTTGGAATGTTATGAGATATTAATAATTTTAAACAAAAAAGAACCGACTTCACTTAGCCTCCACCTTTCCAAAAGCAAATTCTCGAGTGCTGTAAAAAATACTCAAATCACTATAGCTGTGGCTATAATAGTTGAAGAGTTCCCTCGATTTCTCCAGGATCCAATCATCAGATCCTGACCTAGTTACAATGGGACCAAACTGTGAAATATACTCTTTCAAATAAAATAAGAATTTTCCAAATCGGTCCAGCCGTCTTCGAATAATCGATGAACATATATTTAAAAAAAGCAATAACACAAAGATCCCGACGAATTGATAACTTCCTTCGAAATCTTGAAGTCGGTTGAAAACATTATTTCTTTTAAAAGTCATCATAAACATAAAGGGTTTTAAATGGCACCTGATGAAATATTGGGTCATGGAGCAAGCAAAATGTCTACAACTAAAACTATGGAGAAAAGAAAACAGGCACAATACAAGATCCCAGAAGACTACCAACTTAAGATACAAACATCTAAAAAACTACATTATTTCACCTTTTTCCTTGAATATAGCGTCCTTATACCACATGAGTTAGCATTTCGTGACGCCACGGTTTTTGTTCACATCTCTGTCTTCACGACAAAAACTCACACAAAAAGTCGAGTCATTTCGAGACACGTTAAGGGAATGAAATGTGTTTGTTTATTAGATATACATACCTAGATATGCAACAGGCAAATCTATTACGATGACTAGTTTAATAAATATTGCTTTTATTAGTTTTATTGTTCAATAAGTAGTGCTTCAAACAAAGCGTAATGAGATAATGTATACAGAATACACCGAGAAAACAAAATCTTATGTTCCCATGATATGATATTATGACAAACATGAGCGTCAGGGGAAAACAACAAGCGTCCTTATTTTCCCAAATAAATGTTTTTTTTTCTATTTTTAGATTCCACGTTTGCTCATTAAAAATTGGCAAATTTTTGCTCCTTTCCCATCTCTAAACTTAATTCAAATTATTTTTCTTCTAGTAAGGCACTTTCACTGGCAAAAGTAAATTACACCGTTTTTATGTTCTCTTCAGTAGATAAGCCGAAAAGCTCTCTTATCGCTAACACGATTCCGAACGAACTTAACCCTATTTCAAGGCCACCGAAAACAAAGAAGGGGTTAACCGTTAACCCTCGCCTTGAGAAACGGCTATTTTTGTAACTTCAAGTACCTAACGCCACAAAACACGTGTAACGTCAAGAGGATTAGGGCCCGGGTACATAGGAAGTTGAAATCGATAATAGGTACAGAAGTCTCACTGCCTGGCAACCTTAAAATTTGATAGGGAAACAATCCGTTAACCCCAACTCCTTAAATTCACTAGGGTTGTCAAGTCTCTTCGTATTAACTCTTTGTTGTTCCACCGCCGACTAGGCGCCAAAGTGATAAACCAGTTTTTTTTAACGATTGATATATTTCCTTTGAAAAAGTACTTAACATAATGTTACCTAACAAACACGTTCGTGGTTTAAGTATCTACAAAAGAAAACGCACATCGCTAGAATCACTCTTATCGCTGACGGTAGCAAAGATGATTTAGTATTCATCTAACAATATTTCTGCTAGGTATTATGTGGCCATGCATAGTGATAGTAGATAAAATAATGAATGCAGTATTTTCTGAAGTCGGCTTTTATCTGTTTTTAGTTTAAGATTTAGTTCACCCTTAAAGTTCACATTAACAACCGCAAGCCATTGTCTGTGTAACCCCTGCTTTAGGTAAGGTTGGCAAATAAACAAGGTAAGTCATACCATGCCGTATTCAATAACACACTACTTACACAACCTCGTATCTAAAAGCTTAACGCTGATCAAAAAACGACTTTATCCCTTTTAATTACAGCATTAAATACCATGCAGACAACATCAAAATATTTTGCGGTGAGTGTTAGGTTAGGAACAAGCATCTACTATAAAAAACTCGTATCTAATATAATAGCTCTTGGAATAAGGACTCTAGCGCTTTTTACTACAGGTCAAATTGGCATACAGCGGATTTGAATAATTTACTAGTGAGAGTTATTTTCAAAACATTATGTTCACGTAGGCAGGCTTCATTCATTATGTCCATGAATGACGTCTGCGTAATCGTGAGAACTTGCTAAGGATACTTAGGTACTACATTTCATATTAGTACCTTCATATTACATTTCATGTTGAATGTTCTTCATGGAAATTTGAATGTGAGACCCTTTGGGTTATTAATGTTATTAATAGCAAATAATGAAAACTAAGGGCAAAATATATACCGGTATGGCTCCGATTGCTGGACAGTCAAAAAGTCACACGAGCAAAAGTGCCACGTAAACGAAATGAAAATGTTGCGATGGGCGGGAGGCGTGACTCGAATAGATAAAGTTCGGAAAGAGTATATATGGAGAAGCTTTAAATTCGCAACAATCACCGAAAAACTCACTGAAAATCGTCTTGGGTGGTACGGGCACGTGAACAGGCGAGGTGGTGGTTATGTAATCAAAGTCGCTTTAGTTATACCAGAAATGAAGAGAGGCGAGGCCGTCGACCATTGACCTGGTGGTCAAACATAGAAAGGGACCTCAAATGATCTCAGATGTCAAAAAAGACAACCCAAGACATAAGAACCGTGCATAAGAATAACTTGTCGCCGAAGAGTGAGGAGACCCGGCCAGCCCCAAATAAAGGGAACATGGAATGAAGAAGAAGAAGATTAGCAAATAATGAATAATTCTAAAATAAATAGAGCAATTTAACTCTACCCTATTTACCATTTCCTTTCTTTATTTCTAAGGCGCATTCGTTTTAATCTGTATTCAAATTGCAAGTATAGTTTGTCCGGCTGCTTAAGAATAAATGCGCCATACATTAAGTATGTTATAATCCGTGTTTCACATTTCACAGACCCATAATACATCAGACTATGAAATAAACAATCCAATATTTCAGTTTGTCGTGTTTCCCTAAATTAATAGTTAGAGGACATACGAAATCGCCCTTCAACTCCAGTACCAGTGTAATTAGTACTCGCAAACTCCACGTGAAACGCAGAACCGAAATTAAATGTCACCGGCGACGCCAAATAACTCAAAGACATGTCAACGATGTTCAACCTTACTTCATGGTGATACGGCGATAGCTGTGTAGATATTTTTGAGTGCACAGCAAGGTCTCGAGTGTCGCTGCCCACCGCGCAATCTCTGTTGTTGATGCTTCAATTACCACACCGAGTCTGGAACTCATTACGGTGTCCCGAACTATAACTACAAGTATTCAGGGTGGATACTGAGAATCGTTTTACAATGTGAATAACAACCTTAACAGGTGTTAAGAATTGGAATCATATGTCTATAAAAGTGTTAATAAAATGACGGGTGACAGAGATAGGTATGGAGGAGGAAAACATGCTGTGGACCCCAAATAAATGGGATAAGGGCAAGCCAATGATAAATCAGTGTGGCCAGCTCAAGAGCTCAAGGATTAACCTGAACTTGTGATGATGGTAGGGTTACTTTAAGTGTCAATTGTTAACCTAGAAATTATATGTTATGGCATTTATTTCTCTAACCGTGGCCATTAGCAATGCAAATAAACCAATATGCGCTATGCGCTTAGCTAAGAATAGTAGCCTATAAAGGAACCTGGGACGGTATGCAACAGAAGTACATGACATGATGATCACTATACTAGGTTTTGAGAGAACTACTAAATGAGAATAATTAAGTAGAGCTATTAAGTACTTTTTTTATGAGTTAAATAATGTATGTTTTACGAAATTTGGGCCACAATGGCTGCACACTAAAAGATGGCCGAGGTAAAGGTCGGCCAAAGAGGAGATGGCAAGACGACCTAGGTTCATTTTGGGGCGACTGGCAAGAACATGCATTTAGGCGTGACGAGTGGCGCTATATGGGAGTTATTTGCCCGATTGTGGGACATACGTAGAGAAAAAAAACATGCCTGACGAATTTGGGTAAACCAGGATACACATCTACATTGTCAAATCCAATCGTGGGAACAAACAAACGTTTAAATTACTAGGGTGTGCACTACACCATAGTCTGATGTGACTGACAAGTGGTTTTTTATGTGTTCTACACGACTCCGTTGAAGCGGCAGAAAGATAGAGGGTCTGTTTACATATTTAGGTACACATGTAAAACACATTATAAAACCCATATTTTACTTCTTATTTATTATTTATAAATCTTATTAACTACATAAGTGTATTTTTGAATGATAAGCAGAAGAACTGAGCGTAAGGTCTAAGATTCCAAATCGGAGGTCATAGTCGAACCGGGTTCGTACTAATGACTTTCTCGGAACCTATGACAAAAAAAAACATTTGATATTTACCAGCTGGTCTTCTCTTAAGGAAACCAGCTCATTTCTAAGAATTTTTAAAGTTGCGTGTAAAGTTTCCATTTGCGAAGAAGTTGAAAAGGTGTGTGTAATACTGTATTGGGCTTGCGAAAGAACCATACCTATAACAGGATATATAATAGTCCTATAATAGCATAATCGCCTCATCACGTCATGTCATTTATAAAGAATAATTATTTAAAATTACATAACGTGATGAGGCGCTTATGGATAGAATCATAATATCAACTGTTATTGGTTAATCACAATAGATTTTTCTGGTTCTTTTATCTTACTCTCACTCATTATTCGTTTAAGAATAGGTCACTTCGAGTCGCACACATAAGCTAAAATAAAAGCAGGTCACAACTGCATTCCATAATGCAAAAACACCATCCATCAAGTAGTGGCACGCTTGACAATCTTGACATGCATCCCCTAATGAAGTTATTACGTGTCATGTGGAACAATGTACGATGACTTGGGAAAACAAAGCACTGTTGAAAGTTGTTATCGATTATGCAGAAGCTTTCTTCTTTGCAAAACAACACTTTGGACCTTACCTTATGGCCAGCGAAACATGAACCGAAATGTTTGAAATAAAAGAAAATAAATTCTGACTCGATTGATATGTATGTATAAATATAATATAAGACGTAAACACACACGTTACATAGGTAACCGAAATCATTTAGGTACCTCTTCATAAAAATTGTAAAATGTACTGGTGCTGTATACTAATCTTAAAATACATAAAATACATTAAAAACATAATCTATCTCTAAACATAACTCCAACACATAACAGCAATTTAAGCGGGTTGAAGTTGTGGGAAAATGCCTTCGTAACACGGGAAAGCTTCAATCCGTACCGCGTCGCACAGCATTCCACAAAAGAAACCCGCGAGTTATAGGTCCGACTTACTACGAGCATCTACCTGATGACATAAAAAGTGAGCAATGTGAAAAAACATTCAGGTGCAAACTAAAGTCTTATTTCATAAAGAAGTCACTCTACTCAGTAGGAGAATATATTGTAATTGCTAAATAATGTGACATTTGACTTATGACTAAATTGAAATTGTTATTATATAAACTGTAAGTATTGTTATTTTCCCGTTACACATTTAATTTTTATTTATTATATTCAAATCTGACATTTTATATTATTGATACGTACTTTATGGTACTATTGTTCTTTTTATTATTATTAATTATTTTTGACATTGTATAAATTGTTATTTTATTCCTTTAATTATTATTATTATTTTTTATTTTATTTTTTTGACATTTTATTTTTTTGACATTGATAATTAATTTATTATTTTTGCTAGATAACTAGCAACATCAAAATACTTAATGTACTAATTATAATAAAGTTTCTGACGATCACTATACGATAAGTAATGCCTGTGTAATCTTACATTATGTATGAAAATTGTATTGAAGAGATAATAAAACTAAACTAAACTAAACTAACGAATAATCAACGAATATTGAAGTTGTATTGGAGTAATATCCGAATAATTTTCAAGCAAATACTGATATTTCTGATTCAGATGTTTAGGTGCTAGCTGTATTGCGTAGTTTATGCAAGATTATGGCTCCCCCTGTTCCAATACAGATGCATAAAAATATAGAAAACATTAAAGAGGATAAAACCAGGAATAAATTACTAACTTACCTTGCCCCTTAATTACTTGCCACTTAATATGCCCTATTACAAATGTAGTGATGAGGTGAAGGTTTTCTAAGTTAAATATGTTACTATTAATATAGGTTGCGTACCTAATCTACCCATTTTAATGAATTTGTAATCGATTTAATTAGGAAAAGTATTTTTTTAGTAGGTTTCAAATATAATAAACGAACTGATTCGTAGTTTAAAACATGTCTCAGTTATATTTAGAATATAAGGATACATATTTGCAAACCACATCGCCTATCATACCATCTTAGATCGCAAACATAAAAGGTAAAATGACTACATCCGCGTCTGACAAGGATGATCCGATGATACAAAAACAAGCTAACATAACAACTATTTTAAACCTTAAATACAAATTAATAAAGGATAAATTCATATATGAGATGTTTGGATCTAACGTAGAATTTCTAAGTAAAATGTTGCGCGCGTGATTTGAAACAGAAACACGTCGAAATGGACGATTCTAATAAAAACATGAAGGAACGCGAACGGTAAAAATAACTACATGCTTGGTACTCATGGTGCAAATTGTTTATTTACATGTACAGTCAGAAACGAAAGTTGCCGAACGAAATAAGAATACAAGAATAACTAAGACACATAAATACTGTAAACGTATTACATTTACTGAAAAGCGCCTCAAACAAGTGGGATGAGGCGCAACAATTCTTAAAATATTTTTCTAGCTTTCAACCGCAGATTACAAGCCGTGGAATAGGGAATATTACGCAAAACTTTGCATAGGGGGCGGCACTAGCCCAAACAGAGGGCCTAGGGTATATATTAGGTATTTATATCAAACTCGAACATAAGCTAATAAGTAGACTTTATCTCAGAAACAATGTATCTTTATTTTTTTGTGAATAAATTAATATTAAAATCCATTATCCACGTTCACATATCGACGTGACAAAATTCAACATCATTCTATCAAGTGAATTAAAAAACGTTTTCTCAATAAACGCAATCGATACGCAATTACCTCTTCCGACAAAGACGACACGACAATTATTTCTCCAACACCAGAAACTGTTCCCACTATTTTTTGTAACAACCATTAAATCACTTGTCTGTCTGTTACAACGCGTGGGGTCCGAATCACACGTGGCACAATGCCCCAACCCTCCACCCAACACACCATCCAACCTGACACTCCCTGCCCTTACAAACTCTTTGAAAAACTAACACAGAGACTTAAGACCAATGAAGCCGATAGTCCAAGTTATACTGGTCCCTTTCAAGTAACAGATGTTGTAGAAAATACGGGTAAGTCTTTTGAAGTAGTTTAGCTCTCCAATAATAGTTTGATACGTGATCTAGATGTCTGTAACGAGAAAGAAAACTAATTGCTTTGTAAAGTTCTGAACTTTGCGAGAAGTCGTAAAAGGCATGTAAAAAGATTTCTTAGACGCTTGGGATTACTTAGTTACACCTCATAAAAAGCAACTTTGAATGTTGAGATGCAAAAATAGGAAGTTTCATGAATTCCACATCCGAGAAAAATGTAGGCACCTACAGTACAATAGTTTATATGTTTGTAAGTGAATCAGAATCAGAAGTAAGTTTATTGTAGTATTTCCAGTGACCGTAAATGCATGCGCAAAAGTTATTTATAACAAAAAAAATAAAACTTTTCGCGAAAAATGTATTGGAAAATTATTACTTACAGTGCTTTTGCTTTAAAATTTCAATTTACGGTGAACAAACTCAATATGACTAGCGAAAAACAAAATTGAAATGAGTTCTATCAGGCTTTTGCAGCCTTAGCCACATCGCGGGAATTTCATTCTTATTGCTGCTGGTTTTAGGAATGAATATCGATTGATGGTTTTGCATCGCTAAGACATCAGAGTCTTCGAGGGAAACATTAGGAACGTAGACAGTCTGAAGGTAATGAAATTTTATGAGGAAACCTATTTTGCGTGAAATATCTTTACAAGTTTCTCGCGACACAGCGACGCCCGAAATTACTGTATTTTTTCTCTTTTAAGGGTCACCACAAAAGTAGGAAAACACACTTCATGTTGTTGGTTACAGAGTCCAAACTCGTTTGTGATAAAGTCGTTTCATTATCATTCCATTAAAAAATTAGACTTTAATAATCATTTCACTTTGGGTCCTACAAAGAAATCGTCATTAAGCTTCGTCCCCGACGGACGGCCACTCTTCTAAAAGACAATTCATTAGAACTTTGATTTAGATGGATCTGCGTAAAAATCCCCATCTTTCGGTTGCTCATTCAGAAAACATCCCATTAAGTAATTTTTTCCACCTAAACCTAATGCTTAGGGTGGCGTCCCATATGGTCCTCTGGGATCAGAAAAGATTTGGGAATCATTGTCAAGGGAAATTTAACCTTAAATTTTAGCGAACACAGTTAAAAATTAATCAATACCTTCACCCTATACTACTTAAACAGCTGCCAATGCACTATGAGATTGCAACCCCGGGTGCAATATTGTATAATAATAATAAATTCGGAAAGACAAGGTAATATCGATTCAGATGGGGCTGAGAGGGTTGTTGCAATTATCGTGGCCATTGTTACATGTTCATTGCATTACAAATGCAATTTTGAAATGTTATTAAGATATATATGAGCAAAACGTCTACACCCTTGCTTTACTGCAAATTATATTGAAAAAGATGCAATGCTAAAGTTAGTTACATAAAATGGCAAGATAGAATTCCAGCGACTTTAGATTACAAAGAGATAAATAAAATTAGAAGTTTTAAACGTAGAATCTTTCTTTACCGTAAACGAAATTATACCACAGGAATGGTACACAATCAGAAAAATGCAAAAGAAAATACCACCTAGACAACAAAAGAGCAGGAACCTTTGGTTTTTATTAACACAATAATATCGCCGTTTGAATTTAATATTCCACGCATGAAATTCCGTTTAGCAAAGAGCTTTGCCTAGAAAGAATCTCACAAGAATCCGAGTCCTCCAGACGACAATGCAGCCACCATAATCTATTTGCTTGGAGCGTTCGTACTTGCACAATACTGTGAACAGCTCACAAAAGAGTGTTTACTTAAAACCCCTTTCACACCTCTATTGTGCCATTCGCAATTCATAAAAGACCTCTGCGGAAATTCTGGCGGCGTTTTGAATCCTCTGAAGCCGGTACGGATCAGGATTTTCGGAAGGCCCATTCAGGTTGGTCGGTTTTTATATTGAATAGCCGTAATGCGAGTCCTTTCATGTTTAAAAATGTCATAAGATTTTTTTCTTGCGTTCGCTGATAGGTCTGGAATGAGGATGCTTTGGGTAAGCCCGGATTGAGAGTTGAGACTCGATGGGCTTAAGCCCGATTGTCACTTGGTTGGAAAATTATAATTCCCCGGAGAAATTTTCTACAAATGTGCGAATTTTTTCCAAACCCTGTATCGGATTACGTAACGTGTTTAGGAATATGATTCGGCAATATTGTTATGGGTCTTATAGCGTATGAAGGAGTTACATTTATGTGGTCGTAAAACGCTTTTTTGCCTTTCAAAGGATATGGCAAACGGAGTAAAAGCCAGAAGGATAAGAATTCTCAAGATCACGTGTCTCGTTGCAGTCACGTCCCGCCCCAACGGTAAGGAGTGTGCTCTAAAATGTAATAGGGCATAGCATAGAGAGCATTACGCTAAGCATTAAGTATCTATTTACGAACCAAGGACGAAGATCCTAGTAAAGGGGACTTTACATGTGACAAATTAATGTTCTAATAATGTTGTCCTGTTAAATATTCCTTGTAGATCAATAAATTATCCTTTCATTTTATGTAAAATTTTAGGAGGATTCAATTTTAATCTTAGTCTGCTTTTATATGTGGGGCAGCCATATATCGTAAATATTTGGCAAGTAGGACCAAATAAAGACAACCCCTGAATACGGACATTTTTTTATCAGCTTGGGACACACAAAAAACATATATCAGCGAACGTGCCGTACGTTTTTTGCATAACTTTCAGTACCTTTTGACATATCAGCACAATTATTTATAACCTTTTCTCACCTCTACGTTACATGAGCGTTGTGGAAATAGTTGCTATATTTGGGATCAATCAACGTTCAAAATTAAACTTTCAACTCCTTTTTCAAATATGACCTTATCAGATACAAGTTTATATTTTTGGATTGGTTTGTATAAGTGTCTTACCTATAGTTTTTAAGAAGTTCTACGACATTTTTTGTATTCACAACTGTAGCATATATCCTATACCGTTATGTTACGATAATGACTATGAGTATCCATCTATTCACGTTGATTCTGCACAAGCACTTCTCATTTTGGAGTTTATAAATTTAGGTTGCATACAAGAAAGTGAGCTCAGAATCAGCGAGGATACTAAAAAATGCGTTACTACTTTACGAACTTTAATAACAACTACTGCTATAATACTTTGAAACCAAAACAATAAGGCCTTTCAGGTTCAACCAACAGGGTTAACCAATGATCTCCGGATTAGCACTTTCTGGTAAGAGGACATACAAAATAACATAATTTTCTCCGTCCTTCTCTCTAATGTAATGTCCGACAAAATAGGAACATGTAATAGGCGCATAAATTTCCTTCGCAACCTACACGTACGTTTTCGTACTCTAGCTGGGAGTATTATGGAAACGGCCACTATTACAATGGCGGCCCCCGCACAATTGTTGCTAATGCCGTGTTCAGGCGCTTATGCTGGCGTACGTGAGTAATTTAAAACTTTGAAGGGCGCACGAGGTGCCACCGAGAGTGGAGGGGCCTGAGATGTATGGGGTAGGGATACGGCGTTACGATATTGACTTGCAAGTTAAATGAATGATGAAAAGAGGAGACTCTGAGAAACAAAAAAATAAGAAGATATAGTTTAATACGAATTATGTCCTAATATATATTAGGAAGAGCTCTTTAGTTAATCGGACAATTGACAGGATGAATGCACAGTTTTAGGAGTACCATAAATAGTGTTCAATCATATAAATGTAACTGCAGTTAACAATGTTTTATGACATCGTTTGGCCTGCATGAAAATTTAATACTCCTTTTGGAATAAGGAAAGACCAATACAAAATACGCCATATTTAGTACATCATTCCGATAGCTTGAAGAACGCAGGATAATTTATGGTTAGGAGCAGTATTAAAGAGCTTATATACATATATATTTAGTTGTTGTGTATCTCATGTTCATGTAACACTGGTTCACATTAGAACTGGATTAAGCTGCGCTCGCGTAAAGAGAATAGCATCAACCAATGGAAGCATTTGAATCACCGTCTCGCCGTTTTGCGTAACACGTACGAACAATAATAATACTGCACGACAGAGTGTTTCTCATTATACAACAATATTGACAGTACAATACAATGCTACCGAGCTAACAAAAAATTACAAGCGCTGTGATAACAAAAACAAGCATATCAACTGAAGGCAAATAAACTGACTGGTAGGTTATCTAATGTTGCGTAACAAGGGATTGAAATAAACTGGCCATTTACGTGTCGGACCACGCATAATGGAGGGTTCCGTACCTTCAATGGAATAATAACCAAACTCATACCAAACGTATGTCGTATCTGAAGCCTATGGAATATTTTTTTTGGAGATAACTCAAAAATGGCTGAACCGACAAAGTTCAAAACAATTTTCGTAGAAAGTATGTGATTAGGCGCACCTTCTGAATTTTTTTCATATTTTTGGAGTTACCGTTCAAAAGTTACAGGGGGAGGGACACAACTTTTCTGACTTTCCAAGCGATTATTTCTAAAAATATTCACTTAATCACAAAATGTTGAAAATAAACTCCATTTTATTTTTAAAGACCTATCGATATGATATTTATGATGTTGATATTTGGTAAAAAAATATCACTGTGTCCTCATCTTATTAATATTACCTTTTGTAAAAATCGTATGCGAACATATTTATAACAGCCTTGTGTACATATGTTTTGCAATAAGGGTTTAACTACTACCTAATCAGCAGAGCTACCTCTATGAACCGTACAATTATATATGAATCATAAAGGTATTTCTGTGAATAATCCCAGCACCTCCACAATTTTCTCCACGGGAGACACACGTGGAGGTGCGAATGCTCCTCCAAGTTACTTTTGTAAATGTACGCAGTTTAATTTACAAGCCCAACTTGTACGAGTACTCTTTGTTAACCAACTCGCTGTAAATTGCTCCTGTTCCGAACTGGGAATTGATGTTACTTTGATTTCAGATCAATTGGGAGTTTTGAACAATATATTTAGAAGAAGAAGGAAAGCACAAGTAAATACGTTCCTTGCACCGGGTTATACTTCCTGGTTGGATTGTAAGCCTGGGATGCACATCTCGACCTATCCCAAATATTTTCATCTGAATCCAATATGTATTTTTTTTTTTACGCTGTTTATAGCACCCCCCACGATCTCTCTGCTTTTCTTACTTACTTCCACCTTTTGTAAGATTAAGTTGTTCCTTTGTGCAATAAAGTTTCAATAAACAAATCCGGTCTCATAACTCAACATAGAAACTAGACTTTAGCTTATTCTTTTAGCCAGAAAAATATAGTTTTCTTGCATTATTTGTCATCAAATCTTCCAAAAAAACATACATTTCCTTCGGCTCCCTAATACCCATCGAATATTAGTAATATTGACAAGTTTGATAGTGTAATTCTGCACTTCACGCAAGTTATACACGAAAACCAAAAAAAAGGTTCAAAACACAAACAAAAAAGTAATTTCTAGAAAAAGAACAATAGTTTTATGAAAACGGGAACAGCAAATATTTACAATCCTATTACAATACGAAGCGAGCCGGTTAACTGAAGCAAATTAACGAGACACTTTAATTAAAGCAAGTGTAAATGATAGCACCAGCAAGATCACGCGGCAATGACTATTCACAAACTGTAACTTTTAACTGTAGGTGTAGGTACTGAGCTCACTCACTACTAGTATATTTTGGCCGTATTAAAGTCATGTTACGAGAAAAGTATTAAGAATGAATGTGGATGGACGCAAAAGCTATAGGTAAACCTAGTAAAAGGTGATGGATTGCGTGAGAGATGATATGAGAAGAAAAGATGTAAAAATAATCAGCTGACGGGCGACAGAGAAGTGTGGAAGAATAAGCCAATATGACAATTGCAGTATTTTCAATTCCATGTGAACCGGAAACCATGGCCTCAAAACGGGAGGTAATCTGCTTGCAGATTAATCCAGACGACCGGCTGATATGTAAGATAATAATGTGACAGTCAGTGGTGTCTGATATCTAAGCGACTGATATCTAAGACATCATGACATAGTTTGCAGCTTCTAAACAACTAACTATGTACTCGTATAACCGTCGAAAACAAATTGGTATTTATTTGTTTTAGACAATTACAGCAGGTAGTTTTTTTCTCTTCCCGCTTGGTTGTATATTCCCGGCTACATGACAGTGCTATAGTGCGTGTTACACTTGGCCCATAAACTTCAAGACAATTTTACAATTTTATAACAGCGCCATCTATAGAATTAGAACCTATCTAAGTACCATAGCTGGTATATCATCTGACCTGTACCAAAAACCGCAAGCAAATCAAACAACCCGATAAGAAAATAAATGCACGCAAACCAACAAGCTGCAAAACAGCCTCCATATAGTCGGGGGAAAAAAGGCATCTTCCAGTCTGTCAAATTTTTATTATCTAAGTTGTCATAGCTTTGTAAACTGTCCGCCGTTTTTCTAAGAATGTGATTTCAGGTGCTATAAACTTGCAACGTAAGATATTGTTTTACGTTCGCTTATCAACGTTGTTTCTAGCAAATAAATGCGTCCATGAGAATTTGACGTAAATTCGATACTGTATTGAATTGAATGCGTCATCATGTCGTCATCAAATCAATTTGTGAAAATATACGGTGATAAATAGGTCTATCATATCTTTGCGCTTGAAATCATTTTAAAATCGGCAATATTTCATAAGAAGGTGCATTCGTCATAACATATCGTCACTAGTCTTACTTAATTCAATTTGCGGACGAAAAAGGAAGTTTATTGCTTTTGTTGGCAATTTAATTTTATTATCTATGCCATCTATGGTTTTATTAATCTTCCACGTGGAAAGAGTATTTCTACACATTGACATTGGAATACGGTATCATATACATAGAAAGAGTAGGTACCTATAGTTGATTTGACTCGTTAGGCAATCTAATTGGCCGTCTATTATAATCATATTTTCGTTATTTCTACCCAGGACAACACCTCCTTACATTTCTGATTATGTATCTATTGATTTGACCTCAACATATAAATAAATATTATAGGACAATCTTACACAAATCGATTACCTAGGCCCACAGTAAGCACAATACCCAAGTAACACATCATAGCAGTATAACGGCCGTCTTACAGCATATCTGTATGCTTTTAGCATTTTCAGTTCGTTTTATAGTAGCATTATAAACGTTTATAGTGCTGATATAGGTCTTAAATGGGCACGAATTACCCAGCTTGAGATCCTATACAGGTCATTTAATAGCATTACAGGCGTAATATGTCTGCGCTATTAGCATTATCGTTGTCATGGAAAGTGCCAATCGCATTAAATAACCATTAGTACGCTCTATTAAGTTGCCAACTGCATTAAAGAAGCATTAATACGGCCAAAAAACTTGCTAATCGCAGTAAAGAAGCATAAGTACTCTCGATTAACTTGCCAATCGCAATACAAAAGCATTATACTAGCATAAGAGTGTAGTAAAATAAACCTTACGTCAATGCAAAAACGTCTCTAACACCGACGGAACAAATGTTATAATACAATGAAAGTTGTGATTTAACTACTTTGTCTCGCAATATAAAATGGACGAAGACGGTACAAAAAACTGAATGAGTGACACGTCATATTTGTTTGCATCCTAACAAAATTTATAAAAGTTTTTGACTCTTTTACGTTATTATATCCTTCAAATATTACTGCGTAGTTTAAATGTTAGAATGTAGTTTACTGTAAATGTGTATATAAGTTCCATTGAAAAATTTCACGCGCCTTTGATTTTTTGTGGTTTTGCTATAAAATATTATAAAAAGATATGCGTCATATAAACAAAACAATTGTGTAATCCGCGTATAGAACGAGTTTTGCATTATTAACATAATAGTGTTGGTTGAGCAGTCTTAAATTAAGTCATTTCATTATTATATAGGTATTTTCCTTGTATAAATAGGTCCGCATGATTTTATTTTTAGGTTATAAATTATTTACAAAATGGCGTTGGTCTATATAGACGGAGAGCTAGCCACGTCGGATATGACACAATAATGAGAGCAACCAAACCCCTCTAGTCAGTTTGGTATACTATGCTTATTTCTAGATCTGGACATCTGGCAGCTTTAAAGTGGTGGACGTCAAAGAATGCAAACCATTTCAAGAAAATAAATCCTAGAGATCTGGGTTTGATGCAATATTATGAGAAACTGTACAAATACTATACAATACTAAGAGAAATTATACTATTTTATTAAACGTTTATGTTGGGAGAAAGGGGGCGTCCATTAATCGCGTCATATTGTATAGGGGGGGGAGGGGGTCAAGAAAAAATCACCAAAGATCACCACAGGGGGGAGGGGGGTCTGGACACATATCACGTGTAATTTTTTTGTTCTTTGCGCTATACTGTATAGTGTATTATGGTCAGTAAAATAAAAATTATCAACTTTTAAATGAATCAATCTGTCAAAAGCAGAGTAATATTGCACTAGCACTATGAGTGTAAATAATTTTTAATGGCATTTGACATATTATTTTGTGAAGTAGGTTTTTAGGGTTCCGTAGCCAAAGTAGCAAAAACGTAACCCTTATAGTTTCGTTATGTCCGTCTGTCCGTCCTCCGTATGTCACAGCTATTTTACTCGGAAACTATAAAACGTATCTTAATAAATATTTAAATATAAGGTGTGTTTTTGTATGCCGCTACTTAGTTTTGTAGTAAAATTGCTGAAAAAGATATTTTAAGGACCCCTCCTTACTGCATGTAATTATTTGTCAAAAAAAATTTTTTTTACCAAATATCGACATGATGCACATCACTCGATAGGTCTTTCAAAATAACATTGAGGATTTTTTGTTTTTTTTTTTATTTAGTGAATATTTTAAGGAAAAATCACCCCGTAAGTCTAAAAAAACTTGAGGTTTCTTTGACTATTTTGTGATTAAGTGAATATTTTATGAAATAATCGCTTCGAAAGTCAGAAAAGTTGTGTAGCCCCACCCCGTAACTTTTGAACCGTAAGTTCAAAAAATATGAAAAAATTTTAAGTGATGCGCCTTATTATATACTTTCAACGAAAATTGTTTTGAAAATTATCGGTTCAGCCATTTTTGAGTTATCTCCAAAAAACTCCTTCCATAGGCATCAGATACGACCTTTTGTTATTAGTTTGGTTCTTATTCCATTGAAGATACGGAACCCTCCTATGCGTGGTCCGACACGCACTTGGCCGGTATTTTACCCTTTACGTGTACGTACGTTACGTAAGTAGGTTCACGTGTTGGAAAACTGTACTTACTTTAGTTAGCAAAAAATTACACGTCATATTGGATAGGGGGGGGAGGGGTCCTGAAAATATCACCAAAGATCACCATGGGGGAGGGGGGGGGTCTAAAACAAGCCAAAAACGTATGACGCGATTAATGGACGCCCCCAAAGTAGTGCCAAACGATGTATAATAAAATATAGTTCATAGTTTGTCGCCTACTGTTTTTGTTTCCGTAATAATCATACATCGGGGTTTTCGGTGCGGGAACGATTTGAGAAAGAGTAGAGATAAACAGATAGGTTGAGAGTTAGTCTGAAAAAATATCATATTATGCCTAATGAATAACTAACTCTCTGTGAATAGCTTACACACTATGATAGGAGCTTTTTTTCTTAGAGGCGTGTTTGTATTGACTATTATATACTTAGTATTTTAAAAATGCAATTGCATATCCGAAATTTATTAACTAGATCTACCTAAGACAAAGACACGGTATAATAAGTGTCAAATATTAATCTTGACGTCCGATATTTATGAACTATTTGATTAACTGAAGAGGTTGACAATGATCAGTCATTACATGAATTAATAAAAAAATACTTGAAAAAATCATAGGTAAATGTACCTACAATATATATACATAATAGTCAGCTATTACATATAAATAGTATATACCTATGATTTTTTCGATCAATTATTCATTAGGTAGATACGTGCTAGAGTACATTCTGTTTTTAAGTTAATGCCTACTCTTTGGCTAATGTCAAACATTCCCGAACCGAAAACCCCGATGTATGGTAATAATACACAATATTTTTTGGTCTAACGTTTTTTTTTATCGATTTTTGACCAGTTTTGAGTCGATATTCCAACATATTCACTATAGATAGAATTATAAGGCAAACGACTATCGGTTTTTGAATCTTTTATCTCCATTCTGTAGAGCCGGATGATGATATTTTTAAAATATGGTCTAAAAAAACACTTTTATCGATATTCGAATGGTGTAAAGAATCTTACATATACGTAATCTACATATTAGGGTTCCTCTTTGATGTCTCTAAAAACTGTAGAGAGATTTTAATTTTTAACTAATTAAAACAAAATGTATGACCATAAAACCACTTTTTTAGCCTAAACCGGTTCGACTTTGATGTCAAATATCTCGAAGACAATGAATATTGAAGTAAATATAGGATACTATATTGTTTAAAGCCGTTTCTGATAATATGATAAGCTATATAAATCATTAGAAAACTAAAGGAATTAGATGTAAGGTCGTTGGCGCCAGGGAGCCCCTTAAAATATAGGCCCTGTCCTTTATAACTGAGACAACTTCGGCAATTTTTACCTAGTTTGGTATTACAATTTTCCAATTAAAACATTTTGCTAGTCTGTCACTGTGACCTCCACCCATTAAAAGCTGCCAGATGCCAGGATCTAGCAATAAGAATGGTATAGCAATCTAACCAGACCGGTTTTGTTGCTCTCATTATTGTGTCATATCTGACGTGGCTAGCTCTTAGTCCAATAGCAGCTCAGTGACCCTTAAAAAATGCCTTATATATGCCTACAGCATTACACGTGAATAATTATGCTATTAAACAACATTAAGCATTTATTTATGCTATTGTAGAACCTAAGGCACTAAAACCGCTAAAAGCTGTATAGGGGCTGTTCATAAATTACGTCATCAATTTTTGATGATTTTTACCCCCCCCCCCTAAAATCATCCAACCCTCCCCCTGCCAAATAAAGTGACGTCATTAAAAAAAATGCGTTTTAAGCTTAATTGTAAAATAAAAAACTATTTAGTAGATAATATTTTATAGCATTAAAAGTTAATAGAAACACGACTTTCATTCCTTTTTTTACCATTGATGACGTGATCTTCGGAATGACCGCCCCCCCCTCCTACGTCATGCTACCATCATCCGATGGCCAGACCCCCCCCCCCATTTGAAATGACGTAATTTATGAACAGTCCCTTATAGTGAATTACTTAGCTTTATAATGGTTTATATTATTGCTATTATACTGCATTAGGAACGTATTACCTAGTTATAAATGCTATTGTACACCCTAAGGCATTAAAAATAGCTGAAAGCTGTATAGCGAATTTACGTGGCATTACAATGGCTAATATTCATGCTCTTAAACAGCATTAAGCATTTATTTATGCTATTGTAGAACCTAAGGCACTAAACCAAACCGAAGCATTAGTGTAGCAAACCAAAACGCAACTGTACAGCATTCAGCTGTACAGTTGCATGTTGTTACTACTACTAAAACTAAAGCACTAAAACTAAAGGCTTTAAAAAAGCATTTATACATGCCATTATACAACCGTTATACAGCTTAAAGCATTATATAATGCTATTGTAGAACCTAAAGCACTTAAGTGCTTTTAAACAGTCGAAAGCTGTACAGTTGCGTTGTGGTTTGCTGCACTAAAGCTAAAGGCTTTACAAAAGCATTTAGATATGCCATTATACAACCGTTATACAGCTCAAATCTTCATATAATGCCACAAGTTGCTCGGTGAACGTATATAAGAGTTTATACGGTCCTTAAGTTCGAAATAAGTTAACTATTCATATGTTATAATGCTTTCTGTGTTACTTGGGTAAGGCTTGTGTTATGGGTACTAGACGACGATATATATAATAGATAAAATATGGATAAATACTTAAATACCTAGAAAACATCGATAACTCAGGAACAAATATCTGTGATAGACACACAAATAAATGCCCTGACCAGGATTCGAACCCGGGACCTCCTACTGCATAGGCAGAGTCACTACCGACTAGGCTAGGAGGCCGTCATAATCATATTTTATAAACATATTTTTGTTATTTCTACCCAGGACAACACCTCGTTACATTTCTGATTATTTATCTATTGATTTGACCTCAACATATCGTAGTGGACATTCCAAATCTGTTTCTTTTGAAAAGGGTTACAAAGTTTCATATCAACCTTGTCAACAGTAAAAACAAGTACGACAGAAACTAGTCACTTGTACTGTCAACTATATTGCTCGACTAGTAACTTTTGTCTTTGTTTCATTCTATTAAAAGTTTTCAATGAGATAATAAACTAGATAAAACTAGAGAGGAGTACTAAAAGACTGATAGTTTTCATGTTACGTTGCGTTCTTGTGGAAAATATCAATTGTACAGAAAGTTCTAAACAGCAAATTATCTCTCTCTTTAAATTTCAATCTAGTCACCTTCTTCAATAAACAAGAAGTACCTACCTATGCAGCGTTGTAAAAAATGTCGGAAGATAAGGAGTGGTCCTGAAATAAAGTAGCAGTGTACAATCTTGTGTATTTTTTAATTTAGTGCTAATTTTGAAGCAGTATATTTATTTTATTAATCCGTAGATACAATACTAATAAATAAAAATACAATCATAATAGAATATGTGAGCATATTTAAGTTTTCGCGTTTTTAATTCAACATACTTAGTAACCTTTTGAACAACATAATTTGACAATCTTCAATCGACATCCGCTACAATGCCACAATTGTATTTCCATTTTCACAACCCGTTTTATGCTTTTCAGAATTTCATCTTACCAAGAAGCTACATTAATTAACTGTATTTTAGCTAGGATAGTCAGGAAGACTCTCTAATCTAACCTCTGACAAAGACTTTTCTATGGGAGATAATTTTCTGTGAAAAAAGGCAAATACATTTAATTAAAAATTACTGTAACTACCTTAAAATGAAGCCAGATAAAAAAGTTTACTATTGAAGAAAGACAATTTATTAAGGTATAAAATAGCTCATCAAATCAAACTATAAGAAAAAACATGTTTTTGAGAAACACCTCAAAAGTTCTGTCAGAAGACGCTGTTCAAAAAACTATGTGTATGATGGAATACAAAAGGCGAAAACTTCCAAACGCTGTTTTATTTAAATATGATTGTATTTATGTTTTGTATGATTGTATCTAGAGATTATTTAAATATAAACACTGCTTCTGAATCGGCACAAAATAAAAAGATAAATCAAAAAAGGCACGGCTACTTTTTTTCCGGACCACTCCTTAATCCTCGGAAATCTTGAATTTCGTAGGGAAGTAATTTTGTAGCGATTGTGTACGAAGAACTATCTTTATTAAGCAGTCTTTGATAAAAGCACTTTCATCTTATTCAAACGAACCAGATTCATACAAAATCTTAAGCAAGAGTAGAGAAGATAACGATTGTCAACAATGACATATAGCGTTCATACTGCTAAATGTGAACATTGAATGGATACGTTTACAAAATTAACTTGCATTTGGTAAACTGAAGGTTGTTCAACTTTGAATCTTAAATAAAAGATTTTAAGGGTTGACGGGTTATTGAAGAAGGGGAAAGGGAAGATTGGTCATGCATACACGTCGATGTGTCATTGACTCCGCTATTAAAATTTATAATAATGTGAAACGTTCTGATTGCGGCAGTCGGGAAGAATTATGTAGTTATTGCATTGCATTGCAAACATATCTTTTTATAATACTGTCAGCAAAAGATAGATATCCCCGGTAAACTAACTAATATATTATTTTATTTGAATTATAAAAACTAATATATTTAATTAAGTGGACATTAACTTTATATACAATACATTTCGACAAAATAGAAGCTTAACTTAAAAATACATTAATATTAGATATACCTAAACTAAATTCTAAACTAAACATGGTCCCAAAGTAATAATAAATATCACAAAAAATGCACATCAATTTTACTACACCTTACCAACTAAATACAAACACATAGGTACACAAAATCACAAATAAAAAATAGGGTCTAACTCCGCCCCCGAAGGCAGTGTGCCCATTAGGCTGGCGGCATTCCCGCGCTGGATTGCGGTAGCAATACGCTGAGCCAGGAATGACCCAGCCCTCCGATCACCCGTTGCATCAACAAGCCGCTTAGCCAGCTCCCCATTAACTGTGTGGGCTCCAGGCCCCCAGGGCCCGAGCGTCTCAACCCCAAACGGCTCAAACATGTAGGCAGAAGCAGGGTGATCCTCTAGGACCGGCTCTGTTTGGTTTGGCCATTCAACCAATAATTGAAAGTCTGAAATCTGGTTTCAATGTCTGGTACTTAGACGATGGTAGTCACCCTTGGAAGTATCCCAACCTCTTAGGAAAACTTGATTCTTCGATAAGGTCAACGCTCTCATCCGTCATCAACATTAATTTGGAGGACAATCAGTGGTGTCAAGCTTCCCTTCCTATCCGGCATGGAGGTATTGGGATCCGTAAAATCACTAGCATTTCTTTGCCCGCGTTTCTTTCCTCAGTACACGGTACTCAGTTTGATAAAAAGAATTTTGAAGGACGCTGATGGTGTAGAAATTGCGTACTTGGTGGATGCCGTAGATTGTTGGAAGGGCATTTGCTGTAATACTAATTTGCCTTCGATTCCTCGGTCACAACGTCAATGGGACGAGCCGCTCTGCGTGCTGGTGCGGGATAATCTTTTAGATACGTATACCAGCCCCGCGGAGCGCGCTCGTATCCTTGCCGGTTACAAGTGGGAGTCGGGGGCATGGTTACAGGCTTTGCCCTCCAAGAATCTGGGGACTCTGCTCAGCAGTGACGCTTTTAGGTTCGCTGTGTCGCTGCGGCTGGGAGTAGCGTGTGTTGCCCCGCATCTCTGCCACTGTGGAGCAAATGTTACGGATGTGGGCCGGCATGGCCTTTCGTGCAGCAGGAGCGCCGGCCGTATTGCGAGGCACGCTAGCCTCAACGACATCCTTCGTCGAGCTCTTACCACTGCCGGAGCGCCTGCCGTTTTAGAACCGGCGGGCCTTGCTAGGGACGACGGAAAGAGACCAGACGGCATGACACTCGTTCCTTGGAAGCTGGGACGGCCTTTGGTGTGGGATGTCACGTGTGTTGACACCTTTGCGCCCTCCCATCTTTCAGGGACTTCGTCAAGGGTTGGTGCAGCCGCCGAAGCGGCTGAGCGCCTCAAGCGGCGAAAATATGCGGCGATAGATTCTGCCTACTAACTAATTAACTAAATATTTTGGCCTAACGATCTAAAGAGTATCTTGGCCTCCGAAACGAGAGCACGCCACCTGTCCCGATCCTGCGCAACTTCTTGTCAGTTATTGACGCGAAGTTGCAGCAGATCCGCCGCCACACCCACACGGCCTATGAATCATGCCCGCACGAGCGAGATATACCTACGTTTTGCGCGTCCGCCGGCGAAGCTAAAATCAGTGGGTTACCAACGCGCTCACTGACCGCACGTCGTACCGCACGCGACTCTACTCGGAACTCGGAACAATGGCACCAAGACAAAAATTTATTTATTGCAATGTGGATGGATGTCAAAATAGCAAAGCTAATAAAAACTTATCGTTTTTCGCTCTGCCGACGGATGTGGAAAGGTAAGTAGGCATACAAACTTATGTTATAATAATAATAGACATGTTATTATTTTCAAAATAGATAGGTTGGTAGGTACATTCAAAATTGTAGGTAAGTGATACTTTTACAAAGCGTTGCTGCGTAAATTGACGTAAAATGCATTTTTATTTAAGTATGTACTAGGTACCTACCTACCTGCCTTAAAATTTTGTTGCGACTGGGTTATTAGTTATTAGGTTATCAGTGTGTATCTAATCTATGTTTCGGTTTTGATCAAATAACAGATGAAGGTACAAATAGCTTATCGTATCTTAGGCTATTAACGAAATACAAATCTAATTAATGGAATCAGGCGTTACTTTGCGGAAGTCCATAATATCAAGTACAATAATATTGCTTTGCTATTCCGCGGTATAATAACGTGCTAGTTGATTAGTGACTACCCGTTATACTTATTTGCGTATTTTTTGCATGCATTAATGTTCCCACCCTCCCGCCGCAAAAACAAATACAACAAACCACCACCAATAATAACAAAACTCGACACGTGTTTCGCCTCTCTACGAGGCATCCTCAGGAGCTGCTGGAGATGTTGTCGGTCTGACGTCCGGCAACCGAATGACGTGTCCAGAATGGTCGGCCATATTTATAGCATTACCATCACCCCTACCGTGCAAGTGCGAGTGAGATGCAAAAATTCGAAGCAACGGCGATGACCCAACATTCAACTGTTCGTTAATAATTGTTCCCCTATTGTTGTACCTAATTTTTTCTAAATGTTCTAGAACGCTCAGACGCAATCCTTTTTCACAAACATGTAAAAGATCAAAAGAATGATCCTCAGACAGAGTATGACCATTTTCCAACAAATGTTTCGCGAAATTGGATCGTTCCGGATGGTTATGTCTATATGAAGCAACATGCTCCTTATATCGTGTGTTAAAATTACGTCCCGTTTGCCCCACATAAACTTTATGGCAGTCATCACAAGTCAACTTATACACTCCAGACTTCTTCCCATTCTCTAGTATATCCTTCCCATTACAAAGTCTTGAGCGCAAGGTGTTATTGGTCTTAAAAGCCACATTAATATTGTTGGATTTTAAAGTGTTATGAATTGCATCTGATAACTTTCCGACATACGTAATGCTCGCTTGAAACTTTTTAATGGGATCAGACGATCGTGCAGCATACAACATATTGCTAACATAACATAACATATTGCTTTATTTTAAGACCAATAACACCTTGCGCTCAAGACTTTGTAATGGGAAGGATATACTAGAGAATGGGAAGAAGTCGGGAGTGTATAAGTTGACTTGTGATGACTGCCATAAAGTGTATGTGGGGCAAACGGGACGTAATTTTAACACACGATATAAGGAGCATGTTGCTTCATATAGACATAACCATCCGGAACGATCCAATTTCGCGAAACATTTGTTGGAAAATGGTCATACTCTGTCTGAGGATCATTCTTTTGATCTTTTACATGTTTGTGAAAAAGGTTGCGTCTGAGCGTTCTAGAACATTTAGAAATAATTAGGTACAACAATAGGGGAACAATTATTAACGAACAGTTGAATGTTGGGTCATCGCCGTTGCTTCGAATTTTTGCATCTCACTCGCACTTGCACGGTAGGGGTGATGGTAATGCTATAAATATGGCCGACCATTCTGGACACGTCATTCGGTTGCCGGACGTCAGACCGACAACATCTCCAGCAGCTCCTGAGGATGCCTCGTAGAGAGGCGAAACACGTGTCGAGTTTTGGTATTATTGGTGGTGGTTTGTTGTATTTGTTTGCGTATTTGTTTTTGCGGCGGGAGGGTGGGAACATTAATGCATGCAAAAAATACGCAAATAAGTATAACGGGTAGTCACTAATCAACTAGCACGTTATTATACCGCGGAATAGCAAAGCAATATTATTGTACTTGAAATACAAATCTCTCAAATAACTATGATGATATTGCTAAAAGGTGATTAGAATAAGATTGATATAGCTGTCAATTCATATTAATTTTGACAGTGTGTGGCAAATCTGTTAAGATTAATCATACTCTCATCGCGGCAACAAAATATGAACCATTATTACTCATGTAAAACTATAATTGTTATGCACCATGCGAACCACTTAAACACTGAATCAATGCAAAATACCTATTTCCTTAACTTTAAAACATTTCCAAGCATAGACAACCGTAGCGATTGTGCGGGTGCGCGGGAGGTGCGGGGTATTATTGCGTAGGTACGTAAACCGTAGGTATTTGCTTTTTCTATGAGTGATTCATATCTGTTCGTAAGAACTATTAAATAATCTGTGGCCACACTGTCTCCCCAGAGAATAGGTGAGGATCTGACTGTCAAGAGAGCGTTCTTGGGACGAACGACTGGTTGCCGTCCGGTGGGTGAGCCCAGGTAGCTCCGGTAAATCTAACACAAATTTGAGAGCAACGAAACCCCTCCAGAGGACCTCAAAGCACTGCCCTTGAGCTCCATCACCCAACACATGGAGATGGTTGAAAAAGCTCTTGAGTAAGTGTACTAGGGGGCAATTACACAAAAGATCCCGTTGGGTCGAAGTGTATCCATATGGGCCCCGAACCAAATAAGATAAGATAAGATAACGAAACCCCTCTAGTTGAATAATTTGCAATTTTATCCTTATTACTAAATCCGGGCATCTGGCATCGGTGGAACTGGTCAGTTGACCAAAATTATCTTGCACCCTTATTCCTTTGGTAATAAAGTCGTGCCAAGATTATTTTAAACACCTCGTTCGATTAGTTACTCTGCTGCTAACTGCACCAGCACAAGTCATAGACCTTACAATTTTATTTTGTATTTGAAGCCTATTCGAGCTTTTTGACCGCCTCACATTCTCATCATCAGTGTTTGTCCTGGCTTTATGCGAGGTCCGCTTGGCAACCATATCCCATGAATTGGCGTTGGCACTAGTTTTAACGAAAGCGACTGCCATCTGACCTTCCAACCCAGAGGGAAAACTGTAGGCCTTATTGGGATTAGGTCTGGTTTCCTCGAGATCTTTCCTTCACCAAAAAACCACTAAGTCTGGCCACCGTTCAATAACTGGCCACCTCATACTAATAATAAACTCTGTTCACCTATAAATATAATTCATTTAAGTATAAGGTTTAAATTACTGGCCACCCTTCAATAACTGGCCAAGTTATACTAAAATGAATTCTGTTTGTAGGTAAATAGAGTTCATTTTTAGTATGAGGGAGCCTGATATGGAAAGGTGGCCAGTGGCTATTTACCCTATCAAATGATATTTCGTTCCAACAAACCCAGTTGTCCGGATGGGGTTTGAACCCGAGACCTTCTGGTTAAAATTCGGACGTCTTTCCCGCCAGGTCGGAGTTTTTATAGTACGAGACTCGCTTGTGTAGATATTACTGATGGCAGCATGCCCCATTGTAAAACGTTCACGTTAATGTGATATTTAATCATAACATAGCAATGAGAAGTATGTTTTATCAAACATGCGTGTGAATTTATTAAAAGCATGGATATACAGGGTGGAAAGATAAGTCGGGCCCTGGAGGGAAACTACTTTAAAACCTTGAGATAGCTCCATTCGCTCAAAGGAAATATTCTTTTATTTTTCCTAAAAACTAAATCTGCATTCACAGTTTTTTTCTTAATTTTCACTTTTTTCCATACTAATTGTATGAAAAATATTATTATTATTATTATTTATGAGTTCTCTTGTGCCCTAAACTTGGTTGGTATTTAGAAGTTTTTATCCTCGTTGGAAACAGGATCGATTGGCATCAATTGTCCTAAAAAATATTTATGGCAAAAAATACAAAATAAATACTTTTTTTGAAAACTGTACTCTTTTCCAAAAATTCGTAAATGCAGTTATGTCCCTTTAAAGAAATTAAAGAATGTTTCCTTTCAGTGGATTGAGCTATCTCAACGTTTTCAGGTAGTTTTCCTCCAGTTATCTTTCCACCCTGTATACCGCACATTTGAAACAAATGTCACTTCATACTTCATAGATTTATGGACATAACTGACATAAGTAAAGATTGCGACATTTGTGACCTAAATTGAGGTACCGTTGAAAATAAAATATCAGAGTACCAAACTGTAAACAACTAAGTTTCTATGTTAAGTTAGTAGTACCTAAATATTAAATAATTATTCCGTATGTGTGTGTGTGTATAAGTTCTAGAACACTCATTAGCATAGTATTTTTAAGATGTCCGAATTTAAGGAATATCTCCATAGTAATATGGTACATAAACATAACATATGAAAAACAGGTAGGTACTATACGAGCCAAGAGTCAAACCCACAACCGATGTAAACATCTCACGGCCGACCGTCGCGACTCGGCTACCGCTTCCTACCCAATGCATTCCCATCGAAATCAAAACTTGCCTTCAATATTATGAAACCAAGTATTATGAAAATACATAAGAACAATCAAGAACTCCCAACGCGGTTGCCGTTGATATCGTCTTTTCACACTTCAAGCTAAAACGACACAACCAACACCTGGACTTAGTCAATTATAAGCTTTAAAACGAGCGAATTTAAGTCTTGTTTTAAACGCAGTTTTTTCTAAGTTAGTGGTTTTAGTAGTGGAGGTGATTGTTATTAATAGCTGACAAATATCCACGAATTGCAATCGCGATTTATGAACTATCGGCGGTTAGTTTACGGCTGGGAACGCGTGAGCATGAGGCAGAGTACCTTTTCTACAGATTATGAATAGTTTTAGTTGAGTGAAGGTGTAACAAAAATGCTGGTGATTTAAGGGCATAATTGGTATCGTATTCTAATTACGGAAAACTATAGTCTGGCAAACCATTTCTGTCAGTAGAAACGCACGGCAAATTCAAAATACGTACATGTGGCAACCCTTTGTGATGAGACACCGTTTTTCATGACGAACATTTCAATTCACATTGAATTTGTTTCTAGTGCATTTCACTCTCTCATCTTAAGGGTGAGTGAGATAGAACTCCTGCAACGTTCCCAATTAAATTTAAATTCATCTTTAAGGCATATGTCAATTGCCTCAACCAGATTGTCTGTTGCAGTTGACAACAGATCAGACGAAATATATCCGTCTCCTTTTTACACATCGTAAATGTCACCTAATGAAAGGGGCGGAAATACCAACTAAAATTAAAAACATAAAATTTGATGATATTTTCACTGATTCTTAGCGTTGTCATATTTTGTTCGCTGTACATTGCTACTGCGTTCGTTGGCTGGCCAGACTATAAGAAAAAAATTTTTTCGCCCGAAAGAAGAAATTGGTTTTGTTGGAGGGTTGGCTAAATGGGATGACGTGTCCCATACAAAAAAGGTTTTTCGCGTCCAAAAAAAATTTCTCCTACTTTTTCTTAGTATACGATGCCAATCATACCCTTAAACCAATCACCAATATTTTTGTTACAGATGTAGCGGAGATGAGAATAGGATTAGACTTGACAGATTTTCCATACATTTACTCAACGGCCTCCTAGCCCAGTCGGTAGTGACCCTGCCTACGAAGCAGGAGGTCCCGGGTTCGAATCCTGGTCAGGGCATTTATTTGTGTGTTGATCACAGATATTTGTTCCTGAGTTATGGATGTTTTCTATGTATTTAAGTATTTATCCATATCTATCTATTATATATATCTTCGTCTAATACCCATAACACAAGCCTTATTGAGCTTACTGTGGGCCTAGGTCGATTTGTGTAAGATAGTCCTATAATATTTATTTATTTATTTTATTTACTCAATCCTATTATAATCGCGGTTTAGTAATACCAACTACCAAGACCCTATTCACCCGATTCCACTCGAGTGCCGTATTCGCCTTTTGTACTCTTTTTAGGGTTCTGTACCTCGAAAGGAAAAAACGGTACCCTTGGAGGATCACTTTCTTGTCTGTCTGTCTGTCTGTCAAGACCATTTTTCTCAGGAACGCGTGGAGGTATCAGGCTGAAATTTATATCAAATACTCAAGTCTATTGTCCCTTGGAGCTGTAAAAAAATCAAACTTAAAAGCCAACGCAATGAAAAGATACAGTCGTTTATGCTGCAAATTTTAGAGTTTTTCCTAAACCTACGGGGCACTTCCCGTGAACTCAGAAACTTGAAATTTGGCACGAAGCAACGTCATATAGCATAGACAATAGAAAAATTACAAAAAGTAGACATTTTTAGTAAAATCATACAAAAAAATACTTTTTTAAATTTTAAACTTACTTTTTTCCTCGTAAACGCGTGGAAGTATTAAATTGAAATTCATGTCAAATACTCAGGTCTATATTACCTTTAAGCTGTAAAGGTTTGTACGGAACCCTCAGTGCGCGAGGTCGACTTGCACTTGGCCGGTTTTTCATTGTGCAATAAAGTTTAAATAAATAAAATACATAAACAATACATTAAGAACAAAAAAAAACTCCAACACACAACAACTAATCATATTGAATTCATGGCCTTGTTACCGAATTATAACCGAATCCTAATTATTTCTTTAAAAATAACATTTGACTGTAAATATATATAAATATACGAGATAGTGACTTTCGGAAATAATTATTTTTACCACTCATCAATAAAGCGTTTGACAACTTCCATGTGGCACTTTGAGTAGCAAATGACGTAACAAATCATTTGTAGCAATGGGGATAAAACCCACACATCGTAAATTATATATAGTGCAAATGGACCATATAATCCAGCAGTTATGTCGAATGAAGTTAAGGGTAGCTGGAAAGTAATCCAAACTCAATGGAACTTTAACGGGTAGTTTGGGGGTATGCAAGGAAGACACTCATGAGTTTTCGACCTCGCAGACCTTGTGGAATTTATAGGGGGGACAAAAACTAATTTTATTTTCAGTTTTTCGCTTATATCTCATAAACTAAGCACTTTTTGTGTACACCTTGTATGGCAAAGCTAAAGAGCAATAAAATTCCTGAAAGTTAGCTGTTATACCAGATTTTCAGGCCAAATATTAACGAAGATACCGTCGAAAATAGGTTATTAAAATTTAAAAAGTAGCTTATCTGTTTTTCATCAAAGCTATGTTAATTATGTCGATCAATCACCAATATTGACGTCTTTGAAAACCTATAACATCGGAACTTTGTGGATATATGTAGGATTTTATTTCTGCGTGTTAGAAAACGAGTGACAGGGAAGAATAAAAGAGAGAGAGAGAGAGAGAGAGGAGGGGGATTGGCATATGGCGACGGGCTATGGAAAAAATGTAAATTAATTAATGCGTATAAGGAAATAAAAAACACTAGTGACACAAAACAGTGATTTTATTGAGAAATATAATAAGCCTCCCTACAAAATCTCGTCCGGGATATGCTGAAGATGTGATGACGAATTACAAGTGGAACTAGTTACGATACGAGAACGACAAGACGGCCGACGTGCATAACCTAAAAAAAAAGTAAGCAAAGAGAGGCATGTGGTGCGCGCTTATCTAAAGACGAACGACGAAAACGACGATTCTACGACGAGTACGAAGTATAAAGACGTATAAGGAGCATTCATCATGGGACCTGACGACGTGAAGAAAGCGGAGGCCGAAGCGAAGAAGAGTTCGGTCAGCGGGGTCGGCGCATGTCACTTGACCTTGGGGGACAGTTTTTGTAATATTAACATAACGAAGTTCGATGGAGAAGACAAAATGTATTCCTCTGCAAAATGGGCGCAAGACATAGAAGACAATGCCGAAGTCTTCGGATGGACCGCGCAGCAAAAACTTGTCGTCGCTCGAAGGTCGCTTACAGGTACGGCGGAACTTTGGCTTCGGTCTGAAAAGGTCTTCAAAACATATGAAGAATTAAAAACTGCGCTTCAAAAGGAGTTTACGGAGACCTTGAACTCTAAAGAAATGCACGAGTGGATGGCTAATCGCAAGAAACAAAAAGACGAATCTTACTACCAATATATGCTTAAAATGAAGGAAGTGGGAAAACGAGCTAAATTTCCTGATTACGTAGCCATCCAATATATTATAGACGGGATCGTTGACAGTGAAGTGAACAAAACAATATTATACGGAGTGACGACATACTCGGCACTTAAAGAGAAGTTGACAATCTATGAGAAAATGAAGGCAAAGATGAAGATTCCCGACGTGCTAGAACGACCTAAAAAACAAGCTGTATCAACATCTGTGTCGTCATCATCGTCATCGGTTCGGCGATGTTACAGCTGCGGAGATGCTAGTCATGTTGCAACTTCGTGCCCAAACGGTATAAAATGCTTCCGTTGTAATAACTACGGCTATATAGGAAGTTCCTGCAAGGCAACGGGCTACGGGGCAAACGCAGTGCCACCGGAGAAGTCAACGAGTCAAGGCGCAGCGTACGGAAAAAACGGGAATAGCGGGATTAGCGGAAACGCCCGAAAAGTGATGTGTTTGCAAGAATCTCCAATAGATGGCGCAAGTGAAGACGACATTAATGGAGTGAACGAAGTGGAGAGTGAATTTATGGTGAGTGAACGAAACGCCGAAATGTTAATGTCAAATATGTCAATCTGTCAACAACGAGTACTAACCGTGAAGGGGGAAACGTCTTCAGAAAAATTTCGAAAGAATATTAAAGTATGTGGCGTTTCAATCAAGTCGCTTGTAGATACGGGTAGCGAAGTGAACCTGATTACTTTGGCAACGTGTAATGCGTTACAAATAAAATTTGAGCCAAAAATCTGTGTCTTAACGGGGTTAGGCGAATACAAGGTTCAACCGATCGGTAAGTTTGACGTTAGTATTGACTTAGATGGTTTTAGATACTACGTCTGTTTTTATGTCGTTGAGGATGGAGTTATACCGTATAAAATTATATTAGGGCAGCCATTCTTAGCTACCATAACTGTACTAATAGACAAAGGTATGATCAGGGTTATTCCACAGTCTTATGACGGTTCATATTTGTGTTTTCTGTCCACCAGTAATGAAGAGGAAAAATACCCAACGGCCATTCAACAAATGGTGTTCTTCTAACTGCTTCTTTCATGTGTCTGGTGTTTAATTTCGTTATTAATGTAATGGTTCAGTTTTATTTTATTTTTGTGTCATTTTGATTGGAGCTTAGGCATGAACACAAAATACTAATTGTGATTATAGTATAAACTGGTTGGCTTTTAACTTGTTTGGCTGTTGGTTGTGATATGAAGAAAAGTTTATTTTGTTTATTTAAGTCTAAGTTGAAATATTATTACAATTGAAACCACAAGGGTTTATTAAACAACAAAGTTTTAACTTTTATAGTATGTAAAGGTGACTAGATTCACCTAATAATTTAGCCTGTCATTTTTAATGTTATTTATTTAATTTAAATGTTTTGCTTGTTGTATTGTGTAACTTTCAAAGGCAGTCTGGGCCAGACATGCCTGCAGGAATGGCCGAGGATGTAGGATTTTATTTCTGCGTGTTAGGAAACGAGTGACAGGGAAGAATAAAAGAGAGAGAGAGAGAGAGGAGGGGGATTGGCATATGGCGACGGGCTATGGAAAAAATGTAAATTAATTAATGCGTATAAGGAAATAAAAAACACTAGTGACACAAAACAGTGATTTTATTGAGAAATATAATAAGCCTCCCTACATATATTATTTTTTGTGATGCTGTCAAGTGTCATCATACATTAATAGCAATTAATGTATGATATTCTGTGGATATTAAGTAAAAGTAAAGTTAAATCCTCTCTATTGCACACCTCAGAATAAGAAAACAGCACACCAAACCTATGTACATATGAAGAGAGGCAAATAACAGGCGGCCTTATTGCTAATAAGCGATCTCTTCCAGACAACCCTTAGATGTTTTATTTTTCGTTAAGATGTCAAGTGTTATGACACTTGAAAAGTCATAACTTTTCAGAATTGCTAAAAAAATTATGGTTCCGCCGCCATATTGGAATCTCAACAATTAATTTGGCTGTATCTTCGTTAATATTTGGTCTAAAAATCTGGTATGATAGCTAACTTTCAGGAAATTTATTGCTCTTTAACTTTGCCATACAAGGTGTACACAAAAAGTGCTTAGTTTATGATATATAAGCAAAAAACTAAAAAAAAATTTTTTTTGTCCCCCCTCCAAATTCCACTAGGTCCCCCAAACTACCCGTTAAAGTTCCATAGAGTTTGGATTACTTTTCAGGTGAAATGTACATAACTGCTGGACTAATAGTCTAGCCACTTGCTTTAAGAAAATTAGATATTTATCTAATAACGTAGGGAAAAAACTATTCCATTTGTTCCTTAAACGACTCATTTCCCAACGTATATTATATTTATAACATACTAGTTTAACATAATTTTAATCATTAAAAATCTTACTTTTTTCACCTCTCCAAGCAAAAATCTATAAATGAAACAATAAATCAAAAAAAAAAAACCGGCCAAGTGCGAGTCGGACTCGCGCACCGAGGGTTCCGTACAAACCTTTACAACTTAAAGGTATTATAGACCAGAGTATTTGATATGAATTTCAATTTAATACCTCTACGCGTTTACGAGGAAAAAGGTAGTAAGTTTAAAATTTAAAAAAATATTTATAGTATGATTTTACTAAAAATGTCTACTTTTCGTAATTTTTCCTTTGTCTGTACTATATGAAGTTTCTTCGTGCCAAGTTTCAAGTTTCTGAGTTTACGGGAAGTACCCTGTAGGTTTTGAGTTTCTTGCGAGTACTCAGCTTCAAAATATGCGACTTAAATTGCTATTTCTTTTGATTGCGTTGACATAAAAGTTTGGTTTTGCTACATCTGAAAGGTCCTATAGCCCTGAGTATTTGACATGAATTTCAATTTAATATCTCCACGCGTTGACGAGAAAAAAGGTAGTAAGTTTAAAATTTTAAAAAATGTTTTTATGTATGATTTTATTAAAAATGTCTACTTTTTGTAATTTTTCCATTATCTATGGTATATGACGTTGCTTCGTGCCAAATTTCAAGTTTCTGGGTTCACGGGAAGTACCCCGTAGGTTTTGCGAGTGCCGAAAAACTAAAATTTGCAGCATAAACGACTGTATCTTTTGATTGCGTTGGCTTTTGAGTTTGATTTTTTCACAGCTCCAAGGGACAATAGACCTGAGTATTTGGTATAAATTTCAGCTTTATACCTCCACGCGTTCCTGAGAAAAATGGTCTTGACAGACAGACAGACAGACAGACAGACAGACAGACAGACAGACAGACAGACAGACAGACGGACAACAAAGTGATCCTATAAGGGTTCCGTTTTTTCCTTTGGAGGTACGGAACCCTAAAAAGTGTTGCACTCATGCAATTTAAAAGAAACAATACTTCAAAATATGTATAAAAACTAATAGAAGTCTTGTTAGTTACTGCAAAATGGTATTAAAAAGTTCAGCTAGTTAACTCTCCCGTCCCGAGTCTCCCGCGCAAGCTTGGTACGCGTCGCGCACTTTCAACGGTACGAAGTCAGTCGGTTGCCACGAGCGCTCACCGACACTCGCCGCCACGCTCGCGGTTTTTATGCGTAAAAATGTCTGGTTTTCGAAAGAATTCTTGTGGTTGCAGTGTTGACGGGTGTAAAAATAACAAAACCAATGAACATTTATCGTTTTTTAATCTACCGAAAGATGTGGAGAGGTAGGTAGACATAATATAAAAGTAATAGACACACGTACCGAAGCGTGACCTTGGTGTGGTCTGGCCGCGCGAGCTCGGTTCGATACCTACGCACCGCTTGCCGCCGGCGGCGTGGTATGTAATTAAGTATGTATCTTATCTATATTCAGTTTCAGTAAACCGCCATACGCGCTCTCCAATTCACGTCGCGGCTAGCGCTATAGTTATTAGTTACTAACACTACAGTCATTTCACGGGCGGCTAGTATGGGGAATTGGAAATAATTAATAATAGCTAATATTTTGAGTGTAACGGATATCATGATACAAGTATTATTTACGCAATGAAATCCTACGAAATATCGTTATTCGTTAACCGCCACAAATATGTACACACATATTACAAGCGTTTTTCTTGTAGGATTTTAATGAATATATCGTTTCTTAGTCATTTAAAATGAGTAAGAACAAACTACCAATGATTACTATTTGTTTCTAACGAATTAGGATATATATCGCCCGCGCCATACATTTTGTTGTTTATGTGGTTTTACATCGACACGCTTTAAACAGAAGAAGACATAAATATCGTCATATTTACAAATAAAAATAAGTAATTGATATTATTGTAAATAAAAATATACAAATTTTTTATATATTTTTTTTTACCTATTTAACTACTTCCGGGTGAAAAGTTGGTAGGATTTTTGCATATATTATCTATAAATATTCCATAAGACTGAATAATAAAACAATCAGGCTGTTATAAATTAATGTTTGACACAACCGTATCTTTACTGTACTATAATAAGAGGGCATTAACACCGAGGCGGCCTATGAATCATGCCCGCGCGAGCGAGTTATATACCTACGTTTTGCGCCCCCGCCGTGGGAGCTAAAGTCAGTGGGTTACCAACGCCCTCACTGAACGCACGTCGTACCGCGCGCGACGCTACTCGGAACAGTCGGAACTCGGAACAATGGCATCGCGAAAAAAATTTATTTATTGCAATGTGGATGGATGTCAAAATAGCAAAGATAATAAAAACTTATCGTTTTTCACTCTGCCGACGGATGTGGAAAGGTAAGTTGGCATACAAACTTATGTTATAATAATAATAGACATGTTATTATTTTCAAAATAGATAGGTTGGTAGGTACATCTACTTATTCCCTTTCTTCAAAATTGTAGGTAAGTGATACTTTTACAAAGCGTTGCTGCGTAAATTGACGTAAAATGCATTTTTATTGAAGTATGTACTAGGTACCTACCTACCTGACTTTAAATTTTGTTGCGACTGGGTTATTAGTTATTAGGTTATCAGTGTGTATCTAATCTATGTTATTTTAGGTATGTCTTTTGCAACGTTATTAATGATTTATAAATTTTTACTACCACGTTCTAAAGGTACACAGGGATTTATAAATAAAAGGACGTAAATACCACAATCACTTGAGTGAGATATTACCATTTTGGGTTAAGGAATGTTCTCTCTTACAGAAACAATAGCAAATCATACCTTTGCGCTATTTCGGCGTGGTATCTCAATCTCTAATGATTTAATGCATCCATGCAGCCATTATCAGTCGATTTACGAGATGGATCTCGATATAAACAAGAAGTAGGTATAAAATAGTAGTCGATCGCTCGTCATTATAAACAGCTTTGCAGATCATGTCACATATAAATAGGTAAGAAATGTAGTTAAGCAAGTTTAAGGAAAAGAAATGGCATGGTAGGTACTTAGTTCATTTTTATACTTACCTATGTATTATTTTTTTTACAAAATAAATGTGAGCTGCTGTTGTGTCCAGAACATTATGATTAATTTAAAGAAACAGATTATTATGGCATATCTATGGCAATGTCATGCATGACGAATAGGTATCGATAGTCCGAGATACAAATGAAATTTTATTTCCTTAATTATTATTATTATTTTATTAAGGTTCACCAACAATTGTTGACATCGACCTTGTGGAATTCATAATCGCAGGTTCTAATACTATTTTTGCGCTACTTTTTAAGTTCAAAAGGCCTATTGTTTTGACATCAACTTTAAACACTTAACAAGGTACCGCTCGGTAAACTATTACTCCTTGAAATCTGTTGCTGACTCCCGGTGTGTGGTGAGACTGGTGAGGTACGCCGCACGTCTGACAAGGACGAGGCAACAGGGTAGAATGAGATGTCGATATTAGCTACCGTCACACGTAGGTCCCGTTTACCTACGTTAATTATTAATTTAGTTAGTACCAGCATGTTTAATTTATGTATGTATATTATATGTTATAAATTTATAACAGATTTCCTAATTTTATTTTTATGGAAACACGATATGTATGTATGTAAACAATTTATTGTACATAAAACAGGACAAAATACAGTCATAACAAAAGAAAATACAACGTACAAAGGCGAACTTATCCCTGTAAGGGATCTCTCCCAGCTAACCTTTAAGCGATATCAATGTTAGATAAAAAATACACTGTTGAAATTGTTATACTATTAAGGATGCGACGTAGATTTTTAATATTTTGACTTTGTTTTCAGACGCAAGCAGTGGTTAGAAATTATAGGAAGGCCTGATCTATTGGAGAAAGGTGTTGATTTAAAACACAAGAGTTACGTTATTTGTTCCATCCATTTTGAAAAAGACATGTTTATAACGATACCACGCTTAAAACCAGAAGCTTTACCTAGCAAGTATATCCCGGACATGCAGAATTCTACAAATCCACCTGAAACAGACAAAAAAGATGGTTCTACACAAACTGATTTTTCTTCACAAACAGATTTATTAGGACCTATTATAACATCTGTCAGCAGTTTAAAAGAAGCCAATTTCGAAACGGCGGGAATACAAGCCGCTGATGAAGACGATTTGGAAAGTCAAATACCTGTTAGTATTTGTAACGAAGTATCAAGAAAAAGGACATCTCAGATCACACCTAAGGAATCTGACATTAAACGAAAAAAAAATGAGAAAGACATGAAAAAAATTGAAAATGATCTTGAAGTAATAAAACTTCTTAGTTTGAATCGTTTAGCTTATGACGACGAAGAAATTACAAAGAGAGTTAGTACACTTCTTGAATACATCCGCGGAGAAAGTCAAAGTCCATAATATTGGCATATATCCTCAGCACACGAAAACAAAACACGTATTTCAAGTTGGAGTTTTTCCTGCAGAGCGGACGGTTGTTTATGTGCTAATTAAGTAAGTCGTATGACGGGGACAAATAGGAATGATTCCTGAAAAAGAAACTATTCCCATGTGTCTCCTGCAGGCACATATGAGTATACACAGTTTCTTGTTGTAAAACACCAAGTTACTGTGACTGTATTATTTGCAGAAATATAAAATGTCGTTTATTCCGATTGGTTTTTCTCATTTCTTGGGCATCCTGATGAACATAAAACAAGGAGGTAATTGCTAATAAGTCCCATTCAGTTCCGGAGAGCATTTTCTAAACTCTTCTTGCAAATCGTTAGAAAGTGACAGACAATAAATACCTAATATATAAGTTGCTTCTAAATTAAATTAATCAATTATGTTCATTAGACCGGCATTGCAGGGCAGGCCAAAGATCAAGCGATCAGAAATGGTGTTGAAATCGAACTTTATAATGTACGTCGCATGATATTTGTATTGTTATGGACCTAAGACGACTGCGCGCGATTGTGTCAGCTTGCCCGCATCAGTATGAAACAAGTATTTGGCATTCGCGGTGCAACATGTCATACTTTAATCGATTCCGAATGTTCGTCACGACCGTTGGCGAACATTTTCGGAAATATGTCGGCACTTGTTAATGCGGTTGGATGGAGAATTTCAATTGTTTTTCTATTGTCATTGTCGTACTCTGCGGTTTTATATGAAGTTCAAGCACCTTATGTAACCTGGCTGATAAAATAACGTGATAATTCAAAACTACGACATTATGCGCTATAAATGATTGAGTATTGCATATAGATAGATACCAAACAAATTGGTAAAGGAGGTATCTATATCTATAATGTAAACAAAAACACCTAGTGACTCAGTGCACAGTGGTCGCCCAAACAACCTAACAAACCTAATTCCATAGATGCAAAACGGCAAATGGTCATACTCCTCATACGTCATGGAACTAAGGCCAAACTCAAACTCAAACTCAAACATTTATTCAGTAAGTAGGCCACAAGGGCACTTTTACACGTCAAAGTAAAAGAGAGAAAAAAAATCAAACTACACCGGTTCTAACCCTACACCTCTGACCCGAGAAGAATTATGTCCGGCAAGAAACTCGGCGGGACTTATTTTTTCAAAACAACAGTACATCAAAACTAAACAATACATATAGTGCGTTGTTCTATAAGAAAACATATCAAACCAAGGTTAGATTAACCAACAATAGGTTATAGCTTAAGAAAAATACCAAAGAAAAAAGATGAGTCCAAATCTGACTATTGAAAATAAATTACATACAAGTTTGATATACTTTCTTACCTGAACTGTGTCTTCTACATAAATTTCCAAATTATAATAATCTATCATCAACAGTTAGAAACAAACTTTGAATTTAAATAATATAAAAAAAAGTACTTAAGTGATTCTAGTATACAATAAACATACTATTTCTAAATTATACTTAGAGATGTATAAGGTCTCCAAGTGTCTTGAATAAAAAAATATGGATAATCAAGCACCGAATGTTGTGTCTAAAGCCAATTAAACTAAAATTAAATATGATTAATAAAAAGTTACGTAAATGTGTTGCCCCAGTTAGCCTAAACAGACCGGTCTCCACAAACAGCACCCGTTCACGAGTATGACGCATATCTCAGCCATCGCCTCCCTCAACCTTTCTTCGGGAAAGTGGCGACCCGATCAACGACGCCACCATAAGCAGAGCCTTTTAAGCGAGCATGACATGTTCAAGCTGGCGGGCTTTATTAATTAATAAAAACTAGCCATGTTTAGTCTGGTGAGAAACAATATTCTGTGCTCGTATTTTACATGCGTGAACTAAATTACAATATAAAAGTGACATAGAGATGTACATGTCTCTAAGCGTCAGGATCATTAAATATATATCTATACATATAAATATTTGCGAATGCAAGACTTAGAGATGTATAACGTCTCTAAGTGTCCAAATACTAAATAAAAACAAAATAAAATAAAAATGAAAAACAGGTAATACTGGACACTAGTAAAGCTGCTTCATAGAGTAATGTACCTAATAATTTCTCAATTTGTATTGTACTAACTATATCAAGCTACAGGCTTAAAGGCATCGTTATCCTCAATGAATTCCTTTAAAGTATAGTACTCTCTCCTCAACAAATAGCGCTTAACATAAGACTTGAATTTATTTAGTGGCAAATTCACTACATCAGCGGGGACTTTGTTATAAAAACGTGTACAGTTCCCAGCAAAAGACGTACGAACCTTACCGAGGCGATGGCCAGGCTCAGCAATCTTATCTTTATTTCTAGTGTTATAGTTATGGATATCACTGTTGAGCTTGAATTTATGGATGTTTTTCCGCACATAACTACATAATGTTTTCAAGTACGTATTGAGATGCTACGGTAAGAATATTTGCCTCTTCAAATTTTCCTCTTACGGATGCTCGACCGCGCATTTTATAAATGCCACGTACAGCTCGTTTTTGTAGCACAAATATGGTCCCAATATCAGCTGCTTTACCCCACAACAGAATTCCATACGACATAACACTGTGAAAGTAACTGAAGTATACCAGCCTGGCAGTTTCACTGTTTGTTAGATGGCTGATTCGCCTCACGGCATAGGCTGCAGAGCTAAGTTTCCCAGCTAGGGTAGCTATATGTGGATGCCATTGTAATTTCGAGTCTAAAGTGACTCCTAAGAAAACAGTTTGATTTTCGAATTCCATTATTTCATCATTTATTATAATCTTGCTGCTGTTAATCTGCTTGACGTTGGGAAGTGTAAATTTGATGCACTTCGTTTTCTTGGCGTTCAAAAGTAGGTTATTAGCCGTAAACCAATTTACTACTTTGGAGAGTGTACTGTTAATACTATCGAAGCTGTTTTCTTTTCTGTCCACTTTAAATATCAGAGATGTGTCATCAGCAAATAACACTATATCATGTTTATCTTGCACAATTTTAGGTAGGTCATTAATGTACACCAAAAACAGGAAAGGACCAAGTATTGAGCCTTGAGGCACTCCGAGTGCCACAGGGGACCCAGAAGATTGAGTTCCATTAATAACCACTCGTTGTGTTCTATCCGATAGGTATGATGAGACGAGGTTAAGGGCACCAGCTTTGATCCCGTAATGGCTTAGTTTTCTCTTTAGATTTTCGTGATCAACGCAATCAAATGCCTTCGATAGGTCACAGAATATTCCAACAGCATCTTGTTTTTTTTCCCAAGCGGCAAAGATGTGCTTAAGAAGAACAGCACCTGCGTCAGTAGTCGAGCGACCTCTGGTAAAACCAAATTGATTTCTGGCGAACAATTCGTTTCGGTTAAAATGTGACACAAGTTGATTTAGAATTAGTTTCTCGAAAACTTTGCTCAGTGCCGGCAGTATTGAAATTGGTCTGAAATTGCTTGGTTCTGTTCTCGATCCTGATTTGAACAAGGGGATGACTTTGCTGTGCTTCATTATGTCTGGAAATATTCCTGTATCAATACATTTGTTAAATATATCAGCTAAATGTGGTGCAATCGATTCAACAATGGAATGTAGAACTTTAACAGATAGGCCCCAAAGATCTTCAGTTTTCTTTAAATTTAGGGATTTAAATGTTTTAATAACTAAGTTCGGAGTAACATATGAAAATTTAAAGAAATCTGTACACTCTGCTATATTTGTTTTCAGTATTGCCTCAGCGACGTCAGGCGATGAATGAAGAGACTTTGTTGTTTCTACCGGTATATTAGAGAAGAACTGCTCAAAATGATCCGCAACTTCAAGGTCCGAACTCACTAAATTATTATTAATACGTAGGTTGTAGTGCGGATCTTTGATTTTACGTTTCCCAGTTTCATCGTTGATTACTTGCCAAACAGTTTTTACTTTATCCTTGGAATTTTGGATCTTTCTGGACAGATAATCAGCTTTAGCAGCGGCACACATCATCTTAAAAGATTTAGAAAAGTTCCTGACATAATCTAGGAATTCCGGACTTTTATTAATTCTTCTCAAGTCATATAAATCATAGAGCCGTCGTCTTTTCTCATGAATATCCGGCGTAGCCCAGTCGCTAAATTTCGTCTTGACCTTGCCTTGCACCTTCTTCGGAATGAAACAGGCATCAAATTCCCTTTTAATACAGTTAAACAACTCAATACTCATACGGTTAGGGTTTTCCTGGGTAAATGGAACATAACATAATTGTTTCGTGATATTCCGACTGAATAAATCTAATCGTCTTTCGGAAATTGGTCTGCACATAGTGACTTGTGGAATATCCTTAGTTTTTCCGCTAAAAGAGGCTTTTTGTCCACAGTGGTCAGAACTTAAGTTGTTTATTATAGATTTACTAGTCGCATCCTTGTTACTGAAAATGTTATCTATACATGTAGCACTGGTTGCTGTGATTCGTGTAGGCTCACAAAATAAATTTACTAAATTGTAGGATTTGAAAGTACTAAGTAACCTTACACACATGGATGAATCTTCAAGTAAGTTGATATTAAAATCACCACACACAATAACACTTTTATTACTACAAAAAACACTTGTAAGAACTTCATCTATCACTGACTCAAATGTGTTATAGTTTGCCAATGGAGGCCTGTACACGCATATAATTATAAATTCTTCTAACTCGACACAAGAAAGTTCAATATGGCGTTCCACAGACAATTCAACAATGTCTTTCCGCTCCTTACTTTTTATATCATGTTTTACCATTATTAATGACCCGCCGCGAATGCAGGATTTTCTAAAAAATTTACTTACTACACTATGATTGTGGAAATTAAACATAAATTCATGACCTTTAAGCCAGTGCTCCGTTATACAGAGGATATCAATGTTCGAGTGTTGTACAAATAAATCAATTTCCAGTTGTTTACTGGTAAACCCTTGAATATTTTGGTGAACTAAGTACAATACATCAGTTTTACTACTTATGCTAGCATCACAGTTATGTTTAGGAACGGAGCCGGCTGGTGCACTCGTTGTCGTAGCAGTCAGTTTAAATTGATATCACCAGACGGCTGCCTCTCTAAATCTGAGCCCCTGCAGTATGAATCGGGATTCGTCTTAATAAAACTATCATCCGCCGTGCTAGTCACGACGGGGTCTACAATATTGTATGCTAACAGGTTAGCACAATCTATAAGACATCTTCTCGGAAGGTAAGTCCTATCATGGGGCATAATAAAATCCTCAATAAATTTATTTGTATCAAAATACGAAATCGTACTACTGTACAAAGAAAGATTATACAATACGGAGTTGTAAGAATATACCCTCTTATTTATATGACTCGACATTCTGTATGGTAAGGCACAGATAATTATTTTTACAGAATCTCGCTGGCCAATATCTGACAGGGTCTCGGATAATCTCAAGATATCTCGTTTAGTGCAATCTATACTATTTCCTAAAAACACTACAAGCGTGGAATCGCGGTCATACTCGCCGACCGATATACATTTGATCAGACGATCGAAGGAGGCGCCCGGGTGACAGTTGTTAAGGACGCCTCGCGACAAGCGCTCCGCCAGCAGCGCGCCGAGCCCGGCGCCCACCTCGTCTGTATATAGAACGGTGCGGCCGGGCGCAGGCGCGGGCGCGGGCGCGGGTGCGGGCGCGGGCGCAGGTGCGGGCGCGGGTGCGGGCGCGGGCGCAGGTACGGGCGCGGGTGCGGGCGTGGGCGCGGGTGCGGGCGCAGGCGCGGGCACGAGCGCGGGGACCAGCGGGGCGGGGCGCGCGCGCGAGAGTGGCGCCTCCACCGGGCACGGCGGCGGCGGAACCAGCTCGACAGGGCACGATAGCGATGGAGTGTGTTGGACTGAGCGCGACGGCGATAGATCCAGTGCCACTGGGCACGACGGCGATGGGCCCCGCTCGATAGTGCATGGCGGCGATGGGCCCGGCTCGACAGTGCATGGCTGCGATGGGCCCGGCTCGTCAGTGCATGGCGGCGATGGGCCCGGCTCGACAGTGCACAGCGGCTGTGGAACCAGCTCGACAGTGCATGGCGGCGGTGGACCCGCCTCGCCTGGGCACGATAACGGTGGAGTTGGTTCCACTGGGCAGGGTAGGGATAAATCCAGTGCGACATCCAATCCAGGGCATGACTGTGAAGGACCCAGCGACGACTCCCGGACGTCCAGGCTAAGGTCAGGCTCGGGCTGGCGACGCGGAGTGGTCGCGCCGGAGACGCGCGGCGCGGGCGCGGGCGAGCCCGGCGCAGCCAGGCGACTCGGCGGCCGTGGCGATTCCAAGCGCAGAGGGTAGCCGCTGCCCGGTGCTAGAACATTATTCATAAAGGCTATGTATTCCTGTAGCGTTTTACTAGATAATTCATGCTTATCATTAAGAGCTTTTAGCTTTGACTCTAATTTGCTTAATTCAGCAGAGCGATGATTCAGCTCCTCTACTGTCTGGTCTAATTGATATTGGCACTTTAGGAGTTCATCTCTCAAGGCTACATGTTTACATTTGGAATTTAATGATTTAAATAAGAATTTGTGGCATTTCAGCAAAAGTTTAGATTTTTTTATGAATCTATTTAATTTTAAATATTTTTTTATCTTTTTTCTTCCGTTCAATGAAATTTTCCCATCACTGTTCCCTATGCACACAGAACTTGAAAACTCTATATTTTCCATAAAAGGAGAGTCCACTATGCTGTCATTTACTAAATCTACTTCAAAACTATTTAGCTCAGCAAAAATACTTAAATTGTTGTCTGGCGGCCCGGAGTGCTCGGAGCAGTACTTGCAAGTATAATTTTTTTTTAAGGTCCATCTCCCCCAGCTGCTGCTCCAGGTCCTTGATGCGTTGCAATGCCTGTTCGTGTATTTCCTGGCATTGTTCAAATCGGTCTACAGTAGCTTGAAGTTCATCCCGCTGACCCTGGATATCTTCATAGTCAATGTCCTGGTTGGCAAGCTGAGTTTTGAGAACAGTGTTTGCTCGGATAACACGCTCGATTTCCTGTTCACTTTCTTCCCGCTCTTGTAGGAGTCTGTCATTTAGCTCAGTCGCCGTCTTAAGATCCCTTTGTAGTTGCTGGACTTTAGCGACCAAAACATCCCTGCGAGTAGTCATTTTAGAGGGTTGTGCTGAAAACATATTGACAATGTAAGAAATCTGAGCCTAGCAAGTATGATTCGCAATGGTACTAACAGAAAAAAGTATTTAAATTCAAATTTTCTAGTATTTAAATTAAGCTTTATAGCAGGAATTTACACAAAAAAAAACTTTATACTTTGAACGTCAACTTATAATAATGTTCGTTGAATACATCTGTGCTATTTCTGAGTTTATTAGCATTCACTTTGGCTAGTTTAGTAAGATGAACCACTGTTTTTAACAAGAACTTACTTGCCCATAGGTTAGGTACTGAATATTAAAAATATTAAGTTATTTTGGACAATCAGACTAAAAGTAAGGCATATAAATGTGAAAAGCAATACTCCCCTGTAAAAGTCTTCGATGAAATGTAGGCAATTTCCATGTAAATTCGGTGTAATTTTAAATCTTGAACGTTAAGCCGTTGACAGTTGGCTCAAAATTTTTCGTCATAATAATTTGCTCCTTAAAGTAAACTAATACTAGAGATAACACTGTTACACTTTAATTTCATTGAGATCTTGTCATTTTACACAGTAACTCGTTATAAATCACTTTTAAAACATTTATTTTCACTAATTAAATACGCTAGGTCATTTTGACGTTTATTCCCGGCCAGTGTTACAGTCAGCCAGTCAGCCAGTCGGTCAGCCAGTGTGACCAGTGTTACGGCCCCATTTACACATTGATTAGTGATATGTGCGAGTGCATACATTTGTTACTAAACACAAGTAGCCAATGTATGAACTCGTACTAAACACTAATTAATGTGTAAATGGGCCTTAATGACCAAGTTTGTGTTTATGTTACATAGTCTTATCTAAGATACGAATGAATACTTTTATGCTGAATCACCTTCAAAATATAATGGATAGTCGTTATCAAAAGTAATTTAATTATATACCTATGTAAGGATTGTAAGGCAGTAGGTAACATGGGCCAAAAATTACAATTACGTCCAAATATTTTTCTATTGAGGACGTTGTCACTATTATATAATCTGTGACATTGTGCACTCATATACAGGGTGGAAAGATAAGTCGGGCCCTGGAGGGAAACTACCTTAAAACCTTGAGATAGCTCAATTCGCTCAAAGGAAACATTCTTTTATTTTTCCTAAAAACTAAAACTGCATTCACCGTTTTTTTCTTAATTTTCACTTTTTCCATACTAATTGTATGAAAAATATTATTATTATTATTTATGGGTTCTCTTGTGCCCTAAACTTGGTTGGTATTTAGAAGTTTTTATCCTCGTTGGAAACAGGATCGATTGGCATCAATTGTCATAAAAATTATTTATGGCAAAAATTACAAAATAAATACTTTTTTTGAAAACTGTACTCTTTTCCAAAAATTTGTAAATGCAGTTATGTCCCTTTAAAGAAATTAAAGAATGTTTCCTTTCAGTGATTTGAGCTATCTCAACGTTTTAAGGTAGTTTTCCTCCAGGGCCCGACTTATCTTTCCACCCTGTATACAGTTAGGTGCAAAACTGTCCCAATAGTAGCATCTTAGTAGAATGTGGAGAAGTGGATGTCGATCGAGGAGAGGGGCACATGATTAATACATACCAGTACTATTTAAAATTTCCTACATATCAGCCTTACATATGATATACTTAGAATTTACGGTTATTTTGTAATTTAGAATCGAAAAGTAGAAAAAAACACATTTTTATTTTTTCGAATATTTCTAGTTCCTCTTATGGAAACTCCAAATAGGGAACCATACATAATTAAGAAATTCTGCCTCTATAAAATCATAATGCAATTGCTTTAATGGGGCATATTTTCAAGTTACTTTTAGGTGGCTTATAGTTCGGTGCAAAAGTGTACCATTAAAAACAGCCATAGAAAGTGTTTGTTAGTTCAATGTTCAAGACGACTTTTACTCTGCCATAACTACAAAACTATGTTTGTGATTTAAACAGTTGATACCTTATTTTATAGAGGCTGAATTTCTTAATTATGTATAGTTCCCTATTTGGAGTTTCCATAAGAGGAACTAGAAATATTCGAAAAAATAAAAATGTGTTTTTTTCTACTTTTCGATTCTAAATTACAAAATAACCGTAAATTCTAAGTATATCATATGTAAGGCTGATTTGTAGGAAATTTTAAATAGTACTGGTATGTATTAATCATGTGCCCCTCTCCTCGATCGACATCCACTTCTCCGCATTCTACTAAGATGCTACTATTGGGACAGTTTTGCACCTAACTGTACATACCTACTGGCGATTGCCTTCGGTATTGTCTAATATTTTACGCAAAATATATGGACATCTAGTGCTGATATATGTGGGATAGTATGAATATTTAACTGGCTGCGGCGCGACGCGGCCAGCGAACTGTCAGCTCACTAATAATGCACGACAGTAAAATGTTAATGGATTTGTCTATGGTCGGTGGTATTCCTGTAGTCGCCGCTGAAGCCAAATTAGGGAGTAATTGTGGAACTGAACTCACTGGTATAAGTTTTTTTGCACCAAGCTTGATTAAGAAATACAAGGAGTAACAAGAATAGTGGTTATCCGTTTAAGAGCATAATTGGTATTGTATTCTAATTTTCAAAAACTAAGCGAAAAAATTTTTTCACCTCAGCAGCAGGAACGAGGGTTCTTTGATACCTAAAAACAGTGAGCAAAACTCAATTTTGCTGCGAGCGTGAGACAAAATGACCTTGTTGACCTTGGAATTACAACGTCAATCTGCGTGCGAGGTCTAATACAAATTCGAAATACTCGGAAGCTATTCGTGTTGTCTTTTTCACGTCATTAGTAAATAGAGAGAGACAGAAATATTTTAAACGTCATTCAATCAAATTTTATTTAATTTTAATTCGTATTCTGAACTTTCGATTCGACCCCTGAAACAGAGTCAGAAAGATACGTTCCGAAATGCGCAGAAGTACTAATTTGTAAATATAATTTAAACAAATTTTAATTTTGAAATGTTTAACCATACAACACCTAAAATAATTTACGTTCTTTATTTCAAGATCAAATAAGTATAAACGGAAAAATTACAAGATTATCATGTGAAAAATAGTATTACTTACAACAATCTCTCGTATTGTGATCAAACAGTAGTTACCGAACGCAGATAAAAAAAAGTTGACAAAAGTCAAAATGGCGGTATAGAGATTTTAAAAATATTTAATTTATTTTGATTATTTTTTGTGTTATTTATTAACTTATAATTGAGGTTTTTGAACTCAAATGTAAGAATATTATAATAAATACAAGTGAAAAAAGTGACAAAGAAGGATTAAGCATCACCCAGGTTGTATTTTTCCATGTCTTCTCACTGCTGAGGTGAAAAATAGTGTGTTCAACATGAGAATAAAGTTATTTACATCTTGTGCTTTTGAGTCCCTCTCTACGCTCAAGATTCTAAATTAGAATCACTCGCTACGCTCGTGATTCTATTATAGAATCTTTCGCTTGCTCAGGACTCAAAATTAGCACTCGAAGTAAATATGAACTTTCTTCTCTTGTTGTACAAATATCTATTCCCGCGAACAAAAATTGGTTTTGTATGAAGGGCCGGCTGGAATGACGTGTACCATACCAAAAAAGATTTTTTTGGCGTCCAAAAATGTTCCTCCTAACTTGTTTTAGTCCCAATACGACACCAATCATGCCCTTTTAAACGGATCACCACTATTTTTTTACATCGTGTCTAATGCCGTGTGCAGTACTGGCGCCATAATGGAAAATCAAACATTCAAAGGTATCGTAAATACTCCATTTCAAAGGAAAATACTCTAAACCGAAATAAATTACCATTGTGTAATTTTTGTAAGCGTGAGTAAAAAAAAGATATTAGATGTAACATGCGCAAAAAAATCAAATGGATAAAAAATGCCTCCTTTCGGAACAGGGCTTGCAATTTGCAAAACGAATATTTCGAATACTACTTAGTTATTTGTATGGAAATTATTCGAAAAATTCGTATTATCCGGATAATTGCACGCCTTTATTCGGAAGTCGGTCCGTTGCAAATAAAATATTACTTTTGAATCAAACAATATTCATAAATAATATTTGTGTTGTATTGTATTGTACTTAAATAACCAGGCGTAACCAATTATCACCTTAAAATCAAAAGTATTTCTGAGAATATAAGTTTATTTCATTTACTAAGTTGCGCTGAGACAATAGTATGAATCAATTTACGTAGAAATATGTCTGGCTGGCGCATTTGTTGATTCACATGAAATCTGTCATCGTTAGACTGAGTATACTGTAAGTAGGACTTGCGATCCGGATATTTCGAATAGTAATTTGTATGGAATGATCCGGATAGTAGCCATATTACCGGATAATTGCAAGGTCATTTTAACCCTTTAACGGGCAAGACTGAAAAAATCCTCAATTCAAGCCTCATCGCCAATCTATAGTCCTAAAAATTCTGTACAAGGAAAAAATACGAAAGGTGATGTTACAGGGGGTCTTTTTTGAGACCGTTGCCCTGTGAAGGGTTAAACATTGCTAGGCCTATAAATTGAGCATTGGCCTTTTGTGTTGCATCTCTATCCCTTAATAAGGAAGCCGAAAGTGACGCAACCACATAATGCAAACTCAATACACGAAAATTCTTGACACTTGAACAACTGCGGCAAAATAGCATAATACAACGGAAACCTCAAATGTAATGACAATAAAAATACTACAAACACATGCTTTGTAAAACAATGGCGTAAAGCGGAGTTTAAAAACAGACCTTTGTTTGATACTTGCACCGAGCGAAATGCAGGCGTTATGTGATTCATGGGTAAGTAGGTCAACTGTAGCTGTACGAAACTGCGTCACAGTGAGCAGTCATACAGTAGGTAAGATAACTGAGAATTATACATAGGTAACTTTAAAAAACAGACGGGTGCCCTCAACTGGCAGACAAGGCACAGTCTAATTCCAGGAGCCAGTTCCTAGTAGTAGGCACTAGTTTTTATGAAAGCGACTGCCATCTGACCTTCCAACCCAGAGGGGAACCAGGCCTTCTTGATCCGGTTTCCTCACGATGTTTTCCTTCACCGAAAAGCGACTGGTAAATATCAAATGATATTTCGTACATAAGTTCCGAAAAACTCAATGGTACAGTCGCCATCAAATATATCGGAGTTGCCAGGATGCTCAAAATATCTGAACATGCACTTTATCGTCTTGACAATAGAGGCGTTGTTCAGATATTTGTGACCACCTTGGCCGCTCCGATATAACTGATGGCGACTGTACGAGCCGGGGTTTGAACCGGAGACTTTCGGATTGAAAGTATGACGTCTTACCGCTATCAGGCCACCAGCGCTCTCTATAGCGCTTATTCAATGTGGTAAGTATTTACTGCGGCAGAAATCAAGGAAGCAGTTTAATTACTGCCCACTCTGCTGTTACATTGTGTACTGTGACCCAGGTACATCTTTCCTTTCTCAAGGAGCAACATAGTGTTTAAAACCCCGGAGAGCGGAATCGGCAAATTTAGATGAAATCTTTACACACCTGCATTCTCCCGGGCGCTCTTGCTACAATGACACAATTTCCCACCGTCCATACTGCAGTACTTTAGAAAATTACATTTTCAAGACGATCGTCTTTCGACCCTAGAGCCATATTTGGGAAAACGGTTTCGAGCATAGTTGAGTGTAGGAAAGAATACTGAAAAAGATCGGCAACAATGGAAGTAATATTTACACTCAAAGTTGTAGCTGAGCAGAGCAGAGGGGTGTAGAGTTGAAAATTACCTGGTGCCCTATTCTTAATTTAAAATACATAAACAATATGGTCTAAGAGCTGGCCACGTCAGATATGACACAATGATGAGAGCAATGAAATCTGTCGTGTTAGACTGCTTTACCATCCTTATTGCTAGATCTGGGCATCTGGCAGCTTTTAATGGGTGGAGGTCAGAGTGACAGACAAACAAAGTTTTTAAGTTGGAAAAAAGTAATACCAAAATAGGTAAAAACTGCCAAAGTTGTGTCATTTATAGAGGACAGGGCCTATATTTTAACATTAGATGAAAACCATTGTCTATTATGGCGGAAACAAAAACAGTAGGCGACTAACTAAAAATTGCATTATACATCATTTGGCACTACTTGCCCCCAATAGAAACTTCTGGATATGATATAATCTAAGTAATTACATAATTTCCCATAATATTGCATCAAACCCTTCAACTCTATGATTTGTTTCCTTCGAGTTATTTGCATTCTTTTACATCCACCACTTTACAGCTGCCAGATGTCCGGATCTAGAAATAAGCATAGTATAGCAAACTAACTAGAGGGGTTTCGTTGCTCTCATTATTGTGTCATATCTGACGTGGCCAGCTCTCCGTCTAATACATTAAAAACACAATTTATCTCAAACATAACTCCAACACACAACAATTAAATTAATAGTAGTTTATGTAACTGTTACGTAATAAGGGTCCTTAAAAGATGAATGTGGTTTTATGAAACGAGCCGCAGGTGAGTTTCATAATAAGATCACACGAGTGTTTTAAGGCCTAATTACGTACAGTTGCATACACTGCTTTATCTACACTCATATTATTTATCCAAAATGCCGTATTCGGAAACCATAGAATGGCCGCCATTGCACCGCCATGGCCAACTCGATTGTGCCGGCGGTCGGGGAGGCGCGTGTCGGGCTGTCGGCGGATGCGCGGGAGGGTGCAGGTGTACATTATGTTATCAAAACTCATAGCACATCAATAATTGAGCATGAAAAGTTAAAATTACGTTACTGCCACGGATAAAAAGCTTATCATAGTAAAATCGGTCGTGGTAATGCTAGCCATTGCCTACCGTTTTCGAACACGTTTTAGAGAACTTACAATATGAGTGTAGATAAAGTTGTATTGGAGTTCCATAATTTTAAGTGGAATAATTTTCAAGCAAATTCTGATATTTCTGATTCAGACTTTTAGGCATATTCTAACTAATAATCCTGGGGCCGTATTCTAACTTTAAAACACGTTTAGACACGATCCAATTTCAATACAACTCCAATGCATTAACAACACAATACAGATAGCGCCTAAGTCTGAATCAGAAATGTCTGAATCAGAAATATCTGAATTTGCTTAAAAATTATTCCGATGCAACTCCAATATTGTTTGATTATTTGTTGTGTGTTGGAGTGTTGGAGTTATGTTTGAGATAGATTGTGTTTTTAATGTATTCCCAAGTAACACAGGAAGCATTATAACATATGAATAGTTAACTTATTTCGAACTTAAGGACCGTATAAACTCTTATATACGTTCACCGAGCAACTTGTCGCATTATATGATGCTTTGAGCTGTATAACGGTTGTATAATGGCATATCTAAATGCTTTTGTAAAGCCTTTAGCTTTAGTGCAGCAAACCACAACGCAACTGTACAGCTTTCAGCTGTTTAAAAGCACTTAAGTGCTTTAGGTTCTACAATAGCATTATATAATGCTTTAAGCTGTATAACGGTCGTATAATGGCATATGTAAATGCTTTTTTAAAGCCTTTAGTTTTAGTGCAGCGAACCAAAATGCAATTGTACAGCTGAATGCTGTACAGTTGCATTTTGGTTTGCTACACTAATGCTTCGGTGTGGTTTAGTGCCTTAGGTTCTACAATAGCATAAATAAATGCTTAATGCTATTCAGGAGCATGAATATTAGCCATTATAATGCCACGTAAATCCGGTATACAGCTTTCAGCTGTTTTTAGTGCTTTAGGTTCTACAATAGCATTATATGATGCTTTACGCTGTATAACGATTATATAATGGCATATGTAAATGCTTTTGTTTAGCCATTAGTTTAAGTGCAGCGAACCAAAATGCAACTGTACAGCATTCAGCTGTACAGTTGCGTTTTGGTTTGCTACACTAATGCTACGGTGTGGTTTAGTGTCTTAGGTTCTACAATAGCATAAATAAATGCTTAATGCTGTTTGAGAGCATGAATATTAGCTATTATAATACCACGTAAATTCGCTATACAGCTTTCAGCTATTTTTAATGCCTTAGGGTGTACAATAGCTTTTTTTAAGTAGGTAAGACATTCCTAACGCTGTATAATAGCTATAATATAAACCAATATAAAGCCAAGTAATTTACTATAAGGGGCTGTTCATAAATTACGTCATTTCAAATGGGGGGGGGGGGGTCTGGACATCGGATGATGGTAGCATGACGTAGGAGGGGGCGGGGGGTCATTCCGAAGATCACATCATCTCTCGCATCTTTGGAAAGTGCTTCAATGTGTAAAAAAAGGAAAAAAACCTTTTCTAAAAAATATTATCTACTAAATAGTTTTTTAGTTTACAATTAAGCTAAAAACGCATTTTTTTTAATGACGTCACTTTATTTGGCAGGGGGAGGGTTGGATTATTTAAGGGGGGGGGCTACAATAGCAATTTTTAGTAGTATATAATGCTTAATGTTGTTTAATAGCATAATTATTCACGTGTAATGCTGTAGGCATTAATAAGCTTTTGTTAAGGGTCACTGAGCTGCTATTGGACTAAGAGCTAGCCCCGTCAGATATGACACAATAATGAGAGCAACAAAACCCGTCCGGTTAGATTGCTATACTCTTCTTATTGCTAGATCCTGGCATCTGGCAGCTTTTAATGGGTGGAGGTCACAGTGACAGACTAGCAAAATGTTTTAATTGGAAAATAGGTAAAAACTAGGTAAAAACTGCCGATGTTGTCTCAGTTATAAGGGACAGGGCCTATAATTTAAGGGGCTCCCTGGCGCCAACGACCTTAGATCTGATTCTCTTAGTTTTCGAATGATTTATATAGCTTATCATATTATCCGTAACGGCTTTAAACAATATAGTATCCTATATTTACTTCAATATTCATTGTCTTCGAGATATTTGACATCAAAGTCTGGTTTAGGCTGAAAAAGTGGTTTTATGGTCATACATTTTGTGTTAATTAGTTAAAAATTAAAATCGCTCTACAGTTTTTAGAGACATCAAAGAGGAACCCTAATATCTACATTACGTATATGTAAGATTCTTTACACCATTCGAATATCGATAAAAGTGTTTTTTTACACCATATCAAGCTCAAAGAGGAAGCCTCCGTTTTGTAAAGGGTCGGCAACGCGGGTGTGACTCCTTTGGAGTTGCAGGCGTCCATAGGTTACGGTATCTGCTTACCATCAGGCGGGCCGTATGCTTGTTTGCCACCGTCGTGGTATAAAAAAATAAAAATATTTTTTTAAAAATATCATAAAAAAATAACGGCTCATTAATTTCAAGATCCGGCTCTACAGAATGGAGATAAAAGATTCAAGATTCGATAGTTGTTTACCTTATAATTCTATCTGTAGTGAATATGTTGGAATATCGACTCAAAACTGGTCAAATATCGTTAGACCAAAAAATAATATGTATTATTACGGAAACGAAAACAGTAGGCGACAAACTATGAACTACATTATACATCGTTTGGCACTACTTTCCCCCAACATAAACTTTTGTATAATTTCTCTTAATATTGTATAGTATTTGTATAGTTTCTCATAATATTGCATCAAACCCAGATCTCTAGGACTTGTTTTCTTGAAATGGTTTTCTTTGACCTCCACCACTTTAAAGCTGCCAGATGTCCAGATCTAGAAATAAGCATAGTATACCAAACTGACTAGAGGGGTTTGGTTGCTCTCATTATTGAGTCATATCTGACGTGGCTAGCTCTCCGTCTATATAGACCAACGCCATTTTGTAAATAATTTATAACCTAAAAATAAAATCATGCGAACCTATTTATACAAGGAAAATGCCTTTATAATAATGAAATAACTTAATTTAAGACTGCTCAACCAACACTATTATGTTAATAATGCAAAACTCGTTCTATACGAGGATTACACAATTGTTTTGTTTATATGACGCATATCTTTTTATAATATTTTATAGCAAAACCACAATAAATCAAAGGTGCGTGAAAATTTTCAATGAAACTTATATACACATTTACAGTAAACTACATTGCGCAGTGATATAACAACGTAAAAGAGTCAAAAACTTTTATACATTTTGTTACGCAAACAAATATGACGTGTCACTCATTCAGTTTTTTGTACCGTCTTCGTCCATTTTATATTGCGAGACAAAGTAGTTAAATCACAACGTTCATTGTATTATAACATTTGTTCCGTCGGCATTAGAGACATTTTTGCATTGACGTAAGGTTTATTTTACTACACTCTTATGCTAGTATAATGCTTTTGTATTGCGATTGGCAACTTAATCGAGAGTACTAATGGTTCTTTACTGCGATTAGCAGCTTTTTTGGCCGTATTTATGCTTCTTTAATGCGGTTGGCAACTTAATAGAGCGTACTAATGATTCTTTAATGCGATTGGCACTTTCCATGATAACGATAATGCTAATAGCGCAGACATATTGCGCCTGTAATGCCATTAAATGACCTGTATAGGATCTCAAGCTGGGTAATTCGTGCCCATTTAAGACCTATATCAGCACTATAAACGTTTATAATGCTACTATAAAACGAACTCAAAATGCTAAAAGCATACATATATGCTGTAAGACGGCCGTTATACTGCTTTGATGTGTTACTTGGGTTATTCATATATTTTAAAATTAGAACGGCACCAGTATTGTCAAGCATTGTGTAGTTAATGCATTGGAGTTGTATTGAAGTTGGATCGTGTCTCATCGTGTTTTAAAGTTATACGGTCCCTGGGTACAACTTTATTTTCATGAAAACAAGAGAGTGTGAATCTGCTTAGCTACTTTAGCTGACTGTATGTATGCTTTCACAATAATGTTGCTTAGAGCCTAAATTTCAATTCAATTGAATCTTAATATGAATTTAATTACGCTTTCGAACATTTAGTTACGCCCTAACGCATATAAGTGCGCAACATGTTTTCAATTCAATTTCGATAGAACATTGCAATGCTCTATATATTCAATGAATTTATTTATTTAAACTTTATTGCACAGTAAAAATAAGTACAAATGACGGACTTATGCCTCAAGGCACGGCAGCTATGGCAATGTATCAGAGATTTTGTCTCAGTATATAAAGAGATTTTACAATCTGTTAGTTCTGTCTGTCCCAGAAGTAAAGAGTAATTAGGTCTTCTTCACTCGTTCAAGCATCAAACTAACATCCTGTCATCTTAGGTGATCTAGGACGAGGTCAAATAGCCAAGTAGATAATAAAATCAAAAGTAAAAATCTATCAGCGTCTTTGTAAGGTGTTAAATAGTATAGAAAAAGTACAGGATAAAAAACTCCCAAGTACCAAGCCATTCCTTTCTGTCGTTACTTTTCATCTAACTCCATGTTCCCGAATAAAAAAATAATAGGAACAATTTATCTCAGACCCAGATGAAAGAAAAGTATAGATTAATCACACTCAACTCAGTGCATTACGTTAAATACAATTCGTGCTCACTCAAAGTAATCTCTTGAAAAAAAGGAGATAAAACAATGCGTCCACGCAATGGCGCCTAACTTGGTAATTACGAGACACACGCACACATACTCACATAAGGTCATACGGAGACTAGTAAGAGCCTTAGCTCATTGGTTGGTCCGCTGTTATAATAGGTTTGTCACACACGTTTATATTTCCACCTTAGTATGGTTTTGTACAGTCAATTGCATAGTACAGTCGCGCATACTGTATAGTACTTTAGACACATCTCAAGACGGGATAACGACTCCATAGAGCGGCTGGTTATCCAGGGAAAATTAGAAGGAACCAGACCACGCGGCAATCCACCTATGCGATGGACAGAACAAGTTAAATCTGCAGTAGGGCACCGCGTATCTGACTGTGCCAGACTGTCTGCCAAGAGGGAGATGGCAAGAGATCGTGCGCAGAGCTGTGTCCGCCTCCACCATCGACGACGGCGCCTCCACGTGACCACGACCGCTCTGTCAAGAGCGAAACGACATAGAAGTTTTGTGGTGGCTGTTTTGTAAGTTTCAGAGAAGGCGCCCAAAAAGGCTTTAGCGTCGATATACATTGTGATACACTTATGGAGTTTGGTATCGATGGTATCAGCTCGTTAATCAAGGCACAGTAATGTAATTTGCAAGGAAGGGATAGGAAGTCTAACCAAAGTTGCATTAAAGTTTGTACTTATAAGTTATACAGTATGTGGCCTGTAAACCGAGCAAAAAATTAAAACGGATATTTTACTCCTCAAACTATAAAAGTTTTGATCAACAACTTTGAAATAATATGGAGTCTTTAGATTGTCTCTTTTTCACACAAACTAAATAGTACTATCAGTGTACCTTAAAATCCATCTAATTGACATTGCTTGTTAGTCTTGTCACCCTACAGACATAATCAATTTCGCAATACATTGCGTACCTACTCCAATAAACTTTAAAGTTAACTAAAAATCAAACCACAATTAAGTTAATTTTGAAACTCGCTGAACAAACGTTGTTTAGTTTGAGGATTAGAATCTACGATTTATTTTTTTTGCTCGTGTTACAGGCCACACCCGGTATATCTCTCTTCACAAAAATCGTCAATACCGAATAGGCCACTCACTTTTAGATGTTGACTGTACTTCTTATTCTGGTGACCTTGAGCGCGCACGCGTATAATTACGCGCACCGAATGCTTACACCAAATATTATGACAGGTCGAAAGCTAACAGATCGAGCGAAATGTGTCGCGCACGAAGACACCTGTCATTTTTAATTGAAAAGTGGGTGAAATAGGGATATTAGTGTGAAATTTGGATTAAGGACAACTTTGTTTAAAAGTTATGGAGATGCCTATAATAGTACACTAAGTTTCGGCTGCTATTTTGATAAAGCTAGACATCGTATAGCTAGTTATCGTTAACAATAAAACAAATACTTAGGTTGTTATGAAAACCAAACTTTGGAAGTTTTGATATATTTAGATGTCTGGACGTTTGGATGTTCAATAGATCAGGAAGTAAAATTATTTAGTATTCAAAGTTCGGGAATACTGAGCGAAAAAACCGGAGCAAGGTAGACGTTGTGCAATTCTACGAGTTTTACGACTTCTAAGTGGACGAAGTCGCGGGCTTAAGCTAGAGTAAGTAAATCTGAACTCCATCGAGAAAGATAAGATATAAAAAACAAAATACCTACAATGCACATGATTTAGCTACTAATGCAAGGAACGGAACCCCAAAAATGTGTGCCCGCGAAAAAAATCTTTAAATCATATCCAAAATACACGATCCTTGAACAAGCGCGTATCAGTTGCAACAGGTAATACTGAATATTTATAAACCTTCTGTCTATTGCAATAAAGTCTACAAACGATCAGTCAAATGCGTCTGTTGTATTGATAATTTTCCTAACGATCCCATTTGAGATAGCACTGGAATTAGGTATGAGACTATAAATTGTTAGGGGCAGTGCCTTGAAAGCTATCGACTGTATTTATTACTACGATAATGTACAGCTAACTTTCCAGATCTCATATCTTCTTACAAAACGCTTTTGAAATTGATTCTTAATTGATATGAATAAGGTTGATTTTTAAGTGTAGCTTTAATTAAGTTATGAGGTTTAAGATGTCACAATGGTAATGTAATTGGTAGCGGTATACTTAACGTCGACAAGTATAATTCTGGTAGATTAATGTTGTATGTCCGTTTACCAGATTAAAGATATGTGTATTTATTTAATAGGGGTAAGTTGATGCAAACGTGGGCTTGTTTGTTACAACAATGTTGCATAAAGGGGTGGTGTAAATCTCATATTACGTGAATTTCTAGAGATGTAATCGAATATATTTAATATAAAATGGCTTGAAAACTTACAGACATATGTATCAAGAAATAGTAACTGGTGCCGTATTCTAATTTAAAATACATAGCAACTATGCAATGCATTAAAAAGACAACATATCTCAAACATAACTCCAACACACAACAAACAATCAACCAATGTTGAAGTTGTATTGGAGTTGCATTGGAATATTTTTCAAGCAAATTCTGATAGTTCTGATTCAGATGTTTAGGCGCTATATCCTCGTCCTGCCCATTGTCCTTTTTGAATCACATAATGTACTTCACACGTCCTGCCCAAGCTTAAAAAAATAAAGATTGTAATTCTGCCCAGTGTCAATTTAAAATCACATATTTGAAATCCGCGCCTAAAATTCGCAGTTGCCTCCATATTGCAATTTTACTACTTACACCTGATTGGTTAGAAGGTTTTGAATGGTGGGGCCTCCATTTTGGTTCACATAGATAAAATACCTTTCGTCAGTGTCAGCCCACGTGGTCAAGATGGCACGACGTTCGCGAAGAGGTAAGAGTAATCCGTTTTTATTTAAGTAATCACAGGTTTTTACGGACCAAACTGTTATAAAATCTTAAGTTTAATAGTTAGATAAACTAAATATGGTGTTATTTTATTAAAAAATCCTTTATTTATATTATTTACAAATGCGAAATCATATTATGTCCTTTTTGATTCCCATCGGGCAGATTTGCTTAATGATTTTTGTTTTTGCTATAGGTTTGAGGGACATCGATATTGAGGATTTACTTCAAAATGCAGACATCGGGGACATTGTATCATCAGACGATGACTGTGGAGATCCATCGTATACTCCAGAACGAGAACGGCAGTTGGTAAGCGACAGTGATTCTTCGGAATCTGGACCAGAAAACAATATTTCGACTGGATCTGGAGAAAGCAACCTTGAGATAACAGTACGAGAAAATTCTACAGGTCAGGCACGTAGGCGAGGTCGTGGACAATCCCGTGGACGATCCCGTGGACGATCACGTGCAGTTACTCGCGGTCAATCTCTCTGAATTATTATTATAAATAATAAAGATGATTATCCGTATCTACAAAGTTTTATTTAAATGTGCCCGATGTCCTTTAAAATTGACAAACAGACTACAGATGATTTAGGCAATACTGCCCAATGTCCTTTTAAATGAACAAAAGATATTGACATATTTCCCGTGAAAATCAGTAAAGTACAATGTATTAGAACCCGGAAAAATAAATAAAAAAATATATTTTGTGTATAAGTCGAAAAAGTAATCGTAAGTTGTTCTGGGCAGGAACGCTTAAAAATATATTGTCCATTAAGAAGGACATTGGGCATAATTGGCAAGTTAAGAATTATAGGTCTGGGCAGGACGAGGATATAGCTGTACTGCATTGCGTAGTTAATGCATGCATGCATGGGGTTGTATTGAAGTTCGATCGTGTTTATACGTGTTTTAAAGTAAGAATACGGCCCCTGGTTACAAACTGTAAAGGATCGTATTTTTTTCGATATCTATAATCCACACCTTTACCGTAGAAATACTAGAAATATAATAGATTCAAAACCAAATAAGCATATTTAGGAGTTTTTAGATCTTTAGACAATCATTTAATTTTGATATTCATCTCTGTAAGTCTTTAGGTACTAGATTGTGTTTTATTTTTTGCGAGGTATAAGTCAGCAGCTGAAGCATTACAATGAGTTTGAATTGTCAAGACAACAATACTGTGTCGCCATCACTTTGACCACCTCTCTCGCATAGCCACTTTTGTTGCTGCCTGTACGCTCTGTCATTAAAGAAATCAATTCCTGACAAAATTTGGCAAGTTATTACAATAAATGAAAGTCGATGTCTCCCATGCGAGAATAATTCCAATGAATGAACCGGCCGACTTGGAGTGATGCCAGAGATGCACAAGTCAAACTAATGTAGTGTCGGAAAGAGTAATGAATGGATGACGAAATCTGGCAGAAATAAGATTGATATTATTGATAAATACTGTAGAATGCGAACTGTGTCAATTTATTGGTAAAGGTATCACGTGGCGGCCGACGCTTACGTCATACGTTGTAGTTGTACAGATTTAGGGTGCGTTTCCACAAGAGCTGCAGTGCGAGGATGCGTTGCGAGAAATGTGTTTTTCATTAACCAATAGAAACGCTTCATTTACCTATCCTCGCTTAGCACAGCTCTAGTGGAAACAGCTCAGTGGAGCGAGGTTTTTGTATAAACAAGGGAAGCATGTGTGCGAGGAATGTATTGCGAGTAATGTGTTACGAGGAATGTGTTGAGAGGAATGTGTTGCTAGGTACTAGACAGCGTTTGTCAGAGGCTACACGCCCTTGCTACACATCCTTGCACCGCTAGGCAAACCTCGCAACGCATCTTCGCGCCGCTAAGCTACCTAGCACATCTATAGTGGAAACACTCACGTTCCACATCCTCACTACGCATCCTCGCACCGCACTTATTGGATTCGAGCAATAAAAGTGTAAGTACCTGCCTGCCGCCCGCCAACTGGTGTAAGTACCTTTACCAAAAGTATGGCACATTTAGTATAAATACAATAAATATGCAACAAAACAAAATTCCGAAGGCGAGACACGTCTCAACTTGTCAACACCTCAGAAACATATACCTACATACTTATTAACTTCTGACATCCGACGAGTCAAATGTCTCCTTGGTATGGGCACTGCGAATGGCATCTCGCTAAGTGTGGTAGGGCACGTTCAGCGAATGTCATCGCTCAAATCTGGAGCAGAGCCCGACTGGGGAAGTACCTCCACCTTACAGAAAACCACAGCCAAATAGCACTAGACCCTACTCATAGTGTTGTGTTCCTGCTGGTGAGTAAGGTTGCCAAAGAGCTCAAAGAGGACCCAGTTTGTTAACGATGAGGGACCTTCTTGTTCCTTTAGTCGTCAACACAGTGAATCCTCCTTTTTGTAAAGGGTCGGCAACGCGCATGTGACTCCTTTGGAGTTGCAGGCGTCTATAGGTTACGGTAGCTGCTTACCATCAGGCGGGCCGTATGCTTGTTTGCCACCGTCGTGGTATAAAAAAAAAAAAAAAAAAAAATTATGTTGCGTTCTCAGCACTGAATATTAATTAGTTTCGGCAAAAAGTAATGTTCAAATCGATAATTACGTAAGGTTTAAATACTAAGTAGGTATACTTACTTGTAAAAATTCAATATCATTTCACTGATTTAGGTAACTAAGTACCTATTATATTATATATTAAGTACTAGCGACACGCTCCGGCTTCGCACGGGATAAAAAATGGTTATTGTGGGTTATCCCTAAGAGATAGACATATACCATCGCGGAATTTTTTGTAGACCTTTTTAAGGTGTACAATACCGTACTACATTATTTTGCTCTATCTCTTAGAGTTCAGCCTGCGTTTGCAATTCACATTCCAAACGCCGCAAAAAATGTGTTTATTTACTACTTCACATTAGAAACCTCTAAAATTATCAGTGTTTCTCTATTGTATTATGAATGTATTATACATATAAACCTTTCTCTTGAATCACTCTATCTATTTAAAAAAAACCGCATCAAAATCCGTTGCGTAGTTTTAAAGATCTAAGCATACATAGGGACAGGCAGTGGAAAGCTACTTTGTTTTATACTGTGTAGTGAACTATATGTAACTCGTTTATGATGGCTAATAATGTAATTCTATTTAACTTAGATATATTTAACACCTCCATTTTCAAATATTGTATTACTCTATGTACAATTATGGCGATATGCCAATAATTTGCCACTTGGCTTGGCTTGGGCCGCGATTCGAAAAATAAACACACACACTGGACAGACACAGCTCCAACTCAACTCAACCCAACGCTATAATGACATTGACATTTGCTATTCGAACAGGTTTTCATTCAACATTGGTCTCACATTGGACTCACTTTGGTCACACATTGGTCACACATTGTACCAATGTTGTACCAATGTTGTGCTATTCGAACAGATTTTCATTCAACATTGGTCTCACATTGGTCTCACTTTGGTCACACATTGGTCACACATTGTACCAATGTTGTACCAATGTGAGACCAATGTAAAACCAATGTTGAATGAAAATCTGTTCGAATAGCAAATGTCAATGTCGTTATAGCGTTGAGTTGAGTTGGGTTGGAGCTGTGTCATTGGTCTCACTTTGGTCACACATTGGTCACACATTGTACCAATGTTGTACCAATGTGAGACCAATGTAAGACCAATGTTGAATGAAAATCTGTTCGAATAGCAAATGTCAATGTCGTTATAGCGTTGAGTTGAGTTGGGTTGGAGCTGTGTCTGCCCAGTGTGTGTGTTTATTTTTCGAATCGCGGCCTTGGATACTTATCCAAAATTTACAAAGTACCAACGTTTCATTGAGTACCTACCTATTTTTTTTACAAAATCGCCCTTGTACAGTCAGAAACAGAAGTAGCTAAGCAGGTATGGTGTACAAAATGTGCTTGATACGAATTCATTGTTATGAATCTTGTTAAGTTCAAGCACGTCAAGATCATTTTGTCTGAACACCTCTCCCGCTTAGCTACTTCTGCTTTTGACTGTACAATTGCAAAATTCTATCGTCGCTTTTTGCTGCATCGGTACTACTTTCGTTCGAAAACAATTCACAGCTTTCAAACTCAAGGAGTCAAACAAAACAATTAAACTGAAACCCTTTCACGTTATATCCTGCCATGTAAAAAGCACTTTTGACCAGCCATGTTAAAATCACATCCGCACGATTCACACTCTTATGGAGGAAGTCATAAGGTCGAATATAGCTTGGCATCAAACAGCATACTGACCAGCGGCGTTACAGCTAGTGCCTAACAATTCTCGAGTTTAATACAAAGAGATTAAAGTTGAATATGGCTTGGGATGGACGGAAAATAGTTGCACCATTCGGAAGCAATACAGTTTAATGCCCCGGGAAAAACGCTGTTATTGATTTTTTTAACGAAAAACTGTTAATATGAAGAGTTAGATTTATTCGTTTGTTTTTATACTGCATTCTATTTTCGTGAATTAGAGCTATATTGTTATATCTATTTTCGAATCCATTAAAAATTCCCGAGTGAATGCAACTCAATATTGCATTTTATTCCCTACTACTGAGAAGTAGGATAGTTTTTCGTTTCTAATATATTTTGTAAGGCTTATCCTTTACTTAAAGAACAAAAAAAACTAAAGAATCGTCATCGATTCACCGACTTTTGAGTTACCTTTCAGTTCAAATTTTTCTGCCCGCGAAACGTTTTAGTTGGAGAAATGGAGTACCAAGGTTCGTAAAAAAACTGGATGTATATTTTTATTAGAGGTCAGGGTGTTGAAAGAAACAGGATATTTATGAAATAAAACAATTAAAAACGGATTTTATCGCGTGTATTGAGTTTAAATCGATGTCGAAACGTCGGGATGTAATTTAAACTCAATACACGCGATAAAATCCGTTTTTAATTGTTTTATTTCATGAATAACTATCGCGGCAACCGAAGACAATATCAGGATATTTATATAAGGAACGTAACGACAATATTGCTTTGCATGTTTGAGAAAAGGTATTTTACCTATTATTCATATCTTTAACCGCACTTGACTCATACAAGTTAATGAGTGCATGTCGATAGCCCGCAATCGCTGCAACTAATTATAAAACTTTCACTAACTAAAAAGCGACTGTACGAGCTTAACAATAATGTATAAGTTACAACAGCAAAGGACGTGTATGTGCAAGCAAACGTTAAAGTACAGTCGGCAGGTCACGAGTGTGACGGAATTTAATCGCCTTATCGACGCGACTGTACCGTCTGCGGCGAAATTTAAAGGTAGTTCCAAGAAATAGGTGAATATAGTTTCTTTTTGAATATTTTGTATAAAACTGTAGTAAATTAAAACAAATGTAATTTAAGTTTAAATCGTTACATGGATGTAACACAAGACAGCATTCTCTCTAAACTAACGACATTGGAATTGGACGAGATTTGTATCTAAAATCTGAATCAATCTGTGGTCCTATTGTATGGAAATCTTCAGTTCAGGACTTATTGTAATCTGAGATTGTAATGCTGGCTTAGCATTATTTTTGTGATTCGTTTGTTTTTTACCAATACCTCAGGGACTTTGGTACACAATTTACGAAACATAACATTAAGTCAGGTATGTTGTCAGAGTTTTTAATGTATATTACAATTAACTTAAGTTTATGTCACGATGTTTTCCAAAACAACCATTATAGTCCCGTCCCACTGGCAATATTTTGAGGGTTAAGTTTCGAAAATTCTAAAGTCACTTATTATTGAAGTTGGAAATACAGTGTGTACATGAGAATCTTTCAGTGCGTTTTGTGTCATATTCAATTGGTGCTTTTTTTGTAATTCAATAATTTGAGGTTAACTTTTTTAGCTTGCCATAACTTGAGTAAAAGAATATTAGAGTTACAAAATATAACTGTTTTGTATTTAGAACAGTTTTATTGTTGCACAAAACCAGTTTGTGTCATTTACGTCGAGTGCAATTTGATATAGTATGACAACGCTAAAAAACTTCGTATAAAAAATTAGAGTTAATAAAATAAGGATTAACTATATCACCACCTTAAAATACGTCAATAAAATCAATATGTGTCAAATTAAGCAATGAAAATTTAAGTTTCTTGGTAAATTCGTTTTTTTAGGCTGTGATCGTTTCAATAAATTATTAAAGTCACCAGAGTTCACATTATAATAATCACAAAGGGATTTTAAAGTAGATATTTCAATTTGTGTCACTTTCATCAATGATATTTCGACAAAAATTAAACAGAAACAATTTGCGTTCAGACTGTCCTAACTATAGCGCGTGACCTTCATGGCAAGCCTGTTCGGCGTGCTTCTGTAGTGACTACTAGAAGTAGACCCCCGGCTCGCTTCTTAACAAGTTAAACCATGGGTCAACCAGGCGCTGGAATCTTAGCAGTTACGATGTAGGTACTTGCTCACGGATGCGCGCGCGGGGTGATCTAGCTGACATACTCGACAAAGGAACTGAGCGGTGGAGCGGGGCGCGGGTAGCCGGGGAGTGGGGCAATGAACTCGTGCTTGTCTCGCCCCGACGTACCTTTTAAGCGGTAGCTTACTGTTTGTTTGTGTTTTGACTAGATTTTTTAGTACATTTTCGAAGATTTCAAGCATCGTGAAGTATGGGTAGAAAACGCAACGTATATTTTTTATTTTAGTTTCTTTTATTTTTGTTTTACTTTTGTTTTACTTTTGTTTTATTTTTGTTAATATTTTGTTATTATTTTGTCTTTATTTTGTTTTCATTTTGTTTTTATTCTGTTTTTATTTTGTTTTATTTTATTCTTTTTTTTATACCATGACGGTGGCAAACAAGCATACGGCCTGCCAGATAGTAAGCCGTAGCCTATGGATGCTTACAACTCCAGAGGTGTCACTTGCGCGTTCTCGACCCTTTACAAAAAGAAGGAGAATATCTCGGCCATTTTTTATTTTAGAGAAAAGTTTTTCAAATAAAACACGCTTATTTTAGCGTTTTCTATACGGGAAAATCATAAAAAGTACATGTTATAATGACGTCCCGTCGATGGTTTTTTTTTTCGAAAACCAAATTATACAGGGTGTTTGGTAATTCGACCTATTCCTTGAAAGGAGTTATTCTAGAGGTCATTTACAATGTCTTTAGCCCAGTCAACCAGGGTTCTAAATTCAGTGGTTTTCTAGTTATTCGAGTTTTTAGTGTTTTTCAAAAAAACGCAATCTTCCGGCCTTAAAATGGCATTTGTATAAAAACTACATGAATAAGAATGGTTAATTATTTATTAATTTATTATCTAGAGTCTGACTATTGAAATATTACCCAAATATTTGGCGGGAAACTCAAAAAAACATGGGCTGATCACACCTTGTGTAGCAGGAATAATAGTTTTAATACTAGAAAATACTTTACTTCTGTGCACACGTAAGGTAGATATGTAGGTAGGTATAGGTAAACAGACAGAAGTCAACGAAGTATACAAGCTTCACAGGGTGTAAGAAAGATCTTTAACCGACTGCAACAAGAGACATACATTCAGAAATTAAATTCTCCAAAACATGCTCAGAAGCAAGTAAAAACAATCTAATAACTATGTACTTGAGTTCCCTATTCATTTGTTTTAAGGGGTGGATTTAGTTGGTTTACGTACTGTATAGACATGTTTCGCGAAAATATTTTTATTTATATTTTTACATAATATTACTACTGAGCAGTCAGTCCACAGATTTCTCCTAAATATTGGTTTTCAGTAAGTAACTTCTTACGTTCCAATACAAATACAAATACAAATACAAATGATTTATTCGTCGAACACAGGTTATACAACATTACATTGCAGAGAGTGGGAAAACAGGGTTTGTATCACTATGTCGTGCCTATAGGGCATACGAAGTTAATTTTGAATGTATGCACACATGCACCAAATTACAATTTTATACATAAAACAATATATTTAGTCAATTAATTTACTAGTTATTAATATTTAACATAACAAAAACAAGGAAGTAATATATCATAGGTTTCAAACATTATTAGTCATTAGAAATAAGGTTAAGAAAATAGAAAATAAAATTGTCACGGAGAGAAATTATTACATTATGTCAGTTTTTGATAGTAGGAATTAGTAATAAAAATTAATAAAGTTGATTGTCGGCAAGAAATTCGTTATTGGAGTAATAAGCCTTTTTGGTCAAGTATTCTTTGAGTGTTTTTTTAAATTTATTAATGTCACAGATTTTCCTTAAATCTTCAGGTAATTTGTTATAAATTCTAGGACCCATACCAAGAACACTGTTTGATAGAAGTGCCGTGCTTGACGGATGGGCACGGATCAAATATTGCAGACGTTCTCTCGACAAACTTTGAAATAAATTCGGATGGCATTTCACAAAGACAGCTAATTCAAAAATGTATAAACAAGGAAGAGTTAATATTTTTAAATTGAGGAAGTGTGACTTACAGGGTGTAAACCGTGGCAGATTACACACTGCTCTAACGCAATCTTTTTGTGCTATGAAAGCCAAATGCCAATCGGTTGAATTGCCCCAAAAGATTATGCCATAGCGGAGAGTAGAGGAAACAAAGGCATGATAGGCCGTTAGCACAACTGACCGGCTCGAAATTTTGTTCAGCATACGTAGCGCATAAGAGGAACTGCCTAACCTTTCCTTCCAATGTTTTGATTGTATTGATATTTTCCAGAAATTCTAGTTTATCCGTTTCTTTACACACTTGCCCTGTTTATGAGATTCAGGTATTAATAAATTCACGTACTTAATCAAAGTTACAGGCAAATGTTAGAACTAGTACTTAAAGTATCAAAATATTAATAGAGCTCCAACCTACAAAATTGTTGACGACTTGTAAACATAGCAGTTTTTCGTCATACAACACGCTTCACGTCAACTTCGCACATCGTCGTAATTATTTACGAGCCTAAATAATAGTTTGCGGACCACTCAGTACAGTTATTTATAATATTATTCAAAATAAACCCCTTATAAACCGTGAACAATTTGAAATAATGACATAAATTGACAACAGACTTTTAGCTTTTTTTTAAATCATAGACAATTGGTGATACAACAAGGAAATATCTGTCAACAATATTTGGCTAGTCAGACTCTAGTAGCCAATGAACAACAGGTTACTCCGAACAAAAAAAACATGTCATAAAAATTAAGACTTAGAAATAAAAGGTAATAAATCACAAGCCATCTTACGTGTTTTATTTTTTTTCAAAATCAAAGACGATTACCCTAAAAAAAGTGTATGACACTTCGCGTAAAAATATCAGAAATGGATTCCTCAATTCATAACCTTTCCGAAAAGGTACAAATGTTGACATGATTTACTAAATTATTGAAAATAATAATAATAATAACAGAGCAGGTAGCGGGTGTACTGGAAGCGTACCAGACCCGAAAGCAGTTTGTTTGTGTCACTTTTGTTTCTCTTTGTGTGCTTGGTTTACCTTATCTTTCGTCTTATCTTGACTTTTATCTTTTGAGGGTCCAGGTCATAACAGGTTGTCCTTGGGAAGTAGTCTGACATGTTCGTGCGTTGTGAAAGATGATGAAAGCAACACAAATAAAGTTAACCAGGAACCAGTTTGTTTTTGTCACTTTTGTTTCCCTGAGTCCTTTGTTTGCCTCCAGTAACCTATCTTATCTTTTGAAGGTCAAGGTCAGGACAGGTTGCATTCGGTGAGTATTTGGACGTGTTCGTATGTTATGGTATTATTAATTTATGAAAGTAGTCATAATAAAAAATTTCTAACCAAAAACCGGTTTTTGCGTGTGTTTCATGACTTAAATTATGGATTTATGGTAAGAGAGATTAAAGAAAGTAAAACAACCATTTTCTGAGTAAAATTAAATTTTAGAATAAATCATAATAAAATCATAATATAATTTTACTAAAAATTAATCTTACTAATAACAATGAACACCACACTAAAATCTTAAAAATAAACATAATAATTTACAAATGTTGTTCGAATTGCCTGCCCTCATTTCGAATGCAAGCACGAAGCCTTTTGCGTACATCGGTGATTGTTACTCGCGGCGACATGCCTTCTTTCATGTTTCATGACTCCTTGCTGGCCAAGGGATCGGACCGCCTCGACCAATCCATCCACTGTCACACACACCGGTACTAGTGAGCTGGGCAGCCATCGTGTTGGTAAATCATGGCCATCCTTGTACCAAGCGGCGCATCCTCCAGCAGCGCGGCTATTATTATTTTCAATAATTTAGTGAATCATGTCAACATTTGTACTTTTTCGGAAAGGTTATGAATTGAGGAATCCATTTCAGTTATTTTTACGCGAAGTCTCATACACACTTTTTAGGGTATTCGTCTTTGATTTATAATTTTTTTTAAAGTACGATAGCTATTGATTTATTACCTGTTATTTCTAAAGTCTTAATTGTTTGACATGATTTCTTTAAATAACCTTCTGTTCACTGGCTACCAGTAAACAAATAATTAACCATCCTAATTCATGTAGTTTTTTTTATTGCCATTTTAAGGCCGGGAGATGGCGTTTTTTTGTAAAAAACTCGAATAACTCGAAAACCACTTAATTTAGACCCCTGGTTGACTGGGCTAAAAACATTGTAAATAACCTCTAGAATAAACCCCTTTCCAGGAATAGGTCGAATTACCAGTCACCTTGTATAAAAGTTCAGAGTCCATTATCTCGGCCATTTTTGATTTTAGAGAAAAGTTTTTCGAATAAAACAAGCTTAATTTAGCGTATTCTATAAGGTAAAATCATAAAAAGTACATGTTATAATGACGTCCCGTCGATGGTTTTTTCTTTGAATTCCAAATTATATACAAGTTCAAAGTCCATTATCTAGGCCATTTTTGATTTTAGAGAAAAGTTTTTTTAAATAAAACACGCTTAGTTTAGCATATTCTATACGGAATAATCATAAAAAGTACACGTTATAATGTAGTCCCGTCGATGGTTTTTTTTTTCGAAGTCCAAATTATATACAAGTTCAGAGTCCATTATCTCAGCCATTTTTGATTTTAGAGAAAAGTTTCTCTAATAAAAGACGCTTATTTTAGCGTATTCTCTACAGAAAAATCATAAAAAGTACTCGTTAAAATGATACCCCGTCGCCATTTTATTATTTAAGTCCAAATTTTACTCCATGTAGTCAATCTTCAAAGTAAGGTAACTTCAAAGTTTTTGAGTAAAAAAAATGTTTCTAATAAAACTTGCTTATTTGAGTATACACAATAAGACAAAAAAAAGTATGTGTCATAATGACACCATTTCAACCAAAATAGTCCAAATTGTACTCAACCTTCAGGGCCCCATAACTTTCAAAACTATTGAGTTAAAAAAAATGTTAAAGAAAAGTTGCTTACTTGTATGTATTTTATACAATAAGTTAATAAAAACATAGCGTTATTATGACATCTGATGAAAAATTTATTAAGCCCAGCCCGGCTCTTTGCTAGTTCAACCGAGAGGCAGATAACGAAATTTCGATTTTCGCGTTTCACGATTGGCACTCTGTAAACAAACCGCCTCGATGCATAAATTACATATTTATTAGTTACAAATGATCCGTCACAATTTGTCATAATACTGTTTATATGGTAAACTAGGTTAACCGTGGCACACAGATCCGCCGTTGCAGTCCGTTACGGACTACGGTGTAGTCATACGTTATATCACCATTAATTACTTAAGTTTTATATTACTGCTTTCTTTACTATGAAAAATAAAGAAGAGCGATTAAAAACTCGCTGTTTGTGTTTGTCGCACTTATTACTATATGTATGTATAGAGTAATAATATATAGAAAACAAACGAGCTGCTAGGCAGCCTGGCCGGTACATGCACCCCGCCCGCGCCTTACCCTTCCCTGCGCATGCCCTTTACGCAAAAAAAGTTTTTGTTTTGAAAAATAAAAATAATCCATTGATTATAACGACACAAATTTCAAACATGGTTTCGATACGCTGTTATAAAAATACTAACGCAAACATTAATAACTTTAATATTTTATTGTACTGTTAACAGGTTTCACAAATAAAAAAAAATTAAATAAATAAATATCATTGATTAATATGGCACAAATTTATTCAAATACTAGATACCGATATTTTAGAAAGCACAGTACCTAATCAATCAACTCTAATTTTATATAGGCTTATAAAAGTCCACATGTTTGTGCTGATTGAATGTCAGTATTCCCATTGACGAAAGTGACACAAAACGCGTGCGTGCGTCAGTAACAACTTTGCTGTTACAGTGAAAAAACAATTTTGATCTCTAATTTTATATTCACCGAATAATGTTTAAAAACAGAAATGTCTAAGTTTCTACCTAAGCAACAACCTAGGATGACACAAATTATTATTATTAGCTAAGTTGGATGCCCTGAATTCTGTATGTGAAAAATAAGCATCTTTAATATTATCGAAACTTCATAATTTATCGTACGGGTCTATTAAATGCGATTTACAACCACTTACCTATTTATTTTAATAAACCGCTTATTTATTTACAGCCTGTATTCATTTCATATATTAGATATTAGGTGACTTTAGTACTACTTACCAGGGATGTAACAGATGTTTTATCGGAACCAGAAACGAAATCGGAACCGAAAACGGAAGCGGAACTAGAATCGGAGCCCTAGTGCCGGATTCTAATTTTAAAATACATTAACAATATTATAAGAACAAAACCTACCTCAATGATAACTCCAACACACAACCAACAATCAACCAATATTGAAGTTGTATTGGAGTTGCGTTGGAATATTTCTTAAGCAAATTCTGATATTTCTGATTCAGATGTTTATGCCGTAGCTGTATTGCGTTGTTAATGCATTGGAGTTATATTAAAGATGGATAACGTCTATACGTGTTTCAAAGTTAGAATACAGGCCCAAGTGATATCAGCACGTGGCAAGCGGAGACATGAGCTAATGTCAGGTATTGACCTGTTTGTTTTTGCTGCGTTGCTAATGTTGCTATGACATTCGATATAACTTCTGCTTTGAAAGTAACAGAACCAGAACCGAAGCGGATATTTAAAACCAATCGGAAGTTCCGACTCAACGTAACCGGAACCGAGCTCTGTAACATCCCTGATCCCGGCTACTTACACTTACTTACGTACTTGGTAGTACGTAGGTATTAATGTAAAAGTTGTAAGGTCTATTCCAGTTAACCTATGAGCAATTTTCGAATTCGTACTCAATCACCATCGATGTCACGACCGCCCATCCGTCAAAATTAGTGAAATAATAAATTACTGTTTTCCGTTGTCGAAAATGTCGAATCTTGCAACCTTGACACGCTTAAAGAACTATTATTGCATCGCAAACTAAATGTTAATGAAAAACAATTAGCAGATAGCTTCGGATAATTCACTTTCGACCAATGACTTGCGGCGTATGGACTACCTGAGTGCGAAATTTTAAAATGACTACCTGCCTCTCTTGTCGGATTACTTTGACCCAAAGGAAGCTATCTTAGACCCATATATAAACGTCTAATTAAAAACATAACAAAGCGGATGGTTAGCTTAACCCTACGGCAATGTGTATATTTACCAAGTAAATTCCAATTACCAAACCTGAACCAAAATTACCCAGTTTCACTTTGAGCGATAAAAAGCTAATAGGGTAACTAAATGTCGATTATCGATGTTCGCGGTAGCCTTCTGGGCAAGTGCTTCTGTAAAGATTAATAGAAGTTACGATTTAGTTCTAATATTACAACTCCTATTCAAAACGCGGTGTTAACAGAGTATATTCGTGTTTGAATTTTGGATATGTTGTCTGCGTTACAAGTGCCATTAATACGGAGTAAATGACGAGGTGCAACCACCGCGAGTTCCAACATCGGAATTCGGGATGTCAAAGTACAAAATAAATGTACTGTTTTTTTGAAAATTTCACTAATTTATCTGGATTAAAACTAAGTTATTTTTTAATAATGTAAATTAATGTGCAAACCCAATTCTTAATAGGTTTTACTAAAACACCACAATACACCTCTCACTAAAGTCCCATCGCATTACTGGTCACATGCATCATATATCCTATCTCCTCACAAAAAGTGCCTAATTGTTTATAATGTATATTGTTGTAGGTAAATAATCGCCTTTTAATTCGAAAACCTTACATCTTCTCAATTTCAAATTGCGTGTCTATAAATGTTACTTGTCAATGGTTCACTAGAAAACGCCGACAAAGCGATTACCTCCGAATTCCAAATCGCCATATTGGGCCCACTAAAAACTAACCAAAACAACTATTCACTCTATCACCATCCAATCATGAACTTTAACTGCAGACTTTAGGGTATAATTTTCAATAGCTTTCCATTTCGAGGGCATTATCTTTTCAATTGTACGGAATACCAATTTGTCATGAACTGGCTGTTTATTTTCAAAAGCTCATATCTCTCTTATGCATCGCAATATATTATAAACTTTATACATAGTTATTCAAGGTTGCTTTTACAGTAACGGGATCGAATAAATATGGGGTATAGTTAAATCATTGGTCGTAAAGGTAACCTTTTGATAGAATATCGAAGATTCCCAATTAGGAGCTTGTAAAGTCGTAAACATGGCAATTAATTGGTTGCCGTGACAAAAGCTGTATCTTATGTCAAGTCTCTAAGGGTCATATACGCGTGGCTAGTTAATTTAGCTTTGACAATGCGGTATCGTTTTCTCTATGTTTTAATTAGAGTTAGACGAGAAGTGTAACAAATAGATAGTTTGTTTCAAATGGTCCATTGTTTGGCGAAAGTGTTGTCCGTCATTACTCTTGATTTTCATTTACTTAAATTAAAATTTCTTTAGTAAGTAGTAGTTATGATTATGACCAGCGAATTGATAATTTCGATTGTGGAACTTCGTAATGAAATTGTGCAGTTATTTTATTTAATGCTATAAGGTATTAATTTGCGTTAGAGTTCCAGTAAGCGCATTTCTGTATGTCTTTATCACAAATGCATTTATGGTTCGGTACGATTAAGGAAACAAATTGGCATACATAGTTACAGTTGTATTGTAGTTATTAAAAATGAGATTTATAGTTATGAAATTACTCTATTCAATTAAAAAATACTAATTGCTAAAAGTGCTCTCTGCTCGCTTTGTGTTTTAATGCGTGCTTTATTGAACATACGTCTATAATTTAATATAATTCTATCTATCACTGTAAGTGATCTGTTGGAACAGGCGATCTAACTTATCCTGTTCTAAGACCATAATGGCAACTCCTGTTATGCAAGCTCCTTATATACGCTGCACCGTTGGCACTTGGCAGGTGCCAAACCTGTCCCGCTACATTGCGGGCTGGCAGATGAGCTGATAACGAGGAAATTAAAAAAAGACCCGTTGGATGTTCAACCTGTACCCTAGATTTGAAACGTAACTTATTATCGTGATTAAATAATTGTACTTGTTTATTATCAATGTACAAAGTAATATAAACTATTATTAAACTAACGCTAAAAACTTTAACTTTTTTTTAAGAAACTAGGGGCAAATGAGCAGACGAGCCGCCTCCTGATGGGAAGTGGTCAACGTCGCCCATGAACATAAGCAACATCAGGAGCCGCCTATGCGTTGCCGACCCTTGAGAGCCCTGTACGCCCGCTTCTTGAAGAACCCCATGTCAAAGCGTAATGGAAACACCTCGGGAGGCAGCTCATTCCACATTCCGCATGTTCTAGGCAGAAACGAACGAGATGCCCGTTTATTTTTGGTATACCATGTGTCTAGAAAATGAGGATGAACTTTGTTCCTTTGGCGGGAGGTGCAATGGTAGAAACGTGACGATGGCACCAGTTCAAAAAGTTCTTCAGAACATTCCCCGTTGTACAGACGGTAGAACACACACAGAGAGCCAACATCTCTCCGGAGACTAAGTGGATCTAAGCCGTCAGTAAGACCGGGATCGTCAACAATACGAACTGCCCGACGTTGGATGGAGTCAAGTGGGAGAAGCTGGTATTGCGGGGCGCCAGACCAGAGATGAGAACAGTACTCCATGTGAGGTCGAACCTGCACTTTATATAACAAAAGCCGGTGATCCGGCGTGAAGTACTATTTTGCTCTACTGAGCACCCCGAGCTTCTTGGAGGCCAGTTTGGCTTTGTTCTCCAAATGACCCCGAAACTGGACTTCGTTCGTAATGTCGACACCCAAACTAAACTACAACTAAACTAAATATAAACTTTACTTTACCCATTATGTAAAGCCTGACCAGAAATATATGATTACTAGCTTCGCTCGCGTTAACTTCGGGGTAACAAACCATACAAACTTCCACCCCCCATTTTAGGGAAGTGGGGGATTAGAAAGAGACAAAAAGTAGCCTATGTCACTCTCCATCCCTTCAATTATCTCCACTTAAAAAATCACGTCAATTCGTCGCCCCGTTATGCCGTAAAAGACGGACAAACAAACAAACACACACACACATACACTTTCCCATTTATAATATTAGTATGGATTGTCAAGAGGACGCTATTACTTCATTTATATGGCAACACTTCAGTATAATCATTGAGCGTATTATTCCCTATGGTATGGTGACATCTTGATTTGTCTACCTGTCAGCTCTGATGTTAATTTGAAAATGTTTCAGAGCTAAATAGTTTTATTTCCCGAGCGTATTATTTACAGCAGTTTATTATATATACTATTTACAATATTTCGCTGTTGGCTATGGATAATTTTGGGATTTTTTTGTCGTTTATTATTTAATACTAGCTGACCCGGCGAACTTCGTACCGCCAACTTCCACCGACTCCGGTCGACCTCAAGTTCACTCCTACGCCAGTCCTACCGTCTCCCACCACTCTCTCACTATCGTCCAACCAGCTCCCACTCTCTTCCACCCCTTTCCAACTCTCACTTACCCCTCTCCTACTCTCTTCCACCACCCTTCTCCCACCGACTCCTACTTCACTCCCATCCCATCGACTCTAACCCCATTCCCACTGACTCTTACACTACGTCAGTCTCATCGTCTCCACCTCCTCCCATTGTCTTCATCCACTCCTATTAACGGACTTACACTTTCTTAACTTCCATAGATTATGTTCCATTTTTTTTTAATTTCTCCAATATTTTAATAGTTATTCTGTTATTCGGGGTGGAGATACATCCAAATATTTTTTAAGAAAAAAAAACCGACTTCAATGGGGAAAGCCGGTAAAAGATTATTATATGTAGATGGTGTACTCTTAGACTCCATACAATGAAATAACTTGGTTAACAAACACAGCGAAGAGGACAAATCGCCAAACGTGAACTATGCGTCATTGAAGAGTTCCGTTCTGATTATCATCAGCAGTTCCACTTTATCAAATGTCGCTCTTTTGAATGAAAATGCTTGATTTGTTGAAAAAAATACAAAAATCACTATGTGTATGCCCTTAAGATTTGAGGAGTTCCCTCGATTCCTCATGGATCCCATCATCAGAACTTGAGGTTGACGAAAATTTGTCCTGACAATCAAACTTGCTTAAGAAACACAGTGAAGAGGACAAATCGCCAAACGTGAACTATGCATCGTTGAAGAGTTCCGTTCTGATCATCATCAGCAGATCTACTTCTTCAAACGATCTTCTTGAAATGATTCACAGTTTTGAATGAAAATGATGGATTTATAAAAACGGGACCAATCTATAAACTATAAACTAAAAAAAACATACACGCCGAATTGAGAACCTCCTCTTTTGAAATCTTGAAGTCGGTTAAAAATCAAAGATCATGAAAATCGGTTCAGCCGTTCTCGAGTTATAAATAGTTTATTGATATTAAAATATCATTATCGTTTTGTTATATACCACGTTTTATGTCGCGTTCCGCGAGAATGGGATAAAAAGTATCCTATGTCCGTCTTCTTGTTCTAAGCTACCTCCCCACCAATTTTCAGCCAAATTGGTTCAGCCGTTCTTGTGTTATAAATAATGTAACTTACACGACTTTCTATATAAGTATATAATATAAAAGATTGTCTACGGACATAAGACATATACAGCGAAAGGACAACGTCTTTGCTGACGGTTTATCTAGAGTTGAGACAGTCGATTTTCAAAATATTGAAATAGACTTTTCTTTGATTGCGAAGGCACAACACAAAGATGACGACTTGAAAACATTATTACAATTCACCATTAAATTATGACAGACAATAACAACAAACCAACAAACAGTCCATGAACCATAAAGTAAAGGACCGCCATCTTATATAGGGGAAAGGTCGAAAATGTGTCCAACTGTAAGCGTAAACAATAGTTCCAAATCTCTCCGGGTGGCGCTAGGGTATAGTTGAGCGTATGAAATGAACTTTATATTGTAAGTGTCTAAATATGTAAATATTTAAGAACTGCATTAAATACGCTTACTCATGACATTTTTTAAATTTGAAATTATCGATATATGACGTTCTAAATAAAATTAATATTTAGAGTATTTTTCTTCTCCGCAAATAATTATTTTATAAATATGTATGGATTTTTATTTTCTTAATCTCAAAAATCATAATATACATAATAACAAATATCCGTAAAAAATATAAAAAAATGCCCTGACCAAGATTCGAACCAGGGACCCTCTGCTTCGTAGGCAGGGTCACAACTGACCGGGCTAGAAACGTATGCTCGTGCTATTTGTGGCGCCGTCAGTTTAGCGCCTTTTGACGGACACTTTTGTAACATAGAGATTGCTATCCTTACCTTCTACCATCCATAAAACAGTCAAACACAAAAATAAAATAAAAGTTTATTTGAAAATGGTAACACAAACTCGGCTACCGGCGTTTATCTATTAATCTTGAACAGACTCGTCGTGCCAATGTTACGAATGCGTCAATTCAATTTTATAATGTTGGCCGCATTGGACCATGGCGGATTATTCAACTCGTAATTCATTAAATCGCAATTGCGGGGTCGTTTTTGTGAATCTTTTCCTTTTTTTTAAGCCTATTATTAAACTTTTGGCCGAGACGATCGCAACGAACCCGAAATCGTCCAAATCGGTTCAGCCGATCTCGATTTATAAGCAAAGGAACTAACACAACTTTCTTTTATTAATACAGATGGGTTCAACACTTTATTATTATTCAAGTAAACTGCCATGCATTATCATCCTGTCATTAAAATGATTGCCAGTGTAAGAAATTAGTTCCAATGAAATTCCGCAACATTGGCGCATAATCATATATTTCTGGTCAGGCTTTACCTACATCAAATAAACAAAACGCAGGTGAAAATGGTTATGGCGACGCCCTGCTTCATGGAAATTTTCAGTTATTTGCTAAGAAAAATTTGATATATAATATTATTTTTCTATTCAATTTTTTTTGCCGATTGTTTTTTCTGCCAACAGTCAGTGAGATAATTCTAACAATCAAAGTTAATGAGATTACTGATGTTCTTGTTATGCTGATACCAAACTTTTCTTTGGCCATTTGGTCTCCATCATCTAACAAGCTCGTTATTATCAAAGCCCCATTTCAGTTCAAAGGTGGTCAAAAATGGTTTGATTTGTAGACAATAATAATACATTACGCACGTATCCGTACTTAAGCATGCGAGGGGTTAAAACTCCATCTTGTCTATGAACTTTATAAAAAGGCAACCTGTAACAGTATGAAAAATACTTAATCCGTCTTCACACATGACCCACAGATGGCGCTAGCAACGCAAATACCTCTTCAAGCCTCAAGGTCGCATAACGCTCAGCATTCGATACTGACACTGTAAATTCGTAATCGGTTATCTCTCTCTAACTACTTCAAAGAAAGGGAGGGCGACAGTGTTTTTATACGGAGTCTGAATGACAATAAGCAGGAAAAAAGTTTATTTCGTCTATTTATGTAACCCACTTGGCCTTATTAGATATTGATTGGACACGGACACCATTCGGAATTCCTTATTTGTAATGCTACTTATGTTTTGTGATTATCGCCATTTATCGCCTATTAGGTAGTAATCATATCTAAATGAGCTGGCAGATTGTAGGTACAGTCGCCATCAGATGTATCGGAGCGGCCAAGGTAGTCAGAAATATCTCAACAACGCCTCAAGGCGGTAAAGTGCATGTTCAGATATTTTTGAGTACCTTGGCCGTTCAGATATATATAATGGCGACTTTACCTATAAACGAATCGTGATACATATTTAAGTTAATAATAACTTTTACTCTCAAATAAATATCTATCACTAATCACTAGACCTTAGGTCACGTTAGGTGGTACCATACGCTTTGATATTATCGTCGTATATTTGTGATATATAAAAAAACTATTTTTTAAATATAAAAGAACAATCAGTCATTATTTTATCGCCGTTATTATCTTGCAGATATGACTAATCTCTAACGCCTTATCTTGTGTGATAGCTACAGGTTTCTAAAATTTGTTATAATGGGTTATTATAGGAATAAATAACAGACAATGCTATTTGCGCCAATGAATGGTAATTTAGGTACAGTTAGACACACATGTAAGGTCTTTTTATACAAAACATCATACATATTATACAGTCAGTATCAGAAGCAGTTAAACGGGTGAGATGATTGATTTACCATGATTAGTAAAGATTTTTAAAGGTTGGCTTTTTCATTTTGCTTTTCTAAGTTTATCATCAAGCTTTTAAATCACCTAATGTCAAATAGGGTAATATATAAGGTAAATCAGAGAATACATATAAGGTAGTGTCACGAACCCGGATTGTTGAGCCACTTGCCTTTGTTCGTGATTTAGCCGTGTAATAAATGACCGATGTAACTGACAGTTAACAGCTAGTCGGTAAAATCGGTCATTCATAACACGGCCAAATTACGAACAATGGCAAGTGGCTCAACAATCCGGGTTCGTGACTGTGCCTAGCTAAAGTTCTAATCAGATTTCAGAATTTAAAAAGTTAAACATTATAAGTTTAATGTGTAAAAGTCACAAGGTTTTACAAAGGATCCGTCCCTTACTTTAGTCCTTTAAAAAGTAATCTACGCAGACAAAACCACTGACAAAAACTGATATCTAAATAATCGAAGGTAACTGTACCGCGATACAAAAGATTCTATAAAGATCCCTATCTCGATCTGTATCTATTAACCCCATCATTACTGGCTTAGCAAATTACTAGAGAATCTTTTCATACCGCTCAAAAAGCTTTAGAGATCAGACAGTTACTTTATGAGCCGGTTCGCTTTGTATTGAGATAACAATGAAATGTTACTATAATTATTTAAGGACAGGAATGCTAAATGATGATGATTATTGTTAATAATGGGTGATAATCCCACGACATCTTTATGGTAACTAGTTACATAAATTTGAATATGATTCAGTTAAACGTTTCGTTATAAAGACGATGTTTTCTTTGAATTGGCTACTTTCCTAAAAAAATATATTTAGTCCGTCAGTTAGATTATCAAAAAATATTGGACACGTATTTTTTATTTTGTCAAGCAAACAAAAATTGGTGAAGATATAGCCCGTTAAAGTTCCGCGTGACGTCACATTTCAGTACAATTTTTAGTATAATGTGACGTCACGCGGAACTTTAACGGGCTATATCTTCACCAATTTTTATTTGATTGACAAAATAAAAAATACGTGTCCAATATTTTTTGATAATCTAACTTACGGACTAAATAGAATTATATATTTTTTACCCAGGAAAGTACCCAATTAAGCTTGCATAGCTTACATACTTTATTGGCCATTGGACTACATAATATTAGTTAAGTGGTTTTATGGATTCCTATTAATATTGGACCGATTTTTGCAATAACAAGGTGTAACAAAAATGCTGGTGATGCTTTTAAGGGTATAATTGATATCCTATTCTAATTATAAAAAGTAAAAAAAAAAAATCGCGCGAAAAAATTTTGGTTTTGTATAGAGGGATTGGAGGGTGGCCGGCTGGCTGTCTTATACAAAAAATGTTTTTCGAGTCTAAAAAATGTTATTCCTACTTTTTCCTAGCCGCAATACGATAACAATTCGTGTCAAGCCACTTGTGTGTCTGAGGCCTTACCGCGACCCTCTAAAAACGAAATTTCTATCTGTGTCTCTTTCGCTCGAATCAGCAAGTGCGATAGAGAGGGAGATAACGAAATTATGATTTTCGAGGTTCGCGGTAAGCCCCTGTTATTCTGCCAAGAGTATGAACTAAGGCTAGTAAAACAGATGCGCTAGAATGGAGAATATAGTCTGGCTAACCAATAAGTGCAGTAACAGTAGAAGTAATAAGCTATACTCATCCCTTTTTTAGTAGTAAGGGTACTAGTGTAAGAGAAGGACAGTATGATTCTCTCTGTCTATGCTTGAAGTAAAACAAACCCTGGCCAAACTATAGATAATCATATTCACGCAAATAAGCGTACTACAGGCCTCCCTAATGCAAGAAGGTATCATCTGGGTCAGACGGTCAGACATAAGGCTGAAGGAACTGGAGCATAACGTACGATTTACATTTGAATGCTGCGCGCACGCAGCGTCAAGTGTGATGCAGGTGGACCAAGGAGATTAGAACCGACGGAGTTTGTATCTTCTTTACCTGGTTTGAAAAAAGGTTTTTTCATCCTTGCTTCGTCCTTTCTTTCTATAGGGCATTGCTAGAGAAAGAGAAAACGCACGGATAATCCTCTGCCGTATATATAACTAAGGATACCTGGACCTGGATTGGATTTTGACCTCTAATTCCTAATTTTTAAGAGTTCAGTTTTGAAACCGCGCCCTTGCGGGCTGGGAATTCAGAGTAAACTAAGGTGTCGGGCTGGGGTAAACTAACTCCTCTAAAATCCGGTGATTCTGTAAGGTGTTGCTACAAATGTTATTGAAAGTAGCGCATTAACATAGAATTCGCTTGCCAGCAGCTGTTGTCTGTACCTCGAATAACCATGAAGGTACTTCGCGCTTCAAACTTTGCTTCTACGTGAAAACTCCGTGAGTTTATAATCTTCTTAAGGTGTGAAGTTCACACGTCGACCCAGTAACTGTCTATTCATACACCGATTGTGTAACGTTATAAGGTCTACCAAGTTGAGTGGTCATGTTAGTAGCTAGTGTACTTATTCTAAATATTATGTCTCAATTGTGAGGTAACTCGAGTAAAACTTGGACTCAGGATCTGCAATAACTTTGCGTAACGTATTAGGAGCTTAAACGCTTAAACTGTTTTCAAGTTTTTCAACCAACATCAAGATGTCGAAGAAGGTTCTCAATTCGTCGGGATCTTTTTTTTATGTAAGTATGTTCAGCGATTATTCGAAGACGGCTGGACCGATTTGGAAAATACGTTTTTTGTTTGGGTATAAGGGTATAGTTTGACAGTTGGTCCCATTGTAGTCAGGTCAGGATTTGATGATGGGATCCTGGAGAAATCGAGGGAACTATTCAAATACTATAGTATTTTCTACAATAGCTCGGGCATTTGCTTTTGGAAAGGTGGAGGCTAATGTTAAGTCGGGTATTTTTTGTTTAAAATTATTTAAGGCAGAGGAATATTTTCGACGCTCGTATTTTGTAGATTGTCTAATATCGTCTGTCTGCAGATAAATAATAGAGGAAAAAATTCAAGATATTTTTTTAGTTCTTATTTTTATGATGAAAGGAACAATGTCATCATACAGTCAGCAGAAGAAGTAGCTAAGCAGATGAAGTGTTCAAAATTATCTACACAGGCGCGTGCTCATTTAACAATAAAGATGTGCCAAGTTCATTTTAAACACCTTACCCGCTTAGCAACTTTAGACTGAACCAGAAATGTAAATGACTTTATTTCACACTGCTAATTGGGTGAAAACCGATTTAAGTACTTACATTAGATTACAAAACAAAGAAAATAGAGCACGTTTGACTCCAAAGTATGTAAAGAATGACTCATTATAATAATATAATCCGTGTTACCTTAATAAATAAATTGAAATGTCACATTGAGTGACATCATATAAAGACCTAAGTCGTTCGAAGATTATTTATACGATTTTTATGGAGAACCTGTCAAAATATCATGGACGTTTTAGTAGGCACCTGCGGGCGCATTTAATGTGCTTAAGTTACGATGCATTATTTATAAATACGGTATTGTATGACCGGCCAGGCCCGATCGGTGAGAATCATAGTTTACGATCTTCAAATCTCTTAATAACTAACATAACAGGCAGTGTCCGGGAAAACTTGCATTACCGGCCAAGTAGGTATAGATGGATAGGAATGCGAGGCCGGGAATCCGTTTTCATCCGAGGTTTCCTGCTTTTCTCAAATATGCTATGAAATAAAGAATTAAACTTATAAAAAAATTATAATATAAGGACCATTTATAAGGTACCTATGAGTTTTCTCACTTCAGTTCAGATCAGGTACAATAACCATCGAGTCACGAAAAAAAATTAAAAATCAAAGCATTGTTCGTAAAACGTACGTTCGTAAATCTTTGATGCCAAGGTTACTTTGCAAGCCTAGGCCTGAAAAGTTGTATGAAATCCCATTACGACTCCCTCAGGTTTCTGCGCTCGAAACAGGATACTTGCGAACCAATCATAAGGAACGTAACAACAATATTTCATTGCATGTTTGAGAAAAATCAATAGGTACGTCCTCGTTCATTTTTAGGGTTCCGTAGTCAACTAGGAACCCTAGTTTCGCCATGTCCGTCTATCCGACCGCAGCCTAGCTCAGTGCAGTGATAGTACGAGTAAACTGAAATTTAGTATATGTATGTAAGTATATTGACCACGCCGACAAAGTGGTAAAGAAAAACTGAAAAAATATAATTTTTAGGGTACCCTACTATTCAATATACTCTATGTTACCTACCTCCCGTACATATGAAGTTGGGCCAGTGGGGGTGAAGAACGTAAGTGCCGCAAAATATCCTATAAATCTTTAAAGAGGTGTATTGTAATGGGTCGGCAACTACTGAACCCTACACTGAGCTTGCCCCGACATACTCTTGCCGGTTTTTGTATAAGTAAATTCGATATAAGATTTATATCTAGATATCATATTACAACTAAACCGGACACATTTTTATGCAAATATCGCACAGCTATCCTAACGGACACTAATGTCTATAAAAAGATAATATTCGGAGTATTCGGACCACGCTTTTGTCAATTTCTGCTTGCTTACCAAGTTATCTACTACCACAATCACTTTGACTTTGACCTTTTACATACCCCGCTATCTCTTATTGACACAAAAGCTGATTATACACTTAGGTCTAATTGAGCCTACTAAAAAAGAAATCCGAAATAAGATCAGCCGCGTCTCTCTTTCACAGGATTCTCGACTCTATGGTTTAGATGATAAGGACTGGTGAGATTATGGCTTTTATAGGATTAGCAATGGACCGTGAGTCATCGGCCGCGCTCATATTGTGCGGTTACATCATTCCACGATGGAGTTATTAAACGGCTGGCCGTGTCTCGGGCCATTTTACGACGATTAGCTTACATGTTGAGCTAAAATGCGTGGCGTGCATAAACAGATTTTGCTTAGACAGATGAAACAACCATTCGATTTTTAGCTGGGTTGCAATTTAATTAATTTACATCTAAAATTTAAATCTGCCCCGCGGTGTTTTTCTATATCGAAGAGCACTGTATACTTATTCCCATAAAGGTATTAAGTTCCCTTAAACCAGGGGTCGGCAAACAAGGGTCAGTTGTGGCTCTTTAAGTTCCATTAAATAAATAAAAAATCTACTATAACAGTGAAAAACAGAAAACTGCGGCTCTATGAGCTTCCAAAATTCAAAAGTTTGCCGACCGGCAGAGGATTAAACGAAGCATTTATCTAATTCCATGGGTTTAAAATGTACCTTGCTCTGTTATGAAGAGTTGCTTGCTAATATTGCTTGGGTACACCCCACTGCTGGGTAAAACTCTTCTAGATCTAGTGCTGTGTCCGACCTTTCCTTCAAGAAGAAGTCGAATTCATCCCACCACCGACTTTTCGAGCTTTCGTTTTAATTTTCGGGCGTCCACTCTCCATGTTATGAAGAGTTGCTTGCTAATATTGCTTGGGTACACCCCACTGCTGGGTAAAACTCTTCTAGATCTAGTGCTGTGTCCGACCTTTCCTTCAAGAAGAAGTCGAATTCATCCCACCATCGACTTTTCGAGCTTTCGTTTTAATTTTCGGGCGTCCACTCTCCAGTCATTTAGCCCTACAACTCATTACTCAGGCAAATCTACCTACTAGGTACATTGTCAACAACGCATCAATCATCACAGTAAAACGAAACATGACTAAACCTCAAACCGCAGACGCCTGGTGCGGATTGATAATGGAACAAAAGCGAGCGAATCTGCATAGAGGGGGTCATCGGCCGAGCCCGGACGGCAGTATCATGCAGAGTGATAGCCCGCGGCCCCGCGGGTCACCGCGGTACTATTTTAGAGCTGCTGCAATTTCGAATCCGACGTCGGTTTACCTACTGTTGGTTTAACTACTACTACTAACTTTAAAAATAACGCGGATTGGGATCCGATTGGGTGCAAAATCGAAATTATTTTGATCTATGGTCGTCGGTCGGCCGCGGCCGGACGTCTTATCGGTATGATAGGGACGCAGTGACAGTTCATCATTATTTTGGACTTAACTACATTTCAATCGAAGATTTTTTCTGCAAAATTATTCTAGATTCCTTTGTCATCGGTTGCGGCCGGACGACCATATCAGGGCGGCGATAACCAACGGGTCACCTCGTTAGTATAGTTTAATATTTTGACAGTCCGGTAACGGTTTTTTTTCGATGTCGCTCAATTTTTCGATGCCATTTTGTAGTACTTTTATTCGTTTGTATAAAAAAATTTAAAGATATTTTCTTGTTAAACTGCATATAGTTCTTAGATTTTTTTCACTTCTCATGCTCAAAAAGTGTGTCACAATGTCACATTATGCTTACCAAGGCGGACTAAAGTAGTACATTTAGCCTCTAGGGCTAAACTGTATACATATTTATGATTTACAAAACATTTTAAATTGACCAATCGGAACACTTCACCATATTAAATCCACCAATCACAACACACATATCGAAGTTAATAGGAACGCTAGATACTTTTTTGGTGCGTATACTGTGTAAATAATTAAAGTCCCTAAAAAAACATTGTATTTAATATCAACCAATCAGAATACAGCAATGTTAAAATCGACCAATGAGGAAACGCAATTTATTTCTCAAAACGTGAGGTGCTTTTTAGTTCCTACTTCACAATCATTAAAAAAGATTGTAATTTTTTGGAAGCGCTTTAAAGCGTGTTTAAACTGTTTAAACGGCTATTAGACATGGCAATTTGTAGGGCCCAATCGGTTGTGTCCAACTCCTGTCGGCCCCAACGCACGTTATTACACTTTCCCTACAAATCGCCCCTACCGACCCTACCTCAGCAACAAATCGTCCCTACCGACCCTAGCTCAACGTTTACAGAGATGCCTTCAAAACATCTAAAAAATGTATTTGGTGAAGCACGGTGATAGTACTCATAACAGTACACATTAAATAAAATCTGAAACTGGTTTTTTTATTATAGATATTTAAATGACCGCTCGAGCTGCCTGAATCTAAATTCATCTGCCCAACCATTCTATTATTTAAATACAAAACTAGATAAATATATTAATTACCAGCGAATCTACACAATTTAACTTTTATTTTCAATAAAAAACCAGACGGAATGTGTAGAAAATGGCTAACATTATAAATAAAAAAGATAAAATAACTCTAACGACCTCTATAAACAGCTGCGGGTGTCGGGGCACTGCCGATCGCCCTAGATCGGGACTCCTACTCCCTAATTACCATTACACCTACCAACCCGACAGGTTGGACCCTACAAATTGCAATGTCTAATAGCTACTTTAAAGAGCTAATTATACCGTCGTCTGTGGCATTTATTCGCGGTGTTTATATTTTGTATCTATGTCAAAGAAGTTAAAAAAATTAAAAGACCGTCAAGTTAAACCATAATGTAACCGTAGTTTAGTTATTGTGCGTAAATAATAAGTATTTTTATCTTATTTTCTCGCAATCGAAGTGAAAAATAGTAATAGCCATATTACCACTCGAACAATTTTCCCTCACTTCGTTCGGGAAAATAACCACCTCGTGGTAATATTACTTTAGACCCTTGTCAAACAATCTACTATTGTTTGATTTATAAATAATGCACCTTAATCTAACAGCTGTTTCACGATTTTTAGTTGGAGAGGTAAAAAAAACAAAGATTTTTAATGCTTAATATTATGTTGAACATAAATGAGTCGTTTAAGGAATAAGTGAAACAGCTTGTTTGCATTTTCTTATATATTTTTTAGGCAAGAGTTTGTTTAGCTAGAGCAATTTTAAGAAAAAAATGCCGAGGTGGTATCTTTGGGACTGTATCAATAAAACTATAATAAAAAATCAAAGGACAAGTTTGCACGAATCCTCACTAAACAAGCTGTGTAAGAATTGAATCCTCGGGTATTTAATATGATACATATGTATGAAAAGTATATTTTTGCAATAACAAGACTTCAAACTATCTTATCAAATGCAATTTATGTGCGTTATTTAATTATTAGCGATTTTATAATTCAAATCGTTACCGGACACATAAGGACCAACCCCTGGATTGGCCTCTTAGTGGTCAAATGATTTTAAAATAGTACCTTACTAAATAGTAAGGTACTAGCAGTCCTACGGTATGCTTTTTTTTAAACCTTTTGAACGAGCAAATAAAAAAAAATATTCAGTTTCTTAAAATTACTTTACAACATCCAGGCTAGTACTTACCTCTTTTTAAGTATTGATAATACTTGTGTTAAGAGGCACCACTCTTCCGCAAGTGGTCACATTTTACATGGCTTTATAGGTTACATAATTTAATAATAAATAAAAAAGAAATAACAAAACGTTTATGCAATTTATGCCGTATTAAGTTTAAGTAAATGGTATTTAAATAAAAACGGCGGCGTCGTAATACTCGTACAGTATCCAAAAACACTACTAAGCCGACCGAGCTTTATGTTTAAAGTTAAACCTAGGTAAAATCTCCACAAATGCGAACTTTAGCTGGGGAGTCGAAGAGTTAATGACCTGTGAAGAGATAAGAGGCCACTATGATTTCACTAACGTTAGTTTTTAATTCCCCGGCGGGCATGGAAAAGACGTAATGTTTTAAGTCTTTCGTTTGTTTAAAGTCCATGTTTCAATAGTTAATGGATATAAATGACTGTTTTGATCGGGTATTACTTCTTCCAATCGCAGTAATCATTCAATATTAATAGTATTTGTATACACACATTTGTATAGCCGCCTGTACAGCTAAGCCTCGTCTCATAGGTGCATGAGGAATATAATTATACTCACATACTACACCTTTTGTTTTTTTTTATAGGAGCCAAGAGTGTCCTACTGCTGGACAAAGGCCTCCCTCCTTCCATTCCACGTGTCCCGGTCTTAAGCCGTCTCCCACCAGTTTTTATCGAAGGCGTCACCTTTTGATATTTAGAAATACATATTTTCTACATCTTCGAAGCGTCATCTTAATGACACACAAAATCGAAATGGCATCAAATCCTTTCAAACAGAATCAAATGTAATTCCACCGATAACCGTCAACACAACACAAACACACCAGAATTCCAGAAATATCGAGCAAACAAGCCTTTCCTACCCCCGTAGGGTTAAACCAACAAGTCTAATGAGTTTTTTTGGCATATTTACAATTCATAACACGCTCCATTCAAGAATGCTGAGAGATGTACCGGGAATTTAGAGGACTTAGAATGTTCCGTGCATACCGTTCTTCTCCAACCGTGTTCGAGTTTTAATGAAGGCTGGGGGTAATCCCGAATTGTGTTTAAAATTAATGATTAAATGATTTTATTAGTCAGGTATTCAAATTTTGCGAAAAAAACTCGGCCCTCTGTTCAGCTATTCGTAACATGCAATGTATTATTGTTTTAATAACTATTGACCACTAACTTACACTACGTTACATTTCCATAGACGTATAAAATAAGTAGACGTAACGCCGTGAAGACTAAACTGTGCTTCCATAATAAGCCGATTTCTTCGTGTTTACGCGCGACACGCACACATCTACAACTCGTGGACGAGCGGTGATTGGTTCAAACGTCAAAAGTGAGTGTGTCTGCACGAGATCGCGGCTCATTATGGAATCACAGTTTTATCTTCGTGGGATTATGTCTTCTTAATTTATATGTCTATGTACATTTCATTATATTTTATTTTAAGTGATTGAATGAATAAATGCTTTATAGCACACCTAAAAAAAATACAGCACAGTAGAAAAAAAATACATGATAACAAGAGCAAACAACAGGCGGTCTTATCGCTAATGAGCGATCGATTGAGTACAGTGTTCACACAAACATACTTTCCAGTTTATTTTATTTCTAGGAAATTAGTCTTTAATCATTATCAGACCTCGGACAGGGTGAGCTGTTTTAAGAGTTTGCATAATATGGACATACCTACGTAGTCATTCAATGGCAGATGTGATGTAATTGAATAACGAATTAAATTATTCTATTTAGATCTTTACATAACTAGCAAAACAAATTAATTGTATAGCAAGCCTGTTTAAATGATAAGCATATTATTACATATATCCATATGAAAGTAATATAATTGATATGATATCATACCTCTTTAGATAGACAATAACTCTATTTAACGATGCCATATTTAACATTGAAATATCATGACAAAGTCATTAATGTCATTCTAATGTTCTGTTGTGTTATTTTAATTTGTGAGCAATTTGAGTTTGCTAATAAAAAATAAATAATTAAGAAGAGAGATTATTCCGAATTTGAGTATGCCGAAATATAAAGCAAAAACAGTTCTTAAGTGGATTGAAAATGAACCTGACATGACATATGACGGTAATAAAAGTATTTTTTGTGCAAAATGTAAAACCAAAGTGACAACTAAAAAAAGTAATGTGCAAAGACACATCAAGGGACCAATGCACAATGGCAATTATCGAAAGTTTGATGAGGATTTCAATCTCAATTTAATTCGATTCCTCATTTTGTGTAACATACCATGGTCACAAATGAAGAATCCGGCTTTCAAACAGTTTTTTGCTCATTTCAAACGTTAAAAAAGTATTTTTAAAGGCTGCTAATAGAATCCGCATATTAAAGGATAAATATCCTAATATGCCCCTGCCTCCAAAACCAGTGATTACGAGATGGGGAACTTGGCTAGCGGCAGCAGCATATTACGAAAAATATTTTGACGAAATAAAAGTAGTCCTATGGGCATTGAGATCGTCAGACGCAATGTCGATAAGAGTGGCGAAAAGAATTATACAAACTGAAAATTTACGAAATAATCTAAAATATATTGTTGAGAATTTCCATATAATTGAATATGCCTTAAAAAAATTACAGGAATCTAAAATATCCGTCGTAGATACATTTTTAACGTTGGACCAAGTGAGAGCTGTTATAAGCTGGTCTTCGTCTGCTTCTGTCAGTCAGAAATTAGAAGACGTCATAGCTAGAAACCCAGACTTAGATCTGTTTAGGGACTATGCTGAAAAAATTTCGGAAGGAACAGATGTGGACGGTATTTTAATGTACAACTTCACTCCGCTCACTTCAGTGGAAGTAGAAAGGTCTTTTTCCATCTATAAGTGGATATTAAACTCAAGAAGAAGTGCGTTGAAAATTGAAAATCTAGAAAAAATTATAGTTCTTTATTACAATAACCAATAACAAAGAAAAATTTGAATAAATAAATAATACTTACTCGTTTTGTACATAATGCACTGTCATTTTTGTTTAATTATTATTCATGAATTCTTTTTAATATTTCATCTTGAGGCATATCTATATTAACATCTACACTTGACATTAATGACGTAAAAATGGCTCATTCTGTCCGAGGTCTGATCATTATAGTTTACCAAACATATGACTCAAGTTCAAAACGGTGCTGTTAAATCATTCACGTTGACTGATGCTTGAAAATAAAACAAATAAAAAATATGTAAGTAAGCATTATGAGATGAGTATTATGACGACTATACCTCGACCAATACCATGAATCACCCAAACAAGTCATAACACGTTAAATGCTACCATAAACCTTCTATAATCCAATAAGGGCAATAAGTAACCAGTAGCTAGCGTTGACAACAAAACGAATGCAAGTCTCAGCCTGCCGGAACAAGTCCCCCCCCCCCCCCCTCTCGGACGGATGTAGATCGTGTCTCAGCCGTCTCAGGCGCAGCTTATTCAGAAATTAATAAATTATAGACCTTAATGTTAACGTAATAAAGTTCATCAATGTTATAGGTTATGTCCAAGGGTATTTCAGAGATCATACTTCGCCTAAAGCTCGCGGCAGTCCGCACATTTAGTATGTTTGAACTCCGAATACGATTAAATGTAATGTACTGCGAGTTCAAGTTATGTTAGGAAGAAGTACAGATGAGTAGAAAACTGTTTATGACGGGATCAAGCGCAGGTATGCGTGCCCTTTTGACGCATGCACTTCTATAATAAAAGCTTAATTCCATACGGTCCTAGTTTAATTTCCAACCGTATCCCTCACAATATACGATTGCTTTTCGTACAGCGCTTATTAGTGTTTAATTCAGTGTGTGCGATGTTTGATGTGTTTACAAAAGAACTTACCTACGTGTTTAGTTTCCTACATGCATACGTAAGATAAACACTATAGTGAGTCATACGATGACGGAGACAGGTGACAGCATGGGTTTTAAAGATTAAATATTCAGTTCATCGATCGCCACAATACAATATTGGTGATATAATAGGGAAGATGCAATATTTTCATTTATGCTTTCATTTGTAAGAATTGCACGTAGAATAGACCACGAGTGTATTAAAAAATTAAAATACTATGATTTATACTCAAAAATTGCTGTTACAAACTGACAAATTAAATTTTCGCGCCTAAACGGATCTACAGTTTCTGTGACGTCACTAATGTGTGTCATTCCATATTTGATCGTTCACAGTGTCAAATTCTTGTTGTTTTTTAAAAATTTTGACCTGGATGCTAGCCTTTTAAGCCAAATCCGATAAAAAGTTGCCAACCCGATTAGTTATCATAACAGGAGTGACGTCACCAGACGCTGATTGGTGGATTAAAACACGTTCCATTTCACATTACCTACTTCAAATCCTAATTATTATTTAAAATTAGTATAAACTAAAGTAAAACCGTTTCAATAGCTATTATTTTATGTATTTTCAACATTTTGATTAAGTTCAAAATAATGGTAAATATGACAGCTGCATCTTCCCTATTTTACACTACCTGGCCGCGCCTAACCCCGAGTGGGAGGAGGTTTGTGGCATTTCCCTCATCTGTACCTACCGAAAGCCCAGAATAACGAATAGTATCCAAAAGGCGGATTTTAAAAATAAAGTAGCAAATGTCCAATTGTCTTATACCCATGCCTAGGAACTTACTAAATGCCAATTTCGTCCAAAAAGTTTAGCTGTGAAAAGTCGGGAAGATAAGACAGAGAGAATCACGATAAAAATAACCTTGGGCCGTATTCGAACTTTAAAACACGTACAAACACGATCCAACTTCAATACAACTCCAATGCATTAAATTAACAACGCAATACAGCTACGGCATAAACATCTGAATCAGAAATATAAGAATTTGCTTGAGAAATATTCCAACGCAACTCCAATACAACTTCAATATTGGTTGTTTGTTTGTTGTGTGTTGGAGTTATGTTTGAGATAGGTTGTGTTGTTATTGTACCTATTGTTAATGTATTTTAAAATTAGAATCCGGAACCTTAATGGGTTTATTAACTTCAAGCATTAAACAATAACAAGTTCTGAATTTAATTTACTGATCGGTCAACTGTTGTGACTGTAATTTATCTGTTTACTGTTTGTGGAGTAATATAATATGAACACCTATCGGAAAAGGAGACGATCGCAAAAATTATGTCAAAAACAAACGAGATTTTCGCCAAGCATCAAAATGAGTAAGTTACAAACATTAACCTAATGAATATGCATTCTTACAAAAAATAGAGCAGGAATCATACTCAGTAAGGAGGCCACGGCGCCAATGCGAATGTGTTCACACAAAACTGGTTTCAACAACTGCTCGACTTCCAAAGACTCGAAAGCCTTTCCCCAGTGATCGACTCACGACAAAACGACTTTAATTCCGAAACCTCCCAAGTCCCTCGAGAGAAACATTGTGAAAACTATCTTATTGTTACAAAGTTAAAGTCCATTTCAAATGAAAATAACGCAGAACTATATGGGTTTTGTTAAGTAAAGCCTCGACATACCAATGCGCAAAAAAAACAGGTTGTACTTCAATTCGTTCGCTTAATGAACGGGCCCAATTGGTTGAGCTTTTTAATAACCTTTTTCAGTTAGAGGTTTCTTGCAAAATAATATTTATAGAAGAATGCACGGAGAATAAGTATGTTGGGGAATATTGTATAGTTATTCAACATTAATATAAGATGCTGAATAGTTGAATACTGGCACTTTGTGACACACACTAAAACTATTCATGTTCTAAAACCCGTAGGTATTTAAAACGATAGCAAAAATGATAAATTGTTCGTCTAAATGCAAAGTTTTTTATCTCTTCCGGTTTATGAATAATGCATTCGTAATAAAATAAAAAATACAAATTGGAAACATCAATTGTCTAGTACATTCATATCATAATCATTGCAGCAAAAATCTTATGTCAAACACAAATTGACCCAAAACTGTCGTCGCTTCGTCGACAATCTTATCTAAACCAGCCACAGTGTAAATGTGACCGTATAGATCCCAGAATAAGACTCATTTTTGCCGTACAAGTTTAGGTTGGGAATAAGATAAGATAATCTTCCTACTCACAATTCGGTATGTTTGATAGACGCAGTTTTCTGTCGTTACCTATTTCGTTGGCGAAATGCTATCAGAGGTAGCGATGATAAGATTAGACGATTTAGACGATTATAGTTCACTGTTGGAATGACAGGTTTTAAAAAAGTAATTTAAGACACTATGTATAGTGTAAATGTCGATAAGTACTGGTACTGAAGAAATAAGAAGCGTGATAAATAAAATAAAAAAACATTCTTAACGGTCTTTTCTTGAGAAGAACTTGTTTATGTGAAAAAAACTAGTGCAAAACTTTAAGGAACTGAAAATTATTCCAATGAAACTAGAGCCTTTAAGGCATATAATTTGAAAAACATGAAAGAGGCCGTAGTCGTTGTTTTCTCAAATTTGATTATATTTGGCAGTGATTTGGAACTGTATATATCTGTAATTTTTTATGTATATTATGAAAGATGTTTTAATACAGACCTATATTATGCTGATTTCCTATCTTTATGAATTATTTCTAAATATAAATTGTAAACTATCATTCAGGTAACTTTATCAATTGCCTATTACATAATAGATTCCCGGACAAAATTTAAAACTTTGGTTGGTCTTAAGTTTCGGTTTACCTACATTACTAATTACATATTAAACTTTATTAACATTTAACACCAAAACCACACAAATCAACAACTAACTTAATATAACTTGACTGCGTAATCAAATTCAAACTAAGAGTTAAGTTTGAAATTAATAGTAATTTCGTGTGTTTCATATTAACATTATTGACTTCACAATTTAACAAATTAATATCCAAAATTAATTTAGATTAAATATTGACTTTAGATTGGTATTGCGCGATAATAAATGGCTAATCAAAATGTATTGTTATCAAGTTAACGTATTCGAACTTTACATTGAATTCCGAGATAGGTTTGAAAAACTATCTCGGAATTCAAAAGGATCTAGGAATGGTAAAGGGCTAGAATTTACCAGTTAAAAGGCTAAATATATCTACTACACAATATTCTGCCCGTGTGTCTATCAATAATTGTAAGTATCAAAATAAAATTAAACTGGGACCGGTCAGGTCTGCCGCATGCATCCGAATAGGTTAACAGTATATTATAGCTACCAAGTGCATGATGCAAATCACGCACAGGCGGAGATGACTTAGACACCTTCCTTGGCAACTAGGCGGAAGATGCACTTAATCGGGAGTAATGGATGTCAAGGGGCCTTTGCCCAGCAGACACTATAATAGGCTAAGGGAAAACAACACATTATATCCAACATAAACAATATAGTTTTATTTTATTTTATTTGGGATGCTTACAGCCTAATACAGAACCAAAGTTATCGATATAGCTCAAAGAATTAGCAAGCTGATGTGGCAGTGGGCCGGCCATATGTCGCGAAGAACCGACAACCGCTGGGGTAAACATGTTTTTGAGTCGAGAACGCGTCTCGGCATTCGTAGTGTAGGACGCCCTCCGGCCAGGTGGGATGACGATCTGCGAAAGACTGCTGGCAGATGCTGGATGCGGCAAGCTGAAGACAGGGCGCTATGGCGCTCATTAGGGGAGGCCTATGTCCAGCAGTGGACTGGCATAGGCTGATGATGATGATGATGATGATGATGATGACTGCCTAATATACATAGGTTAATAGACTTATCAACTAAATACCAATTACAAGCTTCCACATACTTATATAGTTATAAACGGAGAGGAACTCGTTTACCACCGGTGTTTTTAAAACAATATTCCAGTAGTAATATAATCGTCAATAGTTATGCACTGACAACCGGACAGACATCCTGTCTCCCCCAAGGCATGTGTACATATCCTGTTTAGACGACATTTAGAACTGATAAACAAGTTACGAGTAACACGCGAATCAGGTGCAAAATGTCAAGAACTGTATGCGACATTGCTTTGCAACAATGAGAGAATGTTATTACTTAAGTATTAAAGCAATAATTGTGATATTCTATATCGAAAGGTTCCATTTGGCGACTGGCGCTTACGCCTTTATTGTTCGAACACTACTTATATTGAATCTGTACAACGTAAACCGTAGGCGCTTACCGCCAAATGGTACCAAACCATTTCTAAAAAAGTGACACAATATACTCGTAGGTATACCTATAGATTAGATGAACGTACGAAGGCATTGCCTACTTTAAATGAGTGAAGGTACACCTTTTTAGGGTTCCGTAGTCAACTAGGAACCCTTATAGTTTCGCCATGTCCGTGTGTTCGTCCGTTCGTCTGTCCGCGGTCTATCTCAGTGATCGTTAATACTAATCACGGCGACAGTGGTAAAACAAAATCTGACAAAATATTTTTTTTAGCTTCCGTACACATGATGTGGGGGTGATTTTTTTCGCTCCAACCCTATCTTGTGGGGTGCCATTGGATAGGACTTTCAAAAAGAATAAGGGTCTCCTAAAACAATTTTCGGATAACCACAGAACTAGTTCTGTGCGGATAACACTAATCCATACAAATATATACATATATATATTATATATAATATTATAAATGGGAAAATGTGTGTGTTTGTTTGTTTGTCCGTCTTTCACGGCAAAATGGGGCGACGAATTGACGTGATTTTTTAAGTGGAGATAGTTGAAGGGATGGAGAGTGACATAGGCTACTTTTTGTCTCTTTCTAACCCCCCACTTCCCTAAAATGGGGGGTGGAAGTTTGTATGGAGCATTACGGGGGCCAAAGGGGAACCGTGTTGCCCCGAATTTAACGCGAGCGAAGCCGCGGGCAAAAGCTAGTAGTTTCATAAATAATAGCTCCGAAAGTTGAAAAACGGGCGTCCACACCATCCAACTTTTGAACCGTGGGTCCAAAAAATTTGGAAAAATTCATGGAAGTGAGGCATTATAAGTACCTACTTAAAAAAAACTATATTGAATAAAAACGGTTCAGCCGTTTTTTAATTATAACTCAAAAACGCATAGTATAGGACGTAAGTGCCGCATAGTAAAATAAAGTAAGCGTTGCAAAATATCCCTTAAGACGACCTTATGAAACGATGTATCATAACAGGCCGCAAACTACGGAAGCCTACACTGAGCATGGCCCGACATACTGTTGGCCGGTTTTTTTTAAAAGGTACTTTCTAGTATTTCTACTGTTAATTCTATGGAAGACTATACAAGACATAGGTACACTAACACTTCAAGTATAAAGCTCTGAATGTGTAATTTATTCTAAGATTACTCATATAGGTATTTGTTTTTAAATCTTTGTAACACTATATCGATTAAGTATACTGAATCCTATTTTAATGTAAGGAAGGTTTTTTAAAACAAAACACACAGGTAAACACTTGTAGAAGGACGGAAGGCATCTGCCGGACCGGACAGACATACCTACGAAATAATTTTAGCCCAAGTAACCGTACCGTTCCCGTTTCACTCGCACGGTCAGTCGAAGTAACCTCCAAGCCTTCGTTTCCTGTTCCGTTATAAGAATTCAGCATAAAAATGACGCAACACCATTTTACAAAAATGCATCAGAATTCCGCCGAATGTTTACTTTTTTAATGTAAAGTTCAACTGAGTTCAAAGTCGAAACATACAGGTTGTAATGTAACAAAAATAGTGGTAATCCGTTTAAGGGCATAATTAGTATCGTAATGTGACTGAAAAAGTAGGAGAAAGATTTTTTGGAGGCGAAAATATTTTTTGTTGTTGTATGGGACACGTCATCCCAGTCGGCTGACCCACCATACAAAACCAATTTTTTTTCTTAGTTTTTCATAATTAGAATGCAATACCAATCATGCCCTTAAAAGAATCACCAGTATTTTTGTTCACCTTGTATGTGGTTGTTTATTAAAGTGTCAGATTTGAAAAATAAAAAAAGCATTTATTGTCGCAGAATAAAGAAAAAAAATACAAAACGAAATACAGACACGTAGACATACACCGAAGTAAACAAAAAAAACATAAAACAATACACAAGGAGGGAAAGGAAAAAAAATACAAGTAACACACAACTTAAAAACTAAACTAAACGGTCAATAGGCTCGGAGCTAAGCATTTGCCGCGAGCTCGGTCGGCTGCACAGCGCTGTTTTTCAGCCCGCGCCTGTCTCTTGGCTAATACAGATTAAGGATTAAATAGCTAGCTAAAGGGGAAACATCGCATTCACTGGTCGCACTCAATTTTTATTACATAGCAATAAACATTATGACACTTTAGAGATTAAACATGATACCTATTTATCTATTTATTTAGTTAATTAATTTAATTAATTTCGACCCGTTGACCACGAACGCTGTAAAGTGTTTGAAACGTCGGGATGTAATTTAAACTCAATACACGCGATAAAATCCGTTTTTAATTGTTTTATTTCATTAATTAATTTCGTCTAGCAATGTGGAGCGTTCGGCGGTTTTGTTTCTTTCCTTTTATACTAGTTTGTTAAGTGATAATATCGTAGTTATCGTTCACACAATTGATTATTAAAAATGATTTTACGAGTTTTAGTCTTGAAGGTTGGTAGTGACATGCTAGTACGTAAGGGGGGCGGTAAGTCATTCCATATTTTCGAGGCACGATAACGAAAGCTTCCTTTAATACCGTGATTAGGCATTATAACTTTATTAACGTACATACATCGGACTACACGGTCTTTATTTCTAGGCCACTTAAGCTTCTCAAACAAGTACTCAGGTCTCCGAGTTTGGACTATTTTGTAGACCTGCGTTACCATATGGAGATGCCTCCGCGCCGCCATTTTTAGGGTCTTTTTTTTTTGTCATTTGGTCAGATTGGCGCACCAGATAGAATTGTAATATTTGCATCTAGAGCAAAAAACTAAAATTTGTAACATTACACACTAAGGTATATTTCAGTTGGAATCGGTTTTTTAGGGTTCCGTACCTCGAAAGGAAAAAACGGAACTCTTATAGGATCACTTTGTTGTCCGTCCGTCTGTCTGTCTGTCAAGACCCTTTTTCTCAGGAACGCGTGGAGGTATCCAGCTGAAATTTATATCAAATACTCAGGTCTGCCCTTGGAGCTGTGAAAAAAATCAAACTTCTAAGCCAACGCAATCAAAAGATACAGCCGTTTATGCCGCAAATTTTTGAAATTCGCAAGGGAATCAAAACCTACAGGATAGGTACTTCCCGTGAACTCAGAATCTTGAAATTTGGTACAAAGCAACGTCTTATAGCACAGATAAAGGAAAAACTGCGAAAATAATTAAAAACCGTAATTTTTTAGTTACATCATATAATAAAATTATTTTTTATAATACTTTTACTTTTTATAATAGTTACTACCCCTACCATCGGTGCGCGAGTCCGACTCTGACTTGGCCGGTTTTTTTTATAGTAATCATTCCCATTTGTCCTCATTCCTCACCATCGCCACACCGCACGCGACTGAAGCAGGGACAGTCGAGAATACAGCTACACAAACGCGTAACATTTAAATCAAAACCTATTGCCTAGTCGAATAAAATATTAACGTCCTAAATAAGTTAGCGGTACCAAGTCGCCAAGATTTGCAAGTCTTGCACTTAACGGGAGAGCCCTCAAGGGTCCCTGAGGTATCAAGATGGCGGCTGAGAGCACTCAAAACTCGGCGAACTCGGTCACACCTTCATTGGCCTGCTTTTTGATAATTACTACGTATTAATTAACGCAATGTAATCATCTGCCATACCTTGTTAATTATTAATTTTAGCTATCTAGCTCTTATTGCTTGAAGATGAAGACCTAAGCTCTCCGAAACATTCGCGCGAAGTAACTATATTTTGTTGTGTTATATTTTGTAGTGTTAGATCTCGCTAATTATTTTAATGTAATTTTTCAGATTTCGAACTTTTTTTGTATGTCCAAATGGTGGAGAGAGCTCTTTAGTACTTACCTAACATATGTTAAAAAAAACTATCATTAATATGATTCTCACGGCTCAATTCAATGGAGCCTAGGATTCACTCGACAACCTAAATCCTTCCCTAGAATTGGCGTAAGCACTAGTTTTTACGAAAGCAACTGCCATCTGATCTTCCAACCCCGAATGTAAAAGCCTTGTTCAGATTAGGTCCTTTTTCGTGAAAACATTTTTCATAAGCGACTGGTGAAATTAAATGATGAAAAAAATTGCCTGCAAGTATGGATAGAATAGAATAAATTTATTCGTAGACACACACACAGACATAATACATTGGGAAAGAAGTATTAGAAAAAAGGAGAAAGTGCCACGAAATTACCTCATCATAGCATGGTGCTAGCGATTGCTAGCGCTGATCTTCCGATGAGATTATCAGGTGAGAAAATCAAGACAGGTAACACAAAGAAAGAGTAATAGGTAGGTAATCTCAACGGCCTCCTAGCCCAGTCGGTAGTGACCCTGCCTACGAAGCAGGAGGTCCCGGATTCCAATCCTGGTCAGGGCAATTATCTGTGTGTTTATCACAGATATTTATTTGTTCCTGGGTTATGGATGTTTTCTATCTATTTAAGTATTTATCTATATTTATCTCTTATATATATCGTCGTCTAGTACCCATAACATAAGCCTTATTGAGCTTACTGTGGGCCTAGGCCGATTTGTGTAAGATTATCCTATAAGATATTAATAAAAAAATACGATACAATAAGACAAGGAATTAATCAACATACGCGTTTGTGTTTTGTTCTACCGATGGAAGAACTCAGATTTAAATTGTGCCTATAACCATACGTGGTCTAAATCCCTCCCAAAGATAATTTAATAATGATGATGACAGTTCAAATACTAACTCAAATTAGACTAATGAGTATCCACATAAAGTTAACGGGCCGCAGTTTTGTAAACTCGCCATTAGCGTTAATTAAAGTAATTGTGGTCGAACGTTAGCAAATCTACTAACAGAAAATTGTGTTAGTTTTAGTGTTTAACAGGAAAGAGAATTACGGATGTGGACGTAAAATTAAATTGAGCGATTTGAATTTAATGTTGTGAATAGTGAAGCCTGTATGATTGCTACTTTATTTAGGTCTAGTATTTTTAAATAAGGCGGTCTGTAAGATAAGAAAGGTCGATAACACAGCAGAGATAACATAATAGGGATGATTTTTTTTATCGTATGGCCATATATCACTGGATATATAAGTAGATACTAACTATTAGATAGGCATTTATTCCCTGCCCTGGGGTAGTAGTAGTGGGAAAACAGATGATGAAGAAAATCCAGTGATTGCTGCGAGGTCCAGATGGGACAGTGCAGCTGCCAAGTTTGTTACTCTTTTAGCACCACCCAGGGATCACGTGTAGGGTTGTCAAAGGTGTTTCTTACGGACGCAGAGTATCATTAATAGGGATGATGACACATGTGAATTATACAATAACATTTAGTTTGTAGGATGCAAAATGATCGATATATCCAAATAAAAAGAAAAATTAAAAAATCTATTGAAATGACACCGGTTTACCGCTCTGACCAACTGAGCTATCGGCGCTTACTCGACCTTGGTGAATCCTTCCATCAGTTCCTCCATTGCTTACGTCAGAGGGTGACGTTCTAGCGACATCTACCGTAACTGTAGGTATATACTTACACGTTAACGGCATCCAAGTTCCAAGTCATATTGGAATAACATTTATAACAATGCGCTAACCCATACTAAATTATTTTTTGTACTAAGCAGAAACGTCTGCAAGCGAAATTCCAATTTTATAATTGAAAGAAAAATGGAAAAATTCACCGCGTCGAGCAAGATTCGAAATCGCGACCTTTCGGAACACCGATCCGACCGCTCTGACCAACTGAGCCATCGGCGCTTACTCAACCTCGGTGAGTCCTTCCATCCGCTCCTTCATTGTTTAAAACCAGGGATCGGGAACCGTTCTTTTCAAAAACCCCAAAATAGCCCAATATTTTGAATTAATGTATGCTCTTTATGTAGAACTCAATCATATAAGTAGGTAATGACTTCATATGATTACATTGTCCAATTAAAAAAGGAATAATTAACCAAAGAACGTAAAAGAACGTTTTAATACCGGTATTTTTGTATGGAGCAAAGAACGGTTCCCGATCCCTGTTTAAAACGTCACCCTGTGACGTAATCAATAGTAACGCTAAAAAGCAGAAAAACGGTAAATTTTGGCCACATTTACAGAAATAAGAAATATGATATAATACGAAACATAATTGAGGGTGTCATAGAAGGGTAAACGAAGTAGAGGAAGAGAACAACGTGGAGTAAAAACACAAGGGACTGGACCGGTACGAAAGACGCCATCACTCTCTCCAGAACGACGAAGAACAAAGAAAGTTTCGCATGATGATTGCTGTCACAGGAACAAGAAGAAAAACTCGGCAACGTGGAAATAACACCCCTTCAGTTTCAGGCATCAGACTACAGTGATCGTCTACCATCAGACGGGATTATACGGCAATTCCACCGACGTAACATAAAAACATAGAACAATGTCACAAAGAGTACAGTAAGTAACGTTTTGTAAAAGGGTGTCAACCACCTCACTAAACCCAGGTGAACGGCCTCCATATCCATTACATTCGTTACCGCCATCACCAGTTTTGGACAGCCCTTGTTTCTAATTGTTGCGTGTGTCAAATTACTCAATTGATGCACTTTACGCGCATAAAACGGCCGGTGTTTAGTCACAGACTACTTTTGTTTTCTCAGTAGTTCACTCATAGCATACTCATAATAGCAGAGTGGTTGTGGTCATGGCATTGGATTCTCACAAGGATATTATTCTTAAGAAGATAGTAGTACCTAATTGCCGTCTACTTCTTTTTTGCAGGGTACACCAAGTAGCAGAACTATGTAGTTTAGTAAGAATGAACATTGCTATACCCAAACAGGGTTCATGTGAACGTTAGCAGTAAGCTTTTTTGTAAAACCTTATGATTATGTATAACGCAATAAATGAATTATGAACAGTTGCATTCAAGCGAATAGGTAGGTATTACGTACAAGTTACAGTAATTTTAAAGAGAAGCAAAAAAAGGGGCGACAATTTTTAACCATCTTTTTCTACAGCAGTAGTTCAACCTTTGTTTTACTTTGCTAAGGGACCACTCGGCCAACATTTCTGCTTTGGCAGGGGCCACCAACTTTTTGGAAGTAAATACCTATAACAAATTAAGTCAACTAAGGGTTGTTCTTTTCATGCAGTTGCAGACCACACCAGGGACTGCTTCTAGTGAGCTCCACCAGTGGTCCGCAGACCACCGGTTAAGAACCACCGTTCTACAGGGTAAGGGAAATTAAATCGCTTATCTCCTCCAGGTTTTAATCTCTTTGGTTCCCCGTCGTAAGCCTTGAAGCAACTGAAACAAGCGGTTTTTTTCCCATTCTAAAATTAGTACAAGAGCGCCTAATATGTGGTAATCGAGACTTCTCTTAAAAGCACCGCGCGCCGTCTAGTAGTGGGGCCAGTCTATGTCAGTAATTGACCAATTACGCTAACAAAATGCGTTTCCATAACGTTTAGTTACTGTTTTTGGGCTTTACAGGTATTTTAATGAAGGTAATTTTGAAGTCACGGATCGGATTATGATCTTTTAGGAAAGTCGATAGCTTAAGTGATCCAAAACTCGAAGTGAAAACTCTTATATTTAACTTATGGTCTAAAAGCTGGCCAAGTCTGGAATACAATCGAAGATGCCACAAAACCCCTGTAGTTAGTACCTACGCGTGCCTTACTATCATTATTACTGGATCCGGATGCCTGGCAGTTATCTGCTGGAGGATTAAAATTGTAGGTACTTTACTTTGACTTTGACATGTTATTCTAAGTTACCTAGAATAACATGTCAAAGTCAAAGTCAAAAAAGTATTTATTCAAGTAGGCATAGCAACAAGCACTTTCGAATCGTCAGTTACAATTACGAGTATTATCTTGATCTAATATATAATTCAGATAACTATTAAAAAAAATAAAGTAAAGTAAAGGTCCCTTATTATGGGTTTTCGTAAATAATTCGGTAACGGTGGCTCATACTAAAAAATGTTCTGTTGCTTAATTCATCCACATATAATTTTCTATAAAAAAGATTCTTTGCACTTTTTTGCTGGTTTAATGAGATATCGCGAAAATACGATAAACACTTTTTTAGTAATTAAACGAACTTACCTTAAGTGAAGTTCCATTACAATTATACGAGCTTTGTGATTCCGAATATTATAATAACTTGTAGTAGCTCGTCACTTACGCCCTTTTTGTCACGATATGTTTAGAGCTGAAAAGACTCCTAAAAAAATAACACTTAGAAATACAACTCCAATACGTCAAGTGACACACGTCACTGTCAACTCCTACGCGCCAAACTCTCATTTAGTTCAGAGCACCGCTGAGATGTATAAAGAAATGTTTACTTCTCAATAGTCACTTGATTATTTTACAACATAGTACTGTAGTCTAGTATGGTACAGTACACTTATACTGGGTTTAGCTTATTGTAATCATTAAGCACGGGTGGGAGGGTTACTAATATTCGGAATCACAAAGCTCGTATAATTGTAATGGAACTTCACTTAAGGTAAGTTCGTTTAATTACTAATTATACTTCGCTTTGTGATTCCTTCATATTATAATAACTTGTAGATGTTCAGAGACTCGTAAAATAATCAGAACTAGATCCGCATATAAAACAGTATAGTTAACTAGAGAACATCAGAGAGAGAGAGATCTATCTGGTCCAAGGTATGAAACAATGCCAGGTTTAGATTTCTATTTCTGGTCAATCAACGTAAGTTAGCTTTGTAGCATTAAAGTGAATTATGATAATTATTTACATATGGATTAACACTACACAACCGTGATAGCGATTGGGTTAAATTATATAATTATATGTTTGGTTTCAAAACAAATGAAATTAACATAATAATCTGTGGATCTTGACCTGATTGTGGACAAGAAAGTTTATAAATATTATTTATGTATGTTCAGTCACAAAATAAAATGTGATTTGTAATATTTAAACAACGAAAATAATCATATATTATTAGTATCATGACTTTTACATCTGATGAAAGTATACCTGCTCGGCACATGGTATCACTACAGAATCAAACAACCCAATACCTGTGACTGTGAAGATCCAATAATTAAAATATAAAATATTTTTAATAATAAGAATGATCTGTAGAATTCTAAGTAATGAAACAAGAAAAAAAAAATCAAATAGTTTCATTACGTTTTAAGGAATTCTTTTGAAGAGGACCACACCTGTTAAGTAAATTTAGAGAAACCCCCTAAATAATTAAATACTTTAATATCTGTTTATGTGTCATGAAAGTATTGACAGTATATAATCATTATAATGGACCAAATCTTAATACGACACAATCTTATACGAGTAGATGTAATATGACAAATAACAAATATATTTATTTTTGTGACTATTACTATTATTATATTATGTTATGAAAACATAGTCAACATAGGTATAAATAGGCATGCCTATATACAATGCAGCCCAATGTAGCAACCCAATGCGGAATGACCGCCAAGGGTTCAAAACACTTCCTTGATAAGTATTCTACCAATATATATAAAACACCGGTCCACAATATTAATTAAAATTACAAAATTCATTGCATAACTCTGTTAGCAGACCAGAGATATTTCGGCTACCACTATAGGTACCTATATGCTGACATAGTATTATTTCAGGTAGTGCTTGAAGGATTTTGCTTTAACGTGCTTATATAAATTATTTAATCAATAAAAGCATAAAATACAGCATTATTATATCATTAAAAAATCGTTTCTATGGCACGTCAGCTAGGAGGCTCAGAGAATCCCAACTGTTTAGAGTCCATTCATTTACTTCCATATCTTTTGATACCAAATGGTGACAATGAGCTAAGTATGTCAAGTACCATCTTTCTTGAAACATCATGACAATAGATGTCAAAATTAGGTAAGATAAAGTAGGCATGTACACAAAATTTGTAATAGGTGGCATAGCCTTCAAGTAAAATATTAATGATTTGTTAACTGCATTATGTTATATTAATGATAATAAAATCAATAAGATGAACAGGGAACTTATCTCATTGAGCAAAAATTTTGCTGTATAATTATACCTTTAATAATTATTAAAGGTTATAAATAGGTTTATAGACAATTAGACACCAAGTGCATCAATTTTGTGATAACCTTACTCATATAAAAGTGTGTGTTGAGTACACACAGAGTATATCAGGATCGAGCATTAATTTACGCTAGGTATATAAACAAGAAACATTTTTCTCACCACGGTATGCACTGCTTTTAACATTTCAAATAAGCATTTGACACATCAGTGTCTTTTGCAATTTACTAGAACAAAGGTAATCCTTTACCTAAAGAAAAGGTTTTTATCTTTAACAGTCTACATATACTTAAACCTTTAAAAGCGGGCCTAGTCCGCCTAGTGGTTACGATTAGGTTTAATATTTATATCAGTTAAAGAGTTTAATTGACAAATAGTTTAAACTAATAAGCGTCATAATCCGTCAAAGATGTGCCACAACTGCCACAAGGGCATAGGCATATTAAACAAAACAAAAAATATATCATTGTAGTCGGGTATATAATGTTTCAAATTAAGCATGGCAATATTTAATTCTTTCCCCTTAGCTGATATGGAGTTCTGTTACATATCAAAATTTTAGCAAACAATGCCAAGTAGTTCAAGGGTAACAAAAAAACCATAAGCAGATTTAACAGAAAGTAACCATATGGTTACCTAATGATCATAGAGGGATTAAGTAACAGTTGCTTTTATCAAGCAGTTGTTATGGCTTGTGCCAATAGGCAATTGTTTGTCTTTATAAGACAAAAAATTCGTTTTAAATGACTTTATATATTGTCAAATTTGATCCAATGTAAAATTATATTAAGTAGCTATGACCCACAAACACAGTGGTGTGGGCTCCATTACATATCAGCATGGTAAGGGATCCGAATAGTTATGCAATATACTTGCTAATATATGCAGCGCAGAATACTTTTATATTAGATCCATTTAATTTAAGTATTGTTGTAGGCTTTCTTAACACTGGTAGTTGTGTCTATATCGAGTCCAACACACCAAACATTAATCAGGCTTTCTGCTATTGTTGATAGGTACTGAAAATGATACAATTGTAATAACATAATATTAGAGTAGTAGATAATAAATGCATCATGTTCTGTTTATTTTAACACAATTGCTGGATGTTGCTTTGAGTACTATCCAAATGCGTGAACCAAGTTCTAACGTAACTCTAACAGTGATGCATTTTTCTCTGTTAATTAGGCTAAAACATAATAATAGCCAGCAGTGCAACAATTGGTAAAATTTAACAACAGAAAGAGAGAAGAATAAAACCGAATGAATGTAATAATTATACAGCCTGGATTTTTAAGTATGCCTGGAAATTAAGTAGTCGCAAAAAACTCAAGTTTTTAGCATCATATAGAGCCAAAAATAGAGAACACATGGACGCATACATTCAAATTATTACATCAGTAGAGCCTAGGAAAGCAGAACCACGCATGTTCCACTGCAATACCATCATTGTTAATTTTTTGCTTTGAGTAGAGCCTAGAATAGCAATACCACAGAAGCATACAGTCTGAGTCTGACTCATAATCGATGGCAGCAATGTTTTCACTGTTAAATTTTTGCTTCGAGTAATGCCTAGGAAAGCAGAACCACGCATATTCTACTGCAATACCATCATTGTTAATTTTTTGCTTTGAGTAGAGCCTAGAATAGCAATACCACAGAAGCATACAGTCTGAGTCTGACTCATAATCGATGGCAGCAATGTTTTCACTGTTAAATTTTTGCTTCGAGTAGAGCCTAGGATAGCAATACCACAGAAGCATACAGTCTGACTAATAATCCAGGGCAGCAACATCCTCACTGTTAAATTTTTGCTTCGAGTAGAGCCTAGGATAGCAATACCACAGAAGCATACAATCTGACTCATAATCCAGAGCAGCAACATCCTCACTGTTAAATTTTTGCTTCGAGTAGAGCCTAGGATAGCAATACCACAGAAGCATAGTCTGACTCATAATCCAGGGCAGCAACGTCCTCACTGTTAAATTTTTGCTTCGAGTAGAGCCTAGGATAGCAATACCACAGAAGCATATACAGTCATAATCCAGGGCAGCACGGCATAGCATGTACTGCCTTTATTTAAATTTTTTGACTGGTTTATAAACACAGATTTAGACAATAATGCCATCATTGTAGATTTGTTTCAAGGGATAGGCTTAGCATAAATAAAAGTGCCATAAACTTTGTTGTTATGTTGTGCTTAATACAGCAGGATGCAAAAAAATTTGCTAAGTGATTTGGTTAATATTGTGAGTACCACCTTGTTCATATAAATATCCAGCGAGACCACAGCTGTCATAGGTTACATCAAGCATTGCTTTGATCAGTATACCGTGGATGTAAAACTGAATTATGAATAATCAGCCCAGTAGGGTCTTGATATGCATCATGACGGTTCATGCTATAATGATTCCATGCATCTTCATCACAATGATAATTATATCTGTATTTTGTATCCCAAGTATGTAAATTTCGTCAAAATTATATCTGTATTTCGTATCCCAAGTATGTAAATTTTGTCAATATAAATCTCAAGACGCTTTTTCTTAAATATGTACATATTTCTTGTATTTTCATCAAGTGAGACTTAATGATTTACATCATTTTATTAAATAAATTTCTAATTTGGTTGCTCAGTTACATCATAGTATGCCATTGTACACTATGTATATGTGTTAAGAAAATTAAATAATGTAATTGTGTAATACTTGTTTATGAATATAACATATTCTTACTGGTTTATTGGACATTGGTTTGGTTATTTATTATTATCATTTAAAGTTCCAATTCTATCAGTTTAGTACAATATGGGACTTCTTATGCGTATTCTACATGCATGCCATTATTATTTTATTTTGCATTACTTACAAGAGACTAATCTAGGACTATTTAAGGGTTTATTACTCATTGAGCCTTTTTATGTTTTATTTGTACTTTTATATTATGTGACGGATATATGTACTACACGAAGATGTTAATGTATAGAAAGTTTCTCTTATAGAAAGTCACTTTCGTTTACGGTTCAACCAACATAACCTTAAAGCATAATCGACAAGAGAAGGTTACCTCTTTGACGTAATTTGTTTTACATAGTCCACCGTCTTGACATCATTCAAACCTTTAATAGTACATTCACAGTCGAAATTGCAGCTACTTTTGCTTATTTCGGCGTTTTCTTTCGTCGGCGTCGGCGTCCTTTGTCGGCATCTCCAATGTTTTCGTAATGCATTTTTCTTGCAATAAGTTAATTAGGAACCTGAAATACACTTTCCACCACTTCATATGCTATATTTAAGCAGCAATGCATTTTGATTTTCAACTTTCAATCGGAAATTCATTTAAAATATGAATAAAAGAAAGAACTATAGCGCGTGACGTTAGGGCGATAGCACGAAGATGAGAGTTTGGCGCGTAGGAGTTGACAGTGACGTGTGTCACTTGACGTATTGGAGTTGTATTTCTAAGTGTTATTTTTTTAGGAGTCTTTTCAGCTCTAAACATATCGTGACAAAAAGGGCGTAAGTGATGAGCTACTACAAGTTATTATAATATGAAGGAATCACAAAGCGAAGTATAATTAAACTTTCGGAGCTAATATTTACGAAAGTATTAGTTTCATCCAAAAATTGTTTTAGAATACCCTTATTTTTTTTAAAAGACCTATCCAACAATATCCCACACATTAGGGTTGGAGTAAAAAAAATATTTACCCCCCCACTCCATGTGTACGGGAGGTACTCGAAAAAATAATATTTTTTCACATTTTGTTTTAAAACTTTGTCTGCGTATTTAAAACACATACTCATACGAAATTTCACTTGTCTAGTACTAGCCATCACTGAGCAGGGTGAGCAGGGTGCCTACCCTTATAGTTTCTGCATGTCCGTCTGTCCCCGTCTGTCCGTCCACGGATTTGCTCAGTGATGGTTAGTACTAGACGTCTAGAGCGACAGATGGGGTCAGACGGACATGGCGAAACTAAGGGTAGGAAGTGAGATAGCAGGGTGAGCAGCCTGCTCAGTGATGGTTAGTACTAGAAAATAAAAAAATCGTATGACTACGTGTTTTATTCACGCCGGCAAAGTTTTAAAACAAAATCTGAAAAAATATAATTTTTTCGAGTACCTCCCATACACATGAAGTGGGGGGTAATTTTTTTTGTACTCCAACCCTAATGTGTGGAGTATCGTTGGAAGGTCTTTTAAAAAAAATAAGGGTATCCTAAAACAATTTTTGGATAAAACGAATACTTTCGTAAATATTAGCTCTGAAAGTTTAAAAAAGTGTTTATCGTATTTCCGCGATATCTCATTAAACGTTGATCCCAGCAAAAAAGTGCAAAGAATCTTTTTTATAGAAAATTATGTGTGGATGAATTAAGCAATAGAACATTTTTTAGTATGAGCCACCGTTACCGAGTTATTTACGAAAACCCAAAATAAGGGACCTTTACACCCCTCCCTCTCCGCTAGCGGCGCCCCCATCCACCGGTACTCTTAGTATGTTGTGTAGATACCTTTATCTACAACTACACCAAAATTCAGCTATACACGAATTATTTCCCCTATCAGGCAGTTAAGCGTCTTCGTTTGGTGAGCTAGTTGTGGGAATTGAAAATAGCATATATTAATAACGCTGAAAGCTAGAAATCAGCTGTTGAAGTTCAAGAGGATTAATTGCAGAAATTGACGTCAATTTCAACGTGACGTGATTAAATCGCCACATTTAAATCGAAAACACAGGGTGGATACGCCATGCTACATAACTCGTTTGAGTGCTTACTTATGTGTGTACAGTACGGCAGCGCACGTTTGTATAGTAAACACTTCAATATGTGCGTGAGTTCTTACCTTATACCTACTAGTTTCCTACTAATCGGCCGCCGCGGGGTAAGGTCATTCCAATCGGGGCGGGGCGTGGCTTGGCCATTCTGTATGAAATACTATTATTTATTCTGTGACTGAGGTTTTTCTCTTGCTCGAGTTTGCCATATTCTTATACTCCGTATCCGTATTACACATATGTTGTTCAAGTAAAAGGTACCTCATTGTCGGTTGTCAATAAGGCGCTACTGTCATGAAAATTCATTAAGAAATAAATCTTATCTAAAACTGACCATGAGGGACCTTTTATTTAAAACCGTCACATATCTACTAATGATTTTTATTTTACTAGCGAGGAATAGAGAAAGTAATAAAAGGTAAAGAAAAGTATATAACTACATATTAGGGAATAAGCTGTTACTACAACTCCCGTTACACTACGTGAAATGCCAAGCTTTATGAGTTAGTGTGATGAAATGAACCGTATAAGAATCGAACATGACAGGCGGCCCTTAAGTACTACTTAAAAGTAAACACACCTAAGTTCTAATGAACGCACCTTATAGATTTGCGACATAGACTATCATTTATGGACTCCGCATCAGGCGTTACCTACTTACTCGTACTACAGGCTGATTTGTAGTATGCCATGCAGGTAAAATAAAACACAAATTAATAAGTCTCTATTTACACCATCCTCTCCAGACTTTTTAATTGAGACCCAAGTAAAAAAGTTTGGTCTTAGTTCGGAGACCTGGGGGCATAGCCAACTTGCCAATCGTTAACGCTCCGTAGCAAACGAAATGTAATTGTCACTGTCGCAATGGAAGAGTGGTAGAGAGAGGTGACTACGATACGCTACGGAGCGTTTATGATTGGCAAGTTGGCTACGCACCCTGTGGTCTTAAACTAAACTAAAACTAAGAAAATACCTTGCACATAGTTACTAGTTGGTCAAACTGTCTCAGTGGTTATACTGACAGACAGAAAGTGTGGTTTAACCCTCATATTTTTTTTATTTTGCGTTGAGCAACTTGGGCTCGCCATTCTATATGATAAATATAATAGATTCCCAGAAATATAAAATATATGGTAAATGTTCATCGAAGGTTCATCCAGAAATGGTTTGATTATAGTTGGCTTAATTTTTTTAAGCCTATACAGGGTGTAACAAAAATAGTGTTGATCCGTTTATGGACATAATTAGTATCGTATTGCAACTAAGAAAAAGTAGGAGAAACAATTTTTCCACGCGAATATTTTTTCTTTTTGGATGGGACACGTCCCAGCCGGCCATACCTACATACAAAAAAACCGGCCAAGTGCGTGTGGGACCATGCATAGGAGGGTTCCGTACCTTCAATGGAATAAGAACCAAACTAATACCAAAAGGTCGTGTCTGATGCCTATGGAAGAAGTTTTTTGGAGATAACTCAAAAATGGCTAAACCGATAATGTTCAAAACAATTTTCGTAGAAAGTATATGATAAGGCGCATCTCCTCAATTTTTTTTTTTTTGACTTACGGTTCAAAAGTTACGGGGGGGGACACAATTTTTCTGAATTTCGAAGCGATTATTTCAGAAAATATTTACCAAATGATCAAAGAAATTTTTAAACACCTTTCGATTGATGTGTCACATGTTGATATTTGGTTAAAAATTTTTTTTTGATATTTAGTTACATGTATGGAGCGCCCCCCCTAAATTTTTTTTATTTTTTAATATAAATACATAACTAAGTAGCGGCATACAAAATACACCTGATGTGTAAATTTTATTCAGATACGTCGTATAGTTTCCGAGTAAAATGGCTGTGACATACGGACGGACAGACATACAGACATGACGAATCCATAAGGGTTCCGTTTTTTGCCATTTGGCTACAGAACCCTAACAAGTGCGTATAATTATTATTTTTCATAAATTACAATACGATACTAATTAAGCCCTTTAATGTATCACCAGCATTTTTGTTACAACTTGTATAATGACTCTATGGTATGTGGTCTGTGACCAGAGGATACGCCGGCCGTATCACGCCCACTCTCGATACGGTGTGGGTCGTAGGTGCAACGGTTCCCACGTCGCTTTAACTTTATGCAAATGTATGGTGTTAACACCTAACACTGCCGTACTATATGGCTCGGAGTCTAGAATACTAAGGGTTAATCTGGAAATCATAAATTTGCCTACTTTTTGAGTAAGTACTTATGGGCATTCTTATTTTAACTTGTACTTTAAACTTTACTCACGACTTAAGTCGTGTTTCAGTAACGTCTAACCGACACATTCCTGATAAAATGTATGGGATTTGACATTGACCGTCAGTTTTGTGACGATTGCTAACCGTCCGTTAATGGTACACAGTTAAGTGAAAATACCCTTATAGTTTACCAACTATACACGGTGTAACATGAGGAAACCGAATAATTTTAACAGCGTATTCCTGATCATAATTGGAGACTAAAATGTCGTATAAACTTTTCTGGATTTCGCCAAAAAAAAAAAAATTTTTTGCTCTTTTTTCGGTTTTTTTAATGCTTTTGAACATAAAAACAAAAATATTATTAGTAAAACTGTCGATTAAAATAAATTAAAGGTTGAACACGCCAAAACCTGGGCATATAAAAATAGCTATAGTTATTCGAAAAATGGAGATATTTAAACTTTTGAAACAACGATTTTCTCACAAGGAACTGGGCTATAAAATGATGATAGTTTTATTTTCTTTTATTTATTCGTTGGCAAAATGTCGAGCGTACAATATCAAAAACGTGAACGCATTTTGCACGAACATGTAAAAAATCCCATGTTAAGCTACATAGATATCGCGAAAAGGCTGAAATATCCACAATCTACTGTTGGTCACGTATTAAAAAGTTTCCGTGAACGCTTGACAATAGATAGAAAGCCAGGAAGTGGTGGGTTGCAGGGAGTCAAGAATAAGAAACAGGAAAGAGTATTTTAAAGATTTTTGCCTCAAATCATACGATTTCATCTCGTGATGTTGCTAAAAAAGTGAAAATGTCTTAGTCATATGTCCAAAAAGTGAAACAGATGGCAGGACTGAGGAGTTATAAAGCCCAGGCCGCACCAGATCGAGACTCAAAACAGAACTTATCCGCAAAGATACGGTCGCGACAACTCTATGAAGATTTTCTTACAAAATTTAAATGCGCGGTGATGGACGACGAGACGTATATAAAATTGGATTGTAAACAAATACCTGGTCAAGAGTTTTATACTAGCAAATCTCGAACAGATACTCCTGAAGATTTTGAATTAAAAAAATGAGGGCATTTTCCAAAAAAATACCTTCTTTGGCAGGCAATATGTAGCTGTGGTAAAAGAAGTCGCTCGTTTATCACCACCGGGACAATAAACGGCGATATTTATCAGAAAGATTGTTTACAGAAGCGTTTGCTGCCTTTTATAAGACAGCATGCCTCACCACCGCTGTTTTGGCCAGATCTAGCCAGTTGCTAATACGCAAAATCAGTTATGGAATGGTACAACGCTAACAGGATAATGGTGGTACCCAAAATATGCAATCCGCCAAATAGTCCGGAACTGCGGCCTGTTGAAGAGTACTGGAGTATTATGAGAGGAATTCTAAAAAAGAAAGGCGGAGAAGTAAAATCGGTCCTTGAGCTACAAAAAATATGGACCTGGGCAACAAAAATCTTTTCTAAAGAGATGGTGCAAAGTCTTATGAGCCGTGTGCGTAGAAAAGTTCGATCTATGGCTTACTGTGTAAACATTAATTAAAATTAAAAATGTGATTTTAGAATTCATTAAATTTGACATTAAATGTAGTATTCATAATGTAGTTATTTATTTTCAAACTGGTTTAAAAACAAATTTTGCGTGCCCAAGTTTTGGCGTGTTCAACCTTTAGTACATTTTTTTCCGTAAAAAATAGCTTACGTAAAGTATTCCTTGGCACTTTGATATTTGTCAATAAGAATGTCTAGACTAGACCCCATAAAGGGTGAAATCGCCATCGAAAAAGCGTTTTACACTGAGTCACATTAAAAATGTTTTTTTATTTAAGTGGTAGTAACTCTGAAACTAGGCGAATTCCAGAAAAGTTTATACGACATTTTAGTCTCCAATTATGATCAGGAATACGCTGTTAAAATTATTCGGTTTTCTCAAGTTACACCGTGTATAATACATGGTACTCGCGACGAAACGTAACAAAAATAATCACGCATTCCTGAGGTCAAAAGAAGGAAAAAACATTATACAAGTTTAGGTCAAACCGCCAAAAAATTTTGTTTGTTTTTTTCCACATTTGAATGTTTTCCACATTTGATTTATATGAATTGGTACATATCAACGTAAACCGGCCAAGAGCGTGTCGGGCCACGCTCAGTGTAGGGTTCCGTAGTTTTCCGTCCGTCACAGTAAGTGTCCCCACTTAAGAGTTAAAATAACACCGCCATGTAAGATATGATATGAGCGTTCCACGTACAGCGACATCTATCGGCAAATTAAGTAAACTATTGCGCGCGAGCTTAAAGTAAGGAAGATGATTTTTATGGGATAATTCTTTATTGCGTGAACCGATTTTCACCGTTTTTACTTTATTTTAAAGCACGTCATTTCATTGTGATTTTGTAGAAATTACAGGTACAATAAACACCTGCTTATACGGTTAAATTACAAACTTAATTCAGAAATTATTTTGTATTTTTTTTTCAAAAACTATTCAACCTATCAAGTTCAAAATAATTTTCCTAGAAAGTTTTTATAAAGTTCTACTTTTGAAATTTTTTTCATATTTTTAAAACTTATGGTTCAAAAGTTAGAGGGGGGGGACACATTTTTTTTTACTTCTGGAGCGATTATTTCCGAAAATATTTACATTATCAAAAAATTATTTTAGTAAACCCCTATTCATTTTTAAATACCTATCCAACAATATATCACACGTTAGGGTTGAAATGAAAAAAAAAACACTCCCCACTTTACGTATAGGGGAGGTACCCTAATAAAACATTTTTTTCCACTTTTAATTTTACCACTTTGTCGGCGTGATCGATATCCCATCAAAAACATAAATGTGAAAGGCTGCCAAGTTCGATACTATGGGAATGCTTCGCCTATAAAAGAAGTGAGATCTGAATAAGTACCTGTTCCATAAAAATACCTCAAATCATAAATAGTTATAGGAATGCACACTTGATTTCCAGCAGTTTTTAAGGTACATTTTGAATAAGTATCACGTTACATAGAAATACCTAAAATTATAATAGTCAGAGAAACACACACCGGTATTTTTAGCAGTTTCCTGATAACATTTATTATTTTCAGTACTTTTTAATGATGTTACTTGGCAAGTTTTCACACACCACACACCTTTTCAATGCAATGAATCGACACCTTTGGTTGGACTGCAATGTGTCAAGTATATAATTTTCTATTAAAACTTGCCAAGTTACATCATTAAAAAGTACTGAAAATAATAAATGTTATCAGGAAACTGCTTTCTCTGACTATTATAATTTTAGGTATTTCTATGTAACGTGATACTTATTCAAAATGTACCTTAAAAACTGCTGGAAATCAAGTGTGCATTCCTATAACTATTTATGATTTGAGGTATTTTTATGGAACTTGGTACTTATTCAGATCTCACTTCTTTTATAGGCGAAGCATTCCCATAGTATCGAACTTGGCAGCCTTTCACATTTATGTTTTTGATGGGATTTCATTTATTTTTGTTAGGTGTAGGTTCTTTATTATTTTTTTATCACTTTTGCTTTAGGAAATGTCTCATTCCACTTAGGTATGTACTTTATACTATACCCTTTATACTAAGCGTCTAATTCTATTTTACTATTTATTTATAGGTGATTTTTACAAATAAACTGGCTCCCTACACCTATAAAATGTACCTACTTACATATAATTACATACATCAATAACGTACTTTATTCTGTTTGTAAGTACGCTACCTACATAGATAATTAATAACTTGGTAATACCTACCTACCAGTAGGTATTATAATTGGTGGCCTATTATGTAGCCCTAGAAGTGCACCATCCCATCTCATCCCGTGGCGTATCGGAGGGTGAGATGGGCAGTAGTATATATAATTCCATCTTAGAGTGTATATGATTTCCATGTTCTTGAATCTGCGATTTTATTAGTTGTAAAATTAGAAATTATTTAGACTATGCGAGAAAAAATAGTCTTTTCATTTTTGTTTGACTGATTTAGCGCACCTAGTGTACCTAGTGACCTGCTTTGTACTTCGTAAATCGTGGGTTCGGTTCCCGCAACAGACACACACAGAGTGGTGAACAATTTTAGTGTTCTTGTCTTTAAGACAAACATGTATTGTCTTAAATTGGTATGTATCTAAATTTAAATAAGTCTTATCTCATTTCCACTCCATACCTACTTATAGTAGAACAAAATTACACATTCGTTGTTTTCGAAACTGACTCACACTTGGCCGTTTTCAGATTTTTACTTTGTTTCGACCTAAAGACAAACCTTCGAGCCAAATTTCAGGTCGGTACGACCATTGGAAGATAGACCCACTTAGTTCATTATGACTTCATAGTAGAACAAAGTTACACCTTCGCTATTTTTAAAACTGACTCACACTTGGCCGTTTTCAAATTTTTCCCTTTACTTTGACCTTAAGATCTATCTCCATGCCAAATTTCAAGTCAGTACGACCATTGGAAGTGGTCTAGGTTTTAAATGAGTCAGTGAGTCAGTGAGTGTATAGTAAAAATAGCGATTTTCTGACGTCAATATCTCAAGAACTGCTATAGGTAGAATAATGAAATTTTGTATTCTAGACAATTAAGGGGATGTCAACAGACACTCGAAATTTCATAAGCGTAGATAAAATATGTTTTGAGTTATAGGGTGGTCGAAATTGGCCCGAAATGGTTCGTGTAATATAACCCACGGCCGGTGTGTCGCTTTTTTTTGCTCGAACTTGGCGGACACACTGCCGTGTGTCTAGATACATATTAGTACCAAATTTCAGCTTTCTAGTGCTAACGGTCACTGAGATTATCCGCGGACGGACGGACGGACGGGCAGACATGGCGAAACTATAAGGGTTCCTAGTTGACTACGGAACCCTAAAAAACTAGTCTATTCAAATTAATTTAAAACACCCTCTATATTATACTCTCGGGGGACCCTCTTGTTTCTTTAGCCGTCAACACAGTGAATCCTCTTTTCTAAAAGGTCGCAACACTCAACGCGCATGTGACTCTGGAGTTGCTGGGGTCCATAGGTTACGGTAGCTGCTTATCAAGCACTCCGCCACTGGAGGATGATATTAAGACGCTGTAGGAGAAAACTGGAGGAGGAGAGCTATGGATAGGAAGGAATTGAAATCTTTAGAGGTGGCCTATGCCAGATGGCAAAAAGTTTTTTCATACTATATTTGTAAGTTGTTAAATAAATGCTATAATAAATAAACAAATTGCAAAGCAATTGATTTATATCTAGTTACGAGTAAAAGTCCCAGAAACAACGATGAATGTCAATAACAAGCCAGTTCAACTAAATACTGTCACAAATCGTTAAGTTGAACAAACAAACAGAATCCAGAGATTCATCAATCATCGGTGTCTGGGCGCTGACTGCGGTTACTCGTAGGCAGTACATACACAAGACACTTCGGGAATGTGGGGAGAGGAGAGTTGGAAAAGAAACATTCAAAGAATAGGGGGCCGTATTCTAACTTTAAAACACGTATAAACACGATCCAACTTCAATACAACTCCAATGCATTAACAACGCAATACAGCTACGGCATAAACATCTGAATCAGAAATACTTATCAGAATTTGCTGGAGAAATATTCCAACGCAACTCCAATACAACTTCAATATTGGTTGATTGTTTGTTGTGTTGGAGTTATGTTTGGGATAGGTTGTGTTCTTATTGTATTGTTAATGTATTTTAAAATTAGAATCCCGCACAAGGAATTATTTATACGACAAAGACGAGGTAGTCTTGGGTCTGAGTAATAACCAGTGATCGGATTTTACGGTGCAACACGGCGGAATACATACACTTATGCGAATATAGTGATTAAAACGTGAAAATGTTACTAAAATGTATTTAATGTAACTAAAGTAAACAACGTGGGTCCTTAAATACCGAAGATTATCCATATTAGCATAATTTTTGTGGTAAAAAAAACCGTGTTGCAGCCTAAGTAATCCAGGAACCTTGTCGCCTGAAAGTACGGGGTACTGTGCGTCAAATCCGGTAGATCTGATATTTTGCAGACTTGTTTATGATGTTGAAAAAAATCTTGTTCGTATTTTGACAAAGTTGCGTTCGACGCTCGAGGTCACAAACTTGGATTATTTATTGGGCCAACATTGCAAACAAGTCTGCAAAAAATCAGATCTACCGGATTTGACGCACACGATGATTGTATAAGTTACTGGATTAAAAATCTGATTACTGTTGATAACCTGACCCAAAAAATTTACGCGTTATTACGATATACTATACCTATATTATATTCTCCGCTACCCTAAGGTTGTCTGGAAGAGATCGCTTATTAGCGATAATACCGTCTGTTGTTTGCCTCTTTTTATGTTCATCATGTATTTGTAATACTGTGTTGTAATTTTTTGAGGTGTGCAATAAAGCATTAATTCATTCATCAGTTTCATCACTATAACTTTATGATTATTTTACATGTTTTTTTAAAGTGGGGCATTCCACTCATACAATAGTATGTTATTCAATCAAATACAAACACTGAAAACATTGAAAAAATAATCAACCCAGCAGGATTTGAACCTCGCATCGATACGCCTTACCGGGGCTCGATCGCTTTACCAATTAAGCTATGGGTTCAGTTACTGAGTTGACGAAATTCTCAATGCCTTCAATCATCTTTTTGCATTTATTTTTACATCGACTTTATAGCAGCCGTAAGCGACATCTAGGTGCTAACTACTAGAGTTAGATACCCTTCCCGCCGACCCTTTTACAAGTGTCACAACGGAAATAATAGATGGCGCTGCTATCAACTCATAATTATTTTACATGTTTAAAAAAACATGTTTAAAAAAACATGTAAAATAATTATGAGTTGATAGCAGCGCCATCTATTATTTCCGTTGTGACACTTGTAAAAGGGTCGGCGGGAAGGGTATCTAACTCTAGTAGTTAGCACCTAGATGTCGCTTACGGCTGCTATAAAGTCGATGTAAAAATAAATGCAAAAAGATGATTGAAGGCATTGAGAATTTCGTCAACTCAGTAACTGAACCCATAGCTTAATTGGTAAAGCGATCGAGCCCCGGTAAGGCGTATCGATGCGAGGTTCAAATCCTGCTGGGTTGATTATTTTTTCAATGTTTTCAGTGTTTGTATTTGATTGAATAACATACTATTGTATGAGTGGAATGCCCCACTTTAAAAAAACATGTAAAATAATTATGAGTTGATAGCAGCGCCATCTATTATTTCCGTTGTGACACTTGTAAAAGGGTCGGCGGGAAGGGTATCTAACTCTAGTAGTTAGCACCTAGATGTCGCTTACGGCTGCTATAAAGTCGATGTAAAAATAAATGCAAAAAGATGATTGAAGGCATTGAGAATTTCGTCAACTCAGTAACTGAACCCATAGCTTAATTGGTAAAGCGATCGAGCCCCGGTAAGGCGTATCGATGCGAGGTTCAAATCCTGCTGGGTTGATTATTTTTTCAATGTTTTCAGTGTTTGTATTTGATTGAATAACATACTATTGTATGAGTGGAATGCCCCACTTTAAAAAAACATGTAAAATAATTATGAGTTGATAGCAGCGCCATCTATTATTTCCGTTGTGACACTTGTAAAAGGGTCGGCGGGAAGGGTATCTAACTCTAGTAGTTAGCACCTAGATGTCGCTTACGGCTGCTATAAAGTCGATGTAAAAATAAATGCAAAAAGATGATTGAAGGCATTGAGAATTTCGTCAACTCAGTAACTGAACCCATAGCTTAATTGGTAAAGCGATCGAGCCCCGGTAAGGCGTATCGATGCGAGGTTCAAATCCTGCTGGGTTGATTATTTTTTCAATGTTTTCAGTGTTTGTATTTGATTGAATAACATACTATTGTATGAGTGGAATGCCCCACTTTAAAAAAACATGTAAAATAATTATGAGTTGATAGCAGCGCCATCTATTATTTCCGTTGTGACACTTGTAAAAGGGTCGGCGGGAAGGGTATCTAACTCTAGTAGTTAGCACCTAGATGTCGCTTACGGCTGCTATAAAGTCGATGTAAAAATAAATGCAAAAAGATGATTGAAGGCATTGAGAATTTCGTCAACTCAGTAACTGAACCCATAGCTTAATTGGTAAAGCGATCGAGCCCCGGTAAGGCGTATCGATGCGAGGTTCAAATCCTGCTGGGTTGATTATTTTTTCAATGTTTTCAGTGTTTGTATTTGATTGAATAACATACTATTGTATGAGTGGAATGCCCCACTTTAAAAAAACATGTAAAATAATTATGAGTTGATAGCAGCGCCATCTATTATTTCCGTTGTGACACTTGTAAAAGGGTCGGCGGGAAGGGTATCTAACTCTAGTAGTTAGCACCTAGATGTCGCTTACGGCTGCTATAAAGTCGATGTAAAAATAAATGCAAAAAGATGATTGAAGGCATTGAGAATTTCGTCAACTCAGTAACTGAACCCATAGCTTAATTGGTAAAGCGATCGAGCCCCGGTAAGGCGTATCGATGCGAGGTTCAAATCCTGCTGGGTTGATTATTTTTTCAATGTTTTCAGTGTTTGTATTTGATTGAATAACATATAACTTTATGTTTCAAACTAGCTTTTGTTCGCGGCTTCACTCGCGTTAAATTCGGGGTAACAAACCATACAAACTTCCACCCCCCATTTTAGGGAAGGGGATTAGAAAGAGACAAAAAGTAGCCTATGTCACTCTCCATCCCTTCAACTATCTCCACTTAAAAAATCACGTCCACTTTGTCGATTTACAAGGACACTTTTCTTTCCCATTTTGTGTAGTTTTAGGAAGTACTACTCCATAACGACAAAGGGCCCCTTTTCCGTGGATTGACACATATTGGCTTGGCGCCAGTTTTCATTGCATAACCCAAATGTGTCAGATTTTAGAGCTAGTAAGTATTACAAGCAATAGGCATAGGCATGAATCACACACCTTATCTAGGTAGATCATAAATAATATTCCTATCATTCACGGCCCACACATTTATATAAGGTCTAAGAACAGGATTTACTGTTACTTTCTCTTTATTTTATTAAAATTGATGCTCTTCCACCCACTCTCACTCACATATCTTTGAAATATCCTGTAGTAATGTTTGTTAATTGGATACAGATTACTAATATCCTTTCGTTGTAATGAAACGCACAGACCACTTCAGCTACTAGATGGAACATACAAGACAACTCGCCATCACCACAATGAAGGCTTAGTCACACACGAGCGCGATGGCCGGCGTGACGTGAGCGGGGTGCGACTTTGACGTCCGATTGTATGAAGCCATACGTCGGATTGTGCATCTTGTTACTTTAGGCACTACGGTGCGTTGTCGCTCTGCGTTCTATCCCCGCCTTAATCGCACTCGAGTTGCGCCTTTTTTTAGTTGCATCAAAGTCTACTTACCTTGCCTGTACTTTTTTATATGTCCGAATTTTACTACAGAGTTTTTCCTACAACTGGGACATTAACAATAATTCCAACTATAAGAAAAAAACAATTAAAAAAGAAATAACAGAGTTATAGGGGTATTTTTAATTATCTGATGTAAAATTGTAATCTAATTTACCTTTATCCAGAGAAACCGTTGTTTAAGGCCAAAGAGTATACCTTGAGTGACCTCTTTGTAAAGCATTCATATTGCGGTATCTATTTAAGTGTGTAGTCTGTGACAGAACAAAACGTAACGTAACCAATTATAAAATTCTTATATATATATACTGCTTCTGTAATACCCAACGCTATCATCTTCAGCCATGCGAATTGTAGCGTTCGTCTGCTTGGCTACCGAAAAATACATTTTCAATTCAATATACCAACATTACTAGCACTAAAGTCACTTTAGATGCTGTTCAACAGTTGTTGGACTTCAAATCAACACATCCGGTAAGCTTTTGTATTCGATAATTAATGTCATATATAAAAATGCCCTCCAGTGCCCGAGGCCGGATTCCATCCGATCTTCAGCTTTAACCTAGCTAGCGCCGTTTAATATAGCAAGGAAACATTTATTTTTGGAAAAGTAGGTATTGTGTAGGAAATTCGCTAAGGTCTCAGTAATCTCAAGTATATATATGTTTGTTGCAGAAGCCCATGTAAGTAAGTGTTGACGACAAGCGCCGCATTAACCACAACAATAATCAAGCCCATCAGTCAAAGTATAACAAAACCTACAACAGGGATGGCGTACTCGACGGTGCTGAACAATACGGTGCTCGACAATATGCAAGACGCGTCAAATTACTATCAGAACTTATTTAACGGCACGGTTCCATGTGTGGACGTGGCGAAACCTAAAGAAACAATTTCCGTTAAGACCAAAGTTCAAACAGTCGACAGATCTTAAAGACTCTGCTTATCTTCTGCAAAACGTATGTCAATACGGAAGGAAATAAAGAATAGGCTGGCAGCAAACATCTTGGTGCAAGCGATTGAGCCCACGCGGAAGAAATGGCTGAGATTCTGTACCTCATAGACAAAGACCTGGGCGTGCGCACTGAGAGATCTTGGAGACTCCGATTATCTTCTGCAAAACGTATGTATTATGGAAATACGGAGGGAAATAAGAAAAGGCTGGCACCAAACATGGCCAGCGACTTGGTGCAAGCGATTGAGCCCACGCGGAAAAAATGGCTGAGAATGCTGTACCTCATATAGACAAAGACCTGGGCGTGCGCACTGAGACTACTGAGAGATCTTGAAGACTGCTTATCTTCAGAAAAACGTATGTCAATACGGAGGGAAATAAGAATAGGCTGGCAGCAATCATGGCCAGCGACTTGGTGCAAGTGATTGAGCCCACGCGGAAGAAATGGCTGAGAATTCTGTACCTCATAGACAAAGACCTGGACGTGTGCGTGCGCACTGAGGCCACGGTGCCTGTTTATCAGGCGCAGAACAATGCGCAGCACCCAATACTTCAATTAGTCGAGGCGGATCCTGAAACGTTCGATGTATGACATTTAGTCCCAAGTAAATGTCAGCTGTATTGTTTTGTTTTCATCACTACTATCATTACTTTGTCTCGTTTTGAACTTCAGTGACTACTTAAGTTATACTTGTTGATTTGCAAAAATAGATTCTTCGTATCGTTTCCTTAATTTTAGAAATAAAACAGGTCCACGACACGTAAGTAAAGCACCGACTTCAAACAGTTCAAATTTTCAAACACATCAGTAGATGGCTCATATTAAAAGACAATTATTGTATTATTCTTTTAGGAGTGGGTTTTCTTTTTTTAAGTTTTTTGTTTAAACCATTGGAATTTGAAAAAAGAGTTTGAAACGGGCCGCGCGTCCCACGCATCCCAAACAAATGTTTTTCTTACGGGAACCAAGATAACTAACTTAAGAGCATTTTTGTTGATTGGAAATATTAGAATAATCTATAGGAGCAAAGATCGAAGTTTTCAATCGAAACGAAGAATTTACAAGCTATAGGTAGTACCTGACACGGTGTCTGTAATAATAATAATTTTGAATTGTTTGGCCTGGATCCGCGAATAAGTTTAAAAGGTATATCTGGAATTCCCAATCCACGGACTATTTCCCATACAATCCCTCTCATGCAAGAGGCCTATGCTCAACAGTGGGACTTTATAGTCACGTCGCATATTTGTCGGCAAATACTTTCCTACATCGTTACACCCCCGCTCTCGTAGTATACTATAACTAGTTTCGACCCCCTTTTTTATCTCCGTGGGGATGAATACCGGGATAATAAGAAGATTCAATCAAAATAGAGCAAATTGACATATTTAAGATATGTACATTTAGTCCTGAATGAAGCTAATGTCCGTTTAAATTCTGCAATTGCATCCTGAGAGTACCTAATATTTTAAGCGTTAGTGCTTGATAAGAAAAAAATGCTACCAGTATGTATATATGTGTAATTTTTATATTATAGGCGGAGAGCTGGCCACGTCACGTTCAGCCACGTTCCCAACCCACGAACTATTTCCCAATCCCTCTCATGCAAGAGGCCTATGCTCAACTGTGGGACTTTATAGTCACGTCACATGTTTTTAATTTGATCCAGACCCTGGGTGACACGATAGTGACTTGTTCTCTTTAACAACAAAGTGCGCAGCTCTTTTGAACACCTCGCCCTCTTAGATTAGATAAGTTTGCTGTAAACTGTATGATTGCATGTATGATTTTTATTTACAAGCAAGAGATCTTGTTGGTCATTTGTGATATAGTATGAGGCACACGCAACTCATGTCGTATCTATATTTGCGTGACAGTTGTGAAGGTTACTAGTTATTGTTTAGCCGATATCAGAAATAGGGCGAGATAATTGACATAGATATCTCTATTTTTATACGCCTATATTTACTATTATGTTCTATAGTTTTTTGTGCACAACTATGTCTAACACGGGTGGGTCCCTTCAAAATCGTCTTAAGGGAATTTTACTGTATAAAGTGAATCCCGTTGCACGAGAAACTCGTGACCACGGACTAGATAAATACTGGACGCGGTAATGGCCGGGGCGCGCGTTACATGGTTTATGATCAGATGCGCATAAACTTGTCGAAACCTCATGCCGCGCGGTTCAGTCGTCGTTCGACCACGTGTGACGAATTTAGTGCCAAAAAACATATAAAAATGCCGTGTTGTACAATTTTGTCGTGCCGTATACGAAGCAACGAATTAGGAGAGGCCCCTGGAATAGTTCCTTTCCACCGGTAAGTATAAAAACCGAGTATTTCACATTTTTTGCAAAATTTGTAGGCTTTTATTACGACATTCACCCATTATCTGATGGTACAACAGTATTCATATCAATTTCTCGCTGGCTATTGCTGCCGGTCGCAGGATTACGCGAGTGACGCGCACTGTATTTGGAAATACGAACGTCGCTCGTCAGTCTCGTCACACGATCGGCAGCCACGTTGCTGGGCAACATGGCTGCCGCGCCTGCCGCCACGAGAGTGCGGCCCGTTATTTATTATCGATAATTTCGAACACATTGTTTAAGGTGTAACTTGTCTGTCCTATAGTAGAAACTAATTTTATTTCTTTCGAAAACAAAATAACGTGATTGACTGGATTAATTAATCCAATGATCAACTTATTTTATAGATACGATAACTGGATAATGGTACTTCTAACCATACTAATATTATTAATGCGAAAGTGTCTCTGTCTGTTACCTTTTCAAACTTAAACTGCTGAACCGATTAGGATGAAATTTGGTATGAAGATAGTTTTAGTCACGATTATTTTTAGTATTTTAGCAGATACATAAATTAGATAGATAAGGGTACATCCACAAATTACGTCAAACAAATTTCAACAATAATGTTTAAAATTACTATTTCTTTACTTTTCCCATTTTAAATAATATATTAAATGAAATCAAAGCAAGAAAAATAATAATCCAAGGTGTTTGAATGTCAGACTAGAAGACATAAAGAGTTCCTTTCCTTCAAAAAAAGTGTACACTGTACTATGTGTATTATGTACACGATATTTGTATTTGTGATGTCACAAGAAATAAAACTCCCCTTCCCCTTATCAGAACTCGTCACACTTTGTTGATCCCTCCGTCCCCCTTAACATCTGACGTAATTAATGGATGAACCCTTATTAGGGTAGATTTTTATCCAGCTATTAATGAAAATCGACATTGTTTTATTAATATGAGGTGTGGCGCGGTATTATGGAGTTAATCTAAATATAACTGACTGACTGACTGACTGACTGACATATCAACGCACAGCCCAAACCGCTGGTTCTAGAGATTCCAAATTTGGCATGTAGGTTCAGGAATAAGGTCTAGGGGTGCACTAAGAAAGGATTTTTCAAAATTCACCCCCTAAGGGGGTAAAATGGGGGTCCAAATGTTGTATGGCGAATCAAGATTTGTTAGACTATTTTATTCGAAACTTCACAGGAGTATTCCTAACGATAAATGAGTGTTTCATGTTGTTTGAAAATTCACCCCTAAAAGGGGCAAATGTGGTCACAAAGTCTGAAAATCAACATGGGTATCGTATCCTTTTTGAGTACTTATTGTACGCGGGCGAAGCCGCGGGAAAAGGCTAGTTATCGATAAAATATATATATCGACAGGCCACATCCCTAAAGTAAGCGGAGCCTACGAGGCAACGGTAGTGGTTACGTATTTTCGAGTGTACGCACACATCAACACAGCGATTGAGAGACTGACATTTCTTTGTGTGTATCACCTCGTGCGTACTTTAATGAGAATGTGTGCGTGTAAATGCCGGCTACACTGGTTTTGGAACAAACTACGGCGGATACCGTCTCCATATACTCCGTGCTCGTGACGAACATAGAAGCTAAGCCTATTTATGGTAATAGATCAAGAGTAGACCGTAAGCAACCCTACCTCATCGAGTAACACATTTACGAATTAAATTAATGTCAAAGTTAGGCAGAAAAACTATTACTATAACTTATTCTTTGCTAATAAGCGAGTTTCTTCCAAGGATAGTAAACATAAAAGCAAATACAGTAGAACTCGCTTAATACGATTTCTCGCATAATATGCCTTTTAGTATCAATCCCTGCAACTTGAATTCTCTCAGAATAGACGCATAATATGTTTTCCCGCCTAACTCGGGGTTTTGGGTTGGTACCTTCAAAATCGCCTTAAGCGAGTTTTACTTGTATATAATGAATCTCGTTCGCACGAGAAACTCGTGACCATCATAGAAACTAAGCCTTTTTATGGTAATAGATCAAGAGTAGACCGTAGGCAACCCTACCTCATCGAGTAGCAGAATTCGGCATATGTAGGGTAATGCACGGTAAAATGTTTCCAATGGCATAAGGTTCAGTTTGCTGACTGTACAAAATGCTCCAACTTTGGCTCAGGCTACCAGGTACTGAAATACAGTGCATTGCCCTACATTAGCTGAATTTTGCTACTCGATAAGGTATGGTTGCCTACGGGCACGGCTTACTCTTGATCTATAAAAACTCCGTCCATCGTAATCTGTCTAATGCTCGCACGCCTTCCGTTCGTCTTCTCATAATTAGTGCCTGTTTATTGGTACAGGAATGGCTTGGTCTGCTGCATGTCCCCGCTGACTGATGATAACTTTAGTATAAATAACTTGTGGCACAGTTAATTGAGCCAGTATGTTCACTCTTTCTGGCGCATATTTTAAGTCTATCGGAGTATTCGGAGTGTTCCTCTTGCACAGAACAAGTGACGCTTACGTCACATGAAAGACGTCATCTTCTGTTTCTTACTGTATTATTTAGGATGGGAGGAGATTGGTTGGTGGATTCTTAGTGCTCCAGCATGTCAAATGTTCTATATGTTAGCCACAGTTAGTGCAGCTTGATGTTTTCTTCCGGACGCGACCGGATTTTAGGAGTTCGAGCCGGACTAATACCGGATATAGAACAGTGGCGTTTGTAGACATTGTAGCTAACCAATAAACAACATTCGTTTCTTGATGATGATGCCACCTGGGGCGTTATGTTACGCAGCGATTCATACCATCTAAAGATGGTATGAATCGCTGCGTGGAGTTTGTTTAGAATGAGGTATATTTGTGTTGTATTTTTATTTAAAAAACCGGCCAAGAGCGTGTCGGGCCACGCTCAGTGTAGGGTTCCGTAGTTTTCCGTCCGTCACAGTAAGTGTCCCCACTTAAGAGTTAAAATAACACCGCTATGTAGGATATGATATGAGCGTTCTACGTACAGCGACATCTATCGGCAAATTAAGTAAACTTTTGCGCGCGAGCTTAAAGTATGGAAGATGATTTTTATGGGATAATTCTTTATTGCGTGAACCGATTTTCACCGTTTTTACTTTATTTGAAAGCACGTCATTTCATTGTGATTTTGTAGAAATTACAGGTACAATAAACACCTGCTTATACGGTTAAATTACAAACTTGGTTCAGAAATTATTTTGTAATTTTTTTTCAAAAACTATTCAACCTATCAAGTTCAAAATAATTTTCCTAGAAAGTTTTTATAAAGTTCTACTTTTGAGATTTTTTTCATATTTTTAAAACTTATGGTTCAAAAGTTAGAGGGGGGGGGACACATTTTTTTTACTTCTGGAGCGATAATTTCCGAAAATATTTACATTATCAAAAAATGATTTTAGTAAACCCCTATTCATTTTTAAATACCTATCCAAAAATATATCACACGTTAGGGTTGAAATGAAAAAAAAAATCACTCCCCACTTTACGTATAGGGGAGGCACCCTAATAAAACATTTTTTTCCACTTTTTATTTTACCACTTAGTCGGCGTGATTGATATACATATTAGTACCAAATTTCAGCTTTCTAGTGCTAACGGTCACTGAGATTATCCGCGGACGGACGGACGGACGGACGGACGGGCAGACATGGCGAAACTATAAAGCCTTGGCCAAACAGCAAGCGTGGCGCAGCGCCGCGTGACGCCGACGCGATGACTGTTCAAACAGGGCGCGCGCGGATCGCACCGGCCTCGCACTCTCAACACGCCCTCATCGCGCGCGCGAACGCGGCGCGGCCGCGCGCGATGCTGGCGTGACTCGCGCCCGATACATCAGGCGCGCGCGGAGGATCGCTCATTCCTTCCGAAGCCAAGATTATTTTTTTCTATATCCATAATCACAATCACAGTATATTTTTTTTTTTTTTATACCACGACGGTGGCAAACAAGCATACGGCCCGCCTGATGGTAAGCAGCTACCGTAACCTATGGACGCCTGCAACTCCAAAGGCGTCACATGCGCGTTGCCGACCCTTTACAAAAAGGAGGATTCACAGTATATTGCTACGCTCGCACGACGCACCGCGCTGCCTAACGTCCGACTGATGTGACCCAGCGCGGCGCAGCGTGCCGCCGCGTCCCGCCGCGCAGCGCTGCGCCCGCGCCGCGTGGACGCCAGGGGCCGCGCGGCGCGGGGCGCGACGGAAGCGGGGCGCGGCGCCGGCGGGACGCAGTCTGTTTGACGTTGCTAACTTGTTAACATGTGCCGCGGTCGCGCCGCGCTGCGCCACGCTGGCAGTTTGGCCAAGGCTTTAGGGTTCCTAGTTGACTACGGAACCCTAGAAAAGGTAATAAATTTATATAATAAGGACATTTGATTTTATATAAGAGGCATATATTAGATTGTCATTAGACAGAAGGATTTCACCAAGTTTGAACGTTCAATATAAAATTAACGTACTGCCTTGATATTTAAGTTGTGCCCCTGGAATGTTTATAAATTGCCTTTGTTTAGTTTGAGTGCTTAAAGTAAACCGTCGAATGCCGTAGTTCCGATGATAAACCGTAAGCCGATGTTACTTGTACAGGCATTTATGTTTGATTTTATTTATTGAGATGGTTTAGTGGTAAATAACAACGCTGTTACTCATGTCTCGTAAATCTAATTTAGTAGCATCGTGTTATTATATGACAATATAGATGTAGGCACTAGCTTATAGCCTGTTTAGAATTTATGATACAGGTAGTGTTAAAATTTGTATGGAATTTAATGAAAGATTTCCCTTCCACACACAAACACAACACACACATATCCGTGTAGCCAATTTTTGGTGAAAGAGTAACGATATAAATACGTCAAGTTTACATTGCTAAATATTTCATTTGCCATCCTATAATGTAGGGTCAGGGAGGGTACAGTCGCTCGGTGGGAACAGTGGCTCGAATGTACTGTGCGAGAAACGGAAAGAGCTTTATGTCTGTCCTCTACATCAATCGGAAGCGTTACCCTATCACGTACGAACTAGTTAGTGAGCCGCTTCGGCGCCATGCGAATGTATTATGGTGCGTTTTTGTGTTGAATGCTATCAAAATTACATTTCCAGGTAAGTTTCACTCCTCTTTTTTCTTAACTCGAACGAGATTTTTAATTACTTATATTGGCTGATAATTCAAGGCCCTCGATGTTTCTATTTGTTCTTAGTTCTATCTAAAATACAAAATGGCGCGAAGGTCGACAGTCGTTCGTTTCAGAAAAGTACACGGTGGCTCGCGAACCACTGTGCACCTTACAGAGTTGGGCTAAAATTTACTTGAATATGAATAAGAATAAAAGTTATTTTATTATTAAAAATAATTCTTGCACTCTTTTATAATAAATCATGCGACATTTATTAGGTAAGTACCTATTTTAAATGAAGAATGAATCAGGAACGATTATTCCGGAATTAGGCTTACCTATTCTAATTACCGTTTTATTCAACAAAAATGTTTTTTGTTATAGTTTATTTAGGTTCGATTCCTACGTAGCCATTGTGTACTGTTAGAACCACTGTGTACTAGGGGGTCTTAGTCACTGTGTACAGCAACGGGTACACAGTGGCTCGATTCCCAATTTCTAAAACAGAATGGATATATCTTTTTTGGTGAAAGTAACAGCAAATATATTTGCTACACATGAAAGTTTAATATTGCACTGTGCTCTGTGATTGCAACAATTAGTTCAGAGATTTATATTTTTCATGCTACAGCCTCTTGAAAAAAATCCTAGCGACTGTTCCCTCCCTGACCCTACATTACCAGCCAATAATAAGCACCTCCATGTTTCACACACTCACACTGGTTTGTACCTCACAACTTAAGATGTCTAGTAGTCTTTTGTGAGAGCGATGACAAAAACTAATCTCATTTTATGGTTTTTTCATAAACTTTTTTGAAAATATATTTTATTTTTTTATTAAATCTCTTTTAGTAATATGCTGAATCTCCTACTATTCACAGTATTTTATTGCAATACTGAAACTACTATTATTTGTAAGTATTGAATAGCTAGTAAAACATACAATCTAAAAGTATCTTAACCATATTGTTTTACACGCTCATACAGAAAAACACAAAGGTCGGTATTGTACCAATTTAAAAAAAATCGATTAACTTTATCTCGGCATTTTCCGTGTTTACCCTGCAAGCTCCTGCAAAGCTCTATTTATTACTCATCTCTGATCTCATTACCAAAAACCCACATCAGCAATTTTTACTCCACAAATTTTGAAAAGAAACCGCCTAACGAAATTACCGTAACACATAGAACTGGCTGCTAAGTCGCGGTCCTAACTTTTATACCGCCCAAGTAATTAATGTTCCTGGCTTATTATACTTTTATCAGACGAAATGAATGAGTCCGACCGCTTTTATGGTACGTTAAAAGAGCTTAATTTTAAGTATACATTTTGCGGCAGCAGCCGTGTTTAATCCCGATTTATACTGTACTTTATGTTTTATTACATGTATAGAGTTTCATGAAATGTGGATGTTTAAAAGCTTTTACGAATGCGTAGTTTCAAAGGGTCTAAATTAAAGCAGATTTTGGCTTTATAATGTTTCCATTACCACTTGTATCCTAATCAGCACACATCACATTATTCTAGACAGTTTTTAGTAATCAATCACCACTCCAACCATGACCGTAGTCCACACACTATGACTAGTCGTTTTAAATTCCGATATCCGATACATGCTCTCAATATTGGCCATGCGAGATGTATGACTATAAGCAGAACGGAACCAAGTTATATAATTTTCAGAATTTAAATGCAAAAGTTTAATATATCACAAAAAATGCCTTGTCAAACTATTTTTGTATTTTTTTTTACATATTGATAAATAAATGCATATGGCTTTACATAACAGTTTACAGTATTCAAAGTGGTGCAATTTGAAGTAAACAAATTTAGGTTTTACGGTAGGTAAATAGATAAGTAGGTACTTAAATAAATAAAAAACCTAATCATATGATGGGAATGATAACTAGTATTTGATTATATGTTAATATAGGTAGATATAGCGAAAATGAAGAATAATGTAAAGCTATCAAACATAGACAAGATATAAACAAGTATATTAACATAAATATTTTCTTTTTTAAACATGGAAATGAGAATCTTCTAAGAGAGTTTATTCTAGCATATAACCATCCACGTCCCTAACATTATTACAAGGAAAGGAACCTCATTAAAGATTTCTTAGAGGCCTATTAGTTTCATACTTCACTCGCAAACATGACTAGAAAGGAATAGGGGACTGGCCTTCCGATAGTATGGAAAAACTGCATATTAGCTATGTATGCGGAAGGACTTGTTTATGTGCAAGTTTATGGACGTGTTTATTGGATATATACAGAATATGAGATAATTATATGGATAGTAAAATGCGCAAAATGTTATCATAAAATACTTTTTTTTTATCTAATTATTTTATAGTTTCAAGGTGAGTATTTCACCAACATCAAATTTTAATTCAACTACCTTGTATCATTAATCGATCTAAGCAGGATTTATTTAACACAACGATGGTGGCAAATAAGCCTGCGGCATGCCTCATGTTAAGCAGCCAACGTAGCTTGTGGACAATGTGTATTGACTATAAGGTTTTACTCGCGTGTTTTAGTCATTTTTCACTTATTAAAACCACAACACAAAAGACACTAATATAAATAAAACAGTTATTAAAACAGCACTTAATACTCCACTGCAACATTAAACCTAATTAATAAAACAGAAGTGGCACGAGGCAATGTGTAAACTCAAATGATTCACACAGATTCTCTTATTTTCCGTGCAACGAAACGAACAAAGTGATATACTGTTCGCAAGGTCCGGGGAATCCGAAACATGTGTTTGTGTTCGGTATTTTTAGCTCAAGTGGAGGACAAAAAGGTCTAAGTTGGGTTCGTATTTGTAATGCTTTAGAAAGATGATACATATTATAAATCGGATCAGTACCAAATAGTGTAGGTATGGTTCCTAAAACAGTGTGTTTGTAGAATAGAAGGTTATTGTTTGCAATATTAAGCATATTTAAAGCAATGAGATTTAATGATGAAATCAAGCTGCTATTCTTAAACTCGCCCATAGTAATTTGGCAGGCAATCGCTCTAATTAATAATGTCCAGTCACTTGCAATAAAGGATGATAGACATGTATTGACAATGCCTATACAAAATCGCGTTCCTCGAACCTTCAGGCTATACGTCTGTTTTCGGTACTAAGTGCCACAGCGCCATCTGTCGAGTCTGGAGTATAGATATTCTGTCAGTGTTAATCGCCGAACAAAATATTAGAAACTAGAATTTAGTGATTGTGGTGACCGATAAATGACGCTAGTGCTTTAACCTGCAATAAGGGAACGCGATTTTGTATAGGCATTGTCAATCCAAGTCTTAATCATCCTTGCTTGCAATAGTATCTTCCTCGACGAAGGTCGCTAAGATATTTAACAAAATCTTATTTATAAGAGCGTGTCATATATTTTGCGACCTGCATTCATACTCGTGCAAAACAAATACAAATATAACCGAATACTAATCTGGGTCAATGTTCTAGATATCTTTCTTAGATATGAATCTGAAAGTTAAAATTTCATTCAAAATAACCCGTAACTCAAGAAAAATATAGAAAATACCTCAAAGCTATTTAAAAGAACAAAAAGGCACTGCCCTCCACGCCGTTGACGGGTAATCACGTCAAGCGGCGTGACGTCACTTCGAAATAGTGTTGTTCGTTTGAAAGCATACTGGTCGATGTTGATTATTGTATGAACAATTGAACATTAACCAAGCACTGTAATTCTGAATGTTTTTCGCATTTTAAGCTTTATTATATAATAATAATAAAACTAATTATTAAACTGTGATTCGTGCAGAAGATTAGTTTTAGGAACTAGGTACATATACTAATGTTAAAAAAGGTATATATTTAAATTTTTTACAATTTTTACTTTAATATATGCATTATTAAAAAAGAAAAGAGTTTTATTTAAGTTGCAATGGAATAAATACAATGCGTGTTATAAGGGCCGTATTTAAAACCTAACAATGTGTATGTCGTTTCTTTTAATCTTATTGCTTCGCCGCATTCTTGTTAATCCTTAAACAATGATAAATACCACGACACGTGGGCTTTCGGTCCATTTCATTCATACCAAATAAGTAAAAATAATGAAATGGTATTTTAGATAAAATGTCAACCAATATGAATGTTATCGGTGAGAGACCGAGTTTAAGTGAACAAAGTATATGTCATTATTAGGGATATACAAAGTTTCTTTAGGTACAAAAGAATGAAATGTGCGCGAGGTGTTTTTTTACCTACACACCCGTTCTGTCCGATGTTCATTGGTTTTTATCATAAAATTTATTTATTTGACGGTATTGTTAAACATTTTTTTACTCAACTAAACACTTAAAAACCCTAACGTATTTTCCTTCATACAGTTGTACCACGGAAATATCGATACAGAAATGAATGAATATCTCTCACCCCCAACTCTAATATTCATAATAAGTTACGGTGCCACCAGCGCCAAAGCCGTCATAACACGTCAGCGCGTGACGTTATCACTTAAGTAGTGCTGTGGCTATATTGACAAAATAAAATAAAATTGTATATTAATTTTCATATTTTTGTAGTTGATTTTAGGTGTATAAGAAAAATACGAAATGAATATTCTTTACTATTATGATTTCTAAATATTTAAAGGGATTTTGCCTAACTAAATCCACTATTAGGCGGAAAGAAATGTTTCGTCGATATGTTGTTTTCCAATCACTACGATATCTGAGTGCGCTCGTGCAAATTTCGCTCTGGCGCTAGTGGCACGATTTTTCTGTCCGATGCGTGGTGTTCAAAAGGTTAAAGGCATAATTGGTACCGTGTTCTAATTATAAAAAACTAAAAAAAAAAATTGTGTGAAAATTGGCTGGGACCACGAGCACCTTAGAATTTTTTTTTTGCGTCCAAAACATTGCTCTCCTACTTTTTCTTACAATTAGTCGTAATACGATACGAGTACCAATTATTCCCTTGAACGGATTACCAATATTTTTGTTATACTCTGTAGTGACAAAAGCAAGAAACTGTCTTGTCGACTTAAGATATAATTTCACTTTGTGTGCGTCAGAGTTTTCATCGTCTTTTGTTGAAGTCACCGTGGACGTGAAAAGTGATTCATTCGTATTCAATCAAAATAAGTGACGTGATCTTCAAACTCGCGTAGTGCACAAATCGCTTATTTGAATTAGCATCGAGATGTAAAACTGACCAGCACACCATTTATGCCTATCTTACATATTTTTATCTACACCAATATCATAAATCCTCTATTCCGCGTTCGGAAACCGTATGTAACTACCACCATTATTGCAGCCAGTAACGTAACAGCTCTGACAGTGTGGTAAAAACGTATGAAAATTCATTACCCACGGTAACATAATAACGAATATCCGCGCTCTCCCCGAGTGCCGGCACGCGCCCGCGCGACCGCCGACACAATCGAGTTGGTCATGGCGGTGCAATGGCGGTCATTCTACTGGTTTCCGAACACTTAGGATTTATAATATGTGTGTAGATAAAGCAGCATAAAACCAGACTTGTATTTTAAGGACCCTTATTACGTAACAGTTACATAAACTACTATTATAGCCTCTTTCTTGACATGGAAGATTTTTTTTTTCTTTTAGTATCATAGTGTCTATCGTTCTAAGCTTCAGAATGTCTGTTTGCCAATCGGCAAAGGCCTCCTCCAGCCTTCTCCACTCGTTTCTATCCTGCCAAACATGCTTAATTTTTTAGTGCGGTCAAGCATCCCTACCGGACACTCTATACCTTTAGTAAGTACTAAGTAGGGCGGAACTAAAACCGAAAAAGAAAAAAATATATGTACAGTCGCCATCAAATATATCGGAGCGGCCGAGGTACTCAAAAATATCTGAACATGCACTTTATCACCTTGACAATAGACGCGTTGTTCAGATATTTGTGACCACCTTGGCTGCTCCGATATATATGATGGCGACTGTACCTACGAAGCATAACTAGAAAATAATAGAAGCAGAAACCTTATCTAGCTAGAAATACCACCAGGTATTTCTAGCTAGATAAGGTTTCTGCCACCAAGCATAACTAACTTTTTCACGAAAGAACAAATGAACCCGAGTAAAGTTCGTTTATCTGCCCATCTCTGTTATCAAAAACCCAATCATAACTCTATTAAACTAACAATAACAACAGCTAAATAAAATTGTATGCTGTTTTGCATACAATCGATATTCATATTACTAGTGTCATAACAAGAACAGAGTAATTTCAACTTACTGCAGTTGAAATAAAGTAGGAATCGTGTTGGCGCACTGTTACATAAATAAGTTCGCAGTATTTTGTGAAAATGGAATTAAGCCAGCATTTCCGAGTGTCAATTTAATTTCGGAAGCGGTTAGTGAAAATGAAAACAGGTAAATCCTTATTTTCTTAATAGGGTTTTTGGCGACGCTTCTTCAAGGGTACTCATGATTTTGGAAAACTCATTAAGACGGGGAGTAATTGAAATAGGATTCTGCACTTTTTGTTATAAAGGTGAAATTCCTTTAAGTAAAAAAAGCTACGTGGAAGCATCTTTTTGAACCGTCCGCTTGTGACACAACGATGGCCACAAACAATGACACACGCACACAAGCAACGAGGGGCTACTGTTGGTTCTAAACTCGAGCAGAGCTCTTATTTCTATTGGTGGTCGAGCGTATCTCCTTAGGTGACCAGTTTACGTAAGCGCTCTGATTAGAACAATGCGTACTGTTATTGATCTTAATGTTACACTTATTTTTTTGGTTACCTCTGACGATGCGCTTAGTACGCAATAGGAGTGCGGCTTGCTGCTTCAGCCTTGCTAGCAGCACTAATTTTGTCGCTATAGAGTAGATTATCCTCGATCACAGTTCGGTACGATTGACAATGTGGTCTGCTGGCACGATTCTGTGCCAGGCTCTAGTGATTTTGAGGTGAATTATATTCTCACGCATACATTATTATATTTATTATTAAATGACAAACATAGCAATTCTATTTATTTTCATCATGTCGATTTTGTGAAATCGATGGTTTTGTTTGCATCACAACTACGAAAACTATATGTTAACCATTTCAATTTGCTTGAATATGTACGAAAGTAAGGCTTGTTATTCATATTGTATGACGATTTTTGTCAGATCTTGATAAGTCTTATGCCTAAAACTATAGATCAAATTACGCAATCTTGAACTAATCAAATGTTAATCACAAGATTATGTAACGGTTTTGACACGCGAAGTTACTAGGTATTATTAATTGTTATGTAAGTAAATAACGTCTTTGCTAAATGCTAATAACGGTGGTGCCTAGGTACCTAGTCTTGGAAAACCATATAAAAAATTTGCTGTTATTTCATTGTCGGTAAAATTGTATACTAAATTATATGTGACTAAAGATTAAAGCAGTAACTTAGCACTATAACAATAAAAAACATATAAGGTGATTGAATTAAGCACACGCCTATACGAGATAAAGATAAAACCAAAAAATTTACGCTTGAGCGGGCAATTACTCATTAAAAACAAATGCAAGCTGACGCATATAAGTGATCTAAAATTAGTCTTTGCTTAGCGCGATGAGTGTGAATGGGCCATAATGTCGCTGTTCAACGAGAAAACCAGTTCTTTGTTGTACGAGTATGAAATAGTATAGGCCTGACCCTGTACTCGGAGACTGTCCGATAAATGTTATGATTACGACATTCATTGCAGTTTATGTTCAAACAGAGAACTGTTCCCGTTAAATGAGAGCTGTAATCTATATGGAGATGGTTTAAAAGTTCCGCGGTAGGGGAAGTCGTTCTTGTAGAAGTTACTAGAACGAGCACTGCTTTTACAACACGCTACACAAACCCAGTGAGGTGGAAACGACAAATCCCGATGGTACTCGTATCTGCATTGTAAATACTATTGGTATATAGAACGAAGCGACACCTTTGGAAGCCTCGTATACGTGTGTAAATTATTAATAATTCATAGGCGCCAAGTATACGGCCTTTATATAATATCCATACGAGAATTTGTCCCCAATTCGTAATGTTATGCTAGCCTAACGCAATATCTGCCAACGTAAATTTTATTATCACGCATTCTAAATTTGTGGGAATGTATGTGTTTATGCTGTTTTTCGATGCACACTACATTTCCATTGTCTTTTATATTGCGCGCACACCATATTGTATGATAGACAATTGTGTCATTGATTGTATTGCATAATATTCTACACCAAACATATCTCTTTTTGGCCTAGTGGTTGACTGGTAGAGAATGCCTTAAGGCATATGTATATTTTATGTGCAATAAAGTTTAAATAAATAATATTGTACAGTAGACTACAAAGAAATGTATCCACTTTTGGACCTTATTGCGTTATAATAAGGTCTACAAGTGGATACATCTCGTTGTAGTCGACTGTACTACATTAAATATAGTCCATCAAAGATATAGACAACCGATGACATAAGTAGGTACTTAAATTTTAAAGAGTATGATACCATGTGTACCTGTATCTTAACAGGAAAATGAGTCACTATCGTACACAGGATGAACCTACTAACTTACTAAGTTGATTATTGATATTTCCGAACGGATATGATTCACAAATTCACATTGCAAAAAAAACTTTTAACAATACTGTAGCCTGGAATTTTGCATATATCCCGTTGCGTTCGATTGCCAGCCGCTGCAAAAAAGCTAGCTCTCAACATCTGGCGCCTCGACCTCAATAAAGACAGTATGTATTTACACTTGTGCAAGCGATAAGGGACAATTTCCACAGCGTTCCGCTTGCTCCTTGATTACGACCACAGGAAGATCTCAATTTGAGACTACAATCGAAGGATGTGGCCTAAGGAATTTATACTCTTTGAATTATTACATGCGACGATCAAAGTACCTAATAGCCACGTAGGCGGACACCCCTTGAATATACATTTGTTTCACTTTGTCTTTCAATGTTAATTTAAAACGTGACGCGACTCTCTTTAACCGTGTGCTCTCAATTCTGACGTAAACAATTTATAATTCAAAACCTAAAGTCGCTTACTCATTTATTCTTTGTGAAACAAGCAGTAAAGTTCTGATTAATCGGCCCAACGTTAACTTAACAAAAGATTGAAAATAAAGCGAACTATCAATCACCGGAACGAGGTCGCAGAGACGAAGCATCAAGCGAAACATGATACAATACTTTCACCAGCACAAGAGACCACACGGAGTCGGTGGCATGCAAATTCGCCACTCGAAATGCAACGCGACATGACGAGGGGGGACGGCATTCCTAGCAGGACGGAGTGGGGGGGCGGTCATCGACCGTCCTCCGCGCGACTCGCATAAACTACGCAGCCGCATAAGGTCAATACGACCGCCATCGGCGGACTGAACCCAATGCTTTCGCAACCATTGTTCCTAACCCGAAAACCAATTACGGGCCCACACACGGATCTAATTTGATGGTGGATTGCGCAAGGATCTGTAAATCAGATTGTCGGTAAGGCTGTCGCCAGACGCGTCGAAGCTGTCGCTAAGCCACTTTTACTGGTTGGTTTGGCGCGGTAATAAACATAAGGGCTGCGGATGAGGCAATTTTGATGTATTACACGCTCGTTACATCTGCGTATGTCTCTCAGACAATTCTTGAAAGAGAAAATGTCCCAATTTACATTTTAAGCGCTTTGTTTATCCATACAGCGACACAGAATGTAATAATGAAAAGGGTCTCGAGATGTACTTGGAACGGTTCATCAACCATGCATCTTTTTCTATGAAAAATATTATAAAACATACTTATTTTCCTAGTCACTGAAGGACTCCATTTTTGATTTTCTCTACCTATGCTCCCACCAGGATCTTTGAAATAATTATTTTTTTTATTTTTTATTTATCGTATGGCTACATGTCACTGGATATAGCTAGGCATTTCTTCCCTGGGGTAGTAGTAGTGGGAAAGCAGATGATGAAGAAAATCCAGTGAGTGCTGCGAGGTCCAGAGGGGACAGTGCAGCTGCCAAGTTTGTTACTCTTTTAGCACCACCCAGGGATCACGTGTAGGGTTGTCTAAGGTGTTTCCTACGGACGCAGAGTAACATTTATCCCCCCTAATAATTGGATTCTAATTATGTTTCATATCCTATCAAAATAGTCATGACACGATTTTATGTGTAGATATTATTTTCTATACGTGGAGAGCGTGTAAAGGTTATTTTGATCAACTCACTCGCTTATATAGCCTAGCCCTGCTGTTGGCTGTATATGCATTAATGATGCAAATCCTATCTTTTAGTTTATAGTCCACTGAGTCAACCAATTCAATTTTTAGGTCACTACAGAACCTTGTCATAATACAGGGTGAATTTTAAGTCGTGAATCGTAATATGTTTTCCTAACTCCATAAACAACAAGCAATTTAATGCCCCAACTCTTACTAAAATCAGACAATTTTTTTTTTGTTTTTTTATTTTTTTTTGTCGTTTATATTTTTTTTTAAAGTGATCATGTGGAATTAAAACAGCTTTATGAGATATTTCAGATGAGAAACTAAGTAAATTTCGTTTCTAACTAGGACAAATGACAAATTTGATGTCAATGACAGTTCCGATTCAAAGAGGCAATTCAATTTACTAATTTAAATATCCTAATAGGCCATTGTAATATCCTAAATCCACTTTTAAAAGTAAAATAAACGAGAAAAAAATAAAAAAAACAAAAAAAATCTTGTCTGATTTTATTAAGAGTTAGGGCATCAAATTGCTTGTTGTTTATGGAGTTAGAAAAACATATTACGATTCACGACTTAAAATTCACCCTGTATATAGTTTAGTTTAGCAGTGCATAATAATATAGTCACGTTTATGCATATCCACAGCGCAACTGCCATTGTGAAAAGGTTCTACTCTACAGATACCTAAGAATCAAATTGGTTGGACATGTGACATCACCTTTGCTAAAGGATTAGTAAATATTGACGGTAATATCAAGCTACTCGTACTCGTAAATACTTAAAAACCTATGTGAGCTACCAGCTGGCCGAATGAGCGTCACCTGACTCTGAGTCATATAACTACATACACACAGTGGCAGCGGATACACCGCATACCAAGATAACGATAACTTGGTTGATAAACGGACAAAAAGTCTCGTGTCAAAGTTTTTCCTGGTTATAATACCGATGATGTCATGAGACCTTGTAAATAGAATAGTATATTAGTAGTAGCAATAAATGGTACTTACCTTACCGCGTACATTTCTTCTTCACCGATGTTTCGCTTTATGAGACAGAAACCCACTGCAGCACCAAACGCATTTACACTCAAAAGCAATAAAAACTATTTTTTTTTTCAAATATCCATACAATCTTCTTTTAATCTCATTAGAGCTTATTGATTAAAATTATCGGTCAATGACAAAAATCACAATTAATATTTTGCTTGGTTCGTAATTGCATTAGATACACCGCAGGGGTCTTCTGTCTTAAAATCCATAATTAGTCTTGCACCTGTAGCATGATCGCCTTTATATTCGACTTTAAACTTTGTTCCGTACTTACATATTTGCTACTAAGGGATCAACTTTTTATGTCGGATGTAAAAGCGACCACCTTTACAAGTCTGGACAAAATTTAATCGACGTAGGAACATTGCTTTGTATCGCCACCTATATATCTCTAACTTCACCAAAAAATCACTTTATATGAAATTTGCGAGTAATGGCAATAGAGGCGAGGCTAACTAATGCATTAAACTTGCATAGCAACCTGCATTCGAGTAGACATTTCATGTAACATTCCAGCAATGACATGATGCAATATTAACCACAAGGCCAACGTATTGGCATTGGCAAGCGTCCCAAACACCATCACATGTTCCCCGTAGTTGTATTAATCAATTATCGTTACGTATGATTCCAAGGTAACCAATTCCCATTTGTTCCAATGATCTTTAAGAAATAGAGTTCCATTTTGTATATAAAAACTTTTGTGGAACTATTTGGAGTAGATATTGCCCTGATTCGTCAGCTACAAAACTAACAAGATAACGGTATCAGTAAAGTTAATTTTAAACAAAACAGGCGAGCGTCCATTTATTGTTCATTTGTTTGACATCCGCTCGCTCCGCTTACAGAAATATTTACTTTATCGTACTCTTGAGCTCATTACGGATTAATTAACTGCGAAAAGCGACGCTTGGTTTACTGTTACGAAGGCAATTTTAAAAATATGATTTACCGCTTCATCTATTAATTTTGCTCGACAAATGTAAAATGTTTACGTATAACTGCAAAGTTGAGGGCACGCCGAGCTGGTAAACTGTAGATTCTTTCGTGCAAACAATGTAGTTTTCTACGAACAATGGTTAAGTTAACATAAAAGTGCAATGCAATGCTGTTTATCTTCGAACGCCATTCGAGCATTAGTGCCCGCGGCGGACCAAGTTACAGCAAAAACAAAAAGTGTTCGAGATTATACTACAGAAACGGGATCGCGTTTCAAATTTACAACACATGTTAGTTTATTTTAGGAACAAGAAATATGGCTAAAAACTTAAATTATGACTCTTGCTTCAATTGCTGCAATAGAGATAGTAACAACTATTTTATGACTATGTAATTCGAGAGTCCGAATGTTGATCACTTGTGCTAAATTAAGACTACATTATCCTTCGTCATTAAGCTCACGTTGAGGAGTTTCTAAGAAAGTTCCATACTAATTACGAATAGTGAGACTAAAAGTGTAATTCATCACATCTGGAAACATCCTCAGCGTGGAGCTATTATTTTTAGCCGCGGGTTATGGTGACCGATTTCCTGTTCCCGCTCGGCGTGCCGCTCGTAGGTGAAAATGACTTACTTTCATATCCAGCCGTCCACGACCACAGTGCCACCATCGCAAGCAGCCAGTGGTACATTAGCCCTTCGATCTTCCAATACAGGGGGGCGCTGAGGGGTCTGATCAGGCGCAGCGCCATCATCCACACCACGTATGCGGGGATGCAGTACAAGTTGTTCACGACCGCGAATGCCGTGCGCGCCGCGATCCGCACGTACCGGCTGAAACAGCAGGGCTGCGTCACCTCACGTCTCGCCACGACGCGTCACGTCACATCACGTCACGCGCACGCCGGGCCCCGCGCGACACGGACACAAAGCGACGACATTCGTGAGAGGACAGTGACGTGCGAACACCACAAGTGAGACCGAGGGTTGGTTGAGCTCGCGAGAGGCCCGGCGAGACGGTTCAGTGCGTCCTCCCTGCTGATACTGCCGTGGGGCTTTCGTCGGGCTCGGGGCGGCTTGCGGCGGACATGGCGCTGCGCCGTGCACAATCAAACACAACGTACATTCGACGATATTTATTAATGGAATCGTTCACCGGTTCACTGTCGGTTATTTCGTTAAGTAGACTGCAAGTACAAATTTAAAAATTGCCCGTCGGCGAGCGCACAGTGCGCGCGCCGGCGAGCTTACATGCGATTTCGTTTGCGACACACATTTTACACCGATTCGACGTAACATTAACTCGTACGACGCGAGCACACATAGACAGACATACACAATTTTATTTTACGATGCATACTGTGGCACGACCGGGGCCGGCCGAGTTCGTCGTGTAAAAACAATACAAAGTTCATTATATAAAATTAAAAAACGACATCGGACCGCTGAAATTATACAAAAATTACAATATTTAAGACTGTACACTATCTAATATATACAAAAGTTGCCAGCATAGATATGTGCGAGGGCGTTATATACATGGCGGTGGGTGGCTCGGCAGCCGACACGACTACCTGTGCCGCAGAGGCAGGCCTACAGTCTACACGTTGTAATCGTGCGTCATGAGGCCGTGCACCTGCTCGAGGCGGTACGCGAGCCGCTGCTTCTGCGAGAACTCGTCCTCCTCGAGCGTCACCATCAGTTGCTCGTTATACTTCACCGCGTACGCGTACAGCTCGTTCAGTGCGCAGTTCGTATTGAACTCCTTGGTGTGGAGGCGCGACTCCTCCGCTAGCATCGCGTTCATATCCTGATCCGATATCGCCGGCATCAACTTAATATCCGCGTAATACCGTTCCACCCACTCCTTATATACCGGAATGTCTTTCGCGTACAATAACTTAGAGGATGGAGAATCTTTACCGAGAATGTGATCGGACGTGGAGCACGAGTCCATAAACGTTTGAGCGATTACTGAGAGACACGAATCGACCGTATTAGACTTGTGTACGTCGAACACGAAATTAGGATTCTTAATAAGATTCACCCAGAAGCGTAAAGGTAACGAATTGCTCTTCCAAGTGTGCACTACTTCGGGATCTGAGATAGCGTGCTGTAGAGCCTGATCGTCGAGAAAATCGAACATATACTTTATGGCGAGCGGCAGCGCGGAGCCGCGGTGCGCAGTACTGAAAATAGTCTCGAATAAATCATCCACAAACTTTTGCAGCGTACCCTTAGTTGCGAGGAGGCGCGTGAGATATATCTCTGAGACCATTTTGTTTCCGCGCTCCCCTTCTTTGTGTGCGTCACCGTCGTGGTGCCTGACTAAATGCCAGTACTTGAATCCGCCGCCATGTTCGTATTTGAAAGGACTCGCTGGCGGACTGGCGGAGCCGTATTTACCCCTATTGAGAGTTTCATAAGTGTGCGACTTATCGTTTTTCTCCATGTTGGAAAGATTATAGACCGAGCTCTGTTTAGCAACAAGACTGAGGCAAGCGCCATCTGGTACGCGGTAGTGATTGAGAGTGTTAAGTTTGCGCCACTCGCCCTCGCATTTAGTAGTGCTGTCTTCGTCGTACAAAATTAATCGACCGCAGGCGCCCGTGCGCCATTCCAAGTCTAGCTCGTCACGACTCGGCCTTTGCGAATATGGAGTTGCGCGGTAAATGGCATCTAAACACTTCTCTTTTACTTGGCTTATGGTATCACAGTCGAGAACTTTTACTTGTACGTTTTCCGTCGTAGCGTCTAAGCCGCTCACGAAGATCGTTTGCTGGGATATGGACGCGCTCACCGCTATCGGTTTGAAATCTATCGACTGCCTAATAAGTTTTTCTTCACTGAGCGAATATCGCGCCTCGGAGGTTATTGCATCTACGGGGCCTTTGTCTACTTGACCTTTCATTGACCTAAACAAAAGATAGAGCGGCTCGCCAGCGCATTCGCGGAGGAATTTATATAAGAGGAAAGTAAACCAGGCGCTCAACATTTTCTCAGCAACGCTCTCAGTTCGCCTCAGTAGCAGTTTAGGATGGCTTTTACCTTCCATGCACTTTTCGATAAGCTCCGCCAACAACGTTTTCAGAACATCAGTACAATACTCCATTTTACTTTGCAAAGTTACCATGATAAGGGAAGCAACATTGACACGATCGCGCATTGAAAAATATCTATTGCTTTCTAAAGTACGAATAAATAATAAAAGGAATGTTTTGTTCATAATAAGCTGTCCAAACATTCTGAGGCCTTTATCTTTCCTAATAAGCTCTGGACGTTCCCACTGGAGGACGGCATGATCGTCAATGTTCGGGAACAGGATCTTCATAGCGTAGGTGCGGTAGTCGAGGAAGGGGATCCCGCCCGTCACGTCTCCCGTCAAGTCTGTCATCTCAGTCTGCAGCTCCGCAAACGCCTCCTTGCATTCCGCAGCTACCCTTAACTCTAAAATATCCATTTGCTCCTGCATATTCTTCAGTACCCTAATATTTTCAGTTGATTTTCTCCTATACATAACTAAAAACACGACAAACACTAATATGAGTATAACTATACTGGCGATTACGCCGAATAATACTGGCTTTCCGATAGCCGCTTGTAGGCCCGCCTGCGAGGAATAGGACAGTTTGCCAATCTTGTACATAAGATGGCGACCGACTTTAACGACTACCTCCGGTGTGTCGACGCCGTCGGGCAATTCGTCTCGCGAGGGAGGCCGACAAGTCAACTGGTGTCTCGCGAGCGACGTGACGTTGCACAGGCTTTCGCCAATATGAACTTCGACGTCGCTCTCGGTACACGCCCTATCTAAATTTTGACCGTTAATTGTCAAATACTCCGATTTATAATACTTTACGTCCTCATCAAATTTATCATAATAAGGATCGGGATAAAGCAGGAAGGCGTCATGCGTCTTGCTGGTAAGATTCTGCACGCTTTGCACGTCATCCATGTAAAAACCGTATTCTAATTCCAAAGGTCTATCCGGATCTAGGCTGAGCCCGGCGCTTTCAATCCCGGGAGACTCGCAAATGAGATGAGTTTGAAAGTCGACTCTATGGCAAGGCGCGATGTAAGGGCGATTGTCGTGATATACGTACATCCGAGGGAACTGAATAGAATGGAAATTACGGCCGATTACTTTAATCTTTATGCCCCCGGATGGAATTCCTTTGGGCTGCTTGCGCTGTGTCGCGAGTGGCGGACCAGACTCGACTGCAACTACTTCGGGATCTTCTATATATTCAAACTTTTCGCGTTCTAAAGTGCGCATGCCGTTGTCGAAACGCATACGTAATGTACCCATTTTAAGCTGATAAGAATGACTCGTCCTACAAACTGCTTCTTCGTGAGTCACAGTCAGAATGGCGCAAGGCAAATCGTCGATAAAAGCTTGAATGTTACTTCCCGCGTTCAGATACTCGCCAGTGATACGTAAAATAGTGCCACCAGATTGCGGGCCGTATTTCGGTTGGATAGAGTTTAATTTCGGATTGACAAACGCGTAATGATGCTTAGATTCCCCGCGATAATCTGCCACTCTGACGACAACGGGGCCATCCCGGGGTACTTCTTCGCCGGGACCGTCGACGGTACAAACAATGCGCCTTGTTTTAACGTACAAATCTATAATTGGTTGGCATTTAATGCCTGCAATAGTGACGCCGTTATAAATGTCGGATATGTTGCGACCTAGATTTATGCCTTCAATAGTGATGTTAGTGCCCCCATCCCACGGGCCTAGCTGCGGCCTAAAGGAGTGAATTTCTGGATTGGGGCATGTTTGTGTACGATTTAACCAGACGCTAGGCGCTCCACACTGTTCCTGTACTTCGCATCTATCCGAGCCCTGGCACCAGCCGCATCCAAACTTCTCAGGGAGCGCAAGACAAATTCCGCAATTATCCGCCATATCGTTACAACGGTAAATGAGTATGTGAGTATTATCCGGATTATCTAACGGTTTAGAACCTCCCCAGATTACGGCGAAAGATGCTGTTATATTAGGAGCGCGGGACGTGTAGGTAAATTCAACGGCTTCACAATAAATAGTATCGGCAAGAAGTTGAGCATTCACATGGGTTACGCGGCCTTCGATATTAAACTGACAGACGAACCGAGTCTGGACTATAAATTGCCCGATAATGTGTACTTTAACTTTTATTGCTTTTTTGACGCCGGAAGGAACTAGGATTTCGTTTGAACCGTCTGACGTCGAGTTTATAGTAGGGCAAAAGCCGGGCCCGGAGCGATAACTGGGACCTATTCTGCTGACACCGGTAACTAATATATCGTTTCTGCAATTCTCGGCCGTGTCGTGAGTGCAACGGTGTCCGTCGACGCACCAGTCGCACGGGAACGAGGAACTAACGCACTGTGTACACGAGCTGTACGTGTTGCAGTCGAAGAACGTGAAATTAGTGGCCACGAAATCGGGTCCTTGAGTCGTGCGCACCGACAGCTTGGCCGTGAAGTGGTGTTGGCCCGCGGGGATAGGCGGAAGGGTGTCGGTGCGCGGAGTTGTACAATTAACGCCGTAAGGCTTTCTAGTAGCGTTGGTTATTAAAGTACGATCTAAAGCTGTAAATGCACACAGAAATTGTCCATTAAGTGTAGGCAAGTTTTCGATAACTAAGTCTAATGTCCTTGCAGTCGTTCGTTGCAATTGATTGGGTGTTACTTGAGTGATCGTAGTGCAACGCCCGCTGCGATACGAGATCCAATATAGGGGATCTTTGGCTGCATCCTGGCAGTCCGATCGGAGGCTACACTTGTTCTCTAGGGAACACCATCCACAGTAAGGGTCTTTGGCTCCTAGACACGTTAAACACGATTTATAGACGCTACACTCTTGAACTTTCACTTTAGACACTTTACGTTCAGTCATTACGTATAAATGCATCAATTGAGTATCAAAGAATAAGTCTTTATTAACTGGTGACTTCTCATCCACGACGATGTCGCCATATTCAAATGCAGAGGTGGCGCTCTCGACAACGATCTTCTTCAGGTGTCCCTCGGCCGTTCCGGCGAATACTACAGTGTAGTCGCCTGTCGAAGTGGCTGCCACAGCAGTCAATCTCTTGTTAAATACGGCCACCGGGACTGCCTCTACTGGCTGCTCTCCTCCTAAAGGAGTATTCACATCTAAGCCACAGAAATCTTCACTTATAGATTGCAATTTAGTTCCGATACAAGGATGAGATGGCGATATGAAATCCAAACCACGCGAACCGTTGCCGCTAAAACATGTCTTTATATTTTGCATAAATTTGCGTCGAATCGCTTTGAGGGAATACACGCATAAAGCTGACAAGTCCGACGGCGTGTTCATATTTATATCTTCACTTTGGCTAAAGGCGGCAAATAATACATCATCCTGGGCCGTAATGCCGAGCTCTCCCGCGAGCACCGAGCCGGCTTTCCCGACGAACGCCGCTTGTACTAGATTATATCCGAAATTGCGTCCGCCTTCACCCGTGCAAGACATCGGAATTTCTGTATATGAGTAGTAATTTTCGTCATCATGGCATACTCGCACTAATTTACTGTAGTAGCTGTCGGATCCCACGCCTCGCAGCTGTGTGGTTAGAAAGTAGCTGAATCCCTCTGAACTGAAGCCGTACACATATTTTATGGGATAGCGTTCGCGGGATAGTGAATTGACGAACATTCTCGTGCCGGTCGTGACCGCCGTTCGGGCTATCATAAATAGACGGTCCTCCTCTAGCGAGCGGCTGCTTACAGTAGGAACTTCGGAGCGATAGGGCGAGTTGCCCGTGAAAGTGACGCCGACGTACATAACTTGTGTCATGGGCGGGTTCGGCGGGCCCGGCGCGATGAACGCGACCGTCGACGCCGACGCATTGTTAGCGACCACCGGCTCGCGAACCTCACGCACTTCCTTCGAAATGTTATGCAGATTGCGCACGGAGCAAAGCCCCTGCAGCACGGACCCGCAGGTGATAAGTCGGCTGGTAGCATAGTCGATCACTAGAGCTTTATTCGCATTGTCGGTCGGCTTCTTGACGAAGTTGGGCGGGCAGTCGAAGGTGCACTGGGCGGAGTCGTTGACGGGGCCGGTGACGATCGACTGCGCGACCTCCAGGTCGGGGGAGAGCTGGTATATCTTGTTGACGGCCCCGACGTAGACGCGGCCCGTGTTGCGGTCGACGACGAGGTGGTTGAAGAGGGTGGACGCCGAGGGGTCGGTGAAGCTCCGCACCACGTCCTGCGAGGCGCGCGCGGCGGCCAGCGCCGCCAGGGCCAGCAGGACTCGCCACATGACGCGCGCGCATGTGCCCGGCCTACCGCGGCACGCCGCCCCCGCCGCGAGCCCCCGCAAGCCTGCAAGCGACACACCGCTCAGCATCGGCCGCGTCCGCTCCCCATCGCACCGCACCGCTCCACACCCTGTTTACTCGGCTACGAATGCATCTCACGGCGACCCCTGACTCTTCGTGGCCCCGTTCAGAGTTTCGAAAACCGCGTGGTTGCTTGAACCGGCTCCTAGGATGGCAATTTAGATCGGAATCGCGCGATTATGTAACCGCGCGGTTCCCGCAGCATCTGAACAGGACCTTACCATGTCGCGTTAATATTAATAATTAATAATACAATGTTTTTGAGCATAATAGAAGTCAGATGCCCTCATGAGATGCAGCGGGACAGTACAAATGTTCGTTACACCTAGATTAGCGTCCGGCGAAGCCCTCGTATGTTATCGAGCCTATAATCGAGTGTGTTACGAATGTCCGCGCGAGTTTCGAGTTCGGAGAGGTCTAGTGCGATCGGAGCGTTCGCGAAATCAGACGACGACGCTAGTGACCGCTTCCAACGACAGCTAACAACCAATTGCATGCATTACTAGCTGATTAATTATGAATACCGATTAGTCATGACCGGTCGTCTATTAATCATCTCTTTGTTTTCACATCATTAAAGGAGCTTACGGATGGCTGATAGTAGCGTCTCGCCTTGACAATTCAAAGCGAACTGTAATTATTATTAGACGTTCAATCAATGAACCGAACGAAAATAGGTTGGTCGTTGGAATGTTCGGTCACGGCTGTCCCGGCGCGGTCAGTGCTTTTATAAGGTCACACCGACGAAAGCCTCAGTCAGCATTATCAGACAGGGGGAGGGATAAAACAAAAGTGCGATATGGCATGCTCGTAACGGGACTCAACGTGGTAACGATAAAAATAAACATTGGATCAACTAAATACACCGATAGTACACCGATTACGAATACTCACAGGATTGCCATGGCGGAATAATGAGCTTCGATATGTATGGTGGCTCGCTATAACAGCACTAGCATAGTGCGGAGACAGCAGCGCGGGTGACCTGCAAACAAACATCATTTTAAAGCTGGGCCCGCTTGGACGCTCGATCGATCCGCTGGCGAGCCGCCGATGCACGCCACGAGCGCAGCGGACCCGGCGCCGCCTACTGGCCGCTATAACTACCTAGCGCACCACGACCGACCGACACCAACCGGTCGTAGTTTCGTTTGTTGACTTCGCTGCATTCCCCTGCCCACCCACTCGACCTAATCTAACCACCTACGCACGCGGACCGACACAAAAACTACACAATAATCACTAGCGCTACTATTGCGAAGTACCTAAACGAGCGCGTTGTAACTATGAATGCATTTGAGACGCAGAGAACGGAGAAAAGTCAGCCATTATCGCGCACGCGAGTCGATAGTCGGAAGCCATTCCAATATAAATGCCACGCGTACCCATTTTTCACTGCAGTAAAGCGAGAATAACACTAAAACTCACCTTGTTATTGGTAATCTCTCGGTTATAGAAACAATCCTTTGGAATCCACGATCGGTATGGAACTGCAAACACTAGTGCACCACTGAACACAATTATTTCTGTATATTTCACTGTTATTGTAATGCAATCACTAAACACCACTATTGACAACTTATTTCACAACATTACACTTATAAAAAATCCTAGTCCGAGGAGAGGAGCCCGTTTGCACAATGAGTCCACGACAAGGGCATCAGCCGTCGTACATCGCTCGCCGTGGAATGAATTTGGTTTCCCTTTTCGAACAAGTCTAGGCGTGACTGACCCGAGAAAAGCCGAACACTGCCGAGGCAAAGATATAGTTTGCTGAAGCGCCACTAGAGGCAGCACCGTTGTCTGATGCGTTCAAAATTAAACATTGTCTATGAAAAAGATATCTTACGATTTTAGTTCAAGTATTTATAGTAATGTAAAATAATAGCAAATCTTTTCTTTTATAACTGTGTAAACGTTTATAGGTTGTATTATTATATCACTAACATTAATTAACTTCATTCGAAACAGGTATTCTTTTCAATGCTGGCAACATAAAGGAACGAATGAATTTGTTTCCAGAGACTATAGACCGAGTGAGTGAATGACAAAACATAAGAAGTCAGATGAGATGACTTGACGTGTGTCAATGTCAAACGAAAAAAACTAAAATAGAAGGCAGACATTCAAAATTTGAAAGGAATTCTGATCTGATAAATACTACATTTCGTACTAAATCATGGCGATGTCCATGTTTAAAGTAACTTCTGCCTTAGTTCATTCCTCCAAGAACTTACGATGTGTCGTTCGACTTGCGGACAAACGAAACTTCACCACAACAAAAGTCGTAGCGGTAAGTTGCATAATCAATATTCCTATAATAACATTGGTACTACACGTAGTATAGTCAATCAGTCAAATTTAACTAAACGCCGGTATCCCAAGATAATTTTAGTCGCAGTAGGAATCGTTTGGCTTTCTCAGTAACTACACTAACTAACATATTGAGGTGGTTGAGGTTAACTAAGGACTGCAAGATTATGTACATAATTTACAGTGGTTAACAACTAATGCGAGTGTTTTTGACCATAGAAACACCTGGTATAATGTCTATTCACCAAATACTTTCATATTGCATTCCTATAAATTTTTCATACATGATTTTAATGTTTTAGTGTATTAACCTAACACTTTTGACTAACTGCTTCAGAATCTGCTTAATATTTATTTGACAATTGTTTTCTACTTCTGATTGTGTGCATGGAAGTGCAAATGTTATGTATGTTCCTTAATTATGTTATCATTGAGTAACTGCTGGCTATTTTGGCTGTGTAGAATTAGTGTTTCAGGTAGCTTATGTTTTATAAATAAAATGTGAAATGTGATGGCAAACATTAAATTACAGCATCCATACTAATATTATAAATGGGAAAGTGTGTGTGTTTGTTTGTTTGTTTGTCCGTCTTTCACGGCAAAACGGGGCGACGAATTGACGTGATTTTTTAAGTGGAGATAGTTGAAGGGATGGAGATACTTTTTGTCTCTTTCTAACCCTCCACTTCCCTAAAATGGGGGGTGGAAGTTTTTATGGAGCATTACGGGGGGCAAAGGGGAACCGTGTTACCCCGAATTTAACGCGAGCGAAGCCGCGGGCAAAAGCTAGTATATTATATTTGAACAAACCAGTGACGCATAGTAAATTATTTTCCTTTTCCATCTCCCAATCAATCAAACCAAAAAAATCTATAAAATCAAACATTTATTCAGTAAGTAGGCCACAAGGGCACTTTTACATGTCAAGTATCTAAACTAGTAAAAGAAAAAAAATTACTCCAGTTCTAACCCTACACCTCTGACCCGCAATGAAGATATAAAACTATCCTATGCCCCTGGTGGCTGCCTTAAGATAAAAAGCGGGCTGGCGGTTGCCCCATACACACTTGGCAGCTGAGTATAGGGAGCGAGCTGCTAGCTATAGACTGAGCTGGAGAGAGGCCAATACAGTTGCTCAGGATAGAAAGGCGTAGAAGGATCTAGTGGAGGCCCTATGCATATCCGGGTTGCCCTAGGATCAACAACATCATGCCCCTGGGACTCAAATCTCCATCCCTTATTTATTTCATGTAAATTGGTTCAGTGGTCAAATTTTGTACCTTTTTAGCTTTCTGCACAGTTTATTTTAATGAATCCTGAAGGTCCTATCCGTCGCCACCTTAGAGAATTCAACCAAGCGGCCATGTCTGCCATTTTCTATACAAAAAAACTCTGCCAATTTTTTCATGTCAAATAAACATCAGTCCATACAATAAATTTGACCACTGGTTATGTTTTTCGCACAGGGGAATGCCTGTCAATGGTCGCTCCGGTTGGTTGAATTTTCTAAGGTCCCCACCTCGATTGTGAGCAGTATGGCAATCGCAGGGACTAATGGAAACAATTACTATGAAAAACCATATTTCCATCTGTCCACCAATACACCGTCCTGACTTTCAACTCGTTGCCAGCTTTCATAGTCACGGGATAGACAGATATAAGTGTTAATGTTAGGATATTTTGGTGCGGAAACCAGCTACTTACACCTATAAACAACCAATGACTGAAACATTGGTATTTGACTTAATCCGTTAAATGGCCTTATGTTAATCGTAAAAATACTCAAAACAGTATTTTGTTACTTGTTTTGCTGAGAGACTAACCTGTTTTCATTTAATTTGGCATTTTTTGCATGTTTTTGACACACCTACTTACTAATAATTTAAGAAATAAAATTCATTATGCCATTTTTGAGTGAGAAAAAAAGTGAACTCTGAGAAGCATTGAACTCATATTCAGCAGATTGTGGGAAAAAGTGAATTTTGAAAAGCATTGAATTATACAATGTGTTTGGACACTTATGTTGGAGCCGTTAACCACGTGTAGTATAGTATGATACATTTCATCGACGTATCAACCCCCATACCATTTTTTTTCAACGATTTTTAAACTGGACTCCTATAAAATTTTGTGGCGTTACACTATACCGCACTTGATAAATTAACCATTATTTTTGAAAATATCCGTCGCACATGTTTCAGCAGCTTAAAAACTGGGGCATACATATCGGTCAAAAATGTCGCAAAATGTTTCCACAATTACTCAAAAATTAAAAAGAAAAAGAAAAATTGTCTCCAAAAACGACTTTTTTTACATTGCATTTTTTATGAGGTTGTTGACCTGTAATTTTTTATTGTTAGCAGACGAGTAGTACAGTCACCGGCAATAGTATCTTCCTACATACTCTCTTATGGCCCTACAAATAAGAGCGTGTCACATAGTTTTGCGGCCTTCGTGTAGGAAGATACTATTGCCGGTGACTGACTCTGACAGTGAATCTGCAAAAAATTTTATTCATTATTTTAAACAAAAAAGAACCGACTTCACTAAGCAATCCACCTTTCCAACACCAAATACTCGAGCTGCTGTAAAAAATACTCAAATCACTACAGGTGTGCCTATAATAGTTGAAGAGTTCCCTCGATTTCTCCGGGATCCCATCATCAGATCCTGAACTGGTTACAATGGGACCAACAAACAAAAAAAGAATTTTCCAAATCGGTCCGGCCGTCTTCGAATAATCGGTGAACATACAATAAAAAATAAAAAAAAATAGCAAAAACAAAGATCCCAACGAATTGATAACCTCCTCCTTCGAAATCTTGAAGTCGGTTGAAAATCATAGTGCAAGCTTTAACATTTCACATGTCACCTGAGTCCAAACAAGGCATTCTTTAATAAAATCAAGTGATAATTGGACTGGTAATTGCTACTTTACAAAGTGAACCCGAATTATTGTCGTGTAACTTGTTTAGTTGCTTCGCCGTAGAGAGCCTAGCGAAAGTTGACTGTAATACTCTGTGTTGTATGAGTTTAATTTTTCAACCGACTTCAAGATTTTGAAGGAGGAGGTTATCAATTCGACGGGACCTTTGTTTTTGCTATTTTTTTTTTTTTTTTTTATGTATGTTCACCGATTATTCGAAGACGGCTGGACCGATTTGGAAAATTCTTTTTTTGTTTGAAAGAGTATACTTCACAGTTGGTCCCATTGTAACCATGTCAGGATCTGATGATGGGATCCTGGAGAAATCGAGGGAACTCTTCAACTATTATAGGCACACCTATGGTGATTTGAGTATTTTTTACAGCAGATCGAGCATTTGGTGTTCGAAAGGTGGATGCTTAGTGAAGTCGGTTCTTTTTTGTTTAAAATTATTTATTTATCGTATGGCTAGAAGTAGTGGGAAAGCGGATGATAAAGAAAATCCAGCGAGTGCTGCGAGGTCCAGATGGGACAGTGCAGCTGCCAAGTTTGTTACTCTTTTTGTAACACCCAGGGATCACGTGTAGGGTTGTCTAAGGTGTTTAATGTAAGTGTAATGATGAGAAGACATGGATCTCTTTAAATTGTATCACTAAATAACCTAGTATATAGTACAGGTACCTAGTACCTAGTGTACCTACAAGTTCATGGAACAAATTTTTGTAAAGATATATTCATCAAATCATCAAAATCGGTTTAGTATGTTGAGAATATAAGTATTTTAGGTGTGGGGAAGTTACTGTAAAATAAGATTATTTTAAGAGTGCAGTTGCAGAAATACCTTCTCTCTATATTAATTGAACTGGTATTTGATAAGTTTTATCTTTCTCGCACCTACATTTTCGCTCCATTAAGTTTGGCATTAAGATTAGACTGTACAAGTGTTGAATTAATTACAACTGCTACCAAAATCAAACATGTTTAAAAGGATATTTAAACTCAATGAAATAAAGAATGTTTTTAAACAAATCCCCAAACGTATGGTAAACCAAACAAAACATGCTTGGCAACCATTCTGTTATCTCACACAATTATAAAATAAACATAACTACAGTAACTTATGTATGTAAATTGCGAGGTGGTCACCACATGTAGATAACGTGTTATCGTGCTAAGTTTTAAAGATCACGCAGTCAGTTACACTCCGGCTTTCGGCAGCGGCGTTCGTGGCCAAATTATTGAAGAATCAGACGTACCAGAGCGTAAACCGGTTCTTTGCCTTTCTCTTAGCGAGCATTAGAACTCGTTTTAGTCCCATTTGGAGTCTAAAATAAACTATTCGCTACTCCAACGTGTCTTGTATGCGCGCGGACTTGCGCCGTATAAATAAAAAAATAACGAATTGTCATTGTCAAATTCAAAATTTAAAAAGTTTATTTTGGCTGTCGCTGTCAAGATTTGCGGCGATTTTGGAAAATTTTAGTGTATTTTTTACAACAAAATCGTGTTTGTTAAATTTTGGAGTGAATTGTAAAAGAAATGGCGTGTACAAAATGTTTGATTGCCGACGGCAAGCCGGTTAAAATGGTATGTATTATTTCTTAATTAGATAGATACCTACATACTAAATTATACCTTACTTTAGGTACATGTATAATTTTGATATACGACTGCCTGATAAGTTGATAACGCCTACAAAAGTAACCATTGTTTCTTGCCTAGTTAAGTCCGTGTATGTTATTGCATGTTTTAGTGAAAACGCCTAAGGAAGGAGTGTTTTCTCCTCTTTTACTATTACGAAGGTAATTCTTATTGTCGCATGCTTCTGTTGTTTCTCCAATAAAGAAAAATAAAAAATAAAAATTGCTATTAGTTCAGTTAAATATTCTATAAAGGTAAAAAAAATCTACATTGATACTAGGTACGTAAGTAACTAACGTAGATATTTATCAGGCTTAGGTAATGTACCTACCGTTGATAAGAAAAAAACATCAGAATTCACAACTTAGAACTCTCTACGTTGGTACCTATACCTACTATTTTTTTATAAATATATATCAACATATAATCGAATACATACCTTACATACAGGGTCGTGTCTATGTCCATACCGTAAACACGATAAAATGAAAGTTTTTAGGGTTCCGTAGTCAACTAGGAACCCTTATAGTTTCGCCATGTCTGCCCGTCCGTCCGTCCGTCCGCGGATAATCTCAGTGACCGTTAGCACTAGAAAGCTGAAATTTGGTACTAAATAATATGTATATCAATCACGCCGACAAAGTGGTAAAATAAAAAGTGGAAAAAAATGTTTTATTAGGGTACCTCCCCTATGCGTAAAGTGGGGAGTGATTTTTTAGGGTTCCGTAGCCAAATGGCAAAAAACGGAACCCTTATGGATTCGTCATGTCTGTCTGTCTGTCCGTCCGTATGTCACAGCCATTTTACTCGGAAAGTATACGACGTATCTGAATAAAATTTAAACATAAGGTGTAATTTGTATGCCACTACTTAGTTATGTAGTTAAATTGGAAAAAAAATGTTTTTAGGGGGGGGGGGGCGCTCCATACATGTAACTAAATTTAAAAAAAATGTTTAACCAAATATTAACATGTGACACATCAATCGATAGGTGTTTAAAAATAACATTGAGGTTTTTTTTATCATTTTGTGATTAAGTGCATATTTTCTGAAATAATCGCTTCGAAAGTCAGAAAATTTGTGTCCCCCCCCCTGTAACTTTTGAACCGTAAGTCCCAAAAATATAAAAAAAATTGAGGAGATGCGCCTTATCATATACTTTCTACGAAATTTGTTTTGAAGATTATCAGTTCAGCCATTTTTGAGTTATCTCCAAAAAACTTCCTCCATAGGCATCAGATACGACCTTTTGGTATTAGTTTGGTTCTTATTCCATTGAAGGTACGGAACCCTCCTATGCGTGGTCCGACACGCACTTGGCCGGTTTTTCCTCGTAAACGCGTAGAGGTATTAAATTGAAATTCATATCAAATACTCAGGTATATAGTACCTTTAAGCTGTAACAAAATCAATTGTCTATGTCAATGCAATGGTTGAACTTTTACTTACATACCTACAGATTTGTACGGAACCCTCGGTGCGCGATTCCGACTCGCACTTAACCGGTTTTTTTTTTTTTTTTCATTTCAACCCTAACGTGTGATATATTGTTGGATAGGTATTTAAAAATGAATAGGGGTTTACTTAAAATCATTTTTTAATAATGTAAATATTTTCGGAAATAATCGCTCCAGAAGTAAAAAAAATGTGTGTCCCCCCCCCCCTCTAACTTTTGAACCATAAGTTTTAAAAATATGAAAAAAATCTCAAAAGTAGAACTTTATAAAACTTTCTAGGAAAATTATTTTGAACTTGATAGGTTGAATAGTTTTGAAAAAAAATACAAAATAATTTCTGAACTAAGTTTGTAATTTAACCGTATAAGCAGGTGTTTATTGTACCTGTAATTTCTACAAAATGACAATGAAATGACGTGCTTTCAAATAAAGTAAAAACGGTGAAAATCGGTTCACGCAATAAATAATTGGGTACTTTCCTGGGTAATAAAAATATAATTCTATTTAGTCCGTCAGTTAGATTATCAAAAAATATTGGACACGTATTTTTTATTTTGTCAATCAAACAAACATTGGTGAAGATATAGCCCGTTAAAGTTCCGCGTGACGTCACATTATACTAAAAATTGTACTGAAATGTGACGTCACGCAGAACTTTAACGGGCTATATCTTCACCAATTTTTGACTGATTGACAAAACAAAAAATACGTGCCCAATATTTTTTGATAATCTAACTGACGGACTAAATATATTTTTTTAGGAAAGTAGCCAATTATCCATCGACATATAATATCAAGACGAGTAAAGGCAAGCAAAGTTCATGTGAAAACACGACCCATTTTCACGTTTACAACACTAAAATGTCTTATGTCTTATTAACCAATCAAGTACTCATTCTTTAAGCATATTTTTTGTGTTAACCTTCATTCCGCAAAGGTTTCATTCCATTTCACCAATAAGAAAAGTTGCCGTGTTGTGTGTGGTCAAAATCAATTTGACAATGAAGTTTAATTGGACAGGAGATACTCAAATGAAATAACTGAAATGTCAAGTTAACATATAATAAATACGCCTAAGTTTGACGTGAATGGGTTCACGTAATAAATAATACTGCAATCAATTAACAATTTATTTTTTAGTGCATTCTTCATTACTTATGTAATATACGTAAATTTAATCGTTCTTGGAATAAGGAATAATATGAAAGCCTTCTATACATCTTTCATTTCAAAAGTGCTTAATGACATTATAGGGACTTACATACTACAAAATAAGCATGAATTAAATAAAATAGTAAAGATTTTGAACTTTTTTACAATTTTATAAATCCGTTACCTTTGGGAGACCCTTTTGGTCTCGAGCAACATAATGCAGACTAGAAAATAATACCTTCAATATAAATAGTTAAAATTCTCTTTGCTTCCTCGTTTTTTAGGACTAAAAAAATAACGGATGAGTACTATTTATTTTAGCAGGTTAGGGAAATATACAAAGATAAATTTACATTTTGTATCCATTTTTTTATACTGCAACGCAACTGCAAACAGGCATACGGCTACTGATGGTAAGCAGCTACCGTAGCATGTAACTCCAGAGGTGTCTCATGTGCGTTGCCGACGCTTTCATATAAAAGAGGATTTACTGTGTTGACAGCTAAAGGGACAAGAGGATCCCCCGTCGTCAACACACTGCATCCTCTGAGCTCTCTGGCAACCTTACTCACCGGCAGGAACACAACACTATGAGTAGGGTCTAGTGCTAATTGGCTGTGGTTTTCTGTAAGGTAGAGGTAGTTCCCCAGTCGGCCTCTGCTCTAGATTTGATAATTAAAGACTATGCTATGAAGTTATAGCATTCATTATTAATGAAAAATAAGTGTCATACCTATTAGTCAGTTGTACTAGAAATGGCACGGCCAGAATGGTATGATTTTACCAGAGTAAGTATAGTAGGTACTAATTCGAAGGGTTTTGTTTTGTCGATTTCGTTGACTTTACTTAATATTAGTGATTTGAAAAAAAAAACAACCTTTATGAATTTACTTTGGACTTACTTATGGCTTTGAACATAGTCCGAATCCAAGAAATGAATACTGCAAATTCTGCAGTTGGGTTTTGCCTTTCAATTCGAACCGCAGGAATCCATGCATGCCTTCTTACTTCGTTCTTGGGGAAACTTTAAACATACACATGAAGAATACTGTTGAAGTCATCATTATAACAGAATTTAAATTATATTTAGTAGGTAAGTAAAACCGACTGAGGTGGCATATTCGGATTGTTTATTAAGTACGTCTCTCTCATATTCCCAATATATGAGTACAAGGGAGACATTTCGATATTATCAAAGTAGTATAATATTGATAAAGATTTATTCCAAGGACCCATACTGTATATCGAAAAAAACAAACTGAAAAGATTCTTCGCTAACAACGGAAACCTAACTGCTATTACTACAAGGTAATACTTATTAAACATTCATTATACTTTTCCTCAAATGAGTTATGTTTACTTTTCCAAAACTTATATTGCATAACATCGACCAAGTCCGTAATGTATGAGAATATCTAAGCGTGATTTACTTACCAATGAAAAGAAATATCACCATCTTTGGCGCCAGTGTGGCTCCTGCACCAATGCACGGCACAAGCCGGCATTTTAATACCGATATATTACCGAAATTTCATGGACCGAAAAAACTAATATTTTGACGACATGACAATTTCAAAATGTTTGACATGACATTAGGGCACCGCTGTCACGAGCTCCGCCCACTTTGGCACCAGGAAAGTGGAGCACATTTTGAGCGTTGATTACGCTTCCTTACTTATTATTCTTCCAAGCAATTATCCCATAAAAATCATCTTCCATACTTTAAGCTCGCGCGCAATAGTTTACTTAATTTGCCGATAGATGTCGCTGTACGTGGAACGCTCATATCATATCCTACATGGCGGTGTTATTTTAACTCTTAAGTGGGGACACTTACTGTGACGGACGGAAAACTGCGGAACCCTACACTGCTGAGCGTGGCCCGACACGATCTTGACCGGTTTTGAAAACTACCAACGATATTATAAAACATGAGAATGAGACACGCGTAAACGTACAGAGATTTCCGCTGAGCAACACATCAATCTTTTACCGTGATTTTTTTACGTATAGTTAATTTTATAATTACATTTAATCGAAGAACCTCCTACCTAATCTTAGTCTTGCTTGGAGTCCTGCAAGAACAGAAGACAACTATCCAGGCGCGGATACAGAGATGGGGGGGGGGGGGGGGGGGCAACAGGGGCAATACTAGGGGGGGGCCATAGGTACGGACCGCGTTTTTTTGTGAAGGAAATTGCCCCCTTTCCCCCCCAGAACGAACCGCGCTTGCAACTATCTGTGAGAGTGAGAAAGTAATCATACCGATTTAAAGTAGCATGACGTTTCAAGATCGCTGGAAACCGTTGACTGCCCAGCAAGTGGATGTTGTATTGTGTCAGTTTACATTTTTTTTCCAATAGTTTGGAGCGTCACGTCTTCTATTGTAGATATACTGAAATCACAGAATAACTAATAATTGTCTTGTATAATATATACAAACTATGTATTTTTTGTACGCAGCGCAAGGAAAAAGACACGATGGGCGAACTGGATGTTCCCGATGACAAGCTGTATGGAGCCCAGACTGTCAGGTCCATCATGAATTTCCCCATCGGTGGCATCGAGGAGCGAATGCCGGTAAGTTAAGACTAATTAAAGTAATACTTAAGACACGATGGGCGATCTTGACGAGCCCGATGACAAGCTGTATGGAGCCCAGACTGTCAGATCCATCATGAATTTCCCCATCGGTGGCATCGAGGAGCGAATACCGGTAAGTTAAGACTAATTAAAGTAATACTTAAGACACGATGGGCGATCTTGACGAGCCCGATGACAAGCTGTATGGAGCCCAGACTGTCAGATCCATCATGAATTTCCCCATCGGTGGCATCGAGGAGCGAATACCGGTAAGTTAAGACTAATTAAAGTAATACTTAAGACACGATGGGCGATCTTGACGAGCCCGATGACAAGCTGTATGGAGCCCAGACTGTCAGATCCATCATGAATTTCCCCATCGGTGGCATCGAGGAGCGAATACCGGTAAGTTAAGACTAATTAAAGTAATACTTAAGACACGATGGGCGATCTTGACGAGCCCGATGACAAGCTGTATGGAGCCCAGACTGTCAGATCCATCATGAATTTCCGGGTCGGTATCAAAACGACTGGATCTGAAAATGACCGGTTCTCATGAGGATGGGATCTTAAAACGACCACAATAGCAGAAAGCGTATATCTCAGTATAACATGGTAGCAAAACGACTACCTTGCAAAAGGTCTTCGTCGCAGAATGATTTAGTATCAAAACTACTAGTTCGCAAAAAGACCACCTCGTGGAACGTCTATATCTTTAAATGCCTTTGTAGTGAAATGACTAGATCGTAGAAGAACTGAATCTCAGAATGGCTCAGTAGCCAAAATACTTGTTATTGAAAGAACATAAACCATTTATTTTTTTATAAATCCAGTGATACCTGTCAGCCGGGTTTAGGGACTTGACGACCTGGGGCCCGTTTCTCGAAAGCTTGTAACTTGTATTACATACATACCATAAAATAAATATATTAGTTTTTAATATTTTTTGTTTTATTTTTTATGGTTTGAAGCACGTTTGAAGTAATCCTTTTACATATTTTCAATAGCTGACCTTAAATTTAAGATCTCCTTTTCATTGTTTTATACTTAACTAGCTTTCCGCCCGCGACTTCGCCCGCGTATAATACGGTACAATCAACGGCAAAAACATGGTTTCCTGTCGTTTGACCAAAAAATGTTTAGCAAATTGACACTTGGCAACCAACTACTGGCAAAATTATATTTTTACAAATCTTTTTTTTACAACAACATTATTGACAGATTATTGTCTTAACCAAATAATTAACCAATAAACTTTCTTTTTATTAAAGTTTATTTGACAAATGCATATTTAACAACAAAGTTAACTAATAAACCTACCATTGGCTTAAAAATGTTTGCCATAATGTATTATTTGACATGTGATTTTGTAACAGTCAATTAGTAATTTATAATAAGGGTCGAAAATTCTACCTCTGAAAAATTAGTTGACAGCTATTGCATGGAATAAAAACGAAATATACTCCCAGAGATATGTAGGTTAGGGTTATTTATTTATGACCCTAAAAATGGACGGACCATGCTTATAAAGTATGCATATATTGAAGTATGTTTTTTTTCTCAAACATACCCCGAAATGTATGCGTTAATGTCACGAAATGAAGCCATACGCTGAAAACCCTTTTTTAGATTTAAGTACGTAACCTTTTACAATTTTTGAAGTCTTCAGCTCAAAAAAAAAGTTTCCGCCATACAAACTTTGCACCCCTGTTTGATCCCCTTCGGGGTGGAATTTCTAAAAATCGCGTCTTATCCCTTGTTTACGTCATAAAAAAAGCTCTGTACCAAATTTGAAGTTTCTAGTTCCAATAGTTTCGGCTGTGCGTTGATGGTAGATCAGGACTTCTTCTTTTATATATATTTATTTTATTTTATTTTATTTCATAGGAAAACTTACAGCTAGGGTAACAAGATAGGCAGTAATGTAGAAACAGTGAGCCAATTAAAAGTTTCCACAGGTAGATAATATAGATAGAAGATAGATAAATATTATAGCTATATTGATAACTAGTCGTTTTGATACCAAGAAACGTAGACGTTCCGCCACTTGGTCTTTTTGCGATCTAGTCGTTTTACTACTAAGGCATTTAAAGATGTAGACGTTCCACGAGGTGGTCTTTTTGCGAACTAGTAGTTTTGATATTAAACCATTCTGAGACGAAGACCTTTTGCAAGGTAGTCGTTTTGCTACCATGTTATTTTGAGATATAGGCTTTCTGCTATTGTGGTCGTTTTGCGATCCCGTCCTCATGAGAACCGGTCATTTTCAGATTCAGTCGTTTTGATACCGACCCGAATTTCCCCATCGGTGGCATCGAGGAGCGAATGCCGGTAAGTTAAGACTAATTAAAGTAATACTTAAGACACGATGGGCGAACTGTAAGTGCCCTATGACAAGCTGTATACCGCCCAAACTGTCAGGTCCATCATGAACTTTCCCATCGTTGGCATAGAAGAACACATGCCAGCTCCTACGTCTACTTATAACTACCAAAAAGGCGCATAACGGGTGATAACAAAAAAATGAGACTCATTTTCTTTAGTCATAAAAATTAAACTATTTACGTAAACAAAATAGTTTGTTTATGAAGTTGTGGCGGTGTCTTAGAGGTTCTTTAATTTTGTTTATATTATTTTTTCAAGCACTTGTATTTGTAAAAAATGGTGTCGAAACAAGAAGCTATGCGAAAATCCCTTGTACTTTTTTATATTTCAAACTTAAACATGGACAAAAACCACTGTGTATGTCATTTTAGTAAAGGAAAATGTACCCGTATCTACTATTTGTAGAATTCTTACATCCCTGACTGTAGTCTACAGAAATGGTAGCGGGAGATTAGCAAACATAATGACCAAGGGAAGACTGAACAAACAGAATTGCATCTTCAATGATGATGATTCCACCAGCCAACGAGTTGCCACGAAAAATTTCAAGTTTTCCAACGGTACCTACATTTGTTGATGTTTAAAAAGATAGGTCTAGAATGTCGCTAGCAGATAAGATTACTAGAATACATAGATCAGCAAAAATACATTTTATATCACAGTGTCGCTGGACGATTCGAATTCACACATGAAAATCATAAATTTTAGACATCGAGTGAAAATGCGATACTTCAAATTTTTTTCACAATTTGGCTGGATGCAAAATATTTTTTAGTCATGTCGTAATTTAGTATTTAAACAATCGGAGAGCTGAAAATTTTACCCAGTTGATAAAAGGGATCAAGGTCATATGTCACAAAAGGGAAAAACATACCGTCCAACGATCTTGTTCGGATATTGTGTCTGAACTTTGACGAACAGCTGACCACGGGCCCTATTCTTATGTCCATTGATGGTTTTGTAAATAACTATTATGTGTGAATTGCTTAAGAACATCCAAAACTCAAAAAAAGTCAGAGAAAAATTTTTTTTTCGCCTCTGAAAGAATTCTCATTTTTTTGTTATCACCCGTTATATGAAAAGATTAGTATTTTTTGCCATTACTACAATTTATTACATATTCATATCTGAAATTTCATTTGTTACGACGATACTTTGCGTATCTCGTTAATAGAATTTCACACAAAAATAGCGTGTGCATTTTTCCAAGAAATGAAAAATTATGATTTATCTTTTATCAGTTTTATCACTTAAGACATACCTTAAATTCGTCGTTCAATTATAGAAAGAAAGAAAAAAACGTTTATTCGTGACGTAATACTTAAGCCTAATAAATGGTACACATGTACTTAATGAATAAAACTAAACGATACATTTGTCACAAAATGGTCCCGACTCAGTGTGGTGCTAGCTTGGAGGGACAGCGCTGTATTATATTGTTCAATTAACTTTAACTTCATACACACAGCCTTAATGCCGGCTATCTTAAACTCTAACAAAGGTAAGAAATCAAGAATACTTGCCTGCTATAAAATCTATCTATTTTCAGATTACAAAAAGATGTGGCTAAGTATATTTTTTCCTTATATCGCGATTTTAATATTTACTTCAATTAAATTTATTTATTTTGTATAAAAAATAATTTCGGAAAATTGGTCAACGTCTTATAAATTCATTAATACCGACACGATAGTAATAGTTTAAAAAACGCAATTGTATACCAAAAGCTAGACCCGAAGTCACCTTGATAATAATTGTGTAGCGCCATAGACCCTGCCCCACTTTCTATCTAGTTTATAATGTATGTTGCTATTCAGTACGCAATTACGTATGACGTTACGAATTGACAGTATTGCTTAATGTTTCTATACCTATTCGTCCTTTGTCTCGTAGTTGTATCGTTTTTTGCAACTCTATTATTTAAAAGCTTATACTATAAACATATATAGATGCCATATACAAAGTAAAAAGTGGCCTAGGCATCTTCTGCCGCGAATGCAGAAGACGCTGGTTCGAACCCAGCCCTGGGCACATGAGGACTAGGTCACTTTTTCCTTTGTATATGAATAAATAAATATTATAGGACAATCTTACACAAACCGACCTAGTCTCACAGTAAGCTCAATAAGGCTTGTGTACTAGGCGACAATATATATAATAGATGGATATTGATAAATACTTAAATACATAGAAAACATCCATAACTCAGGTAGAAATATCTGTGATAAACACATAAATAATTGCCCTTACCAGGATTCGAACCCGGGACCTCCTGCTTCGTAGGCAGTGTCACTACCGACTGGGCTAGGAGGCCGTTAAACATCACACCATCTACATTTATAATTTATATATTATATAGTAGTGTGTTTATTTAAAATAAACAAATCAAAATATTTATTTAAAATAATTTGATTTGTTCTCGAGTTGCAGTTTATACTTTTTTTTTATACCAAACCAAACAAGCATACGGCCCGCCTGATGGTAAGCAACTACCGTAACCTATGGACGCCTGCAACTCCAAAGGAGTCACATGCGCGTTGCCGACCCTTTACAAAAAGGAGGATTCACTGTGTTGACGGCTAAAGGAACAAGAAGGTCCCTCATCGTCAACCCACTGGGTCCTCTTTGAGCTCTTACTGTTATACTGTTTCTCTCTCATATTTTTATCTACACTCATACTGTAAGTACTCTAAAATGCGTTCAAAAACCGTAGACAATGACAAGCATTACAACAAACGATTTAACTATGATAAGTGTCTTATCTGCGGCAGTAACGTAATTTTAACGTTGCATGCTCAAATATTGTTAAGCAATGAGTTTCAAATTTGGAACATCGACTTTGATAACATAATGTTACCGCCATGGCCAACTCGATTGGTCCCGCGCGAGCGCCGGCACAATCGAGTAGGCCATGACGGTACAATGGCGGTCATTCTATGGTTTCCGAACACTTAATTTAATATATATAATATGAGTGTAGATAAAGCAGTGTATGCAACTGTACGTAATTAGGCCTTAAAACACTCGTGTGATCTTATTATGAAATTCGCCTGCGGCTCATTTCATAAAACCACACTCATGTTTTAAGGACCCTTATTACGTAACAGTTACATAAACTACTATTATAACCCAAGTACCCCACCAGTCAATTCATTCAAATATGAAAGGTTAGCAAAGGTCAGTTACATTCACACAAAACAAATGATGTAAGTAATACAAAACAAATGGAATCCGAACGCAACGACCGCTATCTGTTATAACCACAGATATGGTGCGGTCATGTCAAATTAAAAGTAGGTTAAATGTTGATTGGAAATATCGTTTGTGGTTTAGGAACAATCTACAGCTTAACAGTGGTTAGGACTGATATATTGAAATATATGTGTTCAAAAAAATTACGGGTACACTAATTACTATGTTTATTTGTAGAACTGGTTACTCACATGCTGAAATCATTGTTTGCCAATTATTAAACTAGTTTCAAATGTATAATCATCAGCAATAAAGTTAATGACAGGCAAAAGAGTTTCTTCCTCCTAGCGTTTTTCCCGGCTTGGGGTCCGCTTGACAACCTAATCCCATGAATTGGCGTAGGCACTAGTTTTTACGAAAGCGACTGCCATCTGACCTTCCAACCCAGAGGCTCTTGCCGACAGCCAAAAGAGTTTGGTCTGTCATATTGTTTTTAGGGTTCCGTAGCCAAATGGCAAAAAACGGAACCCTTATGGATTCGTCACGTCTGTCTGTATGTCTGCCCGTCCGTATGTCACAGCCATTTTACTCGGAATACGACGTATCTGAATAAAATTTACACATAAGGTGTATTCTGTATGCCGCTACTTAGTTATGTATTTAAATTTAAAAATATAATATTTTAAGGGCGGGCGCTCCATACATGTAACTAAATTTCAAAAAAATTGTTTTTACCAAATATCAACATGTGACACATCAATCGATAGGTCTTTAAAAATAATATTGAGGTTTTTTTGATCATTTTGAGATTAAGTAAATATTTTTTGAAATAATCGCTTCGAAAGTCAGAAAAATTGTGTAGCCAGAAATATTTTTTGGACTTACGGTTCAAAAGTTACAAGGGGGGGGGGGGGCCCTTGTAACTTTTGAACCGTAAGTCCAAAAAATATAAAAAAATTTGAGGAGATGCGCCTTATCATATACTTTCTACGAAAATTGTTTTGAACATTATCGGTTTAGCCAGTTTTGAGTTATCTCCAAAAAACTTCTTCCACAGGCATCAGATACGACCTTTTGGTATTACTTTGGTTCTTATTCCATTGAAGGTACGGAACCCTCCTATGCGTGGTCCGACACGCACTTGGCCGGTTTTTTTATCGTATGGCTACATGTCACTGGATATAGAAAGCATTTCTTCCCTGGGGTAGTAGTGGGAAAGCAGATGATAAAGAAAATCCAGTGAGTGCTGCGAGGTCCAGATGCGACAGTGCAGCTGGACAGTGCAGCTGCCAAGTTTGTTACTCTTTTAGCACCACCCAGGGATCACGTGTAGGGTTGTCTAATGTGTTTCCTACGGACGTAGAGTAACATTGATCCCCATGATGTCATATTGCTGTATTTACTACCATTTAACTCAACAGACGAGTTCAACGACTTTCTCTTTTCAGTATCCCGTCATCGTGGCTTTTGGTATCCTGAAGAAAGCCGCCGCCAAAGTTAACATTGAGTTCGGCCTCGATAAAAAAATCGGTGAGAATCTTTTGGTCACTTTCTCACTTGACTTATCTTTGATTTATCAAAATCTTTATCTTCTGATTCACATTTAAGTTGGGGCCAGACGTCATACAACCACAGCCCTCTGCCACGAGACCTTGGCAGAAAACAGAGATTTTAAACCATGTAGCCAGTGGTTGGTGCCAAATTCTACATGACCTTTAAACGCCCTTGGTCGCTAGGTGTGCTCTGCCAACCATTCGCAGAAGCGGTTGGTTGGTTGTCAGCCATGTAGCCGCTCGCTTCAACAACTCGCAATCGGCTATCTGCCGTCTGGCCCCAACTTAATAAAGAACGAGTGTATTCAAAATTTAATGTATGTCGGTGAAAAATGAATATGATTCATAGGAAAAATTATATTCCCATCTATTCCCGGCGGGCACTGATGGGCATGGGCACTTCATCCTAACTTTTTTTTACGTAATGCAGCGGATGCCATAATGCAGGCGTGCGAAGACGTCATCTCGGGCAAGCTGTACAAGGAGGGACACTTCCCTCTCGTGATCTGGCAGACCGGCTCTGGCACCCAGTCCAACATGAACACCAATGAGGTAGGCGTCATCAAGGCAGTAATAATTTTAAACCAGGAAATTCTTGCAACGATAATTACGTTCTCGAAATTGTTAGTCGAGTCGTCTTTAAACTGACTTTACTTTCTTATGTTAATATATGCGCTACATATTAACAAAAACCTCCATTATCGATTTACATAAATACTAAAATTAGATAGTCTTTCTGTCTAATTTTCACGACTTGCATACTTTTACACAATATATATTTTATCAGTCTTTTTCTGCTGAATTTAGTCATGTGTAAAGCGGCCTTAAATAAAAAAAGATTGTGGCTAATGCATCGTATCGTATTATGTAACATTTTATTGTTATTCTACAAAGGCATAAATAACACGATAATGATAAGCGAAGTATTTCAATGGCGCAAACAATGCTGCAATAAATCGCATTGTTTCTTTACATATTTAATTTAGTTTCTCTGTACAGTATAGGTGAAAACGATGTGTATTCTTAAATGTAAGAATTTTAACCGGTTCTAACTATTAAACTCGAGAGAAAGGAAAATAAACGAGGAGTAGACAGTTTCACGATTTCTACGTGAAGTGGTCACAGCAGTAGCAGACAGTCAATTCCTTAAAATTTCCAGGTGATCGCCAACCGAGCTATCCAAATTCTCGGCGGCAAGCTAGGCTCCAAGAGCCCCGTTCACCCGAACGACCACGTGAACAAATCCCAGAGCTCCAACGACACATATCCTACAGCTATGCACATCGCTGTGGCCATGGAGCTGAGGGACAGGCTCATGCCGGGAATGTGCGCTTTGAGGGACACCATGGCTGCTAAGGCTAAGGAGTTCGACAAGATAATTAAGATTGGCAGGTGAAACCCCTTTTTTCCTACTGTCGAAAGAAATCATTGACTTTCAAGCACGCTTCTTACTATAAGTCTGCGGTTCCCTCGTGGTAGGGATATAATCGGGTGATGCCCGACATTCAAGCGCGCGAAGCTTGCTTTTACTATGGACGCCTGCGGCTTCTTCAAGGAATATAATCAGGTGAAGCCTGACTTGCAAGAGCGCTAAGTTTGCTCTTACTATAGACGCCTGCGGCTCCCTCAAGGAATATAATCGGATGAAGCCCGACTTGCAAGAGCGCTAAGTTTGCTCTTACTATAGACGCCTGCGGCACCCTCAAGGAATATAATCGGGTGAAGCCCGACTTGTAAGTAGACATGCGAGCCGGGTGCGAAACAGTCGGCGGCGGCGCGCCTGTAAAATTTTCGCGGCGGCGGCTTCTAGCCGGCGGCTCGTTTTTGATTCCTACCTTAATCTAACTTTTAGGCTGAAATCAAGTAATACTAACAGTTTAAACTTACTATGATAAAGGAAATGCCAATGATGTTGATGACATAACGATTGATCATTTTTGTAAAAATAAAAGAATACATAAATCAAAAAAAAATATTTAGACTATTCAGTCATCTGCGTCTGCATCTGCGATAGCACTGCAGCAGTCTTTGCACACACGATAATTATCGTGGATAAATATAATTTTATTGACACGCTGGGGCATCAGACGTGATCTTTTTGCCGTGAGCACTAGTCCCGCAACAGAAAAGACCCGCTCACTCGGTGTGCTTGTGGCAGGGACACACAGCATCGCTCTAGCCAAAGTTGACAGCAACGGAAAAGAGGTTGTTCTTTTTTTCCAAAAAGATAGCAGGTCGCCATCATAAAGTTCAGTGGGATCAGCAGCTGCTAGATATTTCCACGTTTCTTGATCAATGGCATATTCGTTTTGAAAGCCAATACTGTTGTAAGAGCAATGCTTCTTGGCTAACTTTAACAGCAGCTGAGAAGAGCTTGTGTCCTTTGTTTCACGTACACGTACAGGGACAGTACTAGTGCTGGGAACTTGTTGAGTAGTCTCGCTCTCACTGGTTCCCAGTCCCGCAATATCCTTAAAATACCCAGCCAGAAAAGATGCACGAGTCATATTCTGCCCTTCAAGATACACGTCTATCTCTGTCAGTCCCATGAACCCGTAATCTAGCAGAGCTGCTGCTACGGTTGCTTTTGTTGTAGGGAACCTTTTGTCAACTTGCTTCGTCATATTCCTTTTCAAGGACAGCATGATCAAGGTTTCGTCGTCTGGGAATTAGAATTCAACACATCCTTTATTTCAGACTTGAAAACCAGTGCCACATTCAAGGTGCAAGCTTTCTGGGATGATAAAATCGTTACTGCCTCCCGAAACTTCGACAAAAACTTTACCAAATCTTCCAACACATTCCAGTCAGATTGCGTAATTCTCAAATCAGACTGACCTATTTTTTGAAGCATCTCGTTGATTGGGCCGCGATTGCAGCAGTGGACCATGCTCTCGAGCATTTCTAGTACGCTATGCCAACGAGTTGGTGTTACTGATTTAATACTTGGAACGTGATCCAACCCGCCAAACCGATAGTGCTGTTCATCATTTTGGGTAAATGAATCCTGTTCCTGTTCTTCATCAGAATCAGAAATAGGGTCATTTTCATCATCTTCGATAGTGCGCGCTGCGTTTTCGAGTGAACGAAAGTATTGCACTTGGGAATCGGCTTCTTTTTCTAAATCTGGTAGACGGTACCGTACGGCTTTTACAATTTTTTTGCACTTCGTAACAAGTGCGTCAATTTCGGGTACCTTCTTAATTCCATCAACAGTTACCAAATTATGAAGACCGTGTCCTAAACAAAGATGACTCTCGGTGTTGGCCAGCCTGACTGCTCGCTTTACGTTGGATCCAGCGTCAGTTACGAGGAAGAGCTTCTTGTCGCAAAGTGCAAACTCCTTATTCGTCTCGTCAATGGCTTCCTTTATCTTTTCTCCTGTTTTTTTTCCTTCCATGAGTTCTGTCTTTAGCGTAAGCGTTTTTAACTCGAAATCTGAAAAACAAGTAAGTACTGTAAGTATCAGCCAGTTCAAAAACATAAAATAACAGCATAATACAAACAAACAATCACAAACCGGATGTATGGTAATGCAGAGTAAATGTGATATAGTTGAGGCGTCGATATCCATCAGTTCACAAATCAAAGGTCATTGCCAATTGCAACGCTTTGTCTGCAAGTATTTGATCTTTCACATTTGACAGCATGCTGCAGTATACGCCATCTAATCCCGTACGTCCAACTGTATCACGTGAAGGTAAATCTGCATCGGTCACAATGATGTTGTACTTCTGTAAATTAGTAATAATTGTGAAATTCGGATAATTAGGAAAGAAATCAAGTAGGTAGGTAAGTAAATAGGCAGGTATAGATAGATACCTTGAAGAAGTCAACCATTCCTTCGTCTGAAACTGAATCGAAAGGCAGCCGAGACTTGCAAAACCACAATGCGAGGTCCCTTGCCAAAAGCCATTTATAAGTGCTGCTATTCTGCATGCTTTTAACACCAGCAGGTAGGGAGGTGGTAGATTTGGACATTTTGGACATGCGGTCAACACGAAAAAACGTTTTTATATTACTTTTAGCTTTTTCGCCAACTTCTAACTTAATCTGGTGGTCTTCTCGTAAGTGTCTCAACAAATTTCCAGTACTAGCTGTTCTGCTATAAGCCTTTATTTTTATCCTGAAAAAGCGGAAAGCCTGATCAAATGCAAAAATGCAAACAAGTCACACAAAAAACAAAATTAGACATTAAAGTTGGATTCTCACATGAAGAAAAGAAGAAGAAGGTAGTTAAGTACTTACGATCCAAATAAAACATCGTCACTTGAGTGAGTCTTGCATAGGGTTTGCAATTATCCGGATATTATCCGAATAATACGAATATTATCCGGATAATTCCATACAAATTACTATTCGAAATATCCGACTTGCAAGCCCTAGTCTTGCAGAATCAAGGCAAACGTTACAGAACACTTGATCTTCTATAATTTTCTTCTTTTTGTTGTCATTTTCATCTTGAAGAACTAAATCTCCAAAATACTTCCAAACTGTTTCTTGTTTTTGCATGATAAAGAACACTTATTGATAGTCGTTTCACTTTTATTTTGTCGACGTCCGATCAGGATGCCATCGCGATATTCGTGATCTTAGTTAACCACACGGAGTACCTTTATGCAAGCTAACTAACCGCTTAAATCGGGTAGGAAATCAAAATTTACTTTACACAACCACCAAGGAACATTCGTTTGTATACAAAACAAATTACAAACAATTACAATCAAAGACCGCCAAAGACGGACAACGGCAAGTGGTAGCGAGCCGAGCTGAGCTTAGACGCGAGTTTGCCTTGCGCTGGCCAATCGCGGGCGAGCTTGCTATCAGGATCGCGGACCGCGCGGCGCGAATTTTGAACAAGCCGGCGGCGGCGGCGGCGCGCCACCTCTTCATGGCGGCGGCTAGCCGGCGCGGCTCGCATGTCTACTTGTAAGAGCGCTAAGTTTGCTCTTACTATAGACACATGCGGCACCCTCAAGGAATATAATCGGGTGAAGCCCGACTTGCAAGAGCGCTAAGTTTGCTCTTCTATGGACGCATGTGGCTCCCTTAAGGAATATAATAGGAAGAAGCCCGACTTTCAAGTGCGCTACGTTTGCTCCTACTATGGACGCCTGCGGCTCCCTCAAGGAATATAATCGGGTGAAGCCCGACTTGCAAGAGCGCTAAGTTTGCTCTTACTATGGACGCCTGCGGCTCCCTCAAGGAATATAATCGGAAGAAGCCCGACATGCAAGCGCGCGAAGTTTGCTTACTATAGGCGCCCAATTTTGTTATGATTTGTACAATTCACAGTATTATTTTAAGTTAGAACAACATTTCAAAAATTTCGATCGGATTCATAAAGCTCGCAATGTTTCAAACCATAACCGAGAACCGACAATGATTTTGATTACTTATTTCGTTTTCCAGGACTCACTTGATGGACGCAGTACCGCTAACACTCGGCCAAGAGTTCAGCGGTTACGAAACCCAACTAACGTACGGCATCGAGCGTGTATGCGCTACCCTGCCCCGACTGCACTACCTGGCGCTGGGCGGCACGGCGGTCGGCACTGGACTCAACACACGCATCGGCTTCGCTGAGAAGTGCGCGGCTGAGATCGCTTCACTTACAGGTAAGCTTCTTATGGCTCATGATCGCCTGGTACTTTTGGAACGAGCGGACAGAGATTTTACATCTGGAATGGCTGGATGAGGGTTTTTGCGATCGAGTTTTTCACTAGAACTAGATGACAGCACCATGGCGAGAAGTCTAGCTGTCATAATCCACCAAAATATGTTTAATCTTTTTTTTTATTGGTGCATTTTGACAGCTGCTGTCAAAAAGACCTCGCAAACGCGATCGTAGAAACCCTCATTTTTCCATCCATACATTGGCAAAACTCAGTACTCAGAGGCCCAAACCGTAGCTAGGCACACATAAGCTGTGGTCCGAATCACGCTTACAGCACTCACAGCGCGCTAACGGGCGGACCAAATCACGCTCACAGCGCCAACATAGATGTCGTGACGTCATTGAATGATATCACTTGACAGCGTTTACAGTGCTCACGGTCCTAGGCGTAAGCACCTTGAGCACAAACGTCAAGTTGACATTTTGCATACGTTTGACACATGATTTTCATTAAATTGACGTTGACAGCGCTCACGCAGCCGTTTACGGTGGTCCGAATCAAAACACTACTTACGCGGCCTTGAGCGTGCTAATGATTCGGAACTACTATACTCTGTATCTTTAGGTATTTAAATAAAAGTAAATAAGATCTACCCTCAAATGGCTCCTTAAGGCGACGATATATGCAAACACGTCAAATCGAGGTGTTTTCGTGCAAGGTTTTTGAAGAAAACAAACCACGTTGGAGCATGTATGTTACATTTTCTGTAGGGGCATATAGTTGGGTTCGGTCTACCGATACGTGCTTGGTCTTGTATAACATAATTAGGTATATATATCATCGTTATGAAACTGTTTTGGAGAAAACTTGTCGCAAGTTTTATTTCGGTCAGAAATAATTCTATGTTGCGAAATTAAACATAATTACTTCTTAGCACATTACTAATGTTCTACCGATAACTATAGTCGTATTAAGCGCTTAATAAAGGTTTTAGACGCAAAACCTTGTAGAGCCTGTAATAATCAGAACTATGCAATTGCTGCAATAAAACTTATAGGCGTTTATTCTATTGCAGCCAGAGACATGTTTCATGTGTCAAATTTGAGTAATATGATTAGTAATTTTGAGTGCGGAAATTCGTTCCACATAGCTTAGGTTATAGTACGCTTGCTTACTAAGTAGATATGTCCGAGTTCAAATCTAGGCTGATGTTAACTTTTTTGTTTATTTTTTTATCTCATTTATATTTTCAATCCTGATCCTAAGCGATTTATAGGTATTTTTGGACAAAAAAAAAGTCAAATCATACTATAGTCAAGTTAGTAGTTAGTTTAATCTTTTTATTTTGACTTTTTTACCCAATATATTTAAACTACCAACTTATTAAAGAGACTAATTCATTATTCAATTTTTACAGTGGGTATGGGTACTTTTTACCATAGACGGCTTCGTCCATGTTTTTACCATAATTTATATTACAAGAGTGCGTTTGTTCGAGCAGTTTCCATCCGAGGCGACGTTGCCAGCTTACTCTCATTTGCTCATTTCGCTTCTTGCTTTGCGCTGTTGCAAGCTAGATCTATATTATGATATGAATGACGGATACATTGAATACAATCAAATGCGCTTGAAGTTGAAACACATTCGTGCATTTGTCAGTGATTTGTCCACATCATCGTGTTAGGTTGTATATCTCTCTCTTTACTATGGAATAAGAAAGAAACAATCGGCTCGGCTGTCCCGGCACTCGGCGATGTCTGGTCGCGCCATTAGGTTTATATGGTTTATTGCATGTTCGTTTTCGTACGATTTAAAAGATATGGTGAATTATTAATATTATTATTAGGTAGGTAAGTAGATATGGAATTAATTTAATCGTATAAGTATATATACCAATATAATTTCTCACAATCCCTAAAATGAAAAAAACAATAAGTAAGGTACGATGGGGTAAGACCGGACCATTTTTGAACTAGTTGGTCAGCTTTCAGGGCTGACTTTTATGCTTTACCTTTGTAAAAATTTCTCGAAATATTAATCCTTGTTTCAAATCAGTATGAAGTGTACCTAAGCTGTTTTTCCTGTATAAATTTTCAAAATCTACTCCTTCTACTTAAGATTGGACTATTGAATAAAATGTACTCTTAGTAAGTTTTTAGGTGCTAGTTTTCTTCCACTTATCGATTTTGCCAGCTTTGTAATGCAATAATAAATTTTGAAGTGCCCTTACTTATCGTTCTAGAGCTTATATGGTCTTGTTTAGATTATTATTATACGAGAATAAATCATACTCGAAAGGTTTTTTTATAATAAAACATTTTTTGTAAAAGTGGAGTATGTGTCAGTTTTCCGTCCATACTTATTGATATATTGATATTCAAGTTTTTGAAATAAAAGCTTATAATTAAAATATCAATTAAAGAATAAATAATTATTATCAATGGCAAATTTGACCTCAAAAAGTTTTTTTCATGTAGACGGAGAGCTGGCCACGTCAGATATGACACAATAGTCAGGTTTCATTGCTCTCATTATTGTGTCATATCTGACGTGGCCAGCTCTTAGTCCAATAAATTTGTAGCAGTTTAATCAGGTGGACGGCAACCCGGACGGGAAACTAGCATAACCACCCTATGCACGGTTTCAAATAATAGATATAATTATAAACCGCCTTTATTATGTTAATGTCAACCTTTCAGCATTTTCTCAAACTTTTCAAAAACGAGTGAGTTAAAAATATTGAGAGTGGAAAGACAAGATGTTTCAAACCTTTGAAGCAAGATATTTCAAAATTTAAAAATTTTAAAAAACGCTTTTGGCTATAATTCTTTTTTTTTCCCCAGCCTACTTGAAGAGATATAATACGTATCCATACTAATATTATAGTGTGTCTGTCTGTTAACTCTTCACGCTTAAACCGCTAAACTGATTTAGATGAAATTTGGTATGTATAAGGGGATGAAAACGGAATGGAAGTTTATACGGAATTGTTGCTCCCTGTTGACTTGAAATAGCATACGTGCTAGTTTTATATTTGCTCTTAGATTTTACTAACTAGTAACTTTTATTTTGCGTTTTATTATGTAATTCCATATGGCTCATGTTAATTTCGCGCAGACGAAGTCGCGGGTAAATGCTAGTATTTTAATATTATAATGGATTTTGATATGATAAAACTTTTGAAATAGATGGCAATTAACCAAAACTAACCCAAAAATGTACCCAAAAAACCGTGACGACCCTATACACGACACGATACATCTAATCTATACTAATATTATAAATGGGAAAGTGTATGTGTGCGTTTGTTTCTTTGTTTGTCCGTCTTTCACGGAAAAACGGGGCGACGAATTGAAGTGATTTTTTAAATGGAGATAGTTGAAGGGATGGAGAGTGACATAGGCTACTTTTTGTCTCTTTCTAACCCCCCACTTCCCTAAAATGGGGGGTGAAAGTTTGTATGGTTTGTTACCCCGAATTTAACGCGAGCGAAGCCGCGGGCAAAAGCTATTATATGTTATTAACTTACTCGTGCTGACTTTTCGTGTTTTTAATTCTTTTGTGTAATTTCAATTTATAATTCTTATGTGAGACGACAAACGCTTTTATATTTGTCAATTTTTTTATTAAAAAACACTTATGGCATATAAATGAAAATGGTTAAAACATGTTAAAAAATTAATCTTAAACTTTAGGTTGAATTAAGTTATTTGCTTTTTAGCTATGGTTTTCTGTAAGGTACTTCCCCAGTCGAGCTCTGAGCCAGGTCCAGATTTGAGCGTGATAACATTCGCTGAACTGTGCCTTACCACAGTTAGCGAGATAACATTCGGAGTGCCCATACCTCCCTTTTGGACATAACATACCCGTGTCTAAACCTGTTCCTAGTAACCAACTAGGTACCAATTTAAAAAATGTTCACAGCAACAATTAACTGGATCCAGTCTTAAATGCCACGCAAAAACAAATCAAACCATTTTTTGTGACAAACAATTGAATTTATAGAACGAAACTTTTTTGTCTATAAAGATCACATGTATGCGCGACTTCGGCAGCAGATAGCATACATCCTCCATACTACCCTCTTGAACCTGATGTTTATTCAGTGTTGGGCGTAATTTATTAGATGGTACCTACTTTTGTAATGAATTAAATTGCTAATTAAATTACATGAAAATCAATTATATTAAGTGATTGAAATTGCTTGTAATTGATATTACATGTCAGTAGTATTCCCGATTACATATAATTTGTAATTGCAATTACTTTTATCTTAACTACTTTTACTTGTAACTTCGATAATTTGAAATAATATACAAGTTCAATTTCTTTTTGGGTCAGTGGGGGCAGCTACCAGATCCCTCGCTGCAACGCGAAAATGGTCTTAGAAGACCTTCCCTCAATTTCAAATTAATCAATCTTCATTAATTTAAAATTGAGGGAAGGTCTTCTACGGATTTTGGAAAAAAACATACAGGATGCGAGATGAGGTCACATTTGGTAAACTTCTTTTTGATGCCAATCGATCCCATTCTTGTATGGGATCAAAAATAATTTGCGGCTAGAAAAGCCACAAATTGAGAAAAACTTTTCCCATACTTTATGAAAATTGTTTTTTTTATTTTTCACATGCTGCTTTTTTATGCCAGTCGATTCCATTCCTATCGTTTCTAATAGTTTCCTATTATTAGGTAATGTACTAAAAAGCCACAAATTAAATATTTTCCATACATTTACTATAAATAATAAATAAATATTATACGACAATCTTACACAAATCGACCTAGACCCACAGTAAGCTCAATAAGGCTTGTGTTATGGGTACTAGACGACGATATATATAATAGATAAATATGGATAAATACTCAAATACAAAGAAAACATCCATAACTCAGGAACAAATATCTGCGATCAACACACAAATAAATGCCCTGACCAGGATTCGAACCCGGGACCTCCTGCTTCGTAGGCAGGGTCACTACCGACAGGGCTAGGAGATCGTCAAATACGTGATTTTTAGGGTTCCGTAGCCAAATGGCAAAAAACGGAACCCTTATGGATTCGTCACGTCTGTCTGTATGTCTGCCCGTCCGTATGTCACAGCCATTTTACTCGGAAACTATACGACGTATCTGAATAAAATTTACACATAAGGTGTATTCTGTATGCCGCTACTTTAGTTATGTATTTAAATTTGAAAAAAAATATTTTAAGGGGGGCGCTCCATACATGTATCTAAATTTCAAAAAAATTGTTTTTACCTAATATCAACATGTGATACATCAATCGATAGGTCTTTAAAAATAATATTGAAGTTTTTTTGATCATTTTGTGATCAGTATATATTTTTTGATATAATCGCTTCGAAAGTCAGAAAAATTTTGTAGCCCCCCCTGTAACTTTTGAACCGTAAGTCCAAAAAATATGAAAAAATTTGAGGAGATGCGCCTTATTATATACTTGCTACGAAAATTATTTTGAACATTATCGGTTTAGCCATTTTTGAGTTATTTCCAAAAAACTTCCTCCATAGGCATCAGATACGACCTTTTGCTATTAGTTTGGTTCTTATTCCATTGAAGGTACGGAACCCTCCTGTGCGTGGTCCGACACGCACTTGGCCGGTTTTTTAAACTTTTCACTTAACCAACAGTCGCTTTTATTAAGCATACCTACCGGAAGAAACATTTAAGTAAAATGTGAATGTACCTGAAAAAAGCGGCATCGCCATTATATCAAAATGCAACTAGGTACAGGTACATAATAGTGTTGGAGGATGTGTGGTTTGTATTTGCAACTAAAGGATAATTTTCCAGATAGGTAATTGAATTATCCGATGTTCTCCCGATGCGGTCTTATCCCAACGCACTTTACCGTCCTCATTGAAAGCGATTTTGACCATCTCTAATTTCGTTATAGATACTAAAAACCTGGATTTTTCAGAGCAGAAGAGGACATAAAACAAATTAGTTACAAATAATATTATCTTCAGTTAAGTACATTTTATTTGAACTTTTATTTTGAAAGACTTGACACGTACTTGACACATAGAAATATAACCGCCATGATGAATGCTTATTTTGGATATTTAGAATAAAACATTATAATTGTGCGATTATGATACTGTAGGTAATGGCGTGCGTTGGTCAAGTAGTTTTATATTATAGGTTACTTTAATTATTTCGTCATTGATTACCTACATACAATAGTAACTTTAATTAAGTAAGTACACATAAAATGGAATCATTATCAAAGCGCCATCTTACTGTAAAATACCGCGATTGCTTGACTATTTAAACATGTCAACATTGAATTGTCATAGTTCATCTCAAGTATACTAGATGGCAGAAGCGGAAGCTGCGATTATAAAAACGCAAAATGCAGTCGTCAACCGCGATACCCGTCACCTTAAGTACATTTTATTTGAACTTTTATTTTGAAAGACTTGACACGTACTTGACACATAGAAATATAACCGCCATGATGAATGCTTATTTTGGATATTTAGAATAAAACACTATAATTGTGCGATTATGATACTGTAGGTAATGGTGTGCGTTGGTCAAGTAGTTTTATATTATAGGTAACTTTAATTATTTCGTCATTGATTACCTACATACAATAGTAACTTTAATTAAGTAAGTACACATAAAATGGAATCATTATCAAAGCGCCATCTTACTGTAAAAGACCGCGATTGCTTGACTATTTAAACATGTCAACATTGAATTGTCATAGTTCATCCCAAGTATACTAGATGGCAGAAGCGGAAGCTGCGATTATAAAAACGCAAAATGCAGTCGTCAACCGCGATACCCGTCACCTTAAGCCAGTTAAGGGTAGATGAAAATATTACACGATCAAATAATATTGGTTAAAGCCAGGTCGTTAAGTGACAGATCCAGGCAGTTTTGTATTTGATTGGTTAACCAATAAAAGTTATAACTACCCGAAAATGTAAAAATTGTTTGTTTACTTTTATTTAAATACCTAAAGACATAGAGTATATCAGCACTTTTAGCGTTGTAAGTGTGATTCGGACCACGGCTATAGATTGACCCATGCGCTCCCGGAGCGAGTCACTCCACTTTACGGTCCTCGGTTCACCGCGGTAAACCACACCGTAACACTGAGCCGCCGTTGCAGTCCCTCACGGACTACGGTGTTAGCCAAGCGTGATATAGTGCCTTCCTCATCACCACGACGACTGCTCTGTTTTACTGTATACTGCTCTCATTAAATGGGATCATACGAAGCACAACTAACATACAACGGTCAATGTCTGCGTTACACTCCCCCGCCTTCACTACCTGGCACTGGACTCGATCGCTTCACTAAGCTCCTTATGGCTTATGATCGCCTGGTACTTTCCGAGTGAGACGGCGAAGACGAAATCCGTGTACTGCTGGATTTTTTTTAATACCACGACGGTGGCAAACATGCATACGGTTACCGTTAGCAATTACCGTAGCCTATGGACGCCTGCAACCCCAGAGGATTCACATGCGCGTTGCCTACCCTTTTACATCTATAGTTATATACGAAGCTCGGCGAATATTGTGCACAAAATGAGCCACACGCATTGTTTCCAGGCATCCCCTTCGAGACAGCCCCGAACAAGTTCGAAGCGCTGGCTTCCCACGACGCCATGGTGGAGGTCCACGGAGCGCTGAACACCATCGCGTGCTCCCTCATGAAGATCGGCAACGACATCCGGCTGCTGGCTTCCGGTCCTCGCTGCGGGCTCGGCGAGCTCATGCTGCCGGAGAACGAGCCTGGCTCTTCCATCATGCCTGGTGATCCCTTCCCTTCCACAGAAATACGATCCAACGATCAGCTGTCCAGATCCTGAATTCGTGATGTTCCAACTGTCAGACATCGATCTCTAATACAGAATGTGATCTATTATGCCGAAGAAATTGGAATTATTCATCAAAAATGTTGGCCGCGTAAATGGTGATGATTCCTTATCATTTTGCTATAAAAATAGGTATCAAGGAAGTATGAAGACATTGGCATGCGCGGTTTAGTACGATCAGAGACTATACATATATAGACAGCCACAGTCTTAAGTACTTTTTTAGACTGGAGCCTTTCAGACTTGTCTGAAGCGACATCTGAACGAGACCAAAGCTGCCGTACAATGTAGGGCAGAGTACTCTCTGCCCCTCAGCGCCATCTAGTAATTGATAGCGTTACTATTATTACGGTATTACTACGGAAACTTTGGGTTGGTCTCGTGCAGATGGCGCTTCTCACTTGGAGCCTCAAGAAGTTCTTAGACTGTTTCTGTTTATATACTACTAACACTAGTATTATAAGTCTGTAACTAATACCTTATGGATATTAGTCCGAAATAAAAATTATATTATCATTATATATATTTATAATCTGTGGTACTATATTGAGGGTGCTTTCCTTCTTAAAGCTTAATGTTTGTTGCGCTCCCTTCTCTCCGCTACATTTTCTCGGTTACATTCGGGACCCTTTCAGCAATGTAATCTCCGGAATTTTTACTGGCATCTCTTTTTACGAAAATGATTGAACTTTCAAGTTTCCAACACAAGAGATGTTAGGCCTTGTTGTATTTAATCCGGTTTCTGAATCATTGGTACTATTTCATTGAACAGAAAATGATAAATATGAAATGACGTTTTCTACAGAAATTCCAAAATACTTCTTTCTCGTGTGGACTACTATGGAACAAATCACTGTTATGTGGGCGTTTTTATTATTTTTATGCATAAGAAGTATGCTTTCAAGTCAGTACTAATACCAGTCATTATTATTAATCATCTCATTATTATAGACGAAAATCGTTAAGGTAAAAATGTTTTTTTTTTTTTATTACATTGTTCTTGAACGTTGTATTTAATTATAGAAATAACTTATTATTTGATGATATTACTCGAATTATTAAATATAATTTACAGGTCTTATAACTTGTGTTGAAAGTTGTATAGTATAAAAAAAATATATAAAAAAGAAGAAAACGATTGCAACGTTTCGTTTACAAGTTTTGTTTGAGGGTGATTATCATTAATTCTTTTAATTTTTTTACCTATAAAATACTAGACTATCTTGGAAACAATATTAGAATAGAATGTAAATAGTTATAGATGTGGGTAAATATCGTTAGAAGTAAGTTAGATTTCTCCAGTATCCCATTAGATCCTGACTTGGTGACAATGGGACCAACTGTGAAATATACTGTTTCAAACAAAAAAATATTTCCAACTCGGTCCAGCCGTCTTCGAATAATCGGTGAGCATACATATAATCCGGACGAATTGAAAAACTCCTCCTTTGAAATCTTGAAGTTGGTTGAAAATGGTAAGACATGAGCCATAACAGACAACAAAATGTTTTGTTTAGAAAGGTCTGTTAGTCTAATATGGTCGGGTTTTTATCGTTTGTCACTATAGCTGTCACGTTCTAACAAGTATGTAAGTGACGCATGACGTGATGGGCGATATGGCAATCATGCAATTCGTTCTGGTTAATAATTTAGATGTATTTTTTTCTTTTACCTATATTATTTTAGTCATAGCATTCGTGTATAATACCCTTAATTTTAGTAGCTTATAGGGTAAATCGCCAGTAACTGGCCACCTTTTAGTAACTGGCCACCTTATGACTTCTATTTATAGGTGAATAAAGTTCATTTTAGTACAAGGTATAAATTAAGTAAAAATTTCAATAACTGACCACATTTTAGTTACTGGCCAGGTGGCCAGGAAATGAATTAATATTATTAATGAATTCTATTTAAAGGTGAAGAGAACTCATTTTAGTATGAGGAAAATGGCCAGTCACTGGAGATTTGCCTACTAGCCACTCGTTCAATAACTGGCCGCCTCTTACAAAAATGAGTTCTATTCACCTATACACAGAATTCATTTTAGTATAGGTGGCCAGTAACTGAACGGTGGCCAGTTACTGGCGATTTACCCTACAACTTGGGTAGTATTGTATGTATACTAAAGTAAAGCATATATATGTTCCGTAATGTAGTTAAATGAGTATTATACTTCACAGTAAAGCTGTAAAAATAGTCATAATTTTCTAGATTTTTTTTTCCGTTCCAGTGTTTTTACAAGCTATAATGTTTCAGGCAAGGTGAACCCGACCCAGTGCGAAGCGCTGACCATGCTGGCGGCCCAAGTGATGGGCAACCACGTGGCGTGCTCGGTGGGCGGCGCCGCCGGACACTTCGAGCTCAACGTCTTCAAGCCCATGATGGTGGCCAACGTGCTGCGGTCCATCAGGCTGCTCGGTGAGTGTATTTATTTATTTAAACTTTATTGCACAAAAGAAGAACTTGATGTACAAAAGGCGGACTTAATGCCAGTAGGCATTCTCTACCAGTCAACCTTAAGGCAAAGCAGAGAAGTTGTGGGCGGTGCTTACGAGAACAAAAGGTGAAGAGTTAACTACAAGTAAACAATGAATAAAACAATATATAATACAATATATACATAATATACGATATATAACAAAAAAAATACATACATACATATATTATTATATATACATACATATATCATTATATAGACGAAACTCATCAACCGAAAACACTAATCTTTCATTCCACTAGCGAAAAAGGCACGAACGGCTTTTTACACACGGTTTTTTTAGTGTACACAAGGGAGTAGAGTCAGCGGGTCAGGCACAGAACGAATAATATATCATACAGAATGGCCACACTACGCCACGCCCCGATCGGAATGACTTCACCCCGCGGCGGCCGATTGGTAGGGAACTAGTAGGCTAATCCGTCAGGTTGGCAGCGCACCGATATATTTTCTTTTTTCTTTTAATTAATGGCTTTTACTCCTCGCCTATTTTAGAGAGGTGAATTCTGCCAATGTCAAGGTATACTTAGGATTTTATTCATTTTCGTAAAATAAAATAAAAGCAACGTTGTTCGGTTAAGGCCTTGTTGATTGTAAAGTGATAGCCTTCTTCTAAAAAACAAAAAACTATTCCAAAGACGATGCAGCCATCTTGAAGCGTAAACGATTATCGCGCATCGATATTGCAAAATGGCGGTTAAACGTCATTTGCGACAGCGAAAACAGCGCCCTAAGACGCACGCACACATTGAAGCGTATACAGATGTGCCGTGCACACAAAGGCGCTCAAACGGGTTTTGTAGGATGAGTGTCCGCTCTGTGGTTCAGGGCCGGTAAGGCCGTGGCTGGAGACTGGATCATCCTCCCGGACCTGTAGGCGGTATGATATCAGATTTTATCAGCGGATAAGCTGATATAATAGTAGTTTATGTAACTGTTACGTAATAAGGGTCCTTAAAACATGAGTGTGGTTTTATGAAACGAGCCGCAGGTGAGTTTCATAATAAGATCACACGAGTGTTTTAAGGCCTAATTACGTACAGTTGCATACACTGCTTTATCTACACTCATATTATTTATTCTAAATGCCTTATTTGGAAACCATAGAATGGCCGCCATCGCACCGCCACCATGGCCAACTCTCGTGTGCCGGCGGTCGCGCGGGCGCGTGTCGGGCTGTCGGCGGAGCCCCGGGAGGGTGCAGGTGTACATTATGTTATCAAAACTCATAGCACATCAATAATTGAGCATGAAAAGTTAAAATTACGTTACTGCTACGGATAAAAAGCTTATCATAGTAAAATCGGTCGTGGTAATGCTAGCCATTGCCTACCGTTTTCGAACACGTTTTAGAGCACTTACAATATGAGTTTTCTACAGATTTATCTACAAATCTGATAAAATGACAGTTGCTGCCATTGTTTGTCATTTTATCAGGTTTATATCAACTTATCCGCTGATAAAATCTGCCATCATAGGCCTGCTGGTCTGCAGCAAGCCCAGAACCTCTGCTATATGGCCATGGTAAGCGTACTTCGTGTTGTGACACGTGTCACACTATAGGCATGATATATGCCCAAGAGATATGTATCTATCTAAATAACTAGTCTGCAGCTGCTCCCATAACGCTCCCAGCATTATGGGAGGGACAGTTCGAGCTCAACGTGTGCAAGCTAGGGATGCCACGGATAGTTGTTCGGCCGGATACCGGATATACGGCGGACCCTTTGGCCGGATGTTCGGAAACAAATCTGCCTACAGTTAAGCTAATTCGAGCATGCAGTTGGCACTCCATGCAGGTCGCAACTTGTTGAAATTTTTAGTTCCCTAAAGTGACTGGAACAATTAGGTGACGTAATAAACGATATTAATAATTAGTAAGTTAATTATTTGTTGGTTTACTACTATGTATTCATCCCGCTTTTAAACTTAACTACATATCATTTTACTATCCGGTATCCGGCCGGATAGTACCCAACTATCCGGTATTCAGCCGGATAGTACCCAACTATCCGGTATTCAGCTGGATAGTACCCAACTATCCGGTCTTCAGCCGGATAGTACCCAACTATCCGGTATTCAGCCGGATAGTACCCAACTATCCGGTATTCAGCTGGATAGTACCCAACTATCCGGTTTTCAGCCGGATAGTACCCAACTATCCGGTATTCAGCTGGATAGTACCCAACTATCCAGTATTCAGCTGGATAGTACCCAACTATCCGGTCTTCAGCCGGATAGTACCCAACTATCCGGTATTCAGCTGGATAGTACTCAACTATCCGGTATTCAGCCGAATAGTACCAAACTATCCGGTATCCAGCCGAATAGTAAATTTATGGCCGGATACCGGATAGTCACCGGAACGCGTTGCATATCTAGTTCAAGCCCATGATCTTTGCCAAAGTGCTACGATCAATCAAGCTGCTCGGTATGGTACAGTGGGATCTTGTTAGGGTGGCATATCTAAAAAGGATATAACGCGACCCTAATGAGATCACTCGTGTCTGTTTGTTTGTCACAACGATTTGATTGTGTTGAAACTTCGTACAAATGTCCAAATTTACAAGACGAACATGTGACGTAAATAAATATTTTATAAGGGTTAATAAGAATAAATAATGCAATCCATATTATATAAGCAACATATCAAATGTTGATACTTACTAGGGATGCTCTGAAACTCTGGACTCAAAGCCCAAATCGCCTTATTTTTTGAACATCGCAAGGCTTTTTTACTCTCATTATTAACCCTATAGCCGCCAAAGACGTCAAATCACGCGCACGGAAAGCCAGCCCTCAGTGCCAGCACGTGATATCACGTCCAAAATATAACCGGTTTTTCCTTGCGTGCTCGCGCGCTCTGACGCGGAGGGCACGCTTTTTCCGTCCAATGCTTGGCAGTCAAAAGGTTAAATAAAATATCAACAATATTGTGTATTGTTTTCAGGCGACGGGATGCAAGCCTTCAACAAGGGCTGCGCAGTCGGCATTAAGGCCAACGAAGCGAAAATCAACCAGATTATGCATGAATCCCTTATGTTGGTCACAGCGCTTAACCCTCACATCGGTTATGATAAGGTAAGTTTTAAAAAGCCATTTAAAAAACTGCAATTTTTGGTAGTTAAAACTATTCATCAATTATAAACCTGATAAAGATTTACTTAAAATAGTTATGGCGGTCAAAAACAACCGCAAAATAACAAAGAGCATTAAAATTAGGCCAGTTTATGTGCATACTAGCTTTTGCCCGCGGCTTCGCCCGCGTTAAATTCGGGGTAACACGGTTCCCCTTTGCCCCCCGGAATGCTCCATACAAACTTCCACCCCCCATTTTAGGGAAGTGGGGGGTTAGAAAGAGACAAAAAGTAGCCTGTGTCACTCTCCATCCCTTCAACTATCTCCACTTAAAAAATCACGTCAATTCGTCGCCCCGTTTTGCTGTGAAAGACGGACAAACAAACAAACAAACACATACACTTTCCCATTTATAATATTAGTATGGATTTCCATAGTCTTAATTGTTTTTGATTTTAATAACTAGCAGTACGCCTCGAACTGAGAACTCGCGACGTACTTGCAATAACAAGACCCTTGTGAAGATTTTTTTTCGCCTTCTAGCTCCATAACCCCTTGATCGATCCTGCTCATATACGAACACTCAAATTATATGTATCTCTGCTACAATCCACACAAATTTCACGAGGATCAGAAAGAACGTTACTCGAGTTATCGCGGGACGAACTCTCAAAATCAAAAAGCATCCATATGACGTCCCAGTAGCCAGAAGTTGTTTGTAAGAACTCGCTTCGCTTACGCTCCGCTCGTTCAATTAGTCGAAACTCGGGTAAAAGGAATGATTTTATGGTCCTGTTGTATTTTAACGGCCTCCTAGCCCAGTCGGTAGTGACACTGCTTACGAAGCAGAAGGTCCCGGGTTCGAATCCTGGTCAGGGCATTTATTTGTGTGTTTATCACAGATATTTGTACCTGAGTTATGGATGTTTCCTATGTATTTAAGTATTTATATATCTATCTATTATATATATCGTCGTCTAGTACCCACAGCACAAGCCTTATTGAGCTTACTGTGGGACTAGGTCGGTTTGTGTAACATTGTCCTATAATATTGTTTTTTTTTTTTTGGATTTTTCTTTAATGTTTAGTCTAGACCACGCTAATTCTAAACTAATGTTTCCAGGCTGCCCAAATAGCAAAGACCGCGCACAAGGAAGGCGGCACCCTCAAGGGAACGGCCATCAAGCTCGGGTTCCTCACTGAGGAGCAGTTCAACCAGTGGGTCAGGCCCGAGGACATGCTGGGACCCAAGTAGACCACTCAAAATGCCGATGGAGGATGCTAAAGGCCAGACATTTGGGCATCTTGCCTTACTAAAAGTGGGGGAAGTTTGGTAGGGTAGGGAGATTTGGCCGCCATCTTGTTTTAATCTTTTGAACGCGTTCTCTTGCATCAAAATGTGGCACGCCAACAACTCAACTAGTGAGAAACGAATTCAAACCTTATCTGTCAACAGTGAAATTGCTTTGACAGCGTCTGCAATGACGTGGTCGTGTGCTGTCGTGTCTACCACGCCAACGACCACTATAGTGGCTCTTGGCGTTCAAAGGGTTAAAGGCGCCAAAATTCGGTTTCAAAGGTCAAAAATGTAGATTTTGAATAACGATCGACCAATACATATTAAAACATTTTTTCCCACTTTTTGTAAGGTAATGTATGGATGATTCCTAAACATCGGTATCAACGTTCAAATTTCGTGGCACTTGGTAAGGGTCGCAAAAAAAGAAATACATAGGTATCATTGTTTTATTTATTAGTAATAAATAACATTTAATTTATTTTTATTCTTAATCGTACTTTGGTAAACTGTACATATATTTAAAGAGGTTTATATTCTTAATACGTCATAGAACCTCAATACTCATTTCATTATCCATTTGTAAAAAAAATTCTAAATGCCAAATAGGCAACAAATGTCAATTTAATTGTCATGCAAAATAATATGTGGTAAAATCTTCAACGATAATAGTTCTTAAAAACACTTACAACTACAATTTAGCATTGATAAATCTTTACCCAACTCCCTATCAGACTTGAGAAAATGGATTTGACGCAGTATACTGATTTTATATTCACTAACGAAGGTGCTTGCTGTACTATTTGCGAAATGAATATAAAAAAGAAAAGGTACAATATAGAGAAACATTTGAAATCAAAATCTCATCAAGATAAATTATCTGATTCACGCTGCCATTTACAGGATATAATACGAGATAATGCTGATTTCGAAATTAAAGACGATATCGTATATTGCAAATTGTGTAATTCGAAATTATTTCCCTCTAAATCTAGTATCGACCGCCATTTAAAAACAGATTTACACAACAAAATTCATAAAAATAATGCACAAGAAAAATTTAATAAAGATTTAACAGAGTTTATGATTTGTTCGAATATACCGTGGTCAAAATTAGACAATCCTAAATTTAGAAATTTTGTAGAAAACCTTTTAAATCATAAATATGGAAACGATATTACTGTGCCGAGTGAAACAAAAATACGAGTAAAATGCTTACCTGAATTGTATGAAAAGAAAAAAAATGAATTGAAAGAGAAATTACAAAATAAAATGATTTACCTCAGTGTTGATGAAACATCAGATTCCGTGGGAAAAAAAGTGGCAAATATTTTGATCGGAGCTCTAGATGGAACTAGTACCCAGCCACATTTATTTGCTTCTAAGGTATTGGAGGCGACTAACCATTCGACAATAACCAAACTCGTTGAGGAAACCCTTGAAGATCTTTGGGGCGATGAATACAAAAAAAACATGGATAAATTATTATTTTTTATAACGGATGCCGGTTCCTACATGGTAAAAGCAGCTAAAAACCTTGTTCAGAAATTGCGCGGCCTTTCTTTGTTTTACCACCCTAATTAGGAAATGTACTATTTAGGGGCTTTTTTATTTACATATACAAAATAAAGGTTAAAAATACTAAGTGATTTGTTTGTATTTATTTTTCTGCCAACCGTACATTGCCACGAAATTTGAACGTTGATACCGATGTTTAATGATTCCCAATGACTGGATTACTAAAATACTGGAGGAAACCCTTTGAGCCTTAGAGAATTCAACCCGGAGTAGCCATGTCTGTCATTTTCTACACAAAAAATGTCTGCCGATTTTTGCGGGGGAGGGGAACGTCAAATGTATGGCTATTCGTACGTAACGTACAAATAGCCACGTCAGATAAACGTCAGTCCATACATGTGTATGACCACTGGTCATTTGTTTGCGGCAGAGGGGAACGCCTGTCAATGGCGACTCCGGTTGGTTGAATTCTCTAAGCTTTGAGCTGATGCGTTGCTCTTTGAGCCGATGTGTTGTTGACAATATTAAAACTGTACTTTGCATGTAAAATCAAAACCGCGAAATTATGATTTTAAGACGTCTCGTTGGAATGGTATTGGATGACCAAAAGTATTTACAGATGACGCCAGCATAGATTGTATCAATCCTACCAATAGTCTAGTCCTTGTTTTTTTTTAAATACTTGCTTTAATCTTTTGACCGCCACTGTCGCCTATAGACGACACCGGAAAGTCGTGCCATGGACGCCAACGACGGCTACAGACGACAGCTAATGCATTAGGGACCTACACGGGATTCCACAAGGTTCAATTTCGCTTAAACAATGCGATTGCGTGGCGTCAATGACGCATCGTTTTTTTCAACGCTTGGCGATCAATCAAAAGGTTAACTCATATCCCATAGAACAATACTAGTGAAAGGATCATCTTATGCTGGTGTTCTGGCTAAATCGTTGACAGTTGGCTTTTCCATTGTCAATGCTTTCTCTGTCCTTTACCCAGGGCTATTCTCTTGACAGAAGCTCAATTAATTCAGCTCTCTTTTCAGTAAAATCACCCTGCAGAAAAGACTACGGGAAAAAAATATACATCCATCATTCAGCACGAATGATGGATGTATGTTTTTTTCCCGTAGTGGTTTTCTTTTGTATATGACAGATATTTAAGTTTATAATCTGACAGCTTGTAATGCTCAAAGGGTTTAATAATTATACACAAACGAAAAGTTCATATATTTTACGTATAACGTAACTGTCAATTGTAGACATAATTGGGTACTTTCCTGGGTAAAAAGAATATAATTATATTTAGTCCGTCAGTTAGATTATCAAAAAATATTGGACACGTATTTTTTATTTTGTCAATCAAACAAAAATTGGTGAAGATACTCGTATAGCCCGTTAAGGTTCCGCGTGACGTCACATTATACTAAAAATTGTACTGAAATGTGACGTCACGCGGAACTTTAACGGGCTATATCTTCACCAATTTTTGTTTGATTGAGAAAATAAAAAAATACGTGTCCAATATTTTTTGATAATCTAACTGACGGACTAAATATATTTTTTTAGGAAAGTAGCCAATTAATACAGTTTGACAATCTCGAGGTCTTCACTATTCCAGTATTTTCTATATGTAAGCATCCTATCTAAGTTAAGTAACTTATGTATTCGTAAATTGGATGTATAGAATTTAAAATAAATAAATTAATATTTATATCTAATAAAGTTTTATTATATTTTCTAGTTGAATAAGAAATCGAGAGCAGATTAAAAAGCAACTATCAACTTTTGGCTTTCGTACTTAAAATTGCAGTTTTATTATTTAACACACATTTTACACAGCAGTTATATAACAGTATATAGCATCAGTGTAAAAGGGATATCGTTTAATAACAAGATGTTAAAGAAAGACAGTCAATGTAAAGACAATATTACGTTATACTTAACTGTGTTCGACTTAGAGAATTCAACCAACCGGAGCGGCCATGTCTGTTATTTTCTATACAAAAAAAGCTTGCGGATTTTGCGGGGGAGGGGAACGTCAAATGTAAGGCCATTGGTACGTAACTTACAAGTAGCCACGTCAAATAAACGTCAGTCCATACAATAAATATGACCACTGGTCATATGTTTTCGGCAGAGGGGAACGCCTGTCTATGGCCGCTCCGGTTGGTTGAATTCTCTAAGGTGGTCGACGACCGTAAAACAATATATAAGTGTATTTTAATTATTAATATTATTACTGTAAATTTTTCAAGTATTTCAAGTTTTTAATTGTTAATTATGATTTTGTTTTGTTTGAGAGTTTTATTTTACTATACACCAATTAAGATTTTAATAATTGTAAGTAATATACTTCTTTTAAGTAACGGGATGCATTTGATTTATTCGGGAACCCGGGGTCTAACGAGGGGATTAATTTAACATATTGACTACGTGGCTTGTTAAAAAAAACCTTAAACCTATTGTCCTTAACCCATTCACCGCCAAAGACGTTAAATCACGTGCGCGGAAAGTCGCGCCAGCACGTGATATCACGTCCGAAATACAAGGGAGTGGCATCGCGCGCTCACGCTGAGGGCACGATTTTTCCGTCCGATGTTTGGGGGTGAAATTAACCAATTTATTTCTGGCTTAGGCCACATATACTACAAGTACGTTACTACAACCGATGTTAAACCGATTTCCCAAAAGAGGGTTGTATGTAAAAAAAAGGTAGCCTTCCAAACTTTTTAATTCGTTAGCTTGAGCGTCTATTTCATCTTCCTTTTAGACACTTTCTGAGAAGGACATAGAAATGTATTTCTCTGCCCTCCCTCACCAGAAAATTGTCCTACGAATATGCATCTAGTTACGGACTGTAATTGTTGAGCTATTTACGGTTTAAGCTATTTTCTTTTGTTTAATACTTATTTTATAGTTTAATACTTAAAAATTTAAGTCCGTAACCGTTTACGGACTTAAATTTTTCAGCCGTTCAGATTTTAGATTTTAGATCCGTACTATGAACAGGTTTTGCCCAAGAACCATTAATCATTGTTGAAAAACGTAGATCAGTAAACAAGCTACAAAATTGCAATAAAATCTCATTTTATATTGGTTAACACATTATTGATTATCAGCATCCATTTATAATAACCGGGAAGTACTGACATGGTCTATTCCCCGTAATGCAGACAACGCACTATAGCGCCGTCTCTCTTTAAATAACTGGTTCTTTAGTATTTGGGATCACAGGTTAATTCTCAGATATTCTCAGGTAAGGTGAACCCGACACAGTGCGAAGCCCTGACCATGTTATCGGCACAAGTGATGGGCAACAATGTGGCCTGCACCATGGGAGGGGCCACCGGCCACTTCGAGCTGAACGTGTTCAAGACCATGATGGTTGCCAACGTGCTGAGATCTATTAGGCTCATTGGTTAGTGTAGTTGGTATCGTAATTCTTGTCACACTATAGACACTACAGTGGCATACAGTGCGAATAAAAATTATAACGGGTCAGGTGATGGGCAACCATGTGGCCTGGATCATGGGAGGTGCCACCTGGCAGTTCGAGCTCAATGTATTCAAGACCATGATAGTTGCCAATGTGCTGCGGTATATTAGGCTCATTGGTTAGTGTAGTTGGTATCGTAATTCTTGTCACACTATAGACACTACAGTGGCATACAGTGCGAATAAAAATGATAACGGGTCAGGTGATGGGCAACCATGTGGCCTGGATCATGGGAGGTGCCACTGAGCAGTTCGAGCTCAATGTATTCAAGACCATGATGGTTACCAATGTGCTGCGGTATATTAGGCTCATTGGTTAGTGTAGTTGGTATTGTAAGTAATTCTTGTCACACTATAGACACTACAAGTGGTATACAGTGCGAAGACGTAAAAATGATAACGGGTCAGGTGATGGGCAACCATGTGGCCTGGATCATGGGAGATGCCACTGGGCAGTTCGAGCTCAATGTATTCAAGACCATGATGGTTGCCAATGTGCTGCGGTATATTAGGCTCATTGGTTAGTGTAGTTGGTATCGTAAGTAATTCTTGTCACACTATAGACACTACAAGTGGTATACAGTGCGAAGACGTAAAAATGATAACGGGTCAGGTGATGGGCAACCATGTGGCCTGGATCATGGGAGGTGCCACCGGGCAGTTCGAGCTTAATGTATTCAAGACCATGATGGTTGCCAATGTGCTGCGGTATATTAGGCTCATTGGTTAGTGTAGTTGGTATCGTAAGTAATTCTTGTCACACTATAGACACTACAGTGGCATACAGTGCGAATAAAAATGATAACGGGTCAGGTGATGGGCAACCATGTGGCCTGGATCATGGGAGGTGCCACTGAGCAGTTCGAGCTCAATGTATTCAAGACCATGATGGTTGCCAATGTGCTGCGGTATTATATTAGACTTATAGACGGAGAGCTGGCCACGTCAGATATGACATAATAATGAGAGCAACGAAACCCATGTAGTTAGTTTGCTATACTATGCTTATTTCTAGATCCGGACATCTGGCAGCTGTAAAGTGGTGGAGGTCAAAGAATGCAAATAACTTGAAGAAAACAAATCCTAGAGTTCTGGGTTTAATGAAATATTATGGGAAATTATGTAATTAATTAGGTTATATCATATCCAGAAGGTTCTGTTGGGGGATAGTAGTGCCAAATGATATAAATAGTACGTTACTGCAGAGGCCGTGAAGTAAGGGATTTAAGGACGAGATTGTGGTAGACGGCCGAGTCGTAGAAGACGCCGGATAAAGCGAGTCCTGCAATCCCTGTTCCGGCCAAGGATTGTATAGTGCTTTTCTCAAACAATGTAAGAAAATATTATAATTAAAATAACTACTTAGTTATCAAGTAAATAAGTTTAAATTGCCGCCTTTTTTATTTTTTAAACTTGACATTTGAAAAAGCTATTCGAGCACCATGTTTAACCGCTTATAAATTTAGTACCATAGATTTTGTTTCTTCTTTTTAGGGTTCCGTAGTCAACTAGGAACCCTTATAGTTTCGCCATGTCTGCCCGTCCGTCCGTCCGTCCGTCCGCGGATAATCTCAGTGACCGTTAGCACTAGAAAGCTGAAATTTGGTACTTATATGTATATCGACAAAGTGGTAAAATAAAAAGTGGATTTTTTTATTTTATTAGGGTACCTCCCTATACGTAAAGTGGGGAGTGATTTTTTTTTCATTTCAACCCTAACGTGTGATATATTGTTGGATAGGTATTTAAAAATGAATAGGGGTTTACTAAAATCATTTTTCGATAATGTAAATATTTTCGGAAATAATCGCTCCAGAAGTAAAAAAATATGCGTCCCCCCCCTCTAACTTTTGAACCATAAGTTTTAAAAATATGAAAAAAATCTCAAAAGTAGAACTTTATAAAAACTTTCTAGGAAAATTATTTTGAACTTGATAGGATGAATAGCTATTGAAAAAAAATTACAAAATAATTTCTGAACTAAGTTTGTAATTTAACCGTATAAGCAGGTGTTTATTGTACCTGTAATTTCTACAAAATTACAATGAAATGACGTGCTTTCAAATAAAGTAAAAACGGTGAAAATCGGTTCACGCAATAAAGAATTATTCCATAAAAATCATCTTCCATACTTTAAGCTCGCGCGCAATAGTTTACTTAATTTGCCGATAGATGTCGCTGTACGTGGAACTCTCATATCATATCCTACATGGCGGTGTTATTAACTCTTAAGTGGGGACACTTACTGTGACGGACGGAAAACTACGGAACCCTACACTGAGCGTGGCCCGACACGCTCTTGGCCGGTTTTTAATTTTAATGTCGCAAGTATACTTACAGAGAGAGTGGTCGTTGGCTGTATGTAATATTTCCTTTGTCAGTCTAATCTTAGTGAGAAAATTTAAAAAGTTAGAGCAGCGGACAATAATGTATGTTTCATACTAACTTCATGTCTTCATTTCGTGACATTAACGCATACATTTCGGAATATGTTTGAGAAAATGCAATTTTTAGTTAGTCGCCTACTGTTTTTGTTTCCGCAATAATAGACAATAGTTTTTAATCTAATGTTAAAATATAGGCCCTGTTCTCTATAAATTACACAACTTTGGCATTTTTTACCTATTTTGGTATTACTTTTTCCAACTTAAAACCTTTGTTGGTCTGTCACTCTGACATCCACTCATTAAAAGCTGCCAGATGCCCGGATCTAGCATTAACACATCCAGTGCCGAACACCCGACTATCGGGTATTTAATGATTTCGTGCTCAGGCCGGACGACCCGGTAGTCGGGATCGTGGTACTACAGCTTTATATGACGAACTTTTTGTGGCCTGGCGCGGATGTCTTGTTCGGCTGGGTGGCAATGAATGTGTTAAGGATGGTAAAGCAGTCTAACTAGACAGGTTTCATTGCTCTCATTATTGTGTCACATCTGACGTGGCCAGCTCTTAGACCATTATTAATTATTAAATAAATTTATTCGACGGGCCAACCCCAGTGGAACAGACCAGTTAAATTTTCCACTAAATCTCACTCAACAATGATAATACTTCATACACCGTAGGTGACGGTTGCCAAGCCTTCAATAAGAACTGCGCAGTCGGCATCAAGGCCAACGAGGAAAAGATAAACAAGATCATGCAGGAGTCACTTATGCTGGTCACCGCGCTTAACCCTCACATCGGCTACGATAAGGTGACGTTTAATATCCACTTAAAGCTTTTAACCGACAGAACAGAAAAAGTGGCTGTTATTTAACCGCCTATCGCGTCATGCATCACTTTTGCACGACCGTTCAAAAACTAGGAAACCACTTCTAGAACCCTTTTATACAACATCATAAACGGGTTCTAGAAGTGGTTTCCTTTTATGTTGATACAAATAATCTTATAGTTAGTTTAAAACTTTAGAACAACATGAGACCCCAGACAGGGTATTGCAAAATTAAACACACAATAAAGCTTTGTTAAATAAAACAATATAGGAAAACGTACTTAACTAATTAATCCATTACTTAGCTTATCTATTTTTTTGGCTCCAAATTTTATAAGGGGTCTCAATGCGGCTGTATGTTTTTTCAACGGCCATGGTCAACTCTTTTCAAATTACATATTTAAAATGCAGGCTGCCCAAATCGCCAAGACCGCACACAAAGAAGGCGGTAACCTGAAGGACACGGCCATCAAACTAGGCATCCTCACAGCGGAACAGTTCGACCAATGGGTGAAGCCCGAGAACATGCTTGGACCTAAGTAATCTTTTGCACGTCAGTTCATTTGTTAATCCATACAAATATCTAGTCAAGTGCTTAGTGTCAGTAGAAAAATGCATAACTAAACTGTATGTGTGGATTGTGTGGCAAGTTATTTAGAAAGTCATGCGTTTTACTAGAGACATGGTGGTATTGTATTAGTATTAAAATATGCGATAAGGATTGTCTGTGCTAGAATTCGGACCTGCTGAAAAGGGTTTGCATGAAATGTCACGTTGCGGTATATTCACACTTTAAGTCTCCAGAATCCGGCGATTCTAATTTTAAAATACAATAAAAATACAACCTATTTGAAACATAACTCCAACACACAACAAACATTCAACCAATATTGTACCTATTGATGAGTTGCGTTGGAATATTTCTCAAGTTAAAATTCTCATATTTCTGATTCAGATGTTTATGCCGTAGCTGTATTGCGTTGTTAATGCATTGGAGTTGGATTGAAGTTGGATCGTGTCTAACCGTGTTTAAAGTTAGAATACGAGCCCTGGTGTCGTATTCTAATTTTAAAATACATGAACAACACATTACAAACACAATCTATATCAAACATAACTCAAACACACATCAAATAATCAACCAATACCGAAGTTGCATCGCAATATTTTTGATATTTCTGATTCTGATTTTAGGCGCTAGCTGTGTTGCGTAGTTAATCCATTGGAGTTGTATATGTGTATTTATACGTGTTTTAAAGTTAGAATACGGCCCCATATATTTGTTGCACTATCTACGTATTGAACGGTTACCAAATTAAGTATCATAGGGATTAGCGCAAATAATTTAATCTCGTGACAAAACAGTAATTGCGTGTAGAAGAATCAATTGTAAGAAGGTATAGTCGCCATCAGATATATCGGAGCGGCCAAGGTGGTCACAAGTATCTGAACAACGCCTCAATTGTCAAGGCAATAAAGTGCATGTTCAGATGTTTTTGAGTACCTTGGCCGCTTCGATATATCTAATGGCGACTGTACGTACCAGTTGGCGATCGGCGCTTACGCTTTTGTTGCTCGCATACGATATTGAATCTGTAGAACGTACAGTCGCCGTGAAATATATCGGAGCGGCCAAGGTACTCAAAAATATCTGAACATGGACCTTATCGCCTTGACAATAGAGGCGTTGTTCAGATATTTGTGACCACCTTGGCCGCTCCGATATATTTGATGGCGAATGTACAAAATAAAAGTGCCTTCCGCCAAATAGTTTTTACCTACCAATTTTTTTTCACACACAATCTTTTTTACGATTCTGGGCGAAGTTAAAATTTCTCTGAATCCAAACAACACTACCATTTATAAAAATGCCCTACCGACGATTGCTCGTCATATGAAATATCCACAATCGTTGTCATACATCCTTCTTAATAGACGTTTTAAAGGATTAAAAATATGATGTTATTGTTATTTTTTATTGTTAGGTATTGTCCATTACTTTTTGTCCGTTTATTCATTAAATATTTAAATTTTTTGTCGTGTATTTATTTTTTCTGCCTCCGTTGAGCGTTACAGTCGGCAATAGCCGACATAGTTTGGGTATAAGTAAATAAAAATAAATAAATAAATATTATGGGACAATCTTACACAAATCAACCTAGTCCCACAGTAAGCTCAATAAGGCTTGTGTTGTGGGTACTAGACGACAATATATATAATAAATAGATATAGATAAATACTTAAAAACACAAACATCCATAACTCAGGAACAAAAATCGGTGATTATACAAATAGATGTGAGTGTCAGGATGGCGGGTGTACATCAACAAATGGAACTGCGGTATACGTTAGGAGTTAGTGCTAGCAATGTGCTAAATGTGCGCCAAAATTTGAGCAATGTGCTCTTTAAACTCCAGAGATATTTAAGAAATGAATGACGCCCGCCATCCTGACGTCAGGTTGGCGGGTGCATTTCCAGTTCTAGCTAATGGCTGCCTACTCAAGGGTGAAAGTACTGCCTAAGGTTAGTGCTCGAATCAAACCCATATATTACTCTTCAAATTCAGAGAGCCGTTAAACAGTAATATGGGTTTGAATAAATATATATATAAACGCCTGCTTATTTGAAATAGCGACATCACATCTTCATTGCAGGCAGTTTAGGCACACACAAAACATGCAGGCGCTTTACACAAAAAAGTTAACGTTAACGTTAACCCATTCAAGGCCAGCGACTCTGCGTAAGTATGGGTCATGCTCAAACAGTCCCACAGGGCCAGTAACTCCCATGTGTGTGTTTATGTAAGTGCCATATAAGATATTTACATTAGGATAAAAAAAAATAGGACATTCTTACACACCAGTTAGATTGAACAACCAACCATACATTAAATGATATAATTATAAATAATATACTATTTATATAATATACAAACAGGTACTTAAATACGAAAAAAAATGTTATTTTCTTAAAGTTTCTGATATGTCTATACGTGCAATGCTAATCTAATAGACGGAGAGCCAGCCACGTCAGATATGACACAATAATGAGAGCGACGAAACCACTCTCGTTAGTTTGCTATACTATGCTTATTTTTAGATTCGGATATCTGGCAGCTATAAAGTGGTGGAGGTCAAAGAATGCAAACCACCTTATGAATACAAAAATTAAAGTTCTGGTTTTGATGCAGTATTATGAGATATTATATGAATAATTAGCTTATTTTGATAAATTTAGTAAATTTTTGACAAATGACACAACATAAATAGCACACCGTCAATAAAGTCACCGCAATCTATTGTCTTTTCAACCAACCACAAAATTAAGAAAGGATTCTCTTTTCTGGTATTTTATTTAATTGCAGATAAAGACAATGGGTCGTTGCGACATTATTGGTGACAGGGCGGCAGATAGGATAAAATACCGTAGCATGCAGCTGCATTTCTATTTACTATCTTGTCTTTCGAAAATCGAGTTACTCGTTATGGACTAAGAGCTGGCCACGTCAGATATGACACAATAATGAGAGCAACAAAACCCGTCTAGTAAGGTTGCAGTGCTATCCTTATTGCCAGATCCGGGCATCTGGCAGCTTTTAATGGGTGAAGGACTGAAGGTCAGAGTGACAGGTTAGCAAACTTTTTGAATTGCAAAATAATACTACCAAAATAGGTAAAAACTGCCAAAATTGTCTATGTTATAAAGAACAGGGCCTATATTTTAACATTAGAACAAAATGAATTGCGTATTATTACGGAAATAGAAACAGTAGGTGACCAACTGTGAATTTCATCATACGTCGTTTTGGACTACTTCCCCCATCAGAAAGGCAATGTTATAAGCTAATTATTCATATAATATCTCATAATACTGCATCAAAACCAGAACTTTAATTTTTGTATTCATAAGGTGGTTTGCATTCTTTGACCTCCGCCACTTTATAGCTGCCAGATATCCGAATCTAAAAATAAGCATAGTATAGCAAACTAACGAGAGTGGTTTCGTCGCTCTCATTATTGTGTCATATCTGACGTGGCTAGCTCTCCGTCTATTAGATTAGCATTGCACGTATAGACATATCTGCAACTTTAAGAAAATAACATTTTTTACGTATTTAAGTACCTATTTGTATATTATATAAATAGTATAGTATTTATAATTATATCATTATATGTATCGTTGGTTGCTCAATCTAACTGGTGTGTAAGAATGTCCTATTTTTTTTTATCCTAATGTAAATATCCCAAATTAACCTTATACAAATGCTTGTTAGCGTATATGGCACTTACATAAACACTGGCCCTGTGGGACTGTTTGAGCATGACCCATACTTACGTAGAGTCGCTGGCCTTGAATGGGTTAACGTTAAGAGGCTGACAACACCCGATGACCTTCAAATTGACTTTACTCAAACAGTTTTTTAGCTATAACTACTGGTTTTGAGAAACTAATAAAAATATATGTTATTATTCGTTATATTTGGAAGAACTTCGTTAATTCCGATACACGATTGGACGAAATCGGCTCGATAGAAAATAATTCCAAAGTTACATCTTAAAATTAGCTTTAAACAGTCGTTTGTCTTTAGTTTCTCGACTTATACGTCTGTAACTAAGGACAAAATTCCACCGCACTAATACTAAAAACTTCGTTGTTTTAAATTTCTCAATCAATCCGTAGTTTTTTTAATTCATCAATTTGTAAAATTTGCCATGAGCTCCCATACTAATCGTAACACAGTGTTTCTCTTTCACTCGCGCTGATAAAGATAGGGAGGGAATTTAGCTGTTATCAGCCCCTTAACGTTAACTTTTTTGTGTAAAGCGCCTGCATGTTTTGTGTGTGCCTAAACTGCCTGCAATGAAGATGTGATGTCGCTATTTCAAATAAGCAGGCGCTTATATATATATTTAATCAAACCCGTATTACTCTTTAACGGCTCTCTGAATTTGATTGTGCTTTATACATGTGGAAGCACATTGCGAGCACTAACCTTAGGCAGTACTTTCACCCTTAAGTAGGCAGCCATTAGCTAGAACTGGAAATGCACCCGCCAACCTAACGTCAGGATGGCGGGCGTCATTCATTTCTTAAATATCTCTGGAGTTTAAAGAGCACATTGCTCGAATTTTGGTGCACATTTAGCACATTGCTAGCACTAACTCCTGACGTATACCGCAGCTCCATTTATTGATGTACACCCGCCATCCTGACACTCACAAATAAATGCCCTGACCAGGATTCGAACCCGGGAACCTCCTGCTTCATAGGCAGGGCCACTACCGAGTTACCGACTAGGCTAGGAGGCCGTTATAAAAGTCAAGGTTAACAAAGGTCAAGGCTCTCGTGGGATGAAGCAGGTAGCTGTACTAGCTGTAGATATGCAGAATTGCATTTAGTTATGTAAACATTAGTACAAATTAACTTAGTTTCAAATAAGTTTGTGTAATGGGTAAGTATAGGTATAACACAAAATTGTTATTTTTATTTTAGAGCGCACTATTCGCCAACAAACTGTCCTCAGTTTGGCGAAAAAAAAAATGTATACCTACCACTTAAGTTTTATAACTTGAAATAAATAAAATATATATATATATATGCTAATGCTATATGTGCTAAGTTTAGTCCTTACGTATCCAGGCTGACAATGACAGTGCAAAAACGACTCAAAAGCTCCATTTCAATCTAGTCTGTGTGGAAAAACAAATGGCGTAGACTCACTAGTTCCCAATGTTCCCGTCAGTCCCCATTCATATTAAACTAAACCACGACATTTTCCCTTTCAATACAAAATCTCTAGTTTTATAATTGAAAGAAAAATTTAAAAATTCACCGCGTCGAGCAAGGTTCGCACTTGCGACCTTTTGGAACACCGGACCTAAATGTCGCAATTTTTCTTTCAATTATAAAATTGAAGTTTCGCTTTTTTTTTAATTTAATACCACAACGGTGGCAAACAAGCATACGGTCCGCCTGATGGTAAGCAGCTACCGTAACCTATGGACGCCTGCAACTCCAAAGGAGTCACATGTGCATTGCCGACCCTTTACAAAAAGGAGGATTCACTGTGTTGACGGTTAAAGGAACAAGAAGGTCCCTCATCGTCAACACACTGGGTCCTCTTTGAGCTATTTGGCAACCTTACTCACCAGCAGGAACACAACACTATGAGTAGGGTCTAGTGCTATTTGGCTGTGGTTTTCATTAAGGTGGAGGCAGGGCCGGATTAACCATCCCCGGGGCCCCTAGGCAACGCAATTTATGGGCCCCTTTTTAACAAAAAATGTTTAGTCAATATTTTTTTAATACCACGACGGTGGCAAACAAGCATACAGCCCGCCTGATGGTAAGCAGTTACCGTAGCCTATGGATGCCTCTAACTCCAGAGGATTCACATGCGCGTTGCCTACCCTAAAACCTAACTTTTATATTAACTCTTTTCTCTTTCTTTTCTTTTATTTTAGTGTTATATAAACTTTTTTAACTTTTTAGGGTAAAGTACTCTACGTAGTGCTTTTTGTTTTGTCATGTCCTTGTTCACCTGTCTATTTGCGGCTTAGCTTAGCGCTTGAAAAATATTAAAGAAAGCTAGAAACCGTTTATGGGTTAAGTATCGCAAAAATATATCACTTCTTATACGGCGTTTACACTTTCATGTTCGTACTCGGGTCAGTGCTTGTCTAATCATTCGCGTACGAGTGCGCAACACGAATGTCCGTTCACATATTGCTCTCCCCGTATAACCCTCCGATTCGAAACGCGCGCGAATATGCGTGCCAAACCGAGCCGCATAATATGTAAACAGCCCGCACACTATTCGCCTCGTCACTCGCACGCAAGTGTAATCGCAACATTAGTTAAAGTACTTTTAGGTGTATGTATTAATGTATTGAGCAGGGCCTAAAATGCTCTTTTCGATTGCCGATTTTTTGGATACAGGATCGTTGATAACATCTTGAAATTTGACCTATTTATCGAGTCCCATAAAGATAATCTACATAGCAATTGAAAAATATTTAAAGTTAGGTCAGCTGGATAATTTAGTCGTGGCTTTTCAGATGGCAGCTTCTAATAACGTTAAACGTTCCGTACAAACCTGTAGGTATTTAGGGGGAGTAACTTTAAAATTATTAAAAATATTTTAATTATATGATGTAGGTAAAGCCTGACCAGAAATATACGAGTATGCATGATCACGCGCCATGTTGCGGAATTTCATTGGAACTAATTTCTTGCACTGACAATCATTTTACTGACAGAATGATAATATGCATGTGTGAGTGCATGTGATAAGCTGTCAGTGTCATTTTCACGGTTTATTTCAATTATAGTATAGTAAATTGTTGAATATTAAATAATGAAAGTCAAAAATATCCCAAAATTATTCACAGTCAAGAGCCAAACATTGTAAATAGTGTATGTAATAAACAGCTGTAAATAATACGCTCGGGAAATGGAACTATTTCGCTGTGAAACATTTTCAAATTAACATCAGAGCTGACAGGTAAACAAATCAAGATGTCACTATACCATAGAGAAATAATATGGCTATGGCTATACCACAGAATAACTCATAGTACTGCTATACTGAACTGTTGCCATATTGAATGAGAATAATAGCGCCATCTTGACAATAATCATATATTTCTGGTCAGGCTGTAACTAAAAATTTACGGTTTTTGCAATTTTTCCTTTATCTGTGCTATAAGCTATAAGCATGAAGTTAAATACAATCTGGAGGTCATACTTCGACCACAAAGTGAGGCCGAAAGAGAGGGTAATGTGGGGGGCTGCATCTCATTCTAATTAGAGTGACCATATGTACCATGATGTATGTGGGATTGGGATAGTATGAAGATAAAAAAAAAAAATATGCTTGTCGTCTAGTAAGTATTGTCCAGAAAGAGAAGTCTCATAGTTCATATGGGAACTTATACATACTGACTTAAGGAGCTAGCCACTTTAGATACGTTGGCGCAGTAGTGAGAGCAGAGAACCCCTCTAATTAGTTTACTATTTTAAACTTATTGCTAGATCCGGGCAGCTATTTATCGGAGGACGTCAGAGTGACAGACCAGCAAAATATTTCAGTTGATAGGTAAAAACTGTCGAAGCCTATCGCTAATATAATAACAAAAAAAACCGGCCAAGAGCGTGTCGGGCCACGCTCAGTGTAGGGTTCAGTAGTTTTCCGTCCGTCACAGTAACTGTCCCCACTTAAGAGTTAAAATAACACCGCCATGTAGGATATGATATGAGCGTTCCACTTCCATCGACATCTATCGGCAAATTAAGTAAACTATAATTGCGCGCGAGCTTAAAGTATGGAAGATGATTTTTATGGGATAATTCTTTATTGCGTGAACCGATTTTCACCGCTTTTACTTTATTTGAAAGCACGTCATTTCATTGTGATTTTGTAGAAATTACAGGTACAATAAACAGGTTAAATTACAAACTTAGTTCAGAAATAATTTTGTAATTTTTTTTCAAAAACTATTCAACCTATCAAGTTCAAAATTATTTCCCTAAAAAGTTTTTATAAAGTACTACTTTTGAGATTTTTTTCATATTTTTAAAACTTATGGTTCAAAAGTTAGAGGGGGGGGGGGGGGGGTGGACACATTTTTTTTAACTTCTGGAGCGATTATTTCCGAAAATATTTACATTATCAAAAAATGATTTTACCAAATCCGTATTCATTTTTAAATACCTATCCAACAATATATCACACGTTAGGGTTGAAATGAAAAAAAAAAAATCCCCACTTTATAGTATAGGGGAGGTACCCCAATAAAACATTTTTCCACTTTTTATTTTACCACTTTCTCGGCGTGATTGATATACATATTAGTACCAAATTTCAGCTTTCTAGTGCTAACGGTTACTGAGATTATCCGCGGACGGAAGGACGGACGGACAGACATGGCGAAACTATAAGTGTTCCTAGTTGACTACGGAACCCTAAAAAGTAAAAACATTGCGTATTGCTAAGGAAAAAAAAACAGTAGGTAGGCGACAAACAATACATTAACGTAACGTCATTTTGCACTATTTTCCCCCAACAGAAACTCCTGAAAATGATATAATCCTATTAATTACATGATACTGCACTGCATCAAACCTAGAACTGTAAGATATTTAATTCTTACAACTCGTTTGCATAACACCGATAAACAATTGCCAGATGTCCGCGTCTTAAAATAGGGGATAGTTAGTGTAGCAAACTAAAACTAAGTAAGTACAGGGGGTTCGTAGCTCTCACTATTGCGTCATGTCTGATGTCATGATGTGGACAGTTCTCCGACTTTAATATACTTAAAGGTAAATAAAGAAAACATCAATACATCAAACTGCTCACTGGTTGACTGGAAGAGATCTCTTCCATGTACAAATATTGTATATTCTTCCTGTTGTATTTTTCTTTGTTGTACAAATGTTGTACAATAAAGTATATTTTAACGGCCTCCTAGCCTAGTCGGTAGTGACCCTGCTTATGAAGCAGGAGGTCCCGGGTATGAATCCTGGTCAGGGCATTTATTTGTGTGTTTATCACGGATATTTGTTCCTGTGTTATGGATGTTTTCTATGTATTTAAGTATTTATATGTATATATCTATTACATATATCGTCGTCTAGTACCCATAGCACAAGCCTTATTGAGCTTACTGTGGGACTAGGTTGATTTGTGTAAGATTGTCCCATAATATTTATTTATTTATTTATTATACTGCCACTATTACAATTTTTTTATGGCCTTGTGGCATTTTAGGACCCTTTCGAAAGGGCCTAAAAAGACCCGCGGGCCACTCCTGTCCTGTGTAAGTAATACTTAGGAACAGACCATGTACTTATGTACATTTCTGTAAAAACAACAAAACCGACCCGCAGCTTGCCGACATCATAGTCACCCTATTGTTTGACAATCTTAACTTGTTGTTAAATCGTAAAATTGAATGATTGTGGATTACCGGTGAAAGGAAAGTCTACTTTATTGTAAAGTCTCACCCCTGCACCCTTTTACGCAACATATCTTGACCATTTTTACTTACAAATGTTGTTACGAAATGTTGTTGAGCTGAGCGGCGTCATTTGAAATAATATCAGTGACATATTATGTCAGTGATGGGACTGATAGGGTGGGGATACCAGACCGTATTTTAAATGTTACAAAACTTATTACTGTCTGCAATATTAATTGCAATTCTTTAATTTAATGAATGAATAATATTTACGTCGTAAAAAAATTCAAAGCAGCTAAAAGGGAACAAAGTATTAATTCAAATCTTGGAATAAATTATTATAAGTAGGAAGTAACTTCTAGTGTGTTACTAAAATAAATGTATATAAATAAAACTACATTGGTAAGTTTTATAAGTTGGCAGCATTGTGCGAGTGAGACACCGCCCCCTACATTATGCTCTCTATCGGACCGTTTTTATTACTTTTTACTAGTGACCTATGAATGACTGTTTTGCTCGGTAATAAGGTTCAACTGTGGTTTGGGAAATATAGTAAAAGTACTATCCGGATTGTCTTCTGATCCGTGGCTATAAAAGACGTTGTTTCGTACCAAATTTCAAGATTCTGAGTTCATGGCAAGTAGGTACCCTGTAGGTTATGATGCCCTTTCGAGTTTCGAAAATTTGCGGCATAAACGGCTGTATCTTTTGATTGCGTTGGCTTAGAAGTCTGATTTTTTCACAGCTTCAAGGGACAGTAGATGAGTATTTGATATACATTTCAGCTTGATACCTCCACGCGTTCCTGAGAAAAATGGTCTTGACAGACAGACAGACGGACAACAAAGTGATCCTATAAGGGTTCCGTTTTTTCCTTTCGAGGTACGGAACCCTAAAAATCTTTATCGACGTAAACCATTTACATGTCCTCTAAAAACACTTGTAGTTTTTATGTATTTTTTTACGATGTACTTTTATGATTCACTAATCATTGAAATTTTATACAAGCTTGATTAATTGAACAATAATTTAACCCTTGCATCCGCGGGGCCTTTTGCCGATATTTATTTTATTTTATTAATATTAACTAACCTACTGTAGGAAACATTTTCATTTTCCACTGTTCACCCGCGGGGCCCCTAGACGACATTTGCATATACAAATTTCCCAATTTAATTTTTAACTAAAGATCTTAATTTTTTTCTGTGTACGCGGGCCCCCTGGCCGATGCGGGGCCCCTAGGCAGTTGCCTACTCTGCCTAAAGGCTAATCCGGCTCTGGGTGGAGGTACTTCCCCAGTCGGGCTCTGCTCCAGATTTGAGCGAGATGACATTCGCTGAACGTGCCCTACCACACTTAGCGAGATACCATTCGCAGTGCCCATACCTCTCTTTTTGGCGTAGTTTAAGGACATACCCCGGGTCCTTGCAGACATTTCTGCTTTGTACAAAATTAAAATTTCTAGTCTTGGTATACCTACCTCACTCATTTACGCACATAGAGCACTAGCGTTTCGGTGACTACACCGAAGTGAAGGTTTTTGTAAAGACAAAACGACGTGCCGTGATTGACGCTGTATAAGTTTTAGATCAGGCTCTTGCCCAATCCGCGTTTTGCTCCTGTAGCTAAAGTAAATATCCTACTACAATGTTTCGGTGAAGATTACTGTCACCCACACTAACGTTTTTCTGGCCTCTATTAGCATCACGCCCACGGATCCGCCTTGCTCGTTTCGCACACAATCGTAACTTGTCTGTAAACACGGGGTAGCGTGGGCCTGAGTGGATCTTACGACTCCCACGTACGATATATTCGTATATCTACCTACGAACGTAGGTAGTAGATACTCGCAAAATAAGTATAGGTATTCGCATTTCTACCTTGTAGTCATAATGTAAAGTCAACATTACAAACAACAGCAGTTTTCTGGTAACTCATAATGCCGTACAGTCGCCGTCAAATATATCGGAGCGGCCAAGGTACTCAAAAATATCTGAACATGCACTTTATCGCCTTGACAATAGAGGCATTGTTCAGATATTTGTGACCACCTTGGCCGCTCCGATATATCTGATAGCGACTGTACCATAGATGATTGGCCTAATGCGCCTTTAGCATTTACAAAGATTGCATATATACACGGGAAAATTCGACTGGTGCCGCTGTTACCCGGGTAGCCTAGTGTTTAGGGCGTCTGCCGCGAATGCAGAAGACGCTGGTTCGATCCTAGCCCTGGGCACCGGAGGCTTAGGTCACTTCTTCCTTTGTATATGACATCTATACACGGTGGGGCCTGTAACTAAAGCAAAAAATTAAAATGTACATTCTTCTCCTCAAACTACGCAACGTTTGTTTGACGACTTTGAAAAAAAACTTGCGGTTTGAATTTTATTACATTTTAAAGTTAATTCGAACACGCAATGTACTATGAAATTGATTATGTCTGTAGAGTGACTAGACTGACAGGCGATGTCAATTAGACGGAGTTTTAAGTACATTGAAAATACTATTTTCAATGTACTTAACTTTCAAACAAAGTAAATAACTATTTACTTTGTTTGAAAAAATAACAATCTAAAAACTTTATGATTTTAAAAAGTTGCTACACAAAAGTTGTCCAGTTTGAGGACTAGAATCTACGTTTTAATTTTTTGCTTTAGTTACAGGCCCCACCCTATATACGTTTATAACAACAGTTTTGAGACTTTATTTTGTTTGGGTTAAGGTTAATTATCAAACGGATCTGTCATGTCCAAAATTAATTTAAACGTAGAAATTGTAGTTAGTTTTGGTTCTTGGGCTTAAAAGGGTTAATATTGAAAAGTTATAAGTAGTCTATTTTACGAACCTTCCAAAATGCTTCTGATTGTAGATGAACAGAGTTCATTATTGGTACGAGGTGGCCAGTTATAACGATTTACCCTATATCACGTAACATGACATACTAAGTATGCTGTTAATATAATGAATTGCCTATTTTTTGTATCTATGCCATTATACAACTAAATAAATTATGACATGGAGCCGAGCTGATGATGGAATTGGAAGGTGGTCATAGAAACAACTCAAACAGTATCCCAGCGTGTTTAGGTTAGTTCATCTCGGTAAGCAGTTAAGGATTGTACAGTCGAGTTCATAAATATATGTACATTTTTTCGCCTTATTGAAATGGATTAAGGTGAAGAAATGTACACATATTTATGAACTCGACTGTACAAAGAAAACTACAGTTAACAATTAAAGCCTGTCACGAAAACTATATTTTTTTAAATTGAAGTAGGGAGGAAATAATCACATGGTAAAATGAAATAAAAACAAACAAAGATGCTTTAGCTACCGTTATATTTAGCGATAATATTCTTTCATTTACAGTTGCACTCTTAACAATTAAATTGGTACATCTTTGGTACGGTATGGTAACTTAGTTTAGGTGAAATACTATTTATATCACAATACTGGAATGTATTGATTGCTTTACAAACTACTATTACTTGATTGGAAACAATGCTGCCTTCGCTGCCAATAACCATATAAATATAATACATTCAGACGCCAAAATATTTGATACTAGAGAGAAAGATTTGTACTATGACGTGTATAGTCGTTCTTGGCGTTAAGAGGACAACTATCCGCGACGTCATTACACGTCCATGGCGTAGAAAGGGTTTAGAGAGCGATTCAGATCTGTGTAAAGAGACTAGCTAGTAGTACCTATTTACTAAAGTAATATACAGTTTTTATTCCGAAAAGAGACACTATTAGTGGCCAGAAAATAATTCTAAATCTAATAATATGTATTTTGAATACTAAAATGGACTAGAACCAATTTAACAATTAGGCTAAGTACACAATAAATGCATTGCAGGCCTTACTCATGATTTGATTATGTATAAAATTATTCTTAAAAATATATAATTACATAAATACATCTTTGATATTTTGGAACTGTTTCACAGCCAGATCGACTGGTAAGTCGAAGTTATGTGGGGTCAGCCGGTCTAGGCTCTGTAGAGCGTCCTGGAATCCTGTATTGACGACATAGCTGGTCGAAGAGTAATATGTATCAACAAGGGACCGGCATTTGAGAATAATGTTCAACCAAAGAACAAGTTTGTGTGAATTTAAAGCGGCACAGACAAACGCTTTAAAATGAGCATCATAGCTCCTTTTATAAGGTGTATGAGAAGCGATAATACTCCCTATAGTGCTTAATAAACTTTGCTTGTTAGATATAGCGTTACCACCAACTATATCCAAGTTGAAACTTTGGCTGAGTTTTCTAGCGGGTGTCGAATTAAACTGGTCACCATTATTGATTTCATAGTAACGTAAAATAAGATCCCATATATGCGTAACACTTGAAGATGATCTACGGACTGGGAAGCAGCCTATGAGAGGAACTAGAGAGTTTGACTCCGGTCCTGTTAGGCCGTGTTGAAGCAAGTCACGGATATTTACAGCTAAGTGTCTTCGTACTGCCGTTGTTAGAGGTATGTCATTGATAACAACGCCTTCTTCGGATTCACTGTCATACGTGTCAATTATGTTATGATTTGGTCGATTACGGGAGACTAGGTGTAGAACGGCATCAACAGACATTTCTAGCTTCGCTCTGAGGTTGCCCCAGTGGGTGACAATAGTGGAAGATTGCCTTTCAACTTTTCTACTTGAGTTCGGGGAACAACCAAACTGCGATACGGTAAAAATTTGTATCAATGTACTCGCTTTTCTCATTAAATTAATAGTCTCTGTCCGTAAATCATCATTATTTGCTTTATTCTTGCTAAATGTCTTGTCAAAAGAGTTCGGTGATTTTGTACTTTTTGTTTCTGGTGTTTTTGATTTAGAGTCTTTCAGATCCTCATTTTTCATAAGTTTTATGAACTTTTGCATATCTTCAATATGTGCTTGTAGTTTGCAGATGATTTCATCTTTAGAGAGCTGTTTTTCAGCATATTGTCGGACTGCACAATTGATCTGGTGCTTTAGTTCATCAGCACTCAGCGGCTGGTGACAACCTTCTTCCAAACTGTGGTCTATTTCTGATCGTAAATGTTCTATGAGAGTTCTGTGCTGTTTGTCGCTAGCTTCTGGATCTGCAGCAAACCTGTAATCAAGAAAATGATTTATTTTAGAGGAAACATACACAGGTATATCGCCATCAGATATATCGGGGTGGCCAAGGTGGTCACAAATATCTTAACAACACCTCTATTATCACGGCAATAATGTACATGTTCAGATATTTTTGAGTACCTTGACAGCTCCAATATACATATATAACGGTGACTGTATAGTGTTTAACTTTTAACTTTAATTTGTACAATTAAGATTAAATAAATCACCGGGTTAAAGGCAGAACTGACTATTTGGATGTAATTTTAATAGCATATAAGTAGTTGGTTTTGCCTTTGACCCGGCAAAATAATAATTTTAATATGTATTCATTTTACCATCACACGGATTCAAACTCAGGACCACTAATAAAACTACCTACTTTACTAGGGTACAGCCGAAAGACATCTACTGTATAAAGGCATCTTTCAAGTTTATTAGTATATAGAGAGAAATGAGGTTGGGCTATGGCCCATGAGGGGGCCTCGATATTGAATAAACTTTTTGCCAGAATGATATCTACCTGGGTTTTGACAGAATAGGGTGATTGTGCTAGTTTTCGTCCACTCTTGTCAGTTTTCCGTCCATACTTATTTATAAGTTATCTTCAAGATCTTCCCAAAATAAAAGCTTAAAATTAAAATATCTACTAAAGAATAAACTATAAATATAAACTATATTGACCTTAAAAAGTTTTTCCCATTTATTTGCAGCAGTTTAATCAAGTGGACAGTAAACTGGACCTGGATGGGAAACTAGCACAATTACTACTAGTGTTTTGCTTGAAAGATTGAAGCTTAGGTATAGCTGAGCTGTGAACCCTTTTGTTTTTTTGTTTTGCTGCAATGCACACAACCATTCTAACCACTTCATCTGTTGTTATTGATTTTTATTTTCTTAACTTATTCGGAGTTATTCTTACATGTTGCTGTTTTTGATGTTGTGTATTATTGCAGTAATCAAATATTTTTTTATCTATAAAATATACTAAATCAGACTACCTATAATTAATTATCAAATTGTAATTGTCAAAAATCAAATAAATCAGTTCTATTAAGATTTTTTCACACCTTTCTAGTTCCTTCAGCTGTGTCTTCAATCTCTCAATGAAATGGGCCTGTTTGGTACGCTGTCGACGGATCTTGGTTTCCAACTCCACACACTCGGTGCAGCTCGCCTCTCCAGAGCTCCCTTGCGGAGACGCCCTCGCCCCTGGCACTCCTCTCGATGTAAACTCCTCAAGCTCCTTCAACATGGCATCCTTCTCCTTCGGCGACGCTTTTAATATCTGTCGCAAGCGAAACTCCACTTGTGCAAGGTGCGAGGTCAATGAAAACACGGACGAAGATAGTATTTCCTGTTCTTCCTCCAATGCGTGCAATCGGTCCCCAGTTTCCTGCATCTCGTCGCATAAAGTCTCCTTAGGAGCCCCCAGGGGCTCGCGACGGGGCTCCTGCCAGATAGGAATCTCGCCACCGTCATCATAATCGCTGGGACTATCGCTCACATCCATGACTTTAATTTCCTCGCAATATTCGGAAAAATCATAAAACTGACGGGTTTATGTTTAGGAACATTTTGATTAGAATGTAAATTATCACATTTGTAAGGTTTCGTAAGCCAGAAGTCTGAAATTGCACTGAAAGCACTGAAACCCAGCTGAAACCTGAAAGAAAACGCGATTTACGTCACTGAAAATTACGGACGTCACACAATAATTGAACGAATGAGTGTATGGTATAAAAACAAAGTTCGATTGGGGAACGAATGACTTTTAAGACATGTCAATCATGAATGTCGATAAAGACAAAGACGCGTTCATTATTATAAAATAAATACCTAAAAAATGTTTACCTACGTTAGCTAATGAGCTCAATCATACAGGAAAAGTGTAATTTAATTAGTATTAGTAGTAGCATCAATATATCAGTCCAATCTTTTATTTTATTTACACAGAAATATTAATGGCCGAAAGCGACATCTAACGATAAACTATTGTACTTGATACGTATGTGCCTGACAGTAACCGAACGGTGCAAGCTTAATAGCAGAGAAACTTTCAGATTGTGCCTGATAGATGTCACTAGTGTGTTTCAAACGTGTTTATAGGGTTCCGTAGCCAAATGGCAAAAAACGGAACCCTTATGGATTCGTCATGTATGTCTGTCTGTCTGTCCGTCCGTATGTCACAGCCATTTTACTCGGAAACTATGCGACGTATCTGAATAAAATTTACACATAAGGTGTATTTTGTATGCCGCTAATTAGTTATGGAGTTAAACTTGAAAAAAAAATATTTTTAGGGGGGCGCTCCATAGATGTCACTAAATTTCAAAAAAATGTTTTTTAACCAAATATCAACATGTGACACATTAATCGATAGGTCTTTAAAAAAAACATTGTGGTTTCTTTGACCATTTTATGATTAAGTGAATATTTTCTGAAATAATCGCTTCGAAAGTCAGAAAAATTGTGTAGCCCCCCCGGTAACTTTTGAACCGTCCAAAAAATATGAAAAATTTTGAGGCGATGTGTCTTATCATATACTTTCTACGAAAATTATTTTGAACATCGGTTCAGCCATTTTTGAGTTATCTCCAAAAAACTTCTTCCTTAGGCATCAGATACGACCTTTTGGTATTGGTTTGGTTTTTATTACATTGAAGGTACGGAACCCTCCTATGCGTGGTCCGACACGCACTTGGCCGGTTTTTAAGTTCTTACTATAGTCTGGCCAGCCAATAAACGCAGTAGTAATGTACATCAAACAAAAATATACCAACACTGTAGAGCGAATCGAAAAGGTGCATTTCTTTATAGAAAAGCAGCAATGTACGGTCAGCTGCAGAGAAAAATTCACAGATTTCGTGCCTCACACGACTATCGAGCACATTGGAAATGAATCTACGGAATTCGAAAAAATATTGTCACTGAGCGACGAGAAAGTCGGGATAAGGAAAATGTTATAAAATAAAACTACGACGTTGAATGATAATTATTTTATTCTTAGATTAACATAAGTATCCTCGACATAACGCCTGTGAACCAGAGTTGGGCAAAAATTAACATGATTGAAACTAAAGTTAAAAATGAGAACGTTACTCATAATCATATGAACATGATTACGAATTCAATCACGAGCTTTCTAATCTGATTGACCACCGACATGAGTAAATCATGTCGATTTTTAGTTTCACTCATGATTAGCTGAAGTGATTACATTAGTAAGACAGTATGCTTAGTTAAACTAACGATTTAGTTGAGATGATTAGATTTTGATTAGATTTTGCGTAGCTACTAGCTCCTTCACTTTTCCCTGACGAAACAGAGGCGGTACCTAGGTGAGTATAATATACATTTAGGATAAATGGCTATTTGTGATAATATTTCTAAAGGTATCATTTGGCGGTTGGCGCTTACATCTTAGTTGTATAGTGCAGATTCAATATTGAGCAATAAAAGCGTAAATGCCAGTGGCAAATGTTACCTTTACCAAAATATCGACAATTTTTTGGTTAGTTTTTGGTATGAGTGTACAAATGAATGCTCCCATTTAACTTTGAAACGGCCTGTTTGGATTTATTGCGGTTTTCGGCTACAGTTAAGGCAGCTATCACACAGCTGCGGTTTCCACATGCGCTTTTCATTTTCATTCTCATTCTCATTCTCATTCTCATTCTCATTCCCATTCCCAGTCTCATTCTCATTCTCATTCTCATTCTCATTCTCATTCTCATTCTCATTCCCATTCCCAGTCCCATTCTCATTCTCATTCTCATTCTCATTCTCATTCTCATCCTCATTCTCATTCTCATTCTCATTCTCATTCTCATTCTTATTCTCATTCTCATCCTCATTTTCATTCTCATTTTCATTTTCACTTAGGATAATGAAAATTTCTACATATGTATCTGGTTCAATATGTGAAATTTAGTTACAATCAGCGCCCGTCGTTAATGATTTACTCATGGCGAAATTACTTGATTGTTTTGTGTTATGATTTAATCAGCTATTATTCAATCCGTGATGATTACTAATTGATCACCGATTTTAATCAAGTGTGCCCATCTCTGCTGTGAACAAACTAATCGAAAAATTTCCACACGCATATCGAAGTTTGAATAATTGTCGCCGTGGCGCCTAAGTATACATATTTCATGTTTAGATTAATAAGCAGGATATAATAATGTTCAAAGTATAAGAAAATTATTATATTACAAATCAGTAGTCAACTCGAGAAATGGTAGCCACATAGCTAAATAATTTTTAAGCAAAAAAAAACCGACTTCTTCAATGGGGGAAGCCAGTGAAGGATTATTGTAGATGGTGCACTCTATACAATGAAATAACTTGCTTAACAAACACAGCGAAGAGGACAAATCGTCAAACGTGAACTATGCGTCGTTGAAGAATTCCTTTCTCATTTTACATTTCACATGTTTATGGCATCAGCCGCAGTTCCACTTCATCAATATGTCACTGTTTTCATTGAAAATGCTTGATTTGTTGATTTAAATACAAAAATCACTTTATGTATGCCTTTAAGATTTGAGAAGTTTCCTCGATTCCTCCTGGATCCCATCGTCAGTACTTAGCTTGACGAAAATTTGTCCTGAGAATCTAACTTGCTTAACAAACATAGCGAAGAGGACAAATCGCCAAATGTGAACTATGCGTCATTGAAGAGTTCCGCTCTGATCATCATCAGCAGTTCCACTTCATCAAATGTCACTCTTTTCAATGAAAATGCTTGATTTGTTGATAAAAATTCAAAAACCACTATGTGTATGCCTTTAAGATTTGAGGAGTTCCCTCGATTCCTCATGTATCCCATCATCAGAACTTTAGCTTGACGAAATTTTTTCCTGACAATCTAATTTGCTTAACAAACACATCTTAGAGGAGAAATCGCCAAACGTGAATTATGCGCCGTTGAAGAGTTCCGTTCTGATCATCATCAGCAGTTCCACTTCATCAAATGTCACTCTTTTGAATGAAAATGCTTGATTTGTTGATAAAAATACAAAAATCACTATGTGTTTGCCTTTAAGATTTGAGGAGTTCCCTCGATTCCTCATGGATCCCATCATCAGAACTTGAGTTTGACGAAAATTTGTCCTGACAATCTTACTTGCTTAACAAACACCGATGTGTATTCTATGCGTCGTTGAAGAGTTCCCTTCTGATCATCATCATCATCATCATCAGCAGTTCCGCTTAATCAAATGTCACTGTTTTGAATGAAAATAATTGATTTGTTGATAAAAATCACTACATGTACATGCCATTAACATTTGAGGAGTTCCCTCGATTCCCCATGACGGAGTTATGGAGTAACAAACATAAAAAAAAAACAAAATAAAAACAACATGCACGCCGAATTGAGAACCTCCTCTTTTGAAATCTTGAAGTCAGTTAAAAAAAAATTAATGTGAAAAATGTCGTTCTGACTTTTTTCAAAAAGGTTAGACTACAGGGCAGACCCTTGACCCGATCGTCTTTGTCAACCGACTTCAAGATTTCGAAGGAGGAGGTTATCAATTCGTCGGGTTTTTGCTATTTTTTTTTTTTTTTTTTTTTTTTTTTATGTATGTTCACCGATTATTCGAAGACGGCTGGACCGATTTGGAAAATTCTTTTTTTGTTTGAAAGCGTATACTTCACAGTTGGTCCCATTGTAACCATGTCAGGATCTGATGATGGGATCCTGGAGAAATCGAGGGAACTCTTCAACTATTATAGGCACACCTGTAGTGATTTGAGTATTTTTTACAGCAGCTCGAGCATTTGGTGTTGGTGTTGGCTTAGTGAAGTCGGTTCTTTTTTGTTTAAAATTATTTTAAGCTTAAATTGTAGGTGACTAACTTGTCCAGAGGAATTCTTCTCAAATTTTTGATATCATTCTTCGTTTCCAAAATATCGAACGCCAAAATAAAAAATTTGGAAAAAATTGATTCTTTTTTTCACTATTCCGGCCATAACTTTTTTCTTTTTTGATTTTCCCGAAAAATTATTTTTGCATCTTACAGCTCTCGTAAATATGAGTCTTTTGAGCTATTTTTAACCGACTTCAAGATTTGAAAAGAGGAGGTTCTCAATTCGGCGTGTATGTTTTTTTATTTTTTTTTTATTTTTTATGTTTGTTACTCCATAACTCCGTCATGTCTGAACCGATTTTGAAAATTCTTTTTTTGATTGTAAGTATATATATACAGATTGGTCCCGTTTTTGTCAAAACGCAGTTCTGATGATGGGATCCATGAGGAATCGAGGGAACTCCTCAAATCTTAAAGGCATACATATAGTGATTTTTATATTTTTATCAACAAAACTATCATTTTCATTCAAAACAGTGACATTGGATGAAGTAGAACTGCTGATGATGATCAGAACGGAACTCTTCAACGACGCATAGTTCACGTTTGGCGATTCGTCCTCTTCGCTGTGTTTGTTTAGCAAGTTTAATTGTCAGAACAAATGTTCGTCCAGCTCAAGTTCTGATGATGGGATCCATGAAGAATCGAGGGAACTCCTCAAATCTTAAGGGCTTACACATAGTGACTTTTGTATTTTTATCAACAAATCAAGCATTTTCATTCAAAAGAGTGACATTTGATGAAGTGGAACTGCTGATGATGAACAGAACGGAACTCTTCAACGACGCATAGTTCATGTTTGGCGATTCTTCCTCTTCGCTATGTTTGTTAAGCAAGTTAGATTGTCAGGACCAATTTTCGTCAAGCTCAAGTTCTGATGATGAGTTCCACGAGGAATCGAGGGAATTCCTCAAATCTTAAAGGCATACATAAAGTGACTTTTGTATTTTTATCAACAAATCAAGCATTTTCATTCAAAAGAGTGACATTTGATGAAGTGGAACTGTTGATGATAATCAGAACGGAACTCTTCAACGACGCATAGTTCACGTTTGGCGATTGGTCCTCTCCGCTGCGTTTTTTAAGCAAGTTATTTCATTGTATGGAATCTAAGTGCACCATCTATCTACAATAATCCTTCACCGGCTACCCCCATTGAAGTCGGTTTTTTTTCTTAAAAATTATTGAATATCATATCTTTACCGAGTTATAAGGGGATCGCACTTTTTCGTGAAATCGGGGCCTATACTGGAACGAACGAAAAGACATTTCCAATGTCAAAAGGCCCACACTGCATACAAAGTTTGTATGAGGGTCTTTTTCTCTGCAGTTGACTGAGCTGAATGTACATCGAACCAAAAGTTTTTTTTAAAACCGCGCAGCGCATGGTCGCACTTTTTCTTACGTCAGTAGTAATTTAAAAAATTGTAACTGCATTCTTCCTCCTAGCGTTTGTCCCGTCTTGGGGTCCTAATCGAATGAACTGCCATCTGACCTTCCAACCCAGAGGGGAAACTAGGCCATATCGGAATTAGGTCCGGTTTCCTTACGATGTTTTCCTTCACCGAAAAACGACTGGTAAATATCAAATCATATACCGTACCCTTGGACGAATAAATTAAAGGACGGAGCATGGCTGTACAACAAACTGTGACGCAAGATGACGGCTGGTTTGAATGTATGTGTCCAGACGAGTGTTGCCATGTAATACAAATTTTCCCGATTAAGAATACAGTATTTTCGAATGTAAAAAAAAATAGATTTTTAATATATATATTTAAATAGAATTAATAAGCACCTGTTTTAATAAATTTGATGAAATATATTTCTGAAGAGGCGACTAAAAGTAAAATTTAAAAAAATCTAAATAAACTATTTATTAAAATTACACGACTACTGTTGAGTGTGGTGGCCTCTCTTGTCGTCCTCAATACTATTATTTTAAGCATACTTTATACCTTTTTAATCTGGAGGCACGGCAGTGCCCTCGCTAAGACGAAGAGAACTAAAAGTGTAATTACGTATTCATTTATTACGTAACACGATTTAAGGAGGGAGGGGGAATTGACCATGTCTTACTTCTACTGCAGAGAGGATTATTATTATTTTTTCTTACGTAGGGGCGGAAGGGTGTCTCTGGCAAAAAAAATCTTACGTAATCAATGAACAACGCCTTATTTTATACTAAACCTTGTTTGGAATGTAACAAATACTTTTTGAAAACTGCATTAAAATCGGTCCAGCCAAGGGCGAGATAATCGCGAACAAACATACAAACATACAGGTTAAATTGAGAACCTCCTTTTTTTGAAGTTGGTTAAAAATGCTCCTCGATCGATTAACACAATCGGTTTGACTTAAGAGCTGACCTCTCATTCTTACTATAGTTCCATCTCGTTCTAATCGCTTGACCAGTCGATTACTGAAGCCGCTCAGAGTGAGAGGGAGCGATAGTTAGAATGAGACGAAAGATTTGACTTACGGCCATTCAGCGACGAATTTCTGCGGCTGCGCGATAAGTAGTGTTGCCAAAAGAAAAAATATATATAATTTCCAAAGCAGCGTATTATTTGCTAATTTAAGTTATTTATATTGAGCAAATTATTTCCTGTTACGACGAAATAATTACAACATAATTAAATTTTTACAATGTCATGATTTTAGCGCTTATCGCGACATCTGTAATCGAAAGTAAAGAAGTTTTTAGTAATAATCCTGTCAAATTTGGAATAACTTAAAACTATGAATTTGCTTATTCATAACTTCGTACATAACTTGGCATGGTTATACTGTTGACATTACCATGTCCGTAGTACTAAGATTATTCGCCCTGGTGTAGTGCGTAACGACGAGGACACTGGCTCTTTATGGAATCACAAAATTTTGTTAGCCGCATTCTATCTGAGAATTATATAATCTATGACCGTACCGTACAAGTTCCGAAAAACTCAGTGGTACGAACCTGGGTTGGATATAGCTTCACTTGAGGTGGAGATTATGCGGTCAAAATACAACGCCTAATTGAAAAGTATTGAATTATTATGTATTCTACTACATGTGACATCTAGAACAAATTTCGTGCGCCATGTTTGACGGTTGACAGCTGTGAATAAATCATATACGTTTAGACTTGTAGTGATTTTCACTACAACTTTTGGGACAAAAAAAATCTTAGGGATGTAATCTCCTGTTACTCAATGTTGAAAAGAAAGGAAACAATCATTGACTGCTAATATCATAAGTCGGCCAGTCGAGGAAAACGAGGATACGAGTATATTTACCAGAAAATACAACTTTTCAGTTTAGGATATAACATGATTAGCAGCATAATCTGTAAGAATAAGAGAGTAATGTATATTACTCAGTAATACTCCTATTTGTTATGATTTCCTTTCATCGCTCATTTTAAGACTATTTAGATATATTTACTGTATCAAATGTAAAATTAACTAATTAATAAACGCACGTGACTATTGTATACATAGCTTTGGTATATGAAGGGTAACATTACAAAGACTTGATAAAAATCTGAAGGTAGCGGGGTGCTTGGTGGTACACCTGATTTGTCCTGTACCTACCGCTTTCTTGCTTTGTAACAATATTGAACACCATCATTTTTGCTCCAAGCGTTCTTGGATTTCATTTGGCACCAGTTTTCGCTTTAATTATTCGATTTACACTGAAAGAAAGAATTTTTAAATGATAATTCATAGCTCTTTCTCGCATTTGCATATACTAGCAAAAGAGACGCGGATAACGAAATTTCGATCTTCGAAGTTCGTGGTAGGCCTTTTATTCCGAGTTTTTAAACGCATCCCCATAACCTCTGAGGGCCTACCGCGAACATCGAAAATCGAAATTTCATTATCTCCCTCTCTATCGCACTTGCTTATGCACAAATAATAAAGCGAGCGAGCGAGCATAAGCTTATTACGAGCGAATGAGACGTAGATAACTAAATGTCAATTTTCGATGTTCGCAATGGGCCCTCTGGTTCGAGATTAGCCTCTTGCTATTAGCTAGTCGTCTTTATTTTTTACTTGTCTCTGACAGCGTTTGTTCTTGACAGCATTAATTACTTTTGTCGGACGCAGGTACTATTTATCGTTTAATTTCGATTTTCTAACTAAACAGATCTAATACCCTAATCAAGCGAGAATAAACCTTACTTAGTACGTATTTAGATTTGTTTTTGAGTAACTAGGTACAAATATAGAGTACGCAATCTGTCTTTAGTTACTGGTCAGTTGATTTGATGTCCATTCAGAGTTTATGATGATGCTTAATTGGATTTTAGGGACGGTATTTTATATTATATATATATAGGTTATTTATGGCAACACGTGATACACTCAAGGACATGTCATGAATAAATAAATAAAAAATAATGAAATTTCAACTACCTACCTATCTATAGTATCTACTCTTTCTAGGCATAAAAAAGATTTCTCGGCTTTAAAATTATGTAATTAAGTACTTACTTGCTGTGCCTAAATGTCTGAAAAACGAACTGAACAAAAAACATGGAATGACACATACTGCTTTTCATACCACCTTTGAGGAAAACAAAAAATGTTATTGTATGAATCATACATATTTATTTATATTTTATATGTGCTTAAGTGTGCTTCCTGATTATAATGAATCGATTAAATTAATAAAAAATGTGTTTGTAATGACGGACTGGCTGAAAAAAAACCTATGTCCTAGAACAGCAAAGTGTCACTTTGTTCCCTCCTATCAGGGAAGAAAAAGCCCGTATACGAATAGGTAGTATGAAAAAAAATCTGCTGTTCTTATGAACCTGCCGTTATTTTTGAGGTTGTATGAATGACGTGTAACGACAAACTAAATACGATTACTTTACAGGACTAGGCTTGAAAACTAAGTATCAAAGCTCGTTACAGTACTCTTGAGTTGCTGCGCCCTAATCCGGATACTTCCAAGCCCATTTAGCCCATTATAAATATGGTAACGACAATATTCAAATTTCATTGCATGCTTGAGAAATATTTACGTAAGTATACCACCATAATTGTTATTAAAAATTCATGAATTCCGGCACAGCGCTCGACGCAAATGGGTAGCCTTTTCATAATTTAGAAGTTATGTTTTGTTACCATTCAAAATCCTCTAAAGAAGCTGCCCACATTATGGACATATCTCCATAATATGAAAATTCCCAACCAAATAGCTTTATTGAAGCAAGACCCTACAATCTGGAGACTGAAAGAGTTTAATAACATGGAGTCGAGTCATTCGAGGCGATGTCACTTTTATGTTTTACTTTAGTCCGTCTTTAGTATATTTTTGAGAATCTAAGTATGAAAGTAGGTATTATATCATAATGAAAATATACCTAAATCAAAAACTCCCACTTCGTTTCATTCATGATGACCACAAAACTCGACATGAAATAGAATACATAGAGTTCAATTCAGAGACCATAAAAAACCCCTCTGAAATTACAAACGTTTTCAATGATTTCTTGATAGAATCGACGAATGTTGACATTAATGCTAACGCGACTGTTCCCCACAAAGTTTCGTCATTAAAGGTCAAACAAGTTCGAAATAGTCTGTTTCAAAATCCATGCACAACAGATGAAATAGAGAAAATTATTAAATCACTAAATAATACTAACTCTGTAGGCTTTGACAGTATTGCAAATATTGCGTTATAGATATATATCTGGTTCTGACTCATCTAGTCAATCTTTCTTTCACAGAAGGCATCTTTCCTGAAAGACTCAAGAAAGCGATAGTGAAGCCTATTCATAAGAAAGACAGTAAAACTGATGTTCAAAACTATCGTCCAATAACACTGGTTCCGATATTTTCCAAGATATTTGAGAGGGCATTCCATAATAGAGTTACCCAATTATTAAATAAATTCGACATCATTGCTAAAGAACAAAATGGATTTCAGAAGCATAAATCAACCACAAATGCAGCGTATACACTTGTACGTAGAATCACTCAATACATTGATGAAAAAATTTCAGTAGTAGTTACTTGTTTCGACATGACTAAGGCTTTCGATTTTGTCAATCATAAATTGTTGATCCAAAAGTGCGAACATTGTGGAATTAGATGGAATGCTCTTAATTGGATCGAAAGCTACCTAAAAAACCGTATGCAATGTGTAGAAATAAACAAACTCGACCAATCAAATGTTAATATAGCTTATCGATCAGAGTACAGATGCAACGGGTATGGGGTCCCACAGGGAAGTATAAGTAGTAACTTGGTCCCCTATTATTTCTTTTATATATTAATGAACTACCTAAGGAAACACAGTGCCCGATGTCCCTGTTCGCTGATGATATAGCCGTAATAATACCTGCCGATGACGCTACTGTCCCTTATATAGATAAGATTACTCGTAATACAACAATAAACGCCGTAGACTCATGGTTAAACCGAAATAATTTACAAACGAACACTTCAAAAACATGCTACATACAATTCCGGAATTATAAGACTGAACTTCTCGACTTACAACTGCACTGTCAGAATCAGATTATTGAAAGGGCTAGCGACTTAAAGTTCTTAGGTATAACCTTAGATGAATGCTGTACGTGGAGAAATCATGTCAAGTTGGTTTGCGGTAAACTTGATAGGTTTGTTTATGGTTTAAAACGGGTAAGGACTATCGTAGGAGAAAAAACATCACTGCTTGCTTACCATGGTTATGTTGCTTCGGTCCTGAAATATGGCATATCAATTTGGGGTAACTCTACAGATGCAAAAAAAAGCATTTCTCGTTCAAAAAAATTGCATCAGAGCAGTCTGTGGAGCTAAACCAAGAGCCCATTGCCAGCCTTTATTTGAGAAATTTAAACTGTTTACCTTATTTGACCTATACATATTAGAGTTAGGATGCCTTGTACGCAAATTTCCGCACTACTTTAAACGGCCATCCTACAACAACAGATTGAGACCAAGGGATGAGTTTAAATTACAGATGCCTCTAGTTGACACCGCTTTCTTTGAAAAAAACTGCTTCATAATGAGTATCCTAGTTTACAATAAGTTACCATATGAAATCAGACAATTACCCGACAAATTGTTTACTGCCAGACTAAAGAAGTGGCTAAGTGGTAAATGTTACTACTCCCTAAACGAATTTTTTAACGACAACGATTAAGACAACCTATTGGCTTTTATTATGTAATTTGAATGACTTAATGATGGTTAATTAAATATACTTAGATGTTTTTATTATATATTTTGACTATATATTAAAGGTAGGTATAGCTTGGATTTATATTGATTGCTTGCGACATGCACGAATTTAATTAATTAACTTAACAGATTACGAACTATAATGATTATCTTGACATAAATTGTTTTTTTTTTTGACAAATTGTAAATTAAGTGTAACATACGAATTAGGTTTTAATTTGCATGCCATATGCTGGCTAAACATGTGATACAAAATGACATCTATACTTATGTATTTTACCATGTTTAAGCAAATAAATGATTTCTATTTCTATTTCTTCGTGTTCCTTCTAAATTTTCATATTTTAGTATTAGTACATAGTGTAGACACCTACCTACTTTGCAACGTAAAATTCAACCGTCAAAATAAAGCCAATGTCACAGCGTTCCACATTCGCGCACATAGCCATTCAATAATGTATGGGGTCTGTCAATGGGTGAATTCTCAATCACGGTGTGTGAATCTAATTTGCATCGAGCTAGGCGAGAATGCTCGCAAATAGAAACCGGCGCCGAGTCGATATTTATTACGATGCTAATCTGATTTGGCTCCTTTGATTCAGGGGTGCTATTCTGGGTATTGGCGACAAATGTTAAGAGTCCGGTAACGATTTGAAAACGAAAATCGCTGATAAATAATGAAATCACTCAAATTAATCGTATTTGATAAGATAGGTTGAAGTCTTGTTATCGCAAAAAAGTTTTTTGGGTCTATATATATTAATATTTAATACCCAAAAACTGAATTCTTACAGAGCATGTTTTGTGAGGACGCTGATTCGTGCAATCTTGTCGCTTGATTATTAGTTATTATTTCTTATGGCCGGTAATATGTTTTATATTATCTGATTAAAGCATGAAGTACAGTTTATTTCTATATTTTTATTTTTGTGAAATGATTTAATACCTTTCCAAAAATATAACCTAAACTTCGGCAATTTTTCATAAAATTGCTCTAGCTAAACATACTTTCCCTTAAAAATTATATGAAAATTAAAAAAATATGTTCCACTTATTCCCCAGATGACTCATTTTCCAACGCATTTATGTATTTTACGTACTAGTATAACTTGGCTCTGTATGCTCCAGCACGGTAGGTGTGGCGCCGGCGCAGGCCGCCACTGCTAGTTGTACAGTCTCACTACTGTACATTTTTCCGTTTAAGTAGCGGCCTACTTAAGCCCGCTGTTTGGCACTATATTGTAGGAAAAGCGACGACAAAAATATAACCTTGCATACGATTAACATCAACAGAAGGAACGGCTAAATAGTATTCCTAACTACAATTAATAAACTAGTGTAACTTGAACTCAACTTCTTCTTCATCTCAACGCACTCAACCACATCAAACAAGTGTAAGGGCTAGCTGGCCCCTACACTAGTCGAACCGCAAATGGGCGCCATGGACGCGGGCCCTGCGCACGCTTAATAAGGTTGCTACCAGGATTGATTTATTCCATTGTTCAGAGAATGATTTCACTAAATTGACTTTGTTTGTACTGGGTTATAATTAAATGTATAAATGTCTGTATATATATTTGTATCTAGGTTAAATTTACTACACTATCGTATTGTGAAAATGTAATGTTAGTTGTATTGTTATTGTAAAATAAAAAAATTAATAAGAAAAACTTAATTTTAACTTAACTTAATCAATAAAAACCTTTCTCTTTTCACCTCTCCAAGCAAAATCGCAAAATAGGTATCTAACGATTAGGGTGAATTACTTATAAATGAGACTAGAAAATAAAAAAGCCTTCCACTTATACCATTGACAAAGAAACGTACTTTCAAAATATGTGTACAAACTGATAGAAGTTTCGTTAGTTACTTCAAAATAGAATCAAAAATTTAATAGTATCAAAAATTGAGCGAGATCGAAAAAAAAAATTTACCGGATTCTTAAGAGTCCAGTAACGATTTGAAAACGGAAATCGTTAATAATGAAAACGTACAAGAAATGCATTTAATAAGATAGCTTGAAGTCTTGTAATTACAAAAAAATGCTCTTGGTCCATATATATTATTATTGAATATCCGAAAACTCAATTCTTACAGAGCTTGTTTAGTGGGGAAGTTGTTTTGTGCAAACTTATAGCTTGATTTATTATTACTATTTGTTATGCCCTCTTATATGTTTTATATTATCTGATCAAAGCACAAAGTCAAGTCTATTTATACATTTTTATTTTTATGAAGTATTTTAATACATTCCCAAAAATACCTCCTAAATTTGGGCAATTCTTCTCAAAATTGCTCTAGCTAAACATACTCTTGGTTAACAAAATATGTATGAGAATGAAAAAAACTGTTCCACTTATTACTAAGGCACGTACGCACGTATTTATATATTTTATGTACTAGTTTAACGTAATTTTAATCAATAAATTCTGACTGGTTTCACATCTCCAAGCAAAAATCGTGAAACAGCTGTTAGATTATGGTGAATGATTTATAAATGAAACAGAAAATTTAAAATGTATTCCAATTAGGTATGCAGTTTAAAAAGAAACGATATTTTAAAATATGTATACAAACTAATATAAGTTTTGTTAGTTACAGCGAAATGGTATCAAAAAGTTGAGCGAAATCGAAAAAAAACTTAACCGGACTCTTAAGGGGTCCAGGCGCCATTGACTTTCGATCTGAATCCCTTAGTTTTCCAATGATTTTAATGACTTATCATGTTAAAACAGCAACGGCGTTAAGTAAAATAGTACCTACCTAGACCTACCTATCCATACCTATCCCATATTTACCTCAAATTAGTCTTCGAGATATTTGGCATCAAACTGGTACAATTTTAGGTTTCATGGCCATAAAATCTCTCGTGAGTTTTAGAGACGTCAAAGAGGAACCAAATTATCGAGTATCGAAAACAGTATTATTTTAGACCATGTTCAATAAAAACATAAAAAATTATTTTTTTCAAAATCTGGCTCTAAAAACTAGAGATACATAAAATAATGAAGAACCAATAATCGTTTAACTTATAATTTTATCTGTAATTCAGACGTAATCATATCGACTCAAAACTTGTCAAAAATCGATGAAACCTTCGATTTCAAATAAGTTCGATTGTACTCATATTGTTTAATGATTTATAACTCTAAGAATAGCCCACTTATCGAGCTGTGGGGCTTGCTCGTCTCGACTAGGTAGTCATTCGAATCACTTACAGAAATCAGGCTAGTAGAAATTTGAACGTTCACTTGTGCGTTTGTTTACTATTATAAATAGATGTTCCTGAACGAGTTGGTCTCACGCTTAAATGTTAGGTAAGCTATTGGAATACCTACTCGGTTTTCGGAATCCTCATCTTTAGGTTTTGATTCAAATTCAAACCCGATCAATCCGCATCCCGCATCTTCGCATTCCGTTTCTTTTACTCCCGCACGAAAGAGACTGTCAGAATAAGCTTAGGATTAGTTTTCGGTTGTTTTCGGTTACCGAGGCTAATTGCTTTTTTAGTAATATCGAACTCAAGTAGCTGCTCAGATTAGATTCGAATGCCTGGCTCCAGCTATTTGCTTAGACACGCGCAATCGCTAATAGAATACTTCAAAAGTCAAAAAATATAACTGTTTTATTCACGTATCTTTAGTCACTTCGCGCGACATGTTTCGGAGAGCCTAGGTCTCGATATTCAACCGTTATAATTTTTAGTGTTAGTATGTCTCACGAAATTTTAAATTTAATTATGACTCAAACGTTTTTTACACTATTATTGAGCTTGATCCCGTATGTGCTAAAAATATTGTAAGTTAAATTTCGATTGAGCTTAGGTATAATTAATAATTCTTAGAACGGAATTAGGAATATTTGTAAAAATAGCAATTTTTAGTCGTAAAGTCAAAGGGAGAGTGTCAAACAAGCACACGAACAAAAGCCATCAAGAATATTATTCAAACCTTGGTTCGATGCCCGTTTACACGGTTAGCTATCACAACAAGATGTTTTGTGTTTACGGAACTAATCTCTAACACTGGCCCTTAAACCAAACCCATCTTGTTTATATTAATAAACAAACACATTGACAATTCAAGACTTGAACCTAAATAGGTATACTACTACAGTAATATTTAAGTAAATAAACAAAAGCATAGCCACAGAACTTATGCTACTTTGCATCATACAAGTTCATTTGTAAACAATTTAAAATAGTAACATAATAAATGCTTTTAAAAATATAACGTCTTTTAATTGTATGTAATCACTATCATTTTAACTAAATCAGCTAATAACCATGATGACAATTACATGAGAACCTTTCAAGTAGCGCAAGACTCTTTTGGCTGCTTTCCAGTGGGTCTCTGTAAACGACTCATTAAATTGACTTAAGTAGCTAACTGCGTACGCGATGTCTGGCCGGGTGCAGATAGCAACATACATAAGAGAACCTACAAGACCTCTATAATCATAGGTATCATCTCTTTGATTGCCCCTAGGTAACTTTAGTCCAGACTCCATGGGAGTAGGAGAACACTTACATTCTTCCATTTTGTATTTCTTTAGCAACATCGTGATGTAACTTGATTGATCGAGAGTAATTTTGTTTTCATCCCTACACAATCTCATACCTAACACCTGATGAGCTGGCCCTAGATCCGTCATATCAAACTCCTTCATTAATTTGACTTTGACATCCAATTTATCACGTTCATCTCCTGTCGAAAACAATATAATGTCATCAACGTACAGAGCAATGATGATGAGCGACCCCTTTTGGCGCTTGAAATAAACACACGGCTCAGATGATGACTTATTGAACTTCAACTTCGCACAAAAAACATGATCAATCTTCTCATACCAAGCCTTTGAGGCCTGTTTCAACCCGTAAATAGCTTTAACTATAAAGCCTTCCGGTTGTTCCATGAACACAGTTTCCTGCAAGTCACCGTTGAGAAATGCTGTTTTAACGTCAAGATGTTCAATTTTCATGCCGTACTCAACCGCTAAGGCTAACAGAGTGCGTATAGTGGAGTATCTGACAACCGGCGAAAACGTCTCCTCATAGTCGATGCCATATTGTTGTGTGTAACCTTTAGCTACTAGGCGCGCTCTATACTTCAGTAGTTCACCGTTCAGTCCACGCTTTACCTTGAACACCCATTTGCATTTCACAGGTTTTTGTGACTCTTGTCGATCCGTCAGTGTCCAACACTCGTTCTTAATAAATGAGTTGTACTCACAAGACATTGCTTCTCTCCAATTGTCAGCATCTGGACCACTGAGTGCCTCATGTACAGTCCGCGGAGCATCTGGATCGGATGTACCAGCTAAGAAGCTAGAATGTAGTAAACCCGATGAACTTTCATATTCCGAAGTATCCATACTCTCCTCCTCTGGAATATAAGTTTCATCGGCCGGATCATCATATTCACTTGAGCTAGGCGAATCATCTATCACTATCGTACTCTGTGAAGTTTGTGTCACATTAGCATCATCAGACGGAGGACGCAATTCAGTCTCAATATTCGTGGGAATATCAATATTTACATTTTGAGTTGGTGTAAATATTTCGATTGACTCAGTGACATTGTCATTGTCAACATTCGTAACTTTTTTAATGAACGTATTTTCTAAGAAGGTTACATCCCTAGCTTTTATGCATTTTGTCGGCTGTTCCGGGTCTATCAACCTATAGCTCTTTGTATGCTCACAATACCCAACAAAAATGTACTTTTTGCATTTTGGATCTAATTTTGAACGCTTAAGAGTCATAGCATAAGCTACAGAATCAAAGATACGCAGATGTCCTAAATATACCTTTTTGCCACTCCATTTTTCTTCGGGAGTGCTCCCCAGGACAGCCTTCGTAGGACAACGGTTTTTGATGTAGACTGCCGTGTTGACAGCTTCAGCCCAGAACTCGTTGCTCAGGCCCGCATCTTGCAGCATGCATCTCGCAGCTTGCATCAGGGTCCTGTTCCCGCGTTCTGCCACTCCGTTTTGGGCAGAAGAGCCAGAAACGGTGGTCTGATGCACAATGCCGTTACCTTTGAGATAAGCCTGAAAAACAGAACTGGTGTACTCGCCTCCGTTGTCGCTGCGAATCGCCTTTATCCTTTTTCCTGTTTGGTTCTCTACTAAAGCCTTAAATTCTTTAAACCAATCAAAGACTTCACTCTTTTTCGTTAAAAAGTACACAAACGTCCTTCTAGAAAAATCGTCTATAAAAAGCAAGAAATATCTCGCACCGCTGAAAGATGGCGATGGTAACGGTCCACATACGTCTGTATGTACTAAACCCAGGACTTCCGTAGCCCTGTTGTGAGATTTCTTAGGAAAGGGCACCCTACAGGCCTTCTCTTGAACACACGCTACACACGTCTCAAAATCTCTACTATCATATATTATACCAGAAGCCATACCTTTTTTTAAAAGTTCCATGCTTCTCCGGTTGAGGTGTGATAGACGACGATGCCACGTCATCTCTGTAGCTGCAGAGTCAGCTTCGTCGCTGGAAGTCACACGCTCCTCCTCCACTGCTGCATTGGCTACCATTCCATTCTGTAAAGGAGCTTTAAAACAAGCCTCAACAGTGTCAAGGACATACACGTCATTTTTAAGTGTAGCAGTCGCTGCAATTACCCCATTGTCTAAAATTTGACAACCGTCAGGGCCGAAAATTATGACAAAACCCTTTTTCACCATGGCGCTTACCGACAGTAAGTTAGCAGCTAAATTTGGTACATAATGCACATCACTTATTGTCTTTACAGTGCCATCACGCTGTTCCACTTGAATATTTCCAAGCCCAGCCGTAAAAAGTTTATCACCGTTGGCCACAGTTACTTGCAAAGATTTACCAGACTTGACGTCACTCATTATGCTCACATCTCGACAAAGATGACTTGCCGATCCGCTGTCCACGTACCAAGAATCACTCTCCATGTTCACAGACAGAGCCGTTAGTAGAGCCTTTGATGACGACGTCTCCTTGCTACTCTTCTTCTTGTTCAACATCGGACAATCTTTCTTGAAATGTCCACTTCTTTTACATCCAAAGCACCTAGGCAGCTTTCTTGGGGCCGCCAGAGCCGTAGCACTGTCTCCGTTCCGCCTGCTGTCCTCACGTCGCAACCTCTCCTGCAGTAGCTTCGCCGATACAACTTCGCTAGCCAGTTTGATATTTGAGTTTTCAATGGCCATGATTAGCGGGTCGTAATCCTCAGGCAATCCGCTCAGCATGATGCCCGCTACAAAGTCATCCTCCAACCCTGCACCAATATCTTGTAGTTGTTGCGCAACGTCCGTGATCTTGTCGATGTATTTTTCCATGCTCTGACACTCCGTCAACTTTGTACCGAACAAAGTCCACAATAGGCCTAGTCTCCGACATAATCCAGTATCTTCGTAAGCCTTCTGAAGGTTTTTCCATGCTTAATGCGCCGAGGTCTCATTCCTGATGTGTAAGAAAGCCGACGGTTGCACGGATAATGCAATGCATGCGAGTGCCTTCTGGCTCTTCTTCACATTTTCCGGAACTTTAGCGTCAACCTCTTTTTCCACAAAATTCCAAAGATCTTCATGAATCAATACCATCTTCATCATAAACTTCCACGAACTATATAGTTTTCCATTCCTTTAAGTTTTTCCATCGCGAGTGGAGATGAGGAACTTGTACCGGACGCCATTTCTATCGGCAGCCGATTTCAACTAAATTCGATATTTACGCTCGAAATACGTTTTAATTTATATTGAAAACGTGAAAGCCCATAACCTCTTAGAACGGAATTAGGAATATTTGGGAAAATAGCAATTTTTAGTCGTAAAGTCAAAGGGAGAGTGTCAAACAAGCACACGAACAAAAGCCATCAAGAATATTATTCAAACCTTGGTTCGATGCCCGTTTACACGGTTAGCTATCACAACAAGATGTTTTGTGTTTACGGAGCTAATCTCTAACAATAATAATTAATAATTAAGCCTTTATTTCCCATTACACTTAAATTACATAACATGTATATCTTAAACTAAGTTATTTTAGAGTAACGTTTTAAAAAAGTTAACAATATAGGTATAAGCTAGGCTACACTAATTTTTAAAATCCAGTTCAGTTCGCTAAATATATATTGCAGGACAGCTATAAAAAGCTCAGGGGACAATGGATCACCCTGTCTAACACCTCTACCTATTTTGATCTCGTCACCTCTGGTTTCTAGCTTGACTCTACGAGTACCTATTTGTTTTATGTTGGTTGTCAGCTTCACAACATGTTTAGATGTAATTTTGATGACAAAAGCAGATCATTTTAGCCTTAGATATAGGTATAATGGTAAACTAGATTAATTACCAAAATTAAAAGGATTAATTAATTAAATTATTTAATTATTGATTATAATTATTTTACTTTTTTTTTTAAGTGGGTATTCCACTCATACATTAGTATGTTATTCAATCAAATACAAACATTGAAAACATTGAAAAAATAATCAACCCAGTTGGACTTGAACCAACATCGATACGCCTTACCGGACTCGATATCGCTTTACCAATTAACCTATGGGTTCAGTTACCGAGCTGACGAAATTCTCAATGCCTTCAATCATCTTTTTGCATTTATTTTTACATCGACTTTATAGCAGCCGTAAGCGACATCTAGGTACCAACCACTAGAGTTAGATACCCTTCCCGCCGACCCTTTTACAAGTGTCACAACGGAAATAACAGATGGCGCCTGCTGTCAACTCATAATTATTTTACATTTTTTTTTTAAAGTGGGTATTCCACTCATACATTAGTATGTTATTCAATCAAATACAAACATTGAAAACATTGAAAAAATAATCAACCCAGTTGGACTTGAACCAACATCGATACGCCTTACCGGGGCTCGATATCGCTTTACCAATTAAGCTATGGGTTCAGTTACCGAGCTGACGAAATTCTCAATGCCTTCAATCATCTTTTTGCATTTATTTTTACATCGACTTTATAGCAGCCGTAAGCGACATCTAGGTGCCAACCACTAGAGTTAGATACCCTTCCCGCCGACCCTTTTACAAGTGTCACAACGGAAATAACAGATGGCGCCTGCTGTCAACTCATAATTATTTTACATTTTTTTTTTAAAGTGGGTATTCCACTCATACATTAGTATGTTATTCAATCAAATACAAACATTGAAAACATTGAAAAAATAATCAACCCAGTTGGACTTGAACCAACATCGATACGCCTTACCGGGGCTCGATATCGCTTTACCAATTAAGCTATGGGTTCAGTTACCGAGCTGACGAAATTCTCAATGCCTTCAATCATCTTTTTGCATTTATTTTTACATCGACTTTATAGCAGCCGTAAGCGACATCTAGGTGCCAACCACTAGAGTTAGATACCCTTCCCGCCGACCCTTTTACAAGTGTCACAACGGAAATAACAGATGGCGCCTGCTGTCAACTCATAATTATTTTACATTTTTTTTTTAAAGTGGGTATTCCACTCATACATTAGTATGTTATTCAATCAAATACAAACATTGAAAACATTGAAAAAATAATCAACCCAGTTGGACTTGAACCAACATCGATACGCCTTACCGGAGCTCGATATCGCTTTACCAATTAAGCTATGGGTTCAGTTACCGAGCTGACGAAATTCTCAATGCCTTCAATCATCTTTTTGCATTTATTTTTACATCGACTTTATAGCAGCCGTAAGCGACATCTAGGTGCCAACCACTAGAGTTAGATACCCTTCCCGCCGACCCTTTTACAAGTGTCACAACGGAAATAACAGATGGCGCCTGCTGTCAACTCATAATTATTTTACATTTTTTTTTTAAAGTGGGTATTCCACTGATACATTAGTATGTTATTCAATCAAATACAAACATTGAAAACATTGAAAAAATAATCAACCCAGTTGGACTTGAACCAACATCGATACGCCTTACCGGGGCTCGATATCGCTTTACCAATTAAGCTATGGGTTCAGTTACCGAGCTGACGAAATTCTCAATGCCTTCAATCATCTTTTTGCATTTATTTTTACATCGACTTTATAGCAGCCGTAAGCCGTAATATAAAAAAAAAAATGTAAAATAATTATGAGTTGACAGCAGGCGCCATCTGTTATTTCCGTTGTGACACTTGTAAAAGGGTCGGCGGGAAGGGTATCTAACTCTAGTGGTTGGCACCTAGATGTCGCTTACGGCTGCTATAAAGTCGATGTAAAAATAAATGCAAAAAGATGATTGAAGGCATTGAGAATTTCGTCAGCTCGGTAACTGAACCCATAGCTTAATTGGTAAAGCGATATCAAGCCCCGGTAAGGCGTATCGATGTTGGTTCAAGTCCAACTGGGTTGATTATTTTTTCAATGTTTTCAATGTTTGTATTTGATTGAATAACATACTAATGTATGAGTGGAATACCCACTTTAAAAAAAAAAGTTAAAATAATTATGAGTTGACAGCAGGCGCCATCTGTTATTTCCGTTGTGACACTTGTAAAAGGGTCGGCGGGAAGGGTATCTAACTCTAGTGGTTGGCACCTAGATGTCGCTTACGGCTGCTATAAAGTCGATGTAAAAATAAATGCAAAAAGATGATTAAAGGCATTGAGAATTTCGTCAGCTCGGTAACTGAACCCATAGCTTAATTGGTAAAGCGATATCGAGCCCCGGTAAGGCGTATCGATGTTGGTTCAAGTCCAACTGGGTTGATTATTTTTTCAATGTTTTCAATGTTTGTATTTGATTGGATAATTATTGATTAATTTTATTTTTGGGGTAGGTAAATTAATTACCTTAAGAGGCACTTCTTCAGTAGCGGCGAACTTTCCGTAGCTACTTAAACTTGGCTCCGCAGAAAGTTTAGACAACATTGTTAATTTGTGATGAAACATTACTTGAGGTGTGGGCGATTTTGTAATCCTCAATTTTCCTGGAAAATTTTCTATCTCTCAGAAATGTGGGAAACTGAAGACGAAAGCTTTAAGTTAAGTTTTAACCTGACTGTAACTGGGGGTGTTAGGTTAAAGTTATATTTATCGTGTGTATAACTTCCTTTAAGTATCCGCTTTCCTTTAGGTACCCGCGAAAAGTTGTTAAAACTTTCAACCCCCGTTTCACCCCCTTAAAGGTTGAATTTCAATATCCTTTCTTAGTGGAGCTTTAGGACTTTTGAAGATTATAAATTTCAAGGTTCTATCCTTAATGGTTTAGGTTGAGCGTTGTTTGTCTGTATAACGTTTATCTCTATGTAACCTGACTGTTATAACATAAGTTAAATTTTACCCACTTGCCGATTTCCGAGTTAGCTGAAATTTTGCACGCATATATATATCACGTGACATGACAATACAATATTATGATGACATGGAGCTGATAGTCTTTAGATAGTATCAAGAAAGAAGAAGAAAACTACAGTCGGCGGTAACGGTAACCCTTTATAAGGCAACGGTTTCAAAAAAGACCATCTGTAACATCCTCTTTTTGTACAGAATTTTTAGGACTAGGTATAGATTGACGATGAGGCTTGAATTGAGGGTTATTAACAGTCTTGCCCGTTAAAGGGTTAAAAGCTTGTACTATAAAATGATATATTTGCCTAAAACTTATTTAGTTCAATTACTAACTATACATAGTTTCAAAACGTATACAAGCCATCTAGATAACTCCGATAAGTTGTCACATTTGTTAAGTAAAATTTCATCAATCATGGCGCTATTAAAAACGATAGGAGTACACGAGTTCAAAACCTGGGATATCTTGAAAAGGTTATCAGCAGAACTTATAGGGACATTTCTATTAATAACCATTTCGCTGTCAGGCTTACACGAAATACAATCCGCAGTTGGCTTCGCAATAGCAAGTGGTCTACTCTTAGCTTCGATTATTGCATACACTGGCCACATTTCTGGTGGTCATGTGAACCCAGCAATTACTCTTGGGATGTTCATATGCAAGAACATAAGGCTACTCCCGGCGCTGTGCTACATAGTTGTGCAGATACTTGGAGCGTTACTAGGCCAAATGGTAGCGAGACTGATTGTAAATAAAGGTTATAAGAAGACTAATCCGAAGATGGACTGGAGATCGGAGTTTGGTTTGGAAGTGCTTGAAACTTTCCTGTTGGTGTCAGTGGCTTTAAGCGTTTCGGATCCGAGGAGGAGCTCTCGAGGTGTTGGTTCTGCAGCCTTAGCTATCGGGCTCAGGTTATTTATTCAGTTTAAAATGTTTATACAAGTATTTTCCTACTGATTTTGTATTAGAAGGATTTATTAACGAAACGAAACGAGTCTACAGCTTGGTCGATGGTAAAGCCTGACCAGAAATATATAAGCATGCGAATTTCATTGGAACTAATTTCTTACACTGACAATAATTTTAATGACAGGATGATTATGGCTGTGTGAGTGCATGATAGGCTGTCACTCTCATTGTGGTAGTTTACTTGAATAAAAATAAAGTGAATATTAAATAATAAACGACAAATAAAAACCCAAAATTATCCATAATCAAGAGCGAAACATTGTAAATAGTGTATATAATAAAATAAACTGCTGTAAATAATACGCTCGGGAAGTGAAACTATTTAGTTGTGAAACATTTTAAAATTAACATTAGAGCTGACAGGTAAACAAATCAAGATGTCACCATACCATAGAGAATAATACGCTCTATGATTATACTTAACTGTTGCCATATAAATGGGAGTAATAGCGCCCTCTTGACAATAATCATATATTTCTGGTCAGGCTTTAAACGGTTATGCATTACTCTCGGACTTAGGTGCCTAACTATTTAAAGTATGGCCGTTACAATGACAGGCGATACATCGCAACCGTAACATGTCACCTGTACGCTTGCTTTTTAAGAAAACCGATCCCACAAGTATAAGGATTATCTGTGTTAACAGATTAAGGGATGCAATAAGTCTCTGGCAGCCTACTCAGGTACACTATTAATAATAGCAAGATGACGAGTAATTCTAATAGATTATCAGATAAATAATAGGTGACAAAAGTTCATAGGATTTCATTAAATTTAATTTACTATTTATTTTCGTTTAATTTGTGGTGTTTTAGTACATTATGCTAAGTTGATCATTACATTCATTACATACGAAGCGATATTGTGCGCACGAACGCAGTGAGTGCGCATAAGGAAGCTGAGCTTATGTAATGATCAAGCACACGCGTTTCATACGACGTATTTCAACACACTTGCGAGGAAATAACAGAATAGTATAATTAATAACTTTTGATAAATACATTAATTGTCAGAATGTTTACAGGATAGAGGTACTTACGAACCTAAGATAATTAAATTTAACTAACCTTTTTTGTGATGTTATTGAGTACCTGGAACTCTTTTTCAAATAATTTCATAAAATTAAAGACTTCACATTTATTGTGCAATAAATTATAGTATTTTTTTCTTACGTAGGTATTGCTCACTAGATTTTTATGGTGACATTTTACTAGTATGTATCACAATTTTGAAATATATCCAGAGGTTAAATTAACGCTAAAGTTGTCTTCTTATTCATTGAAAATATAATTTGTTTAAATTAATAAAACACGACGAGAAAAATCTAACAAATAAACCATGATTTGAGGTTAACTTATAAATCGCGCGCAATTTTCTATTTTGGATGTGCGTGCAGCTTGAAGTAAAGGCGCGGATGTATAATGCCAAACAGCCAATATTAAAACAGACAATTCGTGTTTAAAAAGTAAATTATTGTGTATTACGAGTAATATAATAAGTTGAAATGATTCTTATTCACAATTAGGATTGTATAATTTGTATTCTATCGTAAATGTGTATATTTTTAATATATTTACTTTTTTTTTTACTTTTTTTAGAATGTAAACTCATAAAGAGTTAAAAAAAGTAAAGGTAATACCCGACTAAATTACAACGATTCGTCTGCGTACGTACAACTTGGTACTAGAGTACAAACGTCACTTGATCGGATTATTAAATTATTCCACTAGTTGGATAATTATTGTGAAATGCACGCGTGTTTAATATCTAGGATTATGAGCATAAAAGCGGTGGAATAAGAACCTCGTTACGAGCAGGTGTGTTGAAAATATTGTTGTACAACTTGTACATGTTGCTGTAATTTTCTTCCTTATTTTAATTTCACTTTCATTAACTCAAAGGTTAACTGAAAGAGATCCTTTAAAAGAATAAGTTCGCCTTTGTACTGTACATCTTCTATTGTTTACTGTATATAGGTGCGACCACACCGCTGCTTAAAATACGGCGACGTTATTATGTAGCGTCGCCGTATTTTAAGCAGCGGTGTGGGGGGCATGCGATTAAAACGGTGTGGATACAATGCGTCACTGCGATTCCGTAACGTCACCGTATTTTAAGCAGTGGTGTGGTCGCACCTTTTATCTGTTATGTACAGTCACCGGCAATAGTATCTCCCTACTCGAAGGCCGCAAAAATATGTGACACGCTCCTATGGTTATGGCACGACAAATAAGAGCGTGTCACTTAGTTTTGTGGCCTTCCTGTAGGAAGATACTATTGCCGGTGAATGTACGTACAATAAAGATGCGACCACACCGCTGTTTAAAAAACGGTGACGCTACGGAATCGCAGTGACGCATCGTATCCATACCGTTTTTATCGCATGCCCTCCACACCGCTGCTTAAAATACGCCGACGGTACGGAATCGCAATGACGTGCCGTAAACGTCACGACTTTAACGCATGCTCTCCACTCCGCTACTCGAAATACGCAGACGCAACGTGTACGCAGTGACGTGCCACATACGAAATATTTTGACGCAGCTCAATTGTCTGCGTATTTTGAGCAGCGGTGTGGAGGGCATGCGATAAAAACGGTACGGATACGATGCGTCACTGCGATTTCGTAACGTCACCGTATTTTAAGCAGCGGTGTGGGGGGCATGCGATTAAAACGGTGCGGATACGATGCGTCACTGCGATTCCGTAATGTAGCCGTATTTTAAGCAGCGGTGTGGTCGCACCTTAAAGTGTTACTTACTTACTTAATTTCAGTGCGGCCGCCTCTCTCTGCGCAGTGACAGAGTACAAAGCATGCTTAAACCCTGTCGGACATCTAGCCACATCTATATTCCTGAACTCATCGACCAACTGGGTTTGCTATGCGGGCCCGCTCCTCGGTGCACTGATAGCTGGACTGGTGTACAGGTTTATCCTGAGTTACAGTAGACCTGCTCGAATTCAAGTTATTTATACACCGTGAAGTAATCTAGATAAAGCGTTTATGTTAATAAAGATTTTCTAAAGCACCGATGCTGGATTCGCTGATTTTAAAAATAACATTAACCCACACCTTTATGCTAATAAATAGTATAGCTAATAGCATATAAAAAATTCTGGAATTGAGCTATAGTTTGTCCGGCAGCTTAAGGATAAATGCACCAGACTTAGGGCCGATCAATCCCCAGATAAACAGTCAGGTAGGTTTTATTCTATAGATAGCGGTAACTTCAGTTTTTCAACAGTCAGATAGCAATTAACTGAGGAATAAATCCGTTAACGGAGGAATACAATTATCTGTCCGTTCAAGAGCCAGTTAACACCTATCGCTTTGTTAAGTTGAACGTTTTTAGGTTATGTTACAACCTTGAACTTGCCACCTAATGGATATTTTGACGCCGTTGAAGACTTAGCTATCGAAGAAGACAGACAAATTCTTGATTACGTACATCCACCAGCTGATAGAAAACCTAGAGAAATACGTGACAGGCCGGACAACTTCGTTACATGGGATGACCACGAATTTTGGAAAAGATATCGTCTGACCTGAAAAAAGAAACTGTTACCTTTCTACTTTCATTGATCGAGGACAAAATTAAACACCAAACGGACCAGTTAGTTTTGTTACATATTGTCGTTGTGTAGTGTAAATTCCTTATATTTAACAGAAGTAATAAATAAGCAAGTCAAATGCTTCTTTCAGAAATCAGTGTGTTTCACCCCTGCAGCAGCTACTGCTCACTGTACGGTTCTATGCAACGGGGAGCTTTTATTAGTGGGAGTAAAGTATGGCGCATTTTTCCTTAAACCGCCGGACAAACTAAATATACGAGCGCAGCGCGTGGCGAACTGCGGTACGGAATGCGTTAATATTTTTTTAAACACGATCCAAGTTCAATACAACTCAACCTATACGTCTGAATCAGAAATATCAGAATTTGTTAGAAAAATATTCCGATGCAACTTCAATACATCTTCAATATTGGTTAATTATGTGTGTCGGATTTATGTTGGGTATAGTGGTATTTTAAAAGTATTATTTACTTATGTATTTTTAAATTAGAACACGGTGCCTTCTCTGTTTTGTGAAAAACTGTGTACTTCATCTGAAGTTAGTAGATATTTGTTTTTTTTTAATTAGAATACGGCATACGTTTAGACACGATCCAACTTCAATACAACTCCAATGCATTAACTACGCAAAAGCTTAGCGCCTAACCGTCTGAGTCTGAAATATCAGAAATTGCTTGAAAATTATTCTGATGCAACTCCAATACAATACAACTTCAATATTGGTTGATTATTTGTTGCGTGTTGGATTTATGTTAGGTATAGTTGTGTTTTAAAAGTATTATTTACTTATGTATTTTAAAATTAGAACACGGCACCTTCTCTGTTTTGTGAAAAACTGTGTACTTAATCTGAAGTTAGTAGATAGTTTTTATCTGTATCGATAGGCATGAAGAATTTTTTTCATGTATGGTACCTATCAATCAATTCGTTTTGTTGTGAGGATCAAATAAGTGTATTTAGTAGGGTTTCCTCTCAGTACAAAACTGAAAAAATTGTGCGCATCGAGAAAAAGTTGTGAATTTTTGACCATGGATAGAGTGCCCCATGATGAATTTTTTTAGTATCGGAGGTCCGTAAATTTTTTGGACCTTCACGTCAAAATCAGGGGTCCCGTGCAATGTTTTTACTCTCTGGTTAAGGCTGCTAGGGGTTGTGTGGTATCGTTTCCTTAAAAAACAGACATTAACAGACAGAATTCATTTTTGATATTAAAAAAGTAAAAATCCAAATTTAAAAAAAAAGTTCTGCGCAGAGGAAAAATACTCAAAAATACATTATTTTCTAGAACTAAAACGTTATACAAAAATAAAAAATGTAATTTTTTTTTAAATAAGAAAAATATCATAAGGAAGTATATTTAATGGAGTTTTTAAATATATATAAAATTTTTAAGCTTTTATAATACAAAAACTACGCGAAAAAAAATCATTCGCGTCATAGTGTATATGTTTTCTCCATTGTAAGTATCGAAGATCAATGTGAAACGTAATCCATCAATCCATAGCGTATTGACCTTAAAATGTATATATTGTTTATTATCAGTCAATTTTGCTCAGAGTTTACAAAATGCAGAAATGAAAAAAAAAGAATTAAAAAACACATTTGTTCCAATTCTAATGATTAGTACTTAAGTTAGTAAGGAAAAATGTGTTTTTTTTTTCATTTTGTAGAAAGTAGTCTGAGCAAAATTGACTAATAATATATTTTTTTCTTTTTTTTTTTTTTTTTAATACCACGACGGTGGCAAACAAGCATACGGCCCGCCTGATGGTAAGCAGTTACCGTAGCCTGCAACCCCAGAGGACTCACATGCGCGTTGCCTACCCTTTAAGAACCTATACACTCCTTTTTTGAAGAACCTCATACTGTAGCCCGCTGGGAAAACCTCGGCAGGGAGTTCATTCCACAGTCGCAGCATTCGTGGGAGGAAATTCCTCTTAAACCATACAGTGCGCGACCCATTAGGCTCCAGGGTGTGAGGATGAACACCCTGCCGGCGGCGAGCGGTGCGGTGATAAAAAGCTGCCGTGGGCATGATATCAAACAGTTCTTCAGAGCACAACCCATTGTACAAGCGATAGAACACACATGAGGAGGCAAAGTCTCTCCTTAGACTCAATGGTTCAATATCGCTCGTGAGTTTGGGATCGTCGACGATCCGCACAGCGCGCCTTTGCACCGAGTCAAAGGGCCCAAGCTGGTATCCAGGTGCTCCCGCCCAAAGGTGACAGCAGTACTCCATGTGGGGTCTGACTTGCGACTTGTATAGGAGCAGTCTCTGCCCCGGAGTGAAGTATCTCCTCGCTCTATTGAGCACACCGAGCTTTTTGGATGCCAGCTTGGCCTTCCTTTCAAGGTGACGACGGAATTGGACGTCACTGGAAATGTCGACACCGAGGATCCCAATACTCCCTGACATTGTAAGGGTTGTGCCTTGGAATTGAGGGGCCACAGTAAATGGGGTTTTCTTAGCGGTAAACGCGCAAACTTGTGTCTTTGTGGGGTTGAATCGGACTAAGTTGTCCTGACTCCACACCGAGACTCCAGAAAGAGTGTTCTCGATATCGGACATAAGTTTTTCACGACTCTCTACCACAACGGATCGAGGGATATTGGCACGGCCCGTGTAACAGGCATCCCCAGTACTGTCGTCCGCATAACAATGAATGTTGCCGATAGACAACATATCATTGATATGCAGCAAAAACAGCGTTGGGGATAGCACGGAGCCTTGCGGGACACCAGCGTTTATGTCCATGCTTTCGGAGCAACTGCCGTCGACTACAGCTCGTATGCTTCTGCCGGACAAAAAGCTGGCGACCCATCTGCACAATCCCTCGGGCAGGCCGTAAGCTGGCAACTTCGATAGAAGACCTCGATGCCAGACCCGATCGAACGCCTTAGCTATATCAAGGCTGACTGCCAATGCCTCTCCCTGACTCTCAATGGCTGAAGCCCAGCGGTGAGTGAGATACACTAGAAGATCACCAGTTGATCGACCATGACGAAAGCCATACTGGCGATCACTGATCAGGTCGTGCTCTTCTAGGTATCCCAGGAGCTTTGCATTGAATATGCGCTCCATAACCTTGGAGAGAAGGGGGGTTATAACGATAGGCCTGTAATTCGACGGGTCCGAACTATCGGCAATAAGCAATACATTTTAAGGTCAATGTACATTACGAATGTTCACGTTTCACATTGATTTTCTGTACTTACTACCTTCTATTGCACGGGACCCCTGATTTTGACGTGAAGGTCCAAAAATTTTACGGACCTCCGATATTTAAAAAAATTCATCGTGGGGCACTCTATCCATGGTCAAAAATTCACAACTTTTTCTCGATGCGCACAATTTTTTTTAAATTTCAAGCTCTGGTAATTGGGCCAATTGCGTTAAAGCAACACAAAAGTCAGAAATGAGACTTGTTTGTCTCATTTCTGTCTGAGATTTGTTTCTCAAAACGCTCCTAACAAAATGACGTGCAAAAGTTACGTTACGATCAAATATTCGCCCTGTTTAAAGTATGGAAAAATTATGTAATTCCTATTTTTACAGTGAAATGTTCCTTTGATGTAAATAGTTGCCATAAAATATATTTTACAGTAAAATGTAAAAAATCTAATGGTATCATTGTTTTTTTTAATTTCGTACTTTAAAATCGTAAAATTTTGATATTTTGAAGCCTGGTATGTTTGAACCATTTCCATAGATTTTTTTAATTTTCACTTTATTTGGATATTTTGTACATTTTGCATCCTATCAACGAAATTTTATGGCATAATTCAACATGAGTCATCATCCCTATTCTAACTACTTATAGCTTTGAGAGCTAATTTCACCAGCTCATTTAATTCAGATGCCGATTAAACGAAATGCCGCCTTGAAAGAGAAAATCATTAAATGCAATAATAGGCACTTACCAAAGAAATTAACGTAAACAGAGAGTAAATACCTTCTTAATTGGATTGGTACATCCAATTTTAATCGAATTACAAGCAGGTTGAGTAACAGGAAAATGCGGTACTAGTCACTACGGTAATTCATCATACAGTTCGTGTGAAAAGAAAAACTCACCTAATATAAGTTTTTGTGGACAATTTTCCGTGTGTAATTATGGCCTTTTTGTACCATCGCCTAAGATTCTAATTGTGTAAGCTCGATCTTTCGTTAATCAATGTTAGGATAGGAATATTATAGTTAGGTACTGCAATTTTAAAATAACTAGTTCCAAAAATATTAAGTACCTAAAATATGAAAATAGATACAACGGTATAAGATGACGTCATACTTGGAATTTCGAAGGATACAAGGAGATCAGCATAAGAAATAATTTATCTAGGTATATAAGTATGTACTATGTCGTCGTCTAGTACCCATAGTACAAGCTTGGATTAATTTAGGACTAGATTGTTTTGTGTAAGAGTGTCCCGAATCGACCTTTTATATTTTCTGGTCCACTACATATTATATAAATCAAGTATTCAGTGATCTACGCTAATACTCCATACGACGGCGTGGCTCACTAATCACTTCCAAACTTATAATTGGTTTAGTTTAAGCCGCGTGATGATATGAAACTATCGAATTATACCAAACATAATACTTACCTATTCTCAGATGCGTTACTATACTGGCTTTAAAATAAACAGGTATTTTAACGTATATACCTTTTTCACTACTATTATTCAATAGTCACTACTATTATTCACAAAATAAATGATTATAAAATTTTCATTCTTCAAATACCTAGTTTATCAACCCGTGCTCCATGCTTTGCCCATTTCTGCAGCGATATTCCGTTAAGCTACTTTTGAAAGAATCATCATTTTTCCTTTTTAATATACCACGGCGATGGCAAACAAGCATACGACCTGCTTGATGGTAAGCACCTACCGTAGGCTATGGACGCCTACAACTCCAGGCGTGTCACATGGTGTCACATGCGCGTTGCCGACCCTTTAGAAATCTTCTCCTTTTCCTGCCGAAGGAGACGGTAGTTTCAACGAGACGCTATTCATACTTTCGCTGCCAGGACCACGCTAGGTGATACCTCCCATCCTGTCCATTATGTGTAGGCACAGATAACCTCAACCACTAGATCGATCTACAACAATATAGTACAACGAGGGTTGCTAGGTGAATCCCGATAACTCGAGCTAATAGGTTTTTGAAAATAGAACAATAAGCTGACATACGTTAGGTGCTTATTTAAATCAAAAATTATTTCTACTTATCGGGTTTCACCTCGCAACCCTCGAACTAGAGGTCACCACACATAGGCGCTACCGTACTAATTTAGTATGAGAGCGCGATCGCTTATTTCAGTTGAGTTAACGTTTTTGATATATCCACAAAAATCAAGTTATATTTAGGGGTGAACATGGATTGTTATACAACAAAATGGTATAGAATACTATTGAGATGTGAGTAGTATAGATTCACCGTTTCTACCCCATCGTTTTCCCACCACCAAAACAATGGTTTTTCGGGATTATGGTGGTTTTTCGGGGATATGAAACCTACAAAAAAAAAAAAGTTTGGTATGTTTTAGTACGTTTAGCCCCCCAATTAGATCGATTGCACTAGGTCTCAACAGTGCCCGGAGCCTCCTTCAGCACTTAGGCACTCCGCTAATTAGACAATACACGCTCTTCGACACCACAATAGAACCCTTGCTCACCTTTTTCTATTGTCTCTATTGTTAGCTCGACTCGGCGACATCGCATTGTTACCGAGCTCGGTAGAGGCATACTCCTACGTTGTAGTTTGTTCTTTACGTATTTGCAATAGGTTTTATAATTGCTTAATTGGTTACTCCTTATGAAAGACTAGGTATAGTACCTAAACTTTCCATAGTTTAGGTATTTCAATAGGTATTTTTTATATGGGCTGTTACGTTCTATTAGCACTCACACCTCTTTCAAACCTATAAACTCATTTTGAAGAATCCAATATCAATATTGTTTTTACGTTACATTTTGAGTAGGTATTATACCTAAACTATTTCAATCTCACATGGTGATATAATTATTATTATTAATATTTTACTACATATAACTTAACGAGATTTTTCATGATCTAACAAGCCCCGCGAACTGACACAATTACATTACACTTTATTAGTCTGGACTGGAGTAGGTATCAAATTTATACCTAAAGTAATTAATTCACATTTCGCGAATATAAATGCAAATTTCAACGTATCTATATGTGTTACAACACAATATGAAACTTCTGGTATATGTTTCAACCCCATCAAATTTAGTTATTTAAACGAATCCAATAATACATCTTTTAGGGACTTACCCGAGAAATATATTATTCAACGTTTTACCTTGTATACCTGCGGGTAATGTCAGAACCTTAACTTCTGCCCTTGTTATCGGATATTTCGCAGTTGTTGATGATAATACTTTTTGATGAACTAACAATACACTAGGATTTATTCTTGCTCTGCTCAAACTGAGACTGGCATCTGTTATTTGTACTTTAAATTTACCATCCTTATGACAAATTAAATTAAATGTTTCTTTCGAACGGACTAATTTAACTTTCATTTCTACACCATTAAATAGAAATTTCTCCTGGTTAAACATATCACCATGTAAATGACCAATCATTTCAACTTCCTTGCTTTCCTTAACAAAGTCCATTCTTTCGTGAAACCCTTTATTAGTCTAGTCAACGGCATCCATATAGTTGGGGGTATCTTCATACCACAAGTCAGATGAGATTTTTTGGCTGCTGAACCATAATTAAGCAGATTTTCCATGTAGGTTCGGTAAGCATAAGTGTTGTTTGGAGGTGATATAAGCTTCTGATTTAAATAAATGTCTAGTTGGCTAAACAGGGAATATAACCAATTGTTTACCGGGGCAACATTTGCATCAGGTTTTATTTTTGTACCATCTTCATTCAATATTTTGGCATTTATATGCAACAAAGTGTGTGATAGATTAATGTAGTCATCACCTGACCCAGGAACTTGAAACTCAATCGGACCATCGTCACTTAGAGATGAAATTGGTTTGTAATGAATCCACTGACCACTTTCAATGCTTGTTTGAGTTGATGGTAAAGCAAATAAGTCTAACTCAGATTTGGCACACTCACAAGAATGACTATGTAAGAATGACATTTTTTAGTTTGAAAATAAATCTTCAATATTGTTTTTCCTATATTTTTTACCTCCTCTTCGGTGCGATGTTTCTAAGTTAATGAATGGTCCACGTCTTTTTGTGGACGTTTTATACCCAGACCCCGACATCAAAGAATCAATTTTTTCATCTGCTTTTCTTTTTAAGTTGGCGCTTGCTTCATTGAACCGAGACCTAATAGAACTATCCATTGGTCGTGAATTTACCATATCGGATAAAAGACCGATTCCTGCATCTAAAGTTTCTTTTTCCACTGTTTTAAGACCACTAGATAATAATGGTAGCACAGACCTAAAAAGACCACCCAAGAAACTCCCGATCCCATGTCCTCGTTGATATGGTACCCCTTTATAAACTATTCCTATACCCGTACCAGCTTGGTGTGAATAAATTTTGTAGTAAGCAGAACGTCTGCTAACGATACCACAATGCTTAGAAAAAATGGAAAAGTAGAAAAATCCACTGCCTCAGTGTAAGACTTCTTCGGAAGATGTTGCTAGGCGTCCCCTAAGACGCATATGGGATATAGTGGAGAAATTCGCAGCCATCAGGTGTGTCTCAGTAGCTCAGTTGGTCAGAGCGATGGGCATGTATCCCAGAGTCGCGAGTTCGAGTCTCGCCTGAGGCAGTGGATTTTTCTACTTTTCCATTTTTTATAAGCATTGGTGTGAATAGTAATGTTCATATGGGCAAGACGTAGATGATCTTTTATAATTCATTTTACCCGTTGAAAGTGTAGCTTCACGCAAGAAGATCCAAACTGGAATGGTATTCTAGCTCCAGTAGTTGTCCTTATATCTATTTCTATAGTATCGGATTCTCTTCGTAATACGGGTACATAGTGAGCAGGTGAGAAAATATGTGTTTTGTAAGCACCATAGATATATTTAGTTGGGTCTAACGGTATTATTCTCAGTAATGATGTAATTACATCTCCCACCACTTGTGGATGAATGATATCAGTATAAACAAATATTTGTGAGGGTAAACCTAAGTATAAATTTGCAGGATGTTTTCCAATTGACATTTCTTTTAAATTTGATCTTGGTCGAAATCCTAATTGTAGACTTAATATGGGTGTTGTTGTGACTGAGACTATTTCTTCATCTGTTGATATCCCCACCATTTTTGTAAATTTATCATATCTAAACTTAACTTTGCTTTTTAGCTGTGGGTTTTCATTTAATGCATCAAGAAAACGATCAAGACTATCATACGAAGTAGCTGGTATGTGAGTTTTCTAATCAACGATTTTATCCGTCTTGTCTGCAGGTCCTCGAACTTTCTTTTTAATATAAATGGTATTTTCATGTTCTTGAACATTGTACATGGAGCATGGGTATTGAAATTCTACTAAATCCACGACCCATTCTCCATCCAATTTGATGGTTTTAGGTAATTTAGTTAAAAAGTGCGCAGTTGTATTATCATTGTAATATTCCGATGAGCTATTGATTAACAAAGTTAAGTAAAAACTGTTTTCACTCATATTGTTTCTAAACTTGATGACGGTATCCAGGAATTAAATTTATTAGGATAACTTCGCCACTTCACGAACACTTCCTTTCTGCCACCAATACGGCGCGAGCGTATTATTTTATCAATTTTATATTTGATGGAGGGGTGGTGAGTTACTTTTTGTAATTCATTAGAATAAAATGTACCAATTATTGGTTCACCTTCCAAATCTTTTAAAGCATAAACAACCCACGGAGACCCATTGATAACTGATTGAATCACAAATATTTCATCACTCCAATTAGTTTCATAACCCTTTTGGAATATATTTAGTTATCCTAACATGGTCACCTACATTTAATAGCCTTGCATTTTCTAAAGAAGGTTGTTTACCATTTTTTCGTTCATATAAGTTACACCAAACAGTCCTTATATTACTAGAGTTAACATCAACTGGACGCATTTTTATGCTGGAATGATAGCTATAATTATATGAATAAAGCAGATCTTGTAATATATTAGTATAATTGTAAGTATTCTTATGAGTGAAATAACGCCACATTTTAGTTTTGAGAGTTCTTTGAAACATTTCAACTATGCTAGCTTTAATGTCTGGGTTGTTAGTTGTATAATAATTTATGTTCTTACTTTTAAAAGAATCTCTCACCATCTTTGAAACAAATTCTGTACCCTTATCAGATTGAATATGTCTAGGGGTTGCATTTGCTTCCGTGAATATGCTTTCAAAACACGTTTTAACTGTTTCAGCATCCTTCTTTTTCATAAGTCTCGCAAATGCATATTCGCTAAATACATCAATAACACAAAGAATGTATTTATACCCATCGTTGTATTGACTATAGGTACGTATATCACTTAGATCAGCTTGCCATAGTTCATTGTAGTTTGACAGGATGTATTTGTTACGCGAGAAACGTTTATGAACAGGTTTATGTAGAGTGTACGCTTCTTGGGACTGCAACCATTTTTTCACTTCCTCTCTATTCATTTGACCTTTCATTTCGTTCATAACATTATTTAAACTACTATATCCAGCCGGGTTTGATATATCATAATATATTCTATTTATGTCTAATAAGGAGTCCATCTTTCCCAAACAACTTTCTTTTGAGATCTCGTTTTTGCCTTAGTAGATAGAGGAGTAGATGCGTTTTTTTCTTTTATTGATAGGTTTTGCGCGCTAATAGAAGCCTGTGAAGTGTTAGCTTCAGGTTTAGATTGAATTTTATTAATAAATTCTAAAGTTTCGGGGTTACCAGTACATGACGATGGAACTTTTATATCATTTAAAAGAGTAGCGAAATCCTCCCATCCCACTGGTTTTGAGCGTTTAAGCGGTCTAAGCACATCGCCTACCGAATCAAGAATATTGCTATTTGGTATTGTCTGACTGTTTATAACTACTTCACCGTTCTCCTTCCACCAAATTTTAGGTCTATTCAGAACAATGTTTTGCAGTAGCGTCTGACTTTTTGTCCTGTACGATTTAGGTATAACATCTATAATATAGGATGGAGAATATCGTTTAGGTAATTCAACCTTTGATACACCAGAACCAGGAGGTGTGGCATAAACATCTTCTGCCGGCACAGGTAAATTTGCGTCTCCACTTAAGTTCTGAGTAAATGATTCCTCCTTTCGGTTACTTTCCTCTTTTTTTTAATTTGCCTCCTTTTTGTTAACTTTCGAAGCAACGTTGTAGTTATCATTAGTAAGGTAGTTCACTTCATCCATCACTATTGGTAATTTAAATGGTCTTCGATCTGCCTCAGCAAAATGTAAAAATCGTTGTAGTGCTTGACAATATAATGCCCACTTTTCACGATCATTTATTTTTCTTCTAAGAATTGTTTGCATTTCTCCATCCAGACGGGATGATAAATTTTCCACCTGATTTTCATTTTTTTAAGTCTTTCAATAAATTCAGGTTCTACTAACAACATTTTCTTTGTATTCTCCATTGTATCTAAGATAAGGAGTTTACCAATGCACTTAAAACTGCACCTAAAATTATCGGTAAAAATGCACCCCCTTTCTGAATAATAACGGTTTTTCTAAGCTTATTTTTGCCTTTTGAAACTAGTTTTCGTAATGTTTTTTTGTATTTTTTTTATTTGGATTTTTCTTTGTTATCTAAAGGAATTTTACCCTTTAGAACGTTATAGATACATTCACAAATGATGTTAATCTCATCTTCATCGCACGATTTAAGCAAAGCAGTGCGATATTTTGGTTTAAGTAAATGCAGGGCTTCCAGTAAATGTTTATAGGTGCTTACTCGAGAATGCATCATTTAGAACTGACTGAAACTTGATGATCCTTGTTATATTTAAATCCTTTCTTTGGGATATACACTGTGCAATGGCCATCAAATGGAAATATTTTAGTTTTAAAACGACACATGTCATCTGTGTTTTGTTTTAGATCAATCATAAGATAGCTGTGAGCGTTTTTAGTAGCATCCTTGTAAGCTTCGTCAACGAACTTTGAGTTTTCTGGGTATACTTGACGAGACAAATAACGTATTTGTGTTTTATCTCTAGGATTCTTAAAAAACACTAAATAACTTGTATTCAAAGACATATCACGTTGACCTTTACCCTGATGAAATATGTTTTGAGAAATATAAAACAGGCTTAAATTTCTGTGGTGACTACCTTTTGTAAAAATATCAACCAGTCGCCCATTTGATTCCCGCATTGAAAATCATCTATAGGTATTCCTTGACTATAAATCACATCTTCTAGATTATATAGGGGTTGCATTTCATCATAACACCAAATCACTTCATCAAACTCAACATTACATAATTCTTTCGAATGTTCAAGTAAACTTGTAACAAATTTAGTTTTTCCACAACCACTCGAACCAGCTACAATAGTGGTGAAGGGATGGTAAAAATGAATCATTTTGAATTAACGTGAGGAGTGTGTTGCTATGAAAAGGAATTAATTTCAAATGACAATTTTTTTTAAAGTTTCTCCTTTTAAACAAGAACATTTATTAACAATAAAATAACACATAACAAAAAAAAATTGACACAAGATAATTTTAACTTTGAAACTAGATCATACAATTTACAAAAATTATACTCATTGCACAAAAAATAAATACATTTCATTGAATATTCTGTGTAAATTAAATAAATTTTAAAGTACACCATGAGGAATTTTATAATGACCCCACGCAAGAGTATCAATAGAATTTCCTAACAAATATCGTTTCGTGTCATTACGGTAAAGCGTTATTTTGGTAATTTTCTGTGTAAATAAAATGTGTTTTATTGATTTGAAACGTAACATTGTACCATTTTTTTTCTTTCTTTAATAAACATTTTTTAAAACTATCAAGATCATATGTTTCCGTTACACATTTATTGACACCTTTAGCTTTAATTTCTTTATTTTGTACATCTATGGCGTACATTGTTGAACGCAAACCAACAAATTCCTTAAATATTTCCCCATTGTTTTCATCTTTGAAAACACCAAGTTGCTTTTTGTTTACCAGAGGGAAACCATACACGTTGTCCTCTGGGTATTCAGAAGTATCAAAATATAAATTCACATCTGATTTTATGTCATCATAAAAGTCCTCTGTGAATATTTGATATAGTAAACTATCAGTATCTATGTAAAGCAATTTCAAATTATTTTGATATTTGGTTTTCATATAGTCGTAATGAAATTGATACATTAAAGTTTTAGAAAGATCTAAAATGCAAAACCTAGGTAAATTGGTTTGTTGTATAAAACTTTAGTTTTTTTTCAATTGAACAGCTACAAAATCATGTGAAAAAAGAGATAAACTATGAAATTCAGGTTTCGCAATTAAAGATTGAACTCCTTCAGATTTCCCACGATTATCCCTGTGATTTAATAATTTGATGTTTACTCGTTTCATTACATTCTCCATAGTTTTACCAAACACTGAATTGTTCATGAGTTTGAAAAAAGTTTTTTTGAATTCAGAAGATGCTTGGGATCGCATGTAGGTATTTAAATCTATGTAACTTTTTAACCATGGGGATTGCTCAAATTTTAATATTCTATGGATTTTAAGCAATTTTAATCCGTTTTGTAAACTTTGTTTAAGATTTCTGTAATGAATGACATAGTTTGTTTTCTTGTTTAGATTTGGTATTCATTTTTTTGCTTTAGAATTACCTAAACATACATTTTCGGGACAGAATGGTAGATACGAATGATAATTATGTAATTCTTTAGGGTACTCAATGTCTACTTCTAAGATAAAGCCATGATCAGCATCGTCTGCAATATTAAAATTCGTCTCTACATTCACCCATTCAAATTTACCTGTAGGAAGAGGTTGAGACATAGCCCAACCATACAAGTTATTTGCATCTAAATATACGAGAAAAGAAGACGGTTGGTTTGATTCATAGTTTGACATATATTTATTGTTAGATTTTGCATGTCTGTGACTGCATTGGGATATACCTCCTCGAATATTTTTTGCTATGAAAGCAATTTTATCAACATCCGTCAAAAGTTCAAGTTTTATTATTGTAACTTTTAACATGGCATCCCAACTCAATCCTGGGGCAGTGTATTAATGAGCTGAATCCAAACCGTAGGTCTTAACACATACATTTCTAAAATTTTCAAATACATCAGTTAGTAGCAAAACATCTGTTTTTTTTTCAGATATAAATCTGAATAGTCCCCCATATTTTGACAATTAAAGTGATTCCACACACCCACAGCATGTTCATAATCTTCATCTGAAATGTGGCTATTAGTCAAAGAACTATAAAATAAATCCTTACGAGGAAGGGCGGTAAGGTTTAAACTATCAAATGATGTCATGTATTCATATGGGTAAACACCCTTACGTATCAAGCGCTTATAGTCTTCTTCACTTGGAAAATTTAATTTTAGTTCATTGAATTGGTTTGTTGTTAAGTTTTTAGCTAATTTTTTAAAACTACTAGACATGAATTTAAGGGAATCAACGAATCTTAATTTCACTGTACGGTTATTCACTTTTAACATTTTGGAAAAGGAAATATATTTTTCTTTGTTCTGTGGGATTAGTTCTATATCACCATCTTCAAAATTAAGCCCATGTACTATAAAGTGACTGTCATAGTTGCTTAAGTTATGAAAAAACACAGGTACAAAGTTTTGGGGTCTGTACTTTTCATTGCAAAGTGAATGTGCAACGCCTTCGTAAACACCGGTATGCCAATTATAGGAAACGCAGGAATCCTCGTTTAAACATGTACTACAAATGAAACAGACATTGCTGTTTGCAATGTGTTCTTTATTTAAAGTTGTTAAGGGTAAAGGGGGCTTGGAAAATGTATTCTTTTTACAAATACTCTCCAAATCATGTTTAATACATTTCATAAATATTTGACCACAGTTATCCCCTTTGTATGTTCTATAAATTGATAACTTGTCATCATATGCACATTTAATATAGTATCCAAAACTATAAACTTGATGTTTCTGAATGTTAATGGTTGAGGAACGCTTGTCTATACGTCTGCGTTTACGTTTGATTTTATCATCTACATAATCATCATCATCTTCATAATCTTTATCACTGTCAGGTGTTGGAGAGTGACTATCATCTTTAGTGGTTTGTTCATTAGATTGGTCTGACTGAGTAGAACTAAAGTAAAGTAAAAATGTCTCAAAATTTGCATACACAACAAAAGGAACTCGTAATTTACGCTCGTAATTATTGAAATTAAGTTGACTTGAAGAAGTTATTTTGTCAAACCAATTTTTCCTTTTATCCTCTTCAGAGGGTAAATTGGTACATATATGAAAACAATCGTTCTTTTGATGCTCTACTAAATTCTGATTAGATGAAAAATTTGACAAACAACCATCACATATATTAACAGCATGTTGTGATTTATTTATTTGAGCGGATACTAATCGAGATAAATTGTTGATTAGACAACAATGTCCTCTATTCCCCTTTGTTATATATAACATATTAAAATGTTTTGTTTTTTTTTACATTTTGTAATGTGTAAAGGACCAACAATATCATGACTTTTATTTTGTGAATTATACTCCAAACCAAACACGTTAATACTTAAATCATTAACCTTTTTAAATTTCTGAATATCAGTAAACTTGATAGGAAAAGGAATGTCACCAAACTTCAATTTCTCGTGATTGTTTTTCTTAGGTGGATATAAACCCGAAAGCAATGCCCAACGGAAACATTCATGATCATTGTTTTTGATGTTTATTACTGCTCTTTTGTTTGTAATATCACGTGGTAATTCAATATATGAAGAACCACGCAATGGTTTATATTTATTAACATTAACTTCTAAGTGGTTTATGTTTACCAAAATCCATCCACTATCTTTTCTTTCAATGTTTGTTAATCTCTCCGTTATTTCATTTACGAGGGATATGAAAAATATTTTTTTATCATGCTCAAATTAAAAAGTTGATTGTTTAATTGAAAATCAAATGTATTTCTTAACTGTTTGGTATCCTGACAAAAATTTAATTTAAAATAAAATTAACTTTTAAAGCACAATGATCTGCAAGTGATCGATTTAATAAAGTAAAAATTGTATCTTCATTTTTTTCTAAAAACGATTCGGGGGTTTCAAAGGGTTGGTAATCATTTTTATTACTTGGTATTCTGTACGTAGCAACCCTTTTTCGGAATGCATTTTCAATTAGCTGAACGTTGATTAATTCGCTGTCTGAACTAAGAACGTTGTTTTTGTGGTTATTGCTTTTCAAATGGTTTGCTAAATATCTTTTTACCACATACACATGGCACACAGAACATTCAATTTTGTCATTATTTTTTGTGCTTACGTCAATACAGCAAGCTTGTGTTGTAGAAGTTGATGCTGAATCACTGCTAGTTAAAGGTTGACTCTTCTTTGTTGATGCCTTAGACACAGGATCCGTAGTTGCCATTCCACCTCCAACTTGGTGGGGTCCAAAGAAATAAAATACAATATCACAAATAATATAATTACATCATTAATTATAATATGATTACCAGAAACAAAGATTAATAATAACTACAAAATACTAACTTGTATATTTCTTACAATGCAAACAATACGCTTGCATTGGTAGGACTCCGTCTACTACATCAGTAGTTGTTATATGAATATCCTGTGTTTGATTCCTATGACCCTCACATGGGGTATAATATGGTTTAATATCTTGATCTTCGAAAATTGAATCAGGTAATAAGCAATAAACCACAATCGGATGTATCTATGAAATTTCTGGATTATTAACTTTTTGCTGAAAATTGCTATCTCGCTACGTTCTAATTTAGGCTCAAGATAAAATGCCACGTTGCAAAACTGAATCACACAACACCACAGGTACAAAACACTGAAACTTCAATTTGCTATAGATAATTTTAAAACTGGGGACCCACTTTTATACCACTATCCCCTCCGTATCCGTAAGTCAGGTAAGGAAACATGTAACAACAGGTTTTAACTTAGATCACCCACCCCAACGAGATGCAAGGTAGAAAAAAAATGTATAATGAATTAAATATTTAAACAGATTGATTAACTTACATTTCATATTTTTGTTGACCTAGAGATTCACACAAATTATATATTACTTGGTCTTCAAAATATTCCTTCTCCGCGTCTTCACATAATTGAAGAAGTTCAACATCACAATTATCATTTCCAATTGGCATGCTATACATATAGATTAAAAATCAGGATAGTATAAGTTTTTTATACTTTGAAATTTAAAGTGTTCTTTCAAATTCTATCTCTGATTAGTCAAAATTAAGAAATGTATTCACTTCATCGTAATTGAACACGTGATTTGCAGCTCACTTCGTTTGTTAGGGGGGTGGGGGGTACCCCCTGAGGCTGGCGTCAGCCTTTTTATATGAATTTGTGTTGAAAAAAAGGTCACGGCTGGTGGAGACAGAGGACCACCTAGGTAGGTAGCGACGAGTTTAAACAGGATTTCGGGGACAAGTAAATTTTTGTTTGCAGCGGAAAGTTTTCTAACAGAAGATAAAATTATCAAAAGAATTCTAAATAATTTAAACGATAGATCTTTTGTGCATTTACTTTCATCGCGTATGACTTCAAACCCGATTGATTTATATCTTTCTCAGAAACGATTAAAAAGTAAATTATTACCTTCTTCAAAGGACATCTAGCAAAAAAGGTTAAGTTTTCAAGCCTGCGACTTTAAAGTAGAGCACCAAAGGAGTCTTTAAACATCGCACCGCCCCACCTATCTAACTGGTATAAACAGGAATGCAATAAATCACACACCGAATTCTATATTAACAAAAGATCTATATATTATAATAAATAATGGGAACTTCGTTTACGGAAACGTACAGCATACGTAAGTACGTACGTACAGGTTGAAACTTGTAAAAAACACAGTCATGATTATTGTCCACCAATAAATAGCAGTCGGTTGTCACATGTACCAAAGTTATTTATGAGTTAAAAAAAAAAATAAGACAACACAAATATCTAGACTAGAAATAATCTAAAATCAATAAAATAATATTTCAAAAATTGGATTTGCATAAAATAATTTACTTAAAAAAATTAAGACAACACAAATATCTAGACTGGAAATAATCTAGAATCAATAAAAAATATTTCAAAAATTGGATTTGCATAAAATAATTCACCCAAAAAAAAAATTAAGTCAACACAAATATCTAGACTGGAAATAATCTAGAATCAATAAAATAATATTTAAAAAATTGGATTTGCATAAAATAATACTTTTTAGGCAAAATCTGAAAACGAATATATACTAAATAACTAAAATTGATGGGGTTGAAACATATACCAGAATTTCATATTGTGTTGTAACACATATAGATACGTTTAAATTTGCATTTATATTCGCGAAATGTGAATGAATTACTTTAGGTATAAATTTGATACCTACTCCAGTCCAGACTAATAAAGGGTAATGTAATTGTGTCAGTTCGCGGGGCTTGTTAGATCATTAAAAATCTCGTTAAGTTATATGTAGTAAAATATTAATAATAATAATTATATCACCATGTGAGATTGAAATAGTTTAGGTATAATACCTACTCAAAATGTAACGCAAAAACAATATTGATATTGGCTTCTTCAAAACGAGTTTACAGGTTTGAAAGAGACAGCGACGTGTGAGTGCTAACAGAACGTAACAGCCCATATAAAAAATACCTACTGAAATACCTAAACTATGAAAACTTTAGGTACTATACCTAGTCTTTCATAAGGAGTAACCAATTAAGCAATTATAAAACCTATTTCAAATACGTAAAGAACAAACTACAACGTAGGAGTATGCCTCTACCGAGCTCGGTAACAATGCGATGTCGCCGAGTCGAGCTAACAATAGAGACAACTTTTTTGTAGGTTTCATAGCCCCGAAAAACCACTATAATCCCGGAAAAACATTGTTTTGGTGGTGGGAAAACGATGGAGTAGAAACGGTGAATCTATACTACTGATGTGCTGTTCGAATAATATAAATTTACGAATAAAATTAAGCTTATGTGTGGTGACCCCGTCCCAAGTAACACAGGAAGCATTATAACATATGAATAGTTAACTTATTTCGAACTTAAGGACCGTATAAACTCTTATATACGTTCACCGAGCAACTTGTCGCATTATATGTTGCTTTGAGCTGTATAACGGTTGTATAATGACATATCTAAATGCTTTTGTAAAGCCTTTAGCTTTAGTGCAGCAAACCACAACGCAACTGTACAGCATTCGACTGTTTAAAAGCACTTAAGTGCTTTAGGTTCTACAATAGCATTATATAATGCTTTAAGCTGTATAACGGTTGTATAATGGCATGTATAAATGCTTTTTTAAAGCCTTTAGTTTTAGTGCAGCGAACCAAAATGCAACTGTACAGCTGAATGCTGTACAGTTGCGTTTTGTTTTGCTACACTAATGCTTCGGTGTGGTTTAGTGCCTTAGGTTCTACAATAGCATAAATACATGCTTAATGCTGTTTATGAGCATGAATATTAGCCATTATAATGCCACGTAAATCCGGTATATAGCTTTCAGCTGTTTTTAGTGCTTTAGGTTCTACAATAGCATTTTATGATGCTTTATGCTGTATAACGGTTGTATAATGGCATATGTAAATGCTTTTGTTTAGCCATTAGTTTTAGTGCAGCGAACAACATGCAACTGTACAGCTGAATGCTGTACAGTTGCGTTTTGGTTTGCTACCCTAATGCTTCGGTTTGGTTTAGTGCCTTAGGTTCTACAAAAGCATAAATAAATGCTTAATGCTGTTTAAGAGCATGAATATTAGCCATTATAATGCCACGTAAATTCGCTATACAGCTTTCAGCTATTTTTAATGCCTTAGGGTGTACAATAGCATTTATAAATAGGTAATACGTTCCTAATGCAGTATAATAGCAATCATATAAACCATTATAAAGCCAAGTAATTCACTATAAGGGGCTGTTCATAAATTACGTCATTTAATGGTAGCATGACGTAGGAGGGGAGGGGGGGGGCGGTCATTCCGAAGATCACATTATCAATGTGTAAAAAAAGGTATGAAAGTCGTGTTTCTATAAACTTTTAATGCTATAAAATATTATCTACTAAATAGTTTTTTATTTTACAATTAAGCTTAAAACGCATTTTTTTTTAATGACGTCACTTTATTTGGCAGGGGGAGGGTTGGATGATTTTAGGGGGGGTGGGGGGGGGGGGTAAAAATCATCAAAAATTAATGACGTAATTTATGAATAGCCCCTATACAGCTTTTAGTGGTTTTAGTGCCTTAGGTTCTACAATAGCATAAATAAATGCTTAATGTTGTTTAATAGCATAATTATTCACGTGTAATGCTGTAGGCATAAATAAGGCATTTTTAAGGGTCACTGAGCTGCTATTGGACTAAGAGCTAGCCACGTCAGATATGACACAATAATGAGAGCAACAAAACCCGTCTGGTTAGATTGCTATACTATTCTTATTGCTAGATCCTGGCATCTGGCAGCTTTTAATGGGTGGAGGTCACAGTGACAGACTAGCAAAATGTTTTAATTGGAAAATAGTAATACCAAACTAGGTAAAAATTGCCGAAGTTGTCTCAGTTATAAAGGACAGGGCCTATATTTTAAGGGGCTCCCTGGCGCCAACGACCTTAGATCTGATTCCCTTAGTTTTCTAATGATTTATATAGCTTTTCATATTATCAGTAACGGCTTTAAACAATATAGTATCCTATATTTACTTCAATATTCATTGTCTTCGAGATATTTGACATCAAAGTCGAACTGGTTTAGGCTAAAAAAGTGGTCTTATGGTCATAAATTTTGTTTTAATTAGTTAAAAATTTAAATCTCTTTACAGTTTTAGAGACATCAAAGAGGAACCCTTATATGTAGATTACGTATATGTAAGATTCTTTACACCATTCGAATATCGATAAAAGTGTTTTTTTAGACCATATTTTAAAAATATCATAAAAAAATAACGGCTCATTTATTTCAAGATCCGGCTCTACAGAATGGAGATAAAAAATTCAAAAACCGATAGTCGTTTGCCTTATAATTCTATCTATAGTGAATATGTTGGAATATCGACTCAAAACTGGTCAAAAATCGATAAAAAAAAACGTTAGACCAAAAAATATTGTGTATTATTACCATACATCGGGGTTTTCGGTGCGGGAATGTTTGACATTAGCCAAAGAGTAGGCATTAACTTAAAAAACAGAATGTACTCTAGCACGTTTCTACCTAATGAATAATTGATCGAAAAAATCATAGGCATATACAATTTATATGTAATAGCTGACTATTATGTATATATATTGTAGGTACATTTTCAAGTATTTTTTTATTAATTCATGTAATGACTGATCATTGTCAACCTCTTCAGTTAATCAAATAGTTCATAAATATCGGACGTCAAGATTAATATTTGACACTTATTATACCGTGTCTTTGTCTTAGGTAGATCTAGTTAATAAATTTCGGATATGCAATTGCATTTTTAAAATACTAAGTATATAATAGTCAATTCAAACATGCCTCTTAGAAAAAAAGCTCGTATCATAATATGTAAGCTATTCACAGAGAGGTAGTTATTCATTAGGCATAATATGATATTTTCTCAGACTAACTCTCAACCTATCTGTTTATCTCTACTCTTTCTCAAATCGTTCCCGCACCGAAAACCCCGATGTATGATTATTACGGAAACAAAAACAGTAGACGACAAACTATGAACTATATTTATTATACATCGTTTGGCACTACTTTCTCCCAACATAAACTTTTTCACTTCTCATGCTCAAAAAGTGTGTCATATTATGCTTACCAAGGCGGACTAAAGTAGTACATTTAGCCTCTAGGGCTAAAATGTATACATATTTATGATTTACAAAACATTTGAAATTGACCAATCGGAACACTTCACCATATTAAATCCACCAATCACAACACATATCGAAGTTAATCGGAATGCTAGATACTTTTTTAGTGCGTATACTGTGTAAATAATTTAAGTCATTAAAAAAAACATTGTATTTAATATCTACCAATCAGAATACAGCAATGTTAAAATCGACCAATCAGGAAACGCAATTTATTTCTCAAAACATGAGGTGTTTTTTAGTTCCTACTTCACAATCATTAAAAAAGATTAAAATTTTTTGGATGCGTTTTAAACTTAGAGAATTTAACCCGGATGGAGTAGCCATGTCTGTCATTTTCTATACAAAAAGTCTACCGATTTTTGCGGGGGAGGGGAACGTCAAATGTATGGCTATTCGTACGTAACGTACAAATAGCTACATCAGATAAACGTCAGTCCATACATGTGTATGACCACTGGTCATATGTTTTCGTCTGAGGGGAACGCCTGTCAATGGCGACTCCGGTTGGTTGAATTCTCTAAGGCTTTAAAGCGTGTTTAAACTGTTTTAAGAGCTAATTATACCGTCGTCTGTGGCATTTATTCGCGGTGTTTATATTTTGTATCTATATCAAAGAAGTTAAAAAAAATTAAAAGACCGTCAAGTTAAACCATAATTTCACCTTAATTTAGTTATTGTGCGTAAATATTAAGTATTTTTATCTTATTTTCTCGCAATCGAAGTGAAAAATAGTATGCATTACTCTGGTCTAAAAGCCATATTACCACTCGAACAATTTTCCCTCACTTCGTTCGGGAAAATAACCACCTCGTGGTAATATGGCCTACTTTAGACCCTTGTCAAACAATCTACTATTGTATAATTTCTCTTAATATTGTATAGTATTTGTATAGTTTCTCATAATATTGCATCAAACCCAGATCTCTAGGATTTATTTTCTTGAAATGGTTTGCATTCTTTGACCTCCACCACTTTAAAGCTGCCAGATGTCCAGATCTAGAAATAAGCATAGTATACCAAACTGACTAGAGGAGTTTGGTTGCTCTCATTATTGTGTCATATCCGACGTGGCTAGCTCTCCGTCTATATAGACCAACGCCATTTTGTAAATAATTTATAACCTAAAAATAAAATCATGCGGACCGATTTATATAAGGAAAATACCTATATAATAATTAAATTACTTAATTTAAGACTGCTCAACCAACACTATTATGTTAATAATGCAAAACTCGTTCTATACGAGGATTACACAATTGTTTTGTTTATTTGACGCATATCTTTTTATAATATTTTATAGCAAAACCACAATAAATCAAAGGCGCGGTAAAATTTTAAATGAAACTTATATACACATTTACAGTAAACTGCATTGCGCAGTAATATTTGAAGGATATAATAACGTAAAAGAGTCAAAAACTTTTATAAATTTTGTTAGGATGCAAACAAATATGACGTGTCACTCATTCAGTTTTTTGTACCGTCTTCGTCCATTTTATATTGCGAGACAAAGTATTTAAATCACAACGTTCATTGTATTATAACATTTGTTCCGTCGGTGTTAGAGACGTTTTTGCATTGACGTAAGGTTTATTTTACTACACTCTTATGCTAGTATAATGCTTTTGTATTGCGATTGGCAAGTTAATCGAGAGTACTTATGCTTCTTTACTGCGATTAGCAAGTTTTTTGGCCGTATTAATGCTTCTTTAATGCAGTTGGCAACTTAATAGAGCTTACTAATGGTTCTTTAATGCGATTGGCACTTTCCATGACAACGATAATGCTAATAGCGTAGACATATTGCGCCTGTAATGCTATTAAATGACCTGTATAGGATCTCAAGCTGGGTAATTCGTGCCCATTTAAGACCTATATCAGCACTATAAACGTTTATAATGCTACTATAAAACGAACTGAAAATCCTAAAAGCATACAGATATGCTGTAAGACGGCCGTTATACTGCTTTGATGTGTTACTTGGGCGTGCTCCTTGTAAAATAGTAATGATGAGGTGTCTATGTAGTCTGTGTGTGTAGGTTTTAAGGAGGCACATAAAGTGTTAAATGGCCAAACACGCTTCAAACTTTACTTTAGCACGCAGTTCAGAATAGGCTTTGATTATGAATCTTTTTACTGGCAACTATTTACTCATACATTACAGTCAACATTCGCTCGGCTTTCTTATATAAAAGGGGTCGTATTTACCTATTTTTCTGTAGGTACGGTTAATGCCAAAAATATGTATACAGTTTTGAATCTTATTACAATGGAATAAGGTGTAAAAGTATATACATATTTTTGGAGTTGACTGTACCACTATTGCATGCTGACATTGCTGATTGCAATTATCTGTATTATATCAGTCCAATGGCTGTCAACGGTGTAAATTATCAATTAAATAGGTAGCTAATAAATAATAAAGCCGCCAAGTAAAGTAAACGCCACTATTTCACATAGCCGAAAGTCCGAAACGTATTTTCAATGTTTCGGAGTTTCGGCTATGTGAAACAGTGACGGTTACTTGGCGGCTCCTGACCTTCGGGCAAACGTTTGATTTTCGAATTACGTGATAACTGGTAAGGTAACATACATACAATCCAATCACTTCACATGTATTTGTTTAGGACGGTTCCTTTCTCGAACACCGACAGTGGCCATATCTTATCCACACTAGCAGCAACAGCCAGTGGGAAACCAGTTTGAATTTGTGTCTTATTACGTAGCCATACAGTTGATAGTTGAATGATCGTTGCAATGACTGTTACGACAGTTATGTGTGGCAAGGCAGACATGTTAAGTATCGTGCTCTGTAAATAGGTAGTAGTTGATTAAGATATTCACCTACCTATTCGACAATATAAGTATTTGGCGACCGACCTTTAAGCCTCCTTTTTGCCTTCTTTTGTCTGTTCTACCGCTGTACAGTCGCCATTATTTAGATATGTCGGAGCGGCCAAGGTGGTACAATATCTGAACGACTCTATTTAACAATGGGGGCGTCCATTAATCGCGTCATATTGTTTAGGGGGGGAGAGGGTCAAGAAAAAATCACCAATGATCACCACAGGGGGGAGGGGGGTCTGGACACATATCACGTGTAATTTTTTTGTTCCTTGTGCTATACTGTATTATGGTCAATAAAATAAAAATTATCAACTTTTAAATGAATCAATCTGTCAAAAGCAGAGTAAAATTGCACTAGCACTATGATTGTAAATAATTTTTAATGGCATTTGACATATTATTTTCTGAAGTAGGATTTTAGGGTTCCGTAGCCAAAGTGGCAAAAACGTAACCCTTATAGTTTCGTTATGTCCGTCTGTCCGTCCGTCCGTCCGTATATCACAGCCATTTTACTCGGAAACTATAAAACGTATATCTTAATAAATATTTAAATGTAAGGTAAAAACTTAGTTTTGTAGTAAAATTGCTGGAAAAATTTTTTATACCAAATATCGACATGATGCACATCACTTGACAGGTCTTTCAAAATAACTCTTGTCTTGTTGTCCTGAACATCAATAAAAAAAATCATTAAGGTCTGTTTGAATTTTTATTTTTATTTAGTGAATATCTTAAGAAAAAATCACCCCGTAAGTCTAAAAAACTTGTATCCCCTGTCACTTTTGAACCCGAGATCCAAAAAAAAAATTGAGAACATTATCGGTTTAGGAATTATTGAGTTATGTCCTAAAAACTCATTTCATACGCAGATACGACCTTTTGATATTACTTTTTCGATAGTAGGTACGAAACCGCGTGGTCCGACACGCACTTCGCCGGTTTTTAGGGTTCCGTAGTCAACTAGGAACCCTTATAGTTTCGCCATGTCTGCCCGTCCGTCCGTCCGTCCGCGGATAACCTCAGTGACCGTTAGCACTAGAGAGCTGAAATTTGGTACTAATATGTAGATCAATCACGCCGACAAAGTGGTAAAATAAAAAGTGGAAAAAAATGTTTTATTAGGGTACTTCCCCTATACGTATTTTTCTATTAAAGATAATTTTATTTTATATGTATACATGTAGTTTCATTTTTTACCCTTTACGTGTACGTACGTACGTACGTAAGTAGGTTCACGTGTTAGAAAACTGTACTTATTTTAGTTAGCAAAAAATTACACGTCATATTGGACAGGGGGGGGAGGGGTCCTGAAAATATCACCAAAGATCACCATGGGGGAGGGGGGGGGTCTAAAACAAGCCAAAAACGTATGACGCGATTAATGGACGGCCCCAATAGGCATGATGATTTTTTTTCATCTAAGGTATCAATCGGGTCGTTTCAAATGTCGAAATAGGGCCAATTGCGTTAAAGTAACACAAAAGTCAGAAATAAGACTTAAAGTCTGAGATTTGCATTTATTTCTCAAAGCGCTCCTAACAAAATGACGTGCAAAAGTGAAGCCACGATCATTAATCGCCCTGTTCTATAGGTATAGTTATATCCCTAGGGATATAGATATATGCCGTATAATACGTGTTATAATCATATTCCTAGTGAGATAGTAATATCTTACTAGGAATATGATTATAATACGGTATTTGACTAAACTAATGTGGTTAAATGGTTATAAATCTGCCAGGGAATCAAAGAAAACAGTAAGTATATTCGTTTTTATTTTTATTACAAAATCTACTTTGTTGGTTGCAATTAATTTTAATACTTTTTAGCAATATTACGTAAAAGTACAGGTCGATTCACGAAAGCTGGCGCGAGATTTCTACTGAGTGACATCAGCTATTTTCATAGAAATTCTCTCAAATCTCGCGCCAGCTTTCGTGAATCGATCGCAATGACTCATAAACTCTTAAAAATAGCAGCATGAAAATATAATATTAAGATACATCAAATCCAATCCAATATACATAAAATCCCTCGCACTACACTGCTACAATTATAATACTGAACATAATCCAGTAATATAACTATATTACTAAACTAGAACCGTATTATATTACTATCTTACTAGGAATATGATTATAATACGTATTATACGGCATATAATTATATACCTAGGGACATAACTATACCTCCGCCGCACCGCCGCACTGTATCACTAAACTAAAGACGTATTATAGTTATATTCCTAGTAAGATAGTAATGAAGCGCTTTCGCATAACTATGTTACGACATATAATTATATCCCTAGGGTTATAACTATATAACGGCTTTATCTATCGTACTGCGACATATCTAAACAATCGGAGATATAATCTGTGATCGGAGCGTTTACGGGAGGAAATTTCTCTGCGCGCGACTATTTAGATTCCAGAGGGGGCGATAATGAACTCCTTGTCGATCATGGCGGCGATTCGAAAAATAAACACACACACTGGACAGACACAGCTCCAACCCAACTGAACCCAACTCAACTCAACGCTATAACGACATTGACATATTTTGCTATTCGAACAGATTTTCATTCAACATTGGTCTCACATTGGTCTCACATTGGTCACACATTGTACCAATGTTGTACCAATGTGTGACCAATGTGCGAACAATGTGAGACCAATGTTGAATGAAAATCTGTTCGAATAGCAAATGTCAATGTCGTTATAGCGTTGAGTTGAGTTGGGTTGAGTTGGGTTGGGGCTGTGTCTGTCCAGTGTGTGTGTTTATTTTTCGAATCGCGGCCCTTGTCAAACAGGGACCGTATTCTAACCTTAAAACACGTTTAGACACGATCCAACTTCAATACAACTCCAATGCATTAACTACGCAATACAGCTAGCTCTAAACGTATGAATCAGAAATATCGGAATTTGCTTGAAAATTATTCTGATACAACTCCAATACCACTTCAATATTGGTTGATTATTTGTTGTGTGTTGGAGTTATGTTTGAGACAGATTATGTTTTTTAATGTATTGTTTATGTATTTTAACATTAGAATAAGGCACCAGGTTCCTAAAACACACAAACACTCAAAGTAGTAGGTACGTATGTAGTTTCAGTAAACAAATAAACATGTTCGAACCTGTCTTTAAACTGTAAAGGTTTTACGCCGCGGGTTTGGTAAACAAAGTTTCCCAAACTGTCCCTCCTGTTTAATTGCGTTAACTCACTGAAATTTTCATTTAACAAAGACTGTTTCAAGCTAACAGAAAAGTAGGTAAATGAGTTTCAGTAAGTTGCTAATTAAAGGTAAAATCGTTTCGAGACGAACAACTACTTTCCAGACATTTCATTTTACCCGATGTCTCCGGTCGGGCCGTGGGCCGTATTGTATGGAATTTAGCTTTTTTCTCCGGCCGGAAACCGGGATAATAGTGGAGTACGGGAACGCCTTTTTAACCTATAAAAATGACATAAATCACAAGTCCGATTTTATTTTGTGACCTGTTAGAATACGTTGAGTACTAATAATAAAAAATATTTTCTAATAATTGTTAGCATTGCGCTAGGTATAATACATGTATTTGTTTGCTACACATAAAAAAAATTATGTAAGTTTTATTTTTCTCCACCAGGCTATCGCTTTTTACTATTGCAACATAACTTCACATTTTATAACGGTTTTGTCAAGAGCATATGTCGTCTTAGCCATTTGTAATTCGTTTAAAATTCAAGGTCACTTATATTTGGTCAAATTGTTTTCGATTATGCTCACATAATCTATTGACCAAACTGTTATAAAATAACAGATAATGTTGCAATAGTCGAATGCAATAGTATGGTAAAGGAAAATATATCTTGTATAATCTTTTCTTGTTGTTATTAACAAATATCTATATAATACTTAGCGCGACGTCAAAAACTGTTAGAAAATATTTTTTACTATAAGTAATCATATCATATTCTCTAACTAAAAAAGAAAATCGCACTTGTGAGTTACCGAAGCTCAAAACTGTTCGTGTACTGTACCATAAGTGCGCTTTCACATTATCTGATTTCCAGGCGCGGATCAATTTCCTTTACTAAAAATCACGCGGTCCGGCACCTATGGCCCCCGTAGTATACGAGGTTTGCGTTTCAGGGGGGATTGCCCCTCCAGTGCTCAACAGAAAGCACTAACGCAAATAAGGTGGACTGAATTCCATAGGGTGCTAGACAGCACCCTACACACACTATCCGATCCAGCATCCGATATCGGATCGGATAGTGTGAAAAAGGGACCATCTTTAAAACTAAATCATAAATCGCCTCAACTTACTACAAGATCGAGCATACAGAATGAATTTGGTGTATGGCCGGCATCGCCTGGACGAGACTCGCCACTGATAGAGACGCGTGGCACATGATGGAGGAGGCCTATGTCCACAAATGGACATCGCAATAAATAAACGGAATAAATTATATACTTAATTAAACAAATGAATTAGAAATACTACAATATACATGCATGCAGAATATTTAAAATGAAATCTAATATTATGAAATGTAATATTTATTGGAATAAATGGCTATATTATTATTATGTCAAAAGTAAAATGGTGGCCATGATTTACTTAGTTTAAGATTAAGGCAAAGAAAAAGAAGAAGGTTAATTTTACTTGAAAAATAATAAAAAATAATTCATTCTGTTTTGATCAAACACTACTAACGACATGATAATGTTGATCAGTTACAGAGTCAGAAAAAGTAGTTTAGGATCACGACCCAGACTTCAACCTGTATGTGTATAAGACTCCTTTACTAATTTCATAAAGATATATGAAATTCATTACAAAATCAGCCGCTTCTTTATGAAAAGGTAACATTGTTAATTGGAAAAATGAAAATGAAAAATAGTTTATTGGTCACACATTACAAATTATTAAGAAAGGGTTAGGACCTCCTAGTAAGTGGGAATACTTAAAATAAATAAATAAATAAATATTATGGGACAATCTTACACAAATCAACCTAGTCCCACAGTAAGCTCAATAAGGCTTGTGATGTGGGTACTAGGCGACGATATATATAATAGATAGATAAAGATAAATACTTAAATACATAGAAAACATCCATAACTCAGGAACAAATATCTGTGATAAATACACAAATAAATGCCCTGACCAGGATTCGAACCCGGGAGGATGAAGCAGGAGGCTTCATAGGCATAGTCACTACCAACTAGGCTAGGAGGCTTGTGTCAGGAGACCCCCGCTCTTCTAGCAACAAGTTAAGGCTTAACATACAACGGCCTCCTAGACCAAGGCCGCGATTCGAAAAATAAACACACACACTGGAGAGACACAGCTCCAACCCAACTCAACCCAACTCAACTCAACGCTATAACGACATTGACATTTGCTATTCGAACAGATTTTCATTCAACATTGGTCTCATATTGGTCACACATTGGTCTCACATTGGTACAACATTGGTACAATGTCCAGTCGGTAGTGAGCCTGCCTACGAAGCAGAAGATCCTGGGTTCGGATCCTGGTAAGAGCATTTATTTGTGTGCTTATCACAGATATGTGTTCCTGAGTTATGGATGTTTTCTATGTATGTAAGTATTTATCTATATCTTTATATTATATATATCATCGCGTCGTCTAGTACCCATAACACAAGCCTTATTGAGCTTACCGTGGGCCTAGGTCGATTTGATTGTCCCATAATATTTATTTATTTACTAGCTTTTGCCCGCGGCTTCGCTCGCGTTAAATTCGGGGTAACAAACCATACAAACTTCCACCCCCCATTTCAGGGAAGTGGGGGGTTAGAGAGAGACAAAAAGTAGCCTATGTCACTCTCCATCCCTTCAACTATCTCCACTTAAAAAATCACGTCAATTCGTCGCCCCGTTTTGCCGTGAAAGACGGACAAACAAACAAACACACACATACACTTTACCATTTATAATAATAGTATGGATTTTATTATAACATTGTGAACGAGGAAACTGAATCTACTCCAAATAAGGCAGAGTTTTCCTCTGGATTCCAAATTAAGATGTACGTCACCTATGTAGTTCACTACACTAATGATGTGGGATTTACCGTACAGACGCATTATCGGCTTCCATATCGTGGTAAAAAAGTCTATATATAGGGTGTAAAAAAAAAGCTGGAGATCCGTTTCAGGGCATAATCGGTATCGTATTTCAATTACGAAAAACCGGCCAAGTGCGAGTCGGACTCGCGCACCGAGGGTTCCGTAAAACCTGTAGGTATATAGGGGTAGTAACTTAAACATATTAAAAATAATTATGTTATATGATGTAACAAAAAATTTACGGTTTTCGCAATTTTTCCTTTATATGTGCTATACGACGTTGCTTCGTACCAAATTTCAAGATTCTGAGTTCACAGGAAGTACCCTGTAGGTTTTGATTCCCTTGCGAGTTTTGAAAATTTCCGGAAGTTTGCGGCATAAACGGCTGTGTATTTTGATTGCGTTGGCTTAGAAGTTTGATTTTTCACAGCTCCAAGGGACAGTAGACCTGAGTATTTGATATAAATTTCAGCTTGATACCTCCACGCGTTCCTGAGAAAAAGGGTCTTGACAGACAGACGGACGGACGGACAACAAAGTGATCCTATAAGGGTTCCGTTTTTTCCTTTCGAGGTACGGAAATGTTTTTTTCTTAGTTTTTAACTAAGAAAAAAACATTTTCACGCGGAAAAAAATTGGTTTTGTATTGGCAGGGTTGACCGGCTGGGATGACAGGTCCCATACAAAAAAAATCCCTTTTTTCTTAGTCTCAATACGATACCATTTATGCATATAAACGAATCATCAGTTTTTTTGTTACATTCTGTATGTTAAAAAAATAAAGAGAAGCCCATGTTGAGACGTACTTTTACAGCTGTCAATAAAACCAACTCGAAACAGATGAAATACTAAACTGAAGGAAAAAGTTAAATTGCCACAAGGGCGGTAGGTTGGGACACGCAAATTGCCAAACTTTACGACCAGCTGCTTAAATACAGCGGGAATCAAAGTTTGGAAATAAAAAGTTAACGGTAATGTAAAGCTTGACTGTAACTTGTTTTTAAACATTTAATTTCTACAAGATGTGTTTTTCCAGACAAATGATTTGATGATAAAATTAAAGATAATAAAAAAGCAGACACAAACAAAATACACATTAACATACGAACTGTCGCATTTATAATATTGGTGGTATTACAGTTGCTTATATTTTTATATTAATCAAACTTAAATAACAAATTTTATGTAGTATTTATGAACGAGTGTAAATACTATTAGTCTCAACATATCTACTTGAGGAGCCCAATTATCGAACAGGGGCCCATTTCTTGAATGATATTAGACTAATATTATTTTATTAGTGTGTTGTAATGGAAACCCATACGATTTAACAATTCGTGGACTAACAATATTAGTATAATACCTTTTGAGAATTAGGCTGAGTATTAGACTAATATTATTTTATAAGTGTATTGTCATGGAAACCCATCTCATTTGACACTTCGTGGACTAATAATATTAGTCTAATATCGTTCGCTCCAGCTTCATCCATTTACTGTTGTAGTAGCTCATACAATACAAATAGGAGTACTTTCGATAATCGCTGTTAGGTACTCAAAACGAATTCCTACTAAGGATTGCTGGATTTGACACATGGAAATTGGATTTATGTATTTAGTTGTGGTTTTGGAAGCGAAAGGTTGAGTTTCCTTTTAAAAGGAACTGGAAATAAATGTTTTCCTTGTAGGCCGGATATTTGCTTGTACCCATACAACGACATTTTTGTTGATTTTTGTTATGGCACCTGTTGATTGGTCGGCATAGCGCATATAACACACCAAGTTGTTGGCGTTCATAGTATACGGTGATCGCTTACACTAGGCTGTATGCTCATTTGCCACCGATGTGGTATAATAATATAATTGTAAACAAAAAAAAGAACCGACTTCACTTAGCCTTCACCTTTCCAAAAGCAAATGCTCGAGCTGCTGTAAAAAATACTCAAATCACTATTATACAGATGTGCCTATAATAGTTGAAGAGTTCCCTCGATTTCTACAGGATCCCATCATCAGATCCTGACCTGATTTCAATGGGCCCAACTGTGAAGTATTTCAAAGAAAAAACTTCCAACATTTTTTTTTTTTCTGGACCGATGTCCAGCCGTCTTCGAATATTCGGTGAACATACATAAAAAACATTTAGCAAAAACAAAGATCCCGACGAACTGAGAACCTCGTCCTTCGATATCTTGAAGTCGGTTGAAAACCTCTCTACACACGTTTTTATTTCATCCCGTTCCGTGGTCGTATGCAAGATTTAAGAACTGATTAAGCATCGATCGCGTGGCACACTAACCCTGTTTGATTCCGTGTCGACTCCGCCATGCCGAGCGCCAAACTACTGGTCTCCCAATTAACTGAGTTGTTTAGAAAAGTTATGGTCAACTGCGAAATAGCCGAGAGCTTGGTTGTATATTATCTTATTCTATAAATGTAACAGTTAAACTTAATTCGATTAAAATAAGTGAAGGCCGTGATCTCGAGTCCTGAGACACCTATGTTAATTTGAGGTCACGATTTCACGTCCATTTGACCTTTGATTTTTTTGAGAACCTCGTACCTCCGCCATATTGGAAAAGAAAAGACTAGTAGAAAAATTTGATTTTACTCTTTACTCTAGATTTATTACATTAGGGCGGTTGTAATGCCGCGTACACACATTCGAGTATTTGCCCAAAATGTGTGTTATAGAATAAGAAAGCGACAAATCGGCTCGGCACCCAGTGGGTCCCACATGTTTGGTCGCTGTTTAAAGCATATCATTAAATTCAAGTTAATATTTGCAACTTGTGGAAAGATAATCTACCTACACTTAAAAAAAAATTAAATAATCGAAATGTCAAAATCGACACGAGTATAGAATACGACTCCCATCTTTATAATTCTGCTCTGGTCCCTAACAAATTTACAAAATCTGGTCCCATTCGGAAGAAAGCATGTGACTATGCATTCATGTAGCTTAAATATATAGGTACGCATAAATATAGAAGTAGAAACAGGTCGTCAAATGATTGTTTCTCCCGGCCTCCCCCCCACTTTTGTGTCCTGAATTGTAGTTTTTACACTTTTAATGAAAAAGGTAAAATTTACAACAAAAGTGGCAATTAACCAAATATTCTACAATAAATACTCTACAATCATTGTTAATTTAGTATACTGCTAGGCTAGTTTTTAAATTATGAGTCGTGAAAATTGTGGTGAGATGTATTTTCTGCCATATATGTAATACAGTATGAACCGTATGAGCAACGTGGGAGATACTGGTAAATCCAAAATTGGTTTAGAAGTCAAGTTAATGGCTAAAGACCAACTTTTGATGCTCTTATATGGACATAGCCCGTCCATAACCTATATAACTTTAAACTTATATAGAACAAAGGAAAACATAATTTGATTTGTTCTTCAGTTTTATTGTTGTCACTAGTTAGGTTAAGTATAGTTTTTAAGTTCTGGTTGCCCTGAAAATCTTCGTTGTGGCTACCCTGTCATGACTCATGCTGAGTGGCAACCATTTTAGTGTAAATTATTTTTATGTATATTCCATGTTATGCTTCTCTTTGCACCGAATAAAAAAAATCATAGTAAAGATACGGTTGCGTCAAACATTAATTTATAATAGCCTGATTTTTTTATTTTCCATTCATATGGAATATTGATAGATAATATATGCAAAAATCCTACCAACTTTTCACCCGGAAGTAGTTAAATAAGTAAAAAAAAATATATATAATTTTTATTTTATTTTTATTTACAATAATATCAATTATTTTTATTTGTAAATATGACGATATTTAAGTCTTCTTTCTGTTTAAAGCGAAAAACAAGAAACCGTGTCCATGTAAAACCACATAAATAACAAAATGTACGGCGCGAGCGATATATATCCTAATTCGTTAGTAGTTCAGTCATTATAGATTTTGACCCGTGAATAATTAGTTCTTGGACTTTTTTTTCGTAGGTCCCTCGGGGGGGGGGGGGGGGGTCACTGGGAGTGTAAATTCAAAAAGTAGACTGAATCAGGCCCCTGCGTATATTCGGGGGAAAAAAGGTAGGAACCAAAATTGTTCAGTATTTGATACTCTACAACTTTGTTTCTCTTCATTCATGCCGTAAAACGTGGAACATAGGAGATAAAAAACGATCATGAAAACCAAACTTGTAGAGAATCAAATTAAAAAAAATCCAAGAACTGATTATTCACGGGTAGGGTCGGTTTTTTGGATATAATGACTGGCCTATAGAAACAAATGGTAATAATTGGTAGTTTGTTCTTACACATTTTAAATGACTTAGAAATGATATATTCATTAAAATCCTACAAGAAAAACGCTTGTAATATGTGTGTCATATTTGTGGCGGTTAGTGAATAACGATATTTTGTAGGATTTCATTGCGTAAATAATACTTGTATCATGATATATCCGTTACACTAAAAATATTAGCTATTATTAATTATTTCCAATTCCCAATACTAGCCGCCCGTAAAATGACTGTAGTAATTTAATTCATTTCATAACATAACATTCGCCATAGTTATTTGAGCAACAAGAAAAGAAAGTTGGTTTTTCTTGCGAGTGTTGATTTTGAGTCCCGAGTAAGCGAAAGATTCTAAGTTAGAATCTTGAGCGTAGCGAGGGACTCAAAAACACGAGATGTAAAATAACTTTGCTCTCGTGTGACACATACAACTTTTCAACTTTAGTGAGAACATATTAAAGGTTGAAAATATGTATTTCTAATTTGTAATAGACCCCGAAATATGAAGTGGCAGTTCATGGCCTTCACTAAATTAAAAAACTACTTTGTCTCACTCCCTGGAGTGACGAAAGTGTGCATTCGCAGGGAAGTAGGCTTATTCGAGCTGCTGAGGTGAAAAAATCATTTCATTCATTTCATAACATTGCTCGTCTTAATTTGCGCGACACATAAAATGAAAACTATACGTGCTAGCAGCAACATACTATATAGACAACTATTAGAAAATTTTATAAAGAACATATTCTTTTCTACATCCTCCTAGCCTTTGTCCCAGCTTTTTGCTCTGTTGAGCCTGGGGTCCGCAAGCCAACCTAATCCCAGGAATTGGCGTAGGCACTAGTTTTTACGAAAGCGACTGCCATCTGACCTTCCAACCCAGAGGGGAAACCAGTCCTTGTTGGGATTGAGATCAGGTTTCCTCATGATGTTTTCCTTCATCGAAAAGCGACTGGTAAATATCAAATGATATTTCGTACACAAGTTCCGAAAAACTCAGTGGTACGAGCCGGGGTTTGAACCAGAGACTTTCGGATTGAAAGTCTGACGTTTTACCGCCATCGCCAGGCCACCAGCGCTCTGAAGAATACATATATTTTTCATTGGAAGTTATGTGGTAACATTTACCGTTTTTATTATAAATATGAAAGACTGCAATTTGGGACACAAAAGTAGTGGGAAGGGGGAAACCTACAGGACAACCTTTTTCCACTTCTTTTTTAGGGTTCCGTAGTCAACGAGGAACCCTTATAATTTGGCCATGTCCGTCCGCCCGTCTGTCCGTCTATCCGCGTTCGTTCAGTGACTGTTCGCACTAGAAAGCTGAAATTTGGTATCAGTATGTGCATTAATCACGCAGACAAAGTAGTAGAATAAAAACTGAAAAAATATTTTTTATTAGAACACCTCCCGTACACATGAAGATAGGGGTGAATTTTTTTTGCTCCAATCCAATTGGTATCATTGGATTGGATGGGTCTTTAAAAAATAATATAGAGGTCTTCTTAAACATTTTTTGGATAAAACTAATAGTTTCGTAAATAATAGTTCTGAAAGTTCAAAAAAGGGCGTCCGTCCCCCCATCTAACTTTTGAACCGTGTGTCCAAAAAATTTTACAAAATCCATGAGAGTGAGGCCTGATAAGAACTTTCAATGAAAACTATATTGACAAAAAAAACTACCTATATTGAATATAGTGAAAGGAAGTAAGTGCCGGATAGTAAAATGACGTAAGCGCCGCCAACTATCCTTTAATAAATGACCTTTTGAACAGGCCGGCAACTACGGAACCCTACGCTGAGTATGGCCCGACATGCTCTTGGCCGGTTTGTTTAGTTTTTTTATCTAGTTTCTACATATTGAAAATAAGCTTGCAGGTACTATACTTTTGACTGTTTTATATAATAACGGTTAATTTACAATAATAATATGACTTATTAATTTTACATGGTCATTTTCCTACTTACGATTATGCATCATGCGATATGGTCTTATTTTATCCTGTTTTTGATAACTTACATTAACAGTTAATTAAATCGCATTCCAATATCCAACGCTTCCTAAAGTAGTTGTGTCAGTAATAAAAAGCATCATGGGATGCAGCAAAACTGGGCTCAAGATTTCGTTATACATTTTTAATATAATCCTTGGGGTAAGTTCCTGTTTAAAAATTTATACAGGGTGAAACTTAAGTCGTGAACAGTAATATGTTTTTCTAACTTTATTATTTTTATTTTACTTTACTTTACTTTTAAATGTGATCATGTGAAATTAAAACAGCTTTATAAGATATTTCAGATGAAAAATTAAGTAAATTTCATTTCTAACTAGGACAAATGACAAATTTGATGTCAATGTCAGTTCCGATTCAAAGAATCAATTCAATTTACTAATTTAAATATCTTAATAAGCCGTTGTAATATCCTAAATCCACTGCTAAAAGTAAAATAAACGACAAAAAATATGAAAAAAAAAAACTTGTCTGTTTTTAGTAAGAGTTGGGGCATTAAATTGGTTGTTGTTTATGGAGTTAGAAAAACATATTACTGTTCACGACTTAAGTTTCACCCTGTATATGAATTTAAACTTTCGTTAGACATACTAACACTGTACAAGGTGTAACAAAAATGCTGGTGATCCGTTAAGGCCATAAAATAATACGATATTTTAATCTAATAATGAAAAACTAAGAAAAAAAATTTTTTACCCGAAAAAAATGCCTCATAGAAAAAAAATTTTTTTTCGCGTCAAAAAAAATTTTCTTCTACGTTTGCTTAGTAGCAATACGATACTAATTATGCCCAAGGTGATACATGAGTGGTATTGTGCTTAGCAGATTTAAATTTTCTCGAAACATATTTGAAATACGAGTTTGATACTTTCAAGAATGATTTAAGACTATATGACCAAGGGATTTATGGGAGGGAAATACGATTGGAGCATAAAGTGATATACGCTTACGACATTTCATAAACGCGCTTACTGACTAGCTCTCGCTCTTTCCAGGCGACACGAAATACCTTAGCACTTATATCTTTTACTCTGTATCTTTAGGTATTTAAATAAAAGTAAATGTGTTATTTTTATTATTATGTTACTTTTTCCTTTCAAACCTGATAGTAATGATAATATTGTAAAATTCTTAGACTCTTCTCAATATCATGTTTTCTTTCTCATGTTAATTTTTCGGAGCAAAGGTATTCTGTATTACTTATAAGTGGAAACTGTTTTGGCTTATGTATTAACTTATATACTTACCTTTTTGTATGCTGTTTGTTTCCCTAAATAAATAAAAAATAAGATCTACCCTCAAATGGCTCCTTAAGCCACTTGAGGGTAGATGAAAACATTACACGATCAAATAATATTGGTTAAAGCCAGGTCGTTAAGTGACAGATCCAGGCAGTTTTGTATTTGATTGGTTAACCAATAAAAGTTATAACTACCCGAAAATGTAAAAATTGTTTGTTTACTTTTATTTAAATACCTAAAGACATAGAGTATACATTCGATCAGTCCGTAAGCGGCCACTGGCGCCACTGCCAACGATGGGTTATTGTTGCGTCAGCGCTTATTTTAAGAAAAACTAGAAAGTTCTTTGCGTTGATCAAATTTGTGTCTCCATACAAAAATACTCGTATAATAGGTAGTTTACTTTTAGAGTAGTCGTTTGAACTATAGAATAAACAACAGTAAGTTCCCTTGCACTATACTTGCGCTCTTTGTTACGCGCCGGTTTTATACCTACATATAAAATAGAACATGCGCATCATGCGATTAACTACTATAAGATACTTATGGACTGAGAGCTGGCCACATCAGATATGACACAATAATGAGATCAACAAAACCAGTCTCGTTAGATTGCTATGCTAGTACAGACTAGCAAAATTTTTGAATTGGAATATAGTAATACCATAATTTTTAAGAAAAAAAACCGACTTCAATGGGGAAAGCCGGAGAAAGATTATTAAAGATGGTGCACTCTTAGACTCCATACATGTCATGAACTTGCTTAACAAACACAGCGAAGAGGACAAATCGTCAAACGTGAACCATGCGTCGTTGAAGAGTTCCATTCTGATCGACATCAGCAGTTCCACTTCATCAAATGTCACTCTTTTGAATGAAAATTCTTGATTTGTTGATAAATATACAAAAATCATTTTATGTATGCCTTTAAGATTTGAAAAGTTCCCTCGATTCCTCATGGATTCCATCATCAGAACTGCGTTTTGATAAAAACGGAACCAATCTGTATATATATACTTACAATAAAAAAAAACAATTTTCAAAATCGGTTCAGACATGACGGAGTTCTGGAGTAACAACCATAAAAAAACATACACACCGAATTGAGAACCTCCTCTTTTGAAATCTTGAAGTCGGTTAAAAATAGGTAAAAACTGCCGAAGTGTTCTCAGGTATATAAAGGATAGGGCCTATATTTAAGAGGCTGACAACACCCGATGACCTTCAAATTGACTTTACTCATATAGTTTTTTAGCTATAACTGCTTGTTTTGAAGAAGTAAAAAAAAAATTTCATTATCCATACTAATATTATAAATGGGAAAGTGTATGTGTGTGTTTGTTTGTTTGTCCGTCTTTCACGGCAAAACGGGGCGACGAATTGACGTGATTTTTTAAGTGGAGATAGTTGAAGGGATGGAGAGTGACATAGGCTACTTTTTGTCTCTTTCTAACCCCTCACTTCCCTAAAATGGGGGGTGGAAGTTTGTATGGAGCATTCCGGGGGGCAATCAGGAAAGGGGAACCGTGTTACCCCGAATTTAACGCGAGCGAAGCCGCGGGGAAAAGCTAGTTCGTTATATTTGGAAGAACTTCGTTAATTCCGATACACGATTGGACGAAATCGGCTCGATAGAAAATAATTCCAAATTTGCTATAAACAGTTCTATGTCTTTATTTTCTTGACTTATACGTCTGTAACTAAGGACAACATTCCACCACACTAATACTAAAAACTTCGCAATTTTTTTTCTTAATTAATGCGTAGTTTTTTTTTATTCATCATTTTGCAATATATGCAATGAGCTCCCTTACTAATCGTAACACAGTGTTTCTCTTTCACTCGCGCTGAAAAAAATAGGGAAGGAATTTAGCTGTTGTCAGCCCCTTAACAATAGAACATTGCGTTCATAGGCGAAAAAATATTGCGTATTATTTCGGAAACAAACAGTAGGCGACAAACTATGAATTACACATTATACGTCCTTTTGGACCACTTTCCCCCATTCGAAAGTTTTGGCAATTATATTATCCAATTATTTTTATAATTCCTCATAATACTGCATCAAAACCAGAACTCTAGGATTTGTATTACCTATTAAAGTGGTTTGCATTCTTTGACCTCCACCACTTTACAGCTGCCAGAGGTTAGGATCTAGAAATAAGCATAGTACAGCAAAGTAACGAGAGGGGTTTCGTCGCTCTCATTATTGTGTCATATCTGTCGTGGCTAGCTCTCCGTTTATTAAGTCAATAATAATATTATTATTATCGTAAGATAATTAATTGCGTAAACATTTATAGGATGGTTCTTAAGTTGACGGCCTCCTAGTCCAGTCGGTAGTGACACTGCTTACGAAGCAGGAGGTCCCGTGTTCGAATCCTGGTCAGGGCATTTATTTGTGTGGTTATCACAGATATTTGTACCTGAGTTATGGATGTTTCCTATGTATTTTAAGTATTTATCTATATCTATCTATTATATATATCGTCGTCTAGTACCCACAATACAAGCCTTATCGAGCTTACTGTGGGACTAGGTCGGTTTGTGTAAGATTGTCCTATAATATTTATTTCTTTGTTTATTTTATTAAGTTTGGTGTTTATTGTTATTATTTATTAAATTAGTGTGTATGGTGTTGGATTGATTAATTGACTGATGACATTGTACCTAATAATAATAAGAGCAATGAAACCTGTCTTGTTAGACTGCTTTACCATCTTTAGTGCTAGATCCGGGCATCTGGCAGCTTTTAATGGGTGGAGGTCAAAGTGACAGACCAACAAAGTTTTTAAGTTGGAAAAAAGTAATACCAAAATAGGTAAAAACTGCCAAAGTTGTGTCATTTATCTCTATAATCTAATGTTAAAATATAGGCCCTGTCCTCTGACAGGGCCTATATTTTAACATTAGATTATAAACCATTGTCTATTATTGCGGAAACAAAAACAGTAGGCGACTAACTAAAAATTGCATTATACATCATTTGGCACTACTTGCCCCCAACAGAAATTTCTGGATATGATATAATCTAATTAATAACATAATTTCCCATAATATTGCATCAAACCCAGAACTCTAGGATTTGTTTTCTCAGAGTTATTTGCATTCTTTGACATCCACCACTTTACAGCTGCCAGATGTCCGGATCTGGAAATAAGCATAGTATAGCAAACTAACTAGAGGGGTTTCGTTGCTCTCATTATTGTGTCATATCTGACGTGGCCAGCTCTCCGTCTATATTTGGAATCATATCAATTACGAGTATTATATCTAGCATTTGGCTTGTAAACTTGCTCGATGTAAAACAAAATTGATTGAACTTAGACGGGTTAAATGATTGTGGTAGTCGTCACCGTTAGCCTAAAATGGTCGGATTTTTATCCCCTGTCACCATAGCTGTCACGTTCTAACAAGTATGTAAGTGCGAAAGTGATGCATGTTGTGATAGGCGATAAAATAACAACCATGATACGCGTTCTGAAGGCACAAAATGTACACTTGTTGTTCGGTAGTATTCTAATTTTAAAATACATAACAATACATTAATAACACGATCTTTCTTAAACATAACTCCAACATACAACAAATATTCAACCAATATTGAAGTTGTATCGGAATAATTTTCAAGCTAATTCTGATATTTCTGATTCAGACCTTTAGGTTTCAGCTGTATTACGTGGTTAATGCGTTGGAGTTGTATTGAAGTTGGATTGTGTCTAAACGTATTTTAAAGTTAGAATACGGCCCCAGTATAACATAACGTCTTATTTTACCTTCCCGATATTGTAGGGGAGCCAAATGTGGTAAGTTTCCGTCCATGGTAAATTAAACGTCCACGTTTTCCATGTCCACGATATTCCATCACTGTCGATGATAAACTAAAAGCATAATAACGACCAAAGTATAATAGCGACATTAGCGACCATTATATTGGTCGCAGCGTGTGTATTGTGGACGGGTAAAGGTAATAGGAAGACGAAATTTTACTTAACACTGATTTAAACTTTCACGGTTTTTACACATATCTATTTGTAATAACGGGACTTAACGGGGAGTCTTTCTTCGGGACCACGGGGACAATGTCGTCCTCGAAACGTCGAAGGTAATTTTTAAAAATATATACGCGGTTAAGTCCCGTTATTAAAAATAGATATGAAATTTTACTTAATCAAAATGACTTTTTTTTCAGCTGGTAGGTCTAATTTTCCTGGGCTTGGGCGTGAAATGGTACCTAAATGTCTATCCGATCGGCCCCATTGTAATTCATGGTTGGCCCGGTGCACGGATTCCTGTCTTCCTCATCATTTTGGGGTGTTTAACCTTCATAGTTTCCATATCTGGATGTATCGGCGCGGGAGCTGAGAGTACCTGCATGCTGATAGGTGTAATTATTTATTATTAGTTATAGATAATTGTATTAAAGACTAATCCTCTTATTAATAAACGTCTTACATGCCTTTTTAGGGTTCCGTAGTCAAGTAGGAACCCTTATACAGTGTACATATGTAGTTTCGCCATGTCCCTCTATCCGTCCGTCCGTCCGTCTGTCCGCGGTCTAGCTCAGTGATTGTTAATACTATATAGCTGAAATTTGATATGAGTGTGTGTATTAATCACGCCGAAGAAAGAAGAAAGAAGGTGGTAAAAGAAAATCTGACAAAATATTATATTTTAGAGTAGCTCCCGTATACATGACGTGAGGGTGAATTTTTTTTCGCTCCAATCCTAATTTGTGGGATGCCATTGGATAGGTCTTTCAAAAAGAATAAGGGTATTTTAACTATTTTTGGATAACACTATAGTTTCATAAATAATAGCTCCGAAAGTTGAAAACAGGGCGTCCCCCCATCTGAACCGTGGGTCCAAAAAATTTGAGAAAATTCATAGAAGTGAGGCCTTATAAGTACTTTCAATGAAAAAATATTGAATGAAATCAGTTGAGCCGTTTTTGAGTTTTAACTCAAAAATGCATAGCAAAAGGACGTAAGTGCCGCAAAATATCCCTTAATAAACGACCTTTAGAAAGGACGTATGGTAACAGGCCGGCAACTACGGAACCCTACACTGAGCATAGCCCGAAATGCTCTTGGCCGGTTTTTAACTAATAATGGTTTGTCCTCATTTATAACTTCGACAGTTGTGTTTGTTAGAAATAAAACATGAATGTGGAACTTTTATGGATAAAGGGGTTAGAAGATGCATTTACGACTATGAACGACACTAAAGATTTTGAGAATTTAAAACGAAATTCTTAAGACAATTAATTGGTATTGTATACATAAGCTATTAATCAATAGAATCAGTAAATACTTCGGGTACTTTAAACTTGTTCTTAGCGATCAGGATTTCTTCAAGCGCGTGGATAAAATTTAAAGTTAAACATGCAATAAAGTGTATCAATTATCGCAGAATGAATGTGAATTTATACTAACTGAAAGAAATGCCATATACTTCAGAAAAAGTGACCAATCCAATTCAGAGATTGCATCTACTTGGGAAATTTGGATTAGACATGGGTTGTTCACGAGTGAGTGATTTAAATGAACTATATATTTTTCTGAAGTGTAGGACATCTATTTCAGTTTATAATCTATAATTTATAAAAAGCAGTGTACTCATACCTATTTAAACGTGCAAATCAAAAAATATTCAACAAAATAATTTGATTCGTTTCTAAGATTGTTCTCCCCGGGACTCAACTACCTTAACACCTAATTTCATCTTATATCGGTTTAGCGGTTTAAGGAAGAGCAAACAAAACAGAAAGACGGAGTTACTTCGCATTTAAGATATTAGTAAATCCCTACTAATATCATATCATAACCTAATACTTGTTTTACCTCTTGTTAATTATACACTATAAAATATTGATAGTTGTAATTTTTTTTTATTTCAGTACTCTGTTTTCATTGGTTTGCTGATTATTGCAGAGATTATGATGGCCATTTTGGTTTACGTGATACAGGACCGGTGGGAAGAAGCTTTGATGAGAGTCAATACATATTTATCCCGTTCTGGTGTGCAGCTGGATGACGTAGACCCGCGGATTATGTTCGTTTCCATGTGTTGTGGAGTCTTGATTTTTAAGGTAAGGATATAATACAATTTCTAATGGAGGTCTCTAGTTCAAACCCCGGCTCGTACCACTGAGTCTGTACGAAACTGTACGAAATATTATTTGATATCTACCAGTTGCTTATCGGTGAAGGAAAACATCGACCGGATCTAATTACCTAGTTTCCTCTTATGGTTGGAATGTCTGATAGTAGTCGCTTTCGTAAAAAATCGAGTCGACGCCAATTTATGGGATTAGGTTAGTTTAGTTAACAAAAAGCCGGGCCAATAACTGTTTCTTGTACCACTCAAACCACAGCAAAATGGTACAACACAACAACAGAGAAGTTTCCAATCGCGAACGTTCCGGCTATAGAGTGGTGTTTCTGTCGAGGTTGTCTAAGACCTACAGTATGGGGTTGATAAAAAAAGCAGTGCACAGATTTTTAAACAGCAGTATGTCATACCCATGGGATTGCAAGCGTCCATAGACTCCAGTGCCTGCTGACCAATCAGGCGTGATTAATGCTTGTTTACTACCAACTTAGTATTAAAAAATCATCAATTTAATGTGATTTTTCACACATTAAAAGTCGTTACTTACTATTTTTTGTCCCATTGCAGATAGTTCTCATGGTGTTGGGGTCTTGTCTCGCTCAACAATTACGTCATCGCAACTCAAATAGATCAAAAGGTGTAGTCTACTTCCACCAACATACACCAAACTTCGGCCATGCATGCGGCAATGTCTGAAAGGGGTTTGGGTAAAGTTGGCGTCGTTTTGAAAGTTGGCGGCCACTCATGAAAGTTGTAAATTTTGAAAGAGCAATTCAAAATAAACTTATTTTATTATGTAGTACATATAGCTAAATAATATCGGGGCCGAGATATCACACTTTACAGTTTCATAGTAAAAACTCATAATTCTTGTTGAAATGTATTGGAATGAGTAAAAACTACTACTTTCTTTGTTATTACTATATGTGTGTTCTTTAACCTTTTCCACGCCAATGACTCATATATCGGCACCGCAGGTCCAACGCCAACGACTTATTTATAGGTCATAGAGTAAAATAAACCTATTTGCGCATGCATAAAGTTCAATTTCAGTTTTGACATTTCGGTGACGTGGCGTCAGGATGACAATTTTTACGTTTGACATGGCTTCGAAAAGGTTAAGGTATTTAAATAAAGGTAAAAAAACAATTCGTACATTTTCGGGTCGTCATAACATTGTTGATTATCCAACCAAATACAAAACCGCTTGGATCTGTCATTGAACGAACTGACTCTAACCTACATAATTTGGTCTCGCGTTGTTCGCGGATGTGTTATTTTTTATGTGTTGCGCCGCCCTCTCGACTTCTTCTGGGTCCGGGAGCTCACCCCTTTCCCGAGCCTCAGCCCTCACCCTGTACCTCTCCGCCAGCACCTGAGCATCCAGCTCCCACGGCGGGGTACCGGCGAGGAGGCACACCGCGGCAAAAACTGTGGTGCAGTAGGCCCTTGCTGCCCGCTGCGCCACTATCCTTTGGGGCCGGCGGAGCAAAGGTTTTGTTCTCTCCGTCAGCCGGTCCACCCATATTGGTGCACCATACAGAGCCATGCTCCTAAGCACACCCGCAAACAGTTTTCTGCAGGAGCTGTTGGGTCCACCTACGTTGGGCAGCAAGCGCCCCAGAGCCAATGCAGCTCCCACTAGCCGAGGGGCGAGCCTCGCGAAGTGCTCACGAAATTGCCAACCTCTGTCCAGGATAAGAAAGTTTCTCTCCGAAGAGTTTCTTCGGGCCGCTTTCCCCTCACGGCCACCATCATGTCATCGGCGTAACAGATGGTGACCATGTGTGGCAGTTGTGTCCGTCTGACGGCTCAGTCAAACCCAATGTTACATAAAAGGGGCCCTAACACAGACCCCTGTGGAACCCCGCATGCCATGCCGTGTGCGCGCCGCCCTAGTTTTGTTTCACAGAGCACTACCCACCCAGTTAAGTAGTGCTCTATCGCCCGCCTTAGGTACAAGGGTACCACGTGGTACCGAAGGGCCTCTCCTATCACCAGGTATGGGAGGGTGCCAAACGCATTAGCGATGTCCAAGGACACCGCCACCACTCCCTCCCCTTGTCTCTCCGCGTGCTCCACGTGCCTCCTCAAAGCACTCACTGCGTCAATAGTTGAGAGCCCCCCTCGGAATCCAAACTGCCGATCGGAAAGGTTTGGTCCATACGTAGCCATCTGCTGCTGGATACGAGAGGACAAAATCCTCTCATACATTTTGGCCGTTTCGTCCAGCAGCACTAGGGGACGATATCCCGACGGTGAGTCCGCCGGTCGGCCCTCTTTCCTCAGCAGGCACAATTCCTTCCAGCACCTCGGGAAGCGCCCCGCCCTCAAACAGGTGCCCGAGGTGCTTCAGTGCTAGGAATAGCACCTTGCCGGGTACTCCGTCTGGTCCTGGGGCCTTCCGGCAGGCTCTCAGCCGATCAACGGCGCGGTCCCATTCGGCCTCCGTGACTGCAGGCGCGTCAAATGGGGGTCCTTCTGGTCCATCACGCTCCGGGGCTGCCATGTGTGGGGGAGTGAATGATGGGTCTTCCGGTGGGAACAGGCCCTCGATAACTCTGCCAAGGAGCTCCGGGTCCATGGCCTCCGTAGAGAGGGCTACCTTCATCTTGTTTCGGACCATTATATAAGGTCGCCTCCATGGGTTCCTGTCCAGTGTGTCCAGGAGCTCCTTCCACGCTTCGTCCTTCCTGTGGGCTATATTGACCTTAAGGGCCTCCCTTGCCTCCTTGAGGGCCACGCGAAGCGTTTCCTCCTCCTGCGCGGTATGCCTCCTCCTTCGACAGCGGCTGTAGGCGCGGCGGGCTCTGTTACTGGCGGTACGTAGCGCAGCAACCTCCTCCGACCACCATTACACTTGGCGCTTACCCGCAAACCGCCTAGCCCGGGGCATTGCCGCATCGCACACCGCCGTCAGGGTTGCTCTGAATCGTTCGGCCTTATCCTCTACATCGGCTCTGTCCACCGGAGGGGCACACCAAGCTTCGATCATTGCCGCCTCATCTACCATTTCCCGATCAAGGGCGGATAGCGCCCACCTTGGGAAACCACCCGCCCTAGCACCTGCACCAGTACCAGTTGGAGCAGTGGCTAACGCTGGGGAGACCCTCATCCGGATGTAGAGATGATCGGAGAGGGTCTCTACCTCCTCGAGGACACGCCAATCAGAAACACGTGTCGCAATGGCGGGAGTCGCAAAGGAGACGTCCACAATAGACCCCCCATTCCAGCACACGCACGTGTTTATCCGTCCCCGGTTTAGTGTGTCCAGCCCCATCGCTACCACCCAGTCATGGAGCTTGCCCCCCTTCGGATTCGTAGCGACACCACCCCATGCTTGGTTCTTGGCATTGAGGTCGCCAATCACCATCACCTGCGTTGGGGCAGCCCTACAGATGACGCCCTCAAGCGAGCCAAGAAATGTCTCAAATTCTCGCAGCGGCCGATTGGGTGAGAAATACACCCCAATAACCAGAATTTGTCCCCATTTAGCTGCCGCGAAACCTTGTCCTCTCTCGACTCCTGTTAGGGGAGCCAGGTTACCCGCCGCAGGTACCACTAACGCCGCCGTCATATCCAACGACCCGTACCAATGCGGCCTTGGAGGGACCGCATACGGCTCCGCCACCACAACCAAGTCAATGTGCCACTCTGCCATATGCTGCATGAGCAAGTCCTGGGCTCTGACAGCGTGGTTGGCATTGCAATGAAGAATTTCTAATTGGTGTGGCGGCATCAGCTCTCCATATCATTCTCTCCCTCGTCGGCCTGACTGGCACTTTCTTGGCTGCGCCCCGGGGCCCGTTCGGGGTTTAGGCTGCCTCTGGTCTTAGGTGGATTGCATGCCAGCCCACCCATTAAATGTCCGGCTGGGCGCTTTGCCTGGTGGCACGCAGCACAGAACGCAAGTTCCGCCGTGCACTCAGCTATTTTATGCCCCAGCTTACTACACCGGAAACACAGAATGCCGCGGTCTACCGGTGACGGACACGTTGTTCTCGTGTGCCCCGTTCCCATACACCTGTAGCAGCGGAGCGGTGCCGGATCCAGGACCTGCACTACCGCGCTTGACCATCCCACTGATAATCTTCCCCCAGCGTCCATCACCCTTTTGGCCACCGTCGCAGGGCACTTGACGAGTGTCGACCCTGAGCCATTGAAGGAAGCGCGGATTGTGCCCACCTTCACTTCCGCCACACTGCCGCTATAGCCGCTGCCACGGCGTCTGGCGTTGCCGCCTCGTTCAGGTTTGCCACCCTCAGACCAGCCATTTTCACAGGCCTGTACACCCGTGCATCATCCCCCACAAGGGCCTCCAATCTCTCCCGTAGACTGTCAGCTGCTCTCCCGTTATCAGCGTTGGGCACCTCTATTAAGCTAGCCCCGTCGGCAGTTTTGAGAAAATTAGTCGCCTACTGTCTCTTTAACCTGTCGGAGTTAGGTATATTCACTTGTCCAATAACATTGTTTCAAGGGCTATATCTTAGCTCCGATATTACTTACGGCAAATCTTATTTTTCAGATATGCTAGTCTAAGGTAGTGCTACAAAATAGTAGTAAAAAAAACGATGGCCGCTAAAAAAAAAAACCGGCCAAGTGTGAGTCGGACTCGCGCACCGAGGGTTCCGTACAAGCAAAAGTTGTAGTATGTTTATTACTTATTTCAATTTAATACCTCTACGCGTTTACGAGGAAAAAGGTAGTAAGTTTAAAATTTCAAAAAATATTTTTTGTATGATTTTACTAAAAATGTCTACTTTTCGTAATTTTTCCTTTGTCTGTGCTATATGAAGTTTCTTCGTGTCATGTTTCAAGTTTCTGAGTTTACGGAGTGTACCCTTTAGGTTTTGAGTTTCTTGCGAGTACTCAGTTTCAAAATATGCGACTTAAATTGCTATTTCTTTTGATTGCGTTCACATAAAAGTTTGGTTTTGCTACATCGGAAAGGTCCTATAGCCCTGAGTATTTAACATGAATTTCAATTTAATACCTCAACGCGTTTACGAGGAAAAAGGTAGTAAGTTTAAAATTTAAAAAAATATTTTTTGTATGATTTTACTAAAAATGTCTACTTTTCGTAATTTTTCCTTTGTCTGTGCTATATGAGTTTCTTCGTGCGAAGTTTCAAGTTTCTGAGTTTACGGGAAGTACCCTTTAGGTTTTGAGTTTCTTGCGAGTACTCAGTTTCAAAATATGCGACTTAAATTGCTATTTCTTTTGATTGCGTTCACATAAAAGTTTGATTTTGCTACATCGGAAAGGTCCTATAGCCCTGAGTATTTAACATGAATTTCAATTTAATACCTCCACGCGTTTACGAGGAAAAAGGTAGTAAGTTTAAAATTTTAAAAATTATTTTTTGTATGATTTTACTAAAAATGTCTACTTTTCGTAATTTTTTCTTTGTCTGTGATATATGAAGTTTTTTCGTGCCAAGTTTCAAGTTTCTGAGTTTACGGGAAGTACCCTTTAGGTTTTGAGTTTCTTGCGAGTACTCAGTTTCAAAATAAGCGACTTAAATTGCAATTTCTTTTGATTGCGTTGACATAAAAGTTTGATTTTACTACATTTGAAAGGTCTTATAGCACTGAGTATTTGACATGAATTTCAATTTAATACCTCCACGCGTTTACGAGGAAAAAGGTAGTAAGTTTAAAATTTAAAAAAATATTTTTTTGTATGATTTTACTAAAAATTTCTACTTTTTGTAATTTTTCCATTGTCTATGCTATATGACGTTACTTCGTGCCAAATTTCAAGTTTCTGAGTTCACGGGAAGTACCCCGTAGGTTTTGCAAGTGCCGAAAAACTCTAAAATTTGCAGCATAAACGACTGTATCTTTTGATTGCGTTGGCTTTTAAGTTTGATTTTTTTACAGCTTCAAGGAACAATAGATCTGAGTATTTGATATAAATTTCAGCTTGATACCTCCACGCGTTCCTGAGAAAAATGGTCTTGACAGACAGACAGACAGACGGACAACAAAGTGATCCTATAAGGGTTCCGTTTCTTCCTTTCGAGGTACGTAACCCTAAAAATGACGCCACTAGTCCATATAAAATTACCCAAACCCCTTTACTATATTTTGTCCCATTTCAGATAGTTCCCATGGTGTTGGGGTCTTGTCTCGCCCAACAATTACGTCATCGCAACTCAAATAGATCAAAAGGTGTAGTCTACTTCCACCAACATACACCGAACTTCGGCCATGCATGCGGCAATGTCTGAAATTATCCATATCCGGATCCACGGTCTTACCATACATTTCAGATCCGTCACGCAAACCTTTGCCATGCATCAAGTGCACTAAAGCACCAAATATAGAGAACCATACCATACCGCTCCCATTATTAAAATTGAATATCGTTAAGTTGGATTTCTTTGCCCCTGGAGAATAAAATCCGGGTTTAATTATTGAAATTATGGCATTGCCATGTCGTTGGTATTGGTTAACGGCTTTTTATATGGGCCACAGTTGTCCCTTTTTATTTGGGTCAAAGTAACCCGGATTCACGGTACGCTAAATCATACAGTACACTGTTTTCCAACCAAAGTCGCAAAGTCGCAAAGCTAAAATACAAGTTACCTATATTAATAAGTTACCTATATAATAGCGGGGGCAAAAAGAGACACGACAAGTTTTTTCATGAAAATATTATGTTTGAAAATGATTGAAAACCACTGCTACAGCACTTTACACATTATTTTTGCTTACTCGTATAGAAGCACCTCTTGTGAATTATATGTATTCTGAAAAAAAAACATTTGATTTTATTTCTATACTTACCCGTTGCCTAAGGAAGAATTTTAAGGACAAAAGACAGAAAATCGAATATATAGGTCTAACTGAATCAGTTACTAAGAAGTTATAGCACTAGAGACATTGTGTTCCTGTCGGTGAGTAAGGTAGCCAGAGTTCAAAGAGGATGCAATGTGTGGACGACGGAGAACCCTCTTGTCTTGGCCCTTTAGCCGTCAACACAGTTCATCAACGCGCATGTGACACCTATGGAGTTGCAGGTGTTCCTATGCTACGTTACGATAGCTGCTTAGACGTATGCTTGTTCACCCCTGAAAAATTTAATACTTAAACTAGCTTTACTCTTCAAACTAAACTAACTACTCGAAAATTACCGTATAAGTAACATCTTTACCAACCGGCTCAGAGCCCGGTACAGTTTTTTTTCGATTTCGCTCAAATTTTCGATACTATTTTATAGTAAATAATAAGACTACTATTAGTTTTTATATATATTTTAAAAGATAGTTTCTTTTTAAACGGAATAAGCCTGCACCAAACATATCTCTTTCTGGACCAGTGGTTGGCTGGTAGAGAATTCCTAAAGGCATTAAGTCCGCCATTTGTATATTTTATGTGCAATAAAGTTTAAATAAATAAATAAATGAGTGGAACGCTTTTTTGATTTTCCGTTTTATTTATAAATATAAAATAATTTACCTTAATCTAAGAGTTGTTTCGCGATTTTTGCTTGGAGAGGTGAAAAAAGTAATATTTTTATTGATTAAAGTGATGTTAAACTAATATATAAATACGTTGGAAAATGAGTCGTTTAAGGAATAAGTGGAACAGTTTTTTTCATTTTCATACATATTGTTTCAGCAAGAGTATGTTTACCTAGAGCAATTTTAAGAAAAATTGCCGAAGTTTAGGTGGTATTTTTGATAATGTATTAAAGTATTTCATGAAAAAAATAATTTGTAAATAAACTTGGCTCTGTTATTTAATCAGATAATATAAAATATATAAGTTTGCACGAATCAACGTCCTCACTAAACAAGCTCTGCAAGAATTATGTTTTTGGGTATTAAATAATAATAAATGTGTACCAAGAGTATTTTTTTGCATTAAGAAGACTTCAAACTATCTTATCAAATGCAATTCACGTGCGTTATTTCATTAATAGCGATTTTCGTTTTCAAATCGTTACCGGACTCTTAAATCAGCTTTTTTTTATGATTGTGTGATAATTCGGTGCTCTTCAATAAAGTAGACGGTTTTGAATAGATATGGTATAATGATCTTCCACAAATGAGTATAATATAACAGTAATTGATTTAAGTAAATCTTTAAGCTAACAAGGCAGCGCTTGATCGTGCTGTAGGTGGGATCGATAATGAGATGCAAAAAAAATCTACCTCCCGCGTGCGCGCTTGACCCCTCTCTCGTCCAGCAGCTAGGTAAGGGTGAGTGTAGACATATTCCCCCCCTCGGAAACTGTGGTTTTTCGAGTAGTTTCTTCACGCTCATCATTAGGTAGCGGGCAGAGATTTGTGACGGCACGGCGGATGACACCTTTAGTCGTGTTCACATCTGCGACGCGTGCTATACCATCGGCTCCTGGATACAGTCGATGAATGCGGCCCATGCGCCACTTGAGTGGTGGTAAGTTTTTCGTCCTTGAGTACCACCATATCGCCTTCAGCGAGTTTTCCCTCATTGATGCGCCATTTTGATCGTTGCTGTAACTCATTTAAATATTCAATGCGCCATCTCTCCCAAAATTGTTGACGGATCTGCTCAATTTGCTCATATTTTCTGAGACGATCTGGATTGACTTCAGTAAGTGTAGGAGATGGCAACGAAGTGAGTGGTTTGCCGATCAGAAAGTGCCCGGGACACAAGGGATAAAGGTCTGTAGGATCGGATGATAGGGGAGGTTTGTGTTCCCTATCATTCGAGTTAAATGATGCTTGGCAGCCTTTACGCCAGCTTCACTAAGTCCGTTAAAATGCGGTGAATAAGCAGGTGAGAACTTAAAACTTATGAATTCACCGGCAGCATATGACGAGATGGATTCACCGCAAGATTCTAGAAATCTCTTAAATTCGTTATTTGCGCCTACGAAGTATCGGCCATTATCACAATGGATAACGCTTGGCTTTCCTCTGCGAGAGATAAAACGATTTAAACACATAATAAATGCCTCCGCGCTCAAGTCTGATGCGATTTCCAAATAAAGTGCTTTGGTTGCAAAACAAACAAATATACATTGTAATGGTTGTGGAGGGGATGCGGCTGTTGCTCTCCGCTCGCCGCGCGTCGCATCCCGCCGCTCCGGTTGTCGTGGCGCTGTGACGTCATCGAGACGTCACACTGCCTCCCCCGTCGAGAAGATTTTTGTCTAGGGTAAAAATCACCGTGTTATAAAAAATATATTCCGGTTATATGGGATCCTATTTACCCCGCCTGTACAACTTGTATGTTGTTGTACTTTCTTTTTATTATTATTTTTTTTTTTGTTGTATAACTCTCATTTATTAACCTATCTTTTTATGTTATTTATACTTCCTACTATGTCTCTTGTATGGAAGGTAGGTACTCTATTCAACGGGATGTAAATTAACACACAAGCTCGTAGTATTATATTTTAATTTTTTCCTGTTTTACGTGGTAACTTGAGACATATGCCTGTAGGTAATTTATTAAACTTAACTATGATATAAAAAAAAAATAACAAACTTAATTAGCAAAACAAAATGAATGAAACATAAATGAAAAGTAAATCCTTACTTCACTACCACTCCTAACTTTCGTTTTGAGTCATGTTCTGATGTGTTAAGTACAAAGTTTAACTCGGGTAAATTTCTATCCAATTATTTCTGGTTTTCGTTTATGAATGTTGCTACCCTTGGTTCGTGGGTTCTGTTAACCCTTTTGGTAGGGTTACACTGCGGCGCGTACGGTGGGCTTAGTCTGTATTGTTTTCCCGTACCTTTGTTACGTGTCTGTGGATATCTTACTGGTGTACTGTCTCCCATTATTGGATTGCAGCATCTGTGGTGTGCCGTGGTGTAGCGCGGTGCCTTGTTCGAACGCTTTCGCTATTGTCTTTGTTGTCGCGTTCTGTAACGGTGTTATTTTTTTTTGTCCCCTTCGTGAACTTTTTGTGAAGTTCAATAATCCATGTGTAACCTTTTTAGGATCGGGGTGGTGGATCAATGCGGTCCGTAGTGACAATTTCCCCGGAGGACTCTGCGTTACTTCTCTGCGTCAATCCGTGTGTCTTCTGTTGCACGGGTTTTATGTCTCCGATATCAGTGTTATCTGAACTCGGTCCGCCTTGGGTTACTTGCTCCTTAGTTCCGCTCTGTTGGGGTTGTGAGATGTCGTTCTCGTTTTGTTTTGGTTGACTCTTTGCTCCTGTGTCGTCGGCATTTTCCTTTTTAGCGGGATTGTCCGTTGTCCACGTCACCGACATTCCGACTCGCTTTAATATATCCATGCCTATGATAGCGCATGTGGCGGAGGGTAGTACGCGGATCCACTGTTTTAACTGTTGTCGTGAGGGCAACCACACATATCCTTCAGCCTGAGGGGCTTTGTGAAGGTTTCCAGGCTAACTCAGGGTTTGGAGGATAGGGTTAAAGTAAAACGCCAAGGCAACTACTATAACTGGGTCTTGTACGCCCTTTATTGAAAGTAAACCTTAGTCTAAGTTGTAAGTTAGGTCTCCTGAAGGGAGCTAGATTCTACGCCACGGGTTAGTTCCGGTATACGCGATTATGCGGTACGGTAATCCTGGCTTAGGACAGGATATCGGAGTGTTCCCCGTGGAACGGCGGGATCAGGAATAAACCCCCGGCTAACGACGCGAGGTTTCGCGCGGCCTTCTGGGTTTACGGGTATCAGGACTAACTGGGGAAACCTCCCGGCTCCCCAGATCCCATCAACACGAGATTTCGCGCGGCCCTCTGAGGTATACTACGGGGGGAAGGGAACGGGAAAGTCCTCCGGCTAACAACACGAGATTTCGCGCGGCCCTCTAGGACTTAGCAGCCGGTGTTCGTCGCCCGGGCTCGGAACATCGACTGCCCCTGCGGCACGGTCCGGGCGGGCTTATATGGGCGCGGCGCGGCGCTGGCGGCCGGGCGCGTGGAGGGGATGCGGCTGTTGCTCTCCGCTCGCCGCGCGTCGCACCCCGCCGCTCCGGTCGTCCTGGCGCTGTGACGTCATCGAGACGTCACAACATAAATAACTTTTAATTATTTTACAACCACGTCCCTTTCGGTCGCGAGTCAGAAATGGACCAGCGAAATCAACGCCGGTAACCTCGAATGCGAAGCTAGGATTGACTCGAGTGGAGGGTAAGTTTCCCATTATTGGTATAACAGATTTAGCCTTAAGTATTTTACACATTTTACAATTTTGTTTGGACCTGGGTATGTCCTTAAACTACGTCCGGACCTGGGTATGTCCTTAAACTACGCCAAAAAGAGAGGTATGGGCACTGCGAATGGCATCTCGCTAAGTGTGGTAGGGCACGTTCAGCGAATGTCATCGCTCAAATCTGGAGCAGAGCCCGACTGGGGAAGTACCTCCACCTTACAGAAAACCACAGCCAAATAGCACTAGACCCTACTCATAGTGTTGTGTTCCTGCTGGTGAGTAAGGTTGCCAAAGAGCTCAAAGAGGACCCAGTGTGTTAACGATGAGGGACCTTCTTGTTCCTTTAGTCGTCAACACAGTGAATCCTCCTTTTTGTAAAGGGTCGGCAACGCGCATGTGACTCCTTTGGAGTAGCAGGCGTCCATAGGTTACGGTAGCTGCTTACCATCAGGCGGGCCGTATGCTTGTTTGCCACCGTCGTGGTATAAAAAAAAAAAAAAAAAAATTATTTACAGTGGATTTAGCTAATCTTCTTCCAGCAATAGGCCAATATAATTGTCTGACGTTAGTCAACAAAAGCAGAGGGCCTCCATTACATAATTTTTTGTATTCCTGTATGAACAGCAATCTGGTGAAATGATTTTTAGAGTTCAGTATAATCGGATGCTTTTTACTAAATATTTCAGAAGAATTTTGAATCTACAAAGGGTCTAAGAGAAAGGATTCGCGATTTTGAAGGTAAGCATTTTTTGCTATTTAATAGATGCAGTTCCTGCTCGAAACATTCCTCCTGGTGTCGTTTGACTAGATGATGTAACGATAGCTGTAGTTCGTCTGTAGTTAGATGGCCGTACGACATTCAAACAATAAAGCTACTTTATTGTTTGAATGTCGTACATTGTGGATAAAACGCAATGCATAAGCCAAGCTTCGTAATAGTGTTGTAAACTTCGAGAATTTTTTGCAATTCACTAAGTTGTCACAAATTGTAGGTATAGTTGTAGTGCATGTTATAGGTATAGTAGTTTTAGGTTTAGAGTTAGTTTTATAAGTTTTCATTTCAGGTACATTGGAGCTGGGTTTAATTACTTCTGGCCAGGCCGATGGCCCTTCTAATAGAAAGGAGGGTCCATGCCACCATAGAGTAGCGTCAGCTACTTGTGATGGACTTACACCACGTGATGCTAACTCCGCAGGGTTTTGAACACCTGGGACGTGTCTCCAGGATCCATTTGAAGTTAGTCGTTGAATCTCTGCGACACGGTTTGATACAAACGTTTTTAGATTCTGTGAGGGTGAACAAATCCATCCGAGAGTTACGGATGAATCCGTCCAATGATAAATATTTGTAACTGTGAGTCGTAAAGCTTCGATAACTTTAGAGCTTAATCTTGCTGCCAATAAAGCTCCACACAATTCAAGACGTGGAATTGTCTGAGCCTTGACAGGAGCTACCTTTGTTTTAGCGCATAACAGGTTAACTGATATTTTACTTGAGCTACTAATCGAGCGCACGTAGACGCACGCTGCATACGCATCTAGCGATGCATCGCAAAATGTATGCAACTCAACGATCGCGTCAGGATCGTCAGCGAGAACGAATCTGGGTATTTGAAAGTTAATCAGGCTCTTAAGACCTATCACAAATTTAAACCATGATTTTGATAAATCAGTAGGAATAGGATCATCCCAGTCTAACTTAGAAAGCCATAAATTTTTTAATATCATTTTGGGTACAATTGTGCATAAACTTAACAACCCGAAAGGGTCAAACAATCTGGTAGAGTTTGATAAAATCGATCGCTTAGTGGCTACTGACGAATATTTTATGTCGACAGGAAAGTTGAATGTATCAGTGCGTGGATCCCATTTAAGTCCTAACGCACTTGATTGTGAACTGAAGTCTAGGTCTTTAGGTATCAATGTATTAGAATTGCCTTGGAGAACGGAACTGACGTTAGAACGGAATGTACGCAACGGTAAGTGCGCTGAATGAAGAACTTCCGTTATTGAATTTATTAGGTAGCACAGGTTCTCCTTTGAACTGCTGCCTGTAATCACGTCATCCACATAGAAGTCATGCTTTATTACATTAGCAATTCTAACATCACTACACTCGTTAGCGAGCTGAACTAGACATCGTGTACTTAGAAATGGCGCAGAAGATGTACCGTATGTAATTGTGTTAAGTTGATATATTTTGACTGGCTGATCCGACTGCTCACGCCATAAAATCATCTGGAGATGACGCTGTTCGGGATTTACCAAAATTTGTCGGTACAACTTCTCCACATCAGCTGTTACTACATATTTGTGTTGCCTAAAACGCAGCAATATGGAAAAGAGGTTGTCCTGGACAACAGATCCGACATGTTGGATATCATTGAATGACACGCCTGATGACGTTTTAGATGACGCGTCGAAAACGACGCGAAGACGCTTAGTCTCGCTATTTTCGCGTATCACAGCGTGATGAGGTAAAAAAACTCCTCGCTCAGGCTTAGGTACTTCACTCATATATCCTAGGCGCTCGTATTCTTGCATGAAATTGGTATATTCTTGTTTAAATTCAGGTTTTTGTTTCATTTTACGTTCCATTTGATGTAGTCGCCGTTCGGCTGTATTAAATGAGTCGCCTAAGACATCTGGTGAATCGCAAAGAGGTATTTGAACACAAAATCTACCGTCCTCTTCACGCTGTGTGATTTCTTGATAAAGCGATTCGCAGTATTCGTCACTATTTGACGTAGGTTTGTTATTAGGAACTTCTTCTATTTCCCAAAATTTCACAAGTTGCTGTTGTATGTCCTGACTAAAATGGCAATAAGTTTTGCTAGGACGCTTTACATATTTCCCCCCATTGCGGCCACCGAGGATCCATCCAAGCTGTGTTTCTTGGAGGATCGGTTTATTTGGTCCGAGTTTTATTTGAGAAGGACCCAAAACGTCCCAGAAGATGTCTAATCCTAGCAGCAGGTCGATGTCTCCAGGGCGATAGAAGTCTGGATCAGCTAAGTGGATGTGGCCGGGGATCTCTAGTTCGTTAACACGTACTTAAATTTGAGGAACAATGTCAGTTATAATTGGTAGGACATAACATTTAACAGTTGTGGTAAATGAGGTATAAGTAGACCTTATTTGTATGTTGCAGTGTTCGGCAATGCCTACAGTTGCATTTTTAAGACCGGACACGTAATTGTGTTTTTTAATTGTAGGGCATCCTAACTTAGCTTGCGCCGCCTCCGTTATGAAAGAAGATTGCGAGCCGTTATCTAAAAGGGCACGCAATTTGATTATGTTGCCATTGTTTGACACCTCAACTACAGCCGTTGAATGAAGAGCCAAGCCTGAGGTACCAGCAGACAGTGTAATTACCGGACGTGGGCAAGAAGGTGCGTTATCAGTAGTATGGGTAGGTACTTCAGAATTAGAAGTTAAATTAGTAGGTAAGTCTACGTAGTAACGTAGACGAGTCTACGTCATTTTGTATTTCTTGTTGTGATGATGATGATGATGATTGCGGTTGGTGTGGTTGAGAACCACTGGATAAGTTGTTTGATTTATGAAGTAAGGTGTTATGCCTTCTTCTACAGATGCGGCAACCTGCGAGCCGGCAGTGGTACGATTGATGATCATTTCATTACGTAAACAATTACTACAGATTTTCCATTGAAAGACCTTAGCATTTCGTTCTTCCACAGACAGATTTAAATTTATTGCAATCATATAACTTATGATCTTGTTTACAGGCCAAACAACCACCACCGGTAGGTGAATCGAGCGAAGAAGAAATAAATGATTTCGACCTTAAAATTGTGACGATTTTCAAACTTATTATTATTACTTTGATTATTAGAAGTTTTAGCGGCGTAGACTGTTTTTAATACAGTTGCCCTTTGACGAAGATAGTTGAAAAAATCGTCCAAAGTATGGGTCTCTAATTTGCTTCGATGCTCCTCCCAATTTCTCGCGGTTACCGAGTCCAACTTCGATGAGCCTATATAAATAATAATCGTGCTCCAACTATCAGTCGGCTCGCCTAACAACTTCAAAGCACTTAAATTTTTTGAAATTGTATCAACTAAGTTGCGTAGGCCCCGGTCGGACTCCTTAGAGAGCGCCTCAATCGAAAATAGACATTTAATGTGTTCGTGAATTAGTAGACGTTTATTGTTGTACCTATCGCAGAGCAACGACCAAGCAATTTGATAATTATCTGCCGTAACGCTGACCGAATTAATGACTGCCAGAGCGGAACCCTCCAAGTATGATTTTAAATAATGAAATTTACTTATGTTGTCCAAATTGTCATTATTGTGAATGAGAGATAAGTACATGCCTCGGAACTGAAGCCATTTACTTGTGTCACCGCTAAAAGGAGGAATTTTCAGTGGTGGCAGTTTAACGTGATTTGCAATTGAGGTAGAACTGCCACGACATGAAGATTCGTCACTTTGTTTTAATTTGCTGTCGTTATACGCTTCTAAAAAATCTTGAGCGGTGCCAATCAGCTGGAAGAACTGGTTTTCTGTTTGCTCCCTTTCTTCCATCTGTTGTAACGGATTGGAATCTAATTCCTCAATTTTACTTTGAACTTCGTCGAAAGTGTAACTCAACTCTTGAAATTTAGTTAATCTTAAGCTTAATTCATTGTTTATTAATTTATTACGCTCAGTTACACTATCGAGACACCTTAAAGGCGTTAAAAACTTTTCAAATAATGTTACGCGGCCTCTTATAGTGGCCCTTTGTTTTAAAAGGTCCTTTATTCGGTCATGATGCAGGCGAAAATAACAAACAAGTAGGTTATAAAGTAATTAAAATGAATCCAACCTCGTAAATGGCGAGTAGAACAACGGAGCGTTGACAACAGGTGTGCACTTTAGGTACCGGACGGTCAAGATAACGCGACACGGTGTCACTCGGCGCCGCTGCTGGAAACCGCTTTGCAGTGTTGAGGCTTCAAATCACTAGTTCTCACCGGCTTATATCCCGATAATTTCCTGAAATAGTCGGCGAATATGTTTAACTATCTATATGTACTTGTTTTGTAAGCGGGACTGAAGTATTTAAGGAAAACTAGAAATTTTAAATACGAAGATTGGACACTGTAGAACACACGAATATTAACTCGAAATTAATAGAAGATTTAATAGTTTTACGATACCAACATGTATTTATTATTTACCTTTAAACTAAAAAGAAGCTATTTTAATGCTATTTATGCATAAGGAACGAGGAATTACGAAGTTTTGTTAATCATTTTGCATACGTTGGTTCCTGCTTACCTACATTAACTCACAAACCGCACTAATTGCACTAGAATTATCGAACTAAACTAACACAAGTCGAGAACAATAACTTTGTAAAGGAAATGATTTACACTTAAAGGAACGGGCGTACTTCCTTCGGATTCCAGTAGGTATGCACTTATTCCGGGATATCTTCGCCTTCCAGTTGCGTAATCCACATCACGTCGGGGTCACCATAAATTGTGTGATAATTCGGTGCTCTTCAATAAAGTAGACGGTTTTGAATAGATATGGTATAATGATCTTCCACAAATGAGTATATATAACAGTAATTGATTTAAGTAAATCTTTAAGCTAACAATGATCATAAAGGATTGTGTGTCTCCTGACATAATCTATTTATCAGGGTCGAAGGGCAGCCCAGTTCTGGGCCGTAAATAAATAACGTGGTCAGGTGTACAGGCTCCACAGACTACACACTACTCCTCATTAAGCTTTTACAAGGAGCACGAGGTCACCACACATAAGCTCAATTTTATTCGTACATTTCTAGGATTCGAACAGCAGACCCACCATTTTGCAGTATAACAATCCAGGTTCACCCCTATAACTTGATTTTTGTGGATCTTTTAATTCACATGAGTAATGATCAAAAAACGTTAACTCAACTGAAATAAGCGGTCGCGCTCTCATACTAAATTAGCACGGGAGCGCCAATGTGTGGTGACCTCGAGTTGTACTTATGATCTATCTAGTGGTTGAGTTTATCTGTGAATGGCTCAGATTTTCTACATAAGGAAATCTTTGGGAAAATAAGACTTTTTTTTTGTTGGTTGCTACTTAGTGATGTAAGATAGATGAGATTGCCAGATGTAACTGACTGCACAACCTTTTGTATAGTTTTTACCCTTTTTACTTATTATTGTCTATGCTTTTTATACGATTTTTTTGACTATTTTTATTTGAGTGACATTATTACATTTTGTTTTAACCGAACTAGTGGCCTTATCATTTATTGTTAGTAAAATTGGTCTTTCTACCGCGAAGAAAGTGTAAAATAAATGATTACTCGATCCAAAAGTGCGAAAATGGACGAGTCTCATAAGGGAGACGGTGAGGCAGTCGTGAGGGACACTCCTCCGCTCGCGCAGCACGGCGCGGGCCCCAGCCTTCACGAAGCGACGCCAACACCTTCCCGCGTAGCCAGCGGCGTATCGTCGCACTCTTCCACCACCATCATGGCCCGCCAACTGGAAGCGAGAGTGAAACATGCGCGCCGTCTAGCTGACCTGGAAGCGGAGCGCGAGCGCCAGGTCGCCGAGCGTACGGCGGAGCGCGAGCGCCAGGTCGCAGAGCTCGAAGTGCAAGCTAATCTAGCTACAATTGATGCGGGCGCTAGCCGACGTGGCAGTCGAGGCACGCGTAGCCATGCGAGTATTCAGGAATGGGTAAATAATTCAATTCCTAATCCTAATGCGCAACATTTATTAAGTGCCAACCCACCTTTCAGGTACGACGATATTGCGGCCCGGTGCGAGCCACTGGGACCGAGAGAGCCGCACGGCGCGGAAGCCGCGGCAATTAAAAGCTCTCCCGAGCAAGATCGCCCTGAAGACGGAGGAGTGAGGAGGAGAAATTGATAAACAAAGTAAATCAAACGAAGACGGAATTGCCAACTTTCGACGGCAAGTCTTACCTGGATTGGTTAGCCTTAAAAATAGTTTACATAAATAAAGCAGATAGTTTCTCGCCTACTGAAAATCTAGCTAGGTTGTCACGCGCCCTCCGCGGGGCGGCCCGTGAGGCCGTAGCGGGCCTGCTGGCGGCGGCCCGCGACCCCTGTGCGGTAGTAACCGCGCTTGATGCGCGCTTCGGCCGCCCAGAGCTGATCGTCATGCATGAAGTGTCAGCGGTGCGTGCCCTACCGAAGGTAAGCTACGACGGTAAGGATCTTGTCGTTTTCGCGAGTCGAGTTCGTAATTGCGTTGAAGTAATCCGCACTTTAAATAAACCTGACCATTTACATTCGCCCGAGCTATTTCAAGCACTATGGAGCGTCCACGGTGGTTGGATTATGCTCATTTATGCAATAGCGAGGCTCACGAGAAGTAGACCTTCAATGCAAATTTGGTGGCGCGTTTGACCACGCGCCGACCATAAATACTCGGCCGATGGGAAATAGGGACAAAATAAACATTCTTGCTGAAAATAATCATTCGTCCTATAGTATTCAAACAGCGATAAATACGCATAATATTTCCGACAATAATTGTTCATTATGTAAACAAATCCATGACTTGTCGGATTGTGACAAATTTGTCAAACTGTCATTAAATGATAGGCGGCAATTCATCAAAAAGAATAAAATCTGTCATAGGTGTTTGAAAAAAGGTTTTCATAAAAACAAGATTTCATGTATGAAAAAAGTTTGTAGTGTAGAAGGTTGCGAGTTGCGTCATCATAACTTGTTGCACGGGTCTAAATCTGAGCACGCCGTCACTGCGCACGTCGACGTGGAGAACAACGACGACGACGCCAATGACGAGCCAGTGCCGTCCACGTCGGGCCTCGCCGCGCCTGAAGCCTGCAGTGCACCTGAGGCGCCCGCCGGGGGATCGCTGTCTGACGACTCGGAACATGAAATATTAACGCATGCGACCTCATCCTCGTCCAAAGAACCTTCTTTTCGACCGTTGTTAAAAATAGTTGCCGTAACCGTGTCAGGACCCTCTGGTAGCGTTGACACCTTTGCGTTATTAGACGATGGGTCCACGGGGACGTTTCTGGATTCTGATATTTCAGCTCGTATTGGTGCTAAAGCTCCCGAAAGGAGAATTCGTCTAGATAGTGTAGTTGGTCTGGGCAAAGACGTTAACGTTCAGTATGTCGATTTTAATATACAGGGACGTCATTCGACCGAGGTCCACACTATCAAAAATGCTAGGTCAATTAGTGGTTTAGGTGCTGCGCGGCAGTGTGCTCATCACGACATCGTGAGCAAATATCCGTACCTAGCAGATATAGCTAGTGAATTTTGCTACGGAGACGTAAAGCCCATGGTGATTATAGGACTTGACAACTGGCATTTATCTTTTGCTACAGACTCGCGCAAAGGAACCAAGACACAACCAGCAGCTATTTTGACGGCTCTCGGCTGGGTTTTGTTTGGTTTCGGTTGCAGCTAAACTAGACGGGTAGACATTGTCAACCATACCTCAATAAGTGAGCCCGACTTTGAAAGTGATCGTTTTGAGTTCGAAAGGCTCATTAGGGAGCAATATAAGATAGATTCAATTGGTATTTCAAAAACCGAGGCGCGCAACGCCGACGATGAGCGTGCCATTCAAATACTCGAGCGCACGGCTCATCGCCTGCCGGGAGGCCGTTTTGAGGTAGGTTTGTTATGGAAAGCTGATAATCTAGACATTCCTGACAGTTACAAGTTAGCAATGTCTAGATTTCTTAGTTTAGAAAGGAAAATGGTGAAAGACCCTTATTACGCCGACCGCTATCGTCGCAATATTCATGACATGTTGTCAAAGGGATACGCTGAACCTTGTTCTTCACGGCCCACTCCAGGACGCCCAATTTCGCATCTTCCTCATTTTGGTGTGATAAATCCAAACAAACCTAATAAACTGCGCACGGTACATGACGCGGCAGCAAAATCTCACGGTGTGTCATTAAACTCATTGTTATTGACAGGCCCTGATCTTTTGCAACCTTTACTGGGTATTCTAATGCGGTTTCGTGAGGGCGCCGTCGCTTTAAATGCCGATATTCGTGAAATGTTTCCGCAAGTTAAAATTATTGATAAAGATAGAGACGCGCAAAGATTTCTGTGGCGAGATACCCCAGGCGAACCAGTTAGAACCTACCGCATGTCGTCCATGATTTTCGGCGCCGCGTCCAGCCCGTTTACCGCAATACATATAAAAAATAAAAATGCTTTGGAATGGCAAGACACTTACCCCGATGCAGCTCGAGTAATTACCGCAAACCATTACATGGACGATTGTATTACTAGCTTAGACGACGTCGGCAAAGCTGGCTGCTGATATTTATACCGTGCATGCTCACGCCGGTTTTGAGATGCGCGGCTGGACGTCGAATAATCCTAGCGCGCTCTCATTACTGCCAAAAGAATCTTTACTCGAGGTGCCTCTAGCTAATGAAGTTGACATTGAATTAGGTCGTATGACCACTCCTGTTCGCACGCTAGGTCTTATCTGGCAACCCGTTAACGATCAAATTGGTTTCAATACCGGAGTCAAAAAAGATACCGTTTTACCAGTAAAGCTTACGAAGCGGGAGGTGCTAGCGCACGTTATGAGGATTTATGATCCGCTTGGAATCCTTGCACCAATCGTCGTCGGTGGTCGAATTATGTTTCAAGACGCTTGGCGCAAGGGTTTAGACTGGAACCAAGGGCTTTCTCAATGTGATAGCGCCGCGTGGAAGTTATGGTTTGAAGACCTGATTTCTACATCCACTTTAAGAATACCACGCCGCTATAACTTGAGCAATCTCGAGGTAGTAGGATGCGAATTACATCTGTTATCGGATGCGAGTGAGTCTGCCTTTGCTGCCGTGGCCTATTGGCGCTTTCTATATGTGAACGGTGATGTAAGACTCGCACTTATCTGCAGCAAAGTTCGCGTGTCACCGCTCAGACCCGTCTCTATTCCCCGATTACAACTGCAAGGAACTCTAATGACCGACTGAAGCCCTTGAGACGTGTCTTCTGGTGTGACTCAATGACTGCTCTTGGTTGGCTTCGCAGTGATGCTCGAACCCTTAAGCCCTTCGTGTCACATCGAGTTGGCGAGATACTGGAGCTCACAAACATTAGTGAGTGGCGTTGGGTTCCGAGCGATTTAAACGTAGCAGATGATGCTACACGTGTCAAACGTTCTGTGCTTTCTCCAGAATCTCGCTGGATCTCAGGACCAGCCTTTCTCCTTTCCTCTGACTGGCCCGCTGAGCCTCAAGTCGACACCAGTGGATTAGGTCACGAAGAGTACAAACATATCGTTCATCTTATCACTGAAACTGACCTGCCCGTACCAGTCTCTGCGAATCCGAGTCGTTTCAGCTCGTGGCTCAGAATGGTGTGAGCAACAGCAAAAGCGCATCAATACATTTCACACTTGCGAATGCGTAGTTTACGAAGGCGAGACGCGAATTTCTACCTTCCTCGCCTCGAAGGATACTTGTGCACCTTTTATCTAACTTGCACATCCTCCCTTGGACCCCCTAATCCCCCTAACGGATCAACAAGAACAACAGCAAGCGATATGCGTATTGCCGAGATTCATATAATACGGCAGAGCCAACTAGATTGTTTCAAAGAGGACATCCTAAGAATATAAAACCGTGACCCATTACCCCGAAGCAGTCGCTTTTTTAAGCTGTCGCCTTTCATAGATGAGAAGGAACAACTCCGAATGGCAAGTCGTGTGCCGAATGCACCTATGACTGGTTCAGGATTTGCTTGGGATGCAAATAAAATGCAGTGGTTGCAGCTAAATACGTGGAGGCGGCTTGAGGTTGATGACTGGAGAGGCGGGTTTTCTTTAGTATTTTTCCTTTTTCCTTTTGTCTGCTGCTGCTCGAATTGAATGAATAATGCCGGAATGTTCCTACTTTTATACGGTCCAGCCTCCCCACTCTATCCCCTCCACGGGTCTTTATTTCAACATTTTTCTTTACATTGGTTTTTCTCATTTATTCTCTTAAACTTAATAATAAAATAACTCTTATTAGATAAATTAACAATTTCTAAGTAGATTCTAATATGTTTTCGGTGCGCCGGTCGCTACAGACTGAGTGCAGGGCCATTGGAACGCGGCGTATTTACGTACCTCGTCCCCCAACCAGTTTGATATACTCCCGCGTTCCCCCCCGCGCTCGCCCGTCATTCTCGTTGCGCCGGCGCGCGGTACGGATGTCCTAGTGCTCTCTATTTTCAGTGTCACTAGGTCATTCGTTATAGTATGAGTAAAAGACGATAAATAATATATTTTATTAAAGATAAACTTGAGAATACGAGTATAGGTAACAATCAGACTTATTTCTATCAGTACTTATCTATTATTTCTTACAACCTAGGCAATTAAAAGAGATCAAATAGTAATGTTTATTAACTTATAACTAAATAGGAACATAAATGGTTAATTTGTACATATATTTAATTTCGTCGTGCACATCTCTCCCGCCGTGCATCACTCTCCGGAGTGTTGCATATCCTCGGAGTGCACGTCGACAGCGTCAGAGGGCTTCGTGGGCAGGATCACCAGCTTCTTCGTAGCTCGGCGAAGAATTTTGTCTTTTGTCTGCACGTCGACCACCCGCGTGACTCCGTCGGGGCCCGGGAACGTTGCGATTGTTGACCGTGAATTCCGCTTCCGCGAGCAGCGTCGATAGAACTTCTTCGCTGGGCCGATGGTCCGTGAGTACAGCGTAGAGGGCCTCCTTAGTCGATCGCACCATTCGCTCCCACCCCCCTCCCATGAAGGGGGCGCCAGGAGGTATGTACCGCCAGTGTATGTGATGACGCGACGCTTCTTCTTCTGTGGCCTCTGCTGCGGCGCGTCGTAGCTCCTTGTCCGCGGCATGGAAGTTTGTCCCGTTGTCCGACCATATCTCTGTGGGGCAGCCTCGGCGCGCGATGAATCGTCGTAGCGCCATGACCGCAGAGTCCCCGCTCAGGCTCGGCACGACCTCCAAGTGTATAGCGCGTACAGTGAGACACGTAAATAGCGCTACGTATCTCTTCTGTGTGCCGCGCCCGACTGTCACTGTCAGCGGGCCGAAGTAATCTAGGCCGGTGTACTTGAAGGGGCGCTCATGGTGAGCTAGGCGACTATGTGGATGGTTGCCGGTGGGTGGTACAGTCGGCCGCGCTTTTCTTCGTTGGCAGGGTAAACAGCGATATATGACGCCCCGGACGGCTGTGCGCAGGCGCAATATGCAATATTGCTGTTTGCATTCGTTGACTACAAAGTCCACTCCGCTATGATGCAATTTGCGATGCACATAGTCGATGTATAACTTCGCCACTGGGTGGTTGCCGTCGAGTACCGCAGGTTTCTTCACTCGTTCTGTTATACCGGCCGCTGCGTCTATACGTGTCTTCACTGTGATAACGCCGTCAATAAGCTCGACCGCCAGCTTACGCAGTCGGCTATGTGGAGCCGGAGGGCGGCCCCGCCCTAGGTCCGCCTCTTCTTCGGCGAAGGCGTCGCGTTGACTTTCGCGTACCAGTATGTCTTCTGCCCTTAACAGATGAGTCGCGGTGAGGGCGATGTATTTTCTTTCTTCATTTCGCGTGGCCCGCGCGGGGGTGCGGGGGGTCGCCGGCTCCTTTGACGCGCGCCAGTCCGAGTCCGCTTCTTTATTTTTCTTTGTTCGTTTGTAGTGTGTTCTAGCGCGATGTGGACGGCATAGGTCGATGAATTGAAGTACTCGGCCCACTGTGCGCAGTAGGCGTTCCCATTTTGAGAACCTCTCGGCGGGTGGCAACCACGTTAGTCGTGTTAACGCGTTGCACCTTTCTATTTTTGTAGTCTTCTCTTCATCGTTGCTCGTATCATGCGGCTGCGATGACTCGACGGGCCATGACGACGGGTCATCGTATAGAAACTCGGGGCCGTTGAACCATCTGTGCGTGCCGTTGAACTCGATTGGCGCCTGGCGTGTGGCTTCGTCGGCGACGTTGAGCTTTGTAGGTACCCAGCGCCATTCGTCTAGTGTGGTTGTCTCTTCTATCGCCGCTATTCTGTGCGCGACAAACGGCCGATATGCGCGTGAGCCGTTGCGTAACCACGCTAGCACGGTGCGGCTGTCCGTCCAGAACACCCGCTTGTCCGGCTTGATGTCGTGTTCTTCCATCACAGCGGTCGCCATCCTGCTGCCCATTACTGCCGCTTGTAGTTCGAGACGAGCTTGTAGTGCTACCTTCGCCTTTGCAGTGATGAGTGTAATGTGTACCCGGCCGTCGTCCGTTAGTAACACGCCAGTATAGCGCGCATGTGTAGGCTGTGCCGCTGGCGTCGACGAACGTGTGTAGCTCACGCGTGTGTGCGTCGCTGTAGTGTGTGTACCACCTGGGTATGGTGACGTCATGTAACGCCCGCAGCTGTTGTGTCCACTGCGCCCACTGCTCTCCGAGGTCGGCGTCGATCTTCTTGTCCCACTCGGTGCCCCGGCGCCATATCTCTTGCAATATCTTCTTAGCTTGTATGGTGATCGGTGACGCCAGTCCGAGCGGGTCGAATACGGACATCATTATTTTTAATAGCTGGCGTTTCGTTGGTTGGCGTTCATCTAGTGCATCTGGCGGCAGGCGGCTGAGGTCGAGATTGAAGGCAATCTCGTCGGTCGACGGCTTCCACACTTGCCCGAGCACTCGTTCGTTCTTCGCCTCGCTTTTGTTTAGCTCGACTTGTGGAGGGCCATCTTTTTTGCCTGCTACGGCGTGTAGTACTGCGGGCGAATTCGACGTCCATTGCCGCAGATTGTAGTGTGCGTGAGAGTGTATTTCGCGCACGTCGTTCGCCACTCGAATCGCGTCGTCTTCAGTCTTGAAGCTTTGTAAATAGTCATCGACGTAGTGGTTTCTGACTATTGCGTCGGCGGCCTCAGGGTGCGAGCTTCTGTGCTGTTCTGCGTTGAAATTCTTGACGTAGATAGCGATGGACGGAGAACAGGTGGCCCCAAAAATGAGCGATGTCATGCGGTATTCTTCGGGCGGCGCGTCGTCGCGACCATTACCGCGCCATAGGTATCGAAGTGCATCGCGATCTTCTTTCTTCACTTTGACTTGCATGAACATCTCCGATATGTCGGCCCCGACGGCGAATGAATGTTGACGAAAGCGCATGAGTACTCCGGGCAGCGACTGCAGCAGATCCGGTCCGGTAAGTAGACAATCGTTCAGTGATACCCCCCGTGTCTTGGCGGCAGCGTCGTGTACGATCCGGACCTTGTCTGGCTTCATGGGGTTGAGTACTGCGAAGTGTGGTAAATACCACACCCTGTCGGTTTTTATTGGCGGGGCGGGTTCGGCGTAACCCTTGGCAACGAAGGCTTCCATCTCTTCATTGTACCTATTGTACCTCTTCTTGAAAGCTTCATTCTTGTCTAATTTTCTTTCTATACTGAAGAGCCGCCTAAGTGTGTTATCGTAGTTGTCAGGCATCTTGTTAATTTCATTTTTCCATAACAGCGAAACTTCATAGTTGCCCTCGGGAGTACGCCTCGTTGACTGGGCTAACTGCGCCGTTGCTTGTTGCTCGGGGTCGTTTTGCGGACGCTTCGGCTCGATGAGCAGGTTCTCGATCGCGAAGTATTCATTCAGCTGCTTGTCGATGTCGTCTTCGCGCTTGACGGCCGTATGGTTCGATGTTTCGATGCGGCGCCCGATGACTCGCGAGTTAGTGCCGTGCAGTACCCAGCCGAGCGGTGTGAGTGACGCTACCGGCTGGCCCCTTTTGCCTTGACGGGTTTCGCTTGCGATGAGCAGATGCCAGTTGTCTTGACCGATGAGAATGCGTGGTTCTTCAGAGTCATACTTGAGGTACTCTTGTATGTCAAGTAGATGCTCGCATGCTTCTATGTCGTCATCGGTGATTGCTTGAGGTGACAGCTGGAGGCTGGGCACCGTGCACGCGCGTATCGTCACTTCATCGTTGCGACCCCGCAGGCGTAGCGTGACATAGCGTGACATCGATGCGTCTACCTTCTGATTTGCGATAGCTTCGAGATATAGCGGCTCGGCGGGTCCATCCAGTCCTGCTTCTTGAGCGATTTCTTCATCGATGAGAGTCACCGTTGACCCGTCATCTAGCAGGGCCCTTGTAGAAACGACTCCCGCTGGTCCACGGACTTCTACTGGTATAATCTTGAGATAGGCGCGCGGGCTCCGGCGTGACGATATGTTTGTGACGACTTCGACCGCAGGCTCCTTCGGCTTCGTGTTGTGGAGTAGGCGGTGATGGTAGTACTCACAGCCGTCTTGCTCGCACTTCACTCTCTTGCATAAGTGCGTCTTGTTTCTATAGCGTAGACATCGGAAGCATAGCCGTTTGTCTTTGGCCATCTTCCAACGATCATCGATGGCTTCGGCGGCGAATTTCTTGCAGTTTTCTATTCGATGATCTTCGGCGTCGCAACAGGGGCACTTCGGTGCTGGCTTTTCGGTAGTTGCAAACGTCTTCTGTACTCTTCTAGCTTGCTGTGGCTGTCCCGTGGCTTCGAAGCGTTCCGGCGGAGCATACGGCGCGCAGTGGCTGGCCTCGCGCTGAAGAAATGTTGCAATCTTCGTTAGTTCGGGCTCGTCGGTCGGGTGCGAGGCGGCGTAGTCATACCATCGGTGCCGTTGCACAGGCGTAAGTTTATCTATGACAGCCTTCATTGTCTCAGGGCTGTATAAATACTGGATGCGATTGAGGGCTCGAAGTGTGGCTATGGTGTTGGCCACGCGACTGGCGAAGGTGCAGATGTCGCGAGGTCCGTCCGATAGCCGCGGCAGTGCTCGTAGGCGTTCGAGTTCACTCAGGACGATAGAGTCCGGCCGTCCAAATCTTGATTCCAGAGTCTTCATTATCTCTTCGGAGCGGCCGTGGTAGATAAGCAGACTTTCAACTGCTTCCTTGGCTTTCCCTGTCAGGGATCTTCTTAATCTCGTTACATTTTCCGACTCGGTGTAGGTTGTCCTCGTCTCTTCATAGGCAGCTTTGAAGGACAGCCAGTTCTGATGCGAACCGTTGAATGTCGGCAACTCGGCGTTGTAACGGGATGTGTGGCCGGCACGCGCAGCGATGGCTATGGCGGATGCCAACTCTGTTAAGTTGACTTGATTCGCTGCGACGATGGCCTCTTCTTTGTGTGCATCTTCATTATTGTATGCACGGGTTAGCCCATGCGCACTTGTGTCTTCATATTGCGCGTAGGGCTGCGCAGGCTTGAATATAGGAGCGGCGGCAGAGAGCGGTGCACTCCCGTACCCGGCGTACGCGGCAGTCGCAGCGGCGGGGCGGGGGGCGTCGGGCTGGCGGCGCGCGGCAGTGGCGTCGGGCCCGGCGACTTCTGTGGCGATGTGCGGCTTGTCTCGAAGAACCGGGGCTGGCTGCGGCGGTTCGTGCTCCTCTTCATTGCGCGTTACCTTGGTGAGTGCCAGTACGTGGCGCTGGCTGGTTTCGAGCCACTCGTCAATCCGCCTGTCTGAGTGTGCGGATACGACGGTGGCGTCTTCTTCCTTGTCGCTAGCTTCGGCTTCTAGGGTAGCGACGCGTGCTTGCGCAAGTTCTAATTTTATGCGCAGCACCCCTTCTCGGGCTCGTGCGGTGAGTAGCGCACGACGGCTGGACGTTGTCTTCGTTGACTTCGACTTGGATGGCGGCGGCGCACCAGGGCGAGAATCTTGTGAGGACGGCGCGGTGGTGGCTGTAGTCTTAGCTGTGGTCGCGGTGTCCCCCCCCTGCGGGCCGTCGGTTGTCGACGTCCGTGCTGTTGTTGATTCATTCGATGGTTCTGTAGCGTCGCTCCGTTGTTGCGAAGAATCTTCCCGGTCGGTCGACTCGGCGTTGAATATGAGATCGACCAGTGAACGCCCGTGACCCTGCGATCTGGTTACTGGCATCTTGATACTTCTTGAATGCGACGAAATATTTAATTGTAGCAGACGTGTTGAATCCGGTGACGAAGGACCATAATGTGCCGAATGCACCTATGACTGGTTCAGGATTTGCTTGGGATGCAAATAAAATGCAGTGGTTGCAGCTAAATACGTGGAGGCGGCTTGAGGTTGATGACTGGAGAGGCGGGTTTTCTTTAGTATTTTTCCTTTTTCCTTTTGTCTGCTGCTGCTCGAATTGAATGAATAATGCCGGAATGTTCCTACTTTTATACGGTCCAGCCTCCCCACTCTCGCTCTATCCCCTCCACGGGTCTGTATTTCAACATTTTTCTTTACATTGGTTTTTCTCATTTATTCTCTTAAACTTAATAATAAAATAACTCTTATGAGATAAATTAACAATTTCTAAGCAGATTCTAATATGTTTTCGGTGCGCCGGTCGCTACAGACTGAGTGCAGGGCCATTTTTTTATTATTTTTTTTTTTTTTATTACCTAAATTTAAAATTTATACAGATTTAACAATAATTCACAACATAATTATTTCGAACGACAGAAACCTATAATTACGGATAAACTTCATACCGTCCTACGTTTCGTTACCCGGAATGTTATTGTTATGAAACAATAGTTAACAAAAAAAAGCAGTTTCCATGATGTAGACTAGATAATAAGTAGTGATCAGCGACGGGTAGCAATTTATAAGTTAAATAATAAAAACAATAATAAGTGTATACAAAAACTATAAAGACATGTAATTCTAACCTAATTACAATAGTTATTATAAAAATAAAAATTATTTAGAGATGTAAAAGTCTCAGAGTTCAGAAAAAACACTTATTATTGTTTTTATTATTTAACTTGTGTGTTATTTTTTTCCTTTTATTATATAGCATCAAAAATTATTAAATAAATAAATTATAAATATCCGTCATTTTAGCCTTTATTTTTAAAGAAAATCCGATATTTCCTATACGCTCTATACATATATTTCGAGAAAAAAACTTACTACTCGTAAGTTTTTGGCTCAAACATGCTCAGTATCTTTTTTGATGGTCCTCATAACGAGTTAACTTCATTTGTTTTTCATTTTTTTTTAAAAAGGGCACCTGATAAAAAAATTGAGTATATCATAAAATTAGCAATATTTGGTAGTATAACCATCTGCGAGGATATAACGGATTATTTTTTATGTTTGAAGAATTTTGTGATGCACGTAATTTTTTTTTCATTGTTATTGTCTCTCAATGTTCTTGTAGTAAGAAACGTCACAAATAAATTATAAGAAAATCCAATATTTCCGATACGCTCTATCCATCTACTTCGAAAAAAGCTCACTGCTCCTAAGTTTTTGACTCAAATGGGCTCAGAATTATTTATTACTGTCAAAATAATGAGTGAAAACTATATAGAACAATAAACTTGAAAAAAAAATCTTTTTTAGGGTTCCGTACCTCGAAAGGAAAAAACGGAACCCTTATAGGATCACTTTGTTGTCCGTCTCTCTGTCTGTCTGTCAAGACCATTTTTCTCAGGAACGCGTGGAGGTATCAAGCTGAAATTTATGTCAAATACTCAGGTCTACTGTCCCTTGGAGCTGTGAACAAAATCAAACTTCTGCCAACGCAATCAAAAGATACAGCTGTTTATGCCGCAAATTTCCGCAAAGGCTATAGCCGGGTAAGGTAACAACAAATGCCCCAGGCATTATTAGCCAATGTATTTATCCTGTGTATTGATCATAATACTAGTTATTAATCTGCCAAGTTTTATGTCATAATTGTTGACAGTTTTTTTGAAATGTCACTTTAAAGTTTTTTTTACTTTTAAAAGTATTTTAAAAACTACTGGTTTGTTTTTTTTGCAATTAACGTATGTTGTTAATGACTTGAAGAGGAATGATTTTGCAAAAAACCAGATGTCTCTAGGTCATCATTAACTTGTTTTTTTTTTAAATCTATACATATAATAAAGATGAAGAGGGTCGAAAGTCTGTACATGGAAGATAATCGAAAAAAAATTGGCTGGGGATACTTAGAATCGATAACAGAACACGTTCCAATAATTTTTAGAATTTTTGTCTGTTTATCTGTTTGTCTGTTTATTTGACTGCGCATCACGTGAAAACGGCTGAACGGATTTTGATGAAATTTTGTATAGAGATAGTTTGAGTCCCAGGAAAGGATAATGGATAGTTTTAATTCCAAAAATCAACCCTGGTGGGGGTGAAAAGGGGGTTGAAAGTTTGTATGGAGAAATTTAACCGCTGAAACGATTTAGATAGAAATTAGTATGGAGATAATTTGAGTCCCGAGAAACGTCATAGGATAGTTTTCCAATCCAAACCCCAAAAGGGGTTGGATGTTGGTATGAGGAATTTTTTACCGCTGAACTGATTTAGATGAAATTTGGTATAGAGATAGTATGGGTCTCGAGAAAGGATGAAGGATAGTTTCATCTTCAAAAAAGGGCGCCCCCCCCCCCAACTTATTTTTGAACCGTAGGTCCAAAAAAAAAGAAAAAAATAATGGAAGTGAAGCCTGAAAGGTACTTTCAATAAAAACTATATTGAATAAAATCGGTTCAGCTGTTTTTGAGTTGTCAGTCAAAAACGCATAGTGAAAGGACGTAAGTGCCGGATAGTAAAATGACGGAAGCGCCGCCAAATATCCCTTAATAAACGACCTTTTGAACGGGTATTTTTTAACAGGGCGGCAGTTACGGAACCCTACACTGAACATGGCCCGACATTCTCTTGGCCGGTTTTTTTTTGCATAGTTATCCCAGAAGTCACCCCTTAGTAAATTCCAATTGTCAAGAAAATCTCTGACCGTAGGCTATAAAAATTCAACCTCTAAAAGGGGGGTAGCCGCTACACTCGATTGAGTTAATTTTGCACCTGAATCTTATGGCGCTACTTAGGAATGAGGTGCAAACTTTTTTCCAAATATGTCCTAAGACTAACGAGTACCCTGCTTAACTAACAGATGGCGCTGAAATTGTCGTGAATATGTCGTGACATGAATAAGCCACTTAGAAAGGATTTTTCCAAATTAACTCTATGTTTAGAAGTGGGGTAACGGATATCAACAAATTTAAATGAATTATTGACTTAATATTTAGTACAACAAAAAGACAATAAATTAATTGCCACACATTGCACAGTGCATGTAAATACTCAGCCTCACGATTTTAATATCGATTCTCCTTTTCTCTAATCTTACTTCTAAGTCTTCTAACTAATATTAGACTAATTCGTTGTTAGTATATTCGTTAATAAGTTGTTAGGTTATGATATGAAGTATGGATTTTTATGTGTATATTTCTTACCCAGGCGCGGTCCGATGGGGTGGGGGAGTTACATGGGACATGACCCCCTCCACCCCCAAATCGTACACGTCAAATAGAAAAATTCATTACTGACCCCCTCAAAAAATCATTTCTGCTTAGTGACCCCCCAATTTCATAGTTCCCCCCTCCACCCCATTTTAGGCTGCAACCGCGCCTGTTCTTACCATTTCATTCTTAGACTGATTTGACTGGAGGATCGATTTGGATGATATTTGCCATGGACATGATATGAATAGGTACAGTCAAGGATGTATAAATACAAAAGTGGTACTATATCTTCCGATATACACCTACTATTCTATGTCGTTTAAATCATGATAAAAAATTTATTATGGACGAAAAAAAACTATTGATTTTGGAGTGTAGTTTTATTTAGTGGTAATCGTAAAATATTTTATCTGGACTACTGTCCTCTAGCGTATCCATCTATCAACTTTACTTCAAGACCTTCAAGTTCCGCCAGGGGGATGGAGAGAAATTAGGGGTGAATTAGCCGATTACTGACATAGACCGAATTCCACGCGGGCGGAGCCGCGGGCACAGCTAGTGTCAAATATTTCAAACATTTTTTTTTGACACTTGTGACTTAGCGACACCTACAATTTTGTTAATATTGATGTCACATCTCTTTCCGTACTTATATATATCTATTTCAAATGAATTGGGTTGGAGCAACATGGTGATTTTTTAAATAATCTTTAGGTACCTAATCATCTAAGAGCAGTATTGAAGAGGTTACAACAAAAACTATTGTTCATTAATGCTGGCTGGTTATTATAATACTTTCGAATCCCGAGCATATATTTTTTGCCAATGATTATTCGATTCTTTTGTTTTTTTAATATTGATATTTTTCGCCCCGCACCTAATTCATTCAAGATGAACAACGCTTCTTCTTGTACTCGTATGGCTCTCATAAATAAAACATTTCATTGCCGTCATGAACCCAAAAGCCTCTATTATTCTGTGTATAAAAAAATACAAGATATACTTGGAAAACGACTTGAATTGGAGTTGAATACGGATTTTACACACTCTGTGTTTGAAAATACATTTATTTTTTATACACGGTGCTCGTGAGATTTTAACCACGATTCCTGAGTTCATAAGGAGTAATAAATGTAATATGAATTCAGGTTTATTTCGCAAAAAAAAAATTATTTTGTGCTTTTTTTTTCGATTTTTTAAATGCTTTTGAACATAGAAACATAAATGTTATTGGCAAAACTACCGATTAAAATAAATTAGTAAATTTTTTTCGTAAAAAATAGTTTACGTAAAGTATTCCTTGGCACTTTGATATCTGTCAATAAGAATGTCTAGACTAGACCCCATACGGGTGAAATCGCCATCAAACAAAGCGTTTTGCACTGAGTCACAATAAAAAATGTTTTTTTATTTAATTGGTAGTAACTCTGAAACTAGGTGAACTCCAGAAAAGTTTATACGACATTTTAGTTAATTATGATCAGGAATACGCCGTTAAAATTATTCGGTTTCGTCATGTTACACCGTGTATATATGTATATATATATATTTTTTTTCTCAAATTCAATTATTATATTTTAATATTGCTAGCGAACGCTCCGCGGTTTATATATTGTAAACTAAACTGTACTTAGTCATCAAACAAAACATAAGGATTTGGCTTTCTGCAGGTATTTGTGTTGAAAATGTTTTGCAGCCATAATAGTTACTAAGGCAAAATACCAGTTTCATTACATTTCCCGTTAATTTTAACAAAACGTAGCACCGACCCCCAAGCCCCCCTTTAACTCTTAGTACATCGTTAACTTTACATATACTATTTTTTGTCCCGTCCTAAACATTCAACCTAACCATTTTTGGTAGGAAAAACGAAAGTTCAGCGTGTTTTTTCTTAGTGGGGAGGGCTCTGCCCCCCGAGCCCTCCTTCCACGCATTTCACGTGGTTAACTTTATAAATACCCTTTTTTTCTCCCGTTTTAAATATTCAACTTGATCATTTTTGCTATGAATAAAAATCGTTCAGTGTGTTTTTTCTTTCTGCGGGGCTCCGTCCACCGAGCCCCCCTTTCACGCTTGTTACATGGTTAACTTTATAAATACTGTTTTTTCTCCCGTCTATATTCAACTTTATCATTTTTAGTTTGCAAAAAAATCGTTCAGTCTGTTTTTTCATAGTGCGGGGGGGACTCCAACTCCTTTAAACCTTATTACGTCGTTAACTTTATAAATACTCTTTTTTATCCCGTCTTAAATATTTAACCTTATAATTTTTGGTATGAATAATAAAACGGGCACTGAAGCACTACTGATACTGGAGCTTTTCCTCCTCTGAGAGCTCGGCCTCGTTGCCCAGCAGCGCTTCATGTGCCTTGACATAATCTGGATACACGGAATCAAAGCGCCGTTTTGCCACCGACGCGACTACGCTACCCGGTTGTAATGTGGCCGTACCAGCATAGTCGTTTAACATCTGGTACTTCGTGCGCAGTTGCACCTTGATTGACTTTAATGACATGATTGTATACTTACGTGAGACTTTTAAATTGATGACGGGCACAAATACACTAATGGTGACCTTACGGTATCGACTTTGGCCCCTTTGGTGTCAACTACCTCGACCAATGTTCCTAATTGACAACTGATACTATTTAATTTGACAGATAACCTATAAAACTTAATTGTCCCAAATGACGTTTGACGTAAACCGGAAGTTCTCGTTGAGCAATATGGCCGCACCGCACCGTACGAAACTCGTCCTGGTAGGCTACCAGGCTCTAGAAGCTCGAAGGAATATCACCTTGGTGCGTTTCTTCCTTCGTCTATTAAGAGGGAATGTAAAAAACTGTTTCTAAATGTCCCACCTGTTTTAAGATACAACTTACGCCCTCGTAACCTACCCTTACTTATCTCCCAGATAACAGCACAAAGTCTCTCTCCAACTCACCTCTCTACCGGGCTATAAAGCTCATCAATAATTTACTGGACCATGATGATTCATTGGACTTATTCTCAACACCAGAACCGAGATTCTTATCCACAGCCGGGCGATATCTTGAGAAAATTGTGGCGTCTAGCACTTTCAGTACCTAGCCTAAAATTTTGTTAATTCTGACAATTTGTTGCTAATTTCTGTAATCCAGCTGTTGTCTAATTAATCTGTTGTAATTGTAATTAATTAACTTATATACCTGTATTAAGTAACTATTATTAATATCTGTATGTCATGTGTGGTGTAAGCTGTAAGTGACATTATAATAAATAAATAAATAAACAATAAATAAATAAATTAGTATTACTTGAGGACCTTTCTTGAGCTCGGCCGTCTAAAACTGACTCCTCAACCTGTTACACACATCATGGGCTATGATTTTGGAACTTGTTTCAGCCATTAATATGCGTATTATAATTATTAAAAACTAAATATAAGATTTAGCTTTTGAAGTCTATGAATATTATTTCAAGAGGGTAGTGGGGGAAACGGCACCAGTTTCCAGCCTGGCAACATCGAGTTTCTTGAAGCCCAGGAGTAGTCCTACATGAATCACAAGTCAAACTGCGGTCTAATAATTATTCATACGACGTTGTACGAGAGAGCGTAGTCTATTACACTTCACGTAGCATTTTTGGCTTGTAACTTTAGACTGGTTAATTGTTCGTGGTAGTCGTCAGCTGAAGGCAACAAAATGCACACTTGGTGTTCGGTAGATGCTGGCAGATGCCGACCGGGCAGCCGCCTTATAATAGTCGTTTTTATATTTTTACCGTGGACCTCGACTATAACCAGTATAACATAACGTCTTATTTTACCGTCACGATATTGCAGGAAAGCTAAATGTGACTGCTTTTAATTTACCGTGGACGTATACCACGTCTACGATATTCCATCACTGTCGATGATAAACTAAAAGCATCCGCATAAAACTTCATACACTTGGCTCCCGTAATATCGTGACGATTTTCCATGACCGGTAAAGTATGATAGCGACCATATTGGACGGAGCGTGCGTATTGTGGCCAAAGCGTTTACAAATAAGTAGACGAAATGTTACTTAACCTAAATTTCTTTTTTTTCAGATGGTAGGTCTATCATTCATGGGCTTGGGCGCGAAATGGAACCTAAATGTTTATCAAATCGGCCCCTTTGTATTCCATTGGCCTGGTGAACTGATTTCTATCTACCTTATCATGTTGGGGTGTTTAACCTTCATAGTTTCAATATGTGGATGTATGGCCGCGGGAGCTGAGAGTGCCAACATGCTGATTCACGTAATTATTTATTAATCTTACATGTTAGTTATATTTTTGTAGTCGTCTCTTATTGGCTTTTTCTCTGTTATTTAAGTTTTGTATTATTTGATGTATTGCTGTTGATGTCCAATATAAAATAAAATAAAATAGGTTATAGATAATTGTATTAAAGTCTATTCCCCTAATTCATAAACGTCTCACATGCCTTTTTACGATTCCGTAGTCAACTAGGAACCCTTATTGATTTTTTTTAATTTTTTTTAATATTTAAGTTTCATATACAAATTTACATGATAAGCGCCGTGAAACTCTATCGGGTTTGTACCGACACATCATCCGCGGAAATAAATCATACATGCTTAACACAAGTTGACACTATAAAAATTAACAATCATGATAAACTTACTAAACTAAATTAAATATTATAGGACAATCTTACACAAATTAACTTAGGCCCACGGTAAGCTCAATAAGGCTTTTGTTATGGGTACTAGACGACGATACATATATAATATATAGATATATATAAATACTTACATACATAGAAAACATCCATAACTCAGGAACAAATATCTGTGATAAACACACAAATAAATGCCCTGACCAGGATTCGAACCCGCGACCTCCTGCTTCGTAGGCAGGGTCACTACCGACTAGGCTAGGAGGCCGTTACTAGGCTAGGAGGCCGTTACAACAATAAAATGTCATTTTATAAGTAATCTACACGTCTAAAAATTATATTTTTCAGCCCAATTATGCGCGGTAAGTGTAATTATGTCTCTTGAGTCACACGTGTTGTCTCTTGGCTGACAATGTTGTTCCCTCCGTTTGTAGTAGTTTATCGACTTTTAAATGCGTTATAAGAAAAGTAGATTAATATTAAATACAAATCTTTTTTCACTTTTATCTCTGACAAGTACCATTAGGGTTTTTATATCCTAATATTAAGGGATACCGAATTATGTAAAAAACATTGTCGTCAAATTACATTTGTGACTCAGGAGACCAATATCGACATCAATATTACGAAATTGGGATTGATTTTCGTTCTTATTCTAATGTAAATGTGTAGATTTTGAATAATTACAAAATAATTACATAAACAAAATAATTTTCTTCTAATTAAATGTTGTTTCCTATTCAAAATCCCGAAACTCGTGTCCGTTACCCAGTAGACGTTTTTCGTGACATTGTTATCAAATTCATGCTTAAAAGCAATAAAAACGTAAATACGAACTATGCACTGCTTATAATTGCAATATTTTATAATGTTATTTTCTAAATTAAACGATATTATCAGTAAAAATCAATATCCATTTTTTTGGAAAAAAAGTCGATACAAGAAATAGTTGATTCGCTTAAATTCATTTAACTCCTATTTTCTAAAAACAATAGTATTAAGTATGGGCGGCAAAATGCTCCCCACGCGATCACACGCGTTTCACGAAAAGGCGCGATCACTCTAGCAATCACGCCGACAAAAAGTGATAAAACAAAATCTGACGAAAAATTTTTTTTTTAGTGTAGCTCCCGTACACAAACATTGTATGTATACATAAGCTAATAATCAATAGAATCAGTATATACTTCAGGTACTTTAATCTTATTCTTAGCGATCAGGATTTCTTCAAGCGCGTGGATAAAATCAAACATTCAATAAAGTGTATGTATCAATTATCGAAAGCTCTTTGTGAATTTTTATACTTAGTGAAAGAAATGGCATATACTTCAGAAAAAGTGACCAATCCGATTCAGAGATTGCATCTACTTGAGCAATTTTGATTAGAAATGGGTCGTTCAGGAGTAAGTGATTTAAATGAACTATAGCTTTTGTTTCAACTCACTCACTGAAGATTTTATTTGCTCAGTAACTCGTCTATCTCAGTGTTTACAGTATTGCTTGGTCGCTCTTTCCGATTCATGATTCGAATGAGCCGGCCGAGTCAAACGAGTGAGTCGATGCGAATATACGAACAGATCCACTGAGCGAAAAGAGCGAAATTAGCGATACATATCTCCGCGTGCGAAAGATATGAATCGATCTTTTCAATTCAGTGAAGCGTTTTGCGCATCTCTAATTTTGATGGGTTTCACCGTGACTGAGATAGTCTAGAAGACGCCGTTTCAAATTCGGCCTCGGACACCGGAGGACTCCAGGTCACTAAGTGTATGACAAATATTTCAGTTTATAATCTAGAATTAATATAGAGCAGTATTACAAATACCGACTTAAACGGGCAAATCAAAAAGTATTCAACAAAATAATTTGAATCATTTCTAAGATTGTTCAAAATTTGTGCAGGGGGGGGGGTTGTCTTTTTCTCTGCAGCTGACTGTACACCATACAATATTGACAGTTGCCTTTTTTCATTTCAGTACTCTGTCTTCTTGGGTTTGTTGATGTTCGCAGAGATTGTGGTTAACATTGTGGTTTACGTGGCACTGAGTTGGTGGGAAGAAGATTTGATGAGAATCAATAAATATTTATCCAGTTCTGGTGTGCATCTGGATTACGTAGACCCTCGGATCGTGTTGGCTTCCATGTGTTGTGGAGTCTTGATTTTTAAGGTAAGGATATAATACAATTTATAATGAAGGTCTCGGGTTCAAACCCCGGCTCGTACCACTGAGTCTTTCGTAACTGTACGAAATATGATTTGATATTTACCAGTTGCTTATCCCTGAAAGTAAACACCGACCGGATCTAATTACCTACTTTCCTCTTTTGGTTGGAAAGACTGAAGCAGTCGCTTTTGTAAAACAATAAACAATAATAAACAACAATAAACAATATTTATTGCAACTTTAGGTGAACATTTAGGTGAGAAACTAGTGTCGATGCCAATTAATGGGATTAGGTTAGTTTAGGTAACAAAAAGCCGGGCCAATAACTGTTTTTTGCACCCCTCAAACAACAGCGAAAGTGAACTACACAACAACAGAGAAGTTTCCAATCGCGAACGTTTTGGGTATAGAGTGGTCTTTCTGTCGACGTTGTCTAAGAACTTGTTGGGGTTGTTAAAAAGGGCTTATAATTTTCCGGACATCTAAATATTGAACCGGCAGCTTTTCTAAGGCGTATAATAATATAAATTGGTTGTGTTATAATATTTAAGGGAAAATAAAATTAAACAAGCCTCAAACATTAGGCATCTTCAGTATTAAAAAAACCGGCCAAGAGCGTGTCGGGCCACGCTCAGTGTAGGGTTCCGTAGTTTTCCGTCCGTCACAGTAAGTGTCCCCACTTAAAAGTTAAAATAACACCGCCATGTTGGATATGATATGAGCGTTCCACGTACAGCGACATCTATCGGCAAATTAAGTAAACTATTGCGCGCGAGCTTAAAGTATGGAAGATGATTTTTATGGGATAATTCTTTATTGCGTGAACCGATTTTCACCGTTTTTACTTTATTTGAAAGCACGTCATTTCATTGTAATTTTATAGAAATTACAGGTACAATAAACACCTGCTTATACGGTTAAATTACAAACTTAGTTCAGAAATTATTATGTATTTTTTTTCAAAAACTATTCAACCTATCAAGTTCAAAATAATTTTCCTAGAAAGTTTTTATAAAGTTCTACTTTTGAGATTTTTTTCATATATTTAAAACTTATGGTTCAAAAGTTAGAGGGGGGGGAGACACATTTTTTTAAAATTCTGGAGCGATTATTTCCGAAAATATTTACATTATCAAAAAATGATTGTAGTAAACCCCTATTCATTTTTTAATACCTATCCGACAATATATCACACGATAGGGTTGAAATGAAAAAAAAAAATCACTCCCCACTTTACGTATAGGGGAGGTACCCTAATAAAACATTTTTTTCCACTTTTTGTTTTACCACTTTGTCGGCGTGATTGATATACATATTAGTACCAAATTTCAGCTTTCTAGTGCTAACGGTCACTGAGATTATCCGCGGACGGACGGGCAGACATGGCGAAACTATAAGGGTTCCTAGTTGACTACGGAACCCTAAAAACGGCAGCAATACACAGCTGACCAAAAAATTTACGGGGAACTAAAAATAATGACTCGGCATCTATTATTGAAAGTAGGCTTGTTTTAAATATTTGTTGCCAGCTATTCGTTTACACCTAAGTAACAATTTTGAGTGTATCAACTGCAGGTATCATTTTAATTACGGAGGCAGTAAAATTTCAGAAAAGTGGAATATTTTAAAGGTTCCGTACAAACATTGTAAAAAAGGAACCCCTGTACCTAGTCTGTCTGTAACAAAACATATTCGCTCAGAAATTGCTCCTAAATTTTGTAGGAGGAAGGCCCCTGGCCCTGTAGGGGGGAGGGGGGGGGGAGGCGCGCATACATGTAACTAAATAAAAATAAAAAATACTAAATAATCAATATGTCGCACATCAATCGATAGGTCTTTAAAAATGACATCGTGGTTTCATTGGACATTTTGTGATAAAGTAAGTATTTTCAGAAATAATCGCTTCGAAAGTTACTTTTACTTTTGAACCGTAAGTTAAAAACGGCCAAGAGCGTGTCGGGCCACGCTCAGTGTAGGGTTCCGTAGTTTTCCGTCCGTATAACAATTGCTGTTATTTAAAAATGTGAGATTTTAAAGTAGGTTAGATTTGACTTGGCCAGTTTTTATCAGGAAAAACATATATATATGTTGAATAACTTTATAAAATGACTGATGTAATGAAAACTGGCCAAGTCAAATCTGACCTACTTTAAGATCTCACATTTTTAAATAACAGCAATTGTTATAGGTATCCAATAAAGCAAAGAAATAGAGTTTAATACTTGTTCATAATGTTATTTTGTTCCTATAAATACATATTTGGATTTTGCATAGAACTTGGCACTCATTTAGATCTCCATTCTTTTTGCGGCGAAGCCCACAGCCAAGCATAATTTTTGTATTGAACTTGGCTCTCCTTTTTTACATTTATGTTTTTGGTGGGATATATGACACGTTAGGGTTGAAATGAAAAAAAAAATCTCTCACCACTTTACGTATAGGGGAGGTACCCTAATAAAACACTTTTTGCAACTTTTTATTTTACCACTTTGTCGACGTGATTGATATACATATTAGTACCAAATTTCAGCTTTCTAGTGCTAACGGTCACTGAGATTATCCGCGGAGGGACGGACGCACGGGCAGACATGGCGAAACTATAAGGGTTCCTAGTTGACTACGGAACCCTAAAACATAGGAAAAAAATTGAGAAGATGCGCCTTATCACATAACCTCTACGAAAATTGTTTTGAACATTATCGGTTCAGCTATTTTTGAGTTATCTCAAAAAAACTGCTTCCATAGGCATCAGATACGACCGTTAGACAATAGTTCGGTTCTTATTCCATTGAAGGTACAGAACCCTCAATTGAGGGTTCTGTATGATGTATGTATGTAGGGATGCGTGGTCCGACACGCACTTGGCCGATTTTTTTTAATACTACGACGGTGACTAGACTAATTAACAAAACAAACAACAACACAAAATAGACTAAATACAAGTGAGTACAGCCGTTTTAGTTTATACAATGTTAGTATGTCTCACCAAAGTCTAAATTAAAATAAATACTACTACGACGGTGGCAATTCGCCTTATGGTAAGCTAAGCAGCATCATGGTCTTATTTGTACTCATGTTACATTTGTATTAAACATTTAGTTAGGTTAAGTAAGTATGACACAATTTACATTACAAATATAAATTTGGTCATAAACCTTTTTCGTCTGTGTCGAGGTAAGGTATAGGTAGGTAAAGTTTGGCAAGATTAGAGTCTGTCTTACTTCAAGTATAGACAGAGAGAATTATACTGTATTTTTCTTACGCTAGTACCCTTACCACGAAAAACCGGCCAGCAGCATGTCGGGTCATGCTTAGTGTAGGGTTCCATAATCGTAGACCTGTCATAATACACCCCCTTCAAAAGTCAGCATTTTAGGTACTATAAAATAAATAACAATATTGTGCGATAAGCAAATACGGCTAAACCGATTTTATTCAATATAGTTTTTGGGTGTCATTTAATCGATCTGCAGAATATTCCTATTTTGGTAAGCAAAAATATATATTTGGTTAGCAAAATTGGACCCTTGGTTAGCAACTTACGGTCAGCAAGTATTTCTAAACCAGTTCGCAATTAATGTCATACTGATCTGCTCTAAAATGATGTGGTTGGCAATTTAATTATTTGAGCGGCAGTAAGCTATTCGCCTTAAATCTGATTTTTTTAAGCAATCAGTGGGTAAGCGAATTATTTCATTTTGGATTACAATTGAACTGATGCGCAAACATTGGTTCGCTAAAAAATCAGTTGATCAGCACTTGTCTTACCAACCTAACCTAACTTTTGCTGAGCAGTTGATTTTTGAAACAAAAAGAAATACTAGCCATCATTTAATTACTTTCCTTTCATTTTGTCGTTCAAAAAACTTACTGCCCATTCATAAAATGGGCGCAAGTAATTCTCTGCTGGAGATGATTTATTTTGGAGATGAATTAAACAACACACTTCTACTTTTGCTCTAAAAGGTAAAAGATAACTAACGAACCTAACCAAGTAAAAATATCCCTATTTTCTTTCGGCTATCGTAACATTTTTCTTTTTTTTCTCATGTTCGCCCCCCCGTCCCCCCGTTTTCCTGCCTTTCTCTGGTGGATTGAGGTTCACAGTTCGAACCTAACCTAACCCACTTTATTTGTAGCCGTGCGGGTCGGTTGAGGGTCACAGTTCTAACCTAACCTAACCCGCTTTATTTGTAGCCGTTCGGGTCGGTTGAGGGTCACAGTTCTAACCTAACCTAACCCACTTTATTTGTAGCCATTTGGGTCGGTTGTGGGTCACATTTCAAACCTAACCTAACCCACTTTATTTGTAGCCAAATTTAATTATTACCTAGTCGGTTCATAAGTTCTGTCACTAGGGTTTGGACTGGTAAAATAGGAACTGTTAGAGGTTGCTTACTATTTCAATATATGGTTAAAAAGTCTATTTAACACTGATTAATTTACGATATTATTCAAGGCAAATAGTTGTGGCAGTTTTACACAATTCCCTGTAACATTCGAAAAAGCGCAATAAAAAACCACGTCAAAAACACGCGCCCTGTTCGAGTTGATTTTGACCATAATTATTTTTATTAAATTTTAAAAGGCTTCAGTCTTGCATATTGCATTAGCTTGATCATTTACCTTCATTTTCATATATAATTAACATTGGGTCTGACTGACAAGAAGGCCGTATACACAATTTTGGTAGACTACCTTGATGTATGGCATCAAAATCATCGTGTTTTGCTCAAAACTGAAAAATACGTTGAGGTTCAGGAGAAGAAAAGCTGAAGCACAGACTTGTAAGTCAACCAAATATTGGTTTTGAAATATGCCTTAATCATCTACTTTCATAAAAATAACAATTTGTAACTCTGGACAACTATAACAATGATCTTGACCAACTTTTGTGAAGTACAATTTTCACAAATCATCGGCGTGTTTGGGACTGACAACAATCTTCAAGTTTACAAGGATCTATAAAATACGCGATCTTGATTATAAGTTGTTCATATTATATTTTAATCTGTATGAAATAAGCTTTCTAATGAGGTCTAAATTTTTTTAATAAAAGCTTTGTATTATATTTTATCACTTAAAACCCTTGTGACAGTACTTACGGACCGACTAGGTATATAAATGTTTAAAATCCCTGGCTCCGTCATAGATTATATAAGTCCCAGATAGAGTGCGGCTAACAAAATTTTGTGATTCCATAAAGAGCCAGTGTCCTCATCGTTACGCACTACACACACATACGCACAGCAATAATGAGCCGCTCCCCCGCCATTCGTGTCCAAACGTCTATGCAGTCAAGAGCAGTTAAAAAATAATAAAAACATGCCGTCGTGCGTTGTCAAATGCTGCAGAAATGCCACCGGTCGAAAGAAAAAAACAGATGGGATAACTTTTCACCGTTAAGTAAACAATTCATTGCGTAATCACATTAAAAATCAGTAATTTCGTAAACTATTAACTTCATGGTAGCGGTGTTGCCAGGTGGTTGAATAGGGAAACTTCCCGAACGTAAGGGGGTCTATAATCGCCGCGATATGTTGTCAATACGACATTGACGTGCACACTACTAACTATACGTTTTATTTCACGCACGTTTACAACGAATATTAAAACGTTACCTAAAAGTTAATAACTTTTATGCTTTTGTGAGCAAATTATTCTTTATTATTTTTTGAATAAAATTTATAATTAAACATAATTATATATTTCTTAAAATTATCCCAAAAACTTCTTAAAACAAAAAGCCCATATCTAATCGTAGATTGAACGCGCGAAGTTATGTCACCACTACTGATCTGTCAAACTTTCGTCTCATTCTAACTATCGCTCCCTCGCACTCTGAGCGGCTTCAGTAATCGACTGGTCAAGCGATTAGAACGAGATGGAACTATAGTTAGAATGAGAGGTCAGCTCTTAAGTCAAACCGATTGTGTTGATCGATCGAGGAGCATTTTTAACCAACTTCAAATAAAGGAGGTTCTCAATTTGACCTGTATGTTTGTATGTTTGTTCGCGATTATCTCGCGCTTGGCTGAACCGATTTTAATGCAGTTTTCAAAAAGTATTTGTTACATTCCAAAAAAGGTTTAGTATAAAATAAGGCGTTGTTCATTGATTACGTAAGAATTTTTTTGCCAGAGACACCCTTCCGCCCCTACGTAAGAAAAAAAAATCCTCTCTGCAGTAGAAGTAAGACATGGTCAATTCCCCTCCCTCCTTAAATCGTGTTACGTAATAAATGAATACGTAATTACACTTTTAGTTTTCTTCGTCTTAGCAAGGGCACTGCCGTGCCTCCAGTTAAAAAAGGTATGATGATGATGATCCTTCCGGCCGATTTCGACCATGGCGACCACTTCAACTCCTAGTTATTTGTTCGGCGCTCGTGCGCCCGAAGATGGCTGACGTAGCCGATCTTCGAGATGAACCCCCGTGCACACTGAGGGCATGTGAGGACACCAGCCAGGTAGTGGTAGTGAATGGTAGCAGATTGGCGTGTTTTTAGCTCGTCGCGTATAGCATCGAGGTCAAGCTTACGTTGCTCCTCGAAATCGCTTACCTTGTCCTGCACCAACCTGCGCCACTCAGGACGCTGTACTGCCAAACCTTCCCACTGAGAGGGCTCGATGTTGCATCTTTTCATGTGCCGTTTCTGAACATCTTTATATCTGAGGAGTTGTCCGCCCTGTTTCCGCTTACCCTTCTCTAGTTCAGAATAAAAGATGCGCTTCGCCACTCTCTCCTCTCTCTCTTTTTTTTAAAAAAGGTATAAAGTATGCTTAAATAATAGTATTGGGGACGACAAGAGAGGCCACCACACTCAACAGTAGTCGTGTAATTTTAATAAATAGTTTATTTAGATTTTTTTAAATTTTACCATTTAGTCGCCTCTTCAGAAATATATTTCATCAAATTTATTAAAAAAGATGCTTATTAATTCTATTTAAATATGTATATTAATAATCTATTTTTTTATTCAAAGATACTGTATTCTTAATCGGGAAAATTTGTATTACATGGCAACACTCGTCTGGACACACACATTCAAACCAGCCGCCATCTTGCGTCACAGTTTGTTGTACAGCCATGCTCCGTCCTTTAATTTTTTTCGTCCAAGGGCTCCGTAGTAATTCTATAGCCGAATTCGCAACTTTGGACCGCTTTAGTTCTTAAACGGGCAAGTTAATCCAATAATTGTAATCAATTAAAAATAACAAAAATATGAAAAAGACATTTGCTAATAACCTTAGAATAAAATGCGCGCACACGATTGGCTGCTCGTATCATGTGGACTAATCGTGTCACTCCGGTTACAACTCTGCCGAGTTTTCAAATCAAACGCCACCAACTTTATTATATCAGATTACCATTGCTGTAATATGCATAACTTTCAATTAAACTGCTTACAGCCATGTTTTTTCTACCCACCAATTTTTTTTTCTTGCTGACCAAGTAATTATTTTGCAGCTCAACAATTTATTGAGCAGATAAATTATAACAAATGCAGATCAATATTGGTTATAACGTTGTCCGTTTGTGAGTTTTTTGCTAAACAAGACTTGCAGGTCCATTTTTATTTATTGCCAGCAAAATTGTTGTATGCTGACCAAATTATTTAATGGCTTTTTTTTTTACGAATCAGTTTTAAAAACGACTGATCATTCCATTACTTCCCATAGTTTTTTAATTGAAAGTACTTATTAGGCCTCACGTCCAAAAGTTAGAGGGTGGGACACACATTTTTTTGAATTTTGGGAGCTATTATAAAAAGGGGTTAGTAAATAGCTTACCTATTACTTCTACTGTTACTGCGCTATTTGGTTAGCCAGACTAAATAATATTTTTATTCCATTATTTCAATTTGCTGTAAATTCCATAAACGTTATCTAAACACCTACCTACCTTAATAAGTATAGGCAAGAGGCATCTGTAAAATTTTCTAAATCATATGTGGTCTATGACTTTTGGTAGTAGAAATCTGATACCTACTAATACCTACGTATCAATATTCATAGACCCTAGTCACTTTTTAACAATCTTTTTTATATTATAATTACAGCTCGTGTAAAGTTGCCCGTTGTACTTATATTGAATATTTAATTTACTCTAATTTCTTCCTAATTATTTTAAAAGATCCTGATTTGAATAATTAGTCGCCTCGAATTAGGCGCCAACCTATTATTTTTTATACCAATTTCTATTTTTTTAAGTCCCCCAAATACAATTATTTAGCCGCCTGGTTAAATGCATGCGTCAAAAAAGCAGTGTATAGGTTTTTAAATGGACGGCAGTAAGTCATACCGATGGGATGCAGGCGTCCATAGACTCCAGTGACTGCTGACCAATCAGGCGTGATTAATAATTGTTTACTTCCGACTAAGTATTAAAATCACAATAAATTGACACACATTAAAAGGGGTTACTTACTATTTTTTGTCCCATTTCAGATAGTTCCCATGGTGTTGGGGAATCGTCTCGCCAAACAAATAGAACAAAATAGGGACTACAGAACCGGAATATACCTCTCCAATTAGCTGACCAAGGGCGGGTTAAAATCCAGCAAGCTGTACCCGCGCCTTTTTCAATTAAATATTATATGATTAAATATGAATTGCCAAAATATGTATTCCTCACACCTGCGCCTGTGGCAAACGCGTGGATCAGCTGGGTCGACATGGGTTCTCTTGCACAAGAAGCGCCGGCCGTCTATATCGCCACGGCACCATCAACGATTTGGTCCGTCGCTCGCTTGCTACCGTTTCCGTGCCGGCAACCCTTGTATTGTATTGTATTGTAGTACGGCCAGGTTTCCGCAACTCGACGTCTAGCGCCTATTTTGCGTGAAGGAAGGACGGCTAGTCCAGCCAGCCCAACTCCTCAAGGAATCCTATCAAACCTTTGACGTTGAGTAGGACCTCGGGGAGATCACCCGGGGATCCGAGGTGTTTTGCCCTGTACGGGCCCACTCCGTTGCACTCCAGCACCACGTGAGATGCTGTTTCATCTGTCTCCATGCACCCCACGGCACAGGGGACTGTCTGTAACACCTAAGTTAAAGAGATGTTTGTTAAATGGTCCATGACCTGTTATCACACTAGTTGCCATCCTTAACCGGATTTTGCCGAGACGGAGAAGTGTTTTGGTGAGTCTATTGTTAATGCTAGGCATTGATTAGTTAAGGCATTCCCTATACTGGCAAAGTGGGTCTTATCGAAAGCGCCTTCAATGTCAATAAACGTGCCGAGGCACATTTCTTTGTCACCGATGGCCTTCTAGATCCGGCTGACGACCATGTGAAGAGCCGATTTTGTAGATTTACCTGAGCTGTACGCGTGTTGGTTGTCGTGCATCGGTATGTTCCTGAGCGTTAGATCCCGTAGGTCCCTGTCGCACAGTTTTTCCAGTGTCTTCAACAGGAATAGAAATAGAAAACATTTATTCGCGACAACAACAACATGCTAACAAACATAATTAATCTAAGGATAATAACTAATTATATGGTTGCCACGAAATGGCCCCGACCCAGCATGGTGCTAGCCTGGGAGGCCAAGGCCAACGCTGGTCTTCCGCCGGGGCCACACGTGAGTGATGTCACGGAGCATGAAACAACAATGACAAATCACACTTACAATAAAAATAATTAAATATGTAAACAGGAAGAGCATAAAAATTAAATAACGATAGAAAAATAGCTACGAGTAATATTGCGAAATAATTTGGGTTGGGTGCTTTTTTGTTTTTTTTTTTATCATGAACGCTACCGTGATTGTTGGCAACATTTATCGTTGACACTGTTGACAGCGTTAAGGATATTATATTCTCTTTGTTCACGTCACAGCGAGCAAAACATATCTCATACTAGCCAAAATAAAACAAAATAGTAGTTAAATTCTTGCTTTTAGGAGCAAAAACAACATGAACTTGTGCAGAAACTAATTGCAAGAACTTAATCGCTAGTTTAACAAAAATAAACGAGAATTGACGTGGATCCAAATCGTATAAATTACATTACACTAACATAATACAAAACAAGAAAAAGAGACAGTCTGGGTATGCATGGCAATGCAGATAGGACATTGCATGACAGTAAGTAAATGTACAAAATGTAAAAAATGTAAAATGTGGAATGATGCGAGACTAATGGGTCTGTAGGATTTTGCATCTGTATAGTCACTCTTACCTGGTTTAGGTATGAATATCACGTTCACATCCCATAGCCTGGGCACGTACCTCCAGGTCAGACAGGCCTTCATGATCTCAATCAGGGTTTCCAGGATTTGTCCTAGGCCCCACTGTAAGAGACCAGGGAAGATCCCGTCCAGGCCAGCCGCCTTGAAGGAATGGAAACTGTCGATGGCCCGGCTGAGCTTTTCAGCGGTAACGATTCTGTTCGCCATTTACCTGTTGTCGTCTGTAGTGTTGTAGATCTCCTCGTCCTGCCGTTCCTGATCTGTGAGACTTATACATCCGGGATATATAAGATACATCCGGGGAAGTGGGTTTCTAACAGAAGGTGTTGAGTCTCTGCAGAGGAGGTTGTGTATGTGCCATCGGGTTTTCGCAGCGATTCCAGCTGATAGTCATGGATTTGGGGGGTAATGCTTTCCTTACCCGATTTGCGTGGTCTAATGTTTCGATGCTGCTGCAGAAGTTCATCCATGACAGAGACCTCAAATACCGCAGTCGTTTTTTGTACTTGGCTTTGGCTTCATAGTATTTGTCCCAGTCCGCCGCAGCCGTGGTGTTCATTGCCCTATTAAAGAGTCTCCTGGTTTTGCTCCGGAGTCTCTCCAGTTCTGGACCCCACCATTGATGACCTGCCATGGCAGTTTTCGATGGTGAATTCAGGGGGCAATCCACATGGTAGCTGTCTAATAGGGTGTTAGTTAGGGTGTTTACCTGTATTTCTATCTGTGCTGGCCCCGAATGTCATCCTTAGGAGGGAGTCTTTCTAGACCCTTGCCCAGGGTCTTCCTGAAGACGTTTCGGTCTGTTTTCCTAGAATTCCTTCGGGGGGCTGGTGTATCGAATGATGCTTGTAGATTTAAGCGAATCCACCTGTGGTCTGAGCAGGAGGCCTCGCGAGAGACGTGCCAGTCCACAACGAATTCACTTACATTCTCTGAAGACAGAGTCAGGTCTATAATCGTACTGTACCTTCTATATGCCCAGCCATTGTAAAGGTAGCTGAAATAAAATATCTGGGGATAAATGTAGACCAGCACCTAAACTGGTACTCTCACCTTGACCAGGTCATCGCCAGAGTCAGGAAACTGCTCTGGATTTTCATGACACTGAGACACATTGTACCAGGTAACGGCATACTCGTACAGTCGAACTCTCGCAACATATTAAATAAAATCTATATTTCCCTGGTGCAGTCTGTCCTAGTGTACTGCATACCAATCTGGGGAAATGCAGCAAAAAGTCGATTCATTTACCTTGAACGATGGCAGCGTGCTCTGATAAAGGTCATGTATTTCAAGAAAAAACAATTTTCTACCGAATCGTTATACCAGATCAGTGATCTTCTATCGGTCAGAAGGTTGTTTATCCTTAATTCAACACTTAAGAAGCATAAGCATCCCCCCACCTGTCAGGCGCCTTAAAACAAAGGCAACCTTTAAGTACCATTTTAAAAAAGTACTAATAAATAAGCAAATAACAGGTATTCCACACGGATACTTTGTTTCAGATTACCGAATATAGCCTGAATGGAGAATGGAGAATATACGTTTTCTGTTATCTTTTTACACTACATTACATATCGGTATCAGCATACACCGCATTTTCTTTTTCTTTTTTACACAAGTAGATACATTAAGTTAATCATAGTGAAAATTAAGATATTTATACTTCTATCATACATGTGACGTGGCCTGGGTTCTGGCAGAATACCAGTGCTTCGCCCGTAAGAGTGAAGCGTATTGCTGAGTCAGAACCCTTTTGTATTGCTGCAACGCACACAGAAATCGTTTTTTTTTTTTGCTTTTGGTTTCATATGTTTAACTATTTTTATAGCTTCTTTCTTTTAAGGATGTAATTTATGTACCTACCTAACTGTGTGTATATTGTGGCAAGCAAATAAAGAATATATCTATCTATCTATCTATCTAAGTCGTTACCATACAATCCTGCATACAAAAGTAAAAGAACAATTGTAAACGTAGCTATGACCACACACACACACTTACTTATACTTTGCAAGATCGCAGTTCAATGCAAAGTCTGCATACCTTTACAACAAAATTAACAGGGAACTTGACATACACTCAAAACCATTCCACGAGTGTAAATCGCTCATCACAAAAATAAAATCCTATGAGGATACGGAGAGTATGTTGCGACCGCCATACTAGGAAGCACTACACACACACACACACACACACACACACACCGCAAATATTGCTTTAATATTAAGTATGTTCAAGCATGTCCCATGTATGTTGGTTCCGCACCTACATTTAGGATATTTAAGTTAGTTGTAACAAGGTATTCCACTAGTGTCTTACCTCTGTTGTTGCTGGTCTTCATCCCCCACAGAGGATTTGGAGTCGGCCCCGATGATGATCGCGAGGCCCTCTCTTTCGCAGTGGTTGACCAGCTGTTGTAGTTCCAGTGGTGGCGGCTCGTCCTCCTCATGCATGTAAGCCGAGGCAAGGACTAGCTCTCGGCAGCCTGTGTTCATAGAAACTTGTAGTTTAATTGCACACAAATTTCTAGAGCAGAATTCAGTGAGCGGTTGTGATATTACGTTTTTTGTAGTTAAGATACACGCTCGAGGGTTGGCGTGTGTTGTAGAATAATAGAGCTTATCTCTTATATTGCAGAGTCCTCTTATGTTCCCGTCGCCCAACCATGTTCTTGTAGGAGGGCAACGGGTGTTGGTAGGCCTTCCAGACAGTGTCTCAGTTGGGCCGTGGCGGTCACGCTGTGCTGGAGGTTGGCCTGTATAATTTTAGTCGGCGCTGTTGGACTGGGAGCCATCTTGGATGTCCCCTTCCTTTCCGGCCAGGTTGAGCCCAGTCTCTACCCAATCCGACAGCTCCTCACCCTCCGAGTCTGTTCCGGCTGGTTCTACACCAATGCCAAGAAGCTCATCCTCAGAGGGCTCGGGAGGTTCCGGTCTGGATATCGGCTGGCTGGCCGACACGTCGTCTAAGTCCATGGGGGTGCTCCGCTCGGTGCTCCCCTCGCCTGTTACTGGCACCACTGCCCCCGTGACCTTCAGAGTCGACTCCTGCGGCGTGGGGGCTTGGTCGACGTATTAACCCTTGAACCGGCTGGCATGGTGAGAAGCGATGGCAAGCGGCCCGACGAAGCCACTCTAGCGCTGTGGAAACTAGGAAGGCCCCTGGTGTGGGACGCCAAGTGCGTCGACACCTTTGCGAAGTCCCACATTCAGGGTACTCGCTCACAGGCCGGCGCTGCAGCCGACCAAGCCCAACTACTAAAACGCCGTAAATACTCATCTTTACTGAAAGTTTATGAGTTTGCGACGCTTGCAGTGGAGACAATGGGTCCTTGGTCGGCTGATATGAAAACTTTTATGGGGGCCCTGTCGAAACGGCTGGTCAGCGCTTCAGGGGACCCTAGAGCTGGCACTTACCTCTGCCAGCGAATCTCCTTGGCAATACAGAGAGGTAACTCCGCCAGCGTCATGGGTTCCCTGGGTTGAGTTATCTCAAAAAAACTTCTTCCATAGGCATCAGATACGACCTTTTGGTATTAGTTTGGTTTTTATTACATTGAAGGTACGGAACCCTCCTATGCGTGGTCCGACACGCACTTGGCCGGTTTTTTTATAACTGGGGTTATAGGTAAGACTAGACCTATAAATAAGACATTTATCTAAACGGCAAGTACCTGAGCAACCTAAGGTTCGCAGATGCTCCTGATCTCTGAAAACCCATCTCAACTAAGCATGATGATGGTAAGTGAACTTGAACTTACGAGCAAAAAAGTAGGACTAGAGATGAACCTCGAAAAAACTAAATTGATGACCAACGATGAGCCTTAAATAATACTAGTTAATAAATAATAATACACGACTGGAATACGTAAGCAACTATATTTATCTTGGTAAACACTATCATTTAAAACTGACAACAACTTAGACGAAGTAAACAGACGGATCGCCATCACCTGGAACAAGTTTTGGGCACACAAAGAAATATTAAAATCACGAAAGCTACCGAACAAAACAAAAAAAATTGTTATAGATACTGTGCCATCCTGCCATGTCTGACCTACGCAACGGCTATCAAACTTTCACATTCGACCACAGAACTAAAGCAAAAATCCAGTTTACTCAAAGAAAAATGGAAAGAAGCTTGCTGTCTAGGTGTAAAGCTCAGTGGTATAGTAAGAAACTCGCAAATCCGCAAGAACACAAAAATTAAAGATGCTTTACACTTCTCTCAAAGATTGAAATGGAAATGGGCAGGTCATATTGCAAGATACAGCGACGACAGATGGACACTATCTGAAACTAAATGGGTGGGCCCTCGCGGCTACAGAGGTCAAGGTCAGCCAAGAAGCAGATGGCAAGACGAAATAGTGTCGGTAGCGGGCCAAACCTGGACGAATAAAGCTAAAAAGGGACTCTTGGAATTCAATGGAGGAGGTTTTTAACCGAAGGGGGTAACATACATTTAAACGAAATATTACTTCTGTAAATTCAAAATATTTATTAATTCAATTAACTGCTGAATGACTTTGGCATAAAGGATACATTATTTTAATTTAATTGAATGAATATTGAAGTTGAAATTGATTATTCTGCATTTTTATTATTTAACGTATTTCTTTGCAATGTGTGTATGGAATTAATTAAAGCTTTTTTATTAATTTATTTTATTAAAAAAAACGTAAATCTTTGAAATTTTGTAGCCTGATATATCTTTGAACCTTTTCAATAGCATTCACATTTATTTTTCACTTTATTTGGATATATTGATAATTTTTCATCCTAGTTAACTAAATATTATTGCGTGATTCAACATATGTCATCATCCCTATTATATGTATTCTGAAATCAAACATTGGCTTTTATTTCTATACCCGTTGCCTAAGGAAGAAGCAAAAGACAAAAAAACTAATTATTTTATTTATTTAGCTTTGTTTCCAACCTACTAAATTGATTCGTACCACTATATTGGACTAGGAAATATTATACTAGTTTGTCTTGGTGTTGTTGGTTGGTCCTCTGCGGGTAAAAGCGTCCTCCATATGTTTCCATTTTGCACGATTGGTAGCAATGGTCATCCAATTTCTGCCGGCTGCCTTCACTATTTCATCAACCCATCTTGTCTTGGGCTTTCCTGGTCGTCTCTTGCCCAGAGGGCCCAGCCATTTTATTGTTGGCTGTGTCCACCTCCTGTCGGTGTACCTTGCATTATGTCGGTTTACCTGTACATTTAATTATTTTTGTTTTTGATGCATTCACGTGCAGGCCTACTTTTTGACTTTCGGAGTCTAAGGATTGTAACATTTCTGCCAAGTTTCTTGCCGATTCACTGAAGACCGCTATATCGTCTGCAAACCTGAGATGAGACAGCCATTTGTCTAGGATCCATATGCCTTTTCCTTTCCAATTTGTTTTATTGCAGATCTCTTGGAGCACAGCTATAAACAGTTTAGGTGAGAGGGGGTCACCCTGTCTCACTCCTCTTCCTATTATTAACTCTTGACCTTTTCTTTCAAGCTTCACTGTACTTACACTTTTGGAGTAAATGTTATTAATGTTGTTGTGTTGTTGTTGTTGTTGTTGTTGTTGTTGTATTTGCCATTTATGTTGTTACTTTTTAGTGCGTTCCAAATTGACGAATGTGTAATGCTGTCAAAGGCTTTCGAGTAGTCCACAAATACTATATAGAGTGGTTTATTGAATTCTTTGAATTTCTCGACTATCTGTTCGATAGCATGTATGTGGTCGATTGTGGATTATCCTAGTCGGAAGCCAGCCTGTTCTACCGGTTGGCTACTTTCAATTGCTGGTGCTACTCTACTTAGAATAATTGATGAAAAAAGTTTGTATATTGTAGACAGTAAACTGATGGGCCTGTAATTATTGATATCAAGTGGATTCCCTTTTTTGTAAAGTAATATTATAATAGATTTGCACCATCGTGTTGGTATTTCTTCCTTCTTTATAACTACATTGAATAGTTTGGATAGATATTCTGCTAGTATGAGTGCGCCTATATTCAAGATTTCGTTTGTGAGATTGTCAGGTCCGGCGCTCTTTTCTGATTTGAGTTTCCTTATGTGGCTGATTATTTCGGATGTATTTTTGGGGTGGAGTGGTGTTTCTGATGGACTTTCTGATCTTTCTAAGTGGTTTGGCTCCTCCTGACCATCTTCTTGTATCGGTTTCTTGTATAACTCTGAGTAGAATGTTGTTGCACATTTTAATATATCTTCCCTTTGCCATGCTTTCGTTTTTGCCGTCTTTTAAGCCCTGTATCCCAGTTTTGTGAGTTGAAAGTTCCTCATAGGCCCTTTTTGCACTATATACGTCTTAGTCTTTTCTTATTGCTCTGTTAATGGTCTTGAATAACTGCTTTAGTTCTTCTCTCATTTCTTTCGATTTTGTTTTTGTTTTTAGTAGATCTGTGCGCCTGGACATCAGATTTAGTGTCTGGTTTGTAAGAATTTGATTAGACTTGCTGAAGTTTGTTGTGCCTTCATCAAATTTGAGGCATTTGGTGATTATATTCTCTAGTGTGGTGCTGAGTGTTTGGACGTTTTTTGTGTTCTGAAATGTTTGGTATAAGGCTGTTGAGTTGCTTTTCAGGTTTTGTGCGTATAGTTCTTTCTCTTTTGTAGTTTTTAGCATATTGGGAATGGAACAGAAATTCCTTCTACTGGTTGCAGGAGGTTTGGTTTTCAAGGTGGACCTTATTAGCCTGTGGTCGGATGGAAAGTTTAGTTGGTTTAAAACTTCTAGATTTAGTATATATTTTGGGCAGTTGCTTGGTACAAAGTCTATTTCATTTTTTGTGTTATGATCGGGTGACATCAAAGTCCACCTTTGAGAATCTTTCTTCGTGAAGTACGTATTCATAACTGCTAATTTATTTTCTTATGCATATTCGATCAGTCGCTCGCTTCTGGCGTTCCTCTTTCCATATCCCTAGTTGCCCATTATCATCGATTCATGACATTTTGGTTGGCCAATTTGGCGTTAAAATTGTCCATGACTAGCAAGGTTTTGTCTGCATGTTCCTGAGCTGTCATTATATCACTATAAAATTTAGTTACTTCATCCTCGGTTGCACTTTCAGTGGGGGAGTACACTTGAATTAATGATAGAGACAAGTTATCAAATTTTAGTTTTAGTGAAGCTACTCGTTCCGATATTCCTTTGAAGCTAATAATGTTGGCTTTATATTTATTTTTTACTAGGAAGCCAACTCCATGGAGTCCAGCAGTTTCGCCAATATAGCAGAAGATGAAGTCCTTATGTTCCTCGATGCTGCATCCCAGTTTCTTTACTTCAGCTAGCCCAATGACGTCCCAGTTGACTTTTTGAATAGCGAGATTTAGTTCTAATAATCTTGTCATGGTAGATAGGGATCTTACATTTTATGTGCATATTTTTAATGTATCTTCCCTTTTTGATTCATTGCTTTCCGATTTGTGGTAATTTGCTCTTTTTTTGTTATTTTCATCTTTTTAGGTTTCAACTTTTTGAACTTTTTACTACTGGATTGTATATTTTTTGGAGGGTGGTGGTCTGTCGCCCCACGGGGACCAGCTGGAATTAATGTTTGTTTCTAAGTTATCACAGAATTGTTGTATTTTGCTTTTGTTTGAGTTTGAATTTGAATTCCGGTTCGAGGTATGGGTATAAAGGGCAGAAGTTAGATTTTTGGATTGGTTGGAGTTGCAGGTCGTCCCCGTTCTATAAAATTTAGTTATAAAATTAGCTGGTTCTCTTGCGGTTTTTTTAAGGTTATTTTTCTATATTTACTCTCTTCTGTACTGTGCTATTTGGGGATTCCGTACCATCTCTTTTTCTTTTTTTGCGATTTTTGTCGTTTGATTTTTTAACAATTAACTTGTCATGTTTTATGTATGCTATGTTACCTTTGTTTCTTTCTTCTTTCACTTGCGCCTGTAATTGTTTTCGTTTTTCTAGTACTTCCTTAGAGTAGTCATCAGTATCACTTATAAATATTCCTGGCGGCAACCTCGATTTGGTTTTCATAATTGTGTTTTTTCCATACAGTTGTGATTGAAGCTACCACAGGATGATTTTTATTGTTGGTTTTCTGCCCGATTCTAAACACACTGCATATCTACTGGCTTTCTAGGTGCGTCCCGGTTTCTAATATAATTCACTAATTCGTTTGCCGTTTTTCCACTTTCTTCAACGCCATAGAACACTAAATTAAACTTTTTCCTTTCGACTTCTATAACGTTAAGCTTTTGCTCTAGTTCTGACACTTTGGATTTAAGTTCATTGTTTTCTTTCAATACATTCTTCATTTTTTCGTCCAGAGCTTCCAGGACATTTTTTGTAACAGACGTAGTAACAGAGGTTGTAATTTCTGCTGTTTGTGCCTTGAGTTTTACTTCTAATTTCGATAAAAGTAAATCTATATTCTCCATTTCGACGTCTTGTTGTTTTGATTGTGACAGTAGTGACTAATGGTAGCTATTGTATTGGTTGCACTACATGTGTCAATGTCTTTTAAGAATTGTTGGTTGTATTGGCAGAATTGTTTCCGCGTTCTATGTTACACGTTTTTGTTGTTATGAGACGATTATATTTTGACTGATATTTTCACGAAATTTATGTTTTGCACTGTGATCTCGTCGTCATAATAGCTTCTGACGGTTAAGTAATTGTTTTAAGCACAGCACTTCAAGTGTAACACTATCTGACACTGTTATTTCTTTTTATTTTGCGGAGAACGTTAGAGTACGTGATTACTGTTTGAGCACCGGAACCGGAAACTGAAAAAACTAATATAAAGATCTAACTGAGCCAGAGTAAGAAGTTATAGCACTAGAGTGTTGTGTTTCTGTCGGTGAGTAAGGTCGCCAGAGTTCAAAGTGTGTTGACGACGGAGACGGAGACCCTTCTTGTCTTGGCCCTTTAGCCGTCAACACAGTTAATCAACGCGCATGTGACACCTCTGGAGTTGCAGGCGTTCCTATGCAACGATAATTACTTAGACGTATGCTTGTTCACCCCTGACATAGTATAAAACAAAAGAGTAAATAATGAAAAATTGAATACTTAAACTAGCTTTATCTACACTCACATTGTAAGTTCTCTAAAACGTGTTCAAAAACGGTAGGCAATGGCTAGCATTACGACAACCGATTTTACTATGATAAGCTTTTTATCTGTGGCAGTAACGTAATTTTAACTTTACATGCTCATATATTGATACGTTATGAGTTTCAAATTCCGAACATCGAATTTAGTAACATAATGTAAATCCCGTCCTCCTTCCCGACCAACAGCACACGCCCGCCCGACCGCCGGCACAATCGAGTAGGCCATGCCGGTGCAATGGCGGTCATTCTATGGTTTCCGAACACTTCACTTAGGATGTATAATATGAGTGTAGATAAAGCAGTGTATGCAACTGTACGTAATTAGGCCTTATTACGTAACAGTTACATAAACTACTATTACTCCTCAAACTAAACTACCTACTCGAAAATTACCGTATAAGTAACATCTTTACCAACCGGCTCAGTTTAACGGACCTGTAGGAGGATTAAATCAGGTTTTTTTCATGGTCATACAATTGTGTGTGTCCTCAAATAATCTATTTATCAGGGTCAAAGGGCAGGCCAGTTCTGGGGCCTTAAATAAATAATGTGGTCAGGTGTACTGGCTCCACAGACTACACACACTACTCAGCATTAAGGGGCCGTATTCTAACTTTAAAACACGTATAGACACGATCCAACTTCAATACAACTCCAATGCATTAACAACGCAATACAGCTACGGCATAAACATCTGAATCAGATATATCAGGATTTGCTTGAGAAATATTACAACGCAACTCCAATACAACTTCAATATTAGTTGAATGTTTGTTGTGTGTTGGAGTTATGTTTGAGAAAGGTTGTTTTATTGTAGTATTGTTAATGTTAGTTTTACATTAGAATCCGGCACAAGCTTTAACAAGGAGCACGCGCGAGGTCACCACACATAAGCTCAATTTTATTCGTAAACTAGCTTTTGCCCGCGGCTTCGCTCGCGTTTAATTCGGGGTAACAAACCATACAAATTTCCACCCCCCATTTTAGGGAAGTGGGGGGTTAGAAAGAGACAAAAAGTAGCCTATGTCACTCTCCATCCCTTCAACTACCATATACTCCCTTCCACTTAAAAAAATCACGTCCATTCGTCGCCCCGTTTTGCCGTGAAAGACGGACAAACAAACAAACCTTTCCCATTTATAATATTAAGTATGGATTTCTACGATTCGAACAGCACACCTCAATAGTATTCTACACCATTTTGCAGTATAACAATCCAGGTTCACCCCTTACTTGATTTTTGTGGATATTTTTAATTAACATGAGGAATGATCGGTCGCGCTCTCATACTAAATTAGTACGGGAGCGCCAATGAGTGATGACCTCGAGTTGTACTTATGATCTATCTAGTGGTTGAAGTTATCTGTGACTGGCTCAGATTTTCTACATAAGGAAATCTTTGGGAAAACAAGACTTTTTTTTGTTAGTTGGTAACTTAGTGATGTAAGATAGATGAGATGATCAGATATAAGGTAAATGTCATCTTCAAACTTAATACATTCATGCGGATTTGAATCAGTGTAACAGTTACAAGTATATTTGTCAGGTAACTTTATTTGGACAAGAGTTTAACATCGTACTTACTTACAAACATATTCGTATAAAGCCTACAGGCTGTCCCTGAAACTAACAATTAAAGGGCTTATAGAACAACTGATGGGCTATTAGATTTGGGCCTAAATGAAAATAGCATAGTTTTTAAAATATTGGCACTTTTATACTTTAACTAGCTTTTTCCCGCGGCTTCGCCCGCGTGCTATAAGTACTCAAAAAGAAGGTTCTCAGTTAGACTGGTATGTTTGTATGTACCACATTTTCCCATTTTAGGGGTTGAATTTTCAAAAAACCTGAAAGACGTGTTTACTAATTTATCGTTAGGAATACTCCTGTGAAGTTTCGAATAAAATTGTCTAACAAATCTTGTTTCGCCATACAAACTTTGGACCCCCATTTTACCCCCTTAGGGGGTGAATTTTGAAAAATCCTTTCTTAGTGCACCCCTAGACCTTACAAGGAACCTACGTGCCAAATTTAGAATCTCTAGAACCAGCGGGGCTGTGCGTTGATATGTCAGTCAGTCAGTCAATCAGTCAGTCAGTCAGTCAGTCAGTCAGTTTCTTCTTTTATATATTTAGATAACATAGCTTAAACCAATTTGCCAATTTTTCGAACAAAAGCAGTTTCCATGATGTTAGACTAGATAATAAGTAGTGATCGGCGACGGGTAACAATTTATGCCATTTCAACGTAAAACATAATAACTAACATAGATAAGCCTGTCGTCAAAAATAAATGAATACATAAATATGCTATAAAAATCTTACTAATTTAATTATACAAATAAATAGTTTTTTTTCTATATTAGATTTTTTTACGACAAACTACATCAAAGGGTGTGAGTGTTGCGAAGTTGTATTTACATACAGCGATAGCTCACCGTTGTCATTCGAGTAAATACCTCTATAGTCAAAATGCATTATACAAGCAATGTAAATTAAGTCCCATCAAAAACATAAATGTGAAAGGCTGCCAAGTTCGATACTATGGGAATGCTTCGCCTATAAAAGAAGTGAGATCTGAATAAGTACCAAGTTCCATAAAAATACCTCAAATCATAAATAGTTATAGGAATGCATACTTGATTTCCAGCAGTTTTTAAGGTACATTTTGAATAAGTATCACGTTACATAGAAATACCTAAAATTATAATAGTCAGAGAAACGCACACCGGTTTTTTTAGCAGTTTCCTGATAACATTTATTATTTTCAGTACTTTTTAATGATGTTACTTGGCAAGTTTTCACACACCACACACCTTTTCAATGCAATGAATCGACACCTTTGGACTGCAATGTGTCAAGTATATAATTTTCTATTAAAACTTATTCAGATCTCACTTCTTTTATAGGCGAAGCATTCCCATAGTATCGAACTTGGCAGCCTTTCACATTTATGTTTTTGATGGGATTTCATTTATTTTTGTTAGGTGTAGGTTCTTTATTATTTTTTTATCACTTTTGCTTAGGAAATGTCTCGCGTATGACGCGCGGCTGCCGAACGCTTTGGTTCGTCGACTCCCCGCCTCCCGCGCGTACGCATCCCCCGGCGGCATGAGCGGGCGAACGGATGGCATGAGCTGGCGGACGGCGCGAGCGCGGCGGACGAGTGTAGGCAGCGACGGAGGGTGCGCGAGGCGGGGAACGGAATTTTTATCTAGTATCACTATACATACATATATCGGGATTTCGGGATCGATCGGGCAGCGCGAGTACCTATAATCTATGATAAATCCTATTTTACTATTTATTTATAGGTGATTTTTACAAATAAACTGGCTCCCTACACCTATAAAATGTACCTACTTATAATAACGTACTTTATTCTGTTTGTAAGTACGCTACCTACATAGATAATTAATAACTTGGTAATACCTACCTACCAGTAGGTATTATAATTGGTGGCCTATTATGTAGCCCTAGAAGTGCACCATCCCATCTCATCCCGTGGCGTATCGGAGGGTGAGATGGGCAGTAGTATATATAATTCCATCTTAGAGTATACATGATTTCCATGTTCTTGAATCTGCGATTTTATTAGTTGTAAAATTAGAAATTATTTAGACTATGCGAGAAAAAATAGTCTTTTCATTTTTGTTTGACTGATTTAGCGCACCTAGTGTACCTAGTGACCTGCTTTGTACTTCGTAAATCGTGGGTTCGGTTCCCGCAACAGGCACACACAGAGTGGTGAACAATTTTATTGTTCTTGTCTTTAAGACAAACATGTATTGTCTTAAATTGGTATGTATCTAAATTTAAATAAGTCTTATCTCATTTCCACTCCATACCTACTTATAGTAGAACAAAATTACACATTCGTTGTTTTCGAAACTGACTCACACTTGGCCGTTTTCAGATTTTTACTTTATTTCGACCTAAAGACAAACCTTCGAGCCAAATTTCAGGTCGGTACGACCATTGGAAGATAGACCCATTTAGTTCATTATGACTTCATAGTAGAACAAAGTTACACCTTCGCTATTTTTAAAACTCACTCACACTTGGCCGTTTTCAGATTTTTCCCTTTACTTTGACCTTAAGACCTATCTCCATGCCAAATTTCAAGTCAGTACGACCATTGGAAGTGGTCTAGGTTTTTGATGAGTCAGTGAGTCAGTGAGTGTATAGTAAAAATAGCGATTTTCTGACGTCAATATCTCAAGAACTGCTATAGGTAGAATAATGAAATTTTGTATTCTAGACAATTAAGGGGATGTCAACAGACACTCGAAATTTCATATGCGTAGATAAAATATGTTTTGAGTTATAGGGTGGTCGAAATTGGCCCGAAATGGTTCGTGTAATATAACCCACGGCCGGTGTGTCGCTTTTTTTTGCTCGAACTTGGCGGACACACTGCCGTGTGTCTAGATTATACTTTCGTCCTTAAATTCCTACCTGTGTCCCGCTCATTGATAACAAGCAAAATTTTATTGCTTAAAATACCTAACTAACCTACCTTAATAACATTTTTAAATATTAGCCTGATAAGGTGTCCCATCTTCTCCCATTCTCCCATGTCCCATTCTTGCATCTTGACGGATAGCAAGCACATATTCAGAGATGTCTCAGTGATCAACAGGTTCAATACCGGATCTGATCACCGACTGCTCCGAGGCTCTCTGAATATCAACTTGAAGCTTGAAAGAAACCGTCTGATGAAGTCCACGCTCCGGCCTAACCAAATCCAAATCATCGCGGCCACCGAGAAGTTTCAGCAGCTTCTCGGGAATAGATTTGTTGCCTTGGAACCCACTGATGACGCTGACGAGACCCTACACAATCTGGTCGAAATGCTGAGGGACGAGGGTATCAAGTTCTGCAGAAAACAGCGTACTGGCAAAAAGTCCAAACTCTCGGATGAGACTCTGGGGCTGATGACAAGAAGACGGGAGGCCACCCAAGCGACTTCGTCAGAGAGGTCAGTCCTGAACAAGCGAATTGCGAAGATGGTACGGCGCGACCTTCGGAGCTCCAACACACGCTTCATTGAAGAGGCGATAGAGCGAAACCGAGGGTCCAAAGTATTCACTCAGCAGCTTAGCAGGAGCCACCTGACGAAGCTTAAAACGCACGACGGGAGGACCGTATTGTAGAAGCCGGAGATCTCCGCCGAGGTAGAGGATTTTTATGGCCGACTGTACTCTGCACATGCCCCCCACTCAACGAGATGACCATGATTCCAGAGCCACCCTGACACGCCACTATACCGACGAACTGCCGGACATCAGTCAAGACGAGATCGTGTTAGCTCTGAGGCAGCTTAAAAATGGAAAAGCCCCCGGTGAGGACGGTATTACTTCAGAACTTCTGAAGGCAGGAGGAGCTCCTGTTATACAGGAGCTGCAGAACCTCTTCAATGCCGTCCTTCACAGTGGGAGAACTCCTAAGGCGTGGAGCGGGAGTTTGGTGGTGCTCTTTTTTAAGAAGGGTGATAAAACCCTCCTTAAAAACTACAGATCCATCACACTTCTGAGCCACGTCTATAAGCTTTTCTCACGAGTGGTCACGAATCGTCTCGCCAGGAGACTCGACGAGTTCCAGCCACCGGAACAGGCTGAGTTCCGCGGAGGATATGGCACCATAGACCACATTCACACAGTGAGGCAGATTATACAGAAGTCCGAAGAGCGCCCCCTCATCAGCCCCTGTGTCTCGCTTTTGTGGACTATGAGAAGGCCTTTGACTCCGTGGAAACGTGGGCTGTTCTGGAATCCTTACAGCGATGCCAAGTAGACTATCGTTATATCGAGGTGCTGAGATGTCTCTCGGAAGCCGCCACTATGAGTGTTCAAGGACAGGGCCAGCAGTCTAAACCCATCCCATTGCGCAGAGGGGTGAGACAGGGGGATGTCATATCCCCGAAACTGTTCACGAGCGCATTGGAAGACATGTTTAAGACGCTGGACTGGAAAGGTAAGGGCATAAACATAAACGGCGACTACATCTCACACCTGCGATTCGCTGATGACATAGTCATAATGGCGGAGTCGCTAGAGGAGCTGACCCAGATGCTGGACGGCCTAGCTTCAGCCTCGCGACGCATCGGTCTTGGCATGAATTTGGATAAAACCAAAGTCATGATCAATGACCACATTGATCCGGGACCGGTCGTCGTACATGGCCACCTTGAAATTGTTTCTGAGTACACCTACCTTGGGCAGATCCTGCAGTTAGGTAAAAACAATTTTGAGAAGGAGGCCAAAAGGAGGATCCAGCTAGGCTGGGCAGCACTTGGAAAACTACGCCGAGTCTTCTCGTCATCCATACCGCAATGCTTGAAAACGAAAGTTTTCAATCAGTGCGTCCTACCCGTAATGACCTACGGAGCTGAGACGTGGACACTCACGGCAAGGCTGGTCCACCAGTTCAAAGTCGCTCAGCGAGCTATGGAAAGAGCTATGCTCGGAGTTTCTCTGAAGGATAGGATTCGTAACGAATACATCCGACAGAGAACCAAAGTTATCGACATAGCTCAAAGAATTAGCAAGCTGAAGTGGCAGTGGGCCGGCCATATCTCGCGAAGAACCGACAACCGCTGGGGTAAACGTGTTCTTGAGTGGAGACCGCGTCTCGGCAAACGTAGTGTAGGACGCCCTCTGGCCAGGTGGGATGACGATCTGCGAAAGACTGCAGGCAGATGCTGGATGCGGCAAGCTGAAGACAGGGCGCTATGGCACTCATTAGGGGAGGCCTATGTCCAGCAGTGGACTAATATAGGCTGATGATGATGATGATGATGAAGGTGTCCCACTGCTGGGCAAAGGGCTCCCCTCTTTCCCGCTATTTGGCCCTGTCTAATGCACTCCCGCCTTTCTTCAACATATACTCCAGGTCGTACTGCCATTTCCGTCTCGGACTACCTTTGCCCCGACGTCCGTTCTGCGGGATCCAGTTAGATCCCAGAGAAAATAGGTGTCGAGTTTCATTGCTGCCACTATTGATTGACCTCTAATTAAGAGCAAATATAGGGTTTTATCATCAAATTATTTAGTCTTAGTGATTTATCCTTCATATATTTTAGAAAATTTGCATTGCATGGCACTGGTGTGTTGATTACAGACTTGATTACTGGTGTATCTTTCATTGAAATCCGCGAAATAGGCACCAAGGAAAAAACATGATTTCATATTTGGTGACCTCTTGCGGGCGCCATATTGTTTTTTTTGTAGATATATAAGTGTGGATTCATTGCTCAGATCAAGTGGAATTAAGGGATATATCACTTGTAGAAATCCGCTTAGCATCGTAGGCTACAGGGTGTATACAGTTTTCAGTTTTGAAACCATTACCTTCATCATCAGCCCTTTATCGCCCACTGCTGGTCATAGGCCTCTCTTCGTGCACGCCACTTCTCCCGGTCCTGTGCCAATCTCATCCAGAAGTGCCCCGCGACCTTCCGAATGTCGTCCACCCAACGAGCCAACGGACGCCAGGGGCTTCTTTCATCTGAAAGCGGCCATTTTTTTCAATTCAAGTAGAGTTAACAAATGAATAGCGGCCACCACTCCGTCAATAGAATTAGTCCACCTGTCATCACTGCCTTACTTACTGTTTTTGTCGCAGTCGGTTAAAATGTTGATATGGGTGTAGGTGACATACAAAACTATAAATAAACGTTAACTTTGTATTCTCACTAGGTTCATATCATGAGAATATCTGGAAAGGCATTGACGATGCACTTCACTTCCTCAAGTGATATATCTAAGGAGGTGCATTTTTCAGAAAAAGAGTACGCATGTTTCTATGTAGAATTTAATGAGCTTTAATATTGTCCTAGATCATATTTGCATAGAGTGGGTAGATTCGGAGGGAAAAGCGAATTTCTTCAGGATGGAGGATATTTTCCAAGGTGCTGGCGTGTCCTCAAATGTCAAATGGTGTGGACAATAAAACGGGACCTCTAATCAACATACACACCAAATTTCAAAACTGTCCGGCGGATTTCGAGTTTTGTCGTATTTTGATTGTGTTATTTTAGATAGCAACACTTTAACCTCAAAAGCAAACTAACGAAAGGGGTTTCGTCGCTCTCATTATTGTGTCATATCTGAGGTGGCTAGCTCTCCGTCTAGTAGTTTGAGTGCCAAAACCCTTTTACTGATCATTAAACCCATGGTTTATTACAAAGTAACTTAGCATATCAGTTATTATGACGTAGATTAACCGGAAAGTGTTTTCCTTAACAATAATAACATCATTACCGTTATTGGACATTGTCATGAATTTAAAGTGTGACTAATATAATTATAGTTTTATCCTGTTTCGATAACTTAGTTATGTGCGCGTTTTGTACTCCATTCCTGATCGTAACGTTTGCCAAAGAGGACACAAGACTAGCAGTGAAAAAAAACAAAATGGGGCTCGGTGAATCCATGGTCAAGTGCTTACTGTTCATTTTCAACTTGGTATTTGCGGTAAGTTACCTGTTTTACCTGACCGCCGAGAGGTCATGTCTTTTATTAACTAGCAATGTGATAACGACTGTGTTAATTTCATCGTAGAAGATGCCAATTAATTCGATTGTCACTTTATGGCATGTTTATTCTGAAATGATAACAGAACCGGGATTTCCATGTGGATACCAGAATAGTAATAAGTTAAGTACGAATTAGCTCAATTTTAATAAATACTTTATTAGCTAGACATTTGTATATTGTTTAATGATACTATTTTTATCACATACCTAAATACTTTGCTTACGAGTATCAAACATGAATTTGATCTTTAATAAATAATAACTATGCAAGGTTCTTTGAAATATAGAAGAAAAATAATTAGTCATCTCATCTCTAGCAAACAGATGACTTCTCACTAGGGATCGGAAACTCGGGAGCTATTATACCTACAACTAGCAAAATTCCGGAAAAAGCTAAGCAAGTATGGAGTCGGCTTCTTAAAAATAATATTTATTATTATTTAAATCCCGGGATTCCGGGATTGTATGCAACATCAGAAAATGGTTAATACGTATCAATTGTCGTTAAGTTATGCCTTTTTTAGCGAATTTCGTCAACATACAAGCCGTTTTAACGACATACAGAATGTATCAAAAAGACACGTGTTAGTCCGTTTAAGGGCTTAATTAATTATAGGTATTATACACTTCAATACATTTGTATGGCTGTTATTCTAATTTATCGGTATTTCGGGAAATCCCGGGAAATTTATTAGTAAAATCAAATTGAGTCCGCCTCCATACTAGTCAACATAGACGCGGCGTAGGTACTGAGCCCGAAGTTTAGGTATAATATAGCTCCCGAGTTTCCGATCCATGCTTCTCACTAAAAAAAAGTTTAATTTTATGAATCTACTTATGTGATTTTATATGAATATACCACAAATTGAAAACAGATGTCCACGAAAAAATCAACTGTGAAATAAACATGATCATCACGGCATCCCGCGGACATCTGATCTGTGACGTTTTCAAGTCAAAGGTATATTGTCGGTTGTCAATAAAGCGTTACTGGCATAAAAATCATTTAGAAATAAACTCTATTAACAACCGATAATGAAACCTTTGACATGAAAACGCCACATAAAAAAAATAAAAAATAAAATAAATATTATGGGACAATCGTACACAAATCAACCTAGTCCCACAGTAAGCTCAATAAGGCTTGTGTTGTGGGTACTAGGCGACGATATATATAATAGATAGATATAGATAAATACTTAAATACATAGAAAACATCCATAACTCAGGAACAAATATCCGTGATGAACACACAAATAAATGCCCTGACCAGGATTCGAACCCAGGACCTCCTGCTTCATAGGCAGGCTCACTACCGACTAGGCTTGGAGGCCGTTAAAGTGTGTTTGCAAAGTTCTCAAGTCTTAAAACGCCTTAAAAAGATTTTAAATAATGAGGAGACTAAAAAACTTGGGCAGAGTCCTAAAGACGATTCATTATCACAACTGATGTCAAGTATGCTCAATTTTCTTCCAGTTGGCTGGACTGACGCTCCTTGGCCTGGGCGTGGCTTGGCATCTAAAAGTTGCGGCGGTTGTAAAGGTCTTCGCAAGTCATGGGGAGCATCTCCCCGTCTCGCTCATCGTGCTGGGCTCCCTCGTGTTCGTGGTCGCCTTCTTCGGGTGCTGCGGCGCCGCCACTGAGAATGAATGCATGCTGTTCACTGTGAGTACCAGTGTTTACCACCAGCTTGCCTAATTTTTAGAATACAAATACAAATACAAATAATTTATTGAGAAAAGTATAGTACAATGTTTGTTCTTACGGACTAAGAATTTTTTTTTAACGACAAGTGGTTAACAAATGCCTGAACTAGGATTCCCTGTGTTTCAGGCAGCGAAGGACAAAATTAGTTAATTTTTAATTATTCACTTAATTATAAACTATATATTACACATTAAAACTCTCATCACCTTAACAAAATAAGTAGGTTCTTAAGTAGTAAATATATAGGACAGTATATAGGTAGTTATTTTATGACTAATAGTAATTTCTCTGTATCATCGTACGTCATTTTCTGAAGGGCGCGGCGTAGAGTATTCTTACAACAGGCATAGCTAAGTGGGTATATATCTAGTGTTGCATTTAACCTGTTGTACAAAAATGGGCCCGCAAAGACAAAGAATCTAGATAAAAATACGTGTTTCTTTTGTACTGTTTTAATACCTACAATATCTTTGCGTCTCTTATTTCTATATTCAGGGTTAAAGGAAGTTCTGGCGTGCTGCTTTAGCGTTGTGCTTAATATATATAATTGACGAACAGTTAATACTTCACATGATTTATAAAGGAGGTTAGTAGGGTATAAGAATGGGCGGGAAGTAGCTACCTTTAGTACCGCTCTCTGAGCTCTTTCTAGGGTTAGAAGTGTAGTTTTTGCTGTGCCACCCCAAGAAGAAATGCAGTACGTTCGTATCGATTGACATAGTGCAAGGTATACTTGCTTGATTAAATTTGGGTCAGCGATTGAACGAAGTTTTTTGAATACAAACATTAACTTTCGAACTCTATTGCACAATGCTTCAATGTGGTGTGTGGAATGCTAGCATTGTTTCTCATTCTTCCTCCTAGCGTTGTTTCTGGCTTTCTTGTCTCGGCTCAATTGAGACTGGGATCCGCTCAGGAATTTCTATGCATCGTATTATATTCTAAAGAATTTAAACGACAGATCTTTTGTGCATTTACTTTCTAATAAAATCGCGTGTGACTTTAAACCCGATGATTGATTTATATATTTCGCAGAAACGAATAAAAAGTAAATTATTACCTTCTTCAAAGGACATCTAGCAAAAAAGGTAAAGTTCTTAAGCCGACAGCATAAAGAAAAAACTAATAATAGAAATTGCGACTTTAAATTAGAGCACCAAAGGAGTCTTTAAACATCGCACCGCCCCACCTAACTGGTATAAACAGGAATGCAATAAATCACATACCGAATCCTACATTAACAAAAGATCTATAGATATTTAATAATAAATAATGGGAACTTCGTTTACGGAAACGTACAGCATACTTACAGGTTGAAACTTGTTCAAAACACAGTCATGTTTATTGTCCACCAATAAATAGCAGTCGGTTGTCACATATACCAAAGTTATTTACGAGTTCAAAAAAAAAAATAAGACAACACAAATATCTAGACTAGAAATAATCTAAAATCTTTAAAATAATATTTAAAAAATTGGATTTGCATAAAATAAATTAACCAAAAAAAAATTATTAAGACAACACAAATATTTAGACTAGAAATAATCTAAAATAAATAAAATAATATTTCAAAAATTGGATTTGCATAAAATAATTTACCAAAAAAAAATTGAGATAACACAAATATCTAGACTGGAAATAATCTAGAATCAATAAAATAATATTTCAAAAATTGGATTTGCATAAAATAATAAATTTTAGGCAAAAACTGAAAACGAATAGATACTAAATAACTAAAATTGATGGGGTTGAAACATATAGGTACCAGAAGTTTCATATTGTGTTGTAACACATATAGATACGTTGAAATTTGCATTTATATTCTCCAAATGTGAATTAATTACTTTAGGTATAAATTTGATACCTACTCCAGTTCAGACTAATAAAGGGTAATGTAATTGTCTCAGTTCGCGGGGCTTGTTAGATCATTAAAAATCTCGTTAAGTTATATGACCGTTTCTACCCCATTGATTTCCCACCACCAAAACAATACCTAAACTATGGAAACTTTAGGTAGTATACCTAGTCTTTCATAAGGAGTAACCAATTAAGCAATTATAAAACCTTTTTTTTTTTTTTTATACCACGACGGTGGCAAACAAGCATACGGCCCGCCTGGTGGTAAGCAGTTACCGTAGCCTATGGACGCCTGCAACCCCAGAGGATTTACATGCGCGTTGCCTACCCTTTAGGAACCTATACACTCCTTTTTTGAAGAACCTCATACTGCAAATACGTAAAGAACAAACTACAACGTAGGAGTATGCCTCTACCGAGCTCGGTAACAATGCGATGTCGCCGAGTTGAGCTAACAATAGAGACAATAGAAAAAGGTGAGCAAGGGTTCTATTGTGGTGTCGAAGAACCGTGTATTGTTTAATTAGCGGAGTGCCTAAGTGCTGAAGGAGGCTCCGGGCACTGTTGAGACCTAGTGCAATCGATCTAAATGGGGGGCTAAACGTACTAAAACATACCAAAGTTTTTTTTTTTTTTAGGTTTCATAGCTTCGAAAAACCACCATAATCCCGAAAAACTATTGTTTTGGTGGTGGGAAAACGATGGGGTAGAAACGGTGAATCCATACTACTCTCACAGTTATGAATTGTCGTTCGTATAATTACATATAAGGGTTTTCCCGTCTGTCCATTTTTTAAAGTTTTCCATTGCGCAATTGTTTTAAATTAATTCGATGACTACTCTTCCTATTGGTTGTGTACTACACAGGCACAAGTGCGGCTGTGTTAGATGTAGATGTAGATGTAGTGTAGGGACGCCCGGCCGGATCAGGCGGGCTGTCGATCGCTGCTCGCGTTCATTCAGCCCAGTTCCCTGAAGTTGGAGCTGCAGGTTACTGTTCCGGCTGCGTTCCCACACTGGTCTCCTCGAATCTTCTTGTCTTCCTGCAGAACAGAAGGACATCCCTGAGATTGATACCCTTTAGTTCGCATTCTTCTAGCTCATCTTTCCCAAATACATTATATCGCGTTGCCGCGTACATAACGCATTCCGCTAGTAAATGCTTGCTGGTTTCCTCCTGACCGCAGTGCGGACAGGAGGCATCCCTGCTAATGCCTATTACCTTGAGGTGTCTGTTGAGGGTGTTGTGTCCGGTGATGATACCGGTTAGCACTCTCAGACTTTTCTTACCTAGTTTTAGAAGATACCTGGCTCTCCTGTGATCTATACCTTCAATCATCATTCTGGACTGCCTGCAGCCAGTTTCTTCCTTCCACCTCCTATCCGCTTCTTTATCTTTTATCCTATTTATTACTCCCCTTGTTACTTCTGCTGACATTGGTAGAGCCGGTTCTGGACCTGTGTATTCCTTCTCCGCTCCTTCCCTAGCCAGTTCGTCTGCTTTCTCAGTGCGGCTGTGTTAAAAAAATGTTTATTTCAAGCATAAAGTTAAATATTTTCTTAATGCTTAACTTGGACCGATTTGCCTCAGTCTATCCTAAAAGCCCTGTTACACTTTACTTTTTTTAGTATCCTAACTAGCATCCTAATTAGGATCCTTACTTGTTTTCATAGTAAATTGACTTGCTAAATGCGGTTAGACTTGACTAAATTTAGAAACTAACTCATTTAGGAAGCTAACTAGGATAAATGTAACAAGGCTTTTAAGCGGTCCAAACACTGTCAGTAATAATGTCATTATTTCTGCACCCGTCCTTTTCTAGAATCGTATAGAATGATAAGGATGGGTAGAGAAATAATAATCTGACCAGACACTGTTAGTAATAATGTCATTATTTCTGCACCCGTCCTTTTCTAGAATCGTATAGAATGATAAGGATGGGTAGAAAAATAATAATCTGACCAGACACTGTCAGTAATAATGTCATTATTTCTGCACCCGTCCTTTTCTAGAATCGTATAGAATGATAAGGATGGGTAGAAAAATTATAATCTGACCAGACACTGTCAGTAATAATGCCATTATTTCTGCACCCGTCCTTTTCTAGAATCGTGTAGAATGATTAGGATGGGTAGAGAAATAATAATCTGACCAGACACTGTCAGTAATAATGTCATTATTTCTGCACCCGTCCTTTTCTAGAATCGTAGAATGATAAGGATGGGTAGAGAAATAATAATCTGACCAGACACTGTCAGTAATAATGTCATTATTTCTGCACCCGTCCTTTTCTAGAATCGTATAGAATGATAAGGATGGGAAGAAAAATAATAATCTGACCAGATACTGTCAGTAATAATGTCATTATTTCTGCACCCGTCCTTTTCTAGAATCGTATAGAATGATGAGGATGGGTAAAAAAATAATAATCTGACCAGACACTGTCAGTAATAATGCTATTATTTCTGCACCCGTCCTTTTCTAGAATCGTATAGAATGATAAGGATGGGTAGAGAAATAATAATCTGACCAGACACTGTCAGTAATAATGTCATTATTTCTGCACCCGTCCTTTTCTAGAATCGTATAGAATGATAAGGATGGGTAGAGAAATGATAATCTGACCAGACACTGTCAGTAATAATGTCATTATTTCTGCACCCGTCCTTTTATAGAATCGTATAGAATGATAAGGATGGGTAGAGACATAATAATCTGACCAGACACTGTCAGTAATAATGTCATTATTTCTGTACCCGTCCTTTTCTAGAATCGTATAGAATGATAAGGATGATTCGAGAAATAATGTCATTATTACTGAGAGTGTCTGGTCAGCTTAACGAAATACTTTTTGCCAAAATCTTGTTAAAATTTAAAAAGGGTTTTTGTTTCAGTTCTCCGTCTGCATGGGTCTACTGCTGCTCCTGAAGATAGCTCTGATATCATTGGTGTTTGCGAAGAAGGAGTGGGTGGACAGAGCTGTCATGGAAGGTAACAAGCATGCTGTAGCTGAAGGCATCCAAAACGACCTGAATCCAGAGACCGCTAGAATTGTATTTGCTGGTATATGTGGCGCGCTCGGCACTGTGGAGGTGAGCATTCTTTCAAGAATGGTATTTTTACTCTTGAGTTCTACATAAAAAGTCGTCAATTTTCGTATCTACATCATGTATATACATTATATATTTAAGGGCATAATTGGTATCGTATTTTTATTATGAAACACCAAGAAAAAAAAATCGCACAAAAAAAAATTTTTTTTGGAGGTTTGGCCGACTGTGATGAATTGTTTTTTCCTACTTTTTCTTAGTCGCAATACGATACCAATTGGCTACTTTCCTAAAAAAATATATTAAGTCCGTCTGTTAGATTGACAAAATAAAAAATACGTGTCCAATATTTTTTGATAATCTAACTGACGGACTAATTAGAATTATATTTTTTTTACCCAGTAAAGTACCCAATTATGGCCTTAAACGGATCACCAGTATTTTTGTTACATCCTGTATACATATATACAGGATGATTCAGGATACGTAGGCAGGAACAACATTACACAGTTAGTTAACGATAATGAATCGGCTGCTAGCATGTTTAAGTGACATAATAACACTTTTCAATTCTTTTTTAACCTTTCTGTTCCGTGGATATTTTATTCTCTGTATTCATGGTTCCGGGCATGGACGTTCCGGGTGCTGGTAGGGTTGCCTCGTTTCTACAGCGCAGATATGTTTGCTTCTATGATACATGTATACTAGGATGCGCAGGCGATGCACAGCACCGCACATCCCTAGTTTCGCCGGGTCCGCACCAGGCTGGCCCGCGCGAGCTCCAACCCGATCCTGCATTCGGTAGAGGACAGACCCACGGATAGACTGAACTATCACTACATACGACAATGCTGCGAAATGCATAATTTCAGCAGTTTACATGTTTTATGTAGTCGAGTAGTTAGGAATAATTTATTTATATGTATCCATATCCATACTAATATTATAAATGGGAAAGTGTATGTGTTTGTTTGTTTGTTTGTTTGTCCGTCTTTCACGGCAAAACGGGGCGACGAATTGACGTGAATTTTTAAGTGGAGATAGTTGAAGGGATGGAGAGTGACATAGGCTACTTTTTGTCTCTTTCTAACCCCCCACTTCCCTAAAATGGGGTGTGGAAGTTTGTATGGAGCATTCCGCAATTTTCAAGGTAGAAAACTAAAAATTGGTATGCGGACTATTTGTGACTAACAAAAAAATCGTGCATAAGCTATAAAGACAAATAATATCGTCTACAGTAGCGTATTAAAATCATATTCTGTTCCGAGTTCTCTTCTGTGTTTTAAATCAGGAAAGGGGAACCGTGTTACCCTGAATATAACGCGAGCGAAGCCGCGGGCAAAAGCTAGTATACTATACTATACTAGTATAATATACGATTTACTAACAATTTCCATGAGTCTGACTGATAAGATAAACACTCGAAGTAAATGTTTCTATTTTATTTCAAACAATTGGACGTCAAGGATAACTGTATTAAAACCGCACACTGTTGTCAGGAATTCCTGAATCATACGATTACGTTTAGCCCGGAAAATTAACATTTTAGTTATAAACTATGTAACTTGTATTTAGTTTGAAGTTTACACTTTAAATTACTTTAAATGAAATGTGTAAGATTAAAACACGGTGTAAACTTAATATTACATTTATACTTTCGTCAGACATACTAAGATTATAAAATAAATCAATAAATATTTTTTTTGTTGCAACCATGGTATAACAGATCTTAAAACTATATATTAGACGGAGAGTAGGCCGTTGGCCACCCTACCTCATAGAGTAGCAGGATTCGACCTATCTAGGGCCATGTATGGTAAAAATTATGTATTTTAGTACCTGGTAGCCTGACCAAACTTGGAGCATTTTGTACAGTTAGCAGAAACATCATTACAAAACCTACCTCATCAAGTAGCGAATTGAACATTATGCCATTGGCTGACATACTTTTAAACGTCAAGAATATAGTTAGTATGGTAGTTCAAAAATATGTTTGCCCCGGTTTTTTCCGCGTACAGATATTATATTTGTAAATTTTATTGCATGACTGCTGAGTTATTTGTAGGGTATGATGAAATACGAAAGTAGTTAATTTAACACGAATTTTGTTTCATTTCAGTTCGTCGGAATGGTCTTCGGGTGTTGCCTCGCAACGCGCGTGCGTCAAAACTACGGTTTTGCGTAGGTACCTCAAGATAACGCGGTAACAAAGCTTGCCTTACGTACTTACCTACATGTAATAAAAGCGGAAGCATGTGAGGGAGCCGACCAGATGCCGTATTCTAATTTTAAAATTCTAATCTCAAAGATAACTCTAACACACAAGAAATAATCAACAAATATTGAAGTTGTATCGGAATAATATTCAAGCTAATTCTGATATTTATGATTCAGAAGTTTAAAAAGGCGCTCGCTGTATTGCGTAGTTGTATTGAAGTTGAATCGTATCTAAACGTGTTTTAAATTTCGAATACGCCCTTGAAATTTATTCCAATGCAACTTTAATACAACTTCAATAATGGTTGATTATTTGTTGTGTGTTGAAGTTATGTTGAGGATAGCTTGTGTTTTTAACGTATGGTTTATGTAAGTATTTTAAAATTAGAATGCGGCACCTGCTGTTTGTTGTGTGTTTCTGCCTTAAATAAGAGCGGGTTATGTACAGGTCTCAGTCTCAACTTTAAATACGGGTCTTTAAATACTTGTCCACGTCTAGATCGCACGTAGTATGGAGATAGTGGGACAATTGGGAATGATTATTATAAAAACCTATTCCCATCCGTCCTCGGCGGTCAAAGATAGAAACAAATCAAAATACGGCGCCTAAAGGCATCTTTGCTGTAGAGTGTTACACAACACTAGGTTCACATCTTTTCTGTGTAAATACATGCCCAAAGTTAAGAGCTTATAGCCTAATTATCAGAATGTACCCTTTTCTGCAAAAAACGGTACTCCTTTACTTTTTGGATCCGGGGTATGTCCTTAAACTACGCCAAAAAAAGAGGTATGGGCACTGCGAATGGCATCTCGCTAAGTGTGGTAAATAGGGCACGTTCAGCGAATGTCATCTCGCTCAAATCTGGAGCAGAGCCCGACTGGGGAAGTACCTCCACCTTACAGAAAACCACAGCCAAATAGCACTAGACCCTACTCATAGTGTTGTGTTCCTGCTGGTGAGTAAGGTTGCCAAAGAGCTCAAAGAGGACCCAGTGTGTTGACGATGAGGGACCTTCTTGTTCCTTTAGCCGTCAACGCAGTGAATCCTCCTTTTTGTAAAGGGTCGGCAACGCGCATGTGACTCATTTGGAGTTGCAGGCGTCCATAGGTTACGGTAGCTGCTTACCATCAGGCGGGCCGTATGCTTGTTTGCCACCGTCGTGGTATAAAAAATAATTATTATTAATCCACAAAAGTGATAGGTAATGATACATTTTGCTTTAATTTAAAATGTGTATGTGTAAGACCCTGTCTTACTCCATGGTGATGAATTTAATATTTTGTTAAGGCCCTAATTGTTAAATGTGTAATATTTCATTAACATTTTTGATAGTTCTGCATATGTAATATCATTACGCCTCTTGTGTGTATGTATTATAATTTCGAATAAACATTTTATACCTCTTACGTGCGTATATTATTTATTAAATTCATTTGTCAATCTTGGCTCATGCATGACCAGTATATCGCCTACAGGCGGGAAGTGTCGAGATCCTTATACCGGTTTTATTAAAGAAACCCCTTAATTAAGCCCTATCACGTAAAGCCACATAATAAATAAAAGTATTTCATACAGAATGGCCACGCTCCGCCCCGCCCCGATCGGAATTACCTCACCCCGCGGCGGCCGATTGGTAGGGAACTAGTAGACTATCCGTCAGGTTGGCAGCGCATCGATAAAAAGCAAAATGGCGGTGTATTGTCAAACGTCATTTACGACAGCGGAAATAGCTCCCTAAGATGCACACACACATTGAAGCGTATACTGCATACAGATGTGCCGTGCACACAAGGCGCTCAAACAAGTTTTGTAGTAGTAGAAGTTTTGTATGACGTGTCCGCCCTGTGGTAAAGCCGAATATAGTTATGTAGTTATTTGAAAACCAGTTTGAATTTGGTATTTATTGCACGTGAATACGGCAAATAATTAAATGCGGTTTCCATTTTGCGGCACATTTGTAAATATAGTCCGGCCAGCCAACGAACGCAGTAGCAATGTACAGCGAACAAAAGTATGACAACGCTAAGAATCAGTGGAAAAAGCAGCAATGATCATCAAATTTTATGTTTTTAATTTTAGTTGGTATTTCCGCCCCATTTGGTAACATTTACGGTGTGTAAAAAGGAGACGGATATATTTCGTCTGAACTGTCATCAACTTCAACAGATAATCTGGTTGAGGCAATTGACATATGCCTTAAAAGTGAATTTAAATTTAATTGGGAACGTTGCAGGAGTTCTATTTCACTCGCGCTTAAGATGAGAGTCAAATGCAATAGAAACAAATGTTCGTCATGAAATACGGTGTCCCATCACAAAGGGTTGCCACATGTACGTATTTTGAATTTGCCGCGCGTTTCTACTGACAGAAATGGTTTGCCAGACTATAGGTACTAATCAGTGAGAGTTTCCGGAATCGAGTTTTTCTCTAGATGGCAGCACCGTGGCGAGAGGCCTTGCTGTCATATTCAACCAATTATGTTTGAACTTTTTTTTTGATTGGTGGATTTTGACAGCTGCTGTCAAAAAGACCTCTCGCCACGGTGTTGCCAGCTAGTGAAAAACTCGATCGCGGAAACCGTCATTCCTATCACATTCCATCATTTTTTATTCGCCTGCTAGTTAAAAAGTTTAATGAGTAGCTTATTAACTACTTTAACCACCGTTTGCTCCAATTTTATTCCATTTGCACAAAATTGATCTTAAATTGATCTTAATTTTACGTCATTTCGGTGAAATTCGCTTTTAAATTTTCCGTAGTAATACCGTAATAATAGTAACCCTATCAATTACTAGATAGCGCTGAGGGGCAGAGAGTACTCTGCCCTACATTACATTGCAGCTTTGGTTGGTCTCGTTCAGATGGCGCTTCAGACTTGGATCCTCAATAGACTGTGGCTGTCTATACACCGTGGGCGCGTATAACCCGACAGATTTTAACCACGAATTTCTGAGACCAAAAGAAGGAAAAAATGTTATTTGACTTTAGGTCAATTTCGCCAAAAAAAAATTTTTTTTTTTCTATTTTTTGAATGTTTATTGCACATGAAAAGTAAATGTTATTAATCAGAATAATCGCCTAAAACAAATTGGTACATTTTTTTTGGAAAAAATTAGTTTCTGCATAGTTTTCCTTGTCACTTTGATTTCTGTCAATAAGGACGTGTAAACTATACCCAATAGTGGCAACAACGCCATCAGAAAGGCGTTTTGTGCTAAGTTATAATAAAAAGTGTATTAAAAAAAAATGTATTTTTAAAAAATTGGTATTAACTCTGAAACTAGGCTTATTCTAGAAAAGTTTATAGGACATTTTAGTATCTTAATATGATCAGGAATACATTGTTAAAATCTTTCTAGTTATAAGGGCCCACGGTGTATATGTATAGTCTCTGGTTATAGAAAACACAGCATAAGTATATTACGTCAGTATGTGTGTATTTAGCATTACCGAAGATCTTCCGAAGAGACGATTTAAATTTTAGTTAAGATGTGCGAGACACGTCAAAATGAGATCAAGTAACTGTCAATTGGTTACGTTCCAATACCGCAATAGCTACATTAAGTTTAGTGCATGTTTCAAATCATTCGATAGCTATAGGTAAACAGTTGAAGCCCTAAAGTAACGTGAAGAAGACGCCCGGTTCAAAAAAACAACAACATGGGGATAGCAACCATGAAATGCTGGATGATATTTAGTAATGTGTTTGTTATGGTAAGTCTTTTTTTTTATTCTCTCTCTATGAATAAGGTTTTAATTTTTACATTTTATTAAAGTACATTTCCGAGTTTTGAGCTTTACATAAGACATAGGCCGCGATTCGAAAAATAAACACACACACTGGACAGACATAGCTCCAACCCAACTCAACTCAACGCTATAACGACATTGACATTTGCTATTCGAACAGATTTTCATTCAACATTGGTCTCACATTGGTCTCACATTGATCACACATTGGTCACACATTGGTATCACATTGGTACAACATTGGTACAATGTGTGACCAATGTGAGACCAATGTTGAATAAAAATCTGTTCGAATAGCAAATGTCAAAGTCGTTATAGCGTTGAGTTGAGTTGGGTTGGAGCTATGTCTGTCCAGTGTGTGTGTTTATTTTTCGAATCGCGACCATAAATAGCTACCTAATTAAAATCTGCTCGGTTTCTGTTCACCTGGTAAACGTCGGCTTGTTATTAAAAATATTCTCATTTGATATAAAGAAATATTCATTAAAATCTCTATCACGGTGTCTGATTACAAAAGGTGGCCACACGTATATTGTTTTGTGTGTGCCGCCATTTTTATCTGACAAAAATGTTTTGCCGAAGCCGAACGAGAAAATAATGTTCCTAAAAAGGCTCCTAAAACCTGTTTCACCCAGTTCTGGAGCAATTTTAGCTCATTCGACTAAGAATCACGTGCATATTCTACTCAAAAAATAATAAAAGATGTCCCAAAGTTGCCATACAAAATTGAAGTTTCCATTACGTCACGCTCATAGGAATGAAAAAATGTTGATACAAGAACGGAATTTTATGGGACAGATTTTCTAATTTGGTAGAGTAATTAAATAAATAATGCTGCCTGAAGTAGAATGAGGCAAAAAAAGTCTAGATCTGGAAGAAAACGGTTTTGGGGTTATTTACGTAAAAACACTCAACATCGTAGTGTCAGATTTTTTAAATAATTATTAAAAACAAGCAATTTTAATTATACTTTCAAACTCGTGCACTTGATAACTGATTAATTATCGCCTCAAAATCAATCAATTCTCGATTTACATATTTAGCCCCGATTGCCAAGATTAATTGCAATGTCGATAATCAAACTGTCCACGTGTTTTGGATAGTTTGCAAGTTGTTATCTTGAAATCAGATAAAATTAATATCTTCAAGATAGTTTTTTTTTCCAAACAGATCAAACACAATTTTATAAAAGTTCTGTTTTGCGGACAAAACAATCAAAAACAAAGTACAAGCAAACGAACAAACAAAGACAAATACAAAATTCAAGTCTGAGTACAGATAATACAAATAATTATGTACTTAATTCCGTAAACAGTGGTTACTGTTTAGTGGTTACTTTAGACAGGACTACTTTGATAAATTTCAAACGGTCATAAAAGCACAAATGTTTGTAATTTACTTTATCTACACCAATATCATAAATCCCGTATTCCGAGTTCGGAAACCGCATGTAATTACCATCATTACTGCAACCAGTAACGTAATATCAGTGACAGTGTGGTTAAAACGTATGAAAATTCATTACCGACGGTAATATGCCCTCCTCTCAGCCTGCCGGCACGCGCCCGCGCGACCGCCGGCACAATCGAGTTGGCCATGGCGGTGCAATGTCGGTCATTCTAATGGTTTCCGAACACTTCATTTGCAGTGTATGCAACTGTACGTAATTAGGCCTTAATACACTCGTGTGATCTCATTATGAAACTCGCCTGCGGCTCCTTTCATAAAACCACACTCGTATTTTAAGGACCCTTATTACGTAACAGTTACATAAACTACTATTACTCTTTTTATTAACCGCTAGATCGGCTTCCGTATTACCACTTACCAGTAGTCTGTTCTGGAGGGTAAAAATTTGCACTGACGTAAAAATAGATTTTTCAAAGTCACCCCTGTATTTTAAAATCACGCCGCTTGATGGTAATTATAATAAACGGCTTACACTTCGATTAAAGCTAGTTAAAACTTGACAGATAGTTTTTATCCGTTTGGAATTCTACCTTATCGCGAACAAAATAAAGTCGATATTTAGAACACGGCACCAAATAGTGTCATGCTTGTAATGTTGAATTTACGATCAGGACATTCAGGACAACAAGGTAGAAAATCAAATGTATAAAAATCATGTGACAATCGTAAACTAAAGATGATCGGAGTGTACTCATGTTTAAAGTCGGAAACGTCCGACATGTTTCAAGCTCATCACGAGTTCAGAGAGTGATTTTAGGGCCGGGGCGTAATTTCGGTTATCCGTTGGCCTGTCGAGTAATCATTATGTTAATTTTTCTTCCAGCTTAGTGGCCTGGCGTCCTTGGGCATAGGAGCCTGTTGGAACTTGAGAGTCAAACTCATTGTGGACTTTTTTGGAAGGACCAATGACTCGTTGTCCGTCGTACTTATGGTGCTCGGGGGATTTATTGCTCTCGTGGCCTTTTTGGGGTTTTATGGCGCTACCAAGCAAATCGTATGGATGTTGATCATTGTAAGTTACATTATGGGTTTTTAACCTGTCATAATTATTTTACCTTTAAACTTGTTTTCTGTTATCAATAGGGACCAGGCACCGCACTCTGTGCCGTATCTCTCTGTGTCTCTGTCTCTAAATTTTTTATATATTTTTTTATATAGCCTATGTTGTGTCCCACTGCTGGGCAAAGGCCTCCCCTCTCTTCCGCCACTCGTCACGGCCTGGTGCATGTTCCCACCAGTCGCTACAAAAGGCATACAGGTCGTCTCGCCTTCTCTTTAAATTATATAAACAATACATTAAAAACACAAGCTATCTCCAACACACGCAACAAATAATCAACCAATATTTATTTCAGTTTGCAATGATAATGATCTTAATGCTGCTTGTTGAGATAGTGTGCATCGTCCTTGTGTTTTTGAAGATCTCTTGGTCTGGAAAATCAATCAAAAACAAAATGAGCCCTAGAAAGTTTCAGTTATACGTCTCTGCCTTTATATGCGTAATTGGCATCTTAGAGGTAAGATTTGTATTTATATTTTAAACTTTAATAAAGCACCAGTACTTGTTTTGCCCTCGACTATTCTTTGATGAACAGTTTTATAGTACTCTACTACCAGTCGACGCGATTCCAACATACCCCGCACGGTTAGCACAAGAGAGAAGCGACAGTATCTCGCGGTGGAGATAGACATCTGTCACTGTCTAACTGTATTCATCAGAAAGTGTCAGATGTCTATCTCGACCGCGAGATAGTGAAGCGACACTCACTCTTGTGCTAACCGACCAGAACCGTTCGACACGGTCCAACTCCAAAGCATTAACTATGTTATACGGACCGTGTAGACAGAGCGACCTTGGTCTGGACGGACCGTGTAGACAGTTTTCCCAGCAAATTTGTATGAAGCACCAACCAAGGTCAGAGTGACCTTGGACCGTCGGCAGTTTTGTTGGCCACCGTCTAGCAAACCCTTAAACGTCTGAATCAAAATGAAAATTATTCCGATGCAACTCTTATACAACTCCAATATTGGTTATTATTTGTCATTCATTATTGTCTGTCAGGCGTTGGAGTTGTGTTGGAGATAGATTATATTTTTAATGAATTGTTTATTTATTTAAAAGTTAAAATAAGACATCTAGTCTCAATTAGGTTGCATTTTTTTATTTTAGAGTTCCTATGACTTCCGGTCTTCATCACTAGATATGCTCATTGGTGGAAAGTAGGTACCAAAATTTCAGCTCAATCGGATTCCTATAAATAGTTGAAAATTTTCGATGATTTCGATGAATATATTACATTTGAAATAACAAGCTTTTATTTATTACTAAATTAAATCAATTTACAATTATTCCTATTAACTGTTTCGGTATGATTCTCGTAATTAAGCATACTTTAATCGGCTCTTCCGGCCCGATGTCGTATTTAGCACAAAGATGTACTCCGTATGAGAAAGATCTAATATTACGTTTGTTTAGTAATTTGTATTCAAGCTTGTTTTTTTTTTCAGATAATAGCCTTGGCGTTGGCGTGTCTACTCGTAAAGACCATCAGAAAAATGAGAAAACAACAAGAAGCATAAGAAACGGCTAAAAATCATATTTTGTAGCTCTACCGCTTAACTAATACGGTCGATGAGAAGGTTTATTGATTGAATATGGCTTAGGCTAACTGCTTTAGAATAAATTGTATAAGTATTGTGATTAACCACCGGGAATTCCCCTAATCGTCTAAAAAGTAGAGGTCAAATTCCCTTTCTCCCAATTTATCAAGTCAATCAATCAATCAATCAATCAAAATTTATTTCGAATCAATTAAGGATCCATAGATTGTTAGTACATACAGCTAGAGAAGACTTAAAATTAGGGTTAGTAACATAGAATTACAAAATAATTAAATAAAATAAGAATAAAAACTAAAAAAACAGAAAAACAATCGGAACAGTATACTTACATAACATTACATGTCATGTCACAAGTCTAGATGCACCATTTCTCAACATCTGACTTTGTCACATGTAGGCTATTCCAGTGCTTGAGTAATGGTGCATCAAACCTACCTGCCAACGTTTTCAGGATACTATTGCAACTGCCACTCACTCTCCGCATAAGCGACGCCGATCTGTTGCGTATAATCGCGTAAAAATCGTCCGTGTGCGCCTCCGCAAACATTCCGGATGCACTACAGTGACGTGGCAGTCCCATCAGCATCCTGAAAACGTTGTTATACTGTACCCTTAGGGCGTTGTACGCTCGGTGAGTATAGCTGGCCCACAGGCTGCAGGTATAAAACGATTGGCAGAATGCCTTGAAAAGAGTCTTTTTTACGTCTTTGTTACACCTGGCAAACCTGCGAGCCAGCATATTTCCACGCACAGCTAACGCTCTACGCTCTCTTTCTATGTCGAGGTCATCCTTGAGGTCCTCGGTTACCCAGTGACCAAGGTATTTGAACGATTTAGTGACCTTGAGCAGTTCTCCACCCAAGGTCACAGGGGGTACAGGCTTGTAGGTTTTTTTTCCAGATTTGAAGACAAGTACCTCGCTCTTCTTCCCATTGTACCTTAGCCCATGTTTCACCGAGTACCCCTCACAAATGACCAGCAACTCTTGAAGTGCACTCATGGATGGAAGTAACCAGCACGCGTTAACCGCGCAATCAGTGGTAGACATAATTATAATATGCAGCATGACCGTACGTAGACCTTCAGTATATGTCGCGTTTAGCATTAAGTGAACCTTGAACCTAAAGGGCAACATTACTTTTCCCATATTTGAAAATACTAATGAGAAATGACCACAACTGGTTCATTTACCCTATTATTTCAACACACAAGTGCAAGACTGTCAAAGCACAGATTTTATTTAAATATGCATTAAAATATTCCTTGAATGTTAGCATCTGTACATGAATTTCTCATCGTTCCAAGATATTAACATCGATAGTTTGGATAGGAGGTGCAAGGACGTACTGCGCATGCCCTTAGAGTATGGTCAACGGCGCCTGCCGTTTCAAATTCAGAGATTGTGGATACATGAGAAAATTTGTTGGTTTAGTGGTCAGGGCGTCAGCCGCGAAAGCTGAAGACGCCAGTTCAAATCTGCCCTCGGACACCGGAGGGCTTGGTCACTTTTTCTGAAGTATATGACATCTATTTTCAGTTTATAATCGATAGTTTGAGTTGAGTAAGCTGACCAGAAGAACTGCCAGGCTGATGGCAGGCAACCCTGTAAATTCGTGAATGGGACGCTTAAGACTGTCTATCTGCATCAGTTTCGTCCATAAATCTCTATAAATGGAGTACGCTTCGCCTCATCTTTCCAAACAAAAAAGTCTGCCAAAATCTGAGGGGGGCGAGGTAGCACGCATGTGAAGTTTACATCAATTATATCAAGAAGGTACATCATTGTCGGTTGTTAATACAGTTTATTTCTAAATGATTTTTTATGGCAGCAACGCTTTATTAACAACCGACAAAGATGTACCTTTGACTTGAAAACACCAAACATATTTGACATATTCTTTTTATACTTCATAACACTAAATGGAGCAATAGATAGTCGACTGTACATACGTTAACATATGGTTCATTATTGGATGCAGTCTTTGCAAATGTCAAACAAAAAAGCCAAGGATCATTTTTGATTGTATTTTCAAACAAAATATAGAAGACAGCAATCCTTGAGCGCGTTAAATATGGAGAAATGTCAAACGTCAAATAGTTACTGCCCGTCAGAAAGAAAACGATTGTCTTTGAATCGATTCTGTAAACGAAGCTTGATTTTCGATTTAGGTTAAATCTTTTATTACGAAAGTAATGATAAATAAAGTAAAACTTTACTTACATCTGAAATGGTATTTCATCTTTTTGTAAACTAGACGAAATATAACATTTTTTACATCCAAAAACAGCACATAAGGGCATTTTCACGGAGCTTGTTATCCATCGACAGCGATGACGAAAGTGCGTGACATCGATTATTAAAATAGTTTGTATAGATGTACTAGATTTTCCTGCCAATACTTTTGACAGAGGGGAAATGATAACTAAGGCCTCTCCTGGTTTAGAACTCTCTGGTTTCGTCATACCACCAGGGGCCGATTTTTGACTTTAAAGCGCTCGAATTCAAAGAAATTAAGCACGAAAATAATCTCATACAAAAGGTTGTTGCCATTATTTTCGCATGAAATTAGTAGTATATATAATCATGATTTTAACTTCCTGTAGCTGTTTTCTTCGTTCTATTCAGACTTTTAAATGTGAAATTCGAGCGTTCGAATTTCAAAAATCGCTGTAACCCCTGATGATGTAAATTACCCCTTTTTTGGCCTCATGAAATATGGCTGCCCTGAAACTTACCAGGCTTGGGGCTGGTAACCTATGCGGGTTGTGGTCACGAATGGTGTCTCTTTCGACGGGTAAACGTTTCGATCTTCCTTATGATGTAATTATTGGTTAAAATAGTGGTCATACCACCAACACAATGAAAAAATAAATGTTTTTCCAGCCTACTATAATCGAGTGTTCGTTATGTCTGTAGTATAATTAATGTCTGATTTGCCACCTTACGAGTATGAGGTAAGGTTTAATGCAACAGGAGCTTAATCTATGATGAACAATCATAAGGTACCTATCTTCTTTCAAATATTTTTTTTTTCAAGGCGACAACAAATTTAGGTTTTCCTCCTAATCCTCCTTTAAATCATATTGGCATGAGCCAGGAACATATTTTATTTGTGGTGTGGTTTAGGGTGATGTATAATGAATTCTCGTGAAGGTCAGCCGTCAATACGTTGATGGGTTGAGGAATGGCAGCGATTTATTCAATCACATTAAAAAAAGTGGGCAACGCATCGAGATTGAAAATTTAGCCTATAATTGATATGGTCTTATATGTATTATAAACCAAATATAAATAATCGTCAGCCGGCTGCATCGAGGTGGAAAAACCGTCAGCAGATGCCCTGAAGATCATATGATCACAAGATCAACTGGCCGGCTTTTCACAGGGTTTTCAGCCGGCTGATGTTTTTATGGTTCTGTACCTCGAAAGGCAAAAACGGAACCCTTATAGGATCAGTTTGTTGTCCGTCCGTCCGTCCGTCCGTCCGTCGGTCAAGACCCTTTTTATCAGGAATGCGTAGAGGTATCAAGCTGAAATTTATATCAAATACTCAGGTCTACTGTCCCTTGGAGCTGTGAAAAAATCAAACTTCTAAGCCAACGCAATCAAAAGATACAGCCGTTTATGCCGCAAATTTGCGCAAATTTTCGAAACTCGCAAGGGAATCAAAATCTACAGGGTACTTCCCGTGAACTCAGAGTCTTGAAATTTGGTACGAAGCAACGTCTTATAGCACAGATAAAGGAAAAATTGCGAAAACAGTAAATTTTCAGTTACATCATATAGTAAAAATATTTATAATAATTTTTAAGTTACTACCCCTATATACCTACAGGTTTGTACGGAACCCTCGGTGCGCGAGTCCGACGCACTTGGCCGGGTATTTTTTTTCATTTTTTAATCCATACTAATATTATAAACGGGAAAGTGTGTGTGTGTTTGTTTGTTTGTTTGTTTGTCCGTCTTTCACGGCAAAACGGGGCGACGGTTTAAGTGGAGATAGTTGAAGGGATGGAGAGTGACATAGGCTACTTTTTGTCTCTTTCTAACCCCCCACTTCCCTAAAATGGGGGGTGGAAGTTTGTATGGAGCATTCCGGGGGGCAAAGGGGAACCGTGTTACCCCGAATTTAACGCGAGCGAAGCCGCGGGCAAAAGCTAGTAGCATATAAACTATCTATATCTTTTTACTAGTTTTAAATAATATGTTATATGATCCTAAATAAAATAAAAAATGTGTTTTTAATGCGGCTCACATGTGTAAGTCGAGAAAAAAAATAAACAAAAGCACGGCCATACTATTCTTTTCCCGAAGCCATTCAAGCCATTTTCGACCCTGCTCTAACTCTGTTGTGAATAAAGCTATTTAGAAGTTTGAAATTTCAGTTAGTAAGAGGCTATAATACATAAAAGATAATTCCGATCTCTTGAACTCCGAATATCTGGAAATTATGAAAGTTACACAGCCTCAATTTCAAAACACAATCTTCAACCACTTTCATTTGGGCTAACCCGTCGTCGACGCTGCGTCGACGCGACGTCTGTCGAGCGTCGGCGTCTCACCAGCGGCGAGGCAGCGTTGGCGCGGCGTCGACGCAGCGTCTACGCGACGTCTGTCGAGCGTACCAGCGGCCACGCGGCGTCGACCAACGTTGGCGCGACGTTTGTCGAGCGTCGGCGTCTCACCAGCGACGACGTCGGCGCGACGTTTGTAAGGTAAAATGTGTGTGCATATGAATTACGACGAAGAGACACTGCTCTTAACGTTACGACTAAAACGAAAATTACGCAAAAAAAAAGGAAATAAAACCCGTCGGCATTGGGAAAATCCATTGTGGAGCAATCGAAATCGTGAAAGTGACTATTTTGTTTTGTTTTGTGATAATATTTAGAAAAATCGAAAGCATTTTTATAATTATTTACGGATGCCACCAGAAACATTCAAAGAACTAATTTTGTATTAAGCAGAACGTCTGCTAACGATACCACAATGCTTAGAAAAAATGGAAAAGTAGAAAAATCCACTAGAGTCGTGAGTTCGAGTCTCGCCTGAGGCAGTGGATTTATCTACTTTTCCATTTTTTCTATGCATTGTGGTATCGTTAGCAGACGTTCTGCTTAATACAAAATTAATTGTAGTATGGGGTAGCGCATTGTTATCGGTGAATTCTCAATACAACTTGGGACTCCGATGGCCGGTTGAGAAGTGTAAGACTTCTTCGGCAGATGTCGCTAGGCGTCCCCCTAAGACGCATATGGGATATAGTGGAGAAATTCGCAGCCATCAGGTGTGTCTCAGTAGCTCAGTTGGTCAGAGCGATGGGCATGTATCCCAGAGTCGCGAGTTCGAGTCTCGCCTGAGGCAGTGGATTTTTCTACTTTTTCATTTTTTCTAAGCATTCAAAGAACTACAAATAATCCAGAACGACATACGACGTCAAGATTCTCATTTGCAATTAATTGGCAAACAAGCTTTAGTGGACTGTGAGATAGTAGGAGAGGAGAGCCCACGATGCTAAGCTTGGAGTCAATCTTGCATGATCCATCCTAGTGTACGGGCTTTCAAGTTTTCATATATTGCAACTGTAAGACACCCACGTGTCACTGGTGACGAAATACATATATTGATCTGACAAAATAAATGGATAATGGGATTGTACGAGTACACCCTTTAATGCTTTCATATCGTCATATAAAGAGAATTCCTTTATATAATTGTAAGTTTAAGTATCAGCACAATCAGAGCCTTAAATTAAATTAAGCAAATCAACAATCCGCTTATCGATATTATTCTAATATAATTGGTTCACTAACCCGGCCTTAAAGCAGACGCCTAGGTACTTAAAACTCTTAAAAGTAGCTTAGGGAGGTCTCCACGGAGATATAAATCACATTTTAATTGGAGAGGCACGAGTAACTCCTTGTCTTCTTGGTCTTCCGTACATGTAGCTTACGTCTAAAGTGGAGGGTCCCAAGTCCTACCATTCCTGTGACGGATATCAAAAAGGATAATATCGGTTCTGCCTTTTGTAGAGATGCCGTGCTAATTTCCTTTGTACTCTTTCAAGTAGGTAAGAGCTTATTAGATCTTCTTTTGTGTTGTGGAACAGAACTGTAAGTAACACATTCGATGATTTTTATTCGCATTCTAGTTAACTAGTTTAATGAGTAGTTCATAGACTAGCTGTTTATTTTATCACCTGATATTAGCCTTGAATCGCATTTGAATATTTCAAAATTGATTTCAAATTGATATTTTCACATCTTTTTAAATGCATCTTGATTTGGAGTAAGAGCTGGCCACGTCAGATATGACACAATAATGAGAGCAATGAAACCTGTCTAGTTAAATTGCTTTACCATCTTTATTACTAGATCCGGGCATCTGGCAGCTTTTAATGGGTGGAGGTCAGAGTGACCGACCAACAAAATTTTTCAGTTAGAAAAAAGTAATACCAAACTAGGTAAAAACTGCCGAAGTTGTGTCATTTATAGAGGACAGGGCCTATATTTTAACATAAGAAAAAATAAACATTGTGTATTATTGCGGAATTGCAGTAGGCGACTAACTATAAATTGCATTATGTATCATTTGGCAATACTTTCCCCCAACAGAAACTTCTGGCTATGATATACGAGCCCCAATGCATATTAGATCTCAGCAGTCTTTAAAAAAATACGATATTTTTTTAAAGACTACTATTTGAATCCGGATTGACTTTGATGATTAAAGGAATACGCTACATACAAAGCCATTGAAAGTAGTTTAATGTTGCGTTGTACAAAGTGTAATAATGTTATTTAATTTAGAGTAATTGTATCGTAAAGTTAACATTAAGCAAGCAAAATATACGTCTAGTTCATATTTTAGGCAAAATAGGTCGTCTATATAAGATAAAAACTGTTTTTTAAGAAGTTTAATATTTAATTATATTTCAAATTGAATATAGAATATTCTTTGTCATCTAAAATGACAGATGGCTATATAAAATCGCAATTGCAGTGCAAATTTTCATTACTTTATAATCATTATTCTATCGAGATGGTGCGAGGTAAACTAGTGACTGAAGAAGTGCGGAAAATTATTATTTCCTGTAACAATAACGGCAAATCTACTTACCAAATATCCAAGGAGATGTCGTTGCCACGATCTACAATTCAAACGATTATCGAGAAAACATGGAACAATGTCCTGTTTAAAGAAATCTGGCCGTCGACGAATAACCTCCAAGGCAGAAAACAGGATGTTGAAGAAGATTATCAAGAAGAATCGTCGTGCAAGAGCAGGAGAACTTACCGTATTGTGGCGGGACGCTATTAAAAAAAACATTTCAGTCGATACCTGCAAGAGAGTAATGAAGAGAATGGGCTATAGTTTTTACACTGCTAAAGAGAAACCGTTACTTACTAAAAAACAGAAAACCAACAGATTGAAATTCGCTAATAAATACAAAAACTGGAGTGTCAATCAGTGGCGAAAAATAATATGGAGCGATGAATCCAAATTTGAAGTCACAGTTGTTGGTGACGAACGAAGTAAAGTCATTCGGAAAAAAGGAGAGGCATTTCATAAATCTTTATGATCTTTAGCATCTTTAATGATTTGGGGCTGTATGTCGGCACAGGGCGTGGGCCGTCTGCAATTTATAGATGGAACCGTCAATGCCGAGAAATACCAAAGCATCCTGCAAGAGAGTTTGCTGCCGTCTATACGGCAGTTAAAATATAAAAATGCATTTACTTTTCAACAAGACGGTGCTTCATGCCATACCGCGAAGACAACGATAGCGTGGCTGAAGTCCAAAAAAATCCCTACCATGCCATGGCCGTCCAGCAGCCCGGACTGGTCTCCCATAGAAACTTTGTGGTGGAAAATGAAGAAAAGGCTGCGAAAGGACCCTTCTAGATCTAAAGCTGATCTTAAGGAGAAACTTACCTGTGTCTGGAATGAAATAACCACCGAAGAGTGTAGAGAGTTGGTAGATTCAATGCCGCTCAGGATCAAAGCCGTTTTGGATGCAAAAGGTGATACCACCAAGTGGTAGACGGTGCATCGGCTAAACCGAAGACGAACTTTTTTGCGAATATCTCATTTGGAAAACAATGTTTTTTTTTTATCACTGTGGAAGGTTGTTATTTTTTTCATTCGATACATAAAGTATTATTCATTTTCTATATTGTTTTTATATTACATGATCTTCTAAACATCGCTGTCATCCTGAATTTTTAGGTTAAAGTTAGGTTAGTACATTTTTTACCTGCTAGACGAACTCATTTGCATTGGGGCTCGTAATCTAATTAATTACATAATTTCCCATAATATTGCATCAAATCAAGAACTATAGGATTTGTTTTCTTGGAGTTATTTGCATTCTTTGACCTCCACCACTTGACAGCTGCCAGATGTCCGGATCTAGAAATAAGCATAATATAGCAAATTTACTAGAGGGGTTTCTTTGCTCTTATTATTGTATCATATCTGACGTGGCCAGCTATCCGTCTAATTGCTACTTATATGGTGTGAGCAAGATGTGCGAGAGATGTGAAAATGAGATCAAATTTGAATGCGTTTTAAAGCCACCGGCGACACAGGCGCACGAAAATCATTAGATGTAGACAGTTTTAGTCTGAAAGTTAACTGAAGTAGACGCCCGGTTAAAAAATACAAGTTAACATAAGATGTCTGCAAAATCCTCAAGATTCATGATGCAAGTTACCAATGTGCTTCTTTTTGTAAGTAATTTTTTTAAATATTTTTTATTAATTTTCTCTCTGCTTATTTAATCTATTTTTAATATTTAAGTGAACTATGTTTCCCAGTTTTAAGCTTTGTATACGAGATAAAATGAGCAGAATCAATCCAGATAATATTAAATTACTATTCTCTATATTTATATTTTCTCTTAGGTTATTTATTAACAATATTTTTATAAAATTAAAATACAAAAATACATCTAACACATACAAAAACAATAAACACATTATAAAAAACCTAATCTAGAATTAACATAACATGGCCTAAATTATTATTACTAGTATTCCACCTCGAACTGAGAACTCGCGATGTTCTTGCAAACGAGTGACCAATATAACAAGACCCTAATGATGATTTTTTTCGAGCCTTCTAGCTCCATAACCATAACCCCTGAACGATCTTGCTCATGAACGAACTCTCAAATTGTTTTGAGCTGTACTACAACCCCATCAAATTTCATATAAATCACAAAAACGTTACTAAAGTTATCGCGCGACAACTATTCAAAATCAAAAAGCCATCGAAATGCACATACGTCTAGGTAGCCGAAGTTATTTGAAAGAACTTCACTTCGCTTACGCTCCGCTCGTTCGATTAAACGCCACGATCTGCAATGTGGTTTTCGAACCTCTCCTTTTATATGCCTAATATTTAAAAGAGTTCTGTTCCTTTAAGGACCAAAATCCCATTACCTACGTAAATCTTGCTATTAAAAAAATGACCACAATCCGATTAATTCCGCTGTGTAGAAATCTTGATCGGGTCCTTAAATTTAATGATTATCAACTACTTGTACTTTGATTTTATGGTAGCTAAATTTATTAAGTACCTATGTAGACAAGTGGTTGCAAGCCCAGCCAAGTTCAAAGAAAAAGGAACCGGCGACGCAGCAGTACTATGTAATATTAAATAAATAAATAAATATTATAGGACAATCTTACACAAATCGACCTAGGCCCACAGTAAGCTCAATAAGGCTTGTGTTATAGGAACTAGACGACGGTATATATAATAGATAAATAATGATAAATACTTAAATACTTAGAAAACGTCCATAACTCAGGAACAAACACACAAATAAATGCCCTGACCAGGACTCGAACCCGACACCTCCTGCTTCATAGGCGGGGTCACTACCGACTGGGCTAGGAGGCCGTTAATATTACACGAACGATTTTGAACTACTTTTGACATTCACAAGTTCTATATATCTGAAATTTGGTACATTTATTGAAGCCGGGTAGACAAGCTTTGTAATAAATGCAGTTCAAACATCTTTGTATATTTATTTTTGATGTCGAATGTTCTTGTAACTTAAACTTTTAGATTTTCAACCCATATACTTAGATTTCAATTATTCCTTCAGGAAAAATCGACAAAGACGAATATTTTTAATATTAAACTTGGTTCTTATTTCACATTTATGTTTTTAATAGATTCTGTCTATCTTAAGTCGGAATAATAATATTTCAAGGTATAATTAATATTTGTATTTATCGTGGCAGCCGACAAGTTAAATCTAACCAATACAAAAAACTAGAAAATTTTGGTAATTAAAAAATAAATCAAAGCATTTTTAATCATACTTCAATCTCGTGTAGTAACAGAATTGAACCGATTGTTATCGCCTCGAAATCAATTAATTCTTGATCTGTTTAACTAAACCATGATTGACAAGTTTATCTGCAATGTCGGTAATCAAACTATTAATGTGATTTGGCTAAGTTGCACTCTTGAAATCAAATAAGTCGACTCTTTTAGAACACAAATGTGACGTTCTCAATCAAAGGTACAGTCACCGGCAATAGTATCTTCCCACACGAAGGCTGCGAAAATATGTGAGCGTGTCACATATTTTTGCGGAAAGATACTATTGCCGGTGACTGTACATCATTGTCGGTTATCAGGCGTTACTGCCATAAAAAAAGCATTTAGAAATAAACTCTATTAACAACCGACAATGATGTACCTTTGACTTGAAATACAACAAATCTGGAAAATGATTTATATTTGTACATATACAACGTGTTACTTGAGCCACTAAAAACCCCAGACACCCCAAATGATTTTTATTTTTGCTAATTAATCTAGAGTATTACATTGTTGCGTTGTTGTCATACATCTCTACATGTGTCATGTCATGTCAACCTATCAACCTACATTTTGTATGACATGGCATAAGATGACATACTTTTACAATGACAACCTACATGACACTATTTACAGTGAAAAACAAATTTGTCAAAGCAGCCAGCCATTATTAAATATTCAACTCTCGATAGAATCGTAAACTGTAGTATTCAAAACTTTTAGACTCGACACGTAAAAAATTTGGAAATTAAAGAAAAAGTATACCCATGTTAAGATATACTGCAATCGATTCCAGTCTGGATTCTGAACAAACAGTTTTCAGGTTTTTAGACTTGGGTGTAACACATTATATATATATTACAAAAGGGGTATATAGATTACTAAATGGTCGGCAACGCGCATGGGACACCTTTGAATTTGCAAGCGTCCATGAGGCTACGGTAGCTGCTTGTTTGCTTGCTTGGCGGGCCGTATGCTTGTTTACCACCGTCGTGGATTTAAAACTTGTTTATATGTTAGATTGTTATTAAATCAAATACAAACATTGAAAACATTTAAAAAATAATCAACCCAGCAGGACTTGAACCTGCATCGATACGCCTTGCCGGGGCTCGATCATCGAAGATCGAAGGCGTATCGATGCAGGTTCAAGTCCTGCTAGGTTGATTATTTTTTCTATGTTTTCAATGTTTGTATTTGATTTAATAACAATCTATTATATGAGTGGAATGCCCCACTTTAAAAACATGAAAAAATAATTATTGTTTATATGTTTTGCTTCCAGGTTGGTGGCTTAGCGGGTTTGGCCGTAGGGGCCTGCTGGGTCCTGAAGGTCAAGGTTATAGCGGACTTTTTTGGAGGACACAATGATTTGTTGCCCAACATACTCATGGTGGCCGGGGGATGTGCGGCTGTCGCAAGCTTGGTGGGGTTTTATGGTGCTGCCAAGCACTCGGTATTTATATTGATCGTTGTAAGTTATAAACTGGTTTTGTAACCATCTGTCACTGTAATCGTGGGCCGTATTCTAACTTTAAGACACGAACCAATATCAGAATTTGCTTGAGAAATATTCCAACGCAACTCCAATACAACTTCAATATTGTTTGAATGTTTGTTGTGTTGGAGCAGGGGGGTTTCACTACGCATTTTAGGTACATTTGGCCGGCGCGCCTCCCGGGCAGGCGTATGGCAGTGGGCTGCCGCTCGGCTCGCACGATAGTCGTGTCACGTGGCGCTCGCGCAATATTTTAAATACACAATGGCTTCGAAACCTATCTCGATCTTATCCGTATAAAAGATGTATTTACGGATGTCTGAATAAACGGAAGAACAAGGAAGCAGAAATAACATTTTTAAATTCCGGATGATATTGAAAGGCCCCTAAGTCCCTACTTTGTAATAGTTAAAATAAACATCCTTATTTTATGAATATCGGTTGCCCAGAAACAATATTATGTGGCATACCTACTTCCGTGAGAATTAATAAATAATAATAATAATAATAAATATTATAGGACAATCCTACACAAATCGACCTAGGCCCACAGTAAGCTCAATAAGGCTTGTGTTATGGGTACTAGACGACGATATATATAATAGATAAATATTGATAAATACTTAAATACATAGAAAACATCCATCTCAGGAACAAATATCTGTGATAAACACACAAACAAATGCCCTGACCAGGATTCAAACCCGGGACCTCCTGCTTCGTAGGCAGGGTCACTACCGACTGGGCTAGGAGGCCGTTACTACCGACTGGGCTAGGAGGCCGTTAAAAAGAATTAGACATAATCTCTATAAAAAATTCTATCTCCGGATAAAAATGTCATGTTTACATAATCAACGTTTGTGATTCCTACATATTTATCTTAAAAATAATAATTCAGTAGGTATAGGTACAAAAACTTCAAGTGACAACCCCATGCCGACGCTCACAGCTCGGTCATAAAACTGCGGCGCGCAAAGAAGATTCACGGTTCGTGCGAGGTTATAAGTTTCAATTCTGCTTGCAGACGGCGAGTATAGGTATAATTTTATACCTAAACCTGACTTTTGTTAAGGAGTGAATTTTCTGTACGGTAGTACTATTAGTTATTCTGTGGTTGGAGTTATGTTTGAAATAGGTTGTATTTTTATTGTGTTGTTAATGTATTTTTAAATTAGAATCCGGCACTATCTACAATTAATGTTATAATACAATGTGTAACAAAAATACTCATACAATACATCCGTTCCGCATTCTGACATTCCCGTCTAAGAAAATAGTAGAAAATAGGCAGGCTTACAAACCTGAATCTGTAACGGTTCTCCGACAGGCGATTCGACGACGGGCTGTTCGTCGACAGAACTTTTCATCATTTTTTTTTTCGTCGACAGAACTTTTCTCCGACGCACGTTTCGCCGACAGAACTATTCATCTTTTGATTTTTCGTATTTTTTCAACAATAGGCTCGGAGCTCAGCATTTGCCGCGAGCTTAGTCGGCTGCACATTGTCGTCGCGACGTCCTCTTTATGTGTGTAAACTATACTATAGTTAACCAACTAGATATATATGGTCAAATACATATATATGACCACGAAAGCAAAATTAAGTAGAGGACGACGCGACGATAGAATAGGTATTAGGTGTGTTAGGTAAGATTGATTGTTCCTTACCTAACTCTTGAAAGTCGTGGTCACTTCTATCTGCTTCGCTGAATGCCTCGTATGCACCATCTAAGGGTGAAATGGGTTTATGATAACAACAGTCACTAAGTGCCTACAGCTAAGTATGGAACAAGTGATATGAATCGTCAGATATAATGGGTACGTTAGTCAGTCATGTACAATAAGCGTCTTCCAAATATGTTATGCCCTGACGCAATGCTCAGCACCATTGCATCTGTGCATATGTCCTTGTGGACCAATATCACCACGTTACGGGGATCACAATTCCTTGAGGAATGGTTCGTTATGTCCTTGTGGACCAACAACAACAAGTTTCCATTAATTTCTATTGGTTTGGGTGAGCTCATCTTATAAGGTCAGGAAGGCACCTTGCGCCGGGGGGTCCGGCGCTCCAGTTCGAGATACCCGGCGGCCGTCGCCGCCGCATCTCTATGCACAGGGGGGTCCTGCGCTCCAGGTCGGAATACCCGGCGGCCGAAGCCACCGCATTCCTATGCTCCGGGGGGTCCGGTGCTCCAGTGCGAAGTCGTAGTGTCTGAAGTCACTGTACCTCCTAGCACGGCGGGCACCGAGCACAAGTAGATACAGCAACCGCAGCCACCACACCTCTACTCTCAGGGAGATCCTGAGTTCCAATTCGGAGTACCCGGCAGCCGAAGCCACCGCACTCCTAAAGTATCCGACGCCCACCACTGATCTCCCCCGCACAGCTCAAAGCTCTGAGCGGGAAGTTACAGTAGCAACAGTCGTGCACCTCTAGAAGGTGAACTCTTGCTACCTTAAGTAAGATGGGCTCGGATGCGAATTCCACGACATAAATAACGTGGCCCAATTCCAGCATCAGCTTTGGCAGCTACTTATCTATGACAAGCAAGCTATGCAGCACAATGCACGGCTTGCCTTCATGGCAAGTTAACGAATAGTCATTGGAAACCATAATTAGGGTGTACGAATATGTATATAAGATTGGGACACATCAAGACATTGAGAACATTAAAATACAAAGCCATAAACACTTAGCTTTCTGGTAAACCAGCTGTGTGGTCACCGCCTCCACGCGCCATCGCCTTTCTCTTCTTCGATAACACTTTAACATTAACACGTCTACACTCGAGAACGATTGTCGGGCAAAAGGGCGCGCCGTTAGCGAAAATTATATTTAAATGATTCTACCTCCATTGTACAGGAAGAAATGAATGGATGAATGAATGTATTGCCAGACTCAATATAATTAAACCTTCGCGACACGATACGATCCGGTTTAAATCGGAATCGGATCGCGTTGTTCGCGACACTCCCGACTACAAGGAATGTGAGGCATCACGAGACAAGTTCTCGCTACACAAAGATGAACTTAATCTTCATTATATATATTTGAATTCTATAGGTCTACTTGACCTTGACTACCCCTCTCTCAGTGTGCATCAGTAGCTACACTAAACTTCTATTTTCATGTAATGATTTTTCATTAACGAGAATCGAGTTAAGTTTCAGTTATTAGTTGTTGCAGACTAATCGGTATATTTCCAAGATGAACCGTTTACCGATGTTAGGATTTATACTTCACGTTAAAACCTGTCCCTTATACGTCATCATTAATATGACTGAGCAATGTGCTGATTACTAAATTTAATATTTTATAAGTTAATCACATCAGCATGTGTCAATCCTAACTCCATATCAACCCGTTCAGAATATCGAGTCCTTCAAAGAACAATTTTAACAGGAAACAGGAATTAGTACATTACTGCAGAATCCAGTAAGTAAGCCTTCCTGGCCAAGGATGAGTTAACCGGACCGAACCGCAGGTGAGGTCCGGTTATATACGAGGCCAGGATGGCTTTCTTACTGGTTGAGGCTTATATAGTGCTTTTCTCAAAAATGAAAGAAAGTTTAACAACAAATTCGTTTAATTAATATTGAAGGTTACATTCATATACGGGCAATTACTGATAGATATTTTTATCGATTTACCGGGGGCATTTATGTTTGTTTCTTGTACATCTGGATTAATGGACTCTTGGCTGACAGTAAATGTCTGTGAAACATTAATTTGGTTGTTTGGGAAGGTGGATGGTTGCGATGATGTTACGGTCAGGGGAATAGTGGTCGGTTCTTGGCGAGAGGTAGATGGCTGCGGAGTCAGGCTTAGCGGCTGTTGACGCGATGTAGACGGCTGCGGGGAGGTGAAAGATGGTGTTTTTTGAGTATTCAATTTAATTTTTTTATTTATATTGCTTGTAATTTCACTTTTATTTTCTAATGACTCTTCTATATATCCTTCTGCAACTCGGTCCGATTTCCACCCCCCGTGTCGTTTTATTGTCGTGAGATTGGCTCCAGAGTCAGCCAGAAGGGTAGCAGACGACCTCCGGAAACAATGGCCAGTATAGCTCTCTGGATTTGGTAAATTCAAATATTCTGCTATTTGTTTAGGCATTGCGGCAATCTTATGACGACCGATGTTTTGCCGCAAGCATGTCCCGCTTCTATAATTGATAAAAAAACGATCGCTTTTCGTATTTTCAGGGCGCAGGTCATGGTATTTCCTTACAATATGAGCTGACTCCTTGTGTATAACAAAAGAGCGATCAATTTTTGTTTTTGTTTCTCGTACTTTTACCAAAATTATTTCATTATGGTATTCCACGTCACTGTTTTTAATATTACAGAGCTCTATACTTCGGCAGGCGCCATTAACTCCCATTATAGTAATAACCTAAAAACAAAAAAAAAACTGTTTTAAATCGAGAATATAAAAATAAGTATCTGTTAATTGGAACCAGATTTAATAGCATAATTATATTATTGCAACCGACTAACAGACAACTTACATCACAACAATTTAAATGAAATAAGTAAATAAAATAAATATTACCTTCGCTGCTAGATAAACATCATCGGGTGCTTCATTTAAAAACTTCTGTATGTTTTGGCTGGTAAATACACTCGATTTTTTTCCTTTGTAGCCAGTCGATTGTCTTTTCAACCAAGTGATTAAATTGGAATAATTCTTAATGTTTACATCGTGTTTATTTTGCACTACACATCGAAGCATAGAATACACAGCCCATAAACTTGTCGGCTGCATTGTTTGGCTAAGAAAGCTGAAATATGCCAAGAATACATTTTCAGACCAACTGTTGGCTTGTTTTTCTGACTTCCACTTCATAAATTTTTCATAAGTTTTCATATATCGCTCCTTGGATTTTGGAGGAAGTAAATTGTTTTTTGCTAATTCGGCCTCAGCTTTTAAATCAGGAGGAGTGCCATCTATTTCCGAATCGGATTCGCTTGAACTCATTTTTTGGGATTATTTATGTTCACGCGGTAAAATAAAACACAATTGTCGCAATTGAATGTGAAATCCCGCCAGTCGTTGTTTTTTTTTTACTAAAAAGTTTGCGTTTAGTTTGGAACATTGTTCTATTTTTACATTACTTACATGAATGTTTTAGTAAAAAAATGTAAATTATTGTTTTTGAAACTCCATGTTAATTTTAGAATGGAAAGTTTTAATCCAACATGATTTATAAACTGAAATTACTAAATACAAACATAAAATCCCACTATACTTCTACAACATTACTAAGAACAAAACGCAACGTGCATACTTTTTCTGCGTCGCGTTAAGTGTCACAGACTATAAAATGGCTGTTTAAGGCTCCAAAAATATATCTATCTCATAAAATGACATACCGAAAAGAGAGATAGATATATATTTGGAGCCTCCCTCCTATAACCATGTTATATGGCTACACTTTAATCTGTGTCTGGTACTATGTTTTTTTTTCTAAGCAGATCTAAAGAGGATGACCTACTGTCCAGTAGGTAAATGACATACTTACTTACTGGACAGTAGGAGATTCCAAATTTAAAATCTCGCTTCTTACTGGATAGTTGTGAATATGTCTCCGGTAGAGTTCACTTTCTGGATACATTTTAGGGATATTATGGCAACATTACATACCATTTTTGAGAAATAGTAATTCTCTACTATGAAAGCTAGGTTTGTTTTCAAGGATTCAACGTACCACAACAAATGTACTTCCGAATTAAACGCGGAACGTCTAAAACTTTATATGTATTATCCTTTTTTATGTCTTAATTTCAGGCCTAATGTTTATGTACTTACTGATGCTAAAATGTACAATGTCTTTAGTACCTCTTTTCCGTACTTTAACTAGTCAAACTACAACTTTATTCTTATTGTACTGTTTCTTACAATTATATGGCAATCTATATATAAAACGTCGACATCATCTGTTTGTTACCAGTATGTGCTCGACAGCCCTCCCCAATAAACGAAAAAAATGCCGTTTACGTAAACTTTAAGTCATACTCTAATAATTTACATTGATAGTGGGAAGGGTTCTGATAGTTGTACATAACGTGGATATAACCTAGACCAAAGTGTTTTCGAACTCTTACCTGTAAACAATTACTTGCGATTTGTTTTTCTAGCGTGGTATCAAAACTGGTTTGTTTAACTAAGTTACTTTCCCGTAGAGAATCATCCTTCTACATTGTACATACCTACTAACTGTAGGTACTTCGTTTATATCTACAGTGTGAAGGTATTCAAAGTTCAGTAACTAATTGACTTCTTTTAACTCAATAAGCGAAGTACGATCATATCTAGTACCCGTGGAATACCACTAAACTGGACCGAACAAACTTGATGATGATGATTAGGCTCAAAACCCTACATATCATTTAGCGACCTATATCATCAGTAGGAAAAAACTGCTGTTAATTCAAACCATCTACGTGTGCTGACCTTTTGTAGTCAAATGCTGTATTTCAAATTCCATGACAAATCCACGCGTAGAACGTTTCACTCTTACATCGTAAGCGTAGGCAGGAATGCAACGCTTTACATTCCAATTGAATTCGTTTTTATGACCAAGAATTTATCAAGCGCAAGCAAAATTATCTTTCAGTTATTTTGGTAGGTACTTATTTTGTGACACCATTGTTGTGCATGTTTATAACCGTAAAATATCAGTTTGCATGTACCTACATATCACCTAATTATTATTGTATTTCTATACACTCAAGCAATAAACGCGGGTATTTACAGCCACACGGCGTTTTACGAAAAACGCTTTAAGAATGAATTCATTATTGATTTTAACAGTATTTAAGTATCTACATACATTTTCACGCAGCTACCTGCATTATCGTTCATTTATGACCATCTTTATTTCAAACCTTACTTGCATCTGAGATAGATACCTCTTTCTTTATTAAGTAGGCTTGACGAGGACGTTTCTTTGCAATAAATGTGGTTGTATCTAATTACAGGCTATATTTACCCCCACGTAACCAAATTTTAAGTTCAATACCAAGCGTATTGAACTAATCCCTTTAGCGCGTGCAATTCCCTTGAATCATCATTCATTTTCTAAATACCGAGACTCTTTTAACCGTGTAAATCATTCGAAAGACGTTCGAATACGACTTTATGATTTATCTATTTACTGACTCCACAAAATAGTAATATTTTAAAAGTGACAGTTTAAGTCACTATTCGCGTGATCTAATCTAGAACGATCTAGGGTAGGAAAGATAGTTTCGTTAAATAAACCCGACTATTACTATGTTTTATTTTGATGATCAGGGCATCTATTCTATGGACTACGGTCATCAACCATTTATTAGCCATCATTTCTTACAGTATCACAAAGTACATGGTAGGCATACGGTATGTATACCACACCACTTGCATATAATATGTGATTCTAAAATGTTTTTCTAGTATTCAAAGAATATGACGTATGTTCACGCGTTCAAAGAAAAGACTCGATTTTATTTTATTTTAATTATTTAATTTCAATAGGTATTTTTGTATTAAATATGTTTCGAATACCTTTTCTTCCTCTTCTACTCGCGTTGTGGATACAAGTAATAATATACCTAGATACTATTCCTATTTGATTACTGAATATCACTTGTTAAAGTTTAAAGCACTACGCAGAAAATATAATCTTACCTACTTGATTATAAAATTTCTTTCCAGCCATTAGGTACTTCACTTCAATATGAACTATGCTTGTTGCTATGATAGGAAATAACGAATCGCCCGTAGTTAAGCTACTATCTGTATCTGTCTGTTGTATCACGGTAATTATTAACTATCTAATTCTTTCTTTCGAAACGCCATTTAATTACGAACTTAAATAGATAACATATTTAGTTTAAGGTTTTACCGCAAACAGATAAACAAACACAGTCGCGAATTCTGTTTAAATAAAATACGTTAGCATTATACAAATTTTCCCAAAGTGACAAATTTTAAGCGTATTATTGGTTATTGCTCGTACTCGCACCTACACGTAGCCATATACTAGTAGTAGGTACCCGAATGATTTTTCTAAATGTCGAATTACTCGAAACTTTGATTATCAATTACCAAGGATAATGATAGCAATTAGACCTGAATCTAACCAAAACTCATTTGAATTCTAGTCACTATTACGACCGTTTTACTCGTAGATAGTTCGTTACAAAATCGAATAAATTAACATCTCGTTAATGTTTAGTTCTCAGGTAAGATTTATAAAACAAACGGGAGATAAAGAACTAAGTAACTCTTAAAAATTCAACCGCATATCATTTCCTGAGTGTTACACCTACTTGCTTACGTATATGTAGATCTGACATTAAAATTTTACATAATGAACACCTTGCGAATGTATCATGAAATATTTTCATTTTTACAAACTTTTGTTTCCCGATTTATTCGAATACTTAAATGTTTCATCTACACATCATCATGATACAAACTATGATATATAATAGTGACAGATGGGTTATGCACGCTCCAAAAGTGAAGCACTTAATATGAGTGAATTCAAACAACTGTCGCTAGCCACGCTCCGGCAAGCGAGAGATGCGGACGTGTCAATGAGCTCCCGTCACCCGCGTGGGAAAGAGACAAACTGTAATTTTCTAACAATGAGAGTGACAATGACAAAGAGCTAATGATTGTCCATTTGTCAAAATAGATAAACATAAAAAATCGTTGTTAGGTTATGGCATAACTCTGAAAGTATTTTTTGTGCTCATTTTGTTAGAGTATAACGCATCCATAGTAAATATCATTGGATACAAATTATGGCATGTAACGTGACCTCGAACCAAATACATTGAAAAGTGGGTAGTTCGTAAAATTTACGTATTTGTTTACGTCGTATTACCAAGTTATAAAAACCGATTATTCATATCAGTTTATTTTCTACTGTTTAATTTTAACCTCTTTATTTGTGTTTTAATCTTTATTCAACATATTTGTTCCTCAATAAACTTAGTCATCATCATCATCATACGCATATAACTTTAATTTTATTCAAAATTGCTACTCGGAACGGTGACATCAAATGCACTGAATTTAAGTGAATGTATCCATTTGTCATTCTACATATTTGGGACTTACCAAGACCCGAATGAGATGGACATGTTAATATGTAATTAAGTTACATTACACTTACACCTTGACAAATATTACCAAATGAACATCACTCAAATATGGGATTAAGTGCTCAAAATCAAGGCATAATCTCAAAACTTGAATTTTGAAAATATCTACAATAAACTTTTGTTATTCTGTTGTTTTATTTGCATTCCCCTTAACTAAGTATCACCTATCACACGATTATTTCCTGTCAAGGAAACAACAAAATAAAACATAATTGACAGTAACTTTTCATCTTTCAATCAACCATATGTGTCAATATTTAGACCTGAATTTCTTTTAGTATAAGTATTGTTTGGCAATTACAGAACCGGCTCAGAAAGAAGACGTTATACTAACGTCCTACACGTGTCTACGCTTATATGAAACAATCATAGCTTTACATAAAATCAGAGATGTAATCTATAGTCATTTTATACCTACAGTATGCCAGGTATATGGAAAGTTGACGAGACTTGAACTTAACTCAAGTTAGGCTCAGCTTTAAGTACATGGGTCATTCCACCCTTTTATGGCCATTAATTTATTGGCACAAAAAAGTACGATAGAAATTGAATTATTAAATAAAATTGTATTCCCGAATTGTACCTGACCCAAATAATGGGAATTTGTTGACGAAGATACATATATTAATATTGATTAATGTAAAAAGATGGTAACGCAGTGGTAAATGCCTTAGTTTCGTACAAACCGGGAGACTATCAAGGACCACTGAATTACTGTGATTAAGAATACTTACGGTCGTTATTATTAATCTATGCTATCGGGGTTGATAGCTTAATTAAGTACTTTTCTCCGTCACTAAACAACAAATGAAAGTAATGGCTAAATGTTGTAAAATATGCATTTTACGAAAAAAGTGTCAAAAACGTATGCACAATGAAAAGTAGAATGACCCACATGTTAAATATATAAATACAGTTCGATATGTTTTTGACTACAGTTTTTTAACATTTTACACTGTATTGACAAGTAAATTCATCACTATTTCTCTTAGCATTATCAGTGTTTATAACGTAAGTATACTTTGAATCCAACACCGCAAGGTAAGACACTGCTTGTTACCTTGTAGGTTTCGTGGTAAGTTTAACTTTACTGATTTTTTATCTGTTTCCAAATTTAGTACAAAATTAAAACGAAAGGCTACTTTAGTAATAGTTTAGTAGTATTATAATTTGTACACCATACTTTATCGCGTCTGTACCACTAATATTGGTACTACGAATGGTAAGTAGTCAAGTAACAATACGAGTATTAAGTTAATTTAATGACTTTCTCTAAAACAGACTAGAAAAGAAATGCATTTGATAGCGATGACGTAATTTTTATAGTATTACGGTACACTTATCATGTTCATTGACGAAGTGAAGTTCAACTAAAAATAAATTATCTTCTGAACGAGTACTAATAAACTGTACGTCTTGTGCCTTAACGCCGCCGTAGACCTTCTTTGAACTAGGAAATTTAATACTGCCTCTAATCTTTACATACGTTACTGTTTTATTTTTAGTGCACTAACGTAATACCTTTATACGAACGCTTTCTTCGTTCAAAGTATAAATAATACAACCAAGTTAAAGTTTATCTTTAATTTTAGTCTACCCGTAAATGTAGATATATTTACCTACCTGCTCCAAATTCTTGCTATAGATATGCTAAGGAGTCGACGGTTTTCAATGCAATAAAACGACAAAAAGAAAGAGAAAAGGTGTTCTAATCCAGGATTACGACCCCTTTTAACACATCAAAGATGACGATTACAATTAGCAGTACATATGTGATGTATGAGTGATGCGTTACTAATTTTAAATCTCTCATTCGCCGTCTTTCGAGAAAAATCCCTTATTTGTCTAAATATCCTTTTCTTTGGAGTTAACAACGTCTCTAACCTCTACACAAGCACGCATGCCTACTATGAAGTAAATTTGTAATCTCACAAATAATAATAAAACGAAGTATGAGGCTTTTTTCCTTGTCATTTGTGCATATTTTAGCTAGCAGTGTTTGATCTGAGAAAAGAGAAAGTAATTTTAAGTTAGCAATTTTTTTTTCATATTGAATATTACCAGTTAACCATAATCGCACTCGGTTAGTACTTCTACTGAGTAGCTCACGCTCATACGATGATATTAATCATATATCTAGCAAACTCGAAGCCGTCCTATTATCGTTATTTATATCCGCCAAAGTAAAATAACTATTTAATTTTTACACTATAAGATCACGGACAGCTTAATAGAGGATGACCTATCTTACACAAATGTGTAAGATACGTGTCTTCAAATATTTATTTAACGACACAACTTCAAAATCATAAATCTGAATTACACTCGATTTCTTATTACGATAACCTTTTAAAGCCCAGTTTACAGCGCAACTCGAATCAGCGTCTAAAGACAGGATTTAGACAAACCAACGAAGGCAATGGAGGTCGATTATTCATCTAGTATTTATAATGCGCAGGTCTACTTTTACGAGATCTCAAATTTTCTATAGATTCAAATTTTTATTGCACGTTACTTATTTTTCAACCCTTTAAAGTGAATTTTAAGGCAATTTGCAAAATATCGTTTAATATTAAGCAATTTTATTTTTGCTACTAAACACGAATAACTTGTCAAACTTTCGTGTTAACTACATGTCGTATTATGTACTTACAAAGTTACTAGAACTATTTTTTACACTACAACATGAAACATTGATCACAACGACGCCCAGTCCTGGCCAGTAACTGAAACTTTGCTACCATTAATGTCTCATAAAGCCTAAACTTAGACTTTAAAATAAATGATATTTGAGCAAGTAAAAGCTTGCTTGCTTATTTAACTCTGTTATTCCTTTAATTTTCTCACTACTCTCAAAACTGAAACTGAATTTTCAGTTGATGCATTTTGGACTATATGTGTAAATACCCGACAAGTATGAATGAACAGTTGACACAATGTTACTTTGACTGACGGCTTTAATTTAAAGCAAAATTAACACGCATTATATTTTGTCTATTAAGTCTGACTATCGAACATTAGCTGTCTTAAATATGGCACGGATCCAACCAATCCCAGCACATCACCACCATGTCGTCGCGACGTCCTCTTTATGTGTGTAAACTATACTATAGTTAACCAACTAGATATATATGGTCAAATACATATATATGACCACGAAAGCAAAATTAAGTAGAGGACGACGCGACGATAGAATAGGTATTAGGTGTGTTAGGTAAGATTGATTGTTCCTTACCTAACTCTTGAAAGTCGTGGTCACTTCTATCTGCTTCGCTGAATGCCTCGTATGCACCATCTAAGGGTGAAATGGGTTTATGATAACAACAGTCACTAAGTGCCTACAGCTAAGTATGGAACAAGTGATATGAATCGTCAGATATAATGGGTACGTTAGTCAGTCATGTACAATAAGCGTCTTCCAAATATGTTATGCCCTGACGCAATGCTCAGCACCATTGCATCTGTGCATATGTCCTTGTGGACCAATATCACCACGTTACGGGGATCACAATTCCTTGAGGAATGGTTCGTTATGTCCTTGTGGACCAACAACAACAAGTTTCCATTAATTTCTATTGGTTTGGGTGAGCTCATCTTATAAGGTCAGGAAGGCACCTTGCGCCGGGGGGTCCGGCGCTCCAGTTCGAGATACCCGGCGGCCGTCGCCGCCGCATCTCTATGCACAGGGGGGTCCTGCGCTCCAGGTCGGAATACCCGGCGGCCGAAGCCACCGCATTCCTATGCTCCGGGGGGTCCGGTGCTCCAGTGCGAAGTCGTAGTGTCTGAAGTCACTGTACCTCCTAGCACGGCGGGCACCGAGCACAAGTAGATACAGCAACCGCAGCCACCACACCTCTACTCTCAGGGAGATCCTGAGTTCCAATTCGGAGTACCCGGCAGCCGAAGCCACCGCACTCCTAAAGTATCCGACGCCCACCACTGATCTCCCCCGCACAGCTCAAAGCTCTGAGCGGGAAGTTACAGTAGCAACAGTCGTGCACCTCTAGAAGGTGAACTCTTGCTACCTTAAGTAAGATGGGCTCGGATGCGAATTCCACGACATAAATAACGTGGCCCAATTCCAGCATCAGCTTTGGCAGCTACTTATCTATGACAAGCAAGCTATGCAGCACAATGCACGGCTTGCCTTCATGGCAAGTTAACGAATAGTCATTGGAAACCATAATTAGGGTGTACGAATATGTATATAAGATTGGGACACATCAAGACATTGAGAACATTAAAATACAAAGCCATAAACACTTAGCTTTCTGGTAAACCAGCTGTGTGGTCACCGCCTCCACGCGCCATCGCCTTTCTCTTCTTCGATAACACTTTAACATTAACACGTCTACACTCGAGAACGATTGTCGGGCAAAAGGGCGCGCCGGTAGCGAAAATTATATTTAAATAATTCTACCTCCATTGTACAGGAAGAAATGAATGGATGAATGAATGTATTGCCAGACTCAATATAATTAAACCTTCGCGACACGATACGATCCGGTTTAAATCGGAATCGGATCGCGTTGTTCGCGACACACATTGCTATTTTTCAGCCCGCGCCTGTCTCTTGGCTTATACCAAATAATAGATAAAATGTTAGCTTTAAGCTTTTCGTCATATGGCAAAGTTAGTGGCAGTTGTAGCAGTAAAATACGGCTTTTCGTGAACAAGAGATTACCTTCGGCGAGATTATTCCTTACGACCCAAAGATGGATTTGAGAGCCACATAGACATTTTATATATTTTAGGGGGTTAGAAAAATCTAATGTCAGTCATAACTGACATTAGATTTTGTATGACTGAATAATAGGGCTGTCTAAAGCACATTAAATTTTTTCAAGATTCATAATTGTTTCAAAATTAGTATTATTTTTATTTTACATGTTTTTGCTTCGGACCGGTGTCAAAATAATAACATAAATCAATTCAGCATCCCCAATTTATACAAAAATTATACCAAACTTGGCGTAGCAGCATAACTGATGTAGATATCAAGATAAAGATGAGAGCCCCCCCTAAACCATTTAAGATTATTATGACTAAGTTAATATTGAGATCAGTTTCTAGTTAGCTTATATTATAGTACGTTTATTATATGTATCTATGCATTTAATTACATATCTATATTTAATATTTTGATGCTTGGTAACCTAATATTATTACATTTTGCTATTGAGTTCCTTCCTTATTATTATATATTTTATATAATAAGAAGGAAGACCCTGACCCTGACTATGAAGCAGGAGGTCCGGGGTTCGAATCCTGGTCAGGGCATTTTATGTGTGTTTATCACAGTTATTTGTTCCTGAGTTATGGATGTTTTCTATGTAATTTAGGATTTATATGTATATATCTATTATATATATCGTCACCCAGTACCCACAATACAAGCCTTATTGACTGAGACTTGGTTGATTTGGGTAAGATTGTCCCATACTATTTATATTTTATTTATTTTATTCATTTATATAATATCTTGAATTAATTTCTCATTTCCTTTGTTTTTAATCTTTTTATTCCAGTTTGCGTTGTTAATGATTTTGCTGGTTAGCGGCGATATAGCGTGCATCGTCCTTGTATACGTGAAGATTTCTTGGTTTGAAAAACATCTCAAGGACAACTCGAGCCTTAACAAGTTGTACTTCTCGGCCTTGGTAGGCGGAATTGGCGCTATCGAGGTAAGAGTTTGGATAAGGAGTTTAATATACTCGATCGTTGCGCCATCTATTGGTGGGCGGCGTGAGTCATGTTGAAGTGCAGTCGCATCATAGTATTGTGCACATTACGGCATTACTAGCGTCATCTGTTGGCGAGTAGTGGTGATGGAGTTGCAAATACTTGTTTTGACTGTAAAATTGATACAAGTCTTTATCGCTGTCTGTAATTTTCTACGAACAGTCGCCTAGCTACTATTATATGATAAGAAGCTTAATCTTAATGAATTTGCGTTGATTTCTTACAGAGCTCGTATGCGTTTTGGTCTCCATCAACAGATGGCATTATAGTTTTTATATTGTTACACCAAAAATGTGTTAAATTTTAGCTCAGTCGGATTCCATTAATTAAATGAAAAATAGTTTGCTAATTTTCATGACAACTTACGAAATCAATACGAACATTGAGTACGTTGAATAATTTTGTAACAGAATTAAACTAATTTACACTCCTTGATCACAATACATTAAACGTATCGCTACGGTTCTCGTAACTAAGGATGAACCACAGATCTAGTATAGTAAGATGGATTGACAACGATCAAAAGTGCGACGAAAACTGAAATGCAAGTGTGTGTGTAAATTGTCGATGCAGCGTAAAGAATAGTGATGCCAAATACAACAGGTCAATTATTTATCGATATTTGTCTTTCTTATCGATAAGTTGCAACGTTAAATTTATATTCATGTTTTACACTAAAGGGCATATTAAAATTCTATTAGACTAACGTATATTTAGGTAAAAAAACTAGGTAGCGGTCATTAGCGGCACATAAAAAAACACCTCTAACTAGGTAGCGGTCATTAGCGGCACATAAAAAACACTTCTATCTATGGCTGTGATATACGAGCCCCGATGCATATTAGATCGTCTAGTCACATTAAAAAATACGATATTTTTTTAAAGACTACAATTTAAATCCGGATTGACTTTGATGATTAAAGGAATACGCTACATACAAAGCCATTGAAAGCAATTTAATGTTGCGTTGTACAAAGTGTAATAATGTTATTTAATTTAGAGTAATTGTATCGTAAAGTTAACATTAAGCAAGCAAAAAATTACGTCTAGTTTATATTTTAGGCAAAATAGGTCGTCTATATAAGATAAAAACTGTTTTTTAAGAAGTTTAATATTTAATTATATTTCAAATTGAATATAGAATATTTTCTGTCATCTAAAATGACAGATGGCTATATAAAAACGCAATTGCAGTGCAAATTTTCATTACTTTATAATCATTATTCTATCGAGATGGTGTGAGGTAAACCAGTGACTAAAGAAGTGCGGAAAATTATAATTTCCTGTAACAATAACGGGAAATCTATTTACCAAATATCCAAGGAGATGTCGTTGCCACGATCTACAATTCAAACGATTATCGAGCATCACCGAAAACATGGAACAATGTCCTAATTAAATAAATCTGGCCGTCGACGAATAACCGCCAAGGCATAAAACAGGATGTTGAAGAAGATTATCAAGAAAAATCGTCGTGCAAGAGCAGGAGAACTTACCGTATTGTGGCGGGACGCTATTAAAAAAAACATTTCAGTCGATACCTGCAAGAGAGTAATGATGATGGGCTATAGTTTGTACACTGCTAAAGAGAAACCGTTACTTACTAAAAAACAAAAAACCAACAGATTGAAATTCGCTAATAAATACAAAAACTGGACTGTTAATCAGTGGCGAAAAATAATATGGCGTGATGAATCTAAATTTGAAGTCGCAGTTGGTGACGAACGAAGTAAAGTCATTCGGGAAAAAGGAGAGGCATTTCAAGAAGACTGCCTCAAGCGAAAGGTGAAGTTTCCAGCATCTTTAATGATTTGGGGCTGTATTTCGGCACAGGGCGTGGGCCGTCTGCAATTTATAGATGGAACCGTCAATGCCGAGAAATACCAAAGCATCCTGCAAGAGAGTTTGTTGCCGTCTATACGGCAGTTAAAATATAAAAATGCATTTACTTTTCAACAAGACGGTGCTGCATGCCATACCGCGAAGACAACGATGGCGTGGTTGAAGTCCAAAAAAATCCCTACCATGCCATGGCCGTCCAGCAGCCCGGACTTGTCTCCCATAGAAACTTTGTGATGGAAAATGAAGAAAAGGCTGCGAAAGGACCTTCTTCTTACCTGTGTCTGGAATGAAATAACCACCGAAGAGTGTAGAGAGTTGGTAGATTCAATGCCGCTCAGGATCAAAGCCGTTTTGGATGCAAAAGGTGATACCACCAAGTGGTAGACGGTCTATTATGCATCGGCTAAACCGAAGACGAACTTTTTTGCGAATATCTCATTTGGCAAAACAATGTTTTTTTATCACTGTGGAAAATTGTTATTTTTCAAATATTTCTATTATACTTGAGAAAATAAATTGTCCTACATTATGTATTCATCGTAGAGAAGACCTATATTTTTTACTGTTCTGATAAAATACCGGCAAGTTATTTTGATTTGACTGCCTCCTAGCCCCGTTGTTAGTGAACCTGCCTACGAAGCAAGAGGTCCGGGGTTCAAATCCTGGTAAGGGCATTTATTTGTGTGTTTATCACAGATATTTGTTCCTGAGTTATGGATGTTTTCTATGTATTTAAGTATTTATATATATCTATATATTATATACATCGTCGTCTAGTACCCACAACACAAGCCTTATTGAGCTTACCGTGGGGCTAGGTCGATTTGTGTAAGATTATCCCATAATATTTATTTTATTTATTTATTTCGGATTTTACACAAATATGATATTACGTTAAGTTTATAGAATTTTGTAGTTAAACCATCTTTAGGTACCCATATCTCTATTACCTCTGTTTGAGAATATCGTGTCAACAACCCCTATTCAGTTGCACATCATAGGGTAATGACTAGTCTGCCCATTTTCATTGCTATTTCGTGAAAAGACCGTGTAATCAAATTTATATTTGCTGGAACTTCAATGGGACATATTGAGATTCAGATTCACTGACAACTATATCCCAGGGACCATTAAGTCCAGATTGCGGCGTGTTTATCTCTAAGGCGAATGTGCTTTTTTATGGGTTGTTTGCTGTTTAAATATATTGTCATATTATGACACATTAAATTACTAGCTGTGCCCGCGGCTCCGCCCGCGTGGAATTTGGTCTTTGTCAGTAAGCGGCTAATTCACCCCCAAATATCAACATATTGCACACCAATCGATAGGTCTTTAAAAATGACATTGAGGTTTATCTGATAAATTTTTGATTTAGTCAATATTTACAGAAATAATCACCCCGAAAGTGTTAAAAATTGTGTCCTCTGACATCGCAGCCCAGGAGCTGTCGTCGAAAAGGACACCCACGTGTGGAGAGGGAAGTGCATGTAACCATGTCGGGCTTAGTTGAGTTGGAGCTGTGTCTGTCCAGTGTGTGTGTTTGTTTTTCGAATCGCGGCCCCGCAAAAGAACCAGAGCCACGTGCGCCGGGAGATCCCTCAATCTTTCCACAGCACACACACATAAATAAGATAGATTAGGGTACATCCACAAATGACGTCAAACAAATTTCATTATTTTATGACCCACTTTTGTCACGCTTAGTCACATTTTGTGTGAGGTGAGGGGTACACCTCTGAAGAGGGTCGAAAGTCTCTACATGGAAGATATTCTAAAAAAACTTGGCTGGGGATACTTAGAATCGATAACAGAACACGTCCAACAGTTTTTAGAATTTATGTCTATTTGTCTGTTTATTTGACCGCGCATCACGTGAAAACGGCTAAACGGATTTTGATGAAATTTTGTACAGAGGTATTTTGAGTCCCGGGAAAGTACATAGGATACTTTTCATCTCGAAAATCAACCCTGAAAAGGGGGTTAAAAGTTTGTATAGAGAATTTTAAACCGCTAAAACGTTTTAGATGGAAATTACTATGAAGATGGTTTAGCCTCGGAAAAGGACATACGATAGTTTTCATCTCGAAAATCAACCCTAGAGGAAGTGAAAAGGGGGTCGAAAGTTTGTATGGAGAATTTTTAACTGCTGAACCGATTTAGATGAAACCTGGTATGGAGATAGTGGAGTTTTGGGAAAGGAAATAGGATAGTTTTAATCCCTTCCCGAATATCAACCCTTAAGGAGGTGATAAGCGGGCAGCAAATTTGTATAGGGAATTTTAAACCGCTGAACTGATTAAGTTAAAATTTGACGGGAAAATACACAAGAAAATATTCATATTGTTGTATGGGGAATTATCAACCAATGAACCAATTTAGATGAAGTTTAGTATAAAATAGTTTTTTTTGCGTGAAATTTGGAATAGAATATAAATATTAATATGAATGAATACTTAAAATTACGTCTTATAAAATAGATTGAGATACAGTATTCAGTCGACACAAAATCAACATGCAAAATATTTACGACATACTGTTTGGATATTTAGATGATTATTCATTCTTCACGCAAAAACGGCTGGATGGATTTCGATAAAATATACCACAAATGTAGATTACGAGTATAACCCGGAAACAGATTAAAAATACTTTTAATGCCGGAATTTATTATCGCTTATTTTGCTGCCTACCCAGTTTTTTTGAGCTTTTTATTTAAAAATACAATAAAACCACCAGGCCACCAGACACTGTCAGGAGTAATGTCATTATTTCTCTACCCGTCCTTTTCTAACAATAAGTAAGTATATGAAGGATGAGAAGGACGCGTACAGATATAATGCCATTATTACTGATAGTAAAAAAAAGTTTTTTTTTTTACTTTTACATGTTCTTTAATTTTAGTAGAGTAGATGCTAAATATGATTAATTTTACTAGTTTTAATTAATTTAACTTTACACTTGACACCTATTTGATATTGAGAGATTTTTGAGAGAGAGAGATTTGAGATTGAGAGAACTTATTTCATTCGATACATAAAGTATTATTCATTTTCTGTGTTGTTTTTATATTACATATGATCTTCTAAACATCGCTGACATCCTGAATTTTTAGGTTAAAGTTAGGTTAGTACATTTTTTGCCTGCTAGACGAACTCATTTGCATTGGGGCTCGTAGGGACAGACTGACATGATAAACCTATAAGGATTCCATTTTTGCCATTTTGACTACGGAACTCTAAAAAGAGGATATAGATCGTGTCTTACAAATAAGTAAATGTAATAAATAAGCCCCTAAAATCGGGTATTACAGTTTAAATTTACTACTTATCGGTTGTCCGAAAAGAGAAGTGTCGTGGTTTCTATGGGAGCTCCTACATTCTACGACACTTCTCTTTCCGGACAGGCTCTATCATGCAAGATTCAAAACGGGTACAAAAATACAATAAGAACACAATTTAACATTCATTCTTAATGACATAATGTTTTATTTATACAATATTTATTTATTTATTATAATTCTTTCGAAACTATAACAGACATAGACATATATCGAACAGTTATCGATATAATTATGTCCTTACGATATTTTGTCAAACCCTAGTGTAGAATAACTATTTCGATTTTTACACAAAATAATCTTTAATATTAACTATTATTATAAAATATTCACATGCAGTAAAATAAACATTAATGTTTAATGGTATTAAACGGTTACTTACACGATTTATATGGCTAATTTGATAAAATATGGGTTCAAAAACATCGATCGGAATATCATATTTGCCTGTGAAACGAGTGATTGCCTAGGTTTTTCCTTTGAGTAGTTGTGCAATCCGGGACGCAACACGACACCATTCTTCTTTTGTTTCATTCCAGGTAAATGAACAGCGGATAATATTATATTTTTCAAGATTAAATATGAGCACTCACGACGCAGGTGTTTAAGTGTAAAGAGAGACGTCAAAAGTTGTCCTGCTAGGAGACTGATCATGTATCTCTTTCGCACTCGCGGAATGTTCATATAAGTGTTGGTTTCTCTTTTGCGCACTTCGTTTGTCTTTTAGCAAATCGTCATTTTAAGTCTGTGGGATGAACATACATTTATCGGGTCTTCTGGCCCAGTGCCGTGGAACAAGGACCATTCATGTACTCATTGGATATTCCGATCTCTAACCCAAAGTAGAAAGATACAATATTATATTTTTTAAAGTATATTCTGTGTAATGGCGTGCTTTTGTGTCGGAGGCCAGGACTCATTTTTAGTGGAGTACGGGAACGCCTTTTTAACCTATAAAAATGACATAAATTACAAGTCCGATTTTATTTTGTGACCTGTTAGAATACGTTAAGTACTAATAATAAAAAATATTTTCTAACAATTGTTAGCATTGCGCTAGGTATAATACATGTATTTGTTTGCTACACATAGAAAAGATTATGTAAGTTTTATTTTTCTCCACCAGGCTATCGCTTTTTACTATTGCAACATAACTTCACATTTTATAACGATTTTGTCAAGAGCATATGTCGTCTTAGCCATTGGTAATTCGTTTAGAATTCAAGGTCACTTATATTTTGACAAATTGTTTGCGATTATGCTCACATAATCTATAAAATGACACCAAACTGTTATAAAATGACAGATGGTGTTGAAATAGTTGAATGCAATAGTATGGTAAAGGAAAATATATCTTGTATAATCTTTTCTTGTTGTTATTAAAAAATATCTATAGGTATAATATTTCGCGCGACGTCAAAAACTGTTAGAAAATATTTTTTACTATAAGTAATCATATCATATTACTAGAAAATAAAATCGCACTTGTGAGTTATCGAAGCTCAAAACTGTTCGCGTACTGTATGTAGTATTTGGGTCGTTGCGCCAAATAAGTAAGTAAGTATATTCTGTTTAAGTTTGGTTTCTTTTCAGATAATGGCCTTGTTGTTCGGCTGTTTACTTGTAACCAAAATCAAGAAAATCAGAAAAGCAGAAAAATAAAAAAACTACAAAAATGCTCTTTCGCTTAACTTACTAATTTTACGGTTCAATGTGACTTAGGCTAACTGCATTCTTATGAATTACTAATTGTATTGTTTGTAAAAAGCACTGCGTCATCACCGGACATCTACTTCCCAAATCGTCTTAAAGTAAGGCTGTAAATTCTATCATACTTCCAATTTTTCAAGATTAATTAGTATTACCAGAATGCGTTAACCGCGGATTCAGCAGTAGACTTAACTTGAAGCATTTTATAAAATATATAACCATATTTCACTTACCTATTATCAATATATCAATCTCAAGTGCCTAATCCGCTTCAATATTATTCGTTTGGCATTAAAAATACTGGTTTGAAATTCTCTGTTTTATTTCAAGGACTGACCTTAGTCAAACTAATTTACCTTATCTGATATGAGAAATAATGTGCTGCATGAGAACCATTTTAAACTGCACTCATTTTATGCACTTACATTTATTTTACTTATAAATTCGTACCAGCACGGCTAGCACGTCTTGCAAGAGCGACTAAAGCCGCGAGTAGGGAAAACCTTCTCGCGCCTGTCAAAAATCTCGCTTTCCGGTAGCATAACATGCAACTGACGCGAAGAGAACTCTAAGTTGTGCTAAGGATTTTAGTTCAAAGTCGCGAGTCACTGTCATTTTATGACAGTGGCATTTGATCGCCAGTCTGTCGCTCCTTTCACGCGCAAGTTGTGCTGCCAACTAGCGACAACGCATGAAGTCGCGCAGATCTGTCTCTTGTCGTGCCAGTCGCGCGTAAGACGTGCTAGCCGTGCAGGGGGTGTCACTATGTCGCTCTCCATTATATCCGTTCTTTCCGATGCGCTTACCGTATTTGAGGGCTAACGAGGGAAGGGTTGGCACATCGCTTATCACCTTATGGGTGCGTTCGAGAATATGTGACGTTTTAAGTCATATGTCTAAATTATTTTTTATGGCAGTTAACGTCTTATTGACATCCGACAATGATGTGTACCTTTTATTGAAAACGTCACATATTATAATTTCAGCCAGTGATTAAGATGTCTCAAACCTGCACGGATATATGAAGTCCGTTGAAAACCTTATTTCATTTTTTTAAGAGCGCATGACAGCTAACGTTTTCATCAAATGTCAAATTCAGGAAGGAGAATCTTCTGTACTTGTACCATTACTTATTCTATGTTCTGACATAAACACTGCAAACGTCAGTACTTTTGCTGCGTCGCTGCGTGTGTCGTTTATAAGATTACTGTGCATGTGGGCAATAGTATTCTAGAATGGGAATCTCATCGCATCGTCACATTTTAGTTTTCGAGTGTATGACCCAATATTACATTATGTAAATTTGGTTCCCATTAGTCGAACATCAATCTAGCCGTCCAACCCTTTAGATTGAGCAATAGATTGCCTCTCAGATGATCCTTCATCGTACAATATTATCGAATATTAAGATGGTACAACCGTCAGCTTGTTCGTTTATTTATGTTTGTTGTCATCAACGTATATGCCGCAATTTTTTACAATAATATACGTAACCATAATGAGGCCTACTTTTGCATGTTTGTACATTTTGTTGGTGTTTGGATATGTCAAATCTATACAGTTTATGCTAAAAAGCCTCTATAGTTTAAGTAATTGGTGCCTTTTTTAAGAAAGGACACTTTACTCTCGATATATGCAGTAGTCATTGATAGAAAAGTCGGAATAATTTCTCCTTGAAAAATTGGAACAAAATAGTTAAAGCGGCAAACACGTCGAAAGGAACGAGTATAAATCGTAAATAAGATTAAGATAACAGCAATATTACGATATTTATTTGTAAAATATTGAGTGAACAAATAAAAGAAAACAATAGTTCATTATTAAATCTAATACAAACATTGAAAACATTGAAAAATTAAGCCCCGGCAAGGCGTACCGATGTACATAGGTTCAAGTCCTACTGGGTTGATATTTTTTTCAATGTTTGTATTTGATTTCATAAAAAACTATTGTATGAGTGGAATGCCCCACTTAAAAACATGGAACATAATTAAAAGAGAACAGGTTACACAAAACATAGGTAACATAAGTGTCACGAAATGATATCTTCTCAGCGTATTCATGAGACCATCCGGTGAAAATTTTACGTAACATCACCAAAAAATAGGCCCTAGAAATTATACTCTTTCCTATGTGAGGTCGTCTATTGTAAGATCTCGGGCACAGCGCAACAATGTCATCAATCTTATCCCAAGAGACCTCTTCTGTGGCCATCGGATCCATTATTATTTCACAAATAAATTGCTAAAAGTTCACACTATGTTGACCTACTATTGAAAATGGAATTAGAGTGAAAACGGGTTGGACTAAGAGCTGGCCACCTCAGATAGATATGGCACAATAATGAGAGCAATGAAACCTGTCTAGTTAGATTGCTTTACCATCCTTATTGCTAGATCCGGGCATCTGGCAGCTTTTAATGGGTGGAGGTCAGAGGTGGAGGACAAAGTTTTTCAGTTGGAAAAAAGTAATACCAAAATCGATAAAAACTGCCGAAGTTGTGTCATTTGTAGAGAACAGGGCCTATATTTTAACATTGGAAAAAATTGTGTATTATTGCGGAAACAAAAGCAGTAGACGACTAACTACGAATTGCATTATACATCATTTGGCACTACTTTCCCAAAACATAAACTTTTGGCTATGATATAATCTAATTAATTAGATAATTTCCCAGAATATTGCATCAAACCCAGAACTCTAGGATTAGTTTTATTCAAGTTATTTGCATTCTTTGACCTCCACCACTTTACAGCTGCCAGATGTCCGTATCTTGAAATAAACATAGTACTTATAGCAAACTAACTAGAGGGGTTTTGTTGCTCTCATTATTGTGTCATATCTGACGTGGCCAGCTCTCCGTCTACATAGGTTACTTTATATGGAAAACTCCTCAATCATCCCCCTCCTAGGGTTTGTTCCGGCTTTTGTGGGCTCGCTTGGCAACCTAATCCTTTGAATTGGCGTGGGAACTAGTTTTTATGAAAGCGACTGCCATCTGACCTTCCAACCCAGTGGGGAAACGAGGCCTTACTGGGATTAGGTCCAAATTCCAAAAATATGTTTCGATATTGATATAACACCGGTCTCGATAGGTCTTGCTCGCAGTTTGACGCAATAAGAACTGACACTAAAAATCACTTGAGTCCAATCAAGACTGTATTCCCTGTCCATTCGTATTGTTTCTAAATCATGTTTTTCTCAACACAAATTTAAATTTAAAATATCACAAAAGGCCTGGATACTATATACTCGTATTTCCTTTTATCAATAAATACCACAAAACAATATTACCGACCTCATTAAGTAAGCATAAGATATATCGAAAACAAATATTTGCAAAACTCATAATCTGTCCCATCAAGGTTTCGCCACGAATCGCAGGATTTTCTATCCCTTCCAACAGCGTGTGTCAGAAAAAGATAAAAATAAACAGAGGGTAAGTGCTATTAAGTAAAGGAAAGATTTTTGGGAATTAGAAAGGAGATCTGAAGAGGTCCTTTGAACGTTTTTGCGTTAAATTGGTGGGTAATTAAAGTAATTAGATGACCTCGCCTGATTTGCCTGAACTTATTTAATATATGTTAATTGTTCTATTTTATTCCTCGCTACAACCTTGGCCCATATATTTGGGGGAATATAACTGCGTTACTTTCTTTTGTGATATTATTGAAAAAGAGATGCTACACGGATATTTCGACAAATAAAGCCGAATGTGTAGCTGAGGTAGTGAGTTAATAGGTATAGCAATATTATTAGCATCAATTACGTAACAAATGCTTGATCTAAAATAAAAATAATGTTTTGCTGCCCTTTCCGCGATTGGCTATGGCACTTTACTAACATGATTAAATCAAAAAGAAATATCAAATAATTCAAATGATAATCGTTTGAGATCAAGATGGCTGCGGCGTCTTCACAATAGTTTTTTTTGTTTTTGCTCATTTACGTAGTTCAGTGTGTAATATTGATAGCTTATTGTGCGGTGACCTAACGAACAAGTGTGCAGCTAATGAAATATTAGTTTCAAAACGCGCGTAACCACCCTTTAGTTGACAAACGGTTTCCCGGGGTCTCGGCCACGTATTTGTAAAGAGGCTATCACCTTACAATCAGCAAGGCCTCAACCCAACAACGTTGCTTCTATTTTATTAAAAATTAATAAAATCAAAATAAGGTACACGACATTGGCAGAATTCACCTCGGTAAACCGGCCAGGAGTAAAAGCTATTAAAACAAAAACAAAAACAAATAAATGATTTATGAAAACCCGAAATTAGGTAAATACAAGACAAATGTCGCTATAAATAACATAAATACGACACCACAGTCTACTGATAAACTTTCTCGCTCATGTCTTATTCAGTAGTAAGTAGGTACTTATAAGTTTCACGTTCATTGCGGCGTCAGCGTTGGGTCGATTCGACCCTCTGCAAGTATGCTTAATTGCGAGGCTAACTACGTAATTGCCTCACCGAAATTGGTAGAATCATAATGGTGGAAATGGGGAAACCTGATATAAAATAAAGCAGGTATAGTAATTTTGTTGCCAAGCCAGATATCATTTGGAAACCTTTTTGTTCATGAGCTGTATTAGGATAACGGAGGAGTTTATTAGATAGTTGACAGTCAGGCCACCGGTGTTCTATGGACACCAGGCTGTTGGTACCAACAAAATCCTAAATCAAACGGCAATAGTACGGGCGGCGACCTTGACCTGCTACGTTACGTGATACAAAGATAAGCTCCATGGCACATGTTCATAAAAGTGATGCAGAGTTAAAAAAAAATAATTAGTACCACTTCCAATGTAAAAAATACATGGTGAAATTTTTATGTAGGTACAGAAAAACCTAGTCTACCAGTTCCTGCATGGCCGGAAGTGCCCGGAGACTGGTTCAAAAGTGACGTAAATTTGGAGTCAAAGTTACTACAACGTTTTGTTGACCTAAGTATAACGCACCGCCACTGGTACAGTCACCGGCAATAGAATCTTACTATATGAAGGCCGCAAAAACATGTGACACGCTCTTATTTGTAGGGCCATAAGAGCGTGTCATATATTTTTGCGGCCTTCATGTAGGAAGATACTATTGCCGGTGACTGTACCAGTGGCGGTGCGTTGTACTTAGGGCAACAAACGTTGCCGTTTGAACAGTCAGCTGCAGAGAAAAAGACCCCAAACAAACTTTGTATGCAGCGTGGGCCTTTTTCTCTGCAGCTGACCGTACCAGTGGCGGTGCGTTAAATTTATTCTTAGGGAAGCCGGAGCTATTTTAGCTTTCCTTTTCTTCAGGAGTCGTGGGAAAAGTACTCGACTGGCTGATAAATTAGGCAAGCCGATGGGAATTGAGTTCTTTCGATGCTCCGCCACTACTTTTACTTGGTAGGTGAAAATTCACAAAACATATAACGGCCTTGAAAGATCCTCTTTGGAATAACCACAAAACAGCCTGACCTTTTATCACCGTATAATTACAACGAGTCTAAAGGCCAACTACTTTTGGTTATTTTTTACACAACAAAAGTTTTTAAGAATTAAGGCACTTCGTTAAAGAAAACATGAACAATTCGACAAGTAATCTCGCTGCGCAAATGAGGAGAAAATTGGTAAAGAATGAGAGCGGCCATCTTTGTCGGCCCTACCTTGCCTTGTTAGGTCTGATTTCAAACAGGAATATGTTTTTTATTTTAGTTTGTGTACAACTGTACTGTGTGAGAAGAACGACCGATAATGGAAGAGTTAACGACACAATACAATACAGCGTCGCACATCAATACCAACAGATGGCGACACAATTTTAACTTTTCTTCCTGCAAGTGCTACTTGTATGGTGCGCCCATACATACGCTTATGGAGTTTCGAATGTCAGTTGCATATATACAAAGTCGGACTTCGGTCCTCTGACACAACACCCGCCTGGAGAGAGATCTCTCTATTACCCTAAACTAAATGTCTCTATCGAAAGTGAAGTGTCGTAGAATGTATGAGCTCCCATATAAACCACAACACTTCGAAAAGTACGAGTTACTGGGGTAAATAATAAGACAGAAGTCGGTTGAATACTGAACCCTTCATTGAGGGAAAGCTGAGGTTTTATAGTGGACTAGCTGTGCCCGCGGCTCCGCCCGCGTGGAATTCGGTCTGTGTCAGTAAGCGGCTAATTCCTCTCCCGCTACCCTGGAGGCGGAACTTGAAGTAAAGTTGACAGATGACGCTAGAGGACAGTAGTCCTAATAAAATATTTTACAATTACCACTTAATGAAACTAACTACACTCAAAAATGAATACCTTTTTTTAGGCATGATTTAAACGACATAGAGTAGTAGGTGTATATCGGACGATACAGGACCACTTTTGTATTTATACGTTCATGTCCACGGCAAATATCATCCAAATCGATCCTCCCGTCAAATCAGTCTAAGCATGAAAGGTAAGAACAGGCGCTGTTGAAATTTGGGGGGGGGGGGGGGCGGTTTACAAATGCAGAAATGATTTTTTCCTATTTGAGGTGCACTTGGAGGGGGGAGGGGGTCCATGACCCATGCAAGTTTAACTCAAGTGTATTGGCTACCCCCCCCCCCCCCTTTTAGACGTTGAATTTGAGCATGATGAGATGAGAACCGGCCAAGAGCATGTCGGGCGATGCTCAGTGTAGTTTCGTAGAGGCCACCCTGTTACAAAACATCCGTTCAAAAGGTCGTTTATTAAGGGATATTTGATAGATAGATAGATAAACACTTTATTATTTGGCGACGCTTACGTCATTTTACTATTCGGCACTTCCTTTCACTATGCGTTTTTGACTGATAATTCAAAAACGGCTGAACCGATTTTATTCAATATAGTTTTTATTGAAAGTTCTTATCAGGCCTCACCAAATTTCAGCTTTCTAGTGCGAACGGTAACTGAGCTAGACCGCGGACAGACGGACACGGACATGGCGAAACTATAAGGGTTCCTAGTTGACTACGGAACCCTAAAAAGAGATAAATAGTAGTTTATGTAACTGTTACGTAATAAGGCCTAATTATGTACAGAAGCATACACTGCTTTAGCTGCTAGGAACGAAGTTATGTTATTTCATTTTTGAATTTTTTTTGGGATTTTTTTTTTGTATTTTTTTGAAATTGTTGAAATTTTATCTGAAATTTTTGAAATATTTGCCATTTTTTACTTTTAGGTTCCCGACTTTTTTCAGTTTTTCACTTTTATCACTTTGTCACTTCTCACTTTAACTTTTCACTACACTTCATTCACTTCACTTTATTCTATTTTATATATTTTTTATTTCATTCCATTTTACATGTTTCTCAATCGTATGGGTGTCGCGTTTTAGTGACGTGACGCTTTTTCGTGACGGTCACGTGATTTTTTTTCGCCTAGCCTCCCATCCGCGAACCGTCCGATAAGGAACTTCGTTCCAAAACTACCACCGGTTCTAACCCCACACCTCTGGCCCAAGAAGTATTATGACATTTATGACCGAAAAGAAACTCGACGGGACTTATTTTTTTCAAAACAGTAAGTAATACATTATTAGATCTTAAAGATACAAAATAATGCGTAGTTCTTCAAGAAGACATATCAAAACAGCTTGAGAGACAGATAATGTACCCATTGTTTAATTATAAAGAAAAATAAATCCTAATCTGACTGCTTCACAAAACGTTTGATATGTTTTCCTACCTAAACGGTGTCCTATAAATGTTAGATGATTTTGTAGTAGTTTTTTGGTTTGGGCCATGCATCTTTGTCCGTCATATATAGTCCTCGAACCTGGAATAATCCTTTGACATTCATGACATTTTCAAATATTTCTTAAGAGCGGGTAAAGGTAAATTTAAAGCATCGACGGGTATGTTATAAATATGAACACCTTGACCAAAAAATTACAAATTATTTCAATACCAAATTTCATCTAAATACGTACAGCGGTTATTGGTTGTTTCTTCCCCATGTAAACTTTCACCCCTTTTGCATCCGCTTAAGGGATAATTTCCGAGATAAAACTATTTTATTTCCTTTTCCAGAGCTCAAATTATCTCCATACCAAATTTTATCTAAATCGATTCTGCGGTTAATAATTCCCTATACAAATTTCCAACTCCCTTTTCATCCCTTTAGGGTTGATTTTGGGGTAAAAACTATCCTTTGTCCTTTCTCGAGACCCATACTATCTCCATACACATTTCCATCTAAATCAGTTCAGCGGTAAAAAATTCGTCATACCAACTTCCAACCCCCTTTTCACCCCCACAAGGGTTTGAAAACTATCCTATGACGTTTCTCGAGACTCAAATTATCTCCATACTCATTTCTATCTAAATCGTTTCAGCGGTTAAAAATTCTCCATACAAACTTTCAACCCCATTTTCACCCCCACCAGGGTTGATTTTCGGGATTAAAACTATATATTATCCTTTCCCGGGACTCAAACTATCTCTATGCAAAATTTCATCAAAATCCGTTCAGCCGTTTTCACGTGATGCGCGGTCAAATAAACAGACAAACAGATAAACAGACAAACAGACAAAAATTCTAAAAATTGTTGTAACGTGTTCTGTTATCGATTCTAAGTATCCCCAGCCAACTTTTTTTCGATTATCTTCCATGTACAGACTTTCGACCCTCTTCAGCTTTATTATATGTATAGATGATTACGTGCGTGACGTTTATATTGACATTTAAACCATATTGGTATATTTACGACACGATCGAGTACTTGGTTCGAGACACAGTATAGAACAATAAATGAGCCATTTTGCAATGTCTGCATTTTGTCCTTATGTAAGCTTCTTTGTGATACTTGTCACTTTATTTTAATGAGTACACGGCGCATTTTAGCGCATCTGGTCGGCCGACCCTATTACAATATTTTTATTTATTAAGGATACAGAATAAATATTTAATATCGCGCGTTTGTACATATTAATATGTACTATCAGACTGTGTTTTAACACATCGGAACACTACATCTTTCCGTGCGCCCATGGACCTGGGCAATTGAGAACTCGCTCGAATTGTTTGGTTCCAAGGGTTAGCGTCTGCTTTGTATCCTGGTGTACTCAGCTTACTTTTAATTCTTCCACGGGCTACCGAGTAGTGCGTGAAGGAAAGAGGAATGCAAGGAAACCCATTACTTTGTAAACTTAAAGCATATAAGGGTCACAATAACTTTTAGGTGATCAGGCTAATTGTTGGGTGCGACACTTACCTGTTTTAGCTTTTTTTTTCACGCTATACATCCCTTAATTATTCTTAATATAATAATATCCCTATTTTATGTCATGTCATGTAGAACTCATAGTAATTTAAAAAAAGAATCTTGTCCAATTATTATGTTAACTTGTACAGTCAACTACAAAGAGATGTATCCATGTTAGTCTAACAAAATGTAGGAACTTTTAGTATGCCAAAATGATTTACCCTTGTTTCATGACATTTTCAGTATCCACCAAATATTACACTGTCATCGATTCGTTTAAAGTGCTATTATTACATATCCAACCAAGTTTCCTATGAATGTACTCCTGCAACCTTCATTTATTATCTATCAACATGTTATGACAAATATAAGTCATATTTCAATATTCTAAAGAAATGTAATCTTTTTGAATAGTTTGCCAGACGCCAACAAAGAAGTATTATTTCTCCAATAACCTGAGATAGATGTATGCAATGACAAGTCTGCACTGCTTTCGTGAGTTGTCAGTGTCAGTCAGTCGTCAGAGCGATCATTTTAATCGCACATAGGTCAAATCTTCTTTATATTATAACAGATTACCTAGGCACATAGTCCAAGAGAGATACGCTTTTTCAACGTAATTTATAATATAATAGGTAACGATTACTTTATTTATATCGTTTTACAAGTTTATTCTTAGATGAGAGAATGAAAAAGCAACGGAAAGCTTGCAAGCTTTCTATTCGGAAGTAAATATTTTACAAAATGTACATATGAAGTACGAGTAAGGTACCGGCGCCTTGTAAGGTAAATACTTAAATGAATAAAAAAAATACTGAAATCAAATTGTATTAAAATACCTATTCCTTATTAATTTGTGAATAAAATCAACATAAAAATCAACAAGAAAATCAAATTTTTTAGAGAAAATAATCATTTTAAAAACCTGGAATGTGGACTTTTTTAGGAACATAGGCACTTATTATGGTCCAATTTTAAACACGTAATTTCTTAAGTTTTTTTAACAAAAAATATGTTTACATATTAAACTTAATGTATAATATGAGTTTCTTAGGTAATCAGTCTCTTACGATATATGTCTTAGTCATTATTGGACGGTGGACCATCTTGGGTTTAGCAAAACTTAATCTACCAAAATAAAAAACAAAATTCTCTTTTAAAAATATATGAACAACGTTTCTCCTCTGCTTATTCTAATATTTGTTTAAATATAAACAAAGAATAAGATTACAAATTATAAACTTTTTTTTACACTTATTAGGGGTATAAAAAACAAGTGAAACGGGAACGAAAATTACTAAACTTATCGTCCGTAAACCGACTGTACAGACCACAGTTTTTTTTAGATTCTGCTACTAATTCTATTACGATATTAATAAAAAAATATTTAAATGGCCCATCGTCATTGTATGATTTTTAAAACTATGATATTCAATCCTAATAAGGTTCATCTCATCGGGCCTTCTTGGGAGCCCGCGTGCTGGGCTTTTATAGGCACTTTTCTCGGCAGCGAGGAGTATTTCTATAAAATGAAAATAAACAAAAAATATAGGTAAACAAAACGTACCGTCATAGGAACGCCCTTGAAGCTAGGTAACTTTGTATTGAAAAGAAATAAGAAAAAAGATTTTTTTAAGAAATATTTAGTTTGTGAGGACTGATTGTGAGGTTATAAACCGTAAGCAATTTTCGACATGGCTGACAAACTGTCAACCGCTACAAAGATGGCGGCTTCCACCATATGATATGAACTTGCAGTTATGTCTATGGCACTAACCGAACATGGGCGCGAAATTTAAATTCATTCGGTTGTAAGTATAAAATTTTGAAAGCGGGCCATCTTAAGAACCGGGCCATCTTTGGTGCAGGTACCTTATTCGATTTGTTTGTATGAGTTAGATGCATTTATAAAGATCGTTTGAAATGTAGCTACGATGTTTAAGGAAATTATGAATAACAGTTTGTTCACGTCTTAAATTTTGTAGGAGTTTGTGCCAGCATATGACTAACATTATTAAAAAGCCTTAGAAATGAATTTTATTACTTTTATCCAAATGCCTTCACACACTTCTACATTTGCAATATTAGTAGGAAGTAGGATTTCAAAATTTGACATTTTTTTCATACAAATGAAAACAAGATGACTATGGAGTGTAATGAGAATTGTAAGTCGTAATACATGGATTATTTATTATAACTTTCAAATAAAGAAGATTTTTTTGTTTTCAAATTTGGAAATGTTTTGTTTGGATTCTGTTCTGAATTTAAAGATATTGGTTACATTTCTTTGTAACATTAGGAGTTTACCTTCATTTGTCAAAACATATGGATACATTAATAAAGAGGTTTGTAAGTGTAAATTAAGAGGAAACGTAGTGGGATACATCATTATTGCATATTAAACGAGTCAATGATAATGTAAGATTTGGTGGATACTGAAAATGTCACAAAGCAAGGGTAAATAATTTTGGCATTCTAAAATTTCCTACATTTTGTAAGACTAACATGGATACATCTCTTTGTAGTTGACTGTACTGTCAATTTATTTTGGAACACCATCCGGAAATAAAATGTTTTCGTTTTTGGTTGGAAAAACGAATTGCGACTGAGAAATTAAGAATTATTAGAGTTTAGAAAAATGTATTACTATTTTTTTTATGAGTTTGAAGTTGACTAACCATTTTGTTTATTTTTGCTAACTATTGCTAAGCTATACCTACCTACGTAAAGGAAATACGCATTACATTTCTAGGTTCTGCTACGGATGACCAAGACACTTGACCAATAATGTTTTTAAAATATATATATTTTTTTTTTAACAACATCAATATGGTGAAATGTACATGTAAACCACACCACAAATACACTATACATTTTAATCATTGTTGCGTATAGTTCTATTGCGTCAATTAATTGCTTAGTGACGTCTTCAGAACCATCCATAACTGGTAATAATGACACCGCGGCCTTCAACTCAAAATTATCCCTGGAAGGCAGTTTTACGTTTCCCTCTTCTTGTACTTGTAATAATATGTAATAATTTTATTATAAATTTCCTCTATTTTTATGTGATAAGATTGTATTAATTCACTGTCGTCCAAAGATATTTCTGATGTTTCTACCTTCTTACTGGTTTGTTCTAAATATTGTTCGTATTGGTTATATAATTGCTCCTACTCTAGTTTATCTTGACCAATTTTTTCTTTCCTGCGTTTAGGTCCTAGCTTCCTAATATCCTCTTGTAATTTTCTTAATTCTTCATATAATGTTACAATTTCGGTCATAATTCATGCTAAGTTAGGTTAAGTATATGATAATATCAGTTTTGATTAAATTATAATTAAATGTAAATAATACCGTGATCCATATTCTTCCGATGGGCTGGATAGGGCTGGGTTTCCGGGGTGCGGCCTCCACTGGTGAAGTTGACATCCCGCGAAGATCTGGTTCAGACGGCGGTTGGCTTACGCATCGCCACTGCTACTGCTTGTCGCTCGATTTTCCTCGTAAGACATTTGTGAATCTTCTTCCAAACAACGTAGATTAAGATGATTGCTATCTGCACTAGCACTGTTGTGGTCACGTAGATTACTACTGTGTTGCTGTCAGCCTGGGTGGTTCTTGCACTGCTGGAGGCTCCGTTCTGGGCTATGATTATTTCTTCTTTTCTGCCTTCTTTCGCGCACTGGCTGCCCATGATCGTACTTCGCAGGTCCTGGACTGCTCTGGTGACAATTATAGTAGGGCTACCTTGAGCAGCTCGACTGTCACGGACGCCATGAAAAGTACGAGTTACTGGGGTAAATAATAAGACAGAAGTCGGTTGAATACTGAACCCTTTATTGAGGGAAAGCTGCGGTTTTATAGTGGATGATTACGTGCGTGACGTTTATGTTGACATTTAAACCATATTGGTATATTTACATTAAAATAAACTAGCTTTTTCCCGCGGCTTCGCCCGCGTAGTATAAGTACTCAAAAAGGAGGTTCTCAGTTAGACTGGTATGTTTGTATGTACCACATTTTCCCCTTTTAGGGGTTGAATTTTCAAAAAACCTGAAACACGTGTTTACTCATTTATCGTTAGGAATACTCCTGTGAAGTTTCGAATAAAATAGTCTAACAAATCTTGTTTCGTCATACAAACTTTGGACCTCCATTTTACCGCCTTAGGGGATTAATTTTGAAAAAACCTTTCTTAGTGCACCTCTAGACCATATAAGGAACCTACGTGCCAAATTTGGAATCTCTAGAACCAGCGGTTTGGGCTGTGCGTTGATATGTCAGTCAGTCAGTCAATCAGTCAGTCAGTCAGTTAGTTTCTTCTTTTATATATTTAGATGTTATTTAAAAAATAAATGTTGTTGGGATTATTCGGATCGTAACCCGATATCCTATATTAAATTATTCTAATATCATGTTACATTCGTCAAGCGCCTACGTCATGTCCACAGTACACTTCTCTTTCCGAACAATGTCTACAATTTTGTGCCTGTATTTACTGATGTGAAAGTTGCGGAAAGTTTCAAAAAAATTGGAAAAGAAAGTCCCCGGAAATTTCTAAAAACTTTCAGAAGAAATATAAGAAATTTAAACTTTAGAAACAAAGTTTCAATAGGGATGAATTTTGTAATAAAGTTAAGTTGAATGGATGTAAAATGATAAATATATCCTAATAAAGTAAAATTTAAAAAAATCTGTTGTAATAGTTCAAAGATACGAGACTTCAAAATTCAAAAATTTTACGATTTTTAAAAAGTATGAAGTTCAAAAAAACGAAGACAACATTCGATTTCATACATGTTATCGTAAAATAAATTGTATAGCAACCATATACATAAACGAAATATTCTACCGTCAAAATAACAATTTCATAATTTTTCCATACTTTAAACAGGGCGACTATGCAACCGTGACGTCACTGCTGCATATCATTTTGTTAGGAGCGTTTTGAAAAACAAAAGCGAGTGACAGATTTTGAATCTAATTTCTGACTTTTGTGTTGCTTTGACGCAATTAGCCCCATATAGATATTTGATCCTTACAACAAAACGAACCGATTGATACCATACATGAAATACATTCATCATGCCTATTCCCATACAAAATTATTAGAATTTCCCGAACTTTTCCTATGTGAAATATTCTGCAAATTTGGAAAGTTTCCGTCGGTACACCAGTACCTATATGTACCTACTACCTACTCAATTACTGTAATACCCAGCATTAATGTATTAAACAACGCACGAATATTTATTAAAGAGGTTTTGTAATCCATTATCCAAATGATAATATTTACCAACAATTATTACGAGTACCCATTTTATTACACAGTATTTGAATATAATAAATATTGGTAAATAGTAATAATCATCATCATCATATCAGCCGAAAGACGTCCACTGCTGAACATAGGCCTCCCCCAAAGTCCTGTTAAATAATAAGGATAATAAAAGGGGGTAAGTATATAAAACAAGAGATGAGCTTATTCACTTTAGGTCACCGGTATCAACTTTTATCCTGAAAACTCACCCGGACTTGGTTTCATTTCACTTGCATATATTTAAGACATGGATTTTTTTATTTTTTCTTTATTTTCACAAAAAGAGATACATTTAATCAATTTCACCTATCTGCCAAACTGTACCCTACACCATTGTACTATTAATTTATACAATGACAATGCCTATACAAAATCGCGTTCCCTTATTTCAGGCTAAAGCACTAGCGTCATCTATCGGTCACCACATTGGATATATTCCTATTTCAAACGGAAAACTTGTTAAGAAAAACACTTTCTTATATGTATGAATTGATAAAATATCTTTTTTTTTACTTTTGTTTTTAATAGCGTCAGCGGCTAACTCACCTTCATGTAGTTAGTCTTATCAAATTAATTAGAAAAAAGCTAGACGATGTAATTCAAGTAAGATAGACGGTGAAATAAAAGCTTAGAAAATTGTGTTATACATTTCAACAGGTTTTAATCATAATATTATGTGTTACAACGTTACAATACCGCTCATTTGTCAAACCGCCAGCCATTACCGTGGTGGAATATTTTCGAAACAATACCTGTATTGTTCGCTTTTAAGACTCGTCATGCTGTTATACGCATTTTTTATTAAATTTGCGGTTTTCTGTGACGTCATGCGTTTAAATAAAGTAGGTGTGACGGGATAAGGGGAATGCGTATATGTATAAACATGTCAATTTATTTGATGCCACCGCTTAAGAAAAAGTTCGAATTACTTGTAATTCGAGAACAATAGGTACGTGTTGTTGTTAAACCTCATTATTATTACCCAACTGCCGAAAGAAAGGAGGGTTATTACACAAAATGGAAAAATAATAGTACATTGAAATCTACTACATAAACAACTAATAAAAAGTACTAGTTGTTTATGTACTTTTCTAGATGGAAAACTATTTCCATTTATATTATTATGACTCGCCGCGAGGTGGCAACGTTATGCCTACTTTCTGCAGCGACGTTCTCTGAATAAACGTAACAGATATAAAAAGAAACAATCTAGAGAGAGTGACTGTTTTACCCTTAGATAATTCAACGAACCGGAGCGGCCATTGACAGTGGTCATATTTATTGTATGGATTGACGTTTATCTGACGTGGCTATTTGTACGTTACATACGGATAGCCATACATTTGACGTTCCTCTCCCCCGCAAAAATCGGCAGACTTGTAAATATAGAAAGTGACAGACATGGTTGCTTCGGTTGGTTGAATTCTCTAAGGTTTTACTCGTTGTAATTTTTTTTAAATATGGAAAACCGTGTAAATTTTGAGTGCGTGGTTTTTTATGCTCAACGCATTGCATGCAAGCACAACTTAAGTGCTGTGACGTGCGGTATATATCATTAAAATAGTTTATCTTTAGGTATTTAACCACCAGAAATAACGTAAAATTAAATAATTCGCCTTAAAAATAATACATTTCTAGTTTGATTTCGATATTTGTATTAATTTTGATAAAAATGTATAATTACACGCCAATATTTCAGCAGAGGGGTACTCTATTCAGCTCCACTTGGAAAAACAGTTTGAATTTTAAATGTATTTATTGCACCAGAATACGATATTACCAATTGAATGAGTTTTCTAATAGCTGTTACAACCCGGCTCTTATGTGTTCACAGATCACATTCACCCGTTTAGGAAGGTCCCTAAAGAGGTGGATCCTGGGAATTAAAGCTTTCAAAGTCCACAAAAGTAATATAATATGGCATTCTACTACCAATAACACGTTAACGAAGACACGTGCGAAAGAGCACGTGTCAATTGTAGACTCTACAGTTAAAGTTTGTAGTTTACCCTTACTAATGAACCCCGGTTCATCTCGTGTTGTTGTGTTGTGAGTGAATGCTTTTATAAAACCAGGGTTAAGTGAACTCGAGACTTGTAGCAACTATATGTATGTGTATGTGTTTATGTAAGTTGACTACTTACCCTTAAGGATGGTGGACGGGTAATAATAAGGAAGTAAGGGATCTTGAGCCATCATTTTTACTACAAATGGGCCCAATAAGACCAAATGTTTTTAGATAAATTTTATCCTGAATAATAATCCTATCGATTAGTATAATATAATAGCGAGTGTTTTTTTAAGTTGAGTGTTAATTTTAGTTCGTTCAAGTCCCGGGCGAGGCAAGCAGTTTTGTTTCTTTTTAAAAATAAAGAAATGTCTCCTTTAAGTAAAATGAGCCAACTTTAGGATTTAAGGTAGGTGCCCTTCAGGGCCCGACTTATTTTTCCACACTGTATATACAGACCCCACTTACACTAGATATGCAGCCAGCGATCGTTAAGCGATGGCAACAGCGCTGACCTTCGCAAATAGTTCCCCTGTCCAATCTGGCTGTCCATTTGTATTCCTTCAACTTAAGATTGAGAAGTTCTGGACTTGGACGAACTTCGGGAAACAGATTTACTAAGGAATGGATCGCACACCAGAATTCGCACTATGAAGCGGTGTAACTTTAATTTGTTAATAATAATAATGATAATATAGGTGGCAAGTTGCTTATATGTTTAAAGTCCAGTGACACCTCTCTATCTCTACGCACAGCCTCCGCACCGGTGTTGCCCTTGAGCCAACTTTGATGTCACTTTTTATGGGGGCCCTTCTTGCGGAGGGCAAGTCACCGTCTGCTGGAATTAAAATTGGATACCGTTTTATTAGGCAGGCGTCCGGTTGTTCATCCAATAGCCCAGTAGTTAGTCCATACTCTTCACCCAATTTTCAGTACATTTTAGACTCCATTAACTGTCAATAGGCTTTACACCTGGCGGGTGCTGTCTCTGCGTGCGTCCCATGACACGGGCAGGGGCAGCATCCGCTTAGTGTTCCCCTTAGTACCTTGTATGTACTTATATGTAAATAGTTTCTTTCAATTTATTGTGCGTGTGCAATTTTTTTTCTTTCTTATTGATTTGTCACTAATATTAATAATTATCTTTCAGATGATAGAAAAATACATGTTTGTTTACATTCCCGCCCCGAAATCAGTCTGTATGTATCTAATATTCATATTTTAATTTGAGCCCATATCTAATTAAGTAAGAAAATTATAAATTAAAATTGCCTCCATCGCTACCATACCATGCTGAAATGAGCAATTTTTCTTACGGAGAAACGTATTAATTAGCCTATTACGTTATGAAAACATAATTAAAATCCTTCATTAGCAGCAGTTTTCAATTAAAAAGCCTATGAGAAAAAGACACACAGAAAAAACCGAATTGTTAAAAGCGAAGAAATGTAACCTATAAATAATCGTATACTCGTACTTTTGAATGGCGACCTCAGCTTAGTCTGAGTCTGACCCTACCCTATTCTGTTCCTATAAGAATAGTAAAAGTATTGTTAAGACTGTCTCATAATCATAATATCAATATAGTTATTTGTTTAAAAACTCGAAGTGGATAATCTAGAAAAGGAAGTATGTAAATAAAGTCCGCCGCGACGCGATGCCGGAATATCTTTTTTCCCAAATGTTTATTCAGAAACAAAACATTCCTATTCTTGTTATTCGAAATCACCTTTTTCTGTCCTAATATGAATTATAACAAGATTTATTTAAGGTATTTTTTATATATTTAATTCTCTCCGATTCAATCGAATGTTCATGGGTAACCTCGTGCTCGGGTTGTGCGACGCACTTAACTACCTATTTATATTAAAGTTTAATTGGTATTATACTTAGCTTTTCTCAATATACCTGTCCCGATATTCTCCGGAGAAATTTAGCATTCCATTAATTTCTTTCCTGAATCTGAATGTCGAATGAAAATCTCGAGTATTCTCGTACATTTTACGATTAGGAATAATCTAGACGCAAGCGGAGTTTTATTCGTTTTTATCACTTTAGGTTATTACTGGGACGTGCTCTCACCGTGATAATCAAATAAAAATGGATTGTAGCTTTAATGCCATAATTTAGGTTGAAAATGTCTTAAATTTTAGGGTCAGGCTAACATTATAAGTACTTACATATATACATCTACCTAACTTTGTCAAAATTAAGAGTCCGGTAAAGTTTTTTTATTTTTTATTTGCTCAACTTTTTGATACTATTTTGCAGTAACTAACATAATTTCTATTAGTCTGTATACATATTTTGAAAGACCGTTTCTTTTTAAACTGCGTAAGTGGAGTATATTTTCGATTTTATTTATTTAAAAAATAACGTAATCGTTAGATTGCTAGACAGATCGATAGATCGTTAGATTGTTAGATTGTTAGACAGCTGTTAAGCTGTTTCGCGATTTTTGCATGGAGAGGTGAAACAAGTAAGATTTTTATTGATTAAAATTATGTTATACTAGTAAATCAAATGTACAAATACTTACTCTGAAAAATCAGTCATCTTATGAATAAGTGGAACAGTTTTTGTTTACAGAGTATGTTTAGCTAGAGCAATTTTAAGAAAAATTGCCCAAGTTAAGGTGGTATTTTTGGGAATGAATTACTATATTTAATAAAAATATCCATGTCGAAATAAATCTGACTTTATGCTTTAATCAGAAAATGTAAAACATATGATAGGTCATGACAAATAATAATAATAAATCAAGCTACAAGTTTGCACGAAACAACGTCCTCACTAAACAAGCTCTGTAAGAATTGAGTTTACGGGTATTAAATAATAATTTATTGGAATGGACCAAAAGTATTTTTTTGCAATTACAAGACTTCAAACTACCTTATCAAATGCAATTCATGTACGTTATTTTATTATTTGTGATTTCGTTTTCATATCGTTACCGGATAGGACTCTTAACGGTACCTAACATTTGGTAGATGTTAATCAAGACCGCCCGCCCTTGTCTTAAGATTCGTACGATTCGTAGTTAATATTTATGTGTATGTTTCTATACTTTTCATAATTGTGAGACTGAATCCTTACTCCGTACAAACTTAATTCAAAGTTACGTGGAGCACAGGTTATAATAATAAAATAAAATAAAAATGCAACCCTTATTTAGTTCAGAACAATAGCCTACGAAGCAGGAGGTCCCGGGTTTGAATCCTGGTCAGGGCATTTGTTTGTGTGTTTATCACAGATATTTGTTCAGATGTTTCTATATATTTAAGTATTTATCCATATTTATCTATTATATATATCGTCGTCTAGTACCCATAACACAAGATTGAGCTTACTGTGGGGCCTATATCGATTTGTGTAAGATTGTCCTATAATATATTTTTTTTTTAACAACGGGTCAGTTTGTATGAAAATGTCTGCGCAAAATAACCGCTTTTTGTTACCCTTGAGTATAAATAGATAAGCCTAGCTTTACAAATGAAGCCAAGGGCATTATCAGTGCACCGGAAGCACGTAGCAAACCGGAAGTGGGCTCTATCGCGGCCGGAAGTGCGTGCGCAATCAGTACCGGGAGATAAGACGGGACGTTAAAAGTGCTTGAAGATGAGGGAAATTCATTAGGAAATGTAGACAAGATTTATTTTGGCTTCTATTTTAGATCACGGTTTTGAGACGTACCTGTTTTTAGGGTTCCTTATAGTGTCACCAACGTTAACTAAGAACCACCATGTTCACCATGAGATATAGGTAGGAGCATTAATCACGCTGACAAAGTGGGGATTTTATTTATTTATTAGGGTACCTCCATTACACTTGAGGTGGCGGGGGGGGGGGGGGGGATTATTTTTCGCTCACAACCCTACGAGTATGTCTTTCTAAAATATTGTAGCAGGCCGGCAACTACGGAACCCTACACTGAGCATGGCTCGACATACTATTTAAATAATGTTTGAAATTTTGACAGAATATGAGGACTCATAGGGTTGTTAATTATTGTAAAGCATTCGAAATTTAGGGCTGTGATGTATGTCAATCACATATATGCATTTGCGGTACCATGGTAGGGGCTGACGGCCACTACGCTCTGAGGTGCCGGCGGTGCACTGGTAGGCACCCGCGTCACCATATGCCCTCAACGATATATTTCAGAGGCCCCTCAGGTCTGCCGGCGTTCCGTCTGTGCTTGAGCCTCCTCGCCTTAGTCGTACGGACGGCAAACGGCCTGATGGTTTGACGTTGGTGCCGTGGGAGAGAGTGCGGTGCTTGGTGTGAGACGCTACGTGTGACATCACCTTAGCCGCCTCTCATATCATTCGCACAACGCGCGCGGCTAGAAAGGCAGCCGAGGCTAAGGCGGCAGTAAAGCGGCAGTTATATGCTTCCCTGCGCGCGGGTTACATTTTTGTCTCTTTCGCAGTGGAAACGGCGAGATGTTGGTGGGCGGACGCGAAAAAGTTTGTGCGCGATATATTTATGTCATCGGCTTAGGCAAAAGGGAGAGGACCTCCGCTCCGAGTCATTTCTGGTGCAAAGGCTGTCCATAGCTATCCAGCGCGGTAATGCAGCGAGCGTTATGGGCAATTTTGCACCGGGAACGATAAGGAACGGTAGAAATAAATGACTAGCTTTTATGTTTAGTACTTGATTGTATTTACTGTGTTATGAAATAAACTTTTTATTTAAAACTGATAATTAGTGGGCAGCGCGTAGCTGTGGGCTTAGTAGGTACATCTGGTAGAAAAATAAGGTAAGAAATATTAAATCAATGAGGGATATGAAAATTATATGCTTATACCGCTTTTAGCTTTGCATAAAAGTGGTTGAAGTGCAATATTGCAAAGGTGTTTTCATATTTTCGGGCGATGTTGCATATTACGGCACACCGGGGAAATTAAGCTAGCTCTAAGGATTTATGCTGACAGTGCACTTTAATATCATATTCAAGCAGTTGCAATATAACTTGAATAAGTCTGAGGGAACTCAAGGAATTGGCGTAGGCGCAAAGATTTTATACATACTGTCATTTGTACATTCAACCCAGAGGGAACATTAGGACTCATAGGGATGCCACTTTTTGTTATGCATTCGAAATGCATATCAAGTTAAATGTTTCCATTCCTACTTACAGGTCTCTCCGTAAGGTCCTCTTTCCCTGTAATAAAGAAGTTTTCAGCTAGTTATTTCCCAAGGGAACAACATATTTGCCTTAGCTGTTATATGCTGACATTTTCCGAGAAATATTTTCCTTATAACAGTGACTCCCGTGTCTTCGGTTGTGTTACTTGTCCCGATGGATGCTATTATTTATTCCGAATAAACTGCATCTTCTAGTGAAACAAAGATCAGGATATTACGCATTACCGAAGTCTCTTGCATTTAAGATTCGTTGGTTTCAAGCAGCCTTATTGCGCTTTCACATTGTCGGATGTGACCACGAAGAAGACAAAAATGAGTGTATTTCAATATTTTTTCTTAAAATACCAAATGTCCATTGCTCAAAAGAAAGCAGTCTCCAGCAGCTTCTTTTTTCCTTGAGCTATCCGACATCCGATATCGGATCGGACAATGCAAAAAGCGCACTTACGCCGCCCAGAAAATTGAGATTGATTGTTAAATATCTTAGGAAAATTAGAAAAAACTTTAAGGCCGCGGGGCGATTAGAGTTGCGCCTGATGGCAAGCCGTTAGTTAGATGGTTGTAATTCCAGAGGATTTACATGCGCATTGCCGACCTTTTCAGAACCTACATATACAGTCTTGGCCAGAAGTGTTGAGCACCCTTGCGATTTTCATACAAACTCGAAACTTTAGTCCAGCGTTTCTATCTTTTTTGAAGTTAAAAATAACTTAATTCAAACTGAACAGGCATGTTTTGTTGAAGTTAGTAGTAACTGCATAGAATATTTGGAATTTGTCGCACCGACCTAAAGTCGCATTTTTGTGACCTTAAGTTTTCATTTTTTTTTTTTTTTTTTTATACTACGACGGTGGCAAACAAGCATACGGCCTGCCTGATGGTAAGCAGCTACCGTAACCTATGGACGCCTGTAACTCCACAGGAGTCACATGCGCGTTGCCGACCCTTTACAAAAAGGAGGATTCACTGTGTTGACGGCTAAAGGAACAAGAGGGTCCCTCATCGTCAACACACTGGGTCCTCTTTGAGCTCTTTGGCAACCTTACTCACCAGCAGGAACACAACACTATGAGTAGGGTCTAGTGCTATTTGGCTGTGGTTTTCTGTAAGGTGGAGGTACTTCCCCAGTCGGGCTCTGCTCCAGATTTGAGCGATGACATTCGCTGAACGTGCCCTACCACACTTAGCGAGATGCCATTCGCAGTGCCCATACCTCTCTTTTTGGCGTAGTTTAAGGACATACCCAGGTCCGGACGTAGTTTAAGGACATACCCCGGGTCCGGGTTTCATGTTTTATAGGTACCTTGACATTGTTATTAAGTGAAGTTTTCTAGATATATAAATAAAATATAACATTTTACATCACCGTACATTGTTATTATTGGGAAATAATACTTAACATCAAAACTGTAAACAAAAAACTGCTATGCTCAACACTTCTGGCCAAGGCTGTATGTATATATCTCTTTTTAGTTGGATGAAACTCAATGACGTGGATTAGAACAGCAGTTGATTTTCATTTTGATATTACGTGATCTTTATTTATTACATATGTAGATACCTTGACTGTGAGTCGAAGAAGTCGAAATCCAATCGAAATCGTATAAAGGGTCACAACAACTCCCCAAGCGACCCATCGGAACTCGTTTCATGGTCTCGGCCGCGGCCGAGTATCTCGGCCCTTGTTGGCCGAGAACCGAGACCGAGATCTCGGCCTCGATTTTCTGCCGAGAATGCCGAGGCCGAGACCGAGACCGAGATCTCGGTCGGACCTTATTTGTGACCTGATTATATGTACAGTCGTAAGTGGGATGGTTTGTAGTATATATTTTTTAAACTACTGTGCATTTCTGGTTTAAGCCCATTCAGCCCATAATCCATTAGTCTTCAAGTAAAGGCATTATAATGTAAAACAAATGAGTAGGACTACAGTATAAATACCTACATAATATTTCATTTCTCGTGTAGGGAACCTGTCACCGGTGTCCATAAAATAGGTAGTTTTGCAGCCGAAACACAATTTCGTGTGAAGCGGCGCAGCGGGTAACAAGGGTAATAATGGGCATTTTATTAAATCCACGGAATCGTGACATGTTTCAACATGCTGTAATATACAGGGTGACTGGTAATTCGTCGTATTCCTTCAAGGGGGTTATTCTACAGCTTATTTGGAGTGATTTAATTCCAGTCAAGCAGGGGTCAAAACTCATTGGTTTTCAAGTTATTCAAGATTTTAGATTTTTTTAATAAATACCCGCTTTTTGACCTAAAACTAGTATTTTTTTTAAACTACGTATTTTTCAAATAAAAAAAAAGATTTTCCGAATAATCAATGAATCACTGATTACGTAAACTAATAAAAAAAACCGGCCAAGAGCGTGTCGGGCCACGCTCAGTGTAGGGTTCCGTAGTTTTCCGTCCGTCACGGTAAGTGTCCCCACTTAAGAGTTAATAACACCGCCATGTAGGATATGATACGAGAGTTCCACGTACAGCGACATCTATCGGAAAATTAAGTAAACTATTGCGCGCGAGCTTAAAGTATGGAAGATGATTTTTATGGAATAATTCTTTATTGCGTGAACCGATTTTCACCGTTTTTACTTTATTTGAAAGCACGTCATTTCATTGTAATTTTGTAGAAATTACAGGTACAATACACACCTGCTTATACGGTTAAATTACAAACTTAGTTCAGAAATTATTTTGTAATTTTTTTTCAAAAACTATTCATCCTATCAAGTTAAAAATAATTTTCCTAGAAAGTTTTTATAAAGTTCTACTTTTGAGATTTTTTTCATATTTTTAAAACTTATGGTTCAAAAGTTAGAGGGGGGGGGGACGCATATTTTTTTACTTCTGGAGCGATTATTTCCGAAAATATTTACATTATCGAAAAATGATTTCAGTAAACCCTTATTCATTTATAAATACCTATCCAACAATATATCACACGTTAGGGTTGAAATGAAAAAAAAAATCACTCCCCACTTTACGTATAGGGGAGGTACCCTAATAAAAAAAAAAATTCCACTTTTTATTTTACCACTTTGTCGGCGTGATTGATATACATATTAGTACCAAATTTCAGCTTTCTAGTGCTAACGGTCACTGAGATTATCCGCGGACGGACGGACGGACGGACGGACGGGCAGACATGGCGAAACTATAAGGGTTCCTAGTTGACTACGGAACCCTAAAAAGTACAAAACAATATCAAAATTTTGCAAATATAAGCATCTGAAGTCAGAAGTTTTTGTATTTTTTTTCAAATCTTGTTACATTTTAAGGCATAACTAAAAAAAAAGTAATAACACTTCGCGTACAAATTACAGAATTTATTTCCTCAGTTCATAAGCTTTCTAAAAAGGTACAATTTATGACATTTTATGCTCATTTTTTACAATTAATAATAATAATACCAGAGCAGGTACAGGACTTGGCGTACTTGACTTTACTTGTTTGTGTCGTTTTAAACTCGCCGAAGGCATACTTTGTCTCCAGTTTCTTATCTTCTGAGACTTTAAGTTGCCCGGGTGATACTTTGGTAAGTAATTAAGTAGGGGAATAAGAAAAATAGGAAAAATACAGTTTCATTATTAAATAAAATTTAATCTTAAAAAGGAAAAAATATAAATCTTGCTCGAACTGTTTGCCCTGCCTGCGTATGCAAGAATGAAGCCTTCTTCGTACTTCAGTGATTGTCACTCGCCTCGAAAGCCCATCTTTCATCGTCTGTGCAGCTGCTAGGATTTTTTGCCGTAGGTCTTCTACGTCACGTGTCGGTCTGTCGTAGACCAACGCCTTCATATGACCCCAGATGTAGAAATCACACGGAGTTAAATCTGGGCTCCTGGCTGGCCAAGGGGTTGGGCCACCTCGACCAATCCATCTTCTTGGGTAGTTTTCATCCATCCACTGCCGCACACCCCGGTAAAAGTGAGCAGGGCAGCCATCGTGCTGATAAATCATGTTAATTCTTGTCGCAAGCGGCACATCTTCCAGTAGCGTCGGTAGCTCATCCCTCAAAAAAGTTTCATACGCGATGCCGGTTAATGGAGCTGGCAGAAAAAAAGGTCCGATTAAATTATCGTGCACGATTCCCATCCACACGTTCAAAGAAAATCTTTGTTGGTGAGCTCCTTCGTTTGATTTCTTTGGGTTTTGACCTTTGGGAGCCCAAAAGTGCAGATTGTGGTAATTTGTTATCCCGTCACGGTCGAAATTAGATTCGTCCGTCCACAAAATTCTCTTTAGGTATTCGGGATCTTCGATATCAGCATTAATTAAAAATCTGCAGAAATCCATCCTTCTTGCTGGGTCTCCCTCTTCAATAGCGTGTACTGGAGTGTAATGATACGGATACTGTCGAGCTGAGTGCAGGGAAAACCACACCGAGCCTGAGACATACCGAGCCGGTTAGCCATAATTCTCGTCGAAGTAGTACCGTCTGCCCGGAAAAAGTGCAAGATTTCTTCTTCTTCAGCAGGATCGTATTGTTGAGGTCTTCCAGCATCAGCTTGACGGCGTTTAACTGATCCTGTTTCCCGAATAAGATGGTACGATGAACCAAACACGCTTACGTGAGGTAAACGGCGGTTAGGGTAACGAAGTTGGTACTCCCTTCTAGCTGCAGCGGCGTCACCATCACAGAGTCCGTAACAATAAATGATATCTGCGTATTCTTCAAATTCGTAAGTAGCCATTTGAGAAAAAAACTTAGTTATCAATATCGTCCGAATTGGAAAGAAAGTTGAAAGTAACTAACTGATTAATTACTACATGACCTATTTAAACCTGGTTAGTCTCACCCCCACCCCATGAGATAAGGAACAGAAGGCGAAAAACCCGCCGTAAGAATTAAAGTGACACAAACAAACTAATTAAAGTAATTTAACTACATTAGCTCATTAGCTAATGACCCTTAATCAGTTTGTTTGTTTCACCAAAGGCAATCTGCAGTGCCTACTACCTCAAGGAATAAGATAAGATAAGAAACTGGAGACAAAGTATGCCTTCGGCGAGTTTAAAACGACACAAACAAGAAAAGTCAAGTACGCTAAGTCCTGTACCTGCTCTGGTATTATTATTATTAATTGTAAAAAATGAGCATAAAATGTCATAAATTGTACCTTTTTAGAAAGCTTATGAACTGAGGAAATAAATTCTGTAATTTGTACGCGAAGTGTTATTACTTTTTTTTAGTTATGCCTTAAAATGTAACAAGATTTGAAAAAAAATCAAAAACTTCTGACTTCAGATGCTTTTATTTGCAAAATTTTGATATGTTTTGTATTTTTTTTATTATTTTACGTAATCAGTGACTCATTGGCTATTCGGAAAATCTTTTTTATTTGAAAAATAAGTACTTAGTTTAGAAAAAATACTAGTTTTAGGTCAAAAAGCGGGTATTTATTAAAAAAATCTAAAATCTTGAATAACTTGAAAACCAATGAGTTTTGACCACTGCTTGACTGGACTTAAATCACTCCAAATAAGCTGTAGAATAACCCCCTTGAAGGAATACGACGCATTACCAGTCACCCTGTATTGCTGGGGGACCATGGTTTCTTTATACAAGGTGTTTTAGACTGTTAATGAAAGATAAAAAAAAACACACGGCATACATTAGGAATTAAGTCACACTTAAAATTATAACTACGAAAATATCAGACTAAGTAAAGTTGCGTGCGGCCGACTACGCTCCCGAATAACTCATATTTTCCTTCGACTTTATGATAATCTAGACACACGGTAGTGTGTCCGCCAAGTTCGAGCAAAAAAAAGCGACACACCGGCCGTGGGTTATATTACACGAACCATTTCGGGCCAATTTCGACCACCCTATAACTCAAAACATATTTTATCTACGCATATAAAATTTCGAGTGTCTGTTGACATCCCCTTAATTGTCTAGAATACAAAATTTCATTATTCTACCTATAGCAGTTCTTGAGATATTGACGTCAGAAAATCGCTATTTTTACTATACACTCACTGACTCACTGACTCACTGACTCATCAAAAACCTAGACCACTTCCAATGGTCGTACTGACTTGAAATTCGGCATGGAGATAGGTCTTAAGGTCAAAGTAAAGGGAAAAATCTGAAAACGGCCAAGTGTGAGTCAGTTTTAAAAATAGCGAAGGTGTAACTTTGTTCTACTATGAAGTCATAATGAACAAAGTGGGTCTATCTTCCAATGGTCGTACCGACCTGAAATTTGGCTCGAAGGTTTGTCTTTAGGTCGAAATAAAGTAAAAATCTGAAAACGGCCAAGTGTGAGTCAGTTTCGAAAACAACGAATGTGTAATTTTGTTCTACTATAAGTAGGTATGGAGTGGAAATGAGATAAGACTTATTTAAATTTAGATACATACCAATTTAAGAAAATACATGTTTGTCTTAAAGACAAGAACAATAAAACTGTTCACCACTCTGTGTGTGTCTGTTGCGGGAACCGAACCCACGATTTACGAAGTACAAAGCAGGTCACTAGGTACACTAGGTGCGCTAAATCAGTCAAACAAAAAGACTATTTTTTCTCGCATAGTCTAAATAATTTCTAATTTTAGAACTAATAAAATCGCAGATTCAAGAACATGGAAATCATATATACTCTAAGATGGAATTATATATACTACTGCCCATCTCACCCTCCGATACGCCACGGGATGAGATGGGATGGTGCACTTCTAGGGCTACATAATAGGCCACCAATTATAATACCTACTGGTAGGTAGGTATTACCAAGTTATTAATTATCTATGTAGGTAGCGTACTTACAAACAGAATAAAGTACGTTATTGATGTATGTAATTATATGTAAGTAGGTACATTTTATAGGTGTAGGGAGCCAGTTTATTTGTAAAAATCACCTATAAATAAATAGTAAAATAGAATTAGACGCTTAGTATAAAGAGTATAGTATAAAGTACATACCTAAGTGGAATGAGACATTACTAAAGCAAAAGTGATAAAAAAAAATAAAGAACCTACACCTAACAAAAATAAATGAAATACCATCAAAAACATAAATGTGAAAGGCTGCCAAGTTCGATACTATGGGAATGCTTCGCCTATAAAAGAAGTGAGATCTGAATAAGTACCAAGTTCCATAAAAATACCTCAAATCATAAATAGTTATAGGAATGCACACTTGATTTCCAGCAGTTTTTAAGGTACATTTTGAATAAATAAGTATCACGTTACATAGAAATACCTAAAATTATAATAGTCAGAGAAACGCACACCGGTTTTTTTAGCAGTTTCCTGATAACATTTATTATTTTCAGTACTTTTTAATGATGTAACTTGGCAAGTTTTAATAGAAAATTATAAACTCAAACTCAAACTCAAACTCAAACTCAAACATTTATTCAGTAAGTAGGCCACAAGGGCACTTTTACACGTCAAAGTAAAAGAGAGAGAAAAAAAATCAAACTACACCGGTTCTAACCCTACACCTCTGACCCGAGAAGAATTATGTCCGGCAAGAAACTCGGCGGGACTTATTTTTTCAAAACAACAGTACATCAAAACTAAACAATACATATAAGTGCGTTGTTCTATAAGAAAACATCAAACCAAGGTTAGATTAACCAACAATAGGTTATAGTTTAAGAAAAATACCAAAGAAAAAAGATGAGTCCAAATCTGACTATTGAAAATAAATTACATACAAGTTTGATATACTTTCTTACCTGAACTGTGTCTTCTACATAAATTTCCAAATTATAATAATCCATCATCAACAGTTAGAAATAAACTTTGAATTTAAATAATATAAAAAAAAGTACTTAAGTGATTCTAGTATACAATAAACATACTATTTCTAAATTATACTTAGAGATGTATAAGGTCTCCAAGTGTCTTGATCTATATATTCTATATAATAAAAAATATGGATAATCAAGCACCGAATGTTGTGTCTAAAGCCAATTAAACTAAAATTAAATATGATTAATAAAAAGTATTAATTAATAAAAACTAGCCATGTTTAGTCTGGTGAGAAACAATATTCTGTGCTCGTATTTTACATGCGTGAACTAAATTACAATATAAAAGTGACATAGAGATGTACATGTCTCTAAGCGTCAGGATCATTAAATATATATCTATACATATAAATATTTGCGAATGCAAGACTTAGAGATGTATAACGTCTCTAAGTGTCCAAATACTAAATAAAAACAAAATAAAATAAAAATGAAAAACAGGTAATACTGGACACTAGTAAAGCTGCTTCATAGAGTAATGTACCTAATAATTTCTCAATTTGTATTGTACTAACTATATCAAGCTACAGGCTTAAAGGCATCGTTATCCTCAATGAATTCCTTTAAAGTATAGTACTCTCTCCTCAACAAATAGCGCTTAACATAAGACTTGAATTTATTTAGTGGCAAATTCACTACATCAGCGGGGACTTTGTTATAAAAACGTGTACAGTTCCCAGTAAAAGACGTACGAACCTTACCGAGGCGGTGGCCAGGCTCAGCAATCTTATCTTTATTTCTAGTGTTATAGTTATGGATATCACTGTTGAGCTTGAATTTATGGATGTTTTTCCGCACATACATAATGTTTTCAAGTACGTATTGAGATGCTACGGTAAGAATATTTGCCTCTTCAAATTTTCCTCTTACGGATGCTCGACCGCGCATTTTATAAATGCCACATACTTGACACATTGCAGTCCAAAGGTGTCGATTCATTGCATTGAAAAGTTGTGTGGTGTGTGAAAACTTGCCAAGTAACATCATTAAAAAGTACTGAAAATAATAAATGTTATCAGGAAACTGCTAAAAAAACCGGTGTGCGTTTCTCTGACTATTATAATTTTAGGTATTTCTATGTAACGTGATACTTATTCAAAATGTACCTTAAAAACTGCTGGAAATCAAGTGTGCATTCCTATAACTATTTATGATTTGAGGTATTTTTATGGAACTTGGTACTTATTCAGATCTCACTTCTTTTATAGGCGAAGCATTCCCATAGTATCGAACTTGGCAGCCTTTCACATTTATGTTTTTGATGGGATTGATTTTAACACGCAGCACCTTCTACATATTTTAAGTCAGTTATGATTATCACGACCATTGCCGCATCTGTTTGTACGTCAGTGTTAATAGCTAGATTAGCTGGTCAGTTCGGTTCCTTCTACCGTCCTCATTCAAAATACACTGGGTTCTCTATGAGCTCTTTGACAACCTTACTCACCGGCAGGAATACAACACTATGAGTAAGGTCTAGTCCTATTTAGCTATGGTTTTGTGTAAGGTGGAGTCTTCCCCAGTCGGGCTCTGCTCCAGATTTTAGCTAAATGACATCGCTTAGCTGTGCCCTATCACATATAACGAGATGACATTCGCGTACCCATACCTCTCTTTTGGACATAGTTTAAGGACATACCCGGGTCTAAACACACATTTACACCCGCACATTTAATCCAAACTGGACACAATTAGTTAAACTTAACAGCAATTAGGTACTTAAATGCCACTAGTTAATTCCATTTCATCTTGTCACACAAATAGTAATTTTCATGTGTCGAGATTGTATACATATTTCATTGGCTTATGGTAGAGTATTGAACACCTAAGAATCATGCCACTGCAAACGTTGAGACGAATTTCATAAATCCTTAAAAAAATTATGAAAACTATTTCGATCCTGGGCGTGCCAAAGTATTACACCGAAGGTATTATATTCTTAAAATAAATAAAAAATATTACATTCATGTCTTCGTTAGTCAGAGCATAATAAAGGGTTGGCTGGACCTTCGCTCAGGGACCTTAACCCAAATTGGGTTCCGCAATCACGTCAAACGTACAATGGGTCGTCAGCCGAACCAGTGTTGCTTGGCTATTCACAATAGTTATTTGTGCAACAACAGAGGAAAGTTAGTTTTTCTTGCGAGTGTTGAGCGTAGCGAGGGACTCAAAAACACGAAATGTAAAAAAATTTGCCCTGTGTGATATACGACTTTTCACCTCAGTAGTGAGAACATATTAAAGTTCAAATATATATTTTGAATTTGTAATAGACCCCGAAGTGTGAAGTGGCAGTTCATGGCTTTCACTAAATTAAGAAGTTACTTTGTCTCACTCCCTGGAGTAACGAACGTAGCACTTTCATCACTGTTTTTTCGCAGGGAAGTAGGCTTGTTGGAGCTGCTGAGATGAAAAATACGTTCCCACTGAGAGTTCGTCCTATATATACGTACAGTCACCGGCAATAGTATATTACTACACGAAGGCCGCAAAAATATGTAGCATGCTTTTATGGCCCTACAAATAAGAGCATGTCACATTGCGGCCTTCGTGTAGGAAGATACTATTGCCGGTGACTGTATATAATGGGCCGTATATTCTCACACGGCGTATTTTCAACGTTTGCAGTGCACTCCACTTTTCCTTTAAAACCAACCTAGAAGTCACGAAACAAAAGAGTAAGATTTTTGAAAAGCTCTTCCCATGATTGGGACACTAAAATAACATGTAACTATACTTTTAACACTTTCCACAGCGCAGTTCGCTACGCGCTACGTTCGTAGGCCATTCCAGTGATTTAAAATCTGCTACAAACAGAGTGTTAATAATACTTTCTGGTTTCTACAAGAAGGTTTTTAATTTATCGTATGGCTACACGTCACTGAATATAGATAGGTATATTTCTTCCCTGGGGTAGTAGTAGTGGGAAAGCAGATGATAATGAAAATCCAGTGAGTGCTGCGAGGTCCAGATGGGACAGTGCAGCTGCCAAGTTTATTACACTTTTAGCACCACCCAGAGATCACGTGTAGGGTTGTCGAAGGTGTTTCTTACGGACGCAGAGTAACATTGATCCCCGAGCAAGAAGAAGGTCAAGGTCTCATTGAACAAGAAGGACATTTTACAGGATTTCAGGATTGATTGTATAGTATTAAAAACTGTACACCTGTATATTGAGAACAGTACAGTTTCGAATTTAGGAGATGTTTATAATGAAACTAAACGTCTGAGTGCTTTGTCACTGTCCCCGTACAGTCGCCATCAGTTTAGTCTTTAGTTCGTCTACGAATCTCCTCATTTCTGATTCGATCACGTAGAGAAACCCCGAGCTCTCCATAGCTCGTTAAGCGATTTTGAGTTTTGAGATGAGGCCGATAGTGAAAGACCACGTTTCGGAGCCGTAAGTCATCACTGGTAACACACATTGATTAAAAACTTTTGTCTTGAGGCACTGAGGTATGTCGGACGAAAAGACATTACGTAGTTTCCCGAACGCTGCCCAACCGAGTTGGATTCGGCGGTTGACCTCTTTCTCGAAGTTGGACCTACCTAATTGGACTACTTGTCCTAGGTAGATGTACGAGTCAACAACTTCGAGTACCGAGTTCCCAACAGAGACTGGGATGGGCACAACATTGGCATTTGACATAAGTTTCGTCTTGTCCATGTTCATTTTCAAGCCCACTCGTTGTGAAACTCGGTTGAGGTCATCGAGCATCATGCTGAGTTCCTCCATCGACTTTGCCATGACTATGATATCGTCGGCAAACCGAAGGTGAGTGATGTATTCGCCGTTGATGTTGATGCCAAGTCCTTGCCATTCCAGGAGCTTGAAGGCGTCTTCCATTACGGCAGTAAACAGTTTTGGAGAGATAACGTCTCCCTGCCTTACGCCTCTTCGCAATGGAATCGCCTTCGTACTCTGCTCCTGCACTCGGACCGACATGGTGGCGTTACTATACAAACACTTCAACACTTCTATGTACCGATAGTCAATATGGCATCGCTGAAGGGCCTCAAGCACCGCCCATGTTTCCACCGAATCGAAGGCTTTCTCATAGTCCACAAACGCTAAGCATAATGGCACGTTATACTCTTCGGTCTTCTGTATAACTTGCCGCAGCGTATGGATGTGGTCTATGGTACTATAGCCTTTTCGGAAGCCGGCTTGTTCGGGAGGCTGGAAGTCATCAAGTCTGTGTTCGAGACGGTTCGTGATGACCCTTGAAAACAGCTTATAGACATGGCTCAGAAGCGTGATGGGTCTGTAGTTCTTCAATAAGCTGTTATCACCTTTTTTGAAGAACAGCACCACCGCCTCTATTCCATGTTTCAGGCGTTATGTCCTCGGACAAGACGGAATTAAAGAACTTCTGGAGGACTTTAAATGCCGGTGTTCCACCCACTCACTTCAGAGCTTCTGCTCTGAAGTGATTCCGTCTTTGCCCGGCGCCTTGTTGTTCTTAAGCTGCTTCAGGGCCATCCTAATCTCATACAGACTGATGTCCGGGATATCTTCGATATAATGTCGGGACAGCTTGGCTCTTGGGTCTCCTCCCAAACTGTCAACGGGCTTTGCGATGGGAGTGTATAACTATCCATAGAACCTCTCGATCTCGCCTAAAACCTCTGCTTTGCTCGACGCTATGCTGCCATCTTCCCGTTTCAGCTTTGTCATCTGGCTTTGCCCAATAGACTTGTCCTTTGCGAACACTTTGGAGCCTTGGTTTCGCTCAATAGTCTCTTTAATACGGTTAATATTAAAGAGACGCAGATCATGTCGCAAGGACTTAGATATCCGCCTATTGAGCTGCCATATGACTTCGCGTCATCGGGAGACTGCAACTGTAGCGAGCGTCGTTCAGCCATGAGGTTTAAGGTTTGCTCGCTCGAATTTCTGAGGTCTATCTTGACGGCGGGGTCTAAAAAACTTAGACCCTACTGTGTGGACAGTTTCCACTAGCCCGTCGTTGATTTCGTCCACTGAAGCCAAGTTATCTAGGCAAGCAAAGCGGTTAGAGAGCTGGAGTTGAAAGCTTTCGGGGTTTTGAACATGGGCTCGAGTAGGTCGGAGCGTAGACTTCATCAGGCTGGACCTTTCAAGTTTAATATTGATATTGTAATGGATCCAAGGCATCCATATAATGCCTATTTCAATGGACGGTAAAATTGTTCGATATTGTGACATTGCTATTAACTTTATGTAGGAGTTAATTTCATTTTTCAGTTTCAGGTAAATTTACGACTTTACGATTTAGCTTTCATGAAAATTATACTGTAATATTAATGTTCGAATTATAACTCGCCTGGAAAATATGGAGTATCATAAAATCAATTAGTAGTTATGTCTTAATTTTCATAGCTTTGGTGCAGTTCGGGAAGGAGAATTTAGTGTTGAAATAAATACTGATAGCTAGCTTTATTTCAAGTGGCTTTTCTAAATAATATGCATTTTCGTTTAGATATTAAGATGGTAATTCATTTGGAATACAGATAATAGTATTTTCTAATAAATTTTGGTTCTTAAAAAACCTAACCTCGAATTTATAGATGTTAGTGTATGTAGCAGAAAACAAATGAAAACGTAAAATTTAATTCCTTGATTTAAATAGGCATTAAAAGTAACAATGTTTTATTATAAGATCGAATAAAAATAATAGTTATTTAGGAAGATTTGGTTAAGAACAGTATTCTGTCATAAACACGTGAATATTTACTTCCGAGTACAAATAAATATTTTCATATGATAATATGAAATCAATATAGTCCTCTTAGCATTCCTATTGATATTTGTTAGAAATATACGCGTATTAATAATTATTGGTGAAAATTGACCATGCGGTTACATTGAATTTGCTTTCGTTTCCTGTAGAAACACTATTGTATGTATATTTCACTATCATATATATATTCCCTATATTTTTAGCATATTTATCCAAATGTAGTTTCTAAGTTCTATTCAGCAATTTACCAGAAAATCCTGAAATTGTAATTATAAATTAATAATTTTACATAAATGCGGGTAGGAATAATCTTGCAGCGCGCGAGGTTAATCTTAACCCACCCGCATATTTGCTTAGATTTTCGCAGGCGATCGAGAAGCGGTGTGCAGACGACGAGTCAGGAGTTCACGCGAATTTGAACCTTGTCTGTTAGACATTTATTTGGTTTTAGTATCTACAGGTCGGATCATCAACCTTATTATTTAGATAACTAGGTTCAATAGCGGAATCGGATGAGTAATCGGTAAGATATTTAAAGAGGTGTTTGGATTAAAGCTACAAAGGGGAATGTAGGTGATTGCGGGAGACAGGGTACGGAAATTATAAAAGCGGGTGGTAAGGTTCGAACTTAACTTAGTCGGAACGAGATTTCAAGACATCAGCATCTCTCAGCCAAGATCGAGGTCTGCAACCTTATGTAAGTCCTTTTAAATATTTCACTCTTATCTTAATTGTTTGTCGAGTACTAGCATTTTACAATATCTTTACTAGTGAAGCGTACGAATATTATAATAACGGTCAATACCTTTCTTTTATTAATTGGGTTATTTGGGGACTAATATTACAGGCGTTACTCTTATTTACCTGCAGTGAGTGTTAGAATAATGAGGGATATTTTATTAATCCACTTTTGTGAATATTTTAGCTGTATTTGGGTTTACAATGAAGTAGCGGTCTGCATTTAAGTATATTACGTACTATTTCAACTATTACTGCGTGAGCGAAGCGAAGCACTATTCCGCTGTGCCTAGAGCCGCCTGTATGTCTAAATAAGTACTTAAATATTTTGATTATTTATTGAGTGTGAAATTTAAATACAATCTTCGTCTTCTTTCATAAACGATTCTTAAATCGTATGAACGTTTCAACATAGGATTAACTTCAGAGCAATGGGTTAATATTTGAGTTATAGGTTGATGTAGGGTATTATTCGACTTGGTTTTCAAATACATAATAAAACAGCTAATAAATAATAGTATTTTATATTTACGTGGAACTCGTTCTCGTGAGGAAACCATTTAACAATTTAATGATATTCTACTTATTTACATTCAATTACTTATATAGGTTGAAAGCATAGACATAAACAAAAAGGAAGATGAGTGACGTTCATAGTAAACCAAACTGAAATGTGGTCCAGCACCTACACACTTGTAAAATGCTACGCACCGCTATAATGTATGTGCATCATGGGCAAAAGAGATAAATCTATATAGTTAACACGGGTATGCAAGGGAGACCTCCATATTTTGCGCATTGCACAAAGTATGACCGAGAGACTCTGCCACACGACTAATTCAATATAGGTCCCGGAACCTATATTTGATGGCACACAATCGAGCGCCTGGTACCATATCTCCCTTTTTGTATAAATCAATGGTTGAAAGCGTATATTATGACCAGGTTCTTCATAATATATCGCCTGTGTTTGTTGTTTTAACATTGAACCTTTTATATTCTCTATATACGACTGTGTGTATTTATGTGTGCGTATATTATATTTACAATACCTAACTATTTAGGATTCGTAATATTTATTCTCCATCGTAGTGTATATATTTACTGTTGACGTGTCGAATAGGTTCTATATGAAAGTACAAAGCCATATTTTATCTAAGTAGATTTTAATCCACTGTTTCGGGTGACTACGTTCTATTTATTAACTATTTCTTTCTACTACTTTATAAATATAAATATATAGTTTAATGTAACGGTCGAAATTGGTTGAACGTACTATAACCAAGATAGGTTTCGATCCTTTAAACGTTAATTATCGATGTCGGTTAACTATTGGCCATGGTTAAACGATATCGCGTAATATGTACTTCCACGTAACACTTTAGTAATTATACATATAAGGGATAAGATGCTGGATTTCTAGTGTAGAAGATTATTCCATGTAGAATGCGTGTCTGTTGTAGTGCCTAGGTGGCAACGGGATCCCCTCGGGTTTGAGACCATAGCGTTCTGTATCACCCAATGATCTTGAACATGTGACATGAAAAATAGCATGTGCTTACAGAGGTTTATTGCCATGTAGGTACGCCATTAGTGTATAAGGTGTTCTTAGCTAATTCCGTTCTCTTGCAGTGATGAATCGCGGGCGGTGAGGGTCTTACGCGTCTGGGTTACTGCACAGATAGTGCTTATTAGCGATGATAGGTACTTGCTATTTACTCCCTAAATTTATATACCATTCGTCATAAACGGTGGTTAGTATTTGGTTATTTAATTATTAAATGTACCAGTCGTTATTTGCATATGTGGTGTGGAGGAATTGGCGGTTATCTGTCAACTATACATTGATGTATGAAGCGAGACTGTAGGCTACTGGCCCGGTCGCACACTTGGATCATTACAAATGCTCAGAACGCACAACCATCAGGTCTGTAGGCCACTGGCCGTGGACGACATATATTACCAGATCCATTAAGCTTCGAACCGTAGACCACTGGTCGTGGTTCCACCGTTGGAAGACGGAACTGTCAAAACTGACATGCCACATATTTTGTACTGGCGTACTTCGCCAACAATCACTACGTTGGGAGTCCAGCAAACCTCCTTATATATATTTTGTTGTAAATACAACTATTTAAGAAACAACGAAATATCTATTTAATCAATCATTATAATTCTAGTGTAATTTTAATATTCAATATTACTATTTATTAGTCTATTAATTAGGATATATTTTCACAATCTTATTATTTTATTTTTAACGTCAACAGTTCATATGCTAACCTACCATTGTCTATTGTATTTATATTCCGTTAGATTTAAGTTAGGAATTACGTGTAATTTAAATATTGCGGTTATTTCTCACCTTATCGAAAAGGACTTGCGGTAACTACACACACAACGTTGGGTCTCCACTAGCTTTCACGATCATCTCGGCCAAACTGCGTATCAGAGCAAGCTACTGTAGATAGGTTATTAATTAATGTATTTGATATTATATTTACTTTACTTTACTTGTTTTACTGTAATACGGCGCGAAGGTTTTTTGCTTCGTTAGTTTCGTTTTTACCTTCGCAAAGCCTAGGAATCGGAAACTAACACCTAATGACGTCTGCAAAGGCAGCATTAGGGGTAATTAGTCAGTGTTTCGCTTTTCAATAACAACAATCTAAAATTAAAACTTAAATAAATAATTTTCTTTTTAACCTTCAATATTTTGTTTGATTTTCTTTCCCTGTAGTAAGTTCCTTTATGTAGGTATTTATATTTACAGAAATTTTCAGGCTGAAGCTTGAGGTAAGTAAGCTTAGTAGGCTCTAGTAAGCTCTTGTAAGCATTTAGAAGCCTTTCGAATATCCAGCCGTAGGTAGAGACATTACAATATTCAGTGAGCCTCTTACGATTCGGTGATCACTACCGGTCTTTATCCTATTGATCACAGAGACATCACTGAATATCCGTTTCTTGTCGGTCATGATGAAGTCTCTCGTTTCTCGTGGACCCGTCAGGACTCATCCAGGTTCATTTCCTGCGAGGCGGCTTCTGGAAGAAAGAGTTCATCATGAAGAGTTCCTCTCTCTCTCCAGAAAGTCGGCCAGCCTCTGACCCCTAGGGTTCCGTTGCCCATACCCAAATTGCCCCACTCTCAACTCATCCCCGCTTCTCTTGCCCAACTTTGTGTTGAAGTCCCCCATAACAACAGTAAAGTAGGTTTTAGAAGTATGCATGGCCCTACTTACGTCCTCATACATAGCCTCTACTCATCATCGGAGTGTGACAAGGTTGGTGCGTACACCTGAATGACCTTCAACGATTACCTTTTGGATATTCTGAGTATTAGGTATACCACCCTGCTCGACACACTGTCGATGGTTATTATGTTGTTTATGAGGGACTTGTGAACGAGAAACCCGACACCAACTTGGGACTGTTGGTCGCCCTCCCGGTGGTAGAGCAAGTTACCAGACTTCAGGGTTGTCGTGCCTTCCCCTTCCCTACGAACTTCGCACAACCCTACAATGTCCCAGTGTAACCTGCTCAGTTCCTCTTCCAGCTCGAATTTCTTTTCGTCAGTCCTCATAGTGCGTATGTTGTGCGTTACCAGGGCCAGTCGTCGTGGGGGTGGATAGCCGGATCTTTGCCGGAGATTCTTAGCACCCCTGACCCCGCTGATGTCCTGACCGCTACCATAGCCAGAGCACCGGGGTACGCCGGAAACTCGGGGCCGTGGTTTATTTGTGCTCTGCCTGATGGGGGGTTAATGCCATAATCGCCACGCTTGGCAGGCGGGTTGGCGATCGCAGTCGAGTACACCGAATTTGAGGGACGCTGTTGCCCGTCCACCGGTGGTCTTGGACGTAGTTTAAGGACATACCCGGGGCCATTTATCTATATCCGTCTAGTATTATATATATCGTCGCCTAGTACCCACAACACAAGCCTTATTGAGCTTACTGTGGGACTAGGTTGATTTGTGTAAGATTGTTCCATAATATTTATCTATTTATTTATAATCAATGAAATTCCCAACTCGCGACGGTCTATGGTTATTTACTTCATTTAAGCGTGTGCGAGACGGCATACAACAAGCCCCTCCGACAGAGCGACCTTGGTCTGGACGGACTTTATAGACAGTTGTTGCCAGCAAAATTGTATGAACCACCAACCAAGGTCAGGGTGACCTTGGACCGTTGGCAGCCTTGTTGGCAACCGTCTAACAGACGCTGTAGCCGATCTAGCAAAAAAAGGACAGGACGACGAGAAATACCCTCCTAAAATATAAAATTCCGATCCCGTGTCAGTAGTAAATGCCGGAAATTGAATAAAATGTCCATCAGTCATAATCATGTGTCCCTGGCCTGAATTCAGAATGTTTCAAACTAATTCCAATTTAATTTGATTTCACGAAGCCATAAAGCTCTATAAATGGAGTACGCTTCGCCTCATCTTTCCAAACAAAAAAATCTTCCAAAATCTGAGGGGGGCGAGGTAGCACGCATGTGGTGTTTTCAAGTCAAAGGTACATCATTGTCGGTTGTTAATACAGTTTATTTCTAAATGAATTTTTATGGCAGCAACGCTTTATTGACAACCAACAAAGATGTACCTTTGACTTGAAAACACCAAACATATTTGACATATTCTTTTTATACTTCATAATACTAAATGGAGCAATAGATAGTCGACTTTACAAATGTTAACATATGGTTCATTCTCGGATGCAGTCCTTGCTAATGTCAAACAAAAAAGCCAAGTATCAATTTTGATTGTATTTACAAACAAAATATAGAAGAGAGCAATCCTTAAGCGCGTTAAATATGGAGAAGTGTCAAACGTCAAATAGTTACTGCCCGTCGAAAGAAAACGATTGTCTTTGAATCGATTCTGTAAACGAAGCTTGATTTTCGATTTAGGTTAAATCTTTTATTACGAAAGTAATGATAAATAAAGTAACACTGTACTTACATCTGAAATAGTATTTCATCTTTTTGTAAACTAGACGAAATATAAAAAAAATTACATCCAAAAACAGCGCATAAGGGCATTTTCACGGAGCTTGTTATCCATTGACAGTGATGATGAAAATGCGTGACATCGATTATTGAAATAGTTTTTATAGACGTACTGGATTTTCCTGCCAACACTTTTGACAGAGGGGAAATGATACCTAAGGCCTCTCCTTGCTTAGAACTCTCTGCACGAAGCGCTTGCACAAATGTGATTTCGTGTTACTAAAAGCAGAGAAGCTTGTATGAATATGATTCCGATATAATGCTAAATAATCAGGTTTCCTTTGAGAATGCCTCCCCTCGTCCTGCAGTCATAAAAACTACATTAAGCCTGGATAAAGCGATATACCCAAGACGAATGCTCTGGGGATGTTAGTATCGATTTTAAGCCAAATGGTTTGAAATATGAAAGTCACGTAAGGACGGGATATAGGTTCGTACGAGGTGTTTTTATAAACTTTGTTTTAGATAAAACAGTACACATTTTTTTACAAAAAATATAGTATTTAAAAAAAATAAACGTTATTCAACATTTTATTCTCCTTCTAGTGGCCGTTATGCCCGCTAGAAGCATGCATACAATATGAGGGTCAGAGATGAATTTGCCAGTAGCAAATTACCTCCACGCGGTGGTTGCTGTGTTTATTTAAAAGGGGCAAAAGGTCCGAAATTAAACTGTCTGAATTGCTTTATGGCTCCCCAGGAAGCCGTAAAATAATTACCACTGTTTAGGTGAATCTTTGATAAAGTAAAGCAGTTATTTATTTGTATAGTTGAAAAGTCGGCTAAATCATTTTCATCACATTGGCCGCGATTCGAAAAATAAACACGCACACTGGACAGACACAGCTCCAACCCAACTCAACCCAACTCAACTCAACGCTATAACGACATTGACATTTGCTATTCGAACAGATTTTCACTCAACATTGGTCTCACATTGGTCTCACATTGGTCACACATTGGTCACACATTGGTCTCACATTGGTACAACATTGGTACATAGCTTATTCCCTTATTATGAATGTTTTATCCTAGTAGTTTCGAGCAACAATGTAAACGAGGTACAGACTCAAATAAGATTTACGGAAAATATTGCTTCTGAAAAATTGTAACTTAGTCTTATACCGTAATAAGACTGTCAAAGAAAGTATCGCCCGAGTCGTTCTTGCGGTACTATTGTGAGGCCATTTTTTTTGGGCTGATGGTGTATCCCTAATATTATTTGACTAACTTGTCGTTATAGTTTCTTGTAGATTCTTTATCTAAAATTGTTCTTGATGCTCAGTCTATGGAACTTGATTATCACCAGTTAGCTCAAAGGTAAACTTTTTAGTGATATATGTTTTCGTGATTGATAAATACCACCGATCTAATAATACTAGGGATACACAATCAGCCCAAAAAACTGGTCCCACAATAGTACCGTAAGAATGACGCGTGTGGTACTTTCTTTGGAAGTCTTATTATGGTATAAGACTGGCCGGTTACAAATCACGAGCCATATTTTCAGTAAATCTTGTTTGAGGAGGTACATATACCTCCTTTATATTGTTGTTCGAAGGTAAATACGTACCCATGTAATGTTAACTAGCTATGTCATTTTACTATCCGGTAATCGACCGGAGTATTATTCGGTATTCTGCTGAGTAGTAAAATTTTGGCCGGGTATTCTTTGTATCACTTATACACAGCAACCTCAATTAGAGTAAGAACTACAAAAGTTTTATTTTAAAGTTTTGTTTAATTTTATTTTATCGACAGTGGAAAATAATCACACGGCTCGCCTGATGATATGCAGCTACCGAAACCTACTGCAACTCCAGTTGTGTCACATGCACGTTGCCGATCCTTTAGAAAAGAGGAATCACTGTGTTGATGGTTAAAAAGACAAGGGGGTCCCCGTCGTCAACACACTGCATCCTGTTTGAGCTCTCTGGCAACCTTACTCACCGGCAGGAACACAACACTACGAGTATGAGTCGGGTCTAGTGCTGTAATGTTATCTAGTTAATACTTATCAGCATTCAAACACTGATTTAAACTTTCACGGTTTTTACACATATCTATAGGTATTACCTTCGACGTTTCGTGGACGACATTGTACCCGTGGTCCTGAAGACTCACAATGTCGTCCTCGGTTAAGTAGAGCGCTGGTAGCCTGGCAGTAAGATGTTCTACTTTCAATCCGGAGGTCTCGGGTTCAAACCCCGGCTCGTACCACTGAGTTTATTCGGAACTTATCTACGGAGTACGAGTTGATACTCGTACTGATTAATCAAATGATTGATATTGACCAGTCGCTTTTCGGTGAAGGAAAAACATCGTAATGAAACCGGACCTAATCCCGATAAGGCCTAGTTTCCCCTCTGGGTTGGAAGGTTAGATGAGATGGCAGTCGCTTTCGTAAAAACTAGAGTACGGCAATCATGGGATTAGGTTGTCAAGCGGGCCTCAAGCCGGGACAAACGCTAGGAGGAAGGAGAAAGAAGATACGCGGTTAAGTCCCGTTACTAAAAATAGATACTGATATAAATATGATGTGTCTTTCCCCGAGTGGCTGTGACAAGGAGCCTACTAATTGATCGTTGAACACACAGCGGCTGAAGCGAATGGCCGATATTATTCCCTGTCAAAACTGCCAGCCCGCTTCCAGGGATATTGAACTCCCGGGGATAGACTAAGAGCTGGTCACGTCAGATATGACACAATAATGAGAGCAACAAAACCCGTCTGGTTAGATCGCTAAACTATCCTTATTGCTAGATCCGGGCAACTGGCAGCTTTTAATGGGTCAGGCACTGGTCCCACCGCTGGCTACAAACTATAAGCGAGTAGAACTATAAACTACAAACGAGTGGGCGAGAGGCGAGAAGCTAGTATGGTTTTGACACTCGGCTATAAGCGAGTGTTCGCGTGCGACGGGCGAATACTCGCTCCACTAGCTCAGCCGGGATGGCCCAGCATAAGGTGAAAAACTTAAGAGGGCCCTATTCGCCAATGACCTCGAGGATTTGACCTTTGAGCTCAACATACAAATTAAAGACAAAGTAATTGCCTATGTTTTTCTAAAAGAACCATTTTGTAGTTCAGAAGCCTTAGCGAATTTAAATTTGAAAACAGCTCCCACGGAATATATATTTTTTGACATAGTAATTATTAACTTATGAAAGTTTCCAATATACAAGGAAGAAGAAAATGTAAATGTAAACCTATTATGTCACAATTCGTGAAAATGTTTCTATGGAATACAGATTGTAAACAGAAGTTAGGTGCATTAAGTGAAAAGATAAATCTGTCATATGCGTTGTAAGCATGTTTTTGTCATTTAGTGTGTACACTTATTTCAATGTAATAGTAGTTTATACAATCGTTTCACAAAAAGGTACGAGACTTTAAGAACTAATTGTGAAACGATTGTATACACGGTGTACATGAGGAAACCGAATAATTTTAACAGCGTATTCCTGATCATAATTGGAGACTAAAATGTCGGATAAACTTTTCTGGATTTCGCCAAAAAAAAAAATCTTTTTTTTTCGATTTTTTAAATGCTTTTGAGCATAAAAACATAAATGTTATTGGTAAAGATGTCGATTAAAGTAAATTAGTACATTTTTTTTCGAAAAAAATAGTTTACGTAAAGTATTCCTTGGCACTTTGATATCTATCAATAAGAATGTCTAGACTAGACCCTATAAAGGGTGAAATCGCCATCAAAAAAGCGTTTTGCACTGAGTCACATTAAAAAATGTTTTTTTATTTAAGTGGTAGTAACTCTGAAACGAGGCAAATTCCAGAAAAGTTTATATGACATTTTAGTCTCCAATTATGATCAGGAATACGCTGTTAAAATTATTCGGTTTCCTCATGTTACACCGTGTATAATACTTTTTCTACAAGTCATCATCATCGTCATCCGAACTAGACAACAAAGATAGTTCATATGATTGCTTTAAATTCGTTGTAAATACGTGCACTCGAATCCACGTTGTACGGTAGAATGATCGCTCTGATCGCCAAGCAGGCATCTCGAGCGAGTACCGCTGAGCTAGTTTTATAGTCAATAGCTTTTATCGCTGCGGCACAGAAGAGATAATAAATAGTATTTCATACAGAATGGCCACGCTCCGCCTCGCCCCGATTCGAATTAGGTACCTCACTCCGCGGCGGCCGTTTGGTAGGCCGTAGGTAGGCCGTCAGCTGGTCGGCAGCGCGTCGAAGAAACAACGCAAAATGTCGCCGTACAAGGTGTATTGTCATGTTAATGGGTATTTAGAAAGTAATTACATACAATAAGGAAAGAAGTATTTTTTCGGTCGAAATAACTATTATGCTTTATCGTAAGTAGCACATGAATCCATGACGATATAATACATGATATGACGCATATTTTTGTTGTTCAAAGTAGAAAAGACGTGTCATTGATGAAATTGATGAAGGATTTTGGCAGTTATTTTTATCTATATTACTTATTTACCAAAAATATTATATTATGAAACAAAATGTGCGGCGTTGCCACTGCTGCACTGTTGCCAGCTCGCGCGCGCGTCTCGGCCGCGAGCCGCGACCTTGTCAGGTTATAGAACGTAGACAAGAGGGTTTTACCGTGAAATTTGAAAATCAAAATTTCGTTATCTGCATATCGTTCGCTCGTATTATGAGCAAGGCGATAGAGAGGGAGGTAACTAAATTTCCATGTTCGCGGCGGGCCCGCAGTGGGGTTCGTTAGCTCTCGTCAAAACTTCTAATTATTGGAGTAGCCTGGCCTATAACCGCTAACCTCTTCTTTCATTCGATGGTCTATTTGCATCACTCTCTTTCGAATAGGCGAGAACGATAGAGACGGAGATGTAATGTGAAATAGGTACTTATTTATTTTTAATAGAACCTTATTTAAATTACAAAATAATTTATTCAAATATAAATTGTTAACAGCAACACACAGAAAAAACAATAAACAAAACTCTACATTATGACTAATCTACTCAAAAAGTCCCCCACGAGTTGTCCCCGGTGCAAAAGTTTCCATCACGCTAGCCGCGTTACCACGTTGAATGGATATGGACAACCTGGACTATGGACTGCTTAAATTTATCATATTTGATTATTTTTTACGAATTACGAACAATGGCAAGTGGCTCAACGATCCAGGTTCGTGACTGTAAATTACCGTTGTCATATCCAGGTTCGTGACTGTAAATTACCGTTGTCATTTTACGGCACACATAGGCGCTCAAAACAGCTTTGTAGTATGGCGTGTCCGCCCTGTGGCTGCGGTCAACTAGTGGTCCCACCGCCAGCTATCGGCGAGTTCGGCGATTAACTAGTAAAATTCTGTACTAGAAACAGTTGACAATCGGCAGGAGGCAAGTAAAAATTCTATGGAATTATCGCTTACTCGCCGGGCGGTGGGACAGTGTCCTCGCCGGCAGTGTGAACAGCCAGCGATGAACTATAAATATATATCTCTATCTTTTATTTACACGGAAGCGATTATCTTTTGTTCGTTTCTTGGGCTAGAAAATAGCCGATCCACTCATAGCTTACTCGCTCGCGGTGGGACCAGTGCCTCAGACTAGCAAACTTGTTGAATTGGAAAATGGTAATCCAAGATAGGTAGAAACTGCGAAAGTTGTCTCAGGTTTAATGACATGGCGTAAATTTTAAAATAAGAACAAAATACATGACGTATTGTTTTGGAAACCGAAACAGTAGGCGACTAACTATACGTCGTTTTGGACTACTTTCCCCCATCAGAAACTTTTGGAAATGATATAATATAATTATTTATATAATTTCTCTATCATAATACTGCATCAAAACCAGAACTCTAGGATTTGTATTCTTAAAGTGGTTTGCATTCTTTGACCTCCACCACTTTACAGTTGCCAGATGTCCGGATCTAGAAATAAGCATAGTATAGCAAACTAACGAGAGGGGTTTCGTCGCTCTCATTATTGTGTTATATCTGACGTGGCTAGCTCTCTGTCTAGGCCAGAGACAAATCGGGACGATTTGCTGTTTTGCAAAGTTAAGACAACCGATATGTTTTGTCATTTAGTGTTGCTAAATGCCGATGTACAGTCGGCTATGAAGAGATGTATCCACTTTTGGACCTTATAACAACGCAATAAGGTGAAAAAGTAAATACATCTTTTTGTCATTGTTTTGCACAGTCAGCAGCAGATTTTCGACCCAACCTATTTTTGCAGAGAAGTACTTAAGACGGGTAATGTTAATGTCATCTCACTTTGTGGTATCACATGTCAGCGAATGTCACCTCGCTCAAATCTGGAGCAGAGCCCGAAGGAGAAGTACCTTCACCTTACCTACAGAAAACCACAGCGAAATAGCTAGAGTCCAATGAGGCTGCAGTGTCTTGACGATGGGGAACCCTCGTCCCCTTAGCTGTCAACACAGTGTAATGTATCTTCCTTTATATATATATATATATATATATAATCATACCGACATCTTTCATCAAAATTAGAGTAGTTATGTAACCGCAGTGAGAACAACTTTGTAGTTAGGTTGCGACTGTTTCTGCATGCATTTAATCATTATTATTATTAATATAATAATAATAATAATAATAAATACTCTTTATTGCACACCTCATACAGTTACAAGCACAAATTTTACAATTAGATAAATTTAGGTAGAGGTAACAACAGGCGGTCTTATCGCTAATGAGCGATTTCTTCCAGACAACCTTTGGGTAGTGGAGACTAGAGAAAAACAATAAGCAGTAGGTGGTGCATAGAAACAAAAGAGACGAAATAGATAACACAGCACATTCATATGAATATACATACTTAAATAAATACAAAATAAACATACATATACGTACATATATACATATATAATACACACAATAAGAAACAACAGTGTCAACTTAAAAACCTAAGGAAGAGATAAATAGTATTCCTTAAGTTGCGATTTAAAGCTACCAATAGATTGCGCGCGTTTAATGTTGAGAGGGAGAGAATTCCACAAACGAACGGCCTGGAACGTAAATGAGCAATTATAAAATTTGGAAGATGAAGATGGCACTTTTAGGATGGCATTATTGTAACTTTTATAAATCTTATATCTAATCTATCTGTTAAAAATTATGTCAATATCTGCTACTTACTCGTAAACTGTCGTGAGAGATTCAGACACTGATCTAAATTATATTTTAGGTTTTATATATACTCTTTATATTAATTTAATAACATCTTTATTTCATTGTTTTACACTGTGTGCATATTTACCTTAAGTACTAACATATTAGTGAAAACTTTGCTGGCTTATGATCTACCTATTTGTATTAATTTTATGTATGTTATATGCTGTTTGTTTTCCTCAATAAAGAAAATAAATAAATAAAAATATACCTATTAAGGGATCGGCAACGCGCATGTGATACCTCTGGTGGAGCAGGCGTCCATGGACTACACTAGCCTTACTATTAGGTGGGCCGTATGATTTGCCGCCGTCGTTAAAATAGGCGCCAGACGTCGAGTTGCGGAAACCTGCCCGTACACAATACAATTGCCGGCGTCGTTGTAAAAAAATAATAGTCTTTCACAACCAAACTTGGGTCCGGCCGAACTGTGATTCTGTGCAACTACGACTATCGAGTAGATTTTCGTATATATATCAGACATTTCTGTATTGAATGTAGGTATATTTTGCCCTCTTTATCTTATCACGTTAAAGTATAACCTGTACAGTCACCGGCAATAGAATATTCCTGCACGAAGGCCGCAAAAATATTTGACACGCTCTTATGGCCCTACATATAACAGCGTGTCAAAAGTTTTTACGGCAGTCGTGTAGGACGATACTATTACCGGTGACTGTACATGTACAAAGTATAATCGTTCAGGAAGCATTAGTAATATCGTTTGACATCTGACTCATATCAAAACTGCAAATTCCGCTCGAGCGATAACTATGAGGGATGGCTCTTTCAGTTCAAAATCCGAATATATAGCTCACGTCACCAGTATGTAGATCTGGGCCACGGAGTTAATATCTAAAACAGGAATGAGTTACTATATTACACTTCGTCATTCATAATAGTAGTATGGATAACCTGGCCGGGGATTTTCTCGATAGATTGGTAAAGTTTGCATCAAAATCCGTTCAGCCGTTTTCACGTGATGCGCGATCAAATAAACAGACAAACAGACAAAAATTCGAATTTCTTATTTACCGCTCAATCCAGAATATTAGTTCCATGTTCTCATCGCGAGAATTAATCATACGTGGATATTTGCATGGCGTAATAGGAATTCTTAATGCTCAGTTTATATAGCGAGTCGTTAATATTAATAAATAGCTCTGTTCGGTTCCTGTTATTAGTAATATTTATTCATATAAAATATCTACTTTCGCATTTAGATTCGGTTCGACAACGCCATCTATTAATTGAAACTTGAGCTAGGTACCTATTTCATCTGGAAGTCAAAGCGCCGCACAAAAATATTACAAGTCCAAGTTATGAGCACGCTATGCCGTCGTTGACTAAGAGATACTGCTTCTTCATACGCCTTCCTAAGCTTCATAATAAATAAATACATAAATAAATAAATAAATATTATAGGACAATCTTACACAAATCGACCTAGGCCCACGGTAAGCTCAATAAGGCTTGTGTTATGGGTACTAGACGACGATATATATAATAGATAAATATGGATAAATACTTAAATATATAGAAAACATCCAGAACTCAGGAACAAATATCTGTGATAAACACACAAATAAATGCCCTGACCAGGATTCGAACCCGGGACCTCCTGGCTTCGTAGGCAGGGTCACTACCGACTAGGCTAGGAGGCCGTTAAATACCTTCATTAAACGTTCTTACCTCCACAAGATGAAGACTAAGCCCCGTGTAAACACGGCATGGCGACGATGTTTGCAGAGAAATGCAAATATATCTAATTTGAATAAGATTATCAATCAAGCTCCGCTCATGCGTGCTTCTTGAAATTGAAAACGCAGCGAATTAGGTTTGCGTTAAATTAAATTTAATAAGTTATATTAGATTATGTATACATATGTATAATATATTATGCTAGTTTTTAACGCCCGACTCAATAAGAGGGGTGTTATATAAGTTAGACCGCTATGTGTGTGTGTCTGTGTACTTATCAGTCTGTGGCGCTAAAAAGTTTGTACCGATATAAAAAAAATCTCGTTCTTCTCTTTCGTTTCTCGTTTTTTTTTGTTCTTTTAGCCGTCAACACAGTGAATCCTCCTTTTTGTAAAGGGTCGGCAACGCGCATGTGACTCCTTTGGAGATGCAGGCGTCCATAGGTTACGGTGGCTGCTTGCCATCGGGCGGGCCGTATGCTTATTTGCCACCGTTGTGGTATTAAAAAAAATTTAAAGCAGATTTTCTAGCGAGTGATCTTAGATATGTTTTATCAAAATCGGTGTAGCCGTTTTAGGGGTTTTCCTTATTTTTAAAATAACAGATTTTCACGTATGACAATTACTTCGTGCCTGGGTCTGGGTATATCTACAAAATGTCAATGCTTCAACAGTACCCGGAACAGAGGCAGTAGTGAATAATCTTTTTTTTTAAACTGTAAACTTTAATTCCATGAATATTTATGAACGGCATTGCGCGTCCACAAAACACTGTATTAATTGTTGATATTTCTATTTATTTGACGCGAAGTTGGAATTGACAAAATAAAATGTTGGATCATACTACCAGGTTCTAACTACCGCGTTCAAATTAACTGGATATTAAAACTGCAAACATCAATCGTATTACGGCGAATATTTAACGTAACCACACTATCCCCTCTCTATCTTCTATCTTTACTAAACTGAAGTTAACAAAAAAAAAATTAAAAAAATGGAACTTATCCGAGTTTTCACGATGGGAAGCAATTATTAACTACATCTGTACCGGAGGTGTACAGTCACCGGCAATAGTATCTTCCTACATGAAGCCCGCAAAAACATGTGACACGCTCTTATCTGTAGGGCCATAAGATCGTGTCACATATTTTTGCGGCCTTCGTGTAGGAAGATACTATTGCCGGTGACTGTACAAAGCGACTGAAGCGAGCGGAAGAGAACACAGCTAAACTACGACCATACTATGGGACCATATTGCTACAACCACTTGTAGTCTGCGAAGAGCGAACGACTGAAAAAACCGTAACATGAAAGCAATATGGCTTTGTCATACATCAAATGTACCACACACGAGAATAATCCTACTCTCTAAGCACCCTGTCGGCGCGTTTTTAAACTCGCAAAAAGTTACAAAACCACCGACGCAGGAGGCTAATCCCCTGACTCTGGTTACGGCATAGTACAGACAGAAGAGTAGGTTCTTTCACTTTGGGGGTTGTTCTCTGCCTTTTCGCTGAATAACGTTTCCTAGACTGTTTCATTCGTCAACTGCGTCATTTTACATACTGCATTTATTTCTGAAACTATAAGAATTTTAGGATTGTTATAAAACAAACCTAACCTATATAGTTCTACACGATGATTGTAAAACAAACCCTGAAAAGTTTACAGTTTCAGAAAAAAATGCAGTATGCCAAATGACACAGTTAGCAAATGAAAACGTTTGGGAAATATTATTCGGCGAAAAGGCAGGATCCCCACTTTAGGTTTTGGCACAGTATAAATAGGACTATGAGTACCAAAGAATAGATGCACTGTAATAAAACGACTTTGTTCTGGGAAACGTGTCTCATTTTACTGAATTATATAAAATCATCATCTCCCTTGATGATATTTACTACATTGTACAGTCGACTACAAAGAGATGTATCCACTTTTGGACCTTATTGCATGGCAATAAGGTGAAAAAGTGAATTTATTAGTATTTTTATTTTTTATTTTTTTATTTATTTCAAGATAAAACTGAATTGTTAGGTATACATATTTTTTTCGCCAAACTGAGGACAGTTTGTTGGCGAATAGTGCGCTCTAAAATAAAAATAACAATTTTGTGTTATACCTACTTAAAAATACATCTCATGTCTCTAGTAGTCGACTATACACAATGTCCCATTGCTAATTAAATTGTATTAGCAATTTATTCTCATCTCATCCTTTTACCGTTTGTCTCGGCTTTTACCACGGCTCTAGGCGGCTTGAGCCTGGAGTCCACTTGGCGCTCTCCATTCTCTGTGCCACTTTTGCCTGCTGACTGTAATTCTATGTATTATAGGATATCAGTGAGTCAGTTTGAAAGTCTACTTTTCTGTCTGCACTATGACCATGAGTTACACATACTAACATACACATAACGTACTAGGGTACAGCCTGTAATTGAGTTTCGGATGAGGGGTTATGGTGGCGAATGCTTTGTCTTGATTAAAACTGTAATGACTACGCACGTCTTGTTGACATAATGGCAGATGGACGAATGCTGATGTGTGATTGTAATTGGTAGTAGGTACTGAGATTTAGGTGGAAATTTGTATAGTCCTTATACTTATAAGTGGCAATAGAGTTTTGTTCTAAGAATAACTCCTTCCGTCAGATAGTAAAAAATTACTGGACACGTATTTTGACTTTTATCAATATACTTAAGGCGCTTGGCGCTGATTGTGGCTGAAAACTGTTACTTTCTAAGGGATATATCTCAATAACGGGTCATTCAAAAATTTTGAAAAAAATATATGTTAATTACCATTTCATGTACAACATTGTCAACGTTTGAATAACTCGTGTAACGTATAGTTTCTCCGTTATTTAAATGTAACGAAATGTCGTTTTACGGTTAATTTTGGTTATATCTACTGAACGGCTCATTCGATTTAAAATATTGTTGAACTAAAAAATGCGTACTACAGAACACTACAAACACAACGTAGGATATTTAAATTGATTAAATTTTCTTAAACAACTTGATCATAATTCTACATTTCGTGCGTTGGTAGCTCGAAAACGGCGTTGCTGGCAGTCGTGAGCTAGCTTTGAGACGAGGAGGCTATGTCGCTCGTCGCTCCGTGCTTCCCTTGTACTACATATACTTGTGCTTGGCCCGTGAGCAATAATATCGGACTTACTGTGCCTAAAGACTAAATAACTGCAGAGGGTTCATGCGGTGCGGACATAACGTGTCTTCCCGGAATCAATAATGTACTCGTATGCATATTCATGTACGTTCGTATAAAAAGTGTATTTTATTTAGATTATAATAGAAGTAAAAAACAAATGAAATAAAAATGGAGGAAAAAACAATAATCATGAATATCATAATGCTCTGAAAACAAATTTGGTCATGTAAGTAAACTACAATTATTATGTTTTAGTAGACTAATGCATCACGCAAAATAGGCATTAGTCGTGCGGAAATCTGCTAGTACTGCAATACAATAGACTAATAATTAATTTAATAAAAACTGCAAAGGACCGAATTTATTTAAACATATTTATTTAAGAATACCGTGTTCTAAACGAATGTAATATGCGTTTTATTTTAAGATTAAACACAATCTTTAATGTTATACTTTATACTAATTTATCAAATCTATAAACTGCAAAGGATTGCATATAAACCGGCCAAGACAATATCGGGCTATGCTCAGTGTAGGGATCCGTAGTTGCCGGCCTGTTACAATACATCCATTCAAAAGGTAGTTTATAAAGAGATATTTTGTGGCACTTACGTTATTTTACTATAGGTATAACTCAAAAACGGCTCAACCGATTTTATTCCATATAGTTTTTATTGAAAATACGTGATTTCGTGAAAGTATTTCAATGGCCTCACTTCCAGGAATTTTCCCAAATTTTTTGGACCCATGGTTCAAAAATCAAAGAGCATTTTAAACTTTCGGAGCTACTATCTACGAAAGCATTCGTTTTATCCAAAAGTTCTTTAAGGCTTATTCTTCTTGAAAGACCTATCCAACAATGTGTTTCAGATACTTATTGTTTTACCACTTTGTAGGCGTAATTAAAACACATACTCATACCAAATTTCAGTGTACTAACTATCACTGAGCAAAGCCTGATTGAGATTCTAATAAAAAAATGCTGATATTTAAGAGTTCACTGTATGTAAGAATAAAGGAAAAAAGGTTTTTTTTATACCACGACGCTGGCAAACAAGCATACGACCCGCCTGATGGAAAGCAGTTATAAAGCCTATGGACGCCTGCAACCCCAGAAGATTAATGCATGCGCGTTGACACCCTAAAAAAAACTTTACTATGTCGGTGAAATGCAAATAAATACAAATTTTATATTAATTATCAACACAAGTAAATAAATAAATTAATACTAAGGGTTAATACTACATATCAAATATCTTTAAAAGTCTCAAATATCTTCAAGTTTGTATCGGACCACGCATAATGTAGGGTTCCGTAGAAAGTAGTTTCTTGGAGATAACTCAAAAATGGATGAACCGATAATATGTGAAATAATTTTCGTAGAAATTAAGTACTAAGCCTTCTTGGTATTTTTTCATATTTTTTAGACGTACGGATTAAAAGTTAGATGGGGGGGGGGGGGGGGGCTATTATATTTAGACTTTCGAAGCAATTATTTCTGAAAATATTGACTTACTAAAAAAGTTTTAAAAATCCTCTATATATATATCTATATACATATACATAATATATTTTTAAAGCCGTACCGTACAACGTGTTCATATTTACAAAAAAAATATTTTTGACATTTAGTTTGGCATATGTATGTATGGAGTGCCTCCCCTAAAAGTTTTTTTAGCAATTTAGCCAGAATACTAAGTAGCGGCACAAACACACCTCTGACATACGGACGGACAGACGGACATGTTTCAAAAAATTTTAAGGGTTCCGTTTTTGCCATTTTGGCTGTGTTATACTTTAATGATCTAAATTTAATGGGCTTACAGCTCTCATAACAATTGTAGGACGATTTCGTGCACAAATGCCGCTCCTTACATGAGCATTTTTACTATTCGCAACTCGTAACAGGCTTAGTTTTGTTAATTTATCGTAATTAAGTGAATTTTTACGGTTAATATTTAAAATCGCAACAAAAAAATAACCATCTATGCTCACTTGCACAGCAAAAAAAATCCAAATTCATATGAAAACACCGCTTTGATGTGCATTCAGGTTTTTTTGCTGTACTAGTCAGTTTTTTTTTCTGATATGCGGAATATTTTTAACCATATTTCGTGAATTCATAAATATTTTGCCGCTCACTGTACTTCAAATTCAAAATCTAGGTTTTCATTTTTTTACATAAAAATCTACTAATCGAGATCGTTATTGTTATTACTTATCTTATTTAATAGGTAAGTAGCATTCCTAAAAATGTCACCGTAGTACTTAATCACAGTATTCAAATCACAAAACATCCACAAAAGGATTATAATTATTATAAAGCTGCCCGCGCGCCTCTGAGTAAAGTCATATTCTTTGAACATTATTGCGGTGCATCGCGGCGGATTTACGCACGATCGCAATGAGAGGGGTACGCGGGTGGCGCGGGTAGAGAGCGCCCAAACGCTCAAGGACACTCCGGCGACAATCGTCTTAACGAAAAATTATGATGATAAGTCCGTTAAAATTCTATGTACCGCCATACCTTAGTGCTACATGTTTTAGCACGGTGTGACTTGTGACGCCACTAAGCCCCGCTTCCGGACTTCAACATGTTTAATTTTGTTTTTAATCTAAATGAAGAGTTTATTACATTCATATTTAATTGCCTGCTTACCCAATTAATGAAGCATAACTTTTAATGTAATTGTCTAGAAAAAAAACGCATTTAGGTACCGCAAGAGATGCAATTTTCATGGTTGACTTGCGGTTTGTTGAGGTATGAATATTATTTTATCAAATTTAAACTTTCGTGAGACATACTATCACTATAAAATATAACGGTGACTAAAGTGACGTGAGTGTAACCGTTATATTTTATAGTATTATTTTATCGATTGTATCCTTTTTTATCTACGCGTAATATAGGGATATAAATAAGGACTGCTTCGTAAATTATTTTTTAATGATTATAATTATGAATCTACTTACAATAGCCACATAATGCCTATTTAATAAAATGGTAATATATTTATTAAAATAATTTACAAAGTTACTTATAAGCGGCTTCATGATTTAATACGCTACAAAACTTGAAGTATTTTTCAAGTGATCAGAAACCTTTGCGAAACGTTCGTTTACTCACTAAACTTTACTTAACTGTAGTAGAAACGCAGCTTAATGCAAGATAGATGGGTAAACTAAACGAAGTTGCAGCGAACTGTACAAAACTTACTGATGCGATAAATTAAATTGTCTGCGAGACTTCTTTCCACTTTATCCTTAAATCTAACTAAGCACCTTTGTATTCCTGGGAGACAAATATATGTTCTAAGCCGAAGGACTAACTTTCAAACAATGGTAGTACTGGTAGTAATGGTAGTGGTAGTAATGGTACTAATAGTACAGTTCATGTCATGAGTCTAAGCAATTTGTATGTAGTAAAATACACATAAAATACTAATGAGTAAGTACTCTTGTTGACAAATCATATTATTTATGATACGATAAAATCAAGCTATTTAAAATCACCTTTAACATTTTACATCTGATCTTTCTAAAATAATATCATAAATACTTACACTACCATATAAATTATAAACTTATATAGATGTCATATACAAAGGAAAAAGTTACCTAGGCCTCCGATGCCCAGGGCTGGGAACGAACCAGCGTCATCTGCATTCGCGGCTGACGCCCTTTAGCCACTAGGCTACCTGGATGACCCGGGTACTTTGTATAAGACATCTATATAAGTTTATAATATCATTAACGTACGCATCAAATTTGTGACAGAATACATAAGCTGGTACTATTCAGCGGAAGGTGCTGGCATACATCGCACCAACATTGTACAGATTCAATATTATAGGTATTCGAGCAAGAAAGCATTAGCGCCGGGAGACAAATGGTACGTTTTTATACATATACATAGACTGTCACATATAACTGGTAGGTACACATTTTAAAATAAAAATAAATGCAAACGTTTACAACATTTTACAATAAGTATCACATCTCTTAGAGAATTCAACCAACCGGAGCGTCATTTTGTATACAGAAAAGTCTGGTGATTTTTTTCGGGGGAGGAGAACGTCAAATGTATGGCTATTCGTACGTACTCTAAGATCACATCTATTTTGTCTAACTCTACGCAAAATAAAAGTTTTATAGTACAAAAAGTTGTTACCGTCAATATTGCTTGGAGTAGTATCAGATTATCGAGTATAAGCAACAAAATAATATATTATAAGTTTCTCTTTACTGTTAACTAATTCCACTCAACTTGAACCATGAAAAAGAAACAGTAGGTATCCTAGCATACATGTTCTTATTTTAAATGTAGGGCTAAAATAATATTATGGGTAATATTATAAGCTTAGTTAATACACTATCATCACATCACGTAGCCTGACTACTCGCAACCGGACTCGAGTTCTGACCGTCCCTGCTTACGTTCTGACCGTTGCCATTTAAATTCTGACCATTCCCGTTACTCTGACCGCTCCCGTTTTCGACCGGGGTCGCGTCCTCGTACCCCTTGACTAGGTTCTCTAGTATGAACCGGATTGTCAGCTTGTATATGTTCTCAATGTTCGGTGTATAGCGGTCGCCGAGCGTGATCTTCGCTGCCTCCAAGAAAGGTTGCTCCACTTTCTGAAAATAAATTATTTACTGGTTATATTTTATTTTGACGCAAAGATACTTATAACTAGTTGCGTTTGCACACGACATAAAAAGGTCAAAAACGGCTCTTCGTGGAACGATGGATTTGAGAAGTGGAGGCACCAAGATTTTTTAATGTAAATTTTTAGGGGTGGGGGAGAGAGGCTGTCAACTTTATCTTGATATCTACATAAGGGCCTCTATTCGACATGGCATAACTGACAGTAGGTAGCGAGACAACTATGAGATCACACTTTTGTGACAGTTGAAATTTGGGTTGGAATCACTCAAGAGTGACATCTAAAATGGTGGCCATAGCCATAGACAAAACGCTCTAGCGAGACCTACTGACAGATTGACAGTTAGGTGTGGACAGATGGATTTATCACCTAGCGAGACAAGTGTGAGAGCAACGTTTCGCAGTTTGGCATGTCGAATCGAGCCCCAGTTAAGCTACTAGTCATCAGTTAAGTTTGGTATCGTTTTCGTATACATCGGGGATGCTGAATTCATTTATGGTATAATTTTTTACATCATTGCGAAGCAAAAACATGTAAAATAAAATTAAAAAAAAAACTTATTTTGAAATTCTCTATTTCACTAGGAAAAATCGATAACTTATAAACAATTACGGTCCTTGAAAAAATAAAAGGTTCTTTAGAGCCCTATTATTCGTTCATTATCACACACCCAAATGAAATAAAACAATACAAGACTATCTACTCAAATAAGTTTGTACTTATACATTATAAGTAGGTAGGTATAACTCAAAAATTTCATTTTAATTTTAGAGCGCACTATTCGCCAACAAACTGTCTTCAGTTTAGCGAAAAAATATGTATAAAATTAAATACCAATAACTACCACTTAAGTTTTCTGTTGAAAATAAAATATTCTAAGTAGACATCACATATGAAATCCAAAAAAAAATACATACGATTTTACCAGTAAAATATTTGAGGCAAAATGTATTTTTTGTTTAATAATAGGTTAAATGTATACCTCGCATTTTTTTTGTTGTAAAATATAATTTAATATTTCTTTTACCAGTATCAAAGTAAAAGGTCAGGTCGTTTAAACGGATAATTTTATTTCTAGTCAGGACACAAAGGTAAGAAATCGAACGGGTAAATTAGCCTTTCAGACAGCGACCTTTGGGGAGCTTTTCTTATAGTTAACACAGAAAAGTACGGTAACTTAATGACAATAATATTATTCGAACAGATTCAAGAAATGGGACATTAAAACTTAAGTTAATATTTGAAAAAATAACATCGTTCCGTATCGTTCCAGATGAAAAGATGATGGCGGAAATTATGTTGCAGCATTTCGGCGTTGGATAATTATGGATATAAGTTGCTCCAGAAATCGCCTATTTTATCCATAAAACATTTATGTATAACTTGATTATAATAATATTATGTAAAAAAAAGTCATTGAGTTAGGATATAATACAGGTACAGTCTCAAACATGATTTACTGAAAATATGGCTCGTCAAAATTTGGAACCCGCCAGTGTTATCACGTACTAGTCTAATAAGACTGAACTGAACTGCTGTACGATTCGTTCTTACAGCACTATTGTGGGGCCATTTTTATGGGCTGATTGTGTATCCCGTTCCTTATTACATATTGGTGAAAAAAGTTTATTGTTAAAAGGTACGTCTATTATGATAAACGTAATTAATCACAGGTATTTTCAAGGTAGAATAGATTTGCGCCATTAGATTAAGGTACAAATGTCATGATTCACTTTCAATAAACGGTTGTTAATTATTATTTTTATTTTATTTTATTATGAAGCAGGCCTTCTGAGCCTTCTAGAAGTTACTTGATGATCAGTGGGAAGTAAATTACTTCACCTTAAGAAGATAGTATAAGCTAAGATAAGATAAGTAAGTATGTATTAGAGAAGTAAATATATTACTTTTATATCTTCGCTATGCATCAGTCAGAATGGCGACATCAAAGTGATTGAGTTACCCTCCTTCGTCCGTTCCTTCCAGCCACTCTGCCTTTCGACTCACAATTGCTAACCCATTCATAAAATATTTTGTCAATATGTCTATCTAGGTATATATGAGCCCCAATGCATTCGTCTAGCAGGTAAAAAATGTACTAACCTAACTTTAACCTAAAAATTCAGGATGACAGCGATGTTTAGAAGATCATGTAATATAAAAACAACATAGAAAATGAATAGGTAATACTTTATGTATCGAATGAAAAATATAACAACTTTCCACAGTGATAAAAAAAAAACATTGTTTTGCCAAATGAGATATTCGCAAAAAAGTTCGTCTTCGGTTTAGCCGATGCATAATAGACCGTCTACCACTTGGTGGTATCACCTTTTGCATCCAAAACGGCTTTGATCCTGAGCGGCATTGAATCTACCAAGATCAGCTTTAGATCTAGAAGGGTCCTTTCGCAGCCTTTTCTTCATTCTCCACCACAAAGTTTCTACGGGAGACAAGTCCGGGCTGCTGGACGGCCATGGCATGGTAGGGATTTTTGTGGACTTCAGCCACGCCATCGTTGTCTTCGCGGTATGGCATGCAGCACCGTCTTGTTGAAAAGTAAATGCATTTTTATATTTTAACTGCCGTATAGACGGCAGCAAACTCTCTTGCAGGATGCTTTGGTATTTCTCGGCATTGACGGTTCCATCTATAAATTGCAGACGGCCCACGCCCTGTGCCGAAATACAGCCCCAAACCATTAAAGATGCTGGAAACTTCACCTTTCGCTTGAGGCAGTCGTTATGAAATGCCTCTCCTTTTTCCCGAATGACTTTACTTCGTTCGTCACCAACTGTGACTTCAAATTTGGATTCATCACTCCATATTATTTTTCGCCACTGATTGACAGTCCAGTTTTTGTATTTATTAGCGAATTTCAATCTGTTGGTTTTCTGTTTTTTAGTAAGTAACGGTTTCTCTTTAGCAGTGTAAAAACTATAGCCCATTCTCTTCATTACTCTCTTGCAGGTATCGACTGAAATGTTTTTTTAATAGCGTCCCGCCACAATACGGTAAGTTCTCCTGCTCTTGCACGACGATTTTTCTTGATAATCTTCTTCAACATCCTGTTTTCTGCCTTGGAGGTTATTCGTCGACGGCCAGATTTCATTAAACAGTACATTGTTCCATGTTTTCGGTGATGCTCGATAATCGTTTGAATTGTAGATCGTGGCAACGACATCTCCTTGGATACTTGGTAAGTAGATTTGCCGTTATTGTTACAGGAAATTATAATTTTCCGCACTTCTTCAGTCACTGGTTTACCTCGCACCATCTCGATAGAATAATGATTATAAAGTAATGAAAATTTGCACTGCAATTGCGTTTTTATATAGCCATCTGTCATTTTAGATGACAGAGAATATTCTATATTCAAATTGAAATATAATTAAATATTAAACTTCTTAAAAAACAGTTTTTATCTTATAAAGACGACCTATTTTGCTTAAAATATGAACTAGACGTAATTTTTTGCTTGCTTAATGTTAACTTTACGATACAATTACTCTAAATTAAATAACATTATTACACTTTGTACAACGCAACATTAAACTACTTTCAATGACTTTGTATGTAGCGTATTCCTTTAATCATCAAAGTCGATCCGGATTTAAATAGCAGTCTTTAAAAAAATATCGTATTTTTAAGTGTGACTAGACGATCTAATATGCATAGGCTCGTAGTCTATCTAGGCTTAATACTTTGCAGTAAAAATAATAATAAAATATTATAAGTAACTGTCTCTGTGGGCACGAACGCTGGGTATACGCAATTTAGTTTAGTTAAAAAAAAGATAAAAGATATTTATTCTTCATAGTCAAAGTCAGAGAGAAAAAAGCTATCACCGGTTCTAACCCTACACCTCTGGCCCGAGAAGTATTATGACCGGCAAAAAACTCAGCGGGACTAATTTTTTCAAAACAGTAATACATTAGATCTTAAAGATACACAATTGATATTTTATCTTTTGGATAAATTCTACGAAATAAGTACAGTAAATACTTCAATATGAGCGTAATAACCATAAAGAAGGAAACCAGAAGTAATTAAAACGGTAATATCAATTAGAATTCACAGTTACAAGTCGATCTGTGACGAAAAGCTACAAAAAAATTGGTTAGATTTTTTTTTATAATTGGTTTGGTCTGTTATATTTTAATCTTCGATTATGCCTCACAGTATACAATAATGTTGATATTCGCTGAAGGCGTCCTGATTGCTTCTTCGTAATTCCAACGTTATGAAACCAATTTTGATTTCGTCTGAACTAACTAAACTGATCAATGGTAAGCTTTATTTCGGAGGCATAAGGTTCAAATTGTCTTTTACCCTTGTCAACGATGAGCCCCAAAGGAACGAAAAAAAGGGTGAACTTAATTAGCTCCCTTTCACGTACTTTTTGTGTCGTTCGGACTGATTGAGTTGTCCATGGATTCGTTAAAGGGTGTAATGACTAATGAACGAACGCAGGCAGGTTAGAGAAAAAAATATTAATTTTAGATTTAGCCACTTTGTTCTTATATAAGTAGAACTTCCTCCTTCTTTCTCTTTAATAGTACCCGTCCTGATCGGCAAGTGGACATAACATAGGTTTGAACATAGGTTTAGGTTAAGAACTATCTGGGTGCCTTATTCAAACGCGATCAGTTACTTTTGCGTGATTGCGTAACGCAACAAACAATTCATCTAAACATCTAAAAACCTCACTGCCGTGTGTGCGGCAGCCACACTCACACTAACGTACAGTGCATACACGCATACACAGCAGCAATACAAATACAGTTCAAAAAATATAGTGATAAGTATCCACACACACAGACGCTATAGACGAACGTAGAGGAGAAAGAGTTAGAGATAAGGGGAAACGGAAAGAGACGGGATATCTTCCAAATTGCACTTACTCGTGATACTCTTATTTATCCAGAAATGCTGGCTTGGCCTTCACATGCCATCAGGAAGGTGTCCACATCTCGCTACCTCTTCTTCACCTTCGGTTCGCTCATCAGGGTATTATGACCTTGGTGGCATATTCAGCTAGCTCCATGGAGCTGAAATGGTATTCGGCTGTGTGCAGCTCGCTGAACTTTGTGAAGAGGGCTAAGATTACCTTGTTGTCTTCGAAAAGTGTGGAATAAACAGGAATTAACTTACCCAAAAATTGCTGGCTTCAAATCCGTCTATCTGATGATGCGTGGCTCCAACATGCCTCACATACAACAAAAAGCCGTCCACGTCTCGCAAACTCTTGATCCCTTCGTCCAGGGTATGCATGACCTTCGTAGCATGTTCAGCTAGCTCTGTGGAACTGAACTGGTGTTCGGCTGTATGCAGCTCGCTGAACTTCGTGAACAGAGCTAGGAGATCCTTGTTTTCTTCGAAAAGTCTGTAATGATAATGAAAGAAGGAAGATTAAAAACGGGCTTCTTGAGAATTTGGCACTGAGGATACTAGCAGTTTAAAGTGTTCCACAGCATAGGTAATGGAATAGAGACATCATTTTGATACGGTCGGCAGGTAGTGAGTAAGTATTTTAGGAGGTTCTAATCTGTAGTTACCTAGGAACCCTTATAGTTTTGCCACGTCTGTCTATCCATAGCTCTGTCCATGGTTTAGCTGTTGTCTTTATCAAAAAGTTGTTTGTTCGTTCTACGTTGTTTTCTGTAAACAGTATCTCATAAAACCATCTCATAAGTGTGTGTATTGGGATGGACCGGCTACTACGGAATACATCACCGGGTTTTTAGGTGGACGCACCCAGTGGCAGTGTACTCGTAATGTGACTCCAAAAGAGTATCAGACATTTTAAATTCATAATTCTTAAAAATGGAGAATATATTCTCACCTAAAGACTGTTTTAGGTTCAGCAAAAACATATAAATAGTATAGATAGGCACACAGATTGCTAATACCTTCACATCCTATAGTAGGATAAGAAACCTTAAAGAAAACTGGTAGATACTCGTAACATGAAATAGTTAGGTAATACTAAATCATAATTTAGTCGTTTTGCCAGCGTCTCTCTAGTATTTCCACATAATTCCACAAATCACTCCAGAGAAGTATATTTTGCAGCTAGTTACCTAGTTCACAAAACTGACAAAACTATGTATGTGGTATTGACTTGCTTAGCTTGACTTATAGACCAATAACGACTAGGCGTTTTTGGGGATCCGATGTAAACTGGGTAAAAGTGTTGTTAATAATAACAGCGTTTCACAGTCACCTAGACAGGGAGAAACACGGATGGATAGACATAGACAGTGTGCGCTGGCACTTTTACAGAGTGCAGATAGGCGAATACTCTGCCTAGGACAGTTATATTAGAGGCAGGTAAATAGAGATGAAGGTAAATAGAAATGTTATTCGCTTTGTATTTAACTTTCTGCGTATGGAAACAGGGTTCTTTGATATAGAGACATTTGATTGTTTCACAGCGGTCAAATTACACCGACCAAGATCAAATACGTTATTTGCGCTATTATTTATTTTTAAATCGACAACACTCATTTAAAGGAAGTGGATTTATCGTGTCGTCACAGTTCAGGTTACTAACTTCATACTTAAAATTGTCTCGATGTTTCATTAAATGTTCTTACATACTTAGCTTATATGACTAGTAGACCGCTACCCTATTATGATTAATCTCCTATTTTATGCATAAAATTTGTCTTTTTTAAACTGGCTCCTCGGTAAATACTGGCTTATTAGTCTTCATAACCACAATTCCCATTGACAGAATGTCGAACAGGTAGTGTGATAATTTGAGCTCGCAAAAGGAGTTTATGGCACGTCGAGCGCACTCATAGCTTTTAATCCATCGCACCTTGTACATGGCCAATTACGGAATCTACTTTGCATTGCTTTGCATTGCATTCCATCTATTGACGTTGCCGACAGTATATGACTCAACGGTATGCGCCTTGCATTTCAATCATATTTTGTTCTTGCTTTTTCTAACTTTTATCTGTCTTTTACGTTACAATCAAATATAAATCATACTTTAAATCACTAGGGTTGCTTTTAAACTGTACGGTTTTGTGACGTACAACTTTAAGTAAGTATTAATTAGCACGCCTAAAAGCAAATAGTAGTAACTGAAAAAGAAGTCATACTTGTTTTTGATTCTAAGCAGACGCACAACGCTTTAAAATGCTATGAAATATTTTTAAAGGTTCCGGCTTTTAGAAAAAAGACAGCTCAGCATCTGTAATTCATAACTTGCCCGATAAGTTTTGTATAAGTTACTGTATAAGTTCGTAAAGTGTTGTATAAGAGTTGTGAATTTGTGACCATGCTGTCACAATCTCTGAACTGTTTTGTCCTTGACTGATAATCTGTAAAAAATATGTTGTATTTACTTTTAATAAATTTAACGTTAAATTCAGATGATAAGAGTGTCGTAGAAGTATCAAAGGTGAAGATTTTTCTGCAAAAGTTCTGTGGGATAATACTTAAGCTGTCATGGTAAACCGCGCCGCGCCATTAGCTCTGACAAGGGTACAATCGTGCCCTATGCTAATGGGGAAAATGGAACTTTTTACCCAGCCGTGGTTTTGACACGACACCGGTAGGTCTTGTACTATTACTATATCAAAATTCATGAAATTATGTGCTGTAGTTTATGCGTAGTTCGCAAACAGCTGTCTCCTTACGCGTTTATGATATGTATATAAAAATATATGAAAATAATATATATCGATCATTATCAATATAATTCACGGTTAAAAACAAATTGCTTTTCGCTTTTCATCAAATATTTTTGCAATCCTCAGCCTAATCGTTGCTCGGAACAAGATCAACTTTGCCCAGTCAGCATTTTTTAAACTTCAAGTATATCAGTTACTCTCTTTCCTCTTTCAAGCGATATTATCGTTCACCAACTTCTGCAAAATCATAATAAACAATCATCTTTACTCGCAATTTCAACTGTAACTGTTTGCGTTAGGGTTGATTTTAGCAATTAATTGATAGTCAAGATAAGAGTTTGTTTTATACCTTCGTTATCCATTTCGAATCGGGCCAATGAACTGAACTGGCACGTAAATAATTAATCGCAGGCAATTCAATTTGCACCGAAACGGCCTGCCGAGTAGGTTTACCAGGTATCTATTTCAAGTCCTGAGGAAATGCTTGGGAACTGTTTCACTCGAGAATTACAGTGGGTGACTTGGTTATTTTTGTTATAACTAGGTGCATCATTCTAATTTTAAAATACATTAAAAACACAATCTTTTTTTTCAAACATAACTCCAACATACAACAAATAATCCATCAATATTGAAGTTGTATTGAAGTTGCATTGGAATAATTTTCAAGCAAATTCTGATATTTCTGATTCAGACCTTTAGGTGTCATCTGTATTGCGCGGTTAATGCGTTGGAGTTGTATTTAAGTTGGATCATGTCTAAACGTATTTTAAAGTTAGAATACGGCTCTAGGTTACGTCTGAATCTGTAAATTGTAGTCAAGTACGCTCAAATCTCCAGCCGTTTTCTTCATGGAAAAGCGACTGCTAAAAATTAGATTTCTTAAATACGAGTATTATGATCCGTAAACCAGGGTGTAATTGCCCACTGACAGTGATTGCCCGCTTTAAAAAAAACATTATCGAATGTTAGCTTTGGATCGTTCTAGTTGGATTAGAATTCGCTAGATGGTGCTGTAATTTGATGTTTAGTAGATTTAAAATTGACAAAACTGGCAACACTCTAAAAAAAAACAGTAATGACGGATTTTGTCTAGATGGGTGAAAGTGTTACTCAAACAGGTAAACATTTGAACAGTTTTCTTAAGAACTTACTTTCTTAATGGTTATTTTTGTGTGTTGATTATTTGATATTCAGCTTCTATTGCATGAATGTGATAAAATTAAATGTATTTACATCGTTTTTAATGTAAATCTGTGTTCAATTTTGAATCCTAACGGTCATTTTAGCTGTGGGCAATCACTGAACCAAAATTTGAATATTTTTAGTTATTGCCCACCCTTTTTTTAGTAATTGCCATGTGGTAATGTCTATAGTTATTGCCCGGGCAATAGCTGTCGTGGTAAATTATTGGTCAAAGTGTTGCGAACATCACCTATTAAAAATACCTAAATAAAAATTCGAACAAAATTCCAGAACATGAAGATTCTATAATAAACGTCAATGGTGAGACCGTAAACACTAAGGAAACAGATACAATACAATTAAAGAAAATAATGACCACCAACAAACTGAGCATTTTAAGCAACAACCCGAACCCGTAGCAAAGAGATTAGAAAACGAAGTAAACGTAAAAATTAAGGACAAGAAAGAAATTGAGCAATTACCAGCGTCTAAAAAGATAACTATTTTTAAGTAACGTTGTAATAAAGCCTGGTAATAATAGTCTTTGCGGAGTTTGTCATACTAATGTGAAAAAAAGTCAACTGACTATTTATTATTATTTTATTTATTATTTTATTTATTGGAAAACCAACAGCACATACAACATGTTGACAACAGATATAGAAATTGGAGGCCAATTATAGGTTCTCACAGATAGAAACCTTATAGAAATTAACTTCACTAAATATTAATATAGTGCACAAATATGCGAAGACTTAGCAAGTACATACATCATTAATAGCAAGAAAAACAAACAATTACAAAAAAAAAGTAATGAAGACAACAATCATGAAAAATCGTGAAAAACTAATTAGACTTGCAGTGCTTGTTCAAAAATCTTTCATGTGCGTTGCATTACTCGAAACCATAAGGAACATATACCCGACAGCACCGATTTGACTTTATTTTTATGCCATAACTGTTTTATGGTAGATGATTCTGACTCTGGTGATTCTGACGAAGAATTATTTGATGCTGTTATGAAAGCTAAACGCAACCCTTTTTAATTTATTGAAAACTATCCTGTTAGGTTTGAGTTTAATGTTTTGTTTTTAATGTTTATTTATGTTTAAAGTCAATTCAGACGACTGACGTCAAACAAAGACTTTGATTTATGATTTTAAGGTATTGGGCAATTACTGTGCTGTGATGTTGGCAATTACTGTAGGCTATGGGCAATGACTGTACTTTTTAGATGATTTTAATTTCGTTGCATTATTTCCTATGTTATGTAAGTTTTAATTAAAAACTGTTGATATTCTATAGGAGAGTTTATTAGGTCATAAGAAAATAGTAATAAAAAGTTGGTACCTATCATATTTTATTTTTTATTGCATGTCAATGTGTTTGAAATCCTTAAGTGGGCAATAGCTATATGGTTTACCCTGCATCATTCTAATTTTAAAATACATTAAAAACACAATCTTTTTTTTCAAACATAACTCCATCATACAACAAATAATCCATCAATATTGAAGTTGTGTTGAAGTTGCATCGGAATAATTTTCAAGGAAATTCTGATATTTCTGATTCAGACCTTTATGTGTCATCTGTATTGAGCGGTTAATGCGTTGGAGTTGTATTTAAGTTGGATCATGTCTAAACGTATTTTAAAGTTAGAATACGGCTCTAGGTTACGTCTGAATCTGTAAATTGTAGTCAAGTACGCTGAAATCTCCAGCCGTTTTCTTCATGGAAAAGCGACTGCTAAGAATTAGATTTCTTAAATACGAGTATTATGATCCGAAAAATGCTTTATTTAGGGTTTGAACGAGCTACCTTTACCTCTACCACGAGTCATGCAAATAAGCCCAATTCGAGATTCGTTAACGAATTCGTAAATTGTTTGTATGGAGTATTTGTGCAGAGCCTCTAGCGGTCACTTATAGAACTAAAAATTGCTGCCATACCATAAGTTAAATTATCGTTTATGCAATTCGCTCACGAAAGTTCGATTGCTTGTTTCGTTTGTGTAGATTTCAATACTTTACAAAGTGACGTGACGTGACAAACGTCACATCCTTCACACCAACCGAAACAGATTGTAGGTAAGCCAAAAAGGTTTTACTTCCTAAGTACATATTATCTGAAGGTTTAGAACTGTAGACAATTATATGAGCAGTGAACAATAATAAGCATAGAAACCGTACTAGCTCTGAAAAATTACCATACTTTTTGTGGGTGTTTAATATGTTTGCTGGGCCGTTAAACCAGTAATAATTTCCGTTGGTCATCGTGTCCCAAGCGGTAAATTTTAAGTGGTTAAGGGCGGTAAATAATCAAGCTTCGTGATGGTCAGCTGCCGTTTCTTGAGTGGGTTAAGGAACAGCAGCCATTTTCTCACATAAAATATATATAAAATAAAATTACCATCGCGTCCCAGTTGAAACAGGTGATAATTTAAATGCTATTACAAATAAAATAAAAATCATCAGCCGGCTGTATAGCACGGCTGACGACTTTCCTGATAATAAGAGCATCAAATACTGACGTTCCGCAACCCACCAACGGAGCGACAGCTGACCTACGCGAGTCATCATTATACTTCGTCCTTAACCACTTCAAAAATTATAATCGCCTGGGACGCCTTGCGATTGGTTATGAAATTTGTTTCTGGCTTACGGTTCATGCCAGCGGAGCCGGGAAATACAAGCTATGACGGTAAGCCTTTTTTTACCGATTTAAACGCGCGTGACTTTTAACGCATAAAATGTTATCAACCGACTTCAAGATTTCGAAGGAGGAGGTTCTCAATTCGTCAGGATCTTTATTTTTACTATTTTTTCATAATGTTCACCGATTGCAACTTTTTTTTTAAATAGGGAAATTACGTATTTCGTCATACATATTCAAAGCTAGGAAAAAGGGGTGAAAACTGTCAGTACTTCATCCATCCATCCATATATTTATTTCGTCGTAGGATATAGGATTACCTAAGAAAACCAAATTGATGAAATGTCAAATGTACAAATAACACTACTAGTTTAAAACGTCCTAGAACTACGACCATATGTAGTGTTAGGTGATTCTTAATTTATTTGGTTATTTTGTCAACATGACAGTTCGACTTTTAGTGATCATAGTGGATCATAGGTTTATTTCTTATTATTTAGGTCTATTGTATAATCACAAAAGGATAAGTACCCTTTCAGGATGGTGTTGATTCTCTAAAGTATAGGCAGTGCGCTATTGTTACACATCCCACCTGCGTCGACGCCGACACGTTGGCCAAGTCCTTTAATTTATTTACCAGCGAACAAGCCGGAGCGGCGCACGACATCCGAAATCACTACAAGACTATTAAATATAGTTGTCGTTCGTCTAACTATTGTTGGTGTCGAGGCAATCGATCCGTGGAGCAAGGGGCACGGAGCCTCACGACCTAACAAACGCACAAGGGAAGCTAAAGATGCTTCAGCAAGCCGCCGGTTTTCATACATAACACAACGCAGGATTGCGGCTTTGCCGCTTCTTGCATAATGATGGTTTTATTTCTATTTATAAGTTACACGTACGAGTAATTGTTAGTAGTACTTATAAGTTTCTAGTTTGTGACAATGTTACTTTAAAAGGCTATTTCGCAATAAATAAATCTTTAATATAATTATGTACATTATAATTTCAAAGTGCCCTGTATAAATCTGGATGTCTTTTAAGTAATCACTATTTTATAGTACTTGGATGCAATAATTCGAAGATCCCGGCCTGTAACGCAGTTGTTACTTCTTGAATATAAAATAATACACCTTCCTGGGATAAATAGTTTGCCTTGCCGGTGATAAGTTAGCTGCTACAGCAATCAATCAGAAATGAATGATGCACAAGAACCTGTAAAAGATGTTTCAATATTATATGTTATTTTTCACAGTTTCATTGTAATTATTATGATTGAAAATGAAAGTGTTTATAACTATCATATCAAATTTCAACTACTTACCATTCATTTAAGGTTAGAGTTGGTATTTTTGTGTCGATTTAAAATCAGATTAATTGACTATTAATACATATATCTCACAAATATTCAGCAGTTCTTGGGTCTAGATTTCTTTTTTAAAATTATTCTTATTGAAGTGTTGATGTGGATATTTCTATTTCTCATATCGGCTTGAAATTTACCGTTTCGTTTTCCAGTTCCAGTTATCATACTATGCAGTCTTATTAACAAATTATGCTCAATATAAGGCTTTGGCGATATTATTTCGTCAACTAATAATATATAAATATAACACAATAAATACGAATGGTTTTCACTTTCACCATGTTTTTGACATCTCACCTTATAATTTGATAGTGAAAGAGTTTTCTACAGTATTTTTCGGTGACGTAAGTCAAATTAGTGTCCTATAACCTATCGATAACAAACTGTACTGACCTTCAGTGCGTTAACATGACAGATCACATTCGTCGTGCCGCATACATCCGTCTCGTTCTACCTATGAGACGGATGTATGCAGCGAACTAAACGTAATTCGACATGAAATGTCAGCATAGATCGTTTGTATGTGTTGCTGTCGAAACTGAAGGAAAACGATTCGTAGCCCGATTATTCGTTAACGCCTATAGAAAAATATTCAGAATTTTCTACATGACTCGTGGTAGAGGTACTTCTGATTAAAAGTCACACGCTTTGTCGCTGAACTATTTACAAAAAAATCTATAGGCTGAAAATCCGCTTACCGACCAAAATTCCCGCCATGTCAAAAAAACCCTGATGCCTGGTCACCCTGCTGGCGAGTGTTTTAAAGAGATAAGTTAACCGTTGACGAGATCCCAATTGTGGAGCGTATTTAAATTTGTGTGGCCTAAGGGGTTTTTGGCAGTTATGATTTATATTCAAGAGCGTTGAAAAATAAGCTTTTTACTGTAATTGAACCTTTCATTCATGTGGTCGTTACTGGGAATTTCGAGTGTCGTAAGGAATAAAATCCCACTTTCTTGTTTTGACGCGTTAAAAATCCTTATCATAATTCGTAATTTTAACAATTAAATAGTGTTTGTTAAAATGTTCTTAACACACAAACTTTGAAATTAAGTAATACTTAAGTATTTAGAAGAAATAAAAAAATATATTTTACATTTGCGCAATAAGCAGAAGTTAGTAGCAAAGTAAAATAAATGGTATGGAATCTATATTTTGTTCAAAAAAGTCAGTATAAACAATAATATAATTTAGTTAAATGCAAAATGATCAAATTAGATTAAAATATAACCAACAATCAGATCCATTCAATTGAAAAAAAAACAGATGATTAAACAGTTATGTAATTAGTATCAGTCCAGTATTGACTGTCAACGTTGAGTCGTAGGTTTCCTACGATTTTTAAAAATCACAATTCGCAGCCTGCACAATATAAGCACATCCCTTAATGTTTAGTTTTAAAATAATGGAATATGAAGTATGTAGAAAATATACACTCAAGGACAATGAACTGGGTTTACATTTATAGGAAATTTTTATACAAACAATATTATTAGGTTAAATATTTATTTTAATTTGATAAGACCTTTTTTCCTACCTCCCCATTTTCGAAAATTGTTTAAAATGTGGTCTGCCACTAAAAGTATTACTACGGTAACTTTGGGATGTCTCGTTCAGATGGCGCTTCAGACTTGAAGTCTCAAACATTTCTTAGAATGTGGCTGTATATATGTATAGTCTGTGGCCTTATAATTGATAACAGTAAAACCCAGTAAAAACTTTTAATTGAGAATGGCCTTAATATGAATATTATAATAATTTTAGGAGGCGGTAATTTAAGAATTCAAATATACATTGACAGTTAAAACCATAACTCTTCCATCTCACTTAATCGTAATCGGTTAAAAATAAATGAAAATGCCATCAAAAATAAAATCCAAGTCTCGCAACTCAGTTCTTCTACCGTAAAAAGTTGTAAGATCCATGTAATACCAAGTCGGTTGATTTATTCAGTCCCTACTTAAGGGACCTTCTGTCTTAAGTTATTACGTAATTGGCTAATCTAACAACATCTTATAGTGACCACATTAATATTAAAACTATTTTATGTTTAAATAAAATAGATTGAGTTGGCCATCGCATGAAAACACAATGTAACTCACAAGCAATACATATTATAGTAAATAAGATTGTTTAGTGCGATTGCAAAATCGCGCTGACTGAGTTGCCAGACTTGGTTTTTTTTTTAAGTTTTGTTTTTGATGGCATTGTATTTTCATGCGTTGGGCAAGTCAATCAATTTTATTTAAACATAAAATATTTTTAATATTAATGTGGTATAGTAAATATTTTTAATATAAATATTTTTAATATTGATAGTGATCGGTTAAAAATAAATGAAAATAGAAAACCAATCAATTTGAGCTGTCAAGTTATAATGAGTTGCCGCAAACAGCCGCTGTCAATATTGCTCGTCAATATTAGCTCGGCGGTAGCCCGTTGAATTTTCAATCGGAATGTCAATACCAGATTTAGAGCCCGTTCACACGGCATCAAGTTTTGTCGGATCTACTAACTATCGGATCCTGTAAAACCGGATAGTGTATTCACTACACGTACGTACGTATACGTATTGTGACACTGTTATTATTTTTTTTTTAAGGTTAAGGGTAATTTTAAGACAAACTCGCTTTGTTGCAATTTCAAGATACTTGGGTACTTACTTTACTGTACTTTGTAGTTAAGCAAGATCCTGTTTAGTTTTATTGGTTTCACTGTCGTAAATTCGTAATATGTCTTCCTTTGTTTGTTATAAGTGTTCTTATTTTGGGAATGTGACCGTGGCGTCAATGCGCCGTGTCGTCAAATGGTTGCAACGGAAGACCAGCGCTGGCCCTGCCGGCATTTAACGCTGAGTTGCGACCATTTCGTGGCAATTAATGTTTCGGGTTGTATATGTTATTGTTTATTATGTTTTTTGTAATTGTCATGAATAAATCTTTCATTCATTCATTCACATGGCCGCCCGGTTTTATTAGATCATCCGGTGCGCCCCGCCCGTGCCCGCCCTCCTCCGACGTGCCGGATCTGGGTTTTTGCAGGATTCTTGCTCCGAGCTCGTGTGAATGCTGTATTGGAATACTGTTGCCACTAAACCAGACCCGGTCTTTTAACGGACGACCGGCCCAATTTGTAGTCGCACAATCGGACGACACATTTTGCAGGATCCGTTTTATTGCCGGATTCTGAAACCGTACGCTTGTGTGAACGCATGCATTGAAATACTATTGCGAGTAAATCGGATCCTACAAAAAATAGTTCTCGCAAAAAATCGGATGTCTCCGTGTGAACGAGCTCTTATATGTCAATATCAATTGATACAAAGCCATTTCGTTATTAAAAGTCTATACTCGTAGTTTTTGATAATTAATAGATCCTGTTAATTGTGGCGTTTTCAAGTCAAAGGTACATTGTTGTTAATAAAGTTTATTCTAAATGAAATGGCAGCAACGCCTTATTGACAACCGACAATGATGTACCTTTGACTTGATAATATCACATTTCAACCGACTTCAAGATTTCGAAGGAGGAGGTTCTCAATTAGTCGGGCTCTTTTTTTTTAAATGTATGTTCACCGATTATTCGCACACGGCTGGACTGATTTGGAAAATTATTTTTTTGTTTAAAGATGGGAAGTATACTCTTGTTAGTCCCATTGTTACCAGGTCAGGTTTTGATGATGGGATCCTGGATAAATCGAGGGAACTCTTCAACTATAATCGGCATACCTATAGTGATTTGAGTGCTAAGTGAAGTCGGTTCTTTTTTGTTTAAAATTATAATTTATCAGCTGAATATTGCCTATGGTTCACTGAATTCCGCTGATATCTGGGCTGAATTTCAGTGTGCGTTACGCCTTAGATAGTGAGGATATTAAGATAGTTATGGAAAACCGGTAAAACGCACTTCTCCGTTTCTAAAAACTGCCCATATTTAAATGATAATGCTGATAGTTTTTTCACAAATTGTAAGCAAATTTTTTTGTACAACGGAATTTTTATTAACTAGCCTTCAGTTAGTTGACGACATTATTTTTATAACTGTGACGAGTGTGACGAGTTGATCGCTAAAGTAAACGAAAAACGGTATTCGAACTTCACAAATTGATCTCATATTGATATCACTCGCGGTGCATCTCGATCGTAAGTTAAATTGGTTCGCGAAACCTACACTGCGAGTTTTGCCAAACGAATATCAAATTGAGGTCAGGTTTTCAAAGTTTTGATGACGTAATTGGTTATGTTATGTTTTTACGCTTACTCATTTTTCCGACATCATTTATCATTTATGTGTTTTCATTCTTAAGAGTGTTTACAAGCATACATCATGGGAAAAGTCGGGCGGTGGGTTGGAGATGTTTAAACCGTTTGTAGCATTATCCTCTTTGGTAGCAATAAACAAACGGGAAATCGGTAGTAAATAACCTAAAAATAATATTTGAAACATGGTTTAAAGATATTTTTTTGTGAGAATATATTAGAGTAGGCTGGGGCTATAAGTTCCAATAACATAATTCAATGTGCCTCACTCCGAAATCCAAAATTTGTTTGCAATCGTCGCTGGAAATAATATCATTATACTATGGTTAATCTTGTACAAATACACAACTTATTATTATTTTACCTATGTATAATATCTGTGAAATCTAGTATGCCATTAATAACCTTTTACCCAATAATTTTGTCATTTGTGTTGCTTAATACGAGACCAAAAGCGGTTCCTAAGTCTTATAATTCAAACTCTAAATAATGATCTCTCTCGAAATGTTGTTTATAGGAGTTAATATTTGCTTCCAAGTCAATTACTCGTAGTCGAGCTTTGTTGTCATTGACTATCCTGGAGGCATTGGCAGGAAGACTCGGCATAGGTCGAATCCAATTACTAGTGAACCAGCTTTGCATGCTAATGAAATGTGGAACTGTTGACTCTCGATTACATTTGGTGTGATACACGTAAGTAAACATACAGTAGTATGTACGATGTAGCTATATAATGTTGAATTCTTTACCAGTCAAATGTCAGATTGACCAAATGCGCAGCTACTTAATCCAATGCAGCGTATTTTGGACGAATCATTACAATAGCGTAATTAACAATTATATCAATGTATCTCAGTATTTTCGCTATTAATAGGAAGATGACACAAAATTAATTCGCTTTAATCTTGGCCTTTGACTCGTATTCCTTCAATTCCTTGCCAAATCTACGTATTTATTTTCTTGCGATGCTCCAAAGAAAACAGAATATTATAGTCGCCATGTGGCTCTTACGAAATTGCTCTTATTTTAAAATAAGCAGTCAAGGCCTTCTTGCAATTATATTGATCCAAATGTACGCGTAGTGAATCACTTCAATGGATCACTTACGTATTTCGTAATTTTGATATGGTCCATTAAGAGTAGTGCTTTCAAACATATTTATTTACTTCCTTTGAACTGAATTTTCCGGAGCCATATATCTAACTATAGCGAATTGAGTATTTTCCATGAAAGATTGCCTGGAAAGATCGCTTCTCGAGCCGTAAGGCCGCCTGTAGCCGCGTTCATAGATTATATAAGTCCCAGATAGAGTGCGGCTAACAAAATTTTGTGATTCCATAAAGAGCCACTGTCCTCGTCGTTATGCACTACACACACATACGCACAGCAATAATGAGCCGCTCCCCCGTCATTCGTGTCCAAACGTCTATGCAGTCAAGATCAGTTAAAAAATAATTAAAATATGCCGTCGTGCGTTGTCAAATGCTGCAGAAATGCCACCGGTCGAAAGAAAAAAACGGATGGGATAACTTTTCACCGTTAAGTAAACAATTGATTGCGTAATCACATTAAATATCAGTAATTTCATAAACTATTAACTTCATGGTAGCGGTGTTGCCAGGTGGTTGAATAGGGAAACTTCCCGAATGTAAAGGGGGGGGGGGTCTATAATCGCTGCGATATGGTGTCAACACGATATGAACCAAACATAACTTGATGTTTTATTTCACGCACGTTTTCAACTAATATTAACATATTACCTAATAGTTCATAAATTATAAGTTTTTGAAAGCAAATTATATTCCCTAGTATTTTTTGAATAAAATTTGTTAATAAACTAAATTATATATTTCTTAATTATAAATAAAATAATTACAAAAATTGCGTAAAACATAAAGCTCATATATTATCAAGTCGTAGGTTGAATGCGCAAAATTATGCCACAATGAGTGATCTGTCCAACTTTTGTCTCATTCTAACTATTGCTCCCTCTCACTCTGATCGGTTGACTAGTCACTTTAGTAAGCGACTGGTCAAGCGATTAGAACGAGATTGAACTATAGTTAGAATGAGAGGTTAGCTGTCAAACCGGTTGTGTTGATCGATCTAGGAGCATTTTTAACCGACTTCAAAAAAAGGAGGTTCTCAGTTTATGTGTGTGTATATATGTTTGTTCACGATTATCTCGCGTTTGGCTGAACCAATTTTGATGCAGTTCTTATATACAGCTGTATTTTTTATCTATCGCGTTCGTGAAAACAAAATATACGTTTAAATAATATCTAATACACTGAACTTTACTGTAATAAAATTTACCACGCCGCAGCATTGCGTAGTTCCATATTTTTCGAAAAAAAGGAGAATTTTCTGAGCTACGCTTTTAAAGGATTCACATTCAATGATTCGTAACTCATATTTGCCATAATTAATATCAGGTATTGCAAAATTTTCACAACCTTGTTCAAATTAAAAATAATTTTGTGAATTCCATTGAATTACTATGGAATTTAACGGTTCGGAGACCTCCGTCTACACTAACGCCTCTAGCGGAAATTCGTACGCGATAGTCATCATTCATATTCAGAGGCGATTGTCTATGGTTGCAGAAATTTGTCTATTGTAAGATTGTAACTGATTTTTTTTATGGAGGCCATAGACAAACTTCCGCAACCATAGACAATTATCTATGAATTGATGAATTCAGATCAATTGTGTCGAGCGACAAATGCCACCTTCTTATCGAAATCGGTTTTGTAGTTTAGGAATGACAGTGTTATAGACAACATACAAATAATATAGGTGTACTTGCCCTTGTACCCCACGTGCCTGATATAAATATAAATTCAATTCAATTTAATGATCATATATTTCGAATGTTTCCATATTATATTAGTACATTTTATTTCTACTAAATTAATAACATCTTATAATTATGCCAGAAAGCCCACTGTCCACGACTGTGGCTAGAAGGCTGTCGTAAGTAGGTATTGCACGATGGAAAATTATCAGTGGCCCCATATAAAAAAAGCCAGAACCCATAGACCTGGCTGAACTGAATCCCGCTAAGTGTGTGTTGCGCCTAATCTTACCAAAAGCAAGCCATGTAAAATTAGCGGCCAAGACTCACAACACAAGCTCATAACGCTTTAGCGTCTGCTAGATGGTTGCCAACAAGGCTGACGACGAAGGTCAACCTGACTGAATTTTGGTTCTCTAGTGTGAAACGGTTTGAGATAAGGTAAGTTTATAATAATACACTTTTAGTTGGGTTCACCTTGGCCATATGAAAAAGGTATAATAAATGCTTAAAATAATAATATTGGGTCGAGAAGAGAGGCCGGACACACTCAAGTCGTGTCCTTTTATTAATTTATAAATTTAGATTTTTTTACATCATTATTTTTTCTTTTATGCGCCTCTTCAGAAATATATTTCATCAAATTTATTAAAACAGGTGCTTATTAATTCTATTTAAACATATATATTAATAATCTATTTTTTTTTAATTCAAAAATACTGTATTCTTAATCGGGAAAATTTGTATTACATGGCAACACTCGTCTGGACACACACATTCAAACCAGCCGCCATCTTGCGTCACAGTTTGTTGTACAGCCATGCTCCGTCCTTTAATTTTTTTCGTCCAAGGCCGCGTTATTCAGTTTCTAATTTTCTCATGTGGTTTGTTCTTCTGGTGAATTGAACTACAAAGTGTAAGTATTGAATTGTAAGTACTTGTTTCTACTGTACGATTTTTCCCATGGAACGCACTCGACATCGCAAAATATTTATAGCCTGGCGTCATATTTTTCGCTTTGGCAATATACCTGAGTGTATTCTTTCGAACAGCCATTTTTTACTATTTCAATGTTGGGTCCATTACACGAAAAAACACGATTTCAATTAGATTCCAATATGTAGATAGATTTGCTTACTCGAGAATTGACCTTCAGGACATCGACGATAGCCTAATGTGAATCCGATTCTATTAGAACTACGTGCGCTCAGTTAATACTGCCTTCGTGACTCTCACGAAATGGTTATCGTAAACGGTCTGAAGAATACGAACTAAAAATAGTTCGGGTTACGATTTTGCTACAAGCATTTCAGTTTTTATGATGGATTACAAACCGTAGTAATAACCGTTAACAAACACACATAAGTTTTGTGTACACTTGTACAGTCGCCATCAGATATATCGGAGCGGCCAAAGTGGTCACAAATATCTGAACAACGTCCCTATTGTCACGGCGATAAAGTGCATATTCAGATATTTTTGAGTATCTTGGCCGCTCCGATATATTTGATGGCGACTGTACAGTCATCATCTCAGCCATAAGACGTCCAATGCTGAACATAGGCCTCTCCCTTGGACCTCCACACGTACCGGTTGGAAGCGACCCGCATCCAGCGTCTTCCGGCGACCTTAATAATATCGTCGGTCCATCTTGTGGGTGGACGTCCTACGCTGCGCTTGCTAGTCCTTGGTCTCCACTCAAGCATTTTTCGGCCCCATCGGCCATCTTCTCTGCGTGCAATGTGGCCTGCCCATTGCCACTTTAGCTCGCTAATCCGGTGGGCTATGTCGGTGACTTTAGTTCTTCTACGGATCTCCTCATTTCTGATTCGATCACGTAGAGAAACTCCGAGCATAGCCCTCTCCATAGCTCGCTGAGCGACTTTGAGTTTTGAGATGAGGCCGATAGTGGAAGACCACGTTTCGGAGCCGTAAGTCATCACTGGTAACACACATTGATTAAAAACTTTTGTCTTGAGGCACTGAGGTATGTCGGACGAAAAGACATTACGTAGTTTCCCGAACGCTGCCCAACCGAGTTGGATTCGGCGGTTGACCTCTTTCTCAAAGTTGGACCTACCTAATTGTTGTCCTAGGTAGATGTACGAGTCAACAACTTCGAGTACCGAGTTCCCAACAGAGACTGGGATGGGCACAACATTGGCATTTGACATTAGTTTCGTCTTGTCCATGTTAATTTTCAAGCCCACCCGTTGTGAAACTCGGTTGAGGTTATCGAGCATCATGCTGAGTTCCTCCATCGACTTTGCCATGTCTACGATGTCGTCGGCAAACCGAAGGTGAGTGATGTATTCGCCGTTGATGTTGATGCCAAGTCCTGGCCATTCCAGGAGTTTGAAGGCGTCTTCCATTACGGCAGTAAACAGTTTCGGAGAGATAACGTCTCCCTGCCTTACGCCTCTTCGCAATGGAATCGCCTTCGTGCTCTGCTCCTGCACTCGGACCGACATGGTGGCGTTACTATACAAACACTTCATCACTTCAATGTACCGATAGTCAATATGGCATCGCTGAAGAGACTCAAGCACTGCCCATGTTTCCACCGAATCGAAGGCTTTCTCATAGTCCACAAACGCTAAACATAATGGCAAGTTATACTCTTTGGTCTTCTGTATAACTTGCCGCAGCGTATGAATGTGGTTTATGGTACTATAGTCTTTTCGGAAGCCGGCTTGTTCGGGAGGCTGGAAGTCATCAAGTCTGTGTTCGAGACGGTTCGTGATGACCCTTGAAAACAGCTTATAGACATGGCTCAGAAGCGTGATGGGTCTGTAGTTCTTCAATAGGCTGCCATCATCTTTTTTGAAGAACAGCACCACCTCGCCTCTATTCCATGTTTCAGGCGTTATGCCCTCGGACAAGACGGAATTAAAGAGCTTCTGGAGGACTTTAAGTACCGGTGTTCCACCCACTCTCAGAAGCTCTGAAGTGATTCCGTCTTTGCCCGGCGCCTTGTTGTTTAAGAACAACTGCTGCTTCAGGGCCATCCTAATCTCGTACAGACTGATGTCCGGGATATCTTCGGTATAATGTCGGGACAGCTTGGCTCTTGGATCTCCTCTCAAGCTGTCAACGGGCTTTGCGATCGGAGTGTATAACTGTCCATAGAACCTTTCGATCTCGCCTAAAACCTCTGCTTTGCTCGACGCTATGCTGCCATCTTCCCGTTTCAGCTTTGTCATCTGGTTTTCCCCAATAGACTTGTCCTTTGCAAACACTTTGGAGCCTTGGTTTCGCTCAATAGTCTCTTTAATACGGTTAGTATTAAAGAGACGCAGATCATGTCGCAAGGACTTAGATTTCCGCCCATTGAGCTGCCTATATGACTTCGCGTCACTGTACAGTCATGGACTTTAATTGTTGAGGCATTTACGGTTCAAGCTATTTTCTATGTTTAATACTTACAATTGGCGGTGTTATCGCTAAAGAGTAAAGCAATGGTCGCTGTAATGTCCAATTGAACCAGAAATGACTCAACAATTAAAGTCACTGTCTGTACTTAGTGTATATACTTTCCTAGCTGTTGAATACATTTCCTGTTATGTACCAGGGGCGAATAAAACTTGGCCGTCGCATATAATCGACTCGGATGTCTCATATAAAAGTTCCTGCTGATTTCGGCTTCCAGTGCCGCAGTGCCGTTCATAGGACGGAATTAGAGTTATTTTAACATAGTTCAAAACATCTACTAGTAATAAAATGCATGGTATTTTAAAACTGCTGATTAAGTGGCGCAATAAGATGATGTTAGTGTGTAGGTATGCGTTCGGTTTTCTACAGATATTTTGTTCTAATTATATTCCTCAACTAGCTTTTTCCCGCGGCTTCGCCCGCGTACTAAAAGTACTAAAAAAGGAGGTTCTCAGTTAGACTCGTATGTTTGTATGTAGGAATGTATGTTTGTCCGCGATCATCTTGCGTTTCGCTGAACTGATTTAGAAGCGGTTTTCGGATTCTGGATGTTTCGGTATACCACGTTTTGAAGACGCCGGTTCCCTCATTTTTTATTTTAAAGAAATTATTGCAATAATGTTACGCCATCAACGACTTACTACTGAGAGATTATGATTAATACAGATTTCTACTCTTGAATAGAAGCTTTTCCCCGCGACTTCATTTGCGTGGAATTAGTAATCCACCCTCCTTTTTACCCGCTTAAGGAATGACTTCTGGGATAACAACTATTATATATCCTTCCCCAGAACGCAAAATATCTCCATACCAAATCATCTAAATAGGTTCAACGGTTATTAATTTCCCATACAAACTTTCAACCCCCGTTTCACCCCCTAGAGGGTTGATTTTCGAGATAAAAACTATCCTATATTGTTTACCGCGACTCAATCTATATAATATGTACCAAGTTTCATTTCAATCGTCTGTTCAGCGGTTAATAACTCGCCATACAAACTACCAACATGTTTTCTACCCCTCTAAGATTGATTTTCAGCTTAAAAAATCTATATATATATAACTCAAAGGTGACTGACTTACTGACTGACTGACATAGTGATCTATCAACGCACAGTCCAAACCGCTGGTTCTAGAGATTCCAAAATTTGGCAAGTACCCAAGTAACACAGGAAGCATTATAACATATGAATAGTTAACTTATTTCGAACTTAAGGACCGTATAAACTCTTATATAAGTTCACCGAGCAACTTATCGCATTATATGATGCTTTGAGCTGTATAACGGTTGTATAATGGCATATCTAAATGCTTTTGTAAAGCCTTTAGCTTTAGTGCAGCAAACCACAACGCAACTGTACAGCTTTCGACTGTTTAAAAGCACTTAAATGCTTTAGGTTCTACAATAGCATTATATAATGCATTAAGCTGTATAACGGTTGTATAATGGCATGTATAAATGCTTTTTTAAAGCCTTTAGTTTTAGTGCAGCGAACCAAAATGCAACTGTACAGCTGAATGCTGTACAGTTGCGTTTTGGTTTGCTACACTAATGCTTCGGTGTGGTTAAGTGCCTTAGGTTCTACAATAGCATAAATAAATGCTTGATGCTGTTTATGAGCATGACTATTAGCCATTTTAATGCCACGTAAATCCGGTATACAGCTTTCAGCTGTTTTTAGTGCTTTAGGTTCTACAATAGCATTTTATGATGCTTTACGCTGTATCACGGTTGTATAATGGCATATGTAAATGCTTTTGTTTAGCCATTAGTTTTAGTGCAGCGAACAACATGCAACTGTACAGCTGAATGCTGTACAGTTGCGTTTTGGTTTGCTACACTAATGCTTCGGTTTGGTTTAGTGCCTTAGGTTCTACAATAGCATAAATAAATGCTTAATGCTGTTTAAGAGCATGAATATTAGCCATTATAATGCCACGTAAATTCGCTATACAGCTTTCAGCTATTTTTAATGCCTTAGGGTGTACAATAGCATTTATAAGTAGGTAATACGTTCCTAATGCAGTATAATAGTAATAATATAAACCATTATAAAGCCAAGTAATTCATTATAAGGGGCTGTTCATAAATTACGTCATTTCTAATGGGGGGGGGGGTCTGGACATCGAATGATGGTACAATGACGTAGGAGGGGCGGGCGATCATTCCGAAGATCACATCATCAATGTGTAAAAAAAGGAATGAAAGTTGTGTTTCTATAAACTTTTAATGCTATAAAATATTATCTACTAAATAGTTTTTTATTTTACAATTAAGCTTAAAACGCATTTTTTTAATGACGTCACTTTATTTGGCAGGGGGAGGGTTGGATGATTTTAGGGGGGGTAAAAATCATCAAAAATTGATGACGTAATTTATGAACAGCCCCTGTACAGCTTTTAGCGGTTTTAGTGCCTTAGGTTCTACAATAGCATAAATAAATGCTTAATGTTGTTTAATAGCATAATTATTCACGTGTAATGCTGTAGGCATAAATAAGGCATTTTTTAAGGGTCACTGAGCTGCTATTGGACTAAGAGCTAGCCACGTCAGATATGACACAATAATGAGAGCAACAAAACCCGTCTGGTTAGATTGCTATACTATTCTTGTTGCTAGATCCTGGCATCTGGCAGCTTTTAATGGGTGGAGGTCACAGTGACAGACTAGCAAAATGTTTTAATTGGAAAATAGTAATACCAAACTAGGTAAAAATTGCCGAAGTTGTCTCAGTTATAAAGGACAGGGCCCATATTTTAAGGGGCTCCCTGGCGCCAACGACCTTAGATCTGATTCCCTTAGTTTTCTAATGATTTATATAGCTTATCATATTATCAGTAACGGCTTTAAACAATATAGTATCCTATATTTACTTCAATATTCATTGTCTTCGAGATATTTGACATCAAAGTCGAACCGGTTTAGGCTAAAAAAGTGGTTTTATGGTCATAAATTTTGTTTTAATTAGTTAAAAATTAAAATCTCTCTACAGTTTTTAGAGACATCAAAGAGGAACCCTAATATGTAGATTACGTATATGTAAGATTCTTTACACCATTCGAATATCGATAAAAGTGTTTTTTTAGACCATATTTTAAAAATATCATAAAAAAATAACGGCTCATTTATTTCAAGATCCGGCTCTACAGAATGGAGATAAAAGATTCAAAAACCGATAGTCGTTTGCCTTATAATTCTATCTATAGTGAATATGTTGGAATATCGACTCAAAACTGGTCAAAAATCGATAAAAAAAAACGTTAGACCAAAAAATATTGTGTATTATTACCATACATCGGGGTTTTCGGTGCGGGAATGTTTGACATTAGCCAAAGAGTAGGCATTAACTTAAAAAACAGAATGTACTCTAGCACGTTTCTACCTAATGAATAATTGATCGAAAAAATCATACGTATATACAATTTATATGTAATAGCTGACTATTATGTATATATATTGTAGGTACATATATACCTATGATTTTTTCAAGTTTTTTTTTATTAATTCATGTAATGACTGATCATTGTCAACCTCTTCAGTTAATCAAATAGTTCATAAATATCGGACGTCAAGATTAATATTTGACACTTATTATACCGTGTCTTTGTCTTAGGTAGATCTCGTTAATAAATTTCGGATATGCAATTGCATTTTTAAAATACTAAGTATATAATAGTCAATACAAACATGCCTCTAAGAAAAAAAGCTTGTATCATAGTGTGTAAGCTATTCACAGAGAGGCAGTTATTCATTAGGCATAATATGATATTTTCTCAGACTAACTCTCAACCTATCTGTTTATCTCTACTCTTTCTCAAATAGTTCCCGCACCGAAAACCCCGATGTATGATTATTACGGAAACAAAAACAGTAGGCGACAAACTATGAACTATATTTTATTAAACATCGTTTGGCACTACTTTCTCCCAACATAAACTTATGTATAATTTCTCTTAATATTGTATAGTATTTGTATAGTTTCTCGTAATATTGCATCAAACCCAGATTTCTAGGGTTTATTTTCTTGAAATGGTTTGCATTCTTTGACCTCCACCACTTTGAAGCTGCCAGATGTCCAGATCTAGAAATAAGCATAGTATACCAAACTGACTAGAGGGGTTTGGTTGCTCTCATTATTGTGTCATATCCGACGTGGCTAGCTCTCCGTCTATATAGACCAACGCCATTTTGTAAATAATTTATAACCTAAAAATAAAATCATGCGGACCTATTTATACAAGGAAAATACCTATATAATAATGAAATTACTTAATTTAAGACTGCTCAAGCAACACTATTATGTTAATAATGCAAAACTCGTTCTAGACGAGGATTACACAATTGTTTTGTTTATTTGACGCATATCTTTTTATAATATTTTATAGCAAAACCACAATAAATCAAAGGCGCGTGAAAATTTTCAATGAAACTTATATACACATTTACAGTAAACTACATTGCGCAGTAATATTTGAAGGATATAATAACGTAAAAGAATCAAAAACTTTTATAAATTTTGTTAGGATGCAAACTAATATGACGTGTCACTCGTTCAGTTTTTTGTACCGTCTTCGTCCAGTTTATATTGCGAGACAAAGTAGTTAAATCACAACGTTCATTGTATTATAACATTTGTTCCGTCGGGGTTAGAGACGTTTTTGCATTGACGCAAGGTTTATTTTACTACACTCTTATGCTAGTATAATGCTTTTGTATTGCGATTGGCAAGTTAATCGAGAGTACTTATGCTTCTTTACTGCGATTAGCAAGTTTTTTGGCCGTATTAATGCTTCTTTAATGCAGTTGGCAACTTAGTAGAGCGTACTAATGATTCTTTAATGCGATTGGCACTTTCCATGACAACGATAATGCTAACAGCGCAGACATATTGCGCCTGTAATGCTATTAAATGACCTGTATAGGATCTCAAGCTGGGTAATTCGTGCCCATTTAAGACCTATATCAGCACTATAAACGTTTATAATGCTACTATAAAACGAACTGAAAATGCTAAAAGCATACAGATATGCTGTAAGACGGCCGTTATACTGCTTTGATGTGCTACTTGGGTAGGTTCCTTATAAGGTCTAGGGGTGCGCTAAGAAAGGATTTATCAAAATTCATCGCCTAAGGGGGTCCCAAAAAATCACAAAAACGACACCCATATGGATATTTAGACATTTCAACCCCATTGTACCCTAACAGGGGAGATGGTATTTCACGTCCGCCACTTCGGATTTTAAAATCGTTGTTGTTTTCGTAATCAACGACCCGATAAACCATAGAAACAATACCCATGTTGATTTTCAGACTTTTTGACCACATTTCCCCCTTTTAGGGGTTGAATTCTCAAAAAACCTGCAGTACGTATTTACTTATTTATTGTTAGGAATACTTCTGTGAAGTTTCGAATAAAATAGACTAACTAATCTTGTTTCTCCATACAAATTTTGGACCCCCATTTCACCCCCTTAGGGGATGAATTTTGAAAAATCCTTTCTTAGCGCACCCCTAGACCTTATAAGGAACCTACGTGCCAAATTTGAAATCTCTAGAACCAGCGGTTTGGACTGTGCGTTGATAGATCACTATGTCAGTCAGTCACCTTTGAGTTATATACACGGTGTAACATGAGAAAACCGAATAATTTTAACAGCGTATTCCTGATCATAATTGGAGACTAAAATGTCGTATAAACTTTTCTGGAATTCGCCTAGTTATGCCATTTTCTTAATATAAGCGTATTAAGAAAATGGCATCAATTTTGAAATTTAATATTGTGGACATAAAAATTCTTGAAAGTATTTGTGCCAAATTGCAATCTTCTTCTAAATATATAAAAGAAGAAACTGACTGACATATCAACGCACAGCCCGAACCGCTGGATTATGGATCTAGAGATTCCAAATGTGGTACGTAGGCTCCTTATAACTCTTATAAGGCATAAGGATGCACTTAGAAATTATTTTTAAAAATTTACCTCCTAAGGGGGGAAATGTGGTTCAAAGTTTGTATGGGAAACGACATTAGTTCAACTATCTTATTCGAAACTTTACAGGAGTATTCCTAACGATAAATGAGAAAACAAGTGTTTCAGCTTTTTTGAGAATTCGACCCATAAGGGGGAAATGTGGTGACAAAATTTAAATATCAACATGGGTATTGTTTCTATGGTTTATCGGGTCGCTGATTACGAAATCAACACTTAAGGGGGTGAAATGGGGGTTGATAGTTTGTATGGGGAATTTTTAAACGTTGAACCAATTTAGATGAAACTTGGTATAGAGATAGTTTGTGTACCGGGAAACGACATGGGACAGTTTTTATCTCGAAAATCGATCTTTAAGGGGGTGAAATGGGGGTTGGAGGTTTGTATGGAGATTTTTTTACCGCGAACCGATTTAGATAATTTTGTTGTGGATATAGTTTGAGTCCCAGGAAAAAATATAGAATATTTTTTAAGCCGAAAATCAATCTTAGAGGGGTAGAAAACATGTTGGTAGTTTGTATGGCGAATTATTAACCGCTGAACAGACGATTGAAATGAAACTTGGTACATATTATATAGATTGAGTCGCGGTAAACAATATAGGATAGTTTTTATCTCGAAAATCAACCCTCTAGGGGGTGAAACGGGGGTTGAAAGTTTGTATGGGAAATTAATAACCGTTGAACCTATTTAGATGATTTCGTATCGAGATATTTTGCGTTCTGGGGAAGGATATATAATAGTTGTTATCCCAGAAGTCATTCCTTAAGCGGGTAAAAAGGAGGGTGGATTACTAATTCCACGCAAATGAAGTCGCGGGGAAAAGCTTCTATTCAAGAGTAGAAATCTGTATTAATCATAATCTCTCAGTAGTAAGTCGTTGATGGCGTAACAATTAAACAATTATTGCAATAATTTCTTTAAAATAAAAAGTGAGGGAACCGCCGTCTTCAAAACGTGGTATACCGAAACCTCCAGAATGTAACGAATACTTTTCCGAAAACCGCTTCTAAATCAGTTCAGCGAAACGCAAGATGATCGCGGACAAACATACATTCCTACATACAAACATACGAGTCTAACTGAGAACCTCCTTTTTTAGTACTTTTAGTACGCGGGCGAAGCCGCGGGAAAGAGCTAGTACAATATAAAAATAATAAAGCATCCACAACAGGTTTCGTCATAATTACCTAAAAAAACACACAATGTCCAAAAATAAAATAAAATAAAAAGTAAACAAAAACAAAAACTAGGAAAACACATACATGAAACACTATCTCCACGCCTGGTAAGTACCCGGCGCAAACGTCCCTAAAACACTGGCCGCATTTCCGCGTTGAATGGCCAGTGAACCAGTGATATACGCTGCACGAGGTACGAACCGGACCTAGGATCACAATCCCGATCTCGCAAACGCTTGCCTAACTCCCGAACAAATTGTTTCGCCTCGGAACACCAGGGACCAGCCGTTTCGACTGCAAGAGGCACAAAGTCGTTCACTGGCTTTAGGTTGGAGTACTTCGCGTGATTGTGCTTCGCCGCATTCTCCGCACCGCCCCCAGCAGAACGCATAGTTTGCGCAAGATGCGACGCAGCAAATGTGCTCACAACAAACTTCGTCCCTTAGCCCAAGGAACCAGTGTCAGACCATCTGGCCTCTTCCCATCCGCTCGGCTGAGGCCCTGGGGTTCCAGAATGCAAGGTAGGTTCGCCGACACCATAGCCCTGCGAATAATATCATTGATAGCATGGTGTCAAGAAAACCTACCAGCGCATCGCACGCAACCAAGCCCGTGGTGGCCATTCTCCTCCACCATCACTCCACAAACGCACGGGTGAGGCTCGCAAACCTTACCCCCAAGCCTCAGCGCGACTCCAACCCTCAATATATCACTGTCCAACAGAGTCCCCAAATGTGACGATGGCAAAGCATACAACCATGCGCCTGACTCCGGTTCAACTACAGCCTTCAACCGAGCTAACTCAACCCCTGACGCACCCTCAAGCAAACAACCATATACCTGCCGGCACAAAATGTCGTCCCAAGACCTTTGCACTGTAAGGTCATCCGGCCGCACGCCACTAGATCAGCGCAAGGATCACTCCGCCAGTGCCTCACTTAAAAAAGGCATGCGAACTTCGTCCCTATCAACGGACAACACTCGCGCAACCAAACTCAAAGACGCGTGCGAGGAAGCAAGAAAAGCTACAAGACCTAAATCTTGCATGCGACGAACCCCTAACCCGCCATGACGTACGGGAAGAGTAGCTTGGCACCACTGAGATTCCCCAAAACCAACATTCAAGATCGCCTCGAGGCCTTTCTGGAGCACGCAGTCAAACTCCAACACAACCGCGGATGCAACCAAGTCGGCGCAGTTTTCATAGTGTAAGTCACGCGTGGGCATGAAAAACAATTACGCAACAACACTAGAGATACATGCGACGACAAATGCTCAAGATGCTTTAAAGAGCTCGACAATGTCGAAGCCTTCTCCCGAATCACATGGCTCACGCCCTCCGAAAAAATTGGTGCACCAAGGAGCGACAGAGAGGACTCATCCACCAACCTTAAGCCCGGCAAAACTGCTTTAAAGTCTGCTATTGAATCCCTACCGTCGGGGCCGCAGACAAACAACTCGCACTTCTCAGTATTTATCCGCAAACCCACCGCCGACAAAGCTTGCTGAAGCTTCCTGACATCACCCAAAACGACATCTGGTCTCCCCCCTAACGTCCCATCATCCAAGTACCAAATGTTTAAGGGTGAGGCCAAAGATTTCACTACATTCTGCATGGCCAGGCAAAAAATAAGGGGTTCTAACGGGTCGCCTTGCTGAGCACCAACCTGCGACGAAATGGAACTAGTGCCGTAGTACAAATTGCTGGGAGAAGAATAGCACTGATGTAGGTAGGGATATAATACAGGAACACGATCCCTAACCTCCCTCAAAATGATATCCCTCTCCACAGAATTGAATGCACGACAGGCTAGTTTGGAAATGAGGCGACGAAGAGTATTCCCCATAGCTATAGGCCTAACCCCACCATCTTTTTTCGACAGAGCACACAGCGAAGCCCCATATAGATACGGACAAACTAAAGGGTTGACCATACCTCTTAAACAAAAATTACACAACCTGGTCAGAGATTCCAACAATTTCGCCCCATTGTCACCGGCTGATGGAGAGGTAAGTTCCTTCAGATGCTGCGGACGCAAACCATCCAATCCAGAAGCGGAACCGTTATAAAATGAACCCAATGCAATCGCCACATCATTTACCGTCACAGTCAGGTACGGGCTAGACAGGTCAGGCTCAGGGGGCAATGTTAACTGCCTCGAAGGTGCCGGGTGCTTTTCGCCCAAAGCCCTCAATGTGTCTGCATTAACTGGTGCGAGAGTAGAATCCGAGATGACAAGACGAACGGCCCCCCTCAAATCCCCATCCTGCACCTTCGCTTCCATGGTACGATAAACTGAACGTGGCTTAAGACCGACTTCCGCAGGAAAGTACAGGCAACCACTGTCTATATTCTCCTTAACCCGCGATGTCAAAGATCTACTGTCGGCACTCTCCGGGACCCTCAAAGCCGTAAAAGAGAACGTAAGCAACGCTAACCAATCCTCTAACTCGTTGTTACTTAAGCAATTTTGTATAACCACACACAATTTTCCTGCAGCCATATTTCTCGCCCCTTTCGGCACATGTCGTAAAACCCTGACATTTTTCTTGAGTTCTGACAACCTTGAAAAATCTACGCTAGAGCCCACTGCGGCCTCCGGCTCATCCCCTGCATTAACATTACACGCATGCGACCCAACGGCATCCCTATACATACGACTTATATGAACATTAAGGCCCCTAGGCACTACGTATTGCCTTGACGCGTCGAGGCAATAGGGACATGACTGGAGATTGGGGTTGCTCATGCTTACCTAATTTACATACAATATAAGATAATCTATAATCATACAAAATGGACTTAGATCCGTGCAATTAAAAACTTCCAATGCCAGTTCTAATTAATCCAATAAATAAAATTAAAATCATGTCATCTTACAATAATAAACGGAATACAGCGACTTAAAATATCAATAAAAATTAAACTAAATTAAATACAATCCAAAAAAAAAAAAATTAAAAATTTTAAAGACACAGAATACCAAACATACAAAAATGCAGACACAAAAATAAATTACAAATATAAAATTGATTGAACTAAAACATAAAAAAATTAAAAAATATGTGTCAACAGTTTAAATTTCAAAGGAGAAAACAAAAACGTCAGAAAATAATACCAAATACACAAAAATGCAGACATAAAAAAAACCACAACTATAAAATTGATTCAATTTGATATTTTTTATATAACACAATACGCACACCTCCTTCACAACACATTAAAAAAAAATTGTGTCGACAAAAAACAAAAACACTAAAACCAATACACAAAAAACCTTGTACAATGAAAAGTATGTATAAAAACAAAAACCTTATTTTAAATTAAAAAAAAAACAAACGTTCTTAAAGTTCAAGATTTGAACCCGAATCAGCTGTGCACGTGTAGAAATCAGCCACATCAGCCACAGCGCCAGCACCTCCGATTGAAATGTCGACGAAATTAGCCTTTAGTAGAATGGACGAACGTTTGACGCACATACGTTAAATTTCAGGTGAAATCCACCCTCCAGATAGCAGAAAAATAAGTATGTTGTTATCACTGCACAAATTAACTGCACCGAACACAGCGAAAACCTGTAGTCTTACACTGCACGCCGCGCTGCCGACGCCGATTATGTGCAACGCAGAAATGACCACTGCTCTTGTATTTCTGTTTGTGATACGATCGAATCGACCGAAAGTGTTTTGTGATGAACATTGCCTACACTGCAACCACTGTTTTACATCGCGCTCGGCATCCACACGGAAAATAACAATAACACAGGTTTGTAGGACTTTATGCCTTGTAAATACACTTAGATCCAAACGGTTTTTCTTTGCGGAATATTTTTAACTCAATTAATACACAGAGCAAACGTTACACACATGACAGCTTCGCCATTTTCATTCTTATTCTTATTAATGATCAGTCTGAATACCGTAATCGTATACGTGATTAATCTCACCAAACTCAAAGCAAATCCAATTCACTAGAGACACCTTAGTACCGCTTCAATGCTATTAAAGACACATTTGTGAGACGTGTTCGAGTACACATTAATAACGCATCCTTACCAGACTGATATGAGATTAATCGACATTACTATTGGGTCGTGTATAATCTGTCGCAAGTTCGACATATATTTGACTCCGAGCTTGCAATTTGTAAAAGTTTTACGAATAAGTATTGACGGTTAAAGGGACAAGAGGGTCGTCGTCAACTCCTTGCATCCTCTTTGAACTCTATGGGAACCTTACTCACCGGGAGGAACACAACATTCTGAGTAGGGTCTAGTGCAATTTAGCTGTGGTTTTCTGTAAGGCGGAAGTACGTCTCCAATTAGGCTCTGCTCCAGATCTGTGCGAGATGGAATTTGCAGTGCCCATAGGTACCTCTCTTTTGGTCGTAGTTTAAGGACACCGGGGTCCAAAATATAGTCAACCATTAGGGTGATATAGTTTCCCATTAGGAATAATGCGTAATTAGTCAAAGTAGGCGCCATCTATCCAGTATAAAAATTAATTAAGAACCATCGCTAATATCACCTAATTTTTGCCGAAACTCACCAGGGGGGGGGGGGGGGGATCTGATGGCTTGGGTTCGAGTCCTGGATTGAATATAAGTCGAAAATTATCTCCAATGGAGCATGTGTATGTGTTGTACATATGCTCCATTTATATTTGGTTTTGTTCCTATATTAATTTGACTCGAATTGCAAATGTAGGTGCTCTCTTAAAATCCAAGGGTTTTTCGTAAAATTAAGCGATTTTTTTCGTATTTTTGAGAGGGCAGAATTCAACAGTCTATAACTGAAATAATTAACAATATAGATGTCCTTAGGACTCTATGTCTGGGAGATCGCTTTTTAGCGACCCGAAAACGAACGACCTACCTATGTACCCTATGTATGTATTACTCGTTTCTGTATGTTTGTAGTGTGCAATAGATTATTTTATTATTATTATGTCTATGGGTTAAAACATTCTAAGCATTAATAAAGGAGTCACCAGAGTATTGTTTGCGGCAGTGTGTACGATTCCTATACGCTAATGACTTATTGGGAGCCGTATACCCAATGTGAAAGTACCCTTGTGTCACGAAACTAATTCGAGCATGCATCTAAACTAAAGTTTACTAGCAACTAAATGTAAGGTCTCAGCGGTGAGCGACGGGCGGCACAGTTGACGACGCGACCAGAGTTGTGTTGGGGTTCAGGGCAATTTGCATAGGGTTAACTGAGGCCATTCCGATGCGATTGCATTAGTTTGCCATGGACGCAACGCCGCCGGTCGCTTGAGCTGCCACTCAGTTTGTACTCTTAGATGATAATTATGACGCAAAGCGTCTTCAACTCTGATAACTCGTTCACGAAAAGAACGCCCTGAGCGTTTTACGCTGTCGATGGCGAGTGCGTGAACGTATACGCGTTCCCTTGTCACATTCACGAAACTGAGCGGTAAATTGCACGTTCATTCGCTAAAGTGCTCGGGGCATTTTGTCGTGAACAAGGCATTAGGGTGCACTAACTAACTATTTTGGCTCAACGATCAAAGGAGAAGCTTGGCCTCCGAGATGAGAGCACGCCACCTGTCTCGATCCTGTGCAACTTCTTGTCAGTTATTGACTCGAAGCTGCAGCAGATCCGCCGCCACACTGTCTCCCCAACGATACCCCAACGATGCTCCCACTGGACGGCGATAAGTCGGTCGTCCCAAGAACGCTCTCCTTGACAGCCCGATCCTCACCCATTCTCTGTAGGTGACCGAACCAGCGAAGTCTGTGGGCTTTTGTTTTGCGGATGATATTGAGTGCGGCCACTAACTCTTGGATCTCGGCATTCCTTCGGATCCTCCAGGTGCCGTCATCTCTCTTGATAGGTCCCTGGATCTTACGGTAAACTTTCGCCGCCGCTACTAGGAGCTGACTTTTTTTTCAGTATAAGGGACCAGGCCTCGCAGCCACACATAAGGATAGGTCTTATGACGGTCTGATACCCGTTAGAGTGCAAAGCTTCTGAAATTCCAATGATTCATCGCTGGTCGCATCGCTAAGTGCACCGCTTATCGCTAGCCACTGAGACCGTTCATTAACGCAATTATACTTGCTATGTTCGAGACGTTTCTGGTGTTCCCAGCGGCATTTCTTGTATCAGCAGCAACTTTAGTAATCATAGTTATGCTAAATGTGCTCTAAGTTTGGACTGCAGTTAGGTGGCACGAATAGGTAAGAGCGAAGCTTCCATGACGTTTTGATATGCTTTGAGTGGTTGAAGGTGTTTGGGAGACAATATTAGTTTCTGTTGTTATGTATAGCAATCGTTAATTTAATCGATTTAGCATCATTTAAGCGCTATTAGCCTAGCGGTCCGACGTTCGACTTTAAATCCTGAAGTCTCGGGTTCAAACCCCGGCTCATACCACTGAGTTCTTCGGAATTTATGTACAAAATATCATTTGATATTTCCTGTCTCTTTTCAGTGAAGGAAAACATCGTGAGAAAACCGGACTTAATCCCAGTGGTTCTGTCCTTTCTTTTATTGAATTACAACTTTTTGGTATCCGACCGGATTTGATGATAGGCATTCTACGATTATTTATAAATTGTTAGCCGTATTTCAAGAGAAAAATAAACGTTAGGTACCATCAGGTTCAAAATTGCATGGTCAATTTATCAATGAATTCATTCATAAATTGGCCATGCAATTCTGAACCCGATAGTATAGTCTTTCCTCCCGTTCTTGGCCCGTTACGGATTAGTGTTCTTATCAGTAAACTCCATTGTAGCAAAACCGCAAGCGCACGCGCCACGACAAAAAAAAGGATTTGGGCTCATGTTAGCGTTTATAGAATATCTACCATATGGACCACGCAATAAGATTCAATATGAACTAATACAAAAAAGCTGTATGTTCTTAACGGTTGCGCCCAGCGTAGGCGACTTAAACGCTCTCCTTCCAGCATATCTTGACACCGAGATCCGAAACAAATATGCGTAATCGGTGACCGCGCTTGTATTGGTATTTCGAGCGCCCAACTAGGCAGCTCTTAGGAGGCAATTGGAATTATTCCTCACGGGCAGGTAAAACAGGGTCGGATTTTGATTGGAAACATTTGGACACAAATACGATTTATGAATATTTAATATTAAAAAAAATATAAACATTGGGTAAGTATATAACAATAATAATACTGATACAGATTATTTATTCGTAAATAGGTTAATTTACAAGTCATATAACTTACAAGCTAAGTCCTTATACAGTTGTATATTTTAATTTTAACTATAATAGTATTAATGGGTTGCCTAGCGACGAGTCAACACTTCAAATCTTGTTTACCAAATCAGATTTTTTCAAGTATACTATTATTTTGCTCTTATTATCAAAATTATCAGTGTTTAGTAATCAGTGCAATCATTAACATATATATTTTAATAAATCACCATGAAAAACTAAAGCCTTATAATGGCTTCCGCAAGTTCTGAAAATATTGTTTTGACAAGTCGACATGAAAATCTTTCGAGCACCGTGCAGTGCCCACATTGCTCCAGATCTTTCAAACGTAATGGTTTACAACGTCATATACGTGCCGCCCATGATATTCAATCAAGCACACAACGAATATCTGACGGAGTTGGGCACACGTACACATCGCCCCTAGAAGAAGCCTTTGGTTCGCCCTTTCTTAACAATATCGGATCAAAGACAGGAGCTTGGCAAAAACGTTGGGACAAAATATGTAATCTTCACGGTAAACTATACGATCTTCCTTCTAACACCGTTAGTAGAAAATTTATACATACATTAGCCGATGAAATTGAACTTCTTGTCAAATTGGATTATCCCTCAGAACGCGTTTTAATCTTTATCGCCGTAATGTTACAAAGAGACAAGAACATAAAAAAAGCAAGAGACCAGGTTACTCGATCGCCGCCTAAAATTATGGGCTGAAGAACAATATGAAATCCTGATAACTGAATCTACGAAGGCAGACATCTCTCTAAGCAATGCTTATAATCGTAAAAACTCCAACATTGACGACGTAACCAAAATTTTCACACGCTTAATTTTGCAAGGCAAAATTCGCGAAGCCCTAAATTGGCTTCTAACAAAAGACACATGCAAAATTCTTAACACTAATGATGAAGTTGATACATTGGGAAAAACCGTCGGAGACGTCTTAGAAGAAAAACATCCTCCCGCAACTACCCCAGACCCATCCTTATTCACACTACCGGAAAACCTTTCTGAAATACCTCCACTACTCGATGTTGACATAACCTGTGACCATGTCGAATCAGTCGCCAGGAAATTACACGGCGGAGGTGGGCCAACAGGCACCAGATCTGAAAACTGGAAAGATTACTTATTACGTTTTGGCGAAGCAAGCTTACACCTTAGGACTGCTATTGCTCATCTAACTATGAAACTAAATAATGAATATGTTCCTTGGACCGACATACAAGCACTCATGTCAAGTCGCCTTGTAGCCCTGGACAAATGCCCAGGAGTGAGACCAATCGGTATTGGTGAATGCCTTCGGAGAATTTTATCAAAATGTATGATTCAAGCCACTGGTTCCGAGGTTACCGAAGCTTGCACAAATTTGCAACTTTGCAGTGGATTAAGCAGTGGCATCGAAGGTGCAATACACGCAATGAATGATCTATTCGAAAAAGAATGCCAACCCAGCTCACACTGGAGATTACTTCTTGTTGATGCAAACAATGCTTTTAATGCTGTCAACAGGCAACTAGCCCTTTGGCAAGCACGAATATACTGGCCACATTGTGCTCGCTTTCTTTACAATACATATAATGGTCACGCAGAGCTAGTCATTCGCAATTCGGATATGAGAATTTACAGCAAAGAAGGTGTCACCCAAGGAGATCCGTTAGCTATGCCACTTTATGCCCTTGCTACTTTAGCCCTAATAAATAAACTCAAAGATGACCAAAGCACCACTCAATGTTGGTATGCTGATGACTCTTCTGCCCAAGGTAACATTAATAACCTATTCAAATGGTGGAAAAAGATAAGTAGCATAGGGCCTGCCTACGGATATTTCCCCCAAGGCAAAAAATCATTTTTAATAGTATCAGAGTCTGACAAACAAGAAGCAACTCATATATTCAAAAACACTAATGTTTCAATTGTAACTGGATCTCGATATCTTGGAAGTTACATCGGAGAAGGGAAAGAAGAATATGTAAAAAATAACATAAATCGTTGGGTTTCCACTGTAGAAAAGTTATCACTCATATGTAAAGACTCACCACAAGCTGCCTACACTGCTCTCACCAAAGCTGCACAATTTCAATGGACCTTTTTGTCAAGAGTTCTTAAGGATGCCGCAGAATACTTTGATCCTTTAACAAATACCTTACGCACAACCTTTTTGCCGATCCTATTTGGAGGTGACGTGTCATCATTAGAAGCCGACTTATTTTCACTACCTATTCATAAAGGTGGTTTAGCAATATCTAATGGTGCTACCACCTCAAACTTATACTATGATATGTCTAAAAAAGGCTGCTTAGTTCTTTCATCGTCCCTTATTGAAATGAGCCATATGGAACTTGCAAAACATCATAAATCCCTCATGGATGCACGTAAAGAATGCCACAAACTAAAAGAAGCTCACGACGATAATTTTTTAGACTCGATTTTAACCAATCTCCCACCCATCAAAAAAAGAGCCATAGAAAGGTCAATTGCAACCAAAATGAAAACAAAATCCTCCAGTTGGCTATCCGTTATACCTACAAGCAAAGACCATTTTGACCTTTCTCCACATGAATTCCGAGATGCCCTTTCAATACGTTACCATCGAACACCGATCTCAATGCCAAAATCTTGTGATGGATGCGGTAATAACGATTTCAACATCGATCATGCCCTGTGTTGTAAAACCGGCGGTCTCATCACGAGACGACACAATGAATTAAGGGATCTCTTCTGCGAACTATGTCAACATGCATGGGGAAATGTTGTCAAAGAACCCATAATCACTGAAGGTGACACTGGTCTACGAGGAGATTTAGCATGCCGAGGCGTGTGGGTTGCACAGAGGGAGGCGTTATTCGATATCCGTGTTGTTGACACCGACGCTCCCTCTTACATATCACGCCCTGTTATTTCTGTCTTGAAATCTGCTGAATCAGAAAAACAAAAAAAATACTCGAATGCCTGCGAGTCACGTCATGCCACCTTTATACCCCTCGTCACCTCTGTGGATGGAGTTTTTGCCCCACAACTGGCCACCTTCGTAAAACACCTCGGGGAAGCACTGGCATCTCGCTGGAATAGATCCCTGTCCAGTGTTTTAGGCTGGCTCAGGGCCCGTATAACTACCTCTATAATTAGAGCGACGAGCATGTGCATCCGAGGTACCCGCCATAAATGGAAGCCAGTAGCAAAACTCTTTGGCTTCGATGATGGTGCTGCGCTTCCACACTCCGACTGACATTTTATATTTATTGCTTAGTTCCACCGAAATATGTTTTATTTGTCTGTATGTTTACCATTTGGTCAATAAATGATTGCATGTAAAAAAAAAAAAAACTATAATAGTAGGTATTCCGTTTTAATAATCATTTCATTACAATTCATTTAATTTCATTCAAATCAGTATATAAATAATAATCAGGTTAATAAATTACAGAAATAATCGGTTAGTTATATTTAGTTATACGAATAATCGACGAATTATAAAATCATTTTTTTTTATGTTACACTTACATATTTTTACCTAGAAAGTTAACCCACTCTTGCGTGTTAACTCATATTTATTATCTTAACATTAACACATTCAAATCATGATAATAAGCATAACTTGAATGTGTCTTTCTTCGGTTAAAACATGCTGTATTGGCGTTTTACGTTTAATACATAAATATCGGATTATAAATCAAGTAAAACTTTTCTAATAAAGCTCATTAATATAATAAAACTTACAATGTACACAACGCACATTTGGTTAGTGTTGGGGTGACTCATTATTTAGGAATGCGCTACCTACGCACTATCAGCTTAGGGTAGGGGGAAATGGCTAAGCTGGATTCAAGGGTTATCTTTTCCCAATGTCTTACAAGCCTCGCTTTAAGTACATGTGCTCTTTATTCTATACGACCCTTTTCATGACGACCTGGCTACGTTTTTTTGGATTTTGTTTGCTACTGTTTGGACTTTGGTGTATTAAGTTTTATTTGACCTCTGGCATTGTTAATCTGGACTTTCGATCTGATTTTTACATTTCGAATGTAAAAATGTTCCGACCATGGGAAGATGCCGTTACGTGTGTAATGTTTCGACCATGGGAAGATGCTGTTACGAATGTAATGTTCCGACCATGAATGAACCCGTGCATGAACGATCAAAATATTGTAAACCTCTACTTGTTTAAAACGTACCTGTAACTAAGTATTTAAAACGTTGAAGATTTATTAGGTTTTAATGTAGTAATTATTTTTATTTGATTTCTTTATTCTTGGTAAGTAATTTGCTGTATGTTAAAAGTGTAATATAAAGAAAAAAAATGTTTTTACAATTCGTTGATTATTTGTATAAAAGATTATAACTAACCCCTATACATATTTAAAATGTACCTGTAACTATCTAAAACATTGATGTTTTATTACGTTTTCATGTAGCATCCTAATATTATTTTTATTAAAATTTCTTTATTCTTAGTAAGTAATTTGCTGTATGTTAAAAGTAATATAAAAAAAATGTTTTTAAAATTCGTTGATTATTTGTATAACTGATTATAATTAACCGATTATTATTGTAATATATTTACCCAATGTTTATATATATTTTTAAATTAAATATACATAAATCGTACACGTACCCAAATGTTTCATTTAAAATCCGACCCTTAATTTACCTGTCCGTGAGGAATAATTCCAATTGCCTCCTAAGCGTTGCCTAGTCGGGCGTTCGGAATACCAGTTCGAGCGCGGTCTCCGATTACGCATATTTGTTTCGGATCTCGGTGTCAAGATATGCTGGATGGAGAGCGTTTAACTCGCCTACGCTGGGCGCAACCGTTAAGAATATACAGCTTTTTTGTATTAGTTCATATTGAATCTTATTGCGTGGTTCATATGGTAGATATTCTCGACGGTCCCAAGTAACACTGTCGGATCTACAAAATCGTCATTTTCGTTTTATTGCATTAATGATCTTAAAACATTCAAATTTATAATATGACATTCTCAGAATTTTACATTTCTCTCTATTTTCCGAAATAATATGTCACAAGAATGTCGTATCTTACACAGCGTCCAGTTTACAATGTCGGATGTCGCGTTGCAACAATGTTAGCGGGTGCGCGGGTAGGGCGACGCGGTCGTTTGTGCCAGTACCCACAATATTGTATGGAGAATCGCCGACTTCGCGAGCTCCTCGGCACATATTTAAAAAAGCCAAGATTTTTTGATGTTTTAAATCATTATGGCAAGTAATCGGTCCAAACGGATGTTACAATAAGTTTTGGCTGCAGGCAGTGATAATATTCCACGAAAAAAGAAGAAACAAAATGGCGTGAATTCAAGTCACATCCTTTTTTCTGAAGATAATATGGGTAAGTACAATGTCACTAAAGTAAAAATATTACAATATTTGTTTATTGTTTAAAAATACCATACGCAGTGCTTCTTGTGGTTTATTTAGATTTTTTTTTAACTAGGTTGGTGTGCCCATACTATAATGTTGGTTGTGGTAGTTGCTACAATATTCATTGGATTATGATAATTTATTGTGTTGTATGTGGTACTTCCGACATTGTTACATGGAACAAAATTATAACTTATGTCGTAAATAGCATATCCGACGTTATTTCATGGATATAGAATTACTGCTTATGTTCTATGTTACACTACCTTCATTATTTACGGAAAATTAATACTATTTAGGTCGTAAGTTACACATCCGACAATTTTGTATGGATTTTATCAGATTATTTCTAGTTTTAAGTGGCATAACTGACTACTTTAAAGAGACTGTATTATTTATACCTGCTGAATGTTTCACACTTATCTAAACTTATCATTTGTAGTGAAGTAGTAGTATTGAGCACTTGCACTTGTATAAGTGCGTAACGCTTTAGCCACATACGCCTTAGAGTGAGCTACCGTTTAGTTTATTACGTTTTATATACTATGATGTTTTTAATCACATCAGTGAAAACTAATAATTTACGTGTTTTTAAGGTGCACCAGAATCGCCGATTCCAGAGCATAATGAAGATGATTTAATCCAGTTGCAAGATTTACTCGGAGATGTTTTTAATGACGAAAATGAAAATGGCAATTGTGACAAATTAATAAATGACGAGGATGTTTCACCGATTCCATGTGAAGAAGAAATTATACCACCATCATCAGCAGATTTAGAAAAATATGAAAGTTCTACTTTAAGACCAAATATTGCTAGTTCAAGTGCAGTTAACGTTGCTGTAATTGGAAATCTTGATGTAACGTTAGAAAACTTCCCTGAAACGCCTACAGAAATAGATAACCTGACGAGCAGATCTCCTCGTGTCTTATCAGGTATTATAGAGGTAGAATCTGAGGATATACCGCAGGATAAATTTCCAGGCATGCATAATATCACCCTTACTCGTGTGATTTGCGATTGATTTGCGTTGTGAATTTAGCGATGCATCGTCCAAAAAAAGATGTGTGTGACGTGTGCCATTCTTTTATGGGCAAGGAAACCCCTACTGATATTGAAATAAAAAAACAGGAGGTACACTTACAACATAAAGAGACTGATCGTTTACAAAAAATGGAAGACAAAAAAGAGGCGTTAGAAAACCAGAAACTAGTAGTTGCCACAGTTGACTTCCAAAAAGTTTTGACTACTCCGCATGGAGAGGTTAGTATTTTGTACTATAAACGTAAATTACCTACTGTTAATTTTACTGTCTATAATTGCGGTGATAAAACAGCGAAATGCTATATGTGGCACGAAGGCATTGCAAAACGTGGATCTAATGAAGTGTCTAGTTGTCTGTACAATTTTATAAAAGAACATGCTCAAAAAGGTATCGAGGAATTTCGCTTTTGGTCTGATAACTGTGGCGGACAAAACCGAAATCGCATTGTTTTTACATTGTATATGCTGGCAGCCAGAGAATTTAATGTCACTATCACTCACCGATTTTTAGAAAAAGGTCATACTCAAAACGAGGGTGATAGCGTCCACTCCGTGATAGAAAGAGCTAGTGGGCGTAAAATGATCTATGTTCCCGAGGAGTGGTACTGCTTAATTCGTTGGGCGAAGTCAGAAGGTGAGCCATATGTTGTTCATGAAATGGGCACGAGTGATTTTTATAATCTCAAAAAATTGTTAAAAACGAAATATTGGGCAAAGAACACATCTAATGAAAAAGTGCAATGGAGTCGTCTTAGGGAAGTGAAGGTGAATAAAACAGAATTCGACAGGCTTGAATATAAATATCAAATTGGCCAATTGCCAAAAACAATTGTGGTTGTTAAGTGTCCAACTCGCAACAATACACAGCGATTAGCAAAAGAATTTCAACTCATGAATGCTTATGATGGACCACTTCCCTTGACCTATGCTAAGCACAAAGATTTAGTCGATTTGTGCAATAGTAGTATAATCCCGGAAAAATACCATCAATTTTATTAGGATCTCCCTCACCAGGAGAAAGGCCAAAAGAAAAAAGAAAGATGCCAGGTGATTCGTATACTGATAGTGATACTGATTAAAGGTCGCGTTTCTTGAAGGTCTTTAACATGCAGTCCTTTTTGCTAATTAATTACATATTTTGTTGACTATTCGTTTAATAGTAATTTGTGATTTTAATGTTGATTTGAATCAATAATATATGTAATATATATATATATTTTTGTTTTTTCTAAATCAATATATTTCTCATATTTTGGAATAAATCATATATCACTTAAAATTATTGTCATTTGTTTTATTTTAAACATACATACATAACACAACATCTAACTGTCGTATCTCACCACTAGAAGAAATGCACAACACAGATATTTTAGTCGTAAATGACACATGCGACCCATATTATTATCTATTGTCCAATAAAAAAAGGCGTTAGTGACACATACGACCATTTTATATGAACCATGTCCAAACAAAAAAGTAGTATGTGACACATCCGACAAAATCGTTTAAGAATCTCCAGGCAAAAATGTCGGTTGTACTATTTCTGAGGTTTCCTTAAGTATTTTCTTATTTTTACTTATGCACATTTTAAGAGTATCTAAAAATAGTAACTATTCCCAAATTTTATAACCTAATATCATAATTTGACAATTTTATAGAGTAAAAACCTGTTTGCAAAACTTTGATTGGCTCTACTGGAAAGTAGTCATTTTGCAAATCCGACAGTGTTACTTGGGACCGTCGTTCTATAAACGCTAACATGAGCCCAAATCCTTTTTTTTGTCGTGGCGCGTGCGCTTGCGGTTTTGCTACAATGGAGTTTACTGATAAGAACACTAATCCGTAACGGGCCAAGAACGGGAGGAAAGACTATACCTACATAAACTATTAATATAACTTGTCTTAACTAAATACCAGTACCACTGGTGAGGCGCGTCTATTGAACTTCAATTCCCATCAGGTTGCCTAATTTTCCGAAATTGGATGAATTTCAAAAATTGAAAATTGGCTTTAAGTTAAATTTCAATTAATCTAATTTCACTATAAATTACGTCACGTCGCGCGACATATTAAACTGACTAATGCGACTAAAGACACGTGACTAAAAAGACGTGCGTGTAACCGTTATATTTTATAGTGTTATTATGTCTCACGAACATTTTAATTCAATGACTTAATTTCAATTTAATTTGCTGTCATTAAGTGTCGAATCTGCCTCCTCTCTACAGCATTTTTTTCTGGGTAAATGAAATCGCTCTCCCACGCACGCCCACCCCTTGGTTATTTTTCTATGCTCTGTTTTACAAACACCCTATTTATTCAGTACAAATTGGATTGGTTAATCCAGGAATCTGTGGAAATCCAATGGAATCGATTGAGATTAAAATAACTGGTTTGTTGAAAATAGTACAGTCAGCAGTACAGGCAACGTTGTATGCAGCGTGGCCCTTTTTCTCTGCAGATTACCGTATTAAATGCCTATTTATCACAGCTGGCCTGTAGAGTATGTTTGAACATGTTCATACATTTTCGTAGAAAAACACTGAGGATATATATTTGAACCTACAAATGTGGCCGCTATAGGAACTGCCGGACATTTTTACAAAGTCCTCTCGTGCTACTCCACTGTTTAAATCACTCCCGGTCCTCAATTCTGTATGTCTTTGCTTTTGTTCTCAGTAATATAACTAATGAATATAATATATACCTCATTTTTCTACTCGCACGTTTCCTCATTTTCCATTTTGTTTCCTCTCACTTTGTGCATGTCTGCTTTTTATGCAAAACTAGCTTTTGCCCGCGGCTTCGCTCGCGTTAAATTCGGGGTAACACGGTACCCCTTTGCCCCCCGGAATGCTCCATCCAAACTTCCACCCCCCATTTTAGGGAAGTGGGGGGTTAGAAAGAGACAAAAAGTAGCCTATGTCACTCTCCATCCCTTCAACTATCTCCACTTAAAAAATCACGTCATTTCGTCGCCCTGTTTTGCCGGAAAGACGGACAAACAAACAAACAAATAAACAAACACATACACTTTTCCATTTATAATATTAGTATGGAAGTATGGATGTCTTACGTTAATTATAATATATAATTAACGTAAAATTATTATATTAATTATAATAATTGTGGGGTCAACTTGTAATTTCGCAACATTATGCTGAGTCTGAGCCTTTTCTTTATCGCGCACATTGCTGAACCCATTGTGAACTTCTGTAGTACCTATACTCGACTAGTATTTATTTATTTATTTATTTAATCTTTATTGCACAATACAAGATGGTACAAATGGCGGACTTAATGCCATAAGGCATTCTCTACCAGTCAACCAATGGGCTAAACAGAAAGGTTAAGTAGGTGCAGGGTCCATTAAATATGTCAGAATTAAAACAGAAAAAAAAACTAACAATAGATATTAAGTTATATTCATACACTTACACAAATACATATAATAATAAACATACATACATATATTATTTTTATTATATTTATCTTTAGGTATGCATTTTTCAACGTCTGTTTTTCTGTGTGTGCTTTATTGAATAAATTTCTTTCGATCTATCTATATTTTTTATAATTAGAAAATTAATAGTCGATTTGGCCCTTTTATTTTTATTAGCCATATCGGGAAAAAATTAAACGATTTCGAAACGATAAGAAGCAAAATTGCGTGTTTTTCCCAGGCATACCACGATAACAAACGCACGATTTTTCTACTCATAAAAAAGTGAAGTACCTATAATATTTCTTTTTTCACTACATTTGTATGAAACTGTTTACTTACTTGACAAATAATATGATGCCCGTCTTCTCAATCTGTCGATATATTCCCTTCCAGGAGGCTAGCATGCAATATTGCTGCTTCGTGGTCAGGGGACACCGTGGGTCTGATGGTGGAGCGGGCCGGTCGAAGGCGTCATGGTTCAGCTCCGAGGCAGCTAGTTTTGCCAACTTACAACCCATTTTCACATCGAACAACTTCAAATTATTAAGATATCAACTGCTTTCAAACAGCTGTTCCAAACACTATCTTAACAGCGTGGGGTCCTCAGCTCGAGTTTCGCAAATACAATACACAGACAACTAAGCACATAAATAAAATAAACTCATAGATTCACTGCTGTTTTAAATATTATATAGATTGTCCACTTTGTCCAGTTACTTTGAATTACGTTAACGCATTATGTTAACAGTTGACAATCGTGACATTTTGATGGCGCTAACCGATTTAACCTCAACGAAAATTATCAAACGATTTGATATTTTTAGATCCGCTATGTTTTTAAATAAAGATTTGGAATATGAAGGAAATGTATTATTAAGAATTTGCCAAAATAATAGTACGAGAAACGAGTCGACGTCTTAATAATCACTTCACATCACTGTCCAAAATCCTAACCATTTTAAATCAAGCTATTTAGATTAATTACTTGATCTAAATGTCTTTCACAATTAACGTTCCATTTGACATAAACACATTATCCGTCAATAATGACGTCTAGTATAATTCCACTGTTCGAAATTTAAATTTAAAATTTATAACTGTTGCGTTTCGTGGTCGCCCAGGCGTGATCTTTTTCGGACTGGCTGTAGTGCACTTAGGCGTTTTAGTGATGGGAAAGCAATATTTAGTTTGCAAATAAATAAAGTCATCTATACATATAATAAAGCTGAAGAGGGTAGAAAGTCTGTACATGGAAGATAATCGAAAAAAGTTGGTTGGGGATACTTAGAATCGATAACAGAACACGTTCCAACAATTTTTAGAATTTTTGTCTGTTTGTCTGTTTATCTGTTTATCTGTTTGTCTGTTTATTTGACCGCGCATCACGTGAAAACGGCTAAACGGATTTTGATAACATTTTGTATAGAGATAGTTTGAGCCCCGGGAAAGGATAATAGATAGTTTTGATCCCGAAAATCAACTCTGGTGGGGGTGAAAAGGGGGTTGAAAGTTTGTATGGAGAACCGCTGAATCGATTTAGATAGAAATTAGAATGGAGATAATTTGAGTCCCGAGAGATGTCATAGGATAGTTTTCAAACCCTTGTGGGGGTGAAAAGGGGGTTGGAAGTTGGTATGAGGATTTTTTTTACCGCTGAACTGATTTAGATGAAATTTGGTATAGAGATAGTATGGGTCTCGAGAAAGGACAAAGGATAGTTTCATCTTCAAAAAAGGGCGCCCCCCCCATCTTACTTTTGAACCGTAGGTCCAAAAATTTGAAAAAAATAATGGAAGTGAAGCCTGAAAGGTACTTTCAATAAAAACTATATTGAATAAAATCGGTTCAGCTGTTTTTGAGTTGTCAGTCAAACACGCATAGTGAAAGGACAACAATGCCGGATAGTACAATTACAACGCCAAACATTTAACCCACCACGCAATTATTAGTTTATGACGGAAGCGCCGCCAAATATCCCTTAATAAACGACCTTTTGAACGGATGTTTTTGTAAAGGGCGGGAATTACGGAACCCTACACTGAACATGGCCCGACATGCTCTTGGCCGGTTTTTTTTTGCATTTTTGTTGCACCCCTTAAGGATTACTAATTCCAATTGTCAAGAAAATCCCCAGCCAGGTATAGGTAGGCTATAAAAGTTAAACCTCTAAAAGGGCACTACACTAGGCACTACACTCGATTGAGTTAATTTTGCACCTGAATCTTATGGCGCTACTTAGGAAGGAGGTGCAAACTTTTTCCAAGTATGTCCTAAGACTAACGAGTACCCTGCATAACTAACAGATGGCGCTGAAATTAATACGTTGTGACATGAATAATCCACTTAGGCAGGATTTTGCCAAACTAACTCTAAGTTTAGAAGTGGGGGTACGGATATCAACAAATTTAAATGAATTATTGACTTAATGGTACAACAAAATTAAACGACAATAAATTAATTGCCACACATTGCACAGTGCATGAAAATACCCAGTCTCACGATTTTGATATCTATTCTCCTTTTCTCTAATCTTACTTCTAAATCTTCTAATTAGACCTAAATTCGTTGTATATTCGTTAATAAGTTGTTAGGTTATGATATGAAGTATGGATTTTTATGTGTATATTTCTTACGCAGGCACGGTCCGATCGGGCCGATGAGGTGGGGGGTCACATGGGACATGTCCCCCCCCCCCCCAATCGTACACGTCAAATAGAAAAAATCATTACTGACCCCCTCAAAAAATCATTTCTGCATCAGTGAATTTTAGGCTGCAAACGCGCCTGTTCTTACCTATTCATTCTTAGACTGATTTGACTGGAGGATCGATTTGGATGATATTTGCCATGGACATGATATGAATAGGTACAGTCAAGGACGTATAAATACAAAAGTGGTACTGTATCGTCCGATATATACCTACTATTCTATGTCGTTTAAATCATGTCAAAAAAAATTATAAGGACGACAAAAACTATTGATTTTGGAGTGTAGTTTTATTTAGTGGTAATTGAAAAATATTTTATCTGGGCTACTATCCTCTAGCGTATCCATCTGTCAACTTTACTTCAAGACCTTCAAGTTCCGCCTCCAGGGTGAGGGAGAGAAATTAGGGGTGAATTAGCCGCTTACTGACAAAGACCGAATTCCACGCGGGCGGAGCCGCGGGCACAGCTAGTTATTAATAATCACCTATTTTGTTTATTACTGATATGTTGTCAAAAGGGAAAACAGCAATGTTAAATAGAAACTACAACCCGTTTTATTACTTGGGCCAAAAAACTGACTTATTTATTTCATACTCAGTTAAAAAGTGAAGTTAAAATTCTTATAGATACACTCATTTTAGGATAATAACTTTAAAAACGTATTTACTGAAAACTGATAATTATTAGTATTGCGTACTTTCATTTTATATAAAGTTTATAGGTTTTATTTATTTTTAATAGGTTTAAGTGATTAACTACCACTGGACCTCTAGCTTCTTAATTAGTTTTCACTCAAACACCGTTCTTTCATTTAACTATAGTTAAGAGTCTGTGGCTACAATATCGTGACCATGAAAAAAGGCGGAAAATGTAAAAAACTCTGCATGTTGCAACATCGTCTATAATGCGAAAAACAATAATGAACAATTAAAACTTTTTCTTATAATATAGTTACACATATGTACATATCAGATATGCGAAAACTTACCTGCTGCATTACCTGATTGTTGCTGAGATGAGGCCATTTCGTAGCACTCTTTTTTTTTCTACTTCATTCTCGATGTATTATGTCTGTGTCTCTGTCTACAAATAAACTATATTCTAATCTATTCTATTCTAAAACAATGAAAAAATCCTCATATTTTTCCCAAATGTCACATCAAATAACAGACCATTGACATATTTGACATTCAAAAAGTAATTGCCATTTAAAAAGTTTTAAGCAAATCTCAGGGTCACGATAGAGTAGCAAAACTCTATCCACTGTGCTCACAGTCTATAAAGCTAACAAGTCACTAATATCGTAAGATAAGAGGAGGCAAAGACCCCGTAATCAATGGGAGGGAACGATCATTGTAACTTTGGCCGGAGTTGGCAATGTTACCAACTTTGGCCATAGCCCAGGGAATTGAACCCGGGAGCGGCGGAGTGTTAAATTAATACAATATCGGATGGCCAACACTTCGTTGTTGGTAAATTAGTTTGGCTATCGTTAATTGGTGACGTATATTTCCATTTCGAGTATTTTTCTATTTCAAGTGTTAGAGAGTCATAATAATTTTTTAGTTGCTCGATCTTTTTTTGTTCAAATGTGACGATTATTCGGCAAAGGTTACATTTAGCAGAAGGCGTTAACTTGTACGTTGTACAGATTCAATATTATATTCGAGAAATAAAAGCATAAGCGTCGGCCGCTAAATGCTACCTTTGCCGAAAAAGTGTCACAAATGGATATGTAACCACACTTGAAGATAGGTAGACACTAATATTAATGTTTAGAGGTACTTTCTTAGTATACATGTACAATACCGAGACAATTTTTTATCAATTAAAAATTCAGTAAATTTGGTAATAAGCGACGACTCCATTTTATTTTCAAAGTTCAATTAATTTTATCTTTTTTTTAAATCACTTTCACTGTATTGCTCTAAAACGTATAAATCATAATACATACCTAAGTCGTCGTAATAAAATAATTTATACAAAAATCTGACTATTTAATTTAAGATGATAAATATTTTGCACTTCAAAGCCGTCTGAATTATTTCACAATCTATTATAGATGAAAGGCACATCACTATCCCAACATTACGTCCGACGATATTGTATGATAATATTTCGATATTATGGCGATCATACGTCATCGCCCCCTTTCGATACCATTATGGACCTTAATCCTTTACGTTACGGGTCATTGGTATGCTATGGTCGTGACCATTGTTACCTTTGGTCCTTATTTGGGGGTTAGATCGGGCGGCATCACACGTAGACAATGAAGCCGATTCGCAGCATATAATTCGTAATTAGTTTAAGTTATTTAAATTTGATATTGAATAGGAAAATGAAACTAAGATTATTCAGATCAACTTTTTAGTTATGCGCCTTAGCATTTACAAAGATTGCATATACACACCTTATCATTTACAAAGATTGCATATACACGGGAAAATTCGACCGGTGCTGCTGTGACCCGGGTGGCCAAGTGGTTAAGGCGTATGCCGCGAATGCAGAAGACGCTGGTTCGATCGCAGCCCTGGGCACCGGAGGCCTAGGTCTCTTTTTCCCTCGTGTATGACATCTATATAAGTTTATAACCTTATGGTTATATTGGTTATCAACTAAATTAAAAGCAAAATGAGGTTCAATAGAACGTAACGCGTTTTTAGTGATATTGCTTGTCAGAACTACAATTTGTTTGATGTAATTTTGATGACATATAAAGATTTCATATTCGTATTGTTATCAAATCCGTAACAAATAAGATTTTAAAATTTGAATATCGCTCTAGGTTTATTACTATGGCTATCTTTCTGAGGTCAGGCACGACAAACACTTAGAAGAAGTTAGGTATAGAACCTAGAACTCATGGTTCTGATTGCAGACCACTAAGAATGGAATTACTGTTATGATCTGACTATTCCAGTCATTACAAACATCACCGTGAGAACAGGTACTAAGACCGCTAAATACCTATACTAGGTTTAAGTGCGATCACAATTTACGCATACTACACTTGTTAAGTTAGGGCCAGACGGCAGATAGCCGCAGATTCTGCCACGTGACCTTGGTTGAAGCGAGTTGTTGAAGCGAGTGTCTACAATTACATGGCTGACAACCAACCAACCGCTTCTGGGGCATTTCACGCCAAACCAGCCACTAAAAAATTTTGACCTCTCCGATACGAGTAATTTTTGGTTATGTTATACACATATATGGTGTCGGCTCAGGCAAGAAATATTTTTGCAGTATGTAGCATAATGGCAGAATTATATGACTGTAAAGTTTTGAGTAACCGGCAGGAACGCACAAATTCGAACCTCATTACCCAGTTTTTTGAAGTATAAATTAAACAAAAAAGTATCAGGCATTTTACATCATTAAATAAGCATATTAACTGTATTTTTGAAAATTAAAAAAATTTTTTTTTCTTATAAAAAAATGTGTTGGAATTTTTTAAATCGAATTTTAACAAAGTTTGACCATTTTTTTTTTTTTTTTTTTCTAATATGGCTCATAGCCTATAGATTATCCTTGCCAAGTTTGGAAATGGGCGTGAAAGTCGTTTAGGAGCTGGACCTGTTTCAATGCCAAGGCGCGCCACCGAGACGCAGCGTAGACGCGCCTGGCGCCAACGAGCGCAAGACGCGTGGCTACGTAATCCTTTATTCATTTATATAAATTACGTGTTTTGGTGTACTTGAAAAAAAAAACAATATATCCAGTTATATTATTTACAGATATATTTACACATTAATATTAGATTAATGAGTACAAATATATATTATTCACATACATTTATATAAACATCAATTTTAGGTTCATGTGTACAATAGTACATTACTTACCAAGGACTGTAAAAGAAAGAAAGCCCGAAATCGCAGGTATTTGTAACCCGAGCCGCAGGCGAGGGTTGTAAATTTTCGATAGAGGGCTTTCTTTTTTACTGCCCGTGGTGAGTACACAATTTTACGTCTCCACCTGGGCATAATGCGAGTTTTAACTCACATTATGGCCAGGTGTGACGTAAATATATAAATACACATTTATGTACATACTTTTACAATTTTATGGGTTTCACTATTACTTGTTCGTTTGATTATGATACCACCAACAGTAGGAATGAATGCATGATATTTTTTTGTACCAGGTATAGTAACTGAAGAGTCAAATCTGTTTTTTAGAAAAACCCTGTTTTCTTCAATTTCTTCTCTTCGAGCGTAATATATAGATGTTCGAGGCATTGATGATTTCGCCCATGTATATAAGGCCTCGGGTGTAGTGATTACTTTATCGGGTGCAGCCTGTAAACTGGCCCGAGTCGCCAAGCGTTTCAAATTTCCACCAATGCCATCACACGGCCCTTTGCCATGTGAAGTGGCGTGGAAATGAAATTCCGCATCTGCTTGGAAATCTTCTTTGAAACAGGATAAGTTTATAAAATTAAATCGATTTTTAAAATGTTGTGATGCGCCGTCCGTTATATATATGTATTTGCTGGTAATGATGTTTCGTTCTTGCAGGTGATGGTGCAATAGTTTTTGATAGTGGTAGAAGGTGGCAGTGTCATGCTTTAAATCATTTGAGACCATGACAACACTTCCGTGCTTTAATTCCTGTTCTTGTTTATAATAATAAACTGATGTAAGGAGAGTGGCTTGGTCGTTATTCCAGTGGAATGACTGGGCAGCATCTTGGACAACGAAGCTGTAGTTTTCAGCAATTGGGCAATCACGTCTCCTTCTAAAATGGTGTCCTTTAATAATCTAAAATATTGAGCTTGCTGTTCCGCTATATAAGCATGGGGTTTTAAAAGATCTAAAGCTGAGCAAAGGCTGTCAACGAAATCGTCTGATGGTAGAACTTGAGATGCAATGGTAAAACGCTCCGTACCAATCCATGTGTTGAACTGTATATTCGTCACTTGATTGTCATCGAATATTTTTAAAAGATGCTCTCGAATTTCATCGAGGCCAGGGCAATTCTCGCAACGTCGATTTTTTTGACATCAAGTGGCACGTTGGGGTCGGATTAGGACACATCATCGTTTGTAAGCAATCCTTATACGATGTTAGAGGGATCACAGTATTTTTAGTAAGAGCCGGAATGTCAGCCCCCTCTAACATTAATTTTACATTTTGATGGTAAATACAAACGCACACAACATGAGTGCCAGAATCTCCTGCAAAAATGCATTGCTTTGGCCGTAACGAGAAAAATTTTGTGAGACCTACTTTTAATCCAGGGTATTCTTGTTTAAATTGCTGATAGAGCTCGTCAATGTTACACATAAGCAGCTGCTTTTGTAAATGCACTCGTTTGCCATCGTCTAACTTTACAGACACAAAATCTTTCTTTCCGGGCATAATTCTAGAATTATCTTCTCTTAAGTAAAATTTGTTCACTAAATCAAGAAGATAACTTACGCCCCTCTCGTGGATTTGGTGAAGACAAAATTCCATTTTTTTCGACCAGTTCTTTCGCCTTTTTTGCCTGCCATCTCGATGTATTAAACTCTTCAGCAAGCCGGCGTTCACTCCACGATTTTGGGGCTACAGTTAGAATCATCGTTTTTAGCGACAAAGACGTTGACGGGTTATTAAACTTTTCTTTTAACTGTACCAGTATTTCGTCATCATGATATTTCAAATCCTCGGTCTGTGTTGATTTAGTAAGCGCAAGTTCAGGAGCATAGCAAGAGCCTTGTGAAGCTTGAGTTGATAACTCACTGGATTGACTACTTATGGCCACATCCTCATTCGTTGTTGGGGGCATTTCACGAGTAAGTCGCTCTCTACACTGCTTACAAACGTAAAAGTTTCTACTAGTAGTAAATGACCACTTTTCTGCTAACACTGTAGTAAGTTTTCTTAAGTCCTTAGATTTTCTATGTACTGGTATATTAAACGGGTTAAAACATCTGTCATTGTACGGAGCCATATCTGTTTTCAAAAGTTTTAACAATAAAACAATGTCACAAACACAAAACACAACACAAAAAAACGTTCGTCACGCGTCCGTCTAAGTACGTAACTGCCAAGCTACTAACTAAAGTAACGGCAGAATTCAAATACAGAGCGTCATTGCTCTGTCTCTTTTACCCATTTAACGTCACTTTAGTAGCTACATTCAGGCACGAAGTATTACAACACAGAAATCATAGATGGCGCTACAGAGTATAAAGTTATGGTAACTGAACTTAAATTGCGCCAAGCGCACCTGCGACTCGGTGGCGCGCTAAGGCGCGTAACTTAGCATTGTAACAGACCTAGCTCCTAAACGACTTTCACGCCCATTTCCAAACTTGGCATGGATAATCTATAGGCTATGAACCATATTAGAAAAAAAAATAAAAAAAATAAAAATGGTCCAACTTTGTTAAAATTCGATTAAAAAAATTCTAACACATTTTTTTATAAGATTTTTTTTTTAAATTTTCAAAAATTCATTTAATATGCCTATTTAATGATGTAAAAATCCTGATACTTTTTTGTTTAATTTATACTTCAAAAAACTGGGTAATTGAGGTTCGAAGTTGTGCGTTCCTGGCGGTTACTCAAAACTTTACAGTCCTATAATTCTGCCATTATGCTATATATTGCAAAAATATTTCGTGTCTGAGCCGACACAATATATGTGTATAACATTACTAAAAATTATTCAAATCGGAGAGGTCAACATTTTTTAGTGGCTGGTTTGGCGTGAAATGCCCCTTCTGCCAATGGTTGGCAGAGCACGCCTAGCCACCAAGGGCCAATGTTTAAAGGTCATGTAGAATTTGGCATTAACCAGGGCTACATGGTTTAAAATCTCTGTTTTCTGCCAAGGTCTCGTGGCAGAGGGCTGTGGTTGTATGCCGTCTGGCCCCAACTTTAAGGTTCTCAAAGTAACGTCGACTTTGGGCCGTATTTTAACTTTAGAACACTTTAAGAGTTTTAAGACACGAACCAATGCATTAGTTATGCAATATAGCTAACGCTTATACGTCTAAATCAGAATTTGCTTGAAATGTATTCAGAGGCAACTCCAATACAACTTCAATATGATTGATTATTTGTTGTGTGCTAGTGCCGGAAAAATATCAAACATAACTCCAACACACAACAAACATTCATCCAATATTGAAGTTGTATTGGAGTTGCGTTGGAATATTTCTCAAGCAAATTCTGATGTTTCTGATTCAGATCTTTATGCCGTAGCTGTATTGCGTCGTTAATGCATTGATGTTAGATCTTGTCTATACGTGTTTTAAAGTTAGAATACGGCCCCTGGAGTTATGTTTGAGATAGACTTCGTTTTTAAAGTGTTGTTTATGTATTTTAAAATTATAACACGGCACCTATATATGTATTTTAAATTTAATGGTCATCACGCCAATTTTTGTTTACCTTGTGTTAATAAATAATTCCGTTTCCAGATAACCAAAACACCGTTTATTTACTTTCAGATGGACCGGAATGGCCGGAATCCACTTTTCCATCGACGCTCGCGAAAATATTTTTATTAGGCCAGCCCAAAGTAGAGCGTGAAATATCGCTTAAGGTACGTCGCACAGTATGTGTTAAAGCATAGCGATAGCAAGTTTTAGTTTAAAAACATTGAATGTACTATTTGTGCCTGAATTCTTTCTATACCCACGTAAAACATCTACGTAATAATAATGTTAAATGTACTAGTAACCATTCTAGTAAAACTTAATGATCGTTTCCAGGATGTATTAGAACAGTCATCGGCAATAGTATCTTCCTACACGAAGGCCGCAAAAATATGTGACACGCTCTTATTTGTAGGGCCATAAGAGCGTGTCACATATTTTTGCGGCCTTCGTGTAGGAAGATACTATTGCCGGTGACTGTACTTCTTACTTTTTGTAAGCAGATGTTTTACCCTAACTCTTGAAGCCGTACTTACAAAATGCTTAAAATAATATGTTATTTTGATGACAGAAGACACAAAATATTGAAATACTTTTTATTGGGAATAAAAAGACTGCAATAATTTAAATAATATTTAATTTATTTTAAAACCAAAGTAACACTTTACATCGATCTTTATACGACACTAAATTGTGTCGCTTAAATTCGAACTCGGGTAAATCCATTCGACCCTCTCAGCAAATATCTACCCTATTACCTTTACTTAATACCAAAATCGCATAATCTGACAGATGGATTTACCCAAGTTTGAAGTTAAGCGACTCGACTTTTGTTACAACACATTCATCTTTAAATTCAATACTTAATCCTTAACTAAGGGTCTGTACACAAGAAGCAATGCGCTTACAAGGATATAGGGCAGACCGAGGCAAATCGGATCGCAGGGCGAAACAGATGAAGCAGCATTTTTGTTAAATTCATAAGATTGCGGGTAGCCATGGTCAGCCAATCAGCATCCTGCGTTGGGTTTGACCTACCCGCACGCCGTAGTGGGGAGATATTATGAATTTGACAATTAAGTGCTTAACTTGGATCTGTTTCGCCCTATGATCCAATTTGCTTCGGTCTATCCTACAGTCAGATCACGCTAATTCAGTGCCAACTTTGCAAATAATATAGCTTGGGACGTTTTAGATTATGAAAAAATACGTTTATAGTGGCAGTTGCACATTGCTTTCGTCTGATGGACTTTAGGCGGTGTTGCCTGTAGCCAATGTCAAGTATTAAAAGGCGAGAAATTGGACGCTTGTTAGTCAGTCAATCATTGGTTAGAAGGTCTTCCATCGATATTTATTTTGTCAAATAAATTATAGGTAGGCAGCATTGTTCGGTCGAGACCTTGCTTTTTGTAGTGATAGCTGCTCCCTACAAACAGCACGGAGAGGCCCGACTCCGGCGAATACAGGTTGTTTAACTAAACAATGGTAACACGCGTTTGAGAGCAATTCATCATAAGCTGCACACTTTTCCGATAGATCAACGCACAATAAGCCATCAATATTACACACTGAACTACGAAAATGAACGCAAAACAATTCTCAAGATACAGCCGCCATGTTTGAGTCCCAACCTGCAATCCATTTTGTCTTTGCAAAGTTCATGCAAAGTTAGCTTGGTCAGAATCTATAAGTGTAACAAAGAATACCAGTTTGTCAATATCCAATATAAAGTTTGACTGTATTGGGACCATTGGCTTGAAAAATACATAAATAAGTACAGTTTGTTATTATATCAAATACAAACATTGAAAATATTGAAAAAATAATCAACCCAGTAGGACTTGAACCTGCATCGATACACCTTGCCGGGGTTCGATCGCTTTACCAATTAAGGTATGGGTTACTAAGTTGACGAAATTTTCAATGTCTTCAATCATCCTTTTGCATGAAACTATTGTATGAGTGGAATGCTCCACTTTAATAACATGCAAAAATAATTACATACACACGAAACAGTTTTTATTATTTATAATTTCAACAGGCTTTAAAGTATATATTGGGCTGTATGGAATCATTATCTGCCGAAAATATCGAACCAATTGGTCAAATTTATACAAAGCGCGTAAAATTAGGGAAAAACAAATATCGAAATAGGTTATGATCCAAGAACTTAGTTACAACTTACAAAATAGTTTAATATTACTTGGAAAGCAACTTCACAAACTATTAACGTTAAATTAAAAGAAAGAGTAATGAGTAGAATCAATTAATCATTCAGAGACTTCTTACATTTCAATAAAAATAAAAATAACGAATTTCAATAATACGTTTCTTTTATAATGACAACATCAATTGAAGAGTATAAAATCAATTGGAAATAACGTTGTTAACAAAAAGTCACATGATCATTTCTGGACATTATTATGTTTCGGTTGGTTTTATGAATGAATCATTATCAATATACGATTTTAAGCTAACATGGTCATATGGTCATGGTGGTGGTGGATGGGTAGATCGCTATGGTGTGTGGGTAGACTACAACTAACACTTACAGCAACTTCAGTAACTCCGTGATAATGGCGCATGCAACTATCTGAAATATAGGAAACTCAACAAAACAAATACACATGGTAAATACCCCATTTTTAATAGTTTTTGTAACGATTATCAACTGCCCTAACCTTTTCTAATTAATCATTTATCGCTTTTAAATCTCTGAAACTGTGCACAATCCTGCCGTCATTAATCACACCCACACAGTAACAAACCATACATTTGATCTCATTCTATCTGGCAAGACAGAGACAGAAGGATGTCAATAAATTTTAAAATTAATGTGTAGTCAACTAGTCTTTGTTCTGATAATGTAAATTATTAAATATATATAATAATTATGTTATCCTTCCAGTATTTAAATAGTGAAATAAAACTATTGTGTTGCTCTGAAAGAGGTTATTTTTATTATTCACAATGTTACTTAGATCTTATAAAAACACATGAACCTAAGTTTAAATACCTAATTACTATGAACTCACCTGAAAGAGAAAAAACAATTTATTATAATTGTCAAATCTCTTAACGTATCTTATAGACTTCTATTGCTACAACGTGACTTTACTCAAAACCCATCTGTCACCTGTCAGTGTCAAGTTAGATTGACCTGTCATAAGCCTCCACAGATAACTGAATGAAGTCTAACGAACTTCATTTACATATATAAAAATTGTACCATTTTTTCGGTTGTCAATGACATGCAACTGGCATTAATTAAAATTAAGCCTTATTGACCACAAAGTAGTTAAAAAAAACATGACTAGAGAATCCGTATCTATGAGGTCATTTTTAGGGTTCCGTAGTCAACTAGGAACCCTTATAGTTTCGCCATGTCTGCCCGTCCGTCCGTCCGTCCGCGGATAATCTCAGCGACCGTTAGCACTAGAAAGCTGAAATTTGGTACTAATATGTATATTAATCACGCTGACAAAGTGGTAAAATAAAAAGTGGAAAAAAATGTTTTATTAGGGTACCTCCCCTATACGCAAAGTGGGGAGTGATTTTTTTTTTCATTTCAACCCTAACGTGTGATATATTGTTGGATAGGTATTTAAAAATGAATAGAGGTTTACTAAAATCATTTTTTGATAATGTAAATATTTTCGGAAATAATCGCTCCAGAAGTTAAAAAAAATGTGTCCCCCCCCTCTAACTTTCGAACCATAACTTTTAAAAATATGAAAAAAATCTCAAAAGTAGAACTTTATAAAAACTTTCTAGGAAAATTATTTTGAACTTGATAGGTTGAATAGTTTTTGAAAAAATAAATACAAAATAATTTCTGAACTAAGTTTGTTTTAACCGTATAAGCAGGTGTTTATTGTACCTGTAATTTCTACAAAATCACAATGAAATGACGTGCTTTCAAAAACTCTTAAGTGGGGACACTTACTGTGACGGACAGAAAACTACGGAACCCTACACTGAGTGTGGCCCGACACGCTCTTGGCCGGTTTATTTTTTATTTTTTATTAGCCTATTTGGTTTTCCACTGCTGGGCATGAGGTCATACTTAAGGCTTTTTTCTATCACGACAGTGACAAACAAGCACACCAGCCTCTTTTCAAAGAATCTGTTGTTGTTTTAATTTAACATTTAATTATAACGGGATTATAATCCTAAATCCTATGAACGTGATGTTTCAGAATGGCTTAAACATAGTAGCGTCACGTGTTGTTTGCTAGGCTTCGGGTCACCCATCCCATCTTACTATCCTAGTTCTAAACCCTATTTCGTACGGCTTATGAATAGTTTCGAACAATTAGATAACGAAATATCATGAATGTATTCACCAAAATTCTCTAAACTGTCATAACCACACTGAAATTACATTTAAATCTAGAATCCCACAGCTTCAAACTTGTTATGCTGGACTGGACGGTGTTGCCAGAATAGATCCACAATTAATTTTGCTAACAAGTGGCTTCGTCAAGTAGGTAGCAGCTCTCATACATAGGGCCAATTTCACCTATCCGTCTGTTTAACGTTATAGTCGCCGTTAAAAAGTTTTTTTTTTAAATTTTTCTATGGTATAACAAGTGCATTAATTATGCGTGGTGCAACCCCCTTTATACTGCTTAGAAAAAATCTGCCAGTTTTATAGTAAATTTCAACCATTTCAATAGAAAACTAAAGCCTGACCAGAAATATAATAATATGATCATGCGACATGTTGCGGAATTTTATTGGAACTAATTTCATACACTGGCAATAATTTTAATGACAGAATGATATGCATGTGTGAGTGCATGTGTTGGGCTATCACTGTTGTCAAGTGTCATCGAGGCGGTTTACTTGAATAATAATAAAGTGGTGAATATTAAATAATAAACGACAAAAAAATCCCAAATTATCCATATTCAAGAGCGAAACATTGTAAATAGTGTATATAATAAACTGCTGTAAATAATACGCGCTGGAAATGAAACTATTTCGCTGTGAAACATTTTCTAATTAACATCAGAGCTGACAGGTAAACAAATTAAGATGTCACTATACCATAGAGAATAATACGCTCTAGGGCTGTTGCCATATAAATGAGAATAATAGCGCCCTCTTGACAATAATCATATATTTCTGGTCACGCTATAAGTAGGTACTACTAGATAAGTTGTCACTCCATTTCAACAGAAAAACGAATTGTAATGTCATCAACTTGCGACGAAGTTGAAAAGTTACTTAACAAAGATATTGTCTTCTCTTTTAATCACAATACCTACTTAAATATTTTTTGGAGACCATCTCACACAGATCAACCTAACTACTTGAAAACTGCATGCAAAAGTATACCTAATTACCTAAGTACCTATGTTATTCATGTTGTTTTGGAATTCAAAATTAACAAAATAATCTATAAATACAGATTTGCACTATATCTTTCTTTACATATGGCAACACTAAAGCCGGTTCTCGTTTCACCCGGGTGATATATCCGGGCGTCGAACCCGGTCGGCAGGCCGGTGTAGACGCGTGTCGATTTGGCTCCGGGCCAGGAATAGACAAGATTATTGTTAGGGTGCAAATGTACCGGACGCCTTTAAAATAGTATTGATAATTTTTTTGTAGCCGTGTTTATATCTGACTTGAGAAGTTACAAATTTTAGCAGTTATGTAGAGCAGAAGTAGTTAATCGAGCATGATGTTCAAAATGATCTTCACACGATCCTGTTGTCTCAACAATAAAGTAAAGTAAAGCTTCTGCTGCAAACTTTACTTTTGTACACACGATATCGTGAGTACACACGGGGTCGTGTGGGTCCATAACACGTTTGGGTTTGCAGGTGATCTGCTAATTGGTGAAGAAAACATTGGGTACATTTTACCTTCAAATATAAAAAGCAATGTGAGTGTGTGTGTCTATTGTATCTTTATATTTGATTTAATGTTTAAAAGGGTAGTTATTTTATTTAAGTTTAGACATCTAATTGATCAGTTTATTAAAACATAAGTAGGTACTGAACCTGTCTACTGTTCTTCAATAGCTGAAACTAATCGAGTAAATGTTACTAGTATTTTTGCTCTACAGTAATAAGTCACCCTTTTTGTAAAGGGTCGGCAACGCGCATGTGACACCTCTGGAGTCACAGGCGTCCATAGGCTACGGTAGCTGCTTACCATCAGGCGGGCCGTGTGCCTGATTGTATAAAATAATGTCGTGGTATATAAAAAGATGTCACACAACCTGATCTCACTAATAGCCCATTAAAGAAGACAAATTACAAGTTTTATGACGAAGTCTCCTTTATTAGCATTCAAGCTGTTAATTCCAGACTTAAATCAATTATTTATTAATGGCGGCCTTCATCTTTACGACCTGACCTCATTACCTTCCATGCATACCTAGTCATTAAATCTTTACAATGTCCTTCGTTTCCCGGATTCTCGACCCTTTTCAACTTTCAGAGAGATACACAAAATCCAATGAAAATTTCCAATCTGATTAAAAATAAATAAATCATGTCTGGGTATATACTTTGTCTTAATTGGCGAATATAATTATTTTATTTCAAACGTAGCTAAATAAATAAATACGTATAACGTACGTATGGCGGTGGAGCGCCTGACGATTTAATGCAGCAAATTTAAAATTTAAGCGATTGCTAAAACATAATTGGCAGGCGCTTATTTTATCATGAAAATCTATTTCAAATAGACCGTTCTGATTTTGATAGTTCGGCAGCATTTGCGTTTATTATATATTTTGTTTCGTGCATTTTAATCTGTTTGGCTTAATCTGCGTCAGGGCCGTCGACATGGATTAAAAGCTTAAAACTGGTTGAGCCTTTATAAAGTTAAACAAGTTTCAGCGCATTAAGCATTTATCTAATTTTAAATTACGAAAATATTATTTCTGGAAATTGTAGACATTAAATACGGTTGTAATATACTATATAATTACACCATTACAAACTGGAAGATGGCAGAATGTTGTGGTATAGATTGTCATGAAAAAATTATGTGTTGTTTCTAAGCAATTTGAGCACGAATGGTAAATCTTTGTGATATAAAATTTTACTTGATAATCCCGAGGTAATAATATTTTACTAAACGTAATGCGAATTTTACTTGTCTTTTCTACTTGCATAAGTACAAAAAAGGGGAATTTAAATGAAACTGTGTGGGGCGTGAGTATCACGCAATACAATACAATTTATACAATACAAATATACTCTTTACTGAACACCTAAAAAAAAAGCAGTACAGAAAATACATCAATTTAAATTAGAGGCTTTCTTATCCCTAAAAAGCGATTTATTCCAGACAACATTTAGGTTATGGCAATGCTCGTTATATTTATTCTTTTGCCTGTGCTGTATCCAAAAACCAGTGCCATGTGAACGTCTGTGAAGTGTCACCTGATCTATGAATATGAAGGTTAACATTATACTTGCCACTTGCAACAACAGCGTATAAGTAACTAAGTATCAATATTGGCGACAAATACTAATCTCGTGTAAACCTCGCATTACACCAACTCTGAACTGCTTAGCAGGCTTGTAACTTATTGAAGAGATTTAAGGATGTTTCACTTGTCTTTGGTCAAATTTGAACTCTATCGCTCAAGAAACAGGGTCTTAAAATATACGAAGAAATACTTAGTCATTGAAGAAGGGTTGCCAAGTTTGAAACTGGTGTTTCCGAGTACTTACGTACATTCGTGTTATAGGCACACTGTAGAGTGAAACTGAAGGATGTGTACTTCTGTGATTTCGGTCGCTTTTATACGTTACCGTGGATGTCCATGGCATATTATCACGATATTAACAGGATAGCCAAATGTACTTATGGAGTTCTATGAAGACGCTTTTAGTTTAGCGTCGATCGTTACGGTATATCGTGATCGTGTAGGTACGTCCACACTAAATTAGAAGCGCTGCATTTGTTTCCCCTGCATAGATCCTGATGGTCAAATAGGGTTGATTTTTTGAAACGCAAGTATAACGTTCTGTATTGACCAAACACTGCCCTAGAATTCATGTTTTGCCTCGAAAGAGGTTTTAAATATGGAAAAATTAAAAAACATATTTGGACAGATGCTTTGCGACTAAAACGCTCTTTAGAAAACGTGTGACGTCACAAATCATGCTTTAACACAACTACATACAGACGCATTATACACGTAACACACACGTAAACGATTTTATCTACACTCATATTGTAAGTTCTCTAAAACGTGTTCGAAAACGGTAGGCAATGGCTAGCATTACCACGACCGATTTTACTATGATAAGCTTTTTATCCGTAGCAGTATCGTAATTTTAACTTTTCATGCTCAATTATTGATGTGCTATGAGTACGCTCCCGACGTCGACGCCGACAGCCCGACACGCGCCCGCGCGACCGCCGGCACAATCGAGTTGGCCATGGTGGCGGTGCAATGGCGGCCATTCTATGGTTTCCAAATAAGGCATTTAGAATAAATAATATGAGTGTAGATAAAGCAGTGTATGCAACTGTACGTAATTAGGCCTTAAAACACTCGTGTGATCTTATTATGAAATTCGCCTGCGGCTCATTTCATAAAACCACACTCATGTTTTAAGGACCCTTATTACGTAACAGTTACATAAACTACTATGAATTGTCAACTGCAATTGAATAAGAAGTACGTTTTGTTTTAAATTGTGTCGCTTAACTTCAAACTCGGGTAAATCCATTCGACCCTCTCAGCAAATATCTACCCTATTACCTTTACTTAATACCAAAATCGCATAATCTGACAGATGGATTTACCCGAGTTTGAAGTTAAGTGACTCAATTTAACCAGATACTTTTAAAAAACTATTTTATTCTTGTTAATCTCGGTTAATCTAGTACTAGTAAATTAAAACAATTTTTCGTTTTCTGCAAGTCCTCCTATCTTGTGGAAAACTATTTGGTTATAACGAAACGCAACTATTGTAAGCATTGACTTGACTGTCATGTGCTGTCAACAGTGTCAAACCTTGAGTTGAGACGTCATTAGAATCTTCAATAGCGTTTCGACTAGGGGCATGTGACGCTTAACAAAAGATATTTTAATAATAATAATAATAATAAATACTCTTTATTGCACACCTCATACAGTTACAAGCACAAATTTTACAATGAGATAAATTAGTAATTTTCAAAAATATCCTCATGAAATGTTCACAAAAGGTAGTTTTACATGTTTTTATAATCTAAAAGAATGTAAAGAGCTGTAGCTCATTGAATTGTAATTCAATCCTAACTTTTGTAGGTGGAAACAACCCGGTGTATCGGTGACGTCCACGGCACGGCAAAGAATGAAAGCGACCTTTTGGTGATCTATGGTCGTGCTTGGTAGATACTTTTATCTACACCAATATCATAAATCCTCTATTCCGCGTTCGGAAACCGTATGTAATTACCACCATTATTGCAACCAGTAACGTAAGATCTCTGACAGCGTGGTAAAACGTATAAAAATCCATTACCTACGGTAAGTAACGAGGATCCGCGCTGTCCCCGAGCGCTGGCACGCGCCCGCACGACCGCCGACACAATCGAGTTGGCCATGGTGGTGCAATGGCGGTCATTCTACTGGTTTCCGAACACATAATTTAGGATTTATAATATGTGTGTAGATAAAGCAGTGTATGCCACTGTACGTAATTTAGTCCTTAAAACACTCGTGTGATCTTATTATGAAACTCGCCTGCGGCTAGTTTCATAAAGCCACACTCGTACTTTAAGGACCCTTATTACGTAACAGTTACATAAACTACTATTACACAACTGTTGTTTGATCCCTTATTTGATTGTTGCTTACCTACTTAGGAAAATATTCTCGGTTTAATTAACAACTAAACTAAAATAAGTAATTCATTGCCAATTATATATTTCACATCTACCGTTACAGGACCTAACAGAATCTAAGTATTGTTTCTTAGAAACCGTAACAAAATTGCGTACCGTAACAAATACTCGTACACGTATGACGATACAAGATTACTCCCATATAAAAAAACTGGTCTTGATTGAACTACATAAGTATGTATATACGTACCTAGTAGTAGAGTAACAAACTTGGCAGCTGCACTGTCCCATCTGGACCTCGCAGCACTCACTGGATTTTCTTTATCATCTCCTTTCCCACTACTACTATCCCAGGGAAGAAATGCCTATCTATATCCAGTGACATGTAGCCATATGATAAATAAAGATCTTAAAGATACAAAATAATGCCGTAGATACAAAGTCAGCCGTAGAAAAAATAATATGGTCGAATCAGCCCGCGGGCTAAGTGCCATGCGGGCTCATTTAACCACAAAGGGGTAGCCATACGATAAATAAAATAAATACCTAGCATGGTCCAAAAATATAAAGTTGCGATTTTTTTATCTCCACAAGGTTCTTTTAGTGTCAATACTAATAAAAGATATTTACACTTAATTTGAGAACAATTAAACTTTATTTAAATAATGTAAGTGACACAATTTTGCTGTAAAAAATGTATGAAGGAAAATTAACTAAAAATATATTCTTAATTGGATATGTTTTTTATAATTTTTATACATTATTTCAAATAGTTATATTATAACATAACTAATATAGTACTTTGAATTTTCATTTTAGGGCCAGTTAGATTTTTTTTATTTGTATGAGATTCATAGCCCATAGACCAGTAAATTGCCATCAAATGAGCTCAAATTTCGGATATAAGATTTATTATATTTACTTTTTTTTCTCTCCATATATTCATGAAACACCCTAGCCTTCATTTAATTGTTTCCTCTTAGGTATTTTATTGAGCTAAATTGATTACTCAAGCTCCTCTTAAAATGCATTTGGTACTTTCAGCTAAATTATTCTTTCAACCTCAAATAGCAAAACGCAACTAAGGCTTAAATTATAATTAAGGATGACCCGTTGAATTATTACTAGTTTTCATTCCTGTTACGTTAGCGACAGTTCTGAAGGTCTTTGAGGCTCCAAACCAGATTAAGGTCGCCTTAAGTGATGTATACCGGGTTATAAATTGCCATTGTAAAATGGACCTGATTTGTACCTAAATTGTTAAGCGACGGAGTCCTGTTTAAGTTGGACGAGTTAAAGGAAGGCTTAGGCTTTACCGGGGGAGATTAAATGCATTTATAGTATGAAAGTTTATCTGGGTGGTAAACGGGTGATTCGGTTTCGTTAACAGTGTTACGGGTGATTCAGGTGCAGTTATTGGAACAATCTGCAAAGAACTTTTGCGCGGATAAATGTTTAGAGCAGTAATAGTATAAGAGCCCACGACACTTAACCTAGTTCGATAAAATTCCCAGATGATATATATATATATATATATAATTAGTTAGGTACGTCTTTAATGGGGGGACACGAAATGGCGACCCTGAAATGCAAAATAACATAGACGCGTATTTTAAATAAAAAAAACTGGTTTCTAGTATGATAAGACTCCCAAGCTTCCTTTGTTCCTCGAAGTAAGGGAGGGGTAGGCTTGTGCGATAATGCAGTGCTGCAAGCCCACGTGATTGGCTTTAATATTGGCAGCAACATGATCAGCTTGTAGATGTACGCCTAAACCTAGCGCCTGATCTTTTTATAACATTTATCGAACTAGGTTTAGTGTCGTTGGCTCTTATACTTTAACCTCGTAACGCCCAAGAAAAAAAACGCAAGTTCAGCTAAACGCCCAATGTGCAATGTATAAGCCAATATGTTTAAATATAAAAATGACATTTCATAAGCTTTTTAGTACAGCGTACTGTACACTGGGCGTTTACCTCATTTTTATTTTTTCGAAAGTCTGGGCGTTAATGCTGAGTGTTACTTTGTACACTCTATCGCACATTGGGCGGCACGAGGATAAAGAGTAAATACCAAATAATCCTGGATATAGATATTGAAACTGAGAAACTAGGGGTCGTATTGTAACTTCAAGACACGATCCAACTCCGATGCATTAACTAAGTATGCAATACAGCTGTCTAAACGTTTGAATCAGATTTTGTTAGAAAATTAACCCGATACAACTCCAATAGAACTCCAGTATTAGTTGATTATTTGTTGGAGATAGATTGTGTTAATAATGTATTTTAAGGTTAGACTAATACACTACGACGATTACTTAACTAGGTACTTATTTCATGTTGTCATGTTACTGGGTAGCAACAAGAAAGCTGTTACATCCTCGTAGTTTGTTAAGAATAATCATGTACGACAACCATGGAATATTATATTTTTAAACATTTAGGAATTTAGGATAAAATGACATCGTTTGAACCCACAATAAGTTTGCAACCTACTAGCCTATCTACCTTCTCCGTTATATTACGGATAACAATCAGTGTTTAATTTTACTATAGATACATAATGTGATACATATGTATATAGATACATATTCAAAATGAAAATGCCGTTTTCTCGTGACCATATTTGTCCAGTAAGTATATCAATAAATTCGGCAGATAAATGACTATACAAAGCAAGGGTAACAATAACTTACCTCATTTGACAATTTTACAGTCATTCTTTAAAAAAATAGTGTTAGACAATAGGTAAAAAATTCAGTTTTAAAAGTCAATTCCAAATATTCTTAAAAATACGGGTGTCTATAACTATCTGTTAAACGAAAAATATGATTAAAGTTGTACACAGTTGTATTTTTAGTTAAAACATTCGGAAACATTACAATCAGATGTAAATTTTTATTTGTACGTTTATAAAGTCTAAAATACAGTTTTCTATATCTTTGTATAAGTAATTGGCGAGTTATTTTTAGGGTTCCGTAGCTTAGGATTCTATTTATGTTCGATATGAATATAGAAAAAAATAGTATTCGATTACGCGTCTCCTGGCGGAAAAAGTTGGTTAGTTAAGCTAAGTGTGCATTTTCATTCAATATATATTGTGCCAGATTGTATGTGCGTCTTTCTTGGTAACATAAATAAAATACAGAACCATCATGCTCAAAAGACGCTTCAATAAATCGAAATATTTTACGTTAGCGCAGTAACTTTTGAACACAATTGTACAATAAGAAAACAAAATTATTAACGATATTGACTTGTTTATTGACACAAAGAATTATTTTTAATTAGTTTAATTAGCAAATCATCCACATTCATACACGGAAGACGCAATTTATAACAATAAAAACATTTATTTAAGCGCAAAAATATCTTAAAACAAAAATCATGGACCAGCCATGATAATGGTAACAACAAAGTTCTTTCTTTAGTACACGGTCAAAACTCACTAAGTAAACAATATCCAAGTTGCATTAGGTTAACTTTAAAAACGATGATTTCGAAAATTACTAGTCCACCGACAGTCAAAGCACCCGATACCTTAGGTTCTCTAACAACATCGCAACAATTGTTTGGTACCTAAGAGTAGCGGAGGCATAAGGGTAGCAAAAGCAATAAGTAAGGATGATATAATGGGTCTCCCTCTGGTCGCATACAAACTATTGTCATATTTTTATTTGTCATAACACTTTTCGCATATATTAGTTTGTCATAATTATTTTTTGTCATAATTCTTTTTGAGCATACCTCGTTTTTTGTCATAAATGAGCTAAAGCATATTTTTATAGTCATACATTTATTTGGCATCATATTTTTAATCATATGTTTGATGACCATAATTGTCTTTAGTTATAAGTATTGCAACGCATATTATTAATATTTCATAAATAATTGAGTCATATATTTAAGGCTCATAACATATTTTATTCATAATAAAATACAAAGCTTGAATTAGCTTATGAACAATGCGATATCTTTTGTCCGGAAATAGGAGCCCTGCTTCGCGGGGCTACATCTACTCTTGGGCGGGACGAAATTGCATAAAACCTGCAAATTATAAAGAAGTCAGTATAAGCCTAAAAACGGTGTCCCCTTCATTCGCAGATAGAAATTTCATAGAATTTTACAGAAACACGAGAACGAAACTAGGAAGAGACTCAGATTAAGAAAAGTGGGTTAGGTTAGAACTGCGACCCCCACAGACGCGAACTGTAACCAGAAAAGTGGGTTAGGTTAGGTTAGAACTGCGACCCCCACAGACCAAACTGTTACCAGAAAAGTGGGTCAGGTTAGGTTAGAACTGCGACCCCCACAGACATGAACTGTTACCAGAAAAGTGGGTTAGGTTAGGTTAGAACTGCGACCCCCACAGATACAAACTGTTACCAGAAAAGTGGGTTAGGTTAGAACTGCGACCCCCACAGACATGAACTGTGACCAGAAAAGTGGGTTAGGTTAGGTTAGAACTGCGACCCCCACAGTCCCAACCTGTTACCAGAAAAGTGGGTTAGGTTAGGTTAGAACTGCGACCCCCACAGTCCCAACCTGTTACCAGAAAAGTGGGTTAGGTTAGGTTAGAATTGCGAACCCCACAGACACAAACTGTTACCAGAAAAGTGGGTTAGGTTAGGTTAGAACTGCGACCCCCACAGACCAAACTGTTACCAGAAAAGTGGGTCAGGTTAGGTTAGAACTGCGACCCCCACAGACATGAACTGTTACCAGAAAAGTGGGTTAGGTTAGGTTAGAACTGCGACCCCCACAGATACAAACTGTTACCAGAAAAGTGGGTTAGGTTAGAACTGCGACCCCCACAGACATGAACTGTGACCAGAAAAGTGGGTTAGGTTAGGTTAGAACTGCGACCCCCACAGTCCCAACCTGTTACCAGAAAAGTGGGTTAGGTTAGGTTAGAACTGCGACCCCCACAGTCCCAACCTGTTACCAGAAAAGTGGGTTAGGTTAGGTTAGAATTGCGAACCCCACAGACACAAACTGTTACCAGAAATGTGGGTTAGGTTAGGTTAGAACTGCGACCCCACAGAAACGAACTGTTACCAGAAAAGTGGGTTAGGTTAGGTTACAACTGCGACCCCACAGAAACGAACTGTTACTAGAAAAGTGGGTTAGGTTAGGTTAGAATTGCGAGCCCTACAGAAACGAACAGTAAAAAATCCGAAATGTAGAAAGAATATTAATTGTTTATTACGAAGATTATATAAAATATTAAAAACGTGTAACGTGTGCATAATAATATTATAGCTTTAAAGCTTTATGGTTGATTATTATTATGCTTCAAATCGTTATGCGGGTTAACGTTATAGTTATTAACAATTATGCTCTTAGTTGTTATGAGATATAATTTATTATAATTTAAATTTATCTGCGCAAAAAATATATGACCACTACTGAGTATGATCAAAATTCTTATCACTAAAAATGCATGACACAAAATAATATAACTTTCTAATTGTATGCAATGATGACTATGAATCAAGTGGTTATGCGCAGCAAGGATATGACTTAAAATTTTGTGCAACCCAATATTGACCCTGATATAATCCATGGATTGACAATATCCATACAAAATCGCATTCCCTTATTTCAGGTTATAGCACTAGCGTCATCTATCGGTCCCCACAAACACTAAATTCTAGTTTCTAATATTTTGTTCGGCGATTAACGCTGACAGAATAACTCGACTCCAGCCTCGACAGATGGCGCTGTGGCACTTAGTACCGAAAACAGACATATAACCTGAAGGTTAGAGGAACGCGATTTTGTATAGGCATTGTCTATCCATGTTTTAATCATCCTTGGTAATAAGTGATTTTAGCACTTTTGAAGTTACCCTCAATGCACCATACTAAAATAATCTTACCTCAGCGCATTAACGTACGATCGTAAACGTAGTGTCAGATTATTAATTTTTTAACTTTCGTGAGACATACTAACACTATAAAATATAACGGTTACACTCAAGCCTCTTTTGTTCCTGCGCGCGATTCTTTGGTTCTTCGTCGGATGATTTAAATACTCTGCACAACACGTTAGCAGCGCCGGCGGAAGCTCACCCTCAAAAAGCTGTATCAGAGTGTGCAGTAGTGCGCCACGGGCCGGTTCAAAAAGCACTTTCAGTGCTTGAAGATGGAGACCTAGGCTCTCCGAAACATGTCGCGCGAAGTGACAAAAGAGACGTGAGTGTAACCGTTATATTTTATAGTATAGTGTCAGATTCTCTAATGAGTTTTGATTGTAAACTAACATTCAATAAATATTTAGTAATAAGCATTTGTGACACTCATTTGAAATTAAATAACTAATTGCTTTAGCTTACTTAACACACTCACATATCGAATATATGTATCTACATTTCATGCTATTTCTTAAAAATACACACTTTTGCAAAGCGTTCATATACAATGTTCCCTGCTTACTCACACACATGAACCTTTTAGTCCACACACACTCCCCTGTACGTCTAAACTCTGTTCGAAACTTTCATCATTAACTTTTGTCACAACTTACTTTTAAGACGCATTCAAATATTCACAATATACACATTTATATAAATGATTTTGTTAGTCACTGTTCATAAATTGACTTGTCAAATTTTAAAAGACGATTCCAAATGTTGGAATGTTAACACTCGGTCTAGACTAAGGACCATAATATATAAAAATTGGAAAACTTTCGAATCATCAGTTCGATTTTCAAACTTTAACGTTCTTCAAGTTGCTTTGAGAGTTTTCTTTTTTAATTCTACTTTATGGTAGCTCACGTTTTATTACCAGCCTTCTCGTAGCCTTCGACAAGCGTTTCTAAAATGAACTTTATGGTTATTTTATAGATGTTTTCGACGTTGGGTGTGTAGCGGTCGCCTAATGTGGACTCCACGGCCGCAAGAAACGGAGCCTCAATTTTCTGAAAAAGAAAATAAATATTTACTTAGGACAAGGTTGAGTATAAGATTGATGTAAAAAGGTTTATATTATAATCTTTATTTTTTCAGGAGAACAATGTTTGGACAAAATTTATATTGTAGAAATCTACACTGCCGCACCACGCATATGAGTCATATGTAACACAGTAATAACAAAAGTATTCTGAGAGAGAAAATTAATTAGTTATATCTGATTTTTTAATGTAACTACATACGGTTCTAACTGATAATGTATGGGACCCTTTATATTTAATGTCCACACTTCTACATTTGTCTATGGTCATATCCTTTAAAAAGCGCTATCTTTATTGTCTCTGCCTCTTTTCTCCTTGCGACTGACTGATGGCCACCACGCATATTGTAAGCATTATTTTATATCAATAAATATAGTTAAAGATCTCTAGTTTTTCTTTTAACCACATCACCACCACTGCCGGACCTCGTCAGGTTATGTGACCAGCAATTTGAAGACGGAATTCAAGAAAAGTGGTGTGGTTAATTGGATTGCCGCGTGCTCAACTCAAGGTAACCTCAAAGTTGACTCTCATATCTCCACATATCTTTCAACATGTCAGAAGAAATGCGGTTATACTCCTTCAACAAGATGGAAGGCGTGCCTAATTACTCGACATGGAAGTTTTATATGGAAATGGCGCTCAATATTGAAGGTTTGAGCAACTGTATTCTTGGGACTGAGATGGAGGCAACCAAAATACAGAAAGCTTTGACAAGAATATGCTTATCTGTGAAACCGTCGTGTCTACAGTACGTGCGGAACGCTAAAACGGCACAAGAAGCATGGACGAACCTAGCCAGCGTCTTCGAAGACAAAGGTTTTTATAGACGAGTTTCATTATTGAGGCAACTTCACCGCACGCAATATACCGACTTCGCAAATATGACTGAATACATCGAGGGTGTCACCACATTGGTACAGCAATTGGCGGACATTGGCAAAAACATCGAGGTTGCAGAGGTCGCCGAGCTGCTGCTAAGTGGTTTGCCTCAGGATTTTGATATACTTGTATCCAGTCTGGAGTCCGCGAATATGGCAGCCAATCTCACAAGCGACTTAGTTCGTACCCGGTTACTTCAGGAGGAACATCGGCGTGGTGGCCAAGAAGGCTCTTCTGTGGATGCATTAGCGCTTGCTACAGGAAGTAGTAAATTAAGAAGGTGTCACTTTTGCAATAAATTGGGCCATTTAAAATCAAAATTTTATAAATACAAAAATGAGAAAAAGAAGACAAAGAAAGAAGAGGAACACGTGTTCGTTGCGTTGTCATGCAGGACATTTGATGCCCATCAATTCATCATAGATTCCGGAGCAAGCTCTCACATGTGTAACCATAAAAGTGCTTTTAAAAACTTTAAGATTTTGTCTGAAAGTGTAGTAGTAGCTAACGGTCAAAGATTAACTTGCGAATGTAGGGGTGATGTATGTTTTAAAACGAAACATGGCGCTGTCACTTTGATAGAAATAATGTTTGTTCCGGGCCTCTCAACCAATTTAATAAGTGTTAGTAAATTATGTGAGAAGGCCCTCTCTTTAAAATTTTTAAATGTTAAATGCCTTGTTTTGAGAGAAAACACTGTCATTCGAAGTGCCAGCAAAGTTAACGGGGTCTACTATGATTCACAGGTGGCATACGTGTCGACTAGGGAGGTGGCCATAGAAGTCCTACACCGAAGACTAGCCACTTAAGTTATAGAGGTATATGCACCCTGAGAGGTATGGTATCTGGTTTAATGTTTCAGGACACTCGCCATGATCTACAAAGCTGTGTGTCATGTGCTGAGGGGAAGCAAAAGGTGATGGCGTTTCCCAAAGGGGAGGCTACACGTGCCAGACAACTTCTGGAGCTTGTACATTCGGACGTGTGCGGTCCGTTTCCTGTGAGCAGTCTGGGTGGATCAAGATATTTGCTGACTTTCACAGATGACCTTACAAGAAAAGTGTTTGGATACTTCTTGAAAAATAAATCTGAGGTAATGTCCAAATTTATATTATTTAAAGCTACTGTAGAAAAACAGACAGGTTGTGTTGTAAGGAGACTTCGTAGCGACAATGGCAGGGAGTACACGAGTCAGAGATTTAGGGATTATTTACAAAAAGCAGGTATAGTGCATGAGGCAACAGTTCCTTATAGCCCTCAACAGAATGGTGTTAGTGAGTCTCAAAATCGCCTTCTTTTGGAAAAAGGACGGTGCATGCTTCAGGAGTCAGGCCTCGGTAAGCAATTTTGGGCTGAAGCGGTTTCGACTGCTATCTATTTAAAAAATAGATCACCCACAAATGCTGTGCCCGGTAAGACACCTGAGGAAGCGTGGTCGGGCAACAAGGTTGATTTGAGTCATCTTCGGATATTTGGCTGTAAGGCGTTTTCATTGATACATGAAAGAAAGCGTGACAAATTAGATGCTAGGTCAAAACATTGCATTTTTGTTGGCTATGCTGAACACACTAAAGGCTATTAACTGTTAGATCCCTTAAATCTCAAAAAGGTAATTATATCTAGAAATGTTGTTTTCTTGAAAATGAGTTCTTTGATTTAAATTTAAACAAAAATAAAGTAACTGGCCCTGCCGATGTTGTCCAACTTGATCTGTGTCAAACACAGTCAAGTGATATAGCTGTAAGGAATAATAATTTGTGTATAACACATTCAAGTGATATAGCTGTAAGAAATAATAATTTGTGTAAAACACAGTCAAATGATAGTAATGTTTTAATAAATGATAATATTTTAACCAACGACATGCAGATTAATGATGATAAATCTAATGAGAGCAATGATGTGTTTTCAGATAAGGACTTGTCATGGAGCAGTGCAGCTGACCTGGCCAGCCTTCACAGTCATCATCCCCTGATGCACGGATTGCTCAGGACCATGACGCCCGTTCGAGCCGCAGCCTGAGTCTGACAGCTGGAGTGGTCATCCATCATCAGCCTCATCTTTGGACGTGCATGACGTTCGAGGGGAAGATGGACCACCAGACCAGGAACTGGCGTCGGGGAGCGAACGTCCCGTACGAAGCACACGCAATAACAAACCAGTAAGGTACGATGATTATGATCTGTCAAATTCTTCTATGTTTGTTAGTTCTTATCCAGTTTATAATGAGCCTCAAACTTATGACGAAGCCATGTCAAGCCCACATAGGGAGGAATGGCAAACTGCCATGCAATCAGAATATAATTCTTTATTATCCAATAATGTATGGACCCTTGTTGATAGGCCTTCTGATCAAAATGTAGTTAAGTGTAAATGGGTTTATAAAATAAAAAATGTTTTTTCAGGCACGAGGGACATAAAGTATAAAGCTTGTTTAGTAGCTCGTGGTTTCTCACAAAAACAAGGTGTAGATTATGAAGATACTTTTGCGCCTGTAGTTCGCCATTCAACCATGCGATTGTTATTTTGTATTGCTAATGAATTAGATATGGAAATAGAACATGTAGATGTAACTACTGCATTCCTCCATGGAGACCTAGCTGAAAAAGTTTACATGGAACAGCCAGTAGGTTTTACTTGTAATTAAAATAAAGTTTGTCTTTTAAATAAAAGTTTGTATGGCTTGAAACAGGCTAGCAGAGTTTGGAATAGTAAAGTGCATGATGTATTAGTTAATAATAGTTACATGCAAAGCAAATGCGAACCTTGTATTTATACAAAGAGATCTAATAACAGCTTAACTATGATAGCGCTTTATGTGGATGATTTTTACATTTTTTGGAATAATCGAGATGAAAAAGACTTGCTATGTAAACTATTGCACACGGAATTTAACTCTAAACAATTAGGGAGTTAAAAAAATTGATAGGTATTACAGTATTAAGAGATAGAAAGAAAGGTACATTAATGTTATCTCAGTCAGACTACATTAGAAAAATACTGTCAAAGTTTAATATGTCCAATTGTAAGAGTGTTTCGAGCCCATTAGCTAACTGTAAACTTGAGAGACCCAAAAATAGTATAGACTGTTTGTCTGAAAATGTTTATCCATATACAGAATTGATTGGGTGTCTCATGTACTTATCTGTATGCACGCGCCCTGATATGTCATATGCCCTATCGCAGTTAAGTCAATTTTGCAATTCATTTACAAAGGATCACTGGTTAGCAGCTAAGAGAGTATTGCGTTATCTGTCAGGGACAATTGACTATTGTCTTCTATTTGTTAAAAGTGGTAATTTTGACATTTCAGTATTCGCAGATGCTGATTTTGCTAATGATTGTGATAGAAAATCTTATAGTGGCTTTGTAATTAAAATGGTGAGTCAACTGTAAACTGGGAGTCGCGAAAGCAGCGTTGCATAGCTCTTAGTAGTACTGAAGCTGAATATCTAGCTCTGGGAGACGCTTGCCGGGAACTATGTTTTATCAGGAATTTCATGAATGAAATTTTTTGAAAAACAATCTTGTTGTACACTTTATAGCGACAACCAGAGTGCATTGAGACTACTAGAAATAAGAGAATATTGTCACAAGAAAACAAAACATATCGATTTGAAATATCATTTTGTAAAGCAAGTAGTTCGAAAATGTAACATATATAATAACTAAATATTTGCCTACAGATAAAATGGTAGTTGATATTTTAACTAAGGGTTTATCTGGTCTTAAACACTCTAGTTTTGTATATGATTTAAATTTGAGAAATGTATAGTAATCATGTATAATAAATGTTACTTTCTTTGTGATGTAGAGTGTGAGGGGAAGTGATAATGTATGGGACCCTTTATATTTAATGTCTACACTTCTACATTTGTCTATGGTCATATCCTTTAAAAAGCGCTGTCTTTATCGTCTCTGCCTCACTCCAGCCGCACATAGTTCCAAGACCAGAGCAGTTCGGCTTCCGCTCCGAACACTCAACCACGCTGCAACTAACCAGGGTGCTCTCCTTTATGGCGGAGCGCATGACGCAGAAGGAGCATATCGTCGCGGTGTTCCTGGACATGGAGAAGGCGTTCGACAGGGTCTGGCACGAGGGCCTGCTAGTCAAACTGTCGGCGTCTTCAGCCCCACGCCGGATCATCAGAGTCATCCGCTCCTTCCTCACCGAGCGCCGCTTCCAAGTGGCCGTGGAAGAGGCCCTGTCCACAGAGCGCCCGATCCTCGCGGGCGTCCCCCAAGGGAGCTGCCTGTCTCCAGCATGTTACGCCTGGTTCACCGATGACATCCCGGTGGTCGGTGGCGTCAAGCTGGGACTATTCGCAGACGATGCGGCCTACTACACATCGTCTATCACACCTGCACACGCTGCGCGCAAAATTCAGCGCCAGCTTGACGTCCTACCCGAGTGGCTGACCAAATGGAGGCTCTCGGTGAACGTGGGGAAGACACAGGCGCTCCTGACGGGCACCAAACCTACACCACCGCCGCTCCGACTCCTCGGCGAGGAGATAGAATGGCAGCAGAAGGCAAGATACCTCGGGGTCACCATCGACAGGGGCCTCACAATGAAGCAGCCCGTGGACGAAGTGGTGAGCAGAGCGAGAACTGCGCGCGTAAAACTACGTCCGGTGCTCAACAGCAGCCTACCGTTCCGTACAAAGCTGGGGATCTACAAGGCTTATGTCAGGTCCAGACTGACATACGCGGCTCCCGTCTGGTATGCCAGGACGGCAGAGTCAAACAGGCGGAGACTCAGGGCGCAGGAGACGCTAAGCCTTAGGACCATCGCCAGAGCCCCTCGCTACGTACGGAACAGGACAATATACAAGGACTACGAGATCGAGACACTGGACGAGTTCATCGGACAGCTCGCGCACAGGATGTTCGCCGCAGCCGATAACTCCCAACACCAGCTGCTGCGAGGGATAGCCCCCTTGCATACCCGCCCCACAGATGCCCGCAGAGCGCGAGCCCAACCACGAGAGCTCGTGCCCACACAAGATTCCTGAGGAAATCCACCAAGCCGCAGAAAGGCCACCATGACAGCTATGATGGCCACCAACCAGCCAGTATGAAGAAGATGGTCGAGAGCGAGAAAGAAACAACCATGCCGATTTTAAAAATCGCGCAAGACAGCCCGTGTCGTAGTAACGACACGCGACAGAAACAGCCAAAGAGGGCTAAAAACCCTGAGATGGCCTCCTCACGCCCCCCCCAAGGGGAGTGTAAGATGACACTGGTAGTAGTAGTCTCTGCCTCTTTTTTTCTCCTTGCGACTGACTGATGGCCACCACGCATATTGTAAGCATTATTTTATACCAATAAATATAGTTGAAGATCTCCAGTTTTTATTTTAACCACATCATCACCACTGCCGGACCTCGTCACTAACATGGTGTGGTATTCCAGCACTGGACATTATACCTAAATAATTAAAAAACAATTTAATATGAAATACTCTATTAACCTTTACTGTACAAAAACAATAATGTTAAACGTCTGTAGGTATATAACAAGCTTAATCGAACACCATAATTTGATATTAATTCCTTTAAGTAGGTATTATTTATTTTCACTGACCACTCGTCCAATTTTTAGTCTACGTTTGTAGGTACTTTCTTTTTCGAAAATTCAAACCCTAACCGGTGAAGTGTGGTTATTAGGGTTCCGTAGCCAAATGGTAAAAAACTGGAACCCTTATGGATTCGTCATGTCTGTCTGTCTGTCTGTCCGTCCGTATGTCACAGCCATTTTACTCGGAAACTATACGACGTATCTAAATAAAATTTACACATAAGGTGTATTTTGTATACTTACTCGTAGTTATGTAGTTAAATTTGAAAAAAATAAAATATTTTTAGGGTGAGGAAAAGAATTGTTACATGTATAGAGCACATGTAACAATTTTTTTTAACCATTTGGTTAATATTTATCAACATGTGACACATCAATCGACAGGTCTTTAAAAATAACATTGAGGTTTATTTGACCATTGTGTGATTAAGTGAATATTTTCTGAAATAATCGCAAAAATTGTGTGTCCCCCTGTAACTTTTGAAGGGTAAGTCCAAAAAATATGAAAAATTTTGAGGAATTTAATGGTTTTGAACATTATCGGTTCAGCCATTTTTGAGTTATCACCAAAAAACTTCTTCCATAGGCATTAGATACGCCCTTTTGGTATTAGTTTGGTTCTTATTCAATTGAAGGTACGGAACCCTCCTATGCGTGGTTCCTACACGCACTTGGCCGGTTTTTTACATATTCCACTCGGTCGAAGTCGGACCTAAGGTTAGTTCACTAGTAGGTATATTTATTTCTACATGGTGTAATAATAGTAGTTTATGTAACTGTTACGTAATAAGGGTCCTTAAAACATGAGTGTGGTTTTATGAAACGAGCCGCAGGTGAGTTTCATAATAAGATCACACGAGTGTTTTAAGGCCTAATTACGTACAGTTGCATACACTGCTTTATCTACACTCATATTATTTATCCAAAATGCCGTATTCGGAAACCATAGAATGGCCGCCATCGCACCGCCACCATGGCCAACTCTCGTGTGCCGGCGGTCGCGCGGGCGTGTGTCGAGCTGTCGGCGGATCCCCGGGAGGGTGCAGGTGTACATTATGTTATCAAAACTCATAGCACATCAATAATTGAGCATGAAAAGTTAAAATTACGTTACTGCTACGGATAAAAAGCTTATCATAGTAAAATCGGTCGTGGTAATGCTAGCCATTGCCTACCGTTTTCGAACACGTTTTAGAGAACTTACAATATGAGTGTAGATAAAAATGTTAGTGACCCGTTTAAGAGCATAATTGGTGTCGTATACTTATTACGAAAAAGTAAGAAAAACTTTTTTCACGCGTAAAAAAAATTGGTTTTTTTGTAGGGCTGACCGGCACGAGCAAAAGATGAGCACAAACGAGATGAAGATGCTGCGATGGTCAGCTGGGGTAACCAGGCTAGACAGAATACGCAATGAATACATCAGAGGCTCGATCAAAGTTGCTCCTGTTGTTGAGAAAATGGCCGAAAGCCGATTGAGATGGTTCGGCCATGTAATGAGGCGAGATGAAGAATACCCTGTGAAAAAAGCACTGGCTATACCAGACAAGAAAAGAAGCAGAGGAAAGCCGCCTGCCACGTGGTGGACAACCGTTAACAAAGAAATGGAACAGGCACAGTTGAACACACAGATAACCCAGGACAGGATGTCCTGGCGCCTACGAACGAGGAGGGCCGACCCCAAGTAATGGGAGCAGGCAAGGAAGAAGAAGCAGAAGATGGAGGGCTGACCGGCTGGGACGATGGGTATCATACAAAAAATATATTTTTTTGCGTCCAAAACATGTAACCAAACAAGGAATTCTACTCTAAAGCCAGCCACACACGTTCAGTTATGCCTGCGCAAGCACAACCGAGCGGCAAAAAATATCAATTTTCATATTTCAAATTTTGCTTGCGCAGGCAAGGAGTATGTCATACACACGTTCAGTTATGCCTGCACAAAAGAACTGTGCAGGCATAACCATCGGTTATAACCTAGCGTGTGTGGCCGGCTTAAGAATTTCTTTTCATGAAAAGTATCTCAATACCAATGAAAACTTTACCCATACAATGTAACTAACTAGAGTAACTACATTATTTTTTTACTTTTTTATGTATTTTGGATTGATTCATAAAAAAGTTATATACTTGTGTAAGGTTAACTGTAAGTAATTAGGTACATTTTTTTTAGCATTCTTTAAATCCGCTTAGATATTTCTGATGCTGACTGTATCTCTGGCCTTCAGTAGGTGCTTCAAGCTTCAGTTGCAAACTTCGGCTGCGAGCTTTACTTATTCAGGTGGGCCAGAAAACTTTAAAAGCCTCCTACGTTCGAAACATCTTAGAATTTTGACAGTTGTTTTATGCTATTTTTAGTTTGGCGACGAGGCCCGAGGGGACGTGACAAAGCAATTTTTTCCTTAAATAGACTTCAAACATGTGTTTTCAAGAAGGCAGGTGCTGTATTCTCATTTTAAAATACAAAACAATACATTAAAAACACAATCTATCTCAAACATAACTCCAACACACAACAAATAAAAAAATTGGTTGTTTGTAAAGTAGGTTTACGATCGAGATGTTTACGTGATAACGTCTAACCGCTCGTGAGGATTCCGCGTGACAAGTTTCACGGAATGACTGGCAGCGCTCGAGATGAGACGGGAGATCGGTCCGTCTCTCTCTCGTTATACCTGCGATCGCGCTCGTGAGGTTTTGGTGTGACACAAGTTTCTGAACATGTCACCCGACTAAAACGATTTTAAAGACGTTATCACGTCAAAAATATGTAGTTTCTGGGTGCCTGGGAAGTGCAAATAGGCAAGTACCTTCATAAAAAAAAATCCTGGTTATTCTACTAATAATAAAACTTCGGTTCGAAACTTCGAATACTGGGACCAGGTGTCTCTGTTTAGTTTGTTTATTTTGTGGTTTTTGACTGGTGTCTGACTTACAACTATTTAATGCAATTGTCATGTTTTTTTTCTTTTTTTATCAAACGTAAGTTATTAAGGTTAATAAGTTATTTATTTAAACATGTTTATGTAGTAAATTAAAATAGATTACTTAAACACTTTACATATTTAGTTCTTCTTGCGTATCGAGCATTTGTGTGTATTGTACATTCTCATTGTTTTCTTATATTTGTTGTTTAATCGTAACATAATGTAATCCAATGGATGACTGTTATTGGCCTTATTTTATGTAAGCATTTTATGTCCTAGTTATATTTACGGCTGTTGTTATCCTGAATACCAATAAAAAAAAATATCAACCAATATTGTAGTTGTATTGGAGTTGTATCGGAATAATTTTTAAGTAAATCCTGATAATATTGTCTTCGGTTGCCGCGATAGTTATTCATGAAATAAAACAATTAAAAACGGATTTTATCGCGTGTATTGAGCTTAAATTACATCCCGACGTTTCGAACACTTTACAGCGTTCGTGGTCAACGGGTCGACTGAGGAAAAATGTACAATTACCTCCGTTCAAAAACTATCACAATATTCGAAACGTCGGGATGTAATTTAAGCTCAATACACGCGATAAAATCCTTTTTTAATTGTTTTATTTCATAAATCCTGATATTTCTGATTCAGACGTTTAGGCGCTAACTGTATTATTAGTTAATGCATTGAAGTTGTATTGATGTTGTGTTGTATCGTGTCAGAACGTGTTTCAAAGTTAGAATAAGTAAAGGGTCGGCAACGCGCGTGTGACTCCTTTGGAGTTGCAGGCGTCCATAGGTTACGGTAGCTGCTTACCATCAGGCGGTATGCTTGTTTGCCACCGTCGTGGTATTAAAAAGAATACGGCCCCAGGTACAGTCACGTCTGAAAATATGGATACATTTAATGTGACGAAAACATATATCCACGACTTTACGCCTTAGTAAAACAGTCGTGGCTATACTTGTACTTGGTTACCTAGTTAACTATTATACTTAATTTGGTTAATACTGGTACCTACTACCCTATAATATACTTCTTAAAGTATAGTAAATTAGAAGTTTAAAGTTTATACTGCGGTTGCTCTGGGTGGAATTCTACTTTACTTTAAAACACGTTTAAGACACGATCCAACTTCAATGCATTAACTACGCAATACAGCTGGCGCCTAAAACGAAAAGAACAGAAACGCTTAAAAAATATTCCGATGCATTTCAAATACAACTTCAATATTGGTTGATTATTAGTTGTGTTGGAGTAATGTTTGAGATAGATTGTAGTTTTAATGTAGATGTAGAGGTTGATTATTAGTTGTGTTGGAGTAATGTTTGAGATAGATTTGTAGTTTATGTATTTTAAAATTAGAAAATGGCACTGTGTACAAAGCTGACGACGCCGTCATTCTACAGAGAGTTTCTATAAAATATTGGACAAGTGGTGGCATCTCTAAAATATTCTTAAGTAAATCGAAACTTCACGGAGATGATACTGAAATTGGCACAGGTTTAACTTTTACTGGGGATCAAAGTGCTTTATTAAACACGTAACAATAAATACTTAACTTAAATTACAAAACTAAGATAATTTTAAAATAAACTATACCAAATTACCACTAAATGCAACTACATAAATAATTAAAAAACGGCCTAAAAGCTTACCTGTGGATCTATTTTACTCATATAACATATTGTAATGTTTATCATGTAACAAGAGAAATTAATATTGCATATGGGGAAAAATACCCCAAATTACATTAAGATGTCAATGCCCTTTAGATGAAAGATATACACTCGGCGTCAAAAAAATCGCACCTCGCGAAAAATTCGTTTGAAGCAAATATAGCTCCTATTTTAGTAATTGTACCCTATCAATATTGGTATCATTTGAAAGCACAATTAATAACCTTTAAGAAGATAGGATGTCATTTTCCGTAATAACAATCGTCGCTAATCATCGGCGTTTTGTAAAAAAATGGCCGAGTTCCGATTTTAATGGGTCTCTAGTTGTAACATCCTGAACGGGTATAAAAAGGGAGTATAAGTGAGTTATGGGTCATTCGCTGTCCAGACGTCACTAAGGTCAATACTGAACAGCTACATCAAGAGCAGCAAAACCCTCGAAAATGGATACAACCCCAGAAGAAGCAGCTCAAGTGGTGGCACTGCTGCTAACAGGACTATGGCAGTATCAAGTTGCTGAACGTCTGAACATAAGCGGTTTCCGAGTACGACGAGTCTTGCTGCGGTTCCTGGAGACTGGTGGGTACATTAGGAGGCCTGGATCTGGAAGAAGACGCTGCACTTCCACTAGGGACGACCGGTGCATTGTATCGACCTCTTTACGGAACCGATTCTTGAACGCTGCTGAGCTGCAGCTGTTGCTTCGAGTAGCTCGTAGAACAGCAGTGAGCTTCTCCACGATCAGAAGAAGGCTGTGAGAGAAGAGGATGTTGCCCCGTAGAGCTGCAACGGGTCCCCAATTAAAGACAGGGAATCGAATTGCCAGGAGGCAATTTTCCCGAGTGCACTGAGATTGGAAGTTTGATCAATGGAGGAATGTCCTCTTTTCCGATGAGACAAGGGTGTGCCTTTACACCAACGAGAGGCGCAGGAGGGTGTACAGGAGGCAGGGAGAGCAGTTCACGCAAGCCTGCACCGAAGAAACTGTCAGCTACGGAGGCGGCTCTTGCATGTTTTGGGGCGGCATTTCGATCGACGGGAAAACTGATCTTGTGTGCGTTTCCCGGACTGGAGGTGGTCGCGAACAGGGATCCTTGACTGCTCGCCGATACATGACGAAGATCTTGGAGGATCATGTGGTCCCATATGCAGGTTTTGTTGGACCTGACTTCCAATTTATGCATGACAACGCCCGCTGCCACATTGCATTGATCGTGAGGGATTACCTGCGTGAGGTTGGGATCAACGTAATGAAGTGGCCAGCAAGGAGCCCTGACCTGAACCCAATCGAGCATCTCTGGGATCAGCTAAAACGACGAGTGCGATCGCGTGATCCTGCTCCTGCCACTATCGATGAGCTTCAAAACGCCGTCATTGAGGAGTGGAACAACATTCCTCAAGAACGAATGGTGACACTCATTAGATCCATGGCTGATCGCATGGAAGCTACATGGAGAGCAAGAGGAGGCAACACTAGGTTTTAAGTTTAGTTTTAAGATTATTGCAACTGTACTTGTTGTTTTTTTTTGTGTTTTTTAATATTTGTAATTTTAACACGAATACACGTTGGTTCCTTTTTCCTGAAAACAACCTTTTTTTTGTAGGTTAGGTCGTAAATTTTACGACATTTTTCAATAGAGAGTTTCATTACCTTTCAAATAAGGCCCCACAGTTATACTTTTCCTTATAAGGTATATAATATAAGGTTTAAAACCGCATGAACGAAAAAAATTAAGATGTGCGATTTTTTTGACGCTGAGTGTATTTGCCCTTGAAACATTGCAAAGAACTAGCGGTAAGTAGATACAAAGTCAAACAAAAGAAGGACAAATATTTGGCTGTAACATTAAACTTTACCGTTAGTTCTGCGAAGATGATATATTGGATCATGATCGATGTTGCCCAGGGGTAGTTCAAACAAGTATTATTTGGCTGCAATAACTTAGAACTTTTTATGTAAGAGAATATATTAAGATGTTCGCGTAGTTTTTTATGAGATACAAAATATTGTGCCATAGCTATTACATTTATTGAATCATAGCTGGGGAAGAAAATTGAAATCATACTAAAGACTAGCAGAATCCTGACACTATGAAGAGGGCTTTAAGAAGACACAAAAGAGGAAGAAGCAGCTCGACAAATTGAATTTGTCCCATCTACCACTATTTACAAAGGTTATGAGGATAATGTACATATGTACAATAGACGATGCGAGTAAAGGCTAGATTCATCCCAGGGTCATACTGGCCCTTGATGTTGGAGTCCCGCCACGGCGTGAAATTTTAATATGTTCAAGTTTCAATTGAACATCTGGTGATCCATCAAGAAAGAGTTTTGGCGGAAGGGAATCAAATTGCAGTGGTTTAGCGGTCGGCGTTCTGACACCGCTTCATTGCGTAACGGATTGTAACCATAATTATATTCTTATTCTAAGTATGTGACTATGCAGCTATGGGCTTCAACATTACCTTCTGATAAAAAAGGAAATATGATTTCACAGTATATAGAAATAACAAATGACAAACTGCCCACGATTCGTTTATCAGTTGACGTGTTGAGACCTATTAGTAGAAAATCAAGTCATAAGTCGCTTTATTTCCATACAAATGGGTTTCATTTATATCAGAGGCCTTAGTAATTGGTAAATTAACCATTTGGCTTTCCCTCTCATTGCAATTCGGAGGTCCAGTTTTAGACGTGACTGCGAGACCGCAACAAATTATTCATATTGGAGACCAGACACGTAAATGTTTTAGTTGGCCTCTGGATACGCGTTCTATATAATCGATATACATATCGATGCCAGTAACAAATCCACATGTGATGGTAAGCGATTAATTCAAGCAAAGGATTTTATATTCTCTTTGAATTGAAGTTTTTGGCCCGGGGACCGATGGCCATTTTGAATTATGGTTAAGCCTTTCAGGACTTACAATACAATACATTATTCTTTATTGCACCACACAAAGAAACAGAAACAGATTTAACAAAGTATTTAAATAAAATAATGGTAACAATAGGCGGTCTTGTCGCTATAAGCGATCTCTACCAGACAAGCTTATCTTACTGCCTTTTACCAAAGCAATATTTTGGAGCCGTAATGTACGTACCCAATACAAATGTCAACCAATAGCGATGTCAATCACTGGATTAATTGGGAACTTCATACACTAAATTCCTATTTCTTTAATAAGTCTTTAAGATACATGCGAAAATGTAATACCTCTTGATATTAATTTTGGAGGAATGTCTCATTCCATGCCAACTTTCCACTCCGGTGGTTCCGGCCAATTCGGAATTTCGTAATACCTTTTTATGGAACTAGTAAAATATGAAGTGTCAGTGTCAGCGTCAGTTGCTGTAGCTAATTGTTTATTGAATTATAAATTAATTATTTAAAAGTTCGGACAATTACGCTATCCAAATTAATAGACGTTACCTAATTATCCAGTGAAAGTGTTTGCCTAATATAATACCAAATATGAAACCAGAAAACTAAATAATAAAATAAGAAAATTTTTGACATTGCCATATTTGACATTTTATATGTAAAAATTTTAGAATGAAGTGTTTACATATCGTTATTTGAGCTATTTTTATTAAATCAGTGTTCGTTATTTCTAATATTTATATACCTACTTATCTTCATAATCATGATGAACGTGCAAAAATAAAGTGGGTACGATGGACATTACACCTAACATCCCACTAAGTCAAGATGAAAACACAGACATAGTATCATGCTTAATCTGCTCGAAACCCTATAAAAGGAAAGGTCTGCAACGTCACATACGTGCCGCTCACGGCAGTGAACACTCTACTTCGCAACCACCACCACAACGCTCAGTTCAAGCATCCCCCCTAGAAGAAGCTTTTGGGTCACCATTCCTCAACAATACAGGTTCGATGGCCGGCATTTGGCAATCACGTTGGAATAAAGTATGTACCCTACAAGGCAGAATTTATGATCTGCCCTCCTCCAATACCACAAGCAGGAAATTCATTCACACCGAACCGTCCGAACGATTACTAATATTCACCGCCGTCCTGTTACAAAGAGATAAAAATGTTAAACAAGCGAAAGATATAAGTCGACTTATCGATCGCCGCTTAAAGTTGTGGTCAGATGATCATATAGACATTTTGATAACCGAGGCAATAAAATCAAACATCTCTCTTTGTAATTTTAAAAACCGAAAGATACACAATGACAACATAACGCAAACTTTCACACGCCTAATCTTAAGAGGAAAAATACGTGAAGCTCTAAACTGGTTGCTGACGAAAGATTCTAGCAAAATTCTCAATACGAATGACGAAATCGATGACACCGGGAAAACCGTAGGTGATGCCCTAAAAGAAAAACACCCACCTCCTAAAACGCCAAATCCTGACCTTTTTACCCTGCCCGAAGATCTCCCCAATATACCCCCACTACTAGAAGTTGACATAACAAGCAACCATGCTGAGCAGGTGGCTAGAAAACTACATGGCGGTGGCGGCCCTACAGGTGCAACCTCTGAAAATTGGAAAGATTTCCTCTTAAGATTCGGGGAAGCGAGCTTACATTTAAGGACGTCCATCGCCGAACTAACTATGAAACTAAATAATGAATATGTTCCATGGAATCAGATACAAGCACTGATGTCAAGCCGCCTTGTAGCGCTAGACAAATGTCCAGGTGTAAGACCGATTGGCATAGGTGAATGCCTGCGGAGAATCATATCCAAATGCATGATATTAGCCACCGGCTCCGAAGTAACTGAAGCATGCGGCCAATCACAACTCTGCAGTGGCCTTAGTAGCGGCATTGAAGGCGGAATACATGCCATGAACGATATTTTTCAAAATAAATGTCTTCCTAGCTCAAATTGGGGAATGCTTCTCGTTGACGCAGACAACGCATTCAACTCCGTTAATAGACAATTAGCACTTTGGCAAGCCAGAATATATTGGCCACATTGCGCTCGCTTTCTATATAACACTTATAACGGCCACGCAGAACTTGTCATCCGTGACTCCGACATGAGGTTATGCAGCAAAGAAGGTGTTACTCAGGGAGACCCGCTAGCAATGCCACTCTATGCCCTTGCAACTATACCAATAATAAACAAAATGAAAGAAGAAAAGAACACAATACAATCCTGGTATGCAGATGATTCCTCAGCCCAAGGCGATTTGAAAAGTATCCGTAATTGGTGGGACAAAATCAACTTAATAGGTCCGTCCTTTGGATACTACCCACAAGCCAAAAAAAACTTTGCTCATAGTATCAGAGGATGACAAAAATATTGCTGACCGGATCTTCAAGGACACCAACGTAACCATTGTAACTGGTTCTCGTTATCTAGGAAGCTACATAGGTGAAGGAAAAGAAGACTTCATTAAAAATAAAATAACCAAATTTATTTCCACTATTGAAAAAATATCGCAAATCTGCAAAGACTCACCCCAAGCTGCCTATACCACCCTCACCAAAGCTGTACAATTTCAATGGGCCTTTCTTCTACGTGTGCTAAAAAATTCAAATGAATACTTTGAACCACTAACGCAAGCAATACGCTCGATCTTCTTACCAACACTGTTCGGTGGTGACGTATCTTCAATAGAAGCCGACCTTTTTTCTTTACCCGTGAATAAAGGTGACCTTGCAATCTCTAACCCTTTCAATTCCACCAACTTAAACTACGACATCTCTAGGAAAGGTTGCACTGCATTGACTATCGCTTTAACAGAGAAAAAAGACATCGACTTATCTCAACACACTACATACTTAAAAGATGCACGGAAAGAAGGTCGCAAAGAAAAAGAAGTCCTTGATGACAATTTTTTGGAATCAACCCTGGCAAAATTTACTCCCAACAAGAGAAGGGCAATTGAAAGATCCATCGCAGCGAAAATGAAAACAAAGTCATCTAACTGGCTGTCCATGAGTCCTACAGGAAAATATCACTTTGACCTATCTCCTTTAGAGTTCAGAGATGCGCTAGCAATACGCTACCACCGCATACCGATCTCCATGCCACAATCTTGCGACGGCTGTGGAAATGACAACTTCGACATTGATCACGCACTCTGTTGTAAAACAGGTGGCCTAATAACGAGACGCCACAACGAAATCAGAGACCTTTTCTGCGAACTTTGTCAACAGGCGTGGGGCAATGTAACAAAAGAACCACTAATTTCTGAAACCGAAGGCGGACTGCGAGCAGACTTATCCTGCCGCGGCGTGTGGGACGCTCAGAGGGAGGCGTTGTTTGATATCCGTGTCGTTGACACCGACGCTCCTTCGTACGTCTCGCGACCCGTAGCATCTGTTTTAAAGTCAGCCGAAGATGAAAAGAAGAGAAAATACGCAATAGCCTGTGAAATACAACACGCTACCTTCACACCAATAGTAACCTCAGTAGATGGCGTCTTCGCTCCCCAAATGTCATCCTTCATAAAACACATGGGAGAAGCCATTGCCGACCGTTGGAACAGATCCCTGAGTACTGTCCTAGGATGGCTTAGAGCCCGAATAAGCGTCGCCATTATACGCGCCACAAGCATGTGTATTCGTGGCACACGCCACAAATTTAAACCAAGATGGCTCGGTTTTGACGACGGTGCCGCCCTGCCCCACATAGACTGATATTTCTTATGTGTATTTATGTCTTTATTTGTACTCGCTTTTATATTTATTTGTTTGTTCGTTTGTTTGTCTGGTAAAGAACTTACAAAATAGTAAAATATGTAGTTGAATGGATTACGAAATTAAATGTAAAGAATTTTACTATTTCACATGTGAAATTGTTTAAAGTTTAAACTTTAAACTGAATAAAACAAAACTTTTTCATTGCTACAAAAGTTATTCACTCAACAAAAATGAAACAGTATTTACCTATCTTGATGTATTGTTATTTTTTGAAGATTGCAGTTTAACCGTTTTAAATTGTGGAGTTATAACAGATAAAGATTTTCTAACGTTCAACGACTTACGACTCGCTCAGGGTAAAAGAAGAACAGTTATCGGTTGAAATAAACGAATCTTCTCTGGCGTGTTAAAAAAATAATAATCCACAGGTGTGGCTCACGAGGATAATAACGTGATACAGTCAGCAGCAGAAGTAGCTAAGCGGGTGAGGTGTTCAAAATTATGTTGACACGACTTGACTGTCAAAATAAATAGAGCTTGTTACGATCATTTAGGACTTCTAACCCGCTTCAGCAATTATTTCTGCTATGGAGACCAAGAAATGGGGGCTCATTTTTCTATGAACTGTATTGAGTTATGGAAGCTTCGAGCGTAAACTTAAAAAATTAAAAAATATCTTACCCAAAAATACTCGACTTTAAATCCCGGTATCCGCCTATGGCTAGCACCAATCTGGTGTATGTAGTCAAAGAAGTTATCCAGGTCATCCAGCCCCTTAATGCCTTCGTCCAGTGTGTTCATCACGTTGTTCGCATGCTCTGCTAGTTCCATGGAGTTGATCTGTTCCTCCTTCGTCCGGCATTGGCGGAACTTTTCGAACATGTTCAGCAGGTCTTGGTTCTCTTCGAAGAGTCTGTGGACAAAGCAGTTTTGGTGTTAAGTTACTACTAGTACTAATGCAGTAGTTATAAGGGAGTCCTGCCAGGGTTACTACTTAAGGAAGCAAGCGAGAGATTGAGTGAAAGAAAACGAATGAAGAGTTTGTTAGTAAATCAAATACAAACATTGAAAACATATAAAAAAATATCAACCCAGCAGGACTTGAACCTGCATCGAGCCCCGGCAAGGCGTATCGATGCAGGTTCAAGTCCTGCTGGGTTGATTATGTTTTCAATGTTTTTAATTTAATAACAAACTATTAAAACAAATGCAACGTGCTTTAAATAATGTTTTTCCTTGTATCAAACAAGATTTCCATCTGTATCATCTGGGTACAACAGATCAAAGTAAAACCAATTCACAACAGACAATTCCCTCGCGTGTGACAAACATCCCAAAACATATGCAACCTCCACTTGAGCAAGTAAGTGCTCTCCAGCGAGTACTCCAAAGCCTCCTTCTCCTCCTCCAGCGAGTATGCTCAAAGGTGCGGATTTCCTCACGGTGTACGCTGAATCAATTCATTTCGAAAGTGAAATGTTCTGCTAAACAGGAAGGGTGCTTTCGTAAATTGAGTTTGAGATGGCAATTCAACTATAAGTGAAACTTGAAAATTTTCAAAAGTTTTACACTTTTGTAACAAAGGTTGGTAGAAAGTTTAGTAAGAGTTTCTCGACTACGAACTTTATTCATAAAACAGCTTTATAACGTTGCGTCGCGTCGCTCTATAACGAAATAATGTGCTGTCGGTATTTGTATTCCTCTCTTAGCTTCGAACCTCAAAGAATTAAAGTCAAAAAGATTAAGTTATGGGACCCCCAATATTCACATGTCTAACGGGAGAATGCTTACGTGAAGTGAAAATTAACGTCTCTTGGCTTTTATCCTAAGCCGATGGAAGGTGGGAGTTCAGTCAACTTGATCCTTACAGGTAAACTAGCCTTTTCCCGCGGCTTCGCCCGCGTACTATAAGTACTAAAAAAGGATACGATACCCATGATGATTTTCAGACTTTGTGACCACATTTTGCCCCTTTTAGGGGTTAAATTTTCAAAAAACCTAAAACACGTGTTTACTCATTTATCGATTAGGAATCGATCAATTAGGAATACTCCTGTGAAGTTTCGAATAAAATAGTCTAACAAATCTTGATTCGCGATACAACTTTGGACCCCCATTTTACCCCCTAGGGGGTGAATTTTGAAAAATCCTTTATTAGTGCACCCCTAGACCTTATAAGGAACCTACGTACCAAATTTGAAATCTTTAGACCCAGCGGTTTGGGCTGTGCGTTGATATGTCAGTCAGTCAGTCAGTCAGTCAATCAATCAGTCAGTCAGTCAGTCAGTCAGTTTCTTCTTTTATATATTCAGATTCGTTAAACATTTGTTTTGAATGACTTCAATCATAATTATGAAAATGAAAATAAGAATTAAGTCCTGAGTTTAGTATTAAAAAAATACTATCAAGCCGATTCGATTTACATGTATGGACATTTTCACTATGATTTTGTATAAAACATGAGTCTTAGATTAGAGAAATTCCCAATAGCTTCTTATAATACATATGTTTTCAATTTGTACATCCATAATATTATATACATTTTGATTGGGCTTTATGCCAACAAAATCTTACTACAGCCTTGGACAGAAGTGTTGTGCATAGCAGTTTTTCGTTTACAATTTTGATGTTAAGTATTATTTCCCTATCATAACAATGTGCGATGACGTAAAATGTTATATTTTATTTATATATCTAGAAAACTTCACTTAATAACAATTTCAAGGTATCTATAAAATATGAAAACTTAAGGTAACTAAAATGCGAATTTAGGTCGGTGCGACAAATTGCAAATATTCTATGCAGTTACTACTAACTTCAACAAAACATGCCTGTTCAGTTTGAATTAATTGATAAAATAACTTCAAAAAAGATAGAAACGCTGGAATAAAGTTTTGAGAATTGTATGAAAATCGCAAGGGTGCTCAACACTTCTGGCCAAGGCTGTATGTACTTAATTAATGATGTTAGAAAAAGTAATAAAATGGTTCAGAAATAGCTGTCGTTTGTTTATAATAAAAACGAAACAGAAATCCATCAAAGTGATTAAAGCCAAATTGGTTGATGTTGGTAGGCATAATTGCTTCCTAAATTGCCTTCGTTAGTCTGAAATTATTTAACTGTAATTACTCTTTGTAATTTATTAAGTAACTTGAGCCTCTTACGTTCAAGTTGCGAAGTTAAGTATTCTTTCGTACGGGTGTAACTTCTATCGCGGGAGCTTCAGTCGTATCTTCTAACTTTTTATTGGTAGTTAAAAAGTATGTCACATTTATTAGCCCTGGAATTTTGTAGCTATTATTACATATTTCAGGCAGTACAAATTAGATCCTTAATTTTAGTGTATTTTTTATTCTATTTCATAAAGCTTGAATTCGAGTAAAAAAGGTTTTTTTCAATGCTTTAGAAATTAATACTTCAAGAGAAGCATGAAATATCGAAAAATAAAAGGAAACCTCGAATACCTTTTCACCCCTCTTTTCCTTGAAATTTCTATTAGCTAGTCTATCTACTTATGTGCATATCCGAATAGTAATGACTCATTGCTACAATTCGAACATATTAAAAAAACGAATTAGGTCCTTAGATCTCAATATATCGCCCTAGTTTTATTCAACAGATAAGGGTAAAGGAAAAGGAAGAAGGGAAGGGTGTTTTAAACACTATAATAAATTTAATAAACAGCACAAAAACTACGCGGTGTGAGAGATAAAATTACTCGTCGTTAAAATAAGTGGAGTCAGAATTTTCGGGTACGACATATTAAATTCTGTACTATAAATATTCGACAAAGAATAATAAGCTTCGATCCAAAGGCAAGATATTGCCGCAAAAATGATAAGTTAAGATAGGTGTATTTTTTATTATATTTAAATGAATTCTGCACGTCTGTTTTAAGTGAAAATGATATCACACAACAAAACCCCAAGTAGCCTTCACCAGAGGATATAAACATATTTCGTGGGACTCCTGATTTCACAGATAACCTCAACCACTAGATAGATCATAAGTACAACTCGAGGTCACTACACATAGGCACTACCGAACTAATTTAAGTAGTATGAGAGCTCGACCGCTTATTTCAGTTAACGTTTTTGATAATTACTCATTTGAATTAAAAATATCCACATTAATCAAGTTATAGGGGTGAACCTGGATTGTTATACTACATAATTTTAAACAAAAAAGAACCGACTTCACTTAGCCTCCACCTTTCCATAAGCAAATGCTCGGGCTGCTGTAAAATATACTCAAATCACTATAGGTGTGCCTATACTCGTAATGGTCGACGAGTTCCCTCGTTTTCTCCAAAATTCCATCATCAGATCCTGACCTGGTTAAAATGGGACCAACTGTAAAGTACTCTTTCAAACAAAAAAAGAATTTTCAAAATCGGTCCAGCCATCTTCGAATAATCTGCAAACAAATATAAAAAATAGCAAAAAAACAAAGATCCCGACGAATTGATAACCTCCTCCTCGAAAATGTTGAAGTCGGTTGAAAAGCAAACTCTCCATATTTTCGAACCCCATTTTTAATACCCGACGCAAAAACAGGGATGTTCTTGAGGGGGTACGTTTGATCCACAGATAACCTCAACCACTCACAGGTCACCACACACAGGCACTCCCGTACTAATTTCGTATGCGAACGCGACCGCTTATTTCCGTTGAGTTAACGTTTTTGATTAACACTCATGTGAATTAAAAATATCCACATAAATCAAGTTATAGGACTGAACCGGGATTCTTATACTACAAAATGACTGAACAGTACGCTTTGAAAAGTGTAGTCTTTACTTGTACAGTATTTCGCGAACCTGTGGGCCAACATGTTACATCGGACAGCCAACGACCTACGCTCTCGCTCAATATCCAAATCATCACTCACTATGTGTGTGCCCTTAAGATTTGAGGAGTTCCTTCGATTCCTCACGGATCCCATCATCAGAACTTGAGCTTGACGAAAATTTATCCTGACAATCAAACTTGCTTAACAAACACAGTGAAGAGGACAAATCGCCAAAAGTGAACTATGCGTCGTTGAAGAGTTCCGTTCTGATCATCATCAGCAGTTCTACTTCATCAAATGTCACTATTTTGAATGAAAGTGATGGATTTGTTGATAAAAATATAAAAATCAATATATATATGCCTTTAAGATTTGAGGAGTTCCCTCGATTCCTCATGGATCCCATCATCAGAACTGCGTTTTGACAAAAACGGGACCAATCTGTATATATATACTAACCATCAAAAAAAGAATTTTCAAAATCGGTTCAGACATGACGGAGTTATGGAGTAACAAACATAAAAAATAAAAAAAAATAAAAAAAACATACACGCCGAATTGAGAACCTCCTCTTTTCAAATCTTGAAGTCGGTTAAAAATGGTGTAGAACACTATTGAGATGTGCTGTCGAATCGTAGAAATTTGCGAATAAAATTTAGCTTATGTGTAGTGACCTTGTGAAAGCTTAATGATGAGTAGTCTGTGTAGTCTGTGTTTGGTTTAGATGTGAAGGTCAAAAAATGTACCTCTAAATGTACTAAGGTCTTAAAATAGTCATCGCGGGGGACTCTATACATGGTCAAAAAATCACAACTTTAACTCGATTCGCACAATTGTTTCGATCTCGAGTTCTGCTTATTAGAGGAAGATGAATATAATCGCACCCTCCGACAATGACAACCCTTATCCACTGGTATCATTGGTATCGTTTGATTTTATCTGCAACGCATCTATTTCCGTCGTTAAAATCGTACGTACTCGTATCTATTTCCTCTCGACTGTCGGATACGATCGACGAGGAGCCTTTGTAAATATCTTTTATTTTTATTTTAACTAGGTCTTGTTTAGCGTCTTGTTGAAGTGCCAGTAAATGATATACGACATTGAAAGCAACAAAACTTCGCACTTAAGTTTTCTTTAATATGTACACGTTTAAGTTTGTTTTGCATCTTTCAAGTCTGCAGTCTCTGAGCTCCACCGATGAAATAAGGAGAGTTTATGAGTACAGTAACTAAGATATGTTATAATTTTTATTTTTAACCGACTTCGAGATTTCAAAAGACGAGGTTCTCAATTCGGGTTTTATTAACCGATAACCGATTTTGAAAATTATTTTTTTGATTGTAACACTTTGATTGATTGACTTTGATTGTAACATTTTGTTTTGTGTACAGATTGGTCCCGTTTTTGTCAAAACGCAGTTCCGATGATGGGATCCATGAGGAATCGAGGGAACTCCTCAAATCTTAAAGGCTATATATATAGTGATCTTTATATTTTTATCAACAAATCAATAATTTTCATTCAAAAAGTGACATTTGATGAAGTGAAACTGCTGATGATGATCAGAACGGAACTCTTCAACGACGCATAGTTCACGTTTGACGATTTGTCCTCTCCGCTGTGTTTGTTAAGCAAGTTATTTCATTGTATGGAATCTAATAGTATAAACAATATATCTACAATAATCCTTCACCGGCTTCCCCCATTGAAGTCGGTTTTTTTTCTTAAAAAATATTATAAATACAAATGCGTTTATTTCATTACATTTTACAGTATAGTTATTATTTTTTTCAATTCCTGAACCTAGTTTTTGGTCTATCTGTACAGGGTTTATAAAATATCAAATCACTATCAAAATAAGATCAGACTTTCAAACTACAAATGCCTCTCTCGTTCGCAACCGTATTTCCTCTCGTCGGATCCGGAAATCACATCGAGTTTAGTTTTCAGTTCGTTAGTTCGAAACAAAAATGGCGGGCGTTCCTGCTTTCGTAGTAAATAAATAATCCAGAATGATGGAGTAGAAATCACAATCTATTTTGAAATGATAAACTGGGATCGGATTGGAAAAAAATGGTTTGAACGTCCTGGCATTAAACGCTTTTGATAGACAAATGACACTCGCTTTCGAAAATAATAGTGCTTGCGGTAATTGTTAAGAATTACCGCAAGGCTGTATTAGAATATAATCGGGATGTTTAGGAGTCAATAAGAACTGCACAGTTTGTAAGAAGTAATTTTATAGGTAATATTAGAGTACATATTTTTGTGTAGCTAACTAATATGCATGTTAAGTCGGCTGTAACGGTAACTAACATGTATGGAAAGGGCTTATATTTACCACTCATGTTTCAAAAATTTGCGCTATAAAACTGCTATTTGGTAAAACTCCTTCACGTAAACCTACAGATTTGTCCTTAACCTATATCTCTCAAAAACCCAGGTAAAACATTACCATTCCAAACAACGTCAACGAAAATACAAAAGACAAAGTAGGTCAACCCGCTGTTAGTTTAGGTCTAGTGTGGAACTCCAAACATTTTCAGAACAAAATTGAAACATTTTAGGAAGCCATTATCATGGAATCTGTTAAATTGCTTCAAATAGGCGCTCGAGTTCATAAATGTTTCTGACCGTCATTGTTATTGGTTATCGGAGATGAGTTGAAAATAAAGACCGGGTATACGACATACGATCGATCGAGCAATATTTAGTGATCGTGGTAGGTGTTGTTATATTGTGTACACATACGCACACGCCCACACACACACACGCCCACACACACACACACACACACACACACACACACACATACACACACACACACACACACACACACACACACACACAAATATATATAGACAAATACACAACAACAGGAAACAGTTATTGTAAACTAAAAACGGAAGAGCGGGGTTTTCTGACACAGGTGTATACTCACTTACTAGGAAATTCCAAACCTAAGTGTAACTGATACTTTTTGTTACCCAAATAAACATCTTTAATTTAATTTTTTTTCACTTTCATTTTCAAATAAAAGATGCTCCCTAAGTCGCCTTCGTGGGTTATGGTACCAAAAGGCTGGCAGCGTTACCTCTGCATGGCCAGGTTTATCCTTTGGCCGAAATAGCTGCCAGCCTTCTGGTTACCTGAGGTTTCGACAATAGGCATGATGATTTTTTTTCAGGTATGGTATCAATCGATTCGTTTTGTTGTGATCAAATATCTACAGGTCCAATTGCGTTAAAGCAACACAAAAGTCAGAAATGAGATAAAAATTTTAACACTCGCTTTTGTTTCTCAAAACGCTCCTAACAAAATGATATGCAATAGTGACATCACGCTTGCATAGTCGCCTTGTTTAAAGTATGGAAAAAAATATGAAATTTCTATTTTGATAGTGAAATATTGCGTTTATGTATATGGTTGCCATACAATTTATTTTTCATTAACATGTGAGAAATCGAATGGTGCTATTATTTTATTTCATTTCGTACTTTTAAAAAATCATAAAATTTAGAAATTTTGATATATTTCAACCATTTAAATAGATTTAAAAAAAAATCACTATATTAGGAATTTACTATTTTGCATATATTCAACTTAATTTTATTACAAAATTCAACATGTGTCATCATCCCTATTGTCTTGTTGTTATTGTGTGTATGTTGGTGTTGTTGTGTTGTATTGGACGGGTTTGAAGCATTATTGGTGATTTTATCCTTAGCTACACGCCGCCGAAACGCGGTAGTTAGGGTATATATTACATAGATTCTTAATTATTTAAGAAATATAAAACAAATGGCGATGTGGTTTTAACCAAGTCTTATGAGTCCAAATTAGAAGAGGTTTGAAAAACTTCAACCTTTTGAGTGGAAAGTCGAGTTCTTTTTGAAATCTCTGAAGGGTTCCAGTACATTAAAGATTCAGTAACTTAATATGTTTTAATAATTCCGTTAAAATAAAACTAATAAAATCGAAATTAAAACACCTCTCCTAGTAAATGTAAAAAAATGAAATCTTCCTTATTTTTTAAGAGGGTACGTGTTGCTACAAAAAAATCGGCCTATAACTAGTGTATAAAAGAATTTCGGTATCAAAATAATGACTAGAGTCTAAATAACTGAGGCGATTTATAATGATGACCGAAAACTTTAAATTACTGATACTTTAAGTAACATGATACAATAAACAAACCAGAACAATGATGTCGATCGTTTTCATGGTGTATTTATATGTCTCTGCTTTTATTTCGTTTCACCTCTTAACTTTTACCGCAAGGTAACAATGTAACTTTTTAGAGTGAACTTTGGTTTAAATTGAAAATTCACTATGAACAAGGGATTTTGCATTGTTAGAATTTTACTGATATCAGGAGCCGTATTCTAACTTTAAAATACGTTTAGACACGATCCAACTTTAATACAACTCCAATGCATTAACCAAGCAATACAACTGACACCTAAACGAAATATTTGAATCTGCTTGAAAATTATTCCCATGCAACTCCAATACAACTTCAATATTAGTTGAATATTTGTTGTATGTTGGAGTTATGTTGGCTCAACAGTACAATATGTGACATCGAGTTCAGGCTTCATTTTTTTTTGTAGTTTTTACTCGCCAAAAGACAACTCCTCACCAAATTTTAAGTTGCGGAAACGCTTGGTTTGCGAGATAAAAAATAATCAAAGTTCCATATAAAATCCCAATTTTACAACGCCATGACACTAGTAGTTTATGTAACTGTTACGTAATAAGGGTCCTTAAAACATGAGTGTGGTTTTATGAAATGAGCCGCAGGCGAATTTCATAATAAGATCACACGAGTGTTTTAAGGCCTAATTACGTACAGTTGCATACACTGCTTTATCTACACTCATCTATACATATAATAAAGCTGAAGAGGGTCGAAAGTCTGTACATGGAAGATAATCGAAAAAAAGTTGGCTGGGGATACTTAGAATCGATAACGGAACACGTTCCAACAATTTTTAGAATTTTTGTCTGTTTATCTGTTTGTCTGTTTGTCTGTTTATTTGACCGCGCATCACGTGAAAACGGCTGAACGGATTTCGATACAAATTTGTATAGAGATAGTTTGAGTCCCGGGAAAGGATAATATATAGTTTTAATCCCGAAAATCAACCCTGGTTGGGTTGAAAATGGGGTTGAAAGTTTGTATGGAGAATTTTTAACCGCTGAAACGATTTAGATAGAAATGAGTATGGAGATAATTTGAGTCTCGAGAAATGTCATAGGATAGTTTTCAAACCCTTGTGGGGGTGAAAAGGGGGTTGGAAGTTGGTATGAGGATTTTTTTACAGCTGAACAGATTTAGATGAAAATTGGTATAGAGATAGTATGGGTCTCGAGAAAGGACAAACGATAGTTTCATCTTGAAAAAAGCCCCCCCCCCCCCCACCTTACTTTAGAACCGTAGGTCCAAAAAATTTGAAAAAAATAATGGAAGCGAAGCCTGAAAGGTACTTTCAATAAAAACTATCTATCACGTGAAAACGGCTGAACGGATTTTGATGAAATTTTGTGTAGAGATAGTTTGAGTCCCGGGAAAGGACAAAGAATAGTTTTCATCCCGAAAATCAACCCTGGAGGGGGTGAAAAGGGGGTTGAAAGTTTGTATGGAGATTTTTTAATAGAAATTAGTATGCAGATAATTTGAGTCCCGAGGAACGACAGAATAGTTTTCATCCCCAAAATAAACCCTTTCACCCCGAAAAGGGGGTCGGAAGTTGGTATGACGATTTTTTAACCGCTGAACTGATAAAGATGAAATTTGGTATAGTATGGGTCTCAAGAAAGGACAAATGATAGTTTTCACTCCGAAAATCAACCCTAAAGGGGTGAAAAGATAGTTATAAATTTGTATAGGGAATTATTAACCGCAGAATCGATTTAGATAAAATTTGGTATGGAGATAATTAATTAAAAAAGGAAATAAAATAGTTTTATCTCGGAAATTATCCTTTAAACGGATACAAAAGGGGTGAAAGTTTACATGGGGAAGAAACAACCAATAACCGCTGTCCGTATTTAGATGAAATTTGGTATTTAAATAATTTGTAATTTTTTTGTCAACGTGTTCATATTTATAACATGTTACCCGTCGATGCTTTAAATTTACATTTACCCGCTCTTAAGAAATATTTGAAAATGTCATGAATGTCAAAGGGTTATTGCAGGTTCGAGTATTATATATGACGGACAAAGATGCATGGCCCAAACCAAAAAACTACTACAACATTTATAGGACACCGTTTAGGTAGGAAAACATATCAAACGTTTTGTGAATTAAATGAATTAAACAATAGGTACATTATCTGTCTCTCAAGCTGTTCTGATATGTCTTCTTGAAGAACTACGAATTATGATGTACTGTTTTGAAAAAAATAAGTCCCGTCGAGTATCTTTTCGGTCATAATACTTCTTGGGCCAGAGGTGTAGTGTTAGAACCGGTGGTAGTTTTGGAACAAAGTTCCTTATTGGACGGTTCGCGGATGGGGGCCTAGGTGAAAAAAAGTCACGTGACCGTCACGAAAAAGCGTCACGTCACGAAAACGCGACACCCTTACGATTGAGAAACATGTAAAATGGAATGAAATAAAAAATATATAAAATAGAATAAAGTGAAGAGAAGTGAAGTGTAGTGAAAGTGAGAAGTGACAAAGTGAAAAAAGTAGAGTTCCTAAAAGTAAAAAATGTCAAAAATGTCAAAAATGACAAAATTTCTGAATTTCAAAATTTCATAAATTTCAAAAATTTCAAAAATTTCAAAATTTCAAAAATTTCAAGTTTCAAAAATTTCAAAAAATTCATGATTTTCAAAAATTTCAAAAAATTAGATAATTTCAAAAATTTCAAAAATTCAAAAATTTCAAAAAATTCAAAAATTTCAAAAATTTCAAAAATTTCAAAAATTTCAAAAATTTCAAAAATTTCAAAAATTTCAAAAATTTCAAAAATTCAAAAATTTCCAAAAGTTAATAAATTTCAAAAAATTCAAAAATTTGAAAAAAAAAACAAAAAATTAAAACCACAAAATTAACGAAAAAGTCAAAATGTAATAAAATTAAATAACATAACTTCGTTCCAACAGAGTGTTCCACGACACGCACGTATTTTATTTTTCTCTGACGTTCATTAGTGCATTATAATGTGCTTACCTTGAAGTATGTAATTACCACAATTATTGCAACCAGTAACGTAAAAACGTATGAAAATTCATTACCTACGGTAACGTAATCAAAATCCGCCTCTCCTTCCCCCCGACCGCCGGCACGCATGGTTTCAGTGGAGTTTTAATATGTGTGTAGGTAAAGCAGTGTATGCTTCTGTACATAATTAGGCCTTATTACGTAACAGTTACATAAACTACTATTTATCTATTTTTAGGGTTCCGTAGTCAACTAGGAACCCTTATAGTTTCGCCATGTCCGTCCGTCTGTCCACGGTCTAGCTCAGTTACTGTTCGCACTAGAAAGCTGAAATTTGGTGAGGCCTGATAAGAACTTTCAATAAAAACTATATTGAATAAAATCGGTTCAGCCGTTTTTGAATTATCAGTCAAAATCGCATAGTGAAAGGATGTGCCGGATAGTAAACTGACGTAAGCGCCGCCAAATATCCCTTAATAAACGACCGTTTGAACGGATGTTTCGTAACAGGGCGGCATTTACGAAACTACACTGAGCATCGCCCGACATGCTCTTGGCCGGTTTTTTTTGCATTGTTATCCCGGAAATCACCCCTTAAGGATTACTAATTCCTCAAATAGAAAAAAAAAACATTTCTGCATTTGTGACACCCCCCACCCCCCACCCCCCCATTTCAACCGCGCCTGTTCTTACCTTTCATGCGTATACTGATGACTGATTTAACGGGAGGATCGATTTGGATGATATTTGCCGTGGACATGAACGTATAAATACAAAAGTGGTCCTGTATCGTCCGATATACACCTACTATTGTATGTCGTTTAAATCATGCCAATAAAAATTGATAGGATAAATCCATCTGTCAACTTTACTTCAAGTTCCGCCTCCAGGGTAGCGGGACAGAAATTAGGGGTGAATTAGCCGCTTACTGACACAGACCGAATTCCACGCGGGCGGAGCCGCGGGCACAGCTAGTATTATATATATTAAATTAAGTGTTCGGAAACCATAGAATGACCGCCATTGTACCGTCATAGCCAACTCGATTGTGCCGGCGCTCGCGCGGGACCAATCGAGTTAGCCATGGCGGTAACATTATGTTATCAAATTCGATGTTCCAAATTTGAAACTCATTGCTTAACAATATTTGAGCATGCAAAGTTAAAATTACGTTACTGCCGCAGATAAGAAACTTATCATAGTTAAATCGTTTGTTGTAATGCTTGTCATTGTCTACGGTTTTTGAACGCATTTTAGAGTACTTACAGTATGAGTGTAGATAAAATAATTTGCGTTTCGTTAAACGTGTTGAGAAAAACTAAAACGTGATGATTTGTTTTATGTTCAGTTTTTACATAAATACAGTTTTTTCGACTTATTTGTGTAAAATAATAGTTACATGATATTTATTCAACGATTCTTTTAATTTATAAGCATTATTTTGTGGAAATTTGTTGATTAATAATTATCAAAAATGGTACGATTTTACTAAAACGCGTAAAACAAAACGCAAATAGAATTGGCGGGGTCTGTGGGCGGGGGATAAGACATGACACTTTGTAGGAACTTTTTAGGTTAGTTCAAAGTAGTTTCAGACAGACTCTAAGGCAGGTCGGTGTAGGTACGACGACGAGCGAAGCGAGGAGGAGTGTTAGGTAGAACTGCGACCCTACAGCGCGCGAGCCGAGCGAGCGAAGCGAGCGTGCCGCGGTAGCGGCCGGCGAAGCGCCAGAACCTAACACTATCACGCTCCCCCCCTCTCCTCTGCAAAATATTGTGTCATGGCGGTGTAAAATCGGGATTTCATATGGAACTTTGATTATTTTTTATTTCGCAAACCAAGCGTTTCCGTAACTTAAAATTTGGTGAGGAGTTGTCTTTTGGCGAGTAGAAGCTACAAAAAAAATATGAAGCCTGAACTCGATGTCACATATTGTACAGTCCTTCCGTTATGTTTGAGAAAGATTGTGTTTTAATGTATTGTTTGTACATAATATTTTAAAATTGGAATTCGGCATCTAGTATATAATTGTACCTATATATGAAATATAAGATTTTCATTTGTTAAATGTTAAATGATGAATCACACTGGCTTGTTAATGTAAGGATATTGTGTGTTTCATTTTTTTATACGTAGGTTTTAGGTACAAATACCACATTATACCTCTATATAGTTCGGCAAAAAAAATTTGTACCTACACATACCTTTTTTAGTGAGGGAGCACTAGGAAGTGATAAACTCACTGGCAAAACTATGTAACTTCACAAAAAACTATAGTATGACTTGATTGACGACAAACAAAGCCAGGTACTTAATCCGAAAAGCACCATAATGTGCCCAATTTCCAGTTGACCGACTGGCGTTATTCGAAAACAGCTTCATTAATTCCAGCACCTCAAAACAATAGGCGGCGTCAACAGTGCGGGACAATATTGGTTTTGTCTGTGTGGATTTTGGTAATGGCGTTTAGAATACTAAACTGCGTAATTCCAGAAATGTTTCCTATTAAATTGCCTCTGAAAATAACTAGAAAGTATTATAAAATATAGGGTTTTGGTATAAAAGAATATTTTTGAGGAGAAAATGACTTCATTATCTTATTTAGAAGTGTCAAATCCATCCAGTCTATGGTACGGACTCTCTGGACCTCTGAAAAACGTCAAAAATATATACCCAAAGGGTAAAAACGGGACCCTATTACTAAGACTCCGCTGTCCGTCTGTCACCAGGCTGTATTTCATGAACCGTGATAGCTAGACAGTTGAAATTTTAACAGATGATGTATTTCTGCTGTCGCTACAATAACAAATACTAAAAAACAGAATAAAATAAATATTTAAGAGGGTTCCCATACAACAGAGATGATTTTTTGGTACGGTGCCCTTCGTGCATGAGTCCGACTCGCACTTCGCCGGTTTTCAACCGACTTCAAGATTTCGAAGGAGGAGGTTATCAATTCGTCGGGATCTTTGTTTTTGCTATTTTTTTATTTTTAGGGTTCCTTACCTCGAAAGGAAAAAATGGAACCCTTATAGGACCACTTTGTTGTCCGTCTGTCTGTCTGTCTGTCAAGACCATTTTTCTCAGAAACGCGTGGAGGTATCAAGCTGAAATTTATATCAAATACTTAGGTCTACTGTCCCTTGGAGCTGTGAAAAAATTAGACTTCTAAGCCAACGCAATCAAAAGATACAGCCGTTTATACCGCAAATTTCCGCAAATTTTCGCTCGCAAGGGAATCAAAACCTACAGGGTACTTCCCGTGAACTCAGAATCTTGAAATTTGGTACGAAGCAACGTCTAATAGCACAGATAAAAGAAAAATTGCGAAAACCGTAAATTTTTAGTTATATCATATAATAAAAATATTTTAAAGTTACTACCCCAATATATCTACAGGTTTGTATGGAACCCTCGCTGCGCGAGTCCGACTCGCACTTGGCCGGTTTTTTTTTATGTATGTTCACCGATTATTCGAAGACGGCTGGACCGATTTGGAAAATTCTTTTTTGTTTGAAAGAGTATACTTCACAGTTGGTCCCATTGTAACCAGGTCAGGATCTGATGATGGGATCCTGGAGAAATCGAGGGAACTCTTCAACTATTATAGGCACACCTATAGTGATTTGAATATTTTTTACAGCAGCTCGAGCATTTGATTTTGGAGAGGTGGATGCTAAGTGAAGTCGGTTCTTTTTTGTTTAAAATTATTATATTTAAAGTAAAGTTCGAATCGCTAGGGCCCCAAAACGTACCCTTCACTTTCCCTTATCCCCGCCGAGCAGCACCAGACCCGCTTCTTCCATTCAATATTCGCAAACATTAAGTATTTTTTCCAATACCTACTCCTTTGATAAGCGAATTTCGCATTCTATGCTATACTCGCTTTAATGTGTTTCCTCTCGTATTTTTTGGGAAAATACCGCTTTTACTCTGAATGGAGTTTTAGAACGTGCATAAACAGAAATCGCATTTTATTAAGCTATAAAAAGGGGCTGAATAAGAAGGCATCGTTTGAGGTTAAGAATCTGTCTAGCTATTTTAAATGTCATTTAAAATAAAATATTTACATACAGGGTGTAACAAAAACCCATCAAAAACATAAATGTGAAAGGCTGCCAAGTTCGATACTATGGGAATGCTTCGCCTATAAAAGAAGTGAGATCTGAATAAGTACCAAGTTCCATAAAAATACCTCAAATCATAAATAGTTATAGGAATGCACACTTGATTTCCAGCAGTTTTTAAAGTACATTTTGAATAAGTATCACGTTACATAGAAATACCTAAAATTATAATAGTCAGAGAAACGCACACCGGTTTTTTTAGCAGTTTCCTGATAACATTTATTATTTTCAGTACTTTTTAATGATGTTACTTGGCAAGTTTTCACACACCACACACCTTTTCAATGCAATGAATCGACACCTTTGGACTGCAATGTGTCAAGTATATAATTTTCTATTAAAACTTGCCAAGTTACATCATTAAAAAGTACTGAAAATAATAAATGTTATCAGGAAACTGCTAAAAAAACCGGTGTGCGTTTCTCTGACTATTATAATTTTAGGTATTTCTATGTAACGTGATACTTATTCAAAATGTACCTTAAAAACTGCTGGAAATCAAGTGTGCATTCCTATAACTATTTATGATTTGAGGTATTTTTATGGAACTTGGTACTTATTCAGATCTCACTTCTTTTATAGGCGAAGCATTCCCATAGTATCGAACTTGGCAGCCTTTCACATTTATGTTTTTGATGGTATTTCATTTATTTTTGTTAGGTGTAGGTTATTTTTTTTTTTATCACTTTTGCTTTAGGAAATGTCTCATTCCACTTAGGTATGTACTTTATACTATAACCCTTTATACTAAGCGTCTAATTCTATTTTACTATTTATTTATAGGTGATTTTTACAAATAAACTGGCTCCCTACACCTATAAAATGTACCTACTTACATAGAATTACATACATCAATAACGTACTTTATTCTGTTAGTAAGTACGCTACCTACATAGATAATTAATAACTTGGTAATACCTACCTACCAGTAGGTATTATAATTGGTGGCCTATTATGTAGCCCTAGAAGTGCACCATCCCATCTCATCCCGTGGCGTATCGGAGGGTGAGATGGGCAGTAGTATATATAATTCCATCTTAGAGTATATATTATTTCCATTTTCTTGAATCTGCGATTTTATTAGTTGTAAAATTAGAAATTATTTAGACTATGCGAGAAAAAATAGTCTTTTCATCTTTGTTTGACTGATTTAGCGCACCTAGTGTACCTAGTGACCTGCTTTACACTTCGTAAATCGTGGGTTCGGTTCCCGCAACAGACACACACAGAGTGGTGAACAATTTTATTGTTCTTGTCTTTAAGACAAACATGTATTGTCTTAAATTGGTATGTATCTAAATTTAAATAAGTCTTATCTCATTTCCACTCCATACCTACTTATAGTAGAACAAAATTACACATTCGTTGTTTTCGAAACTGACTCACACTTGGCCGTTTTCAGATTTTTACTTTATTTCGACCTAAAGACAAACCTTCGAGGCAAATTTCAGGTCGGTACGACCATTGGAAGATAGATCCATTTAATTCATTATGACTTCATAGTAGAACAAAGTTACACCTTCGCTATTTTTAAAACTGACTCACACTTGGCCGTTTTCAGATTTTCCCCTTTACTTTGACCTTAAGAACTATCTCCATGCCAAATTTCAAGTCAGTACGACCATTGGAAGTGGTCTAGGTTTTTGATGAGTCAGTGAGTCAGTGAGTGAGTGTATAGTAAAAATAGCGATTTTCTGACGTCAATATCTCAAGAACTGCTATAGGTAGAATAATGAAATTTTGTATTCTAGACAATTAAGGGGATGTCAACAGACACTCGAAATTTCATATGCGTAGATAAAATATGTTTTGAGTTATAGGGTGGTTGAAATTGGCCCGAAATGGTTCGTGTAATATAACCCACGGCCGGTGTGTCGCTTTTTTTTGCTCGAACTTGGCGGACACACTGCCGTGTGTCTAGATACTAATGACCAGTTTAAGGGCATATTTGGTATCGTATTACGAGTAAGAAAAAGTAAGAGAAAAATTTTTTGGACGCGAAAAATATATTTTATGTATGGGTCAAGTCGGCCAAACATCTATACAAAAAAATCGCTTCTTACTTTTTCACAATTATATTACGATACGAATCCAACATTTTGTTACACCTTGTACAGTTAATGCAAAAACTATTATAGTTTGACATCTTTATTAGAATCGCTTCTGCCAACTTTAACGTTGACTTTTGGCAACTAAAACGACCGCACACTGTATGGGAACGTTGAAGTAAATATAGGGGAAATGACACATCAACGAAAGACGAGTGTCGATTTTGACGTCCTGTCCTGAGATATCAATAGGCGGATTTTTCGGCCGCATTGGGTTCTTACGTATATCACTCGTCATCTCTTTTTGCTTATGAATACGGTGCCGACTTAAAACGAGAATATATTTTTATGTGTTTGATTTACATATGTCGGGAGTGTATATGGGACAGAACAGCGCCATCTAGTCTTAAATTATTGGTTGACGTTAAGAAAATGTTTTGATTGTTTTAATACAAATGTTTACTTACTGTATGTGAGCTTTATGTGAATTAATGGTTTGCAATATTCTCACCCCAAGAGTTACACACAATGTACGAGTATTTCATCACATGGGCGAAGGAAAAATTAAGGAAAAAGCCAAGTAGTATTAAATACGGTGGGATTATAAAAAAACGATAACTCTCTAGGGAATAAGCTAAGTATTTTTATAACTCCTTCTACGTCAGCACATAATGCCACGGTTTATGAGTAGGTGAGACGTTTTTACCATGCATCGCAGGCTTTCTTCATACAGACAATTTTCAAGTATGAAAATTATTCGGTTTCTTACAGTAAACACATTTTTATGCTCAATGGCAAAATAAATACAAATATGTATAGATGCCAACGAAGAGTTTCAGTCGTTTTTCTGTTCGGTAATAGTACATTACTTACCTAGGGCTGTAAAAAAAAGAAAGCCCGAAATCGCAGGTATTTGGGACCCGAGCCGCAGGCGAGGGTTGTAAATATGCGATAGAGGGCTTTCTTTTTTACTGCCCGTGGTGAGTAAAACGACACATTCTATTTTAATGGTGCCCTCAGGGATAGCTAGAAAGTTATAGCTTTTCCTAGGCCAAGTGTCTTGAGTTAAGTATCTGCCGTTACAGTCAGAAGCAGTAGTAGCTAAGCGGGCGAGGTGTTCAGAATGACCTATACACGCTCTTATTCTCTTAACAATAAAGTCGTCGATCATTTTGAACACCTCGCCCTGCTGCTGCTGATTGTACTGAGTATATTGTATAATGTAATGACATCATGTTGTATTTAATTTTTAGGGTTCCGTAGCCAAAATGCCACAAATGGAACCTTTATTTGTCAAGTCCGTCTGTCCGTCTGTCCGTATGTCACAGCCATTTTTCTCGGAAACTTTAAGACGTATTTTAATAAAATTTAGACATAAGGTTTGTTTTGTATGTCGCTACTAAGTTATGTAGTTAAATTGCAGAAAACAATATTTTTACATGTAACTAAATTTCAAATTTTTTTTTACCAAATATCATGTCGCACATCAATCGATAGGTTTTTAAAAATAAAATAGAGGTTTCTTTCAACATTTTGTGATTAAGTAAATATTTTCAGAAATAATCTCCTTGAAAGTCAGAAAATTGTGTCCCCTCATGTAACTTTTGAACCGTGAGTTCAAAAAATTTGAGAAAATGCGCCCCTTTGCACCCTTTCTACGAAAATTGGTTTGAACATTATGGGTTCAGCCGAGTTATCTTAAAAAAACTTCTTCCGTAGTCATCAGACCTTTTGGTATTAGTTTGGTTCTTCTTCGTTGAATGTACGGTACCCTCCATTATGCGTGGTCCGACACGCACTTGGCCGGTTTTTTTTTAAGAAGCATGCGCGTTTTTGATAGTAGGTTAGGTTTACTACGACTCTTTCATTGACGATACTTTATTGTTATTTTTAATATTCAAGTCAGTAAAATCTTCTAAATTATAATAGAGGATATATAAATTATCTTATGGTAACGCAGCATTCGAATTTGATCTTAGCTTGATATAGTTTTAAGTAATTATTATCTCGTACACACACATCACACACATCCCACATGGAGTACTGTTGTCACCTTTGGGCGGGAGCACCTGGATACCAGCTTGGGCCCTTTGACTCGGTGCAAAGGCGCGCTGTGCGGATCGTCGACGATCCCAAACTCACGAGCGATATTGAACCTTTGAGTCTGAGGAGGGACTTTGCCTCCTTATGCTCTGAAGAACTGTTTGATATGATGCCCACGGCAGCTTTTTATCACCGCACCGCTCGCCGCCGGCAGGGTGTTCATCCCCACACCCTGGAGCCCAATGGGTCGCGCACAGTACGGTTTAAGAGGAATTTCCTCCCACGAACGCTGCGGCTGTGGAATGAACTCCCTGCCGAGGTTTTCCCAGTGGGCTACAGTATGAGGTTCTTCAAAAAAGGAGTGTATAGGTTCCTAAAGGGTAGGCAACGCGCATGTAAATCATCTGGGGTTGCAGGCGTCCATAGGCTACGGTAACTGCTTACCATCAGGCGGGCCGTATGCTTGTTTGCCACCGTCGTGGTATAAAAAAAATCTCGTAATTTTTTTGCAAGTATTGATTTCATAGGATTATTGTTTTCTATATCTAAATTAAAAACCTGTTAATTTTTGGAAAGAAACATTATAAGCTTTCTCCCACTTCCAATTACATACACAACAACTAAGATTAACCCAAAATCATGAACCCTATAATACAATCCTCATATTACGTCTAAATTATGATCAATTTAACATAAACTCGCTTTACCCTGGTCTCACTCCATACATATTCATATTCCATTCATTAAGGATGTACTATCGGGTTCAGAATTGCATGGCCAATTTATGAATGAATTCATTGATAAATTGACCATGCAATTTTGAACTTGATGGTACAACTGTGTTAAGTTAAGACCAAGTTTTACCTTGTTACTTCGTTTCCTTAATTAATTAATTTGTAAAGTAAATTAATTATCCAATTGCACGTGACAGTGTACAAGTTTCCGGTTCCAGTCATTTTATGACAGGAAATTGCCCATACAAGTGCATTTACCCTGACAGACCTTATCTAATCTCCCAATAACTCAGTTAATTAGAACATTTTCACTGCGGTGTCACCGTATCTCCCGCCGGCAATATCAGCTGGTTGCCTAATTTTAATCACGTTCAATTATTGGCCCAATCAATCCAATGTAGCTGAAATGTGTTGGAGATAATATTTCTGATCGAAATGCAGTTAATAACTCGATATTTCATATTAACATTTTGTCCTACAATGAAGCGATAATAATGACATGCTAGATAATTTCAAATTAGGACAAAACGCCATTTCTTGAGTGTTCTCGAGTAATGTTCTAAAAATCGTCATCATCAAAGATTAGACACAATTAATGAGACAAAGACCATGATTCAGATACTTAGTACTTGTATACCGAAAACATTGTGGACTAAGAGCTGGCTACGTCAGATATGACACAATAATGGGGGCAACAAAACTCGTCTGGTTAGGTTAGTTAACCTAACCTAGGTTAGTTATTGTTATATTATTGCTAGATTTGCAGCAGCAGCAGTGGCAGCTTTTAATGGGTAAATAGTAATATCAAAATAGATAAAAACTGCCGCAGTGAAGGGCCTATATTTTAACATTAGAAAAATAAACATTACGTATTATTACGTCACGAAAAACAGTAGGGTAGGCGATAAACTATGAATTACATTATACATCGTTTGGGACTACATTCCCCCAACAGAATTTTTTGACAATGATATGATCTAATTATTTATATAATTTCGCATAATACTGCATCAAACCCATATCTCTAGGATTTGTTTTCTTGAAGTGGTTTGCATTCTTTGACCTCCACCTCTTAACAGCTGCCATATGTCCAGATCTAGAAATAAGCATAGTATAGCAAACTGACTAGAGGGGTTTCGTTGCTCTCATTACTGCGTCATATCTGATGTGGCTAGCTCTCCGTCTATTGGAAAACCTCACATAACTTTATACTAAAACTCTCCTCAAACTTAAACACTTAGAAGTTTCGTTTCAACTAAGCACTAAAACAAAACGTCAAAACTAAACACACGCTATAAAATAGTTACTAATACAAGGGGGCAAAGTGGATGTTTAACCTCTCGTACTTTTATTGGGACCGGAGCCAGCGAAAAATTCAAAAATGGAATCTTGAGCGTACGAGGGTCTCAAGGCAAGAGAGGTTGAACAAACTTTGCTTCCGAGTATAATAAAAAAATTGCACCACACCACCACAGAAAAAAATAAGCTATAAAATAAATAAAAAAACCCGGACAAGTGCGCACGTATATTCTTCGGGTGACAAACAAACTCACTAATTACTACCACAAGTTTATAGCCGTAATGAACCGTATTGGTAACAAACCTGTGTCTATAACATTTTAGTGCGTATGAAATGCGTCACGATAAAACACGCTTTAGTTTTAAAATGTATACCTGAATTAAATCTAAGACACACTAGAAAATCGAAATTTTGTTATCTCCGTGTCTGTCGCCTTTGCATATTCGAAAGAGAGTGACGCAAATAGACGATTCGAAGTGGTTCACGGTTAAGGCATATTTTGTAGCAGTTGCCCACAATTAACCTAACGTTTTCCATAGTTTGTTAACATTTCATGATCAATAAAAAGTGTTCGCAGAGGCACGCGTCGACACGCAAGGAGACGCAAGAGAACAGCCTCCCTGATGCGCCGCGAGCAAGAGAGTACCAACAGTCTCCTGAACCTAGTCGCGGAGTACCCGGCTAGTCCAATATGGAAGTACTGGAACTCCATCCACATTGAATCCAGAGGAAATGGGTATGGGATATTTTAATTTTGTATTTATTTATTAGGTAATTAGTAAAGTTTGTTATTAAACCAAATACAAACATTGAAAACATTGAAAAGAAACCCCACTTTAGAAACATGCAAAAAAAATTATGAATTAGTAAAGTTGTAAAGTTAGAAAGTTTAAGTATCAACTTTATGTTGTATGATTTACGCTTCATACCTTCTAACACTCTATGGACATGTCTGAATAAATAAATTGAATTGAATTGAAAAATCAGGTCATCATATCTTACGAACAAAATATGAGATGATCGCGAATGCTCCGTATGAGTTACATAAACGGTTTGCACAAAAACCACTTCTCCACCTAAATTGAGCTTGTAATTTCATACTTATAAGTCTTACAACACAAAAGTCACTTAACCGAGCAATATAGACATATCCAATATTGATTATAGTACACTAGCCTTTTCCCGCGGCTTCGCCCGCGTACAATAAGTACGAGTACTCAAAAAGGATACGATACCCATGTTGATTTTCAGACTTTGTGACCACATTTGCCCCTTTTAGGGGTTGAATTTTCAAAAAACCTGAAACACGTGTTTACTCATTTATCGTTAGAAATACTCCTGTGAAGTTTCGAATAAAATAGTCTAACAAATATTGATTCGCCATACAAACTTTGGACCCCCATTTTACCCCCTTAGGGGGTGAATTTTGAAAAATACTTTCTTAGTGCACCCCTAGACCTTATAAGGAACCTACGTGCCAAATTTGGAATCTCTACAACCAGCGGTTCGGGCTGTGCGTTGATATGTCAGTCAGTCAGTCAGTCAGTCAATCAGTCCCAAGTAACACATCAAAGCAGTATAACGGCCGTCTTACAGCATATCTGTATGCTTTTAGCATTTTGAATTCGTTTTATAGTAGCATTATAAACGTTTATAGTGCTGATATAGGTCTTAAATGGGCACAAATTACCCAGCTTGAGATCCTATTATGTCCGCGCTATTAGCATTATCGTTGTCATGGAAAGTGCCAATCGCATGAAAGAAGCATTAGTACGCTCGATTAACTTGCCAATCGCAATACAAAAGCATTATACTAGCATAAGAGTGTAGTAAAATAAACCTTACGTCAATGCAAAAACGTCTCTAACACCGACGGAACAAATGTTATAATACAATGAACGTTGTGATTTAACTACTTTGTCTCACAATATAAAATGGACGAAGACGGTACAAAAAACTGAATGAGTGACACGTCATATTTGTTTGCATCCTAACAAAATTTATAAAAGTTTTTGACTCTTTTACGTTATTATATCCTTCAAATATTACTGCGCAATGTAGTTTACTGTAAATGTGTATATAAGTTTCATTTAAAATTTTCACGCGCCTTTGATTTATTGTGGTTTTGCTATAAAATATTATAAAAAGATATGCGTCAAATAGACAAAAATTATGTAATCCTCGTATAGAACGAGTTTTGCATTATATTAACGTAATAGTGTTGGTTGAGCAGTCTTAAATTAAGTAATTTCATTATTATATAGGTATAAATAGGTCCGCATGATTTTATTTTTAGGTTATAAATTATTTACAAAATGGCGTTGGTCTATATAGTCGGAGAGCTAGCCACGTCAGATATGACACAATAATGAGAGCAACCAAACCCCTCTAGTCAGTTTGGTATACTATGCTTATTTCTAGATCTGGACATCTGGCAGCTTTAAAGTGGTGGAGGTCAAAGAATGCAAACCATTTCAAGAAAATAAATCCTAGAGATCTGGGTTTGATGCAATATTAAATAAATAAATAAATATTATAGGACAATCTTACACAAATCGACCTAGGCCCACAGTAAGCACAATAAGGCTTGTGTTATGGGTACTAGACAACGATATATACACGGTGCCCGTGAGCATTGCGAGAGATTTTAACCACGCATTTCTGAGGTCAAAAGAATGAAAAAACATTATATGACTTTTGTTGTAAAACGCCAAAAAAAAATTTTTTTTTTTACTTTTTTTTTCACTTTTTTTGAATGCTGTTCTACATAAAAAGTAAATGTCATTAGAAAAAAGTAACGGAAAAAGTAAATTGCTACATTTTTTCTCGTAAAAACTAGTCCATGCAAAGTGTTTCTTAGGTCTTTGATATCAGTCAATAAGAGATGTCTAGACTATGCCCCATACCGGTGTGATCGCCATCAAAAAATCATTTTACACTGAGAAACAATTCAAAATGCAATTTTTTGTAAGTAGTATTTACTCTGAAACTATGGCGAATTTCGAAAAAGTTTAAAGGACATTTTGTTCTCTAAATATGATAATGAATACACTGTTAAAGTCTCTCGCAATGCTCACGGGCACCGTGTATAATAGATAAATACTAAAATACATAAAAAAAACCCATAACTCAGGAACAAATATATGTGATAAACACACAAATAAATGCCCTGACCAGGATTCGAACCCGGGGACCTCCTTCTTCGTAGGCAGGGTCACTACCGACTGGGCTAGGAGGCCGTTAAAAACGAAAAACGAAACGATATTATGAGAAACTATACAAATACTATACAATATTAAGAGAAATTATACAAAAGTTTATGTTGGGAGAAAGTAGTGCCAAACGATGTATAATAAAATATATTTCATAGTTTGTCGCCTACTGTTTTTGTTTCCGTAATAATCATATATCGGGGTTTTCGGTGCGGGAACGATTTGAGAAAGAGTAGAGATAAACAGATTGGTTAGTCTGAGAAAATATCATATTATGCCTAATGAATAACTACCTCTCTGTGAATAGCATACACACTATGATACGAGCTTTTTTTCTTAGAGGCATGTTTGTATTGACTATTATATAGTATTTTAAAAATGCAATTGCATATCCGAAATTTATTAACTAGATCTACCTAAGACAAAGACACGGTATAATAAGTGTCAAATATTAATCTTGACGTCCGATATTTATGAACTATTTGTTTAACTGAAAAGGTTGACAATGATCAGTCATTACATGAATTAATAAAAAAATACTTGAAAAAATCATAGGTATATGTACCTACAATATATATACATAATAGTCAGCTATTACATATAAATTGTATATACCTATGATTTTTTCGATCAATTATTCATTAGGTAGAAACCTGCTTTTTAAGTTAATGTCTACTCTTTGGCTAATGTCAAACATTCCCGCACCGAAAACCCCAATGTATGGTAATAATACACAATATTTTTTGGTCTAACGTTTTTTTTATCGATTTTTGACCAGTTTTGAGTCGATATTCCAACATTTTCACTATAGATAGAATTATAAGGCAAACGACTATCGGTTCTTGAATCTTTTATCTACATTCTGTAGAGCCAGATCTTGAAATAAATGAGCCGTTATTTATTAATGATATTTTTAAAATATGGTCTAAAAACACTTTTATCGATATTCGAATGTTATAAAGAATCTTACATATACGTAAGCTACATATTAGGGTTCCTCTTTGATGTCTCTAATAACTGTAGAGAAATTTTAATTTTTAACTAAATAAAACAAAATTTATGACCATAAAACCACTTTTTTAGCCTAAACCAGTTCGAATTTGATGTCAAATATCTCGAAGACAATGAATATTCAAGTAAATATAGGATACTATATTGTTTAAAGCCGTTACTGATAATATGATAAGCTATATAAATCATATATCGGGGTTTTCGGTGCGGGAACGATTTGAGAAAGAGTAGAGATAAACAGATTGGTTAGTCTGAGAAAATATCATATTATGCCTAATGAATAACTACCTCTCTGTGAATAGCATACACACTATGATACGAGCTTTTTTTCTTAGAGGCATGTTTGTATTGACTATTATATAGTATTTTAAAAATGCAATTGCATATCCGAAATTTATTAACTAGATCTACCTAAGACAAAGACACGGTATAATAAGTGTCAAATATTAATCTTGACGTCCGATATTTATGAACTATTTGTTTAACTGAAAAGGTTGACAATGATCAGTCATTACATGAATTAATAAAAAAATACTTGAAAAAATCATAGGTATATGTACCTACAATATATATACATAATAGTCAGCTATTACATATAAATTGTATATACCTATGATTTTTTCGATCAATTATTCATTAGGTAGAAACCTGCTTTTTAAGTTAATGTCTACTCTTTGGCTAATGTCAAACATTCCCGCACCGAAAACCCCAATGTATGGTAATAATATACAATATTTTTTGGTCTAACGTTTTTTTTATCGATTTTTGACCAGTTTTGAGTCGATATTCCAACATTTTCACTATAGATAGAATTATAAGGCAAACGACTATCGGTTCTTGAATCTTTTATCTACATTCTGTAGAGCCAGATCTTGAAATAAATGAGCCGTTATTTATTAATGATATTTTTAAAATATGGTCTAAAAACACTTTTATCGATATTCGAATGTTATAAAGAATCTTACATATACGTAAGCTACATATTAGGGTTCCTCTTTGATGTCTCTAATAACTGTAGAGAAATTTTAATTTTTAACTAAATAAAACAAAATTTATGACCATAAAACCACTTTTTTAGCCTAAACCAGTTCGAATTTGATGTCAAATATCTCGAAGACAATGAATATTCAAGTAAATATAGGATACTATATTGTTTAAAGCCGTTACTGATAATATGATAAGCTATATAAATCATTGAAAACTAAGGGAATCAGATCTAAGGTCGTTGGCGCCAGGGAGCCCCTTAAAATATAGGCCCTGCCTTTTATAACTGAGACAACTTCGGCAATTTTTACCTAGTTTGGTATTACTATTTTCCAATTAAAACATTTTGCTAGTCTATCACTGTGACCTCCACCCATTAAAAGCTGCCAGATGCCAGGATCTAGCAATAAGAATAGTATAGCAATCTAACCAGACGGGTTTTGTTGCTCTCATTATTGTGTCATATCTGACGTGGCTAGCTCTTAGTCCAATAGCAGCTCAGTGACCCTTAAAAATGCCTTATTTATGCTACAGCATTACACGTGAATAATTATGCTATTAAACAACATTAAGCATTATATACTACTTAAAATTGCTATTGTAGACCCTAAAGCATTAAAACAGCTAAAAGCTGTATAGGGGCTGTTCATAAATTACGTCATCAATTTTTGATGATTTATACCCCCCCCCCTTAAAATCATCCAACCCTCCCCCTGCCGAATAAAGTGACGTCATTTAAATAAAAATGCGTTTTAAGCTTAATTGTAAAATGAAAAACTATTTAGTAGATAATAATTTATAGCATTAAAAGTTTATAGAAACACGACTTTCATTCCCTTTTTTACATACTGATGATGTAATATTCGGAATGACCGCCCCCCCCCCCCCCCTCCTATGTCATGCTACCATCATCCGATGTCCAGACCCCCCCCATTTGAAATAACGTAATTTATGAACAGCCCCTTATAGTGAATTACTTGGCTTTATAATGGTTTATATTATTGCTATTATACAGCATTAGGAATGTATTACCTACTTATAAATGCTATTGTACACCCTAAGGCATTCAAAATAGCTGAAAGCTGTATAGCGAATTTACGTGGCATTATAATGGCTAATATTCATGCTCTTAAACAGCATTAAGCATTTATTTATGCTATTGTAGAACCTAAGGCACTAAACCAAACCGAAGCATTAGTGTAGCAAACCAAAACGCAACTGTACAGCATTCAGCTGTACAGTTGCATGTTGTTCGCTGCACTAAAACTAATGGCTAAACAAAAGCATTTACATATGCCATTATACAATCGTTATACAGCGTAAAGCATCATAAAATGCTATTGTAGAACCTAAAGCACTAAAAACAGCTGAAAGCTGTATACCGGATTTACGTGGCATTATAATGGCTAATATTCATGCTCATAAACAGCATTAAGCATTTATTTATGCTATTATAGAACCTAAGGCACTAAACCACACCGAAGCATTAGTGTAGCAAACCAAAATGGCAACTGTACAGCATTCAGCTGTACAGTTGCATTTTGGTTCGCTGCACTAAAACTAAAGGCTTTAAAAAAGCATGTATACATGCCATTATACAACCGTTATACAGCTTAAAGCATTATATAATGCTATTGTAGAACCTAAAGCACTTAAGTGCTTTTAAACAGTCGAAAGCTGTACAGTTGCGTTGTGGTTTGCTGCACTAAAGCTAAAGGCTTTACAAAAGCATTTAGATATGCCATTATACAACCGTTATACAGCTCAAAGCATCATATAATGCGACAAGTTGCTCGGTGAACGTATATAAGAGTTTATACGGTCCTTAAGTTCTAAATAAGTTAACTATTCATATGTTATAATGCTTCCTGTGTTACTTGGGGTCAGTCAATCAGTCAGTCAGTCAGTTTCTTTTTTTATATATTTAGATTACACAGCTAACGGAGCAATCATACGCCTTGGGTTATTTACAAGAGGGTTCTAATGGTCGTTGGGTCAATAATACCTAAACAAACGATACGACAGGAGGGGGTGTATTATATTGTGTTGAATCTGTCTTTAATCAATATGTAGTAGTAGTACATGATATGGACGACTGTTCCTACTAATATTAAGAATGCGAAAGGAAGCGAAGTTTAGCGATAAAACCGCCAATTGTTTTATCTCTGCTTTTATTGTTTGTAACTTGTATTTTATGTGTTTCTTTATTCTGAGGTGTGCAATAAAGAGTATTCAAAAATAGTGCAAAACAGCTAAATCCCACCCCACGACGTTGGTGGACAACACTCAATATTGACATAGAAAATGTACCTCAGGATATCCTCTAGGTTAACAGGATAAACGCTATAGTGCTGGAGCCCGCCTAACTGGAAATTTAACAAAATCCTAACCGATTTTCTTCCATATAGCGTTGTAGAGCCCATCTCGGAGATCATGAAAACATAAGTCTTGAAGGTCTTAAGTGGCCATAAGTATGTATGGCGTCAAGTTGAAAATACAATTTTTTGGCCTAAATTTATCAACGAGCCTACCGCTCCAAATTTTGACACATGATTTAGCCCACGTCAAATAACCTACATACCAATTTTAAGACCATTCTGGTGGGCACATAAGATTTTAAGACCAGTTGAAGTTGCAATTTTTTGGCCTAAATTTATCAACGAGCCTACCGCTCCAAATTTTGACATTAGTTAAAAGACCCATTCAACACACCAAATCCCAATTTTAAAACCATTCTGGTGGGCACATAAGATTTTAAGACCATTTTAATAAATAGTCGACTTCATAGAAAAAATAGCAAATTACTTTAAATTCCTTAAAAAAATAAATTTTGCTGGCACCAACACAACTGCATATTCATATCTTGTAATTAAAAATGCCCTAAAAGTATTCCGCAATAAGTCGAAAATTTGAGAAACTTGTCATAGCAGTACTTTAGACACGGGGGTCTTAAATCACTAAAATTATTATTTATTTTAAACTTAATGTCACTAAATATGATTTGAAAAGCCAGACGTAATGCCTATAAACATTTTGTACCAGTCGCTCATAAGTCTAAACTGATAAGCGTCAAGTTAGGTGCACTGAGAGTATATTACTGACTGAAAAAATGACCTAAATTTATTTTAAATCCTACCATTCCAACTATTGGCAAACGGTTTAGCTCACCTCAAATAACCCACATACCAATTTTAAGACCATTCTGGTGGGCGCATGAGATTTTAAGACCAGTTGAAGTTGCAATTTTTTAGCTTAAATTTATCAACGAGCCTACCGCTCCAAATTTTGAAAGTAGTTAAGGGACCCATACACCAAACCAAATCCCAATTTTAAGACCATTCTGGTGGGTGCATAAGATTTTAAGACCATTTTAAGAAATAATCGATATCATAGAAAAAATAGCAAATTACTATAAATTCGTTAAAAAAATATTTAGCTGGCAAAAACACAACTGCATGTTTATATTTAAGTGTCTAATAAGTAGTAATTAAAAATGCCTTAAAAGTATTCAGAACTAAGTCGAAAATTTGAGAAATTCGCCATAGCAGTACTTTAGTCACGGGGGTCTTAAAACACTATAATTATTATTCATTTTAAAATTAATGGCACAAAATATGATTTGAAAAGCCAGACGTAATGCCCATATTGCCCATAAGCATTTTCTACCAGTCACTTAAAACTCTAAACTGATAAGCGTCAAGTTAGGTGCATTGAGAATATATTACTGACTGAAAAATGACGTAAATTTATTTTAAATCCTACCGTTCCAAATATTGACAAACGGATTAGTCCACTTCAAATAACCTTTATACTCATTTTAAGACCAATCCGGTGGGCGCATGGTTGTGCCAGCAAAATATTTTTTTAACGAATTCATAGTAATTTACATTTTTTTCTATGAAATCGACTTTTTCTTAAAATGGTCTTAAAATTATATGCGCCCACCAGAATGGTCTTAAAATTGAGATTTTGTTTGTTGAATGGGTCCTTTAACTACTGCCAAAATCTAAATTTTGGCCGCTCTAAAGCGGTAGGCTCGTTGATAAATTTAGGCCAAAATTTTTTTTAATTTTCAACTTGACGCCATACATACTTGTGGCCATTTAAGACCTTTAAAACTCCTTATGTTTTCATGATCTCCGAGATAGGCTCTACAACGCTATATGGAAGAAAATTGTTAAGTTTTTTGATAAATTACCAGTTAGGCGGGCTCCAGCACTATAACTTGACGCTTATCAGTTTAGAGTTTTAAGTGACTGGTAGAAAATGCCTATGGGCATTGCGTCTGGCTTTTCAAATCATATTTTGTGCCACTAAGTTTAAAATGAATAGTAATTTTAGTGTTTTAAAACCCCCGTGCGTAAAATAATGCTATGGTGAATTTCTAAAATTTTCGACTTATTGCGGAATACTTTTAAGGAATTTTTATTACTACTTATTAGACACTTAAATATAAACATGCAGTTGTGTTTGTGCCAGCTAAATATTTTTTTAACGAATTTAGAGTAATTTGCTATTTTTTTATGAAATCGATTATTTCTTAAAATGGTCTTAAAATCTTATGCGCCCACCGGAATGGTCTTAAAATTGGGATTTGGTTTGTTGAATGGGTCCCTTAACTACTGTCAAAGTTTGGAGCAGTAGGCTCGTTGATAAATTTAGGCCAAAAAATTGCAACTTCAACTGGTCTTAAAATCTTATGCGCCCACCAGAATGGTCTTAAAATTGGTATGTGGGTTATTTGAGGTGAGCTAAACCGTTTGTTAATATTTGGAATGGTAGGATTTAAAATAAATTTAGGTCATCTTTTTCAGTCAGTAATATACTCTCAGTGCACCTAACTTGACGCTTATCAGTTTAGAGTTATGAGTGACTGTTAGAAAATACCTATATGCATTACGTCTGGCTTTTCAAATCATACTTTGTTCCATTAATTTTAAAATGAATAATAATTTTAGTGATTTAAGACCCCCGTAACTAAAGTACTGCTATGACAAATTTCTCAAATTTTTGACTTATTGCGGAATACTTTTAGGGCATTTTAAATTACAAGACACTTAAATATGAATAAGCAGTTGTGCTTGTGCCAGCTAAATATCTTTTTTACGAATTAACAGTATTTTGCTATTTTTTGTATGAAATCGACTATTTCTTAAAATGGTCTTAAAATCTTATGCGCCCACCAGAATGGTCTTAAAATTGGGATTTGGTTTGTCGAATGGGTCCTTTAACTACTGTCAAAATTTGGAGCGGTAGGCTCGTTGATAAATTTAGGCCAAAAATTGCAACTTCAACTGGTCTTAAAATCTTATGGGCCCACCGGATTGGTTTTAAAATTGGTATGTACGTTATTTGATGTGGGCTAAGCCGTTTGTCAAAATTTGGAACGGTAGGATTTAAAATAAATTTACGTAATTTTTCAGTTAGTAATATATTCTCAGTGCACCTAACTTGACGCTTATCAGTTTCGACTTATGAGCGACTAGTAGAAAATGTTCATAGCCATTACGTCTGGCTTTTCAAATCATATTTTGTGACATTAAGTTTAAAATAAATAATAATTTTAGTGATTTAAGACCCCCGTGACTAAAGTACTGCAATGACGAATTTCTCCAATTTTCGACTTATTGCGGAATACTTTTAGGGCATTTTTAATTACAAGACACTTATATAAGACTATGCAGTTGTGTTTGTGCCAGCAAAATATTTCTTTTTAAGGAATTTATAGTAATTTGCTATTTTTTCTATGAAGTCGACTATTTCTTAAAATGGTCTTAAAATCTTATGTGCCCACCAGAATGGTCTTAAAATTGGGATTTGGTGTGTTGAATGGGTCCTTTAACTACTGTCAAAATTTGGAGCGGTAGGCTCGTTGATAAATTTAGGCCAAAAAATTGCAACTTCAACTGGGCTTAAAATCTTATGTGCCCACCAGAATGGTCTTAAAATTGGTATGTAGGTTATTTGACGTGGGCTAAATCATGTGTCAAAATTTGGAGCGGTAGGCTCGTTGATAAATTTAGGCCAAAAAATTGTATTTTCAACTTGACGCCATACATACTTATGGCCATTTAAGACCTTTAAGACTTATGTTTTCATGATCTCCGAGATGGGCTCTACAACGCTATATGGAAGAAAATTGGTTAGGATTTTGATAAATTTCCAGTTAGGCGGGCTCCAGCACTACTACTACGAACGTCGAATTTCGAATCGAATCATATATCTCTTGCCGTTTTGAGTGACAGATACAGATATAGTAGAAAATTCCATTTTCTTCAGTTTAGGTACACGTTCAGTTTTACCGCCTTTATATCTTTTTAATTAAGAAGTTGGAAGTGTATTTTTCTTCTGAGATTACCGCAAGCTATTTGAGATAACTTTTTAGTTACCAATATCATACCGATGTTGTGTTTCGGCTGTTTAGGACCTATGCCATATATAATCTGTGCCTATGCCTTTACTTTTGTATGGCTGTTGAACTTTTTAAAAAGTTTGTACCTCTACAAAAATTTAATTTGTATGCAACATTTTTTGTCACCAAATCGAGCCTGCAATTTCTGCGAGTTTCTAATTTTTATTTGACCATAAACCGAAGACCATAGGCGGCATACTTCGCCGCCTAGTTTTTAACCGTAAAAGTCAACCTTGCAGGACATTTTTGGAAAAATAGTATTTATGTTTGTTATGTAACTCTGTTTATCTGTTTATTTGTTATCTCTTTACGCTTTAGGTGACAGGAGATTTAGGTGAAATTAGGGCTGAAGATAATTGAAGTCCCGAGAAAAGACTCTAATGAGTATTTATCATGGAATTCATCTCTAAAGGGGATGAATAGGGGTGAGGAATTGACTATGTACGTGCTCATACTACGCAGACAAATCATCGTGGATAGAGTACAAAAAACTGAAGTTAGTATAAAGTTTTCATTTTATTGTATCCGGTGCAATCTACTCCCTCCTCTCTAACTTCGCCTCACGAAAGCCAACATACATTTGGTCCCAAGAAGATATCCACTCATAATACTACCGTAAACCTAAGAAAGTACCAAATTTATTTACAAAGAGCGGATTTAATGCCCAATGGAATTTTCAAACAGGCAAAAAAGACATGGAAAAACCGGCCAAGAGCATGCCGGGCCATGCTCAGTATAGGGCTCCGTAATAGTGCGTGCAGGCCCGTCACAATACACCCACTTTAAATCAGGGACCGTTTTCGTTACGGTATACGGTAGCGCTATATAATAACGATAGCTGTATGTATGTATGTTGTAACCAGAGCTCGACAATGGTGAGCTATTTACCTTATAATTTGACATGGCTTACGTCATATGAAGGCAAATAACTCACCGTTGCCGAACTCTGGTTATAAAGGTACGCTACGCAGTTCCCGTCCATAATTAAGAACTATTTATTAATTTAGCACCTGTTCGGTTTCGAAGAGGTGGACTGTACTTTGCTATAAGTTTGCGAATTATGCGAGAAGTGGTGGGTGAAGTGAGAAGGTTGTTATTAACTTCTTTATCGGTCTACGTTAAAAGTTTTCGGTGTAAATAGGGAGCTTACCTTCGAACGCCGTGGCTGCTTCGGCAAAACCGCTGGTCGCTATCGGATACTGTTGGTGCTAGTTGAAAAGTGTCCTGTCGCTCGCTAGAGTAGACCTTAAAACCGTTACCTCCAGTCGTCCGACTTAGACCTTGGTTTATGCACGGTTGTCGTCAGCTGGCTCCGAATACACTACACTGGTTATGATAATGCTGCGAGAGAGTCGATAGTGGTGCTTTACGAAAGAGCGCGAAAACGAGAATTGTGGCTACGGATAGCGTATGGTTCGACACACGTTTGTTCGTAAACTGACTGGAAAACCGGTCATTTCAAAAATCTACTGCAACACGGTGTTGCCATACTAGACACAAAAAATATATATACAAAACACAAGAGCTAAACTAAACATTCTGCCAGCCCAAAATACGTTAGTATTTTGATTAGACGAGAAAATAGGAACACGAATGTCGATAAAATTTAAAGTTAGCGAAAACTGGACGACACGGTCATAGTGGAGAGCTAGAAATTGAGCTATTTCAATCGATAGAAGCTCGAGTGAGGCGTCTGCCCGCCCTCAAATGACCCATCACGAGAGCGAGAACGAGTGTTGCTACGGAGACGGGAGTCTGGGCAGCAATCAGGGTGATAGCGATAACTAAATGTAGAGCGAAGATGTAAAAATGGAAAGGACGAGAGGAGTATGAGAACGAAAATGGGAACGAGAGCGATGACGAGAGTGAGAGCGACGATGAGAGCGAACACGAGAGTGGGAACGAGCGCGAAGACGATAGTGAGAGCGAGAGCGGGAGCGAGAACAAAGTTTGGATTTGAAGGCGGGCGAGAACGAGAACTATAGCCATCGCTAGGCTGAGGGCGAGGACGGGAGCGAGAATCGGAGCGAGAGCGAGAGTCAGAACGAGAGCGAGAGGCAGAACGAGAGCGAGAGGCAGAACGAGAGCGAGAGTCAGAACGAGGGCGAGAACGAAAGCGAGATTTGGAGCGAGAGCGATTGTCAGAACACGGGCGAGAGCGAGGGCGAGGGTGAGAACGAGTCGGAGCAAGGGCGCGAACCAGAGCGAGAGTCGAGGCGATGGCGAGAACGAGAGTCGAGGCGAGAACGAGAAGGAGAGCGAGAGTAGGAGCGGGGTTGAGAGCTGGAGACGATAGGTTGTGCGAGAGGGCAGTAGCTAGGGTGAGAGCGACAAGAGGAGCGGTAATCGTCTGCCGTCGACGCGCCAGCATCACCCATCAGGACCCAACCAAACACGGTATTGAGGGCAGTAGATTGCCCTGGATCCCCGTGGACCAAACCAGGACGCAACGATGAGGCGACAACGTTAACGCTAAGAAGCAGGTCTACCGGCCCCGGAGTGTGCCACGAGGGGTCAGCTAAATCCAAATCCCTAATATGGTACCATGAAGACTCGTCAACAGGAGGGTATATCCGGACAAATCTTTGGAAGCAGGTAAGCCTCTAACGCGAAGGTACCGCTAGGATCTCCACTCTTAGGCACAACATTAATGGACAAAGTTCCACCTGGCTGAGACAAGGACTCACCAATGCCAGTCACTGCATGTTCCCCATAATCTACATGAAAACCAAGCTTCTTAGCACATGCCTCACTCACAAAATTACAAGCACTAGCGCCATCGAGCAAAGCCCTAACTGGAACGAAGTCCCCTTGGGCATCTTTCATCAGCACTCTAGCTGTCTTAAACAATGAAGGAGCCGCTATGTTATTCGCCACCATAACCAGTGGGTTCGGAGTATCTAATTGACCTTTCGAATTATCTACATCTGTGGCGGTAATCATGGGTGCACTTGCACTCTCAAAATGCAGTAGCGAGTGATGTGAGAACTTACAGTGTTCACACTGCTGCTTTGATTTGCAGGATTTCACCAGGTGACCGCCGGACAAACACAAAATGCACAACTTGTTCTCCTTGACACACTTGAAACGAGTAGCGGGGTCATAGCTCAAGAAAGTCGGACAAGAAGCAATGCCATGAGCTTCCCTACACAATACACATACTGACCCAGCTACAACCAAAGCAATTTTGGACTTACTAGCATTACTAGCAGACTTAATGCTACTAGGTTGGGTTCTATAACTAACAAATGCTGCAACCTCCAAAGCCCGATGCCTTCTTTCAATAAAGTCTTGCAATTTATCAAGGTCCGGAATACTATCAGAGTTATGCTCCAACTCAAACTGCTCCTTTGTGCATTCATCTAACTTTGACCACAGCAGTTGGACAAGCATAAAATTCTTGTCTGGCAGGTTAAACGCTGTCAAAATGGACAAGTTTTCATTAAAGACACGTTGTACCCTGAGGAGGACACTAGCCCGAGACGCTTTCACTGGCTCAAACTGCACAAGCTTATCATAGTAGGTAGTCGCTATCATTCTAGTTTTATTGTACTGTTTGTACAGTATATTATATGCTATCAAATAATTATCATCAGTGACAGGATAATTTTTAATCAGGTCATAGGCTTCATTCTGAACGCTAGACAAAAAGTAATGATGTTTCTCTACAGGGGCTATATCACTTCGCTTATGCACCAAAGAGTTGAACAATTGGATAAATGATATCCAATTCTCTACTTTTGAGTCAAACGGCCTTATTTGTATCTTCGGTAACTTAGGTAAGACACCTGTCTTACCTAAGCTCCTACCTAGGAGCGCTGCCGAAATGCCAGAACTTCCAACGACAGGCTTGGAAATCGATAACAAACGAGCTCTTACTGCTCTTAACTTCGCGTCAAACATCGACGTGTAAGAGCATATCTCGCGGTGGTCGCTTGGCGGAGCGCTACTCAAAATCCTTACTTGTGCTTCGTGAAAGCCCTTAGCTATGGAAGATAATTCAGCCTCTGTGCATAACGCTAGATCTTCGTTAGACAACATCTGCAAATGTTCTATCCGCATGACCTCATAATTTCGTGCAACTAACAGCGGATCCGCGTCCGCCTCAGAGTCCGACGACTTATCCCCATGTCCCATTTTGTAAACAAAGGAAATAATCACTACAATGTAATTCTTCACAAGGGAAAACACGAAATTAAACTAAAATTAACCCCAAACCAAACAATAACAATACTGACTAGACAGCTGACAGCTATAACAATGTTGCCAGCGGTATTAAAAACAATAACAGACGAACGAATGATTCCAACGACAGTTTAAAGCACCACTATGCAAACAACCTTCTTACTTCTTACCCTACCCTGAACAATTTTAATAACTACCTTACTTAAAAACTTGTCGATGACAAAACGAATTTCGACAATACAAGTGACTTTGCGAAAAGAAATGACAAAACCAAAGGTCACCTATCAAATTATGCGGTTCGAAAGACCAAAACTGTTCGGTTCCGAAGAGGTGGACTGTACTTTGCTATAAGTTTGCGAAATATGCGAGAAGTGGTGGGTGAAGTGAGAAGGTTGTTATTAACTTCTTTATCGGTCTACGTTAAAAGTGTTCGGTGTAAATAGGGAGCTTACCTTCGAACGCCGTGGCTGCTTCGGCAGAACCGCTGGTCGCTATCGGATACTGTTGGTGCTAGTTGAAAAGTGTCCTGTCGCTCGCTAGAGTAGACCTTAAAACCGTTACCTCCAGTCGTCCGACTTAGACCTTGGTTTATGCACGGTTGTCGTCAGCTGGCTCCGAATACACTACACTGGTTATGATAATGCTGCGAGAGAGTCGATAGTGGTGCTTTACGAAAGAGCGCGAAAACGAGAATTGTGGCTACGGATATGGTTCGACACATGTTCGTTCGTAAACTGACTGGAAAACCGGTCATTTCAAAAATCTACTGCAACGCGGTGTTGCCATACTAGACACAAAAAATATATATACAAAACACAAGAGCTAAACTAAACAGCACCAAAGAAGTTTATAATATAGGTAAGCCAGGAATATTCTTACATATTGAAAGAAGAAGTTCTTTCTTTCTTTCTTTCTTACATATTAAATAGTGAGAAATTTCCTGTCTTTTTACTCTAACCCCTTAAAGAAAGGAATACTCATGAGTAGTTTTTCCTTCTGTTACTGAATATTTTGGTTTTCTAGCTAGACTATGTTAAGGATCTAGAGGTCATATAATACTGGTCTAACTTTGTTGAGGGTCCAGTAAGTGGGAACTTTTATTCCCGGTATACATAATGGCTCATGGTTATTTTACACAAACGTCAAGTACCACTTAAACTCAAGTCTCAAGTCAAGTCAAGTCTCGAGCCGCTTCAAGTCTCGAGCCGCTTCAGGTCATTCAGAATCGTTTCCTCCGTAGGGCGACTGGTGCCCCGTGGTACCAGACGACCCTCAGTTTACAGCATGACGCGGGGCTTGACTCCCTTTATGGTTTCTTTAAGCAGACTGCCCGGCGTTATTTTGACAACGCTCCGCACAGTAGTAATCAGTTAGTTAGGAAGGCTGCGAACTACATTCCCAACCCTCCCCCCCCGGACTCTTAACACGGAAGTCACTGATTAGGGGCCGCTCGGTTCGACGGCCTAGACACTACGTCACGGACTCGGACGACGCACTCACAGCGGCCATTCAGGAGAAATGGAACGCTGTGCGTGCGCCCTCCCCCACATGTACACTGCGGTGGACGCCCACCTCGGAACAGTCGCGACCACATCGACACGTTCAGTCCCTTATCCACCCGGTACCGCCGCATACCGGATAGAGTCACCCCGACAGTCGTCGGGCCTAGCTGAGTTTCTTGCTGGAGTCTTCTCAGCTAGGCTAGGAGTAGCGAACCAGCGACAAAACCTCCACTAGCTCGATCCCTCCCCACTCACCCAGATCAGGTTGAACTCGCTTCAACTGATCTCGCTGGAAGCGCAAGCTCGGTAGGAGCATTCCAGCGTAGCAACCACGTCACGTCTGGTCGCGGAAGGGCCCTGGATTTTCCCCCGGCAACCATCCCACTAAACAGCCCGCCCGCTTTAGCGCTCCAGAAGCATAAAGCCCAAGTCAGGTTAAAAAAAAAAGCGGTAGAGTTTATAGGTATAATAAATTGAAATAACAGAGGGTTGGATTAAAATGCGCAGCTGTTTGGTAGCTTGATAATCAAAAGGGCGTAAGTAGCTAACAGTCAATACGCACTTGTGCTCTTTTATGTGTGTGTTTATGAGTCGCATAAAAAAGTTAAATGCAATAGTCTGAATTGTGAGTTAATTAAAATACATGCCTTGAGAAGATAATACTCGTAGCAATATTAAGATCGTAGTATAATATTGTCTTCGGTTGCCGCGATAGTTATTCATGAAATAAAAGAATTAAAAACGGATTTTATCGCGTGTACTGAGCTTAAATTACATCCCGACGTTTCGAACACTTTACAGCGTTCGTGTTCAACGGGTCGACTGAGGAAAAATATACAATTACCTCCGTTCAAAAACTATCACAATATGCAAACCTACCCACATATTAAATATTTAAAAAAATTTGTGTTTGCACATGCCAGAGGGGCCCTTATGAAAACAAATTATTTATTATTACAAAACATATTATTAAACAAATTATTTTTATTATTATTAATTATATATTTTTATTTTTTTATTTGTATTAAATTATTATTAGTGTCCACATTGTCCACCATTATGGTCTCACAGTCCTACGTCTAGCTTGCTCCTTAACCAAATGAATAACTGGATCCCAAGCTGGTGGTACCGAAAAACCATCCTCTCTGTTGAAATTTGGATATTTTTTAATCTCGATTGCCTCTCGCAACATCCGGGGAATGTATCGTTTCTCCTTGACGAGGATTTGCGGTTTGTCAAATTTAACTGAGTGGTTGGGTCTATCCATGACATGCTCACAGACTGCTGACCTTGGTCGACGGTGCTTTACATCGGCTATATGTTCCTTTACTCGAGTAGAGATGCTCCGCTTAGTCTGGCCTACATATGATAGACCACATTCACATTCCAGCCTGTAGACCCCTGCACTCTGTAGAGGAGTAGCCGACTTCACTGACCTCAGGAACTGTGACATCTTCTTCATTGGCTTAAAGTAAGTTTTGATAGAAGCACGTTTCAAGATGTTGCCAATCCTGTCAGTGACTCCTCGGACAAAAGGCAAGATGGCAGGCCGGCGCTCAACTGTAGGAATCTTCATCCGAGCCTTCTGATTTAGCCGTGGGATCTTGAGCCCGTTCGCTTGAAGTGCATCCTTGGCATGCCGGAGTTCCGCCGCCAGGTGCTGCTCATCACATATCCTCTGGCCTCTCTGAAACAAAGACTTGCCTACAGTAGCTAGCTGACTGGGGTGGTGGTGGCAAAAAAGATCCTACTGCGAAAGTCTTAAAATGTACTAAGGACCTGATTGGTGAATACTGCGAATCCCGTAATCTGGATGTTGCAGGTTTGGTTCCTGATTGCCCGGTGCCTCCTAAATTGTATGGGTTACCGAAGATACACAAGGCCGGAGCCCCGCTACGTCCAATAGTGAGTCAAATTGATGCTCCAACTTACAAATTGGCTCAATACTTAGCAGGAGTCCTTTCATCTTTACGGGGTAATACTAGAACACATACAAAGGATTCTTACCTTACATTAACTGATGACGAGATTATGGTCAGTTTCGATGTCCAGTCACTTTTTACGAGTCTACCGGTACAAGACTGCATTGAAATTGTGAATAAGAGGTTGCGTGAGCATAACATGTCTGAAGAATATGCTAAGCTCTTGGAACACTGCCTTACATCAGGATATCTACTATGGAACAATGAATTCTACCTGCAAGTCGACGGTGTAGCCATGGGGTCCCCGGTATCTCCAGTAGTCGCTGACATCTTTATGGAGGACTTTGAGGAGAGGGCGCTCTCATTGGCTCCCATGCGGCCGAAGATTTTCAAAAGATACGTAGATGATACTATGACTATATTACCTAAAAGTAGTGTTTCAGTTTTCCTTGACCACCTCAATTCCATTCATAGATTAAGTTTAAGTTTACCGTGGAATTGGAAAATAATTGTTCTTTACCTTTCTTAGATGTACTAGTATTGAGAAACCCCGATAATACCTTAGGCCGCACTGTATATAGGAAACCTACACATACAAATAGATATTTGAATGGTAGATCACACCACCACCCCAGTCAGCTAGCTACTGTAGGCAAGTCTTTGTTTCAGAGAGCCCAGAGGATATGTGATGAGCAGCACTTGGCGGCGGAACTCCGGCATGCCAAGGATGCACTTCAAGCGAACGGGCTCAAGATCCCACGGCTAAATCAGAAGACTCGGATGAAGATTCCTACAGTTGAGCGCCGGCCTGCCATCTTGCCTTTTGTCCGAGGAGTCACTGACAGGATTGGCAACATCTTGAAACGTGCTTCTATCAAAACTTACTTTAAGCCAATGAAGAAGATGTCACAGTTCCTGAGGTCAGTGAAGTCGGCTACTCCTCTACAGAGTGCAGGGGTCTACAGGCTGGAATGTGAATGGCCAGACTAAGCGGAGCATCTCTACTCGAGTAAAGGAACATATAGCCGATGTAAAGCACCGTCGACCAAGGTCAGCAGTCTGTGAGCATGTCATGGATAGACCCAACCACTCAGTTAAATTTGACAAACCGCAAATCCTCGTCAAGGAGAAACGATACATTTCTCGGATGTTGCGAGAGGCAATCGAGATTAAAAAATATCCAAATTTCAACAGAGAGGATGGTTTTTCGGTACCACCAGCTTGGGATCCAGTTATTCATTTGGTTAAGGAGCAAGCTAGACGTAGGACTGTGAGACCATAATGGTGGATAGTGTGGATACTAATAATAATTTAATACAAATAAAAAAATAAAAATATATAATTAATAATAATAAAAATAATTTGTTTAATAATATGTTTTGTAATAATAAATAATTTGTTTTCATAAGGGCCCCTCTGGCATGTGCAAACACTAAATTTTTTAAATATTTAATATGTGGGTAGGTTTGCATATTGTGATAGTTTTTGAACGGAGGTAATTGTATATTTTTCCTCAGTCGACCCGTTGACCACGAACGCTGTAAAGTGTTCGAAACGTCGGGATGTAATTTAAGCTCAGTACACGCGATAAAATCCGTTTTTAATTGTTTTATTTCATAAGATCGTAGTACTTTTTTTTCGGATTTCGGGTAGGTGGAGAAAAACAAGTCACATCTTGTGCACTAAATTTATTGTTAAAAAAATATTTATAATCACTTTTTGGACAATTAAACCTAATAATATTGATGCTTAAATAACCCTTATAACCTACCAGCATTTCCATTACATTTTCTCCACAAGTTAACTTCGATTTTTATCACTCACTTCACTCTCACAAAATGTCAGAAACAAGTGCAGTAAAAAGTTCAATTGAGGAATTGTCCGAGACATTCAAGAAGACGATGGCGCAGTTCCAGAAAGATCTCGACAACGCGGGCACCACTAATCCAACAGTCGCTGCTGTGGCTTCAAAGTTTGACTTTTTCAAGGACTTTGTTGTGAGGTCTCTCGATGCCTTGCAGAAGCAGGTGGAGCTTGTCACTCGCCAGGTGGACCACATTGAGACGCGCTCTCGCCGCAAGATGTTGTTAGTACATGGTATAGATGAATCTGATTCTGAGGACACAACAAATCTTGCGGTTAACAAACTGCAGGCCGTGTTAGAAGATCTTTCCGCAGCAGATATTGAGCGCAGTCATCGGTTGGGTGGTCGTGGAGGGCGCGGCAAAAAGCCTAGAGCCATTCTTGTCAAGTTCAAGGATATAGCCATCAGGGATGATGTATGGTTTGGCAAGGTGGCACTCAAGGGCTCAGGCGTCACACTTGGAGAGTTTCTCACAAAGCCCCGCCACAATGCTTTCATGGAGGCTCGTGAGCGTTTTGGAGTGCGCAACTGCTGGACCTGGAACGGCGACGTGCTTGTGCTGGGAAAAGATGGCGTGCGCCGCCGTGCCAACAGCGTCGCCGATGTGAAAGCTATGTCAGTTGCGCAGGCGACGCCTACCGATGCCGACGCGGAGCATCCTGCCGCTTCGTCGGAACCTGATACTCGGCCCGTCCCCCAGGCTCCGCGAGCTAGGCAGCAGCGTGCAAAGAGGGAGACTGTGAAGGCGAAGATTCGATCGTAGAGTACTCGTACCTACTTTGTTTGTTTACTGTGTAGTGCTTTTCTTGTTACCGTGTTACAATTGACTTCTTAACTTTGTCGTGCAGCACTTATCTGTGTCTACCCTTTCTTTCTTTTTTGATTAATTTGTTTATCTTAACTAGTTTTCGTAATAGCATTTGCTTTGCTTTCACATTAACTTGACATGACAGGCGCTTTGACATGAACAGCCCAGTGTTGCCACTTGTAAATTATTGCGTTCCGTTTCTGCTCTGAATGTTAATTATTTGTTGTTTTGTTTTTAATTTTGATCCATCCAGATATGCTGGCGGGTAGATTGTGGAGTTTTTGTTTAGTTTTTACTGTATATATTTTTATATTTATTGAATATTAGTATACACTTATTATATACTTATTATATTTTTAACTTTATATATATTTTTCAGATGCCTTTCAGTGATAACAGTGATCAGTATTTGTCTTTTTCCTCCTTAGATAGTGTAAGTGAAGACAGTTTCCATAGTTTGCCTCCTTCGCTTCACGACATTCTGGAATCTCAGTTTAATGATGTACCTAAAAATTTTAACGTTGTGCATTTAAATGCGCAAAGTATTCCTGCACATTACAGCGATATGTTACTCTCTTTTGACATTAAGAACATTCATGCTATTTTAATTTCCGAATCGTGGCTCAGACCAGCTTTGCCTTCAACGTCTTACTCTTTACCTGGTTTCAATTTAATTCGGCACGACCGCCTTGGAAGAGGTGGCGGTGGAGTTGCGATTTACCTTCGTTCTTACATCCCCTATTCAATTGTTAATGTATCTGCCAGCTCTTCTACTTCTGATGCCGCAGAGTATATGTTTCTCGACGTTTCCCTCTCTCATTCCAAACTTTTACTTGGCGTTTTTTATTCCCCCTCCCTTAACGTTAATTACTTTGATTCTCTTGAGAAACTTCTCGAGGACCTTATGCCTTCTTATAATCATCACATTCTTATGGGAGATCTAAATACGTGTCTTCTGAAGGATGACAGTCGATCCCGGCGCCTTAAATCCCTGGTAGATGCATGCAATCTAACTATTCTCCCTTCAGACGCCACACACTATTTTCCAAATTGCTCGCCTTCTCTTCTTGATTTAACTTTAGTTTCTTCGACTTCTCATGTGTCTAAATTTGGACAATACTCCGCGGATGCCTTCTCATATCATGATCTGCTCTATCTCTCTTACAAAATTCGTCCTCCCAAATCTAAATCAAAAATTCTTTTGCAGCGCAATTTTAGTGGATTAAATGTGGAAAAGCTTCGAGATGACGCTTTAACAATCGATTGGAGCAGTATCGCTCGAGCGGGTTCGGTAGACGATCAAGTTTATCTCTTTAATTCGCTCCTCATACAACTTTATGACGCTCATGCTCCTGTTCGTGCAATAAAAGTCAAGCATCTCCCTGCTCCTTGGCTCACTGAGGATATTAAAGCCCTTATAGAGAGGAAGAATCAATCTAAATCTAAGTATAAGGCTAACAACTCTGAGAAAAATAAACTTAAATATCATACCCTGCGCAATCGCTGTAGCACTATATGTCGAGATGCTCAGAGGCGTCATATTCACAGTTCTGTTGAAGATGGAAATCCAGCCAAAGTGTGGAAATTTTTGAAAGGTCTCGGAGTTGGCAAATCTCAACAGGCAACCAATTTAAACAATATTAGCGTTGACCAGCTTAACCAGCATTTTTCATCGTCCACCTGTTTCAGTGGTCCTAAGAAATCTAACTCACTTCATCATCTTTCATCACTTCCTGCCTTAGATTTCTCTTCTTTCTATTTTAGCCATTTCTGTGAGAGTGATGTTAGGAAGGGTATATTGAATATCACTTCTAACGCCGTTGGTGTTGACTGTGTTAGCCGAAATATGATACTCCCTCTCCTTGATTTGTTTGTTCCTATTATCACCGGTATTCTGAATTTTTCCATTTCATCAAGTACTTTTCCCAGTCTGTGGAAGGATGCCAATATTATTCCTTTACCCAAAAAATCCAACCCCAGTTCCTTCTCTGACTATCGCCCCATCTCCATTCTTCCTTTCCTATCCAAAGTCCTCGAACGGCTAGTGCATCAGCAACTAACTTCCTTCCTGAATAGAAATGACCTCCTAAACCCATTTCAATCTGGTTTTCGTCCGGGCCATAGTACTACCTCGGCTCTTGTCAAGGTTACCGATGACATCCGTTTGGGTATGAATGACCAGAAGCTTACAGTTCTTGCACTTCTAGATTTCAGTAATGCCTTTAACACGGTCGATTTTGACATTTTGCTCGCGTTCTTACAGTCTCTTAACATATCGGCTGCAGCGATTGACTGGTTCCGCAGCTATTTGGTTGGTCGTCGGCAAAGAATTAAACTAGATTCTTCGTGTTCTTCCTGGTGCAGCACATCAGCTGGTGTTCCACAGGGTGGTGTGCTGTCTCCTCTTTTATTTTCTATCTTCATTAATTCCATAACTCTTGATCTCTCCTCTTCGTATCACCTCTATGCCGACGACCTTCAAATATATTCGCAGGGTGTGCATAGCGATCTCAATTCAGTTATAGAAGCCACGAATCTTGATCTGCTCCGCATATCAAATTGGAGTCAAAATTACGGTTTAAAAGTAAACCCCCTAAAGTCACAGGTAATTGTGATGGGTAGCGCTAAACAAATCTCCAAAATTGACTTTCTCAGGCTCCCTCCGATAGTCTTCGATGGTATCCAAATTCCTTTTTCCAACCAAGTGAAAAATCTTGGCGTAATCATGGATCGTTGTCTATCATGGGTGCCTCAGGTGAGTGAAGTGAGCAGGAAGATGTTTGCTGCCATAGGGTCTCTCAGACGGCTCCGGAATTTCCTGCCAAATGCTACTAAAATTGCGCTTGCTCAGTCGTTACTTCTCCCCATTCTTGATTATGCAGATATCTCCTATTTAGACCTAACCGAGGAGCAACTTAATAAGCTTGAGCGTATTCAAAATGCCTGCATTCGGTTCATTTTCGGATTACGCAAATTCGACCATGTTTCTAGTTTTCGTTCTCAACTCAAATGGCTCCCTATCCGTCACCGCCGTAACTCTCACATACTTTCTTTACTCTTTTCTATACTTTTTAACCCTGCAACTCCCCGCTACCTCAAAGAGCGTTTCTCTTATCTTAATTCTATTAGATCCTCTCAAAAATTGCTCCTAAAAGTGCCATCTTCATCTTCCAAATTTTATAATTGCTCATTTACGTTCCAGGCCGTTCGTTTGTGGAATTCTCTCCCTCTCAACATTAAACGCGCGCAATCTATTGGTAGCTTTAAATCGCAACTTAAGGAATACTATTTATCTCTTCCTTAGGTTTTTAAGTTGACACTGTTGTTTCTTATTGTGTGTATTATATATGTATATATGTACGTATATGTATGTTTATTTTGTATTTATTTAAGTATGTATATTCATATGAATGTGCTGTGTTATCTATTTCGTCTCTTTTGTTTCTATGCACCACCTACTGCTTATTGTTTTTCTCTAGTCTCCACTACCCAAAGGTTGTCTGGAAGAAATCGCTCATTAGCGATAAGACCGCCTGTTGTTACCTCTACCTAAATTTATCTAATTGTAAAATTTGTGCTTGTAACTGTATGAGGTGTGCAATAAAGAGTATTTATTATTATTATTATTATTATTATTACTTTATAATAATTATAATTGTAGTATATTAATATAAAATATAGGTAGGTAGCCCTTCAAAAGTATATGAAAAATACCGAGGACATTATTACAAAGGCGAAGAAACTGCAATTAAAGCTGAGTCCGCCAATAAACGTAGTATCCACGAATCTTCTTACAAAGCATCATATAAACTTTTCGGTAAATATACAATACAAGTAAATTTATCCATTACTTAGTAAAAAAAACTTCTTTATAATATTTATTTTAAAAGTACAAGAAACTTTTAATTAGGTTCATATATTATAAATTTACCCGCAAATAAACAGCTTCACGTTGCCTATAGGTATTGCACTTTAGAACACTCCGGTACCAGTAGTTGTGATGAGCAGACCTTACGATTGCAATCCGTGTACGCTTGAAATATAGGGCAAGGATCAATACATATGCCCTAAGGGGCAATCCACTCGTATAATGTCCGTGCCTATTTTTACCCCCGTCCGGCCAGGTGCGACACTTGAGGGTAACTTACCCTCTTGACTATAAAAACCTGGCTTGGAAATATTTGAAGAGGGAAATGTTTACTGTAGACAGGTCTAGTCCAGAGTTTACGTGGTAAATAAATCCTAGCCGTTGATATGGTCGCAAACGAAAATACGCAACCACACTAAATAGGTACGCAAACCCAATTTACGCCATATTAATACACTTAGTGGTTTATTTTATTACAATTAAAAAATGTGAACCCCTTGATAATAAAAATTGCGAAGATTCTTCTTTAACTGAATAACTGGATAATGATAGTCTTACTCGTATTTATGAAAACAGAATAAATAAAATGGCGCGTAGGCTGAATTGAATGTCTTGTAAGTACAAGTGTGTTGTTCGAGCAATTATTATTATGACCTTTCACGAAGGCCTGATATTTAGGGAAAAGGGCAATGCATGACAGCTTTATATTTATTATGATTTATAGCTAGTAGCTGTAAAAGTTAAGTCAAGGATAATAAAAGTTACTTATTACTAATATTAGTAGTTAGCCGATACTGCCTACTCAGAAAAGACCAGGTGCAACAACTACGAGTAGCCGAAATGAGGATGCTACAGTGGTCAGCAGGCGTAACCCTCATGAATAAAGTGACTAATAATTATATACGTGGAAGCCTGAAAGTGACGCCGATATCTAATAAGCTATCCAAAACGAGACTACGCTGGTACGCACACGTTATAAGAACGTCCGAAGACCAAATGGCTCGTAAAGTGTAAGATATCGACTCTGGTCCAAGAGGTCCCGGAAGGCTATCGGTAGTAAATAGTGAATCTCTAGAATTAGACCCAATTATGACCCAGAATAGAACAAGCTGGCGATAAGCGATTAGAAGAGCCGACCCCAATTGAAAATGGCATAAGGCCGGAGAAAGAAGAAGAGACTTTTTAGTAAAGTGATTATAAATAGAGGTATGATCATTTTCTGTCCTGTCTGTCCAGGTTTTTTGCCAAGGCTCGATTGAGTCTGGCTAGCTCGGCAACTCTTTTTAATGAAGAAAAGGGATTGCCATCTGACCTTTCAATCCAAAGGGGAAACTAGGTTTTTTTAAACGAAAAGTGACTGGGAAATATTCATTGATCTTTCGAACTCAAGTTCAAAGAAAACCAGAGGTAAGAAACATATTCAAACTTACTAAATGCTGTCAAAATTATATCTTCTACCAAGATTTACGCCTTACCGCTGGGCTACTAACGCTTCCGACGCTTGAACTTTTATTAAACCACACAATACAATCTAAGATATCTTAACGTCTTAGTACACCAATGAGACTTGTGCAATTTTATCCCATTTACGTAATCTGGGGACATTAGATTACGTAAATGGGATGGGGGCAAGGGATGAAATAAGAATATTTCTCCGATAAAAACCCTTGTAAGCTTTTAAATTGCGAACGACGATACCTCTAAACGAATATTGCTTTCCGAGTCTATCTGCTTACAGAAATTTATTTCCGAAGGCAAATCTTGTTAATACTGCGGACCTATCGTCAACTACGAAAATCTAAATTTCGCTGTCCCCGTCTCTATCGGCCTTGCATATTCGAAAGAGATGCAAACAGACGATCGAAAGAACGAAGTGGTTCGCGGTTACGCTCCTGGTGGACATTTTTAGGGTTCCGTAGTAACTAGGAACCCTTATAGTTTCGCCATGTCCGTTCGTCCGTCTGTCTGTCCGCGGTCTAGTTCATTGACCGTTAGTATTAGAAAGCTGACATTTGGTATGAGTATATGCAGTAGTCACGCCGACAAAGTGGTAGAAGAAAAATTGGAAACATATTTTTATTAGAGTACAGTCACCAGCAATAGTCTCTTCCTACATGAAGGCCGCAAAAATATTATTTGTAGGGCTATAAGAGCATGTCACATATTTTTGCGGTCTTCGTGTAGGAAGATACTATTACCGGTGAATGTACCTCCCGTACACATGAAATGGGGGGTGAATTTCTTTTCGGTCCAACCCGCGTGTTGTGTATCGTTGAATAGTTATTTTAAAAATAATAAAGGTCTTCTAAATTGAGTTATCACTCAAAAACAGATCGGTAAGAAAATAGATCGAAGATTAAATTATAAGTATTAAATTACTGACAATAGAGAGATTTCATTGAAGCTTTTCGTCACAGTTGGGCATGTCGAATAAGTCCTTTCTGCTTTTTACAACTTTGAAAACATCTGTAACAGATCTCTGTTACAGTCGTGCTATGAAGATTTTCCTGCTCGCATCTGGGAGCAGGAAAATCTTCATAGCACGACTGGAAATGGAAGTCGTCATACGACTTATCTTAAGTCAAAGAAAACAGTGTCTTAAATAAAAAAATATTGTATTTTTGCTCAGTGTAATACAGAAATTGTGGCTGATAAATCGCGATAAGTATAATAGCTAGGTCCGTTCTACGTACCCGAACATAGGCATTCACCTTAATTAAACTCAGAGTTAACTATTAGGAAGATCAATATTTAGCAAAGTACTAAGTACCTACTGAAATCCTCCAAATGCCTGGAATATATACTAAGGAATCTTAGCACTTAGACCAATTTAGAGTTACGAAACTCTAACAAAGTTACCGAAGATAAGAGCCACGTGGAATTATTAAGTGGTGTGTATGAAGACGATGTTCATGAAATAAGTGTGAGGTATTTTAGGGTTCCGTAGTCAACCAGGTATCCTCGTTATAGTTTTGCCATGTTCGTCAGTCCGTCCGTCTGTCTTTCTATCTTTATCTATATATGTCTGTCTATTTGTCCGTTGTTAAGCTCAATGATCGTTTGGTATACGTATTAATCACGTCGATAAAGTGTTAATAAAACAAAATAAACAAAAATTGAGTACCTCCGACTTTGGGTACGCATTAAATGTTTTTTTTTATTTCTGTCGTATTGGTCGGATAGGGTTCTTCGATAGAATAGGAGTCTTTAAATATGACAAAATCAATGATTTCAAAAATAATGGCTCCGGAAGTCCAAAAAAATGTTAACCTAACTTTTGAACCGTGAATAAAACAATATGAAAAAATAAATGAAAGATACTTTCAATAAATAATATATTTAATAAGATTGGTTAAGCCGTTTGTGAATTAACGCAAAAAGTTATCCTTTCTTAGTTAAAGCACGTCAATGCACAAGTTTAAGCCATAACCTACATCTTTCTTCTAACAGGATTTGAGGACAACAGGAATGACTTATGACTTTTAACATTTACCTAAATAACTTACTCATGCGCCAGAGCCCTTTTGTTAACATTCAAAACAGGGTGTCCCTAACAATAGGTAAACAAAACAGACCTAACGAAAGTTCCTATTAGTAGGGTTTTCTCTCACTACAAAAGTGAAAAAAATTGCGCGCATCGAGAAAAAGTTGTGAATTTTTTACCATGGATAGAGTGCCTCACGATGAATATTTTTTAGTATTGGAGGTCTGTAAAATTTTTGGACCTTCACGTCAAAATCAGGGGTCCCGTGCAATATGTTTTTACTCTCTGGTTAAGGCTGCGAGCGGTTGTGTGGTATCGTTTCCTTATAAAAAAAAATATCCAGAATTCAGTTTTGATATTAAAAAAGTAAAAATCCATATTAAAAAAAAGTTTTGCGGAGAGGAAAAATACTCAAAAAAAATATTATTTTCTAGAACGTTATCTAACTAATAAATGTCATTTATTTTTAAATAAAAAAAAATCATAAGGAAGCATATTTAATACAGTTTTTAAATATATACAATTTTAAAGCTTTTATCATACAAAAGCTACGCGAAAAAAAATCATTCGTGTCGTGGTGTACCTATATGCTTTCTCCATAGTTAGTATCGAAGATCTATGTGAAACGTGACCATCCGTAGCGTATTGACCTTAAAATGTATGTATTGTTTATTATTAGGCAATTTTGCTCAGAATACCTTCTACAAAATGCAGAAATAAAAAAAAAAGAATAAAAAAAACACATTTGTTCCAATTCTAACGATTAATACTTAAGTTAGTAAGGAAATACGTGTTTTTTTTTTCTATTTTGTGGAAGGTACTCTGAGCAAAATTGACTAAAAATAAGCAATAAATACATTTTAAGGCCACTACGCTACGGATGTTCACGTTTTACATTGATCTTCGATACTTACTATGGAGAAATCATATACACCTCGACACGACAGATTTTTTTTCGCGTAGTTTTTGTATGATAAAAGCTTTAAAATTGTATATATTCAAAAACTGCATTAAATATGCTTCCTTATGATATTTTTTTTATTTAAAAATAAATGCCATTTATTAGTTAGATAACGTTCTAGAAAATAATATTTTTTTGAGTGGTTTTCCTCTCCGCAAAACTTTTTTTAAATATGGATTTTTACTTTTTTAATATCAAAAATGAATTCTGCATGTCTGTTTTATAAGGAAACGATACCACACAACCCCTAGCAGCCTTAACCTGGGAGTAAAAACATATTGCACGGGACCCCTGATTTTGACGTGAAGGTCCAAAAATTTTACGGACCTCCAATACTAAAAAATATTCATCGTGGTGAACTCTATCCATGGTCAAAAATTCACAACTTTTTCTCGATGCGCACATTTTTTTCAATTTCAAGCTCTGCTATTATACGTCACTACAGACCTAATGTTTCTATGGGAAAGAGTGGACAAGTCGGATCCTCGGACGCACCAGTGTATCAGAAATATAATGTATCGAGGTTGTATTAGGCACTGGTCCCACCGCGAGCGATTAAGCTATGAGCTATATATTTATAGTTCATCGCTGGCTGTTCACACTGCGATGAACTATGAATATACATCTCTCTCTTTTATTTACACTGGAGCGATTATCTTTTGTTCGTTTCTTGGGTTAGAAAATAACCGATAGCTCATCGTTACTCGCCCGCGGTGGGACCAGTGCCTTAGACTCGAATGAAATATTTCCCACTATACTTTATTTAGGAGCATACAAAGTAGCGGTCAAAATTTATATACATAATATTTAATGATAAGTATAATGTCAAATATTAAGAAGATAATAGGCGTTTGGTACGAGCCATAGACTAATTAACCCAAGACACTGCATAGCCGGGCGACCCACGCTGCCAGGCGCGAAGTAATTTCACTCTATAGTGAGATAATAGTATTGGAAGTGACAGTAAACATATTACGTCCCCATGGCAACCATTAATGACTCTCTTTTACGTCCTACGGAAGAATTGCGCGTTCCCTGTCTAGCATTGCGTGTTCCCCTCCCGCACCCCTTCTTTTTGGCAGCTTAGATTTTATAGAAATAACGCGCTAAGCGGTAGTATAGAGATATCTGGTATATGGCACGAGCAAACGTATTTCCTTACAAGGAGTCGAAGTTGTGCTGCCTTTGGTGTATATTGGATCGACAATGCTTTCGACTCACTGTCCACTGGAATAATACACGGGGCCGGTTGGCTCAAAGCACACAAAGGCTTCGACTATGTCGGACAATGTTGTACATTACAGATAATTAATTAGCAGAGGACGCACTTGTTTAGAATATTTGCATTGTTGCTATTGGCTTTGTGTGAAATCGATGATCGCTCAATATGTAAAAATATAACTTTTCTTATGTAGGTATAGTTAATTTCATAGTTTCTATCTGTCAACTTTTATAAAACTGATGTGCGGGTGCCACTGTCGCATGTTACGCTATCCACAGGCACTAAAACAGTCGTGATCGCGCATCTTTAGCATTAATTATGTTAACAATGTAGTTTTAGTACCTACTAGTAAAACATTATTTATTTATTTGATGAATCCAAAACCTGGTAGATTCAGTTGCCCCATCATGTGGCATTGGATTAGGCAGGTTAGTACTACTTTGATATACGTCAAGTAGGTACCAAGTGTCTATGTAATATAGTGTAGATTTAAGTATATTGTGTTGTTACCCTAACATAACTCTTATGTAAACAAATGTAACTAACAATATATGTATGGACTCACGAGTATCAAATAAAACAGTTGAATTGAATTGAAAAAAACGTATGTAGGAGGAAAAGTATGAGTTTATAGTGACACTGACGGGTAGGTACTCGTCATCTTGTGTTACTAGTAGAATATTCTATAATATTAAGCAAAAAGGAAAAAAACGGCTGCGCTGCTTTAAGCTGTGGCACATGAACGCTCTATTTGTAAATGAAAGAGCATTGACAAGTTCCAATAACGCGATAAACATGTAGGCTGTAGACGTAGTTTCAGCAATAACACCTACACACGTACATATATACACTATCTTTGGAGTGTAGTATGAGACGCCCTGTTGCTTTTCTGTTGGCGTTAAATGCGATTTTTACAAGCTTTTATTTTACTCACAGTGTTTTTAGTTAGCTTGTTGTTTAGATAAAATCTTGCCAGCCAGATTTGAACCAGTTCCTGCTATTATATTCAGTGAGGATGTCCGCGATCGAGATTTTCACTGTAGTGCCATCTATGGCAGCACCGTGGCGCTGTCTAGCTGTCATAATCCACCAATCATGTTCAATATTTTTTTTTGATTGGTGGATTTTGACAGCTGCTGTCAAAAAAACCTTCCGCCACGGTGCTGCCATCTAGTGAAAAACTCGATTGCGGAAACCCTCATTGGCTGAAATTTAGCATACCTGCGTAACTTGGATGACTGTATAGTACGATTTTTTTAAGATGCCGAAATTGTCGTTAGAACTCCTTAATAAGATTCCGAATTCTTAAAGAATTGCCACTATATAAGTACCTACATAATATTTAGTATCATCGAGATGGCCTGATAATGGAGACCGAAGTTGGTCATAAAACTCAGCGGTAAAACAATAGGCCGCCCGATGGAAGCGGTTATTATAGCCTGTGGACATCTGCAACGCCAGTGATGAAGACACTGCCGTTAATCAACCTGGCGAAATAGGTGGGCTTCGTGAGTTTACCCGTAGGATATGTTAATGTTTGTTTGCATAGCGTCCCGCGGGTCCGTTAATAGTCCTATAAGTTTAATTGGCTCCGGTAACGAAGCAATAAGCCGAACTGCGAGATTGCCTCAATTACCGACTCGATACGAAGCAATCTCGGAAACGTGTTTAGGGAATCAATGTAGGAACATTTCTGTGGCCTTTAAATACCCGAGAGATATAATTAATAGTCATTTATAAGCGTTTCTTGCTTGGTTAAGTATACATACAGGAATACTGTTTAGACAGAACATGAATTATAGGTGATATGTGTGTATATGTAAAATGTTAATGTATAATTTTCAGTGTTATTCAATATATGTTATTATGTATTTAAGTATTTACTTACTAAACTCCGCACGTAACTTAATTGTTTGTCGAGAAAACTTGTAACTCTTTTGAAATTAATTTCTAAAAGTATTTTCTTTGACAAATTCACGACATTAAAAAAAGGATGTTTTTCAAGGCTTACACGGTAGGCTTGTGCATTGTCTGTCATTCTCCGAAATAAATTATTTTAAACAAGACTTTAAAAAAATGGACGTATTACGCCCTATGTGCATGACTTCAAACTTAAACAGCTTTCATATTAGAAATATTAATAAAAGATAAGTTTTGATTTTAATTTTTGATTACAGTCTCACACACACACGCCAAATTCATTTCAACTTCAGTTGCAAGCTATTTGCAAGTACACAATCTTAGTTAAGACTAATAATATTTTGCATTTTATATCTTTATATTCTTTTTCAGCGGTTTAACCCTTTATAAGGCAAAAGAGTGTCAGAACTTAGGCGAAATTGAACCCTATCACTTTGAGATAAAGTTCAAATAATGGTGGGAAATATATTCCCTCTGCCTTATAAAGGCTTAAGAAAGTACCAATTTTAGTTTACGCCGTTTCACTACATGTTTCAAAATCACTGTATGACATTAGCTATCGTTTTAGTCCTATAAAACGTGATATATTCTATTTTTCGTCATATTTACGGGCGATGGTATTTTTAACCTCCGAACCCCAACTTCGATCCTCCCTGTATACAATATGTAGATCTATTTATATCATGAAAGCAACTTTAGTTACGCCTCTTTAGAACTGTTCTAATATTTGTTTTTTACGAGGCTCTTAGAGACCGGAAGTCAGTCAAGATCGATCACGTCACTTCCGGAGGTGTATATTTTGCGGTTAGCTGGGACGCATTTTCACACTGCTTTTTACTTGTTAAGGATATTGTGAACTTTATAGGGGGCGCTCTTGAAGTGTAGGGGGCAGCACAAGGGTCAAAAGATCTGCTCATCGACGAACTGGTTCCAGATATCTCTGTGCTTGAAAATGGAGGTGTGTGAGTTAAACTCTTACTTAGCTGGAGTTATAATAGCTTATTCCCTAGGGATTCATGGACTATTGACCGTAATTACCATTTTTGGTTTTAATTATTTCTTTAAATCTGATGAAACACATTGTGTGTTATCGGAGGGTCAGGGTATTGAAATCTAAGTCATAAAAAGCTTCGGCTTTGCTCTCGGGTATCTACTATAAGACTCTTGTTCGTAATATTTAACTTGGTACCGCTTTCGTTGCAAAATGAAATTATTAAACTACAGAGCAAATTCTGCTATCGGTCTAGTTAAGTAGTTAAGTAGTTAATTTGTCAGTGTTCTAATCTCTTACCAGGCTTATCTTAACAAACGATTAGAGGGCCTATTTGATATCGCCATTGTAAACGCGTTAATTGAAGCAATTACAGTTGCGATTAAATGTACAATTATTAGTAATCGGAAGCGGTCGATCTGTGTCACTAATTATAGTCACAAGTCTATTAATTAGTTTGAATTTTGTGCTTACGTGTATATCAGCTATAACGACCAACTTCTGAAGAACTGTTTGATATAATGCCCACGGCAGCTTTTTATCACCGCACCGCTCGCCGCCGGCAGGGTGTTCATCCTCACACCCTGGAGCCTAATGGGTCACGCACTGTACGGTTTAAGAGGAATTTCCTCCCTCGCCCGACACAACGTTGACACGCGCAAAAACGTACGCTGCGACTTTGGAATCAACTCCCTGCCGAGGTTTTCCCAGCGGGCTACAGTATGAGGTTCTTCAAAAAAGGAGTGTATAGGTTCTTAAAGGGTAGGCAACGCGCATGTGAGCCCTCCGGGGTTGCAGGCGTCCATAGGCTGCGGCAGCTGCTTACCATCAGGCGGACCGTATGCTTGTTTGCCACCGTCGTGGTATAAAAAACAATCTTTCTGGTTCTGAAGATGCAAGGGGGCGTCCATTAATCGCGTCATACGTTTTTGGCTTGTTTTAGACCCCCCCTCCCCCATGGTGATTTTTGGTGATATTTTCAGGACCCCTCCCCCCCCCCCCCTCCAATATGACGTGTAATTTTTTTGCTAACTAAAGTAAGTACAGTTTTCTAACACATGAACCTACGTAACGTACGTACACGTGAAGGGTAAAAAAATGATACCTCACCGTTTTAATTAAAATTATCTTTAATAGAAAAGAAACCTGCCAAGTGCGTGTCGGATCACGCATAATCGAGCGTACCTACAATCGAAAAACTAATATCAAAAGATATAATATGGTCAACGGCGCCTAGCCGTTTCAAATTCAGAGATTGCATATACATGAGAAAATTTGTCAAGTTCCGCCGTGACCGGGTGGTCTAGTGGTCAGGACGTCAGCCGCGAAAGCTGAAGACGCCAGTTCGAGTCTGGCCTCGGACACCGGAGGGTTTGGTCACTTTTTCTGAAGTATATGACATCTATTTTCAGTTAATATCAAAAGGTCGTATATGCCTATGAAAGAAGTTTTCTTGGAGATAACTCCATAGTTTCTAAACCGATAATGTTCAAAACAATTTTCGTTCAAAGAATATACAATGATGTATCTTCTCAATTTTTTTCATATTTTTTGGATCTCCGGTTCAAAAGTTACAGGGGGCACAATTTTTTAGACTGAAAGAAAAAATGTTTTTTAAACAAACCTCAATGTTATCAACCGACTTCAAGATTTCGAAGGAGGAGGTTATCAACTCGTCGGAATCTTTGTTTTTGCAATTTTTTTTGTATGTTCACCGATTATTCGAAGAAATGGACCGATTTAGAAAATCCTTTTTTTTGTTTTAAAGAGTATCACAGTTAGTCTCACTGTAACCAGGTCAGGATCTGATGATGGGATCCTGGAGAAATCGAGGGAACTCTTCATCTATTATAGGCACAGCCATAGTGATTTGAGTATTTTTTACAGCAGCTCGAGCATTTGCTTTTGGAAAGGTGGAGGCTAAGTGAAGTCGGTTCTTTTTTGATTAAAATTATTTTTAAATACATATATTACCTATCGAGTGATGTGCAACACGTTCATATTTGGTAAAAAAAAAAATTTGACACATAGTTACATGTTCAGCAAAACTTAGAAGCGGCATACAAAATACACCTTATGTTAAAATTTTATTAAGACATGTTTTATAGTTTCCAAGTAAAATAGCTGTGACATACGGACGGACAGACGGACATAACGAAACCGGTTACGTTTTTGCCATTTTGGCTGCGGAACCCTAAAAACCTAATTAACAAAATAATATTTCAAATGCCATTAAAATTATTGACAGCCAATAGTATATCTCATTAGTCATAACAATTAGTCCCAAGACTAAAAACTTGTCGTGGAGGAGTTCCATTCTGGTCTTCACGAGCAGTTTCTATTTCATTAAAAAGCACTATTTAAATGCAATTGGTTGGTTTTAAGATTTAAAAATAATCGCTATACGTCTGCTTAAGGTTGCAGGAGTTCCCTTGATTCCTCGTGGATCCCGTCATTAGAAATGGATTTTAAGAAAAATGAGATCAATCTAAGAGACGCCGTGCATAAAGCATAGCGACGCCCCGCCCGCTCAAATGAACGCTGAAGTGCCAACTGCGAGGCAAATTTCCTCGCGCAAATTTTACTCTGGTTTCGGCAGTTTGGTTAATGTAAAAGTTGATAATTTTTATTTTATTGAATATAATACAGTAGCACGGAGAAACAAAAAAAAATTACACGTGATATGTGTCCATACCCCCCCCTCCCTTGTGGTGATCATTGGTGATTTTTTCTTGACCCCCTCCCCCCCTATACAATATGACGCGATTAATGGACGCCCCCCAAGCTGTGTATACCTAGTTTGGGACAAATATTTGCGATGGTCTAACCTAATATATAGACTAAATCAAAAACCATAGAGAATCCCAAAAACATAAGCTAATTCACGCCAATAACCTATACATCCTATAGGTTAAGCATGCACCCTTTAGTGTTGCAAGGTGCCATCTAATGTACTAATCGGTAACTTAAACGTGGAATTAGTACTTCGCGCCAATAAACAATCTTATAAATGTGGCTGATTTCTATACATAGATTCATAGATTTATTATGTATTCTACTAGATGTGATATCTAGAACAAATTTAGTGCGCCATGTTTGGCGGTTGACAGCTGTGACTGAATCAAAGAGTAGTATAGACTTGTAGTGACTTTCACTACAACTTTTGTGACAAAGAATTTCTAAGGGATGTCATCTCCTATTACTCAATGCATAGATTACAATTGTTTCGTAATTACTGTTTATTGTCATTTATATCGTGTTTTCCTTTCCTACTCCAATAAATAAATCATTTTATTTGATGCGACTTTATAAAAATATGGGTCGTCAATAAGGAAAAACATAATTATATACTTACAATGCGCAATATTACACGTGCTAGTTCGATGTAGGTATATTAATTAAGTACCTATTATAATATTGTAGTTACTATCCGACATAATCACCCTCAGCGTTTTACCGGCTTTTTTTTCTACGGATATTGAGCCGGGGGTCCGCTTGGCAACATAATTGATAATGAATTAGCGTAGGCTCTAGTTTTTATGAAAGCGACTGCCATCTAACCTTCCGACCCAGAGGAGAAACTAAGGCCTTATTAGGATTAGGTCCGGTTTCCTCACGATGTTTTCCTTCATAAGTTCCGAAAAACTCATTGGTCGAACCGGGGTTTGAAGTTTGAACCCGAGGCCTCCGGATTGAAAGTCGGACACACGTCTTACTGCTAGGCTACCAGCGCTGTATCAGAACGTACAAGGTAGTTACAACATTCTGACACGATTTTAATCAATACATTTTGGAGATGCTAACTAGATTCCACCACGCTAATTCTACATGAAAAGTGTAGCGGTAAAATTTAGAAGTGCTTAACGTAATTTTTCCATATTTCAATTTGGCCCTCCATGATTTGTCTCATTACCAATTACCGATATTATCACAATCTATAGATAGACATGTCACGTCTTTGTATTTCCTTAATTTTATTTACGGTTCAGGCACTTTTATTTTGTTTAATATTTACATTATGAAATGTCCAATTCTATGGCCTTAGTGAAGGGGTATAACTTATACCGTATAAGTAATTTGACTTATACCGTATGAGTCAAATTGGCTCAGTGAAAAAGGGTAGAAGTGCCGTTTTTATAGGACTTCTGGCCTTTTTCGCAGAGCCATTTTGACTTATACCCCTTTTCACTAGTCTTCTTATCTTCTTCTTCTTTCTCAGCGAGTATGCGCCCACAAACGCCTCTCCAATTTTCCTCCAGAAGCCCGATTCATGGCTTCACTCCTCCAGAGTGAGCCCGCAATGGTTTCACTCCCTCAGAGTGGGCCCGCAATATTTTTAATATCGTCCTCCCTAGAGTCGCAGAATTTAAAATGGACCCTAAATGGCTCAATAATTAAAGTCCCTGATCGTACTGTACCCAAGAACGTTAACCAACTACAATAATGACATCTCACATGCGACGCAGGTCGCCATAACCCCGTATTAAGTTCAGATTAGGCTTTTATTGGCACTAAACATAGGCGAATGACCCAACCGGCCAAGGTAGACCACTAAGACCTTATATACAAGGAAATAGCACCTTAGCGCTATAGGCATTAACGTCTTTTATATCGCGTGTATGTATTATATTCATATATCAAAAACGGCATAAGCGCCTGAAAATGTAAAATAACTTTTGTCGTATTTTGCCTTAGGAATACATTATTAGCAACCACAAGTTTCATTACCAACACTACGTACCCTAACACCGTCCCTTGCGCGACGCTAATCCGTAAATTTCCTCAGTACCAGAAAGGCTTAACTTTTTAATATTTTCTAGCGATATATGTTCTTTAGTTCCAGCATGATACTGTACACGTCGTGCGTAAGCAGAGATAAACGAACTAGGGGCTCATGTTTACGATAAATATGGGTAGAAGGCTTAACTGGGAATTACGGCGTGCCTAGTCGTAATTGCATAGTGTTTACTGGGCTTTACAAATAAATTAAGAAAGAGTAACAATGTAATGTAGGGGGGATTTTGCAACTAACTTTTACAATAAATTACATTCCTAGGGTGTTAACGTGAATAACGTTTTTGGGCCTCAGGAGTTTTTAAGTAAAAGTTTAGGTTTTCTATGAACCTGTGTGTAACATTGTGTATTTTCTCCTGACAAGCACATCGACTATAGTTGACTTTATTAACATTATTTACAAAAAATAAAGTCAACTATATTTTTACAAAACCCACTCTTAACAGCAAACTGAGGGTTCCTAATAAAAACCCTCTTAGATTTAGCTGTAAAACCGTCATCTTAACACGTCCACCTTTTTTTGCCTCAAATATTAGACTTCTACACCTCTCCAATTACAAATTTAACTATGCCGGTGGTAAGACATAGAACTGATCTAATTCGACTATGGCCTGAGAAAACCATAAAGGTTGGTACGCCTCCGTGGACGGCAAAAATAAATTTGTTTTCATATACGACGGTCGTAAAACGTTTTCCTTTTTTTACCTACTTTATTTTATGGCGCCCACTTGCCTACTAATGATATATATTTCTTAGCTTTATTACTACAGGATACAGGAGACCGCCTGTTGTTTACCTCTATTCTGACTTTATGCATTTTCTGTACTGGTTTTCTTTTTGAGGTGTTCAATAAAGAGTATTTGTATTGTATTGTATAACTTAGATCATGACTAACGCTTTAAAGATACAAATACTCAATTCAACAAAGAAGGATAGACACAAACGTAATGGAATCAAACGGAGAATGTATCGGTTTGTGCGAACTTGCTTACGCGAAGCAAGTCTCATATAGAACAACGCATTGGTTCTACATCGGTGTTTACTGATAAGTTGGAATAATTATTTTATACTCTATAATATATATTAAGACCTATTGTTACATAAAGAAGTAGATTGACTTAAATTCATTAAATTAACAGCCAAGTGCTTTCATTCTACAACGAAAACCTCTTTCATAATACTTAAAACGGTTTGGATCCTCGCTCCGGGTCCTTCCTGATGCAGAGGTTATCCATATCAATTTAACGAGGCAATGCTGCGAGCGCGATGGGTATCTTTGCGTCAGGAAAGTCGCGGGGCGACCAAGTCTGATGATTTTTTTATGTAGTTTATGTAGGCTTAGTTTTATTTAGGAATAGATTTTATTTATTTTTAGGTTTTTAGGTTAGTTCTTAAGCTAGGTGTTTTTTGTAATTATTTATTGAATTGGTGAGATTTTTATTGTAATTTAACTGAAATTGTAAAAGGAATACATTTTTATTTACGTAATACATTATTATTTACGAATACATTTATAACCGACTTCAAAAAAGGAGGTTCCTTTTAAGGGCTATTCTTAGAGTGGTCTTGCGACTTCAATACTCAGTCGTTTCAAACAATTTTATAAAATGTGAGCTGTTTAGGGGAATGGCTGAGGTATTCAAAACGGTTATCACTTCGCTGTAATACTAGTATACCTAGACCTTTGAATATACAAGTGTATTGATTCATCTCGATACAAGGCTATACAGTTAATGTGACCAACATTGCCCATACAGATTTTGATTGAAAATGTTGTATGTGTAATATATTCGAAAAATCTCTTAGTTAAGAAGATATTGTTTAGTTTCTAAAATTAAGTAAACAATTGAAAGGCATATACTACTTGGTCTGTCGATCTAACTCCCATACTTATAAAAACAACACTACCTACTAGTTATACTCACTACTACTTAAACTCTTTAGTAATAAAATTTTGATCGTGATTTGTACAGTTTTTTTTAGGTGTGCAGCATTGTATTATGTTGTTAAGTTATTGTCAAGTGAGTAATGTCGAACAAGTCTTTGTGAATAGCTAGGCCGGCCTTTCCACTCGTTTCCGAAGAGCTTCTACCGGGATTGGCTTGAGATGGAATCGACCTCTAACGTTCCGATTGCTACGATTGTTATGTAACTTACTTATTGAATGTGTTTCCACTTGCCTTCCATTTCCGCTTACCATTTTGATAGAAATAATATGAAAGAAAAGTTTTATATTAGATCGTTATAGGAAAACAGTCAGGTACAATTAGCCTGGTCTGACCCAATAGTCACACAAATTAGAATATTTAGGGATTCCAGCTGAGCATTTTAGTACATTTTATTAGATAAGAAAAAAGAAAAAAAAGTTGGTTTTAGATAGATAGATTGCTTTATTATTCGAAAAGTATACATTAATTTATACAGCGCCCTGCAAAACTGTTTCCACAGTTTGTCTGCAGGTGAGATAGTTAATAACTAGTTATTGTACTGTTATTCTACTGTTATGCTCATTTTATTTATTGGCACACTTTTTTTTGGTAGGTGTTTCTTTAGCTGTTTTTTTAAATTTCAATTTGTCAGGCTGGTGTCTTATCTTATACGGTAGGTTATTCAGTTAGTACGGTTATGTTTTATTTATGATTCGGTCACCGAAATAGTTTTGTACTCGTGGCACCTCATATTTGCCAGCAGACACTGATTTTGTGCTATGCGAGTGGTCGATCAGTACTAGGCTATGCGCTTGATTGCTATGGTTATTTACTTGATCTATTGTTTTATGATTAACATAAATACTAGTTGTTAATTTGCTTTATTTGATTAATTATATGAATGAGCCGGTAACTACGTACTTTTGCTAATATAACAGTTGACTTTTTTAAATTCCTGAAAAACTTTTAAGGTACATTGAATTGTTGACAGGACAAAAGCTTACGGTCAGAGCAGAACTAGCCTATTCGGATCAGTTACTTACTTTATAAACATACAAATGCCGGTTTTCTCCATAGCCCTCGATATGCCCTTCCATGACGCCAGCATCGAGTACTTCTGCTTTGCTGTCAGCGGCAGCCGCGGATCGGTCGCAGGTGGCGGCCCATCCGCGATCGCGGGTGCAGCCCCGCCCGCACCCCTCCTCTCCGACGCAGCCAATTTACCCAACTGGCAACCCATTGCTCACTCACACTAACACATCACCAAATAAACTGAACACTAAAAACACCTCACTAAACACAACACTGAATTTGTAACATCAACTGCCACTGTTTAAATTTTTGGTATGACTTTCGGACTCACAAAATCACCATTCCTTTTGCAGTTGGCATTTGTTTTGAGTGAGAGCGTTTTGCTATCTGAGTTGTCTTCGTTCATTCATAGCGTCGGCTCCGTTATCACGCTGTTATCTAATCAGGCATTCCAAAGGCGGCAGTCTGTGAAAATGAAAAACCATCCGTAAATATCGCGTGAGTGACATCATTTATTTGGAGTCTAAAAGTAGAATCAAGACACATGTTTAGTAAAATTTATCGGAGACAGTCAAGAATGTATTTACGTTAACATACTTATAATTTATTTAATAACAAATCACCTGGATAAGTAGGTACATATTTATCATTCTTATCGTTTTAAGGGCGTAAGGAAATAATCATTAGATTCCTTTTTCAACTGTGCACCAAAATTCACTATCAACTTGTATTGCGTCACGTCGGAATCGCAAATACTTGAGTAACATAACCCTTACCTACGATACAATCCCATTCAAATAGGTACCGTAAATCTACGTCATACCTTATTTATATGTCGGTCCCTAGCTTAACCAGAACCAGAGACAAGAAAATATTAGACTGTAATTTGTCATTCAAAATTGCTGAATTAAATCTGCAAGATGATGATTTCTTCGCATTAGAGAATGCCAAAATATTGTGACTAAGTACTTAATAAATAGAGATAGTCTAAGCGTTAAGCCTAAAGAATCGTGCGTGTAAATTTTTGTTTCATGTTCCAATTTCATATAAATATGGGATCGATATCTCCCCAATACGAAGACATCTCCAACAATAATAGGACACGTACGGCCACTTGTATCTTCGAACAAAGTCTTCACTATACAATCTCAATTATTTACCTGTCTCTGCCTAAATTGGATGTCACCAGATATTTGCGGTTTCGCCTAACTAGTTCTCTGATTGCATCGCGCTTTGGTCAATTTGGTTCGGAGCAACTTGATGTCTGAGCTTAGTTTGTATCAACCACTGTCTTGTATTCAAGTATCCCTCAGTATCTGCATTATGAGCGACTATCGAACGTATTTTACGTGGTTGCGCAGTGAATTATGTCAAAATGAGATCAAATCAAGGTCAATTTAAAAAGTGTGAACAAAAATTGAAATTTTCTTACACTTACTAAGATAAACAAACTGTTGCTTAGGTAAGTAAATTGTAATCTTTTCTTTTTCAGGGACCGGGTTTGAATCACAAATCTGTGGTCCATAAGTAATATCTGTATATAACCGCTGTAAATGATCTGCCGTCTCCGGTATATTAATTGGAAAACGTTCCAGTTTAAGTACTGTGTGATGTGACTAAAGTGACTTAAATGCAATTTGAATTATTCCGTTTCAGCGGACTAATGGGTTTTAATTATAATTACAAGTAGAATACGAGAACAGGTCTACCTCTCCACAAGCATTAGAGCCGTAACCGCCATTAGAAATCTAATTCAAGTATTTATCTTATTTCCGTGCAATTAAGTCCAAAGTCAATTTAGATTACTAAGCTACTTACGGCTGTTTGCTTAGTTGGCAGTGGTAAGACACTACGGGAAACGACTTAATAATACAATATTTATCATGCTGTGTTCGTTGTCATTGGACTTAATATTATGCTGAACGCCATGGTTAAATGGAACTGAGGTTTTTGTGTGATTTTCAGTGGGTTCCTGGCTGGTTAAGAATTACAATTAGACATAACAGATGGCACTGAAACGTAGTTTTCAAAATGCTAAAGTTTTGTTAGTTAAATAAAATTACGAAAAGTACTTAAGTGTATTTGTTTATAATTGTGTTCGTTTTTATTCCTTCAAAGTATTGGGTATCAAAAGAAAAGTCGTAACTTTTAAGTGTACATAAAGCTGTTTAAAACTTATGAAGGTTGGATTTGTAACAAACTTTCCGTATTTAATACGTTTTGGTACATTTAATGCGAAACAAACTTTCTCACTTTATTTTTGCTTATTGGAATAAGAAATAAATAAATGTGTAGTGTAAGTAAATTGTGCGGTTTCGAATGATTTTTTCAAGATTTTGGTATTTTTTAAACAAACATGTGAACGATATAACTTGAATTTGGTTAAATCTAATTTACGGTCAACAAAATTTTAGGCTATTTATAATATGCACTAGCATGTATGCATGGTTGGATGGAGAAGTTTCTTGAATCATTTCCTTCGCAAAATGATTTAATACAACAAAAGGAAAAATCATAATAATTGCCAGTAGAAACGGGTACCAAATCGTAAAGTATATAAACCTTTTGCAAGCTGTCAAATTACTAACATTTAACGTAAATAATGTATACTTACCTACATATCATAGCTTTCCTGCGTTTCATTAGACACGAACCATCCAATAACTACACCACTTGAACCTTTCTAGAGTTCAGTCAAGTATTGTTTAGTTACAACTATTGAAGTCGAGTGCTCAATATAGCCCGGGGCCCCTAGGATTCAAGATCTTTGAGGAACCAAAGACAAAGGAAAGTCCCTTAAGATATTGAGTTGCAAAAGTTTTGTGTTTGTGGAACTGGAAATCGTTGATGTGAGTAAATTTCGTCGCTGATGGGTCGCGTAAGGGAGAGTCAGAATGGTATTCTGAAGGTGATCGCGGGTAGATTTGGCTGTCCAATAATGTGGCATTGGATGGGTGTAGTAACAACTACCTTGACTTATGTCAAGTAGATTGTATTTTAGTATGTAATTTAGTATGTAATCTTATTCTTATAGGAATTCTAACATAGCTCTTAAGTAAAATACTGTTTCTAACAACATATGTACTATGTTTGAAATAAAACTATTTTGATTTGATTTGATTTGAATATGTTTGATATAATTATACCTTATCTATGTAAGTATCAGGAAATTCTCCCGTTTCTAGTACTGGATTTGTATAGAAAATTAATACCGGGAGCGCACCCCCAACTAAGTATTTACTATTTTTTGTTACACTTATTAAAATATTTCGGTATAAATGAGTATGAAGTCAATCGGGTAACATTAAACTGGTCTAGATATAAAAAGAAAAACAAACAGATTCATCAAATATAATTACATCTAACAAAACAAACCTCAGAAAAATTGTAAATAAGAAACTACCGTCGCTGATATCGTGATATACACAAGATATAACAAATATAGTGGTGGTCCGTTTAAGTGCATAATTAGTATCGTATTTTAATTACGAAAAAAATAAGAAAAACAATCGTACACGTGAAAAAAATCTTGGTTTTGTATGGTGGGTCGGCCGGCTAGTATCCATAAGTCAATTTAATTTTTTTTCGCGTCCAAAAAATGTTTCTAAAAACGGGTCACCTCGCCAGTATTGTTGTTAGTGTTACAGCCTGTATTAAAGTTGAAACGTCACAATATTTTATGAAAAACGTCGAATCCCACTATACTATCGTCATCGTATAGATATCGATTCGGTAACCAGTCGAGCGTAATAGATGATATTACTGGTACCTTATCAAGTCCGTGCTGGTACCAGTAGATCTCACTCAAGACTCGTAGGTTTCTCTTTGAGTTACGATTGGTGATACAACACACAAACTAAATGGCAAATGGAAAAATGTCAACGTCTTTAAGTATTTCATGGTAAGGGAAAATTGGAGATTAATTAATGAAACATTTGTCACGCTGCGTAGCAATAGCCATTATTTATGGATTACCGTATTTTCAAGTGGGCAATTTGAGACATATATAATATAATATCACAAAAAAAAACATTTACTGTCAAGATACTGTTTTTAATGAAGTTATTGTACCTACCCGTCCAATTTTTGTTTCTTTTAAGACAACGTCTCTACGAGTTCCATGGTAAGGACTAATAGACTATCGATTGATGGACGGACGTCGGACATCGGTCACGCTCGGTAGCAATAGCCATTATTAGTGTGTCTACCGTATATATATATGTAGGTATAACGGGCCTCATGTGGGCAATCTTTGACACATACACTTTGAAAAGCAGATCAACGTACGGTCAGCGGTCAGGCTAGCCTTGTTTGGTCATTGTTCCCATTGCGGTTGTAAATTATGTAAGAAAAATATCGACGTCTTCAAGTAAGAGTTTCATGGTAAAGGAAAATTGGCTATCGATTGATGGAACACCGCCGGTCACGCTGCGACGGCAATAGACATTATTAATGTGTCTACGTATTCAACATTCGTAAGCACTGTAAGTGGCCAATTTGGTATGTTGATGATTGCGAACATGATGGTTACCAATCACTTATTGCTAATGACTCAGTATTGTGTATTACCTGTTCCTCCTTGTTGTTGATACACTACGAATGCAACAGCAGAACGCAATGCTTCAGAATTATACAGAAGTTTACAGAATGTTTTTCTCCGCGTCCACTTTAATGCTTGAATTGAAACTTTGTAGAATGAACTACTAGCGCTTTTTCCGTGAAGCTTTTATGATCGCATATTTTAGTATCGCCGACGATGGTCTTAAGAATTTTCATACAATAAAACACGCTCGGAGGGTCAGCTGTATAATCCATCGGGAGATTGAATTTTGAAGTTACTGATTTGTATAATGGCAGCAGATTCAAACATATCCAAAGAGACGTATTATAAGCTGTTGCATTCTAAGTGGATGTATTCAAAATGATCTAGACACGGCATTGTTTTCGTAAGAATAAATTCGATTCAAGCTCTGTTTTTGACTGTACCGTACTAGATAAATACGCCACGGAATGTTTATTTCACGAAACTAGACAGTCTATTATGTTTCACAAGTTTCAAAACGTTCCAAAATCCAAGTGGCACTAATGTTAAAATATGCTAATTCATCGCACAAAGGCCGTCGTACGGTGACCGTCACAATGTTCATGTGCTAACTAAGTTTAGACTCCGTGCAATTGGGTACAGTCACCTTTGTGACAATAGACGTTTAGCGAGGGTCCCACGGAAAATGTGATTTTGTAAACGAATAATGTTTTGATATGGCTACTCAATATGTCGTATTCTATTCTATTTAATAACTAGTAGTCCGCCTCGAACTGAGAACTCGCGATGTTCTTGCAAACGAGTGACCAATATAACAAGACCCTAATGATGATTTTTTCAAGGCTTCTAGCTCCATAACCCCTTGATCGATCATGCTCATGAACAAACTCTCAAATTATATTCAGCTCTACTACAACCCCAACAAATTTCATAAAGATCAGAAAAATTTACTAAAGTTATCGCGCGATAACTATTCAAAATCAAAAAGCCATCAAAATGCACAGACGTCTAGGTAGCTCGCTGACAATTCCGTTATGTCCGAAGTTGTCTGTAAGAATTTCACTTTGCTTACGCTCCGCTCGTTCGATAATTACTAGAAATATATGTTTGAACCACACTTGAAATTACATCGACTTGTGCAAATTCCTTTGCTCCATATATATTATCCATTTTTAGCTTTTAACTCAAAATTTAATTGATGAAGAGAAAATAACATCAATGTTCACATTAGAGATATCTATCTAATCGGACGACGTGTTTTTTTGACAATATTAGCAAATCTTTTTCCTGCGAGGTTACGGTTGTAAAATTGACGTCCCGTTTTAGCCACAAACTGAGAATAACAATTACACGAATTGCTTCTTAGTAACGGTTACTAAACATATATAAAGAACTTTCAGACTCATAGTCTACAACTGTTAGTCAAGCATTATAGGTACTTTTCTTCTATGTAGGAACATGCACTGATGGATTAATCCATTGTTTAGTTTGTCGTGTCAGAAACATTTTTTTTTTTTTTTTTTATACCACGACGGTGGCAAACAAGCATACGGCCTACCTGATGGTAAGCAGCTACCGTAACCTATGGACGCCTGTAACTCCACAGGAGTCACATGCGCGTTGCCGACCCTTTACAAAAAGAAGGATTCACTGTGTTGACGGCTAAAGGAACAAGAGGGTCCCTCATCGTCAACACACTGGGTCCTCTTTGAGCTCTTTGGCAACCTTACTCACCAGCAGGAACACAACACTATGAGTAGGGTCTAGTGCTATTTGGCTGTGGTTTTCTGTAAGGTGGAGGTACTTCCCCAGTCGGGCTCTGCTCCAGATTTGAGCGAGATGACATTCACTGAACGTGCCCTACCACACTAAGCGAGATGCCATTCGCAGTGCCCATACCTCTCTTTTTGGCATAGTTTAAGGACATACCCAAGTCCGGACGTAGTTTAAGGACATACCCCGGGTCCATCCGCCACACACTAGGGCTTTTATGTAGAAAAGCTAGAAAACTTTATTTCTCACTTTTACAGTTATTACTGCAATAGCAGAGCTGCTGCTGCTGAGTAGTTGCAAACCCGTTGAGTGACAAAACACTGGTATTATTGTACGAAAACGATGTCCGAGTATACGTACTCACGTCTCGCAAAGCGTGGCCAACAGTATTAGCATCTCAACTGAGTTATGTAAATTGCCCTAACAACGTGGACGTCATCTTCACGGCTTTAATACATTACTGCACTGAAAACACACTAATATTCAACACACGTGGCTAAGTTTGCTAAAATATTTATACATCTATTTCTTATTCAAACGAATGAGATGGTCGAACGCTGCAAAAAGGTCGGCTGGCGGCAGCCTGAGCCGTGCAGTCCACATGGCCTTTGACCGCACTTTATGGAAACGAGCTACATGTGCAGAAGGGAAAGAGAAATACATTTTGTATACTAAATTCTAAAGGGTCGGTAACGCGCATGAGACACCTCTGTTGTTCCAGACGTCTATAGGCTGCGAAAGCTGCTTACCACTGCTTGTTTGCCACCGTAGTAGTATAAAAAAAGTCAAATTTGCACAAATAAGTTTTGTGTGGTGGACACAAATTAACACACATAAACGTTAAATTCCAATGTACACAGAGCCTTGTGTAGGTACAGTCACCGGCAATAGTATCTAACTAAACGAAGGCTGCAAAAATATGTGACACGCTCTTGTTTGTACTTTTGTAGGGCCATAAGAGCGCGTCACTTATTTTCACGGCCTTCGTGTAGGACGATACTATTTCCGGTGATTGTACTAAACGAACTCACTTTGCTTTGGTCATCCGGTATAACCGTCATATTGTTACTTCCCGGAATTTGTACTAAAATTTCCCAATTAGTAGAATTCATTCAAAAGTATTAAAAAACCTATTAAGAATTAAGAGTTTGGTACTTAACTATTGATTCTACTGAAATACAAAAAGTGTCTTTATACTTTTTCAAGGCTACTTTTTTGGAAGTAGCGTTATGGGAAGACGAAAATAGACTAGAAGAACTTTTTGTAGTAGAATAAATTCTAATAACCAAGAATATCTCTGAATCAGAACGACACTTAAAACTGACAACGAACTGTGAAAACGCCGCGTACTATTAGATAGTTATCATAAGGTAAAGTTGTAGCTTGTGATGGTTTAAGGGCTATCTTTAATACAACACGCTTGAATGGACCAATTAATTTCCATTACGTCGAGCTATCGCTGCTCATTATTCAAAGGTAATTTGGCCGCAGATCCCGACGTTGCCACGGCGAATACTCGTAGTGACAATAGGAATAGCGTGAAAATATGGACATATTTATATTTGACTGAACACATTTTTTTAGCGCGCTAACACAAGATAGGTTTTCTTTGCATAAATCAGTGTGCAAAACTGCATTTAGCGCTAATAATAAAGCGATTAAAAAGAAAATTTGTTATTTTCTTCAATTTAGTTGTTATAATATTTTTAAAGCGAATTTAAAAATATTAATTTTATTTACAATTATATTACTCATTATCCACAGGGATAAGTAAGTAAAGCCTGACCAGAAATATATTATTATTGTCAAGAGGGCGCTATTACTCTCATTTATATGGCAACAGTTCAGTATTATCATAGAGCGTATTATTCTCTATGGTATGGTGACATCTTGATTTGTGGCTGTCAGCTCTGATGTTAATATCAAAATGTTTCACTGCGAAATAGTTTCATTTCCTGAGCGTATTATTTACAGCAGTTTATTATACACGCTACTTAGTAGTACTTACAATGATTCGCTCTTGACTATGGATAATTTTGGGATTTTTTGTCGATTATTATTTAATACTCAACAATAACTCAACACTTTATTATTATTCAAGTAAACCGCCACAATGACAGTGACAGCCTATCATGCACTTACACATGCATAAACATCATGTCATTAAAATTATTGCCAATGTAAGAAATTAGTTCCAATGAAATTCCGCAACATGGCGCATCATATATTTCTGGTCAGGATTTAAGTAACACTTTATTTTACATAACACAGTAGTACCCAAGCCAAGGTGAAAACGATTGATTATTCAACTTGTGCCTGGCTCGTGCCAACGCTTTAGGTCCTAGTTTTTAAAGCACTCTGAGTAGAATTTTGGTATTAGAGCTTACGCAGGCCTAGATAAAAATAGGTGCACACAACAACTATGCTACCTGCACTTTTTTGCTTTCTAGCAACTTCCATGCTGATAAGTCGACTATGCCGAGGAATTTGCCTTTCAGGCGGTAAGTACAATGTTTACGCATATACGTGAAGGGTAAAAACAACCCCCTGTTATCATTTTAATCTTTATTACGAAGGTGAATATTTATTCGGAAATCGTACCCGCTTTCAATTATATTTGTAACGAGGTTCTTCTTTCATGCTACCTTTGTATTTAAATAACTAGTAGTCCGCCTCGAACGGAGAACTCGCGATTTACTTGCAAACAACATGTCCATTATAACAAGACCCATGTGATGATTTTTGCGCGGCTTCCAGCTCTATAACCCCTTAATCGATCCTGCTCATATACGAACTCTCAAATTGTATGTATCTCTGCTACAACCCCAAAAAATTCCATAAAGATCAGAAAAACGTTACTAAAGTTATCGCGGAACAAACTCTCAAAATCAAAAAGCCATCGAAATGCCGAGACGTCCCAGTAGCCGAAGTTGTTTGTAAGAACTCACTTCGCTCGTTCGATGATGTATATCAGTTTTAATTTAATATTTTGTTTCTGGGTACAAAAAACATATATTAGAAAGAAAATGATATGAAAGATGGCTTTGATTTAAGGACAACCCGTATGTACAATTGTACATATTATTAAGAGTAGAATGTGATACCTAAACTTGTATTCAAAATTAAAATTAATTATTTTACAACAAGAACACGACGCCTTAATTAGTAGTGCCTACGAAGTTGTCCAAGAAGGACGCTAAGAAAGAAATGTTGCCAGTTCACAAACTAACCATAGACAAAAAAAAACTAAACTTTTTGACGGCCTCCTAGCCCAGTCGGTAGTGACCCTGCCTACGAAGAAGGAGGTTCCGGGTTCGAATCCTGGTCAGGGCATTTATTTGTGTGTTTATCACAGATATTTGTTCCTGAGTTATGGATGTTTTCTATGTATTTAAATATTTATATATATTACATATATCGTCGTCTAGTACCCATAACACAAGCCTTATTGAGCTTACTGTGGGCCTAGGTCGATTTGTGTAAGATTGTCCTGTAATATGTGTTTATTTGTTCTTGAACACCGTACAAATAAATAGTTATGTCATGTTTTTTTTGCGCATTACATTTCTTGGTATGCAGTAAACGAGTATATGTATGAGTTTTTTCCAATTATTAAATCAAACCTTAGTTTGTATAATAAGTGACTGTTGTTGTCATAAAAAAAACTTTTATCTACACTCACACTGTAAGTCCTCTAAAACGTGTTCAAAAACGGTAGGCAATGGCTAGCATTATCACAACCGATTTTACTATGATAAGCTTTTTATCTGTGGCAGTAACGTAATTTTAACTTTACATGCTCAAATATTGATGTGCTATGAGTTTTGATAACATAATGTAAATCCTGTGCTCCTTCCTGACCAACGGCATGCGCCCGCGCGGCCGCCGACACGCGCCTCCCCGACCGCCGGCACAATCGAGTTGGCCATGACGGTGCAATGGCGGTCATTCTATGGTTTCCGAACACTTAATTTAATATATATAATATGAGTGTAGATAAAGCAGTGTATGCAACTGTACGTAATTAGGCCTTATTACGTAACAGTTACATAAACTACTAATTTAAGTTTTTTTTTTCAAGACTACTTTCATTTAAAGAAAACACTATTTATTTTCAAGATATATTAGCAAATTCCTAAGCACACAGGTATGTAATAAATTTCTGAGTCTGGACCAATCCATTAGAGAATTCCGCACTATCGTACTCACAGACTACACAAGTATGTAGATATCACGTTACAAGAGTTTACACATAGAGCATCATTTCACTTGACAGTTTTCCGTTAACTGTCACGTCTCAGTGCATTCTTCCACCAGTCGCCACAAAATAAGTTCAGATTGATACGCCATCTCCATTAAGGTGTACAAGCCTTCTCCACCCTGTAGGGTCTAGTCGATTGTCAATATTGCCTATTGATTCGGAAGCTTTTGCCATACGTGTTCTGCCCAGTCCCAAATAAACTTTGCGGCCTTAATACTCACATCTGCGATACCAGTTTTGAGTGCAGTTCAGTACGTAAGTATTTCGTTTACATACGGAGTTGATCGCTATGATGTATGGGTATTTTAACAACTAAAACTCGCAAGTACTTCCTCATAATGACGCATGTAATTGTGCCAAAATATCAGGAACTTCAAAACACAAAAATAGGTATTAGTGGTTGCAGTTAATGCTTCGTCTAGTAGTTCAGGTTGTCTGTGGTAGTAGTTTATGGTCTCGCGCGTGAGGTAAACCATATCGCCTCTATTTCGGGATAACACCAACAAATGGATTATTTATCGATTGCCCACTTTACTCAGGTGCTGAAACTGGGAAGCGTCAGATAATCTATACGTCCGTTATTAATTAATTTAGTACAACGTAAAGATATGAACAAAGAGCTGGGCACGTCAGATATGATATGACACAATAATGAGAGCAACGAAATCCATCTAGTAAGAATGCAATACTATCCTTATTGCTAGATCCGGGCATCTGGCAGCTTTTTATGGGTCTGAGTGATCGACTAGCAAACTTTTCAGTTGGAAAAAAGTAATACCAAAAAGGTAAAAACTACCAAAGTTTTCTTATTTATAGAGGATAGGGCCTATATTTTACAATTAGAACAAAAAAACGATGCGCTAATATAATTTTCGGACACAGAAACAATAGGCGACAAACTATGAATTCATTATACGTCATTTTGGACTACTTCCCCCCATCAGAAAGTTTTTGCAATTATATAATCTAATTATTTATATAATTTTTCATAATACTGCATCAAAACCAGAACTCTTGGATTTTTATTCTTAAAATGGCTTTCATTATTTGACCTCCACCACTTTACAGCTGCCAGATGTCCGGATCCAGAAATAAGCATAGTACAGCAAACTAACGACAGGGGTTTCGTCGCTCTCATTATTGTATCATATCTGACGTGGCTAGCTCTCCCTTTTTAAAGATGAATTTGGTTTTTTATCGCCCGAGCTTATCATTTGAGCCGTAAGACAATTAACCGCAGAAGATGATAAGCGGACGAGTTTGCTCGAAGAGATTTTTATATGACGATGGCAAACATGCATACGGCTCGCTGATAGTAAGCAGCTAGCGTGGTGTGTTTGCCATTATATAAAACTGGCCAAGTGCGAGTCGGACTCGCGCACGAAGGGTTCCTTACCATTATCTACAAACGGCAAAAAAATCATGTCTGTTGTATGGGAGACCCCTTAAATATAAATTTTATCTGGTTTTTAGTATTTTTTGTTATAGCAGCAACAGAAATGCATCATCTATGAAAATTTAAACTGTCTAACTATCACAGTTCACGAGATACAGCCTGGTGACAGACGGATAAACAGACAGACGGACTGCGAAGTCTTAGTAATAGGGTCCCGTTTTCACCCTTTGGATATGGGACTTATCATACCCAATAAAATACTGTAAGTATTTACTAACATAAAATGCCTTGCTAGTGGGCCACATGTAACCTTCACTTTATTAATGAATTGTTAAACACGTTTGTTCTTTGTCAAAGTCGAAGCGTACAAAGGCCGAAGTTTCGTGTAATTTAGCAGTAGTTACGCGTCAAAAACCGCTGAGTCAGAAGTTGAAGGTATTGGATCGATACCGAGATTAACCAACCTAACTCAGACTTTGGAGAAATTGGCTTTGTTAGCGTTATAAAATAACAAGTATCTACGTACGGTCAGCTGCAGAGAAAAAGGGCCACGCTGCATACAAAGTCTGTACCTACTTAATATCAGTGGTATTGTACAATCATATTCTATGAGGTAAGGTGACGTTTTTCATCAACATGCGGAAGGTTTTCGAACCCAAGCCACCTGGTAGGCTTAAAGCGGTGGTGTGTAAGTAACGTAACATAAGACAAAACTAAGGCCGGTTAAACATAACTATTATAAATTAAAATTTAGGAAAACCCCAAACAACCGAATTGATTTTGATAAAACATGTCTAAGATCACTTGCTAGAAAATTTGCTTTCAAACAAGAAAAAAAAACGACGCCACAGCCAGAAACCCAGAGAAACGCATAGCGGTCATTCTTATAACACCCCTAACCCACAGAAGGTTACTGAATGATTTTTTTACTGCTAACAGTGCCAATTTATTTGACATATACAGCACTTAATAGTAGTTTATGTAACTGTTACTTAATAAGGCCTAATTACGCACAGTTGCATACACTGATTTATCTACACACATATATAAATCCTAAATGACGTGTTCAGAAATCATGACCAACTGGATTGTGCCGGCGGGCGGGGAGGAGGGCAACTGCAGTTGGGCTGAATTTTCATTATTTTGGAAATTAGTTAGAAATTTGAAACTCATAACTTAACAATATTTGAGCATGTAATGTTAAAATTACGTTACTGCTACAGATAAAAAACTTATCATATTAAAATCGGTTGTTTTAATGCTGACCGTTTTTGAACACATTTTAGAGGACTTACAATGTGAGTAGAGATAAATACGTTTAAATCCTTAATGTTGATATGTTTAAAGTTTAATTAAAACGTGGACAATCAGACATAGCATGGTTGCGTGCGTTTGCTCGCTCTAGTAAGCTGAGAGCGTTACGCACAAATTATTAATGGCAAGTTTTTATCTGGTCATGAAATGTTATTGCTATTTATTACCAATAAAATTCGATTCGTATTGTGTTTCCAGAAATACTGCCCGAGTTTTAACACACGCAACTATTTCAGCATATGAATTATGATAGAATAATTAGTTTTATCCACACTCATATTGTAAGTTCTCTAAAACGTGTTCGAAAACGGTAGGCAATGGCTAGCATTACCACGACCGATTTTACTATGATAAGCTTTTTATCCGTAGCAGTAACGTAATTTTAACTTTTCATGCTCAATTATTGATATGCTATGAGTTTTGATAACATAATGTACACCTGCACCCTCCCGGGGATCCGCCGACAGCCCGACACGCGCCCGCGCGACCGCCGGCACAATCGAGTTGGCCATGGTGGCGGTGCAATGGCGGCCATTCTATGGTTTCCAAAGAAGGCATTTATAATAAATAATATGAGTGTAGATAAAGCAGTGTATGCAACTGTACGTAATTAGGCCTTAAAACACTCGTGTGATCTTATTATGAAATTCGCCTGCGGCTCATTTCATAAAACCACACTCATGTTTTAAGGACCCTTATTACGTAACAATTACATAAACTACTATTATTTTTTCAGTTGCTATCGAAGATTCTTCATTAAAATTATGTAATTAAGAACGTCTGAATAAGTAAATACACATTCCTTTCATTCTTATAAATACAATTTTGTATAGGACATGGCCGCGATTCGAAAAATAAACACACACACTGGACAGACACAGCTCCAGCCCAACTCAATCCAACTCAACTCAACGCTATAACGACATTGACATTTGCTATTCGAACAGATTTTCATTCAACATTGGTCTCACATTGGTCTCACATTGGTCACACATTCGTACAACATTGGTACAATGTGTGACCAATGTTGAATGAAAATCTGTTCGAATAGCAAATGTCAATGTCGTTATAGCGTTGAGTTGAGTTGGATTGAGTTGGGTTGTAGCTGTGTCTGTCCAGTGTGTGTGTTTATTTTTCGAATCGCGGCCCATGTCATCCCAGCCGGCTGACCCTCCATACAAAACCAAAAAATTGGTTTTTTGGATTTGTATTTCGCTTAAATTTTTTTTCTTACTTTTTCATAATAAGCTAGAATACGAAACCAATTATCACCAGCACTTTTGTTACACATACCTATATGTATATTAGACACATCATAAAATTACGCGTACATATTATATTATGATACTCTCTAACAAGTTATCTTAGACGCCACCTGATACGAAGGATTCGAAATTCGACAAAATGGCGAATTTCACGACGAAGCAGAATAAGCAAACAGATAACAAAGGAGATGAAAATATATACGTAACATTTCTTGTGATAATAAAAAGATATTGTGGCGTGTACAATGTAGCCAGCAACCATTTTGCTTATAAAGATCTGCTGTTGAAAATTCTTACTTTACGTCGTATAGTACAATTTGTTATTTATTTATCGTATGGCGGTTACACACTGGTTAGCAAATAATTTCTACATTTCACAATTGTGTAGATATAAGCTCGCATCTTTTGTCAGTTGTTTAAAGTCCTTAGCTGGTCCTTTGTATTTGGTGATGGGGCACTCGTATACTATGTGGTGTATGGTCTGTTCCGGATCTCCACACTCGCACGCTGCCGAATCGCTCCCCCCACTACTGCCACAGGTACGCACAGTTACCGACTCCAGTTCTCAGACGGTTGAGTCTGCACCATATTTGTCGACTTTCATTAAACATCCACGCTTGGCTGTCCTTCCATGTTGTAGGTATGAAAGGTTTTAGCTGGTGGGTTTCGGGACTCAAGTCGGGTGTTTTTTACACTATCCAAGTCGTCATGTAACGGCAGTTAAGAATTACCAGATATTTTAGCAAGTTCTCGTGTTAGGCATTTTTGTCTTCGGATATCTGGTGGTGCAATGTGGCTGAGGGCCGGCAACCAGTAAACAGGCGTTGGCGTTATGCAGCCCGAAATTATCCTCATCGTGTGATTAAGTTCAACGTCTACTCTGGCCACGTGTGCACTGTTCATCCATATGGGTGCACAGTATTCCGCCATGGAGTAGACGAGGGCCATAGCGGTTGTCTTCAAGCAGGAAGCGCTGGCACCCCATGATGTTCCTGTACGTTTCTGGACTATGTTGTTCCTAGTCTTCAACTTTCCAGCTAGTTTTTCAAGGTGGTTCTTATACGTCAGACTCCTATACCATTGATACACCAAGGTATTTAGGGCAGAAATTATGACGTACGGTTGTACCTCTAAACCTCACCTTAAGCTCTTTGTTCGCTAGCCTGTTCGATAAATGGAAACAGCAGACCGCTGTCTTGCTAGCATTTATGGCATGGATGTGATGCATGATTGTTTTGTGGCATGGATGGAAAGAATGTCATTAACCATTTAACAACCAATCACAAACCTAAGTCGTTATAATAGTTATATTTTTGTAGTTTAGATATTTATTGTTTACCGTTTGTATTTCTAAGCAAGCTGTGTCTGCTATTTTAGGGTGCACACATAAGTTATCAAATTTTAAGCTTGTGTCTATTTGATGTAATGTAGTATGATACTCAGTTTATAGACCATTAATAAAAAATAAAAAATAACGAAAGTTATAATTTTCAACTCTATTGATAACGTGTCAGAGCTCCATTTTTTTAGACGGCTGGGAAAAAGGTAATTCACGAGTTTCGAGCTGCAGTTGCAAAAGAAAATAACAATAAGGCAAAATATTACCTACAAATATACAGTTACGAACTCTTCCATGAACATCACCAAATCTTACCTAAATTTTGGACAGTAATTAATGATACCGGTGATAAATACGCTTTACGATTTATGATAATAGTTCATCAGGTATACAAAAATACTCACATACTTTAATTGCAATTTAAAAGTTAGAAAGTTAGAAAACACTAATAGTACCGCATGCTATACATCCATACTAATATTATAAATGGGAAAGTGTATATTGTGTGTGTTTTTTGTTTGTTTGTTTGTCCGTCTTTCACGGCAAAACGGGGCGACGAATTCACGTTATTTTATAAGTGGAGATAGTTGAAGGGATGGAGAGTGACATAGGCTACTTTTTGTCTCTTTCTAACCCCCCACTTCCCTAAAATGGGGGGTGGAAGTTTGTATGATTTGTTACCCCGAATTTAACGCGAGCGAAGCCGCGGGCAAAAGCTAGTTGGGTATAAAGTAGTCAAGAATATGCGCAGGTGCGCATAATTTTTACCTTTCAATTTCATGTAGAAACAGTGCAGTCTGCACTACTAGAGGTTTAAAAGTTATCTGGCAGAAGCTAAAACTCACTAATGGCCTGTTTCACAATCTCCAGTTAAAGCATATCTGTCAGATAAATGTTTGCTGTCCTTTTCTTTTATATGACTGGAGAAAAGGATAGCAATAATTTTAACTGGCAGATAAGTTTACCTGGAGATTGTGAAACAGGTCCTAAATAATGTATACAGCCGCAAATCAATACGCGCACTCTAAAACCCATTTTCAAATTTTGTCTCTGCAAGATAACATACTAAGGTACAACAGAATACGCTAGCTCGAGTATTTCTGGGGTTCCACTGTAGTTAGATTTCAAAAGGTAACATAATATTACTTACAAACTCTTCCTACCACATGCACATAAAACAAATCTAAACTATAATCAGACGACTGACTAGTTATAGATCGACTATAATTGCAGTAAGTGAAAATTAATGGAACCTGCCTATTAATTATTGGACCTAGGTTGGGTTCGAATCCCAATAAGGGTATTTATTTGTGTGTTTTATGTATCACAAATATTTTATTCCTAGGTTATGAATGTTTTCTAATATGTATATCGTTGCCCAGATACGTGAAGTACTCATAAGCTTTACTGTAAATAATTTTCAGAACAAAAAAAAAAGTCAAATTGGACGGTCAGTCTTATACTGGTTCTTAAGAAAGGCTAGCTTTGTGAACAACTCTAATCCCCAAGATACAGAAACTTCCGCGTTAAGTAGCATAGCAACTACTCGTATAAGCCGACTAGTGAATTGTAAGAGGTTTAACTGGAGTCTCCATGTGGTTCAGTAACGTGTGAATTGTGGTTCCATGTGCTTGGATTGTGTGCTGGATAAAGATAAATGGGGTAAAGAAAAGACTTGGTCTATATTCTGAGAATCTAATAATAGACGGAGAGCTGGCTACGTCAGATATGAATATCATGAATATGACACAATAATGTTGTGACTGTAAGTGTTAATTTGAGGAATAAACAAATAATAATAAAATAACAAATAATAATAAAATAATAAATAATGAGAGCAACGAAACCGCTCTAGTTTACTATATCAGGAGTATTTCTAGATCCGGACATCTGGCAGCAGTTCAGTGGTGGAGTGATCTGTCACTCTGACCTTCACCCATTAAAACCTGCCAGTTGCCCGGATCTAGCAATAAGGATATTATTATAGACGGGTTCGTTGCTCTCATTATTTTGTCATATCTGGCCTAGCCAGCTCTATAAGTAGGTACCAAGAGTTTTTGATGCATTGAGTGAATTGAATCGAAACGTGTACCCCGTGGGCCCCGTGGCTACAAGCGGTGCCAAGGTACTAGGGAAAGAAAAATCTTAATTGAAAACTAGTACCTAAATATAATTTTTTTAAGCTATGAACAAGAATGAATGTTAATTAGCTTGTCTACAAAGCTGAAGTCCTGGGTTCTAATACCGGTAAGTTCATTTATTTTTAAGGGATCTTTGTCTTTCTTTTTGCTTTTTATTTTTATGTATGTTCACCGATTATTCGAAGACGGTTGGACCGATTTGGAAAATTCTTTTTTGTTTGAAAGAGTATACTTCACAGTTGGTCCCATTTTCACCAGGTCAGGATCTGATGATGGGATCCTGGAGAAATCGAGGGAACTCTTCAACTATTATAGGCACACCTATAGTGGATTTGAGTATTTTTTTACAGCAGCTCGAGCATTTGCTGTTGGAAAGGTGGATGCTAAGTGAAGTTGGTTCTTTTTTGTTTAAAATTACTTTCTTACTTATCACGAATATTTTTTCCTCTGAAGTCTCAATATGGAAAAGAATAGGCAACAAAAGGAAGCCAGTTACATGAAGAGTTTGTGGAATTCGTTATTAAATAATAAATAGCGAGATTCACTGGGGTCGAATCATATTTGAATAAATTGTGAGAAGCTCGCAAGCCCCGACAGGGAGGAAATTTTAATTCACTAGATTTTATGATTCATAACCTCATCTGTTGGGATAGATATTCAAGTTGTACACAATAATAAATAAATAAATAGAGTCTGTCCGAAAATATAATTGTCGCAGAATGTATGAGCTCCCATATAAACTACGACACCTCTCTTTCCGGACAAATGCTATGTTTGTTAGTTAATGAGAGTAGTATATAGGTGAAAATAGAATATAATTCATGGGTTTGAGATGAATCATTTGAAAGTAGAGAGGTTTAGTTTAGCGAAGATTTGCGTTAATCGTTATTATTCCCAATTAGAATTCTGCCTGATAGTTTTTTTTAGGTTTATTAGAAGTATATTTTTTCATCAATGAACTTAGTGCTCCTTAGATTACAGGACCATACGACGTGCAATTTATTAGTGAGTTAAACACTTGTAAAACGTAATTGGTCTAGAAATACTTCCATTATATGCACAAAAATACTAATTACCTAGTTACTTAAATAATGTTTTTAATCATCTATGTAAAACACTTGGTACTTATATCATCGTCAAGCGTTCGTCTCATCGTCACTCTCTTGTTGGTGGAGTATTTTCTAGCTGTCTCTATTCTGCGCCAGCCCCTTGACCTTTTGATACACGGCCCTACTTTTTCTATTACTTGGTCCATATAACTGCGTCTGGGTTTGCCTCTACCTCTCTTTTGTTCTATTCTACCTTCTAAAAAAGTTTTAAAGAATTGGTCGTGTCCTATCAAATGCCCAATAATTTTTTTTAGCCTAACTTCGATAGTTCTCAGTATCGATCTTCTTTCATTTACTCTACACTATACTTCCTCATTTGTTATTCTTTCTTTCCAACTAATGCCCTCCATTCGTCTCCAGCACCACATCTCAAAAGTTTCCATTCTATCCCTGTATCTTTGTTACTTAATCTATGTCTACCTAAACTTCTTGAAGTTATAGTGGCGTCACAAAATCTAGTGATACTACGTCTTATTTGATATAAAACAAACTTCGACACCGTCTCTATGCGACTGAATCATGTGCGGTCTATTAATAGACGGTGTTTACTTTTTTAGCGGATCTTTAAAAAGTAAATAAACTAAACACAGACGCCGTAAGAACGTTACTGTTTCATGTTTTATGTCGTAAATTATACCGGTCAGTGGTAAGAACTGGACTAATTTGTTGTAAATTATGGTTATGTCGATATATTTTCAGACTGAAACTTTCATGGCTTTAAACAAATTCTTAAACCACCACTACGAGTAAAGTCCGAGCCGAGCACAATATCTCTGCTTGGATTTTTCAGCGCCAAAATATAGAGCTGCCACCATAAATGTCATTGTTATTACTGAATCTTCTACATTTAGTCATTTATAATTCGGTCAGAGTTGCAGTGGTCTGACTATAATGAAATTACGTAATTTCTCTGGTTTTATGCATACTCAACATATAAATCTGAAACTAAAAGTTGTGTATAGAAATGTGAGTATGTACTTAAGAAAAAAATACATATAACTTGGAACTTGGCTTGCTTTTTTTCATATATAAATATTATTAAAGAAAGTCTAAAAGCTCATAAACCTATCTCCACTCAGCCTCCATAACAACGCATGCGTTAAAATTTCATGTAAGAAAAATTAAATGGAACATACACGGTGGATATTAAGGTCATCTACGTACTACGTATATGTATAGCCCTCGAACGCAATGACCACGATCCACAGTAATGAAAACCAACAATGGAAATACCAGGCTCTAGTCATGTCTGTGCTCCGGCATAAGGAGGCGGAAACTGGGTCATCTTTCTACGGAGCAGTAGATGTAGACATATAGTTTCCGTATTATACAGGCTGGAACACATTAATGGGCCCTGGAGGGGAACTACCTTAAATAGGTGAGATACCTCAATTTACTGAAAGGAAATATTCATTTATATTTCCTAAAAAATGTCTGAATTCAATTTTTTTTATATACACATTTTTCATACCAATTTTATCTTTTTCTTTATAGCTTCTCTTGTGCATTAAACTTGGTTGGAATCAATTGTTATCAAAATTGTTTTTGGCAAAGATGACAATTGTAGTTTTTTTTTATGAAGGATGGGCAGACGTTTGATTTGACCACGAGCTTACCTAATGGTAAGTGATGATGCGGTCTACGGTGGAGCTCGCTTACCTATGAGATACCTATTTACTCTCGCTTTGAATTTTTGAAAACTGTAGATTTTCCAAATAAAATTAAATGCAGTTATGTCCCGTTTAAAAATAAAATAATGTTTAATTAACGTAAAATAATATAAATAAAAACGTAAAATATTTCAAAGATTTAAGGTAGTCCAGGGGCCATAGTTTTTTTTTCTACACTGTATACATGAAGTTAGCTAGGCAAAGTTTGTCAGTGGATAGTTTGAGTTTCCGTGGATATTTTAAAGTTTAAAGAAACACAAAACATGGAACATGCAAGTTATATTTTATAGGTATAGTACGATTTTTTTAAGATGTCGGTATTGTCGGTAGAATTCCTTAGTAAGATTCCGACATCTGAAAAAATTACCACTATACCTAGGTTTTTATGGGGTTTTATTAACAAGAAAATCATTGTTTTATCACCTTCATCTATTTGTTTGTCAAGACTTCAATGTTGTATTTTTAATACAAAAAAGTAACTAAAATTGAAAAGGAAGCTAGTTCTCATCTGAAAGTGGTAGTGTAACATTTGTAACACATTAAGTGCGGGGTGTTTTTTAGGTTTTCAAAGCAATTAGGGTCTTACAACCATATTGCGATTCGGCAACAAAACTTGTAAGGTTAATAGTACATTACTGCAGACTAGAGGCCGTGAAGTAAGGGATTTAAGGACGAGATTGCGGTAGATGTGCGGACAAAGCGAGTCCTGCCTGTTCCGGCCAAGGATTGTATAGTGCTTTTCTCAAACAATGTAAGAAAAAATGTTTAAATTGTCGCCTTTTTTATATTTTAAACTTGACATTTGAAAAAGCTATTCGAGCACCATGTTTAACTGCTATAAATATAGGACCATAGATTTTGTTTTTTCTTTTTTAATTTTAATGTCGCAAGTATGCTTACATAGAGAGTGGTCGTTGGCTGCGTGTAATATTTCCTTTGTCAGTCTAATCTTAGTGAGCAAATTTAAAAAGTTAGAGCAGCGGACAATAATGTACGTTTCATACTAACTATCTACATTACTTCTTGGCCTAGGTCAAGAAGTAATGTAAGAGCCATAAATGAGCAACTTCAAGTCTTCATTTCGTGATATTAACGCATAGATTTCAGAGTATGTTTGAGAAAACGTATTTATTTTCTAGTTCCATAATTGCAGTAGTAGTACCTAATAAGACTTATTCCACTTATGTCAGATACCACTTAGGTCAGATTTTATTTTTTCATATAACAATATTCGAGAAATTCCGTATAGGTCAGAAAATCAAAACTGCTGACGTAAGTGGAATGTTTTAATCCCAATTTCGTCAGGTCCAGTTAGGCCAGAAGTTTTTATTCCACTTATGTCAGTTTCCAGTTAGGACAGTTTTTCTATATGCCACATACGACAGTCTCCAGTTAGGACAGATATTTTTTATTCCAGTTACGTCTGATTACAGTTAGAGAATCACATTTGCGTATCCCCCAATTAGCAAGTCAGCCATGAAAGTGGTCTACCACTCTCGAGTGACTATTACTTGACATATAAAGTCGATAGTAGTCGACCACATTTTGTGGCTGACTGTACATAAAGTCGTCAGTTTATAGGTAAAACTTATTATTATTTATGTTTATCGTATGACTTGTAATTTATTAGGTACGTTGAGAACCTCTTTAGATATTGATGATTTTCTTCATGGCAGTCATAACTGGACTCCAGTTATGACAGCATGCTGACTTGCCTGGACTCCAATAATGACAGCATGCTGACCTGACTGCAGTCTGACAGTTGGACTCCGTTATATCTACAAATACGGTTTCGATCTTGGATGAATGAAAATGTCCAAGTTTTGGACCCGGGGTATGTCCTTAAACTACGTCCGGACCTGGGTATGTCCTTAAACTACGTCCGGACCTGGGTATGTCCTTAAACTACGCCAAAAAGAGAGGTATGGGCACTGCGAATGGCATCTCGCTAAGTGTGGTAGGGCACGTTCAGCGAATGTCATCGCTCAAATCTGGAGCAGAGCCCGACTGGGGAAGTACCTCCACCTTACAGAAAACCACAGCCAAATAGCACTAGACCCTACTCATAGTGTTGTGTTCCTGCTGGTGAGTAAGGTTGCCAAAGAGCTCAAAGAGGACCCAGTGTGTTAACGATGAGGGACCTTCTTGTTCCTTTAGTCGTCAACACAGTGAATCCTCCTTTTTGTAAAGGGTCGGCAACGCGCATGTGACTCCTTTGGAGTAGCAGGCGTCCATAGGTTACGGTAGCTGCTTACCATCAGGCGGGCCGTATGCTTGTTTGCCACCGTCGTGGTATAAAAAAAAAAAAAAAAAAAAGTCACCATATACGACATTATAATGTTTACCGACTTAAGGTGCGACCACACCGCTGCTTATAAAACGGTGACGCTACGGAATCGCAGAGACGCATCGTATCCACACCGTTTTAATCGCATGCTCCCCACACCACCGCTGCTTAAAATACGCTGACGCAACGTGACGCAGTGACGTACCCATACGAAATACTTTGACGCAGCTCAATTTTCTGCGTATTTTGAGCAGCGGTGTGGAGGGCATGCGATAAAAACTGTACGGATACGATGCGTCACTGCGATTCCGTAACGTCGCCGTATTTTAAGCAGCGGTGTGGTCGCACCTTAAGTCGGTAAACATTATAATGTCGTATATGGTGACTTGGGCATTTTCATTCATCCAAGATCGAAACCGTATTTGTAGATATAACGGAGTCCAACTGTCAGACTGCAGTCAGGTCAGCATGCTGTCATTATTGGAGTCCAGGCAAGTCAGCATGCTGTCATAACTGGAGTCCAGTTAGGTTAGCATGCTGTCAATACTGGTTTCCAGGTAGGTCAGTTTTTTTGTGTCTTTATTGGAATCCAATTAGGTCAGAGATGACCTAAATGGAACAATTTTTTTTCTGTCCTAAGTGGAAGCTGACATAAGTGGAATAAGTCCCTAATAATACCGTTATGCAGGTACACAATACATTATTTTTCGTTATAGCGAAATAAGGAGAAAAACTTTTACTACCTACACATATACAGGATGTAACAAAAATGCTGGTGATCCATTTAAGGGCATAATTGGTATCGTATTGCGACAGAAAAAATAGGAAAAAAAATTTTTGGCCGCAAAAATTTTTTTGCGTGAAAATTTTTTTCTTAGTTTTTCGTTATTAAAATACGATACCAATTATGCCCTTAAACATATCACCAGCATTTTTGTTACATCCTGTATACACTAAGTACTTTTTCACGCTACTGTTCGGAAATGTGACAAAAGATGGTCAAAATCCAAGCTGGAAAGTAAGCATTTGCTGTAGCACCTGAACCACTACTACAGCAATGTTATTGTAGCGATGAAATGTCATTAGTTGGAAAGTAAATTGTCCAGTTATGTCATTGCATTCATTAGATAGTAAGCATTTGCTGTAGCACCTGAACCACTACTACAGCAATGTTATTGTAGCGATGAAATGTCATTAGTTGGAAAGTAAATTGTCCAGTTATGTCATTGCATTCATTAAAAACATTAAAAGGTCTTTTTTGGCACAACTTTATGTTTCAAAAATAAAATAAGGTTGTTTATCGGGCCAACTACCTGTTTGAAAAAAAAGAAACGTCAAAAAAATTTATTCACCCTTAAGGCGTTTTTACTTTTTTAGCCGTTTGTGGTTTTCTATCAAAAACGCCTCTAAGTAATGAGTATGTTTGAAGCAAACAACAGAAAGACGCTTCTTGAAAGTGAAAAATAAGTAAAAAGGCGGGAATGGAATACTGAATTGAATATTGTTTCACTGAAAAACTAGAAAATTATATCAACGCGATGAAAATGACTTCATCTAGTGAAGAAAATGATTTATTTCCTCACAGTAGTCGTGAAAAGCACTATGTAATATCTTGGCCGAAAGCGCTATAAGTAGGTGGACTCGTATCTTCGAGGGCCTCCCCTGGCGGGTCGGCCCTCGAACTAACTCGATCCACTTATAGCTTACTTTCAAGCCTCTACAACAATGTACTATAAGTTTAGCGGTTTTTCGTCACATTACTTGTACATGGTAGCTAGAAGGAGGTGTAGCGAAAGATCGGCGGAGTTGACTCGAAACTGTGTCAAGATGTCGTCTACCTTCACAAGTTTCACGGCGAAACATTATTGTCAGCGCACCCTTCAAACATACTTAAACACAGGGAAAAACGACGTGAGATGTTTTCGGGGTTTCTTGACAAAATAATGTTCATCACATATGTTCTTAAAGGGTGTATAATGACGCCCATTTAATTTTCTCCATTACACGCGTGCATTACCTTCTGACGACCGATTTTTAATTCTAACCCTTATAATATAATGAGAGTAAAGAAAACTGTACAGTACGATTGCAATGGTGTCCTTAGTGCTACATCCGGGCATCTGCCAGCTTTTGATGGATGGAGGTCAGAGTAACAAACTAGCAAAAGTTTTCAGTTGGAAAAAAGTAATACAACAATAGGTAAAAACTGCCAAAGTTGCCTTATTTGTGGAGGACGGGGCCTATATTTTTAACATTAGAACAAAAAACATTGAAACAGTAGGCAACAAACTATGAATTACATTATACGTCGTTTTGGACTTCTTTCCCCCATCACAAAGTTTTGGCAGTGATATAATCTAATTATTTACATAATTTCTCATAATACTGCATCAAAACCAGAACTCTAGGATTTGTATTCTGTGACCTCCACCGCTTTACAGTTGCCAGATGTCCGGATATAAAAATAAGCATAGTATAGCAAACTAACGAGAGGAGTTTCGTCGCTCTCATTATTGTGTCATATCTGACGTGGCTATAGCTATAGCTATCGCTCTCCGTCTAATAGTTTAATTTGCATGTGACTCTATTCCGCAAGTAAGTTAATAAAAGTTTTTAAATATCTAAAGATGTACAAAGTAAGGGCTTTATCCTATGTACTAGGTTCCTTACACCTAGAACTAACATAGTTAAGAGTTTATATCTTGTATTAATAATACCAAAGTTATAGCTTCAATGTTCCTTTGCGAAAATATATAAGCTTGCTTTGAACTGCAGTAAATAAGTTGCAAGACTTGCAAGTTTATACAATCCACGAAACAAGCAAGACAATCTTCTTAAGTGAGCTGGTAGCCTGGTAGGTATCTTACTTTCAAACTTGCTCCCAGCTCAACTTTAGGTGTAACATCCATACTAATAGTATAAATGGGAAAGTGTATGTATGTGTTTGTTTGTTTGTTTGTTTGTCCGTCTTTCACGGCAAAACGGGGCGACGAATTGACGTGATTTTTTAAGTGGAGATAGTTGTAGGGATGGAGAGTGACATAGGCTACTTTTTGTCTCTTTCTGACCCCCCACTTCCCTAAAATGGGGGGTGGAAGTTTGTATGGAGCATTCCGGGGGGCAATCAGGAAAGGGGAACCGTGTTACCCCGAATTTAACGCGAGCGAAGTCGCGGGCAAAAGCTAGTTTTGAATATATGTAAAGTTATATTGTTGTTGTATAGAAACCTCTACACATAAAGGCGCGACCACACCGCTGCTTAAAATACGGCGACGTTACGAAATCGCAGTGACGTATCGTATCCGTACCGTTTTTATCGCATGCCCTCCACACCGCTGCTCAAAATATGCTGACGGTACGGAATCGCAATGACGCACCGTAAACGTCACGACTTTATCGCATGCTCTCTACACCGCTACTTGAAATACACAGCCGATAATAAAAACGGTACCGATACGATGCGTCACTACGATTCCGTAACGTCACCGTATTTTAAGCAGCGGTGTGGTCGCACCTTTGAGCCACAGTTCCGTTCCCGGTTGTTTATTCTCAATTCGAATACAATAAATTATACATAAGCGAAACCAATGAAAATAAACCGGTAGACGAAAACAAGACAACAGCGTTGAAATATTTGCGGTTGAACCGGAATTATTGTAGTTATTTTCGTGTAAATAAACTTTGGTACTAAGTACCGGTTTTATTGGAACTTTACGATAAAACTGTCTTCAGACATCGTTATTATCGGTACCGTTATTAGTACGCAGAACAACAACACAGCTTAGGTTTTAGCTCAGTAAATTAACTTCTTGAAAGTCGTTTTGGTAAGTCTGGTCTAACACGTTTTTAGATTTAGGTACCGACTTCGCTAGTACAACATATTTACTAAAGTTAAACATACCATCTATACACTGGCTAACTCAAACAAAGTTACACTTAGATGGGTACCAGGGCACTCCGACATTGACGGAAACGAAATAGCGGATGAACTTGCCCGAAAGGGCGCGACCGCACCGCTGGTCGGCCCAGAACCGTTTTGTGGAATCACCAAGCGGGAGGCATATTCTCTGCTATATGACTTAGTTAAAAACGAGAGCAAACAAAACCGCTAAAGAGCTAGGGCTCAAAAGACACAAAACCTGTGCAGTGACTAGAATACTGACAGGCCACTGTAAGTTGAACAAACACATGTTTCTTATGGGTAAGAATTATAGCCTAAACACTAGAAATGTTTAAAATTTGGAACTCGTGGGACTGCTAGAAGTACCTTAGATATACGATGATCGTAATCAGTGAGTCAGTGACAAAATTAAGGAATTTTGACTTGCAATAATTCTTAAAGTATATGTTGAAATTCAATAATATTAAAAATATATCTTCTTTGTGTTATGGCCTTTTGGTCACAGAAATTTCAGCCTTCTAGCTTTATCGACAACAGAATTAGAGGGGGGTCGAAAATAGCTGAATGGCTGCGGGAAAAGGATGGTACGGCCGTGCCTTTGTTGTTTCTTTTGATCGACTTGGCGGGGGCACGGTAGTGCCAAATAAATATTAGGGAAACAAATGTACTGAAATCACACATCTAGTGAATTTACCAATATGTGTGGACGAGTTTAACGAAAGCGCCCACTCTGTTGGTTTACATGGACACTTAATGCTTTCACTAATAGATAGAGAATATTGTGTAGGTTTAGGGAGTACTAAAAAATAATTTTAAACAAAAAAGAACCGACTTCACTAAGCATCCACCTTTCCAACACGAAATGCTCGATCTGCTGTAAAAAATACTCAAATCACCATAGGTGTGCCTATAATAGTTGAAGAGTTCCCTCGATTTCTCCAGGATCCCATCATCAGATCCTGACATGGTTACAATGGGACCAACTGTGAAGTATACGCTTTCAAACAAAAAAATAATTTTCCAAATCGGTCCAGCCGTCTTCGAATAATCGGTGAACATACATAAAAAAAAAAAAAAAAAAAAATAGCAAAAACAAAGATCCCGACGAATTGATAACCTCCTCCTTCGAAATCTTGAAGTCGGTTGAAAAAAATAAAATAAAATTTAACCTGTTTATTATCAATAAAAAAACACAATTTTTACATGATACCCTTAGCATAATCTCAATTTATAGAGATTTTTTGCCAATCGTCAGTATTAATATTTTCATGCTTTACATAATATGTTTTCTTCATTAAATTATATTTTTAACAAATTGACTATAAACTATAACTGCTCAAACAGAGCTTTTTTAACAATCATTTTAAGCTTATGGGGTTTCTCCCCTAGGTTGTCTACTACATTTCTAGGAAAACTATTCAGGATATTAGGAACTGGACCAGACTCTCTGTCCATAGAAGTTGTTACTATTCGGTATAGTGAAGTGCTTCGAATCTTTTAGTGCTCTAAGGTTATTTGATCTATTATACCTGTTTAGTTTTCCTAGACTATGTTTGTACTCCAGTATCACTGCCAGTTTGACTTTATCATATACATTCATTATTTTACAATGTTGAAAGAGGCGATCATAGTTATGTTTATACTTGTATTTGATTTTTAGTGGTACAATGGTTTTAAGGATTCTTAGCTGTATACTGTATATTCGTTGGAGGTGAGTTTTGTAGGTTCTCTCATAGCTAGATATACCATAGTTTATTAATGAGTCAGCCATGGCCATGTATATAAGTCGAAGAAGAGTACTAATCACTCCATGTCCGCAATGTGGGACCTTTTTCCCTGGATCTGGACTGACTCATATTTTTTGAAATAATCTAGCGACAAATGAACATTGCCGCTTGTACGAGACACGTCATAAAAATATATACATACTTAAGATAAGTGCCGCGGCTATTACGATATTAATGGCAATACATTTAATAGCTCGTAAAACAGCACGCCAATGGTTTCTGAAGTGTGGAGTGATAATAATAGAGTCTGTGAGGCACGGGTACTTTATAATCACGTAAACAATATCACAAACAACCTAGTACCGATTAAAAGGTATATATACGTTCTTAAAGGGTAGGCAACTTGCATGTGAATCTGGGTGCATCTGAATGTGAATGGATTCATTCACAATTTGTCCAGGAAATTTTCAATCCAATGAAGCAATGGACATCGTCTGTCAAACTTTAAAATCTGATGATTTTGCAGTACATTGGTCAAATAACTGTAACTTTGAACTGTATTTTTTTTACAAATCTATTTATTTTCAAAAGTTGTGCATAGTTAAATTGTAGTTCAGTTTTATCAGCGAAATCGATCCTTACATTTAAAGCCCCGCTGCACGCTACACGCTGTATAATAATATTAATAATACTGATATCGATCCTTAACTCGTCAAAAATCGATGTTTTAGTGCGTTAGAGCCCCTTAATCATTGATCATCGGTGGAATTTATGTTTTTGCAATATGACGAGTGTTAAAATGTTGTGGCTTATTAACACTTTCCGTACCACACTTCGCTACGCGCTACGCTCGTAGCCGATCTTAGCGTTTTCCTCGTATGTAGCGGAAAGCGCCTACGAATAGATAGCCCGCTTAGCGGGTTCCTGGTCGTGAAAGTGTTAAAACGTACGCGTACGTATATAACGATATCCCACTCGCACACAGGAACCGCTATAGCTGTTTGGTGTCACAAAATACGTACCTACCTAGATATTTTTACAACTGAGTGTATCTTTGTTAATAATACAATTCATACCTGTGCTAACTCGGGGCACGTTCTAGGGATTTGATATCGATAAAAAATGATGTCGATATATATTAATTCACCCCCCATGAAAAGAATGCAAAAACCACGGCCCCGAGTGTCCGGCGACCCCCGGTGCCCTGGTTATGGTAGCGGCCAGGGTACTAGCGGGGTCAGGGGTGCTAAGAATCTCCGGCAAAGATCCAGCTACCACCACCGACAACTTCTGGCCCTGGCAACATATACCACGCGTACACTGCGGACCGACGAAAAGATAGTGGAACTGGAGGAAGGATTGAGCAAGTTGCGTTGGGATGTCATAGGGTTATCTGAAGTCCGAAGAGAGGGGGAGGAAACGATAATCCTAAAGTCCGGCAACTTGCTTTATTTCCGGGAGGGCGACCAACAGTCCCAGGGCGGTGTCGGGTTCATCGTCCATAAGTCCCTCGTGAAAAACGTGGTGAAGATTGAGAGTGTGTCGACTAGGATGGCGTACCTTATACTCAGAGTATCCAAGAGGTACTCGTTGAAGGTCATACAGGTGTATGCGCCGACTTCGGCACACTCCGATGACGAGGTGGAGGCTATGTATGAGGATATATCGAAGGCCATGCATAGCTCCAAAACCTACTTCACCGTTGTTATGGGGGACTTCAACGCGAAACTGGGCAAGAGAGATGGTGAAAAGCTGAGAGTGGGGAATTGGAAGTCCAATTTGGATTTGGAAGTCGGAACCACCGGGGCCAACTACTGGCTGGCTTCTTGGAGAAGGAGGGACCCTACATGATGAACTCCTTCTTCAAGAAACGTGAGCAAAGGAAGTGGACCTGGATGAGTCCCGACGGTGCAACTAAAAACGAGATTGACTTCATCATGTCGACGAAGAAGCATATATTCAATGATGTCTCCGTGATCAATACGGTTAAAACCGGAAGTGATCACCGTCTGGTGAGAGGCACATTGAATATAAATGTGTTAAGCTAGAGCGCTCTCGACTGATGAAGTCTACGCTCCGTCCAGCAGCACTTCAAATCCAAAACCCTGAGAGCTTCCAGCTGGAACTCCAAAACCGTTTCGATTGTCTAGGCGGCGATGTGGACGAATTCAACGACGGGTTTGTGGAAGCTGTCCATAGTACTGGGTCTAAGTTTTTTAAGGCCCAGCAGAGCAACAGAACCAAAAGGCTCTCTGGTTCCACTCAGAAACTCATCGAGGAAAGGAGAGAAATGGTTCTGCAATCCTCAGCAGATGCGTCATTATGCCGGCAGCTCAATAAACGGAAATGGTTCTGCAATCCTCAGCAGATGCGTCATTATGCCGGCAGCTCAATAAACGGATCTCTAAGTCCCTTACCCGTGATTTGCGCCAATTCAATACAAATCGTATTGAAGAGGCCATTGAGCAGAATAAGGGCTCTAAAGTTTTCGCAAGAGATTTGTCTATTGGGCAGAGCCAGCTCGCCAAATTAAAAACTGAGGATGGTAGAATCGTTTCATCCAGACCCGTGCTTTTGGGGGAGATAAAGGACTTTTATGGACAGCTATACACATCAACTAGCAGACCTGAAGTTTATCTGGCGGAAGACCCTAGAGCTAGACTGACCCGACATTATACCGAAGACATCCCGGACATCAGCCTGTACGATATTAGAATGGCTCTTAAACAGCTCAAAAACAATAAGGCACCTGGTGAAGACGGAATTACAGCCGAACTTCTGAAGGCGGGTGGTAAACCGGTCCTTATGGCCCTTCAGAAGTTGTTCGACTCCGTTTTACTAGAAGGGAGAACGCCTAAGGCATGGAACAGAGGTGTGGTGGTATTGTTCTTCAAAAAGGGTGATATGATAACGCGTTACTGAAGAACTACCGACCCATTTCACTTCTGAGCCATGTCTATAAGCTGTTTTCAAGAGTCATTACGAACCGTCTCGCACGCAGGCTAGATTACTTCCAGCCTCCCGAACTAGCCGGTTTCCGAAGAGGCTTTAGTACCGTAGACCACATCCACACGCTCCGTCAGGTTATACAGAAGACTGAGGAGTATAACCTGCCCCTCTGCTTAGCGTTCGTGGACTACGAGAATGCCTTCGACTCTCCAGAGGTGCCAAGTGGACTATCGCTATATCGAAGTGCTGAAGTGTTTGTACGAAAACGCCACTATGTCAGTCCGACTCCAGGACCAGAGCTCGAAGCCTATTCCGTTCCAGCGGGGAGTCAGGCAAGGAGCTGTTATTTCTCCTAAACTGTTTACCGCTGCACTGGAGGATGTTATCAAGACTCTGGACTGGAGAAGGCTAGGCATCAACATAAACGGCGAGTAGATCACTCACCTTCGGTTTGCTGACGACATACTAGTCTTGGCTGAGACCATGGAGGATTTGAGTACGATGCTCGATGACCTCAGTAAAGCCTCCGAGCGAGTTGGTCTAAAGATGAACATGGATAAGACGAAGATCATGTCAAATACCCATGTAGCACCAACTCCCGTTACAATCGGAGACTTTACACTCGAAGTTGTGGACGATTATGTATACTTAGGACATTCTGTCCAGTTAGGTAGATCCAACTTCGAGAAAGAGGTCAATCGACGAATCCGACTCGGTTGGACAGTGTTCGGGAAGCTACGGCACATCTTTTTGTCCAATATTCCGCAGTGTCTCAAGACGAAAGTCTTTGACCAGTGTGTGTTGCCAGTGATGACATATGGTACTGAAACGTGGTCGCTTACAATGGGCCTCATAAGAAAGCTCAAAGTCACCCAAAGGGCAATGGAGAGGGCTATGGTTGGAGTCTCTCTGCGTGATCGCATCAGAAATGAGGCCATCCGCAGCAGAACCAAAGTAACCGATATAGCCCTCCGAATCGCTAAACTAAAGTGGCAGTGGGCGGGGCACATTGCTCGTAGAACCGATGGCCGTTGGGGCGGAAAGGTTCTCGAGTGGCGACCACGAACCGGAAGGCGCAGCGTGGGTAGACCCCCCGCGAGGTGGACTGATGACCTGGTGAAGGTCGCGGGAGTCCGCTGGATGCGGGTGGCGCAGGACCGGTCATTGTGGCACTCTTTGGAGGAGGCCTATGTCCAGCAGTGGACGTCTTTCGGCTGATATGATGATGATGATGATGATATATTAATACATGTGCTCATTACTAACTATAAAAAAGTTTGATATGATCGATATCATGTCTGATATTGAGTCTCTCAAAGATAAAATTATGCGGATGTCATTTCAATCAAAATGAGACAATTTTCTGTCAGTGCCATTCATAATATGCTGGAGTAAGAATAATACATAGGTAATATTCCGCTACGATTGTTACCAAGAAAACAAATAATATTTATTTATTTTGACTAATATTTAGATGTAATCGATATGTTTTTTTATCGATAAAATATTTTGCTACATCACTTTAGTATTGGTGCCCCGAGTTAGCACACGCATGTACATGAATATTATAGGAACTTGGCTACGTGAACATACTATCATTACTATCGTCTTGTATTGACCTAGTTGCTTAAAATTGTATGCTATTATGCAAAGATTCCATAGTATGCTTTTCATAATGACATAGTATGCTCCATAAATGCTCAGTACTCATCAGAAATTCAAATTATTGGGTACTTGTTTCATGATTTATTTACCAATTTAATATATATGAGTCTTTAATTATATTATTCAAAACGTTTTGCCATTCTTTTTTTAAATATACTGTGTAAACTTTCATTCATTTCAGGTCTCCATTAAAATGATTGATAAAGGAGCAAATAAAGGAAACGGAAAATGAATAAAAACACTCCATTGAATAATCTCGTTGTCCCAAATTATCATTTAGGTCATCGGTCCACGGAATATTGGTTTGCTTTCAAAATATCATAAATATTCGAGGGCAACCTGAATCCACGAAAAACGACGGAATCGGAAATAGACGCGATTTACTTCATCTCTTTCGGCTTATTTACTGTATTTATTTTTGGTTTGGACCCGGGGTATGTCCTTAAACTACGTCCGGACCTGGGTATGTCCTTAAACTACGCCAAAAAGAGAGGTATGGGCACTGCGAATGGCATCTCGCTAAGTGTGGTAGGGCACGTTCAGCGAATATCATCGCTCAAATCTGGAGCAGAGCCCGACTGGGGAAGTACCTCCACCTTACAGAAAACCACAGCCAAATAGCGCTAGACCCTACTCATAGTGTTGTGTTCCTGCTGGTGAGTAAGGTTGCCAAAGAGCTCAAAGAGGACCCAGTGTGTTGACGATGAGGGACCTTCTTGTTCCTTTAGTCGTCAACACAGTGAATCCTCCTTTTTGTAAAGGGTCGGCAACGCGCATGTGACGCCTTTGGAGTTGCAGGCGTCCATAGGTTACGGTAGCTGCTTACCATCAGGCGGGCCGTATGCTTGTTTGCCACCGTCGTGGTATAAAAAAAAAAAAAAAATATCGTATGGCTACATGTCACTGGATATACATAGGCATTTCTTATCTGGGGTAGTATTAGTGGGAAAGCAGATGATGAAGAAAAACCAGTGAGTGTTGCGAGGTCTAGATGGGACAGTGCAGCTGCCAAGTTTGTTACTCTTTTAGCACCTAGAGATAGATTGTACCTAATAGATAAAAAAGCATATAAAAGAGAATGTCAATTTGCGATTTAGTAATTCGATTTTCATTGTCAGTTCCCTAGAGTGTCAAATTTGTATAAAACAATGTCTCCTACGCACCGATCAAATAATACTATAAGGATACACAATCAGCCTAAAAAAATGGCCCCACAATTAGTGCCGCAAGAACGATTCGTGCAGCACTTTCTCTGACAGTATTATTATGGTATAAGTCTGGCCGGTTACAAATTTTCACGAGCCATATTTTCAGTAAATCTTGTTTGAATCTGTACCGGATATTCCCGGTTCTCGTCATACAAAATCAGAACGATTATTCCATAGTTCGAATCCCGGTAAGGGCATTTAAACGTGTGTCTAACACGATCTGTTACTGTTATAGACGTTTCTTTGTATATAATGTATATTTATTTATTACAGTTGTACAGTCAACCAATTTGATTCCTAGGCCACTCTAGAACCTTGTCACAATAGCTAGTCTGGTAGCGAATAGGTTACGTTTATATACGTATCCACGGGCAACTGTCATTGCGACAAGGTTCTACAGTGGCCTAGGAATCAAATTAATTGACCGTAATACATATCTAACTATTGGATAGCGCATATAATAAGATAATCGGCTTGCAGTTGTATAGGTGCCTATACAACTGCTTTGTTCGAACTAGAACACTGATTTCCATCCCATGTGTTATGCATCGCGCTTCTGAACCGGGCCTAATATCAGCTTATTATATGTCTATTTCTGTATACCATTGTTGAAATAGAATTGTTTTGAATAAAAAGGGACTTAGTGACGTACTTAAATGTATCCATTGAGCATTTGAGCAATGTCTGACTTCGATGCATCTATGGATAAGGTCGATTATTAGGGTTCCGTACCAAAAGGGTAAAAATATATATTACTAAGACTCTGCTGTCCATCTGTCTGTCTGTCACCAGATCTCATAAACCGTGATAGTTAGACAGTTAAAATTTTCACATATGATGTATTTCTGTTGCCGCTATTACAACAAATTGAACAAATACTAAAAAAACAGAATAAAATAAATATTTAAGGGCGTTCCTATACAAAAGACATAATTTTTTGCCGTTTTTATAGATAACGGTACGAGTCCGACTCGTACTTGGCCGGGTTTTTTATCAGTTGCTCTAAATATCGCTGCTTCTTTGTTTAGGTGCCTTTATTTGTAATCATTAAATATTTATTTAGAAGTGTACGTTGTTATAATATACATCGTAATTGCATAAGTAAGATAGTACTTATTTAGTATCTTGTATTATACTGAAATGTATTAGTAGTCGCTATCTGAAAAACCTTTTTAGGAAATTAAATTCTTTAGTATCGAAGTTCAGTTATCTGTATGTAGGTATTGATTATCTACGAAGGTACTTATCAAAGTATTTTTCATTCTGTAGGTACAATACAGCTACCTACTTATATATTATCAGACAGAAACAATAATATACATTTATGATGAAAAAATTAAAGAAATTATGTCTTTTAGCTATTTTCGGTTTAATAAAATAGGATTTATATAGGTATTTATTGCGCATTTAGAAACATAAACAAAATTTTAACTGCCCAGTAAAAATGACGTAAGTAAAGTTTTTACATTACGCACATATTAAAGGTGCGACCAGACCGCTGCTTAAAATACGGCGACGTTACGGAATCGCAGTGACGCATCGTATCCGCACCGTTTTAATCGCATGCCCCCCACACCGCTGCTCAAAATACGCTAACGGTACGGAATCGCAATGACGTGCCGTAAACGTCACGATTCAACCGCATGCTCTCCACACCGCTGCTCAAAATACGCTGACGCAACGTGTACGCCGTGACGTGCCTCATACGAAATATTTTTGACGCGAACCTTCCAAACCGTATTTTGAGCAGCGGTGTGGAGGGCATGCAATAAAAACGGTACGGATACGATGCGTCACTGCGATTCCGTAACGTCGCCGTATTTTAAGCAGCGGTGTAGAGGGCATGCGATAAAAACGTATCCGTACCGATACGATGCGTCACTGCGATTCCGTAACGTCGCCGTATTTTAAGCAGCGGTGTGGTCGCACCTTAAAAGGTTTCGCGTCATACCAAGGTAAATTCTGCTGTTATTTACAAATTAAAAAATACGAATAAAAACAAAGTAAATATAAGATAAGATTAGTAGAATTAAAATGATACACAATAGTTTATGTGGCTTTCACACTGCTGCGGTTTCCGCATGCGACGCCGGTGCGCGAGCGAGATAGCGCTCTGCAGTGTATAGCGCTGTCACGCTTGCACACCGACCCCGCATCCAGTTGCGGCGTCAGTATGATAATCGCCTTAGCTTAGCACCCCAACATACGAATTATGTATGCAATTCCACTATTAAATAGAGAAAGAAAGAAAGAAGAAAGAAAGAAAAGACACTTATTAGCACAAAACAAGGACAGAAAAACTTTAAACTAACTAATGGTAATTACTAATTACTATCTAAAGCTGTCGTTTGCGCTAAATGGACCAACTGAATTCTACAACTCAACTTGCCCAATTTAAATGTATTTCCCAACTAGTTACACATAATATATCCTAGAAACATAACTAACCTTCGACGTATCAGACTCACAGATGTGCCGCTTCCACAAGAAACTTGCACAAAACACTTGCTATTTGGTGGAAAATTCAAAATGGCGGCGAGCGAGGATTTATGCTCGGCAGCCTTTTAAATTACTGGCTATTAATGTGGTTTTTAGTACGAAAGAGGTTATGAAAATTCTCTATCATATTAATTTAGCATGACATTATTACGTTGCCAATTCTGGTACACAATTCCTCAGTATATTTTTAATGTCTTACAGCTTTGGTGTTACCTTAAATGCAGCCTTTAAATTCGCTTTAATATCTAGAAATGGCTTCTAAAATAGATATTAAACGGGGCTACATAATATTATATGCTGAATATATTACGCTATCTTTTAACTTACTCGCAGGATAAATATGTAAAGCTCGATATATATCTAGCAGAGTTGAGCAAAAATTATCTATTTACGAATAACGGGGAGATAACTAAATCATATTTTATTTGAAATAACTAAATAATCCGTCATTTGTTATTTTAAATTTAAAGATCAGTTTCATTTTTATCAGTTAGGATTTTAAATAAAAGATGAATGTCAGTAATATAGTCATGTAGAACTAGAAGTGGTCGGACATGATGAAATGAAAATAACCTACAACAAAAGTAATGAATGTTTTGTAAATACGAAATATAAATATATGGGACATTTTTCTTCAGTAGTAGCTATTCAACACACTTATGGAAAGAAGCATACAATGTTGACTGATCGTGTCGACACTGAGATGTAATTGGTATACACCCTATTTTGGCCTGTGATTATTTTATTGCACCTAGAAAAAAGAAGAAAAAATTAAGCATCATAAAATGTCAATTAGATGAAACAACCTGCAAAACTTAGCACTTTATCTGCCAGTTAAGCTGATTTGAACATTGTGAAACGCCAACGATGACTTTATTCTTCAGATAAGTGGCAAGTAGCTTTTCAGGACTTTACTTGGACATCGTGAAACAGGCCCTAAGCGTGCGTCGATAACAAACGAGGCCAGTTATCTTCATCTAGATAATTTATCTAAATAAAAAAATAATAGCTTAATTGGTAAAGCGATCGAGCCCCGGTAAGGCGTATCGATGCGAGGTTCAGATCCTGCTGGGTTGATTATTTTTTCAATGTTTTCAATGTTTTAGACGGAGAGCTGGCCACGTCAGATATGACACAATAATGAGAGCAACGAAACCCATGTAGTTAGTTTGCTATACTATGATTATTTCTAGATCCGGACATCTGGCAGCTGTAAAGTGGTGGAGGTCAAAGAATGCAAATAACTTGAAGAAAACAAATCCTAGAGTTCTGGGTTTAATGAAATATTATGGGAAATTATGTAATTAATTAGGTTATATCATATCCAGAAGGTTCTGTTGGGGGAAAGTAGTGCCAAATTATGTAAAATGCAATTTTTAGTTAGTCGCCTACTGTTTTTGTTTCCGCAATAATAGACAATGGTTTTTAATCTTATGTTAAAATATAGGCCCTGTCCTCTATAAATTACACAACTTTGTAATTTTTTACCTATTTTGGTATTACTTTTTTCCAACTTAAAAACTTTGTTGGAGTGTCACTCTGACATCCACCCATTAAAAGCTGCCAGATGCCCGGATCTAGCAATAAGGACGGTAAAGCAGTCTAACTAGACAGATTTCATTGCTCTCATTATTGTGTCACATCTGACGTGGCCAGCTCTTAGACCATTTGTATTTGATTGAATAACATACTATTGTATGAGCGGAATGACCCACTTTAAAAACGTGTAAAATAATTATAAATAAAAAAGTTGTCAACGCACTATTTGTGATAAATCACTTCGAATATTTTTTTTTTGAAATAATTATCTAGATAAGAAATTATCTAAATAACGCCCAACTCTGATATCTAAGCACACAAATCCGATTCAAACTGTTAGGACTGGTACATATGGACTTCACTGGAAATAGAGGTTATTTTTGACACGCACAAGTCACCACCATCCTATTTAAATGTCTGACATAATATATCTCCACGAATGAATTTAATAGGAAATCCTTCCCTATGTGGTATGCTTAATATAACAGTGTCAGAAAAGATATTGTTTTCCTAAGAATCTGTTTTCATATAAGACTTTACCCTTCTAAGAGGCACTACACAACCCTCCTTTCCGTTATATCCAAGATAACGTATTCATCATGGATAGTTAAAGCTAAATTCAACATTATTTTATGGTAGGTTGTGACATTTTAGCTTACCAATGCAGTGAAAAAAGGCGTGAGCATATGACCTGCCTAATGTTAAGGAGATATTGACCGTAGCCTACACTCCAGAGGTGTCATGCGCGTTGCAGACCGTTTAGAAATCTTTACGTGTACACTCCTTTTTTAAAGCACCCCATCATCTCAATTCTATTTAAGTGTAGTGTAGCTACAGCAGAATTGGAGATAGCCAAGCATATCTAGATCTATAGCATGAGCTAGTTTACTCCTTTATTGTAAAAAGCTTGAAAGCTAAGGTTAGCTTTAGAAGTAGATACTTCTGCTGCTAACTGTACTTATCTGTGGCACTTAAAGACTGAAAATGAAGTCGTAATCGCCTTAAAGCCAGTTCATCCTTATCAATGTCTTACCCTTTTCAAATGTTAGAAAAAACGGTTAGCCGTATTAATACAATCACATTAAAACAAGTCGAATGGAGCCCCTTGTTTATGCTGAGTCGGTCCCTGGATTCGACTCATCCGTTTTTGACAGGTATGAGTTATATAGCTTTACATTAGATGTGTATTGTCCTAAACCGGGGCGACCTAAATTCCGGGACGGATATAGAGTGATATATTGTATCTACTATTTACCGGTCTAAGTAAATAGACCGGTAAATATTTGAAAACGAAAATCGCTGGTAAAGAGATAAGTGGGATAATGCACACGAATTGCATTTGATAAGATAGTTTGAAGTCTTTTAATGGTAAAAAACTACTTTTGGTTCATATATATTATTACTTATACTTACCCAAAAACTCCTTTGTCACAGGGCTTGCTTAGTGAAGACGTTGTTTCGTGCAAACTTGTCGCTTGATTTTTTAAATATAATTTTCTATACCCTCTTATGTTTTATATTATCTGATTAAAGCGTAAACTCAAGTTTATTTTAACATTTTAATTTTTATAAAATATTCGAATATGATTGGCAGTATAAGTAGGGCTCTATACTAAAAAAAACCGGCCAAGTGCGAGTCGGACTCGCGCGCCGAGGGTTCCGTACAAACCTATAACAAGCAAAAGTTGCAGTCCTATAGCCCTGAGTATTTGACATGAATTTCAATTGAATACCTCCTCGTGTTTACGAGAAAAAAGGAAGTAAGTTTAAAAAAAAAAAAAATGTATGATTTTACAAAAATGTCTACTTTTTGTAATTGTTCCATTGTCTATGCTATATGACGTTGCTTCGTGCCAAATTTCAAGTTTCTGAGTTCATGGGAAGTACCCCGTAGGTTTTGCGAGAGCCGAAAAACTCTAAAATTTGCAGCATTTAAACGACTGTATCTTTTGATTGCGTTCGCTTTTAAGTATGATTTCTTCACAGCTCCAAGGGACAATAGACTTGAGTATTTGATATAAATTTCAGCTTGATACCTCCACGCGTTCCTGAGAAAAATGGTCTTGACAGACAGACAGACAGACGGACAGAAGACAGCCAGACAGACAAACAGACGGACAACACAGTGATCCTATAAGGGTTCCGTTTTTTCTTTTCGAGCACAGATAAGGTCTCTGTGCTTTCGAGGTACGGAACCGTAAAAATTGTAAAGGGAAGCTAATTCATAATAAATTCATGATATTTAATGCTAACCTAAATATGTAATTTATTTAATTTACTTTATTTCCTCGCACATTTGGAGAAATAGTAGATTGTACACCAAGGGGATAAAGCACTGTTTTATGTCACGGGCGCAATATTGAATCCTGAACGTAACGAAGGACTCCAGATTTTACTCCCGAGCGCAGCGAGGGGGTTATGAGTTAATTCCCGAGCGAAGCGAGACGAAGGAAGAATGAGTCCTGAGTACAGTGAGGGGTTCAAGCGCACCCGTGTCAAAAACAGCTTTATCCCCGAGGAGTATACTCTACTTTTCTCACCTCTTGCGAGACAATAAAATAGCTAAGGCTACTAGAAACGGATTTTTATTAAAGTAAATCTAAAGTAAAAACCGGCCAAGTGCGTCTCGGACCACACATAGGAGGGTTCCGTACCTTCAATGGAATAAGAACCAAACTAATACCAAAAGGTCGTATCTGGTGCCTATGGTTTTTTTGGAGATAACTCAAAAATGGCTGAACCGATAATATTCAAAACAATTTGCGTAGAAAGTATATGACAAGACGTATCTCCTCAATTTTGTTTGACTTACGGTTCAAAAGTTACAGGGCACAATTTTTCTGACTTTCGAAGCGATTACTTCAGAAAATATTCACTTAATCACAAAATGGTCAAAGAAACCTCAATGTTATTTTTAAAGACCTATCATTGATGTGTCACATGTTGATATTTAGTCCAAAAAAAATAGTTACATGTATGGAGCGCCCCCCCCCCCCTAATTTTTTTTTCAAATCTACATAACTAAGTAGCGGCATACAAAATACACCTTATGTGTAAATTTTATTCAGATACGTCGTATAGTTTCCGAGTGAATTGGCTGTGACATACGGATGGACAGACATACAGACAGACATGTCGAATCCATAAGGGTTCCGTTTTTTGCCATTTGGTTACGGAACCCTAAAAATTGATTCTTGATACATTAGTCCATTTTATTCGAATTTTATCTTATTTTTTAATAGAACCTGCAGTTTTACTCCGTATACTGCAGCGTCTTATGACACTCGCGGCATTTGTTTTAGGTATTTAAAAAAGGTGGCCAGCACGATTTTCCGAATAAATTCGATTTTCAAATCAGTTCGACGCGGCGGCGCGGGCCCCGGCTGGCGTCGCGGGCCCCGGCTGGCGTCGCGGGGTTGTGCACCGTGCGGACTTTACCAAATTAGACTTTAAGCACATAACAATAAGAACTATGGGAAGTGAAATCACATTATTAACCAGCGGGTTATAATGAGATTTGGTACAAAATTATAACCCGGCTAAAGCCAAGGGCTATAATGATTTGCTTTCGGTGAGGTTTGCATGATATATAATTTGGCATTGTCGAGCAGGTGGTGTGAAAAGCATTATATATGCCTCGGCGGGAATAGAAATTCGTGGGCTCGTCTTATATTTTCGTCTTATAAAAATCGTTCGTCTACGAATTTATCTTTCCCGTCCTCTGCAATAATGTACACTTTACACTTATGCACTTTTCCCCGTTGTCGGTGAAAAACTGTAAACATATTTTTCACCTCAGCAGCTCGAACAAGGGTTCTTTGGTGCTCAATAACAGTGAGCAAAATTAAATTTTGCTGCGAGCGTGAGACAAAATGACCTTGAGATGTCCTCAGTAAAAAGACAGAGAAAGTAATATTTTCAATCTTCATATTCTCGCTTTCCTTTTTTATTTGAATATCAGACCCCCGATGCACACCAAAATAGCTTGGAAACCTAATCACAAGATTTATCGCAGGCACTAGTTTTTAGTGAATGTGCTATTTGTAATAAGTGGCGAAATTGGATCGAAAGTCAGTAAAAGAGGCAAGAATTGAGTGGGCGTCAGTGAAAGTAGAGCGGAAGACAAGCGGAACTGGGTGGAAGTGGAGCGGAACTAACGGAAATGGAGCGGAACTGGCGGATTTAGAGCGGAATTAGCGGAATTGGAGTGGAAATCACTAAATGTGGCGAAAAGACTAGACTAGAATAGACTGGAAGTCCAGAAGTGTAGCGGAACTGGGTGGAAGTTGAGCGGAATGGCGGAATAGAAGCGGAACTTGAGTGGAACTCATTAAAAGTGGCGGGAATTGAGTGAAAGTTATTGGAAGTAAAGCAGTGTACTAGGTGGCGATGGAGCGGAACTGGCGGAACTTGAGCGGAACTCATTAAAAGTTGCGGGAATTGAGTGGTGGAAGTTATTGGGAGTAAAGCGGTACTAGGTGGAGGTGGAATGGAACTGGCGGAACTCGAGCGGAACTTAAGCGGAACTCATTCAAAGTGGCGGGGATTGTGTAGAAGTCAGTGGAAGGGGAGCGGAGCTGGGTGAATGCGGAACGGAACTGGCGGAATTGAAGCTGAACTTGAGCGGAAGTCATTAAAAGTGGCGGGAATTGAGTGGAAGTCATTGAAAGTAAAGCGGTGAACTAGGTGAAGGTGTAGCGCAACTGGCGGAACTTAAGCGGAACTTGAGCGGAACTCATTAAAAGAGGCGGGGATTGTGTGGAAATTAGTGGAAGTGGAAGTGGAGCGGAGGTGGGTGGAGGTGGAGCGGAACTGGCGGAACTCGAGCGGAACTTGAGCGGAACTCATGAAAGTGGCGGGGATTGTGTGGAAGTTAGTGTAAGTGGAGCGGAGCTGGGTGGAGATGGAATGGAACTGGCGGAACTGAAGCGGAACTTGAGCGGAACTCATTAAAAGTGGCGGGGATTGTGTGGAAGTTAGTGGAAGTGAAGCGGAGCTGGGTGGAGGTGGAGCGGAACTGGCGGAACTCGAGCGGAACTCATTCAAAGTTGCGGGGATTGTGTGGAAGTCAGTAGAAGGGGAGAGGAGCTGGGTAAAAGTGGAACGGTATTGGCGGAATTGAAGCGGAACTTGAGTGGAATTTAAAGTGGCGAGAATTGAGTGGAAGTCATTGGAAGTAAAGCGGTACTAGGTGGAGGTGGAGCGGTACTGGCGGAATTGGAGCGAAAGTGATTGGAAGTGTGGTAGGAGTGGCGTAAAATGAAGTGGGATTGATCGAGATGTGAGAATGAAGATGAAAGATGAAGAGTGGAAGTCAGTGGGAGTGAAAAATTATTTAAATTTTCTGCTATGTTCTCACTGCTGAGGTGAAAAGTTGTATGAGCAACATGAGACCAAAGTTATTTGCACCTCGTGCCTTTGAGTCACTCATAGTTCTATTCCCTCTTAGATCGGGCAACATCAACTTCCTTACAGTCGTCAAACTGTAAGCATTCAACCAAAACGAACCAAACAAAACAACAATTTGTCGCAACCCTACAGGTTGAGGACACCAAATTGTCTCAACCTTGATGTTGACAACAAAACAACAAACCAAACCAGCAAAAACCATTCCTCCAAAATCCAACATCAGCCAGTTGAATTGTAAACATAACGCTGTTCCAATTCTCCCGACTACAAAATAAACAGACGAACCAAAAAAAACCAACACGGCCCTTTGAGTTGATGGGACCCACTTTTCCCCGCTCTACTCTCCGGTTAACCATACCAAAAACCAACTAAACCTCAACCGTGACCGGCTGATCAAAACCCGTGTCACACGCCTAACCCGGCGGAGACACAATGAGCCATACCAACAACTTCATAATACCACTTATGAAGTTTAGTGTTGGATCATCAGCACCAAAACCAACGTGGTATCAAAACCACCACCATAAAACCTCAACCATCTCAGCCGAGTTCAAAAAAAAGGTCTTACCACCCTACTCGGCTGAGACACCGTGTGCCGTTCCAGCGCCTTCTAGAAGAAATCAAATACACCGGAGCAGCACAAAACAAAAAGGTACCAAAATGTACCAGTTGATATGGACGGTAGGCAAGAACCCAAAAAAATACGGTTCCCAAAATGATTCCCGCTGGGTGTGGACCCCGGACCCATACCATATCAACAAAAAGCGTAAAACACGCAAAATTGCACCAAACGGCGCTCGGGTGTGGTTAGTACCCGTTTACGTTTAACGTAACACAACTGACAATATTAAGGATCGCTCTGACTTGAAACCGAGCAAGATTGTGTCGCCCCTATCATACCTCACGCATATCAAATACCTATCATTCATCCACAAGCAAACAAAGTAGTGAGTCCAGTCATTGCTGTTCACCACGTTCCGTGCACAGTCGTGATTAAATATTTGAACCACCATAATATTTAACACTCCCAACGAACAACCAGAGATCGAAAATATCCCTAAAACGTCACGAGCCTAGCTCAAAACTCCCGCCAAAATAAAACTCGGAAACTCAAAAGCACCTTACATTAAACTAACTGAGAAAAAACAAGCCTGTATTAAATTAAAATGTTTAGGTTTGGGTGCTATAAAACATCGTAACAAAAATATTAAAAAAATTAAACAATCCAACATTGGTCAAAAGTTCAAATCACAAGTCAATATAACTTGTAAAAGAAAACGGACGTTTATTTTAACGCTTGTTTTGTTAAAATAAAGCAAAGTTTCCGAACGAAAATAATTAGTACGTTTTGAAACGCACCTTTGGGTCTGTGGTTTAAAAAAAACTAAATGTCAATTGAAAATTATTCATCGATTGTTGAAGACAATCATTAGTCATTACATACAACGCCAAGGCCCTAGCTGGGCAAATGCCCGTGCTTCCACCAAAAACAGCAACCTAAAATGAAAAATGTGGTGGAATCCCAAAATAATTAAGACTGACACTGCAAAATGACCTAACAACACGACACTATGCAAACTCGAAACTACGCATAAAACAGGTAATTTACTATCTAATTAGACTAGAAGTCAATGCTTTGATGCTCCTTATCTCCTTTACGCTAAAAATTGAACGCTTATATATTACATTATTGAACTTCAAACGAAAATATGTTCAAATTCAACATAGCATATCACACTATTTTGAAATCACAAATTTTCCTTGAAATGTTTCTGATTACTACAAAACAATGCACAACTGGATCAACTACCTAAACAAAAAACTATAACAACCAGCACTAGCTATTACTGTACCCTGGCAAAACAAAAATATCAAAAACTGAAATGGGACCGACAATGCTATGCTGACGCTCCGGACAGCTAGCATAATACAAGAAAGTATCCCTTCTGATACAAAATATCAATGTTTTTTCATATATATATATATATATATATAAATATCAATATCACAAGAGACCAAAGTTATTTGCAACTCGTGCCTTTGAGTCACTCACTACGCTCAAGATTCTAACCTAGAATCACTCGCTACGTTCGTGATTCTATTATAAAGTCTTTCGCTTGCTCGGGACTCAAAATTAACACTCGAAGCAAAAACTAACTTTGCTCTCTTGTTGCACAAATATCTATTTTACTTCGACTGTACAATTGGCATTGTTATATTTCTTTCAGTAAGCACACTAAATACATAGTACTTTGTCTATCTTATAGTTTGCTCTCATTATTCTCAAAGGTTAACTGAAAGAGATCCCTTGCAGGGAAAAGTGAGCCTCTATACGTTGTATGTTCTTCTATTATCTATCATTACTTATCTTATGTACAGTAAAATGTTTACATACATTCAGAAATGCTCAGTTGATTTCCAAATCGAATATCATCATGCAAACAAAACAACAAGAGATTCCGCTTCGCTGACTGAACACACGAGATGCATAATATGGTTTCAGCATTTGCATTCGTTTGTTTGCGAACTTTGACTGTTATGAACTTCGGCAGATGAAGATATACAAGAATAAGTCAATAATAAGGTACTATGAGGGGAGTTTAACCTAATAATACACACCTTTAACCCAAAAATACCGGTTTTTTATGTTTCTCTTATTTCCCCATTTGATGTTTATTTTATTATATACTTGTATTACACTTTGTAACAACAATTAAACGTCAAAAAGGACCCAGCTCAAAGGGGGCCCAGTGTGTTGATGAGGGATCCTCTTGTTCCTTTAGCCGTCAACACAGTGAGTCCTCCTTTTTGTAAATGGTCGGCAACGCGCATGTGACACCTATGGAGTTTCAGGCGTCCATAGGCTACGGTAGCTGCTTCTTACCATCAGGTGGGCCGTATGCTTGTTTGCCACCGTCGTGGTATAAAAAAAACATTGATTGTAAGTACTTAATAATAATATACAAATGTTCATTACTTATAAGTATCTTTTTACGTATATTCATTCCAGGTGCTCTTCATTTTATATGGCATGGCGTGAACATGTAAATTTAATATGTACACCGTGGGCTGGAATAACCCGACAGATCTTAACGATTATTCATTCTTCTCTTACTTTTTTTTAATTGGTATTAAGTCTGAAACTAGGCGTATTCCAGAAAAGTTTATAGGACATTTTAGTATCTAAATATGATCAGGAATACACTGTTAAAATCTGTCTAGTTTTATGGGCCCACGGTGTATAACGGTATAAAGCCCAAATTCTCAACTTATTCAGTAAGTATGCGAACAAACAACAAAGAGGAATAAATGCCAACTTTATGAACATGTGGTTTATCTTTTTTAGAGGCGCTAGTAATTTTGCAACTATTTTCTTTTCATGGAAAACTACACATTACACATGTATTTAATAATCAGTTAAACATAGCTTTCATGCCAAAGGGCTTACAAGTGTGTTTAGATCTTAAGTTTTGTCTTCTAAACAATATCGGTAGCGCTCTTATACCACGACGTTGGCAAATAAGCATACGGCCCGCCTGGTGGTAAGCAGCTACCGTAGCCTATGGACGCCTGCAACAAAAAGGAGGATTCACTGTGTTGACGGCTAAAGGAACAAGAGGGACCCTCATCGTCAACACACTGGGTCCTCTTTGAACTCTTTGGCAACATTACTCACCAGCAGGAACACAACACTATGAGTAGGGTATGTATATTGTTAACTTCTTACTTGATAACCAACCATTGAATGATTCTTTAATATATCATTATATCTTAAATATATATAACTAGCTTTTGCCCGCGGCTTCGCTCGCGTTAAATTCGGGGTAACACGGTTCCCCTTTGCCCCCCGGAATGCTCCATACAAATTTCCAGCCCCCATTTTAGGGAAGTGGGGGGTTAGAAAGAGACAAAAAGTAGCCTATGTCACTCTCCATCCCTTCAACTCTTAAAAAATCATCACGTCAATTCGTCGCCCCGTTTTGCCGTGAAAGACGGACAAACAAACACACACATACACTTTCCCATTTATAATATTATGGTATGGTATGGAATATATCTTTTCAACACACCTGCTCGTAACGACGTTCTTATTCCACCGCTTTTATGCTCATAATCCTAGATATTAAACACGCGTGCATTTCACAATAATTATCCAACTAGTGGAATAATTTAATAATCCGATCAAGTTTGTACTCTAGTACCAAGTTGTACGTACGCAGACGAATCGTTGTAATTTAGTCGGGTATTACCTTTACTTTTTTTAACTCTTTATTAGTTTACATTCTAAAAAAGTAAAAAAAAAGTAAATATATTAAAAATATACACATTTACGATAGAATACAAATTATACAATCCTGATTGTGAATAAGAATCATTTCAACTTATTATATTACTCGTAATACACAATAAATTACGTTTTAAACACGAATTGACTGTTTTAATATTGGCTTTTTGGCATTATACGTCCGCGCCTTTGCCTCAAGCTACACGCACATCCAAAAAAGAAAATTGCGCGCCATTTATAAGTTAACCTCAAATCATTGTTTATTTGTTAGATTTTTCTCGTCGTGTTTTATTAATTTAAACAAATTATATTTTCAATGAATAAGAAGACAACTTTAGCGTTAATTTAACCTCTGGATATATTTCAAAATTGTGATACATACTAGTAAAATGTCATCATAAAAATCTAGTGAGCAATACGTAAGAAAAAAATACTATAATTTATTGCACAATAAATGTGAAGTCTTTAATTTTATGAAATGATTTGAAAAAGAGTTCCAGATACTCAATAACATCACAAAAAAGGTTAGTTAAATTTAATTATCTTAGGTTCGTATTTAAGTACCTCTATCCTGTAAACATTCTGACAATTAATGTATTTATCAAAAGTTATTTATTATACTATTCTGTTACTTCCTCGCAAGTGTGTTGATAAACGTCGTATGAAACGCGTGTGCTTGATCATTACATAAGCTCGGCTTCATTATGCGCACTCACGTGCGTTCGTGCGCACAATATCGCTTCGTATATAATGATCAACTTAGCACACTTGTATCATAATGTTCTATTATTCAATTAAACACTCCTAAGGACAATGGCAACGGGTCACATGGTACCCTTTCTATACAAAGCGACCAGCTCTCAGTGTCTGAGCACCTAATCTCACTAATCGTTCACAGGAAAAGTGGACTTCAGCTGCCCTGTCAAAACTAGATAAATGTCTAATTTACTTCTGCTCAATCTGCCGAATCCAACTATTATTTTAAGCACACAACTAAAACAACGGGTATTTAACATAAAACCTAGTGATAATATAACAGTCCTGCGTAGAACTATACCAGTTTATACACGTAATACTCGGATGTATTAAAACAGAAATGCATTAGACACAAGATTAACCGAGTTACGGAAGCTATTATAGATACCGCCTGCCTGTTGCAATCACCGCAAACATATTAACACCCGGCACATTCGTGGTCTCAAGTGCATGATAGGTATCATTAACATTATCACGTATAAGATTAAGAAGAATTATAGAAAACTAGCTTTTGCCCACAAATAAACTTCCACTCCCCTTTTCACTATCTTAAGGGATCCTTTCTGGGATAAAAACTGCCCTATGTCCTTTCCTGGGACTCAAACTATCTCCATACCAAATTTCATCTACGTTGGTTTTTAATTTAATATTTATAATATTAAGTATGGATATGGATGTGACCAAGCCCTCAGTGCCCAGGGCCGAAGTGCCTAGTTGGACTGAACCAGCATCTTCGGCACTCACGCCATTTTATACCCATAATGTTAGGGTGTCCCTAACATTATGGGTATAAAAAAAATTGAGTAGATCTTCCGAAGTAATGTGTTATCTTTTTAAATACTGGAAGCACCATAAAAACTGCACTTCTTTATCAAGATTTGCTTTGTTGGAAACTTCAAATCTTTGAACTTACAATACGATACCTCGCGATAGTCTTTCTCACAGAAAAGTTATTAGTAGGTGCTCGTAAAATATCAAATGATGTTTTCTAATTCCAGTTCTATTTTATCGAACAAAATTCTCCAGCAACAGGTATGTCTTTTACTAGTTATACTAAAGCTACCTTCCATGTCTGCCCCAATACGCATCAGTAAAATCTTTTCAAAAACCAACCGAATTTGGAATTAATGGCACAGGAATAACGTTAACAATGAAATGGTTCCTATGGCTGTTACGCCGTTATTCGTAGTAAAGTAGATCTTAAGACATACCTCGTAGGTAAATTGAATAGAACGGAATGCAAGCTTCATCGGTGAATACTTGGAGAATGTTGGAATTCATTCATTCGATACATGCAAGATTAAATTGGATTGCGACACGTATTGGTATCATAATAAAACAACTTAGCATTTATTCAGATTTACAGGTTTTCCATGAAGTTTAAATAAATAATAAGTACGAATTAAAACCATTTATACACCTTGTTTAAGTTGTTGTGTTTAAATTTTATTCTGGGCCGCATTCTAACTTTAAAACACGTATAGACACGATGCAACTTCAATACAACTCCAAATTGAAGTCTCCAATGCATTAACAACGCAATACAGCTATATTGCGCCGATGCAACTTCAATACAACTCCAATGCATTAACAACGCAATACAGCGGTATAAACATCTGAATCAGAAATATCAGAATTTGCTCGAGAAATATTCCAATGCAACTCCAATACAACTTCAATATTGGTTGAATGTCTGTTGTGTGTGGAGTTATGTTTGAGATAGGTTGTATTGTTAATGTATTTTTAAATTAGAATCCGGCACCGTGTACCATAAACGTTAGTTAGACATAGAGTATACACTTGTATAATATTATAAGGAACTTGCAGTCATTGTTTTCAAGTCAATACAATAAAATTAGAATTGGTAACACAGATTAGCACAACAAATAAGCAAGATATGAGCTAAACTCGAGCGCGTTTGACTACATGTCTTTTACGGCATAAAATAAATGTCTCTTGAAGCATTATCCGTGGGTATCAAAATGTGGGTATCATTCTATTTCATTTCACTCTGTCAATGTCCCATTTCACTTCTGCATGAATTATGACATATTAATTAGTCATCTGTATTCGTAATTTTACCAGCTCAAGGTTGCGAGCTATGGAACGAACTATGCTCGGAGTTTCTCTTAGGGATCGAATCCGAAACGAAGTAATACGTCAGAGAACGAAGTTTACCGACATATAAGTAGCTCAGCGAAGAAGCAAGCTGAAGTGACACTGGGCAGGCCATATGCTGAAGAACCGATGGCTGTTGGGAAAAACTGGTTGTTGAGTAGAGACCACTTGACAGCACACGCGTTGCTTGTCGTCCTGTAGCAAGGTGGGGCAATAATATCCGGAATAAGGTGGCGGGAACAGATTGGAGGGGGAGAGGTGAAGATCGAGCTCAGTGGGGTGCAATAGAAGATGGCCCCAATCCAGCAGGGGACTGATACAAGCTGATGATGATGATTCATAATTTTAGTTCCCTTTGCTGGATAAAACATAACCAATTCTGCGATGTTATTTTCATAGGGATCCCTAAAACCTCTCAAGTCTATCGTCGTGCGTCGTAAAGTGACAATAGGGGTCAAGGCCTGTAGACGACCTCTATCTGACACTCATGTTTATTTAACTAAGTATGTTAGAAAGAATATCATCGAATCTGAACAAAAACATAACATGTACAAAAATGCCTCTCACAACTCAGTTTTCTTACTAAAAAAAGTATTGAGATCTAATGTGTCCATAGAATCCAGCCTGTGTCCATAGAATTTAATCCCCATTGGATTTTACTAACATGTCATTGTGACTCTTTCAACATTAGATGTCTATATTTAAATATATAGGTAGCTGTTAATAATTGATATTTTAATAAAAACATCGATCCAACTTACATAAATCTAATCAAAACCATTTATAGTAATAGTACAGCAGACATCAAACTCCAATCTTCCGGTCCATCATTTCGGATACAGCGTGGCGTCAAGCAAGGGGACCCGCTATCTCCAAAACTTTTCACGAGCACACTCGAAGAAGTCTTCAGGAGTCTGGTGGTTTCTTGGGAGGAAAAGGGAATAGTCGTCGGTGACAGAAGGTTGTCAAACCTTCGCTTTGCCGACGATATAGTTCTCTTCGCCTCCTCAGCCGATGAACTTCAGCTTATGCTCCAAGATCTGAGCAACGCAAGCCTTCAAGTTGGACTTCAAATGAATCGCGCGAAGACTCAGGTCATGACCAATAGCACGAAACGTAGGGTTGAGGTAGACGGGCAGATCATACAGTATGTCAACGAGTACATCTACTTGGGCCAGTTAGTCTCTTTCAGCAACAGGCAAGACAAAGAAATTGAGCGCCGTGTTCAGAATGCCTGGAAAAGCTACTGGTCCATGAAGGAGCTAATGAAGGGCGACCTTCCTATGTCACTGAAGCGCAAACTCGTTGACATGTGTATTTTGCCTGTCCTAACCTACGGTGCTCAAACCTGGTCGCTCACCGAGAGTCAGAAGTCCAAATTGAAGGTCTGCCAACGAGCAATGGAGCGCAGCATTCTAGGTGTCAGCAGGGTGGATCGTATCCGGAACACTACGCTGCGCTCCCAAACACGCATAGCTGACGTTGGCAAGAAGACTGCCAGACTCAAGTGGGATTGGGCGGGTCACGTCTGCCGCATGCATCCGGATAGGTGGGCATGTGTAGCCACCAAGTGGATGCCGCAAAAGAGGCGCGGACGGGGCCGGCCTAAACAGAGATGGCGGAATGATTTGGACGCTTTCCTCAGCACCTGGCCGGAAACAGCACGGGACCGAGAGTTATGGTTATCAGCGGGAGAGGCCTTTGCCCAGCAGTGGGACACTATTTTAGGCTAATATAAAATCTGTCAATAATATTACCTCTCCTATGTAAATACAGCCCTCCGAATCGCTAAACTAAAGTGGCAGTGGGCGGGGCACATTGCTCGTAGAACCGATGGCCGTTGGGGCGGAAAGGTTCTCGAGTGGCGACCACGAACCGGAAGGCGCAGCGTGGGTAGACCCCCCGCAAGGTGGACTGATGACCTGGTGAAGGTCGCGGGAGTCGGCTGGATGCGGGTGGCGCAGGACCGGTCATTGTGGCACTCTTTGGGGGAGGCCTATGTCCAGCAGTGGACGTCTTTCGGCTGATATGATGATGATGATGATGTAAATAATAATTGTAAAGCTTGAACAAAATTTAACCCATACAAATATCTCATTATTTTATTACCCGAAGCAGCAAATTCAGTATTATAATAACACAGAATTTACAGCTAAAGCGCCAAATTTATCTTCACCTGGTATTATTTTATGCAAATATTCGTACTTCGCGCTTAACGATATTGAAATAATATGCGGTGGATCGTTCACAGCAAGATAAACTTGCATTTATTATTTTATTATAGTTTGCCTGCGTTACGGCACGCAAAATTATAAAAGTAAGTTGATTTTATATTAAGCAAAGCGTCTACTTACGATACCGCAATGTTTAGAAGTAAAGGAAGAGTCGAAAAATCCACTGCCTCAGGCGCGACTAGAACTCGCGACTCTGGGTTACATGCCCATCGCTCTGACCAACTGAGCTACTGAGACTTAATTGTGGGCTGTGAATATATCCACCATATCCTTAATTTTATATGCGTCTTAAGGGGACGCCTAGCGACATCTGCCGTAGAAGTCTTACACTCAGAGTCAGAGACGCGAGTTCGAGTCTCGCGTGAGGCAGTGGATTTTTATAATTTTCCTTTATTTCTAAATAACTTGAGTATAAGCGATTCAGACCCCTTTTTATTTAAATATTACTTATATTGCCTCTCTCACTGAACTTGTGAATTTTCACGGTTATAACATTAGTGGGCTTATATAGGTAACTAGAGGGAGTAGGGAGGTAAATATTCCCTGAGCACCTCGATTGTGCAAAAATTCTATTCCATATTCGAAGCAAACGCTTTCAAGGCTTTTGCTCTTTCGACGAAAATCAAATATAGCAACAACAAATACCTGCAAATCGCTCTAACAATGGATTTGGACCTGTGAATGGCGCAAAAATGGGAGTAAGAGCTAAAGCGAGTGCGAATGTTAACATGCTGCGCATTCAAAGCTCTTATACAGGGTGGTTCCTGTAATAAGAGCAATAAATTAAAACGTAGATTCTACTACTCAAACAATGAAACGTTTTTTTTTTTAAATGAAGTTTTTATATTGTCTCTTTTTCATACATACTAAATATTATTTTCAATGTACGTTAAAATCCGTCTAATTGACATTGCTTGTCACTCTTGTCACCCAACAGAAATAATCAATTTCGCAATACATTGCGTGTTCGAATAAACTTTAAAGTGAAATAAAAATCAAATTACAAGTTATTTTTAAAAGTCGCTGATCTAATATTGTCCAGTTTGAGGAGTTTGAGGGTTTAATTTATTGCCCCTATTACAGGAAACACCCGGTATAAACAAGGTAAAAACTAAATAAACCTAAAATTTATAATAACCATGGGAGTTAGATTTACCAACAAAGAAATTTAAATCAGAACTCATCAAATGGTTATGTAAAAAAACTTACTCAATAAATGAGTTTTTTAGTGTCAGGCACTAATTGCATGTTAAGATAAGATATTGTATTTATATGTATTAGTTTATCTTGTTGTATATTATATAAGTATTAGTTTGTAACCATATATATATAAGCTTTTATTTATTGTAAATATATGTTTAATAAGTTTTGCTTTATGATAACTATTATCTAACAATTAAATTTTCTTCTTGCACCAACATACAAGTCTCTGTTTGGCCCAATGGTTGACTGGTAGAGAATGCCATTTGGCATTAAGTCCGCCATTTGTACATTGTTACTTCTTGTGCAATAAAGTTTAAATAAATAAAAATAAAAAAATTATATTGTATGATTAGTTTTAAGGTAAATATTTGCATGCCTAATCTCTATAAGGTATCAAGCATTATTGGAACTCATTTCACTCAACGCTACAACCACATGTACCTAATATTGAGCAAATAAATCATTCTTATTCTTATTCTAAAGTTCTTGTGAAACACACATTTTATTTCACTGCCAGGGCCGCAATTCGAAAAATAAATACACACACTGGACAGACACAGCTCCAACCCAACTCAACCCAACTCAACTCAACGCTATAACGACATTGACATTTGCTATTCGAACATATTTTCATTCAACATTGGTCTCACATTAGTACAACATTGGTCACACATTGTACCAATGTTGTACCAATGTGAGACCAATGTGTGACCAATGTGAGACCAATGTGAGACCAATGTTGAATGAAAATATGTTCGAATAGCAAATGTCAATGTCGTTATGCGTTGAGTTGAGTTGGGTTGGAGCTGTGTCTGTCCAGTGTTTGTGTTTATTTTTCGAATCGCGGCCCAGCTCCTCTATAGTAAAAGTAAAAATACTTAAGCCTTTACCATATAAGCTATACAGGGTGGTACTCAGAGGTCGTGATCCTGAACCTAATTACTGACTTTGTTACTGATTACTATTATGATAATTCTGTTTTGTTATATTATAAATGAGTCAACTACTGCATTTTGCAACTATTTTGGTACTAGCTTTTGCCCGCGGCTTCGCTCGCGTTAAATTCGGGGTAACAAATCATACAAACTTCCACCCCCCATTTTAGGAAAGTGGGGGGTTAGAGAGAGACAAAAAGTAGCCTATGACACTCTCCATCCCTTCAACTATCTCCACATAAAAAATCACGTCAATTCGTCGCCCCGTTTTGCCGTGAAAGACGGACAAACAAACAAACAAACAAACACACACATACACTTTCCCATTTATAATATTAGTATGGATTACTCTGACCTCCACCCATTAAAAGCTGCCATATGCCAGTATCTAGCAATAAGGATAATATAGCAATCTAACTAAATGGGTTTTGCTGCTGTCACTATTGTATCATAACATAAATATCTGACGTGGCCAGCTTTTAGTCTATACGGAAAACGAGAAGACGTCACATTGAGTAGGGAAACAAGATTGTACGTACGCCAAAATTTAATTTTCCACTTGTCATCTGAAAAATATTTATCAATATTGGTGATAAAAAATATAATTAAGTTTATTCTTTTCAACTTCAAATTCTGTATCATGCCTTGATCGCCAGCTACACCACTCCGATTTCATCCTGTATAAACCTAAGGCAATACAAAGAGTTAGGTACTTATAACTTTCTTTGAGTGGGGGGTTAAAAATGAAAGCTATACAAGGTTTAACAAAAATACTGGTGATCCGATTAAGGGCTTAATTAGTTTCGTATTCTAATTAATTATGAAAAAGTAAGAAAATAAAAAAAATCTTGGGTAAAAAAGTTTTGTAAGGAAGGTCCGGCTGGGACGACGTACCCCATATAAAAAAAGATTTCTTCGCGTCCAAAAATGTTTATCTACACTCATATTGTAAGTTCTCTAAAACGTGTTCGAAAACGGTAGGCAATGGCTAGCATTACCACGACCGATTTTACTATGATAAGCTTTTTATCTGTGGCAGTAACGTAATTTTAACTTTTCATGCTCAAATATTGATGTGCTATGAGTTTTGATAACATAATGTACACCTGCACCCTCCCGCGCATCCGCCGACAGCCCGACACGCGCCTCCCCGACACAATCGAGTTGGTCATGGCGGTGCAATGGCGGCCATTCTATGGTTTCCGAATACGGCATTTTGGATAAATAATATTATACACTGCTTTATCTACACTCATATGAGTGTAGATAAAGCAGTGTATGCAACTGTACGTAATTAGGCCTTATTACGTAACAGTTACATAAACTACTATTTCTTCAACTTTTTCTTACTCGCAATTAGATACCAACTCTTTTGCTCTTAAACGGATCACCAATATGTTTGTTACACGCTGTATGAACCTACTGCAGGGCCGCGATTCGAAAAATAAACACACACACTGGACAGACACAGCTCCAACCCAACTCAACTCAACGCTATAACGACATTGACATTTGCTATTTGAACAGATTTTCATTCAACATTGGTCTCACATTGATCACACATTGGACCAACATTGGACCAATGTGAGACCAATGTGTGACCAATGTGAGACCAATGTGAGACCAATGTGTGATCAATGTGAGACCAATGTTGGATGAAAATCTGTTCGAATAGCAAATGTCAATGTCGTTTTAGCGTTGAGTTGAGTTGGGTTGGAGCTGTGTCTGTCCAGTTTGTGTGTTTATTTTTCGAATCGCGGCCCAGGATAGCACTGACCTCGGACCTAGTTTCGAAGTACCATCTTTTATTCAGCCCGTTAAACACTTCCCTTCGCCTCAGGCTTTCAGTGTTCATGTCGTAATGTAGACGAGTCTGTAGTACATATAAAAAGTTTTTACTTGGAATTATTTTGGTTAAAATGAATTAAATAAGAGCTTCTTGTAGGATATTGTAAGACAAGGGAGCTAAGTACAATATTAGGTTGAGAAAAGTGTGTTAAGTTAAATCCAGAGCGAAACGAAAGACTCGAGAGATTTATGTTCTTCTGACGTGTTACACACAGCTTTAATGGTAAAATAAAATTAGTACACTTTTAATTTTACAAAAAAATAATTAAAACAGGTAATATTAAGCAAATTTTAGTTAAAATCACTACTAAACAACACTAAATAAATAAATAACTAAATATTATAGGACAATCTTACACAAACCGACCTAGTCCCAAAGTAAGCTCAATAAGGCTTGTGTTGTGGGTACTAGACGACGATATATATAATAGAAAAATATAAATAAATACTTAAATACATAGAAAACATCCATAACTCAGGTACAAATATCTGTGATAACACACAAATAAATGCCCTTATCAGGATTCGAACCCGGGACCTCCTGCTTCGTAGGCAGTGTCACTACCGACTGGGCTAGGAGACCGTTAAAATAAATATTTATAGATACAAAATATACACATCACAATGTGACATACGGAGTATTGGTTTAATAAACTATGTTTGAGAATCGTACGAGTATCAAACGAAAAAATAAAATAAAATGAAACATCAAATTAAGCTAAACAAGTGTAAGCCATTTTTAACCAGGCTTATGATTTTAGGTTTTTATAGTAGCTTACATACGTTTCCCAATATAACATGGTCTTTCATTGCGAATAGACGTTACGAGACCCAAGGTCGGCTTATGTTGGTTAATCTTAAGGTTGATCAGAGTACAATTCCCGAAGTCAGTCCCTAGACGCTAAAGTAATGGGACGCTTTAGCCAGAAAATTGAAGTTAGAAAGTATCCCAGCTTAGCAAACCTTATTTCATTTGAAACTGATTACCTTAAGGACCTTGTAGTCATTTTATGAGAGAGCCCGCAAATTTGAGGCAACTATATTTTCATAACTAAGTAGGTTTTCTTTAGGAGGCCATTATTTTGCATTACTTTTCAGTGAATTGCACGACGGGACCCTAAAAGGTCTCTTTACGGTAAATATAAAGGTCGATTAAAAGATCAGAAAAAAAACTGACCCATAGAAAACTTTAATATTACTTTAGTATTTTTTTTTATTTGAGGACATAATTATTCTATCTAGTAACTTTGTAGATCATTGCAAGACGGATTTAGATTTAATAAAAGTCACCTATTATAAAAGTAGGAAATGAAAAATACAGCAAACAGAACGGTAGACTTGACTTTAGGACTTGTCTTATAACCAGACATAGAACTTTTAGTGGCAGGAATGTCACAGGGACTTCCCAACTATATTAATTTATCGACATAACCTTATGATATTTATGATCTACAAATAATATGAAATTGAAAATTGTTGATATTATTATACAATATATAGCGTAAAGTTCTTATGAATCACTTAAGAAAACGGTTATGTTTCAGTTTTTAAGATTATTTTTTGTTTAAATTTTAATATTTCTAATTTGTGCTTAACATGTAACATCACCATTACATAACGTCGTCAGGTAGTCATCAACATACGGGTTAACATAACGTCGTCAGGTAGTCATCAACATACAGGTTAACATAACGTCGTCAGGTAGTCATCAACATACAGGTTAACATAACGTCGTCAGGTAGTCATCAACATACAGGTTAACATAACGTCGTCAGGTAGTCATCAACATACAGGTTAATTTATGCTTTGCCCGGTGATCTTGAAATGTCGTTTTGAAACTTGTCGTTTTTGTAATTGACATGTTTTGCCACAAAAACTTATGTCTGCTTAAAACCATCCTGCTTAAAACGTTTGTTGACATTTAATTGTAATTTAGGACAGCGTAATCCCGCGGGTCGGATGCCACATCGTCGCCATAAGAGCCTTTTGCGGATTGGGACCGAGGATCCTTCTAAATTTCCTAAATACAGATCCCAACTTCAAGGACGAATCCGGATAGATTTGAGAATGTCTATTGAAATCGTAGTAGTCGTAGTCTGCCGTCGGTACCTACCGACTTTTTGAAAATAAACGCGCCTTTTTTAAAACGTATTTAAGGTATCTTTATTTCACGAACTTTTATTTATCACAAATCGTTTGGCTAACGTCAAAACTTATGAAAATTAGGTAGTAGGTGTTAGGTAATATACAAGTAGTGTAATTGCAGAAACTAAATGAGAATAGGAGTGAAAGAACATGGATGGGGATGGTGACAATTGGAATTTAACCTTTACTCTACTCTCTCCCACTCAGACTGCCTTCGATCTTGATTATAGAGTTTATTGTTTATATTCGTTTGAAATTTATTTTTTTAAACCATGACGATCGCCTGATAGAATGCAGAGACGTTAGTCTATTTTTTCTTAGTCGCAATGTGATACAAATTATGCCCTTAAACGGTTCACCCGTGTTTATGTTAACTCTGTATACATTTTAACACTGGAAGATAAACGTTTACTTTGTATAATTCTCATGGTGTTTGGAAGTAAGAATATTTTTATTAAGTGCCACAAATTGTCTTCTACTTTTAACATTCATAAAAAAATATTACAATTGCTATAATAATCGTACAAAATTGTTCTTCGACACAGTAAATCGTAATGTTGATACGCTCAATGAATAAACATGAGCTGAAAAGAGTATACTTTTTTTTCAGTAAAGGTTTTAGTTAATTTTTTTATGTTGACCGTTTATATTTAAAGCATAAAGATTTCCTTAAATAAATTTAAGAACCGCTTAAAAGTACTATTTGTATTAATATTTAGTGATCGTAAGTGCGTTTTCACATTATCCGATACGATATCGGATATCGGATAAGACCTCGAAGAAGGAAAATAAAAAAAAACTGATTTATATATTTTTTTCTTAAAACACTAAATTGCTTAAAAGAAAGCACTAACGCGAAAAAGGTCGACTTACTGCCATACAGTACTCTCTAGCTGCTTCTTTTTTTCTTGGACCTTCCGACATCCGATATCGGATCGGACAGTCTGAAAACGCTCTAAGTCGTCACAGAAAACATATAAATAAAATATAGGTACCTAAAAAAATTATTCAGGTACCTAAGCATAAAAATAAACTTCACATGATCTACAGAATTTATTAAAACCGTGAAGTCTACTAACAAAACGATTTTCAATAAAATTGCATTCACGAAAAAACGGGAAGCTTAACGTTTCAGGTTCAATTAAATCCCGCATAGCTTTTAATTATATTGTCAATAACTGGCGTGCTTGTATTTTTTGTATTACAGTATAATGATTACGGTATGTTACTTAAAGATAACGGTATGGTACTCCAAGATACCGTTATTAAAAATACAGTCCTTAAATGTTGTAACCCCGTTGTAACAGACAACCTAAGATTCATTTGCCTACGGAACCCAAAATGCAGTAGAGATTTTTTTTAAAGAAACATAATTTTAATTGTCACATTGTAGGCTTCACTTACCCAGTAATAATACAATCCAAGTCACTACAATAACGCAGGCACTCGCGTTTCGTATGCGTTATAATTGCGTTAGGTTTGCGTGAGGTTTGCGTTAGCCCCAGTTCCGCGCGCGTCGAGCGGGCGAGCGAGCCAGACTGGGCCGCTCCGATGATAACGGCAAAGAGTAACGTAGCGGGAAATTTGCAGACGCGATAGTTTAACCTTTCTTCTCATCTGAGCGCTTTTCCGGTGTGAAACAAAATAAAATTTAGACGATGTCATAGAAATATATAATTTACGGTATTTAAATCCCCGTGGTTCAATTGACCCACCTCTACCCTATATAACTATTATATCAAATGCCTATAATGCTGATCACTTAAGATCTAGACACGCGGTAGTGTGTCAAGAGAACTAGATAAGTTAAACCTTAGGCTTCAGTATATTATCCTAAGTTTTAAGAAGAAAGATATTTTGAGTTATTATAAAATGTTTTATGTTATTATAAATAAATTTCAGGACTGACCATTCAACTTGGCACCCATTTAGATTTCACTTTTTTTGTCGTTGAAGTCAACATCCAAGGCATATATAATATACTAGCTTTTGCCCGCGGCTTCGGTCGCGTTAAATTCGGGGTAACACGGTTCCCCTTTGCCCTCCGTAATGCTCCATACAAACTTCCACCCCCCATTTTAGGTAAGTGGGGGGTTAGAAAGAGACAAAAAGTAGCCTATGTCACTCTCCATCCCTTCACCTATCTCCACTTAAAAAATCACGTCAATTCGTCGCCTCGTTTTGCCGTGAAAGACGGACAAACAAACAAACACACACACTTTCCCATTTATAATATTAGTATGGAAGTATGGAAGTATGGATTGAACTTAGCTATTATTTCACATTTATGTTTTTGATGGGATCTGTAATAAATCTATGAAAATGAAATTGTATTTCAATGGTTGTTTTTTTGAATCACTTTGAAATCGTGCAATTTTTGTATTGATCACTTATACAGAATTCATAAATCTGCGTCCAAAGCATTTTTGTCCTACTTTTTCTTAATCGCATTATCCAATTATGTCCTTAAACGGATCACCAACACCACTCTGTAGGTACCATTATTAAATTGTTTTTTTTTTTTTTGTTTCAATTACAGTACTTAAGTTTTACATATTTTAGTTTATCATTTCACACTAAAATATACATTTAATTGCGGTTAGATAATAAGTTTCTACAGCGATTATCACATTGCTCTGCTCCGGTGTCCGGTGATGGAGTTTGAACTTTGTACATACACTTGAGAATGTTGATTTCTATGTAAAAACCGTACGGTATTGCCACACCCAGCTCTTCAGTACCGTATGGTTCTTATGCAGAAAGAACGTGCGACATGTCTACGCAAAATATATATTCGAACATAAATTGTGAGGCAAATAGTGATCGTCTGCAAAAAGTACAATGGGAGGAGATAGATCCCTCTGGTCCTCATGGACCCTAAGATTCGATTAGAACCAAAATTTAATGGGACCACATGGGAGGTACTTCTTTTAAACAGATAAATAATCTTTAAAACCTATCTATTTATACTTTATTGACGGAGTAATCGGTAACAAACATACAACAAAACATACCATTGAAATGGAAACCTCCTTTTAAAAAAAATGGTTAAAAAGAGGCGCTAAATGAACAAAACAAAAAATAGCGCGGTGCATCGTGCTCCGCAAATCTAGACTGAGACGCGGAGGAAGCCGTACCGCAGCCGCATGCGGATTCCGCTCCGCACACCGGAGCGGGATGCCGCATCAGTGTCAGATCCGCCTTAATGTTGGTAGATTTTGCGCACCTTTAACAACAAACAAACATCTTATGAGTAAGTGGTGTTTCTATAATAATGCTAACAAACACAAAAATCTTTCAGTCAAGCTTTATGACAATTGAAGAATATATGTATGATTCAAAATTCAATTCGGTAGAATTGGGTTTCTGTTTTAACGCGATGCGAACTTGACACAAACACATACTTAGGTACATATTATTTACATACCTCTGAAAATACCTATTCCTTCATCACCCTGAACACTCTACACACGCCTAATCTATGTCAAGGCTTTGCCTCCCATCCCTTTCGCTCCCACTCAGCAATACTCGTCTCTCTTTCAGGCACACGCTAAAACCAGTGACGTATATACACGGAAAATACTCAAGGCACCTGTTCCTATGTTGTTACCATAAAGTTGACAAGCGCAAAGCCTGTCCCTTTCATCTGTTGCTGAACTGACAGTAACAGATCGATTTTTTCCCTGATTGATCGAGAGGTAGAAATGGAATGATGAGCATAGAAAATGCCATAAATATTGAGCTACTTCCAATAATATGTTCGTTATTTGAGTATTCTTTTTGTAATGATATTGTTAGTTCTTTTTGTTAATGCTGGTTTGCTCTTTTTTTCGAAATGTGTGAGATATAACTGATTGCTGCCTTTCAATGCCATAAATATTGGTTTCCTGAAATTAATTGTGTAATGAATCCAAGGCATCCATATAATGCCTATTTCAATGGACGGTAAAGTTGTTCGATATTGTGACATTGCTATTACCTTTATGTAGGAGTTAATTTCATTTTCAGTTTCAGGAAAAATTATAACTTTACGATTAAGCTTTCATGAAAAATTATACTGTAATATTAAAGTTCGAATTATAACTCGCCTGGAAAATATGGAGTATCATAAAATCAATAAGTAGTTATATCTTAATTTTCATAGCTTTGGTTCAGTTCGGGAAGGAGAATTTAGTGTTGAAATAAATACTGAAAACTAGCTTTATTTCAAGTGGCTTTTCTAAATAATATGCCTTTTCTTTTAAACATTGAGATAGTAATTCATTTGGAATACAGATAATAGTATTTTCCAATAAGTTTTGGTTTCTAAGAATCTAACCTCGAATTTATAGATGTTAGTGTATGTAGCAGAAAACAAATGATAAAATATAATCTAATTCCTTGATCTAAATAGGCGTTAAAAGTAACACGCTTTATTATAAGACCGAATAAAAATAATAGTTATTTTGGAAGATTTGGTTAAGAACAATATTGTGTCATAAACACGTGAATATTTACTTCTACGTACAAATAAATGTTTTCATTCGATAAACAATATGGTCCTCTTAGCACTCCTATTGATATTTATTAGAAATATATGAGTTTTAATAATTATTGGTAAAAATCGACCATGCGGCTACATTGAATTTGCTTTCGTTTCCTATAGAAACACTATTGTATGTATATTTCATTATCATATATATATTCCCTATATTTTTAGCGTATTTATCTACATGTAGTTTCTAAGTTTTATTCAGCAATTTACCAGAAAATCCTGAAATTGTAATTATCAATTAATAATTTTACATAAATGCGGGTAGGAATAATCTTGCAGCACGCGAGATTAATCTTAACCCACCCGCATATTTGCTTAGATTTTCGCAGGCGATCGAGAAGCGGTGTGCAGACGACGAGTGAGGAGTTCACACGAATTTGAACCTTGTCTGTTAGACATTTATTTGGTTTTAGTAGCTACAGGTTGGATCATCAACCTTATTATTTAGATAACTAGGTTCAATAGCGGAATCGGATGAGTAATCGGCAAGATTTTTAAAGAGATGTTTGGATTAAAGCTACAGAGGGGAATGTAGGTGATTGTGGGGGACAGGGTACGGAAATTATAAAAGCGGGTGGTAAGGTTCGAACTTAACTTAGTCAGAACGAGATTTCAAGACATCAGCATCTCTCAGCCAAGATCGAGGTCTTCAACTTTATGTAAGTTCTTTTAAATATTTCACTCTTATCTTAATTGTTTGTCGTGTACTAGCATTTTACAATTTCTTTACTAGTGATGCGTACGAATATTATAATAACGGTCAATACCTTTCTTTTATTAATTGGGTTATCTGGGTACTAATATTACAGGCGTTACGCTTATTTACCTGCAGTGAGTGTTAGAATAATGAGGGATATATTGTTAACCCACATTTGTAAATATTTTAGCTGTGTTTGGGTTTACAATGAAGTAGGGATCTGCATTTAAGTATATTAGGTACTATTTCAACTATTACTGAGTGAGCGAAGCGAAGCACTATTCCGCTGTGCCTAGTGCCGTCCGTATGTCTAAATAAGTACTTACATGTTTTGATTATTTATTGAGTGTGAAATTTAAATACAATCTTCGTCTTCTTTCATAAACGATTCATAAATCGTATGGACGTTTCGACATAGGATTAACTTCAGAACAATGGTTTAATATTGAGCTTACTGTTGAATGTATAATATTACTTGACTGGGACTTCAAATACATAACACAGCTAATAAATAATAGTATTTTGTATTTACGTGGAACTCGTTGTCGTGAGGAAACCATTTAACAATTTAATGATATTCTACTTATTTACATTCTATTATATAAGCTGATAGCTTATATTCGGACCAGGTTCTTCATAATATACGGCCCGTGTTTATGGTTTATTTTAACATTGAACCTTTTACATTCTACTATATATGACTGTGTGTATTTATGTGTGCGTATATTATATTTACAATACCTAACTATTTAGGATCGTAATATTTATTCTCCATCGTAGTATATATATTTACTGTTGACGTGTCGAATAGGTTCTAGTTTGAGAGTACCAAGCCATATTTTATGTAAGTAGATTTTAATACAGTTTTCGGGTAACTGCGTTCTATCTGTTAACTATTTATTTCTACCACCTTACAAATATATAGTTTTAATGTAACGGTCGAAATTTTTTGAACGTACTATAACCAAGATAGGTTTCGATGTCGATGTCGGTCAACTATTGGCCATGGTTAAACGATATCGCGTAATATGTACTTCCATGTAACACTTTAGTAATTATATAAGGGATAAGATGCTGGATTTCTAGCGTAGAGGATTATTCCATGTAGAATGCGTGTCTGTTGTAGTGCCTAGGTGGCAACGGACTCCCCTCGGGTTTGAGGCCAAAGCGTTCTGTATCACCCAATGATCTTGAACATATGGCAGGGAAAACAGCATGTGCTTACAGAGGTTTATTGCCATGTAGGTTCGCCATTAGTGTACAAAGTGTTCTTAGCAAATTCCATTCTCTTGCAGTGATGAATTGGGCGCGGTGAGGGTCTTACACGTCTGGGTTACTGCACATATATTGCTTATTAACGATGATAGGTACTTGCTATTTACTCCCTAAATTTATATACCATTCGTCATAAACGGTGGTTGGTATTTGCTTACTTAATTATTAAATGTACCAGTCGTTATTTGCATATGTGGTGTGGAGGAATTGGCGGTTATCTGTCAACTATACATTGATGTATGAAGCGAGACTGTAGGCTACTGGCCCGGTCGCACACTTGGATCATTACAAATGCTCAGAACGCACAAACACTCGTCAGGTCTGTAGGCCACTGGCCGTGGACAACATATATTACCCGATCCATTAAGCTTCGAACCGTAGACTACTGGTCGTGGTTCCACCGTTGGAAGACGGAACCGTCAAAACTGAAATGCCACATATTTTGTACTGGCGTACTTCGCCAACAATCACTACGTCGGAAGTCCAGCAAACCTCCTTATTTATATTTTGTTGTAAATATAACTATATAACAAACAACGAAATACCTATTTAATCAATCATAATAATTCTAGAGTAATTTTAATATTCAATTTGACTATTTATTAGAGTCTGTTAATTAGGGTATATTTATATGATGCTTCTTATTCTATTTTTAACGTCAACAGTTAATATGCTAACCTATCATTGTCTATTTTATTTATATTCCATTAGATTTAAGTTAGGAATTATATGTATTTTAAATATTGCGGTTATTTCTCACCTTATCGAAAAGGACTTGCGGTAACTACACACACAACATTGGGTTTCCACTAGCTTTCACGATCATCTTGGCCAAACTGCGTATCAGAGCAAGCTACTGTATAGATAGTTTATTAATTAATGTATTTATTTGATTTTATAATTACGTTACTTATTTCACTGTAATACGGCGCGAAGGTTTTTTGCTTCGTTAGTTTCGTTTTTACCTTCGCAAAGCCTAGGAATCGGAAACTAACACCTAATGACGTCTGCAAAGGCAGCATTAGGGGTAATTAGTCAGTATTTCGCTTTTCAATAACAAAAATCCAAAATTAAAACTTAAATAAATAATTTTCTTTTCAACCTTCAATCTTTTGTTTGATTTTCTTTCCCTGTAGTAAGTTCCTTTAGGTAGGTTTTTATATTTACAGAAGTTTCAGCCTGAAGCTTGAGGTAAGTAAGCTTGGTAGGCTCTAGTAAGCGTTTAGAAAGCCTTCGAGTATTAAGCTTTAGGGTAGGCGTCACAATTGTCTTTAAAAAAAGTTATATTAGAAATCGTCATTTCTATTCAATGTTTTTATCTATAGTAAATACTTACCTCTTCTGTAGGCAGTTACTATATATGTTTTCAGAGAATCGGTTTAATTATTCAATGGCTTTAATTTTCCCGCAGCAAGTATCGTTACCTTGAGAAAACCGCAGAGTTTAACGTAGAATTTGTAACGCATTGTTTGAGAGATCAGTGTTTACTTAAAGCTAGATAGGATTAGTGTGTAAAGCTTATTTTAGATGCTTTTCACGTACTTACTACTTTCTGTATATACATACCTCTTTGAGCGTTCCCTGTGACCTTCCCTAATAGACGGAGAGCTAGCCACGTCAGACATGACACAATAATGAGAGCGACGAAACCCCTTTCATTAGTTTGCTATACTATGCTTATTTCTAGATCCGGACATCTAGCAGCTGTAAAGTGGTGGAGTTCAGGTCGGAGGAGAATGCAAACCACTTTAAGAATACAAATCCTAGAGTTCTGGTTTAAAGTTTAAAGTATTATGAAAAATTATATAAATAATTAGAGTAGAGGTAGTCCAAAACGACGTATAATGTAATTCATAGTTGGTCGCCTATTGTTTCTGTAGGCCCCTCTATAAATAAGATAACTTCGGCCGTTTTTACCTATTTTGGTATTACATACTTTTTTCCAATTCAAAAACTTTGCTATTCTGTCACTCTGACATTCACCCATTAAAAGCTGCCAGATGCCCGGATCTAGCAATAAGGATAGTATTGCAATCTTACTACATGGGTTTTATTGCTCTCATTATTGTGTCATATCTGACGTGGCCAACTCTTAGACCATAAAGAGAAACTAGATGATGTTTTCCTTCACCGAAATGCGACTAGAAAATTTCAAAATGTTATTTCATAAGTTTCGAGAAACTCAGTGGTACAGTCAGCATGAAAAATATGTAAACATTCCGGCACTTATGTCTGTGGGATAAGACTCAAATTCGTATACATATTATTGATGCTGACCGTACTAGCCGAGGTTTGACCCGAAGACCTTTGGATTGAAAGTCGGACGTATTACCGCCAGGTTCGCTTAAGCCTGTGCCAAACGGCAGATAGCCGAGGTTTTCCCAGATGGCTACAGTATGAGGTTATTCAAAAGAGGAGTGTATAGGTTCTTAAAGGGTAGCCAACACGCGTGCGAATCCTCTGGAGTTACAGGCATCCATAGGCTACGGTAACTGCTTACCAGGCGGCTGCTTAACTTATCAGGCGGGCCGCATGTTTGTTTGCCACCGTCGTGGTAATAAAAAAAACCGGCCAAGTGCGAGTAGGACTCGCGCACCGAGGGTTCCGTACAAACCTGTAGGTATATAGGGGTAGTAACTAGTAACTTTAAAATTATTAAAAATATTTTGATTATATGATGTAACTAAAAATTTACGGTTTTCGCAATATTTCCTTTATCTGTGCTATAAGACGTTGCTTCGTACCAAATTTCAAGATTCTGAGTTCACGGGAAGTACCCTGTAGGTTTTGATTCCCTTACGAGTTTCGAAAATTTGCGGAAATTTGCAGCATAAACGGCTGTATCTTTTGATTGCGTTGGCTTAGAAGTTTGATTATTTTACAGCTCTAAGGGACAGTAGATTTGAGTGTTTGATATAAATTTCAGCTTGATAACTCTACGCGCTCCTGAGAAAAAGGGTCTTGACAGACGGACGGACGGACAACAAAGTGATCCTATAAGGGTTCCGTTTTTTCCTTTCGAGGTACGGAACCCTAAAAAAACGTCCTTTTCGATGCATATGAAGGATAAGAAGAACCGGTACAGCAATTAGTGACATTATTACTGATAGTGTCTGGACCGCTTAAACGTAGGTATGTATTTATTTGACTTAGCTTTATTTCCAACCACATTGATTTGTATATAATTAGGTACATGCATGAAGTTTAAATTTTAACGAAATATTTTTTATTATGATGGTTATTGCCATAATATTATTCTACAAACACATTTTTTTAATTTAGTTAACATTTATTTGCTTGAAATAATACTTAAAAAGTGTAAAAATTTCGCGCAAAACCTAATAATCTAAACGCAACGCTATTGGTCGAACGTACTCGTGACGTCACATACTTGACAGATTTGTTATTTTGTTCGTGGCAGACACTGGATTTAGACGAAAACTGATTAAAAATTGTTTCTGTGGTGATTTAGCAGCTTTTTGCGGTTATAATTCAAATATCGGCACTTAAAGATGAATTTGAGGTAAGCATTATGATGGGTTTCCATTGGGTTTCAATAAGTTTGCTCTTAAATAAATGTCCTCCATTGGTTCCTTACAAATACGTCAAGCTAGTTTTATTTAGAACTAACCTAGTTTGCATAAGTAAGATGATACTCGTACTATACTTTTTAATGAGGTTGGTAAATGGTAGATTATGTAATCCGATGATTAGAATATGCATTATACACTGTAATATGTAGATTAAAGCTTAGTATCCGAACGAACGCTCGCTCGCTCAGTCCATGAGTCCAGTCAGTTTCAGTTGTGCTAATGTCAAGTCAATGTCATTATCCCCGCCGGTAATCGTCCTATAAACTAAAACACCCAGAATACCCAGATAGATACATAATACATCAATGCCCAGCACATGCCCAGATACTACAGCACTACCATTTCTCATTTATAATAATATAATACACAACAACGCAGGTACAATGACGGATACTACGGATAGCGTATTTGTAAAGACGCAACTGGACAATTTGCCGAATATAATGCATTTATGATGTCGTCGTATTTCACCAATAATAACAATGTTAATGCCTGCCAAGATGAAAGTAGCGAAAACTGCAAGGTAATTATAATTTTTAATCTATTACTTACTTATGTGTAATGATTAAAACTGTAAATCCAAAACAATAACCTATAAGTAACCTTGTCTTTATTTTGAAACTGCTACTTAAACTGTTGTCCTACGTTTATATAAATTACTTACCTACTCCAAAAACCGTAACAGGCATGTAATGTTTTGTGAGCTGTGATGTGAAGTGTTATTGCATAATTATAATCATTATTTTCCGCTGCTGCTTTTGAGCTTGTGTCCATTCCAGCCTCAGACATAACAAGGATATATGAATGGTCTAATTATTAGAGCTATTATATAATTGTCATGTGAACTGATTTGGCAGGGCATAGTTAATTTTTTTGTATTAAACATGCCAAATGTCCAATCCCATTTATGTCTGCATTACTGATGCTATATACATACATATGGCAGTGTTTATAATAAATCTATGACTAGTACAGTATCAGATTTATTGGAGCACCCAAGATGGTCACAAATATCTGAACAACGCCTGTCACGGTGATAAAGTCCATAATAAGATATTTTTAAGTACCTTGGTCGCTCTGGTATATTTTATAATAACCGTACAACAATATAGTACAGAAAGATATTAAATAGTTTATTATATTGTTTTAGGAAGATTGCATGGCTACACCAGTGCAGCGGACCAACCAACAACTAGCATCAAATATTATTGCAAGAAATCCAAACTATCATCAGTTGGTACTAGCCTTAAATTGATTAAGGTCAAGGATATATGTAGTACTATTACAGAGTATATGTATTAAATAGAGACGCAACGTCTAAGAAATTTTTGAGGCTCCAAGGTGCCAAGTCTGAAGCAAGAGCAAGCAAGTTTTATAAATGAACTGTCTCTGTTGACTGAACTAGTTTCAAGTAATGTTAATTAAGATTTATGTGCAGTACTTACTATTTCTAACACTATGTTTCTAGCTGCTTTCATGTACCTACCTACTACCCCTATTATTGAATAAAAATAAAAGATATGTAAAATAAAAATCTTTTTATTATTAAACACAACCTGCATGTTTACTTAACTTATCCACAGCCTACCATTATTACCTTGTCTATTACAGATATTAAACTATGGTCTACTGTAGCGTGGGGCTTCAATATGTGGAGCTCTCGGAGCCTATAGCATTTAGTATAGCAAAACTCCTTTCTTTAATTGAAGTGGAACTTTTACCACACTTTCCTTCATTATTTTATGTTGAATGTCACTTTCTGTATCCTCTTCGACCTGAAATGAATACATATTTTTATTTTACAAATCTGTACCAGAAAATAAGTCTTAAAAGAAAACCTTTCTTAATGTTAGTAGTTGGTACAATATCGTAATAATATGGTCCTACATTGTTCCAAAATTGGCTCCATTGTTGGTAATCCTTAACAAGGTATTAAAAAAATGCAGCAGTACATAGAATATAAATTATAATCTTATATAGGTATGTCATATACCGTCGCCATCATTCTACATGCACTTTATCGCCTTGACAATATAGGCGTTGTTCAGATATTTGTGACCACCTTGACCACACCGATATACCTGCGAATTTACAAAGGAAAAAGGTGACCTAGGCCTCCGGTACCCAGGGCCGAGATCGAACCAGCGTCTTCTGCATTCCCAGCATTCATTATATAATGATTTCTTAAGTTACGCACCGTTCCCAGTGTACCTACACTTGCAAGTAACGTTATTAAGGTATATGTATAATTGTAGACACGACATTACTCTAACTATGTATAAATATATTTGAATACAAGATAAATTGGTATTTACTTACGTTGAAGCGATCTTCACAGCAATAAAAAGTCGTAGTCTTCTCATCATTTTGCACCATGGTTTACAAGTTTTCACGTCTTTCGACAGATATAAAACACCTTATTGGGTGCACTTATTATATTGTTCATGCACTTTGGCACTAGATAATACCCGTATATATGGGTTTTTTAGTTTCATCCATGGTTTAAGCGAAAATAACTTTGAAATATTTGAAACACCAACTGAAGTAGGAACTAATCTCATACTAACTTGATACTGACCTATAAAATTTTGTGAGATGTGACGTCATCACACTGTCATTTTCGCGCCAAAAATTATGAGCGTTTCAACCGCTCAAACTTTTTTAAGATTTTCAATCTTTTTTTATTAAATAACGAAAAGCTTTTTGAACGAATTTTTGTTTTTCCTAGTGTTAAAACAATGTAAACAGTTAAATAAAAATAAAAAAAAATTCATGCATGTACTCAATTGGATCAGGAAGTTTTATATTATAGTCTGGCAAACCATTTCTGTCAGTAGAAAAGCGCGGCAAATTCAAAATACGTACATGTGGCAACACTTTACAATGAGACACCGTATTTCGTGACGAATATTTCAATTCACATTGAATTTGTTTCTAGTGCATTTCACTCTCTCATCTTAAGCGCGAGTGAGATAGAACTCCTGCAACGTTCCCAATTAAATTTAAATTCATTTTTAAGCCATATGTCAATTGCCTCAACCAGATTATCTGTTGCTGTTGATGACATATCAGACGAAATATATCCGTCTCCTTTTTACACACCGTAAATGTCACCTAATGAAAGGGGTGGAAATACCGCCTAAAATTAAAAACGTAAAATTTGATGATCATTGCTGCTTTTTTCACTGATTCTTAGTGTTGTCATACTTTTGTTCGCTGTACATTGCTACCGCGTTCGTTGGCTGGCCAGACTATAGTTTGTCTTGGGGTAGTTGGTGTGCGGGTAAGAGCCTCCTCCATCTGTTCCCATTTTGAATTATTGGTAGCAATGGTCATCCAATTTCTGCCGGCTTCCTTCACTATTTCATCGACCCATCTTGTCTTGGGCCTTCCTGGTCGCCTCTTGCCCAGAAACATATTTAAGGGGCCATTAACAAAGGACAGTTGGCACCATATCTGATCTGTGGTTTATCCCCATTGAACGAGTTTTCCAAAGCCCGTTTCAGCTAGAGTAAACTGCGCCAAAGAAATATTACCATTTTCGCTGTTCTTTGACTTTAAAATGTCTCTAGTTGCTACAAAGTGAGTTTTAGTGTGTAAGGTTCGGAAAGGATGAGTAATGAAACAAGCAGATGCTGGAATAATACTGGATCTATATTTCATAGATGGCATCTTAAATATACAATGGTTACATCATAGATTATATATGTATAGAGGTGACACCACACCTTCCCTCTAAATGAAAGAAAAAAAAGTTGATATATACATTTTTTTTCTTTTTGTATTACAACAGCGCTTTTACTACAATTAGGCGCTTTATATTTGTATTTATCTATATATTAGGATAATATATTTTAGTCCTATTTTTATGTATGACTTCGGACTTACCGTCCTTAATTATTTCTACATTCGGGGTTACATCTCTTATGACCTTGTAAGGGCCTAAGTATATTGGCTTAAACTTATTACCTACTTCATTACGTACTAAAATTAAATCATTTGGCCGATACATTACAGCTTTAACATTAGCATCATATTTTTGTTTCCGATGTATCTTACTGTGAAGTAAGTTGTCTCTTGCTTCTTTTTGCGATAACTGTAACCGAAACTTTAACTCTGCTGGATAATCGTCATAATTATAAATTGGATCTAGAGGTGTGCGCCGATGGCAAAATCATCGGCGGCGGCGTCCGATCGTTTTTTGACCGGCGGCGGCGGCGTGATCGGCGTGAAATCGGCGTGGTACATATTTTTAATATGTCTTGGGAATTTTACTAATTACCTTCTAAATTGAAGCCTAAATTGAGTATTTATAAGGATAAAATGCTTTAATAAAACACCCCAAATCTAAGTTCTAAAAGACAAAAATTCTTGCGGTAGCCCGAATTTGCTAACGAAATAAAATCTACATTTTATTTTATCGTTCTTCGATGGATGGATTGGATTCTAGTTTGTTATTATATCAAATACAAAAATTGAAAAATAATCAAACCCCGTTGGGCTTGAAACAACATTAATACGCCTTGCCAGGGCTCGCTTTACCAATTCGCAACATACATGAATTTTAGGGAAGACGTCATTTGATTCTATTTCCCGTTAGATTCAAATGTCTAATAAACCTACTACCTATTGTAGCCTTGAAACGTCAAAAATTCGAAAATACGTAATAGTTAGAGAGCCCACGACACTGAACCTAGTTCGATAAGTCTCCTAGATGAGATATATATAATTAGTTGCGTCTTTAATGGGGGAACACGAAATGCCGATGCTGCAATGCAAAAAAAGCGGTGGCGTATTATAAATTTATTTTTGAAAAATATAAAAAATCCGATTTCTAGTACGATAAGTCTCCTAGATTTCCTTTGTTTCTCGAAGCAGGGGTGGGGTAGGGCTACACGATAATGCGGTGCTGCAAGCCTCCATGTGCAGCCTTGTCAGTGGCAGCAGCATCAAAATATTGTAGATGTATGAAAAAACAAAACGCCTGATCTTTTTATAACAAAAACAAGATGTTATGTAACCTAAACTTAGCGCCTGAACTGCAACAAGATGTTACGTTATTAAAATGATTTTATATTTTAAAAGATCAGGCGCTTTGTTTTTTCGTACATCTACAATCTTTTGATGCTGCTGCCACTGACAAGGCAGGAGACTTATCATACTAGAAACTGGTTTTTTATTTTTTTTCAAAAAAAAAAATTCACTTGTTTTGCATTGCAGCATCGGCATTTCGTGTTCCCCTATTAAAGACGCGACTAATTATATATATCTCATCTAGGAGACTTATCGAACTAGGTTCAGTGTCATGGCCGTCATGGGCTCTCTAACTATTTAATCCAGCAGTTATGTCGAATGAAGTTAAGGGTAGCTGGAAAGTAATCCAAACTCAATGGAACTTTAACGGGTAGTTTGGGGGCATGCAAGGAAGACACTCATAAGTTTTCGACCTCGCAGACCTTGTGGAATTTATAGGGGGGACAAAAAACAATTTTTTTTTTCAGTTTTTCGCTTATATCTCATAAACTAAGCACTTTTTGTGTACACCTTGTATGGCAAAGATAAAGAGCAATAAATTCCTGAAAGTTAGCTGTCATACCAGATTTTCAGGCCAAATATTAATGAAGATACAGTCGAAAATAGGTTATTAAAATTTAAAAAGTAGCTTATCTGTTTTTTCATCATTGCTATGTTAATTATGTCGATCTATCACCAATATTAAAGTATTTGAAAACCTATAATATCGGAACTTTGTGGATATATTAATTTTTGTGATGCTGTCAATTGTCATCATACATTAATAGCAATTAATGTATGATATTCTGTGGACATTAAGTAAAAGTAAAGTTAAATCCTCTCAATTGCACACCTCAGTATAAGAAAACAGCACACCAAACCTATGTACATATAAAGAGAGGCAAACAACAGGCGGCCTTACTGCTAATAAGCGATCTCTTCCAGACTACCTTTAGATGTATTATTTTTCGTTAAGCTGTCAAGTCTTATGATACTTGAAAAGTCATAACTTATCAGAATTGCTAAAAAAAATATGGTTCCGCCGCCATATTAGTCTCAACAATAAATTGGCTGTATCTTCGTTAACATTTGTCCTGAAAATCTGGTATGACAGCTAACTTTCAGGATATTTATTGCTCTTTAACTTTGCTATACAAGGTGTATCACAAAAAGTGCTTAGTTTATGATATATAAGCAAAAAACTTTAAAAAAAATAGTTTTTTGTCCCCCCTCCAAATTCCACAAGGTCCTCGAGGTCGAAAACGTATGAGTGTCTTCCTGGCATACCCCTAAACTACCCGTTAAAGTACCATTGAGTTTGGATTACTTTCCAGGTGAAATGTACATAACTGCTGGACTAATTAGGCATCTACGCCGCGCGCGTCAACTCTTTTTTTAAGGAAAATTAAAAGTAAATCAAAATGCTTTCTATTCAAAAGCCGAAAAAAGCAAATTATATAAAAATATAAACCTATCATTTAAAAACCAGACGTTGTCATAAATTATCGATAAGTCGTCGACGTAAATCTTACGATACCATCGAAATAACGTCAATTGGTACACCGGCAAGGAATAAGTGACGAAGAGAAAGCATTTTTTTTAAAGAAGTAGTATACTGGCCACTCACTACCATTACCGGGCATTAAAACAAGATAAAGACTTAAAAATTGCCACGCCGATTCTACGCCGGTCAAAATCATCGGCGGCGGCGGCGTGGAAAAATTGTCGGTGGCGGCGGCGCGGCGGCGCGGCGCACATGTCTAATTGGATCTACGTTATTACCTAAAAAATTACTGGGAAGACTGCATTTTTTTCCAAATACGAGTTCATAAGGTGTATATTTTGTTTCTCTATGAACTGACGTGTTGTATGAAAACCACCAATAGGGTACCCATTTGCTCCAAAACTCTGGATGATTATCTGTTTGAATACGTAGATATGAACCAAGGTGTTTATGAGAATTTTCTAATGCACCGATACTCTGATGGTGGTAAGCTGTTGAATTAAGTTTTGATATATGCAATAAGCGACAAACCTCGGTCATTGTTGAGGACATGAACTCCGTACCTCTATCAGTTGCTATTTCCTTTGGTATCCCGTAGCGTAGTATAAAGTTATCTACAAATGATCTTCCCACTTCTGTAGCACTCTTGGAAACTAGTGGATAAGCTTCGACATATTTTGTAAGCTCGCATTGGAGCGTTAGTATATAATTATAATTATTACTATCTGTCTCTAAGGGACCTACGATATCTAAATATAGCTTTTCGAACGCTGTATGCGCAGTAGACGTAATTACCATTGGTTCTTTCGTATGAATTGAATGCTTTTGTTTTTGACACTTATCACATCTTTTAACATAATTTATAACGTCTTTTTCAAGGCCTGGCCAGAAATAATACTTTTTGATGTTGTTTATCATCCTTCTCACACCCGCGTGGCCACTTGTGGGTAAAAGATGGAAATCGTTCAATATTACTTTCTGGTCATCCTTATCGTTTATTTTATCTACGTCGACTAAGACACATAATCGTGGTTTATCATTGTCCTTATAATTCTGTAATTCATTTAGTAATTTGTTTATAAATATATTATTTTGCTTTGTTTTTATTAAGTATACTTCATTTATTTTTATATTCTTACACAATTCTACAAGTTCTCTCACAAATTCGGCTCGCGTAATCCATGATCGAGAAGATTTGTATTTAATGTAAATTCTTTTATCATCTGGTACATAACATAAAGTTTCACTTTATTTTACGACTTTTGTTCTTTTTGCTATATCTAGCTTTTCTTTTTCTATAAATAACAACTCCGTATAATCCTTGGGCTTGTCAAGCACCTTTACAATTTTTGGTTGATTAGGCCAATCGCTGTGAAGGTTACTGTCTAAGCTTTTCTCCTTATCCTTTTCTTCCATTCTTCTCTTTTGTGCTCGAGTTGTAACTGCTAAAATACTTTCACCCATCTCTTTCAAGTTATCGGTTGTTAAAGTTATTCGAGATAATGCGTCTGCAGCCACATTACACGAACCTTTAACATACTCTATCTCGAAGTTGTACTCTTCTAGTAGAAGTCTAAATTTCATGAGTCTACTAGACGGATCTCTCATAGTGAATAAATAAATCAATGATCTGTGGTCTGTCCGAATTTTAAATTTTTTACCAAAAAGATACGGTCTAAAATGTTTAACAGCCCACACTATTGCTAATAGCTCTTTCTGTATGGTTGGATAATTTTTTTCCGCTTTATTTAGACTTCTACTAGCGTATGCAACTGGTCTCTCATCCTGATTTGATAAAATTGCTCCTAACGAAACATTAGATGCGTCTGTTTGGACAATAAATTGATTTTGTCAGAAAAGTCCGGGTACTGTAACACTGGTGGTGTAGTAATTTTGCTTTTTAATAATTCGAATGATTTTTCACATTCACTGTCCCATTGGTATGGCACATTTTTCTTGCACAAATTATTTAATGGGTAAGCTATTTCTGCAAAATTTTGAATAAATTTCCTGTAGTAATTGACGAAAGCAATAAATCTTCGTAGTTCATCTAAGTTATTGGGGCGGGGGTAATTTTTAACTACATTTATTTTATCTGGGTCTGGCAAAATACCATCACCCGTAACTACGTGGCCTAAATATAATATCTCTTTTCTTAAAAATTCGCATTTTTGGGGATTTAATTTTAAATTAACTGTTCTTAACCTTTCAAAAACGTCTTGTAAATTTTTATTGTGTGTATGAAGATCTCTTCCGAAAATAATCAAATCGTCTAAATATATGAAACATTTTTCATAAGTTAAACCTGCCATAGCCATGTTCATCATGCGGGAAAACGATCCTGGGCTGGTTTTCATTCCCATTGGCATTCTAACCATCCTGTACTGTCCTGAACAAAATGCTGTATAGTTACGACTACTTTTGTTTAAATTGACATTGTAAAATCCTTGGTGTAAATCTAAGTGTGTAAAGTAAATACTTACTACCTGACAGAGCATCTAATATTTCCGTAATATTTGGGAGTGGGAACTTATCGTCCTCAATGCAATTATTTAATTTACGATAATCAATGACTAATCTCCACTTTTTCTGTCCACTTTCGTCTGTCTTTTTCGGTACTAGCAGTATTGGGCTAGACCACTCACTCCTACATGGTTCTATTATACCTTGATTTATCAAATTATCAATTTGGGAGTTAATTTCATCTTTATGAGCATGTGGTAGACGATATGGTTTACTAAATATTGGAGTAACGTTTGGTTTTAAAGTTATGGAATGCTCATAAATGTCCGTAGTTATAAGTTTATCACCGGGTAAATGAAATAGATCGCAATATTTAGCACATAGTTTTTCTATTGACGCTTGTTCTTCTGAATTTAATTGTTTTAATTGTAGTAATTTAAATAATTCTTTTACTCTATCTGCACTTTTATTTAGTTTCTCAAACGAACATACATTATAATCTTTAAGTCGATGGATCGTTGGTTGTAAATTTGTCAATGTTAAAGTTTTATTTGTAGTATTTAATATTTTAACAGGTATCGTACCGTTTGTTGGTTTGCCAATTGAACTAGCTAAATAAATTCCATGACTTATTTCTTGTGAGCAAACTACACACTCTTCTGCGATATTAGTCCTAATGTAATGAATTGATTCACATTTTGGTGCAATTTGTAGTAGCTTAGTCTCGTCGTCGTATATTGGCAAAGTGATTTTATATTCAGGGGATAGTTTTAACGTTAAAATATTGTCGTCATAATCCATTGTTGCTTTATATTTCTTAATGAAGTCTTGACCAATGATGCCATTTGTTGCACATGGCAATGTTTCAAATACAAATACTTTATGATGCAATAAATGACCGTTAGTGATTAATTGCAAATTCATATATCCTATTGCTTGGACTTTGCCTCCCATACCATTTATAAGCATGTCATCGTTATGGATCGGGAGATCAAGTTCAACAGCGTGTTTATATTTTATAGCCGATATGGAGGCGCCTGTATCTAACAGCCACGTATAAGGCTTGATACCTACTAACAATTTTATATACGAACTATTGTTTGCAGCAAATATATGTTCCATTTTAGTCACGAAAAAATGTATTTTCATTTTCTTGGCTACTTTGGGGTTGAGGATTATTCACTTCTTCTTCTGACATTACACGCATTTGTCCTCTACGTATCCACTGGTTACCTCGAGTGCTAAAATTGTTATTATACCTTCCTCGAGACGGTCTAGAATATCTAGCGTGTTCATTACCTCCATTTGGCGAATGCTGGAATCCGCTGAAGCCTCTGCGAGCTTCGGTTGAGCAAAACAAGATAAAGACTTAAAAATTGCCACGCCGATTCTACGCCGGTCAAAATCATCGGCGGCGGCGGCGTGGAAAAATTGTCGGTGGCGGCGGCGCGGCGGCGCGGCGCACATGTCTAATTGGATCTACGTTATTACCTAAAAAATTACTGGGAAGACTGCATTTTTTTCCAAATACGAGTTCATAAGGTGTATATTTTGTTTCTCTATGAACTGACGTGTTGTATGAAAACCACCAATAGGGTACCCATTTGCTCCAAAACTCTGGATGATTATCTGTTTGAATACGTAGATATGAACCAAGGTGTTTATGAGAATTTTCTAATGCACCGATACTCTGATGGTGGTAAGCTGTTGAATTAAGTTTTGATATATGCAATAAGCGACAAACCTCGGTCATTGTTGAGGACATGAACTCCGTACCTCTATCAGTTGCTATTTCCTTTGGTATCCCGTAGCGTAGTATAAAGTTATCTACAAATGATCTTGCCACTTCTGTAGCACTCTTGGAAACTAGTGGATAAGCTTCGACATATTTTGTAAGCTCGCATTGGAGCGTTAGTATATAATTATAATTATTACTATCTGTCTCTAAGGGACCTACGATATCTAAATATAGCTTTTCGAACGCTGTATGCGCAGTAGACGTAATTACCATTGGTTCTTTCGTATGAATTGAATGCTTTTGTTTTTGACACTTATCACATCTTTTAACATAATTTATAACGTCTTTTTCAAGGCCTGGCCAGAAATAATACTTTTTGATGTTGTTTATCATCCTTCTCACACCCGCGTGGCCACTTGTGGGTAAAAGATGGAAATCGTTCAATATTACTTTCTGGTCATCCTTATCGTTTATTTTATCTACGTCGACTAAGACACATAATCGTGGTTTATCATTGTCCTTATAATTCTGTAATTCATTTAGTAATTTGTTTATAAATATATTATTTTGCTTTGTTTTTATTAAGTATACTTCATTTATTTTTATATTCTTACACAATTCTACAAGTTCTCTCACAAATTCGGCTCGCGTAATCCATGATCGAGAAGATTTGTATTTAATGTAAATTCTTTTATCATCTGGTACATAACATAAAGTTTCACTTTATTTTACGACTTTTGTTCTTTTTGCTATATCTAGCTTTTCTTTTTCTATAAATAACAACTCCGTATAATCCTTGGGCTTGTCAAGCACCTCTACAATTTTTGGTTGATTAGGCCAATCGCTGTGAAGGTTACTGTCTAAGCTTTTCTCCTTATCCTTTTCTTCCATTCTTCTCTTTTGTGCTCGAGTTGTAACTGCTAAAATACTTTCACCCATCTCTTTCAAGTTATCGGTTGTTAAAGTTATTCGAGATAATGCGTCTGCAGCCACATTACACGAACCTTTAACATACTCTATCTCGAAGTTGTACTCTTCTAGTAGAAGTCTAAATTTCATGAGTCTACTAGACGGATCTCTCATAGTGAATAAATAAATCAATGATCTGTGGTCTGTCCGAATTTTAAATTTTTTACCAAAAAGATACGGTCTAAAATGTTTAACAGCCCACACTATTGCTAATAGCTCTTTCTGTATGGTTGGATAATTTTTTTCCGCTTTATTTAGACTTCTACTAGCGTATGCAACTGGTCTCTCATCCTGATTTGATAAAATTGCTCCTAACGAAACATTAGATGCGTCTGTTTGGACAATAAATTGATTTTGTCAGAAAAGTCCGGGTACTGTAACACTGGTGGTGTAGTAATTTTGCTTTTTAATAATTCGAATGATTTTTCACATTCACTGTCCCATTGGTATGGCACATTTTTCTTGCACAAATTATTTAATGGGTAAGCTATTTCTGCAAAATTTTGAATAAATTTCCTGTAGTAATTGACGAAAGCAATAAATCTTCGTAGTTCATCTAAGTTATTGGGGCGGGGGTAATTTTTAACTACATTTATTTTATCTGGGTCTGGCAAAATACCATCACCCGTAACTACGTGGCCTAAATATAATATCTCTTTTCTTAAAAATTCGCATTTTTGGGGATTTAATTTTAAATTAACTGTTCTTAACCTTTCAAAAACGTCTTGTAAATTTTTATTGTGTGTATGAAGATCTCTTCCGAAAATAATCAAATCGTCTAAATATATGAAACATTTTTCATAAGTTAAACCTGCCATAGCCATGTTCATCATGCGGGAAAACGATCCTGGGCTGGTTTTCATTCCCATTGGCATTCTAACCATCCTGTACTGTCCTGAACAAAATGCTGTATAGTTACGACTACTTTTGTTTAAATTGACATTGTAAAATCCTTGGTGTAAATCTAAGTGTGTAAAGTAAATACTTACTACCTGACAGAGCATCTAATATTTCCGTAATATTTGGGAGTGGGAACTTATCGTCCTCAATGCAATTATTTAATTTACGATAATCAATGACTAATCTCCACTTTTTCTGTCCACTTTCGTCTGTCTTTTTCGGTACTAGCAGTATTGGGCTAGACCACTCACTCCTACATGGTTCTATTATACCTTGATTTATCAAATTATCAATTTGGGAGTTAATTTCATCTTTATGAGCATGTGGTAGACGATATGGTTTACTAAATATTGGAGTAACGTTTGGTTTTAAAGTTATGGAATGCTCATAAATGTCCGTAGTTATAAGTTTATCACCGGGTAAATGAAATAGATCGCAATATTTAGCACATAGTTTTTCTATTGACGCTTGTTCTTCTGAATTTAATTGTTTTAATTGTAGTAATTTAAATAATTCTTTTACTCTATCTGCACTTTTATTTAGTTTCTCAAACGAACATACATTATAATCTTTAAGTCGATGGATCGTTGGTTGTAAATTTGTCAATGTTAAAGTTTTATTTGTAGTATTTAATATTTTAACAGGTATCGTACCGTTTGTTGGTTTGCCAATTGAACTAGCTAAATAAATTCCATGACTTATTTCTTGTGAGCAAACTACACACTCTTCTGCGATATTAGTCCTAATGTAATGAATTGATTCACATTTTGGTGCAATTTGTAGTAGCTTAGTCTCGTCGTCGTATATTGGCAAAGTGATTTTATATTCAGGGGATAGTTTTAACGTTAAAATATTGTCGTCATAATCCATTGTTGCTTTATATTTCTTAATGAAGTCTTGACCAATGATGCCATTTGTTGCACATGGCAATGTTTCAAATACAAATACTTTATGATGCAATAAATGACCGTTAGTGATTAATTGCAAATTCATATATCCTATTGCTTGGACTTTGCCTCCCATACCATTTATAAGCATGTCATCGTTATGGATCGGGAGATCAAGTTCAACAGCGTGTTTATATTTTATAGCCGATATGGAGGCGCCTGTATCTAACAGGCACGTATAAGGCTTGATACCTACTAACAATTTTATATACGAACTATTGTTTGCAGCAAATATATGTTCCATTTTAGTCACGAAAAAATGTATTTTCATTTTCTTGGCTACTTTGGGGTTGAGGATTATTCACTTCTTCTTCTGACATTACACGCATTTGTCCTCTACGTATCCACTGGTTACCTCGAGTGCTAAAATTGTTATTATACCTTCCTCGAGACGGTCTAGAATATCTAGCGTGTTCATTACCTCCATTTGGCGAATGCTGGAATCCGCTGAAGCCTCTGCGAGCTTCGGTTGAGCAAAACAAGATAAAGACTTAAAAATTGCCACGCCGATTCTACGCCGGTCAAAATCATCGGCGGCGGCGCGGCGGCGCGGCGCACATGTCTAATTGGATCTACGTTATTACCTAAAAAATTACTGGGAAGACTGCATTTTTTTCCAAATACGAGTTCATAAGGTGTATATTTTGTTTCTCTATGAACTGACGTGTTGTATGAAAACCACCAATAGGGTACCCATTTGCTCCAAAACTCTGGATGATTATCTGTTTGAATACGTAGATATGAACCAAGGTGTTTATGAGAATTTTCTAATGCACCGATACTCTGATGGTGGTAAGCTGTTGAATTAAGTTTTGATATATGCAATAAGCGACAAACCTCGGTCATTGTTGAGGACATGAACTCCGTACCTCTATCAGTTGCTATTTCCTTTGGTATCCCGTAGCGTAGTATAAAGTTATCTACAAATGATCTTGCCACTTCTGTAGCACTCTTGGAAACTAGTGGATAAGCTTCGACATATTTTGTAAGCTCGCATTGGAGCGTTAGTATATAATTATAATTATTACTATCTGTCTCTAAGGGACCTACGATATCTAAATATAGCTTTTCGAACGCTGTATGCGCAGTAGACGTAATTACCATTGGTTCTTTCGTATGAATTGAATGCTTTTGTTTTTGACACTTATCACATCTTTTAACATAATTTATAACGTCTTTTTCAAGGCCTGGCCAGAAATAATACTTTTTGATGTTGTTTATCATCCTTCTCACACCCGCGTGGCCACTTGTGGGTAAAAGATGGAAATCGTTCAATATTACTTTCTGGTCATCCTTATCGTTTATTTTATCTACGTCGACTAAGACACATAATCGTGGTTTATCATTGTCCTTATAATTCTGTAATTCATTTAGTAATTTGTTTATAAATATATTATTTTGCTTTGTTTTTATTAAGTATACTTCATTTATTTTTATATTCTTACACAATTCTACAAGTTCTCTCACAAATTCGGCTCGCGTAATCCATGATCGAGAAGATTTGTATTTAATGTAAATTCTTTTATCATCTGGTACATAACATAAAGTTTCACTTTATTTTACGACTTTTGTTCTTTTTGCTATATCTAGCTTTTCTTTTTCTATAAATAACAACTCCGTATAATCCTTGGGCTTGTCAAGCACCTCTACAATTTTTGGTTGATTAGGCCAATCGCTGTGAAGGTTACTGTCTAAGCTTTTCTCCTTATCCTTTTCTTCCATTCTTCTCTTTTGTGCTCGAGTTGTAACTGCTAAAATACTTTCACCCATCTCTTTCAAGTTATCGGTTGTTAAAGTTATTCGAGATAATGCGTCTGCAGCCACATTACACGAACCTTTAACATACTCTATCTCGAAGTTGTACTCTTCTAGTAGAAGTCTAAATTTCATGAGTCTACTAGACGGATCTCTCATAGTGAATAAATAAATCAATGATCTGTGGTCTGTCCGAATTTTAAATTTTTTACCAAAAAGATACGGTCTAAAATGTTTAACAGCCCACACTATTGCTAATAGCTCTTTCTGTATGGTTGGATAATTTTTTTCCGCTTTATTTAGACTTCTACTAGCGTATGCAACTGGTCTCTCATCCTGATTTGATAAAATTGCTCCTAACGAAACATTAGATGCGTCTGTTTGGACAATAAATTGATTTTGTCAGAAAAGTCCGGGTACTGTAACACTGGTGGTGTAGTAATTTTGCTTTTTAATAATTCGAATGATTTTTCACATTCACTGTCCCATTGGTATGGCACATTTTTCTTGCACAAATTATTTAATGGGTAAGCTATTTCTGCAAAATTTTGAATAAATTTCCTGTAGTAATTGACGAAAGCAATAAATCTTCGTAGTTCATCTAAGTTATTGGGGCGGGGGTAATTTTTAACTACATTTATTTTATCTGGGTCTGGCAAAATACCATCACCCGTAACTACGTGGCCTAAATATAATATCTCTTTTCTTAAAAATTCGCATTTTTGGGGATTTAATTTTAAATTAACTGTTCTTAACCTTTCAAAAACGTCTTGTAAATTTTTATTGTGTGTATGAAGATCTCTTCCGAAAATAATCAAATCGTCTAAATATATGAAACATTTTTCATAAGTTAAACCTGCCATAGCCATGTTCATCATGCGGGAAAACGATCCTGGGCTGGTTTTCATTCCCATTGGCATTCTAACCATCCTGTACTGTCCTGAACAAAATGCTGTATAGTTACGACTACTTTTGTTTAAATTGACATTGTAAAATCCTTGGTGTAAATCTAAGTGTGTAAAGTAAATACTTACTACCTGACAGAGCATCTAATATTTCCGTAATATTTGGGAGTGGGAACTTATCGTCCTCAATGCAATTATTTAATTTACGATAATCAATGACTAATCTCCACTTTTTCTGTCCACTTTCGTCTGTCTTTTTCGGTACTAGCAGTATTGGGCTAGACCACTCACTCCTACATGGTTCTATTATACCTTGATTTATCAAATTATCAATTTGGGAGTTAATTTCATCTTTATGAGCATGTGGTAGACGATATGGTTTACTAAATATTGGAGTAACGTTTGGTTTTAAAGTTATGGAATGCTCATAAATGTCCGTAGTTATAAGTTTATCACCGGGTAAATGAAATAGATCGCAATATTTAGCACATAGTTTTTCTATTGACGCTTGTTCTTCTGAATTTAATTGTTTTAATTGTAGTAATTTAAATAATTCTTTTACTCTATCTGCACTTTTATTTAGTTTCTCAAACGAACATACATTATAATCTTTAAGTCGATGGATCGTTGGTTGTAAATTTGTCAATGTTAAAGTTTTATTTGTAGTATTTAATATTTTAACAGGTATCGTACCGTTTGTTGGTTTGCCAATTGAACTAGCTAAATAAATTCCATGACTTATTGCTTGTGAGCAAACTACACACTCTTCTGCGATATTAGTCCTAATGTAATGAATTGATTCACATTTTGGTGCAATTTGTAGTAGCTTAGTCTCGTCGTCGTATATTGGCAAAGTGATTTTATATTCAGGGGATAGTTTTAACGTTAAAATATTGTCGTCATAATCCATTGTTGCTTTATATTTCTTAATGAAGTCTTGACCAATGATGCCATTTGTTGCACATGGCAATGTTTCAAATACAAATACTTTATGATGCAATAAATGACCGTTAGTGATTAATTGCAAATTCATATATCCTATTGCTTGGACTTTGCCTCCCATACCATTTATAAGCATGTCATCGTTATGGATCGGGAGATCAAGTTCAACAGCGTGTTTATATTTTATAGCCGATATGGAGGCGCCTGTATCTAACAGGCACGTATAAGGCTTGATACCTACTAACAATTTTATATACGAACTATTGTTTGCAGCAAATATATGTTCCATTTTAGTCACGAAAAAATGTATTTTCATTTTCTTGGCTACTTTGGGGTTGAGGATTATTCACTTCTTCTTCTGACATTACACGCATTTGTCCTCTACGTATCCACTGGTTACCTCGAGTGCTAAAATTGTTATTATACCTTCCTCGAGACGGTCTAGAATATCTAGCGTGTTCATTACCTCCATTTGGCGAATGCTGGAATCCGCTGAAGCCTCTGCGAGCTTCGGTTGAGCAAAACAAGATAAAGACTTAAAAATTGCCACGCCGATTCTACGCCGGTCAAAATCATCGGCGGCGGCGGCGTGGAAAAATTGTCGGTGGCGGCGGCGCGGCGGCGCGGCGCACATGTCTAATTGGATCTACGTTATTACCTAAAAAATTACTGGGAAGACTGCATTTTTTTCCAAATACGAGTTCATAAGGTGTATATTTTGTTTCTCTATGAACTGACGTGTTGTATGAAAACCACCAATAGGGTACCCATTTGCTCCAAAACTCTGGATGATTATCTGTTTGAATACGTAGATATGAACCAAGGTGTTTATGAGAATTTTCTAATGCACCGATACTCTGATGGTGGTAAGCTGTTGAATTAAGTTTTGATATATGCAATAAGCGACAAACCTCGGTCATTGTTGAGGACATGAACTCCGTACCTCTATCAGTTGCTATTTCCTTTGGTATCCCGTAGCGTAGTATAAAGTTATCTACAAATGATCTTGCCACTTCTGTAGCACTCTTGGAAACTAGTGGATAAGCTTCGACATATTTTGTAAGCTCGCATTGGAGCGTTAGTATATAATTATAATTATTACTATCTGTCTCTAAGGGACCTACGATATCTAAATATAGCTTTTCGAACGCTGTATGCGCAGTAGACGTAATTACCATTGGTTCTTTCGTATGAATTGAATGCTTTTGTTTTTGACACTTATCACATCTTTTAACATAATTTATAACGTCTTTTTCAAGGCCTGGCCAGAAATAATACTTTTTGATGTTGTTTATCATCCTTCTCACACCCGCGTGGCCACTTGTGGGTAAAAGATGGAAATCGTTCAATATTACTTTCTGGTCATCCTTATCGTTTATTTTATCTACGTCGACTAAGACACATAATCGTGGTTTATCATTGTCCTTATAATTCTGTAATTCATTTAGTAATTTGTTTATAAATATATTATTTTGCTTTGTTTTTATTAAGTATACTTCATTTATTTTTATATTCTTACACAATTCTACAAGTTCTCTCACAAATTCGGCTCGCGTAATCCATGATCGAGAAGATTTGTATTTAATGTAAATTCTTTTATCATCTGGTACATAACATAAAGTTTCACTTTATTTTACGACTTTTGTTCTTTTTGCTATATCTAGCTTTTCTTTTTCTATAAATAACAACTCCGTATAATCCTTGGGCTTGTCAAGCACCTCTACAATTTTTGGTTGATTAGGCCAATCGCTGTGAAGGTTACTGTCTAAGCTTTTCTCCTTATCCTTTTCTTCCATTCTTCTCTTTTGTGCTCGAGTTGTAACTGCTAAAATACTTTCACCCATCTCTTTCAAGTTATCGGTTGTTAAAGTTATTCGAGATAATGCGTCTGCAGCCACATTACACGAACCTTTAACATACTCTATCTCGAAGTTGTACTCTTCTAGTAGAAGTCTAAATTTCATGAGTCTACTAGACGGATCTCTCATAGTGAATAAATAAATCAATGATCTGTGGTCTGTCCGAATTTTAAATTTTTTACCAAAAAGATACGGTCTAAAATGTTTAACAGCCCACACTATTGCTAATAGCTCTTTCTGTATGGTTGGATAATTTTTTTCCGCTTTATTTAGACTTCTACTAGCGTATGCAACTGGTCTCTCATCCTGATTTGATAAAATTGCTCCTAACGAAACATTAGATGCGTCTGTTTGGACAATAAATTGATTTTGTCAGAAAAGTCCGGGTACTGTAACACTGGTGGTGTAGTAATTTTGCTTTTTAATAATTCGAATGATTTTTCACATTCACTGTCCCATTGGTATGGCACATTTTTCTTGCACAAATTATTTAATGGGTAAGCTATTTCTGCAAAATTTTGAATAAATTTCCTGTAGTAATTGACGAAAGCAATAAATCTTCGTAGTTCATCTAAGTTATTGGGGCGGGGGTAATTTTTAACTACATTTATTTTATCTGGGTCTGGCAAAATACCATCACCCGTAACTACGTGGCCTAAATATAATATCTCTTTTCTTAAAAATTCGCATTTTTGGGGATTTAATTTTAAATTAACTGTTCTTAACCTTTCAAAAACGTCTTGTAAATTTTTATTGTGTGTATGAAGATCTCTTCCGAAAATAATCAAATCGTCTAAATATATGAAACATTTTTCATAAGTTAAACCTGCCATAGCCATGTTCATCATGCGGGAAAACGATCCTGGGCTGGTTTTCATTCCCATTGGCATTCTAACCATCCTGTACTGTCCTGAACAAAATGCTGTATAGTTACGACTACTTTTGTTTAAATTGACATTGTAAAATCCTTGGTGTAAATCTAAGTGTGTAAAGTAAATACTTACTACCTGACAGAGCATCTAATATTTCCGTAATATTTGGGAGTGGGAACTTATCGTCCTCAATGCAATTATTTAATTTACGATAATCAATGACTAATCTCCACTTTTTCTGTCCACTTTCGTCTGTCTTTTTCGGTACTAGCAGTATTGGGCTAGACCACTCACTCCTACATGGTTCTATTATACCTTGATTTATCAAATTATCAATTTGGGAGTTAATTTCATCTTTATGAGCATGTGGTAGACGATATGGTTTACTAAATATTGGAGTAACGTTTGGTTTTAAAGTTATGGAATGCTCATAAATGTCCGTAGTTATAAGTTTATCACCGGGTAAATGAAATAGATCGCAATATTTAGCACATAGTTTTTCTATTGACGCTTGTTCTTCTGAATTTAATTGTTTTAATTGTAGTAATTTAAATAATTCTTTTACTCTATCTGCACTTTTATTTAGTTTCTCAAACGAACATACATTATAATCTTTAAGTCGATGGATCGTTGGTTGTAAATTTGTCAATGTTAAAGTTTTATTTGTAGTATTTAATATTTTAACAGGTATCGTACCGTTTGTTGGTTTGCCAATTGAACTAGCTAAATAAATTCCATGACTTATTTCTTGTGAGCAAACTACACACTCTTCTGCGATATTAGTCCTAATGTAATGAATTGATTCACATTTTGGTGCAATTTGTAGTAGCTTAGTCTCGTCGTCGTATATTGGCAAAGTGATTTTATATTCAGGGGATAGTTTTAACGTTAAAATATTGTCGTCATAATCCATTGTTGCTTTATATTTCTTAATGAAGTCTTGACCAATGATGCCATTTGTTGCACATGGCAATGTTTCAAATACAAATACTTTATGATGCAATAAATGACCGTTAGTGATTAATTGCAAATTCATATATCCTATTGCTTGGACTTTGCCTCCCATACCATTTATAAGCATGTCATCGTTATGGATCGGGAGATCAAGTTCAACAGCGTGTTTATATTTTATAGCCGATATGGAGGCGCCTGTATCTAACAGGCACGTATAAGGCTTGATACCTACTAACAATTTTATATACGAACTATTGTTTGCAGCAAATATATGTTCCATTTTAGTCACGAAAAAATGTATTTTCATTTTCTTGGCTACTTTGGGGTTGAGGATTATTCACTTCTTCTTCTGACATTACACGCATTTGTCCTCTACGTATCCACTGGTTACCTCGAGTGCTAAAATTGTTATTATACCTTCCTCGAGACGGTCTAGAATATCTAGCGTGTTCATTACCTCCATTTGGCGAATGCTGGAATCCGCTGAAGCCTCTGCGAGCTTCGGTTGAGCAAAACAAGATAAAGACTTAAAAATTGCCACGCCGATTCTACGCCGGTCAAAATCATCGGCGGCGGCGGCGTGGAAAAATTGTCGGTGGCGGCGGCGCGGCGGCGCGGCGCACATGTCTAATTGGATCTACGTTATTACCTAAAAAATTACTGGGAAGACTGCATTTTTTTCCAAATACGAGTTCATAAGGTGTATATTTTGTTTCTCTATGAACTGACGTGTTGTATGAAAACCACCAATAGGGTACCCATTTGCTCCAAAACTCTGGATGATTATCTGTTTGAATACGTAGATATGAACCAAGGTGTTTATGAGAATTTTCTAATGCACCGATACTCTGATGGTGGTAAGCTGTTGAATTAAGTTTTGATATATGCAATAAGCGACAAACCTCGGTCATTGTTGAGGACATGAACTCCGTACCTCTATCAGTTGCTATTTCCTTTGGTATCCCGTAGCGTAGTATAAAGTTATCTACAAATGATCTTGCCACTTCTGTAGCACTCTTGGAAACTAGTGGATAAGCTTCGACATATTTTGTAAGCTCGCATTGGAGCGTTAGTATATAATTATAATTATTACTATCTGTCTCTAAGGGACCTACGATATCTAAATATAGCTTTTCGAACGCTGTATGCGCAGTAGACGTAATTACCATTGGTTCTTTCGTATGAATTGAATGCTTTTGTTTTTGACACTTATCACATCTTTTAACATAATTTATAACGTCTTTTTCAAGGCCTGGCCAGAAATAATACTTTTTGATGTTGTTTATCATCCTTCTCACACCCGCGTGGCCACTTGTGGGTAAAAGATGGAAATCGTTCAATATTACTTTCTGGTCATCCTTATCGTTTATTTTATCTACGTCGACTAAGACACATAATCGTGGTTTATCATTGTCCTTATAATTCTGTAATTCATTTAGTAATTTGTTTATAAATATATTATTTTGCTTTGTTTTTATTAAGTATACTTCATTTATTTTTATATTCTTACACAATTCTACAAGTTCTCTCACAAATTCGGCTCGCGTAATCCATGATCGAGAAGATTTGTATTTAATGTAAATTCTTTTATCATCTGGTACATAACATAAAGTTTCACTTTATTTTACGACTTTTGTTCTTTTTGCTATATCTAGCTTTTCTTTTTCTATAAATAACAACTCCGTATAATCCTTGGGCTTGTCAAGCACCTCTACAATTTTTGGTTGATTAGGCCAATCGCTGTGAAGGTTACTGTCTAAGCTTTTCTCCTTATCCTTTTCTTCCATTCTTCTCTTTTGTGCTCGAGTTGTAACTGCTAAAATACTTTCACCCATCTCTTTCAAGTTATCGGTTGTTAAAGTTATTCGAGATAATGCGTCTGCAGCCACATTACACGAACCTTTAACATACTCTATCTCGAAGTTGTACTCTTCTAGTAGAAGTCTAAATTTCATGAGTCTACTAGACGGATCTCTCATAGTGAATAAATAAATCAATGATCTGTGGTCTGTCCGAATTTTAAATTTTTTACCAAAAAGATACGGTCTAAAATGTTTAACAGCCCACACTATTGCTAATAGCTCTTTCTGTATGGTTGGATAATTTTTTTCCGCTTTATTTAGACTTCTACTAGCGTATGCAACTGGTCTCTCATCCTGATTTGATAAAATTGCTCCTAACGAAACATTAGATGCGTCTGTTTGGACAATAAATTGATTTTGTCAGAAAAGTCCGGGTACTGTAACACTGGTGGTGTAGTAATTTTGCTTTTTAATAATTCGAATGATTTTTCACATTCACTGTCCCATTGGTATGGCACATTTTTCTTGCACAAATTATTTAATGGGTAAGCTATTTCTGCAAAATTTTGAATAAATTTCCTGTAGTAATTGACGAAAGCAATAAATCTTCGTAGTTCATCTAAGTTATTGGGGCGGGGGTAATTTTTAACTACATTTATTTTATCTGGGTCTGGCAAAATACCATCACCCGTAACTACGTGGCCTAAATATAATATCTCTTTTCTTAAAAATTCGCATTTTTGGGGATTTAATTTTAAATTAACTGTTCTTAACCTTTCAAAAACGTCTTGTAAATTTTTATTGTGTGTATGAAGATCTCTTCCGAAAATAATCAAATCGTCTAAATATATGAAACATTTTTCATAAGTTAAACCTGCCATAGCCATGTTCATCATGCGGGAAAACGATCCTGGGCTGGTTTTCATTCCCATTGGCATTCTAACCATCCTGTACTGTCCTGAACAAAATGCTGTATAGTTACGACTACTTTTGTTTAAATTGACATTGTAAAATCCTTGGTGTAAATCTAAGTGTGTAAAGTAAATACTTACTACCTGACAGAGCATCTAATATTTCCGTAATATTTGGGAGTGGGAACTTATCGTCCTCAATGCAATTATTTAATTTACGATAATCAATGACTAATCTCCACTTTTTCTGTCCACTTTCGTCTGTCTTTTTCGGTACTAGCAGTATTGGGCTAGACCACTCACTCCTACATGGTTCTATTATACCTTGATTTATCAAATTATCAATTTGGGAGTTAATTTCATCTTTATGAGCATGTGGTAGACGATATGGTTTACTAAATATTGGAGTAACGTTTGGTTTTAAAGTTATGGAATGCTCATAAATGTCCGTAGTTATAAGTTTATCACCGGGTAAATGAAATAGATCGCAATATTTAGCACATAGTTTTTCTATTGACGCTTGTTCTTCTGAATTTAATTGTTTTAATTGTAGTAATTTAAATAATTCTTTTACTCTATCTGCACTTTTATTTAGTTTCTCAAACGAACATACATTATAATCTTTAAGTCGATGGATCGTTGGTTGTAAATTTGTCAATGTTAAAGTTTTATTTGTAGTATTTAATATTTTAACAGGTATCGTACCGTTTGTTGGTTTGCCAATTGAACTAGCTAAATAAATTCCATGACTTATTGCTTGTGAGCAAACTACACACTCTTCTGCGATATTAGTCCTAATGTAATGAATTGATTCACATTTTGGTGCAATTTGTAGTAGCTTAGTCTCGTCGTCGTATATTGGCAAAGTGATTTTATATTCAGGGGATAGTTTTAACGTTAAAATATTGTCGTCATAATCCATTGTTGCTTTATATTTCTTAATGAAGTCTTGACCAATGATGCCATTTGTTGCACATGGCAATGTTTCAAATACAAATACTTTATGATGCAATAAATGACCGTTAGTGATTAATTGCAAATTCATATATCCTATTGCTTGGACTTTGCCTCCCATACCATTTATAAGCATGTCATCGTTATGGATCGGAAGATCAAGTTCAACAGCGTGTTTATATTTTATAGCCGATATGGAGGCGCCTGTATCTAACAGCCACGTATAAGGCTTGATACCTACTAACAATTTTATATACGAACTATTGTTTGCAGCAAATATATGTTCCATTTTAGTCACGAAAAAATGTATTTTCATTTTCTTGGCTACTTTGGGGTTGAGGATTATTCACTTCTTCTTCTGACATTACACGCATTTGTCCTCTACGTATCCACTGGTTACCTCGAGTGCTAAAATTGTTATTATACCTTCCTCGAGACGGTCTAGAATATCTAGCGTGATCATTACCTCTATTTGGCGAATGCTGGAATCCGCTGAAGCCTCTGCGAGCTTCGGTTGAGTACGCATTCGGGTTGCCACGCGAGTTCCTATTTGTATATATTCTTGGGCTATATTGACCTCTTGGCCCATTACGATGTCCTTGTTGGCTCCTATGAGAGTAGTTGTATGGTTCATACGTACGCATCGATTCCTCAGCTGGTGTAGCAGATGACGTCTCCTCGTCTTTGGCGGATTGTATGGCATCTTTCAGCGTCGCAAAATTCCTGGCTGCAATGATAGTACTGAGCCTACGATTTCGTAAGCCGTCCGCAAACTTTTTTATAGCCATTTTCTCATTCAGTGGCTTTAAAATTTTTTAGCTTTCTGATTTGCCTTCTGCTTGCGAAATCGTAAGTTCTACAAATAATTCCGAAATTTCTTTCCCATAATCTTGAATTGACATTTCGTTTTGTTTAATCTGCTGCAATCGGTTTTGGATAGCAGTAGCCGACTTTTGTGGAAGAAGGACCTGTTTCATATCAGTTACTAATGCATCCACCGTATCGTAAGATGAATTTAATTTTAATTTAGCTGCTTGAGACAACCTACTTTTCAGTATAAATAGTATCAAATTCTTTTTAAAATTATCACTTTTAAGCAAGGACGCGTAATATTCAAGGTTATCGATTAAGCACTTAATACTGTCCTCATCGTCAGTCATTTGCGGCAACAAGGATAAAGCCGTTTTTAAATTGAAAGTATCCATGTTATTTTCAGACATTGTTTCTTCTTTCACAGTACATAAATCAGAAATTTCCTTGTATAAATCTATAAAATTTTGTGACAATGTTTTAATTATGTTTGCGTCTTCCTCTAAAATATTACCTTTTTGAATATCTACTGATAAATGTTCTGAAATAGTAGTGTATTGACTAAATAATACATTTGCTTCGTTAAGTTTCTTTACAACTAAATTTCCTGTACGTTTACTTGGACCAACTTTAATTAGGTAGCGTCTAATTTCTTTCAATTGTAAATACACATTTTTTTAGACATCAATCATAACTTACCATTTATTTCGGCTTAGTGGTCACAAGTAGATAACACAGATCACTGATTTAATTACTTACATTAAAGTTATATGTTTAATTTTAAAGTCCACTATAAGATTTCGCATAGTAGGCGTAGTCCAAACCGTCATAAGTACATAAATGTCCCCGAACGGAAATTATCTATATTATACGCACTCGCGATCATTTGCGATTAAATAAACCGCACTTAATTATGCACTTTTACGTCGCGCACTTCTAGACATACCTATTACGCAGGTATAACGCGCACTGGATTATATATATATATATATTTTTTAAGCTGTTTACTTATTCGCGGATAAACACTTTAATTTATAATTATGTCGTATAAGTGACCTCAAACTCCGTCTATGTCCTTGGGTGTCGAGGGTGCCGCTTGCAGCTGTCGCCGGTATGTAGACAGCCTTAGGGCATTTTAGTTAGTGCCCTGATGTATCCACTGGCCGTGGCACCTTTTGTAAGCACTGTACAATAGTTTCATTAGGCCGATGCCTATAATAATTGCGATGATGGTGAGCACTATATTTATAGTGCTTAAGTGGGTCCGCACCTCCTCGACAGTGGCCTGGTTCACGCCCCCCGTCTGGGCGATCACGATCTCCTCCTGCTTGGTTTGGCTGGTACCCATGATGTTAATAATACGAATTGTACCGGGAAGTGTCTGAATCGGATAATGTCCGTAGTAAAAGTGGCCATCTTATTTAGTTACTTTTACAATGTCCTATAATTGTTATCTGAATAAGGAATGGCACGCGCGCGTGGGCCGGCGCCGGCATCGTATGGACGTCTCGCGGCGAATTCGTAGAAGAATATAACACTTTAAACTGTAACTAGTTATCACTTCACTACTTATAACATTGTCTTTAAAAGTTTGTAACCAAGGTTAAGACCTTGTAACATAACTAAGTAAAATTTTGAAATTACTTTAGAGAGGTATCTAGTCGTGCTCTAGGGCACAAAATTGGCAGGGTCGCCATGTAAGGTTCGGAAAGGATGAGTAATGAAACAAGCAGATGCTGGAATAATACTGGAACTATATTTCATAGATGGCATCTTAAATATACAATGGTTACATCATAGATTATATATGTATAGAGGTGACACCACAAGTGTCACAGCTGTGTAAAATGGGAATCATGTGGATAATGCGGATGGCTTGCTGAATACGTTTTGCGCCACTTAAATTGAAATGTGTAAAATAAAAGTGAAGTTTTTTTTCGTTTTTATTCCCAAGAACCTTTAAGTAAAGAAATATTTGTGATTAGTATGCATTTTCAATTACATATGCTTATATCACAATTTCAATAACTAATTAAGATAAAAACAACGTCTAACCTAAACTATTGGGCGGTTACACTGAGTACTGATCAAACAAAGAGTTGCTTTAATTGAGTGTTTAGCTTAATTGGGGACATGGTCTAGCCCTGGCAATAAGTATATAAGCCAGGTTCAAATCCCGTCTGGCTTATATTTTAAATTACACATAAACATAGTATTATGTTTGTTTAACAGATCTAGCCTAGATATGCCATAACAAGAAAGCATCATATCTGGCCACATGGAGTTCAATAATATCGACACGACCAATTGGACAAAAATATATGTACACGACTCTCAACCCATACCAATAAGGTTGTGTTTACATATTTTTGTCCAATTGGTCGCGTCCATATTTTAGAACACATGTACAGGAAACGAACAGGAAAATATTTATCTGGTGTCTTATAATTAGAGCGAGTAACACAATTTGGTTCAACTGAAATGTAAACATTTCAAATACAATGGAATATGAGTGGAATACGAATGGAATATAATCTTGAATTGATGAACGCGTCAGTCATTTACCAACATATATGTAATTAGATGCATATACTAAACTTAAGTATTAAAACAAAATTGTTATTGTTAAGATAAAAATAAACTTTATTTTTAATATGTTAAAGTAATCTTAATTATACGAAGATCGATCTTAAATCATTTTCAGAATAAAGATATTACAGTCTGAAATAAACAGAAATAAATTATATTGTTTCGTGCATAAATATAATTGTTTTCTACCAATACAGTGTATTACCACTCATGTACTCGTATGTGGCTCAAACTGACCAAGGTCATTGGTACAAAACATACATTAAAACCGGCCAAGAGCGTGTCGGGCCACGCTCAGTGTAGGGTTTCGTAGTTTTCCGTCCGTCACAGTAAGTGTCCCCACTTAAGAGTTAAAATAACACCGCCATGTAAGATATGATATGAGCGTTCCACGTACAGCGACATCTATCGGCAAATTAAGTAAACTATTGCACACGTGCTTAAAGTATGGAAGATGATTTTTATGGGATAATTCTTTATTGCGTGAACCGATTTTCGCCGCTTTTACTTTATTTGAAAGCACGTCATTTCATTCTGATTTTGTAGAAATTACAGGTACAATAAACACCTGCTTATACGGTTAAATTACAAACTTAGTTCAGAAATTATTTTGTAATTTTTATTCAAAAACTATTCAATCTATCAAGTTCAAAATAATTTTCCTACAAAGTTTTTATAAAGTTCTATTTTTGAGATTTTTTTCATATTTTTAAAATTTATGGTTCAAAAGTTAGAGCGGGGGGGGGGGCACATTTTTTTTTAATTCTGGAGCGATTATTTCCGAAAATATTTACATTATCAAAAAATGATGTTACTAACCCCCTATTAATTTTTAAATACCTATCCAACAATATATCACACGTTACGGTTGAAATAAAAAAAAAATCACTCCCCACTTTACGTATAGGGGAGGTAACCTAATAAAACATTTTTTTCCACTTTTTATTTTACCACTTTGTTGGCGTGATTGATATACATATTAGTACCAAATTTCAGCTTTCTAGTGCTAACAGTCACTGAGATTATCCGCGGACGGACGGACGGACGGACGGGCAGACATGGCGAAACTATAAGGGTTCCTAGTTGACTACGGAACCCTAAAAAATTGAGGTATGGTTATCTTTACCAAATGGCCTTAATTACGCGCATGGACCAATAAGAGTGAGCAAGATGCTAAATGAAACGAAGCACTGGGCATCTCGCGCGCACCAATGAACGACGCCCTTATGAAAAGGTAAAATTTGATATAAATTGAAGTATTTATGACGGACCAAATTGGCTGAAACATGTGCTTAATATAGTCTGTAAATGGAAAGATGATAGAATTTTTCATAGTTTATGTGCGTGGCACGTTAACTTAACTGCCTCTCGAGAGGAAAATTAAAGAAAAGTTACATACTGTTAACATAGGTATTAAGTATGAAGGTGTGCTTTGAATTAGGTATGTACCATGGGCCGTGTTCTAACTTTAAAACACGTGTAGACACGATCCAACTTCAATACAACTCCAATGCATTAACTACGCAATACAGCTAGCGCCGAAACATCTGAAACAGATATCAAAATTTGCTTGAAAATTATTCCGATGCAACTACGAGTACAATACAACATAATAGTAAATAAATAAATATTATGGGACAATCTTACACAAATCAACCTAGTTCCACAGTAAGCTCAATAAGGCTTGTGTTGTAATATAATAGGTAGATATAGATAAATACTTAAATACATAGAAAACATCCACAACTCAGGAACAAATATATACGATAAACACACAAATAAATGCCCTGACCAGGATTCGAACCCGGGACCTCCTGCTTCATAGGCGGGGTCACTACCAACTAGGCTAGGAGGCCGTTAAAAAATATTGGTTAAACATAAATATTGGTTAATTATTTTGTTGTAAATATGTTGTGTTTTTAATGTAATGTTTATATATTTCAAAATAAGAATACGACACCAGAGGCCATAGCCTAGACTTTTGGTTAGCAACCACTTCAATCGAAAAGTTACTAAAAAACTTTTTAGTAAAAAAAAACATACATTTTTACGGCGACTGAACCTACTTTTATTGCAAAAGCCATCTACTGCTCAACGAAATGATTCTAACAAACTCAAATACGAGCTTTTATTGTTTTGTCACAGTTCTTATCTTCGGTGTCCATCATCAGATCAGCTCAATTGTACCAATAAATAAAATAAATTTATTTATTTTATTTATCGTATGGCTACATGTCACTGGTATAGGCATTTCTTCCCTGGGATAGTAGTAGCGGGAAAGCAGATGATAAAGAAAATTAGTGAGTGCTGCGAGGTCCAGATGACAATGCAGCTGCCTAGTATGTTACTCTTTTAGCACCACCCAGGGATCACGTGTAGGGTTGTCTAAGGTGATTCCTACGGACGCAGAGAAACATTGATCCCCAAAATAAATAAAAATATGGGACAATCTTACACAAATATATAGATATCACGCAGGTAGTTATGCTAAATTCCAGTTCAATAGGACATCATGAACTAGTTCAAATCTGGCTTGCAAGATTTTTATTTACCTAACAACAAACTACAAATTATACTTTAATAATACTTTTTTACAAATTATATTCAGTCAATTAAACCCTAGTATTAAATAGTCAATTTCACCTCCCGAATAGTAGTTTATCTACACTCATATTATATATCCTAAATGAAGTGTTCGGAAACCATAGAATGACCGCCATTGCACCGCCATGGCCAACTCGATTGTGCCGGCGGTCGGGCGGGCGCGTGCCGTTGGTCGGGAAGGAGGACAGGATTTACATTATTTTATCAAATTCGATGTTCGGAATTTGAAACTCATAACGTATCAATATATGAGCATGTAAAGTTAAAATTACGATACTGCCACAGATAAAAAGCTTACCATAGTAAAATCGGTTGTGGTAATGCTAGCCATTCCCTACCGTTTTTGAACACGTTTTAGAGGACTTACAATGTGAGTGTACCAGAATCACGTAAGTGATTCGGATAGGAGGTGCAAGCACGTACTGCGCATGCCCTTAGAGTATGTTCAACGGCGCCTAGCCGTTTCAAATTCAGAGATTGCATATACATGAGAAAATTTGTCAAGTTCCGCCGTGACCGGGTGGTCTAGTGGTCAGGACGTCAGCCGCGAAAGCTGAAGACGCCAGTTCAAATCTGGCCTCGGACACCGGAGGGTTTGGTCACTTTTTCTGAAGTATATGACATCTATTTTCAGATCATATATAGTAAATAGTGTAACTACTTAAAAATTGCAAATCAAAAAATATTAAACGAAATAATTTGATATGCTTCAAGATTTAATGTGAGTGTAGATAAACTACAATTATTGTAGTGTACGTATCAAGATAGTCCAGGGGACGACCGCAATTTGCACACATCACCGGATCTGCTTCATAAACAGATAATGGCCCAACCCCTCATTAGCAGCCATCTTGATATTTCTAGTATTGTTACGTTAACGCTTGTGTTGTGTAAATAGTTGTTTAGGTGGAAGTGTAGTGTTATGCCATTGTTGTTTGATGAGGATGCGTTTTGGCAGTGGCTCAATTGCTAGGGCGCACTGAGGGGTCGTTAGAGGCGGTTTATAGGCAGTAAGCGTAAAAAACCGGCCAAGTGAACCGGAACTACCTTTAATGGAATATGAACCAAGCTAATACCAAAAGGTCATATCGGATGCCTTTGGAAAAAGTTTTTTTGGAGATAACTCAAAAATTACTTAACTGATAATGTTTAAAATAATTTAAATAGAAAGTATGTGATAAGGCGCATCTTCTCAATTTTTTTCATAATTTTAGAACTTACGGTTCAAAAGTAGAGGGGGACACAAGTTTTTCTGACTTTCGAAGCGATTATTTCTGAAACTATTAACTTAATCACAAAATGTTCAAAAAAACCTCGATGTTATTTTTAAAGACCTATCGACTAATGTGCAACATGTTCGTTGGCTGGCCAGACTATAGTTTGTCTTGGGTAGTTGGTGTGCGGGTAAGAGCCTCCTCCATCTGTTCCCATTTTGAACGATTGGTAGCAATGGTCATCCAATTTCTGCCGGCTGCCGGCGGCAAAATGTTCAAAAAAACCTCGATGTTATTTTTAAAGACCTATCGACTAATGTGCAACACGTTGATATTTAGTGTTTTTTTTTTTTTTAGTTACATGTATGGAGCGCCCCCACCCTAAAAATATTTATTTCTGCGATTTAACTACATAACTAAATAGCGGCATACAAAATACACCTTGTCTAATTTTTATGAAGATACGTCTTATAGTTTCCGAGTAAAATGGCTGTGACATACGGACGGATGGACGGACGGACATGACGAAACTATAAGGGTTCCGTTTTTGCCATTTTGGCTACGGAACCCTAAAAAGAACGCGTCATATCAGGACTATCAATTTAGTAGTATTTTCTTCGGAATTGTGATGGGCGAGCGCACTTGTATCGCCTCGTCATAACTTTAAATTAACCATTCAAGATATTTTACCCCTTTGAAAGATTTTTCGCTTCAGTAACCCAAAATTACAAAGATTTTCAATGTTTCTGACAAAGTGAAGTAAATATGGACCTCTAATTTCAAAGCCATCTTGCCCATTAGCAAAGCAATTTAGAAAAAACTTCGTTATATAAGTATAAAACCAGATTTGGCTCATTTAGTATTATAATCTTTGTGTATTTTCTAGTCTTTATAAATCTAATTTGCAAGCAAAAGCATCTAACGACGATATGAATCTCATTTACGGGGTAATATTGAAAAATGTTATGTCTTGAGAGTCACGTCTACAATGCGACGTTACTTGCTGTCCGAAATTAAACTTTATTTGTATACTGTTACAGTTCTATGGTATGGTGGTTTTATACCACGACGCTGAAAAACAATGGTATGGTATGTCCTTTGGACCCGGAGTATGTCCGTAAACTACGTCCGGACTTGGGTATGTCCTTAAACTACGCCAAAAAGAGAGGTATGGGCACTGCGAATGGCATCTCACTAATAGAGAACATGCATGAAAAATATTTAATTGAATCTGTTGCATAAACACGTTCAACAACCCCAAACTAATATAAATAAGTGGAAATCCGTAACAATTTTTAACAGTTTTTTTATAGTAGATTGTTTGACAAGGGTCTAAAGTAGGCCATATTACCACGAGATGGTTATTTTCCCGAACGAAGTGAGGGAAAATTATTCGAGTGGTAATATGGCTTTTAGACCAGAGTAATGCATACTATTTTTCACTTCGATTGCGAGAAAATGAGATAAAAATACATGCGTAAATAATAATATTTACGCACAATAACTAAACTAAGGTGACATTATGGTTTAACTTGACGGTCTTTTAATTTTTTAACTTCTTTGACATAGATACAAAATATAAACACCGCAAATAAATGCCACAGACGACGGTATAATTATAGTCTGGCAAACCATTTCTGTCAGTAGAAACGCGCGGCAAATTCAAAATACGTACATGTGGCAACCCTTTGTGATGAGACACCGTATTTCATGACGAACATTAAATTCACATTGAATTTGTTTCTAGTGCATTTCACTCTCTCATCTTAAGCGCGAGTGAGATAGAACTCCTGCAACGTTCCCAATTGAATTTAAATTCACTTTTAAGGCATATGTCAATTGCCTCAACCAGATTATCTGTTGCAGTTGATGGCAGATCAGACGAAATATATCCGTCTCCTTTTTACACACTGTAAATGTCACCAAATGAAAGGGGCGGAAATACCAACTAAAATTAAAAACATAAAATTTTATGATTATTACTGCTTTTTTCACTGATTCTTAGTGTTGTCATACTTTTGTTCGCTGTATATTATAATTATGTTATAGCTCTTTAAACAGTGTAAACACGCTTTAAAGCGCTTCCATAAAATAAATAAAAATCTTTTTAATGATTGTGAAGTAGTGACTAAAAAACACCTTATGTTTTGAGAAATAGATTGCGTTTCCTAATTGGTCGATTTAACATTGCTGTATACTGATTGGTTGATATTAATTACAATGTTTTTTTAAGGACTTAAATTATTTACACAATATACGCACCAAAAAAGTATCTAGCGTTCCGATTAACTTCGATATGTGTTGTGATTGGTGGATTTAATATGGTGAAGTGTTCCGAGTGGTCAATATAAAATGTTTTGTAAATCATAAATATGTATACATTTTAGCCCTAGAGGCTAAATGTACTACTTTAGTCCGCCTTGGTAAGCATAATATGACACACTTTTTGAGCATGAGAAGTGAAAAAGATATTGCGGTTTGAAAACTTAAAATTTTAGGCATTTTCTTTTATACCTCAAATGTATTTTCGAAACTTTAGTTCGATTACTTATGTCCTAACAAGAAAAAAAATGTATAACAACTATAAAGCTAAACGCATTTTTTCGTGCCTAAAATTACAAAAATCTTACAAAAACTTGTTCCTTCCAAACAGTTTTCTGCAACTTTGTGAACGGTGACGTCACAATCCGCACACTTTTTGTATGGGACGTTTTGACGCGCGGCGCAGACGCCTAACGTATTTTCACATTTTTGACATTTCAGGGCTATCATAGATAGTAGGTTTATTAGAGACATTTGAATCTACAGGGAAATAGAATGACGTCTTCCAAAAAAATCATGCATATTCCTAATTGTGGTAGGGCACGTTCAGCGAATGTCATCTCGCTCAAATCTGGAGCAGAGCCCGACTGGTGAAAAGTACCTCCACCTTAGAGAAAACCACAGCCCAATAGCACTAGACCCTACTCATAGTGTTGTGTTCCTGCTGGTGAGTAAGGTTGCCAAAGCGCTCAAAGAGGACCCAGTGTGTTGACGATGAGGGACCTTCTTGTTCCTTTAGCCGTCAACACAGTGAGTCCTCCTTTTTGTAAAGGGTCGGTAACGCGCATGTGACTCCTTTGGAGTTCCAGGCGTCCATAGGTTATGGTAGCTGCTTACCATCAGGCGGGCCGTATGCTTGTTTGCCACCGTCGTGGTATAAAAAAAAGATAAACGTGCAGTGAACGAAATAACCGTTATTAGTTTAGTGGATCGTCGATCTTAGAGGAACTTCTGATTGATGGGTGGCGCGACCGATCGTTGTTTGCATCCTTGAGGGAGATACGTGAGCTAGTGGACATTCAGCTAATATGATGACTTCATATTTATATTTCATGATATAGTATTTTTTTTTATCTGCCATATATAACATGTTGGTAATATACCGAATCATCTACATTGTTTGTAGATTTAAATAAATAATAAATAAATATTATGGGACAATCTTACACAAATCGACCTAGTCCCACAGTAAGCGCAATAAGGCTTGTGTTGTGCTGGGTACTAGACGACGATATATATAATAGATAGATATAGATAAATACTTAAATACATACAAAAACACCCATAACTTAGGAACAAATATCTGTGATAAACACACATATAAATGCCCTGACCAGGATTCGAACCCGGGATTCGAGATTTAATATTAATAGAACTGAAACTGACACCTAGCTAGCTTCTGCCCGCAGTTTCGTCTGCATGGAAATCGTGAAATTGCCAAACTGCTCAACTGTTGGTACGGTCACGAACTTTGAATGTTGAGCTATTTAAGAATCACTTTATATTGGACCTTTCATAAAGTACTATACAAAAGTACAGTACTATTGAAAAATAACAAGTACCTCCTATTTCACCTATCCTATATGTTTGTTCTCTATTTTTTGTTTTGCACTACCTTCCGTCTCTGGGCTCCACGGAAGACCAGCGATGTGGCATCGTACATGCCATGCCAGGCCATATGCTGAGTCGTGTCCTTTTGCATTCACTACAACTGCATCAATATTTTACCTATTTAATTTTAGATTTCTCTTCATTTGTGTATTCTCTTGTGTCTTAACACTTTCACGACCAAAAACCCGACTGTCGGGTTCTCTCTTCGTAGCTACTACGCGTTACATACGACAAATACGTGGCTACGGGCTACAAGCGTAGCGCGTAGCACTACCCAAGTAACACAGGAAGCATTATAACATATGAATAGTTAACTTATTTCGAACTTAAGGACCGTATAAACTCTTATATACGTTCACCGAGCAACTTGTCGCATTATATGATGCTTTGAGCTGTATAACGGTTGTATAATGGCATATCTAAATGCTTTTGTAAAGCCTTTAGCTTTAGTGCAGCAAACCACAACGCAACTGTACAGCTTTCGACTGTTTAAAAGCACTTAAGTGCTTTAGGTTCTACAATAGCATTATATAATGCTTTAAGCTGTATAACGGTTGTATAATGGCATGTATACATGCTTTTTTAAAGCCTTTAGTTTTAGTGCAGCGAACCAAAATGCAACTGTACAGCTGAATGCTGTACAGTTGCCATTTTGGTTTGCTACACTAATGCTTCGGTGTGGTTTAGTGCCTTAGGTTCTACAATAGCATAAATAAATGCTTAATGCTGTTTATGAGCATGAATATTAGCCATTATAATGCCACGTAAATCCGGTATACAGCTTTCAGCTGTTTTTAGTGCTTTAGGTTCTACAATAGCATTTTATGATGCTTTACGCTGTATAACGGTTGTATAATGGCATATGTAAATGCTTTTGTTTAGCCATTAGTTTTAGTGCAGCGAACAACATGCAACTGTACAGCTGAATGCTGTACAGTTGCGTTTTGGTTTGCTACACTAATGCTTCGGTTTGGTTTAGTGCCTAAGGTTCTACAATAGCATAAATAAATGCTTAATGCTGTTTAAGAGCATGAATATTAGCCATTATAATGCCACGTAAATTCGCTATACAGCTTTCAGCTATTTTTAATGCCTTAGGGTGTACAATAGCATTTATAAGTAGGTAATACGTTCCTAATGCAGTATAATAGCAATAATATAAACCATTATAAAGCCAAGTAATTCACTATAAGGGGCTGTTCATAAATTACGTCATTTCAAATGGGGGGGGGGGTCTGGACATCGGATGATGGTAGCATGACGTAGGAGGGGGGGGGGGCGGTCATTCCGAATATCACATCATCAATGTGTAAAAAAGGAATGAAAGTCGTGTTTCTATAAACTTTTAATGCTATAAAATATTATCTAATAAATAGTTTTTTATTTTACAATTAAGCTTAAAACGCATTTTTTTTTCATGACGTCACTTTATTTGGCAGCTTTACTATCAAAAATTGATGACGTAATTTATGAACAGCCCCTTTACAGCTTCCAGCGGTTTTAGTGCCTTAGGTTCTACAATAGCATAAATAAATGCTTACTGTTGTTTAATAGCATAATTATTCACGTGTAATGCTGTAGGCATAAATAAGGCATTTTTTAAGGGTCACTGAGCTGCTATTGGACTAAGAGCTAGCCACGTCAGATATGACACAATAATGAGAGCAACAAAACCCGTCTGGTTAGATTGCTATACTATTCTTATTGCTAGATCCTGGCATCTGGCAGCTTTTAATGGGTGGAGGTCACAGTGACAGACTAGCAAAATGTTTTAATTGGAAAATAGTAATACCAAACTAGGTAAAAATTGCCGAAGTTGTCTCAGTTATAAAGGACAGGGCCTATATTTTAAGGGGCTCCCTGGCGCCAACGACCTTAGATCTGATTCCCTTAGTTTTATAATTATTTATATAGCTTATCATATTATCAGTAACGGCTTTAAACAATATAGTATCCTATATTTACTTCAATATTCATTGTCTTCGAGATATTTGACATCAAAGTCGAACCGGTTTAGGCTAAAAAAGTGGTTTTATGGTCATAAATTTTGTTTTAATTAGTTAAAAATTAAAATCTCTCTACAGTTTTTAGAGACATCAAAGAGGAACCCTAATATGTAGATTACGTATATGTAAGATTCTTTACACCATTCGAATATCGATAAAAGTGTTTTTTTAGACCATATTTTAAAAATATCATAAAAAAATAACAGCTCATTTATTTCAAGATCCGGCTCTACAGAATGGAGATAAAAGATTCAAAAACCGATAGTCGTTTGCCTTATAATTCTATCTATAGTGAATATGTTGGAATATCGACTCAAAACTGGTCAAAAATCGATAAAAAAAAACGTTAGACCAAAAAATATTGTGTATTCTTACCATACATCGGGGTTTTCGGTGCGGGAAAACAGAATGTACTTAAAAAACAGAATGTACTCTAGCACGTTACTACCTAATGAATAATTGATCGAAAAAATCATAGGTATATACAATTTATATGAAATAGCTGACTATTATGTATATATATTGTAGGTACATATACCTATGATTTTTTCAAGTATTTTTTTATTAATTCATGTAGTGACTGATCATTGTCAACCTCTTCAGTTAATCAAATAGTTCATAAATATCGGACGTCAAGATTAATATTTGACACTTACTATACCGTGTCTTTGTCTTAGGTAGATCTAGTTAATAAATTTCGGATATGCAATTGCATTTTTAAAATACTAAGTATATAATAGTCAATACAAACATGCCTCTAAGAAAAAAAGCTCGTATCATAGTGTGTAAGCTATTCACAGAGAGGTAGTTATTCATTAAGCATAATATGATATTTTCTCAGACTAACTCTCAACCTATCTGTTTATCTCTACTCTTTCTCAAATCGTTCCCGCACCGAAAACCCCGCTGTATGATTATTACGGAAACAAAAACAGTAGGCGAAAACTATGAACTATATTTTATTATACATCGTTTGGCACTACTTTCTCGCAACATAAACTTTTGTATAATTTCTCTTAATATTGTATAGTATTTGTATAGTTTCTCATAATATTGCATCAAACCCAGATCTCTAGGATTTATTTTCTTGAAATGGTTTGCATTCTTTGACCTCCACTACTTTAAAGCTGCCAGATGTCCAGATCTAGAAATAAGCATAATATACCAAACTGACTAGAGGGGTTTGGTTGCTCTCATTATTGTCATATCCGACGTGGACGTGGCTAGCTCTCCGTCTATATAGACCAACGCCATTTTGTAAATAATTAATAACCTAAAAATAAAATCATGCGGACCTATTTATACAAGGAAAATACCTATATAATAAAGAAATTACTTAATTTAAGACTGCTCAACCAACACTATTGTTATTCAATCAAATACAAACATTGAAAACATTGAAAAAAAAAAAATAATAATAATCAACCCAGTTGGACTTGAACTAACATCGATACGCCTTACCGGGGCTCGATATCGCTTTACCAATTAAGCTATGGGTTCAGTTACCGAGCTGACGAAATTCTTAATGCCTTCAATCATCTTTTTGCATTTATTTTTACATCGACTTTATAGCAGCCGTAAGCGACATCTAGGTGCCAACCACTAGAGTTAGATACCCTTCCCGCCGACCCTTTTACAAGTGGCACAACGGAAATAACAGATGGCGCCTGCTATCAACTCATAATGTTTGTATTTGATTGAATAACATACTAATGTATGAGTGGAATACCCACTTTAAAAACATGTAAAATAACAACACTATTGTGTTAATAATGCAAAACTCGTTCTATACGAGGATTACACAATTGTTTTGTTTATTTGACGCATATCTTTTTATAATATTTTATAGCAAAACCACAATAAATCAAAGGCGGGTAAAAATTTTCAATGAAACTTATATAAGTTTCATTTTGTGTATATACACATTTACAGTAAACTACATTGCGCAGTCATATTTGAAGGATATAATAACGTAAAAGTGTCAAAAACTTTTATAAATTTTGTTAGGATGCAAACAAATATGACGTGTCACTCATTCAGTTTTTTGTACCGTCTTCGTCCATTTTATATTGCGAGACAAAGTAGTTAAATCACAACGTTCATTGTATTATAACATTTGTTCCGTCGGTATTAGAGACGTTTTTGCATTGACGTAAGGTTTATTTTACTACACCCTTATGCTAGTATAATGCGTTTGTATTGCGACTGGCAAGTTAATCGAGAGTACTTATGCTTCTTTACTGCGATTAGCAAGTTTTTTGGTCGTATTAAGGCTTCTTTAATGCAGTCGGCAACTTAATAGAGCGTACTAATGCTTCTTTGAGTCGATTGGCACTTTCCATGACAACGATAATGCTAATAGCGCAGACATAATGCGCCTGCAATGCTATTAAATGACCTGTATAGGATCTCAAGCTGGGTAATTTGTGCCCATTTAAGACCTATATCAGCACTATAAACGTTTATAATGCTACTATAAAACGAACTCAAAATGCTAAAAGCATACAGATATGCTGTAAGACGGCCGTTATACTGCTTTGATGTGTTACTTGGGTAGGTGGTACGGAAAGTGTTAAAAAAATGTTAGATTTAAGTTTAAATTGATGTGGTGCTGTTTGTAGTTTATTCGCAATAAATGTTTTTTCTTTATTTCTTTCTTTCAATGAAAGTCCGTGACTGCAATTAATTTTGTATTAAGCAGGACGTCTGCTAACGACACCTGATGGCTGCGAAAGATATTATAGTACAATACAATATAGTAGACAAATTCGCAGCCATCAGGTGAGTCTCAGTAGCTCAGTTGGTCAGAGCGATGGGCATGTATCACAGAGTTCGAGTCTCGCCTGAGGCAGTGGATTTTTCTGCTTTTTCTTTATTTCTAAGCAGTCCGTGACGTTTAAACCTTCATTGGCATGAATTCTGGGAAGTATCCTCGGTCTTTTTAGGTTATAATATACATGCCTGCCTTTGTGCCGCATTCTACCCGAAATTAAGTGCTACTATCGTGAAGAAGCTACCAAACACCCATAGATAGGTACATTGAAATATCCAAACATCTAAAGCAACTTTCACGGTTATAATATTATAACAACGCAAAAATAAAGTTCCTACTTATTGATTCTTCCAAGAACATCTTGGCAAACGATTTACTTAACTGGAAAACTTTGAATATCGGGTATCAAAGTCACATTGCCCTTTCCCCATTTCGTAAATTTGATCCTTTCGCATACCAAGGAGCGAATTCAGAAATAAGAGATAGGTACTATAAAATATATCGGTTAAACTCACGTCACTTTAGTCACTTCGCGCAACATGTTTCGGAGTTTCTACCAGAGCGCGCGACACGCGCGGCACGCCGAGCGGGACGCAGGCCGGCAGTTGGCAACACGACGTGCAACAGCGCGCTACGGGCCGGTTCAAAATAGCACTCTTAGTGCTTGAAGATGGAGACCTAAGCTCTCCGAAACATGTCGCGCGAAGTGACTAAAGTGACGTGAGTGTAACCGTTATATTTTATAGTGTTTTAATTTAATAAGAGATAGGTACTTTAAATACTAATATAAAGCCAATTTTTGTGCCATTCGGAGTTAATCCCATTGGCCCGTGGGCCCAAGGACCCACTTTTGGACGTCTCATTATGTCTGTTTTTTTTTGTTTTCGCTATCCGCTACGCTCGTAAACCATTCCAGCGTTTTCCCGCATTGTAGAGGAAATCCGCTGCACTCAGAGAGTCCGCATAGCGGGTTGCTGGTGCTCAATGTGTAGATGTTGTGACGTAAAAATACATGTATTTTCTTTCTTTATTTCATCACTTTTTTAAAGATATCTACAAAAAGTTCATCGACTCCACAGATGACCAAAGGGCTGGCGGCTTTCGCGCGCAACTCATTAATATTACACAAGTCCCCATACTAGTATAATATAGCTACTTCTACTTTTTCAATATTATTATAGACGAGTTAGTTTCAATTTACATATTTATTACATGTATTAGGTATGTTTTTGTGTACAATTTCGTAATTATCCGTTTTCAAGAATAAGGTTAAATTTTGTTTTGACAATAAGAAGTAAGCGTTTATGTTATATTGTTAGTAGCAATTCTCTTTTTTATGTTTTGATATTTTATTTGCGTGTAGTACACAATTAAATATGTAACATTAGTTGTACAATTTTCTAACAGCCTTATTCATAAAAATCCTTAAATGAGGTTTTAACCATCATATAGTTAAAACGCTATATAAGCCTAAATGACGTTTTAAGAAATGTGTGATTTATAATCTCTCCATAAGCCGACAATAGTAATTTCATTGATTCGACTCGTTATGTTGGCACTCTTGGCAAAATCATAGACAAAATCGTATCCCAATCGCAATTTAAAAAAAAAGTTTGACAGCGAATGTCAGTAATGACCGGGAAATCGGCGAAATAGAATCGAATAAATGCAAATACTAGTTTAGATAAATCTAATTTAAATCAAATAAGCCTTTGCATTGAAAAGACGAATCGATGCAACAAAAAAAGGGAGTAATAATTACACGTCAACTGTGTGCACGTCATGCAACAATACAAGGTAAGAATACCAATTCATTTACTTATAATTAGGTTATGTGAAGTTGATTCTTGCTTACCTTTAATGTTTTTAATGAATCTAATCATTGATATATCCTCCTCAGGTATTACTACAAGAGCAAAATATAAAAAAAAATACTGGATACAAACACCAACGCCTTTAAGATTGACCTTTTGCAAGTAAGTACAATACCTGCCCAAGTGCCCAAGTCAGACATTTTCACAGTAATAATTCTATACCAGTGCCTACAACTAATAACATTAGGTACACTTATTGTAAACCAGTTATATCTGTCTGATATCGCCTACAGTTAATGTAGTTAAATAATCATGTACTAACTATACCCAGAAGGATGATATTAAAGTAGTGAAAAATCAATGGTTAGATAATGTGCAAAATGTATTGAAACATATGCATTAGTCAGGTAGAATTTTATTGTTATTTTCATTCAAAATCCTTATTAATATCACCATAATTGCAGAATATAAGTAGGTATTCCACATTGTGATGCTGTAATGTCTGTAAATGACTATATTATTCAGTCAATCAGTCAGATGCTGACAATAAAAGGCATCAAGCAGATGTATGTACATTAGTGTCATTTATTGTCAGGAAAATTTGACTACATACTTATGTAATAACTACTAATAAGCAGTGGTGATAGATAGAGATTAGGATGTTGGTCGTTCTCAATTAAATGTAAATGTATGGTTATAATATGTATGTAGTCACATCGATTTCTGCCTATTTTATAGAAAACTTCCATATCCTGGTATATGGAACAATATATATGAAAGCTAAAAATAAAAAAAGTGTTTGTTTAAAATTAATTTAATTAAATTTGTTGCATTCTTTTCAGATCAGCACTTATCATCAGCCGTCATCATCCACTGCCATTGTTAAGGCAGTAAGTCGTCAAGCATTAAACAGGAAAGGGCGACCAGGTTAAGAATCCACACAAATCCAGGAAAAGTCTACCGGCCCCGGACATATTCGAAGCCAAGCAGTCCTCAGCGGCAAGGCAATCAACTGAAACATAAAAAAGAAAAATAAGAAGCTACATAGCCTGATTTTGGTCAAACTACTGGTTCTGACCCCATAATACTCTCACACTCTTTAGCTTTGTTTTATTATTGAATTGTATGTTTAATTTTGCTAAATAAAATTATTTTATTTCATGAAGCTTTTGTAATGATTTTTAATGCTTCTCTCTCTGGGAGAATCTGTTTATTTAGTGGCATATTATTATTCAAGAGCTTAATCTTAGCCTATGGAGAAACCTGGTCTTCAGCAGAAGGACATGATGTCACGATCCTCAGCTCTGAGGGAACGACTGATGATGATGATGATAACCTTTTGGTAATAACATTTATGTTGCAATAATTATATTATAGTTTGTCCGGACAAACTATACCTCTGTGGTTGAATTGTAATGAACAACATCAGTAATGTATGTGCATTGATTGCCGCTTTAATACTTGTATTACAAATACCACTTCGTCAGGGCGACCCCTGACCTTGAGCAGTGTAAAGTATATAATATTACGACAAGTTGATAGTAAATGACAAATATGCTCACCAATACTTCTTTCTTACCTTATGTTATGATACATATTCCAAAATCGGCTTTCGTAGTTGTACCTATTCACATGCTCCATTGCCTGAATTGGCATTTTATAGCAACAATTACACTTCAAAAGTTCAGTCACTTTAAAAGATAGGTTTTTAATTTATTACATAAATAGTAATATTTTTCACAAAACATAAAAATTGTAACGATAGGTAGCTTCCATTCAGTAGAAATCTTCTGATTTGTGTTCGGTGTCGCTAGTGTCAAAATCAGCTGACAATATTATGGCGGCCATTTTGATCCTTATCGAGGAGATAAAGAAGGGTCCTGGGTCATGTAACTTTTCGAACATTTGCAATAGGTTTGTAGAGCTTTTTAGAGATAAATAACGTTTGTAAATAACGTTTTTGGGCTTCCGGACTTCAAGTAGGTTTGAAGGAGGTTGTAACTTTTTATGAATAAGGCTGTAAATGTTTACGTAGTAATATAGGAAACTTTAGGCCTAATTTGTGTCTATGTTTGTAATGACTGTATTTGTATATCGCTGTTTGTTTTCTAAATAAATTAAGATATATATATATATTATTGTTGTACCACCGAAATAGAAACAATAAATAACAATTCAATATACTTACCTAATAGCATAACTACTAGTAAGTATTTCGTACTCATGTATATCTGTGCTTTGAAAAGACTTCTCAAATCAATACGTTTTCGATATCATTATGCTACGTCAAATACTTATTTTTGAATAAAGTCCAATGGCTCAAGGTTGTTTATAAAACTGACACCCTCGGTGACACTTAGTTCTAGCTTGGTTTTAGTGATAAAAATAAAGCGTTGGTAGCCTAGCGGTCAGGCGTGCGTGGTCACTTTCAGTCAGATGGTAAAGACCTGAAAGAGGACCCAGTGTGTTGACGATGAGGGACCCTCTTGTTCCTTTAGCCGTCAACACAGTGATCCTCCTTTTTCTAAAGGGTCGGCAACGCGCATGTGACTCCTCTGGAGCCGATGACCCAGTGTGTTGATGATGAGGGACCCTCTTGTTCCTTTAGCGGTCGACACAGTGAATCCTCCTTTTTGTAAAGGGTCGGCAACGCGCATGTGATACCTCTGTAGTTGCAGGCGTCAATAGGCTACGGTAGCTGCTTACCATCAGGCGGGCCGTATGCTTGTTTGCCACCGTCGTGGTATATAAAAAAGTAGGTACGGGTTCCTTTAAGTTAAGACCTTTTTAAGTGAATAATTAACATAAAGCAACGTCGAATTAGGTCGTTTGGATCCGTTTCCAAAGGAGTTGGTATGAAAGGTACTTGTTAGTTGAATGGGCGCATTAAATTTTGTATAAAACCGACTCGCAATTTCTTCTATTTATTAGGTGCTCGAGATGGCTTTTACCCTCGGTTTGAAAGCTTGAAGATTTCGAGCAGAGTCGACTACAATGTCCTTAAAAGGTTATGTTTGAGGTCAGAGTATTATCAAAATGAATCGGATACTACAAAATGATATAGCAATTATATTCCCGAACCTACCAAATATTCCCTTTCCAGAGATTTACACCTTGAAGTGATGAGGGCACCTCCTATTGTCGTATGGTCATTATTCTTCGTATGAATTGCATATTTTGTTCTCTGAATATCACTTTCTAATTATCTATAATGATATAGTCCTTACGATACGGATCGAGAACCTGACACACATTTTCTTCGCACATATATACAGGTTTAACCAAGGTGTTTTCCTACATAGAAAAGTTAGCTACTCTAATGAATTAAAATGGAATTCCCCTGCTTTCTCAAGGACCAAAAACACTTTGGTTTTCTTAATTTACTTGCTAAGCTGGCTGCTCATTTAGGTCGGGCCCTTAAATCTTTTTGGGATAATTTAACATTCCCTGGGATAAAAAATTGGGAATTCCGCACCCCGGACTGTCGGGGCGATGTCCCGGAAAATAGAATTATATCAAATCATTTCGCTAGCAGGACAAATAAAAGGTTTTTGGGCGAATTGTGAGCCATTTGGGACGCGTTCGGATGTGTTCGGGAATTTGTCGGTGCATTTGTCATTGACTGTTTGAATAAAATTTATTTTGTGTGTTAAGTATGAAATCATTTTTATTAATCTAAGTGGAATATGTTGGTGAATATGTGTAATTAAAACATATTGCACACCTTATTACTCGAAAATTTAAAGCAAAACTGTTTTTAAAATGATTTTTTTTGAATTCCGGTTTTCCAATTTGTTATACTGAGGTTGAATATCTACATTATATGTTTAAATGTGTTGTTTCTCAAACTGCATCCGTAAAAATTAGTAGTTTATGTAATAACTGTTACGTAATAAGGGTCCTTAAAACATGAGTGTGGTTTTATGAAATGAGCCGCAGGCGAATATTTGCTTTATCTACTGTATTGTAGTCCGTTGAGCGTCCCTAGATCCTGGCTCGCTAACGTACACAGCCGCGTTCACTTTAATATCAATAACATGTACACCACACACCACCTCGCTCCCGCGAGTTGTATCCGTTCTACTCTCCCGTCAGTCACCACAGACTAAATCTAGTTACGCGCGCTATGTGTGCCCGAGACAGGTATAGGACCTCTATGATGTGTGTATGAGATGATATTCAATACCAGTACTATCTGGACTACTCTTGCACATACACTACATCCCTCCTTCCTTATAAATTCAGAAACCTTTCAGGAACATTTCAGTAAAACCAGTACTCTTAAGACATAACTGTATTCATAAAAAGCAAATCAATTTTCTATTACAAATTTTAATATTCAAATTAGGTATTCAGTAATCGATAACCAAGTTAATCTGCCACTCTCCATCCACTCTTTTTAGATGGACCACATTTCTCCTGTATCTTTGCCCTGTCTCATCATTCACCACTTCGATGTCTCCTCCACTTGCCTTTTCTACCGTAAAGGGCGTCGCCCCAAATGGAGCACTTAATTTGTTTTCTTTTATGATGTTTTTCATTACGACTTTGTCTCCTGGAACTAATTCACATTTTTTTGCTTTGCGTTTTACATCCGCATACTCCTTTCCTTTCTCTTTTAATTCCCTGTCCTTATCTCTTACCTCTACATCAACATCCTTATCTTTCATATCTAAGTCTCCATTTTGTCCAACGTCACTAATCATGGGAATCTTATCTCTAAATTGGCACCTGAAAAATAACTCAGAGGGTGTTTTGCCTGTAACAGAATGTGGGGTGCCATTGTACATTCTCAAATATTCTAATAGTGCTAATTTCCAATCCTTTTTTTCAATTTGGCTTATTTTCAGTCTTTTTAGAATATCTCTGTTCTGGCGCTCGACTTCTCCGTTTTGTTGTGGCCAGTATGGGATAGTATGATGTAATATTATCCCTCGGTCTTGACAGAACGATTTTAAATCCTCTGAGATGAACTGGCGTCCATTGTCTGCAGTTATGGTAGCTGGATCCCCTAGGCGACTGAAAATTTCAGTCAGATGTCTTATAATTTCACCACTGTCAATCTTTCGGCATATTTTTACTTCTTTATATCTGCTGAAATAATCCACGATCACAAAGATGTGGTCTCCACTGGGTAATGGGCCAAGCAAATCCATGGCTACATCTTTCCAAGCTTCGTCAGGCAATTCACGGCGTTTTAAAGGGTGAGGTGGATTTGGAGCAGATACCAATGTACATCCGGTACAAGACTTGACTAGCTTCTCGGCGTCTTTATCATACCTAGGCCACCAAACTTTCGCTCTCAATCGGGCCTTCATTGCAACTATTCCTGGATGACCTTCATGAGCAGCCATAAGGATTACTTTACGAAGATCTTTTGGGATAACTATACGTGTACCTCTCAGTAGAATTTCTTCATAAAAACATAGCTCTGTCTGGAATAGCTTGTATACTTTCACTTCTTCATCCCAGTTATTATGGTACAGTCCCTCTTTGACTTTTTGTATTTCCGGGTCTTTCTCTGAACAGTGTGCTACTTCTTTTAGCGTCACAGCTCTAGGTCTTATGTACTCTACTATTTGCTGTATGTGATATTCTATTGGCTCACCACTAGGTAGGTTACTGTCATTCAGTCTGGACAATGGGTCTGCAATATTATTTTTTCCAGGTCGGTATATAACCTTAAATGAATAGGATTGAAGTCGTAGAATCCATCTTTCAATTCTTGCGCAGGGTTTTGACTTGAGTCCAAAGATTATCTCTAGTGGTTTGTGGTCTGTTATTAGGTCGAAATGTTTACCATATAAGAATATATGGAAGTGTTCTATTGCCCATACCAATGCTAGCGTCTCCTTTTCAGTCTGGCAGTATCTTCGTTCACAGTCAGTCAGTGTTCTGCTACCAAAGGCAATTATTCGGGGTTCATTATTGTCTATTTGGACCAAGACTGCACCAAGGCCGACAGGACTCGCGTCAGCAATCACTACGGTCTTTTTTGTAACATCATAGTAGCCTAATGTAGGTATGTTACTGATAGATTTTTTTAATGTTTCAAAGGCAGTTTGTTGTTCGTTACCCCAGTCATTTTGCAGACTCGCATTTTTTCCAGGCCTGTTTCTCAGCAGTATTTTCATAGGCTCTGTTACGGTTGATAAGTTGGGTATCCATCTACCAACGTAGTTTACTAAACCCATGAAGCTCTGCAACTCTGCAACAGTTTTGGGTGACCTGAACTGCTGAATTGCTGACAAATACTTTTGTAGCGGTCTTACACCCTCCGCTGATAGCTCATGTCCTAGAAAATGTACTTTAGTGACTCCAATTATGCATTTTTCTTGCTTTAACACCACTCGTTTATCCTTTAACACAGCCATTACATGTTGAAGTCTTGCATCATGCTCTTCTTTGTCTCTCCCATAAACTAATATGTCATCCATAAAGTTAATGACCCCTTCGCAGCCCAGCAGAAGTTTTTCTATTGTTTTTTGAAAAATCTCAGGGGCGCAGGTAATTCCAAACATTAAACGTGTGTACCTGTACAAGCCTTGGCTAGTGATGAAAGTTGTTATATGTCTGGAATCTGGGTGAAGTTCTAATTGGTGAAAAGCATCTCTGATATCTAACTTGCTGAAGTACTTGGCATTACGCACCTGGAGTAGTAACTTATCCATCGTAGGCAAGGGGTGATTTTCTCTCACAATGGCCGCATTTGCTCTTCTCATATCTACGCATAATCGCAGATCTCCATTTTCTTTCAATATTGGTACAATCGGAGATACCCATTTTGATGATCCTGATACTTCTTCTATTATGTCCCTCTTAATTAATTCTTCTAACTTTTCTTCAACTTTCTTTTCTAGTGGTATAGGAATCCTTCTAAGCGGCTGTGATACGGGTGCAATGTTTTCATCTATGGGTATGTGTATCAAAACATTCTTAATTTTAGGAAACGGTTCTTCTTCAATTTGGTTGATGTCTAAGCCCAATTTTAGGACCCCCAACTGTTTTGCTGACTCTCTTCCTAGAAGATCTCTTGTGCCCTTAGTTATTACATAGAATGTATGCCCTTGAGTTACATTTCCAACTGTAATTTTTGCTTTAAAAGAGCTCTGTAATACTAATGGGGTCTCGCTTGCACAGGGAAAGAATGTCCTATCTGAATCTTTGTTCTGGTCATAAATCACAACCTTATTTTCTTTCATTTTTTTCCAGGTGTCTTCTGTAATCAAATTGTGTTTGCAACCGGAATCAATTAACATATTTATTTTGACTCCTCCCACTTCACATTCTATAGTCTCATCATCATTAACATTAAAGACATATTCTATTTCTTCTGTAGTCTCCGAGGTCATGTGGTTAATCTCATGAGTTTCTTTATTTGGTTTGAATCTCTTACTGATGAATTTCCGATCCTCAACAATCTTCCTCTTGCTTGTATTTCGACACATCTGTTGAAAGTGCCCTATATTTTTGCAACGGTAGCATTCTTTTCCAATTGCCGGGCATTTCAGATGAAAACGGCTTCCACATTTATCACAGGGTTCTTTAAATTTCCTAACATTACCATTATTTTGTTTAGTCTTTATTCTATTTATTCCTTCCTTATTTGCTGGTCCTTCCTCAAAGTCTTCCAGTTGCCGGGTAACTGCTTTCAAAGAATTGGCTTCAATGATTATCTTGTCTAGAGTCATATCGTCCCCAGCCCGCAAAATCTTCTTCCTTAAATCTGCTGACGAACCTTTTTCCACTATTTGATCCACAATATGTTCTTCTTTATTATGAAATTGACATTTATCTGCTTGTTGCCTAAGTCTTACTAAAAAAATTTCGAATTTTTCATTTGCTTCTTGCTTTACTTGTCGGAACAAGTGCCGTTCGTATACTTTACTCTGCTTTGGTGAAAAGTAAGAATCTAGTTTTTTTAATGCGTTTTGAAAAACATCCTTCCTTAGGCCATCATCTACAGTTTCTGTATCAGGAATATTATAAAAAATTTCTTGAAGCTCCTGCCCTCCAAAATGTAGGAGGCTGGCTTTCTTCTTCTCATTTTTATCAATTCCAGCTGCATCTATATATATTAGGAGCGCCCTTTTCCAACGTTCCCATCGTATTCCCAAAGAGGTTGGTTCACCTCCGCATTCAAACTTATCCAGCGTCAGTGCCATAGCCCCTGACCGCGCCATTGGGAGTGCCTACAACCAAATTATACTCATTAGTCCTAATCATTTTAGGATGTAGTAGTCAGCTTACACATTTTCCAATCATAATGTTCCTCCAATGTGTACTCAATAAATTTCTCTTATAATTACTAAATTAACTAGTAGAGGTCCAAGCAATAAGTTTCACTATACTAGAGTGCAGATATAGCAAAGTCGTTTTAAGGACAGTCTTGCCATGACTTAACCAGTAGTCTATATCTGTCACAGATGAGGCTATAAAGTATGGTTAAGAAAGTCCCCGCAAAGACCTTTCATTAACACTAACCAATAAGCCAAATCCATACTGTCAACAATGCCGCTGCGTGATAGAAGCAGAGTCCCCGCAAAGACAATCTTCTCACGGCTTAACCGACAAATTCTTAAGTTTATTCCATATACAATGCCGCTGCGTGATCAAAGCAGAGTCCCCGCAAAGACAATTTTGTCACGACTTAACCGACAGAGTACCAGCCCATTCCAAAACAATGCCAGTGCGTGATCAAAGCAGAGTCCCCGCAAAGACAATTTTGTCACGACTTAACCAACAAAGTCATCGAATTCTCCAACGATAACGGTATTTCAGTCAATGTTCAATGCACAACTTTGTATTACCTATTTCCATTAAGTGTAACAACTTACCTCAATATCAATATGTTTGCAGTATTCCGTAACACAGTCTTCGTAATTTTCAGCTTCTATCCTGTACTTCTAACTAAGAAATCCTTAAGAATTTGCTCCTGAAAACTTAGCGTATACCGTTTTGTTAGTAATCTTTAAGTTTTTTCTTTCTTTTGACATTAGACATAGACACATAGATGCAATACACTGTACTCGCGTCAAACTCGCGCGTAAATTTAGGTTAGGTTGGCAAAACTGTTTTCGTACAGTACAGAATTACAGAAAGTATATAAAACTCTTTACAGTCTACCAACATAAGGGCAATAAAATGTTATGTGAAATGGTTACAACTGTTGGCAGAACTGTAGTTAATACATAAATTAAAAAGTTTATAAAACTCATCAGGCTGTAAAAAGAAAATAATTTCAATTTTGCACATTATACGTAATAAAAACCATTGAAATCATCAATGAATATCGAGTTACATGTAATTTCAGATAGATCGCTACAATTTGAATGCCCTTAATTGGCATTCTTCTATCCATCCTCTCTCTTAATTTATTTTTGGTTATGCCGCCTCAGTCGACATATAATAACACCTTTTTCAATGGTTACTCACGGTTTTTCTACTCGTCGCCAATGTATTGTAGTCCGTTGAGCGTCCCTAGATCCTGGCTCGCTAACATACACAGCCGCGTTCACTTTAATATCAATAACTTGTACACCACACACCACCTCGCTCCCGCGAGTTGTATCCGTTCTACTCTCCCGTCAGTCACCACAGACTAAATCTAGTTACGCGCGCTATGTGTGCCCGAGACAGGTATAGGACCTCTATGATGTGTGTATGAGATGATATTCAATACCAGTACTATCTGGACTACTCTTGCACATACACTACATCTACACTCATATTATTTATTCTAAATGCCTTATTTGGAAACCATAGAATGGCTGCCATTGCACCGCCACCATGGCCAACTCGATTGTGCCGGCGGTCGCGCGGGCGCGTGTCGGGCTGTCGGCGGATCCCCGGGAAGGTGCAGGTGTACATTATGTTATCAAAACTCATAGCACATCAATAATTGAGCATGAAAAGTTAAAATTACGTTACTGCTACGGATAAAAAGCTTATCATAGTAAAATCGGTCGTGGTTGCCTACCGTTTTCGAACACGTTTTAGAGAACTTACAATATGAGTGTAGATAAATATTATTATAGTAGAGGTAAATACAAGATGTAACAAAAATGCTGGAAATCCTTTTGACGGTGTAATTGGTATCGTATTCTAATTATGTAAAACTAAGAAAAATTTTATTTGTTGGCCAGCTGGCAAAAAAAAAAATATTTTCGCGTCCAAAAATTTTTTTTCTTTTTTTTTCTTAGTGGCAATACAATTAAGCCGTTAAACAGATGACCAGTATTTTTGTTGCACCCTGTAGAGGAAACGCTTAGAGTACCTACACACTTACTTCATCATTGTACTTGTTCCGCATTTCACGCGAGATAAACGCAAGGTTTCAGCCCTCTTTGTGTTACCCCGACCGCCCTACTTTCACAAGCGTGCTATCTATGTATTATCAACACATGGGCGGCAGATCTTTTCTTTATTGTATTCTGTTTAAATAAGCCAAAATTGGAAGTGACTTAGATTTTATATATTTTTTAAGTACTATGAACGAGGAACTTGATTGAATTAAATATAAGAAAAGTATGCATATTATGATAAGTACTATATTATTACCAATCCAATAAAAAGTTCCGCCAGTTATAATAATAATCATTTGAAAATTAACAAAGATGTTTTGCGCTTAGTGAGATATCAAAGTAAACTACATATTCTTTTTTTACATCAACTTTTTTTATTCCTAACAACAACATAATGTCACTCACATGTTAAACATGTTATGTCGTTAAACATAAAAGTAAAATCTAATCTTAACTTGTTTCTGTTACATCGTATTATTTTGACAGTGTTTAGGCATTTTTGCCTGTCTGTTTTTGTCATGGTTTTGACGGGCTTTAAATAATAAATAAATAAATAAATAAATATTATAGTACAATCTTACACAAATGGACCTAGGCCCACAGCTTGTGTTATGGGTACTAAACGACGATATAGATAATAGGTAAATACGGATAAATACCTCAATACATAGAAAACAACCATAACTCAGGAACAAATATCTGTGATAAACACACAATTAAAAGCCCTGACCAGGATTTGAACCTGGGACCTCCTGCTTCGTAGGCAGGGTCACTACCGACTTGGCTAGGAGGCCCGACTATTATGGCGAAGCGTTATGATTTTAGCAGTCTATGTATGTATGTTTCTATTTACGTATGTTCCTCCGTAGTGCCTAAACTATTTTTCCATTTTTGATGAATAATATGTCAATCCATTCGTTACTGTGGCCTGGTTAAAAAAGGCTGCTAACAGAATTCGATATGTTTTATTTCCATAATCGGGTTAAGGTTTTCTAAACTTTTTGCTTGTTCGTATACCACATCCACCGACGTGACCAACGTTCCATTCCACGAATAAATGTACATTTAGACGGTGCGTGCAATTTTGAAACTAAGAGGTGCATCGACTACTTGCGACCTATGATTAATACAGTGAGCTCTACACGAGGGCTTTATAAGCCAACACTGCTCAAATCTATTGAAAGCTGGACGCCACAATTTTTTTAATCATCGTTAATATTAGAAGCATTAGTTTTTAAAGGAACTAACATTACCATCGCCACAGGTTCACCCTTCCTTGGTAATTACATAGGCAAGGGAAAAGAAGACTTTATAAGAAACAAAGTGAAGCAATTTATTTCAATAATTGAGAAACTAACACATGTCTGTAAGGACTCCCCCCAAGCAGCTTACACAGCACTTACCAAAGCTGCCCAATTCAAATGGTCATTCCTACAACGTGTAATCGCTGATTCTAACGAACTTTTTGAACCACTGACACTTGCACTACGGGCTAATTTCATGCCAACTATGATGGGTAGCGACATCACTGCCGACGAAGCCGCTCTGTTTTCCCTACCCGTACATAAAGGTGGCTTGGCAATATCCAATCCATTCACCGAGAATAATTTGAGCTACAAAACCTCTAAAAAAGGCTGTTCAATCCTCTCATCAGCTTTGATCGGGACACAACATGTAGACCTAGCCCAACACAATAAATCCCTGATTGACGCACGCAAAGAAAGCCGAACAATGAAAGAAGCTCGCGATAACGAACTTTTAGACATTATATTGGCCAAATTACCCCCTAACCAAAGAAGAGCTATAGAAAGATCAATCGCATTGAAAATGAAAACAAAGTCTTCCACCTGGCTATCTACTATACCAACGAAGAAAGATAACCTTGACTTGTCCTCTCAAGAATTCAGAGACGCCCTGGCAATACGCTATCACAGAACCCCAAACTCAATGCCACCCTCATGTGATGGATGTGGCAACTGCCAATTTAATATCGACCATGCTCTCTGCTGCTAGACTGGGGGGCTAATTTCAAGACGACACAACGAAGTTCGTGATCTATTTGCTGAACTATGTCACCAAGCATGGAGCAACGTCACAATATAACCCATAATCACAGAAGGTGACCTTGGATTACGCGGCGACTTATCTTGCTGTGGCGTATGGAATGCTCAGAGAGAGGCTCTTTTTGATATCCGTGTCGTAGACACTGACGCTCCCTCTTACATTACACGCCATGTCACTTCTGTCCTAAAATCTGCTGAGACTGAAAAACAAAGAAAATACTCCGCTGCCTGCGAAGCGAAACACGCTACCTTCACCCCTCTCGTGACTTCCGTCGATAGCGTATTCGCACCACAGACCTCCTTTGTCAAACACATAGGCGAAGCCCTCGCGGACCGCTGGAATAAATCGCTGAGTACGATACTGGGTTGGCTTAGAACAAGGATATGCATTACTATAATTCGAGCCACCAGTATGTGCATACGAGGCACACGTCACAAATTCAAACCTGCAGCGAAACTATTGGGGTTCGACGACGGAGCAGGCATTCCCAGCTCTAACTAAACTGTCACCTGCCTGACCGTGCATTGCAGAGATGTGAATTTTTACTATTATTTGATATACATTATTATTAGCTATTTCTTTAATAAATGACTTCTTACCTTAGAAGCATTAGTATGTTCATTTGAGAACGCATATATTTCGATTACGGCTCAACTGCATTTCTTGGTGACAATTACATGACCGCCACAACGTCGAATACGGAAGCAAGGAAATGCTTCCGTTTGATAACTGAAATGTGTGTTAGCTGGTGACTGATGCGTTCATGCAGAGATTAGATTGACACAATTTAAACAAAACATAGAGCCTCCTTTGTGTCTAAGCTCTTAAGGTTAAAGTGAGTGTAATAGATAAAACACCCTGTTTTGGACCCGGGTATGTCCTTAAACTAAGTCCAAAAGAGAGGTATGGGTATTGCGAATTTCATCTCGCTATGTGTGGTAGGGCACAGCACAGCGAAAGTAATCCCACTCAAATCTGGAGCAGAGCCCGACTAGCCAAAAAGCACTAGACCCTACTCATAGTGTTGTGTTCCTGCTGGTGAGTAAGGTTTCCAGAGAGCTCAAAGAGAGGTGTTGACGATGAGGAACCCCCTCTGTTCCTTTAGCCTTCAACACAGTGAATCCTCTTTTTTGTAAAGGGTCGGCAACGCGTATGTGACTCCTCTGGAGTTGCAGGCGTCCATAGGCTACGGTAGCTGCTTACCATCAGGCGCGCCGTTTGCTTGTTTGCCACCGTCGTGGTATTAAAAAAAACACTTCTAATTTAAAAAATCTGCGTGAGATCCCAAAATGCAAGCATGATCTCACATTGTTCTATGTTTACGTCAGTGCGTCCCAAACACGTTAACATCTTCCTTGCCTGTTAGAACGTAAACAAGGAATACATAAACAAAGCTAAACAACTGAACCGTTGACGTAAACAACTCAGATAAATGAATAGTTTCACCGACTGCAGGAAACGTGAAATTTCCTTTAAACATTAAACAATGAAGTTTGTGGTACATATAATCAAGAATGTTCTCATAACAGTCTCCGCTTAGCCGTATTCGGTTACATCGAATGCGTTATACTGCTGAATGCGGCGCTGGTAATCTTAGGTGACTGATTAGATTTTTGTTAAATTCATAAGATCGCGGGTAGCCACCGACAGCCAAACAGCGTACCACATTGGTTTGACTTTTCCGCACGCAGCGGCCGCTATGGCTTGACAACATACGAGTACATGTAATGCGGCAATACTCGTGCGCGGACATACCATATGGTCAGAGCCCGGAATTTTCGCAGCAAAACAAAAGACTATCGCAATCTAGCTAGTGTTAGTAACATTTTTTTATCGATATCGAGTATTTTATTTTATTTATTTTTATTTTATTTTATTTCATAGGAAAACTTACAGCTAGGGTAACAAGATAGGCAGTAATGTAGAAACAGTGAGCCAATTAAACGTTTCCACAGGTAGAAACTGCGTAGAATAAATAGCGTGCGAAAGTACTAAGTACATCTATTAATAACTAAGCTTATAATTATGGTTGCTTATCAGCAGGAATGAGATTAAACAGTCAACAAGAGGAACAAAAGAGAAATAAACAAGATATAATTACATAGAAGATTAATTCTCCTTCTGATATCAGAAGGAGAAGTCTTGGATCATTAGTTTACGTATTGAATTAAGGCTATCGCAGAACAGATCGATGAGATGACGATGAGATCGATGTGTCGTTTACAGAGCTGATTAAAATACCGAGCAGCTCTTAGAAGAAAGGATCTTTTCGTATAATTATCATTAGTGAAGGGAATATGGAACGTTGATTTGTTACGTGAGGATAGGCGTGGGGGGACTGACAACCTCAAGTTCGCTAGCAGTAGTATTATTATTATATAAAAAAATTATGCTATATATCATTTACATTATTTTATAATCATTCGTGACAGTTAATTTAAAATATGCAAAAGGAGTAGTAAGTTAAGGGATTGTTTTATAATATGTGTTATCCATCTAAATCTTAACTTTATTTTATTATATTAAGTAATAAAATAAACCTTCCTTTTGGCTTTGCCGCAGTCGAGTAACAAAGAGGTAAAACTTTGAATGACATGACTATACCACCTCATTGAAAATAATAGACATTTTAGAAAATCAGTACTCCGTAAAGACATTGAATGTCATTTCATTACGTACGACAACTATCGTTATCGATAAAAAAATGTTTTTAACACTAGCTAGATTGCGAAAGTAATTTATTTTGCCGCGAAAATTCGGCTCTGCATATGGTACATGCGTGGTGTTGGCACCCCACGGATTAAGTATCTCCTGTATATGCTTGAAGAAAATCATTAGATGTGAAATTAACCCAACAGCTGCTTACAATCAAACACAACTCATTCGTACTTACATTTTTTTCTAGACCTCCGCAACTCTCAAAAACGGCTTCAGTTATTAACCTTTTCCATAGATAAAGTTTTGTTATTAGCAAACAGTTGAGTTTGTTTAGGTTTGTTTCGTTATTTCAAAATTATCAAAAAGGTTATTTTGCGCCAGCCAAACTATATGGATTTTTGGAGTTTTAACTAGTTTTCGTTTGTTTTTACATATATCCAAATCGCAGATATTTACCCAGATAGTTTTGCGATTTGGTGGCTAAGTAGACTAAGTACACTTCGTCACTTGAGTACGGTACCTTTGACAGATCATAGTAGAAATCAATAACTGAAGATATTATCGCATGGCTTTATGTGTTTTAATGTCATCGCCATACTTAATACAACACTTAATACGTGAATACTGGCAGGGTCCATAATATTAATTGACCGAGCGAGTGAAACGAGAAGTTTCAGGCTGGGCAAAAATTCTTGGGCAGGTTCGATAACTATATCGATTTTTTGGCAATGGAGGAATTAGTACAAGGGACTTAGTGCCATTTGGTTCTAAAGCGCTTAGAACTAATATGATTTCGTTGTATTAATGAAACAACAAAAGGAGTAGTTTTTATTTTATTGGGACAGCTTTTAATACACTACAAGTTCTTTAATATAAGGGGGTGGAAACGCCTACAACTCTACGGCTCACAGAACCATTAGTTTAATTATTTACGTAACCTTTAAGATTGTCGGTCCACTTTGTGGGTAGTCCACCCACGCCGCATTCCCGGCACGTTGTCGCTATTTCGAACTTTTCGGCCCCATCAATCATTTGCACTACGAGTCCTGTCCACCAACACTACAGTAAACCTCGGAAAATACGCAGCAGTGAAAACCGCAAACTATAAAAGCAAAATATAATATCTTAGTCAATAGTTCTATAAATAATTTTAAACAAAAAATAACCGACTTCACTTAGCCTCCACCTTTCCAAAAGCAAATGCCCGAGCTACTGTTAAAAATACACAAATGACTATCGGTATGCCTTTAAAATTTAAAGAGTTCCCTCGACTCCTCCAGGATCCCATCATCAGAACCTGACCTGGTGACAATAGGACCAACTGTAAAGTATATTTTTCAACAAAAAAAACCGGCCAAGAGCGTGTCGGGCCACGCTCAGTGTAGGGTTCCGTAGTTTTCCGTCCGTCACAGAAAGTGTCCCCACTTAAGAGTTAAAATAACACCGCCATGTAGGATATGATATGAGCGTTCCACGTACAGCGACATCTATCGGCAAATTAAGTAAACTATTTCGCGCGAGCTTAATAAAGTATGGAAGATGATTTTTATGGGATAATTATTTATTGCGTGAACCGATTTTCACCGTTTTTACTTTATTTGAAAGCAAGTCATTTCCTTGTGATTTTGTAGAAATTACAGTTACAATAAACGCCTGCTTATACGGTTAAATTACAGAATTAGTTCAGAAATAATTTTGTAATTTTTTTTTAAAACTATTCAACCTATCAAGTTCAAAATAATTTTCCTAGAAAGTTTTTATACAGTTCTACTTTTGAGATTTTTTTCATAAGAACTTATGGTTCAAAAGTTAGAGGGGGGGGACGCATTTTTTTACTTCTGGAGCGATTATTTACGAAAATACCTACATTATCAAAAAATGATTGTAGTAAACCCCTATTCATTTTTAAATACCTATCCAACAATATGTCACACGTTAGGGTTGAAATGAAAAAAAAATCACTCCCCACTTTACGTATAGGGGAGGTACCCTAATAAAACATTTTTTTCCACTTTTTATTTTACCACTTTGTCGGCGTGATTGATATACATATTAGTACCAAATTTCAGCTTTCTAGTGCTAACGGTCACTGAGATTATCCGCGGACGGACGGACGGACAGACAGCGAAACTATAAGGGTTCCTAGTTGACTACGGAACCCTAAGAAAGATCTTTCCAAATTGGTGCAGTGCGGTCCTAATAATCGGTCTACATACATAAAGAAAAAAATAGCAAACACATAGATCCCGACGAATTGAAAACCTTCTCCTTCGAAATCTCGAAGTCGGTTGAAAATGAACCTTTATGGTTCAACTGTGTCTGTTTCTCACAAAGCACCTTAAAATATACAGCTGCAAATAGGTGTATATTTTAAGATAGGTCTAAATACACGAATTTTCAAAATTATTGTCCCTACCTTTCTCATTCAACCATACTTGTTATATCTATCACAACCACTATATCATAGCCCTGTGGTTGACGTAGATAATACATCGAATATTTAATCGACAATCATAAGCGCTAAATACGCTACTAGATTTTACCGAGACGAGACGATATCTCTTTACAACCTTTCAAAAACGGCAGCATATCACGTAAAATGCTAGATCACACATCACAAATAAGTCTGTATTTTAGCCATGTTACCACAAATCACCCAATTAAACAGAATTCTCCTCCATACATATTTACGCCCGCTCAATCAATCTCTGTTATTTGTTACGTGTAAACATAAACAACCACCGGAAACTTAATATTACCATAGATTCAATAGCACAGATTAATTAAAACAGCATCTGTTTGTTACCTGCCGTGAATTTTTCACCGGATGGTCTTTTCGGAAGATCAGCGCTGGCTAACGCTAGCAACATGCTGAGAAGAGGCCATTTCGTGACACTTGTCTTTTTTTTTTTTTTTTATGAAATAGGAGGCAAACGAGCAGACGAATCGCCTGATGGTAAGCAATTAACGCCGCCCATAGACGCCCGCAACACCAGAGGGGTCACAAGCACGTTGCCGGCCTTTAAGATGGGAATACGCTCTTTTCTTGAAGGTTTGAAGGTCGTATCGGTCCGGAAATACCGCAGACGACAGTTCATTCCACAGTTTTGTTGTGCGAGGCAGGAAGTTTCTCGAGAAACGCACAGTTGAGGACTGCCAACCATCTAAGTGGTGATGATGGTAATGCTGTCGCGTAGGACGATGGCGGAAAGAAGCGGCAGGGATTAATCCGAACAATTCCTCGGAGCACTCTCCATGATAGAGGCGGTAGAAGATGCAGAGCGAGGCTACATCTCTACGCAGCGCCAAGGAGTCAAGCCGATCCGTAAAATCCTGGCAGCCGACAATTCGAGTCGCTCTCCGTTGGATGCGGTCCAGAGGGAGAAGTTGGTACTGGGGCGCTCCCGCCCACAGATGAGAACAGTATTCCATATGTGGGCGTACCTGTGCCTTGTAAAGCTGGAGGCGGTGGGCCGGAGTGAAATACTGTCTCGATCTGTTGAGCACACCGAGCTTTTTTGCTTCTTACTCTACAATTATCTGTAATTTATTTGTTTTTTTCTATAATGTCACGAATAAATATATTTCTATTTCTATTTCAATTTCTATTCCATCAGGAACATTATATTGTAAATTGTAGTTAGTAAAACGTTTTAAATGGTAAAGACTTTGTTTTGAAATCCAGTCCCCGCAGTCTCCGCGTAGGTTACGCGCGGCTGAATTAGTTTACTAAATATGTACATTGCTTCATATCCATACTTATATTATAAATGGGAAAGTGTATGTGTGTTTGTTTGTTTGTTTGTCCGTCTTTCACGGCAAAAAGGGGCGACGAATTGACGTGATTTTTTAAGTGGAGATAGTTGAAGGGATGGAGAGTGACGTAGGCTACTTTTTGTCTCTTTCTAACCCCCCACTTCCCTAAAATGGGGGGTGGAAGTTTGTATGGTTTGTTACCCCGAATTTAACGCGAGCGAAGCCGCGGGCAAAAGCTAGTCCTACATAAAATTGGACGAAAATTGTAGGTGAACTTAAATGAGTAAGTACATAGCAACAAATATTTGCTCACACCTGCGGACCCTCCGCACGACGAATCTGAAATGTATGGGAAGATCAGTAGATGCGTATCCATAGCCGGATAGTTTCATACCTTTCGGATCCAGATTGCAAACCCTATTCATACCGACATCCAACTTCGTAGACAAGGTGCCGTATCCTGATTTTAAAATACATAAAAAAACACAATCTATATTCAACATAACTCCAACACACAACAAATAATCAAGCAATATTGAAGTTGTATTGGAGTTGCATCGGAATAATTTTCAAGCAAATTCTGACATTTCTGATTCGGACGTTTAGGCGTTGTGTGTATTGCGTTAATTGTTAATGCATTGGAGTTGTTTGAAGTTGGATCGTGTGTAAATGTATTTTATATAAAGTTCTAATAAGGCCCAGAGTTGCAGGCGTCCATAGGTTACGGTAGCTGCTTACCATCAGGCGGGCCGTATGCTTGTTTGCCACCGTCGTGGTATAAAAAAAAAGTTACTACTTATACTAGACAGTGTTAGTCCAGTCTCCGGCAATAGTATCTTCCTACACGACGGCCGCAAAAATATGTGACACGCTCTTATGGCCCTACAAATAAGTGCGTGTCACATATTTTTGCGACCGTCACGTAGGAACATACTATTGCCGGTGACTGTACAATGCAGGCTATTACTCACTCATCAAAATATTCACAGAATATTTATTGTTTACCCCGCTTTCTAAAATTTGGTACTCAATAAAATACGAATTCAAATTGAATGATTTAGCTGTGCCTGCCGGTTGCCAAATATAATAACCACATAATAACGTAAATACTGGTAGTTTACAAGTTTCACATAATGAGACGAACTAAGTGCCATGATAGATCAGTTTTGATTGTACAGTACTGTCTCTGACTGTAACGAAGTAGGTACATACCTTTTCATCTCTCTGAATACAGAGCGAGGAATTTGGTAACCTGCTATTGGTGTATTAATGAATGAAATATTCATAAAATATACTACATATACAACGTGTTACTTGAGTCACTAAAAACCCCAGATACCCCAAATGATTTTCATAGTTAAGATATACTGCAATCGATTCCGCTCTCGATTCCCAATAAACAGTTTTCAGGTTTTTAGTCTTGGAAGTAACACGTTGTATACATTTATAAAGAGTAAATTGTACCTATAGATTTACTCATTTAATAAGATATTTAGATAAGATATGGATTAAACCTTTTGTTCCTTATTAAATTAGATCAGAATCATGAGAACCCAATGGACAATTTAACGACTCTTACTTAAAATCCATAACGGCTAAAATATAATTTGTATAAAAGCTGCTAATTTAAGCTGCCAAGTATATAAAAGTCCAACTTACAGCGAACACACAGCATTGTCCGCACACCCTCGGTATAAATAGGCTCTGGTGCTCAGCCCGCTGGCCTAGTTACGAGCCGACGACCGCCCGTAATTCCAGCCGTTTACCGAGCCCTCAGCTTTAGAACCAGGTTTTATAGTTGCCCAATTTCACAGTAGATGGCACTGTTCTATCGGCTACTACGCGCTGTTAAGATTTTGATGCTATGCTTATCAAGAGCAGGCCGTAGGTAATTCTACCTCATCGAGTTGTAGCTAGAATTCGGCTTATCTAGGTGAAAAGGTTTGTATTTTAGTACTTGATAGCCTGAGCTAAACTTACAGCATTTTATGCAGTCAGTATAAACACCATTATAAAACCTACCTCATCGAGTAGCAAATTGAATCTTATGCTATTCGAAAGTTACTAATTAACCAAGTAGCAACAGAATATGGTAGCCGACATTAAACCTGGAGCTTGTATTATTCAGTCAAGTTTTATGTTTTAAGGTGAAAATCGACTAATTTAAGTACGATGTGCAAATGAGTTCATGGGATGGTTTAAATGCAGTTTTACGCGGTACATACACTGTGTATTAAGAAGTGCCAAAAAATAAGAGAAAACTGGCAATTTCATGACCTTATTAAAAAATATTGAAATAATTAACCTAGTAGAAGATGAAACTTGTTCCAATCGAAAGAACGCATCAACTTTAAAAAAAAAAGAACCTAAAATGTCAGATTTTCATGTTGCTACCACAATTTTGTTGGCACTTCTCGTTGAGCCCTATCGAATGGGCCGCGTGCCCACTTGCTAGTCGATGAAGTGGTTTTTGTCAAAAAATAGGGAAATATTTTGCTGACTGACAAAATGCTCCAACGTTGACTCAAGCTACCAGGTATTAAAATAAATAACATTTTACTGTGCATTGCCCTCCATAAGCCGAATTCTGCTACTCGATGAAGTAGGGTTGCCGACGGCCTATAATCCAGGAACCTTGTCGCCTGAAAGTACGGGTACTGTGCGTCATATTGTGTTCGGCGCTCGAGGTCACAAACTTGGATTATTCATTGGGCCAACATCACAAACAAGTCTGCAAAAAATCTGATGTACCGGATTTGACGCACACGGTGATTGTATAAAGATACTGGATCACTACTCTAAGTCTATTAGTTTAACCTACAAAGCTTAAGGCACCGAGTGCAAAAGTTCAACTAAAAGCGAATACACATGCATTATTCAGTTAAATGTCAGAGGGTTATATACAGTTTAAAGTATGCAAATTTCGTTTGCATTTCCCTGTTGACATCGCAAAGCCTTTATATTATGACCAGTGATATTTTTAGAATCCAATCGATCGTAGTATCGTAGAGATTGTGTACCTTCTTAATTATACTGTTTTGCCAGCGCTCGCTTAGCAATACTAATACGTACATAAAATTGTATGTGGGTTAAATGTAACATAGCTACTACTTAACACTTTAGGAAACTAGGCAGCTATTTTCAAACGTCATGTCAAATAACGTCTCAATAGCGTAGGTACCTCATTTATAACAATAACTAGATCAATAAGTCATTTCTGTTGTTGGAGATATTAGCTAAGAAGGGAACATAGGAATAAATAACGTACTACGTTAGTATAACCTATACTACGTGACCCATTCATTACAATATTTGACCTCCCACCTCCCCCTCGGTACTAAGACCCCCCCAAACGAGTCACGTAGTATGGGTACGTTCCCTAACGAAATAAATATAGGCTATTACAATCAAATAAATCGAATGTTTAGTCGAAATGCTGTTTGTCTCTATAATATAGAAACTCTATAATCTAAACAGGCTAGACAACAAAAGTCGCATACGCTTCAAGCCCATTTTCTTAATGGACCTTAAGACTTGACCATTAACGGTTTAGGTTGTGCTTTATCTGTCACACTGTCAGTATCTAGCTTCGCATGTACATGTGACTTCAATAGAATTTAAACCATGTTTATATTCCCATAAACTGTGTTCTCCATTGTTTACTATAATGGAGAACACAGTTTATTTAATCTATTGTCCAATTAATCTGGTTGAAATTTCGCAAAAAAAATGTTGTATAGTGTACGGTACGAGGGTTTTTTTTTTAATATTTAGAAAGATATAAAACATTCTAAGAGAAGCATGACCCAATACAAAACGTTATCTTGATCTGTCACGTATCAGGGATGCTAATAGTCAACTGAAACAATGTGTACATAGGATATTGGAGATGGATTAGTACTATTGATACATCTAACTAGGTACAAGTAGGTACTAATCCCATCAAAAACATAAATGTGAAAGGCTGCCAAGTTCGATACTATGGGAATGCTTCGCCTATAAAAGAAGTGAGATCTGAATAAGTACCAAGTTCCATAAAAATACCTCAAATCATAAATAGTTATAGGAATGCACACTTGATTTCCAGCAGTTTTTAAGGTACATTTTGAATAAGTATCACGTTACATAGAAATACCTAAAATTATAATAGTCAGAGAAACGCACACCGGTTTTTTTAGCAGTTTCCTGATAACATTTATTATTTTCAGTACTTTTTAATGATGTTACTTGGCAAGTTTTCACACACCACACACCTTTTCAATGCAATGAATCGACACCTTTGGACTACAATGTGTCAAGTATATAATTTTCTATTAAAACTTGCCAAGTTACATCATTAAAAAGTACTGAAAATAATAAATGTTATCACTGTTATCAGGAAACTGCTAAAAAAACCGGTGTGCGTTTCTCTGACTATTATAATTTTAGGTATTTCTATGTAACGTGATATTTATTCAAAATGTACCTTAAAAACTGCTGGAAATCAAGTGTGCATTCCTATAACTATTTATGATTTGAGGTATTTTTATGGAACTTGGTACTTATTCAGATCTCACTTCTTTTATAGGCGAAGCATTCCCATAGTATCGAACGTGGCAGCCTTTCACATTTATGTTTTTGATGGGATTTCATTTATTTTTGTTAGGTGTAGGTTCTTTATTATTTTTTTATCACTTTTGCTTTAGGAAATGTCTCATTCCACTTAGGTATGTACTTTATACTATAACCCTTTATACTAAGCGTCTAATTCTATTTTACTATTTATTTATAGGTGATTTTTACAAATAAACTGGCTCCCTACACCTATAAAATGTACCTACTTACATATAATTACATACATCAATAACGTACTTTATTCTGTTTGTAAGTACGCTACCTACATAGATAATTAATAACTTGGTAATAGGCCACCAATTATAATACCTACTGGTAGGTAGGCCTACCAGTAGGTATTATAATTGGTGGCCTATTATGTAGCCCTAGAAGTGCACCATCCCATCTCATCCCGTGGCGTATCGGAGGGTGAGATGGGCAGTAGTATATATAATTCCATCTTAGAGTATATATGATTTCCATGTTCTTGAATCTAAGATTTTATTAGTTGTAAAATTAGAAATTATTTAGACTATGCGAGAAAAAATAGTCTTTTCATTTTTGTTTGACTGATTTAACGCAACTAGTGTACCTAGTGACCTGCTTTGCACTTCGTAAATCGTGGGTTCGGTTCCCGCAACAGACACACACAGAGTGGTGAACAATTTTACTGTTCTTGTCTTTAAGACAAACATGTATTGTCTTAAATTGGTATGTATCTAAATTTAAATAAGTCTTATCTCATTTCCACTCCATACCTACTTATAGTAGAACAAAATTACACATTCGTTGTTTTCGAAACTGACTCACACTTGGCCGTTTTCAGATTTTTGCTTTATTTCGACCTAAAGACAAACCTTCGAGCCAAATTTCAGGTCGGTACGACCATTGGAAGATAGACCCATTTAGTTCATTATAACTTCATAGTAGAACAAAGTTACACCTTCGCTATTTTTAAAACTGACTCACACTTGGCCGTTTTCAGATTTTTCACTTTACTTTGACCTTAAGACCTATCTCCATGCCAAATTTCAAGTCAGTGCGACCATTGGAAGTGGTCTAGGTTTTTGATGAGTCAGTGAGTCAGTGAGTGAGTGTATAGTAAAAATAGCGATTTTCTGACGTCAATATCTCAAGAACTGCTATAGGTAGAATAATGAAATTTTGTATTCTAGACAATTAAGGGGATGTCAACAGACACTCGAAATTTCATATGCGTAGATAAAATATGTTTTGAGTTATAGGGTGGTCGAAATTGGCCCGAAATGGTTCGTGTAATATAACCCACGGCCGGTGTGTCGCTTTTTTTTGCTCGAACTTGGCGGACACACTGCCGTGTGTCTAGATAGACCAGTATCAGGGAATAGGTTAAGAGACAAAAATGTAAGAGACAAAATATATATAATATATTTCCAGGAGCTCTGGCGATCCTAAGTAATTACTATAATAAGACAACACTATTAATATATGTATACTAGTTGCTTCCATTGATTATAGAGAAACAAATAAGTATCCATTTTATTTATCGTATGGCTACAATGTCACTGGATATAGCTAGGGATTCCTTCCCTGGGGTAGTAGTAGTGGGAAAGCAGATGATAATGAAAATCCAGTGAGTGCTGCGAGGTCCAGAGGGGACAGTGGAGCTGCCAAGTTTGTTACTCTTTTAGCACCACCCAGGGATCCATTTAACTATACACATATCAAAAACATGTAGTTAAACCGTTCCGTATTTATAATATGAGTATTCATTTATAGATTATTTGTATGTTTCCTGCCCACGGAATAATGGTGTTCCGGACATTTGGGAGGCGTATGCGGAGCCGAAACCAACCAACTTTTTAATGTACGGAGTATTATTAGGATTACGAATCAGGGTAAAATTACTGTAGTAGCTGAAGAAGAAAAAAACCATGAATCCATTTGATAATATCAATTTCTGACCATTCTACCATACGTATAGTTCCCAGTCTCGAAGGCGCTTTGTTTTACCTGCCCCAATATCCGCCTCTCATAAATCACTCAACCCGCAACTGCCGAACCTCATTCCGTATATTTTCCTTCATTTTTTATTTATGCCTGTTGCGGAACAAAACTAGGTACTTACCGTTCCGGAGGTATTTTTCACGACACCTTGTGAGTTAGACCCCTGTTGTGTCCGGATGGTCTTTTCCGAAGATCAACGCTGGCTAACGCTAGCAACATGCTGAGAAGGGACCGTTTCGTGACACTTGTCTTACTCTACAATTATGTGTAATTTATTTGTTCTTTCTGTATTGTCATGAATAAAGATATTTCTATTTCTATTTAAGTTAATCTTTAGAAGAAACCTCTTGAGCGTTATACTAACTGTAGAATCATGAATCGTTGACAAAATGTTTTTATTTTGTGTTATGAAATTACGAAAGAAATGCAATAAATTATCGTTTGGAAAACCTATATCACTTAAACGTTTGATATATCATATTTACGTTAAGCAAACTCTTTTTGATATCTATTTATCAAATTGACAAAAGATGTAATCAGGTTGCCGAGTGAAACCCAGGCTCCATTGAGCTATATCACAAAAGCCGAGCATATGCTAGTAATTAGTATTGACTAAAATGGTGATGTAGCCAAGAGGTGTATCTCGTCATGCTATTTGCAAACTACTACTTACGTTTCATTTCAACTAGTTAATACTACACAGACTACACTACATATTCTTATTTCATGGGACACAAATAACAGTTATAATACTCGAATTATAAGGCACTTATCACGCAAGCCGACAATAGAATACATATCAGCCGGCTTTGATCTGTTTATTACTCATAGTAAGAGCGTACTTAATACAAACAAAAGTGAAATTTAAATATTGCAGTACATAATGTGATATTAGATGGATTTTTTGCATGTTTATTTTTTATTGTCTTGTGCTTGAGTCATTCAAGGCAGAAAAACTACATTGCGAGAATGTATTTTAGTACATTTAATGTTTTTGATGAGATTATATTTATTTCCTTGCAATATTTATTTTTTACTAGCTTTTGCCCGCGGCTTCGCTCGCGTTAAATTCGGGGTAACACGGTTCCCCTTTGCCCTCCGTAATGCTCCATACAAACTTCCACCCCCCATTTTAGGGAAGTGGGGGGTTTGAAAGAGACAAAAAGTAGCCTATGTCACTCTCCATCCCTTCAACTATCTCCACTAATTCACGTCAATTCGTCGCCCCGTTTTGCCGTGAAAGACGGACAAACAAACAAACACACACACTTTCCCATTTATAATATTAGTATAGATTTTATCGTATGGCCATATATCACTGGATATATAAGTAGATACTAACTATTAGATAGGCATTTATTCCCTGCCCTGGCGTAGTAGTAGAGGGAAAACAGATGATGAAGAAAATCCAGTGATTGCTGCGAGGTCCAGATGCCTTGCAATATTGGAATGCCTTCTAAAGTATTTTTTGAAATGAGGACCTTAATAAATTAATCCTAATTTTGTACCATCATATCAGATCATTATGCATTAGTTTTCCTTACTCCATCTTTATCCACTTACAATGCAACCAATGCAATGCATTTGCTTTGAATTTGAACTCGTGAGGTTAACATTTCCCGGCGCTTTTTAAACAAAAGAAAGCATGTCAGATTGTCGGAGCATGACCTTGACTATATCTTACATCTGACAATTGCTAACACATTACCGCGGCATGGGAATAGATCAACAATAGCAACAACTAGCCAACAATGTCGGTTTTTAAGTTAACACGTACTTTCGCACATTTGAACTTTACACATTGATCTTTTTTGATATCACTTACAGATTTCACTGAAAATCGGGCCTATAGTTACATTTATATTACCTACTAGCTTTTGCCCGCGGCTTCGCCCGCGTACTAAAAGTACTAAAAAAGAACGTAACGCATTGTAACGCACGAAAAGAACATGTCGCGGGGACTGTGCGTTGATAGATCACTGTCAGTCAGTCAGTCAGTCAGTCACCTTTGAGTTATATATATATATAGATAGATTAGATTGTAATTTGGCACAAACACTTTCATGTCCACAATATTAAACTTCCAAATCGATGTCATTTTCGTAATTTACATCCCAAAAAACCATAAAAACGACACCCATATTGATATTTAGACATTTCCACCCCATCGCACCCCAACAGGAGAGATGGTATTTCACGTCCGCCACGTTAGATTTTAAAATCGTTGTTGTTTTCGTAATCAGCGACCCGATAAACCATAGAAACAATACCCATGTTGATTTTTAGACTTTGTCACCACATTTCCCCCTTTTAGGGGTTGAATTTTCAAAAAACCTGCAACACGTATTTACTCATTTATTGTTAGGAATACTTCTGTGAAGTTTCGAATTAAATAGACTAACTAATCTTGTTTCCCCATACAAATTTTGGACCCCCATTTCACCCCCTTATGGGATGAATTTTGGAAAATCCTTTCTTAGTGCACCCCTAGACCTTATAAGGAACCTACGTGCCAAATTTGGAATCTCTAGAACCAGCGGTTTGGACTGTGCGTTGATAGATCACTATGTCAGTCAGTCAGTCAGTCAGTCAGTCACCTTTGAGTTATATATATATAGATTTACTAGCCTCTAGCCTTACAAACTTTTAACTCGCGGATCAATACAATTATAAGTACATTAATGTTCCGAAGTAGCCACCCTTTTTGATTTGTTGTTTGTCGCTTTCGCACTCATTAAAATATTGGTCTCACTTTTGCACAGTTAAACATATAGTTTAACTGTGCAAAAGTGAGACGCATATAACTACGTAGTAACACATTACTGTAACATGGGAAAGACCGTGTAAGTTATAACAATCGTATCTATAGCACAAATAACAATGTTACAAGCGCTTAGATTACTAGTTAGTTTTTGCCTTGTGATAATAAATTTTATATCGTGCGAAATAGTGCGAAACACACCGTGTTAGTTATAAAATGTAATATAAGTAAATAGACTTGTGACTGAAACGTATTAACTTTGTGACTGTTGACACTTTGATGTAATTTTTACATTTAGGTGCCTCCATTATTATCCTAATGCGCATTGAATACTCTCTGCTCGCGCGCCAATTTTTTTACCCTCCATTTTGATAATGTATTCTGAAACTGTAGGCCATTTTAAGATATCTATTTGATTTCTTCAGCTTCAACAGCTTAGTTCTTTTATTACAATAAAAATAAAAAATAAAAAATCAGATAAGACGTATTGTAAGTTACAGTTACAAGCTGAATAGCATTGACGAAGTCAATAATTCGTATAAAAACCTTTCAAGAAATATACTGAAGTTAGAAAATATCAGTATCAAAATAAATCTCATCAAGTCCAAACTATAATATGACTATAATTTGATTGAAATAAGAGGAACCAAAATACTTATGTGAGACAAGACAAGAGGGTTACTTGTAGGCTTCTATATATTTTAAAAGATAAGTGTTTGATTATTATTGCACATTTGGCTTAATTTTTGTGTGTAATACTTACTTTTTCACATTTATCCGTAAGGGCAGTTTTTGTTTAGATTTTTCTGTTTACATGTTTTGATGTTTGACAACTGTCTGTAGTAGGGATAGTATGTAATGAGATTGAGTTTTTTTAGGAATGTTTACTTGAGTTTTACAAGGAGTAAAGTCAAACAAAGGTCGTTCATATTTTTGCGAAAATATCCGAATCCATTCCATTCAATTAATGTGGCAATATATTAGTCTAAATTTGATTGATTAACCTAGTCCTCGAAATAGTTTTGGAAATATACCTTTTCAAAATAAATGAACAATCCCAATGGCCTCAATTTAAAGCGAACAAGCAGTGTGCGTATTTGCTGTCTTTATAGTAGCGTGAAATTGCATGTTGTTTTTGTTTTATAGGTATTGAATGTTACATATATTGTTACGGGCAACAAGCCAAAATTTGACCACTATCTCTACAAATAATAAAGTTGAGAGTTATATATATGACATTGTTTTAGTTTAATACCCGAAAGGTAGAAATTGTACTATCGAACTGTCTTTTTTGGAGGTTTTGGCATTTCTCGTAAATAATAATAGAACTCTACACAGTCGTGTTCCTTGTTTTATAATACATTTCATATGGCCTCATAAATCTTCAGCAAGTAAACAAAAGACAAACGATTAATTACCCCCCATTGTGATATAATTGCCGCCTTAATTGTCGGAGCAAGAGTTGCGGTTTGCTCTGTCTGTTGTAGACATGGTAAGGAGTGGTCCTGAAATAAAGTAGCCGTGTACAGTCTTGTGTATTTTTTTAATTTAGTGCTAATTTTGAAGCAGTATATTTATTTTCTTAATCCATAGATACAATACTAATAAATAAATATACAATCATAATAAAATATGTGAGCATATATAAGTTTTCGCGTTTTTATTTCAACATACTTTGTAACTTTTTGAACAACATAATTTGACAATCTTCAATCAACATCTGCTACAACGCCACAATTGTATTTCCATTTCCACAACCTGTTTTATGCTTTTCAGAATCTTACCAATAAGCTACATTAATTTACTGTATTTTAGCTAGGATAGTCAGGAAGACTCTCTAATCTAACCTCTGACAAAGATTAGGAGACAATTTTCTATAAAAAAGGCAAATACATTTAATTAAAAATTACTGTAACTACCTTAAAATTTATTTATTTATTTATTTATGGCATTATGAGTCACTGGATTATTTTCATATATATTAAAAGTACCTTAAAATGAAGCCAGATAAAAAAAGTTTACTATTGAAGAAAGACAATTTATTAAGGTATAAAATAGCTCATCAAATGAAACTATAAGAAAAAACATGTTTTTGAGAAACACCTCAAAAATTCTGTCAGAAGACGCTGTTCAAAAAACTATGTGTACGATGGATTACAAAAGGCGAAAACTTCCAAACGCTGTATCATTTAAGTATGATTGTATTTATGTTTTGTATGATTGTATCTACAGATTATTTAAATATAAACACTGCTTCTAAATCGGCACAAAATAAAAAGATAAATCAGAAAAGGCACGGCTACTTTTTTTCCCGCACCACTCCTTATTACGAGTAAGTATAACCTTAGAATAATACCATACGGGACGGGAAATAACCCGAGTTTATAAGTAAGTATTAAAAGAGCAGGAAATTAAAAATTATTATTTCTTACAATTTCGTTATCTTTGATAATCAACAGTTTCATCGAAGTATTTGTAGCTACTAATGTAATAAAAGAAAGAATTGTAAGGTTGCCAGGCAGTTCAAAGAGGATGCAAAGTGTTGACCGTGTTTTGGCTGCCAACACAGTGAATCCTCTTTTATATTGAAGGGTCGGCAACGCGCATGCGGCAACTCTGGACTTCCATAGGCTACTTAGCTACTTACTTTAGACGGGCCGTATGATTGTTTTCCATCTTCGTGGTATATATCAAAAAAACTTTTGACGTATTTATATTGGTGCTTTGCAATCTTTTTTGTATTGCAATCTTAATTAACATAAGCAAGAAAAGGATGATCTGAACAAGCTAATCGTGACTATAACAGGTTTTAACTTGTTCAATATCAAATGAAAATCAAAATAATAAGCCCATCTTTTATGCAGGTTATATTTATATTAATGCTGCGGGCGTAGCCATCTCTACGAGTTTCAAAGGATTTCTACGTTTACAGATTTCAAATGTGTCAGAACAGAAGGAGTTTCTACGAGTATAGTATAGTGTTGTGTTCCTGCCGGTGAGTAAGGTTACCAGAGCAGAGACATTTGACATTTCCATTATCGATATGTATGTCGACGCCTTTATCAAGTAGAGAATCCGGATATTACTTTTCATTATTTCCCTAACCACAGTTGAACCTTATTACCGAGCAAAACAGTCGTTCATAGGTGACTAGAAAAAACGATTCGGTTCGAGCATAATATAGGAGGCGGTGTCTCACTCGCACTCGTTACAAAATTGACACACATTGACATTTTGATTATCTGATGACGTCATTACCTCCTTAGTCAAAACGAAACAGTCCCCTATATAACTCTTTCTGCCTCACTTTGTGACCGAAGAGTATACTGCAGTTTAAAATCATAGCTTCATGATCAAGATCCATTAAAAATGACAATATGACTTGATGCTATATAAAACACAGCACTATTTGCGTGCCATAAACCTCACGTTTATTATCAACCGCAGTTTCATACCAGTTAATCAGATTCAACCAAACAGAGCGTTCATCAAAGTTTTTATTGGCTGGTTAAATTGCTAGTCTAGGAAGTAAAGTTGACGGTTTATGGAGTTAACCTATATTTTTTCATAGGCTGTGTTAGGTAAGTGTTTCTTGTGTTTTCTGCATATTTTATTTACTTAAAACATATAATTTTATTAAAACTTTTTACTACCTACGTGTTGGAGGTTTCTTTGACGAATAATTAAAAATTCGCAGTATTATTCGAGGTATTGGATGCTCAATTGCTGGTACCACTGTAAACAATATCAGCTATGCAGATGATATGGTGCTGCTGTGCCCGGCGATCAGCGCTCTAGTCAAACTGCTGAAGATATGTGAGGAGTACGCGGTGACCCATGGCCTAATATACAACACCAAGAAGAGTGAGCTGTTGGTCTTCAATGCCGGCAAAAAAGAGTATGCGTCATTGCCTGCTGTGTGTCTGAGCGGAGTTCCTCTAAATAGAGTGTCGCGTTTTAAATATCTTGGGCACTGGGTCACCGAGGACCTCCAGGATGATGCCGATATGGAACGGGAGCGCAGGGCATTGTCGGTCAGATGTAATATGCTGTCACGTAGGTTTGCGCGTTGTAACGGGGATGTCAAAAAGACCCTTTTCAAGGCTTTTTGTCAATCCTTTTACACGTGCAGCCTGTGGACGAACTACACTAAGAAGACCATCAATACCCTGCGCGTCCAATATAACAACGGCTTCCGTATGTTGATGGGACTGCCACGTTACTGCGGCGCGTCGGGGATGTTTGCGGAGGCTAGAGTAGACGGTTTTAGTGCGATAATCCGTAATCGCACCGCCTCCCTCATGCGCCGAGTGCGTGACAATTCCAACAGCTTGCTACGTCTCATCTGGGAAAATCCTGCTTGTGCTCTATGGAGGCACTGCAATGACCTACATATGGGTTCTAGGGGCATAGTTTATGACTTAATGTAATTGAAATTTGATAATTTTGGACATTTGGAATTTAATTTATATTTATTGTGATTTATTGTGATGGAATTTAATTTTTAATATTTATTTGTTTTTATTGTACTGTGTGACATAATTTAATTTAGTTTTTATTGTATTTGTGTTAATTTAATGTAATTTGTATGTGGTTTTAATTTAATTTATTATTTTGTATGTAATTTTATGGACTTGTGGTCTGAAATAAACGATTTGAATTTGAATTTGAATTATTCCACAGGTTTACATATCGAATGGGTATTCAAATGGCATTACTTTATAACACCATATTTCTAAAGTTTTAGTGACATTAGCTGTATTCATAACTTGTTTGAAAGCCATTTTGATTAGCATAAGAAGATTAAGGTTGTCTGTCCCTAAAATTGTCTGGAAGATATAAGTTATTAATGATATGACCACCTGTTATTTTCTATATTTTATGTGCATCATATATTGTTTTTTAATTTCGAATCGTAAAGATTTTAAAGTAAGTGCCGGTCTTGCGTTTACTTTTCCACCTTTATATACCTAGATTTAAGACATAATTATTTTTGCATGTTTTTAAAGTGGGGCATTCCACTCATACAATAGATTGTTACTAAATCAAATACAAACATTGAAAACATTGAAAAAATAATCAACCCAGCAGGACTTGAATCTGCATCGATACGCCTTGTCGGGGCTCAATCGCTTTACCAATTAAGCTATGGGTCAAGTTACTAAGTAGTGTATTTGATTTAATAACAATCTAGATTTAAGAGTATAAATGAAAGAAGTCATTTGTATAAATAAATATTTTATTAGTCTCGGACCTCCTTTGTGCCTCATTTGGGAACATTCAAGCGGCATTTAGCCCCTATCTGTCACTGTCACGCCACTTCAGTTGACACGGGTCAAGGCATGAGAGGAAGCGAATGGACATTGCTTTGATCTACACGTCAATACTTGTTTAAAGGGAATATATGGGCCGCGATTCGAAAAATAAACACACACCTGGACAGACACAGCTCCAACCCAACTCAACCCAACTCAACTCAACGCTATAACGTCATTGACATTTGCTATTCGAACAGATTTTCATTCAACATTGGTCACACACTTGTCTCACATTGGTCCAATGTTGGTCCAATGTGTGATCAATGTGAGACCAATGTGAGACCAATGTTGAATGAAAATCTGTTCGAATAGCAAATGTCAATGTCGTTATAGCGTTGAGTTGAGTTGGGTTGGAGCTGTGTCTGTCACACACTGGACATTTTATTTTTCGTATCGCGGCCATGGATTCAGAATTAAACAGAGCCGATGCCGTATTCTAATTTTAAAATACATATACAATACATTAAAAACACAATCTATCTCAAACACAATTTCAACACACACCAAATAATCAACCAATATTCAAGTTGTAATGGAACTTTGCATTGGAATAATTTTCAAGAAATTCTGACATTTCGGATTCAGACGTTTAGGCAATAGCTGTATTGCGTAGTTAATGTTTTGAAGTTGTGTTCAAGTTGGATCGTGTCATAACGTGTTTAAAAGTTAGAATACGCCCCCCCGAAATATGCTAAGAATTTCGATGTGCAGTCGAGACACTTGTATTTCTGAAACGAGTTCATAAATTTCACATCTATTGCAAAATTTAAATCTAAATACATTAAAACAGTCGCGTTACCTTGAGACTGCCGTCTGTCAGGTTTCATACAAGTGTTCCACTTACCCTAGTGTTCTCCTTACCCTGGCCTTACATACTTTACAGCATTGACTAATAACCCAAGATCAGTAATTTCACCCTATAGTGAGACACAAATTTATTGTACGTGACAGTAAACTTAGTGCGTCTCCATGGCAACCATCAATGTCTGACTCTCTCTTACGCCCCACGGAACATTGGCGCGTTCCCTGTCTAGCATTGTCTGTCCTGCACCTTCTTTTTGGCAGCTTAGGTTTCAAAGAAATAACGCGCTAAGCGGAGTATAGTGATATCTTGTATATGCTTTACAGTAACCAAAATAACAAAGAAAATTCTTGTGACTTACGCTATGTGATCTTCGACGACATTTCACATTAGTTACCAACGTCGGCCTTTTCATTCCACGTCCTTGAGCTGCGACAGTTTCACAGAATTTTCCATCACGTCAAGTTCCTTCAAGTACAATGGCTGCGATTGGAGCCTTTCATTTATTCTGATTTACTTCCTTTTTCTCGATATTAGACATGAACCTGATATTAATTGTAAAATGTACTTTTTGTCTTCCTTGAACCAATAAATAAATTGAACATTCAGTATCTCAAACATTCGTCATAAATTCTCTTTATTACTTTAAGTTATGTACAGTGAGATTTAAAAACGAAAAAAAACGTACCCTCCGATTGGAAGCCCGCTAACACCTTGTAGCAAACCACCTATTTAATATATGCATCAACGGCATCTAGCTAAAATAAGGACAAAATAAAATTCTGCAATAACAGCAACCATATTTGTTTACATATTTGCAAATGCAGTCATATTTGTTCACCTTTTTTTGTACAATGACGGTGGCTAACAAGCATACGGCCCGCATAATGGTAAGCAGCGTAGACTATGGACGCTTGCAACTCCAGAGGTGTCACATGCCCGTTGCCGACCCTTTACAAAAAGGAGGATTCACTGTGTTGACGGCTAAAGGAACAAGAGGGTCCCTCATCGACAAAACACTGGGTCCTCTTTGAGCTCTTTAGCAACCTTACTCACCAGCAGGAACACAACACTATGGGTAGGGTGTAGTGCTATTTAACTGTGGTTTTATGTAAGGTGGAGGTACTTCCCCAATCGGGCCCTTCTTCAGATTTGAAAAAAATAAGTCCCGCCGAGTTTCTTACCGGTCATAATTCTTCTCGGGTCAGAGGTGTAGCGTTAGAACCAGTGTAGTTTTTTTTTTCTCTTTTACTTTGATAAACTATCTGACGTGTAAAAGTGCCCTTGTGGACTACTTACTGAATAAATGTTTGAGTTTGAGTTTGAGCGAGATGACATTCGCAGTCCCCATACCTCTCTTTTGGACGTAGGTTAAGGACATACCCGGGTCCAAATTTTTTTTTCCATTGATGGCAAATATTCTGTACCTACTTATTTTAGCACGGTATTTATCACATTTTGACTACGCTTCACTCCACTCAACATCCATCTTCATAAACAGTTGTTCATGAAGCACATGGCATCAATGTTATGATCTACAACCAGCACGAGTATGTTTATTGCTAAACTTCCGATGCTTGGAGTATAATTGACTACAGAATATGTTTCGAACGTCTAACAATATTGCAATAATAAAAGGATTTATGCGTTCAATAAAAGTAACAGCAATTTCGGTTATGCTGCTGTTTTTTATCACAGGATCTCTAATGGAAAAAGTTTGGAAAAAGTGTATCCGTGAGATGTCAAAAATAACTTTGACGCCGTTATGCCATTTGACAGCAAGCAGCGACCTCAAGCTCCGCAGAAGCGCTCTGAATTGAATTGAAAGGAGAAAATTGAAATGTCAGAATTGAATTGACAGCAATATATACATAGTATAGTATTGAGTACGATAGTTCATTTTTCCGTCAGCAGTCATAAAGCAAGACTCTATGCCCGATATAGCTTACATCGACCAATGAATCCAACGTGTACACTTTACAGAAATCAACTTAGTATCACTACAAACGGTATAACGCAAGGTCAACGTTCCAAGCTTTCCTGTTACTAAGCACAAAAACACAATCAGTATCTGGGAGAGATACGAACAATTCCCACGTTAAGATCTTTTATTGTCATGTCAGGATAATAACTTCCAGTAAAAAGGTTAATTAAAAACGTAACGGGCTGTTTTAAGTAAACACTTCACTTTCTAGAATGATTTGAATCGAGATAAGAATTTAGAGTATTCTGCTCGTCTTAATTTAATTCAAATCTAGCACATACACAATCTAATTAATAAGGATTACAATTGATTATTAAACTCTCCAACAATCACCAATTATGTCATCGCGTGCGGTATGTATTCATCCGTAGCAACCACACCAACTCCTTTATTTAAGTGATAGGGTCCTTCGCGAAAATGCATCTCAGATTAGCTCCTTTACTCATTAAGCTCACAGCTGCTGGTGCACACTTTAGATATGGTTGGGAAGTTTATGACTAGAGAACCAACACTTTTTAACAAACGTGTCAAAATTAAAACTATTTTAAGCGGAGTTCCCCACCCATGAAACACGAAATAAACGTAAGAGTAAAGGTTCCAAATTATAAGATTAATGAGTGCATTTTATGTAATCCACATTTTTTGCATTTCGCATAGAAATTGTGAAGCACAAAAATCAAAATAATTTCAATCCTATATCAATACGCCTAACTTATATTCGAGAATCTACCATAGGGTTGGAAAAACGCTCAAGTTCATAAATCGCAAAGATAAGGTAAGTGCGATTGAAATGGGGGAATAGAATGGAATTACAATTCTTAATTTATTTGATCTTAAAGAAACTTTTATTTTTAGACGCAATTGAGTTTTCGTTTTAGTTTCGTCTGTATTTGTGTAGGTTTTTGTACTGTTTCTCTACTTGTTTTAGTAGTAGTAGTAAAACACTTTATTGCAAAACAAATAAAAAATACAGCAAGAAAAAAGTACATAACATTTGTATGAAAGGCGACCTCCCTTTAGGGATCGTTTCCAGTTAACCTTATCCTTTGATATTGTTTTACTTAATAATGTTCTGATTACAAATCTACTATGCATGTAGATTATGTTAAAAAAAAGGTTATTCTGGTTATAGTACCGTTAACGTGGTAATACGTAATAATAATATAAACATTTTTGTTAAAAGGAATTCAAAGCTAAAACATATATTAATTAAGTTTATTGTCATAGAAAATTGTGCGGTTTAAAAAAATGTAAATAAACAGGATAGTCTTTTGTTAAGTCTGAACGTGATGATATGTGAATAAACCGCGATGCTGCGTAGGTGGACGCAGCTGCATGTCTCGCGCTCCCCATAGTTGTAGATTATATTATTTATTATTAAACAGAAAAAAAAAATTACACATATATATATATTTTTGTACATAATATTTTTTTTATGTAGTTGAAAAATCTTTAGCAAGTAAGTACTAAAATTTGTAATTTAAGATTTTTATTTGTTTTTGGTTTTATGTTTTACTAACCACATGGAATCTATTTTCTGAAATAAACATTATTGTATTGTACTCTTATTGTATAAACAAAAAAAACAATCAATTAGTGTAGGTGTGTGATACGCAAAATCCAGTTAAACTTGAGACCGACAGCGACTATGCTAACTCCGCATGGCCTTTACAGCTGCACAATATAGGACTTCCACCATAAAATTAATTTTGTCTCGTCCAAAGTTGGTACAGAGATAGCGTGGTCTCACTATAGACGACACTGGTTTGAATTCCAATAGTTACTTGTATTTGTGGCAGACGAAGCGCAAATCATACTTTACTGGTGTGATAATTTATGCATGTAGTTGCGGGAACTAGGTGCATCCACTTCTGGATATTACCCTCGTATCTGCGCTCGTAGCTTGTATGGCTAATGTGTTTGGGGAATTTTGTACGGAATATATGCATTAAATCATCACCAAGTGGGCAATAAATACAATAATACAATGCTCACGAGGAACTCAAAAGATTTTAAAGTGTGCTCCAGATTATATTTAGACCAGGGCTTGAAACAGGTTTTCGCAAAAAACCCAATATAACTATTTCATTATTTAATGGTATTTATATAGAACTCAGTATTGAATTAAGGAAATGACCTCGTATTATAAGAGTGTTCGATTTAAAATGAAATAGTAAACGAAAGACAGAAAAAAAATCGAAACTTTACTGGTATTTTAATATGGAGCAAATACCGGTTTCTTAGCCCTGATTTAGACACTAAAAACTCCACTAACTTTTTTCAAAAATTTGGCTAGTTTCAGAGTTAATACCAGTTATAAATAAAATATTAATTTATTGTGACTCTCAATGCTCAACGGCACTATATTATGAGGCCTGTCTAGACATCTTTATAGACAGATATCAGAGTGACAATTAACACTTTGCATAAAAGATAAAAATAAATACTTATAAATTTTAAGTGATTACTTATAACTTATAACCATTGAAATATATTATTATGTACAGAAATATTCTAAAAGTCAAACAAAAGCAAAAAATAAAATAAAACGAAGTGTGAGCATATAAACATCGTACATTATACCAAATACATAATTCAAGAAGTTTTAAAAGTTTGTTTAATAAAGCATAACCAGGGTAAGCTGGCGGCAGAGATCTCAAAAACCAATAGGTACTTACCAAATTGTCAATTAAACATAAATTATCATATGCTTTTTACCTTCATAAACACCATTTTTACCTTCTTTTTTTACCATTTTGGTACGGAATCCTAAAAAGTAAAGTAAGTAAAGTAAAGTCCTCCGGCGTCCAAGGCCAATTTTTTTTCTGAAGTTTATGACATTTATTTCAGTTTATAATTTATATATAGCAGTGCTACTACTTACCTATAAAAACTGCAAATCAAAAAATAGGGCACATGCCCCGGTTTTGGCCACTGTACCGGTTTTGGCCACTGTACCGGTTCTGGTCACTGTACCGGTTTTGGTCACTGTACCGGTTTTGGCCACTGTACCGGTTTTGGTCACTGTACCGGTTTTGTCACTGTACCGGTTTTGGTCACTGTACCGGTTTTGGTCACTGTACCGGTTTTGGTCACTGTACCGGTTTTGGCAACTGTACCGGTTTTGGTCACTGTACCGGTTTTGGCCACTGTACCGGTTTTGGCCACTGTACCGGTTTTGGCCACTGTACCGGTTTTGGCCACTGTATCGGTTTTGGCCACTTTACCGGTTTTGGCCATTTTCAACTTTATTCAGGTATAGACAAATTTACAAGGTTATGGTTTATAGTGAATATAAGAGTAAATCATGGCAGCACATATAGCACTGTCATCTGTCATGTATCTGTTGTCATTGAGTTGTCAGGAGCCATGGAAAAAAGTGGCCAAAACTGGCTCTTGCGCCCCTTTCTGACATTTTATTAAAGAAAAAATAAGATCTAATATCAGAATCTTAACAGCGGAGATTTACTAGTACAGTCGCCATCAAATATATCGGAGCAGCCAAGGTACTCAAAAATATCTGTACATGCACTTTATCGCCTTGGCAATAGAGGCATTGTTGAGATATTTGTGACCACCTTGGCCGCTCCGATATATTTGATGGCGGCTGTACATAAAAATATTGATATATTTTTAATGACTCAGTACATAAAGAGTGTATTTCCTTACGCAAACTGACGGACATTTGCTTCAAGATTTTCAGAAATTATCTACGGAGGTGGCGGCATGATCTGGACAGTGGACACGTAGTAAAGAATGGCGGGAGTGGGCGATGGACAGGAGAACATGGCGGAAAAGAAGGGAGGCCTAATGCCCAGCAGTGGGACACTCTAACAGGTTAATAAAAATCTGGTTTCACAAATAATAAACTGAGTCTTTGAACAATTATCAGATATGTATGGACACTGTAATCACTCAATCAAATTTTTATTGCCCCTCCTAATGCCTCCTAATGCCCAGCAGTGGGACACTCTAACAGGTTAATAAAAATCTGGTTTCACAAATATAAACTGAGTCTTTGAACAATTATCAGATATGTATGTACACTGTAACTAGACACTCGTTGCTATGATTACGTCCCTTGGACCACCAATTATTTGCTATGAAACATTATGAAGATGTCCCTCAGACCGTTATGTCTGACAGGGACAGGCTAAACAAGATTAAATAGTTGATTCGCCCAGATATGCTTTTCAAACATTTCATATCACATCCCGTTGTCTGTGTATTAATAAGTATTATGTGAAAATACAGCAAAAAACATAATCGATTACATAACATAGGCGGGCATTTGCGTGTCTGGTGCGAATAAAAAGAAACCGTGTAATAACCGTGTGTGTTGATAGTTACGACGGTCAATACACTTTTATTACATTTTGACCGGTCTCATAATTAAACATCGGTATCAACGTTCAAATTTCGTGGCACTTGGTAAGGGTCGCAAAAAAGAAATACATCAGTATCATTGTTTTATTTATTAGTAATAAATAACATTTAATTTATTTTTATTCTTAATCGTACTTTGGTAAACTGTACATATATTTAAAGAGGTTTATATTCTTAATACGTCATAGAACCTCAATACTCATTTCATTATCCATTTGTAAAAAAAAATCTAAATGCCAAATAGGCAACAAATGTCATTAATTGTCATGCAAAATAATATGTGGTAAAATCTTCAACGATAATAGTTCTTAAAAACACTTACAACTACAATTTAGCATTGATAAATCTTTACCCAACTCCCTATCAGACTTGAGAAAATGGATTTGACGCAGTATACTGATTTTATATTCACTAACGAAGGTGCTTGCTGTACTATTTGCGAAATGAATATAAAAAAGAAAAGGTACAATATAGAGAAACATTTGAAATCAAAATCTCATCAAGATAAATTATCTGATTCACGCTGCCATTTACAGGATATAATACGAGATAATGCTGATTTCGAAATTAAAGACGATATCGTATATTGCAAATTGTGTAATTCGAAATTATTTCCCTCTAAATCTAGTATCGACCGCCATTTAAAAACAGATTTACACAACAAAATTCATAAAAATAATGCACAAGAAAAATTTAATAAAGATTTAACAGAGTTTATGATTTGTTCGAATATACCGTGGTCAAAATTAGACAATCCTAAATTTAGAAATTTTGTAGAAAACCTTTTAAATCATAAATATGGAAACGATATTACTGTGCCGAGTGAAACAAAAATACGAGTAAAATGCTTACCTGAATTGTATGAAAAGAAAAAAAATGAATTGAAAGAGAAATTACAAAATAAAATGATTTACCTCAGTGTTGATGAAACATCAGATTCCGTGGGAAAAAAAGTGGCAAATATTTTGATCGGAGCTCTAGATGGAACGAGTACCCAGCCACATTTATTTGCTTCTAAGGTATTGGAGGCGACTAACCATTCGACAATAACCAAACTCGTTGAGGAAACCCTTGAAGATCTTTGGGGCGATGAATACAAAAAAAACATGGATAAATTATTATTTTTTATAACGGATGCCGGTTCCTACATGGTAAAAGCAGCTAAAAACCTTGTTCAGAAATATAAAAATATGACTCATGTAACATGCATAGCACATGGATGTAATCGAGTCGCAGAGATAATTAGAAGTCTTTACCCGACCATAAACAGTTTGATTGACTGTATCAAAAAAATATTTCGTAACGCTCCTTCAAGGACAAATTTATTTCATCAAATGTGTGTAAATATTCCTCTACCACCCCGACCCGTGATAACAAGATGGGGAACATGGTTAAATGCTGCCTCATATTATCACATGCATTATGATAAAATCAAATCTGTCATCGATGCCTTAAATCCGCGTGAAGCGAGTGCAATTTCTAAAGCAAAAAAATTTTTCCGTAACCGGAATTTAAAAACTGAGTTACTATTCGTCGATACACACTTTAGTATAATTGCTAAGTCAATAAAATTATTGGAGGATCCAAAACTGAGTCTAGCAGAATCATTAAACATTGTTCATGGTTTGCAAAAAAAAAAATCAACGTTAAGGTTACATCAAAATGCCAGAAAAGTTTATTTTAAATTAAAAAGTGTATTAAAGAAAAATCCTGGTTATAAGACTGTACAAATAATTAACCAACTATCTAAAAACAACGAGGCTGAAATACCAGAAAGTGTAAATAAAAACTGTGTGCAAAATTTTCAATGCTTGACATACCTTCCTATTACCTCAGTCAGCGTGGAAAGATCTTTTAGTCATTTAAAATGGATATATTCTTACAGACGTCAAAGATTGACAGCAAAATCTATGGAACAAATTTTAGTGATCTATTCTAACTCGTAAAATATTGTATGCCACACCTGGACATAAAGTGGCTTTTTCCGCACGCTACGCGTACGGATAGAGCCGCTTTCTGGCCAAATGTGCACATATTTTTCCAACACGGGAGGTAATAAAGAAAGCCCTCGATCGCATAATTACGTCCCTCGCTTGCAGCTTGGGCCGCAACAATTGCGATTGCGCGACCTTTCTTTGTTTTACCACCCTAATTAGGAAATGTACTATTTAGGGGCTTTTTTATTTACATATACAAAATAAAGGTTAAAAATACTAAGTGATTTGTTTGTATTTATTTTTCTGCCAACCGTACATTGCCACGAAATTTGAACGTTGATACCGATGTTTACTCATAATCTACGTATGTAAGTATCCTTCAAAGCATACAGCTATTGTAAAACCAGTTTGAAATTGGAATTTACTGCGCGAGAATACGGTTAATTTTTGGAAACGATATTATTATGGTCGCGCACTGTGCGGTTTTGGATATTTTTTGCCACGAACGCTCCGGCTATCGAACTGTGAAAAGAGCTTCCTGCCTAGGTTTTCTCGAAGGATTCCAGTACTTACGGGGTTCTTCATGTAATAAGTACCTTTAGAAGAGTCAACAACGCGGATGTATCACCTCTGATAGCTACGATGACAATTAACAATCAGAGATTTAAGAAACAGTGAATTTATACCTACTTCATAAATAGAGATACTAAGTAACTTGTAAGTTTTCGAACAATGATATTTACTATGGATTGGTTATCCTCTAACAAAATGAGAACTACTTCCAGATTTATTTCATAACCTAGCAACGATTCTGTTATGTTTAACTATTTGACAATTATTACATCTTTGTCACTCTCATTGTTAGAAAATTACAGCTCATTGGCACGTCCGCATCTCATGCTGGCCGGTGCGCAACTAGCGACAATTGTTTGAATTCACTCATTTAAAGTGCCTCACTTTTGGAGCGTTGTGACTTTCAATAACTAAACCTTATACCGCTTAAATAAAAATCGACCTGGATTAATTGTTAACTAAGAAAATAATTTAATTTGGCCATGTGATCGTCTAGTAAAAACCCTGTTATGAACCTTGTAACCCTTCGTCTTTTATGTGTAGACTAATTAGATTTGGATTTCCTTACTATTCCTAATAACCTTCTTGATTAAGTAATACAATCTACTAAAATGTACTGCAAAAATAATTATTTTACTTAGGTAAGTATAAGTCAAAAATATATTTGTTTTTTTTTTAAATAATATCTCCTACCGACCCTACCGAGACCAGTTACCGTGACAGTAGTAAGTCCTTGTAGTTTGTATTTATATTTTCCTTTTTAACCCCTTAACCGACCTAGCTAGCTAAAGGAAAATATTTATTTTAATCAAGCAAAAATATTATTTTATAAATACCAAAGGATACAAACATACCTACTTACTGCCACGTACGGATGGAGTCAGGCCAACTAACCTTATAATACCTATTTTGTTTTGTATTGTTTTTAATAGGTATTCCTATGCACAATAAAAATGTATATTTACGAGCGTTTCGGAACCTACTTTCAGACAAGAAGAAACGCCAAGAAACTCGTCTGAATATTTTGTAAATATGTATGCAATACTGAGAACATTCGTCTAATAAATATGACTTAACTGCCCCTTTTTACCCCTTGTAGAAAAGCTCAATTGTCACTAGTGAACTGCTTCGCCTGTCACTAGCTCCCTGTAACAAAATTATTTAGTATGTCCTCAAATAATTTTGTTCCCCTAAACTCTCCCAAAAAATATGTGTTAATTACCTTAGTATCATATTTAATGTACGCGTCTCAGCATCACATCTATATTTTACTGAATTTATTGATCCATATTTTACTGCTATTAAGGATCATAAAGTTGTAAACCAAACCAATTTTATATAAATGGTAACAAAAATATAACACTTTATCCCTTTCCCATCTCCACTGATTAAAAATAATACCACCATCCTGTGTATGACTCTACTCTAACTCTACCCCAATTCACCTATTCTAATGTATGCAAAAAAAATTAGAGGCTAACCTCTATTTTACTTAAATGTGTGTGGGAAGCCTAGCCCTACTCTAAGCTAGAAAAAGTTCGGCCGACAAAACCGAGGTATAGCAATTCCTAGTGTCTGAGACCCCCCCTCCAGATCTGGTCCTAAAAACTATACAGGATTCCTGAATAAACTTCATTCTCACCGATAGATGAAGTGTATTCAGTCAGGTTGACTATGCAACCTAGCCATTGATCTAGCTCAAAATCGCGGAAAAACTCACCAAAACACGTAACAAAAAGATTGAAAATCCAACAAGTTGTAGCGGAGACACTGCACTGCACTGTAGAACACTACACTATTGAACTCTCAACCTTATCATCAACAAAATAAAGTCGACAATTCAACACAATGCAACATAGTAGTTACACAGCGTCAAACTCAACCTTATCGACAATAACCTCACGATTCACCTTTTCACTATACACTATACGAGCGAGCCAGAGTCAATGACAATCCGACGGTCAAAATAAGAATGCCTCGAGTTCCCTCGGGGATCGGTATATATCAAACCCGACCTCGCTAGCGCACCTAGCTCGCCTAACCCGGCCGACCCGACCGCCTCTTTCAATCCGAGCCGCCTCTGTTCCTCTAAAGAGCCCTTGTTGATAAGTTTAAACAAACACTCGACGTCTGATTAATGAGCTATTATAGTCAAGTTTTATGAAACTATTGCTTGTTATTTAAGCTTGAAATAGAAATGCTTTGTGTTTGATTTAATTCAGAGAATTAAGAAAATATGTTATTCAATCAAATACAAACACTGAAAACATTGAAAAAATAATCAACCCAGCCGGACTTGAACCTGGCATCGATACGCCTTACCGGGGCTCGATCGCTTTACCAATTAAGCTATGGGTTCAGTTACTGAGTTGACGAAATTCTCAATGCCTTCAATCATCTTTTTGCATTTATTTTTACATCGACTTTATAGCAGCCGTAAGCGACATCTAGGTGCTAACTACTAGAGTTAGATACCCTTCCCGCCGACCCTTTTACAAGTGTCACAACGGAAATAATAGATGGCGCTGCTATCAACTCATAATTATTTTACATGATTTTTAAAGTGGGGCATTCCACTCATACAATAGTATGTTATTCAATCAAATACAAACACTGAAAACATTGAAAAAATAATCAACCCAGCCGGACTTGAACCTGGCATCGATACGCCTTACCGGGGCTCGATCGCTTTACCAATTAAGCTATGGGTTCAGTTACTGAGTTGACGAAATTCTCAATGCCTTCAATCATCTTTTTGCATTTATTTTTACATCGACTTTATAGCAGCCGTAAGCGACATCTAGGTGCTAACTACTAGAGTTAGATACCCTTCCCGCCGACCCTTTTACAAGTGTCACAACGGAAATAATAGATGGCGCTGCTATCAACTCATAATTATTTTACATGATTTTTAAAGTGGGGCATTCCACTCATACAATAGTATGTTATTTAATCAAATACAAACACTGAAAACATTGAAAAAATAATCAACCCAGCCGTATTGTATGAGTGGAATGCCCCACTTTAAAAATCATGTAAAATAATTATGAGTTGATAGCAGCGCCATCTATTATTTCCGTTGTGACACTTGTAAAAGGGTCGGCGGGAAGGGTATCTAACTCTAGTAGTTAGCACCTAGATGTCGCTTACGGCTGCTATAAAGTCGATGTAAAAATAAATGCAAAAAGATGATTGAAGGCATTAAGAATTTCGTCAACTCAGTAACTGAACCCATAGCTTAATTGGTAAAGCGATCGAGCCCCGGTAAGGCGTATCGATGCCAGGTTCAAGTCCGGCTGGGTTGATTATTTTTTCAATGTTTTCAGTGTTTGTATTTGATTGAATAACATACTATTGTATGAGTGGAATGCCCCACTTTAAAAATCATGTAAAATAATTATGAGTTGATAGCAGCGCCATCTATTATTTCCGTTATGACACTTGTAAAAGGGTCGGCGGGAAGGGTATCTAACTCTAGTAGTTAGCACCTAGATGTCGCTTACGGCTGCTATAAAGTCGATGTAAAAATAAATGCAAAAAGATGATTGAAGGCATTGAGAATTTCGTCAACTCAGTAACTGAACCCATAGCTTAATTGGTAAAGCGATCGAGCCCCGATAAGGCGTATCGATGCCAGGTTCAAGTCCGGCTGGGTTGATTATTTTTTCAATGTTTTCAGTGTTTGTATTTGATTGAATAACATACTATTGTATGAGTGGAATGCCCCACTTTAAAAATCATGTAAAATAATTATGAGTTGATAGCAGCGCCATTTATTATTTCCGTTGTGACACTTGTAAAAGGGTCGGCGGGAAGGGTATCTAACTCTAGTAGTTAGCACCTAGATGTCGCTTACGGCTGCTATAAAGTCGATGTAAAAATAAATGCAAAAAGATGATTGAAGGCATTGAGAATTTCGTCAACTCAGTAACTGAACCCATAGCTTAATTGGTAAAGCGATCGAGCCCCGGTAAGGCGTATCGATGCCAGGTTCAAGTCCGGCTGGGTTGATTATTTTTTCAATGTTTTCAGTGTTTGTATTTGATTGAATAACATACTATTGTATGAGTGGAATGCCCCACTTTAAAAATCATGTAAAATAATTATGAGTTGATAGCAGCGCCATCTATTATTTCCGTTGTGACACTTGTAAAAGGGTCGGCGGGAAGGGTATCTAACTCTAGTAGTTAGCACCTAGATGTCGCTTACGGCTGCTATAAAGTCGATGTAAAAATAAATGCAAAAAGATGATTGAAGGCATTGAGAATTTCGTCAACTCAGTAACTGAACCCATAGCTTAATTGGTAAAGCGATCGAGCCCCGGTAAGGCGTATCGATGCCAGGTTCAAGTCCGGCTGGGTTGATTATTTTTTCAATGTTTTCAGTGTTTGTATTTGATTGAATAACATACTATTGTATGAGTGGAATGCCCCACTTTAAAAATCATGTAAAATAATTATGAGTTGATAGCAGCGCCATCTATTATTTCCGTTGTGACACTTGTAAAAGGGTCGGCGGGAAGGGTATCTAACTCTAGTAGTTAGCACCTAGATGTCACTTACGGCTACTATAAAGTCGATGTAAAAATAAATGCAAAAAGATGATTGAAGGCATTGAGAATTTCGTCAACTCAGTAACTGAACCAATAGCTTAATTGGTAAAGCGATCGAGCCCCGGTAAGGCGTATCGATGCCAGGTTCAAGTCCGGCTGGGTTGATTATTTTTTCAATGTTTTCAGTGTTTGTATTTGATTGAATAACATACTATTGTATGAGTGGAATGCCCCACTTTAAAAATCATGTAAAATAATTATGAGTTGATAGCAGCGCCATCTATTATTTCCGTTGTGACACTTGTAAAAGGGTCGGCGGGAAGGGTATCTAACTCTAGTAGTTAGCACCTAGATGTCGCTTACGGCTGCTATAAAGTCGATGTAAAAATAAATGCAAAAAGATGATTGAAGGCATTGAGAATTTCGTCAACTCAGTAACTGAACCCATAGCTTAATTGGTAAAGCGATCGAGCCCCGGTAAGGCGTATCGATGCCAGGTTCAAGTCCGGCGGGGTTGATTATTTTTTCAATGTTTTCAGTGTTTGTATTTGATTGAATAACATACTATTGTATGAGTGGAATGCCCCACTTTAAAAATCATGTAAAATAATTATGAGTTGATAGCAGCGCCATCTATTATTTCCGTTGTGACACTTGTAAAAGGGTCGGCGGGAAGGGTATCTAACTCTAGTAGTTAGCACCTAGATGTCGCTTACGGCTGCTATAAAGTCGATGTAAAAATAAATGCAAAAAGATGATTGAAGGCATTGAGAATTTCGTCAACTCAGTAACTGAACCCATAGCTTAATTGGTAAAGCGATCGAGCCCCGGTAAGGCGTATCGATGCCAGGTTCAAGTCCGGCTGGGTTGATTATTTTTTCAATGTTTTCAGTGTTTGTATTTGATTGAATAACATACTATTGTATGAGTGGAATGCCCCACTTTAAAAATCATGTAAAATAATTATGAGTTGATAGCAGCGCCATCTATTATTTCCGTTGTGACACTTGTAAAAGGGTCGGCGGGAAGGGTATCTAACTCTAGTAGTTAGCACCTAGATGTCGCTTACGGCTGCTATAAAGTCGATGTAAAAATAAATGCAAAAAGATGATTGAAGGCATTGAGAATTTCGTCAACTCAGTAACTGAACCCATAGCTTAATTGGTAAAGCGATCGAGCCCCGGTAAGGCGTATCGATGCCAGGTTCAAGTCCGGCTGGGTTGATTATTTTTTCAATGTTTTCAGTGTTTGTATTTGATTGAATAACATACTATTGTATGAGTGGAATGCCCCACTTTAAAAATCATGTAAAATAATTATGAGTTGATAGCAGCGCCATCTATTATTTCCGTTGTGACACTTGTAAAAGGGTCGGCGGGAAGGGTATCTAACTCTAGTAGTTAGCACCTAGATGTCGCTTACGGCTGCTATAAAGTCGATGTAAAAATAAATGCAAAAAGATGATTGAAGGCATTGAGAATTTCGTCAACTCAGTAACTGAACCCATAGCTTAATTGGTAAAGCGATCGAGCCCCGGTAAGGCGTATCGATGCCAGGTTCAAGTCCGGCTGGGTTGATTATTTTTTCAATGTTTTCAGTGTTTGTATTGTTTGGGTTTGATTGAATAACATACTATTGTATGAGTGGAATGCCCCACTTTAAAAATCATGTAAAATAATTATGAGTTGATAGCAGCGCCATCTATTATTTCCGTTGTGACACTTGTAAAAGGGTCGGCGGGAAGGGTATCTAACTCTAGTAGTTAGCACCTAGATGTCGCTTACGGCTGCTATAAAGTCGATGTAAAAATAAATGCAAAAAGATGATTGAAGGCATTGAGAATTTCGTCAACTCAGTAACTGAACCCATAGCTTAATTGGTAAAGCGATCGAGCCCCGGTAAGGCGTATCGATGCCAGGTTCAAGTCCGGCTGGGTTGATTATTTTTTCAATGTTTTCAGTGTTTGTATTTGATTGAATAACATACTATTGTATGAGTGGAATGCCCCACTTTAAAAATCATGTAAAATAATTATGAGTTGATAGCAGCGCCATCTATTATTTCCGTTGTGACACTTGTAAAAGGGTCGGCGGGAAGGGTATCTAACTCTAGTAGTTAGCACCTAGATGTCGCTTACGGCTGCTATAAAGTCGATGTAAAAATAAATGCAAAAAGATGATTGAAGGCATTGAGAATTTCGTCAACTCAGTAACTGAACCCATAGCTTAATTGGTAAAGCGATCGAGCCCCGGTAAGGCGTATCGATGCCAGGTTCAAGTCCGGCTGGGTTGATTATTTTTTCAATGTTTTCAGTGTTTGTATTTGATTGAATAACATACTATTGTATGAGTGGAATGCCCCACTTTAAAAATCATGTCAAATAATTATAATTAAGAAAATACTTATTTAGCGTAAAAATAAATATTTAAATGAAATACTATTTACTAAAATATGACCAATTTAATCGTAGATTCAATTGCTGAGAATAATTTTATAACAGTTTTCTGTTTCACTCAATTTACTTGTTAGCTAGAGCAGCTAGTGCGTCTAGTTACAGCGTGCATAACCCGTCTGTCAATATTATATATTTAGTTGTCGAAACTATTATTGAACTTACTTTTCCAATTCCTTCTCAGGCTCTGTGCGAGCCCGCATTTACACTAAGCCTTCGATTTAGTGAGGTCTGACTCTAATCCCTAGGTTTTTCGACCTTGTTTAATGCCGCTTTGATCACGATGTTTGTACTGATTGACTTAAATAAGACTTGAAACAATTCAAATAGTGACTTTAATGGATTTCGAAAATGCTGAAGACTGAGCTTCTTTTACCATATTTATTTCGTAGGTAACAACACCGATCAAATAATTCTAGGGATACACAATCATCCCAAAAAAATGACCCCACAATAGTGCCGCAAGAACGACTCGTGCAGCACTTTCTCTGAGAGTCTTAAGACGGTATAAGACTGGCCGATTACACATTTTCACAGGATATATTTTCAGTAAATCTTGTTTGAGCATGTACCTCCATTGTTACTCGAAGTGTAAGAATACAAATATGTATTTATTGACAGTGATTTATACATTTGATTTTCTTCTTTGGTATTAAAATCATAACTTTACAAGCATTGTGCAAAAGGAAGTCGTATTTAAAGCATTGTCCTTATTTTATCTACACTCATACTGTAAGTACTCTAAAATGCGTTCAAAAACCGTAGACAATGACAAGCATTACAACAAACGATTTAACTATGATATGTTTCTTATCTGCGGCAGTAACGTAATTTTAACTTTGCATGCTCAAATATTGTTAAGCAATGAGTTTCAAATTTGGAACATCGAATTTGATAACATAATGTTACCGCCATGGCCAACTCGATCGGTCCCGCGCGAGCGCCGACACAATCGAGTTGGCCACGCCGACACAATCGAGATGGCCACGGCGGTGCAATGGCGGCCATTCTATGATTTCCGAATACGGCATTTATAATAAATAATATGAGTGTAGATAAAGCAGTGTATGCAACTGTACGTAATTAGGCCTTAAAACACTCGTGTGATCTTATTATGAAATTCGCCTGCGGTTCATTTCATAAAACCACACTCATATTTTAAGGACCCTTATTACGTAACAGTTACATAAACTACTATTTTCGTATCAACGTTATAAATAAAATCGATAAAATAAAAACCATCCCTCAATTGCAAACTAAACATAATTATTGAACATTATTTAAAACCAAACTTAGCAAGGAAGAATTATATATCCTCTTTCTTAAGATGGAAGTCCTCGTACAAAATTGTGTATCGACTCCAAAGTCTTTTTCGAACTTTTATTTATATTACTAAAGCTTCCTTATTTAAAATCAAAACCCGGACCCGGGTATTTCCTTAAACTACGTCCGGACACGGGTATGTCCTTAAACTACGTCCAAAAGAGAGGTATGGGTACTGCGAATGTCATCTCGCTATGTGTGGTAGGGCACAGCACAGCGAATGTCATCTGGCTCAAATCTGGAGCAGAGCCCGACTGGGGAAGTACCTCCACCTTACAGAAAACCACAGCTAAATAGCACTAGACCCTGCTCATAGTGTTGTGTTCCTGCTGGTGAGTAAGATTGCCAAAGAGCTGAAAGAGGACCCAGTGTGTTGACGATGAGGGACCCTCTTGTTCCTTTAGCCTTCAACACAGTGAATCCTCCTTGTAAAGGGTCGGCAACGCGCATGTAACACCTCTAGAGTTGCAGGCGTCCATAGGCTACGGTAGCTGCTTACCATTAGGCGGGCCGTATGCTTGTTTGCCACCGTCATGGTATAAAATCAAAACAACTGTTTCAGGGTCTCAGGAGAATAGGCATTTATTTTAAGAATGACTAATTAAAATGTTATTATTAGTTATTAGATACGTGGAAATATATGGATGATATAGGTACATAGCCATTCGTTTTTGATACGTTCAGGTTGAAAGTTAGAATAAAATGTCTAATACACACCAAACATTGGGTGAACATCCATTTAATGTCTTATCTTCCCTTACCTACAGCGGTACAAGGTTCAATACCGGACTTTGATTAATGTCGGCTTTTGTACTACTAAAGTAGGTATCCATAGATATTTTACACAACCTCATACCTCGCCTTCTAAATTGTTCCAAATTAAGATTTACATTAAGGCGTTAAGGTTCAGTTTGTTATGAGACTTATGGGTAATATACAAGATCGGAAGAATTGTTTCTTAACGTTTCTTTTCCCGTTTGACGTCTCCGTGAAAAATGGTAATAAATTCCTCAAAGAGTCAATTTTCTGAGGCGCTATTACTTTGCTTGAGAGGAAATATTAGTGGTAGTTTTTTCATATAAACTTTCTGGGCTTTTTAATCTCTATCTAAGACATGTTATTTTTTTATTTGAACACATAAATAGTTATCAATGTTTGCGTCTGTCATTGTTTCTTATTTTGATATTATTATAAATGTGTTTTTAACGTATAGCTTAATCATGTTGGCACGGAATGTACTTAATACCTACCTATTTCATTTGCACTTATCTAGACACGCGGCAGCGTGTCAAGCCAAGTTCAAGCAAAGGAACTGGCTAGCCAGCGCCAAGTGTATATTACACGAACCACTTGGTGCCACTTTTGACCCTTCTATAACTCAAAACCTCTTTAACGTAAACACATAAAACTACGTGTGTTTAATTATATCCATAAGGACATCTAGAAGCCCAAATTTCATGAAGCTAGCTCAAACGGTTATAAAGATATGAAGGTCAAAAAGTCGTAAATGTTTAGCACTGACTGACTGACATATAGTACCTAAACCTAACCTACTTCCAGATGACCTAGAAGGATGAAATTTAGAATCCAGCTCGGTAATTGTGTGTAAGCGTAGGAAAAAAATCTAAAAATAAAATAAAATTGATTTGCTTCAAGATTAATAAAAAAAAAGTTAAAAAATAGGGGGGTTCCCATACAAAAAAAAAATTGTATCGTTGGAACCGTTACAGGCAGATATTTGAAACTATCCCAATATACGGATTATTATATTTGCTATAAATATAAAAATAAAGTTAAGTCAAATAATAAGTGGTGTACCCATACAAAAAACTTGTAATACGCCCTAAATGACCGGACAACGGTGTGTCGTCGGTGGCGCGCGGGAGAATGTAGACAATAGCATAAAAAAGAAAACCATGCAGCGGAAACGCAAGAAAAAACATTAAATCTCAATACCTGCCTAGTTTTCTTTACAAAAAGTAATGATATCCCACCAAAAACATAAATGTAAAAAAGGAGAGCCAAGTTCAATACAAAAATTGTGCTTGGCTGTGGGCTTCGCCGCAAAAAGAATGGAGATCTAAATGAGTGCCAAGTCCTATGCAAAATCCAAATATGTATTTATAGGAACAAAATAACATTATGAACAAGTATTAAACTCTATATCTTTGCTTTATTGGATACCTATAACAATCGCTGTTATTTAAAAATGTGAGATCTTAAAGTAGGTTTGACTTGGCCAGTTTTTATCAGAATTAAAAAATATATATATGTATATGTTGAATAACTTTATAAAATTACTGATGTAATGAAAACTGGCCAAGTCAAATCTAACCTACTTTAAGATCTCACATTTTTAAATAACAGCAATTGTTATATGGATACCTATAACAATTGCTGTTATTTAAAAAAATAATTTATAAAGCAAAGAAATCGAGTTTAATACTTGTTCATAAAGTTATTTTGTTCTTATAAATACATATTTGGATTTTGCATAGAACTTGGCACTCATTTAGATCTCCATTCTTTTTGCGGCGAAGCCCACAGCCAAGCATAATTTTTGTATTGAACTTGGCTCTCCTTTTTTACATTTATGTTTTTGGTGGGATAATAAGCACAGTTACCGGCAATAGTATTTTCCTACATGAATGCCGCAAAAATATGTAACACGCTCTTATTTGTAGGGCCATAAGAGCGTGTCACATATATTTGCGGCCTTCCTGTAGAAAGATACTATTGCCGGTGACTGTATATTCCTTTGTTAGCTAACAAAATATATCAACAGAAGTACAAGTCAAGCCGAAAATCAACGTTCATTACGCACAACAAGGCCTCAATTCTGCCGCGAGAAATTCAATTTATATTCAATACAAGGTCCTACGCACGATTTTGTCTGTCTACAACAGTAAATTTCTGCGGCTTCTGTCCGTTATTTTTCACACGTAAGCCACCGAACTGATTGAGACGAAATTACTGATTTGGTATTTAGTTTCAGTTGCAGGAATAGTTTTATACACAAAAAGGGCTGGAGATTACAATGGAAATGCTAATTTTACTCAGACAAATTCGAATCTAGTAGCAATGTATTTGTCAAATATCATCCCCACATTTGAATACGTATGTACCGCACTGTATCATATAACGTTCTGCTAGTGTGGCTGCATCATTAAATCTATCTATGAACCATCTAGTTATATTCCAGCAGTACATTTCACCTAGAAAATTATCGAAACTCAACGGAACTTACCGGGTTGTTGTGAGGAATACTAGGAAGACTCTCCTAAGTTTCGACCTCGAGGATCTTGTGCTAACTTCAAAATTATCCGACTTTTTACAATTTTTCGCTTATATCCCATAAACTAAGCACTTTTTGTGTACACGTTGCATGACAAAGAAAAAAATCCTGAAAGTTAGATGTCAAACCAGATTTTCAGGCCAAATATTAATGAAGATACAGTCAATTTAAAGTTGAAGTTCTAATGTGGCGGCGGATTTTTTTTAGCAATTCTGAAAATTCATGACTTTTGTTGACAAACACTTGACCTTTTCTACGCCAACGACGGATATATCCAGCATAAAATACCCTACGTTTTACTCTAACCTTATTATTCGTTAGCCTATGATCATTCATATGCACTCATGTGAAATCTGTCATGGCATTGAAAAGGTTAACTAAATATAATACAGGGTTTAACGAAAAGGCCATAATTGGTATCATATTGCGACTCAGAAAAAAATTTGATTTTTTTTTGTATGGGACCTGTCGTCCCAGCCGGTCTACCCTCCATACAAAACCATTTTTTTGCGTTAAAAGTTTTTTTTCTTATATTTTACTTAATTAGAATACGTTACCAATTACGCCCTGAAACGGATCATCATCATTTTTGTAACAGTTCTAGGTTTTCAAGACGTCAATATTACTGATTCCTCCTAGCGTTTATCCCGGCTTTTGCCATGACTCAATTGAGCCTAAGGTCCACTTGGCAACCTTTATTTATTTATCGTATGGCTACTTGTCACTGGATATAGCCAGGCATTTCTTCCCTGGGGTAGTAGTAGTGGCAAAGCAGATGAGGAAGAAAATCCAGTGAGTGCTGCGAGGCCAAGATGGGACAGTGCAGCTGCCAAGTTGGTTACTCTTTTAGCACCACCCAGGGATCACGTGTAGGGTTGTCTAAGGTGTTTCCTACGGACGCAGAGTAACATTGATCCCCTAGTTTTTACGAAAACGATATATTTTATATTTTTGCTTTATTAAAATTAACATAGGAATATTATTCAATCAAATACAAACATTGTAAACATTGAAAAAATAATCAACCCAGTTGGACTTGAACCAACATCGATACGCCTACCCCGCCTACCCGCCTACCTATCGCGCTTGATGTTGGTTCAAGTCCAACTGGGTTGATTATTTTTTCAATGTTTACAATGTTGGTATTTAATTGAATAACATACTAATTGTATGAGTGGAAAACCCACTTTAAAACATGTAAAATAATTTTAACATAGGAATAATTTAAAAAAATAGTTATGCTACAGTCTACATTTTAATAAACTTTGTTTAACTTTGTTCCACTGCATACTCGTTAATATTTGATCTGCAAATCTGGTTTGACAGCCAACTTTCAGGAAATTTATTGTTCTCTAACTTTGTCATGCAGTGAAAAGCTGAAATAAGTCAGATAATCTTGAGGATGTTTCCCTCCAAGTTAGCACAAGGTCCTTTAGGTCGAAAACATATGAGAGTCTTCATAGTGTTCACCCAAACTATCCGTTAAAGTACCATTGAGTTCGGATTACTTTCCAGCTACCCTTTTATTCATTCGTCATAACTGCTGGAAGTGCATACACATAACTTTATATAGTATATAAATTGACACGCAAATCGCTTGCCGCGTTTGGATGCTACGAACGATGCCAAATGTAGACACATATATACCTACCAAGATGTATTAAAATTGCCATACCTGATTGCCGCACATGATTGATTTTGGAAAAATATAGTTTAATGCAGAATATTAATAGAAGAAGCGTTAAGTACGTGTTTTGACACATTTTTTGTTATAAATGCCACATTCTTTAATTAAAAAAAGAGTGTTAAGTGCCATACCCATAACGCATAATATTCAGAGAATTTAAATTTTCTACATTATTTAGCATTTGCATATTTATTATTTTAATTTTAAGATCATTTAATTGTACCTTTTCAATAATTTTTTTTTAGTTAATTTATCTTATCCCTTTAGCATTAAACAAAAACGCAAATATTGCCGTTAAATGATGTATTTTTTAGAAAATTATACAAATAAATAAATACTTTAAACATGTTTTATTTAAGTCATACACAACAGTTTGTTCTTTTTATTCCTAACTATGAAAACAAACAAGTCCAAACCTTTAAAAAAACTTTTAGGCGCAATTTTTCAAAATAGTGGTCATGTGGGTTAACACATTGTTGCTTATCAGCATCCATATACAGGTCAGTAGGGAGAAGTCAGAAACTATGAGAGATAGCGACAGCTGTTCTTAGGAAGCATGGCTTCGATTTTAGATAAACAATGTTAGGTATAAATTCTGCAAGTTTATCGTTCTTATTATTGGTGGTGCGAATCATAAGTCACAACGAACACATTTTTTATATTGTTTAAGTAATTGAAAGAAAAACCCAACAATAAGATACATATTAATATTATTATTATTTTTAAAATTTATTTAGAACACAAACAGTCTTAATAATAAACAACATATGTCGTACCCAATGTACAAGAACAAAGAGAGGGTACAAATAGACCTGGAGGTTCATTGAATTACATAAAGTAAACAAAAATATGGTACGTAGAAATAAACAACAAAAGTAGGTAGACTAGGTAGTTACAAAGAATATAGGTAGTAACATCAAGATTATACTTACAAAAATAATTTAATTTAGCTGCTATAAGTACTCAACTAAAAGAGTTTACGTTTCACTTGTATTTTTAGACTAGACATTGAGTTGTGAAACGGATCAATATCAAACAAAAGTTTATTATAAAAAACCGGCCAAGAGCGTGTCGGGCCACGCTCAGTGTAGGGTTCCGTAGTTTTCCGTCCGTCACAGTAAGTGTCCCCACTTAAGGGTTAAAATAACACCGCCACGTAGGATATGATATGAGCGTTCCACGTACAGCGACATCTATCGGCAAATTAAGTAAACTATTGCGCGCGAGCTTAAAGTATGGAAGATGATTTTTATGGGATAATTCTTTATTGCGTGAACCGATTTTCACCGTTTTTACTTTATTTGAAAGCACGTCATTTCATTGTCATTTTGTAGAAATTACAGGTACAATAAACACCTGCTTATATGGTTAAATTACAAACTTAGTTCAGAAATTATTTTGTAATTTTTTTTCAAAAACTATTCAAGCTATCGAGTTCAAAATAATTTTCCTAAAAAGTTTTTATAAAGTTCTACTTTTGAGATTTTTTTCATATTTTTAAAACTTATGGTTCAAAAGTTAGAGGGGGGGGGGACACATTTTTTTTTACTTCTGGAGCGATTATTTCCTAAAATATTTACATTATCAAAAAATGATTTTGGTAAACCCTTATTCATTTTTAAATACCTATCCAACAATATATCACACGTTAGGGTTGAAATGAAAAAAAAAATCACTCCCCACTTTACGTATAGGGGAGGTACCCTAATAAAACATTTTTTCCACTTTTTATTTTACCACTTTGTCGGCGTGATTGATATACATATTAGTACCAAATTTCAGCTTTCTAGTGCTAACGGTCACTGAGATTATCCGCGGACGGACGGACGGACGGACGGGCAGACATGGCGAAACTATAAGGGTTCCTAGTTGACTACGGAACCCTAAAAACGGGGGACTCGTCTGAAAAAGGCATGCTTTGAATATTTCTTTCGAGAAAAGCTAACATAGAATAAAGATCTAGATCGTAAGGGGTTATGCGGACAAACGAAAGTCACTAGTCTTAGGAGATCAGGACAGTTGATGACACCTTTAAGAATTTTAAAGAAAAACATAATATCTAAATAATTTCTCCGATTAAGAAGAGAAGGGACACGAAAATGCTTTGCCGCTAATGCGGAATTTTCGATATATACACCAGTTCTGTAGCCTAATGATTTTAAGAAAATGTTTTGTACCCTTTCTAAACGGTCAATGTGGACTTGGTACTGAGGAGTCCAGGTTATACTACCAAATTCAAGGACACTATAATTTCAGTAAATGTTCAAAATGCTAGCCATTTTCCTGGATGTAAAGATTAATTATTTTGGATAACGAATGCTTTATTGCGTTTCGTATTTTTGTGGGGTGCATCAGTGTTAAGATATTTTCTAAGGCTGTTGTTAAATCTTGTACAGTGTCGTAATTTAATTTGTAAATTTGGTCCTTATACTTACAGGATCAATTATACAAACAAATGCTATACGCATTTACATAAAGAATATTGACCAGGTTCGATTCCCGCTCATGTATGAAAGTAAAAAAAAAAGTCTGAATATCATTGTTATTAAATCTAAAATCGACGCCATGGTTCCTAAGAACAGATTTCGCTATCTCTCATAATTTCTGACTTCTCCATACTGACCCATTTGGATTGATCGCCCTGTATAGTAATCCAGATATATTAAAATTGGGTGTGTAATTACTATAGGTTGTGTATTATAATGTATATTATAATTACTAAAAAATAACAGACACTTAATATAACGCCATTTGGTATAATATAATATCATATAATATAATGTAACTTATATTATACTTTGGTTTTGTTTTATTCTGTTTTTTATAATATTTTTGAGATATAATGGCTCGAATATTATAATTTCTAATAAGTATAAATACGTTTTGTATAATAAATTTTGTATTTTTGTATAATTGAATATAATGTATTTTATTACATTTTACATTTATAGGGGGAACGTTACAGTTAGCTCTCTGTTAGCTATTCTTTACTGCAAGGGGTCGCAGTTCTAACCTAACCTAACCTTGTTTCGTGTTATAAATAATTATATCACGTCACTAGTAAAAACAAGCATATTTTATAGTAAGTAACAATTATAATAGTGTATAATGGTCTTTAAAACTATAATATATGAAAATAAATTATATGAAACGTAATACACCCATTAAAATTTATTTCCATTGTAGGTAGATGAAATATGATTTAAATGGTTCGAGAATAGAGTTTCAGGAAACGTAAAAATTTAAAAAGATTACTTCTGAAACATCCCTGCTTTGTAAATGTATATGTCACGGGTAATTCCGCGAAAGCCTTAAGGTGGGATTTGTGCAAATAATTTTTTGAAACAAAAATGGGGCGAGGGATGAAAAGGAGCTCCTTTTGCTGTCGCTGGAGATTTTATTCTCGTTTAAAACCTTGACCTTTGTGGTCGCATTATAATCGGTCGTATACCTAAATATGTCATGTTGCTTTGAATTTGCCCTGTCTGTTGCCGATAGTAACTGGAATCAGGCAGGATGTAACAGTGACCTTGAAATCTGTAAGAGATATGATTGTACAAATATGTGTTATTTATATTTATAGATATGTATTTTATGTATTGATTTGTATAATATATACCGATACGTTTTACGTAGTTACTAGGTTTAGCAACTTCTCCGTAGTTTTGCCGTCATGTACCATCGGGTTCATAATTGCATACCCAATTTATCAATGAATTCATCATTAAATTTAAACCTTCGTGAGACATACTATCACTATAAATTATAACGGTTACACTCACGTCACTTTAGTCACTTCGCGCGACATGTTTCGGACCGTTATATTTTATAGTACTCGTAATGCATTCATTCATAAATTGGATATGCAATTATGAACCCGATGGTGCAATACAAGTAATGTACAAATCTTTGTCTACCATGCCTGACCGATTTCTCTGCTGATCAAAGGTAAGCTGGAAGAGATCCCTTAAAGGGATAAGTTCGCCTTTGTACACACTCACTATATTTTGTCATGTACTTGTTTTGTGCAATGAAGTGTTTTACTACTACTACTACTACAACAACTACTACTACAACAACAACAACTACTACTACTACAATTACTACTACTACTACTACTACTACTACTACTACTACAACTACTACTACAACAACAACAACAACAACTACTACAACAACTACTACTACTACTACTACTACTACTACTACTACAACTACTACTACTACTACAACAACAACTAATACTACAACAACAACAACAACTACAACTACTACTACTACTACTACTACTACTACTACTACAATTACTACTACTACTACTACTACTACTACTACTACTACTACAATTACTACTACTACTACTACTACTACAACTACTACTACTACAACAACTACTACTACTACTACTACTACTACTACTACTACTACTACTACTACTACTACTACTACTACTACTACTACTACTACTACTACTACTACTACTACTACTACTACTACTACTACTACTACTACTACAACAACAACTAATACTACAACAACAACAACAACTACTACTACTACTACTACTACTACTACTACTACTACTACTACTACTACTACTACTACTACTACTACTACTACTACTACTACTACTACTACTACTACTACTACTACTACTACTACTACTACTACTACTACTACAACAACTACTACTACTACTACTACTACTACTACTACTACTACTACTACTACTACTACTACTACTACTACTACTACTACTACTACTACTACTACTACTACAACTACTACTACTACTACTACAACAACTAATACTACTACTACAACAACAACTACTACTACTACTACTACTACTACTACTACTACTACTACAACTACTACTACTACTACTACTACAACAACAACTACTACTACTACTACTACTACTACAACTACTACTACTACTACTACTACTACAACTACTACTACTACTGCTACTACTACTACTATTTGAGAAATACCGAATAGTAAAGAAATCGTTGCAAGACATCAATATCTGTTGAGTATTGTAGCATCTGTCCGGAAAGAGAAGTGTCGTAGAATCTATGAGGTCCCATTTAAACAACGACACTTTTCTTTTCGGACCAACTCCATATACCTACAATGGAACGTAGGACATGATTTTAAGCCTTTTTGCTTTTCAGAAATAGTAACATAATGGTTGCAGAAAGGAAATAAATTCAATTATCTTGTGCTTTCACGCCGTCGCCTTTGATTCCTCGGAAATTGAGGAATCAATACAGATTTTTATTTTATTTTCTACTCGTAATGCGATGATGCAGTGCGATTGGGATGTCCATGGGTGTTAAAAAAATCTATACATATTAGGAATGTGTCAGGAGAAGTCACAGGCTAAAATTACTCCACAAAATTTCCTGTTGTACATACAGGTTGTAATAAAATTACTGGTGATCCGTTTAAGGCCATAATTGATATCGTATAGCGAGTAAGAAAAAGTAGAAGAAAAAAAATTTTGACGCAAAATAATTTTTTTTTTGTATGGGACATGTCGTCCCAGCCGGTCAACCCTCCATACAAAAGCATTTTTTTTTCCTAATTAAATTTTCAACAAACCTGCTGGTAAAAACAAAAATGCTGGTGCCTCACCAGCATTTCTGTTACACTTTGTATAGTAACAGTTTTTACCCCGGAGCAACATTTAGAGTAGTTTTTCCTCTAAAACGTACGGGAGCCTTCGCTCCGCGGGAGCAGATAGTAATGAATATTTCTGGGAAAGAAAATAAGCTTATCTTTAGATATACCTACATAAAGTGTGAAAATTGTATGATATTAAAATGACACAGTAAAACATCTAGGAAGAAATAATTTTGTATAATGCAGATTTAATTAAAACAAAAAACACGTAACTCAGGCGTTCAGTAAAATCACAGAATAACTAATAGTACTACCGTACAGAAAATTCACTCCTTCACAAAAGTCAGATTTAGGTATAAAATTATACCTATACTCGCCGCCTGCAAGTAAAATTGAAACTTATAACCGCGCACGAACCGTGAATCTTCCTTGCGCGCCGCAGTTTTATGACCGAGCTGTGAGTGTCGGAACGGGGCCAACACTTGACAAGTTTTTGTACCTATACCTACTGATATCTTATTTTTAAGATAAATATGTAGGAATTACAAACGTTGATTCTAAAAACATTTTTTTTATCAGGAGATAGTAAGTATGTCTGATTCTCACGGAAGTAGGCATGCCACAGCCGTATTCCTTTCAAAATATGTCGGTCAGTTTCTAATATATTTTTTCTGGGCAACCAATATTATATCTTTTATACAGATTAGATCGAGGTTCATTTTTCGAAGCCATTGTGTATTTTAAATTTTGCGCGAGCGCCACGTGACACGACTATCGTACTAGCCGAGCGGCAGCCCACTGCCATACGCCTGCCCGGGAGGCGCGCCGGCCAAATGTACCTAAACTGCTTAGTGAAACCTCCCTGGTAAAATGTCATAATTCTAAAGAAACCAACATTCAAAACCAGGTGCTTTGAAAACTAACATGAAAAGGTTCTTTCACTACAACGGGGTAGGTTATACCACAGATTATATAATAGTTCGTTATACTTAATCAACGCAATGATTCGGAATGTGCAAAATTGTATGGCCTACTTTGTATAATCGCGTGGTTTCAGGTACGGATTTAAACAAATTTCATTATAATTTATAATATTGCGATTACCCCAATTTGGTTAGTGCTTCCTTTATATATGTAATTTTGGACGTAATGTCTGGGGAATAAGGTTCAAATAGTAACACACACATATAAGTAGTTGTAGTTGATAGGTTTACCAAATTTAGAGCCTCCACGGAGTTTTAATCAACATTGAATCCGACTTTAACACAAAATTGGTGCGGTTAATACATTATGGTATAGACTAGGAAAAATAACCTTAATGCGAAATAGCAATAGTCCGTTTTCCCACTTTATTTCAAGCTGAACTAAGGCTCATTTTCTAATGGAGTATCACATTTATTTTAACGGCAGGATTTGCTAAATATGCACGTTTCCGCTTTTAGATTACTTCCGATGAGGTCAATTAAAAGTTTTGAGGTTATTTCGAGATTTAAGTAGATTGTTTACAGTTATGAAGGAAGTACCATACCCTTACTAATAATACTACAGTACGCGAACAGTTTTGAGCGTCTACGAGTATAATTCACAAGTGCGATTTTTTTTTAGTTAGAGAATATAATCTTATTTTATTACTTATAGTGAAAAATATTTTCTAACAGTTTTTGACATTGCGCTAGGTTAATAACAGTCTTCTTTTCCTAAGCCTTATCCCATCATCTGGGGTCGGCTCTCCTTGTCTGCCTTTTCCATTGTGCTCTATTTAGAGCTACGGTGTTTTCTACTCCTATCTCTTTCAGATCCTTCTGGACCGTCGTCAACCAGGTGGCGGGTCGTCTTCCAGCGCGATGCGCTGTAGCTGGTAAGCTCAGGGCAACTCGCACCATATGGTCTTCAGGGCGGCGGAGTACGTGTCCATACCATCGCAGGCGACGTTCTTTAACCTTGTCGATTATGGGCGCGACTTTATAACTGCCTCTGATGTGGACATTGCGCACTCTGTCCAGCAGTGTGACACCCGCTGACCAGCGTAACATGCGCATTTCTGTCGTGTGTAACTTGGACAAATGCTGTTTATTGGATGCCCAACACTCGGTGCCATAAAGAATAGCGGGTCTTACTGCTGTCTTATAAAGCTTTCCCTTGAGTTTGATGGGCATCTTCTTGTCACACATTACGCCTGTGAGTTGTCTCCACTTCATCCATCCCGTAGTTGTTCTGTGAGTTACATCTCGGTCGATTTTTCCGTCACTGCTAATAACAGAGCCCAAATATTTGAAATGGTTGACTGTTGGAATGGGTGTGTCATTGATGAGGAGTTTTATGTTGTTCATGTCCGTGTAGCCATCGAATATACACGACATATGCTCCGTTTTTTTACGACTGATTTTAAGACCGTTGTTTTCGAGCGTTCTTAGCCAAATATTTAAGTCGCTTTGTAGGTCTTCCACCGAGTCTGATATCAGAGCAACGTCATCTGCGTACAATATATTCCATGGTACGGGTTTTTGGCATTTGCTAGTGAGGTAGTCCATGGTGATATTAAATAGAAGAGGGCTTAGAGCTGAACCTTGATGAACTCCAACTGTGATCTCAAACTTCCCACAGGTTCCTGCTGGGCTTACCACCTGGGTAGTAACACCTGTATACATATCTTGTATGAGCGCTACATATTGCTCGGGGACTTGTTGTGATCTTAAAGCATCCCAGATAAGGTCCCGTGGAACATGGTCAAAGGCCTTCTCAAGATCTATAAAAATTATATGTAGATTGGTGCCACTTACTCGCGATTTCTCCAACAGGATTCTGATAGTCTGGATCGCATCCGAGGTGCTTTTTCCAGCAACGAAACCACATTGGTTAGGTGTAAGTTTAATGATCTCCAGTAATCTATTATTAATTATTCTCTCCCAGATTTTGAATGTGTGTGACATTAATTTTATGGCTCTGTAATTATTGCAGTCTCTAATGTCGCCCTTGCCTTTGTAAAACGGCATCAAGAAACTATTACGCCAAGAGTCGGGGATACATGATCCTGCAATCAGTTTATTAAAAAGTTCATACAGCCAAGTCATTCCTTCTTCCCGTAGTTGTTTCCACACCTCAACAGGAATTTCATCAGGCCCTGTTGCCCTGTTGTTTTTCATCTGCATGATGGCTCTTTTAAGTTCCTGTGGTGTTAGGGCAGGTAGTGGCCCATAGACGGGTTTAGGTTTATCGATGCCCGACTCTCTTAAATGGGTGACATTGAGTAAGTGTTGGTAATATTCTACCCATCTTGCCCTAATGTCATCATCTGATGTAAGAAGCTTATTGTTACTGTCTGTTATATATTTCACTTTGCTAAAATCTTTAGTGCTATTGTTTCTTATTTTTGCTATTTTATATATATCAATTTCTGTTTTTGCTGACTCTAATTCCTCATATAGTTTACTGTTTGCTTCTTTACGCGATATTGCGACCTCTTTCTTCGCTTTTTTCTTTGCTGCCTTATAGTTTTCTCTGTCATGTTGATCTTGTGTTGACTGCCAGAGTTTGAATTGTTTTTTCTTTACTGAAATAGCGTTTTGGACGCTGTCATGCCACCAGGTAGTCTCCTTAAATGGCCCTTTCCTGGGTTTCATTCTTCCAAGATGTTTCTCTGCACTGATTTTACAAAAGAGCTCAAATTCGTTCCACATTTCGTTCGCAGTTGCCTGTTCCGATACCATTGAACTTGTTTTCTCGGCCAAATCTTTCATCAAAGACTCACCACACGGTTCACGTAGTTTATTCCATTTCAATTTTGGCACCAGGTTTCGGTTGGGTTTTAACGGGCTCGGAAGTTTGTATACTGTAACTAATAGTCTATGTTGCGCTGTTAGAGGTTCACCCGGAATGACTTTACTGTCTTTGTAAAGGCCTAAATGTTGTCGCCGGCAAAGTGAAAAGTCTATTTGGGTTGAGTTTCTACCGCTTGCATACGTTATTAAATGAACGTCGTTCTTTTTGAAAAATGTGTTTATGATTGCAAGGTCGCATCCAGCGGAGAAGTCTAGAATTTTCACCCCATCTTGATTAGGAGTTCCGTAGCCAAAGCCACCGTGCCACCTTTGGTAGTCCTCATTTTGTTTACCAACATGCCCGTTAAGATCAGCTCCTACATGTATTGATTCTTCTTTTGGTATACTATTTACTAATGACAACATGTCATCCCAAAACTTCTCTTTTTCCCCATCCGAGCAGTTTGTCTGTGGTGCATATGCCGAAATAATGTTAAAACATGGTCGTCCGTCTAGTGCAATTTTGACTGATATCAGTCTATCGCTGATTCTCTGTATATCTACCAGTCTATTGCTTAGTTCCTCCGATAGTATGACACCCACGCCGTTCTTCTTAGCCTCGGTTCCATAATAAATGAGTTTGTACCCGTTTCCTATTGATTTAGATTTTGATCCCCGCCATCGGGTCTCCTGCACACAACAAGCGTCGATGCAACGTCGAGAAAGGACTTCGCTTAGCTCCAAGCTTCTGCTGGTCATTGAGCCCACGTTCCAGGTTGCTAGTCGAAGGACGCTTTTGCTGCCTCTGCCGTCGCTTCGGGGGAACGCCCTAGCATTAGCATTATTCGCATCCACGTCGCTTCGGGGGGACGCCCTAGCATTTATACTCTCTTTGTTTATTTGTACTTTCATTTCAGACAAGGATAGAAAATGGCTTTAATTTTTACAGTCGGCTGCCGCCTGACACCAAGACGGTAACTTCCGTGGGAAGCTTGAGTGCCGCCAATGACTCTTACTACCAGAGTCTCGCCGCCAACTCTACTGCACCATCCCGCCTAACTATGCAGCTCTAAAGTAGCCTGATACCCCATTATCTTAGGTCAGCCTGACTTTAGGATAATGTCTCTTCCGCTCACTTTGCCGTACCGATGGTATCCATCTCCGCCTTAGTGACCGTTAAGGCCATTTGGTAGTTTTGGTCCGCGCCGGGTATTTGATTTCCCCGGTACCACTCATATCTGAGAAGCCTGCCCCTATCCGCCACCTGGGGACGCGTCCGATGGGAGACTACCAACTCCGCACTCCGCTAGGTTAATAACAGTAAAAAAAGATTATATTATTTTTTATATTTCTTTACCATAATATTGCATTCAACGATTTCAACATTTGTGCTTTTATAACAGTTTGGTCAATAAATTATGTGAGCATAATCGAAAAAAAAATTAAAAATATAAGTGACCTTATATTCTAAAAGAATGACAAATGGCTAAGACATCATATGCTCTTGAGAAAACCGTTATAAAATGTGAAATTTTGGTGCTATAAAAAGTAATAGCCTGGTAGAGAAAAATAAAACTTGCATTATCTTATCTTTGTGTAGCAAACAAATACATGTATACCTAGAGCAATGCTTCCAATTATTACAAAATATTTTTCATTATTAGTACTTAACGTATTTTAACAGGTCACAAAATAAAATCGAACTTGTGAGTTATCTAAATTTTATAGGTTAAAAAGGCGTTCCCGCGTACTCAATTATACGAATTCCGTACAGTCACCGTACATGATTTACCAACAAAAAGCCATTAATTACAATAATGAAACAAGTTTTGTACCAACACACTTATTAGTTAATTTTCATAACTAAATAAATAAGAAGCATGAACGCGTCTACCGTAAAATATTAAAACGTAAGTTAGAGGTACATCTGCTCGCCATTTGATACATTAGGAAGGCACCATTAAAGCACTCTACTGTATTAAAATGTCCCATAGGGAAACCTTGGGCAAATTTGCCCGGATCGGGCATTTGACATGGAGAAAAGTGGACCGAGGGCGATAATGGAGCTTAATGAAATTGCTGAATCCGCATTTGAATTTTTTAAATCCTATTTGATTTGGTTTTGATCAGATATTTAAAGATGTCCTTTGGAGGACATATAGGGAACTAGAATAATATTGTGCTGGGAGGCTGCCGTGACACTAACAGTCTCCTTGAACCAATCGGGCGTCTACAGGGTGGATTTTCCAAATGGGTCAACTTCAAAAGCGTTTCAACCGCCGGTTCATTTTTAGTGCTGCGAATTCATGACATAGACGAGTTGCTCGTAATTAGTAACAAACGTGTTTAAATGACACACAATCTATTTCATAAATGAATGTCATTTTTTATGTTATAAATTAATAACAAAATTTAACCGACTGGTGAAATTTACTCAAAAGGGTTAGTGAAGGCAGCTACCAGATCCCGATGCTACGCCAAAAATAGTCTTAGTAGACCAACCCTAACTTTTTAACTAAAGACGATTGGCTCTTGCGGATTTAAAAAAAAATTATGATGATGATCCTTCCGGCCGATTTCGACCATGGCGACCACTTCAACTCCTAGTTAGTAGTTCGGCGCTCGTGCGCCCGAAGGTGACTGATGTAGCCGATCTTCGAGATGAACCCCTGTCCACATTGAGGGCATGTGAGGACACCAGCCAGGTAGTGGTAGTGAATGATAGCAGGTTGGCGTGTTTTCAGCTTGTGGCGTATAGCATCGAGGTCAAGCTTACGTTGCCCCTCGAAATCCCTTACTTTGTTCTGCACCAACATGTGCCACTCAGGACGCTGTGTTGCCAAACCTTCCCACTGAGAGGGCTCGATGTTGCATCTTTTAATGTGCCGTTTCTTGCAGGGCACTGTATGAATGTATGTATACTTTTCGAATAATAAAGCAATCTATATATCTATGTATCTGAGGAGTTGTCCGCCCTGTTTCCGCTTACCCTCCTCCAGTTCAGAATAAAAAATGCGCTTCACCACTCTCTCTTCCGCCAAACGCGATACGTGACCGCACCATCGAAGCTGCCGACGCAATAGATAAGCCTATATTCCACCGGCCTCGGCTTGTCGCAGAACTTCGGTATTATCGCAATCGGTCAGACCATCTGATATTCGTGATCTTAAGCAAGCATTTGAGTTGGAGCCGGTTTAAGATACAAATGTGATGACGGTACACGCACCACGTCTCGGAAGAGTGGTTTGGCATTGCAGCACAATCGCCATGCACACAGATATTTTGGTAGCCAGTTTTAGGTCGTGCGATCATAAGACCATGGAACACAGGTTCCCAAACGCTGCAGCCGCAGCACTGATCCTGCCGTTGATTTCCGCGTCAAGGTCACACTTCGACATTATAGTGCTCCCCAGATTACGGAATTTGTCGACCTGCTTCAGCACGTCCTCACCAAGCTGTACGGGCCAGTGTCTGGTGACATCACCTCCGTCTTTTTGACACTAATTTTGAGGCCGAACTTGCAGCAGGCTTGGTGAAAAGCAGACATCAGCTGTTGCAGGCCATCTGGGGATTCTGCTAGAAAAAAGAATAGTCAGCAAGAAGTCGGTACTTGTATTTTTTCATTCACTCATTCATATTCCCATTTTCTTGAAACCTACTTCACAAACAAATTAATATATCATAAAAACCGTAACTAGAGTAATGAATAAACAGACCGCAAAACATTTACCATAACGTAAAAAGGAATTATTTTCACATAAAAACCCAATAAAATACCATTTAACGAGGCAGTACCGATCCCACTCACGAGAATATCGGGCATTTTGGCATAAAACATGCAAATTTTGGGTATATACCCGCCATATTTAAATATACGGGTTCATAAAACTATGCCCTGGTAACCTCCTTGACCCAAATATAAGTTCCGTTCGTAATTGTTTCCTGTCATAGTTGGATGGCTGTTTTGTTCTTTGACATACACTCAAGAATAATGAAAAAGAGCAATTTTTTTTCATACATTTTTAGACAAACTGTCCATCGGTTTTGATTGTCCTTTATATACGTGAAAATTTTCATACAGTCAATGATACAAACAATATTTTTCTGTCATAGATACAGTCGACGTCAAAGATATGTTTACACTTTTTCACCTATCAATCTTTTTCACAATCCTTAATAATATAAGGCTCAAAAGTGTAAACATATATTTGACGTCGACTGTACCTAAAATTGTATATATTGACTGAATCTGAAACTGATGTAAAAAATATGCGTTTTTGCCATCTTGGCAATGCAACTCTAAAAATGGTTTGTATGTATTGTTTCCAATGGCTTCTTCGCCCCAATGTGTGATTGAGTAGGATACTGATTGTTGGCAAAAAATTCGGTTTAGGTTCATTAGATTAAATTTTTAATAAGCTCTACCTAGATAAGTAAAAATAATTCGGACACCGGAAATATTACACCTGTAATTTAGACACTAATAACAACTAATAAATAGGTGAATTTGTTAGTGATTAGATAAGTTTAGTAGATTTAATTATCACTGACATTAAAAATATAACGAAAAAAGCTACTAAAATTAAATATAACTCTAAAAATAAACCTGGAGGTCCCGGGTTCGAATCCCGGTCAGGGCATTTATTTGTGTTTCTATCATAGATATTTGTTCTTAAGTTATGGATGTTTTCTATGTATTTTAGTTTTTATCCATATTTATCTATTATATATATCGTCGTCTAGTACCCATAACACAAGCCTTATTGAGCTTACTGTGGGCCTAAGTCGATTTGTGTAAGATTGTCCTATAATATTTATTTATTTATATCTAAAAAAGGCCCCTGCGGCATGATACCTAAGATGCTGGCAGCATTTCCTCTGTGGATTGCTAAACTTGTTCGTTGAGCAAGATAGCTGCCAGTTTAGTTAAGATATGTTTCGATAAATAGCGTAAGACTACGATCGATTGCTAGTCAGTTTGTAATAGAAAATATCTATACATATCAAACGAGACTAAGCGAAACAAATCAAACACAGGGGTTTAGACATCCGATATCGGAAATTGTACAACGAATGGCCGAGTTTAATTGCTACACAAATTCCTAACGAATAGAATACCCATTTGTTTTCGTTAGATTGAAACAAATTGAAGTTTAATCTGGAATCGGTATGTTCTTTCAATTGGGTATAGGATTTTGTTTTGTTTTTAGTCAAAACAATTCAATTCGATATGGTTTAATAGCGATTCGTGATGTTAATGTAACGTCATGTAATCGGCGTGCTATCAAGGTGGCATCATAGCATCAATCATCGCCTGAGCTGAGAAGCGGTTCTCTTACTTGTTAATCAGCGTAGCTAACGAACGTAAACACAGTGATAAAAATTGTACTGTTTTGAGCTGAAAAACTTTTATTTTATTTTTATACCACGACGGTGGCAAACAAGCATACGGCCGACCTGATGGTAAGCAGCTACCGTAGCCTATGGACGCTTGCAACTCCAGAGGTGTCACATGCGCGTTGCCGACCCTTTACAAAAAGGAGGATTCATCAACACACTGGGTCCTCTTTGAGCTCTTTGGCAACCTTACTTACCAGCAGGAGCACAACACTATGACTACTCATAGTGTTGTGCTCCTGCTGGTAGACCCTACGGTCTAGTGCTATTTGGCTGTGGTTTTCTGTAAGGTGGAGGTACTTCCCCAGTCGGGCTCTGCTCCAGATTTGAGCGAGTTCGCTATGCTGTGCCCTACCATACAGAGCGAGATGAACTGAGTAAGTTGTGTAACATTATAATCATAGGTATACAGGTATATGTGGATAGAGTCTAAACGAGGTATATAGGTCATGAGCAGACATAGAAGTTTTTGTGGCAAAAACTAGGGAGTTCCTTCCAATAATAAATTTATCGATAACTTTCGAAGTGACATTTCATAGCACATACTAAGTTTACCGAGTAAAGTATAAATTAACCTGTAATGCTGATAACTACCTATGTTATATTTTAACACTTATTAGAAATTTACAAAAAAAAGCAGGAAATAATTTATGGACTCAGGCGATACTTTGCGGAATATTATTAACTACAATAATATTGCTTTGATATTCCGGGCCATATTATTGTAGTTAATCCAAGAAATCATTTTAACAACTAAAACAAATCGAATGACAACCATTTTCATAAACGATTTATAATAAGTTTATGCTGTATATTATATAATAATATATACAACTTCCAAATTCATATTATATGTACATCATAACTGTCATAACGATTTATCGATAAATTAATATCGTTGGGAAGTCCCTAAGACATTTTCATTCCTGCCACTAAAACTTCTATGTCTGGTTATGAGTAAGCGTCGCCGATCGAATTAGAAATGAAAAAACCCGCTAAACAACGATTGTCTTTGACATCAGCTCAAACAGTCAGTGGGTAGGGTACATTGCTCCTAATAGAAAAGAGCCATCGGACAGAAAGTTTATTTTTAATGAAGAGTATGATCTATCTTTTTTGGAAACCGCGAAACGGAAGATGTAGCAAGGGGAAATCCCCAAAAAGGTGGAGGTAATCAGGAGGTAAATGGCGGGGAACTGGTAAATGAGTACAGCGGGTATATCTCCGGTAGGCACAGATAGATAATAGCTTTTTCATAGTAAACATTCCCACTTGTCTCCATGATTGCCATACTGCATCCGATTAAGACGGGGACGGATGGGAATACGTAGGTACAGTCCGCTGCAGAGAAAAAGATCCCCCCCTGCGTACAAACTTTGTATGCAGCGTGGCCCTTTTTCTCTGCAGCTGACCGTACATCGGACAGCTCACGGTTGTCGTTGATGGGAAACTTGGAAGAGACCTTTGCTCGGCAATATTCTTCAGCTGATATGATGATGATAATTTGAATTCATCATAATATTATAAAACACGAAGCTAAACCAAAAATAAATAAACCGGAATAGGAACAGCAAAGTTCAAATTATTAATGAAACTCAAAGTTTTAATGAAAATGAAGGAAGCCAAGGCTCCTTTAATATTTAATAGAAGTGTAATAAGAGTTGGAGGACACTCGATCGGCGATTATTCATTTTCATTTTGCATAATCTAATTTGAGGTTCAATTTGGTTCTGAGATTTGTAAGTAAATAATTGTGTCTGTTTTTAATGAAGATATATTGCAAGTAATTTTCTTTTTATTTTACCAACCCGATATTCAATCTAGCAAATAAAATTCCTATACAGGTAGCATGCGTAGGTATTTGTAAGTAATTCCTCGAAAATAGCTCTAAAGATTACCTACAGCTATGCATGTATGTAGCTAGGTTTTATAATTAATTCATGAGAAATTCTCCGCCATCTAAGGTTTTTAAAAAGATACCAAAAGAAAGACGATTTATCTACATTTTTGGTAATCCAGTAAAATAATTATTCTACAGTTACATTGTCGTTGAACAATATTTTGTTAATAGATAGATTTATTACTCACAAAAGTATATAGTACTAGCTTTCCGCCCCGCGACTTCGTCCGCGTATGATAGCACCTTCGCACCTCTATTTAACCCCCTCAGGGGTAGAATTTTTCATAACGCTGAAAGGACTTTTATTGTATTTTAATAAATTATCTTCCCACAAACTTCCCTCATGCAAAATTAGCACCCCTATTTAACCCCCTCAAGGGTAGAATTTTAAAAAACACTGAAAGTAGTTTTATTGTGTATTAATAAGTAATATTCCCACAGAGTTGAAAGTCTCTAGTTTAAAAAAAATAATTTCCGCCATACAAAGTTAGCACCCCTATTAAACCCTCTCAGGAGTAGAATTTGCCAAAACGCTGAAATTTGATGGTATTTTAATAAGTAATTTTTCTACAAAGTTAAAAGTCTAGCTTAAAAAAATAAATTTCCCCCATATAAACATTGAACCTCTTTTTAACCCCCTCAGGGGTGAAATTATCCAAAATGCTAAATGTACTTTTATTGTATCTGAATAAGTAATCTTCCTACAAAGTTAAAAGTTTCTAGCTCAAGAAAATAAATTTCCCCGATACAAACTTTGCACCCCTTTTTAACCCCCTCAGGGGTGAAATTCTCCTAAACGCTGAAAGCACTTCTTGTGAATTCTAATAAGTAATATTCTTACAAAGTTTGAAGTCTCTATCTCAAAGAAAGAAGTTTCCCGCATACAAACTTTGCACTCCTATTTAACCACGTCAGGAGTGGAATTAGCCAAAACACTAAAATAACTTTTATTATTTTTAAAATATCAGCGAACGTACGAAGTTTCCAGTCTCTAACTTAAAATTTAAAATCCTATACAGACAAACTTTTAACAATCTTTTTTACCCCCTTAGGGGATGAATGTTTTAAAATCGCTTCTTATCATTTGTATAAATTATAAATGTAACCCGACCTGCAAATTACAACTTTTTAGCTTCAGTTGTTACAACCTCGCTTTAATACAAACTTTTCTACCCCGTTTAAACTCTTCTGGGATGGAATTTTGAAAAACGCTGAAATCAGTTTTTTTTGCTTTTAAGTTAGTAGCCTGCAAACGAAATTTCAAGTCTGTCACAAAAAAAATTGTAATCTCCATACAAACTTTCAACCCCTTTTTTACCACATCAGAGGTAGAATTTCACAAAACGCTGAAATCACTTTTATTATTTTTCTATTATCAGTAACCGTACAAAGTTTCAAATCTCTAACTTTAAATTTTAAACCCCATCCATACAAACTTTCAACCCCCTTTTATCCCCTTAGGGAATGAATTTTTCAAAATCGCTTCTTATTACTTGTACACATTACAAATATAACCAGACCTGAAATTTTCAACTTTTTAGCTTCAGTAGTTTCGGCTCTGCGTGGATCAGGACAAAGGCATTTATATATATAAATATCTCAATCCGTACTTACAAAAATATTATGACATTTTGCGACTTACGTAAAATCAATAAACAGAGATCTTCTGCAAAATGCTGCCTCTTCCAAAAGGCAAATTTTCCTGTCCAATTTTGTAATAAAGCCGTTAAGATATTGTGTATTTAAAGCTAGCAACGCTCAGAATCCGAATCAAGTGTAAAGCTGATACCAACAACCGACATCTCTTTTTACTGGAACCAGTTTCAGCGTGAACTCCGAATACGCAAAGTCAACAAGGGTTTTGAGCTCAGATTTAAAATGGTTTGTTTGTAGCAAGTACTTGGTAAAAGTTTAACAACATCCTAGACGTCAGGCGTCCGTAAAGTTATTCTAAACACGTCGCGCTCCCTAAGTGGTCTCAGCTTGATGCAATTTCTTGCTAAAAGAAAGCTTCATATGCCATATTTGTAGCGATTTTTACAGAGCTGCAAAGTTTGTGAAAAATTATAAATACGTAATAGTCTGTGAATACAGGGTGTAAAAAAATACTAGTGATCCGTTTCAGGGCATAATTGGTATCGTATTACGAGTACGAAAAAGTAGGAGAAAAAATTTTTGGACACGAAAAATTTTTTGGACCCGAAAAATTTTTTGTTCTTAAATTTTCATAATTATAATCGACCAATTATGCCATTAAAAGGATCACTAGCATTTTTTGTTACACCTTGTTGGTAACTCAGTGATAGGATAGCACTAGAGTAAGCGTCATGTCATATTATATCACAGGTATAGTACGATTTTTTTAAGATGTCGGAATTGTCGGTAGAACTCTTTAGTAAGATTCCGTCATCTTAAAAAATTACAACTAAACACGTTTAGTATAAAATTAATGTTTTTGTGTACACGGAAATATCTATTACCAATATTAGGGCTTGTAAAATCTGCAATTCGCGGGATGACATCAACGATATTAATATTAACAATAGGTACACTACGAGCACCTAAAATGTGTCTCAACAAAATAGTGTTTAAATGACGTTCAATATGCTCCGTAAAAAAGCGTAAAGAACAACATATAAACCGCAATAAAAATACTGAAGTGCCGTATTTTTGATAAACGTTAAATAAATCTTTAATATAATGAAGCACTACTAGTCCGCCATATTTATTTTAAGCAGATATTTCAAACTAAACAACACTAGAGTCTATCCTGAAAGAGAAGTGTCGTAGAATGTATGAGCTCCGGACCATAATTGGTATCGTTTTCTAAATATATTTTTTTGCGCGAAAAAAAAATGGTTTTGTATGTAGGGTTGGCCGGCTAGGACGACGTGTCCCTTACAAAAAAAAATTTTTTGCGTCAAAAAATTTTTTTTTCCTTTTTCTTACTTACAATACGATACCAATTATGCCCTTAAACGGATCACTTGTATTTTCGTTACATCCTGTATAAACTGACTCTTTTTCCGGACAAACTCTAGCAACAAAGGAATACATTTGGAACATTGCATGAATGGAGTCCGTTTTTAGGGTTCCGTAGTCAACTAGGAACCCTTATAGTTTCGCCATGTCTGCCCGTCCGTCCGTCCGCGGTTAATCTCAGTGACCGTTAGCACTAGAAAGCTGAAATTTGGTACTAATATGTACATCAATCACGCCGACAAAGTGGTAAAATAAAAAGTGGAAAAAATGTTTTATTAGGGTACCTCCCCTATACGTAAAGTGGGGAGTGATTTTTTTTTTCATTTCAACCCTAACGTGTGATATATTGTTGGATAGTTATTTAAAAATGAATACGGGTTTAGTAAATTCATTTTTTGATAATGTAAATATTTTCATTAAAAAAAAATGTGTCTCCCCTCCTCTAACTTTTGAACCATAAGTTTTAAAAATATGAAAAAAATCTCAAAAGTAGAACTTTATAAAAACTTTCGAGGAACATTATTTTGAACTTGATAGGTTGAATAGTTTTTGAAAAAAAATACAAAATAATTTCTGAACTAAGTTTCTAATTTAACCGTATAAGCAGGATTTTATTGTACCTGTAATTTATACAAAATCACAATGAAATGACGTGCTTTCAAATAAAGTTTTTTAACTCTTAAGTGGGGACACTTACCATGACGGACGGAAAACTACAGAACCCTACACTGAGCGTGGCCCGACACGCTCTTGGCCGGTTTTTATTATTTTCATAGGAAGAATAAGTATCTGCCCTTATTATTTATCAGTTTATAAGCACCAAGTTTGTTTTATTTTGCATTTGATTTCTTATTAATTAAGGTTCCGTAGTCAATTATGAACCCTTATAATTTCGCGATATCCGTCTCTCTGTCTGTCTGCGGTTTAGCTTAGTAATCCTTAGTTATGACGACGACGACAATACAAAAAAAAATAGGGAGCCTTTCATATATAGTAGTTTATGTAACTGTTACGTAATAAGGGTCCTTAAAACATGAGTGTGGTTTTATGAAATGAGACGCAGGCGAATTTCATAATAAGATCACACGAGTGTTTTAAGGCCTAATTACGTACAGTTGCATACACTGCTTTATCTACACTCATATTATATATATTAAATTAAGTGTTCGGAAACCACAGAATGACCGCCATTGTACCGTCATGGCCAACTCGATTGTGCCGGCGCTCGCGCGGGACCAATCGAGTTGGCCATGGCGGTAACATTATGTTATCAAATTCGATGTTCCAAATTTGAAACTCATTGCTTAACAATATTTGAGCATGCGACGTTAAAATTACGTTACTGCCGCAGATAAGAAACTTATCATAGTTAAATCGTTTGTTGTAATGCTTGTCATTGTCTACGGTTTTTGAACGCATTTTAGAGTACTTACAGTATGAGTGTAGATAAAATAGTTTTTATTATTTTAATTTTGTTCCAGCCTAGTATGTGGGGTGTCAATGGATAAGTATTTTAAGTAGAATATGTAGTAATATTATTCAATGAGGATGTATTTCCTCACGAAAGTCACGAACTTCTAATTACATATAGGCTGCCTCAATCTTAGTAATCAAATAATCAATCATAATTTGGTCTTAGCCGTCTTGCACCGATTGATATGGTACTTTGATACCTACTGGTTCAAAACACCCTAATTTATATGTACACTAGCGACCCGCCCCGGCTTCGCACGGGATAAAAAATGGTTGTTGTGGGTTATCCCTAAGAGATAGACAAATACAATCGGGAACTTTTTTAGACCGTTTTAAGGTGTACAATACTGAAGTACATTATTTTGATCTATCTCGTAGGGTTCTCAGCCAGCGTTTGTAATGTAAGCGCAAAAAAATGTGTTTATTTACGACATCACTTTAGAAACCTCTAAAATTATCAGTGTCTCTCATGCATGTATTATAAACATAAACCTTCCTCTTGAATTACAATCAATAAAAATCCGTTGCGTAGTTTTAAAGCATACATACGGACAGACAGCGGAAGGCGACTTTCTTTTATACTATGTAATGATAATGATATGGACTTTGTCCAATGGATGAGCACTAAGGACACCCTGTTAATGTTTTTACAGTCACCTTATCATAGCTCAATGCCGTTTGCAGTTTCGCAAACGGAATAAACCTAAAGATTTATTTTCAAAACCTAAAGAGTGTATTTCTATATGCTAAGAATCGTAGGTGTGCTTTTTCCGACATGTTGTCTTAGCACTGCATCTACTTATAACTACTTAGTAGTAGTAATCTAGCAACCAAGGAAGAACTCACGTCGAACAACTACAATGCGCTGAATTTGGCAGTTCATTAAAAAAAACATATATATTCAAAACTACAAACACATTTTATTTATACAAAGTAAGTAGGTACTTCGTTGTTTATATGCAAAAGCGTTTCCTATGTTCCCTAGTCCAATTTGAAATAAGAACGTAAAATCATTTACAAAGAGGATAGATCATTTACCATACGCAGCTTCGAGTAGTTCTTCATCATCAATTCTATAAAATTAAACCTTCTTATATTTATGATAAGTAGTGTAATTTTTCGCATGTCACGATTTTTAGCTTGTCCACTGAACTCAAATGTCAACCTATCGAGACACTTTTTCGACTGACTTTGTTAGGGGCAGTGCGTATAGAGCATTTTAGGTAGGTGGATAACCTTGATACGTACGAGTATGTGAAATTATAGGTTCGTTTTTCAAATGTTCGTAAAACTATGTAAAACAAATTTGATGGATCTTAGGTCGGATGTTTACACTTGTAAGATTTGCTTACGTAAGGAAGGGACGAAACTATTGGCTAGAATTAAATAGTGATATTTGTCTCACATTCTGACCTGTATATAGTTGACCTATATATACTTACGTAAGCAAAACTTAGAAGTGTAAATCTGACCTCAGGAGGCGAAACTATTTTCACAACATTTTTATAATTATAAACAGGCACGTTAATAACATTTAAGCAAAACATACTTTAAATTAGTTTAATTATGCTACCTGAATCGTACTTTCATCAAAAACAGAAGTAGGTGTAATCCTGTTTAAAACCTAATTGGAATTTGTGTTAACGAAACATTGCTAACAAGATTTGACTAGGCGCTCACTTAATTTCGTCACGAGAAAGTCTGGTTTCAACTTGTGGGAAATTAAGATTCACAAAATATCTTACTAATCACTACATAAAATGAAAAGGGAGTTGGCAACTAATTTTTTGGTTAGACAGGAGGCTAAAGCATCGATCTAATTCTCATCATTGATATAAAAATAGCCATAGGAATGAAACCTCTTTGAGATTGGGCTCATTTAGAACTAACTCTGCGAACAACGCAGTAAAAGAAGACTAAATTTACATACTTATAGATTTTTATTATTATCAAACATTATTCAATTCAAGTTCGTAATTTAAATCGTGGTAACTAGCTACATCGAGGTAAACAAGGTGTCTTTTCAACCCCTCATTCCACAAAGTCTTGATTCAAACATTAAAGTATACGTGTCGACGATTAGAAAAACTTATTTTGTTCACCCTATTATTGTACCAAATAAGTGTCCACTTGTACAAAAAGGTACCCACATGGAAAGCAGAAAGCTCGTAGTGCGCGCACTGCCGGAAGCCGACCGGTTGTGCCGGAAGTACAGGCGCCATATTGTTTTAAAGCTCTTTTGAATTTAAATCGCCTTTGGACGAAGATAAGATGCCGCGATAGGGAATTGTTTAAAAATGACCGCTTTACAACGCGGTGAATATAAGAGTGTATGTAACCTGTTATACGTAATAAGGGTCCTTAAAATACGAGTGTGGTTTTATGAACTCGATTGCGTGAACGGTCGGGGTGGAGGGCTGGATTTTCATTACGTTACCAAAATCGATATGGTTATGAATTTTTATACATGTTTACAACACTGGCACAGATAATACACTAATGTTACATTACTGGTTGCAATAATGGTGGTAATTACATACGGTTTCCGAAAGCAGAATAGAGGATTTATGATGTGGGTGTAGATAATAGTAGTTTATGTAACTGTTACGTAATAAGGGTCCTTAAAATACGAGTGTGGTTTTATCATAAATAATAAGATCACACGTGTGTTGTAAGGCCGAATTACGTACAGTTGAATAAACTGATTTATCTACACATATATTATAAATCCTAAATGACGTGTTCGAAAACCATTAATATGACCGCCATTGCACCGCCATGGCCAACTCGATTGTGCCGGCGGTCGGGGAGGAGGGCAACCAAGGTCGGGGAGGAGGGCTGGATTTTCATTACGTTACCAAAATCGATGTTCCAGATTTAAAACTCATAATAGTCATAGCCTAACTAGTCTACGTCGAAGCATAAAAACTTTGAATCCCCTTTTCACCAGTAAGGGGTTCAATTTCCATCAAAATTTTCTTAGTAGAGCTGAACAACATTAGAAGAATATATTTTTCAAATTTTAAGGTTCGACCTCCAACAGCTTAGTCCAAAAAAAAATGATTTTTGTCTCTTCACAAGATTCCTTTATTTCAAATATTTACACAAAATTTGAAAACATTTAGATCGCTATAAATAAAACAATTTCGTAGTAAACATAATGTATCTTCATTTGAGTTAGTTTGATTTTTCGATTTGTATCAGATTATTGCTTAATATGAAATTCATAGCGGTCGGTAAATTGTCATCAAATGAGCAAAATATAGATCATATTTTCATCATAGAACAAAAAGATCTATTACGTGGAGGAGAATGAGGTGTAAAGATTTATTATACCTATACTTTTTCTCCATACATAAATGTACTAATCTGTGTGCGTTATTTTAGTATGTCAAAATAAATTGTTATTGTCTTAAAAGTACATAAAAAGGCAAACTTTAGACCACATGGATGGATCACCGGACATTTGCGTTGCAGGTGCACTTCCCACGGCGCCCATGTACAGTCGCCATCAGATATATCGGAACAGCCAAGGTAGTCACAAATGTACTGATTTAAACTTACACGATGTTCACACATTATTATGATAAAAACGGGACTTAATCGCGTACACTTACTTTTATTATTTTCCTGACGTTTCGAGCGTGCCGTAACGCTCGTGGTCGCAGGCAGAGTTCGTCTGCCTGCGAAGTCCCGTTTTTATCATAATAATGTAGTCACAAATATCTGAACAACACCTCTATTCTCAAGGCGATAAAGTGCATGTTCAGATATTTTTGAATACCTTAGCCGCTCCGATATATTTGATGGTGACTGTTCGTTTATTCGAAAAGTAGGAGTAGTAGTAGTAAACACTTTATTGCACAAAACAAGTACATGACTAACAAAATAATAGTGAGTGTGTACAAAGGCGAACTTATCCCTTTAAATGACTTTTTGAGTCTTACGCCAGGCGCCATATTGAGTAGGGTGAACCAAATTATATGCAAGATGTGTTCCTCTACTTATCATCTGAACATAATTTTCAATACTTATTGGTGATAAAAATTAATGACCACCATCATTAGATTCATCATTAAATTCTGTACCTATCATGCCTTGTTTTCTTGCTCCGAAATCATACTGTATATTACACTTGTGACGTCACGTGCGAGCTACAAGTTTTTGCCCATCTGGCGAGTTGGTCACGCCGGTGGGACATGGCAACTTAATTAAGAAGACACCCTGGGGGATACAATATCATAATATTAGAGATGAAAAAAGATTCAGTAGTAATGTAGGATAAATAACATGTCATATATCAAGGATAATAAAAAAAACTCCGAGGGTTCCGTACAAACCTGTAGGTATAATTGCTGTTTCTTTTGATTGCGTAGACATAGAAGTTTGATTTTGTTACAGCTTAAAGGTATTATAGACCTGAGTATTTGATATGAATTCCAATATAAAACCTCTACGCGTTCAGGAGGAAAGGGATAGTAGGGGTAGGTATATAGGGGTAGTAACTTTAAAATTATTAAAAATACTTTTATTATATGATGTAACTAAAAATGTACGGTTTTCGCAATTTTTCCTTTATTTGTGCTATAAGACGTTGCCTAGTACCAAATTTTAAGATTCTGAGTTCACGGGAAGTACCCTGTAGGTTTTAATTCCCTTGCGAGTTTCGAAAATATGCGGCATAAACGGCTGTATCTTTTGATTGCGTTGGCTTAGAAGTTTGATTTTTTTACAGCTCCAAGAGACAGTAGACCTGAGTATTTGATATAAATTTCAGCTTGATACCACCACGCGTCCCTGATAAAAAGGGTCTTGACAGACGGACGGACGAACGGAAAACAAAGTAATCCTATAAGGGTTTCGTTTTTTTCTTTTCGAGGTACGGAACCCTAACAAACAAAAACAAAACTAAACAAAGATAAGAAGCATCAAAAGTCTTATAGTTCGCTATTTAGAGATTAGAAAGAAGTTTAAAGAACGATGTACAGGATTTTTATATCAGGCACGATATATGTCACAAATTACTGTCAAAGTACCTTACGCGGCCATTAAAAATGACTTAAAAGTATTTGTGTCTATAGAAAAGCTGTGCCTACGTATTTGTAAATGTTATATTTAATAATATTTTAATAGCAGTTATTTGCACGAAATACTGTATTTTTATCATTATTAATGTTTTTGTGAAGGTTGCATAATAAAAAACCTAAAGAGGAAAGGGGTTCGAAACGCATGGTTCGATTTTTAAAACTTTTCTCGCGTCATCTGTCATTCGTATCTCTCAACCGTATGGCTGGATAGTTTTTAATGTTTGAATTTTATTGTGATTCTTATTTATATTTTTGGTAGAAGTAATTCGCCGTTCAATACATAAAGGTATTTGCTCGCTCTATTATTGTACGTTTGGAAGGTAATAGAGCATTCAGAGGCAGGCCCGAGTGGCATACAACAACAAAAGCCGCCTCGTAGTCCATCGAATTTTTTACCATCATTTTACATTACAAGACAATTGCTTGAGTATTTAGTATCATATGATAAATTTATTAAATATAGTTTTGAATTAACTTTGATTTACGATAATTTATTAATATGTGCATATTATTATTGTCTGAATACTAATAAAAAACTACACGTTAAGATTCGGTTTAAGAACGTACGTGTGTCACTGTTAGTTTTTCAATTTTCACGTGCCTCTAATGTGATAATCAAAAGGTAGTTGTGTTGGATTATTAAATCTGCAAATTGTTATTATTTATACATCTACAAATGTGAACTATTAATTATGTTAACTAATCGTTTGTTGGTGTGCATTTAAATTAAACATTCAAACAGAACAGGGGCCGTAATTAAACTTTAAAACACGTGTCTAAACACACAATACTACTTCAATACAACTCCAATGTAGTAGCTACGCAATACAGCTGCTAGCGCCTAAACGTCTGAATCAGGAATATCAGAATTTGCTTGAAAAGTTTGAATGTTTGTTGTGTGTTGGAGATAGATTGTGTTTTTAATTTATTGTTTACGTATTTTACAATTAGAATATGGCACCAGGTTAGAACAGGTTGGAAACTACTGCTTCTATGTTTACCCAATTTCTAAGGTAATCTAAAAATAACGAACTATAAGGCCAGTTGCAACACGCATCACTAATGAACTGATCCACATTAAAATGGCGACACAGCTCTGCTGTCATCCTATAGAAAACTGTCAAACTTTTCACAAAAGACAGTTTGGTGCAACCAGGGGCCGTATTCTAACTTTAAAACACGTATAAACACGATCCAACTTCAATACAACTCCAATGCATTAAAGCTGTATTGCGTAGCTACGGCATAAACATCTGAATCAGAAATATCAGAATTTGCTTGAGAAATATTCCAACGCAACTCCAATAGAACTTTAATATTGGTTGATTATTTGTGTTGGAGTTAAGTTTGAGATAGATTGTTATTGTATTGTTAATGTATTTTAAAATTAGAATCCGGCACCAACTCTTATTTCTTAAAAATACAACGTGCCAAGATAATTTTAATCACCTGGTTCGCTTAGCTAATTCTGCTGCTGACTGTTAATAATATGTAGGCGTCAGGTAACGAATTTCATCCCAGCTTCTCAGCTCGACATCGAAATTCAATTTTGAGACGAAACCTCATCAAATTATCGAGAAAGGAACATGCAAAAATGTAATAACATTCCGGAAAGTCACTTTTATTACGAAATGAAGGGTAGAAAATGGGTATCGATGGATGAAAAGGGAAACTTGAAGCTGTATTCTAACTTTAGTATCATCATTTGGTTGACACCAGAAAAGAGGGTTTTTAGAATCAAATACCATTTTTGAAAAAAGGATTCCCAATTTTCCATCGAAAAAATAATTGACAGTTTGTGACGTTATCCATACAGAATGTTTGTCAAAATTCATAATCATAGTCATAGTCAATCATTTATTTGCATTATAATACATAACAATGCGTGCAAATACAATTTTAAACAATTAGGCAGTACCCAGTGGTTCGATCCCAGCCCTGGGCACCGGAGGCCTAGCTCACTTTTTCCTTTGTATATGACATCTATATAAGTTTATAATTAGGCAGTAACTTACATAAGGCAAGTCAAATAGGATAATTAATATATAATCATTATTAACATTATAAATCAATGTGACAAAAATAAAAGCAAATAATAAGATAATAATTTTTTTAACCAATATGTCAAGCACGATACATTTATCAGTAACAAATAAAAATAATAAATAATTGTGTAACAAAATAAATTAAATTTCAGAATTTCAGAGGTCAAAGCTCGAAGGACTTAATGTCAGGTACATTGGTCAAGACCCTATCATAATATTCATTTATTGAGTAAAATGGACGTTTAAGAAAATATTCCTTAACTGTCTTATCAAACGTTTTGAAGTCTTCTATATTTTTTATTTCATTTGACAGTAAATTATAAACTCTTATGGCAGTATTATTTAGACTATTGTCGAAATGTACGTAATGTGCGTCTTTTAAAAGTAGTTTATTTCTGTGTCGCAGATTATATTGATTTATAGTAGCACCCCGTTCCACGTACAAATGTTTACTGGTGAACACATAAAGACATATCCTGTACAGCTACATAGAAGTTATAGTTAGTATTCTGTTGTCAATAAACATATTGCGGTGTGACTTGGGTATAGTCAAATTTCTTTCGACTATTCTTAGGGTATACTTTTGTTTGAGTAAAAGTGCGTTAATATTAATTCCATTTCCCCAGACTTCAATACAATACCTAATTATGCTTTCGAAGTATGAAAAATACATCGTCAATAAGACTTCTTTACTTGAAATGTACATTAAAGATCTCATAGCATAACATGCACGCGCTAATTGTATATTTATCTTATTAATCTGCTCATGACAAAAATTGGGAGAGTTTTTTATTATTTAAATCGATAGTCCTCGTGATTCCGAGCAAGAAGAATTCAAAATTTGTTTTTTTTTTCTTCACAAAAGATAATGTACACTTTTTTTGGAAAGGTACTAAAATGATGTTAGTTATTTTATTCGTTTTAGTGATTCTAAGAACCCATGTTAATTTTAAATATCGTACCTATTGACATTAAGCAATCAGTTTTTTCAATCTAGTTGATACAAATGTGATAATTAATTAAAAACAAGAAAGGAATAATCTGAATAAGTCAAACCAATAACAGAATTTGTTCATTGAATAGGCCTTCAAGGGGTGTATTTAAAAATGTATATCACAGATGTATCTAATGAGCTGAGGAGTTATGAGTGCAGTCATATTGACCGGTTTTGAATACTCGTATTTATGTGATTATTTAGTCTATGATTCATAGTAGTAAAGTTACTAAACATGCAGGAAGTTCAGTACATACGATACAGTATAATCGTGAGAATTAAGTTTAATTTTAGGATAAATATTTGCTTTGAAATCAATATACCTAGTTAATAAATTAATAGCTACAAAGAGGTAATTGACTTTTAAGGAAGTCGTAAATGTTAAACTATTTTTATGTGAGGTATTATATGGCATAATAAATAAACTAGTAGGAAACAATAAATTTGGTAATAACTTAGTATTCTAAGATTTAACGCAATTTTTCTGAATGCGAAATAAGGTTTCCCAAGCCACACATCTTTTTAGCGTGTTTGTTGGCTTTTAGCCAGGTCAATGGAGTCTAGGATCTGTCCCGTAACCTAATCTTAAGTATTCGCATCTTAATCTTAAACACTAGCTTTTAAGAAAGCATCTACTAACGTCACATCTGACGTTCCAACCCGGAGAGGGTAAACTTGGCCTATAAACCCTATCAAAAAACTAGTGAACGATGAAGCTATACCTACTAGTATTTTGTACATGCTAGTTGTCAGAATTTTTATATTAGGAGACTCTCTTTGTAATTACTTCAACATTTATATGTAGGTAATTCGTTTTCATGCAGTAAAATAATCCGAAACTCGAAAAGGAAATGCAAAGGCCCAGCAGTGGGACATACTAGACTATTAAATATTAATATAATATTACTTTGCATCATAACTGTAAGTACTTACTACGATGCTTTATAAAATAATAGAAAGTGAGGGTTAATTAAGGTAACCTATTTTATGTCGGTTAGGATTGTAGTAGACCCATTTTTAGGTAAAGCAGCACTCAGAATTTACTTTTGATTACATCATCGAACAAATTAATATGACACGCGTTTACGCCCCATTTGCCAGGCATAAATTCGCATGGGGCGTACCACAAGGTAAAAGTACTCGGTATGTCGTAAGGCTTCCCGCTAGGCAGAGTGCTCTAGTAGCTCGTAAAACTGAGATGTACACCTTTACGAGATTGCTTGGATCTTCCCTCCGTATTTTCCACCTTGTTTAAAAGTTTTATAAAATAAATAGCTGCCTTCCTGTGATTTCACACAGCATTTTGAGAACAGATTTTTCCTGCAAGTCAATTAATTGAATGTAATCCTCCGCTTTCTACTTGTTCCTATTATTTAAGTAAATAAAAGTAGGTGTATTTTTGCGCTGATTATCTATTACGTATAGATAAGTGATAATTTATCAATTATCCCTAAACGCCAAAATCTTGCCCTTTACTGTTTTGCGATCAACCAAAAAACAACTGAGACCAAAATCCGACACATGTGCTAACAAAACGACGCCGTTAAATCATTATAGATCGTATTAATTTATAATAAAGTTCAATTTCTGTATCTTAACTATAGCCCAAGCGTTTGCGTTTAATATTTTAGGACTCATCTTTACTGCATTATAATAAAGTTGTTAACCACATGGCATTTAGTTTCAGGGTAGTAAACTTTGCCTGGTAATTATTAAGGGAAGTTCACGCATTGCGAAGCCAACTTTTTTACTCAACATATCCTATCTCACGTACGTATCACAAGTACAGATTGCGGATAAGCAGGTTATGAAGTTTTAATATTCTGTTTTTGACCGACTTGACTATCTCGATCAAGATAGACCTGAAATGTGGATGACACAGTGCAAAGAAAATTATACAAGAATTACAAAAAGATAATAATGTATAATCAATGATTCGTTGGTGCACGTAGATAGGTATAAAGTGTTTGTACACTCAAGGACAATGTTATGAAAACGGGTCATTTCGTTTAAATATGTATTTTCATACAAGGCAAAATAGACAAATAAAAGTTTACAACAATGATCTTGCACTGTTTATTAAACTTCAAAGTCGGTAAAAAAACTGACTATCGTAACACTTCTCTTTCTAACTGCCTAGTAGTGCCGTATTCTAATTTTAAAATAGATAAACACAAACATTTTAAAACACAATCTATTTCAAACATAACTTCAACACACAACAAATTATCGATTAATATTGAAGTTGTATTGGAATTGCATCGGAATAATTTTCATGCAAATTCTGACATTTCTGATTTAGACGTTTAGGAGCTAGCTGTATTGATAAGTTAATGCATTGGAATTGTATTGAAGTTGGATCGTATCCAAAAATGTTTTTTAAAGTTAGAACACGGCCCCTCAACATATTGTTATTATTATTATATATATTCAAGAACAACAACAAATTATTATTATTATTATTATATATATTCAAGAACAATTTTTACATCGTGTTTGAAAATAAAGACTTAATCGATATATTTACAATTAATAATAACCTAGTAATTATACCTATACAATAAATAATAATATAAAATGCATGCAGTATTTACATGGCGACATAATGCAATAAGGTAAACATGAGCACCAAATGAAGTATTGTATTGGAGAAATTTGCAGCACATTTAGTTCAGTAGCTCTCAACTAAAACAATGCGGCGTGGGAACTATCTCACCGGGTTTTTATAGCATGGCTTTAAATTATATAGGAGTAGTTACTATCGCTTGCCGTTATCACGGTAGCGCTATTGCACTTCGTTTTACATTATGGCGGAAGGAGTTCCGGTTTCTGGGATACTTTGGAAAGTCATTTTTAGCGGTTGTTCTTTACTAATAAGCAAACCTCCTTCTTTGTTCATACCTATGTAGGTTTTAGAACTTAATGATTTTAAGTAGTTTTTTAATAAAACCTATCCTAACTTAGGTCGAATCATGTACAAGATATCTCTATACTCCGCTTAGCGCGTTATTTCTTTGAAACCTAAGCTGCCAAAAAGAAGGGGTGCGGGAGGAGAACTCGCAATGCTAGACAGGGAACGCGCGATTGTTCCGTGAGGCGTAAGAGAGAGTCAGACATTAATGGTTGCCATGGAAACGTACTATGTTTAGTGTCACGTACAATAAATTAAAGTCTCACTATAGGGTGAAATTACTTCGAGCGTGGCAGCGGGGGTCGCCCGGCTATGCGGGGTCTTGGGTTATTAGTCTATGGGTCTAATGACGGTTCGGATCAAAAATTCAAAATATAAGTAACCTATAAAACACATAATAATGTGAAACTTTTAACTGAAGGCAACGCCTATTAACATTTCAGGTGATAGTATATGTATGTGTATCGTCACAAAAACGAAAATAAAGGACCTGTCAATTGTAAAACATTCTTCATATGTCCTAATCGATCGTACATTTTCGATATAAACCTTTTTTATACGACCGGGTAGAAGATTATTTTTAAACTTTATTTTCTTTGAAATGTCATGGAGCTCAAATTATGTCGAAAGTTCTATTTCAGGCAGATTGATACACACCAATTGTCAAAGCGCCTCTTTCACCTCTTTATGTGTGTTCTAGTGGTGTTCTTCCGTTTGTGCAATGGGTTGTGTTTTGACGAAATGTTTGACATATTAAAATGCCTACGGCCGCATTATACCAACTCACCGCTCACCATCCGCAGGGCGTTCATATTCATCCCCACACCTTGGATCCTAAATGGTCACACTGGTTTGCCAGAGCATTTTCACCGGAGTAGGGAATGTAATGGTAACACACGGCGTGAACAGGTTGCGCGGATTTCCGTAAGCCTTGCATAAACACGCGTAAAAACTGGCGTATACTTGGTTAGCTTCTTAGTTTGTCAAGCTTATATCCTGGAAAAGACATGATTGTAACACAAGGAGAAACCGTTACTTCAAATTAAAATCGTATCGCTAGCCTTTTCAAATAGCATAGTTATATAGCAAAGGTCAGCGTGGAGACTGTCAACAACCAGATGGTCAGATGATATCTGCCGAACGGTGGGTGTGCAATGGATGGGACTGGCATGGGATCGAGGAGAGTGACGTAATATAGGAGAGGCTTATACTCAGCAGTGGGTGGATACGGGCTGAATTGATACATAATGAAATTTAGTATACCTAGCTCATAGTTATTTCAAGCTACAAATTTACTCTAAGCCTATTTAAGAGCATTTCACATTAAATCTTACAATACTTTGTTTGATTTAGATATATATTTGTTGACTAGACGCGACGTGAAGTCATTGCACTTGAACAGCTGTCTCACCCTTTCGGTTAGGTTACGAAGTGGTCACTAATCATATTTTTCCCAGAGAAGGACAAAATAAAAAGAGGGATGTTGAGCGACTTTGTTACTTACTCGTAAGTACATGACGTATTTCAAGACAGAAATTGACTCTTAAGATTAAAATTCTTTTGAAAGGCTTCGGTTTAATTAAATATATTTATTACTCATAAGAACACAACAGTTCACTCACATGAAATTATAACTAAAATAACAATGATTTGTGACTTGTTCCAACACATCTTAGCAAACATTATCATACACACCGTTATTTAGCTTATTTTTCTTACTTAATCTAATAAATAGGCTCTGTCGTTCCAAAACGACAGTTTTATGATGATGATTATAGCCGCTTCCATATAATCTTCTTCATCAAAAACATCTAAAAAGCGTTGAACTGCTTGAATATTAGCTGAGTGATAACTTCCGAGTCGATGTTTAGCGAAGATCGATTTGGCTCGAGCGAAACGAAATGATGGTGATTTGTTTTGTTTTGTTGGAATAATTTTCAACGCTTACAGACCAATTTGTGACACTTCCAGTGTAAGTCTGATCTTTAAACAAGCATATTTCTCAAGAATTCGGAGGTCAAGTTAGTAATGAATATTTATTTAGCAAGATAGGAACATACTTACTTGTAATTAGAGTCTCTCCGGAAAGAGTAATGTCGTAGAATGTATGAGTTCCAATATAAACCACGACACTTCTCTTTCCGGACAAGTTCTACAGAGATTGGTTCGGCCAGCAAACCAAGACTTTGTTAGATAGCTTCCTATTGGCACGGTATCTATTGATAAAGTGTTGAAAGCGAAGATCATTTGCTGATTGACCTATCTATGTATGTTTTCTCTATTTTGTTTTGCTATAGGTATTTATGGTAACATGATTGTAACTGAATAAATAACGAAAAATAAAATTACGACATGAAATATCTAAAATCTACTTAATTAACACTTAGCTATATCTAGGTGTCCAAAATAGGCCCTGCATGGTACAGAAGACGCTGAGAGAATTTTCTCGCAGATTTTGGTAGAGGAGAATTTGGTAGTTAGGTGTCCCATCATAAGAGCCATCTAAAAACAAATAACACTTCTTTTGTTTACATTAATTTTATGATATAATACACCAATCTTTCAATAAATCAAGCTGCGTGAGGTCCATTTAGCGCAAACGACAGCTTTAGATAGTAATTAGTTTAATTACCATTAGTTAGTTTTAAGTTTGTCTGTCCTTGTTTTGTTTCCTTTCTTCTTTCTTTCTTTCTAAATCTTTAATGGCATTTGAATCAAATCTGTCTTTATAAACCCAATTTTAGTCTCCTAACATAACTTATACTATAAAATTATGCCTATTAATTATATAAATAAAATAGGAAAGACAATGAATAACAACAATAAATCTTATGAATGTTGCCTATAAGATTTATTGTTGTTCTTTTGATCCCCTTAATAAAATAGTATTTCATTTTTGGCCTTGACAGAAACCAGTGAGCTTATCGGGTGAATATTTTTGTGCAAATGTGTACTTACTTACGAGTACTTGTATGATTTTAGACAAAATTTCTCACTTGTACAAAAATATTTAATATACTTACAGGTTGGTAAGTAAATAAATTTAATTCAACGCCGATTTTCCTGGTCTTTCGGTTGAGATAGGTACATATTTACAAAATTTTTGTTTTTTTTTTTCAAGTTTATAAACATACAATTTTAAGTCAAATTTCGCAAGTTCAATAAAATTAAACCTGCTTTCTGTTGCTGGATAGATTTGACACTTGGTATACTTAGATAATGTGAGTTGAATGACCATACAATATTATGATAACTAGCTGGTCTGATGATGGAGAACAAGGTTAAAACAACACAATGTTGGATTTGTTAGTAGGTAGTTTAAAGCTTGTATCAAAAATGACATTTTTGAAAAAAACTTTACTCTAAACCTATTTAATAATTATTATGCTCGATTTACTTCAAAATTATACAATATTTATGTATTTAGTTTTAACAATCTAACTTACGCGCTTTCCCCTTTGCGCTTTGATTCCAAACCTAAGTCCTGGCTCCATAGTCACAGCACTCTTCGGCCGCGCGAACACCGCACGCGTTCCTCGAATCGCGCGCGCCGCCCCGTGACTCGCACACTGATGCGTACGCGCCGAATGCGCGCGCACAATAGGTACACATGTTCTTGTGACTTAAGACTGGCTATGTCAAGTGTTAGTGCTGTACTTTTTAAAATGAAATGACGTCTGGCTTAGTCAAGTGGCCTTCCGAACTTATATCAAGCGCTTGTGCTTTTTAATTAAATACTCCTACGAAATTTTGTTAAGACTTGTGGAAATTAGTTTCGTGTCGTAGTACACTTCTATTGGTAACAGAAAAGCATCGTAAGCAACAGTTTTAATTAAGTTAGTGTAGTCTGTTTTGTATATTATTGATTATGTTTTGTGGTATTTTAAATTTAATTAAGTTAGTGTAGTCTGTTTTGTATATCATTGATTATGTTTTGTGGTATTTTAAACAGTTTAAATTGACATTTACAACTCATAGTGGCTTGTGTCAATTTGTTAATATGTGTTAAGATCGATTGGATTAAAAAAGCAGGCGGTAAGTTTTTAAAGTTTTTTTTAGTTTTACTGCTTGAAACTATAAACAACTGTTAAGTAAGTTTTCAGATAGCAGACCAACACAATTCAAAAGAGCCACGATCATTCAGTATCGAAATAACATATTTAAAAAAAATTAATATAAACCTGCTTATAAGGGCTAATAGCATCTCAATTTACTGACTCGTACTGAAAAAAAAAATATTGTAGTTAATTGTTTATACAACTATAAGCTTTTACCTTTAGCCATATTAAACCAACCTTAAGAATACATTAAGTACTTGAAATATTGTATCGGTTGGTGACAACCACGCCCGAATATTGAGATTAGTTTTTTGTTTACCGTTTCGTTTTTGTGTTTCCGGAAGGTCTACCCTAATGTCTTATTTAAATAGACTTCAAGCAGTTCAAGCTTTGACAAAATGGATTCCATTTAAAACGGTTATGATTTAATTTAAACAAACTCGAACTTAAATAGACCTAATAATTGTTAATACTTCTTAGTATAGTTACATACACAACACACACATGAAATACACATACATATGAAATATTATAAAATTTAGAAAATGAGAAATAAAGGGCTTTTTATTTATTTTATTTTATTATATGCTTAGAAATGTTATGCGTTAAAGACTTTCATAATGATGGCCACGAATTAACTGTTAATAAATATACACAATAAACAAGTCAAAATATGTTACGCTCACAAATAAAATAGATTCTTTTAACGGCCTCCTAGCCCAGTCGGTAGTGACCCTGTCTACGAAGCAGGAGGTCCCGGGTTCGAATCCTGGTCAGGGCAGTTGTTTGTGTGTTTATCACAGATATTTGTTCCTGAGTTATGGATGTTTTCTATGTATTTAAGTATTTATCCATATTTATCTATTATATATATCGTCGTCTAGTACCCATAACACAAGCCTTATTGAGCTTACTGTGGGCCTAGGTCGATTTGTGTACGATTGTCATATAATATTTATTTATTTATTATTTATTTATTCTCAATAAAGTTTCAAGTGGCTAACTAGAACTTCATTCTAAAGATAGATGCTGTAAAATTACACTAAACTTGATCCTTTTTCCATAAACCTATAAACTATCAATCTCACTCTTCTTTTTTCTTTCCCCGGATAATGACGGGCATAAGATTTAATTATGAAAACAAAACAGTTTATTCTAGTTCACAGTAAACAAGTTTCACGGCAAGAATCCCAGTTGACGTACACAATTTTAAAATCAAGTGGCTGGAATAATCGTTCCATCCCCGCCCTAATTGCGAAGATATTGTTCGAGGGAATTAAGAATCACAATCTATTTTGTATGTAATAAGCGGGTACTGGGAATCCGTACCGCGCATTCCCGAGACTGGTTGTAGGTATCATACAAATATTTTTTTCATCAATATTTGTCCTTAGGACCGGATTATATTTTAAATAATCACGCTTTTATTAGCTTCACTTGTAACTAACTATGTATGTAAGAAAATCTTGGAATCTTAATTTGACCCACTTCCCGGTCTTCGATTAGGATGAAATTTTGCACACGCTCTGAGTTCTGATGACAATACATTTTGTAATTTTTAGTGCGTGCTTAAAGCGTGTTTTTTAGTTTTTTAAACTATTATTTATTTATACCCTAACATTAAACTGTTTAGATGAATTCAGAACCTAATAATTTAAGCGCAATCTGCTTAATTGATTAACCCGTCCTTCCTCCTTCATTGATGACTATGACTATGACTACGCTGATATCTGTTCTTGAGGAAATGTTTGTATATAAACAAGTTATTTTTTTTACCCGATAGAAGTCACCTCTGTACAAAAACTGTTCTAACGCCGCATCATCGTGTAAATCGTGTTAAAATTGACTGTTCTTAGAAAAAATTGGGTTATAAAGAATGCAAAAAATATATACATCAAAACGTACATTGACACGGAAAACATTTTCCCCTCATATTGCTACCATACCAGTCTGGTAAAAACGCATTCGACTTAAAACACTATTACCATCATACAAAGTAACAATGAATTCCATTCCAACTACGACACCATTGAAAACTTCCAATAAAACACATAAACTATGCCCAAACGATCGCTGAGTATTTGTTCTTGTACGTGTTTAGGCTGGCTAAGTGTCATCGGTCGTTAAACTAACTTATCTAATGTTTAAATCACTTGGGAATATAAATAGTGACAAACGGTTTAATTCAAGGGCAATCAACTTGACTTTATGCCAAAAAAAAAAGGATTTACTGGTTTTATGGAATCCGTTACTATACTTCGTTTTAACATAAAAAATGTCATTGGTTCTACTTAGAAGCTAAAATTAATTTTTTTTATACCACGACGGTGGCAAACAAACACAGCCCGCTTGGTGGTAAGCAGCTACCGTAGCCTATGAACGCCTGCAAATCCAGAGGTGTCACATGCGCGTTACCGACCCTTTACAAAAAGGAGGATTCACTGTGTTAACGGCTAAAAGAACAAGAGGTCCCTCGTCGTTAACACACTGGGTCCTCTTTGAGCTCTTTGGCAACCTTACTTACCAGCAGGAACACAACACTATGAGTAGGGTCTAGTGCTATTTGGCTGTGGTTTTCTGTAAGGTGGAGGTACTTCCCCAGTCGGGCTCTGGTCCATATTTGAGCGAGCATTCGCTGTGCTGTGCCCACCACACATAGCGAGAAATTAGTAGTATCGCATGGAATATAACATGGATCTCATTTGTATCTATGCAGAATTAATAATTTTGCGTAGGTTGTACCTAGGGCATGCAATACCGGTATTGCATGTATGGGCTAATACCGGAATTCCGGGATTGCCCATACAAGCAATACCGGTATTGCATGCCCTAGTTGTACCTATTAATTGATCATCCTATTCTAATTTGATTCGCAATTTCACAGCCCACAACATATTGTTATCTATTTTTCGAGGACTTGTTTTCAACACTTAGCCCCGTAACTATCAGACTATTGTATCGTTTGTCTGTTTTCAAAATACCTTTTTATTCCCAAACTTTTTCCAACAGTACCACTATGCACCCACACAAACTGAAACATGTCTGCAACAAGCAAACTTACACTAAACTTGCTATGTCAAAGTGACAACGGGCATCGTAGCGTTGATTCGATACCTGTCAGGTCAGATCAGGTCAGGTACAGGATCTGTGTATTCTCTAGATATCTGAGGACGCGTCTAAATTTTTGGAACGTTTTCCATTCGTAAACAGTACACATATTTAATGATAATCTAGTCATCTAATTAAAATATTTATATGGCTACTTCGTGTCGACTTACTCGAAAAATGTTTTACTCAAACAATAAAATGATGGTAGCTGGCTTAAGATGTCTCTCGCCCCATATTAAGCTTTAGTCTCAGTTGTAGCTGCTGTCACAGAATAACTAATAGTACTACCGCACAGAAATTTCACTCTTTCACAAAAGTCAGATTTAGGTATAAAATTATACCTATACTCGCCGCCTGTAAGCAAAATTGAAACTTATAACCGCGCACGAACCGTGAATCTTCTTTGCGCGCCGCAGTTTTATGACCGAGCTGTGAGGGTTATCACCTGACAAGCTTTTGTACCTATACCTACTGATTTATTATTTATAAGATAAATATGTAGGAATTACAAACGTTGATTCTGTAAACATGAAATTTTTATCCGGAGATAGAAATTTTTATAGAGATTATGTCTGATTCTCACGGAAGTAGGTACGCCACAGCCGTACTCCTTTGAAAATATGTCGGTCAGTTCCTAATATTGTTTCTGGGCAACCAATATTTAATAAATTAAGGATGTTTATTTTAACTGTTACTAAGTAAGGACTTCGAGACCTTTCAATGTCGTCCGGAATTTAAAAATGTTATTTCTGCTTCCTTGTTCTTCCGTTTATTCAGACATCCGTAAAGACATATTTTATACGGATTAGATCGAGATTTAGGTTTCGAAGCCATCGTGTATTTTCAATATTTCGCGAGCGCCACGTGACACGAGTATCGTGCGAGCCGAGCGGCAGCCCACTGCCATACGCCTGCCCGGGAGGCGCGCCGGCCAAATGTACCTAAACTGCGTAGTGAAACCCCCCTGCTGAGGCAAATGTTATCTTTTCCAATTTCTAGTAAACTTTTGTGCATTTAATTTAACATAAATGTAAAGTTTTGAATCGTACCTTAAAACCGGTTTTTAAGCTTATTGCCTTTACAAACATAAAAAGTTAAATAAAAGCTTATAAAGAGTTTTTTATTACAAAGTAATAGAAACTGAAACGGCGGAAACCTTCAAAGTCTGCCCCTAAGAGATTAACCAAAGGGCAAAATGAGTTTTTGAATGTTCCTGGCCCTCGTTTGGTATGGAAATGAGGTATTTGCTCAGCCTACTTAAGGTTTTGCTTATATTTGCGGTTTGTAAGTTACATAATTAATTTAACAAATGAGATTTTGACGTACTATTACAAAGATCAAGGCAATACTGCAAAATTTGTTTTTACTTGTCTTGTCATGCTCCAAAAGTATTTTTCTATGAAGCGAGTGGAAAGTAAATTCATAGTTACATTTTCACCAGCATCTCGCACGCGCCAGTAAGCGCAAACACTGAGAATCGTGTCAAATTCGGAAAAATATCATTCATTTCGTGAGGCGTATTAAATCAAGTTGCGATTAGGAATGTTGATAGGCCTCCCAATTTCGATAAAAGAACCGAGAATCAGACCCACAGGAAGGTTACCGACTCAAACAATTAACTTGAAAAAAACCAGTTATTGCCGGTTCAAATTCAATGAATGACCAATTAGATCGCGTTCAAGCTCGTAGTTAAAACGAAACGCTTATAAAACTAATCTCACCTACCATTTACTATGCGCTTTACGTAAAAGGGCACTTGTATGTAATAAAAACACGTCACTTACGACGTTTCAATGTGTAAGCGTTAAATTACTGCCCGCCTTTAAATTATGGATCTTGCATCCATGGAAGCGCAATTTAATGAAATTATTAGTCTGATATAATGGAGTTAATCGAGTAGGTTTTAAGTGAGGATTAGTTTTCCCGCGCCGGAAAAGTGTTGAGGTTATGACTTTTGATGTTTATAAGTACAAAATATAAACTCAATATACTATTAAACGGTGAAAGTTGAACACTGTAAACGTTAATATTTTCACATAAAATATTAAATCTTAGAACCTGTCATAGTCTCATCAAGTAAGATTAGAATAAATGCCAGTTCATTTTGTAAAAACGATAATAGTCATACATAGGAGTATTACGACGTCTTTCAGGGAGACTTGCACAAGTTTAAAATGGATATAACTACTTGCACTTTTAAGAGAATATACATGTGTGTAACTTAACAAATGTATTAAGTAGGTGGGTACCTACATAAAAGGTGCATCAGGTGTTAGAAACCTTTAACTAACTCCAGGGTTCTCATGCCTAGCAGTATCACGTCATGAATCTAAGCTCTGGTAAGATATTCTAAGCATTTATCTTAGTTATGTTTAAAGTATTTATTTATACACACATATGGCATAATTAGGATCGTATTGCGACTCAGAAAAAGTACTTAGGCAGTTAGGCAGTACTGCAGTACTGCAGCCAAACCCTCCATACAAAACAATTTTTATTTTCGAGTAAAAAAATTGTTTCCTAGGTTTTCATAATAAGAATAGCATTTTTTTACACCTTGTATGTAACTTTAATATTTGTTTACATAAGCCAAGAAATAGATCGGGAATGGAGGAAACACCAGACCATATTAAGTTAGCCTGGCTGACCAATAAGAGGCCTTTTATGCCTAGAAGTGGGTCATATAGCCTGGTAATGAATAAATCTGGAAGATCACATTTATACTGGCTTTTCTTAGGCTACCAGAATAACACTCCAGCTAATCCAGTTGAGGCAGCTTCATTCACAAAACTGCCGGTAATTGCCCTATTATGCACTAGCCCTTAGAAACCTTCGTTGCGATTCCAATCGATTTTTGAACTTAGATGAGACGATCGCTAAAATTAATTAGTATAAATGTACTCTGAATAAATTGTAATTAAGGAAAAAATGTAGGAACTAAAAAACACCTCATGTTTTGAGAAATAAATTGCGTTTCCCGATTGGTCGATTTTAACATTGCTGTATTCTGATTGGTTGATATTAAATACATTCGTAATATATAATTTTCTTCAGTAGAAACTCAAGCTCTTCGCAGAAAAAACTCCCTGACATATTTACATCATTCAATTCATTTATGCAAAGTATTTTAAGTTTAAGGCGTGTCGTTTTTGTTTTTACATATTTCATTAAAGTGGTTATGGAACGATACGAAAAATACTTCAATCGATAGCGGCAGTATGATTTCTCATATTTAGGTAGAATCATCAAAAGTGATGAAAATTGTTTAGAATAGAATAGAATAGAAATATTTATTTGCATGAATACGTACAATTAGGTCTTATAAATTAGTTTGTGATACAGTATTCAGTCGACACATAATCAACATACAAAATTCGTACATTAAGGTACTACTAATAACTAACATGCAGGAATTAATACAGAATATAATGAAACTATGTCGATTACTATGACTAAAATTGAAAAATAGAAGTACATGATTAGGTCAAAAAAAATATTATTTTAGGTACATATGTCAAATCCAAATCAGCAATTATAATTGAAATTATAAACACTAGATATTAAATAATCCTAAACACTATAAAAACAATGCTCATGTAGCCATTTAGTCAATTTAATTTTAAATATTTTCCCATGTAGTATTCTCAGCTCTTTAGGGAGATTATTAAATATTACTATACACATATTAATAGCATTTCTCTTATATACATCAGAATTACAATCGGGCTGATAAAAAAGATGTTGGTACTGAGCCCGGAGTTCTCTTTTGAACATCGCCTCGCGTTTTGTAAAATACTCTGGGTGGTTTCTTGTAAAAATACATACTTTTAAAATATACATAGAAGCTAGGGGGAGAATATTGAGCTTTTGGAAAAGAGGTCTGCATCTGTCATCATATCTAACGCCAGCCACTGCTCGCACATAGTCTTTCTGGATCATAAAAACGCTCTGAACTTCAACAGAATTACCCCACAGTAGAAGACCGTAATTAAGAGAAGATGCCACAAATCCTTGGTACGCTGCTAACGCGGCCTGGGTGGAAATTGAATTTTTAAGGTTTCTTAAGGCAAAAACAAATCTCGATAATTTAGAACACACTGCGTGGACATGATCTTTCCAGTTTAAATGTCTATCAATAATCAAACCTAGGAATTTGACACTATGAGATTCTACAATTGGAGTATTATTAAGATTAATAGTAAGATTAACAAATAGATTGAATTGTGGTGATGAAATTGTGTAAATAAAGTTTTATCTACATTAATATGGAGGTTATTATATTCCATCCATGTATTATTATATTAGCTAAAGCATTATTTATATCCGTTTCATAAGTATTTATGTCAGTTCCCTTTACTATTAAAGTTTTTATTTATGTTTCTTTTCAGTCATGTTAAAAAAAGACTACTCACGACTCGGAAGATTTTAATCACAATCTGAAAGTCACATAGTCTTATTCAAATTAATAATGCTCGATTTCTCACCAACCGATTTTTAAGTATTTGAGATACGGTTCGATTGGCCCCTTAAAATCGACACGCACTCTTTTTGCAATAGGAATAGCTTTACCTTAATAGTTCCCTCGTTTGGATGAATTATAGTGGTGTTTTGGATGGGGTTTTAAATCTAACTTCGTTCTGGTCCGGTGATTCGTTTTGTTTAGGTTCAATGTACTTTTAAGATGACCTTGGGTTTATTGAGGCTGAAATTCCTTCCAGCAAATTTTATTGCTGACTGTATATCAGCGACGAAAAAAATTGTAGACGACACCCTCAGAACAATAATGGCTCTCAAAAATGGTCATGATATTCCCCACAAAGTTATCGCTCGTTCATGCTTTAATCACTCAATAGGCTATTTTCTAGGTACTATTAAAAAAAATGTGATTCGGTAATCAAAATTTCCTCCAACTTAAATGAATTTTAGACGTCAAACATCATGCACTGAATATTTGACTCATTGTATCTATTGTATGTCCTCTCTCCAATGTCATATTTTTGTAGGCTTACTTATTGTTTGAAATTTAAAAAAAAATCCCCCGGAGTTTTATATAGGTACGTATCTCGCTGTTTTATATAAAGCAAAGTTACCTCTTAGTAACAAATTTAATAAAGCCTTGAGCTTCCCGGTTAAGCTGGATTAACCTACGACGAACAAACAGATCAAAAACTAATCATAAGAGCGATTTCGGAGTATTCGTGTCATGTCAGATTTTGATAAAGCGATCTGTTGCAAATAGGAAGTAAGAGTTTTTAGCTTGAAGTACAATCCCTTCTGGAAGAAATCATGAAAGCATGTATATTCGAGCTCAATTGAAAAGTAAAATAATGTAAACAAACGCATTTATCTTTATTACTTCGCAATCAGTGTAGATTTAAAGAACAACAATGGTTTCATTAGTAGCTTATTTTACATAAGCTTATAATTTATATAAATTTTTGTAAAAATATACGTTAATTATTAATATTTCAGCGAAAACTAATTTCTTAAATATTTTTTGTTATCTGTCAAATGAAGTTTTTGTTTAGAAACGTAGCCTTAATTGTTTACCTTCTTTTATTTTTCTATTGACGCTGATTATAGTTTAGGGATTACCTACAAAAACAAACGAAATAGCAACAACCCGTCATCAACGGTATTATTTCCATCTTTCCCGTCCACCTTTTTTATCCCGTATTAAAGTTTTACATTATTAAAAAATAATTTAGTTGACAACCAAACTACTAATGAACAATTGATTGTTGACCAAAAAATTCACTGCAATTGTAGCGAATTTAATGAAATCTTCAAAGACAACTACTTTGAAGAGTGCAGGGGCTTGAACCTACGGTATGTAGTTACGGTTTTCAATTAACTCGAATGCAAAATTTGATTTAAATTCGATTACAGTTCGACTTTTAAAGTGATTTAGTATTAAAGAGTTATTCAATCGCATTTCAGTTTTCCTAAACCTGTAAAGTAACCTGTAATTGATTTCGATCTTACGCATCACTATGAAGTAGATTAATTAACGAAACTTGCGTCTTAATCAGCGACTTCTGAGTCAGACAACTAACTAGTTACCAACAAAGTTGTTGGATGACTAGGAAAGTATGGGAATTGTAATGAAAGACGTTTATAATTGACGGAATATCCTGTCGGAGTCGTATCGTTCTCACTCGGATGCCGATATCCGTTGATCTTAATTAGTTCTCGCAGTTGACGTTACTCAACTGCGCCGAATGCGTTTGTTTACGTACTTATTTTTACCCTAACTATAGAAAAATAAAAAGCTTTTGACAAAACTTGATGTACTGATGAATTGTTACTACAAATTGTCACATATGTCGAAGAACCGATGGCCGTTGGAGAAAGCTGGTTCTTGAGTGGAGACCGTATGACAGCACACGCAGTGGTTGGAATCCTGCAGTAAGGTGGGGCGACGATATCCGTAAGGTGGCGGGTACAGATTGGAAGAGGAGAGCTGAAGATCGAGCTCAGGGGCGTGTTCTGGAAGAGGCCTATGTCCAGCAGTGGACTGGTACAGGCTGATGATGATGAAATTGGCTAATATAGTTAGTAGAATAATTGATTCAGGAGAGAAGAAGTACGCATCGCAAATCAATTTTATGTTCTTATAGTATTACAGTAACGTAACCGATCAAACGGTTATACACACCTTATAAGGCACATTCGTGACCAGTGGAATTCACAAAGCAGTCAAGAGCTTTATTCTAAGCTGGCCGGGTATAACTTCGACCCGGTCTAAATTCTTGGTTCTACTCGTACAGATAATTTTACGGAATTTACTGGTAAACATACACGCTAAATACTAATGATACCTATTTTCTTCCACTAAAAGCACGCCGTATGTGGCAACTAAATATAAGATCTCGAGAGTAGAAAAGAACATACGTACTTAGGTACATTAAATGTTGATCACTGATTACTGTCTTTTCTGAAGCAGGAAATTCACTTCGAGGTTAATTGTCTCTTGTGCTCTTTTTTTCTGTCATTGTATTGTGTATTTGTCCGACACCTTGAGAAAGGAGATGTACTATTTAGTACAGCCCGATGACAAACCACAAAGTAACCAGTGGTAAGAGAAAATTCCCACGAGAAATAACCTCTTCACTGGTCGGACAGCATTCAACTCGCCCGTGGTATTCAAGCAATTGCAATAGCTCAATACGGTCGAGAAATCGTATTGAGAAATGTACTGCTCATTATCGCAGTTTATTGATACCGGAGCGTTTGAGATGGCTACTGAATGCTTATGGCATAAATAAATGTCTCAAACGTGGTCACGTCGCTTCAAATATAAACGGTTTCCTTAATCATGGGATCTTGTTTCTGGTTATTTGTGATCGATCATGATCTGGGATCTGGTCTGCGGCATTTAAATCCCCTCTCTCGAGGGTCAACCATTGAAAACAACTTAGCATCATCAGAACTTAATTTAAGCTTTTACTTCTACTAAACTCAACCCAGATCAATTAATTAGGTTAGTCTTGAAAAAATAACAACTACGTCTAACTAGTATAATGCAGATTGGGACTGGTACTCAGAATAGTTTCTTGAATGACCTACTGATTATAGAACACAGTTTAAAAAAGCCCCAAACGAGGTTGTACGGCTATTTGGTATGCCAAATTAGATAAATTCAGATACAGGAATACTAAACGAGGCGAGGGTAGCGGGACGAAAACGATTCACCGACGGAACATATTATGCCAATAAGCCAGTAATAAAGTCTATCTAAAGCAACTTACTATGTTTCAAAGCGTATAGAAATTAAGAGTGGCGATTGCTTTATTAAAGCAAACTTGATTTGAAAGAGAAAATATGGCCTTTTAACATTTACGCAATGACATATAAGGAGTGCCCTAACTAGCACATCAGCTGAAATTGAATGTGCACGGAACTTTAACCCTAGTAGTTACCTCCGATGTTAAATGGGTGTAAATATCAGTTTATAAATAAGGAGGTTTGAATTTGGAAATATTTAGGTGGTGTTGGTGTATATGGTTGTCATAAAAGCGATTGTAATTATTTATTGGTCCAAATCTGCTTTTCATAGCCAGCGGCCAGTAATAGTACATTACTGCAGAGACCAGTAAGTAAGCTTTCCTGGCTGAGTATTTAGTAGCCGTCCGAGTCGAAGACGAGGACGGCTACAATACGAAGCCAGGTAAGCTGATTACGGTCGAAGCATGTATAGTGCTTTTCTCAAACATGTAAGGAAATATTTTAATACATACCCAAAAATACCACCTAAACTTAAGCAATTTTTCTTATAATTGCTCTAGGTAAACGTACTCATGTTTAAAAAATATGTATGAAAATGAAAAAAAAAATTACATTTATTCCTTAAACGACTAATTTTCAAACTTATTTATATAAAATTACTTGTTTAGTGCTTCAGTTACTGGCTGAGTGATTTAATGTTGTATGAAAATCCTTTACGTACGTCGCGCTGAACCTGCCTTGGAATAGAGTCCCTACTGGTCTCTAATTACTAACGTAACAGGAACATTTCCGAGCATGTTTGAGAAATAGTAGTTTGTGTTACAAGGGATCAAAATTATATATTTCCGTCAAGGACGTAAATTGAATCCCGAATGAAGCGATGGATTCTACAATAGAATCCCGAACGTAGTGAGGGATTCTAAAGTAGAATCCTGAGCGTAATGAGGGATTCTAACGTCTAAGACGAAATAATTTTGATACCATGTGACACATACTGCTTTTCACATCAACTATGAGGAAAATAAAAAAGAAATTATTTAGTAACAAAATTTATTTAATTTCTGAGGAGCCGCCAATGTGAAAGTTACATTGCAAATAGGTAATTGTTATAACAAAAAATCTTCAAGTGCTAAACTTGTCAAATTAAACAAGAAATAATAATCGATAATAACAATGGTTACCTACCTATGTAATTCAATTACTGATAATTATTTTTATTAATACCTTAAATTTTTTATGAGTAACTAAAAGTGAAGTGTTATATTGGAACAATTTTCAAAATGTAATGTTATATTTTTATTTGGGAGGGATATTCTACTTTTATTTATTTGAGTGGTTGTAGGTTGGCTATTTTGCATTTGAGTATGGATGTTGGAAGAGAGTAAATGTTCACCAGATAACTTTCCTGAGCACCCCGGCATAGGTGAAGTTGGTCTTTCATTTACATCAGATGAGCATCCCGGCAACACTGAACCTGTCCTTGGGTTTACATCAGATGAGCATCCTGGCATTGGTGAAGCTGGTCTTAGTTTAATATTATTGGTTAGTTTGCTGCTTATCTTAGACTTGTTTTCAACAGATTCTTCAATGTAGCCTTCTGCTACAGAACTCGATTTCCAACCGCCATGTCGCTTAAGTAGAGTTAGATCTGCTCCGGAGTCAGCTAGAATAGTAGCTGATGTACGTCTAAAACAGTGCCCTGTGTACATATCTGGATTTTCTAATTTTAAAAATCGGGCTATATCTCCTGGAATTGAGCTTAACTTATTCTTTCCAATTACCTGCCTTATACATTTTCCATCCCGATATTGGATGAAAAAGCGACTATTAGTGTAGTCAGATGGCCTAAGTGCTTGGTACCTTTCAACAATTTTCTTATGTTCTCCCTTTATCACAAATGACCGCTCTCTCTTTGTTTTTGTGTCAGGCAAAATTACCAATAATAGTTCTTCGGAATGTTTTTGAACATTATCCACAGTTAAATTTACTAATTCAGTTCCACGGCAGGCACCATTGAGCCCAAAGATAAGTACCACCTGTAACAAAAATAACAAGTTCAATAAACTGATGAGTAGCACATTATAGGTAACTAGCTGTCCGGTGGCTTTGCACAGGTAAAACCGGACACCCCGTATAGCCTATGTTTAGCAGGGATAATGTAGGATTCGAATGGTGAAGAATCATTCAAATCGGTCCAGTAGTTTCGGAGCCTATTCAATGCAAACATACAAACAAACAATCAAATCTTTCCTCTTTATAATACTAGTATAGATTTAAGCATCGAGTGTGGTATTTTACTTACTTTCATTAACAAATAAATGTAGTCGGGTGCTTCGTTTAAAAACGTCTACGTTGTTGGTAGTTAGTACTTTAGACTTCTTTGGTTTGTGGCCTTCAGAAAACCTTTTGAGAAAAGTCGTCAATTTTGTGTAATTGTTGATTTGAATATCGTGTTTTGTGCCGATGGTGGCCTTTAACATTGAATATATGCTCCAAACTGTAGAAGGTTGCATGTGCGTTGACAATTCTTGAAAATACACCAGAAGCACAGATTCTGACAACGATTTTACGCCTTTAGATGATCTCCATTTTAAGAAATTTTCATATGCTTTGAGATATTTATGTCTTGACTTATTAGGCAGCAAATTTTCAACAACCGATGTGGCCTGTTTCTTTATAAATTCCGGTGTTGATTCCAAACTCTCATCGCTCGACGCCGACATTTTTGCTTCTTTCTGGTTTCAAATTTGGAATTAGAACGCATAGTGCAGCCATAATCTGGGTTGTTGTTTTCTTTTGTTTTTAACATTTTCCTTTAAAAATGTAATAAATTAACACTCTTTTCTTTCTGTACGTTTTCTTGATAGCAGCACTTTAAAAGATTTTTCGTTATGTTATAACAAATTAAATATTTACAATATAACTTCACGATGGCGGCTCCACAGATAACTTAAAATACTTAGCATCAGTATAATTTGCTTTGCAGAGTAAATCGATTAATCGTTATTGTATCGATTCGATTGAGAAAATCGTTCGACTTTGAACGTCAAACCCATAAGTGCGAGTGAGAAAAAATATATATTTCTCGCTCTTACTTTTAAACTTATTGTCTGAACGTAATCGATTACAACGAAAGTACAATCGAGTATGTAGATACGACGCTCATTAATTAATTATATTAATATTTTATACTGGCAATGAAATGTCCTTGAACAGAAAAGTGGCACTTTGATCCCTCCTGGCAGGGAAGAAAAATCCCTTTTCCGATTAGGTGATGTGAAAAATCTATTTCTATTGTATGTACCATGTACTATCGGGTTCATAATTGCATACCCAATTTATGAATGAATTCATTGATAAACTGGGTATGCAAATATGAACCCGATGGTACCTACCTACCTAACCCTACCTATTTGGACACTATGTAGCAGTAAAAAAAATTGTTTTCCAATATGCGGATACCGATATTATTCTGTTACTAGCTTTCCGCCCGCGACTTCGTCCGCGTATAATACGGTTCCTCATACAGAGTTTAATATCCAATTGTAACTTCTTAACTAACTTTTGTTAATCCCCGAACCATCTTCTTAATCTATTTATAGTAATAGTTATTTTGGTGAAAAAACGGGTAACGTAGACATAGTTGCAGTTACAAATACTTAAGTGTTAATATGCAAATAATAACGTAAATGTACCCTATTATTTGCGTAACTTCTTTGTGTACTAAATAGTGGTGGTTTTATTTGGCGATACGATGACCAAACTATTGTCAGTGTTCACTCTGGAACATGGAAATGGAACGGAAATAGGAACAATAATTCCTAGTAAATTTCAAACCAAAAAATTGTAAATCTCTATACAAACTTTCAACCCCTTTTATATTTTTTAATTATTAGTAAACGTACGAAGTTTCAAATCTCTGACTCTACATTTTAAACCCCACCGATAACGTTTAACCCCCATTTTATCCCCCCTTAGGGGTTGAATTTTTCTAAATTGCTTCTTATTAGTTGTACAGATTGTAAATGTAACCCGTCCTGCAAATTACAACTCTGAGGTGGAATTTTGAAAAACGCTGAAATTAGTTTTTTTGCTTTAAAGTTAGAAGCTTACAAACGAACTTTCAAGTCTGTCACAAAAAAAAAATATCTCTATAAAAACATTTAACCCCTTTTTTACCCATCAAGGGGTTGAATTATTCAAAATCGCTTCTTGTTAGTTGTACAAATTGTAAATTTAACTCGTCCTGCAAATTACAACTTTCTAGATTCAGTAGTTAATCATTTTTTAACGCTACGCTAATGCAATTAAAAATTACAACTCGACTAAGACAATCGTAAAGAACTTTAAGATAGGTGCTTTGCATATAATTTTTTTTTTGCTGTATGTATTTTAATATTCCGTATTTTATCATTGAATTTTAAGACCAGACCAGACAGAACAACCAATCAATATTTATTTTTAGAAACAACCTAACAAATGACTCAAGACTCAAACGACACCAAATTCAGAAAGACGCATTTAGAATAATTTATTTTTAACCCAACTAACTCAGAAAAAATCTTAATAGCGCCATTAATCTTCATGGCACAACGCCATCTATTGGTGGATTTGTTTTTATTTGTTGTGTTGTCTGCTTATAAAGTAGTTCAGGATGAACGGGTCTTATTTAATTTAGTAAATACACCGTTTTACCCGACTACAGCTAAAGTCAAAACGTACGGCTTTTTTTAATTTCAGCAGAATCTCTAACGCCATCTAATGTGGAGTAGTGTACCTAATAAATGAAAAAGTATCGGAACACGGAAAAAATCTATGTACATAATTAATATATTACTGAGGTTGAATCTTGTAAAATTCCAGCAGCTTACAAAGAAATCTACGTGGGCGGAAAACATCTTCCTAACAATGTATGGTAAAAAATATATATTACAATAAACAAATATTAATAGGTACCTACTAATACCGAAAGATGAAAAATAATTAACATCCTACAGGGTCAATATGTAATCTAAATGAAAATGTTTTAAATACGTTAATTTTCTCTACTTAATGGAATACAATCAACGGCAAAAACATATGTATGTTGAGACCAGTAACGCCATCTACTGGGGAGTAGTGAACCTAATAAGTGAATAAGGGCGGGTTGCACCACGCATACTTAACGAACTCATCATGGTTACAGTAGACGTTAAGTCCGTTTTTCCGTTGCACCATGCACTTTAGCAGTCAGAAAGTTACGTTTACCTTAACCAGCCGTCGAGCACTGGTTAACTCAAATCTACGTTTAAATATGGCGGACAATTTGCAAAAATGTCTCGTATTTCATAGATTAATGCTTGATTAGACAAAAATACAGCGATATTTGATGAAAAATAATAAAATATTGTTCGCAGTAATAAATATATGCACGTATCTGAACGCAAAAGGGTCATACGATTGACGTTTTGTATTATTCACACTTCAACTCGTGTATCTAATAATAAATATATAATTCTGTGTAAAAAGTGCGCTTTTAAGTTAAAACCGAGTGCCAAGTGACTTCAGGTTGAAATAGACCAGACTTTTGTTATAACAGACATACCAGAACTATGCCAGAACCTACAGTAATTGTCATGAAAGCCGACAGCCGTAGAGCGAGCGAAACCTGCAGAACAATCATAATAATCATTTTAAAAACCACTCTGTTTTTGTCAATGACGACCAAACCTTTGGAAATAACGAATGACTGACTACAAGACTTGAATACTGCAAGTTCATTAAGGTAGAAAGCAAAAGGGAGCGTAAACCTCTGACGCGGTGGAGTGAACAGGTCAAGAAGAAACACGTGTTTTATGTTATGACACGGTAGAAAGCCTCGATGGGAGCAAGTCATACGATTCAAAAGGTGCCAGATAACCAGATTATAATTTCATGCCATAGCAGCAGTGCTATTATATATATCACCAAACATTTATCGCCAATACCACCGAAATCGAGCCTCGACAATGTTCTACTCAACTAAACAATGTTCAGAACTACATGTAAATAAAGCGTGATATGGAATATACAATCAAGTAAATTAGAGTGTCAAGTGTTGTGGAACAAAAATAGTTCAACAATGGTTTGGTATCCACAAATTCATATGTCTATGAAAATTTATTATACTGATTCATTTAAACCTTGTTTTTTTATTTGATTGTATATAGGCCTTAAATCAAGCACAGTAGGTCTCTGTTTAACGACAACTCGCAATAACATGAAAAAAATTCCGGTTCCTTGAGTGCCGCTATATAGTTTACACTGTATTTCAGTTTCATTTGTGAAATAAATTCACAGCACAGATTTTACAGATCTGAAGAGACAATAACCCCATATAAATAAATAATTATCTACTGAAAATTTGGTAATAGCATGGTTTAGCTAATTTGACTTCATGTGTGTTGCTCTTCTGAGGCAAATTATTGTTTTATTTGGAATTTTCTGGCATTAATTATAGCCCTTTAAGCCAAATCCCATAGAACAAAACTAGTGATAGGTACAAAGCTATGCTGGCACCATCTGACAAACCTTTGATAGATGCCTTCCTCCATTCCCCATTAGTATTTTTTATATCGGACATTATTATGAACATGCTTTTTTTCATTCAAATTGTACACAAAATACATGCATTTGCATTTTGTATCTGTTTCATGATGGGCTAAAAAGGAAGCAAAGACCTGGCCTGGCCTTGGGCTTTGGCTAAAAATGTTAGATCCTATGAGAGTACTGTACTCTAACATAAGTAGGTACCTAAAAACTCATTAGTAATAAATAATATAGGTCTCTTTTTATCAATGTCATATATCTCTACTAATCAGGATAGGTACCTATTTACAAATAAAACATAATAGTACAGTCAGTACATACATGGCTGTTTGTATGACTTGTAACATGTATTTTACAAAGATACAAGTGATAATAAAACATTTTTGAAATTTACTCTTATGACTTTGGGACAATCTCACCTAGCCAAACTAAGCAACTACAGCAATGTATACTATCTATTTATATTGATAAGTAATGTTTCATAAAACATTACTTGACCATAGTCACTTTGACCTGTATCATATTGTTGATAACCATCTGTGGTTCAGTATATGAAGTTTTTTCTCCGGTCAACAAGCTGGGTCACCTTGGCCACGGGTTGGGTTTATACTTAGATTGATCTGGCCTAAAATACTTCAATAGTTTCAAGTTTAGTAAGTATGAGACTGCATAACAATGCAGTCTGCAGTTGACATTAATAATCAATATGAACATTGCCTGTAACAACAGGCAATGTTCATATTGATTATTAATGTCAACTGCTAGAAAAATTAACTTATATAGATGTCATATACAAAGGAAAAAGTGACCTAGGCCTCCCGTGCTGAAGATGCTGGTTCGATCCCAGCCCTGGGGACCGGAGGCCTAGGTCACTTTTTCCTTATATGACATCTATATAAGTTTATAATTTATATAGTAGTGTGTCTACTTAAAAATAAACAAATCAAAATATTTATTAAAATAATTTGATTTGTTCTTCAGTTGCTAGAAAAATGGTGAAAATAATCATTGCATGTCATTGTCTTGCCCCTATCTACAAAGGAAACCTATGCCAGAGTTTGAATAATATATAAACAAAGTAGGGTAACTAAATATATTATGTATTTTATTGACAAAATTGAAATAAGTATTGATTATGTTAAAAAAAATATTCTTTATTTTTACTTTGAGATTCTACAAATTTCTTGAAACCACTGCACTTTCACTTTAAAAGTTCCTTGAGTTAAGCACTGAGTTGCATAAGCCTTGATTTCATCTTGTCTTCAAAACCAAAGGTAAATTCAAACCTGAAATAAAAAACATTGTGTATTATGAATGTAACATAATTATGTGCTATACTTCACAAAGATGCTTTAGAACACTCTTTCAATAAGTAGGTACATATATAATAAGTTCAATATTTTGGTCGTTGGTTACAATGCTAGCCATAATTAACCAGGTTGGAGGGATTCAGCGCCCTATATTTACGAATTTTCGAAAGGAGAGTTCTCAAAACTAGTGGTGCCTTTGTTTTGCGACTGGGCACCTTCTCGCCATTTGGTGCTTCCATCAACCGCTTTACTTGCTTAGGGTTCTGTAAGTAGTAATAAAGTAGAAGGATAATTTACTCACTATAATATAAAATATAATACACCAGCCGAGTACTCTGGCTTTCTTTTTAAACAACACAAGTTGCATTATCCTTTGAAAAAGTTTGCTCGTAGGGCGCTATGGATAGCCCACTTTTTGACTGAGTAATAAACATGTTCAGGAATGGCTAAAATTGTTGAATATTCTTGATTTTCAAGATGCAGGGTGCAAAGTTTAGTTCGCGCTCTTTTCTTTCCTTTAGATTTTTTCTTCGTGTGACGAATTGACGATTTTGACAAGTTTAGTTTGGCACTTATGGTTGGATTGCCATATGAAAATAATATTCTACCATGAAAATGTTGTTAGAAATGCGTTTATACAGTGGCATCCCTCGTAACTCTTACATTCTGTTATTTTGCACTTGGTGCAACCCATTCATGTTAGCAATCGTTAAGTACCTCCGATTAGCGTAACATTTGGCTTACTTTAACAGGCGGTTTGGTGCAACCCACCCTAAGTGTTGGAATACGGAAAGATCGCATTGGAATTTTTCAAAAAACACAAAGTTTAAAGTCTCTAACACAAAATAAAAATTTCTCCAATACGAACTTTGCACCTTTTACAAAGTTTTAAGTCTAACTCTAAAACAGAAGTTTCTCCCATATAAACTTTGCACCCCTATTTTACCCTCTTAGGGTTAGAATTTTGCAAAACGCTGAAAACTATTTCTTTGAATTTAAGTTCGTAACCTTTTTACGAATTTTTAAGTCTTCAGCTAAAAAAAAAATTTCTCCCCTACAAACTTTGCACCCCTATTTGATCCCCTTAGGGGTGGAATTTCCAAAAATCCCGTCTTATCCCTTGCATACGTCACAAAAGTAAGCTCTGGACCAAATTTGAAGTTTCTAGTTCCAGTAGTTTCGGCTGTGCGTTGATGGTAGATCAGGACTTCTTCTTTTATATGTTTAGATAATTAAATTAAATGTTTAATTGAAGGTTTACTATCGGTTGTCAAAAGATAAAAATCCTAACAACATTTTCAATTCAGTATAATAAGTAACGTATTAAACGAAATTGTACCTCTTCTCATTCTCAAAATTAATACCTCGGCCACACTATGCCCCTCGCGCTGCCACTCGCGCTGCTACTCGCGCTGCAGCGATGTTGCCCTCTCCGGCCACACACTGCCCTACTCGCGCGATTATGATATGCGGCCCTTTGACTCGCGCCAAAAAACCGACAAAATAGGGAGCGGTGGGCATGACGAGAAGCATGACGAGCGGCACGACGAGTAGCGCGGCCACACTATGTCTCTGCCTACTTCCCTCGCTACTTTCCACGCCGCTCGTCGAGTGTGTGGCCGAGGTATAACATGTAACGAGCCGATTCTGACAGGCATCCTGAATTTTAACGTCTTGCGGTAAACTCTGGGATTTAAACCTACCTACAATTTCGTCTAATTATTTTAGCAATCTCTTCTGAAATATATGTGTTTCATAGAAAAAGCACCCGTATGATCAGTAAAATAAGATTCAATATTCTTTAAACATATGTGCAAGAAATGATTTAGGAAAATGAACAATTGAACGTGAAGAAGCTTGTTAATTCTCTTTGCGAGATTGCTGCTTTTCTGTGTTTAAATATTAAAATTTAACCACTTGTTACAGCGTCAGTCAGGTATGTTTCGGTTTAACATTTACATACTACTCGTATGTTATTAATAAAACAAAAGACTGCGCAGACAGTTTAAAATGCTATAACTTAATGGTATTCGGCTAGCAGTTCCCCTTCCTAATATTTTTGCTTAAAACCCTGTTTATTTTTTTTAATACTAAAACGATACCTCGTTCTGCTCTAGTATTTGCATGCTTTACATGGCTAAATAATCTAATGTTTATACTAGCGCAGCTGACTAGTTCCATGAAGGTACAGTCAAACTGAAAATTTAGTTTCTGGAGAATGAAACAGTGGCGCTATCCCGAATGTAGAAAATGGAAATAGCGCATCTTTCTTTCGAATGAGCAGCAAAGAAGTACGATGCAAAGGTAATGTGAAGACCAGAAGACCACATCGTGAAAAAGTGCCTTTTCATGGCTGTGCATGAAAGAGGAAGAGGTAAGAAGACCGAAGACTGTCTGAATGACGAATGTCCGGAGGGACGAGATGGAGCTTGGCCTAACTCCCGACGATGCTTATCAGCGGAGCAAGTGGCGTCTCCAGATTAGAAAGTCGACCCCGCTTAACAGGAAGTGGGCGGGAGTAAGAAGCAGAAGCAGTAGCGCCACAGAACATAGCCATAAAATACTCTGATCGCTATAGGTTTTTCTATAATATATATTAGTACATTATGATACAAGTGTGCTAAGTTGATCATTACATACGAAGCGATATTGTGCGCACGAACGCATGTGAGTGCGCATAAGGAAGCTGAGCATATGTAATGATCAAGCACACGCGTTCCATACGACGTTTTTCAACACACTTGCGAGGAAATAACAGAATAGTATAATTAATAACTTTTGATAAATACATTAATTGTCAGAATGTTTACAGGATAGAGGTACTTACGAACCTAAGATAATTATATTTAACTAACCTTTTTTGTGATGTTATTGAGTATCTGGTTCTAGTAACTCTTATTCAAATCATTTCATAAAATTAAAGACTTTACATTTATTGTGCAATAAATTATAGTATTTTTTTCTTACGCTCTTTCTATTGCTCACTACATTTTTATGATGACATTTTACTAGTATGTATCACAATTTTGAAATATATCCAGAGGTTAAATTAACGCTAAAGTTGTCTTCTTATTCATTGAAAATATAATTTGTTTAAATTAATAAAACACGACGAGAAAAATATAACATATAAACAATGATTTGAGGTTAACTTAAAAATTGCGCGCAATGTTTTTTTTGGATGTGCGTGCAGCTTGAGGCAAAGGCGCGGACGTATAATGCCAAACAGCCAATATTAAAACAGATAATTCGTGTTTTAAACACGAATTATTGTGTATTACGAGTTATATAATAAGTTGAAATGATTCTTATTCACAATCAGGATTGTATAATTTATATTCTATCGTAAATGTGTATATTTTTAATATATTTACTTTTTTTACTTTTTTAGAATGTAAACTCATAAAGAGTTAAAAAAAAGTAACGGTAATACCCGACTAAATTACGATTCGTCTGCGTACGTACAACTTGGTACTAGAGTACAAACGTCACTTGATCGGATTATTAAATTATTCCACTAGTTGGATAATTATTGTGAAATGCACGCGTGTTTAATATCTAGGATTATGAGCATAAAAGCGGTGGAATAAGAACCTCGTTACGAGCAGGTGTGTTGAAAAACTATATTTCTCCAGGATATCATAATAAGATCTTACCTTGATGACAATAGGAACAACTGTAAATTTAAGAACAGACTTAAAAAACAAGTTAAGAACCTCCTCATTTTTAAGGCGGTTCTAAAAGGCCGGTCACACAGTACATCCCGATCGATAGCTCGGCCATAAGCCACAGGGTAAAAGAAACCACAGACCACATCCGGTGTTATTTTGTTGGCTGCTTGCTCTTGTGTCTGGGAATTATTAATAGATATTTTATTGCAGTCTATTGTTTTTTGTTGGATTGAGGCAGCTGGCAGGTATGGTAGGGTAATAAATGTCTGCTTCTTAATATACCACACCGACACATTAGTTATACACGGTGCTCGCGAGGAAACCGCATAATTTTAACAGCGTTATCCCGACCTTATTTAGAGCCTAAAATGTCAAATAAACTTTTCTGAAATTCATCTTGTTTCGGAGTTATAACCAATTAAAAAACATTAAATATTTTGATTATAACTCAGGACTGAACGCTTTCTTAACGGCAATTTTACCACTATGGAACTCATTATAGGCATCCCTGTTGACAGACATCAAAGTGACAGGAAACACTATGCTTTAACTTTGAATTTAAGAAAAAAAATAGTTTCATTTGTTTTTAGGCATAGTTTTGTCTTTAACATTTATTTTTAATTTAAGAATACGTTCAGAAAACAAGAAAAAAAAAACAAAAAAAATTTTTTTTGGCGGAATTGTCCAAAAGTCATATGATATTTTTTACTTATTTTGGCCTCAGGAGTACGCTGTTAAAATTAAGCGGTTTCCTCGCGAGCACCTTGTATATATTTTTAAATAAAAAAATATTTTATTTTATTTTAATATTCACTCGAAATTAATGGGATCTTGACCGTATGTACTTTTTCTTATAATTATTTAACTATAAAATTGACCAAGCGCATGTCCAGGCCATGCTTAATGTATGGTTCACTAATAGCCGGTCTAACTTTCTGCGATAACTCAAAAATGGGTCAACCGATTTTATTTAGTACTAGCTTTTGCCCGCGGCTTCGCTCGCGTTAAATTCGGGGTAACAAATCATACAAACTTCCACCCCCCATTTTAGGGAAGTGGGGGGTTAGAAAGAGATAAAAATTTGCCAATGGCACTCTCCATCCCTTCAACTATCTTCACTTAAAAAATCGCGTCAATTCGTCGCCCCGTTTTGCCGTGAAAGACGGACAAACAAACACACACATACACTTTCCCATTTAAAATACTATTAGTATGGATTGTTGTCATTATAAGTACTTATGAAGCCCCACTTTCATGAATATTTCAAATTTTGACATTCTCACCGTTCAAATAATAGACGGGGCTTTTACCAAACTTTGATTTAGCTTCACTCCGTATTGTTTATTGTTGTTGTTGTTGCTATTTCTAATCTTGTAGGTAAGTAAAATTATTTCAACCACTTTGCGATGTCTGATTCAGCTAAAATTTAGTATCATTCCGTAATATATATGATAGTGAAACTAACACCAAGCTGATCTGATGAAGCAGTCGTAAGGTGACCTAAGGAAATCCTCAAGGCAGAAATGCAACCATACCGAATTAGAGCTGATTAGAAAGGTGTCGAGAAGCAATTGATATATGCAAAGAACAGGAGGTACAGTCAACAGTAAAAGTGTTTTCCAAAAAATATTTTTGGGAGTTATTTCTAAACAGTTCTTTGAAACCCATATTCTTTTTGATAGACTATAATAATATATTTGAAGGACGTACAGACGGACATGAGACTGTAAGGGGTTCTATGGATCCTTAAAAGCCTTCTATTTAAAAAACACAAACACATATAAAATTATATTGTATAGAAAGAAACAAATAATAAGAACTGATTCAACTGATCAAGCATAGGTATATATTAGGGCATGAGTAAAATAATGTACTTAATCGCGAAAAACCCGACAATAAAAGAAGTCCCACAACAACGAGATTAAAATTACCTAAACAAAATAAATAATTCTAGTGGCTCTGGATTGTTACTATACAGTAAATGACTTCTTACGGATTACAAGGGGAAAATTAATGCACTATGAAAACTAGGCCATTGCAAAAAGTCACGTTATTTAGAGTTGCCAACGAAAATCTGTTACTGGGAAAGAGCTAAAGCACTAGCAAAAAGTTAACTAAATAAAAATACTGTAGTAAAACCGCTCACTATCAAATCGGTCTAATCTTAGACCGACCACTACTAACCGACCACTATCCACGACCGAGCACTATCAAATCGGTCTAATCTTAGACCGATTTGATAGGTAATCTTACCTAGATTAAATTTCTAAATGCTTAGTAGAAGTTTAGAAAATAAAGGAAAAGTAGAAAAATCCACTGCCTCAGGTGAGACTCGAACTCGCGACTCTGGAATACATGCCCATCGCTCTGCCGAATTGAGTTACTGAGACTTACTTTTCCTTTATTTTATATACATTGTGAGATCGTTAGCAGACGTTCTGCTTAATACAAAATTAATTGCTTAGTAGAAAGCGATCAAAATTATTTCTTTTTACGATTTAGAATAACTGAAAATTTATCCGAAACCGCACAGCCCTAGAACTTACAACGATTCGTGAAAATATCCTCTAACCAAACAATAACAATTATAATTTTCATCCGTAGGTACATTTGTTTGTTCAACATCAACAGAACAAACCCTAGTTTCAATTTCGTGAAAATATCCTCTAACCAAATAACATTGTTAGTTTTCGTCAGTAGGTACATTCGTTTGTTCAACTTCAACAGAATAAATAGTAGATTTCTTGCAATTTTCACACCACAAACTTGGTGTAAATACTCGTAACTCCACTCCAGCTGCATAAACTGGAGACTCGGTGTTAATTTTATTGAAACGCGACTCCTTTATGAGCTTTTAAGGGATACTAGAGTGTAACTACCTACATTTTCAACACTTATATGTACATTACATTTATTAATTATTACATACCTTCTAGCGCAATATCACTTATTCAAATTTATTTACAGTTGCAATAAGTTCTTTTCTTTTGTACCCAAATTATTATGCAATTAGACTGAATATTTTTTAAGTCGTGTAGCTAGAGACATTTTGTAGTTTTCCCCCAAAACCTTCTAGCATACATTATATTCCAGAATGACGAATGGATATCTTCGGAATTAGCTACATTTAGATTGCCCTTGATTTGTCTCAAATCAAACGAGCAATTCTGCGAACCCTTTTACATTTTGCGGATAGTCAGAGACTGATAAGGATTTCCATAGAGCATTGTTGAGCGATGGAATTACACAGTCGACTCCAAGGGAAGAAGGTTTTTTGGTTTGAGAGGATTTTTACCATTTACGGCTAGTCCCCTCCCCCATCACCCCTAGCTTTAACACAAAGACAATAACCAAGAAAATTTATTGGGCCAAGATAACAAATCCGTTAAAATTTAAACGGTTTTATTCCAATAGACTGACTCGTAGAATAGGAATGACTTTATTAAGAGCTAGAGTGCTCTTGAACATTGGCACAGATCAAACGTTAGACAATCGCCAATGTTGAAACGGCTGTATACGATTCTTGGTAATTAAATGAGAATAATCGCACGAAGTATAAGTAATTCGTTAAATGGCTGCTATCTCTTAGGATATAAAATTAATTTTTTTTTAAATTTTAAACTGTTTATTTTTATTTTACATGTTTACAATATTACAGCAGCTCAGTTGCAATCTCTATTTTTTGAGATTATGATAACTAAGCAAAGCCTTAATTATATAGGTAGTTACAGTGCTTACATTTATTACAATAAGTTAAGTACATTAATCTTTATTATTCATTGCTTTCTTAAGTACATATTTTGCCTTATCAGGGTTTTTAGGGTTCCGTAGTCAACTAGGAACCCTTATAGTTTCGCCATGTCTGCCCGTCCGTCCGTCCGTCCGTCCGTCCGCGGATAATCTCAGTGACCGTTAGCACTAGAAAGCTGAAATTTGGTACTAATATGTATATCAATCACGCCGACCAAGTGGTAAAATAAAAAGTGGAAATTTTTTTTTTATTAGGGTACCTCCGCTATACGTAAAGTGGGGAGTGATTTTTTTTTTCATTTCAACCCTATTGTGTGATATATTGTTGGATAGGTATTTAAAAATGAATAGGGGTTTACTAAAATCATTTTTCGATAATGTAAATATTTTCGGAAATAATCGCTCCAGAAGTAAAAAAATATGCGTCCCCCCCCCTCTAACTTTTGAACCATAAGTTTTAAAAATATGAAAAAAATCTCAAAAGTAGAACTTTATAAAAACTTTCTAGGAAAATTATTTTGAACTTGATAGGATGAATATTTTTTGAAAAAAATTACAAAATAATTTCTGAACTAAGTTTGTAATTTAACCGTATAAGCAGGTGTTTATTGTACCTGTAATTTCTACAAAATTAAAATGAAATGACGTGCTTTCAAATCAAGTAAAAACGGTGAAAATCGGTTCACGCAATAAAGAATTATTCCATAAAAATCATCTTCCATACTTTAAGCTCGCGCGCAATAGTTTACTTAATTTGCCGATAGATGTCGCTGTACGTGGAACTCTCATATCATATATCCTACATGGCGGTGTTATTAACTCTTAAGTGGGGACACTTACTGTGACGGACGGAAAACTACGGAACCCTACACTGAGCGTGGCCCGACACGCTCTTGGCCGGTTTTTTTTACTAAGGTTTCAACAACTTGTTTGGGTAAGCTGTTCAGGATATTAGGTAGGTATGTTGACCAGACCCTATTCCCATATTCAATGATGCTTTTAGGTATTTTAAAGTATGGTTCATTGGGTAAGGTCCGGAGGTGGGTTGGTATTTTATACCTGTCCAGCAAGTGTTTGTATTCTAATATCACAGCAAGTTTGACTTTGTCATAAGCACTATATATTCTACAGTACAAAATCATTTATGGTAATTATTTTTATATTGAAGTTTTATTTTTAAAGGAACTATGGTTTTTAACAATCTTATTTGAATATTGTATATTTTTTGTAAGTATGTTTTATATGATCTCCCATAGCTGGATATTCCATAGTTAATTATAGAGTCTGCTAGAGCCATGTATAGTAGCTGAAGTATAGAGTATGGCATTGTATACTTTAGTACACTAAGATTACTTAAAATTGCCCTCAGTTTGTTGCACACATGGTCAACATGCTGACCCCAGTTAAATTTGGTGTCTATTTTAAGGCCTAAGTAGGTATGTTGATCCACAACTTCAAGTTTTTCACAGTTACAGCATGTCGGCCCTGTGTGCAAACATACATGTTCATGGGCTACAATACTAGAGGTTGGAGAAGGAGATGGTTTTGACATAGGGTGAGTGAATATACGTTAACTTGGTTTTTTTGTAGTTAAGGGATAATCCTGCATCATGTGCCCATTTACATAGGGCATCAAATTCACTTGGCATTTGACTCTCCGCCAATTTTACATCTTTATTGGCCGTTATTATATTAGGCATGTGTCATCAGCAAATTGGTACACAGAGGCGGATCTGAATACATTGTACATATCATTGACGTAGATCAAGTATTCAGTCGGGCCAATTATAGAGCCTTGTGCGGTCCCAAAATTTGATTTTCTAAGTTCGCTTAAGTCTCCGGAAATACTAACTGCATTGTATCTATTATAAATCAAATCTCATATATGTATCTAGTAGTATCTACTTGTGGTAAAAAAGTATTTTACCAATGTTTTAGATCTGGAGTGTTTAATCTCAATGACCTCGTGAGAAAACTGTATTAAAACTTCTGCGGTTTGTAAATTAATTGAAATAAATTAATTTATTTTGCCCTGATTCGCAAAAGCTTATTCCGTTTTCGGGTCAAACTTTTCAAAACCCTCTTCATTGCGTGTTTCCTATTCAATTGTTTCTTTATTTCTCGGCGCCACGCTATAAACAAGTTACTTTACTTTTTACGTTCCAATAAAACGCCTGAAAAGTTGAAGACTTTCCGATAAATATTCAAGAGGTGTTTTTGAGTTTTTGTGTGAAAGTTATGAAAGGTTTTCGTTGTTCTGAATACTGATAATGTTCCTTTGTTGCAGGTATCAGGGGAAAATGCAAACTAAAAACATCAATCTTTGTCTAGATCACGCGCAGAATGACAGTGAAAAAGTGAGTTTATTCAAACCGAGTGTTTTTGACAATGGAAATGCAAAATTTGATACCCTAAAAATGTAAAATATTTCTTGGGTTTAATTCAAATACTTATTTTTTTTTTTTATTAAATAGAAAGACCTACTAAGGTAGAATTCTTAATTGAGTAGAGTCATTTCACAGCACTTTACATACATTTGCTAACAGCGTTGTAGCCTTTGTACAGTGTGTAACAAAAATGCTGGAGATCCGTTAAAGGGCATAATTGGTATTGCCTATTCTAATAAAATTATGAAAACATTTTTTTCACGCGAAATATAATTGGTTTTGTATGGAGGGTCGGCCGGCTGGGATGACGTGTCCCATACATAAATTTGGCGTCCAAAAAAATCCTCTCCTACTTTTTCTTAGTTGCAATACGATACCATTTATGCCCTTAAACGGATCACCACTATTTTTGTTACACCCTGTATATTATAATACCACTCAATTAAACATTAGGGTTTTTTTAGTCGGAACTCGTATACACTAACACCATCTATAAAATAACTTAACAACTTCTTGAAAGCGTGCTTCACACCGTGTCGTTACCGCGTCACGACAAGCTGTACTTTCATTAGTTCGGCCTGTGACGCATAGATGGCGTGAATCTTAACTTGTCTGAAAAAGGTTTTTAATTAGTAAAATGTTTTTTATTTCATGGCCCTAACAAAACTATAATTAAAACAACTAACATAGTCATTATAATAATAATAAACTAAATAAACAATTACAAAAACATCGTAAAATATATGATGTAGGTACCCTCGCTTGTTCCAGAAGATGGGTCACCAAGAACAAGCTTCACTTCCTGCACTTCCGAATGCTGTCATGGATCCCGCCATCCCCGCATACCCTGGTTAGTAGGTAGTAGTAGCAAAAGTTAAATTAAAGTGCTCAAGTTATATGTAAGGTATGGTGAAACTTGTTATTAATTTTATTAAGCTTGAGTAACTATGTACTTATTTATCCACTGTATAATGTTGAAAGTACAGCAAATATCGTATTCGACGTTGCATACTTACATGCCTAAAATATTTTTTTTGGATATTAATGATTCCTAAAATGCTGTTTTCTTACGGTAGTCCATATTATTGGTTACACGAAGGCCGCAAAAATATGTGACACTCTCTTATTTGTAGGGCTATAAGAGCGTATCACATATTTTTGCGGCCTTCGTGTAGGAAGATAATGCCAGTGACTGTACCTAACATTAATTTTTATTTCGTTGGCTTTCATCCACCCACTCATGCCAGCTTCTTATGAATCGACGTATACTTTCTCACGGTTTGTAATGGTTGAAAGAAAGAAGGAAAATATTGTTTGAGAAAATTGGCCAATCTGCTTAGCGTGTTCAGGTTCGATTATTTTTAACTGAAGCTAAAAATACAGTGAAGCTATGTAGTTCCCAATTAACTAAATTAGTTGTACAGTCGCCATCAGATATATCGAAGAGGCCAAGGTGGTCACAAATATGTGAATAACGCCTCTATTGTCAAGGCGATAAAGTGCATGTTCAGATTTTTTTGAGTACCTTGTCCGCTCCGATATATTTGATGACGAAAGTAGCTCACTAATATATTATTACACTAACTTAGTTACACTTTCAGTAACTAAGTAAAAAATACATTCTAATTTGCTTCGAAATGTTACAAGGGGTTTCTTATAGGTAGTTTATTTCTTCCCGCAAATATTTTTCAAATCAAATCAAATCAAATCGTTTATTCGTAAACATAGGTTAAACAGGTCTTATATATATGATGTTCCACTATGTTTTGCCCTTTTGGGCACACGAAGAACAAGAAGATGGAGCATGCATTAAATTACCTAAAATGTAGGTATACAAGAACAAATTTTATTGTTCAAATAAGATAAAATAAGAGTTCAGTCAGTTTACCTAACTATAATACCAAATACGAATGAGTACTTTTTTTAATCAGCGTTAATTGTTAGCCTAACAAATCAACCAGTCCAACCATTCACCTAACAGGTCTGATATGAGCCCATTCAAATACACGCCATTAAATCCTGTTCCGGTGCATCAGCCCCACAAAAAACACCCCAACCCCGTAATTTGAGCACCCAAAAAAACACATGACAAGGACAACAACACCTACGCTTACGTGGAAGCGAGAAGGTCAAATCCTTGTTTGCTGTTACCATTGCTTACAGAGCGATCGCTTCGATTAAACCATTTAAATACTTAGGTACATAAAATAGTCGCGTTAGATATGAACTGGGAGACCTTTGAATATAGTACCTAGAAATTTGGAATATACAGTTTTCAAATGTGGTAAAACTGTAATAAGGATTTTTTAATTTTATTTAAATTGGTACATATTTGAAATAGTTCAAGGAGTCTACTAGAGAGAGTAATAAGAGCTTTCTTTGAAGCATTCCACAATTCCATATATGTAAGTACAAAATAGTCACGCACCACGTACAGTCAAAGGTACTGAATGTATAAAAAGAGCTCCAAAACGTACATATTTTTCTAAATATTCATGCTCTTTCTAGGTATTGACACAAAATACGCATGAAATGTACACGTTTATACGTTGAAATGTTATAATTATTTTATAATTTTCATTTATCCGTTTCATTTTCATTTTATTCTGCTGGTTTGCACGTTTTCTATACATTTTTCATGAGGTCACCATACTCTGGTTTATCAGTCATCTTTGCAAGCATTACGAATGACGCCAGGACCTTGCACACGCTTTCAACTAAGCAACATGTGTTCAGTTTGCACTAAGTCTGGCAGAACATCGGACTTTATTGTGTTCAAGTGTGTTGCTCTTGCGCACCGTGTTTTGTTTATATGTGCACTGTGTTGATTTTATGTGCCCCATGCTCGTTTTACATACTGCCTCACCGAAGAGTGCGTGATTTGAAAACAAAACCGAGCTGATTCAAATCTTACTTGTATGGAAAACTCGTGATAACAAAGACAGAATCAAATCACAATCAAATTTTAAGTGATTTTAATCAAGAAACAGAAGGTTTTCGAAAGAATATTTGTCACATTAGACAGTGATTTTAGGCTGAATACTAAGTATTATTATTTTAAATTTATGAATATCTGTCAAATAAACAAAACCGTTTATAAAATTTTACTTCTATTCCCTTTTGACATTATTTTGTGATTGTTAAAACTAGATAGGTTTGTTTGGTATTAATAATAAGGTTGATAGCTCATTAGTAAAGTTTGTGATAGTGTTTTGAAGCTGGATCCTCGACGCAGGGCTATTTCCGGGTCGTCAGCCGATTTGGATTATTTATCATGTTACAGCGGTGAGTAAATACTTACAATGTTTTAAGATAAGATAATATGGATAGATGGAATCTTTGGTAGGCCTAAGGATAGGGTTGGTAGTTGGTAGCCGACTTTCAATCCGGAGTTCTCATTCTCAAACGCCGGTTCGTACACTACTGAGTTCCTTTAATGTTTTGTTCGAATTCTATATACTCTTTGTCACACATTTCTTCGTGAACAAAAAATACACTGTCATTTTCTATTACACTATTACGTCCTATTTTTTACGTCTTAGAGCTCATGGACTGTAATTATTAAGTAGTTATTAGTCTACACAATTCAAGACTGTTGATGTGTATGCAGCATCAATTCTCTCATTCCATGCAAAACCTTATAGTTATCTGTTGTAGTAGTAGTAGCACTTTATTATACAAAAAAAAAACTTAAGAGATATATATGTAGGTACAAATGCGAACTTCCTATCCCTATCCGTTGTTACGGGGCTCAAGGAACACTCAGCCAGCTCAGACTTGCGCAGGATTCGGTGCAGGTACAAAATTCCTAAGAAACAATCGCAATTACGTGGGCAGTGGGTAAAGATCGGCCTCTGCACGCGATCCTTTGTTGAGTATTTTAGTACTTAATAACATGCAAGGCGAGTTAATTAAAGTAAGTACTAATATAATTTGATTCTGATTTAAATAGGAGTCACACTAGACTGCGTTAAGATTAAGAGTACTTACATATTTATAAATAACAAGCTTAAACCTGCCGCTTCGTTCGCACAGAAGAATTGGCCAAACCCCCACATCACTTCTTCCCTTCCACTTAGCACTCCCGTTCTTTAAAGCTTTGACCTCTCAGTTCAGCCTTTTTTGCAAGAAGGAACAAACATCTACCTAAACATACAAACTTTAGTATTTTTAATATGTGTCAATCCAGGGAAAAAATGTCCCACTTAGTTGATATGGAGCTGTAAGTGCTTCCTAAAACTACACAATATAAGTACGCCATCTATTAAATAAATAATGAAGTGTTCATGTAAATAGACAAACACTAAACTCGTCAACAATACTTAAAATAGAATCAATAAGTCAGCCTCATTTATGAATAGTTAGTGGGTTATTAAAGATTACATAATTGAAAGAAACTGCATTGTCGCGCCGTATTGCTGACGACTGAATTGCCGCGACAAATGTTATCTAAAGGACGTCGACATTGACGTTTACTGTATCAATGTCATCAGCGGCAAGTACGGCAATGTAGTCGCAATGCAAATTTAACCTTAAAAGTTACGCGATCAAGATACCAAATTTAGAACCATAAAGTGCATTCCTACGTAACTGCTAATCAAACCAAATATTTACTTCACTAAAAGGTTTGTGGGTGTTAATATCCACTGTGCAATTGCGTTGCCATCTAAGGGCTCTCTACCATTGACTGCGACCGATATGGAATAATCGTTTTATAGAGACGTTAGTTAAGGTTCGTTCACTTCTCTGCTTTTGCGTGAAGGAACTATTGTTAGAATTAATTTCATTGTGAATCTTGCAATAACAAACCTTCTTCGAGTCATAATTCTTTGTTTTGGTAAATAAATAACATACGACAATCTTACACAAATCGACCTAGTGCCGCAGTAAAAGAACAAGACAAAAATGTATATACTAAACTGACAAATACGTAGAAAACATGCATAACTTATTAACAAATATTTATCATAAACAAACAAATACCCTTACCGAGATTTGAACCCAAGACCTTTAGTTTTGCAGGTAGGACAGTACTTCTCTTCTTTGTCGGTCCCTCATTACTGAGTTGTTGTGATGTCGTCCGCTGCTCCTCTTATGATGGGGGCAAGGGTTGGAGTGCCCGCATTGCTGCTATGACTCCTGTGTCATGTCGCATCCCACTGCGGTGGGATGGTCGCTCGTCGTCTTTTTGAGGACGACTAGACGTCTGGTGTGAAATTACATTACTGAGGATCGTGACCACTTGGTTTTGCAGTCCTTGTCATTTGTTTCCATTGCTCTCGATCTCCCGTAGCCTTCACCGCTTGATGGAGTTTGCCTGAGGTGGCCTTTTTAACTTGGTCAGACCATCTGGTTGGCGGTGGTCCTAAGGGACGGTACATACGAGTAATAATGTGTTATTTGCATACCCTCGCTCTCTTGATCAATGTGTAACAAAAAAAAATAGCTAGAATAAAGATAACCATTATTTATTTACTTTCCCCAGAATGACCAGATTTGCAAAATTAAGTTAAGCATTGCCGGCCTCTGTAATCAATAAATAAGTTATAGGAAAATATTGCAATTAAATAAATGAAATTCGCACAGAAGTGTAATTACAATTGATTTTCGAACTTAGGCGAGTTGATCACTTGATATGATCCATTTTAAGAGAAATCGAGCCGCATTAGAAATCTACAATTCAATTTCAATTTGATCTTGATATTTCAGAGTTACGCGTGGAAGGCCAAGCAAGTTAAAGCCTGACCAGAAATATATGATCATGCGCCATGTTGCGGAATTTCATTGAAACTAATTTCTTACACTAGCAATCATTTTTATGACAGGATGATTATGCATGTGTGAGTGCATGACATGCTGTCACTGTAATTGTGGCAGTTTACTCGAATAATAATAAAGTGTTGAAAATTAAATTATAAACGACAGAAAATCCCAAAATCGTCCACAGTCAAGAGCGAAACATTGTAAATAGTGTATATAATAAACTGCTGTAAATAATACGCTCGGGAAATGAAACTATTTCGCTGTGAAACATTTTCAAATTGCCATCAGAGCTGACAGGTAAACAAATCAAGTTGTCACCATACAATAGAGCTCTATGACTATACTGAGCTGTTGCCATATAAATGAGAGTAGCGCCCTCTTGACAATAATCATATATTTCTGGTCAGGCCTTAGAGTACCTACTAAGGATTGCGGTACCGGTGCCTTTTTCAGAACCGGGACTGAAATTTCCGGTACTGGCTCGGAACCGGGAATTCCCGGTTCATTCGGTACTTTTCGGTAAGTACTGAGTTATTTTTTTGCTAATTTTCGCAATAATATAATGAACACTGCCGTCATCCCTCGCGTATGTTTTTTTTCTTTACGGGTTGTTATTCAAACCGCTCTTTTATAGTTAGCGATTTTCTTTTGGTCACATTTTTTATGGTTTAAGAATAAAAATACTACACTTAAAACCTGTTATATTCGTAAGTAAGTAAACATAGGGAAAGTAGAAAGTATATAATAAATAATAAAGAAAGTTTAAAGGCGAATTTATCCCTTAGTTACATTTTACAATTACATTTCAACAGCTCAGCGTTGTATTTTTTCACGAACCAGTAGATAACACTACCTTTATACCGCAAATCCGGCGGAGGAAGCGGTTCACGTAGACTTCAAGCCTGCGCGAGATATCTTTTGTGACTTTCCACGTCTCATACCCATATAGCAACACGGTTTTTACCGTTTGATCGAATTATTCTGAACTTAACTTTCCATATCAGTTTGCTTGATTGCGATACGGGGCGAAGCCGTGCGAAGGATGCTCTTGCTTTGGTGATTCTCGAAGCGATGTCTTCTCCGGCTTCTCCAGTCTCGAACACATAGACTAATAACCCAAGACCCCGCATAGCCGGGCGACCCCCGCTGCCACGCTCGAAGTAATTTCACCATATAGTGAGACACTAATTTATTGTAAGTGACAGTAAACTTAGTACGTCTCCATGGCAACCGTTAATGTCTGACTCTCTCTTACGCCCCACGGAACAATGGCGCGTTCCGCATTGCGTGTTCTCCTCCCGCACCTCTTCTTTTTCGCAGCTTAGATTTCAAAGAAATAACGCGCTAAGCGGAGTATAGAGATATCTTGTATATGCTCGAACACAGCACTTCCACATCCTCTGTGCCAAAAGCAACGGAAAGATACTTGCACTAAATTTTCTGGATCTTCCGGGTGTTCACTTCCCGTCTTCATTGCTTCTCTTCGAAGATCGTCAAATTTGGATTGCATCTTGCATATCAGCGAGGAAAAGGTCATTGGTATAGTCCATATCTGATAAAATGTTTGAGAGGCCCCAGCCCATGCCGCGGCGTTTTTGCTTTCGTGTGATGCCATAGGGCAACAAGGAAAAGGAGAGAGAGAAGACCCCTTGTCGCACACCTGCATTCACTAGAATATCCTCGGAAACAGGGCCATTGTGCGTCACGCTACAAGAATATTTCTATATTTCTTGCAGATTGCGTTTATGAGATTGGAATTTTTTTTCGAGAACACCAATATCATGCAGACGGCCCCAGACCAGATACAAGTCCACCTTAGCGTATCAAAGGCTTTTTCGAAATCTTTATCTATTTTTGACACTCAAAAGCTGCCTTGATGGAATCATTTTAAGCCGGGTCTCGAGTTAATGGAGTTAAAATGAAAAGCTTTTGATAAATACCAAATGACTTTAAAGACATCGACAGAACAATATCTACACAAGTATAAGATACCGTCACGTTATAGGCCGTAAGCCAGGAACAAATTTGATTACCAATCGCGTCCCGTTCGATAACTCGTAGAATTAATGATTGAGGGCAACGTGTGATGGAGCCTCGTGAACGTCAGCTGCCGCTCCGTCGGTGGGTTGAGTAACGGTAACCGTAAACACGTAAAAAAAATCTGTCATCGCGTCCCGCTTGAAATTTTGTCAGACGATAGATTATAAGCTTTTTAAAGCATAAAAAATCGTCAGCCGGCTGTATCGCGGTAGTATATATATATATATCCCTTTTGTGATGAAATGGAGAGCTGGTGCATTTTAATAGGCGATATATGCTACCGAGTGGCTCCAGTGTTACGGCATTAAGGGCATCAACTGACGGTCTTTCCACCGCGATACAGCCGGCTGACGATTTTTATGCTTTAAAATTTAATTTATTAGTTTAAATAGCTTATCTATCGTCTGACAAAGTTTCAAGCGGGACGCGATGACTGAATTTATTTGAGTGCTTGGGTGGCTGCCGTTCCTCTACTCACCGACGGAGTGGCAGCTGACGCTTACGAGGCTCCACCACACGTCGCCCTTAATCACTTTATGAGTTATCGAACGGGACGCGATTACTGACGGAATTTGCGCCTGGCTTACGGTCCATTACTCGTGACGTGACACTAACACTATACACATTGATATATAAGAAGCAATCGAACGAAGAGTAATGTGATGAGATAAAAATTGAAGGAAAGGTGTGAAAAATGATAGTTAGGATTTCCACTTTAAAACAAGTATAGGTAGTCAATCGCATTGATATATCACAAATAATTGCAACAAACAATGATTCATACAATTTCAAAGGTCATTACAAAATAATAGGTATCATTGGAAAATTTCACACCACGTGTAAAAAAAATCCTTATTCCCCAGTACCGAAAAGAACCGAGAACCGGGATTTTCATTTGTTGGCCGGTACCGAAAGTAGCGGGAAATCCCGGGAATTTACAACTTAATCAGAACCGGTGTTCTGATTAAGTTGTAAACTCCCGGGATTTCCCGGTACTTTCGGTACCGGGAATTCCCGGGACCATTCCCTAGTACCTATAAGTGATCTCAAAATTACATCAATTTACACGTTCGAGTTTCTTCGATTTACGCACTCGTTTGGGTTTCAAGTTCACGTAATTCTGGTTCACGTAAGAACTTGATTCGAATAAGCAATAGGAATATTATATCCTGTAATAGGATGTGCAGACTATCAAGCGTGCTGAGCATGCTTGACGAGCACGTGGGCTTGACAATCGCGACTGATTGTTTACCACGCTTCAGGAGCAGTAGCGTCATTGAAGATGCTTGACAATATTTTTAATTAACGGCAATCGATTGATTGATTGATGATTGAAGAACTTGACAATCCCTACTCATCGTTTCGTATGTATTTTTTTCCAATTGGGTGAGCTTGAATAATCCAAAAAATCTTGACACTCTGATTTATATTATATTAATCACATTTCAAGCAGGCTCGTCATTCACGTACCATCTTCTAATTTGTCAGGTACAGACAGTACAGGGAAGTCAAAATTATAATTACACTTTTGCACATAACTCCTTCGTAAAGGCCCATTTACACATTGATTAGTGTTAAGTGCGAGTCCATACATTTTCTACTTTTGTTTAGTAACAAATGTATGAACTCGCACTACAGTACATTTTGCTTGTTAAGCGCGCTTGATCGTCTGCGCACCGTTAAATGAATTAAACGTAAGTTACGATACAATTACGAGTGACTTCCTTATGTAAAAATCGGTCAATTTAGCATCATGAGATAATATAAATATATTGCATTACTTAACGCATGAACCGAACTGTCGCACAGTCGTATCATATTGATAAAAAGGCTAGGAATTTGAACTCTAAGTCTAAGAAGTTTGATCGCTTTTACAACAATGGATATACGAAACATGGAAGCTTCCCACAGACTAAAAAATTATATGTAAGTAGGTCCAGCTCTAATCTCTTTAAGCGTGGGTGGACACTTGGACGGCATGTTTCTTAATCGATTATTGATAAAAATTAGTACTTCCCGTACAGAGTGAATCGTGTTCTTGGTTCGGTTCCTGTCTAAACTAACGTTGTTTTGCCTTTGACATAATAACTGGCAGTAATACTATGTAGTACAAAGAGATATAAAAATGGTCAGAACATCGATTTATTATATTAATCTTATGCCAAAAAAATACAGATTAATTACTTCAAGGACGAAAACCACGTATTCTAATCAGCTTAAGTTTATCAAGTGCCAAATTAATATGTTTTACTCCTACAGTCAGTTACACAAGTCTATGAAATAAATTCGATGTATGTAGTTAAAGTCTACATAAACAACTTAGTATTCATGCTTGTCATTTTATATGACAACTTTTAGCTGAATTTCCTTTGATAGTTAAACACCAGAAAAAAATACAGTTACAGAGTGTACCAAGTTTACGGGCATAATTGGTATCGTGTTGCGACAAAGAACAGGTAGGAGAAAAATCTTTTGGGCGCGAAAAAATTTTTTTTAATACAATTGCTTAAAAAGTTTACTTTATGTAGCTGCAAATCGTGCGTAAAGTTTTATTTTATGCACTAGTGCTAAAAGATTATCTGATCTGCAAATCGTGCGTAGTTTGATTTTACGCACGATTTGCAGATATATTGCATTTTAAATTGACCAATCAGAACACTTCACTATATTAAATCCACCAATCACAACACATATCGGAGTTAATGGGAACGCTGCTAGATACTTTTTTGGTGCGTATACTGTATAAATAATTTAAGTCCTTAAAAAAAACATTGTATTTAATATCAACCAATCAGAATACAGCATTGTTGAGGTGTTTTTTAGTTCCTACTTCACAATCATTAAAAAAGATTTAATTTTTTGGGAAACGCTTTAAAGTGTGTTTAAACTGTTAAACCAGCTATTAGACATGGCAATTTGTAGGGCCCAACCTGTTGTGTTGGGAGGTGTAATAGGAGGTTGGGCCCGTAGGGAGCTGAAGGAGGGTGTGGGAGAGGCAGGGTACACAACAGGTTGGGCCCTACAAATTGCCATGTCTAATAGCTGTTTTAAAGAGATAATTATACCGTTGTCTGTGGCATTTATTCGCGGTATTGATATTTTGTATCTATGTCAAAGAAGTTAAAAAAATTAAAAGACCGTCAAGTTATACCATAATTTCACCTTAGTTTAGTTATTGTGCGTAAATAATAAGTATTTTTATGATATTTTCTCGCAATCGAAGTGAAACATTGTATGCATTACTCTGGTCTAAAAGCCATATTACCACTCGAACAATTTTCCCTCACTTCGGTCGAGAAAATGACCACCTGGTGGTAATATGGCCTACTTTAGACCCTTGTCAAACAATCTACTATTATTTCATTGTAGTTTTTTCGCAATTGTATTAAAAAACGTTGTTCGACACACGTGCAGAAGTGTCATTTTCACTCGTCCCGAGTCTTGACCCTCGCCTGTCGGCTCGGGCCAAGTAACCTCGGTACTCGTGCAAAATGACATACTTCTCGCACTTGTATCGAAAACGACTATTTTTGTATGAGACACGGGACGGGACACGTCATCTCTATCCCAGTCGGCCGATCTTCCATACAAATCCATATTCTTTTCGCGAAAAAAATTTTTTTTCTTTGTTTATCATAATTAGAATACGATACAAATTATGCCCTTAAACGGATTGTCAGCATTTTTGTTACACCCTGTATGTACCTACATACTTAAGTACATTATAGTAAAGATAATTAATATACAAATAACCGTTTAGTAGTAAATTCAGTACTGGTCCTAGTTTTGTTTATTAATACCTATAGTACAAGTATTAGTATTTTTATCTGCACCAATATCATAAATCCTCTATTCTGCGTTCGGAAACCGTATGTAATTACCATCATTACTGCAACCAGTAACGTAACATCTCTGACAGTGTGGTAAAAACGTATGAAAATCCATAATCCACGGTAACGTTACCAAGATCCGCGCTCTCCCCGACCGCCGGCACGCGCACGCGCGACCGCCGACACAATCGAGTTGGTCATGGCGGTGCAATGGCGGTTATTCTACTGGTTTCCGAACACATCATTTAGGATATAATAATATGTGTGTAGATAAAGCAGTGTATGCAACTGTACGTAATTAGGCCTTAAAGGACCCTTATTACGTAACAGTTACATAAACTACTATTTTAATACTACGACGGTGGAAAACAGGCATACGACGCGCCGGATTGTAAGCGGTTACCGTAATCTATGGACGTTCCCACATGAGCGTTGCCGACCATTAAGAAAAGAGGATTCACTGTGTTGACGCCTAAAGAAACAAGAGGGTCCCCAGTCTCTAGTCGTCAACACTGCATCCATATAAAGCTCACCGGCGACCTTACTCACCGGCAGGAATACAACACAACCCTATGAGTAGACTCTGCGTCCGTAGGAAACACCTTAGAAGACCCTACACGTGATCCCTGGGTGGTGCTAAAAGAGTAACAAACTTGGTAGCTGCACTGTCCCATCTGGACCTCGCAGCACTCACTGGATTTTCTTCATCATCTGCTTTCCCACTACCACTACCCCAGGGAAGAAATGCCTATCTATGTATATCCAGTGACATGTAGCCATACGATAAATAATAAGTGCTACATAATATGAAGCTTTTAATAATGTACAGGTATATTCACTTGTGGGACTCAGTATATATATTTTGTTATACGTACGATTAAACGAATTAACGATACATAAGGCCGCATAGTTAACGATTAAGCTCCAGTAATCCCAACAGTGGGCGGACAGCTTATGGTTTCTATTAAAAACGAAATTAATAGATACGGCTCACTTCCCGGTTGCGAGGAATTATAAAAATGTCAGAAGGCCTATTAGTAGGTATGTTTACGTATCCAATGTATCCTAAGTAACTTGTTACGGATGCAGGTACTGTCATGGTTTTTAATTCATGAGCAATTTATGGATCAAACTAAATTAGTTTTTCATTACTTACACTACGACAAGTCCATTTTAAATTAAACTCTAAAAGAGTCAACAATTAAACATCGTGACTATACCTAAGTAAATAGTATTTTATACAATAGTGACATATTTAATGAAGAGGTTTTCAGCCGAGTACCGTGTTTAGGCCACGAAGCTTGTTGACTGGCCTAAGTAAGGTACGAGATTGAAAAGCTTAATTACTTATGTCACTATTTTATACCTACAAACTTTTCGACGACGGCTCAAAATAGGCAAGCCGGTAAGAATTGAGTTCGACGAACGCTTTACAACCGGCTGATTATATAAAAGTTAGTAACCTCGATCTCCCGGTGGATTGTGCCGGCGGTCGGGGAGGAGGACAACAGTGTTATTATATTGTTGAAAATCCCTAAGAACATCCTTTAGCAATCATCTTATGGAATACCATAGACAACGTTTATAAAGTATACGTTTTGAATATACCTGTCTCAATAATCTTATTGACGAATTATAATGCAGGAGTAGAAAAAATAGATTTTTAAGATCCGGATAAATATAATATAAAGAAGGAGCTCTTTAGGAACATTCTAACTCGCTTGTCGTATAAAATTTAAATATAATATGATTTAATTATGTTTATTCTGCTTCACTTGACATAAGAAAAGTTCAGGCCGCAGACTAACCAATGTGTGTAATTTCTTACAATCAGTTTTAGAGGGTAATGTGATGAATGACATCGATCAGGAATTGAATATTCGTACAAACTTGTTTCTCTTCTTGCTATTAGTAAGTAATGAATAATCAATAGTTCCATTGTTAAAACATTAATACGACTCACGAGGAACGTCAAAAAAAAGTTTAATTATAAATCTGTTTTAGAAATCTAATAATTCTAATATAATCTAGTCATTCTCGGGTCAGAGGTGTAGGGTTAGAACCGGTGGTAGTTTTATTTCTCTGACGTTCATAAGTGCATTGTAATGTGCCTAAATTGAAAAATAAATATCCTTTATCTACACTCACACTGTAAGTCCTCTAAAACGTGTTCAAAAACGGTAGGCAATGGCTAGCATTACCACAACCGATTTTACTATGAACTTTACATGCTCAAATATTGATGTGCTATGAGTTTTGTTAACATAATGTAAACCCTGTGCTCCTTCCTGACCGCCGGCACAATCGAGTTGGCCATGGCGGTGCAATGGCGGTCATTCTATGGTTTCCGAGCACTTAATTTAATATAAATAATATGAGTGTAGATAAAGCAGTGTATGCAACTGTACGTAATTAGGCCTTTTTACGTAACAGTTACATAAACTGCTATTATGTTACATAAATCAAACTAGTCCCACAGTAATAAATATAATATAAATTAAATATAATAGTAGTAAGATATATACATATATAGTAGTAAGATATAGATAAATACTTTTAAAAACATCCAAAACTCGGGTAAAAATATCCGTGATAAACACACAAATAAATGCTCTGACCAGGATTCGAACCGACTAGGCTAGGAGGCCGTTAAATGAACTTATGTTATCTTTTAATTCATACCATGGAGTTGTTGATCTAACGAGTCTTCTGCTTCTATCTTCTACTTTTAGATATTACAAGTAACTCATAATCTATTGCTTTGCCGTGAGAATGCACATTATTTCTGTGGCATCCCTAAGCCTGCAGGCACAATTTCATGGTACTCGTTATTGGTAATGTCAGAAACGGCACGCAACTATCAACTATGCGTCATAAAAGTATCACTAATTACCACACGTCTCGTATTGGAGATAGGGCTGCCAGATAGAAAATAATAGCTATAATTAATTTAGATATGGATCAAGATTGAAGGAGGTTACGTGTAAGAAAACTCATTTAATATTTTTAATTGTCTTATCAATTGAATTGATATTGATCCTTATGTTACTTTTACAATTACGTATCTACCATAGAACTCATGTGGTATGTATTAAAATGTGAAGGTGTTGTTTATTGTTGTTATGAAATGTTAAAGACAAAACAGGTACTTAGCAAGCAATATGTTAGATTTTTAATTCATCTATATATAGCACAGACGAAATATTGGAAGTGGAATAAAAACTGGATGGAGATAGCCAAAGACAGAAGTTTCTGGATAAAATTGGAGAAGACCTTTACCCGAAAGGGGCCTTAAATAAAATTAAACAAAACTCACTTCAATAAAAATTTTAACAACTTATGAAATTTAGGAAACATGTAACAGTCGATTACTTACTTAAGGAATAAAGAAGGTTTATAATATAATAATATATAGACTAGAATTACAAAGTATCAATTTTTTTTTTGCCTATAAAGGCTTCCTCTCCTCTTTTCGTCCAATCGGGTTTATTAAAAGTATTTTCCCGCCAATCTCTATAGACTTTAAATCATTATTTAGTATTATTTTAAGCATCATTATTAAAGTTTATTGGCAGCCCTTAGCCATGAACGAAAGTATGCGAAATAATATCGAACGCGTGATTATCATAATAACACCTTGCTAATAACATAATAGACCACCTTGAGATAAACAGATAGAAAAGTGTAGGTAATTGTACAGTGGGTCACTGGGTACGGGATATGTGGTCGGATTACATGCTTAGGATGTAGCCAAAGGTGTTGAAGTCGTATTCGCAAACATGTATAAAAAACCTCCGCTCGCGACTTTGTTTGCCCGTTTTTTAATTCTTAACTGTACAAAAAGAAGCCAAATCAAATATACGTCAGAAAACACAAGTATAAAGGCAACTTCACCCTTTTTAAGGGATATCTTCCATTTAACCTTAGAGTAGGTGAGAGAAGAAGTTAAAAAAAGTAGACAAATGTTGCAACAAGGTACAGGAAAGATAGACACTATAAAATAGATACCTATCTACGTATTCGCGGTAGGGAAAAAACTTTTATCCCTTTAGGGGTTGTAGTTAAACTGCAAAAATCTTTATTTATGCAGGTGAAATTTCGGAAAAAATCATTTCCAAATTTGAAGAACCCTACTTCAGCAAACAGTCTAGGATGTGCGTTGTCTGGTGATAGATACTTGACTGTTTGTATATTTATGTTCTCGATATATTTTATTTATGTGCTTTGCAGCCCAACGCACCTCATTGTACTGCCGAAGCCAATACGATGAAAAACCGCATGAAAAGAAAAAGTAACAAGTACATGAAAAGTGAATAATTTCTACCATATTTGTGTAATCTCTATATGGGCACTTTTATTTGTAAGCTCATGGCATACGATGGTACTACTCTTACCTTTTAGAAAAAATGTCGATTATCATAATATTGCAGCGCCCTTTATCAAAATGTGTATCAGTAAAATTAAACATAAACAGGTCACTTGCTCTCATTACAAAGCAGATGAATTAGTAATTTTCAAACATTACAGCAAAACTGCATGAACTTTGGTAACCTATAATTTAGCCGTTGTGACAGGTGCGTGGGCGCATTGTAAGGGGGGAATAGGGGTTGCAAATACCAAGGACGAGGGGGATGCACCTGTGGAGCTAGGGTGGGGAGTCATTGTGAAACAGCTGACGGTTTGTATAGCAAAGCAGTAATTTGAAATCTTCATTTATTGTATCAAATGATTGCATTCTTTGTTGAGGTATACATATAATTTTACGAGTACTTACAAAAATTTCGATATGAATATCAGAAAATAAGATTACGTTTTACCTATTCACGCCTTAAATCAATTCTTATTTTTTAAACTTTCACGGTTTTTACACATATCTATTTGAACTAACGGGACTTAACCGCGTATATAATTTTAAAATTACCTTCGACGTTTCGAGAATATTTTCCCCGTGGTCCCGAAGAAAGACTATATACGCGAATAAGTCCCATTAGTACAAATAGATATGTAATTCTTCTTTTGTTTCGAAACATTGGATTGGACTTATTAACACCTCACGCTATAAGTAAAACGAATTAAAAGCCAAGCCCGAACCATAAAGAGATCAAATCGCCAAAGTATTAATCACTTAAGCGATTGGCCAGTTTTTCGACCTTCGCACACTTCTACTCGGGCTTGGAGCTCTTAATACGTATAATTACCGTGTGTAATAATGGTTCGGGATCGTGGATCATTAATCTTGGCTGATTAAGCAGGTATAAAACCTTTGTTTGATGGAACTGTTCTGGTTTTGTTTTTAGCTGTCCGTAGCGCTGTCTTGAATCTTTCCGTACATAAGTTGACAAGTCGTTATCATCTCAACTTTTTGAACTTAAAATATAATTACATAAGGTTCAAATTTTGTCAATTTTATATCTCGAGTTAGAAACTTTTCCCGCCGTGTACGGATTTGGGTCGATTGTTTGTTTGTGTCTGAGTAATATAAAAAAATCATTTTTATAATCTGAGACGGGCGCTAAGCGGTAAAGCTTGGTAATTGTCGAGACGGCTATAGTATTTTGCACTACTTAGATCTTCATGGTCATCATAGTCATAGTCATAGTCATAGTCATTTATTGCAATCATGTTTACACAAATATTCAAGATAACATAGCATAAAACATGAACCCATGTGGGTGTCGCAAATACAGAAGCATATTTAGTTATAATTCGGGCACAGATACAATGTCAAGTTATATTTAGATAAAAAACGAAGTCAAAAATAAAAGGTAGAATATCAATCAAATGTTTAGACATTTGATTGATATTCTACCTTTTATTTTTGACTTCGTTTTTTATCTAAATATAACTTGACATTGTATCTGTGCCCGAATTATACCCGACTAGAGTACAATGTCAGATTAATAAATAGAATCATAGTTTTTAAATATGTCATCAATATTGTAGTAACATCTTTTTAACAGAAATACTTTAAGATTTTTTTAAAGATATGGTGCTTACGTAATGTTTTCAACTCATTTGGTAGCCTATTGTATAAAGATGCTGCCTGGCAACGCACAGAGTGTTTAGTCACTTGGAATTTTGGAAGAAAACTGTTACAAACGTTTTTCTTTCTTGTCGCTAACCGAATTTTACTCTGCTCTTCAGTTTCACGCAGATTCTTAAAAAATGATGTGAGTAGTACATGCACATACAAACTAGGTAGCGTGAGAATCTGAAGTTTGCCAAAATTTTCACTACAAGAGGTCCATTGAGGCATACGTGTCATTATTTTGATAGCTCGTTTTTGCAGAATAAAAGCTCTATTTATATTGTACTTGAAGCCATTACCCCAGAACTTGATGCTGTACCTCAATTAGGATTCGACTAAAGCGTGATAGACCATTTTCAGATGTTTTATATCCACTTCATCCCTCAAGCATCGAATGGCGTAACAGGCTGAGCATATGCTGTTTTCAATCTCCTGTAACTCATTTTTCCACATAAGTTGAGAGTCAATATAAATTCCCAATAGTTTTATTGCTGTTCTATTTCGCTACTATTTAGCCTCACAGATAACACCTCTTTAGACTTGGTATTTGTTTTAAAGAGCATAACCTTAGTTTTAGCCATATTCAGCTTCAAGTTATTTACGCCAAACCACATATAAAAGTACTCCGAGTTCCGTCATACTATTTGCTGATATTGTGGCATTAGTGTCATCAGCAAATGATTCTACTTTCACGTCTGGGACATTTCTCGCCATGTAGCTAACCATATCATTGGTAAATACTATAAAGAGTAATGGGCCCAGTACGGAACCTTGAGGCACGCCTCTCGTTACATCAGTCGATTTTGATCTTACAGTTTTCTATATTTCATTTTGAATGCTACTAATTTCGACAAATTGTTTCCGATTTCTTAAGTAGCTATTTAGCAAGCTTAAATATCTCCCGCGAATTCCATAGTGGCTTAGTTTTTGAATGAGTATGTTATGGTCAACCAAATCAAAAGCGGAACTTAGATCCAGATATAAACCTGCTACCCGTTTTTCATCAAAATAATATCTAAACTATGTTAATTGTGTTGTTGACAATTTAGGTAATTAAAACATTTGGCTTATCATATTGACGCTAAGCAATCGCTTTTTGATAGGTATTAGGTATCTATTTGACATAAACTTAAAGTTATGTGCCATAAACTTGAAATCAACTTGAAATAAATAAAAGTATGATCAGAATAAGCTAAAAGTAATATTTTATATTTCCGTTCCGGTTAAATATCAAAAGAAAATCAAACCAATAATGGATTTCATTTTTGGAATAGGCCTCTTAGTAAATTTCTTTCATTGATACTAAAATGTTAAATGTTTCTTAATAATTGACATAAACTTGCTTGGTGCAACTTATAAAAATGTTCAGGTTTATGCAAACTTCCGTCCTACTTAACTCACATAATTCCCAATTGATTATAACTACAAACTTACATATGCTGTTCATGAACCCTAACTTACTAATGATTTTATATGACACAAACCGAATTCACAATTTACCGTCAGACAACATTAAGTTGGTAAGCGATAGTGATTTACTTAAACGAATAACGTAATCAAATTGTTTGTATGTAATAGTTCACTCGTGAAAAGTGCAATTTGCGATACGTGATTGTTACCTTGCGTCATATGAGTTATTGATATAAAGTACCAACGGTAAATTGATTGAAAATAAACCTTAAGTCAATGGAATAGAGTTGTCGATCGGTCACTAACAGATCTATGTAACTTGTCTGCTACTTCTAATGTCAAAGATCACATAAAAATAAACTTTACCTCATTAAATTTAAGTGCTCGTTGCATTTTAAGGCTTTCCTGTTATGTCTCGTAGTGTAGATAGGTGGTGTACCTATACAAGGAATGATTATTTCTACAATATCTATAACATTCAAAACTGTAAAGTTTATTAAACAGCAGCCACTGAAAATAAGCACCGTGCCTTGCCGAGGTATTAAGCTGAGTTGGGGTCATTTTTATCTTCCGTTTTTATTATACCATTTCTTGTACAATTTAACTAGTGGAACGTGAATAAACGTATTTTCTTTCTTTGCTTTCTTTCTTTTTTCTAAGAAAGTTGTTTTCAAGGTAATAATTTGGTATATAAATAACATAAATATAATGGGACAATTTCGCACTCAGACACTAGTGCCAAAGCACCTAAGCTTAAGGCTTGACTTGAGGTAGTCGCCAATGAATTGGTTCTTAAATACATAAAATTCAACCATAGCTCAGAATAAAATATTCGTGCTGCTCAACGCACAAATAAATTGCGCTTACCGGGAATCGAACACAAAATCTTCAGCTTTGTAAGCATATGGTCACAACCCACCACCATCTAGGCTATCGAGGCAATTAAACATACATACAAGTAGATACAAAATGTAGTAAGATATGTTACTTTTTTAGGCTTCCGTACCTAAAAAAAGAAACAATTTAAGTAACTCACAAACATTAAAAAAAAACGGAACCCTTATAAGAACACTTTTTTGCATTTAAAGTTTCAAAGGCTCTTGTGTATAAGTACCGACTAAGGACAGACCACGTGTGCTTGTCATTGTTTAATGAACTAATATACAACGGCCATAACTGTTTGGTCAAATATTTGCCTAACGCTGGCGTGTTGGTACCAGTGGTTAAATTAACTGACTGATATTGGTATTACAGTGGTTTAATGGTCGATACCTAATAGTATAAGAGCCCACGACACTGAACCTAGTTCGATAAGACAAGATGATATATATATATTAAACATCGGTATCAACGTTCAAATTTCGTGGCAATGTACGGTTGGCAGAAAAATAAATACAAACAAATCACTTAGTATTTTTAACCTTTATTTTGTATATGTAAATAAAAAAGCCCCTAAATAGTACATTTCCTAATTAGGGTGGTAAAACAAAGAAAGGCCGCGCAATCGCAATTGTTGCGGCCCAAGCTGCAAGCGAGGGACGTAATTATGCGATCGAGGGCTTTCTTTATTACCTCCCGTGTTGGAAAAATATGTGCACATTTGGCCAGAAAGCGGCTCTATCCGTACGCGTAGCGTGCGGAAAAAGCCACTTTATGTCCAGGTGTGGCATACAATATTTTACGAGTTAGAATTGATCACTAAAATTTGTTCCATAGATTTTGCTGTCAATCTTTGACGTCTGTAAGAATATATCCATTTTAAATGACTAAAAGATCTTTCCACGCTGACTGAGGTAATAGGAAGGTATGTCAAGCATTGAAAATTTTGCACACAGTTTTTATTTACACTTTCTGGTATTTCAGCCTCGTTGTTTTTAGATAGTTGGTTAATTATTTGTACAGTCTTATAACCAGGATTTTTCTTTAATACACTTTTTAATTTAAAATAAACTTTTCTGGCATTTTGATGTAACCTTAACGTTGATATTTTTTTTTGCAAACCATGAACAATGTTTAATGATTCAGCTAGACTCAGTTTTGGATCCTCCAATAATTTTATTGACTTAGCAATTATACTAAAGTGTGTATCGACGAATAGTAACTCAGTTTTTAAATTCCGGTTACGGAAAATTTTTTTTGCTTTAGAAATTGCACTCGCTTCACGCAGATTTAAGGCATCGATGACAGATTTGATTTTATCATAATGCATGTGATAATATGAGGCAGCATTTAACCATGTTCCCCATCTTGTTATCACGGGTCGGGGTGGTAGAGGAATATTTACACACATTTGATGAAATAAATTTGTCCTTGAAGGAGCGTTACGAAATATTTTTTTGATACAGTCAATCAAATTGTTTATGGTCGGGTAAAGACTTCTAATTATCTCTGCGACTCGATTACATCCATGTGCTATGCATGTTACATGAGTCATATTTTTATATTTCTGAACAAGGTTTTTAGCTGCTTTTACCATGTAGGAACCGGCATCCGTTATAAAAAATAATAATTTATCCATGTTTTTTTTGTATTCATCGCCCCAAAGATCTTCAAGGGTTTCCTCAACGAGTTTGGTTATTGTCGAATGGTTAGTCGCCTCCAATACCTTAGAAGCAAATAAATGTGGCTGGGTACTAGTTCCATCTAGAGCTCCGATCAAAATATTTGCCACTTTTTTTCCCACGGAATCTGATGTTTCATCAACACTGAGGTAAATCATTTTATTTTGTAATTTCTCTTTCAATTCATTTTTTTTCTTTTCATACAATTCAGGTAAGCATTTTACTCGTATTTTTGTTTCACTCGGCACAGTAATATCGTTTCCATATTTATGATTTAAAAGGTTTTCTACAAAATTTCTAAATTTAGGATTGTCTAATTTTGACCACGGTATATTCGAACAAATCATAAACTCTGTTAAATCTTTATTAAATTTTTCTTGTGCATTATTTTTATGAATTTTGTTGTGTAAATCTGTTTTTAAATGGCGGTCGATACTAGATTTAGAGGGAAATAATTTCGAATTACACAATTTGCAATATACGATATCGTCTTTAATTTCGAAATCAGCATTATCTCGTATTATATCCTGTAAATGGCAGCGTGAATCAGATAATTTATCTTGATGAGATTTTGATTTCAAATGTTTCTCTATATTGTACCTTTTCTTTTTTATATTCATTTCGCAAATAGTACAGCAAGCACCTTCGTTAGTGAATATAAAATCAGTATACTGCGTCAAATCCATTTTCTCAAGTCTGATAGGGAGTTGGGTAAAGATTTATCAATGCTAAATTGTAGTTGTAAGTGTTTTTAAGAACTATTATCGTTGAAGATTTTACCACATATTATTTTGCATGACAATTAAATTGACATTTGTTGCCTATTTGGCATTTAGAATTTTTTTTACAAATGGATAATGAAATGAGTATTGAGGTTCTATGACGTATTAAGAATATAAACCTCTTTAAATATATGTACAGTTTACCAAAGTACGATTAAGAATAAAAATAAATTAAATGTTATTTATTACTAATAAATAAAACAATGATACCTATGTATTTCTTTTTTTGCGACCCTTACCAAGTGCCACGAAATTTGAACGTTGATACCGATGTTTAATATATATATATATATAATTAGTTACGTATTTAATGGGAGAACACGAAATGGCGATGTTGCAATGCGAAAAACCTGGCGGCGTATTTGAAAAAGAATAATTGAAGCAAAATAATAAAATCCAGTTTCTGTTCAATGTTTATTTTTTAATAGCGAATATCGCGCCTTTTTATTTGCCGATTCGCGCTTGGCCGCTCTTATGTCAACTCTCTCTATATTCTGTATCTACTCCGTGACAGTTATATTACGAGTGTATTTTCTAATAAAACAAAGTAATCCTTGCGGATTCTTATTAGTTAACGTTTTATTTATCAGGTTATGGGCCCAGACCACATTTCTTCAGGAGTTTTGAATGATAAGGACTTGGTCAGAGAGCGATTGATGACATAAGCAGCGGTGTGTACTGCATCAGCCCAGTGCTGTTTTGATAAATTTGCATTCTGAAGCATGCATCTCGCTCGTTCTACAAGGCTTCTGTTCATTCGTTCAGATAATCCGTTGCTTTCTGGACTGTATGGTGTGGTTGTCTGGTGAATGATTCCTGCATTCTTAAGGTAGTCTGAGAAACTCTTATTTACATATTCGGATCCACCATCAGTACGAATTACCTTGATCTTGGCATCAAGCTGGTTCTCAACTTCATTCTTAAATTCTTTGGATTTTTCAAGGGCTTCTGACTTGTTCCGGAGAAAGTACACGTAAAGTTTCTTTGAATAGTTATCAGTAAAAGTAATGAAATATTTTACTCCACCGAGTGTTTGAGTCTCCATGGGGCCACATAGGTCTGAGTGGACTAATTCAAGTAGATTTTTCACTTTGGAGCCATTACTTTTAAAAGGTAGTCGAGTCTGTTTACCTTCCTTGCAAGTAACGCATGTCAGATTTTCAATTTCTTTTGAGAAAGTTACATGTTCTGTGTTTTCATTCATTTTCTTAAGACTGGGAAAGCAAAGATGTCCCATTCTCTGGTGCCACAGGTAAGGATCCTCTTCTACAACATCAGACATGCATGTATAGCCTCTTCCAGGTATATCTAGCTGGTACATGTCATTTACATGGGAGCCTGTTGCTACTACCTGTCCTCTGTTTTTCATAATAATACAGCCTTCATTGTTGAAGTTTAGCCAAAGCCAAATGTGAAACACATGCGCATATTTGGACGTGAAGCAATGGTCCACCTGCCCAAAGAGAAACGTAAAAAATGGGATCCCAAAGCACAGAAAATGATCTTCATTGGCTGTTGTGATCATACAAAGGGGTACAGATTTATGATACCAAAATACACGAACAGTGATAAAGAGCAGGGATGCTACATTTCTAGAGTCCACTGTAAAGAGAGACTATGTTCCTGTAAAGCTATCGTCCAATGACCAGGCAGTAAATAATGATCTCAGGGATGAATCAGATGATAGTGACATAGACACAACTGATGATACAAGCTTAGATAACTCATATGACATCATATGTGAAAACAAAACTGCTTCAGATAGCGACTATGTACCTGATGTCACACTGAAATCTCCGGATACACCTGCAGTCAATAAGATGGAACTGAGACCTAGAAAGAAGACTGGCATTATATATATGAATAACTCAGAAGAGAAAACTTACCTGTGTAACCATGAAGAACCCTCCGCAAATGTTCCTGTAACTTATAAACAAGCTCTACGCTCAGTTGATGAAGAAAAATGGAGAAAATCTATAAAAGAAGAGCTAGATGCTCATGAGAAAAACAATACCTGGACATTGGTTGAAAAACCCCCAAATGCCAAAGTAATAGGATGCAAATAGGTGTTCCGTATCAAAGAAGAACCAACTGGTCAGCGTTACAAGTCACGCCTGTGTGCCAGAGGATTCGCACAGACAGCAGGTATTGATTATCAAGAAACCTATGCACCAACTGTAAGGTATGATTCAATTCGGTTATTACTCTCTGTTGCCGTTCAACAAAATCTCAAGATGGTTCAACTAGATGTCAAGACAGCCTTCCTATATGGTGAACTTGAAGAGACCATATACATGACTCCACCAGAAGAGCTTCCTCATGAAGAAAACATGTGTTCCTGTCGACGCTAATATGAATCTTCAAAAAGGAGAGGAGGAGCCTGAGAAAAATCTGCCCTATAGAGAAGCAGTGGGCTCTCTCGTGCACCTGGCAATCGTGAGTCGACCAGATATAATGTTTGCCGTCAACCTGGTAAGCCGATTTTTAAATTGCTACAACCACATGAATTGGAATGCATTAAAAAGGATATTTAAATATTTAAAAGATACCAAAGATTACGGGCTGTATTATACAAATGCTGGACAGCCCTCAGTAGTTGTTGGCTATAGCGATGCAGATTATGCAAATGATCCAGAATCCCGTCGTTCAGTGACTGGTTATGTCTTTACAAATAGTGATGCAGCAGTAACCTGGTCTAGTCAAAGACAACAAACCGTGGCCCTCTCAACAACTGAAGCCGAATTTATGGCCGCTTGTGCAGCCACTAAGGAAGCAATGTGGATCAAACAATTTCTCAGTGACATTGGCGAATATAAACAAGATACCTTGTGCCTTCACTTAGACAATCAAAGCGCCATAAGGGTCATTAAAAATGTGAACTTCCACAAAAGATGTAAACATATCGAAGTAAGATATCACTTCATTAAGGAGAAGTATCAGCAAAAGATTATTGCTCTAAAATTTGTTACCAGCGAAAACCAGTATGCTGATATTCTCACTAAAGCTTTATCTAAAGATAAATTTACGTTTTTAAGATCCCAACTTGGAATGTGTTCATATGGATCTTTATAATTTTCTTTCAATTTATTGTTCTAATGTTTTTGGGGTAGCTTCCCATATTTGTTTGTGAAAAGGCTTGAATTCAAGGGAAGTGTTAAATGTTTGTTTTTTAATAGCGAATATCGCGCCTTTTTAGTTGCCGACTCGCGCTTGGCCGCTCTTATGTCAACTCTCTCTATATTCTGTATCTACTCCGTGACAGTTATTTTACGAGTGTATTTTCTAATAAAACAAAGTAATCCTTGCGGATTCTTATTAATTAACGTTTTATTTATCAGTTCCTAGTATTAGAACAGTATAGTATTTAAAATATCATCATCATCATCATCATATCAGCCGAAAGACGTCCACTGCTGGACATAGGCCTCCCCCAAAGAGTGCCACTATGACCGGTCCTGCGCCACCCGCATCCAGCGGACTCCCGCGACCTTCACCAGGTCATCAGTCCACCTTGCGGGGGGTCTACCCACGCTGCGCCTTCCGGTTCGTGGTCGCCACTCGAGAACCTTTCCGCCCCAACGGCCATCGGTTCTACGAGCAATGTACCCCGCCCACTGCCACTTTAGTTTAGCGATTCGGAGGGCTATATGTTACTTTAGTTCTGCTGCGGATGGTTTCATTTCTGATGCGATCACGCAGAGAGACTCCAACCATAGCCCTCTCCATTGCCCTTTGGGTGACTTTGAGCTTTCTTATGAGGCCCATTGTAAGCGACCACGTTTCAGTACCATATGTCATCACTGGCAACACACACTGGTCAAAGACTTTCGTCTTGAGACACTGCGGAATATTGGACAAAAAGATGTGCCGTAGCTTGCCGAACGCTGCCCAACCGAGTCGGATTCGTCGATTGACCTCTTTCCCGAAGTTGGATCTACCTAACTGGACAGTATGTCCTAAGTATATATAATCGTCCACAACTTCGAGTGTAAAGTCTCCGATTGTAACGGGAGTTGCTGCTACATGGGTATTTGACATGATCTTCGTCTTATCCATGTTCATCTTTAGACCAATTTAAAATATATATATATATTTTAGGCCGTTCGTTTGTGGAATTCTCTCCCTCTCAACATTAAACGCGCGCAATCTATTGGTAGCTTTAAATCGCAACTTAAGGAATACTATTTATCTCTTCCTTAGGTTTTTAAGTTGACACTGTTGTTTCTTATTGTGTGTATTATATATGTATATATGTACGTATATGTTTATTTTGTATTTATTTAAGTATGTATATTCATATGAATGTGCTGTGTTATCTATTTCGTCTCTTTTGTTTCTATGCACCACCTACTGCTTATTGTTTTTCTCTAGTCTCCACTACCCAAAGGTTGTCTGGAAGAAATCGCTCATTAGCGATAAGACCGCCTGTTGTTACCTCTACCTAAATTTATCTAATTGTAAAATTTGTGCTTGTAACTGTATGAGGTGTGCAATAAAGAGTATTTATTATTATTATTATTATATTTAAATACGCCGCCAGACTTTTTGCATTGCAGCATCTTCATTTCGTGTTCTCCTATTAAAGACACGGCTAATTATAGTCTAGGAGTCTTATCGAACTACATTTAGTGTCATGGACTCTCTTACTTAAAATCTGTTTTGTACATTCTTTTTTCACGAATTTAAGTACGGATATGTTAAGGTAGGTATATGTACATGCACTCGAATTGTCACTGTGAAAGAGGATATACGAGTAAGTGGTGACCATGTTTATTTCATACTAGCTGTGCCCGCGGCTCCGCCCGCGTGGAATTCGGTCTGTGTCAGTAAGCGGCTAATTCACCCCTAATTTCTCTCCCGCTACCCTGGAGGCGGAACTTGAAGCAAAGTTGACAGATGGATATAGAGGACAGTAGTCCTAATAAAATATTTTACAATTACCACTAAATGAAACTACACTCAAAATGAATACTTTTTTCATCATACTTTTTTTTGGCATTACTTAAACGACATAGAGTAGTAGGTGTATATCGGACAATACAGGACCACTTTTGTATTTATATGTTCATGTCCACGGCAAATATCATCCAAATCGATCCTCCCGTGACATCAGTCTAAGCATGAAAGGTAAGAACAGGCGCGGTTGAAATTGGGGTGGGGGGCGGGGGTCACAAATGCAGAAATGTTTTTTTTTCTATTTGAGGTGCACTTGGAGGGGGGGGGGGGGGGGTCCATGACCTATGCAAATTTACCTCAATCGAGTGTAGTGGCTACCCCCCCCCCTTTTAGACGTTGAATTTTTATAGGCTACGTATAACCTGGCTGGAGATTTTCTTGAATTGGAATTTCCGGGATAACAATGCAAAAAAACCGGCCAAGAGCATGTCGGGCGATGCTCAGTGTAGAGTTTCGTAGATGCCGCCCTGTTACAAAACATCCGTTCAAAATGTCGTTTATTAAGGGATATCTGGCGGTGCTTACGTCATTTTACTATCCGGCACTTCCTTTCACTATGCGTTTTTGACTGATAATTCAAAAACGGCTGAACCGATTTTATTCAATACAGTTTTTATTGATTGTTCTTATCAGGCCTCACCAAATTTCAGCTTTCTAGAGCGAACGGTAACTGAGCTAGACCGCTAGACTGCGGACAGACGGACGGACATGGCGAAACTATAAGGGTTCCTAGTTGACTATAGAACCCTAAAAAGAGATAAATAGTAGTTTATGTAACTGTTACGTAATAAGGCCTAATTATGTACAGAAGTATACACTGCTTTACCTACACACATATTAAAAATCCATTGAAACCATTAGAATGACCGCCATTACACCGCCATGACCAACCTTATTGCGCTGGCGGTCGGGGAGGGGGGGCGGCGAGCTGGTGGTCGGGGGGGCGGATTTTCATTACGTAGGTCATGAATTTTCATACGGTTTTACCACACTGTCACAGATAATACATTTATGTTACGTTACTGGTTGCAATTATGATGGTAATTACATACGGTTCCGAACGCGGAATAGAGGATTTATGATATTGGTGTAGATCAAGATATTTATTCTTCAATGTAAGCACATTACAATGCACTAATGAACGTCAGAGAAAAATTAAATATGTGAGTGTGGAACACTCGATTGGAACGAAGTTATGTTATTTTATTTCATTTTTCGTAAATTTTGTGGTAAAATTTTTTTGTATTATTTTTTGAAATTTTTGAAATTTTAAATTTTTTTGAAATTTTAAAATTTTTTGAAATTTTTGAAATGGGTGAAAAAGGGGTTTCTCGAGACTCAAGTTATCTCCATACTCATTTCTATCTAAATCGTTTCAGCGCTTAAAAATTCTCCATAGAAACTTTCAACCCCATTTTCACCCCCACCAGGGTTAATTTTCTGGATTAAATCTATATATTACAAAATTTCATCAAAATCCGTCCAGCCGTTTTCACGTGACGCGCGGTCAAATAAACAGACAAAAATTGTTGGAACGTGTTCTGTTATCAATTCTAAGCCAACTTTTTTTCGAATATATTCCATGAACAGGCTTTCGACCCTCTTCAGCTTTATTATATGTATAGATAGTTTTTATTGAAAGTACCTTTCAGGCTTCACTTCCATTATTTTTTCTATTTTTTTGGACCTACGGTTCTAAAGTAAGATGGGGGAGGGGGGCTTTTTTGAAGATGAAACTATCTTTTGTCCTTTCTCGAGACCTATACTATCTCTATACCAAATTTTATCTAAATCAGTTCAGCGGTAAAAAATTCCTCATACCAACTTCCACCCCCCTTTTCACCCCCACAAGGGTTTGAAAACTATCCTATGACGTTTTTCGAGACTCAAATTATCTCCATACTCATTTCTATCTAAATCGTTTCAGCGGTAAAAAAATTTCCATACAAACTTTCAACCCCATTTTCACCCCCACGAAGGTTGATTTTCGGAATTAAAACTATATATTATCCTTTCCCGGGACTCAAACTATCTTTATACAAAATTTCATCAAAATCCGTTCAGCCGTTTTCACGTGATGCGCGGTCAAATAAACAGACAAACAGATAAACAGACAAACAGACAAAAATTCTAAAAATTGTTGGAACGTGTTCTGTTATCGATTCTAAGTATCCCCACCCAACTTTTTTTCGATTATCTTCCATGTACAGACTTTCGACCCTCTTCAGCTTTATTATATGTATAGATTTACCGTCAGACTTGTAATGCCTTGGTTTTAGAGAATAATCTAAATGAAACTCATGGGTAAAACTTCAGAAATTGATATGATTAAAAAAAATGTTTTGTTGTATAGAAAAAAAAATAACTTTTACTATACTCAGTTGTGTTTTGTGCTATGGCAGGTAACCCTGAAAAGTGCAAGATATTATGTTCTTTAAATGTACTTGTGTACGCTGTGAAAATTTGATCCATTTCAACAGATTTATAAAATCTTAATACCTAACCTGACAGGAAACAGTAGTTTACTATTCCTATTATACCGATTGCTACTTTTTCGCCATCTATTGTATCACGCAGCTAATAACAGATCGAACAATGTCATTCCGGACACCTTACAAGCACTCATTTACCCACAATTTTGTATGAAATAGAAAGATATTAAGTAAAAAGAGAGATAAGTCTAAATATATAAAAGAAGAAACTGACTGACTGACTGACTGACTGACATATCAACGCACAGCCCAAACCGCTGGTTCTAGAGATTCCAAATTTGGCACGTAGGTTCCTTATATGGTCTAGGGGTGCACTAAGAAATTATTTTTTAAAATTCACCCCCTAAGGGGGTAAAATGGGGGTCCAAAATTTGTATGGCGAATCAAGATTTGTTAGATTATTTTATTCGAAACTTCACAGGAGTATTCCTAACGATAAATGAGTAAACACGAGTTTCAGGTTTTTTGAAAATTCAACCCCTAAAAGGGGCAAATGTGGTCACAAAGTCTGAAAATCAACATGGTCATCGTATCCTTTTTGAGTACTTATAGTACGCGGGCGAAGCCGCGGGAAAAGGCTAGTTAAAAATATAGGCGATGTATTATGACAAACAAATAAATGAAACTATTTTTTTTACATGGCAACACAAATTGAATGTAACACGGAATAAATACCGTCTTGCCCTTGGCGTCCGTTAGTTCGTTGGCTCACTTCTGGATGAGGCTCAGGACCGGAACAAGTGGTGTACCTACTCAATAAAAGGCTCAGTAATTGACGACAAAAGGCTTAATGATGATGATGAAAGGATTAAGAACTGATATCGAGGTAAAATCAAGCGGCTCTTGTTCAAATTGTGCTTCTGAAATATGGAAGTATAGGTATATATTAACCGCCTTTATCGTTTTCTGGTCTTTGGTTTACATTTATCCCTCAGACAGTTATCACCTTTTGGTATTACAAACGATCATTTCCCCATACTTTTCATAGGTAGAAAGGTAGTAAGATTGTATGAAATTATTAATCAGATATAACCTTTCGGAGCTAAACGTCAGTCAATATGGAAGAAGGCGTTGCAAAAACTCGCACGCTCTAGATTCAGGCTGGATATAATTTTTACAAGTGAGTTCCTATTAGTGTGGCCATGGATTTGGGATTTAATAGGATTTTTGGTTAAAGCCATGTCATGTTCTAACTGAAGTTGCAGAGGCAACCATTAATTGTAATAATAATAATATATGACAAATACAGTTTTTTAATCAAAATTTGCAGTATTTAGAATCAACTAACACCCAAAATCTTTATAGTGTATTGTCGAGTTTGTCGCATGAATGAAGACTGTAAATAATACCTAGGCGTAAGTGGCATTCAAAACTAAACAGATAGTCCCTACTATCTGTTTCAATTGTAAATAACGTTACGCCTGATGATGATAAGTAGTTATCATTACGTTCAATCCTTCTAATCCAATTCCCGGAATGTCGTACACACGTCATCACTTTTGAACTCCCTGTTCAATATTTTCTTGATGGATCCCATGCTGTAGCCTCTAGAAGTTATTGTCGCTGTTGCTATGTTATATTAAGGACTTATCCCGTATCAACTGAAGACGTTTGGCCACCCTAACCAGAGCGCCACGCGCTGCCGAGCGCGTCGTGGCGCAACTGTGAAGTAAGACTCATCCATCACGTATAATGTGATGATTAGCTTCGGACAAACACTGCAGAAAGGTGTAGTAGAGTAGTAGCAGATATTTAGGAAAACTCTAGGACAAGCTATGGTTCAGAGGATAAATAAAGCACAGGTGAATGTCATTTTATTCGAATCCGTAGCATGACTGAAGATTATTATTAATCGTATGGCATGCACATTTAAAGGACAATCAGAGTATAATATTGAGGTTGTCAAGCCAGGTATTCAGGTCAAGGGTGATGGAGACCAAATCTTCAGCTGGTCCAGAATAAGAGTGAAGGAGGCAGCGCCGGAAGATACGTTCAGTGGTAAAAAGAATGGAGTGGAATGGGACCGTAAATGATAAAATATGGATAATACCTTCTATATTTATTATTTTATAGAACACTGAATGAAAATTAATTAATTTAAATTAAAATAAACAAGATTGACAATGCTCTTCCCCACCGCACTCGCAGAGTGGAGAAACCTTCCAACCCCATTTGTAGGTAAGAGAGTTGCAACAGCCATGACCAGTCCTCAACCTGTTCAGGCGACACCAAAGTTTGCGGGGGAGATCGAACCCTTTTAACCTTTGAATTTCCCTACCGTGTCAGCAGACCAATCCACCTTCCACCTATCTGAAATGACTGAGGATGTACTTCGACAAAAGGTTGTGGACATCTTCGAATGAACCAACTTGAGCGTTAAGTGACGCAAGTGACATGTATGACGTAATGATTAGATTAAAATGTCCTTAATTTAATATTTTAAAAAGTAGCCACTAATACATTCAAACATTTCAACCGAATCCCAATTGTGGAACTTATAGAACTGCTTCCATAACTTTACCATTCCCAGTAATTCCGAGTTACCTAAACCAATTTCTACAAAAGGACGTTAGCGTCTAGGATTCCGATAAAGTTACGTCCTTCTTCAGTCAATTCAAACCGGCGTGTACGCATCGGAGCGCGATAGAATGCGCAAGTTTCCGCCAACTCCCACTTTACCCAACATGTTCGTAAGAGGTTATATGTTTGTAATTAGTTACTCTTTTTGAGCTTTGACCATAATTTGTGACACGCTATATAATTGTAACACGATTGTCTAATTGCTTAATCGTGTAGATTATTCACCAGCAGTTCTGTAGCTCTTCGTATCCTTACGCATTATGACGATCCCGTCTCAATTTATATTTAATATAATAAAGTTTGTTAGGACCAACATGACTGATTTTCCCTTAAGACCAGGCAACCTACGAAACCTAAGAGATAGGAAACGAGGAATACTAGCAACGACTAGTTGCAGACTAACCAAGTCTACCAAAATAACTCATGTAATCGGACCAAAATTGTATAATGCCATCCCAAAGTATATACAAACCCTAGAAAATAATAACTAATTTTTTAAGGAATTGAAAAAATGGCTAATGAGGGTTTCCGCGATCGAGTTTCTCACTAGATGGCAGCACCGTGGCAGCAGGTCCAGCTGTCACAATCCACCAATCATGTTTAACCATATATTTTTTGATTGGTGGATTTTGACAGTTACTGCCAAAAAGACCTGTCGTCACGGTGCTGCCATCTAGTGAAAATCGCAATCGCGGAAACCCTCATTGTAAATGATTTCTTTGACCTTAAAGAATTATGTGACATAAAATTAACTTAATTATAATTGTGTAGCTCTATTGTAATCAGAATTGACATCGTTTGACTTTTGTTATAAATTGCGAATTAGTACTCGTATTATGTAATAGCTCACTAGTATTAATTTTAGTTTTATTTTTTCTTTTGACGTGTATTGTATCCGTGCATTTACGAAATAAATGAATATGAATACCTACTTTAATTCCTAAAATAGTTACAAATCAACACAACTTTGCATAAAATTGCTAACAAAATATAAAATAAGCAAACCTAGCTAGGTTTAAAGAAAATTTAATCTTGCAGGTCTTGTATTTAATTGAAACCGGACTTACTAGCTAGTAAGTAGAGGAAAAAAAACTTTTAAACGAAGAAAATACTAAAATTTGGTATGTTAATCAGATCTTTCATAGTAAAAGTGTTCATGGTGGTTACAATTGTCAAAAAAATAATAAAAAATCCTGACTGGGTCCGGTTTCAATTAAATACAAGACCTGCAAGATTAAATTTTCTTTAATGTTTCCCATGATACGTATACTAATTATTATAGTCGCAATAATATAATATTTATACTACAGCGAACTCTGTCAAAAGAATCATCCAATATTTACTATGGAAAGAAGGAAAATAGTTAGGATTGAATGAAAAACATTTTCTGATAATATTAAATACAAATATGAGCATTCATGTAAGTACCTCGTATGTATAGATAGGTGGATAGTTAAACTATTATTGGATAACGCAAATATTTAATAATTAATTAAAAAATAATTAATTGAGGTTGGAATTAAATAAGCAAAAAAATGCTATATACTGACAGATAAATAAAACAACTGAAATAATAATATAATTTTACATAATACTAGCTTTTGCCCGCGGCTTCGCTCGCGTTAAATTCGGGGTAACACGGTTCCCCTTTCCTGATTTAAAACACAGAAGAGAACTCGGAGCAGAATAAACCGCACACAAATAGTCCGCATACCAATTTTTAGCTTTCTACCTTGAAAATTGCGGAATGCTCCATACAAACTTCTACCCCCCATTTTAGGGAAGTGGGGGGTTAGAAAGAGACAAAAAGTAGCCTATGTCACTCTCCATCCCTTCAACTATCTCCACTTAAAAAATCACGTCAATTCGTCGCCCCGTTTTGCCGTGAAAGACGGACAAACAAACAAACACACACATACACTTTCCCATTTATAATATTAGTATGGATAATATAATTTTCATATATTTTGGCAACTCAGGTAGGTACCTTCCTACAATATTAGAGGTTATTGATAGATAAAACCTTTCTTTATGTACACTATGGAATATATAATTTCCAAGAACCATAAAGTGGCTAGCAAGACGGACCTTACCAGTTCAACACCCTTCCATGGTAAAGTTTCCGCAACGACCTTAAGTCCATCTCACCCCAACTGTACTAAACTAAAAGCAGTTTTATTCAACCTGGTCAAGGTTTAAATTTGAGTGTAAGGGCGGTCGAAAGAAGGGCAAAGAAGATTGCGGTTAGTGTACCGTCTTACACCTTGCGCAGTGGACCCAGACCGCATATTAGTCGACGCAGCGATGTATGACAGACGGTACTGCACAGGTAATGATGACTTTTAAAGTTGTAGACCTGACGTGCCTTATCCTACTAGTAATTAATGCAATAGTTTTCACGTTTATTTGTTTCGATATATTTGTTCCTCCTCTTGGAAGGAGGTTACTCTCAGTTCATAGTATGGGAGATGGGAGTACTAAGCAAGAGGGGAAGTCGGTAATTCCACATCTCGTACGCGGAGATTTTATAAATTGACATTCACATTTAGATTACTTTCATGTTTCCTGAAGGTTTATGTCCGATTGATCAGTTTCTGCAACGTTCTTGATTACGTACTACGAACGCCTGTTAACCCTAGAGTGCTCGCGCTATGAGCATTTCGCCGCCCGCGTGACAATATTCGTATTATTTTGTACACGATGCATCTGTCAAGGTCAAGTGTCCTAGTAGCTGCCCCCCCCCCCCCCCCCGTATCTCACCTACTTGTTTTAAATCAGTGCGCGGGGGACTGCAGGAGATAAAGATTGTTGCAGGTGTGTCGCGTTTAGCGGCAAATTGCTCATAGGATTGCATAGTTGCGCGACTATTCACGTAAGTAAAATTTGTCGATTTGGTTTTTTACTGTAGTTGAAGTATTATTAGTTTGTATTGCGTATGGTATTGTTTTAATGTAAATATCGTTTTATCATGGGTTTTGGTCAATTCTGAACATTGTAGGCATAAATAGTCAGATAATATATGTACAAAGAAAATACTGGCCAGTTACTATTACGACGAATATTTCGAAAAGAAATTACCCTGGCGATGACTCGACCACATATAATGAGAAGATCTAATTAATACAAACACGTTGAAAAAGCAACTCCAAAACCAAATCGCCCGCTTTGTGCCATCGGATCAGCAAAATGTACCCTCAGGTAGGGAAGGTATATGCCCGTCCAAGAAAAATAGAAGGACGAAAAAAGGGTGCAGCAGATGTGCAAAGTTACTGTGCAACGAACATTGTATGTACATGTGCGAATATTGTTTTGCTGAAATACATGCTGTAGATGACGAAAACGTAATTCAGCTGTTAAGTTTATTTTTTATATTTTTTATTCAAATGATTGTGAAGAGGTTGCAAAAAAACAAAAAAAAATACCTAATATTTCCCAAAGCCTTTATTTCTAAATTTTAATCATAAAACTTTAATAAATGTTGATGATTATTCTTATAGTTTATGTTTTATTCTATCCTTGAAACATAAATATAAATTTATTTAACTCATATTTTCTAAAAACAATCGTATTATGTATGGGCGGCAAAATGCTCCCCACGCGATCACTCGCGTTTCACGGAAAGGCGCGATCACTCTAGGGTTAATATTTTCAGGATATTGTTCATGGTATTGGCCTAGGCAAGAGTAATGCAGACAGATTCATGAGTCTGTCTCAGATCAGCTGGCCATATAATGATATGGTGTACTGTATCCCCATCTAAGGATATATTAGAGCGAGTGAGAGAGATATATTTAGTTTCAAGAATCCACACTTAAATATTTCTTGAACATTAGTACTATTCTTACCAACCGACTTTTAGGAGAGCAATAATTTGTTGGTACGTGCTTCGTCAATGAAAATTACTTCTTAACCAATGGTGAATTCAGTTCTAATTAAAGTGTTGATCATGAAAACAATTTAATTAAATACCACTAACGTTTGTATCAGTCAGTTTAACGAGAACTCATCACACTTAATTACTTACATTGTTTACTCTGACATCCTCGCTACAAATCATTTACTAAATTCACATGCATCTAGGTCAACCCAAACCTTAGCTGAGAAATACCTTAATCGTCAAACAATGGTTATACAATATACGGCCGTGTCTGTTTTTCTACCGCTCTACGCAAGAAAGCGAATCTCAATGCCCGAATGTACGCAACGCTCAGTGTATTTTGTGCTCTTGTGCCTCTATGAGGTCCTCTGTCCAATCGAATCGATTCCAAATTTAAATTCAAATATTGGATCGCGCGCGGATAATCGAGTAGCTTCGAAATTTGAATTTTCGGTAGTAATAAAGAGTTTTAAGTGTTTAATTTTAGTGTTGCGCCAGTGATGCGGAAGTGTAATGAGATATTTTTAATTTTGTAACTGGATAAATAACATATTTGTAGTGAAGTTTCTTGGAAAGTGATATGTACCGTTGACAGGTTGACATATGATCAAATTACTCGTTATGTTTGAAAGTTTCTGTCATCATTATCATTAGGCTTGAGGTTCTTATGGCTGCATCATTATTTGATAATCTAACTATATTAAAATAAATTTATACTATCGATCAAGGTACCTAAACATTGTAGTTTTTACAAAACACTTTTAATTGTGTATTTCAATGATAAACCACTATATTATTCATAATTTCTTGTGTTTTCATCATAAAGTATTTACTTAATTTTAAAAATGTTATTCTTAAATTAATGATTGTACAATAAGAGTTGATTTATTCGTACATTACCTACAGTCAATAGCGGTATAAAGTGGTACCGTCTACATTGTTGCATTACCTAGAGACAGACAGACAAGGCATATTATTATAAAATAAAAATATTCGTCAAACGGCATGAAGCTCCTAACAAAGGATTTTTTTGAAATTCAGTCTCGAAGGGGGTGGAAATGACTTTAAGGCGTATGAAATCGCGGGCGGCGCCTATCAATCATACAAATTCAATAAAATGTAGATATGTATGTACAGTCGCCATGAAATATATCGGAGCGGCCATGGTGGTCACAAATATTGGAACAACGTTTCTATAGTATCAAGCCAATAAAGTGTATGTTCCGATATTTTTGAGGACTTTGGATATTTGGCGAGTACATATTCTAGTATAGGGATAATATGGTATTAGTAAGTAAAACAAATAAACTGTAAAATTATGATAGTGTTATTGTCTTAAATTTAAAATAAACAAGTGAACTATGACTTCATGGACGCATAATCATAAATAGCGTGAATACACATAACATTAAGTTATGCTTTAAATGTATGTATGTAAATTGCAAAGTTATGGATGCATAAAATAAGACGCGTGAAGTAATTTTCTCCATAAAAGCTAAACAGGACTCTAGGTATTTAGTTATGAAATATATTTTTTATTAGGATTGTAAAGATTTGTCAAAAGTTATTAATTTTTTAGTTATTTATTTGCATTTATAACCATAAAACGCAATTGAAAGTAATAGTGTTGCCTAATTTCAAAATATAATAGTTACTTTTTATCAGAAGTGGTAAGAAGCGAAACGGAGAAGTGGAGAAGGTGGAAGTAAATAAACGGATTAGGTGCTCAAAATTATCTACACACACTTACTCTCTTGACAATAAAATCATATTGAATACCTAGCCCGTATAACCACTGTTGCTGCTTACTGTACTTATCTGCAAAAAAGTTCACAATGTGCGTGCGTAATTTTGGACAGACCTGCATTAAGGATCTACTTTATGTCTAGGGTCGGCAAGGCGCATGTGACACCTCTGGAGTTGCAGGCGTCCATAGGCTACGGAAACTGCTTAGTGCTTACCATCAGGCGGGCTAAGCTTATTTGCCACCGTCGTCATATAAAAAAAATGTTCTGTTCCTAAATTAGTTCGGTTTGATTTGATGTATCGCTGTTCAACTAATGAATATCGTCACAGTTTATAAGAGAAATTGATATTTATTTCAAACTAAGAACCTTTTCCCAGGAGTAGTACACAAAATAGGTTTATTTTTAAGAACGCAGTTACAAATCGAGTTATCAAACATTATTATGAACACATATGTAACCTTGAATAACAAAGCTTCAAACTGTCAAAACCTGAATGATAACCTTCCATCTCATTGTAGCACAAGTGCAGAAATGATGACATTTCTCGCCTCCACGTTAGGCAATGTGTTTATTTACTCCGCAGAGATTGTAAAGTAAACGCAAAGCGACCGACTTGAATGTTAAGCGGTGACCATTTTTGTATAAAAATGTTGTGGATTGAAAATGTGTGCCATGTTTGAAACGAAAAGTGGGACGTTAATGACAATTTTGCTTGTGGTATGAACGTGATATTAACCTAGTTTTATTTTGATTCAGTGTTATATTATAGAACGAATGTATCTCCTTCTTCAGACTAGATATTCTAGACAATCGGGCATTGTTTCGTTGCATTCATAAAATCAAAATTTCAAAAATACGCGGGAAAATCCAGGTATAGCATGTGTTTGCGCTTTAAATGATTTTATAATGGTTAAAACTTTTATAAAGGAAATGTATTTATCATATTTTATTGTGACGTCATAATATTAGTCTCCAATATAAACTCCATAGTAACAAATCGTTTTGACGTTTCCTCAAGAGGAGCTGATTTGACTTCATAGGAAATTAACCTATTGTGTCCCAAATAAAATAGATAAAACAAATGTAGACCGGTGTTTGGTGTTACACTTCATTATGTTTAAGATATAAACCGGACGTAGCCTTCCTTAGTGAGCCGTAGCAAAAGCCGGGAATCAACACTTTCCTGGTATGATGATGGTATCTAAACGATGACCTCACCCTCATTTTTGAAAATGGTTTTAGTCTTCGCATATATTTGGTTGATTTTATAATGTTATAAATCACTATCATTAATAACAATACATTCGTTTTTAAGTTAGGTATAGATGATTAATTGTTAAACCTAAAGAATGGTAGCGTTTACGAAATCATACACACAACATAGCCTGATATGCTTATGACCGTTTGTTTAAAAAAGGCTATTGTCTTTGGTATTTTTTCTTCTTTCCGCAGTTGTCAAAGAGCACCTAGAGTCGTCGACCCTTAGTTTAGGCTGTTAAGCGGATTCACAGTCGACTAAGCGCCAACAATGGCACAATTAAACCTACACCTATTTAATTAGTCAGCTGTACAGTTTGCTAATCCTTTGACGTTTAAAGCACGTGATTATTAACGGTAATTGTCTGTTTCTCAACCACTCGAAAGCAAGTGTTTAAAACTTCAAATTTAAAAATTCCATCAATATTAAAAATATCAATTCTCTGCTTGACCTGTAATGTGCAATAAAGTTTGATAAACAAAATAAAAAGTGTAACAATTAAAATGTAGAAATATTTTTTTTTATGTTTTTTTTTATACCACGACGGTAGCAAATAAGCATACGATCCGCCTGATGGTAAGCAGCTACCGTAGCCTATGGACGCCTGTTACTTCAGAGGTGTCACATGAGCGTTGCCGACCCTTTACAAAAAGGAGGATTCACTGTGTGACGGCTAAAGAAACAGGGTCCCTCATTGTCACTACACTGCGTCCTCTTTGAGCTCTTTGGCAACCTTACTCATCAGCAGGAACACAATACTCTAGGGTCTAGTGCTATTTGGCTGTGGTTTTCTGTAAGGTCTCCACCCTACAGAACTTACCCTTAGCCCGACTGGGGTACTTCCCCAGGCCCTACTACTACACATAGCGAGATGACATTCTCAGTACCCATAACTCTCTTTTAGACGTAGTTTAAGGACATACCCCGGTCCCGGGTGATTTTATTTCAATCAAAACAAAAAATACAATTTGTTTTTAAGTACTTCTTAAAAATAAATAAAACAGCAGGCAACTTTTATTCTTTTTGTTCCAAATGGCATTTTGGCATTGAATGTCAATTTCACTAAAGCATTGTATTGTTTAAACGTTGCCATATGAAATATACAATGCCAGTGTTGGATTTAAAATTGTCTGTGGGAGCGAGCTACCAATTTCAAATTATTATAGCTATCGAAAGCCTTATCGCAATGGGAAAGAAAGCAAATTATTCTGTTATTACTAAAGAAAGCAGCTACAAAAGAAAAAGTGACACAAATAACGCACTTTATGTAAGGAACTTCCATTTTTTAATAGCGTTTTTAATATTATCAGAGCTAATATGGCTAATGCTCGTATGATAATATCCAATGTTTATACTGCCAGTTTAAACCATAAAGACTTTCGATTTTTTAATGAACGAAAACAAACGAACGGAAAGGACGCGTGCGTGACAAAAAAAATAACAATAATCTTTTTTTATGCGTGGACTATTGAGAAGGTTAAATTAAATCATAAAAACTGAATTAAACACCCAGTAGCCATGGTTTGTGAAGTAAGTAAATGTGGTTTATTGGTACAGCTAATATTGATTATAATTATAAATAATATAATAGCTTATATATATCACAGACGCCTCTTCTCTTGGACGAGAGATCAAAAATGAGAACAAGCCATCCTCGCGCTGGCCCAATGCGGGTTGAGGAATTCACATACACCATAAATTATTATTTAACTTTTTAAAGAAGTAAGGGTTTTTTTATTAAAGAATTAAGGCTTTGTTAAAACTATGTAGAGAGGCTGCTTAATAATAACAGAAGTTGAAGGATTTTTAATTATATTACGTAAGAGTCCTTACACAATCATCGAGCTTAAAAAATTGTATTCAAGGCGTGTTCTAGAGACATTTTGACCACTGACATGATTAATTTACAATGCCTTAAATAAACATTATTTGAATATACAACAACAAGTTTGGGCATTAAAATATGAGTAATCCATACCTTTAAGGCTTGATTTGCCCTTCACATAAATAAAGACGTAACTGCCAAAAACGTTGACCATTTATTTGGCATTTTGCATAAAACATGATGTCAGTTAACAGCACAGCGTGGGTTTTTTATGAGACAACCGCTACCAAACGTCATTGTTAGGTTCTTTATAGGGCCCTAAACAGTGGACCTATTAAACTGTGAAACAATGCAAGGTAATAGAAAGCAATAAACGGTAAAGCTAAGTAATATAATGAAAATATAAGTCAAGGTCGTTTTAAAAATTGTATCATTTATTTAGTTTTGCGTGGACCTTAATACACGACCTCGTACATTTCGGGAGTTCAGTCCTGGTATTCTAATTTTAAAATACATAATACATTAAAAACACAATGTATCTCAAACATAACCCCAACACACAACAAATAATCTATCAATATTGAAGTGGTATTTTTGGTGTTGCATCGGAATAATTTTCAAGCAAATTCTGATATTTCTGATTGAAATGTTTTAGCGCTAGCTGTATTGTGTAGTTAAAGCGTTGGAGCTAGCACCTATACGCCTTTGTAGAGTTGTGTGTAGAAGATATGTTGTTGTGTTTTTAATGTATTGTTTATGTATTTTAAAATTAGAATACGGCACCAATACCTTCAATAATATGATAGCTTGAACCACAACGAAACCGCATAGATAAAATGTATTTTCTTGTAGTTTGCGATTAGTCACTTTACAATTTATACACTTTTTTGTTTCAGTTCTATTGTATCGGTGATATAAGTTTCGTCAATTTCAATCAATACCGACAGCAAAACCAACCTGCCGCTTGTCACCGAACCCAAAAAACCGTAACAATATAGACACTTAAGGTCATGGATCACCAATAAAAACCTCTGATAATCGTGATACTACTCCACAAACATACATTTTACCGTGACTTTAACACATTAAAACCCATAACACTTAGAGAATAAGGATGAATTTTCAACTGTTTGTGGGATATGATCAGTAATGGTACGAAAGTCTGACAGTACCGTATGTAAATCGTAAGTCGAGTTGTCAGTCAGTTGTGTTACCGTGTCAGGTCCCTCCTACATTGACTGGCGATTAAGATTATGTCAAACGTATTTAAATCTGTTAAATACTTATTATGTCATATCATTTATTTCAACTTCGTTATATAATACATATTACTTGAAACATGGATAGTGCCTGAAGTAATTGGGATTAGCTAAAAATTCAATTATTATATCATTCGATAATTAAGTAATAAAAAATAACAAATTTCACATTAAAAAAAGATATTTCAATGCCTTATTATTTTTGGTTAATTAACCTATAATTAACCTAAATTTTAAAACCAATGATGTAAAGCAGATCTAAAACATAATAAACAACAAATGCCGTGTGGGTTTTGCAAGTTCGAGAAATATTATTAAAAGCTTTGACATATCAGATAACTGCAGGACACATACGTCCTTTAAAAATTGTACCACTATTTTGAATTTATTTAGTTAATCGTAAAAAAATACTTAGCTATTGTGTTAGCTCCTTAAACAAGAAAATAATGTACATATGTAGTTTATACTCGTACATTTAATCATTCATTTAGCAACAAAAGCTTGGATTAATTTATGTGAAGCGTTTTATGGTCGTGGTAAATGTAAGCTTCAGATTACTTGGTTGTAAATTTTGACATAAATGGGTCAAGATTTATGCTGATATTAACGTTATATCAAAACTATGGTTGTTTTAACATTAAATAGCAATACATAATATTGCGACCAAATTGTTGCAAGCTCTTGAAATTATCAGAATTTAAGATAATTTCATCAAATCTTGTGTTCAACTTTAACCTAAATAAAATTATTTCTCAAATTTATTGAAGATGGATGCTACATTGTAGTAAAATAGTTGATCAAATCTACAGTATTTACCATCTTCATCTATTTTCTGCAAATAAATGACTAATGACTAATGAGATATTAGTTAAAAATTAAAAGCTATTTGTCCGAGGCAAAGCTAATTTGACTAGATTAACCTTGACTTGCTCATGTCACAATTTAATTACGAAATCAAATTACAATAGACGACAATAGCTCTTATGCACGATGAGCACTCTTGCTAGATGACCTATTTTCCACTGCACTCGACACAAAGGACTTGTGAAACTCGTTATCTACTGTGCCATATCAGTGTCACACTAAATATTATGCTAAAGGCTTAGCCTTATATAGAAAATTTAATAGACGCCCTACGCAAAATACAGCCAGAATTTCCAAGAACCTTCAATACAAGTACCAATTTGATTTAAACTTTTTAACGATCCAATAAAATGGGACTAATCGACTGGTTCATTTATTCTTCACCTTTTTTGTCAAGTCAATCACGCAGCCAATTAGATTTAACGCCGCTGAAAATTAAAGGAATCTCGGTAAAAAGTGCAGATGGTGAAGCAATCATCATTAGGACGGCAGTAACAATGTAATGGCCAGCAGGACCGTGCGGAGGGTGAAGCGAAAAGGAAAGGAATCTAGTAATGCAGCTCAGGACACCCTCCCCGCCATAGTGGTCACTCCCCCCGACATGAAGGTCAAAGCACCAGGCGCACGCGACGACAAAGCTGTCAAAAATAATGTCAACGCAACTACATCATCAACAGCAATAGTAACTGACAACAACATGGACGAATTTAATGTAAACAAACTTATAGCGGAACTCTCACAGAATTCCAGAGCATCTAAGGGCGAGATAGAAAGCATACAGAGAAAATTACTACACCAAGCGAACGAGATACTCAAAGTGAACGCTTTCGCCAACCCGGTCCCCGGACCACGAGTCATAGACAGCGCACAAAAATATACAACCAATCAACCCGTTTATGGGAGAATACCGACAGTTATACCGAGAACTATGAATCAAGATACAGATTCGCGCCAAAACCTGACTCAAGCTAACATGGCGGCGAAGGACACTAAGGACAATCAACTCAGCGATCAACTAGTCCCAGAGAAGTTACAAGAGGCTCCCGTGTTCCCGGGAATGATGTGTGACAACCAGGGAAATATGCAAGGGGTCGGCGCGGCGGGAAGAGGCATTTTTTCCTACGAAACAGGTTCCGCCGTGAGCCGCCTGCCCGCCAGTGCGCGCGCCGCTTCTACAAGAGGTGAATGTCTTATTCTGTTTGAATACCAATTTTTTGGTCGTGCATTTTGTGTTTTTATCGGACCCATGTGTTTCGGTTGAGTCACTTTATTTGGTGAAGGTTTCGTTTAAAGGATTTTACTGGATGTCTCAATAGTGTTAATGCGCGAAAGCTTGGAAAGCTCCGTATGTGGCGATGCCGATGTGATTGTAACCGTTACAACTTATCAAGAAGTTCATTGTTCTAGACTGGTATGTATTTTCCTATTTTGTTGTTCTTAGTGAACATTTTGCTTGTATCCCCAGAAAGTGGGAGTAAGTTTTTCAAGGACGCCAACTTTATCTCCCCATATTTAACATACTTGAGTTTTTCATACGTGACAAACGCGTTACTGCCTTAAGTTGGCTTTAAAGCAGATAAACCCATAATCATACGTTCACCGTTTAACTGAGCCAGTTGGTAAGAAATTATTATGGTCGACTGTGGACTAGTTGCACTTAGCAATGTGAAACTAATATGTACTATGTTAAATAGGTAAAATTGTAATACTATAACTAGTTTTACTCCCATAACCTTCTAGTCGAAACTCATCGTGTAACTTTTTTGCCAGCCGCCTGGGTTTTAGAGTAGATCTTAATAATGAGTATTATTGACGTACAATACAGATGTTTATGTAAATTAAGTTCAACATTTGCATTTTCCCAGCACAGTATTCAGATTTAACATATCAAGCAATCTTTATTTCCATTATATTAGGCAGTAACCAAAATAATTATTTCAAAACAATGCAAGGATGCCACAGTATTGCCAAATATATTGTTAGTTCTGTCAATTGACGCCAGTGAAACGAATTCACAATTACCATGCCAAAAGGTAGGATTAATTTGCTATTTATTACCAAATTAATAAATGCCTAAATAAAATCGAGTTCTGTGTTATTGGATTAATTATTTGCATAAATTACAAATCGACACAAATCGAGACTTAATCAATCGGGGCTCAGCAAAGAGCCATAAATAATTAAATTTATTGTTACACATGTTCTTCACCATTTTAAACTTGAATATTACTCAGCAGAATATTACTGTATTCGATAAAATCACATATTCATTACAACGCAATATATTGTATTTTGCAATACATACTTCACTAATATTAGATAGTCCTATGATAGCTAATTAAAAGCAGCGAAGTTATATTTGACAATCATTCAAACCCTAAAACAGGTGTTAATCCGGCACGCACATCGACAAAAAAGCCAGGTTACACCTGTCACAACGACCCTTGCCGTCGAAATATAACACAAACGAATTTAGACTTTGATTATCAATCATTAAAGTTTACATTACAACCAAAATCATTTCACATTTGAAATTAGTTGATGATTCTTCATTTGTTTTCTAATAAGTATTAAAATTACTAAACATAAATGACCGCTGTTGAGATACTTGTGATTCTAAGGTATCTTAAATCTTTTTATTTATGAAGTTTTATTATACGAGTGATTAAAAAAAAAGTGACTGTGATATTTTGAATAGCTGGTTCTTGTTTTTGTTGATTGGTACATGTCAGAAACTTACCTAGTTACATGAAATAATTGTTGGAATTAGAATGAAAAGTATTGTTATAACTTTAAGATGTCCTAATTCAGAAGTCCAAACAAGGAAGAGCTCTTTATTAACATTCGAGTATCTGAATTTATCTTAACATAATTTGCCAACCAAATATAACTGTATGAGTCATGTCCATAAGATGATACGGGGTCAAATCTATTGCATAAATAGACCATAAACCATAACAAACCTACTTCCGACTTAAGTACAAGCGAATTATTAGTCCATCGCACCTTTCTCTTATAAACAAATAAGCCTTATAACACCAAATTTCAAAGAATCAAGCCACCAAGCAGTGAGTCCGATGGTACATTAACTCGGTTACTAAGCGAATCGATGAATAAAATTGAATTAATCAGTGACGCAACGGCTTAATCCGGAAAATATGATTAATTAATCGTAAATCTGTTAGGCGGTAATGACTAAAAGTAGAACAGTTATTAGATAATCCTAATTGGCTGTATTGCATAAATATTGAATACAATGGGAAAAGCGTCATTTCGGAACAGAATTTCAAAATGGCGGATATATTATCGACTCTGCATAGATAGAGCATCTTATCTCATTTTATAGCTTACAGAAAAATCAATCTTAACTCATACATCTAAAGATGAAAATTGGATTGAAATTTTGATCTTGCATGGGTATTTTATAAGTCATGGGGTAACGTCTGACAGGAAGTAATGTGGGCGATTTATATTGTTATTGTTTTTACGGTTTCGATTAATATCCATGATAGGTAACGTAAGTCTTACTTGCTTCTAAGTATCTCTTCTTCTTTCCCTAAGCCTTATCCCATTATCTGGAGTCGGCTCTCCTTGTCTATCTTTTCCATTGTTCTCTATTAAGAGCTACGCTTATCTCTTTTAGATCTACTTCCTTGGTTTCTTTCTTACTAGCTTCTAAGTATAATTCATGGAAAAAAGTATTGGTTGTTGTATAGTACGAGTAAGATAAGTTGGTTTAATGGGTAGGATTAGTGGATTTGTCTACGACTATCATTAAAACGCTTTTGAAAACTATTAGATACTAAGTACTAAACTAACCCTTGGTTAAAGAAAATATGGACAGTTTTATATGAAAAGTAAAAATAAAATGACAAAACATTACCAGACGAATACCACAAAATTAAACTAAGTATGGAGTCGCTTTTTTGTAGCACAAAAACTAACTGTTGTTGATTTTGAGTTTGCACTCAAGAGGTTTTTATAAATTTTCTTCTGTAAAAGTTTTTATGAGCGTGAAAAAACCGCTCCATTCATCCATTGTATCTATTCATTTCAAAGTTATTTAAGTTGTAGTGGAAATAGTTTTTACCTAATAACAACATTTTTGAATGTAAAATGAGTTTGCGGTACATATATAATTACGTTATATTACCATAGTAGTTGCTCGCTGATTGAAGTAACTTCACAAATAACATATTGACATAATGAAATCTCATTTTGATATCTTTTTGACATGATCATGATATGTTGACACTAAGAAAAAGATGAACTGATTTAGCAAAATATACACTTCAATATTAAGGCATTACGAGTTTTTAATGTTCTTACCACAAAAAACATAAGGCCTTATCTTTTCATCAATTTGGATTCAAGTGTTTCATGTATAAAATATCAAAAAGAGGATGATTGACATCAAAAGAAAGGTGATTTTTATGTGGAACGTTTTGGTGACATAGGTTTTCAGAATTAAACTTTTTTTGGATATTATTTTGATAAAAAAGTAGACCTTTTTATATAAAATCATATCTTTAAAGTTAGAATAATGCACTAGGTATAAATCCTGAACAAATATTCTCAAGGTATCGTTCGGCATCCACCTGGCGGCTTCAGTCAATGGGCATATCGACAACCGGTTACCGATAACGAACATGCTTCCGATTGTTCCGTTGCTCTTTAAATCTGAGTTTACAACTTCATTAACTAACACAGGCTTAAATAGCAATCAGAAGTTCTACAATAATAAGGATTCAATATTTATGCAGCATAGCCGATAAGAATTATCTAATAAGTATGTTTTTTTATTCATTTGTTCATGAACTAGATGGGCTGAGTTCTAAATTAATACATTAACATAAAAAAATTACGATAAAAACACTTAAAAATTAAAGTTTCCTTAACGCTAGAGATAACTAAACTTATATTAATATAATTAAATATGTAATTATTTTACAATTCACCCATAATACAGAATGCATGTCAAATCAAACAAAAAATACCTAATTAAAAAGAATGTCATTAGATTACTCTTAAACTATGCTGCGCAGACAAAAATTCTTCTACCGTATAGTAGCACTTCTTCACGAAAAAAGCATTAATTTGTTTTTAAACGTCAAAATGTTACTTAGTATCTTAAACTCGACAGGCAACTTGTTGAATAGCAAAATGGATTAATAACCCGCAAAGTGCTTGGCTACTCTGAGTTTAGTGATGGCTTGTAGTGGCAAGTCCTTCCGCCTTGTCGCTCAGCGCTTATCTTTTTGTTCCTGCGTTTCAATATCATTCATATGCTATGCCAAATTTGCAAGTACAAATTTATACATTTTAGATAATTTCGGCCCAATATAGTTATGAATGATAAACTAAATAATCATATTTTCCGTCAAACAACAGTAATAAGATACGTAATTAGTCATATTGGTTGTAACAACTACAAGTTTTTTGATGTTACTTTGATAACAAAAGATCACCAATGATCATGTTGATAAATCTGTAACAAATCATTATTTTCCCACTAGCGGCTTCAGTCATTGGGCATAAGATAACCGGTTACCGATAATGAACATGCTTCCCCTTGTTCTGTTGTTTTTCATTTAAGGCTTTTAATATAAGATTGAGGTTCTATTTTGTCATCTCTGCTAGGTTATCTGTCCCCGCCTCAGCCGTATTCTAACTTTAAAACACGTTTAGACACGATCTAATTCAATACAACTCCAATGCATTAACAACGCAATATAGCTAGGGCATAAACGTTCGAATCTGAAATGTCAGAATTTGCTCGAAAATTATTCCGTTGCAACTTCAGTACAACTTCAATATTGGTTGCTTATTTGTAGTGTGTTGCAGTTATGTTTGAGATAGATTGTGATTTTAATGTATTTTAAAATTAGAATACGGCACTTGGTCTCGTGCAGCGAGGACAAATGGGAATGATTCCTAAAAATAACTTATTTCCAACTCTTCCCGGTGGGTACAGAAGAAAATACACACTCTGCTGCTTAGGTAAGGGTTTCGACCGATATAAGTTACAAGAAACAAATCAATTCCAGTTAAATAAATAAATACTGGCGGCGTCGTCGATATCCCATTGACAACTTTTAGTCGGCATATTGACGACCGCTTACCGATAACGAACATGCTTCCGATTCGATTGTTCCATTACACTTTAAACCTGTACCTCTACCACGAGTCATGTAGAAAATTCTGAATATTTTTCTATAGGCGTTAACGAATAATCGGGCTTCGAATCGTTTTCCTTCAGTTTCGACAGCAACACATACAAACGATCTATGCTGACATTTCATGTCGGATTACGTTTAGTGCGCTGCATACATCCGTCTCATAGGTAGAACGAGACGGATGTATGCGGCACGTCGAATGTGATCTGTCATGTTAACGCACTGAAGGTCAGTACAGTTTGTTATCGATAGGTTTTATTAAAACGTTACCATAAGACACTAATTTGACTTACGTCACCGAAAAATACCGTATCGACTATAGAAAACTCTTTCACTATCAAATTATAAGGTGAGATGTCAAAACATGGTGAAAGTGAAAACGATTCGTATTTATTGTGTTATATTTATATATTATTAGTTGACGAAATAATATCGACAAAGCCTTATATTAAGCATAGCATAATTTGTTAATAAGACTGCATAGTATGATAACTGGAACTGGAAAACGAAACGGTAAATTTCAAGCCGATATGAGAAATAGAAATATCCACATCAACGCTTCAATAAGAATAATTTTAAAAAAGAAATCTACACCCAAGAACTGCTGAATATTTGTGAGATTTATGTATTAATAGTCAATTAATCTGATTTTAAATCGACACGAAAATACCAACTCTAACCTAAAATGAATGGTAAGTAGTTGAAATTTGATATGATAGATATAAACACTTTTATTTTCAATCATAATAATTACAATAAAACTGTAAAAAATAACAAATAATATTGAAACATCTTTTACAGGTTCTTGTGCATCATTCATATAATTTTTCTACAGTTCTGGAAGTAAAACCTTTTTGGCTTACCTACAATCAGTTTCGGTTGGTGTGAAGGATGTGACGTTTGTCACGTCACGTCATTTTGTAAAGAATTGAAATCTACACAAACAATCGAGCTTTCGTAAGCGAATTGCGTAAAGGATAATTTAACTCATGGTATGGCAGTAATTTTTAGTTCTTTAAGTGACCGCTAGAGGCTCTGCACAAATAATTTACAGATTCGTGATCGAATCCCGAATTAGGCTTATTTGTCTGACTTGTGGTAGAGGTACAGTACAGTTTGTTATCGATAGGTTTTATTAAAACGTTACCATAAGACACTAATTTCACATACGTCACCGAAAAATACCGTATCGACTGTAGAAAACTCTTTCACTATCAAAATTATAAGGTGAGATGTCAAAAACATGGTGAAAGTGAAATTCTCCATACAAATAATTTACGAATTAGTGAACGAATCTCGAATTGGGCTTATTTGCATGACTTGTGGTAGAGGTACTGAGTTTTACAACTTCATTTTAAGCTAACCTCGATTGTTTTTCCGGTTGTTTCGAGCTTTTTATTTTAACAAATAGAGAGTGAAGCACTACTACAGTTTAGCTGAATCATAATCCAATTATTAGTCATAATGTATGTTTTGTATAAAATATTTAACAAAGTAATGTTTATTCGTTTCGTAAATAGTTATTTACGAAGTGAGGCTACGTAAAAGCGAGTAAACACTCAGTTTTGCTAGCCGTGATTTTACACGAAATAACAATTTTTATCGAACAAACAAACACATACACAGTACATAAAGCTAAGTAAAAGCATGCAGAAACTGTTGACAGTTGAGAACGTCAGATTTCTGCCCAACCACGGTCATAACCGTGTATAATTTAGCATAATTTGTTAATAAGACTGCATAGTATGATAACTGGAACTGGAAAACGAAACGGTAAATTTCAAGCCGATATGAGAAATAGAAATATCCACATCAACGCTTCAATAAGAATAATTTTAAAAAAGAAATCTACACCCAAGAACTGCTGAATATTTGTGAGATTTATGTATTAATAGTCAATTAATCTGATTTTAAATCGACACGAAAATACCAACTCTAACCTAAAATGAATGGTAAGTAGTTGAAATTTGATATGATAGATATAAACACTTTCATTTTCAATCATAATAATTACAATAAAACTGTAAAAAATAACAAATAATATTGAAACATCTTTTACAGGTTCTTGTGCATCATTCATATAATTTTTCTACAGTTCTGGAAGTAAAACCTTTTTGGCTTACCTACAATCAGTTTCGGTTGGTGTGAAGGATGTGACGTTTGTCACGTCACGTCATTTTGTAAAGTATTGAAATCTACACAAACAATCGAGCTTTCGTAAGCGAATTGCGTAAAGGATAATTTAACTCATGGTATGGCAGTAATTTTTAGTTCTTTAAGTGACCGCTAGAGGCTCTGCACAAATAATTTACAGATTCGTGATCGAATCCCGAATTAGGCTTATTTGTCTGACTTGTGGTAGAGGTACAGTACAGTTTGTTATCGATAGGTTTTATTAAAACGTTACCATAAGACACTAATTTCACATACGTCACCGAAAAATACCGTATCGACTGTAGAAAACTCTTTCACTATCAAAATTATAAGGTGAGATGTCAAAAACATGGTGAAAGTGAAATTCTCCATACAAATAATTTACGAATTAGTGAACGAATCTCGAATTGGGCTTATTTGCATGACTTGTGGTAGAGGTACTGAGTTTTACAACTTCATTTTAAGCTAACCTCGATTGTTTTTCCGGTTGTTTCGAGCTTTTTATTTTAACAAATAGAGAGTGAAGCACTACTACATTTTAGCTGAATCATAATCCAATTATTAGTCATAATGTATGTTTTGTATAAAATATTTAACAAAGTAATGTTCATTCGTTTCATAAATAGTTATTTACGAAGTGAGGCTACGTAAAAGCGAGTAAACACTCAGTTTTGCTAGCCGTGATTTTACACGAAATAACAATTTTTATCGAACAAACAAACACATACAGCTAAGTAAAAGCATGCAGAAACTGTTGACAGTTGAGAACGTCAGATTTCTGCCCAACCACGGTCATAACCGTGTATAATTTATAGCAGGAAATGGCCACCGCAGGTTTCTCGAGGCTTTGAATGGCGGCTGCATCCTTCTTTAGATTTGTTTTGATAAATTATCTTTAATGGGTACTTTTAATATACTGGCCGTAGAGAAGGAATTGTATGTTTTTATTATAAATATAGGAATCAGTCGCGTTTTATACAGAGTAATAAAGCTCAGACTAAAACGTTTAAGGTAGAACCATGAAATGTGGAACATATAATAATTTACTTACCTCCATATTCATACGTCGTACAAACCTCATTTAACTAATAATCGTGTTTCTTATCTGTCACTTTGACAATTTGCTACTTTCCTAAAAAAATATATTTAGTCCGCCAGTTAGATTATCAAAAAATATTGGACACGTATTTTTTATTTTGTCAATCAAACAAAAATAGGTGAAGATATAGCCCGTTAAAGTTCCGCGTGATGTCACATTTCAGTACAATTTTTAGTATAATGTAACGTCACGCGGAACTTTAACGGGCTAATATCTTCACCAATTTTTGTTTGATTGACAAAATGAAAAACACGTGTCCAATATTTTTTGATAATCTAACTGACGGACTAAATAGAATTATTTTTTTTTACCCAGGAAAGTACCCAATTGCGTTTGTTAGAAACAGACAAAAGTTTTTAAATCTAATATTGGTATAAAAAAGAGGGAGTTTTGTCACGTGGTGACTATAATAAGACAAAGCATAAATTAACCAAATGAGGCTTTTTTATACCACGACGGTGGAAAACAAGCATGCGGACTGCCTGATGGTAAGCAGCTACCGTAGCCTATGGACGCCTGCAACTCCAGAGGTGTCACAATGCGCGTTGCCGACGCTTTACAAAAAGGAGGATTAACTGTGTTGACGACTAAAGGAACAAGAGGGTACCTCGTCGTCAACACACTGGACTAGGCTAGGTTTGTAAGACGTTTATAAATAAGGGGGTTAGTGTTGTTTAAGCTCCACTAAGCAATGATTTCTTATTCCACCTCTAAAGAGTTTGAAAAGGAGGTTAAAGGGACAAACATATTTTACCTTAAACCTGTTCATTTAAATAATAATCACGCGTCACGCCTAAACGAATTATTTGAGGTTAATTTTGGACCAAATTTGGGAGCTTTTGGACAGTATTTAGGTGGTGGTACTGGAATATTTGACACCCCACAATTGTTTTTAACACTTATCATTATACAGCATGTTTTTTTTTCAGGTGCGGACGTGCCGCCGTACAGGATGCCGCCGGCGCCGGACGCGGCGCTGCCCGGTGCTCCCGCGCCGGCTGCGCTCCACACACACTCCAACAAGTTTCCTGTAAGTACCTACCTATTTAAATCATCTCTAATATAATAACTTAACTTAACTTTCATAATAACTCAACACTTCCCTGAGACACAGGACACAGACATATTAAATAAATTGGAACGTTATGGAGCGACATAGGTAGAGATATTTGACTTTAAAAACGTAAGTAGGTACTAAGTAGCCCTTAATACGTTCGGCTTCGTATAGTTATAACGGCCTCCTAGCCCAGTCGGTAGTGACCCTGCCTACGAAGCAGGAGGTCCCAGGTTCGAATCCTGGTCAGAGCATTTATTTGTGTGTTTACCGTAGAGATATTTGTTCCTGAGTTATGGATGTTTTCTAATTCGTCGCTGTGCGTGCAAAAGTCGCTACGTGAATTTTGACGATTTTTCGATTTTAATGCCATTTCGATCCTTATTTCAAGATACATATGCTCCAAAAATCACATCAGGCTAATTTCAATATTTCAGGATTTACTAAATCTAGCTATGTGATGTCCATAGGTTGAATGCGCCTTCTATAATCACTAAGTGAAATAAATCACATAACTACTTTAGTTTGCCACAATGGTCATTAATAGAATGCGCCTAAGTATGTGATTCTTGACACATAGCGATATTTTTCACTTAGTTTAATCAGATATTTTCACCCGCTATGTAGCATTTAGCACATAGCGACATTTTTGTACCAGTTTGGATCGATGTTATGTTCGTAGCCACGGCGTCACACGTTGCTTTACGGTACATAGCGAGATTTTTCTATAATATATTCAGTTGACCACATGTTCCACGTGTAATCTACCTTCAAGTAAATAAATATATTTTTCACTAAACCATTATTGCTGTCACTGGCAGGTAAATCAAATTCTTCTTCTTTTCGTATGACGCGGGATCAAAAACTTAAGCTTAATTATTTTTTGCAAGTGGTTTGCCACCTCTAATCTCCGGAAAGTAGCTTTCATGAAGTCTACTGTATTACACATATTTGGATACAGAGAACACTGTATCATGTGTTGCTTTGTTTGTAAGTCCCCACATTCGCATTGTTCATCTCTTTGTCCCAGGATGATTCCCCATTTAAGAAGATTGTCTTTGGATCGGCCAACTTCTCACTTTAGTCTGTTTAGAGACTCCCAGGTGACCGTTGTATTTCGGGAATCCCGCAGTTGCTTTGACGTTCTACAACAGTTGCCAAGTATGTGGGGAGAAGCAATTCCGCTCATTTGGTAAAGATGGTCGCATTTGGTAGGTTTAAGGCATCCAGTGATTAGTCGACAGGTTGAGAGCAATATCTATCTGATCTACGTGTGCAGAATTCTTTCTCACTGGGCATACGGCATGTATACTCTGCAACCGAAAACTTAGCGCAAGTGCATGTGGTGTCAGTGATCCGACAAATGATGTTGTTTCTTGCCGCCACTTTCTGTTTTGTGTTAAGACTTCTGGCCAGGGATCTGTCTAGCATTATGCCCAGATATTTGGGAGCGAAGAAGTGATCCAACCGACAACCCTCCCAAACAATGCTCAGCTGTCTAGTTGCCTGTATATGTTTGAGGTGAAAAGCATTTACCTATGACTAAGTTGGGTTGGGTCTGGGTTGATATCTCCTGGTAGTACGTTGAATCAGACAGTGCCAGATCTTCTGCCGAGCCACTCTTTACTTCCTCGAAAGATTTTTCCTATGATGTTAGGGCCAGGTCGTCGGCATAGTGTAAGTAACGTTAGTTCTCCTTTATTGGTTGTATAAACGATGAATAATGCTGTTGCAAAAAGAAGAATGGTCTTCCTCAGGATAACCACCCTCATCAACATGGAGTACTAATAAATCATACTTCAATGGAGCAATTAAAGTAGGTACGAAACATATTTATAACGGCCAATTAATTAATTAATGAATTGTCCATGCAATTTTGAATCTGGGTGTACACTAAAAAGTCTTCCGGATTTTATTGTTATTTGCCATGCCAGGACGGATTAAAAATACGGCTCTGGAAGGAGATGTTTCTAGAAATATTTGATTAAAAAATATCTTTCAGCTATGGATTCATTCTAATTATGATCTTATCTAAAAATATAATGAAAGTAACATCGATATGTAATAAAGAACGGGCTACACATACACATTCAGCCTAAAAAAATCGCTCCGCCATAGTTGTGTAAGAACGACTCGTACAGCAGTTTCTCCGATAGTCTTATTACGGTATAAGACTGGCTGGTTAAAAGTTTTCACGAGCCATGTTTTCGGTAAATCTTGTTTTAGACTGTATTTCTGCCTACATTCTAACTCAATGGAAAGTAATAAGAAAATCCGAAGATTGATCCTATAGATTTTTTATTATATTTGTCTTACAATATTTCTCTTGTTTTTTTTTGATACCTAATATCATTTCATAAAATAACTATGTGACAATAAAACATACAAATTGAATACGCTCCTATATAATTTAATATAGCTAAGTATAGGCAAAACACATAGAGATTATTATATGACTCAAACAAAAATAGCTATGTGACAGATTTATGAACATGTATTTATTTTGATTTATTTAAACACGTTTATCTTTCCACGAGAAACTTAAAGTATGGTGAAAAACACATGGCGACTTTTGCACGCACAGCGACGCTATGTATATAAGTATTTATTCATATCTATCTATTATATATATCGTCGTCTAGTACCCATAACACAAGCCTTATTGAGCTTACTGTGGGACTAGGTCGATTTGTGTAAGAATGTCCCATAATATTGAAAAAAAAAAAGTTAATAATTCTATAGGTAGGAGAACAAAGAGTACAAAAAAGTAGTCATATTGGACTCACTATTCTGGCATACCAGCCCCGGTTCCAATTCTACAACCAAAGTCAAAGCAGTCGTTAGGATACAGCAGCTCTGCCGGGTACAAACTTTTACTTTGTTTATATCTAACTAAACGACTTAGTAACCCAAAGATGATCTTGTCCTCTGACACTTCGATTTGAGATCGCTACACTTCCCTATTTTTGTCTTCATCTCAGTCCTATGGTAGTATATACACCATCCTAAGTGTGGTCTTCTTTTCGATTTTTACCTCACTTAACTGAATGAATTCTCACTTAAAATTCAATTTTAGTCATAGAAATTCACAAGTACCACATGCATTCTCATCAACGTGTATTTGTCAACGTTATTCATCAAAGTGCATTTTTCTATATGCATAGTTACATATATTTGTCGTCAGGCCCGTCATAGCTTTTCTTATCTGACCAGTGCGTTTACATCTAACCTCTGTTTACACATACTTTTTACTAGTCTAAGGATCTGGTTAAACTAGGAATGAGCCTGTCGTTGAAAATAACTTCTTTGAACAGGTAATGTGCAGGTTAATGATAATGACACTAGATAAAGCTTATGTTTTAGTGCTTACAAGTAACTTGTTCTTGACTTTCAACGACATTGAGTAAGGTTACAAATAAGTAAGTAAGTAAATAAGAAATTAAACACTTTATTGCACAAAATGGAAATGAATACGTAAGCTGCCTTGGAATAAAACAACACGTTCAGTCATGTAGGTATAAATGCACATAAATTGTATGGTTTTAAGAGGCGTAAAACGTGGTGCTGATGGACGATTTAAAAAAATACGCAATAACGTACGTCGTTACCTATACTTACGTTTTTTCACCATTGCGGTTTAAAAAATGACGTACCTCCGTGGTAACGTACATTTTAATCCGCTGGTATAATTACACATGAGACGAAGTTTCTCTGCTCTCGCGCAGTGAAAGAGAAAGTGATCATTGTTCGCGCTTTATTGACGGTACCGGTAACCATATCGATACGTTCCAATGTTACGGTAAACGTGTATAAATGGAAGCCGAAATAATCGGTAAGTGTGATTAAAGGATGACTCACAGAAGACCGTTCCCGGCACGACCGGTACCCGGTATTTAAGACTGAGTTAGGGCCGCTTGGATCAACTACAATCAACCGATGAACGTAAGTAATTCAGCAGAGAAATATGAACTAAAATTAAATTTTATATATATACATACATAAACACATTACAGCGTCCAGAGTCTATGCCACGCTTATCCATATACTACGCTTAATCCGTCGATAAAAATCAGTAATGTGACTAAAAAAGTCGTATTTGAGGTGCTCCACAATCACAATTGACGGACTAATAACATAACTCAGAAGAGAAAAATTAAATGAACATTTTAACGTTGACATACCTACGCTACAGTTTGGTGCAAGCGACCATCAGTATAAGTTTATTAAAAAGTATCTTTTGCCCGCGGCTTCGCTCGCGTTAAATTCGGGGTAACACGGTTCCCCTTTCCTGATTTAAAACACAGCAGAGAACTCGAAACAGATATTATTAAAATTTCACCCCCTGTTTTAAGGGGTTTGGTGCAGATTTCCAAAAAAAAAATGATGCACGATTTTTTTGTTAGTCACAAATAGTCCGCATACCAATTTTTAGCTTTCTACCTTGAAAATTGCGGAATGCGCCATACAAATTTCCACCCCCCATTTTAGGGAAGTGGGGGGTTAGAAAGAGACAAAAAATAGCCTATGGCACTCTCCATCCCTTCAACTATCTCCACTTAAAAAATCACGTCAATTCGTTGCCCCGTTTTGCTGTGAAAGACGGACAAACAAACACACACATACACTTTCCCATTTATAATATTATTTATTTAGTATGGATTGTATTGTACCTATATATGTTATTTGAAGAATAATTATATTTCTTTTTCGACAGATTGAACGCGAAGTGATCCTGTCGTCGGGCGACAAGAACTCCAAGGTGCCAATTCTTCAGCAAGAACGAAGGCGAGGGCGCCTTGGTGCTGTTGCACCTGACACCCCTCCGAAGGCACTTGCTGCTTGGACTCATGCCGATGTGAGTAACTTTGTACGCTCTACAGAGAGCAATAGCCAGCCATAATTGTACAGATATGTCTACCGGTCAGGCCTTAGGCACTTTGGTATCCACGGTGACAGACATTAGATGTGATTTGAATTTCACTCTGAGCTAGCGGTTAGTGGCAGTAGTGGCACATCCGTGCCCAATCCCACCGCTCATATACGGATTCGTCCACTGGATAGATCGGCTGGACAGATCAAACTGAAAAATCTAAACTGTTCTTGTATTCGTAATGAAAACGCTCTTTTATTGTTTTTGAGAATACTTAACTCTTTCCGACCTTATGATATTGTTAGGTAACAATATTTTGAGGATTAAACTATTAATTAAACGACTTACTGTACCCGCTGACTGTAGGAAAACAATACATTATAAACATTCCAATACTTCAGCATCCCCTACTAGTTAGACTTGGAAAAAAGGTCGGTTGGATCAAATCAAATAAAATCACAGTCGCAGAAGCATTTTACTGCTTGTACGGAAAGACAAAGAGTCCTTTCATGATTATACTCATAATAATTATTAGGAGCCTGTAATGTCCCACTGCTGGGCAAAGGCCTCCCCCCGGTTTTCCAGCCCTCTCGTCCTTTCTGTGCAGATAATATTTCATAATAATCTTTAGCTAATCAAGTGAAAGCTGCCAGAATCATAATATTTTAAATATATTAAACGTTAATAATTTCATCGATATATTTAATCTTGATCACCTGACTTCAGTTACGGGACTTACGGGACTTACGGGTATATTATATTATTCGTCTAATTTTGTAACTTGGATACAAGCTACCTACTTATATACTGACGGAAATACAAATTGCAAGTTTCTGCGATATCTGGAGCAGATAGCAAATAACGGGGTTTCTCCCGACGACGATAGTACTCGTACTTTAATACAGTTACACTCCGCCGGATGTCCAATGATACCTTTTTAGTTAATATGCACCTTTAGTGGCTTTGTTAAATTGACGCTTTTATTAGTAAGAACCTACTGTTTCCGCAAAGTGAAGTAAAATTTAGGCAAGTGGAGCAGTATTATTGTTACTTTTCATAGCATTAGAGCCTTAGAGAATTCAACCAATCGGAGCGGCCATCGACAGGCATTCCCCTCTGCCGAAAACATATGACTACTGGTCATATTTATTGTATGGACTGACGTTAATCTGACGTCTCATACATTTGACGTTCCCCTCCCCCTCTGGCCGCTTCGGTTGGTTGAATTCTCTGAGATTAGAGCAGATGTTCTGACACAAGTGACATAACCACCGTCACGTTAGTGGACATATAATTTTTTGTCCACTTCAGCTTTCTTTGATTTTTTATACGACGGTGGCAAACAAGGATACGTTTCGCCTGATGGTAAGCAGCTACCGTAGCCTATGGACGCCTGCAACTCCAGAGGTGTCACATGCGCATTGCCGACCCTTTACAAAAATAAGGATTCACTGTGTTGTTTTAAAGGAAAAAGAGGGTCCCTCGTCGTCAACACACAGCGTCCTCCACTTGAGAACCTTACTCACCATCAGGAACACAACACTATGAGTAGATTCTAGTGCTATTTGGTTGTGGTTTTCTGCAAGGTGGAGGTAAGTACTTCCCCAGTCGGACTCAGCTCCAGATTTGAGCGAGATGATATTCGCTGTGCTGTGCCCTACCACACATAGCGAAATGACATTCGCAGTACCCATACCTCTCTTTTGGACGTAATTTAAGGACATATCCGTGTCCGGACGTAGTTTTAGGACATACCCGGGTCCTTGATTTAAGTAATAGTATGGTTAAACTTGAACATTACCATAGTTTGTACATCGAAATAAAATTGACTTTGGTCTAAAACTATAAAGGTAACGGGGTGAAAACTTTTGTCCTGAATCACTTTTTCCGACTCAGTAACTGGTCATCATTATCATTAGAGTGATTCTTTATTTTTCATTTAAAATTAATCTTAAATTCAATCATGGTCACCGTATTAGTAGGTATGCGCTGTATGGAAAACGACGAAATGACCAAAATAGGCTGACCAGTGATAGTATGCCAAAATTTATTCTTCTACTTATAATTCGGAAAAATGATTATCAACATAGGTGACAAGAAAATATAATTAATATCATTAGGTTTATTTCAATTCTGTAATCACGCCTTAATCGCTTGCTACACACCCCCGATTTCATCCTGTATATTTAAATATGATTAATTTTTTTTTTCAATGAAAGGGTCCTGCTAAATAAAAACTCATATTTTAGAGTTTTCGATTGTTTTTTTTTATATACTAGCTAGCTCTGCTGTTTTAATAAAAACCGGCCAAGTGCGTGTCGGATCATGCATAATGGAGGGTTCCGTAGCTTCAATGGAATAAGAACCAGACTAATGCCAAAAGGTCGTAACTGATGCCTATGGAAGAAGTTTTTTGGAAATAACTCAAAAATAGCTAGAACTATATTATTCAAAATAATTTTCCTAAAAAGTTTATCATAATGCGCATCTTCTCAATTTTTTTCATATTTTTTGGACTTACGGTTCAAAAGTTACATGGGGGGGGGGGGGACGCTATTTTTCCGAATTTCGAAGCAATTATTTCCGAAAATATTTACATTAACAAAATATGATTTTACTAAACCCCTATTTATTTTTAAATACCTATCCAAAAATATATCACACTTTAGGGTTAAAATGAAAAAAAAAATCACTCCCCACTTTACGTATAGGGGAGGTACCCTAATAAAACATTTTTTTCCACTTTTTATTTTACCACTTTGTCGGCGTGATTGATATACATATTAGTACCAAATTTCAGCTTTCTAGTGCTAACGGTCACTGAGATTATCCACGAACGGACGGACGGACGGACAGACATGGCGAAACTATAAGGGTTCCTAGTTGACTACGGAACCCTAAAAATTGGGAATACATTTTACAACCTAAAAAGGTTAAAATAATGTGTGTCAGTAAATACGAGATCTGTGAAAGTATTCAAGGGGGTCAGTTATAGAGGTGATGATAATGTGTAGCTTTGATAACACACATAAAATAAAACCAGTACCTCACAAGCTTGCGGTACGACGGTGATATAGCACTTTTGAGCGGGTTTTGACGCCCAATGACACTTTGTTCCAAAACAAAAATAAAGAAGTAAGTACACTGACCGGTAGTTCGGCATAATTTTGAACACAGGAAATTCCTTAGCTGCGTCTGAACCAGACAAAATAATCGGAAAGTAGTTACATAATTGTATATGGTATCCCACCTACCTATCTAGTTTTATGTTGCTTTAGCCGTATTCTGTTTTCTTAGTGTTCTAATTAAGCTATGAGTTGGTCATAATCAACTTCAAAACCATCACATTTTTTATACTTATCGAACGAGCGGAGCGTAACCGATGTGAAGTTCTTTCAAACAACCTCGGCTACCTACACGCCTGTGCATTTAAATGCCTGTTTTGATTTTGAATAGTTGTCGCGCGATGACTTTAGTTACGTTTTTCTGATTAATATGAAATTTGTTGGGGTTGGGGTAATACAATTTGAGAGTTCGTTCATGAGCATGATCGATCAAAGGGTTATGGAGCTAGAAGGCTCGAAAAAATCATCATTAGGGTCTTGTTATATTGGTCACTTGTTTGTAGGAAAATCGCGAGTTCTCAGTTCGAGCTACTAGTTATTACTATAGTATAATTACTCCTAAACTCACGTGCTAACACGATGAACGCCAAAAATTATAATACTGTGATTTATTTATAAGCCCTTATATACTCACATACATTTATAAGTTATTTTTTTATATAAGAATGTGCTAAAAAGCCGGTTAGCAGGGTATTTCTGTAACAGGAATTCTTAGAAGAACTGGCAACAAATGTAAGTTAAAAAACTGTACCATTTTCTATTGTAATGCTGACATTGCAGTTCTAAAGCCCCATTGAGCCCCGTGTCACTGTTGCAACCGTTACCCTAGACCCGGTTACCCACAACGGGACGCTATGTTAATGAGTCATAAAACTGTGTTTATTAAACTTAATTATGGTACTTGAAGGTTCTAATGAATCGGTTAAATTAGATAATAGCACTCTGGGTTTACTTGCTACGCAACATTGATTGCTTACTATAAAATCATCGAACTAAATTAGTATTTTTAATTGAGTGAAGTAATGAGACAGCTCCTGGCTTACAAAGTCATACAATGTGCTGTCAAACACTTTGGTCCACAAGTTCGATAAGTTAAGTTTACAAGCCTTATTGAGCTTACTGTGGGACTAGGTCGGTTTGTGTAAGATTGTCCTATAATAATATTTTTGCATTGCACCATTCAAATAATTGTAACACTTCAACTAAATTATACTTAAGAACTATGAAAACGGATTCACTTCGTATACTTACTCGTAAAAAATAATCATAAAAGTTGAACCCGATAAAATATATTTGAATTAGTTTTGAACTATAGTTGGGTAGTTTCAATGACTAATATTTCTAAATTTCTTTATCTATCTATGGATAATTTATTGAAAATATGTATTTATGAAATTCTTAAATTTCCCATTTGCACAATTTTACATTTGCTAGGAGAAGCGTATTTAAGGATAAACCTACTCTTAGATAGCCTTGACTGGTAAAAAAAGCTTCTAAGGCTTTTACAATCAAAAACCTTAATCATGTCACTAATAATATTTAAAAAATACGAAAGTAACTCGTTTTGTTTGTCGGTCGGTCTGTTTACCTTTTACCATTAAACCGCTATTTGGATGAAAACAGGTATGCATTTTACCCGGGGGAAACAAATAACATTTTTTATTAAAAAAAGCTACGCAAACCTATTCTATGCTGGTATAAAATAAAATAGAGCCTTTATTTCAAAGAGCACAGCTTAGAACTAAGTACCTACATGCATATGTAACGTCTTTATTGTATAGTGACCTGTCTACACACCTGCATTAGCAGGGCAAGGAACCCGGCTTCGTCACGCGCGTTGATCGAAGACCGTCACGGCGCCCGCGCAGGGCTCAGGGGCGCATCCCAGTTTTATAAACATTACTTTGATTCTATAATTAGTGTCGTGGAATCACACTTGCACTAATGTACTGCTGCAGCCGTCATATCAAATTAATGTCGTATTTGTAATTTTGAAATGCCTTGCTAACAATTTCATATGATAATTTCAACTAATTTCGTCGTAAAATCGTAGGGCCGTATTCTAACTTTGAAACATATATAGACACGATCCGACTTCAATACAATTCAAATGCATTACCTAATACGCAATAAAGCTAACGCCTAAACGTCTGAATCAGAAATATCAGAATTTGCTTGAAAATTATTACGATGCAATTGCAATACGTATTCACAACTTTCAATATTGGTTGATTATTTATTGTGTGTTGGAGTTATGTTGGGGATAGTTCGAGTTTTTAATGTATTGTTTATAACATAACATAAACACTCTTTATTGCACACGTCAAAATAAAAAAACACATAAAATACAAGTTACAAACAGTAAAAGTCTCCAACACAACAAATAATCAACCAATATTGAAGTGGTGCTGGAGTTGCGTCGGAATAATTTCCAAGCAAACTCTGATATTTCTGATTCAGACGTTTAGGCGCTAGCTGTATTGCGTAGTTAATGCATTGGAGTTTTATTGAAGTTGGATCGTATCTAAACATGGTTTAAAGTTAGAATAAAGCTCCTAGTCTTAAAACATCGCATTAGCGTGACGTTTCAAAACTTTCCAGCATGACAACGCACATTCATAACCACGTAACTTTAGAAGATTTATATGGATTGACGTTTTAGGCTAGTATAATGTATGCATATTTATGCAATTCCACTACAAAGCTCCCATATTACACCTAAACGGCAATTCACGAAAACCTTATCAGGCACTTCGCCAACATACCAGTGTAACTCCAAAACGCCGAACAGTTACCATGTATTCACAGACGAATATGAATGGTTATCTAAATACAAAACCGGTCAACAGGTAAGGGAATTTCTATACGAAATGACCCATTTTCACTGTTCTTGAGTATAGAATAGACGGTTTGGTGGGAACCTACGCAGTCGACACAAAGGTCCATAAAAATTCACAACAGCGCCTCAGCGGTTAGTTAACGTACGTAGAACCAACGGTGATTGCCACTGGTGGTGAGTGGTGACGCGTGCCGACTCGTTGCGACGAATTTACGCAGTTTTTGGGGTTTTAATATACACAAGTGTAGTGTTTTTGGTTTCAAAATGATCAAAAGTTTTTAAAAGGCCAAAACTATATCGGAAAGTGGAAATTAATATATTTTATTGATAAACACTTAAGTGCTCAATGATTTTCATTATTAGGTGAGTTTATAATTACTGAATGTAGAATCTTGAATTTTTTTTATAGTAGGTTAACTAACGCTGAATATCGCAAAGAAAAGAGGTTAATTTGGAAATATGTCAAAATGATAGTTTATAATATAAGCCATTATAATTATGTAAATATAAAAAATCATCAGCCGGCTGTATCGCGGTGACAGGACCATCAGGTGGTCACGTGAACATACGGTCTTCAGGGCAACAGCTGATTATTTTATTACGTGTTTAAATGCCTCAACCCACCAACGGAGCGGCAGCTGACTTTCACGAGGCTTTCTTATACATCACAAGTTATCGCCTGGGATGAGATTGATCATGAAATTTGCTCCAGGCTGACGGCACTAACACTTTGCTTTTCGATCTGTGTACGTCACCTGTCAATCGGCAATACAGAGCCATCAGTCTCGCTTTCTCAACGCTATCGATAATTTGCATTTCTCCAGTTTGTCACGCGTCAGTAACAATAATGGCTCCTTGCCACGACTAAAATGACCCTATATTATGATGACGCCTATTTAAAACATTTCAACCTTACTCAAGAACCTTTATCTACTTATTTTAAAACTATTAACACCCGTATTTTTAAAATATATGATGGATTTTTGAATGAAATTTATGATCTTAAATGGTTTTGACATGAAAATATGGCGGTATTATTTTATAATAAGATAAATATAAGTTCTGAAGCTATATTCTACCTTCCATAGGGTGTAAGTTTTATATCTTAGAACACTATGCCCAGGAAGTGGTTTTTATTTCTCACAACATAAGTGGTAATTGAAGTAACAAGTAACTACGTGTGGCAATTAGCACCTACAACGCTGGTAAAAAACCCAATGCTAAAACAAAGAAGTCTAGAGAGAGAACTTTTAATGTTACTGAAATTGTTGAGGTAATAAGAAAGTATTGAAAGTGATACAAGTACCTACCTAAGTTCTATATTTGTGATCATAATCCTGTATAAAATAATTCATGAACTAGAAAGATACTCGTACAAACGATATCCCAAATTGTAACAGAAATTGATACGGTGGCGAGCGCCGCGCACGCGCGAAAGCAAGGCGGGTCTAATCGCACGATGAGGCGTAAAAGATGCGCACATGACTGCTTTGCTATACTTTCTACGATCGTTAATACAGGCACGGTGGATAGGATAGTTTGAAACGAGTTCGATTACCCAATTAATTAGGTGAAAAAAAATGCTACAGCCAATACACCCTTTACTTGATTTTGTCTAGCCTCTTTGAGTGTCCCACTGCTGGGCAAAGGCATCTCCCCTGGAACTCCATGTGTCCCGATTTTGCGCCTCTTCCGCCCAGTTGTTAAGGAAGGTATCTAAGTCATCCCGCCATCTCCGATTGGGCCTACCCTTCCTACAATATTTTACATGTATTTTTTTTCACAATAGCGTAATACATATAGAAGTAACGTACTCGTTTAGTTGTAAACGAATGCGAATGTAAAGACACAGAAGGTTTGCCAAATTGTACAAGCTTTTAGGTATATTTTATGAAGGTTTATGAAAAAAAAATTTATTTATATTGATTTTTTATCATAATTTTAATACAAAAACAAGTCAATTAAAAATATTAATGTAATTTACAATACAAATGCGAACTTATCCATTTAAGGGATATATTGTAGAATTTATAGATTATAATACGAGACACACCGCAGTATTTAAGCAATATTTATTTAGATTTAAGTAAACTAGACCCAGACATAGCACCTGCAAGCCCGCACCTTTTATCGTTCACCTAGCGGGTGCAAATTGCTTTACATCATCGAATACGAGTATAGGTACGTTACGTAGTAATAACCAGTTGATTAAAATTAATTAATTTACTGATCAGAAAAAAAAAACCCTTTTACAGGCTTAAGAAAGCGCGACAGTGAACTTATCCCTTTGTGAGAGATCTTCCAGCTAACTTAAAAAAATAAAGTAAATGTAGGTATGTATAGGTGGTACCAAGTGTGAACTTCATAAATTTTATAAACCTCCTAAACTTATATCCAATGGCGTCGAGATTCTCCCGCCACCCCCCGGACTATAGACAAAGTCAGTCGGCGCGCAGTCGCACGCGCATCCGGTCTAGCGGCAGCCGGAGTTGGGATTTGTGTGATGTGGGCTCGTGTAGATCAATGTGTGTGAATGTGGATTTAATATTGTGAAATTAGGTCTTGTGGAAAATGGTAGAGTTTGCGCTTGAGAATGTGAGTTTAAATATTTTTTTACTAATTGGTATTTATAGGTGTTATTTAACTATATGAAACTATAGGTGTTCATATTCATATTCTTTATTGCGTTTCATGTGTACAAAGGATCTTAAAGGCTAGTTTCGGTATCAACATGAACCCTGCAAGGGTATAGCAACATAATAAAACTTATTAATCTATTAATTTATAACAATAAATCAGACTACTAAATATTTTAGTAATCCACAAACAGCTTAACTTACTCACTTAGAAATTCCTCTATAGAATAGTATGCTTATATATATCAAGGCGTTCTAAATGTTTAAACAATAGTGCCTAATCAAATTATAAGAGTGGGAGAAGTAAGCAAAATTCGTGAACCTGTTATTTTAATAAGCAGTCATTGATTAAATTACTTTTTTGTTATTAAAATGTTTGAAAAAATAAAATAAAATATTAGCCTCATGGAGATGAATCATCAAAACTTCGAAACCAATTAATTGCTAATGAGCTTTTAGAAATGTACTACGATGAGTAGAAATTATTTCATTATGGCTATGAAAACTTTACTTTTACTTATAAATCGTAACAACCATCATAATAATTGTTTTACCACCCCACCTCGAAAAGGCCGTCTTTATCCCTTGAAATCGGTGGGGAAAAACGCATTTTATCCACACGTGGGGAAAGTAATTTGGTACAAGTTTTGACATGTTTTTTCACGTCATATCTTCTCATTATCTGGTAGGATGGACTTAAAAGAGATGATTTTGAATTATACAATTTTGAAAATGGTCACTCTTCGATTTTTAGTATTTTATAATTCGTGGTTTTCTCGCGGTGGTGTGGTGAAATTTTTTGAATTATACTCGGCAGCAAAGTACGTTCAATCTATCTTGCCTTAAGGCCCTCTCACGCTCATAATTCCATTTTATGAACCACTCGCTCTTTGCTCAATTTTGGAATCTTTCGCTGGTTCTGGTCTCAAATAAGCACAAGAGGTTAAACAACAACTTTGCTCCCTTGTATTATACATAACAATTGTAGGTATAGTAGGATTTATTGCGGCCTAGGTGCGTCCAGCTATACCCTGGAAATTTGTAGCAGAAGTTTAGTTATATTACTGTATCCAAAATTTTAATAAGTAATTATTGCCGGTTGTAAAATGTACCTCAATTTAGTGATTGATTACTATGAAGTTTAGTCACTAGTTAGTGAAAACATTTTGTTATATATTAAAAACAAGTACATTTTGGAGATCACTATTATAATTTATTTCTTATATTATTATAATTATTCATTTTCTAGATACATAAATTGATTCTAATAATTAAAAACTTTTAATATCGATCACGCAAAATAGGCACACTAGAATGTTGGCTTGCGAAATAACGACCAGGATAAAAAGTAACTAACTATAGTATTCAGAAAAATCCTAATCATGTGTTAAGACTTGTCCTAATTCGATATTAAAAGTTAGTTTTTATTTCTGTTATAGTAACACAGGACATATTCGGCCACCCGTAAGTTAGTAACTGCGCATTACCACTCTCGGCCAATATCAATAAAAACACTTTGAAACCGCAACATATAGGTGGAGCTTCTGGATTGCGGAAGCCAGACATATTCGTACAGACACCATAGCGTCGAATGCATCGCATTCTATTGTCCGTTCACTGACCCATTATTATTCCATGGACCTTTGTTTATATTCTTAGAGTTAAGCTTCGAGCAATGATTATGCAAGGTCTGGCTTGTAAGTGTGTGCAATTAAAAGGACTACTGGGATTAATAGGTATTATTTGGATTGGTATAAGTGTACAGTCAGCAGTAAAAGTTGCTATTTGGCTGTGGTTTTCTGTAAGGTGGAGGTACTTCCCCGGTCGGGCTCTGCTCTAGATTTGAGCGAGATGACATTCGCTGAACGTGCCCTACCACAATTAGCGAGATACCAATCGCAGTGCCCATACCTCTCTTTTTGGCATAGTTTAAGGACATACCCAAGTCCGGACGTAGTTTAAGGACATACCCCGGGTCCAAAAACTGTACTATAAATTTATAAAATTCATTAAAAGAAGGTATTTGAACTTACGATCTATCTACATACAAATAACGAAGTCCGCTTGATAGCAACATCTCAAGATTCTATTTAAATCTGAACTATTGCCTTATGCGACAGTCTCTCAATGGCGAGGAGACGTTGGAACTATTAAAGATGAAGTTTTGTAACTCAACTCACAACGTCGACAGCTGTGATTGATCAATTTCACCTTAATTAAGCACACAGTAACAAATTCATCATCAACTAACTCAATCCAAATAAATACACCTACCAAATTAAGAACACTAAACTCTTAAATTCCTAAAACAGTCAGAACCTCCGTTATTCACGCAACCCTTGAAAGAAACAGCATCAATCGTTGACTTCTTATATGACACTATTACCCAGACAATAAGTCACATTTTTCATTGAAACGTACTATTTAGCTCAAATTTACTATCTCTTATACAATTTGAAATCTCTTCCATCAAATCAGACCGTCCCATTGTTTTACGGTTCCCAGGAAAACAATAAATATTTAACTAACAGTCTAACTGGCATAGGTTATAACCCAGTGGAGGTAAAGTGAGGTCGTTGGGTCGACCCCTATGTTGAGTAAAATGAGAATGATTGAAGAATGTCTAGGTTGTTCAAAATGCTGCTTCTTTGGCATTGTTAATGTTTTATATACATTGTCAAATTATGTGTGGAGTGTACGCAGACAAACTAAAGAAGCACGTTGTTGATTAACAATTTTAAAATATTTTATATTTCTATGAAAGATTAGTTACCATATATGTAGATATGGAAATCTAAAAAAAAGTGTCCCGTTTTCATTAATCTTAATTTTAGATGGCAGGCAATTTGATACGGGTATGGATTATTGTCAAATATTAAATTAAACTATTACTAGCATTTTTATATTATCACCAGCTTTACACAGCACGAAACCTTACGTTTTGTGCCTCAAATGTAAGCCGTTTTTATTGTTGTCTCACTAAATTGACCGTCATTTCTGTCTGGCTTCTGGCCCAGTGGTAAATACTCGTAGTCTTAATGGTTCTGGTTAGCTATAGTATCTTAGATCTAATTTAAATACTTAACTAAGAGTCAAAAAAGCTTATGCAATAACTTTTTTTTACAGAACCAAGCGGGCACTTCTGGAGATATCAGGCAATACCACGAGCAAAACTATGGGTACGTCATGCAAAATTCTGCTCGACCACAAGGATATGATACTCCCAAGCCACCCGTACCTGCCAAAAATTACAGTCCTAAAACAGAACAAATCAACTCGCAAATGATTACAGTCACTGTCGAAACAGGGAAAGATAACACAAGAGATGCTCCTAAAAATGCCAAATCTGTAAGCAAGACTTATCATACACTAAAAGATATGATATCAAGTAGATTCAAAAGTAAAGAAAGCAATGAAAATGAAAAGGAAGCTGAAGTAAATTTAAATAACAGTGAAGAGAGAAAAAGAGAACCAGAGCCAACGAGAGAGCCACAGAGAAAAGTGGAACAGATATATGGAAGACCTATGACGCAGAGTAGGCCAGAGATGCAGTACAGCCACGGGATGGCGAATAATGTGGCTTATCAGAGCCCATCACCTCACAGGTAATGTACATAACTTCCTTTTTGCTAATGAAATTGTAGTTACTATAAAAGGTATATATTACCTTTTCACCATAAGCGTAATCTCCTACACCTATTACACACTATATTATATAATGGTCATCAAAATCCATCTGTATTTTTGTTATAAACATAATATGACCAACCGGAGGAGAGTGGGAGGTTTTATTTTCAGGTTATACAATTGACTCGAAAAAGAATACCTCCCACTCTCCTATATTTATTTCAAAAATGTATTTTACTTGTTTTGAAATCTCGTAAATTTATCTAAATCCCACACATTGACGTCTGTCACTATTGAAATTTTGTGCCTTATAGCAGACGTTACGAAGTGTGATTTATCTTCTAATCTTTTATTTAAGATGACTAGTCAACGTTCCTTTTCACGGGCTTATCTCGATTCGTTATAATAGATTTACTTCAGATGTAATATTTACGTAATGTTGATCTAGCTGCTAGCTTGCTAGCTGACAAGTAGTACTTTATATAACCTGTGTATCTAGAATATCAAATCCGGTCAAGTAGTTACTAAACCAGTTTTAGTAGGTACTTAACTGTCGGGGGCAATCATTTGTTTTATATTTCCGATAAAAGTAATAAAAGCATCCAATTGAATAATTTTCAACTTTTTCGGTCAAGTCCATAGTATTATGCAAAATGCTAACCAATCTCGGCTTCAATCAGATGCTGATGTGTAGATAAGATAAATTTTAACGCAAATTTATTCAATCCAATATCATTAATTACCACTGGTTAGAAATTTGATACGAACTTAATATGGATTATTATGAAGTGTCAGATTTATGATATTATTCTGTTTACTCTTTCATTGACATTCATAAATTTTGGTTTAAATCCTGATTGTAACAAAACTTAATTAACGGTTTTATCCAAAGTATGTACACCGGAAAAATTGAGGCTTATATTATTATGCGGCAATGTTTACGTAAAGGATTTAATATAATATACTTGTTTTAGAACATTTATCATACTTACGAACATTTAATAGTTTTAGCCTCTGGTAAATCTTAGCAATAGTTTGTCTACCGTTAGTACTTATTATTATTTTTTATTTTATTTGGAAAGCAAACAGAAATAAGTGAGCGAGAGATAAGGTTTCTAGTACACAATAAAAACATTCACTTATTCCCTTAACAGCTATCACTGAAACATATATCAACAGAAGTATTACTACACTGAAGAAATAATGGTCACTAAGCCAAATATTATACATAGATTTAGTTGTATCAATACTTTAACAATCAATTGCCAATTTTAACACTTTTCCCTTGAATTGATGTCTATTAAAGTGGAATATGTCGACTGAAACCCAAGACTTATTGTACGTTTCACAAATGCGGTGTAAAGGTGCGCGAGAGCCGGCGTGGGTCGAGGCGAACGGGATGGCGAACGAGGCGAGGGAATGCAGTGAGTGCGCTCTGCGCGCAGGGACTCTAAATCCCAGTTGCTCAAGAAGCTCAGTACTTTTGTAATACCCTGTACAAATATTGAATAGGATTGTCGCATCGGTCATTTTACACCTGGCCTCAAGAGATGGAAGATTGTATTTTTTAAGAAGATCAATGTAAGACATTCTTTTACCCGTAAGTCTGCGGTGCATTGACCTCAGAAATCGTTCTTGCACCATTTCAATGGCCTTCGTATACTTATCATATATAGGGTTCCATACTACTGACGCATACTCGAGATGCGGTCTTACAAGTGCTTTATAAAGCATTAGATATGTTGCCATAGTTTTAAATGGTTTTGCCGATCGTATTACAAATCCCAGCATACGCATAGCTTTGGAGACAATATTTTGAACGTGTACATTAAAATGCAGCTTTTCATCATATAATACGCCCAGATCACGGCACTGATTAACCTTGTTTATTATAGCGTTTCCAAATGTTTTTGCGGTTTTCAGTAAACGTTGTTTGCATGCATTTATCTACGGCAAGTTGCAATTTGTTGCGTTTACAATAGTTATAAAACATTTCTAAATCATTTTGAAGCATAATGGAATCGTTGACATTTTTTATGGCTTTATAGATCTTGAGGTCATCAGCAAATAATACAAAGTTACAATTTCGGAAGCAAAGGTTGATATCATTGATAAAAATTATATATAACTTAGGTATTGATGAAAATTATATATAACTTAGGTAATCATGTCGTTAAATACAGATTTAGGTACTGAAATTTTGTGCGAATTTTTTTCGTCTGGCTTTTGAACCAGAATGCATAAAAAAATGTTACTTATTTTCAATCCTACGCTAAAATGTGCACTTCCCCCGATCTGTAAAATAACTCCATATCGGAGTTTCAGTAGCACGTTTGTTTCTTGGTATTAAAACTTCAATTTTAAATTCCAGGCAGCTAATGCAGCAACAGATAGTCCACCAACAGATGCTTCTTAGCGCAGCCAGGTCCCAGGAGATGCTAGCCAGTCCCCATAGACCTCAGGCCTTGGGAGCTGATGCCTTATATCAGCAGTACGGACCTCCTGGACGAAGAAGCGCGGTGTACCAAAGAGACGTGGACGTCAGATCAATGGCGAATTTTACGTCACTAAAAACGGGGCCGCAAACTCAGGTAAATAAATTATGAGTCTTATGAAATGCAGTCAGATATAAATTATTATCTTCTAAGGGTTTGCAGTGTTATCAATATCATCATAGATTCAATATTTCTTAGAGGTCGCTGCAGTATGACCAGAATGTATCTTAAACCTTTGTTCATTTTATTTCTATATAGCCAAAGAAATTGAGCAGATGGTTATCCGACTTTTGTGTATAACACCATTAGTGTATTAAGTATCAAAAAATACGAATCATGTGTGGGTATATTTCTTTAAATTTTATTCGCACCAGCAGGTAAGTAAATTCCACCAAATGTCGTCACAATTATCCGCCTTATTAAAATTCCCACATTTACTTTTACTACAAAAGATATGAAGCAACACCTGATAAAAATAAACACTTCGATATAATCGCTGACCAAAAAGCACGGAATAAAATTACCGGAGCTCTTTCCAGCGTCCCTGTAATTCTCTGATCTTTCCCACTGAGACAAAGAGCAGGTTACAATAGTTCCCAGCAATTAATGCCTTCCCACGGCAGCTTGCAATTATAATAACAACCGCGCTTGCTTTATCTGGAATGGCTTCTTGCAGTAGCAGCGTAACAAGAAATTGATATACTGGATCATTGTTCTGTTTTTCGTTGGCAATGTCGGTGATTGTCTTCCTTACACAGTTGTAGCATTAAGTCGTTTCTAAATATTGAAAGTTATACTTTACGAGTGTTTGATTAACATTATAATACAATGCAGTGTTGCATTCGTTGTACATCGCCATCTTATGGTATTGTAAAACACGGTTTCAAAGCCTCACATAGACTTTTGTTGTGCACGTAAAACGAGAAATTCTTCTCACAAGCTGGCTTAAGTCTATGAATTTTGACAGGTTACTGTATGTAGTACCTATCCTAATTAGCTTTTTTCATTTCCAGTTCGAGTCCCACTCAAGACCAGATCTCAGAAGCCCGCAACAGTTAGAAAGAGAAGTCGTCAGGCAAAGACACCTAACAGACGACAGGCGCTCTTCATCCCACCCTCACTTACTCGACGAACCACGACAAAGACCTCAAGTAACTACACCTCATTTGCACGACGGATCGAGAAGAAACTCCCACGGAAACCTCCTCGAAGGTACATCAGTTGATAGTCCTCAACGGAACTGCGATGAGCGCGAGTCAGATGACGGTGGCTTTAGAGCCAGACTAGCAGCTCAAGGAAGATCAAGTTTCGAAGAACGTATACGAACGAGCGGTAGATCAAACGAATCCAACCGACAGGAAAAACAAGAATGTTACAGAAAAACGCCAGATAAAGAAAGAAGAACCCCAGATTCAATCAGCCAAAGACAGAGAGAAGAAGCCTCGACGTCAGCTCAAATAGAAAGAGATGAGAGAGCCAGTCAAAAATCTGCTGATAGTGTTTATAATTCAAGCGGGAAAGCTGAACCTTACATTCCACAACCTTCATCCTCAAGACATACGCCGAGCAGGATAGAAGATCTGAAAGCCCACGGGAGAAAGGGAGCTAACGGATCCGGCGCTAGTTCAGGTATGTCATTAGCTTTACATACTTTGCCTCTGACAGATTGTGGGAGATATTAGAATGGACAGGGGCACAACAATGCATTATTTACATTTAATGGCTTACTTAAAGCAACCGTCAAATTGACTTTCTCTGAATTAATCGCTGGAGCTTCTGGGAGAGAAATTGAACAGAATTAGTATGAAGGAAAACTTTAATACTTACAGCATCGTGTTATACGCATTGCAGTAAAAACTTTTTGTTGGATTCAGAAACTTATTATTTCGGAACTTATTTCATTTCATTTTAATGTCTCTCTAGTGAAATGTACAATTTCAGAAATAAAGTTCTTTGAACTAATATACTTACTTATACTTCTGCTACTGGTGGGAACCTTTAATTGCCTCTCTGTTACTTACCAATATAGATACATTATTATTATTGGCTGTTGGTTCGCCGAATAAATAAATAAATATTTTGATGACTGGACTTAAACAGTTAATTAAAAATTCACTCTGTTTTTGTTTATTTTAAAGCAATTGGCATTGCACCACGATAAATCAATTAAACGATCAACGTTAAGTATGGCGGGGCAGCTGTCATCCCATATAATATTTTGAATAATTTCATACAAGAAAGTTTTTACGATGACTTAAGTTAACAGACTTCGGCGCAACCGGTCCTTAGGTAATTTGGTTATTTTTTTATACTGATAGGCTGTAGGTGACATAGTACGTGAAACACGTAAAGTAAATTTAAAAAACCTATTGTATTAAAGTCTGCTTCTGAGAAGACTATGGAGGCAAAGTTTTTCGACTGTATACAGTTAAAAGAAGAACTCTAGAGTCCAACCCTACATTTTTAGATTATGACAAAAACGGCGGGCAGTCTTCGAACGTGGATTCCGGTCGCGGTAGCGCTGCCTATTCGAGCGGACGGCGGCCCGAGCCCGGCGCCGACGTTGCTGATTCAGATCGAGCGCCGCCTGCGCAACAGCAGCCGCAAGGTAGCGTACGGATATCTTAACTACAAATCCTTCCATCCAAAAGAATCTAACTACGAACAAAAATTCTTCGGACCGGTTCGGGTAGCACTCTTAGTACTTGAAAATGGAGACCTTTGTGGATTTCAGAAACATGTCGTGCACACTAAAGACCGTTACATTCCATAAAATTTATGAATAATTCTTCCTTTGAATTTCAAAAACCTCTTATATCGCATCGTAGCGTAAAAATATCAGTCAAGTGTAAAAATATGGGTGTACTCATCGTACTCAAAAATATGTCCCATAGTATCTTATTCCGTTGTAATAAGTGCGTAGTACCATATTTATGAGTCGATTGTTTCGATACGTATTTTTGCACTTGACTGTACATACAATTCTGACTAAATATTCTCGAGGTAATTGGCTTTGCTAAAGAGAACGCTGCTCTGCAATCGTATATCCATTCGCAATAATTTCCATAATTAAGTAGATCAAATTATAATGAGTTATTGAAACTGCGTGATTGCGTGGCATCATTGGAACACGTCAGTAAAAATATTATAGTATGTTTTGCATTTCTTTGCGTGTTTCCGTTTCAATTTAGAGAAGGCCTTGCAGTTACAAGATTCATCAGGTCATTTTAAATATTCCAGCAGAGAACGAGTGGGCTGACCTGGTGGAGTGCGAGCTACGTCAGATCCTGGAGCCGAAACTTGCTGGAATGAGACTGGACAGCTCTGCCAGTTCACTGAGCTCCGTGACGCCACCGTTGCCACCGCTATCGCCAGCTTCAGATCACAATAAGAGGAATAGGTAAGACACCAATATTAGAAAACTACCTATAATATGAAGGATTTCCGCTTATTAAATCGTATGCCTATTAAAATGAATTTGCTGCGCTACGCTGCACTGTTAGAATAAATAAACTATGCCGGGATTTCCCAGGGTACACAGTATTGATTTCTTTAAAAAAGAGTACAGGTATCTAAAGGGTCGGCAACGCGCAGGTGACATTTCTGGAATTGCAAGTCAACGCACGTTGACTGCGATAGCTATTACCACCATCGTGGTATTAAAAAAAACTTACTATTTACCTCTGATAAGGATTTTGTTTTACGACCAATTGAGACAAGGGTCGGATAGTTAATGGTTGTCGTTTCTTTCAGCTTACCAGGGTGTGCGGAATATTCTGACGATCGGAGACGTGGACGAGATTCTCCGCGTTGGCACTCACACAAGAAGCATTCTTCGAAAAGAGACCACCATTACAAGAAACACTGTAAGCATTGATCTTTATCTCCTTCATACGAAATAAATAAAATTTCGTTCATTATTTTATTTTATTTTAGTTAATTCCTATTTCTGATAAATATATGCATATGTAATAGACCTGCTATTTGAAGAAAATTATTTAAATTTGATATTGATAAAAATTTAAACTATCGAAATTGTCGTTGGGTTATTCAGATAATTCAAACGTTTTACTGTTAAATGCATTGATCTGCATCGGCTCGTTTTTCGTTTGGCGAATCGATGACTATCTTCTTAAATTGTTCTTATTTTATTCAGTCTATTAATTAGCCTCCACCTTTTCATATTTCAGTATTCGGCCTCGATACGACAGACATGACATCAACAACGACGCGCAGCCTTGACCTATCATCGCTGCTAGACGCACGCACCGACAGTGACGCATCAGGCGGAGACGCCAGAGCCATTCGTAGGCAGTTACGTGGTTTGGAGACTATGTATGCTGAGGTTCTGCAACTCCTGGGTGTGAGGAAGCCAGCCAGCTTAGCTAAACAGCCTACGTGGGAAGCTAGGTAATACCATGAGCAATAGTCATCTAGAGGGCCTACCGCAAACCATTCACGCACTTTGCACTTGCAAAGTTGATTGAAAGAAACGCAGATAACGAAATTTCTATTTTGGAGGTTTGCGATAGGCCCTCAGGTGTATATGTCACTTCTGTATATCCGCGCCACAAGAGGTTACTACATGATGACCACCCAATCACTGTCACAAAATGGCCTCTAATTTTAGCCTAACCCAAATCCTGTCTTGTGACTTCCAGGCTAACATCGAAACGTCGGTACGGCAGCATGTCCTCTCTTCCCTCAAGCTCGGTCAGCAGTCGCCCGGTCCGAGAAAAGCGGCGAAGCTCTAATGAGCATAGAAAAAAACATGACATCAAGGTAAGTTTTAACCGCATAAATTAAATACTTTATTTCTAAACTCATAGGATCATGTACAACATTCAATACAAAGAGACATACAATGCCAACTCTGGCGAATAGGCTCTGGGGTCTCGGGGTCAAACTCCGGCTCGTGCCACTGGGTTTTTCGAAAGTATTGTACGAAATATCATCAAAAAGCCGGGACAAACGCGAGGAAGATGATACTAAAGTCGAAAAGGGTTACAACTCAATGTAAGAAAAGCGGTAATGAGCCATGATAACGTGTCAATCCATTGGAGATACGATTAATATATTCGTTATGTTCTCAGGGCATCAACAAGCGCTTCCAGCGGCTGGAGTCCCACGTGGTGACGCTTGCGCGGTCGGTGGCTCATCTGTCCAGCGAGATGCGCACCCAGCATCTTGTGATGCAGGAGATGGACGCGATCCGGGCGGAGATTACCGCGCTAAGACACATGTATAAGTAAGTTTTTTATCTTATATAATAGGCCACTTGTGATTGTTTGGTAACATGAAGGTTTCCTTAAAATTTGACAAAATTTTTGTATTAAAATCCCCTTACTGTCAAATTGTCATGGAAGGATTTCAAAGGAAAATTATGTCAAGTTTGTTTACTTGATTTCCGTGTGATTTGAAATACGAGTTTAAAACGACTACTCTTGCGTCTATGGTTGCGTATACATATACATAAGTCTTGCATCCACAGTTTATGATAAATATGATTCTAAAGATATATATTATAGAGATTCTAGTGAATAAAAACAGTTCAAGTAGGAAAGCATATCAAACGTTTTGTGAAGCAGTCGGATTTGTTTTTTTTTTTCTTTATAATTACACAATAGGTACATTCTCTGTCTCAAGCTGTTTAGATATAGACATATCCACCGAAGTGTTTCGTCCTGTCAGAAAATCTATAGTGTGTAAATTTTATACGGGCGGGTATTGTAATGGCGATTAGTATTGGACCTAGGGAACCTATTTACATTTATTTCTTTATGAAAATAAGATTTTTTTTTTCATACATAATAATTCAGCCCGCAATGAATTGCATCCATGACAATTAACTTAGGTACCGGTGCGTCATGTCAGTTACGTCAGTTTTAAATCAGTTGGATAGCGTACATTGATGCCCGGTAGGACTTTAAAAAATCATTACACATAATTAATAACACTATTTAACAAAATGTATATACTATATGAGTCCTATTGCTGGATACTATAGGTGGATAAAGTATACGCCCGTATAAAATTTACAAGCTGTATACCTATATTACTTCCCAGGTTAGCAGACAAATAGTACTTCCTTCTTTGCTGTCCCCACACCATTTCAATTTATTTATCAACAGATCTCAGCAATACCTGCGCACCGGTCAGCTGCCGCTATCGGACCCGTTCTCCTTCAGCAACCCGGACCGAGTGAAGCGACTCACGAAGTTCTTCGGGGACGAGCCGCCGCTCATGAGACTGTTCCTAAAGAAGCTTGGATATGAGGTCAGTAATGGACTCTTGTTCAAAATTAATTCTTAGCAGATAGTTCCCATTTCCCATGCATCTTCATAGAGAGAAAATACAGTTTGTAGAACTTTGTCTAGAATTAGTAATAGCTTACACGCACAAATCTGTTTTCCGGATCTGTCTTGTAGATGTGTCTATGGACAGATCTCTATAGCACCATATACAGGATGTCACAAAAATACTGGTGATCCGTTTAAGGGAATGATTGGTATCGTATTGCGACTAAGAAAAAGGAGAAAAAATTTTTTTCACTTCTCATGCTCGTAAAGTTCGACTTTAAGTCGTTCGTGGACGACATAAAATCGCATTGTAAGCTCTAGGGCATAAAGTAAAATTTTCTTCTAAGACTAAGAATGTGGCTCAACAGCCAAACAGAGACTATATTGCACAATTTAATTGAGCAGTAAAATTTCGTAGAATACTGAAACTTGTTCTTTTGTTTATATTCTTGCTATAATTATTTGAATTGCGTGTTTTCTATAATTAAATAAATGAAATCAAATAAAATAGGAGTTGATAATAGTTTAGAAATGCCCCGAAATGTTTTTATGACTTGGCAGAAAACAAGTATCCATGACTAAATTCACATGTTGAAAATTAAAAAAAAAAAAACATTAAAAAATTAATTGGTGGGAACCATATTTGTTTTCATTGTAATATTTTTGTTACAACTTAAAATTGTTTTACGATTACCGATAAATAATTTCCTCGCAATTGAAGTGAAAATTAGAGTGTAGCCCTCGTACATAAAACCCATTTTACACTCTACTTTATATCAATCCTCGCTCGCAAGCTCGCTCGGATGGATAAACGCCTCGCGTAAAATCGTACGTTTTATGCACTTGTTGTACAATCTACTATTCACTTCTCATGCTCGTAAAATTCGACTTTAAGTCGTGCGTGGACGACATAAAATCGCATTTTAAGCTCTAGGGCATAAAGTAAAATTTTCTTCTAAGACTAAGAATGTGGCTCAACAGCCAAACAGAGTCAAAATATATTGCACAATTTAATTGAGCAGTAAAATTTTGTAGAATACTGAAACTTGTTCTTTTATTATATTCTTGCTATAATTATTTGAATTGCGTGTTTTCTATAATTAAATAAATGAAATCAAATAAAATAGGAGTTGATAATAGTTTAGAAATGTTTTTATGCCTTGGCAGAAAACAAATATCTATGTCTAAATTCACATGTTAAAAATTAAAAAAAAACATTAAAAAATTAATTGGTGGGAACGATATTTGTTTTCGGTGTAATATTGTTGTTACAACTTGAAATTGTTTTACGATTACCGATAAATAATTTCCTCGCAATTGAAGTGAAAATTAGAGTGTAGCCCTCGTCCATAAAACCCATTTTACACTCGACTTTATATCAATCCTCGCTCGCAAGCTCGCTCGGATGGATAAACGCCTCGCGTAAAATCGTACGTTTTATGCACTTGTTGTACAATCTACTATTGATTGTGTTTGGCTATTGAGAGCATGAAGAAGAAAATATTTTCACTTCTCATGCTCGTAAAGTTCGACTTTAAGTCGCGCGTGGACGACATAAAATCGCTTGTTAAGCTCTAGTGCATAAAGTAAAATTTTCATCTCCGACTAAGATAATGAGGCTCAATAGCCAAAGCCAGTCAAAATATATTGCACAATTTAATGGAGCAGTAAAATTTCTTAGAATACAAAAATAGTACATTACTTACCAAGGGCTGTAAAAGAAAGAAAGGCCGAAATCGCAGGTATTTGTAACCCGAGCCGCAGGCGAGGGTTGTAAATATGCGATAGAGGGCTTTCTTTTTTACTGCCCGTGGTGAGTACACAATTTTACGTCTCCACCTGGGCATAATGCGAGTTTTACCGTACGCGTAGCGTGCGATAAAACTCACATTATGGCTAGGTGTGACGTAAAAAATATTGTTTCATTTTATTCTTGCTATAATTATTTGCATTCCGTGTTTTCTATCATTTAATTAATGAAATCTTGAATGCGAAAGACCTTTTTTTTGTTTGGGACACGTGGTCGCAGCCGGCCAACTCTCCATACAAAACCATTTTTTTTTTGCGCGAATAATTTTTTTCTTAGTTTTTCATAATTACGATAACGAATACGATACCAATTATGCCCTTAAAACGATCACCAGCATTTTTGTTACACCTTGTTTTGACGGTTCTGTCCACTGGGTATATCCGCCAGACAGATCCGGCATCTGGATATATATACCCATGTTGTACAAATAAACTATTTGACTTTGACTTTGTATCCGTAGCAATTAGATACGCTCACGAAGCCTAAGGAAAAGTGTGAAGCGTGTCCTATATTCATCTAAGGCGTGAAAATATAAAACATTTAATATCAACAAACTTAAAAATATCTAAGGCTGTTCTGTTTTCCAGGGTTCCTTTATTAAACTAAATTGGTAATAACATAGATTTTTTTTAAATTATGAAACTGTCTTGTGTTAATGTTACGACAAACTACAAAAGGTGAAATATTATTATCTTTGGAAAGTAGATGCAAGCAACTTTGTACAAGTTTCATATCAAGTTTGTGTAATTCTTAAACCACGTGTAACATCCAAAGATTTTGAGCAAATGTTTTACCTTCGACAGAAATACGCAGCTCTCCTAGAAAAAGAGAAAGTCGGAGCGGCAGAGCTACCGTACGTAGGGGAGGACAAACTCCGAGCTCTGGGAGTCCCCCTGGGACCACGGATGAGAATACTCAAGGAGGCGGGTATTCACCACGACATGCACCACATGTCGAGAGACGATCACCACAATACTACCACTACACTGGCTATTGTTTAAGATACAGGTTCAAATCAGTTGAGTTTGTTTTGAAATGTCAGTCAACCATTATTTTGACAAAAACGGGACTTAATCGCGTACACTTACTTTTATTATTTTCCTGGCGTTTCGAGCGTGCCGTAACGCTCGTGGTCGCAGGCAGACACAAGTCTCGTCCCGTCAAGTCCCGCTTTTGTCTAAATAATGAGTGAAAATCGTGTGTTTAAATCAGTACATTGTCAGTCAACCTATATGAAAATGGATGTGTTTGTATATGACTTTATTCTGTGTAAATGCTCAATCATGGAGTTAAAAGGCAATCGATTCTGATTTCCTGATTGAGAATCTCTTCTTCTTCTTCTTCTTCTTCCTCAGCGAGTATGCGCCCACTGTTGAGCATACGCCTCTGCAATTTTCCTCCAAGAATCCCGTTTCATGGTTTCACTCCTCCAGACTGGGCCCGCAATCTTTTTAATATCGTCCTCCCATCTGGTTGGAGGTCCGTGATCTGGTCTTGTAGAACGAGGTCTATTTAACGAACGAGGAAGATTGAGTATATTTCAAGTTATCAGTAAATCAGGTAAACAGACTCGGATGCCGTCCGACTTCATGGTTGACCATTCGATGGGCCTCTAGAAGATCATTAAATGGTTAATGTTTCGGTAATCAGCCTACGCTGATCTAGAAAATTGCCTTTGATTTCAGCAGGTGTGCGATAGTCAAACAGTGCAACGATATGTCACAACGAGTAATATTAACTAGCTTATTTCGATTTTAGTTTGTATTTACATTAACTGTTTGAATAGTTTACTGGAAGTACGATACAGTCTTTTTAGAACTAGTTTTTTTCACTATGTTTCAATGGCTTTATCCTGTTTTTACGACGCTTTTCTACGACGTGATGTGTCACGTCACGTCACTTAGGTAACTGATGCGTTTATTTTTGATGTTTACTCAGCATTTTAGATCCTATCTGTCTAGGTAGATCTTTGTAAATATAATATAACATAACGTAACATAAAACAAAAATACTCTCACTTTTTTATTGTATAACATCAATGTAAAGTTTGTATTACAAACATAGACTTAAAACATCTTATTTAGACTAAATAAACTATTATAACTATGTACATTTTACGCACTCTGCAATGGTATGCCAAAGAGATTATTTCGGTGTGTGTAAAATAAATAAATTTACGTTATCTAGCATGATTGGCTTATTCCTATATTTGTTTAATAAACAATAATCTCGTAGTTTGTAAAAGCAGGAAACTAAAAACTTTCTAAGGCACTTTACTACCTTGGAGCGGTATGCTAATTTCAAAGTATTAATTTGTTATTAATATGTCACCAAAATCTAAATTACCTAAAGTAGTATTTTTAATTCAAGGTAGGTATCTGACAGCTCTGTAATTGTATACCACTTGGTATGGCAAGAGCTGTCAGATTCCTGTATTGAATTAAAAATACTACTTTAGTTGTGATCCTGACAACCAATGTCACTTCTCATTATCATATCGTTTCTCATTTTGATATATATACGACATGGATTTGATAATCAGTTAATAGAAAGATGATCTAATAACAAAAGTAATAACTACCCAAACGTCACTTCTCTCAGGTCCAATTATTCCTATTAGATATCAAATTAAAATCAAACCAGTGAGTCAAAATCATATTTTTCGAATAGCCCTCCTACCACTATTGATACCCTGACCTGATTTTAATGTAATAAGAACTGAATCTAAGATTAAATAGATAATATTTAATAGTTACTTATTTTGAAATAGACTTTATCCGATACTTATGACTTACGATAGAACATTGATGTGCAAAAGAAAAAGGTAGAAAAAAGGATGGATATACATAGGTAGAGAAAATTAATTATTCATCAGTAATATTTGATAGACAATCCTTAACAAAGAGTGATACATTGTACAACGATTTAAAATATATAAAAATGAGCATTAGTCTAAAATTAAGCATGCATTCCAACATCGACTAATTTCACATTAGACTCGATTCATTCGGGTCGTAACATATGTAAAAAAATTGTACATACATTCGTTTAATTTTGTTGTAAATATATTAATTAGTTGGTTTACGTAAACAACGAACATAATTCAATGTACTCAATAATAGTAATAGTAATAGGTATAACATTTTTGTACATACATAATTCTGTAATGAATATATTTTTACACAATGCCCTGTTTTTTGATCAAAAAAAATTCCCACTAATTAGTTGGAAGTAACTGAGTATGCTTATAATTACAATGAAGATATTTTTATAACTTTATCAGTGGCTTAAAGGCTTTTAGATACATATAAGTAGTTACTTGCGTACTTTAAAACAATATTTTTTCTTAGTGTACTTGACAATAAACGATCAGACATTACAAATTTATTTATACACAGACATACCCGTTCACACATATATACATACATACATACCTACATGACTGTTCTTTCAAGGAAAAGAGGAGATACAGATACAGATTCCACTTCACACTGCTTCCACTTTTATACATTCCACTTATAATTTAATTTGGTAACCTTTTCCATACAGTCCTTTTCATTACTATTTTTGACCTTAATTTCTTTAAATTCCTCTTGATATTTCATTCGTCCTCAGTTTTTGTAAGAAAAAATGCAATGGTCTTCTTTTTCTCACTTTCTTATACACATTTTTTACTCAAGTAATTACTTGAATCTAACAAAACTAAGCTATAAAATATAATTAGTCAATAAACTCAAGTGGCAGGCAACAAAATACACTTATTTAAAATTACCTACTCAATAATAAGATTATGCTAAAAACCGGTTTTATAAACTCAAATGGCAGGCAACAAAAATTAAAGTATTACTCCCTTTAAAATATTAGGTAAGAGCCTCACCTCTGAGATTGTTACTACAATATTTTATTTTTAAAATGTAAAATGACAATCAACAGCTCTATTTACTGTTCATCCAATTCAAATTCATGGAATACATGATCTAAAGTTTTTATGTGGTCACCGTAGTAATTAATGTCATCAGAGAAACTGCCAAGAGCGGGATCTTCAATCCTGTAAATAAAAAAATGATTTAAAACACGTTCCCTTATAGTAATGTATATCGCACGCCAACACCAGATACCCTTTGTAACAGAGTGACTATTGACCACGAGTGCTATTGAACTAGCTTGCTATAATATTGGAGTCCCAATAACGACTTGAGAAGTTCTCTGTGATCTGTGAGAGTTTGAACCTTATTGGAGCTTATAGACGGAGAGCTGGCCACGTCAGATATGACACAATAATGAGAGCAACGAAACCCCTCTAGTTAGTTTGTTATATTATGCTTATTTCTAGATCCGGACATCTGGCAGCTGTAAAGTGGTGGAGATCAAAGAATGCAAATAACTTGAAGAAAACAAATCCTAGAGTTCTGGGTTTGATACAATATTATGGGAAATTATGTAATTAATTAGCTTATATCATATCCAGAAATTTCTGCTGGGCAAAGTTTGGGCTGTACTTAGAAAAATGATGTATAATGCAATTTTTAGCTAGTCGCCTACTGTTTTTGTGTCCGCAATAATATACAATCGTTTTTAATCTAATGTTAAAATATAGGCCCTGTCCTCTAAATAACACAACTTTGGCAGTTTTTACCTATTTTGGTATTACTTTTTTCCAACTTTAAAACTTTGTTGGTCTAGCAATAAGGCAGATCTAGCAATAAGGATGGTAAAGCAGTCTAACTGGACAGGTTTCATTGCTCTCATTATTGTGTCATATCTGACGTGGCCAGCTCTTAGACCATTACCTATGTAATTGCCAGCAGAAGTAACTGTAGCCTCAACACTCTGACCCTTAATGGATCTGCCTGCCTTCGCATAATGGACATCGCATGCCAAAACCAGGGACTCTCCTTGTGACATGGTGACCACCGACCAAGAGTGCCAAAGCTTGCTGCTGGGATCCCAACGACGGCTTGAGAAGTTCTCTGGAATCTGTAAAAAATAAAGGTCCATTTAGCCGTTTTCTTTGACCCTGTGTCATTCTTTCATGATTTGTTCCACACGCATCTACTTAAATCATAAAAAAATATAACATATATTTATTCCTCAATTTAGGCGCATTCCGAAGCACTTATGAACGTCAAAGAGAAAAAAACTACCACAGTTTCTAACCCTTTGATCCGAGAAGTGTTATGGCTGGCAAGAAGAAGTAACTGTGAGGTGAAGTCAGTTAGTTGATCTTGAAGCAAAATCTATTTATTTAATAAATAATGGTCTAAGAGCTGGCCACGTCAGATATGACACAATAATGAGAGCAATGAAACCCATCTAGTAAGATTGCAATACTATCCTTATCGCTAGATCCGGGCATCTGGCAGCTTTTAATGGGTGGATGTCAGAGTGACAGACTAGCAAAGTTTTTTAATTGGAAAAAAGTAATACCAAAATAGGTAAGAACGGCCAAAGTTATCCTATTTATAGAGGACGGGGCCTATATTTTCACATTAGAACAAAAAACATAGCGTAATATTTCGAAAACTGAAACAGTAGGCGACAAACTATGAATTACATTATACGTCGTTTTGGACAACTTTCCCCCGTCAGAAACTTTTGGCAATGGTATGATCTAATTATTTATATATTTTTTCATAATACTGCATCAAAACCAGAACTCTAGGATTTGTATTCTTAAAGTGGTTAGCATTCTTTGACCTCCACCACTTTACAGCTGCCAGATGTCCGGATCTAGAAATAAGCATAGTATAGCAAACTAACGAGAGGGGTTCCATAGCTCTCATTATTGTGTCATATCTGACGTGGCTAACTCTCCGTCTATAAGGCGAATTACAACAACAGTTTGTTGATCATAATATGTGAAATGATTTTATAGGGTAAGGATCAGCAAGTAAATAAATATGAATCGAGAAATCAGGGTATATCAATGAAGAACGAGCATGCAAATTGCCATTCACACCGGCTGGTCGGATATCGATCCGTCAGAGTTGGAAGCCGGAAAAAAATGAGGGGGTGGGGGGAGATGTAAAAACAAAGTCCTACGTAGGTCAGTTCGGGTTGCACAGGTTGGTTCCACAACCCGTATGGAGCTTAAATACCGCGAGCCATCCGGTTGTTTCTCGGACACTGAAACTACGCGCGATTGCTTTCTATTTAAATACTCACTCTTGTCTCACCGATGCGCCATATTAGTCTCGGCGCAGGAATGCCTGCCGATGTGCAGTTAATGTTTACAAGACTGTCTTGCGATGAAACTTCCAATTGTGGATATGTTGGTGGCACTACAACACAAAAAATACATACAAGTTATTTTTTTCTTTATAAAATCCTTATCAAGCAGTATACATAATTACAATATAAATAAATAAATTAACGTTGAATTAGTGGTTTTGCTTTTATTTGATGTGTGAAGTGCCAAAAGGGACACTTGTGTGCCTTTGCCTGTACTTAGAAAAAAAGGGACACAGTCCTGTTTTTAAATAATTACAATAAGGTTGGTAAATAATTTGAAACAAGAAATATCTTCAGTAAAAAAAAATGTAAGAAAAAAGTCACAATATTTAGTTAATTAGTTAAGACAAAAAAGACATGCATATTACTGGAACGGCCCGAACCTTGGTCTTACGTGGGGACCAACCATCAGCGCTTGCAAGCCTTGACACTTACTAATGTAACCTGTAATGCGACGCCTGTCGTCTCACGGGACGACGCGTGTCGTCTCACGGGACGACGCCTGTCGTCTCACGAGACGACGCCCGTCGTTTCACGGGACGACGCCTGTCGTGTGACGGGACGACGCATGTCGTCTCGTGGGACAACGCATTGTGTTTTGACGGTGCCTATTGGAGGTCACTGCGTCTCGTCGCTGGGCCACGGGCACCGAGCGGAATGTCACAATATCTGAAGTAGCAATAATGTCGTCTCATGGGACAATGCATTGTGTTTTGACGGTGCCTATTAGAGGTCACTGCGTCTCGTCGCTGGGCCACGGGCACCGAGCGGAATGTCACAATGTCTGAAGTAGCAACAATCATTATAGAATTGGCTTTTATTTATTATTTACATCTTTATGCAATTTGCACAAAATAAATTCCAAAGAAACTGTGCAATCATTACACAATTTGTGTTTGCAATTTACTTTTCGATATTTTTTAAACTTGATTGAGCACGTGTTGCTCGGCTGAGTTACAAAAGCGTACTGAGGAGAAATCAGCCTGGCGCTAGCACCGGGCGACATTAGTACCTGAGTGGCGCGACAGATGGCGCTACTAGTCGAGGAATTCACTCGATTAGGGCTGAGTTACGAGGGTGTAATCTCATATGTGGGTTAAGCGAAGGCAACGAATACCTAAATATTGAGTATTAGTATGTCTAACGTGAATGGTAAAAATATCATATCTTACCAAACACTTCCACATTATACTCCGAATGCTTCATATCGAACAACGGGCCTTCCTCCGTTACCTCGCACTTGTACGTCGTGTTAAACTTGGGTGCAGCTAGCAGTTCCTGTATCAGCACACACTTCCCAGTGCTTCCGGTGTCGTGGCAGTCAACCGTCAGTCGGGAATCTTCGGCTGTGGAGCTGAAGTTGTCGGTTAATCCTTGTTTCTGAAACAGTTGTGTATGTTTACACTTAAGAGCAAAATAAAGACTGAAATGTATCGTGCATATTAGTTATGCTTAATGATTGCCAAAACAGCTGCAGCAGCTTAATAGTGTTATATACAATCGTGACAGAGCTTTTTGTTTTGGGCTACGAAGCTTGCCGAGTCGCCTAAGTAAGGTACGAGATTGAAACATGTGCAAGAATTTTTAGGAAGACTTCATTCCCGTGAGATTGAAATGTATCTAAACCTCCTATATATTATATATTGTAGCCCTGAAACGTCAAAAATGGGAAAATAAGTCAGGCGTTTGAACCGCGTGTCAAAACGCCCCATACAAAAAGGAAGTACGTCAGCCGGTCTCGAAGCTACGGAAGAATATTTTTTTGGAAGATTTTGATTAATTAATTCATTTATTTATTGATATCAATTGTACATGGTACATTTTTATCATTTTAGGCGTGAAAGAATGCTGTATATAGTTATTGTACATTTTTTTCTTGTTAGAATACAAGTAACCGAATGCGGATTTTGAAAAGACAATTGAGGCATAAAACATCGCTTAAATTGTACGTTAACATAAACAGCAATAGAGTATATAAATGTTAAACAATTATTATGGATTTCCACTTTTTTATATTCATTTCGTGCGATTGACCGTGTTTATTAAACATTTTTGACGCATGTTCTCCATTATGTCACTATTTATACAACACTTTTTCTACGAGTACTCAAAATAGGCAAGCCGGTAAGAATTGAGTTCGACGGACACCTTAACCTGCTGACTCTAAAAGCACAATTTATTAACCCGGTGTGGTTGTCCTCCTCCACGAATATTTAAAAAAAAATTAGACAATGGTAAGCCTTGTTCTTATTGAAAAACGTTTACGTACAAAGTATATATTTTTAATATATCCGTCAGCCATTTAATTGACAGATTATAATACTGGAGTAGAAAAAATCCTTTTTATGCAGGTATATGTACAATGTCCGTCAACTCCAATACTAATTTGTGCATATTTTATACTTATGTACAGGGCCCGTAATTTTCATGCCGATGACATCAATTTGACGTCACGCTCCATATAGGATGATCCCAAATAGTTTTATTGTAAATTATTAATCATTAGTCGTCAATCATTTTAATCATGTACAAATGACTTCGATAGTACTCTATTTACACATGGAATAAATAATACCTACTTGATACGTGAAACATAACGTAAATAAAACTATTTGATTTGTTTTTATACATACATTTTATTAAATGGTATTGTTAACAACACATTACAATTGTTATGTAGAAAACAGAATTCCTCTCTACCGTAGAGCACGCCATCCTTCTTGCATTTATTCCCATGCAAAGAACATCTAAGTCATCTTCGCGTTCATACGTAATGCAATATTCATAAAAATCATTAGTCAAATAACCGTTTGATGAGAAATAAACTGTTGTGTTTATTTCTCATCAAACGGCTACCGTTCTAGCGGTCTTACATATGCTTTACACGGTTTAACCGCTTATATCTTCAAATTTAATTAAGATAACGTGACAAGAACGTCATAGAAGCAGTTCTGAACATTTGTTTTGAAATTAAACCAAGCCCTTGGTAAGCAGGTCGAGAAGTATTCACAGAACTGTATCCCAATTGATAAAATATACCTTAATATACTCTCACTCACATGAGGCTTAGACATACAGCCTTGACCAGAAGTGTTGAGCATAGCTCTTTTTTGTTTACAATTTTGATGTTAAGCATTAATTCCCTATCATAACAATGTACTATGACGTAAAATGTTACATTTTATTCTCTAGAAAACTTCACTTAATAACACTTTCAAGGCACCTATAAAATATGAAAAGTGCAGGTCCCAAAAATGCGAATTTAAGTCGGTGCGACAAATTGCAAATATTCTATGCAGTTACTACTAACTTCAACAAAACATGCCGGTTTAGCTTGAATTAATTGATAAAATAACTTCAAAAAAGATAGAAACGGGTCTAAACTTTCGAGTTTTGTATGAAAATCGCAAGGGTGCTCAACACTTCTGGTGAAGGCTGTATATAATACTGTACAAAACCTCGTTTGTAAATAATATCATTAAGTATCTAGTTATTCGTGTAGGTATGTCCCAGGACTTTGATTTGCATACCATTTAGAACCTTGTCACGTGACAATAATCTGAAATCTCTAGCGTCTAGATGTTGATAGTCACTATGACAAAGTATGTAATGTTACACAAATCAATTTCCTAGACTGTTTATAAATCAATATGTAATAAAACCTTTTTAAATGTAATCTTTTTTATTCGTTCTCATTAAAAAAACGTTGTGTCAAAAATGTTACAAGTGCCACTGAGAAATAAAAATACTGATTTCCTAATTGTATTAGTTGTTAAAATCAGAAAAAATGTGTCCATCAATTATACATTTTCTTTTTAGCAGAGAATTTGGAATAATTAACAAAATGTGTGACACAACAAACAAAAATACGATTACAAAACAAAATGATTTTTATGAATATTGCATTACGTATGAACGCGAAGATGACTTAGATTTTCTTTGCATGGGAATTAATGCAAGAAGGATGGCGTGCTTTACGTTAGAGAGGAATTCTGTTTTCTACGTAACAATTGTAATGTGTTGTTAACAATACCATTTAATAAAATGTATGTATAAAAACAAATCATATAGTTTTATTTACGTTTCACGTATCAAGTAGGTATTATTTATTCCATGTGTAAATAGAGTACTATCGAAGTCATTTGTACATGATTAAAATGATTGACGACTAATGATTAATAATTTACAATAAAACTATTTGGGATCATCCTATATGGAGCGTGACGTCAAATTGATGTCATCGGCATGAAAATTACGGGCCCTGCTTATGTATATGTAAAACAAAATTAAATATTACAGGTTACTTTGTTGGTCAGTCACCAAGAGCTTTCAAAGTCTTAAACCATCAAGAAATCTGAGTCAGTATCAATTATGAATAAAGAACCCATTAAAGTATTTTTCACAAAGAAGACTACCGCAGGTCATAATCTTATGACGTCGGTCGCTTTAATTAAGTATATTTGATTGATGCATAAATCTGCATTTTATCTTTAAAACTTGATCTTCATTGGATTTGATATCAGGTTGCAGTACATTTCACTGCGCTAATAAAATTACGACCGAGGCCCGAACACGAAATGTGAAATGCACTTTCGCTTTTTAATTAAACAAAAGAGTTAATTAGAACTATTTACCTCCGGCCTGTAAACCAAGAACTGTGTGTCGTCCTTGTAAAGTCTCACGGACAGCAGAGGTTTGCTGTCAAACGACCAGTTGCAAGTCAGTTCCCAGCCGACATTCTCCTTCCAATGCCCAGTCATTCTGACGACCACTTTGCCGTACGTCACACCTGTAAAGAACGTATAGTTGAACATCAATAACACGGACTTTAAGGATATTTTTTTTCAAGAAGAAAGAGTTCATTACAGAAGGACAACAATAAACATAGGTTATAAGTTTATAACCTACAAACATATTGTTAGTTACTGGACGCATCCTAAATATTGTAAAAGTTGTTGGAAATTTCTGAAAAAAACTCAGGAAATTAAATGCGGTAATTTTCCGAAGTTTTTTCTTGGAGAATTTCATTCTTACTTATTTTATAGATACTTAAAAATGGTTTGATGGTTTTGTCTTCATAAAATGCATTTTTAAGCCATAGAATACCGGGTCAAGCCAAGTAACGATCGTTTTTTGACGGTGCCAATCGTAACTTAGGTTTAAACATTTATTATTTTCGTAGCGTTGTCGATAGTAAATGATTATAATTTTGGATACGACTTTCAGCGGCCGTAAAAAATTCAGGGTTTTAGTCTGTCTCTAGTGCTTATTCTAGTACATAACTATCGCTGGATTTGTGGTATAGATACTAAGTAGAACAGGCAAATAAACTACATAGTTAACATATAAACCTTCGTTTGCCTCTGTAATAGTCCCATATTAGTCGGCCAACGAGCCCAGGGTGGATTGAACAAATTAATTATGTAAATACCCGCTCTGGCCCCCGCTTATTCCATAAAAGCTTATGTACATAACATTTTCATACGTCTTGCGTCCTTCTCAACAGTAAAATTCCACAATGCAGTGCAACTACAAAGTTATCAGCGGGTTGGTTTAAAGAGAAACAAACTTTAATACAATGACGTAAGAGTTGTGGCGATGGTCATATAAAGTTGTGTAGTGTAACGGAGAGCCATCACGCACAATTTGTACTTACTTCAATTTCAATCTAATAATGTAAGTATCTGCAATTAATAATCGTAAAACCTGGGTTTTATGGCGGTCCTTAGCCTAGAAGGTAGCGTTGAATGTTAAATATATCATAGTGATTTAGGACCTAAGTACGGCTTTAATCTTTGGCAAGAGCTATATTTATTGACTTTACTAAAATAACACATTGCATGGTTATTATGTACGTTGTTTTATTTTTATTATTAGGTTTCGCCTTTTACAATATGAACATGAAAGTAAAATATAATTACATTCTACAAGAATAAATATTTAATATAAATATTAATAGGATAATCTTACACACATCAACCTAGTCCCACAGTAAGCTCAATAAGGCTTGTGTTGTGGGTACTAGGTGACGATATATATAATAGATAGACATAGATAAATACTTAAATACATAGAAGCATCCGTAACTCAGGAACAAATATCCGTGATAAACACACAAATAAATGCCCTGACCAGGATTCGAACCCGGGACCTCCTGCTTCGTAGGCAGGGTTACTACCAACTAGGCTAGGAGGCCGTTAAGAAGCAGTAAAAAATATAAAAATAATATGGAAACCTAACTTAGGGTACCGCCGGCGACGGGACAAAGCCCAGGCTGCCGGTAGTTAGGGCCGCAGAGAAAGGAACCCATGCGCGCCCAGGATTACTGTCTTTTATATCCAACCCTTGAACCAATCACATAGCAAATACAACTCGTAGCAAAAGTTTCTCAAGCTCAGAACTCTTCGCTATAAGACCGTTTGTCGTTCGTTATGGCGATTACCTCGAGAGCACAGTTTAAGTTAAGAAAGAGGCTTACAACACCCGATGACCTTCAAATTGACTTAACTCAAACAGTTTTAATGCGTAGTTTTATTTTAATTCATAATTTTGCAAAATTTGCAATGAGCTCCCAACATATTTATACATACAAGATACCTCTATACTCCGCTTAGCGCGTTATTTCTATGAAACCTATGCTGCCAAAAAGAAGGGGTGCGGGAGTTGAACACGTAATGTTAGACAGGACACGCGCGATTATTCCGTGTGGCGTAAGAGAGTCACACATCAATGGTTGCCATGGAGACGTTTAGTACGTCTTACTTCCAATAATTAGTGTCTCAATATAGGGTAAATTTACTTCAAGCGTGGCAGCGGGGGTCGCCCCGCTATGCGCGGTCTTGGGTTAATAATTAGTCTATGGCTCCCTTACTAATCGTAACAAAGTGTTTCTCTTTCACTCGCGCTGCAAAAGATAGGGAAGGAATTTAGCTGTTGTCAGTCCCTTACTTACTGGACTAGACCTCGGAATTCTTTTGAAGTTCTCTCCACATGGTACAGTGACGTCGATGAGTATTATTACTACAGTTATTTCCTCTAACGATATCGTTGTTACAATTAAGGTAAATGTACGTTTCCACGAACGCTTAAGACCTGGATGTACGTTCCATTTTTTAATAAGGTCTGGCATTTTCATACGGTTATTGTCAATACTATACTGGTAACTTAAATACATTTGTAATCATTTTATCGCCTAGCCGTTTCAAATTCAGAGATTGCATATACATGAGAAAATTTGTCAAGTTCCGCCGTGACCGGGTGGTCTAGTGGTCAGGACGTCAGCCGCGAAAGCTGAAGACGCCAGTTCAAATCTGGCCTCGGACACCGGAGGGTTTGGTCACTTTTTCTGAAGTATATGACATCTATTTTCAGTTTATATATAGTAGTGTAACTACTTAAAAATTGCAAATCAAAAAATATTGAACAAAATAATTTGATTTGCTTCAAGATTCATAGATGGCAGCACCATCTCTCTTGCTATACCAGAATCACGTAAGTGATTCGGATAGGAGGTGCAAGCACGTACTGCGCATGCCCTTAGAGTATGGTCAACGGCGCCTAGCCGTTTCAAATTCAGAGATTGCATATACATGAGAAAATTTGTCAAGTTCCGCCGTGACCGGGTGCATGGTCTAGTGGTCAGGACGTCAGCCGCGAAAGCTGAAGACGCCAGTTCAAATCTGGCCTCGGACACCGGAGGGTTTAGTCACTTTTTCTGAAGTATATGACATCTATTTTCATTTTATTGCACTTAGAAATTATTTGTAATTTTAGACATATTTAAAAAATATTTTTAAAGGTTTTTAGACCGCCTTACTTGATTTGTACCATTAAGCGAACTAAGAAACATGATTTGCATATATTACCGAATCCGGTGACCACTTTACCGAACTAGAAGAAAAATGTATGGTAATATGGTGTTGAGCAATTTTCAAACTTAAACTGTCTCACTGTTTAGATAATGTCATCTAACTGCGCTAAATTTGCGTCTCCATACATTACTGAATTACTTCATACAAAACAAAAGTAACCTTATTTTTTTTATATTTATTCAAAATACCTAACCAATATTTTTATACAGTGTAAACTCTTTATAACGTCACTCGATTTAACGACAAACTCCTTAAAACGTCGAAATTGCTTGAGTTTGGTTGGTTTACCTTGTTTTGTATACAGTAATACACTCTACATAGCGTCACGATCACTCTATTTAACGACCACAAGATGGTATTATAAAACATTAAGCAATACTTTCTAAGTTGCCGAAATTGATAAAAACTGCAGCTGTGTCCGTTTTTTGTTTACTGTTTTGTTGTTTTATTATCCTGCACGTGTTTACTTTGACTGAGGTACCGGAGATTCTAAGAAATGTTGTCTTTTGTTTTTGTATGATGAACTTGCACATGTTTACGTCGGTCGGTCACTAGGCTTTTGTCAAGTTGTATTGCAGTTTCTTACAGACTTTCGAACTAAAAATGTGTAATACATACATATTAGTAAATACATATTATTATAGAATAGAAAATTATTTTTTGTTTCCCCCTATTTAACGACCACTCTCTATAACGCCGAAAAATGCTCAGTCCCTTGAGTGTCGTTATATAGAGTTTACACTGTATATTACATAAACATCATTATCGTTTTTTGGGGTGTTTACGTAATAGAAGTTTTTACAATATTCATTCAAAAGTTAAATTTTATCTAAAAATATAAAAAACACAATTTAATATTTTATTTTATTATTATACAATTTCTCTTTATACAAAACGACCTATCAACAGCAGGCCCATGAACATGTTTAAATGTTTATAAGCGCTGGCCTTTATAAAAAGGCAGAAAAAATAATACATTTTAATGTCGACCTAGCTGTGAGAGAAATAAGGATGATATTTTAATGTCTATCGAATACAAACGAGGCCGAGGCAGATACGAATTCGGTAGCAGAGACTATGGGCATGATTTACCGAACGCGCGTTCGGTAAATAAACCATGCAAAATATGTGGTACCTAATACGCGAACAAATTTTGAAAATAGTACCTAAATTGCAATAATTGTGACATAACCACAAATTTAACATTGGAACTAATAAATAGAAGGATTACGAATCCGTTCATGTAGTTAGTCTTCACTAATATTGTCGTAAAATAACTATAAAAAAATATAAAAGAAAGCTTTGTCGAAAGGCTTATTTTTAACTCAAAAAGTCGTAAAACTATAAGATTTCAAACGCGGATTTACTATAGTATTTACTGTCTACAGATGTTTGGTAAATGCTCATAAAACTAGAAATACTTTTCATTATTTCAAAAGTCAACAAGTTTATATGAATAGTTTATAATAAATCAGTAAAAAAATAATTTCAAAGACATACGCTTTCCCTGATTCCGTACACTGTTCGGTTAAACCATCCAGTCAAAAAGTTGGGTCACACATCACCGGATTCACATTTATCTCAAATTCTGAGAATATAACTGCACTAAATTCACTTAAAATACCAAAATACATAAACTTATTAAATAACACCACTCTAAATCCACAATTTGGAACCCACATATAGTTTTAAACGATTCTATGATCTTAAGAAGTGCACGCGATTTCTTAACGATTTTGTTAAGGGCGTCCATACAAAGTGGCACTCGACCGACTAGATCAGTTGTCACGTCGCAACTGAGCCCCAACATGGCCGTCTCTGACGCGTATTCGTAGGGGTAGGTATGTAGCTCACAGAAAAAAAAATCACAACGTAGTATCTGCTGTAAGTAATCGACTTATAGCTTAAAATGGAATATATTCGGCGATACGGCACGTTCGCTGAAGCGTACATTTACCTTAGGGTTCCGTAACCAAAATGGAACCGTCTGTCTGTCCGTCCGTCCGTATGCCACAGCCATTTTACTCAAAAACTATAAGACGTATCGAAAAAAAAGAAAAAATTGAGATTAGGTGTATTTTGTATGCCGCTATTTAGTTATGTAGTTAAATTGCAAAAAAATATTTTTAGGGGGGGGGGGGGGGGTCGCTCCATACATGTAATTATATTTCAAAAAAAATTTTTACCAAATATCAACATGTTGCACATTAATCGATAGGTCTTTAAAAATAACATTTCAGAAATAATTGCTTCGAAAATCATAAAAATTGTGTCCCTCCCGATATTTTAGAAGACACGTCTCATCACATACTTTCAACGAAAATTGTTTTGAACATTATAGGTTCAGCCATTTTTTATATATCTCAAAAAACTTCTTCCATATGGCATAAGATACGACCTTTTGGTTCTTATTCCATTGTACGGAACCCTCCATTATGCGTGGTCCGATACGCACTTGGCCGGATTATTTTATTTATGGATACGTTTTATTGTAAAAGAAAAACGAAATATAATTTACCGTACCTACACCGTTTGTTCTCTGACATAGGTAACTAAATGTATTAGGTCATACAGATATTCCGGCTTTCAACATCAAAGCAACACCAATGTTTGTTACAGCTAAGTGACAAGCTTGAGCAAACAGGGCATCTATTCAGTGACAGCAAATTAAATCAATTTAATTTAATTTACCGTCTGTATCAGTCACAAAGTTACTTCGCCAAATATAATATTACTATGTCATTAGGTGAGAAACGAGCATTCCGATTCCACACGGATGAAATCGCGGACGGAGACTAGTCTATAAGGGAAACGATTCAATGTAAACTAGACCTCCGGTGCCTAGGACTGGGATCGAACCAGCGTCTTCTGCATTCGCGGCAGACGCCCTTAACACTAGGCAACCCGGGTCACAGCAGCACGGGTCGAATTTTCCCGTGTACATGACATCTATATAAGTTTATAATTTATATAGTAGTGTGTCTACTAAAAATAAACAAATCAAAATAATTATTAAAATAATTTGATTTGTAATGTTCTTCAGTTATATGATTCAATGTGTTGACAGGTTAAGAGACCAAAGCAGGCCCTCACAGCTATAAATGTAACAGTTGTTGATTAATAAATTTATGGCTTGAGGTTACTGACCTTTTGTATTTTGTATAGATTTCATTGCACCATTGGTAAATAAGATAAGTATTCTAACTTCCACGTTTTGTAATTAATTTCTTATCAAAATGACAACTAAACTACATAATTGTGATTCTGACAACTAATTGCACATATTTGTGTCGTAACCATAAGTGATATTTTTTTGATATTTGTTTGTCATCGACTAAATAATCAATTGCTAGTCTGTGATGTCAGAAAAGATAGGTATCATACAACCACGAGACATCTGTACAAACTTTAATACAATAGGAAGATCTGAATGGGCTAAACGTCACTTTCCTTAGTCCAGATAGGTCGAGTTCCGACACAAATAAAAAAAATCTAATCAATAGCAAATAGTCTTCGTGGCCTTCTGGTGTCTTACTCATGCCGTTATATCATGCAGGGAGTGCATATTTGCCCATAGGGAAACCAATACATTTCCAATCCAATATCAATACGTCGAAAGCACATTGGAGAAAAGCCCCACAGACAATATCACTTAGCGTTAACTTCAAGCATTATAGAGTAGGTATACCGCAACACAAGGCGCTCAATTCCAATCACTTATCAACCATACAACCAGTATCAAGCGACCTCTGATCACGCGTAGTTATTGGAGATCTCATGTCAACTGTTGGCTGGCTTACTCGAGAATGTTAGTCATAGGCAAGCGTAGCAGGCGACCAAAATGGAGGACGAAACGAAATGGCAAGCGACACGGCGGTAATGCTTGCGGAAGTGGAAGTACCGAAATTATCTCACCGCGGGCCCTAAACTGAGATAAATTAGCCCGTGTTACGGCCGGTTTACATAACAATTCGCTTTTATTTTTTTTAAATTAGACGAATTACAGAGGGAACGGGCCGTCATATCTCATTAAATTGGGCTGTTTGTTGACTAGTTGATGGCGAACGCTCGGAGTCCGCCCTTCTTTTATTTAGTTTCTAACTGGAGGGCCGACTAATAATCACAATTCGTTTGTTTGTAATTGTTATGACTTTCTATATGTAAGTAAAATGTCTCATAATAAGTTACGGCACATAAATATGAGTTTTAACCTTGATGTTTATAATTTTCAACTACATACTTGTATTATAATAAAACGATTATCCGTGGGAGGATTATCCAATCCATTTAAAAAAATTGATTGTACCAATAAAACGGTTTAACATGGCCAAAAACCATAATATATTATAATACGATACCACTAAAAGTTCAAAGAGTCAGCGGAGTGAGGTAGTAATGTAGTAATATTACAGTAACTAGCTAAATAATAGCTAATAGAGAGCTGTAAAATTTTACGATGTGCTTCATATATTTATTGTTCTCATTAATCATTCATCCTTTAACTAAGTAGACTGAATAATTAAATACGTGCCTTTATTGACTTCAAAGTATTTACTAGTAACATGTACCTGATACAATTAATAATAAATATTTTACAATTTTTACATTGAATTGTCAATTCGAATCTAATAATCGAATAAAATTAATACGTTAGTATATTAGTATATTTTAAATCGATTAACAAAACTGCTAAATAACGACAAGGATACGTATTGTGTTTAGGTTTAATACAATTTTAACATTACAAAGAATATCTATATACCTATATCTTACTCTCATCTTATGTCTCTTCTTCTTCCTCCTAGCGTTTGTCCCAGCTTTTTGCACTATTGAGCCTAGGGTTCGCTCGGCAACCTAATCCCAGGAATAGCGTAGACACTAGTTTTTACGAAAGCGACTGCCATCTCACCTTACAAGGTCCTTTAAAAACTGGGTCTTTAAAAACCCCTCTGGGTTGGAACCCAGAGGGGAAACTAGGCCTTGTTGGGATCAGATCCGGTTTCCTCACGATGTTTTCCTTCACCGAAAAGCGACTGGTAAATATCAAATGATATTTCGTACATAAGTTCCGAAAAACTCAGTGGTACGAGCCGGGGTTTGAACCCGAGACCTTCGGATTGGAAGTGTGACGTCTTACCGCCCGGCCACCAGCGCTTATATGTATCTTACGCTTATCAAGTAACTAGGTAATAGGAAGTAACTTATATTTGCCTTAAACAACTTTGTAATACGAATGTATTGTATTATAAAAAAGGGACGATGTTAAAAGGAGCACCATAGCTTTGATTTTAGTAATCACTTCCGTCCGTTGAACCTAAAGCAATCAACCCTCTATTTAATCAAACAACGTTATTTTCATGACTTATTCTCCATCTTTGATATCCAGTATAAACCCGACCCCAAGTCCCATGATAGTGGTGAATAATGACAGATCACTCTTGAACTGGTTTTTAATGTGTGCCTGATAAACTATGGATTAGAGACAGTCAAAGACAGCTATTTGCTAAGCGCAACAAGTGCCTTTATTCACAAGAAAAATAGAAATAATTGCCTTTAATGAAATAATGCATACATGTAAATTGGTGTGTATCAGTACAGTAGGTAGTCAAAAAAATCAATACTTAACCATTATTGATGTTTTTTATGCCAGTATTATCACAAGGACTGACTTGTACCAGTTGTGCGGGTCAGCGTATAATAGGTTAATCGGTTATCAACATGTTTTTAGCGATGATAGAGTACTTTTATGAAACTTAATACATGTCCATAATATTTTTGGTGTGCGAAATTAATTCGTTATAATATTATTTGAATTTATTAGGTTGGTAGGATTTGGTGATTAGGTGGCATATCAAAATACAGCACTAGCGGTTAGGGCCTTTATTAGAAAACTTGATATTTACCTAGCTATAACAGCCAATATCCCTTCTTTTTTTCCTTAAATATTCTTTTTATACTTCGAGCAACAATAGAAAGGAGGTACACTGTACATCAGTAGGTACACTGGACTGGTACAGAGACAAACGAGATTAACTGAAAATATGGCTCGTGAAAATTTGTAACCGGCTACTTTTACACGGTAATAATACTGTCAGAGAAACTTCACCAGTCGTTTTTGAGGCACTATTGTGGGGCCATTTTTTGGGCTGATTCTGTATCCCTAGTATTATTTGATCGGTGTTTTTACCTACCTATCGAACCTAACCTAACTTTCATTTGTTTTTATTCGGAACTATTTTTTATTTTTTATTTTTTATTTATTGAATAAGAAAAGTAAATTACAATATTTTATATTACAAGACCCATCATTGGCAAAACCTTAGAGAGGTTTGTGTGCCGATGGGGAGTTCAAAAACAATTATATTATTTTTAATTAGTACTAGATCTTACATCTAATTATGTAGATAAGATAGTCTTAAAAAATGAAGTTTAGGTCGCTAGAATTTAACAAGTGCATTTTAATTACATTTTTTATATTTTTACTATTAAGATATTTATCTATAACTTCTTCTGGCAGTTCATTAATTACTTTAGGCAATACATATGAGTAAAGTCTGGCGCCATATATGTTATTACATTTTGGTAAAGCGAATTTATGATGGTTCTGTAACATTCTCAGTCTTGTACATCTCTTGTTTAATATAAGTTTTGTGACATTGGGATATTCTTCAGTTAAAATGGCTAGTTTAGCCTTATTTTGTACAGGTAATGCTTTACAGTGTTTAAACAGTTGTGTATAGTCTGATTCGTATTTTTTTTTTAATATTCTTGGGTACTATTATCTTCAGTAATCTTATTTGTAGATTATATATTTTCTCCATATACGTTTTGTAGGTTCGACCGTAAGTACTTAAAGCGTAAGTGCTTAATTAGTGCTGTACTTAATTTTCCTTTTCAAATACTTATGTAATCTTTATACGAATCTGTAACTAATGTACAAAATATCACTGTAAACACAAAAAAGATTCAAATGCATTCATCTGTTTTTAGTTTTAATTAGTTATTAATTATAGTAAAAATAATAATATTACAATTATTATGCACTTACATAAGATAGATCAGAATGTTAACAAATTTTGACGAACCATGAGCGTTCAAATTGCAGTCCCAACTTTATACTTGCGCAGCCCTAAGACGGCGTCACTTTAATATGCTCAATTGGACCGTCGTGTGCCCCTTAATACTTTAATGTACCGTATTTAGGACATCACTTGCAGCTCGAATTTATGAGAAAAATGGTTACATTGCAGCCATAAAGTTAACATTATAATAATAAGATTACTAACTTAAAATATATGTCACATTTTCAGATTTATTATTATAATGTTAACTTTATGGCTGCAATGTAATCATTTTTCATCATTACGACTATTACTTGCAGTGCCCGGATGAATATCGAATACCCGGAATCCAAATAAAATATTATTTTCATCCGATTGTAACCACTCTATATTATGTCCTCTCGCGAACTTTAGGTATTTTAGCTCACCTAATTCCGGGCCCAGTTTATGTCATATGAATTTTTAGATAGTAGTCATATTTTACATAAGTACGTTACTATGACTTGTTCTAAAATGTAATTCAGTGGGCTGCAGTGGCGGGACTGCACTAAAATTGAAGACAAGCATCAACTTGGGACTGCATAACCGAAAAATAAAGGTAAAGTTTTAAACTATATGACTTTTTGTTTGGCTTCGTTAGCGCAAAAGATTCTTTCTGTACCATAACATAATATAGCGGTACGGTTATTCTCTTCGATACCTAAATCGTTTTTAGGGTTCCGTAGTCAACTAGGAACCCTTATAGTTTCGCCATGTCTGCCCGTCCGTCCGTCCGTCCGTCCGCGGATAATCTCAGTGACCGTTAGCACTCGAAAGCTGAAATTTGGTACTAATATGTATATCAATCACGCCGACAAAGTGGTAAAATAAAAAGTGGAATTTTTTATTTATTAGGGTACCTCCCCTATACGTAAAGTGGGGAGTGATTTTTTTTTCATTTCAACCCTAACGTGTGATATATTACTGGATAGGTATTTAAAAATGAATAGGGGTTTCCTAAAATCATTTTTCGATAATGTAAATATTTTCGGAAATAATCGCTCCAGAAGTAAAAAAATATGCGTCCCCCCCCTCTAACTTTAGAACCATAAGTTTTAAAAATATGAAAAAAATCTCAAAAGTAGAACATTATAAAAACTTTCTAGGAAAATTATTTTGAACTTGATAGGGTGAATAGTTTTTGAAAAAAAAATACAAAATTATTTCTGAACTAAGTTTGTAATTTAACCGTATAAGCAGGTGTTTATTGTACCTGTAATTTCTACAAAATTACAATGAAATGACGTGCTTTCAAATAAAGTAAAAACGGTGAAAATCGGTTCACGCAATAAAGAATTATCCCATAAAAATCATCTTCCATACTTTATGCTCGCGCGCAATAGTTTACTCAATTTGCCGATAGATGTCGCTGTACATGGAACTCTCATATCATATCCTACATGGCGGTGTTATTAACTCTTAAGTGGGGACACTTACTGTGACGGACGGAAAACTACGGAACCCTACAGTGAGCGTGGCCCGACACGCTCTTGGCCGGTTTTTTTATAAGGTATCGTATGGGTTATCTGCCTTTTCGCCGAATAACGTTTCCCAAACTGTTTCATTTGCCAACTGTGTCATTTGGCATTGCATTTTTTCTGAAACTATAAAAATTTCAGGATTGTTATAAAACGAACCTAACCTTACCTATATGGTTCTACACGATGATTATAAAACAAACACTGAAAAGTCTACAGTTTCAGAAAAAAATCAGTATGGTAAATGACACAGTTGGCAAATAAAATAGTTTGGGAAACGTTATTCGGCGAAAAGGCAGGATCCCGTATCGTATCGAGGGTTGGAGGTGAAACCCGATAAGTAGAAATATTTTTTTATTTAAATAAGCACCTAACGTATGTCAGCTTATTGTTCTATTTTCAAAAACCTATTAGCTCGAGTTATCGGGTTTCACCTCGCAACCCTCGGTATGATCTTGAAGTATGCGCTACGCGCCCGTTCCCCCGCTCCGTTCCTTTATCGCCGCGCGCGCCACCGTAGCAAGTACCTATACGTGTCCTATACCGTAAAAGCTACGATGCATAACCGAAAAATACCTAAAGGTAAAGTTGTAAAACGTTATGACCGTTTGTTTCGGTATGGTTTCGGTACCGAAATAATAACAGTTGAATATCTTTATAATAAAGGTATTAGAACCTTATTGAAAACTAGGGTGTACCCTTGTTTTGTCGACAACCTTTTCATCGAATATTATTTCATCGACAACGATTCATCGAAACTTTAGTACTAGTAATATTGTTTGGCGTTATTTTATTTCAACTACTATTTATTTCAATTTATCTTACTACGTAGAAATACTATTCAACGAATATTACTTAATCGCTGATTAGTTTCAAATTATCTTAATTGGCACAACTTTAATACAATTTTATATGTCTTACTGCACATTTATACTATTGCATATTTACTGTAGTCAAAAGTGGGTTAGGTTAGGTTAGAACTGCGACCCCCAAGAAAACGAACTGTTGCCAGAAGTGGATTAGGTTAGGTTAGAACTGCGTCCCCCAAGAAAACGAACTGTTGCCAGAAGTGGGTTAGGTTAGGTTAGAACTACGACGCCCAAGAAAACGAACTGTTGCCAGAAGTGGGTTAGGTTCGGTTAGAACTGCGACCCCCAAGAAAAAGAACTGTTGCCAGAAGTGAGTTAGGTTAGGTTAGAACTGCGATCCCCAAGAAAACGAACTGTGGCCAGAAAAGCCACACATGATCACATAAATAATTTCATATCTGAAACTACCCACATAGCTATAATTGCATAGAGTGAGCTGACTGACGTGATTGCGTTTAGTTTCGATAACGAAATATAACTAATTGAAATAATTTTATGCGGAATAAATATTATTACATGTAAAAAAATGAATTAAAAAAACCCGAAATGAAAAGCCATGACATAAATTTTATTGAAATAAGTCAACTACCAATTAAAAGACCTCGGTTCAAATTACCTAGTAACGAGTCCTCGACGCAATGACTTGTCGATGAAATGAAAATACTTGAAACGTTGTCTTTGAAATAATATTTGATTAAATGTCTGTCGTCAATTCAATGGTAAACCTGAAAACTAGTGATATCGTGATTTTATACCTGTAGCGTACCGTTATATTATTTCTTAATGTAATAAAGGTAACGATATTCTATGATAATAGCGCTACCATACCGCTTACGTTACGAAAACGGTCCCTGTACGCAAGCCTAAGTTTTTTGTATTGGTTTTTTGTGTACTAAGTTGTTGGCAAAACAAACATACGGCCCCCTAGATGGAAGTAAATTACGGCCACCTGAAAATCCAGAGGTGTCACATACGCGTTGCCAACCCTTTCAAAGGATTCACTGTGTGAAGAGTATCATATAAATATAGTCCAGATCAATGAAAATGTAACCTTTGGTACAGATTTACATACAAGGTGACTTTTTCACTGTCATTGAATGTATACTTAATGCGAATTTTGTGTAAATATTTGATACTTAAATAAATATTATGGGGTAATCTTACAAACCGACCTAGTCCTACAGTAATCTCAATAAGGCTTGTGTTTTTGGTACTAGACGACGAAATAACAAAAGATGGTTATAGATACTTAAATCCATAAAACAATTCATAACTCGGGTACAATTTATTTGTGATAAACACATCAATAAATGTTCAGCCCAGGACCCGAACCCGGTAATGTAGCAATAAAAACATTCCAAAATGATAATGTCAGAATCGGCCTCCAGGTGATTCTAAATAAAAACCCGTGAAAGCATTATTTTTCACAAATCCTTCGTTCATTACTGTATAACGAGCATAAAGCTCAGTGTAATTAAGCCCACATTATAACTCTGTATATAGAATAATACCGTTCGCAAAAACACAATTGCTTTAATGGGTTGTCTTAATGCGTTTTATAACCTTAGGGATACGAGTTATTCTTAACTTAGTATTTGACTTCAATTGAACTTGATTAATTGCGACTTTCATTCATTGGTGATTTACATGTAGCTTTAATTTTTTTAAAGTTAGTCATTCAAGGACTCTCATTTATTATCGATATTTAGTACCGTAGAAAAAAAATCGGTACCTAAAACTTTGTGCAGATATGTCCTAACGGAGTAACCCGTTTTTAACTGTCTTTGAGTATACGGGTGGATTTTGCATATGGGTCAGTGAGATCAATTACCAGATTCCAGATAGCGCGTTATTGAATCCAGATAGGCCATTGAATCTGGTGTCCTAGCCGACCCATTTGGAAAGTCTACACTGTATAATAAATAAATGGTTATCGATCTTTCGTATCAATCTTTTATCTCCAATCATCTAAATCAAGAAAAACCAAGGGTGGATATCCATGTTCTCTCCAACCTTCTTAGGGTTCCGTAGTCAACCTAGTGTGATAGGCAAATACGCGTATCTACACGTATGAAACGTAGCACACGTAAATCACGTAGATAGCGATTTACAGATATAACACTTCTCCATCCGATAAGGGTTTGCCTCTTATAAGCACGTAGAGTTATAGTATATATAGTCAAGTATTATAAGAATAAGGGAGATCAGTTGTGACGAGGGTTGAGTGATGGTACATAAACCATAGTCTTATAACCTGTGTTTGTGTTGTACCCCCTAACTCCCCTACCCGGCGCTCTGCCTATTACATGGCGACCGTGGACATGAATTCTGCGTGAGGACTTCATCACATCGCTGCTGTGGATGCTGGTGGAATAAAATCAACATGGATGAAGGCGACAGTGAAGAGGACTGTAAGAACGAGCCGACAGCGTCGAATCACCATTAATGCCGCGGGTACCCAGTAATTTTCCTTATTAATAATTGGGAAACGGAGTCTTATTGATTACCAAAATGAAGAAACCAAAGGAGGTCATCATAGTGACCGCAGACAATATCAACGCTGCTTCATTGGCTTCGGCGGGCTTCGAATTGACGGAGGTTCCAGATGGCTGTATGTCTTCAGCTACACGTCCGGTTACGCATTGCTGCCGGGTGCTGGGAGCGTCGAGCGAGGTGAAATTTTTTTGGTGTATTTTGTGTGTAATGTAAATTTTGTTATTTTTAATTGTAAATTATTTTATACTTAGTTGACTTTACACATTGATTAGAAGTATTACGTGAACAGTTATTCATAGGAGTTAAGTGTAGGTATTTATTAGTTGAAGATAGAGATTATGGAAAGGAGATGCAGTTGTGGATCTTAAAAATTTCGTTATAAACGGTAAAATTATTTGAGTATTTTTAGGGGTAGAAAAGTCTGATAGGGTATCGGAGATGGCCAATTTTAATTTGGTTTTAATTTTGTTTGTGGTAGACGTGGGAATTTTATAGTGGCCATGGGAATATAGGAATAATAACAAAGGCCGACAGTTTTATTTTATTAAATGAGTTTTGAGTACGCAAACTATAATTATAATGCGAATCAGCAAGGTCGGGGTCGGATATATTTCCCAAGCAGAAGCCGGGCAGTTATGCTAGGTCGGCCGAACGGCCCAATGACAATGTTATCGAGTCAACAACTGCATTACGTGACTCAGATAATCATAATAGTGAGTCAGAGTTTTTTTCGTGAATAACAGAGATTATGTAGGAATTTATTCATATTGCGCTAATAATCACGTAGTCGTAGGTTGTTTAGATAGGGAAATGTCGTTGTTGGTAGATACGGGGGCTAATGTGTCGATTTCAAAATATGAATACATTGAGGGGTCCGGTTTGCAGATAGTTCCTCATAAGTTAAGGATAAGAGGGGTATGTGGAGATTTAGTTTCATTAGGTTACGTCAGCTTGGAGTTGTGTGTCAAGGGGTATAAATTTTGTCATAAGTTTCATGTGTTCGTGGGTCTTAAGTGTCGAAGTGATGGTATTTTAGGAGAGGATTTCTTGTTTAGGCATAAGAGTAGCATTGATTATGAGCAGGGGACTCTAAGGTTGCGACATCATTTGGGAAAGAAATGGTGGTTGAGAATCGGGTTAGGAGTATCGCGCTCAATTGTTATTCCTGGAATATGCGTGATGGTTATGTAAACTCTACAAGGTATATAAGCCAAGATTCTCCATGAACGAAGGCATGCTTAGACGTATCGTTACGAGACTTGGTTATGTGGTGCAAAAGGTTAAATATAGTAGAGTAATACTTTTAAAGATGAGCTCAATAAAAAATAAAATAAAAAGAATAATGTCTTTCGCGCGTGACAAAATTAATTACCTAGATTATGTATGCATGAAAAAACGAAACTTACCGATCGAGAAATGATTCGTGTTATACTAAGTGATTATCAATTGTGACCGACTAGTGGAGATGATGGCAGTGCCAAAATATATTCAAAATGATTAAAAGATTGTCAGAGGCAGAGGTTATGAAGGTGTAAAGATTATAAGTATGTTTTAATTTTGAAATATATATATATATAAATATGTGTATATATATAATGTAAATGGTTGTGGTGAAATGCAATGTTTGTGCTAGAAATAATTAATAATGTAAGTTGAACATTGTTAATTTTAATATAAGAAATTTAGTTTTAATTAAGGATGTAATAATAAGTTAAATGTTTTGTACACAGGTTTTGTATGTATGTAGGTCCATCCAAAAGAAAAAAAATTAGGGGTTCAAATTTAGAGGTTTTTAAACATGAAAAAAAAAATGTAGGTCATAAGAATAGAGAAAAATTGTATTTTGAATAGTCGTTTTCAGGGGAGGGAACCCCTTACCTTTTCTGGGGAGGTGTGATAGGCAAATACGCGTATCTACACGTATGAAACGTAGCACACGTAAATCACGTAGATAGCGATTTACAGATATAACACCTCTCCATCCGATAAGGGTTTGCCTCTTATAAGCACGTAGAGTTATAGTATATAAAGTCAAGTATTATAAGAATAAGGGAGATCAGTTGTGACGAGGGTTGAGTGATGGTACATAAACCATAGTCTTATAACCTGTGTTTGTGTTGTACCCCCTAACTCCCCTACCCGGCGCTCTGCCTATTACACTAGAAACCCTTATAGTTTCGCCATGTCCGTCTGTCAATCTGTCCCTCCGCAGCATAGCGATCACTAGCATTAAAGAGCTGAAATTTGGTATCAGTGTCGTATCAGTCACGCCGATAAAGGGGTGGAATAAAAACTGGATAAATATTTTTTACTAGGATACATGTACCTCCCGTACACATGAAGTGGGGCTAATATTTTTTCGCTCCAATCGTATGGGGTATTGTTGGATAGGTCTTTCAAAAAAATAAAACAATTTCTGGATAAAACTGATTGTTTTGTAATTAATAGCTCCGAAAGTTTAAACCGTGGGTCCAAAAAATTTGGAAAAATTCATGAAAATGGAGCCTATAAGTATTTTCAATGAACTACACTGAATAAAATTGGTTTAGCCGGTTTTGAGTTACGCATAGTAATAGGACGTAAGTGCCACAAAATATCATATATAAAACAACCTTTCGATTGGATGTTTTGTGACGGGCTGGTAACTACGGAACCCTACATTGAGCATGGCCCGACATGCTTTTGGCCGGTTTTGTACGAGTGTTAAGTACGAGTACCTAGGCTCTCGAACATAGGTAATACTAAACTTACAGTCTAGCAAGGGAAATAAGTTACATATTACAGATAGCAAAATAGTGCTTGGGAAATAAATTACATAATTACAAACTACAATTAAAGGAGGTTATTCGCACTTATTTCTTAAAATAATTACAAATAATAAGAATTGCATATTCAAATTGATACGGAACCCTTAAAGGGTCCTACTTAAGCGTAAGGTCAATTAAACTGTTGACCGTTATTACGTTCATTAACAGGCTAATTGGAATGTATGTTGGACATCTTCTGAATACAGACTTATGAAAATGGTGGAAGTACTTTGAGCAAATTTTTTCTGACTTTTATTTAGTGGTTTTTTCCTTATTTTATAGGCATATATAAAAGAACAAAATGTGGGGCAGTTATCAAGTTTAAATTCTAAATCGGTTACCCACAGTTTTGGGGCATTAACAACAATATCTTTACAAAAACGTTAGAAATATAAATAATATAGGACAATTTTGCACAAATCGACCTAGTCTCCCGGTAAGCTCAATAAGGCCTGTGTTGTGGGTACTAGACGACGATATTTGTAATTGATAGATATAGATTATTTATGATATAATTTAAAAATTAAAAAAAGATATATACATATATACATAGAAAACATCCATAGCTCAGGAACCCTTACCCGGATTCGAACCTGGGACGTCTTGCTTTAAAGGAAGTGTCACTACCGACTGGGTTAAGAGGACGTCAAAAAAAATCGAAAAAAATTATAACGGATTTTCGCTTTTTTATATGAATTTGGTGCGTTGATTAAACAAATTCAACTAAATATTTTGACGCATGTTTTCAAATTCGTACCTACGCGCCGCGGTCATGCAATAATTGCAACAATAAACTACTCAAAAACAAATGAAAATCAAACAAAAGCATCAAATTACCTAATAACAAAAGCACGGTGGCGGCCGTTTGAAATCCCATGTTTAAAGAGCGCACTACACTGACAGGTCCACTTGTCACTGCTCACGATGACACACTAGTAGTATGCGCGGGCGACGATTTTTATTAGTTAATCGTACGACTGATTAATGGGAGCATTTCTGTGTTGTATAGTTCAAAAAGAAAGTGACCCTTATATTTGTTAACATAATATTTTTATTAGTAAAAATGCATAACAATAATGTACTGTAAGGTACCCTTTAACTTCATAAATTTTATATCATTACCAATACCTAAATTTAGCGAAAATGTTGTTAGTATCATCATTTTATCAGCATTTACTACTATATAAAATTATGCCTTTTATGAGACCAGTTGTACATTTGTCGTTGCAACGTCCATTATAAGTTGGCGGGCGCGGACTATTTAAGTTGCAAAAAGGTGAATTGTGTGTATTAAAAGAATGCAGAGCGACATTTTGAAACTCCGACATAGTGCTTCAATTGGATAATTGGATAGCATTCACGACATAAACACACCTCTAGTCTATGGATAAGCTTGATTGAATGAATGCAATAATTTAAGAATTACGGCGTTTGTAGCTCAGTTGATAGTGAAGTGACCCTGCCTACGAAGCTGAAGAACACATTATAAAATGAATTCTGCTGAATGTTTGGTTATCGAATCTCGGTTAGGGAGTTTGTGTGTTTATATCAATGTTTCTTCCTGAGTTATGGATGTTTTCTATATAAGTATTTAGTATGCTAGGCGTCCCCCTAAGACGCATATAGGATATAGTGGAGAAATTCTCAGCAAGGTAAGACTCAGTAGCTCAGTTGGTCAGAGCGTTGGGCATGTTTCCTACAGTTGAGAGTTCGAGTCTCGCCTGAGGCAGTAGATTTTTCTACTTCTATTTTATTTTTTAACGTTGTAGTATCGTTAGCAGACGTTCTGCTTAAAAAATAATCATAATAAAGGCAGTTAAACTTGTAGCATTTGAGTAGCTTGTAATTAATTAAGCGCAGTTACCAATACTAATCAAATGAATATTATTCTCTTTCATAGGTACAACTAAATGATTGAAATTTCCATAACAGAACCGAATAATCGATATTCAAAGCTACATTCACTTTAATCTCCATACAAAGTAATTAATTTGAATCTCAATTACTATTAATTAAACTATTTCCAACCTCAAAATGTATGTGAAATTTTCGACGCACTTATAATTTTGAAGCGATGATCAAACTATAGTTGATTTATTATGATCGGAATACTAAAATTTTAACCATTGTAAACAGAGCTCTCTGCGAAATTCAGAACTCTGAAATCCCTTTCGACTACCCCGTTTGTAGAGGGGTTGAAGTTCTTTTATGATTGGTTGTGGACCTTTTAAAATAATTGCTTTTAATCGCTGTTCGGCGCGCTGTAATTGAATGAGCATAGAATAATGAACAGTACTAGAATTTTGGTTTAATACGAGGCGTCACGCTATATAGGATCGTTTTAAACTGTGTATCGATTTTATTTTACTCCCTTTGATTTTTATAAATAAATAAATAAATATTATAGGACAATCTTAAACAAACTGACCTAGTCCCACAGTAAGCTCAATAAGGCTTGTGTTGTGGGTACTAGACGACGATATATATAATAGATAGATATTGATAAATACTTAAATACATAGAAAACATCCATAACTCAGGTACAAATATCTGTGATAAACACACAAACAAATGCCTTTACCAGGATTAGAACCCGGGACCTCCTGCTTCACAGGCAGTGTCACTACCGACTGGGCTAGGAGGCCGTCAAAATGTTTTATAGTTCTAAAACATAATTTAACAGCTGGGTATTTTTTTTTAATTCGATTTGTTAGATTACTCACAAATATTTAACACGAATTTAAAAATATGTTAAGGACCACATTAAATTTCATTTAGATGAATTGAATTGCCAGGCCTGAAAAAGACCAAAACGAAATCGTCCACGGAAAAAAACGTCGTTAGCGTTTGACGCCTACTTCAAGTAAAAGCGCTGTTATTCGGAGCGTTTTTTCGTGAACGTGACAATGGTGCCTCATAAGTTTGTTTCACCCACTCGCCGACGATAACGTCAAAATTCGAGCGATATCGCTGGTATAGCAATGCACCGAGGAGAAGTTTCATAAGTTGCGAAACTTCTATGGAGAATATTCTCTGGAACTTAAATTTAATAAACAATCTTATCGTGTCAGAACCGAGGTAGACACACGCCATTCTAAATATTATGCCTGCCTGGTTTACTAATATGTGGCGTGTAATACTATATATTACACAAAATGTTAAAGTTCTCATGGGAACATTCTCACAGAGAACTTTCTAAGTTTCTTTCATGTAATTTCTCGGAAATTTCCGAGAACATTTCTGCAATTTCTGCAATTTGCACATTGCTGCGCTGGTAGCGTTTTTTTGGTGCTGAAACAGGCGTGACCCATGCTGCTACCATTGGATTTTTTTTTCTAATTCCCGCATAGTCAATTTCAATTTTAATAATATTTTAGTTTTCTTATATATGTCGCAGGGAAATGATTAAAACAGAGATTTGAACAAATCTCTAAGGTATGTGATCAAGTTACGCAGGATATGGATTTTCCATTTTAACATCCTGCGTGATTTGATCATATCCCTTACAGATTTGTTAAAATGTCTGATTTAATATCTGTTTCACTTTATCTAGTCAGAGATTTGATAAAATCGCTTAACTGTAAAGTAAAATATTGTATTCGGTACTTCCTTTCGTCATTTCACTAAACCAGTTCAGAGATTTAATCAAATCACCATATACCATCTTCCAGTTGAGACTTTATCATTTCACTAAACTTGTTTAGCGAAATGATAAAACTAGTCGACCCTTTGAGTTTTATTTTTTATTTTTTTAAATTTATTTTATTAGAAGACCAACAGCTATTAACATACAATATAGACTTATGACTAAGATACGAATGTAGGTACAATTAAGTATTAACTACACTATGTATAAGTTAAGTATACTATTGTGTGTGTGTGTGTGTGTGTGTGTGTGTGTGTGTGTGTGTGTGTGTGTGTGTGTGTGTGTGTGTGTTTGTGAATGTGTTTAATTATCTTGGTTCTTATCATTAATTTTATTCACAATTGCACTTTTGAAAGTTTTTTTATTATTATACATAAACAGATCGATATCACTAAAGTGGCTGTTGTATGTATTGGAAATTCTATATATCACTGAATTTTTACCGTAGTTAGTTCTGTAGTTAGGTAAACTAAGAAGACGTTGATTTCTAGTGTTTATGGTGTGAAGTACTTGATCTCAGTAATAAGGTTAAGACAATCAACATACCCCCTCATTATGTCGAACAAGAAGCTCATATCGAGCATGACTCTCCTATCCTCCAGACTCATCACGTTATGCTGCCTACAACTAATCTCATAATTAACAGAAGCTTGTTTAGTACGGTAGTTTAAATATTTTAAGAACCTTTGTTGTAGTCTTTCAACGCGTGATTTGTAAGTAATATATTGAGGAGACCATATGGAGGACGCATACTCAAGGACACTTCGTACATAGGTAAAGTAGACTACTTTGATACAGTCGGGGTCATTAAATGCGTTACAAACTCTCATTACGAAACCTAAGTTTTTATAAGCTTTATTTACTATATTATCGATATGATCTGACATCAACATTTTACTATCAAATAGAACTCCTAAGTCTCTTATTAGTTTAACTCTTTCCAGTTGGATGTTATTTATAGTGTACTGAGCATGGATTGGCGATGGCTTTCTAGAAAAAGTTATTACTTGACACTTGGACGCATTTACTGTTATTCTATTTCTGTCATAATATTGTGTCAGAGAATCCAATGATTTTTGCAAAAGATGGCAGTCTGAGGGATCCCTTATTTTAATGAATACTTTTTTGTCATCTGCATAGAGTAAATGTTGTACAGATGTTTCAAAACAAGTGTATATATCAAAAATATAAGCATCATAAAATAAAGGACCTAAGTGACATCCCTGAGGGACACCAGATTAGAAAAAAATACGATTGGATCTATAACCACCGACTGTGACAATTTGTGACCTGTTCGAGAGATAGGATTTTATCCATCTAAGCAGAGAGCCATGTATACCCAGTTTTTCCAACTTGGCCAACAAGATAACGTGGTCCACTCGGTCGAAGGCTTTCTCGAAGTCAGTGTACACCACGTCAACCTGTCCACCTCTCTCCATGTTGCCTAGTACATAATTAGTAAACTCTGCAAGATTGGTTAACGTAGATCTGCGCTTAAGAAAACCATGTTGGCTAGAACTAATACCTTGCATTATTGTGGGATAAATGTAGTCGTACACAACTTTCTCGAAGGTTTTACTAAATATGTTTAATATAGATATTGGGCGGTAGTTTTCAATAGCTGTTTTTGAAGATTTTTTATGTACCGGAACAACATTAGCCTCTTTCCATTTGTCAGGGAATGTGCCCTCTGATAGGGAGCGATTTATTAGTATTGATAAAGGAAAACTAAGCGTTTTACTTGTATTGCGAATAAAGTATGGAACAATATAATCTGGACCTGCAGATTTATTAACATCTACCTTACCGAGCAACGTGGCGATGGTGTTAGTGGAAACAGTGAGTTTCCCTATCGTATATTCATCACCCATAGCGGGCATATTTAGACTACTTAAATTGTAGTTTGAACTTGGGTCCACATACATGGTTTTAAAGAAATCGATAAAGCCGTTACAAATATCTGTACCATCACTAAAAGTTTCATTCCCATAGGACATTGTTTTAGGATAATTAGAGCTTCCACGTTTTGATTTTATGTAGCTCCAAATTTTTTTGGGGTTACATTTAATTTATTTTGAGCGGATATTAAAAAGCTATTATAATTGTCGATTTCTAATTTATTTACTTTTCGTCTCAAGTAGGAGAATTCTTGGTAGTCGAGGTCGTTATGAAATCGTTTCCATTTTCTATGGGCCTTCCATTTTCGACGTATTAAACTTATTAGAGTTTTACTATACCACGATGGATATTGTTTAGAACTGAGATCAGACTGCACTTTCGGAATAAAAAAATTAATAGATTCACGTAATTTTTTATAGAAGCATTCTACAGCAAGATTTATTGATTCACAATTGGCAAACAGTTGGTACCAGTCTATTTCACGAAGATAATTATTTATTTTTTCATAGTCACCTTTGTAGTACAGTATTTTTGTGGTATCCTTTTCAGTTAAAGGTAATATCTGTAAGTCGTAAGGCACGATATCAAAACTGGGATGAGCCTTGTCCTCTTTTAGGATTGGATTAAGTGCTTTATTAATGTTCAAAGGGAAATTACTAAACAAAAGGTCGAGGGTGTTCCCGCTCGCATTAGTAATAATGTTGTGTTGTTCAAAGCCTAAACATGAGAGTTCCTCGACAAGTTCAATTCCTGCCCTTTGAATTTCAGCAGAACCTTTCTTTAAGTAAGTTAGCCCATCACTAGTCCATTGCATGCAAGGCAGATTGAAGTCGCCGATAACCATAAAATAATCCTCAATATTCTGACGGTGAACTTGAGATACTGTTTCAATCACGTTTTTAATATCATTAGGTATTGTGCGATAATTAGGAGGTAGATATACGGTGGCTATATGAATATTATAATCGGAACGAATGGACTTAGAAGGTATCGTTACCCACAGTAGTTCTGTAGGTGGAGTTCCTCTTTCCATGCGCAACGTAACTCCAAGCTCGCGCCGAGCGCATACCATGACTCCTTCACCCATAGTCACGTTTGTCAGGTTTAAATCTCTGTCGAGCCTAAAAATATCGTACATTGAATTACATAATTCGCTATTAAGTATGCCGTCGTGGAGCCATGTTTCAGTTATTATGAAAATATCGTAATTTTGTAGTAAGATACTTCTGTAAAAGTCGGATGTTTTTGTGCGCAGATCGCGCACATTTTGGTAATATATTTTTATAAACACGGTATTACATTTAAGCTATAATTTAGTAACTGAATGATTATGTATGAAATATTTGCCAAGACCTTTGTAATTCGCAAAATATTATACTCATAATTAGACATACAATGCGTGTTATACCTAATACTCAATGATGCAACTAGCTCAGAGACGTAAACAACTTTTTCTATGCATTGGGATTTCAATAAGTCATATGTGCGCGTTAGCAAGTCAAACACATTCGCAGTATTGAACGCCCGGGAGCAACTAGTACTGTTCGCGATTTGTTTTGATGCAGAGTGGCAAACTACTTGAAAAAAACAGACCTCGTGACAATAGGTTACTTAGTTCAAAGATAGTAATCGTGCCGTACACACCGTTTGTGGATAGTTTGCAAACCAGGAACGTCAAAAAAACATGTTTATGTGTTAACATAAGTGTTATTATATCTTGCAAGATGGCAGTATTCCACTTTAGGCATAAATGTAAATGAAAGGATAGTAACGTGAAAATCATGATTAAACAAGTGAGTGATACATATATATATGTCAGGGTGCCAATTGTTGTGTAAGAATTGTGTGTGCGAGTAATACTTAGTGAATATTGATATATATACAATAGCTTATAGAATATGCTTAGGTAAGTAATGAAATAGTGTAATTGCAGTTCATGTGACGGATACAAGTAGCACTGGAGAAATATTGGTAATATGACAGTATATAAATTAGTTGGATTTCATAACAGCTTCTTGATGTCCTTTTGTGACTCGACTTACGTACTAGTGTGCGCGAGCGCCGTCCGACTTCCTGGCATAGATGTTGCAATCTCGAACCCAAACATACTGGTAGCCTTGATTCTTTGCCATAGTTTTGCACTCTTTAAGTACTTGTTTCCTAGAGGGTGTAAGATGCTCGTTTACAAAAAGTCTACGACATTCTCCCTGGAGGCCGATGTCCGACGTGGAGACGCCGCGGGTCCTTCGTAGGCCAGCAAGGATGTTATTCTTGTGTGTACGGCTTCTTAGCTTGACTACTATGGCTCTAGGACGGCCCTCATGAGGCGTCATCGCGCGGACTCTGGTGACGTGCTCAATATCGTTTTGAATAATTTCTACTCCAGCGTGTTTAGCAATAGAAATTATAATATTTGGTAGATGCTCACTCTTCGATTCTGGCATGCCGGTAATCTCAAGATTAGAAATACGTGCGTACTGTTGTTGCCTGTCTATGTCAAGGAGTAGCTGGTCATATTTATTGTTTAGTATCTCATAGTCTGAATGCCTACTTTCCAAGTCTGACACTTTTGAGGTTAGGTCGGCAACCTGTCTCTCGTGGTCGCGCTGTTTCTCAGATACAAATTCAAAAGATGTTTTGAGACTGTTGAATTCGGATAACATTTCTTGTTGTTGTGTTTTTTACTCGGAAATGGAGTTGTGAATCATGCTGTTATCGGAGCGTATTGATTTTAATTCCGATTTAATGTCGGTGAACATGCTCTTGATGTCTAGTGTTAAGTCCGATAAGTTTGTGTCGTGACCTTCCAAATGTTTCCTTTTTCGTTGCATGACATTATGCGAAGGACTTCCGTCCTGTGGTTTTTCTGAATTGAGCTCAGGATTCGATCCAAATGATTTATTTGGTGACCGAAGTATTTTATAACTCATCTTTAATTTCACAATCACAACTAAGCCAGGCAATAATGCACTTTAACACACACTCACTAAGTACGTTTTAGCGTGACTTGGTTTTAGCAATTCGTAAGCGAACCGTAGATAAACACGCGTCCGTCTGAGGCGACGTACCGTCAATAAGAGTTCGTTTCATCAACTTACTGTAGCGATTAGGGATTTTGTCAAATTACTAAACAAATCTAGTGAAATGAAAAAGCGTGTCGCGTTTTTTGGCCGATTTTGTCTTCCCAATAAACAGAGTCAGTGATTTGGTGAAATTACTGAATTTTTCTAGGGAAATGATGATATGGAGTCTCCATTTTAACATCCTGCGTAATTTGATCATATCCCTTAGATATTTGTTCAAATCTCTGTTTTAATCATTTCCCTGCGACATATACATATGGCTCATGTATGTTGGGCCAGAATAAAAAAAAGTATACATCATGTAGCCTAACGAAACGTACATTATGATTACATTACAAAATAAATCTGAAGTTAACATTTTAATGCATTTCAAGGGCTACTCCTAAACTCCAGGGAGAGTAGGATTAAAATAATAAACAGGATTACGGGGGCACCGGAAGGGCGCGGGCTTACGAGAGATTTTCCTCTAACACATGTAAGTAAGTAATTACCTATTCAACGTTTTTTGATCGCATTACGCGCTTGAATGCTCAGCTATTATGCATACAGTTAAACGATTTAGCGTTACGGATTGTTCGTTTGGGGAAAGTTTAGCTGAAAAGTTTTTGCTTAAAGTCTGTTTTTAGTGTAGGCGTTACCCTTTTACTATTTAACCGTGAAATACAAGGTGTAATAAAAATGCTGGTGATCCTTTTAGGGTATAATTGGTATAGTAATATAATTAATAATATTAAGTAATTATGAAAAATTAAGAAAAAAAAATCTTGCAATAAAACATATGGGTTTGTATGGAGGGTTGGCCAGCTGGGACCACATATCCCGTACATTTTTTATTTCGCGTCCAAAAAATCTTTCTCCTACTTTTTCTCAGCCGGAACACGATACTAAATTATGCCCTTAAACGTATCATCAGTAATTTTGTTACAACCTGTAGATAATACAACAGATGTAAGTTGTAGTTTATTAAATTAAAATGGAATATCGTAACCTAACCAAGAAAATTATTTTACAGAAGTACTTTTACATAAAAAAGTATAATAATTTGTCATGTGTTTAAGGTTGAACATATCATTTTTGTTAGAAAATTCTTAGTTAATGTAAAGTTTTTTAAGTAATAATTTCAGTGTTAACTTACAATCTAAACAAAAATAAAATGTATGTATGTATGCATGTATATATGTATTTATTCATATATAGTGAAGAACATGTATGCATTCACATATATAGGTTATTTTTAATGTACTTAATAAATAGGTTAGAATTTTAATTATTTTATAATAATTTTATTTATTGCCGTTTTGTACATCCAGGTATGTCTACCAGTTCTGATTTTCCCTCACCTGCTCAAAGGTTGACTTGAAGAGATCCCTTAAGGGATAAGTCCGCCTTTGCACAAACATTGTGTATTCTTTCTGTTGTATTTTTCTTTGTTATACAATAAAGTATTATACTAGTACTAAAATCTAGGTTCACCAAATAAGAGACGTAACGTAATTTGTGATGGATGCAAGGAGGGGATAATTTTGACCTTAATCACGCGCACTATTCGCCAACAAACTGTCCTCACTTTGGCGAAAAAAGATGTAGTGTTCTCTTGAAAAAAAAAAAAAACAGTTCAAAGGCTTTTTGATAATACAAGGCTCCTGATCCGATCTTTATACCTTAGTGATCTAAAACACGTCTATAAAAATGTTACACTTTTTATTTCCGCGATATACAACTGTCTAAGATGCCCCAAAAGCTTCAAACTAACTGACAGATTAAAATATACAAGTATTTTTTTACTATAAAATATAACACTCAAGAGAAGTATAACCATTATGGTTTATAGTGTTAGTTTAGCATGTCTCACGAAAGTTTAAATTTAATAGTAAATTTTTACTTGGACGTTAATCACACGACTACAATTCTCTGTCTTAAGGATCTTGAAGATTTTCTGTTAATATTGACAACATAGCTTCGTGTTCAACAAATTAAATTGTAAAGGGTGGTCCATGAATATATGGAGAAAAATAAAGTATAATAAATCTTATCTCCACAAGGCTCCTTTTGTTCTATTACGAAAATGAAACCTATATATTAAATTTGAGCTCATTTGATGACAATTTCCTGTTCGCTATCATTTCAATATTTGTAATAATATCATACGAATGAAAAAAATCTTAAATACTGACACTTAAATAAACATTTTAGGAGCTACATTCTTTATTCAGCTATAACTTAATAAAAATAGGTAATGTATAAAAACCATCAAAACCATTTCCAATTAGGAATTATTGATTTGATAAAGAAAATAAAACATTTTTGTACTGCAAAATTGTGTCATTCATAGCGACCTCAACACAATGTTTAATTGTTCTCACATTAGGTGTAAATATATTTTATGAGTACTAAAACTAAAAGAACCTTGTGGAGATAAAAAAAAACAAAACTCAACATTTTTGGACCACCCTAAAGAAACCTTTATTTACAAAAATACCGTATTGCCTTTTTAACATCTCAAATGTCACGTTTTTTCGTAACTTATTAATGTAAAAAGAAACATTCACGTGAATATAAGAAATATTCCCCCAACGCGGTATTCCTATCATAAACCATGATTTTATTTCTGATTTGTTATCAATTTTTTTTTCATCCAAATGACGTCTAAGCAGATTGAGATTCTGACAACCAATGTCACTAAGATGTTTGACGTATAGCATATTGACGTTGAACAATTTCTTTTTGTATATTTGACAAAAAACATTATAACCATTATAAATAAATAAATATTATAGGTCAATCTTACACAAACCGTCCTAGTCCAACAGTAAGCTCAATAAGGCTTGTGTTGTGGGTACTAGACGACGATATACAGGATGGAAATAGATTTTGGGTCAGTGAGGGCAGCTACCAGATCCCGTGTTGCTAGGCGAAAATGGTCTTAGGAGACCTTCCTTAGATTTTAAATTAATGAAAATTGGTGTTTACAGATTTTAGAAAAAACATACAGGATGCGAGAAAATGGCCATTTTTGACAAACTATTTATTTGATGCCAATCGATCCCCTTTCTGTCCAGGATCAAAAGCTTGTATGGGACCAAAAAGAAATTTCCGGCTATAAAAGCCATAAATCGTGAAAAACTTTCCCTATACAATATGTATGAAAATTAAAAAAAAAAAATTTTACATGTATTTTTTTTATGTCAATCGATTCCATTTCTATCCAGTATCAATAGTTTACATGGGGTCAACTTTCGGTAATGTACAAAAAAGCCAGAAATTAAAGAAAACTGTTTTCATACATTTACTATGGAGAAAAAGGGAATTATTACTGTGATTTTCATACCGTATTATATAATCCTTCAATGAAAGAGAACTAATTAGCGTGACAGAAAAATGTACATAAAGTTCACTTTTTCTCCATAGTAAATGTATGAAAACAGTTTTCTTTAATTTCTGGCTTTCTTGTACACTCGCGTTCAAAAGTGCAAACCCAATTCAGCAACAGAATCGTTTGAAGCTAAATTAGACGCCATCTATGCGTTCTTTGTGTAATAAGGCTTATTACGGGTTGTACGTTGTTTTATAGACTACATTTTCGCAGAATATTGGTTCATAGAAAATGTTTCTCATATTTTCATTTCATAGAGTGATAATTTGTCAGAGCTCTTACATTGTAGAATCTGGGTTTGTATATTTTTTATTGTTCAGATAAGTAGTTTTTCGAATTTCAGTTCATTACCTTTTAAATCAAATATTATTAATCCGTATAGTATTTAGTTTGTATAACAATTGTTTCAAAGCCTGCATATTCATAGAATGTTGTTTCTGATTTTATCAAACTTAATATTTTCGTTTCATAGAAGACTCCGTTTCTCAATACTTATTGTGATATACATGAAATCCTATATGTTTTTATTCGAAGAGAATTGAACTGTAGAATTTTCATATCAATTAAGCTGATTATTAAACTTAAATAAAAAAAAGTGTATTTTATTAATGTATTTCATTTAATATATTTAATTTAGCAATATGTTTAATTTTACTATTCTAATTGTACTATTCTAACAACAGTTTGTTTCTGTGGGGGTCGCAGTTCTAACATAACCTAACCAACTTTTCTGGTAACAGTTTGTTTCTGTAGGGGTCGCAGTTCTAATGTAACCTAACCAACTTTTCTCGCAACCGTTTGTTTCTGTAGGAGTCGCAGTTCTTACCTAACCTAACGAACTTTTCTGGCAACAGTTTGTTTCTGTGGGGGTTACAGTTCTAACCTAACCTAACCAACTTTTCTGGCAACAATTTTTTTCTGGGGGAGTCGCAGTTCTAACCTAATCTAACCAATTTTTCTGGCAACAATTTATTTCTGGGGGTCGCAGTTCTAACCTAACTTTTCTGGCAACCGTTTATTTCTGTAGGGGTCGCAGTTCTAACATAACCTAACCAACTTTTCTGGCAACCGCTTCTGTAGGGGTCGCAGTTCTAACCTAACCTAACCAACTTTTCTGGCACCAGTTTGTTTCTGTAGGGTCGCAGTTCTAACCTAACCTAACAAAATTTTCTGGCAACAGTTTGTTTCTGTGGGGGTCGCAGTTCTAACCTAACCTAACCAATTTTTCTGGCAACAATTTATTTTTGGAGGGTCGCAGTTCTAACCTAACCTAACCTACATTTACGGCAACCGGGTTTCTGGAATTTTGTTGTGTGTGTAACAGATCTAATATCATATTCTTTGCAATAACCCCCTATAACAGAGAAACTAAAGGAAAACATGCTGATGGTACGGCCACATAATGAGACGCGATGATAATTTCTGTGTGAAGACCGTCCTAAATATCCCAACAAAATCTCTGGGAAGAGGAAGACCCACTGAAACATGGTGATCCACTATCAAAAGGGAATTAAAAGTGCAGAATTTAACCCCCACGACAACCCAAGATAGAGCATCCTGGCGCCGCCGTACAAGGAGGCCCGACCCCAGATAGAACTGGGACGAAGGGAAGGAAGAAGAAGATATTCTTTGCAATAAGTAAGTTTCTTTGCAATTAAAATAAATGAAGTGCATAAATACTAAAATAATAATATTGGAAAAGAAAATACTGGAACTAAATATGATATAAAACAGTAACTATGAAACAACAATCTATGAAATCTGTGTCTACGAAAGAAAAATACATGAAATATGATTCTAGTGTTTGATAACTTTGTAAATTAAAAAAGTTTGATAGCAATATACATGGAACTGAATGTCTGTGAAATATGTTTTAACCAATTGAATAGTCTACGAAACAATAATATTGGAACAGAAAGTACATGAACCAAATAATCTATGAAATAATTTCTGAGAAACGAAATTCTATGAAATTTCTATCTATGAAAGAGGGTGACACCCTTATTACGCCTATCTGTAAATCTTACTAGTACAGTAAGCTGTTACTAGATGGCGTTGAATGCAGTTAAAAATATATAAAAAAATTGTCCAGTTTATATTTTTACCAACTTTGTTTGCCCATTTTGCTTAATTCAATATTTCAACGATACATTAAATCGGTTTTGGAAGTTTCTTGTTTTTTTTCTCTCACTGTTATTTCATTTCAATCGTCCATCCAGCTATTCAGAATCCACATCGGAATTATCTGTATTTACCGTATTGGATGGCGTCACGGAATGCCCTTTCATTTCAAGACATTAAAAAATACAAAATCTCATAATTATGGGCGGGGATTTGAACCCGGACACTCTTGCGTTCAACTCGCATGCGCCAGCCACTGGACCAAAGCACTATTAATAATGTCGGTGAAATTTATTACTAGTTGAGACCATGCATATCAAGCTTGTCATTATTGAACTAAATCCGTAAAACATGCCAATGGAATTAGAGTTTTATTAGAATGACACAAGCGTCAAATTTGCATACCAAAATTTGGGTACTGCTAATTTGCGACACGCTTTATTTTTGTTAGTAATATGTCAAGTAAATGAAAGAGGGTAGATCTAAGTTTTCTAAATACCATACTAAATGTTTTTCTATTACCTGACCGATTGCTTCTTCTTTTGTTCGTTGCGTTATACGTCTGAATTCATTGCTTAGTTTATAATTATCAATTATTAAAACAAAATGAGTTCTCGAAGCAATATTGACTTGTTATTAAGATCGCGAATAATTGAATTGCATAATGAAGACTATAATATATCAGAGATAGCTAGAGAAACCGGTGTAAATGTAAGTAGTTTTTTTTACTTCTTTTCCTCATTAAAAAATGTCTACATATATTATACGTCAATTATGATTATAAAAAAAAAATTGTTTCAGAGGAAAACTGTTACTTTATGGGTAGGACGATTTCAAGGAGGAGGATCTTTGTAACACTAGCATAAAACTAGTAGACCACGCCTCATTGACACACAGCAACGTCAGTTGTTGGTACGGGAATATGTGGAATATGGCTTTAGGCCGACAAGGCACTATGCGGGTTTGTTTGGCACAAGCGCGCTCACGGGTCGTCGTGCCCTTCATAACGAGGGCCTTTATCATCGCAGACACGCCTTTATTGACAGATGCACATAAAACAGCAAAGTTACAGTTTGCTCACACACATCGAGACGACGACTGGACTAATGTCATCTTTATTAACGAAAAGACTTAAATCCAGTCAACAAGGACGCCTGTCTTTGTGGCGTCGAAATAATACGCGATATGACAACGAGCATGTCTTGCCCGACATGGAATCGCTTCGTTTCACAGTGAAAATGTGGGGTTGGATGACTGCAGCCGGTCCGGGAGAACTTGTCAGAATACCAAGCCGCACGAATAGTGGACTACGTGGACGTGTTTAAATAGACCCTGATGCCTACAGTTCGAAATGAGTACCCAGAGACTGAATTTCCGTTGGTATTGTTTTTGCAAGATGATTGCCCAATACACCGCTCGCGTAGTGTGAAATAGTGGTTTAAAAAACACAAAAATAACATCAAGGTCATTCCCTGGCCTGCCAGATCACCGGATTGAAACCCAATAGAAAATCTATGGGATTTTATAGTGCAACGCTGGGATAATCAAAATGAAAGGACCCCGGAAGCGCTGAAAGCACATTGCATGAAAATATGGGATAGTGTTCGTGGTTCAGATTTCTGTCAAAATCTTATTTAATCGATGCCTTCCCGCTTACAAGCAGTTACTGATAACGGAGGAGGCTGTACTAAATATTAGGGCAATCATAAAACAATACATTTGGTGAACCCGGTTTAGTGCTTAATTTCAACGTATTTTATTGATTTGATAAATCTATGTTACTTTGAGGTGGCCTTTTATCGAAACGCTAGTTAAAGTAGGTAAGTAAGGTCGGTGTCAATAGAAAAGTAAAATAATGTAAACAAACACTTACCTTCATTGCTTCGCACTTACGCACTTTAAACGTAATCTTTACATTATTTTTTAATAAAAATGTCCGTTAATTACTTATGTTTCAGTGAAAACGGGGTTCTTTAATAATATTCTGTCATGTGTCAAATACTCTTTTTGCTTAGAAATTCAGCCATTGGTTTACTTTATTTTACTCTTCTATTGACACTGACCTTAGGTAGTATTAATAAATAAGATAAATAAATAATGCTTAATAATGTGAGACAACAGTAAAAAATCAAACTTATATACTTACCTAACATGTTGACTACCTATATTAATTACCTACTGAAAATTTCTCCTTGCAAATTGCAGTAAAGTTCTGTGGTTTATGTTATCTATAGATGCATAACTTAAGTAGGTACTATAACATATTCGCGGCCTCAGCTGTTTTATAAAATAAGATATAGGTAGAGGATCGGATTCTCGAATTGGTCTGTGGCTTTTTATTCATATATGCTTATTGGTATATATTGATGCCGATCCTGATTATCGGTAAATAAGTATGTAATTATAATACGATAATTATTGAATATGTTTCGATTCAAAGTCATATTTTAATAAATTGTTCTCGAAAGCAAAGTCGTAATAATGGTGTGAGCTATGTTCACTGAATTTCCGTTTGTTTGTCTGTTTCAGTTGCTAATAAGTATGAATGGTTACTTTTGATAACAGTCCGATCCTCTATTATGGTAGCTAATAGGTAACCTACTGTTTTATTGTGGTGAAGCTTCAATCCTTTTCCGTTTTCGGAAATGTTACTTAAGCTTAAACCTCAATAAAGTGTAAGGTAATTGCCTTCTTTTAGGACTAACAGTTTTGTTTTATTCTAGTTTACGGCCTAATTTATGTAAGTAGCTAATTCTGTCAAAAGGTTGTTCTACATAACAGTATTTTTATCTACCTATAGTTTACCGTGTCAATTAGATAACTAAGATAAGCTAATTCTTTCAACCTAACGTGCATTAAAGTTCAACTCTCTGAAACATTTCATCGAGTGAAACACTTTTAAAATAATAATTTATTTCATTAAGATTAAGATTGGCCGTAAGTAAGTAATATATAAATAAAGGAAAAAGAAAAACACGTTTTTTTTATTTTTTAAATGTTTCAATTCCTTTAACGTTCATCCCTTAATAAACACAATCTAATTAAATGTGGAAGTAAATCTAGAAGGGACCCATTATGCAGGTTATCGACAAGGCAATCGTCATTATTGCCAACCGGCACAACAGGCCTTTACGAATTTCAGCTTCGCATATGCTTTTTCAAGAAAATTACACAAGTATTCAACAGAATCGCCATATTGTCGTTCGATTAAATCAGAATCGTTAAATTAAATCTCCGGTTAAAAAGGGTAGGTAGCTACACTAAGCTAACTGCCGCTGCTGCCGCCTGACCGAGCCATCGATTTTTATTGACCTATGAATGCTAAGCTAAGAAGTCAAAACTACCTTAAACTAGGTAATTATAAAAGTTGTGCGACTGGTCGACACTACATATAATTACAATAAGTTACTACAGATTTCCTCTTATGACAGAGTTACTACAGATTCCAGATTTATTAAGTAATATTATTTGGTCAGTAATATTTACCAATTTTTTTATTTATTTTATGCATTTCGCTAGCAGCGCCATCTAGTTTGGTATCTGAACAACCCATACAATCAGAGCGCAAGCGGCCGCATACGAAAGTCGACCTAGTGGTGTCCATGCAATTATGAACGCCATTGTACATTACCGAAAGTTGACCCCAAGGAAACTATTGATACTGGATAGAAATGGAATCGATTTACATAAAAAAATACATGTAAAAAAAACTTTTTTTCATTTTCATACAAATTGTATGGGGAAAGTTTTTCTCGATTTATGGTTTTTCTAGCCGGAAATTTCTTTTTGTTCCCGTACAAGTATTTGATCCTGGACAGGAATGGGATCGATTGGCATAAAAAAAAAAGTTTGTCAAAAATGACCATTTTCTCGCATCCTGTATGTTTTTTTCTAAAATCTGGTAACGCTAATCTTCACTAATTTGAAATCGAAGGAAGGTCTCCTAAGACCATTTTCGCCTAGCAACACGGGATCTGGTAGCTGCCCTCACTGACCCAAAATCTATTTCCACCCTGTATATAATATATATCTATAGATAAATACTTAAATACATAGAAAACATCCATAACTCAGGTACAAATATGTGTGATAAACACACAAATAAATGCCCTTACCGGGATTCGAACCCGGGACCTCCTGCTTCGTAGGCAGTGTCACTACCGACTGGGCTAGGAGGCCGTTATGACACTATGTCTGACTAAAAACATGATAAATATAGGTATATTACCTGTATTTGCTTCTTTTTGCAAGCTTATATCTATGTAAGCAAATAAATAACTGATAACTGATATAAATAAAATTATGATCTGAACACGTTCCAAACATCCTTTTTGACAGATCTCATGTTCAATATCAAAATAAAATCAAACTTAGGACAGTCAATTTTTCAAATAGGCCTCCTAAGCGGAAATTTATTTGTAGATGTAGATACTGCCTCGATGCTCATATGACGATAAAATCAATGGAGTAATGTATTCATACTATAGGTAATTTGGACTTTATTGGCTTCTTGTTATTCTCTACTGAATACATTCAATTTTGATTTATGTTACGAGCTATTCGACGACGCCATGATAAAAAAAGAATGTCATTCTTACAAAAGGGTCATTCATGATTTTTGATAGAACTGTTCCATGAAAAATACGTACTTACAACTTTTTCACGTATAAAACATTGAAATGGTTTCATTGATTTCCTGCTAATAATATTATAAAAACGAAAGTTTTGTATTTTTGGATATTTCAATGTTTAAATGGGTTCGTTCACACGATTTACGGTTCAAAAGTTACAGGAGGGACGCTATTTTTCCGACTTTCGAAGCGATTATTTCTGAAAATATTCACTGAAACATAAAATATTCAAATAAACCTCAATGTTATTTTTAAAGAGCTATCGATTGATGTGTACCATGTTGATATTTGGTAATTTTTTTTTAAATTAAGTTACATGTATGGAGCGCCCCCCTGAATTTTTTTTCTGCTATTTCAATACATAACTAAATAGCGGCATAAAAAATACATCTCATGTCTAAATTGTATTAAGATACGTCTTAATATAATTAACTATGAGTAGTTTCCGAGTAAAATGGCTGTGACATATGGATGGACGGACGGACGAACAGACGGACATGACGAAACTATAAGGGTTCCGTTTTTTTTTTCTTCTAAAAACATAGAAAATACACACTCGTGATCATTTGATCACGAGTGACGAATATTTATTCGTGATTAACACAAATAAATACCCTTACCAGGATTTGAACCCGGGACCCCCGCAGGGTCACTACCGAGTAGGCTAGGAGGCCGTTAAGTTCACACTTTTTTAAAATTTGTGCAATAACATTTAAAAACTTGGAAGATTTACATCATGAATCGAAAATGTTCCATCATCTTATTTACTGCCTCTTTATTTTTTATTTGCACTATTATTTATCTTTATTTCTATAATATATAATTCTCCAATCTATCTCCCATATTAGGGTATATTCGACAAAAGCCTCCAATCCCAGTAGTGGCTACGCGGGTATTGCATTTCCGCGGGTACCCGTGTCAGAGCCGGACTTTTAGTAATTTTCCGGAACGACGAACCCAAATTTAAAAATTTTCAATTCCCTTTGCGCAAAATTCAATATGTTTCTCTATTTTCTTGCCGTTTTTATTTCAAAAGTTTTTCGATGTAACAGATTAGATTACGACTTTGCTTTGATGGATTTTCTTTTACATTTTTATGACCGAATTGATCCGGAAATCGAAACTATCTATAGGTACCTATACCTACTGGAAGCATAGAGTATTGCTTTTTACCCACAGCAGATTAATTAAAATGGGCAACCATTTTAAAATCCGGTATCTCTTAGGTCTGGAAAGACCTGGAAGTAAATATACGCTCAAGTATATATGGTAAATACCCCGTTTTCATTCGTAGTTTTAATGTAAGTAACCAAAAATTACCCATTTTCGCTGGTCCAATTTCAATTTGTTAACCTATATACCATGTTAGTTTAAAACCGTATATTTGACAAATAATTTTACTAGTATATACATATACCTACTTAAGACAATTTTTTAGTTTGCACAAATATTCTTACAGCATAGCATTTACATAAGAATAATGTATGAGTACCTACTTAGTCAATAATAGCATCATAAACAACCAGTCATCCATTGAAATAATCCTTTCAGTTTCCAAACTACCTAGAACGAATATTATGGGATCTATGTAATTAGTTAGAATTTATCGACGCCATCTGCGTTACAAAGTACGTCAAATTATTTTAACATTAAAACTGATTTAAGTATTATTCCGACAAATAATTTGACTCCCAATTACAAAAGGTTCTATTTTAACATGATATTAGTCAAAATGTGTATGGAGTTTTAAGCTCTATTGCACTCGTGTAAAGTGTAAATGTGTAGAAATGTTTTTGGCTTCAATCGCGCCATTCTCAGGTATACTGTTTTCTGCAATATTGGGGTTAAGACCATTCCGATCCTTGAACTAAATAAAACTCCCTAAGGGATACATTTCGCAATGGAAGTAACAGTTTAGTTGTGAATAGGATAACGCTATCGTAAATAAAAATAACTGCTAAATTCTGCTTTTTTCATATAAATATTAAATAAAGTTACACTAAGCTAACTGTGCACCGACTTTATAAGTGACAAATTGTAGAGCATCAGCATAAATATCAAACTTTGCCACCTCAAAGTTCATGCAGAGTTAGCGTGGTTGCACTATGCAGTGTTTTGCTGCAATGAACCTTATAATTGTGAACTTATTTTGAAAAGAAAAGTATTTAGGTAAATAGTTTTATGCAATTCACAACCAAAGTTAACAAAACTTAACTTAGTTAAAAGTTAACTGGGCCTACCTACCCCAATCGAACCACTAATAGTATAATTGTTTGGTATAGCTTTAATGTTTTTTTTTAAACCACGACAAACAAGCATTTGCACCGCTCTGGTAAAAGGAAACGGGCGTCCGCGGGGGTATTACGAAGCAGTAACGTGCGCAAGAGTTTGCTACCCTTTGAATAAATTTTTGAGTTTTAAGATGTAAGCTGGGACCGATAACAGTGTCACAGAAGTTAAATTTAGTTAGCCCGAGAGATTCGCAGAGTTTTATTCTAAGATCTACAGATCACGAATCCGATCACGAATATTATAAAGAACCTTGAGACTTGGACTGATCCATTTGAACTTTTGACTTCAACAAGTTGTTGACGGTGAGTGATATAGCAGTAAAATAACCTTACGACCTCACTTACTAGTCGGGACGGGCACGTTTACGGTACTGTCATGGTTTGGACGGAATAGTGGGCAGGGCACAGACACAGACTTTAAAACACAACTTAAATTTAATTCAATTACTTCGGTGCCGGTGTCTGATAAGTATATAATATAGGTCCTGCTTCGAAATTAGAATTCAACTTACCGAATCGGCCGATAAAACCAATCATTCAAAAGTCTTATAGAAATTCAAAAGGGCCGATTTAACACCGCCGACACATTTCCGCTATCCAAACTTCCTAATGATTATAAAAAGTTACCGATACTTTGGATAGAATTGATAAATTCTCATTGTCAGAAGAAAAAGGAAGTTTTATGAAGTTCTTTTTGTGAGTTATATCTATATTTTCCTGATAAATTTAACGCGTTTTTATTGTATTTATCCTGTATATGAATACAATAAAATCTCGTTAAATTCCTTGCTATTGCGAAAAAGAAAAAGTAGGAGAAAAGTTTTTTGGACGCGAAAAATTCCCTTTTTTATATGCGACACGTCTTCCTGACCCTCCATACAAAACCAGTTTTTTTTTAATAGAATACGATACCAATTATGGCCTTAAATGGATCTTCAGCACTTTTGTCACACCTGGTATTTATTAACAAAAGGTGATGCAGTATCATAATCTCTTGTCCATTTGTAATATCTCTCGACCCATGTTGCTTTGGTCCTGTTGCGTAGCTGCTTCATGCCTCGCATAACTTATACACTACGAATAAAGCCTTCATGGTCATTTCCACAAAATATTCGCAATTTTGATGAAATCTTGCGACAATGGGCTCGAAGTCATGCTAAATGTTAGCTTGAATGAGTCAGTGGTCATTATCTTCACTGCCTATTCGCTATGGTGGCCTCGGGATACGCCGAGTGCACGATGTCAGTCTCGTGGCATTTATAGCTAAGAAGTCAAAACTACCTTAAACTAGGTAATTATAAAAGTTGTGCGACTGGTCGACACTACATATAATTACAATAAGTTACTACAGATTTCCTCTTATTGATTTATTAAATAATATTATTTGGTCAGTAATATTAACCAATTTTTTTATTTATACGTAAACGCCAAACTTCACTAATTTGAAATCGCATTAGCATAAGCAGAAGCTCATGCTTCCATGGAGCTTGTTACTCGCATTTTATCAGTAAATGGTGGCAATGTTCGAATCCCTTTTTTGGAAGAAGCTTTTTATGAGTGGAAGGTTAGGTGTCCAAACGACGCACGGCCTGATATTCTCAAGCTTACAAGATCCTGGGACAATATCCTAAGTAAAATAACTTATGACGGCCTACTCGAAGCGGACGGCCGCTTCGAGTAGGCCGGGTGTACTGCTATCTCGCCGAAATATTTTTCGCCTAATTTCATTTCCCAACCAACTTATTGCAGTACTTTTACTTGGCAAACTAATGCTTAGCATATTATTCTTACGGAAACTTTTTATTTCACCACAATAATACTTAGGAGATTTTCATTTTACCACGAGTAATGTTGCAAAGTAGTCAAGAAGCAAATGTTTTAGTCAAGCTAATTATTTATTGTCAAATAACGTTTGCCCAAATTTAAACTTCGCATTCTTTTTATTTGATTACAAGAATATTTAGCAGAGATTAGTTAAGGCAAATAATCACTAAGCAAATGTTTCATTAAATCTTACTATTTATTGTAAATAACGTTTGCCCAAATTAAAAAATCGCATACTTACCTTGGACGTTTTGAAGCCTACTGTGGCTATTTTTATTAAATGTATCTATATGTGTTGTGTTCCTGCTGGTGAGTAAGGTTGCCAAAGAGCTCAAAGAGGACCCAGTGTGTTGACGATGAGGGACCTTCTTGTTCCTTTAGTCGTCAACACAGTGAATCCTCCTTTTTGTAAAGGGTCGGCAACGCGCATGTGACGCCTTTGGAGTTGCAGGCGTCCATAGGTTACGGTAGCTGCTTACCATCAGGCGGGCCGTATGCTTGTTTGCCACCGTCGTGGTATAAAAAAAAAAAAAAAAATATATAGTCACCAAAACTATCAGTTTGGCACCTCTGCATACATATTTCTAAGTAGGGTTTAAAGGGCGATCCCCAAAAACTAGACATGTCACCAGAAAAATATGTTAGTTTTGGTTAGACCTGCGACTGCCAAAGACACGATATGTCACCAGAAACGTAGGTTAGGTTAGGTTAGAACTGCGACCCCCACAGACACGACTTGTCACCAGAAACGAAGGTTAGGTTAGGTTAGAACTGCGACCCCCACAGACACGACTTGTCACCAGAAACGTAGGTTAGGTTAGAACTGCGACCCCCACAGACACGACTTGTCACCAGAAACGTAGGTTAGGTTAGGTTAGAACTGTGACCCCCACAGACACGACATGTCACCAGAAAAGTAGGTTAGGTTAGAACTGCGACCCCCATAGACACGACTTGTCACCAGAAACGTAGGTTAGATTAGATTAGAACTGCGACCCCCACAGACCGCACTTTCATCAGAAAAGTACCCGTACGAGTTATTAATTTTTACCTGAAAATAATTTGACTCACTCATAACAACAAAGAAGTACACTTTAAATAATACAAATCCAGACGATTTAATACTTTTGTTACGTATCACATTGACACACATAAACAGAATGATTGAAATTGTTATGGAATGTAGTAAACAAAAGTACTACCTCCACCATTGAACTGCACAGCACGCAAAACTACCTACATAACGAAATATAATGCTAATGTAATTTGCACCATAAGTACTACAAGATTAGGGTACATTAGTATTATGCATCATAATATTATGAGAAAAATAACTTATGGCAATCAATACATTCGACAAAACAATAAAAGACATTTTGAAACATGACGAAGTAAATATTTTGCCAAATAATAATATTCTAAATAATTATTTGCGATATGTTATATATGCGAAAAATTGGTTTGCAATCTGATGATTCTGCCAAATGCAACTATGGGAAAAATAGTTTGGGAAGTGATAATTTGCCATAAAATTTTCGGCCACATATTAGTAAACATTTCCGCCGTCATATAGCCGTAGGGCGTTGATGCGGCGCAATTGAAAGCGATAGTTTTTCCTGAATCCGGAGCATGACTAACGCATTACCATCGTCGCACTTGGACACGCTCCTAGACAATGACTCCCTTCGTGTAGGCGTGGCACTAAGACATCTAGTGCTGTGTGCGAACGCCACCATATATATTTTACTAGTTTCTGCTCGCTTTATTCGCGTAGTCGTCGTGAAATTGCTAAACCCCCATACCCCATCTCGCTTACTTTGAACCCTGATTTCATTTAATCAAGAACCGAAATCCAGGACGAAAAGTATCCTATGTCAGTTTCCAGGTACCTATTTCTATCTCTTCAAATTTAAGAGATAGTCTCTTGTCGGTGCAATTCCCTCCAGTCTTTTCTGTTTAATGCAAATTCTTTCACCTCCTGATACGATTATACATTTATCTTCTTTATTTGATCCATATAACTTTTCCTTGGCTTTCCTTTTCCTTATTCTTTCCTATTCTACCCTCTATTATCTTTTTGATGAAATCATCGTGACCTATCATATTTCCTCTTCTCGATTCTATGGCTTTTAATAGGGCCCGCTTCTCTTTTACTCTGTTCAGGACTTCATCGTTAGTTACCCTTTCTGTTCAACTAGTGCCGGATTCTGATTTAAAAATACATTAACAATACAATGAAAATAAAACCTATATCAAACATTAATCCAACACACAACAAACATTCAACCAATATTGAAGTTGTATTGGAGTTGCGTTAGAATATTTCTCAAGCAAATTCTGATATTTCTGATTCAGATGTTTATGCCGTAGCTGTATTGCGTTGTTAATGCATTGGAGTTGTATTGAAGTTGGATCGTGTATATGTGTTTTAAAGTTAGAATACGGCCCCTAATCCACTTCATTCTATACCAACACAACATCTCAATGGCCTCTAGTCTCTACCTACCTATTTGTGTGACAAATTTTATGTTAATCCATTTAGCCGTTTTTGCATGAAGGAAGAACAAACATCCACACATTTATATCTTATTACTGTGACTAATTATTCCGTTCATATTCAGCTGAGCCTCAAAATACAACTAGATAAATATGTATCTTGTGCAAATGGAGAGCATTAATAAAGGCTCCGTCTGCTAATGGGATGAGGATTAATGTTTAAATAAGACCTCATTTAACGAATTTTTACGTATTTCGGAGGTTTTGCGTACTTTATTTGCGAACTTTATGGCTATAAAAATGTTTTGGATAATGGAAGGTATCTGCTTCTTTTAAACGAGTGGGATACTGGTACGTTATTTAACATGTTTACTTTATAACCTTTACTAAAAAGGGGTATATTATAAAATATTACGGTTTCACTCAATGTACCTATATTAAGTTACTACGCGCGACATGTTTCGGAGGGAGTAGTTTCCAACTTCAAGTATTAAGAGTTCTAGTTGAATCGCTCCGTGACTTGTCGCTGCAAGACGCGGTACGGGGTATTCTACCATTATATGGGGGAACAATGTTTATTATTTGTGTTTTAGAGTTACTTATATTTCAAACATTATATTGCATACGCAATTATCACGGGGTAACTGATTGCCTTGCGAGTTTTAGTTATTATGTCTGTTCTCACTGCAACTACTGCCATCCACATTTTCATTTGGAACTTGATCATGATTGAGACTCACAAAACTCACCATGATTTAAATGTTGACAAGTGGCGACGGCTTCCTAGCCCATTCGGTAGTAACCCTGTCTACGAAGCAGGAGGTCCCGGGTTCGAATCCTGGTCACGACATTTATGTGTTTATCACAGATATTTGTTCCTGAGTTATGGATGTTTTCTATGTATTTATGCATTTTTTTATGTGTCATATATATTGTCGTGTAGTACCCATAACACAAGCCTCATTGAGCTTACTGTGGGCCTAGGTCGATTTGTGTAATATTATAATATTTATATATTAAGTGTGTATAAATAATATTAAAAAGATTTTCATGCTGAACCCAAATGGAGTCATTATTCATTGCAAGTTCTGTACGAAATGACTAATTTTATTATAAATGTAACAAGTATGATCATCAACATTTTTTTCAATATCTTAAAAATACAAGTACCTATCCATAAGTATAAAACAAAGCCGTGACAATATTTTCAATATCTTCAAAAGCTACTGTCAACTTGTCTTCACTCCCAAATATAAAATCCAATTTTTTTTTTTTACCATTTGAGCCACAAAAAATGTCTTTTTAACATTATTTACACGTAAAAACACAGATGGAATAAATTTACGTCCCAAAAGATTCCAATTATCTAAATTTTTGAAAGAAATTGCGCAGAGATTTCTCCTGTCATACGTGCGATCATACTTTTTCACCGTAACGTGCAAACGACGCTGGACATCATAACCCCAGCGACAGCCTGCAGGACTTATCGGCCCCCACGGCCCGCGCGAATTAAGATTATGAGAAGGACTTTGATTAAAAAAATATATTTATTTAATCGAACAGAGTAACCACCTAGTCTTACAATCAAGATTATTCTGACTTAAGATTACTTAATAGCTAGTATTTATAATTAAATATATGCAATTCAGCAACTTCAGCATTGACGGCTTGCCCTAGATTGGGAAATGACACGAGGTGCTGAATGGTACTTTACTTATTGCTGAAGAAGAATATATTGGGGGTGCTGGCACCCTTAACTCCTCCCTCCTTAAGAGAGAAATTTTCTGAAGGTGGTGAAGCCGGTTTCAGAGAATTTCGTCTGAAATATACAGAATACAGTTTACGTGTTATGTATATGATTATTATTATAAACAAAATGGTATATAAAACGATGGTCCACACACAGATTCTATTGCTGATAATATAGACGTCACTGTTATCACTTTCGCTATTGTACTTAACACTAATGAGAATGTCCTTTACGTCGCTGAAGTCCACGCCTCGCAAATCTACCTCATTCTCGTTCTTCCGGATCTCTAGTTGTAGTTCTGGTAATGCAACAGGGGGTAGGCTATAGCTGGTTGTTGTAGTGTTGGTGACTGCTTTGATAATGATGTCTTCTATTTGTGTCTCGCAGTACTTAGCTGGAGTTAGTATGTAGGTTCCTTGTAGGTTCTGTTTAGAAACTTCGTCTCGGCAAGTTTCAGTTACCACTGTTCTTTGTCTGGTGTAAAGAAGCCAATGGTCGGTTGTGATTTTCTGTATGACTGTATCTTCCGTCTTGATTATTTGTTGGTGACATTTGGATAGGTTGTCCTTCAGTAGCATCAGCTGTTCTATACAGGTTGCCGTTGGGTGCTGTGCTATGTCATCTGCGGTGCAGATGTGTTTGTCTTCTTCAATTTCCTCGCAGTGTCTTGCTACAGGTCGAAATTTCAATCTGTTCATCATAAGGTAAGGGTATTTTGGAATAATGGTAAGTGTTTTATCGGTTTGAGGATTATAAATTGGGATGGGAATTATCTTGAAGTAAATATATGTGTTTTTCTCTACGAGCGGGATATCTAATATAAATGTTAAGCGGTTATTACTAATAAAAGACTTAAGGTCTATACTACGTTCTATCTTAACTAAATTTTCTTTTGACACGGGATAAATTAAAGTGGCATGTTTTTCTATTTGATATAAAACATTAATCAATTCGGTTGTGTTTATTATGGATTGATGTAATGTTGACAATTTGCTGAAGACTATGGCCGTTTCTATTTCCTGTATAATATTGTAAATAGTGCGAAAGTTATTTAGAATCTGATACATGCTGTTCATTATGGTAATTAAATTTGCTAGCTTTATCTCATCTTTTTGTATTGACTCTAATTGTTTGGTTTTATAACCCAAGTGCTTAACGTTAAAATTTATGTCGCTTGAAACGTTTGTTAACTTATCAAGTGCCTTTTGAAGTAATGTTACCTTATTCTCTACTGATATCTCCTTATGTTTCATCTTCTTTACTTTACCTTTTCATTACCTTAACAATTGATCCTAATGGGTTCAGAATACCTCGTTTAGTTCTAGCCGTGGGTAAAATCTGAATTAATCTGTCTCTGGAAAGTTCTGTAAATGAATTTATTTGCACTTCTAAACCCATTAGTTCTCTTCTTGTTTCTATATGACTTTTAACTATTTCTTTTAGCTTACTATATTGATCTAAGTTTATTTCTAATAAGGAATACGTACGTAAGGAGTACGCACGTATTGATTCTAAATCTATGATCTTAATTATGCTCCAGGAGCTAGTCCTCATCAGAGCTGGTACCCATCCTGACTGGAGCTATCCCCGGACTCTGCTCGAGGTTTTGGGTGTTGAGAGTGCATCCCTGATGTGCCAGGGCCACCAGTAATATCACACGCCACCTGTGGAGGTCGTTTGACATTTTTGAGTGGTACACGAGTATTTCTTTTCTTGACTTGTACGGGGATTATCCCCGTGTTATGTTCTTGTCCGGTTTACCTATAACCTTAGCTTTTTCGTACCTAGGGTTTTCCTTTGGTTTACGAATTCTAGTATCTTTCATATATATTATGTCACCCTCTTTTATCTCTGGTAAAGCTTCGCCGCCTTTCTTATCCCTGACTTTAATTTTGTCGTTAACTAATTTTTCACTCACATATTCGTAAAATACCTTTAGTCTTCTTTTGCATTAGGTTTCGCTCTCTATCCGTTTCAAATGTATTTCCTGTTTCTGTGTGGCCAAAAACAATCTCGAAAGGTGTAAATGTTGTGGCACTGTGTATTGAATTATTATAGGCCATTATGGCATATGTCATTACTGACGCTGCATCTTGATCACTTCTATCATACTTTGCTAGTCGATAAATTTCTATTATTGTGGAGTGGAAACGCTCTACTATGGCCATTGAATTAGGGTTGTTTGGAGTTCCTATGTGTAATTCTATTTTGCACAAACTTAATAATTCCTTCATAAGTTCATTGTTGAACTCTGACCCTGAATCGCAGCTAATCTTTTTAGGGATACCATACATACTGAAATATTTAATCAAGGCTCTTACTACTTCCGGTGTACTACGATTGGGTATTGCTATTGCCTGTCCTAGCTTACTAAACGCATCTACCGCTGTTAAATAATATTGTTTTTCCATATATAGAAGGTCTATAAATATTTCCTGGAATGGTGATTCCTGACTCTGTGTTAGTTGTATAAATGGTTTTATTGGTTTTCTTTCGTATTTCATCTTGCGACATTGTTCGCATGCATTTATTATAGCTGAAATGATTTCTTTCATATTGCTCCACCAATAGTCTCTTTTAAGTTTAGCTAAAGTTTCATTAATGCCCCTATGGCATGTTTTGCCTTCATGATATTTTGTTACTAATTCCTTAATATCATGTTCGTCTGTTAAGGTCACAATTCGTTCAGTGCATTCAATTAAGTTTTGTGTCCCTTTTTTATAAAGCTTCGTCACTACGTTAGCAAAGGTTTTTCTAAATTCCGGTGCTTCAAAATAAATGAAATACTTATGCTTTAAATCTACGTACTCTTTCAAAAACTTTTTTACTACTTCTTCATTGTTTATTGGCATGTGAACTTCCAAGATCTTTTGTTTTTTATTTAAAATATCCTTAACGCTAACATCTTCCTTAAACCATGTATGAACTAATATTTGTTTGGGCTTTAAGTCTATCGCTTCATTTAATATTGGGATACCTTCATGTTCCCGATTAGAAATGGAATGAGCTGTGGCTCCGTCGTCAGAACAAGAAATTTCTACTACTTCCATTTCTGGTTCCGAATCTGGTCTACTTAATGCGACAATTTGATCTGTTAGTGACTGTACGTACTCTTGTAATTTTTCTTCCTTTTCTTCTACGTTAACTGCCATTGACTCGTTGTCGTCGTTTGTTATGTTTAGTCTTATACGAGACATTGCATCCGCGTTTGTATTCTGATTGCCCTTTTTATAATATATCTCAAAATCATATTCCTGTAATCTTAATCGCCATCTAGTAAGTTTGCTATTGGGTTCCTTAAGGGAATACAGCCATGCGAGTGGACGATGGTCTGTATTAATGAAAAATTTATTTCCATATAGGTAGGGTCTAAAATGTTTTACTCCTTCTAGAACAGCAAATATTTTTTTTTCTATCGTACTGTACTTTACTTGGGTATCGCTTAAGGTTCTACTAAAATAGGCTATTGGTTTATCTGACCCTATCGGTCCTTGCGATAAAACGGCACCAATCGCGTAATTTGATGCGTCTGTGGTCAAAATAAACGGTTTATTAAAGTCTGGAAACTGTAACAATGGTGCGTCAGTTAAAATTTTCTTACAAAGTTCAAAACTTTCCTTATATTCATCGTCTAATATTACTTTTTTCCCTTTCTTCAGACACACTGTTATGGGTCTTGTTATTTTTGCGAAATTTTTAATGAATTTCCTATAATACCCTATTAACCCTAGAAAGCTTTTGATATCGCTCTGTGTTTTAGGCACAGGATAGTTCAGCACTGCATTAATCTTATCGTCGTTTGGTTTAAGTCCTTCGCTCGTTATAGTATGTCCAAGGTAGAGGACTTCCTTTGTGAGGAAATGGGACTTATCCAACTGAACTTTAAGATTGGTTTCCCTGAATCAGTCAAATGCAGCCTTAAGTTTTTGCACGTGTTCTTGCAAACTTTTAGAAAATATTATGACGTCATCCAGGTATACCAGACAGTGTATTCCTTGCAGACCTCTCAAGACATTATTCATTGCTCTCTGAAAGGTTGCTGGTGCTGTTTTGAGCCCGAACGGCATCCGATTAAACTCGTAATGCCCGAATCCGGTACTGAATTCGGTACTGAATCCGGTACTGAATGCCGTACTAAATCCGATTTTAGGTTTATCCTGGTCGTCTACCTCTATTTGATGGTATCCACTGGCTAGATCTAGTGTTGTAAAGTATGTGCTTTTGCCTAACATATCAAACAAGTCATTTATGTTTGGTAGTGGGTACTTATCGTCAACTGTGATGTCATTGAGACGTCTGTAGTCGATCACCATACGCCACTTTTGTTGTCCGGACATGTCCATCTTTTTGGGGACTAAATGGACCGGTGCACTCCAAGGAGAATGTGACTCCTGAATGACATTGTCCTTTAACATTTTATCAACTTGTTTCTTGATTTCCTGTGTTTGAACAGGTGGCATCCTATGCGCCCTAATGAAAACTGGGTCCTCATTTACTGTACGTATCTTATGTTTAACTTGATTAGTAAATGATAAAGGAATATGTTCACAATAAAATATGTCCTTATATTCCTCGCACAATTGGCTAATCGTTTTTCTTTCTTCCTCATTCAAGTCGTCTAGTCTTAATTTAGAGAGATTCTCTGTTAGGATTCTATCGTTTGAGGTCGCATCCTCAGAGAAATTTACATCGATTTTTTCACTATGGTACGGTTCTACATTGAAGGGTGCTGTTACTACTAAAACCATCCCTTCCATGTTATAGTTTTGAATCACTGTGGTTGCACAACCGTTAGTACACTTAACAAATGCGGCGGGCATTCGTATCCCTTCCTAAAATTGCTTAAAGCCTGATATTCCTTCGCCATTTAACATATTAACGGGTAACTTAACCCTATTCTTGCTACGAGGTGGCAAAACGTACTTTTCTTTCGCAAACGGAGCTGGGGTATAAATCATGGATATCCGTGTCGTGTCTGTAATCAGCTTACGAGTTTTGTAGTCAACGTTCGCGCCTAGCATGTCAAGCAAATCGCTATCTATTAACCCTTCGTACCTATCGTCTACATTATAAATATAGAACTTATGCCATTCAGTACTTTTGAAAATATTTGGCAACGGCATATACGCGATCGTGTCATGTCGACTACACCCGTGAGTGCTTACAACTTCAAAACTTTCCCAATGTTTATATTTACTAAAATATTTATCAGCTAATTTCCGGCTAATGAAAGATCGGCCACTACCTGTATCGATCATAATATTGGCCTCTAATTCTGGAACTGTGAAATAAGGTAGCCTTAATTTTTTATTATAATTTAACTCTTCTCTCCCTGTGTGGTAGGCCGAGAGGCAAAAATTTTCTACCTCGGTGCTCGGTCCGGGGGTCGGTTCGTAATTCGGCTCGACGTACCTATCTTCCCCGTTATAATTCTCCATGTAATTAACGCGTCTTGAACTAGCCGTCCGCATGGTGACGTCAGTATTACATTACGAGTCGGCCCGTTTTGATTTTGTGTCGTGTAAGTATGTGGTGAATAACCGGCGGGTTGCTGATTTTGCGTTTGTGCTGCGGCCGGTGACCCAGATAATGACTGCCATTGATTACGCATATTAGATGGGTTATTGGCAAAATTATTTGGCTGTCTATTATTACTCCTAAATTGTTGTGAGTTTGATGAATTAAAATGGTTTTGAGGCCTCTGATTAAAGTTCTGCCTAAAAGGGTTAAAATTATTGTTGAAATTTCTATTCTGCCTATCCTGGGGCTCTGTATTATGTGAATAAAAGGTACTAGAATTGTGTCTAACATTTCCTTGGTTCTGCCTGTTATTCCCCGGGTTTCTAAAAGGGTTCTTCATATTATAAATAGTGTTGAAATTTTCTTCTTCTATAACTGTTTTAAGTGCTCCCTGTGTGGTGATATTTCTTAAGCGAATCATCTTTACTAAATATTGGGGCAAATTGTACAGGAAAACATCGAAGGAGGTATGAGTATAGATTTCTTGTTTAGTGTTTCGAATTGTCTCGTTATCAATGGTTTCTGCGACCTTTGCTAATAAAATACTTCTAAACTGTTGGACTCTATGACAGAAATCTAAGTAACTTTCGCCCTTATTAATTTTTAAACCCTACATTTCTAAAAGAAGACTTTTTTCCGTCCTGGGGTCCCCAAAGTGATCCTTTAATAATGATTTGAGTGCGTCCCATGTATGAATGTTCTCCTTTTCTCCTAATAAATCGGACCAACCAAGTAAGGACACGTATAAAAGGAACAGAAAGGATGATGAAAAAGATTGACTCACATTCCTTCCGGCGGCTTTCACGACTCCTTACGGCTTGGCTGGAATATTCAGGACTGGTTCCGGTTGGCTAGAGTTGGACAGCTTCCTGGAACAACTAGGCTGGCTGGCTACTGCTGCGACAGGTCCTCTTGTTGCTTCTTAATAAATAATAATAATAATAATATATTCTTTATTGCACCAAATAAAAAATTACAACAATAAAAAGTTTACACTTAACTTAAGTAGCAACAGGCGGTCTTATCGCTAAAAAGCGATCTCTACCAGACAACATTTGGGTAGTAGGAGATTTAGAAATAAGAGTTAGGAACATGGTAGTGCACAAATAACAAAAGGGAGAAAAATAACACAAACATCTTAATTTCAAGCTTAAATACACATATAGATACTAAATAAAAATACATACATATACCCACATACATATAATACACATATAAATAAATAACTATATATATACAGGGTGACTGGTAATTCGTCGTATTCCTTCAAGGGGGTTATTCTACAGCTTATTTGGAGTGATTTAAGTCCAGTTAAGCAGGGGTCAAAACTCATTGGTTTTCAAGTTATTCAAGATTTTAGATTTTTTTAATAAATACCCGCGTTTTGACCTAAAACTAGTATTTTTTATAAACTACGTACTTTTCAAATAAAAAAAAGATTTTCCGAATAGCCAATGAATCACTGATTACGTAAAATAATAAAAAAAGTACAAAACATGTCAAAATTTTGCAAATAAAAGCATCTGAAGTCTTCTGACTTCAGATGCTTTTATTTATACAGGGTGTGCGGCAGTGGATGGATGAAAACTACCCAAGAAGATGGATTGGTCGAGGTGGCCCAACCCCTTGGCCAGCCAGGAGCCCAGATTTAAGAGGCCTTATTCCCAAAATGCGCGTAATTTGCGAAATGCATCATTTTCTTCGGAGGTTATAGCGAAAATGCTTTGTGTTTTTAAATTAACTTTTAATGCATATAATAGTCCGTTCCTTTATCTAGACGGCCATGGGAAAAAATATTACATTTTTGAGAAAAAAACCTGAAAAACATGGCTTCTCTTGGCAGGCCTCTTCAGAGTTTGCAGTTAGACGTCTGGTTTTTTTTCAGATTACTCAAATAAAGGGAACCTTTCTCATAAAATTTGAATACAATTCAATTCAGTATATCATGTTCAAGACGGCCATGGTAAGAAAAATTGAAGATTCATCTTGTATAATAGACAAAATACCTTCTGAATATTGCAATTTTTTTGATGAAAACAGGTTTACATTTAATTTTTTTCACGGAAGGCCGATAAATATTCTGCCCTAAAGATATAAATATATTAAAGTTCAGCTATAGATCTACCACGAAAAAAAAAATCATTACTGTAACGCAAAATTTAAATAAAGTGTAATTTTTTGAAGATGACTCTAAATCGGTTAAAAACTTGACAAAACACATCGCGCCGTCGCCTCTAGCTCAGTATGGAACGAGAGCTCACAGACGACGGACCTGTGCTAAATCGTCCTACGCGCATTACGTAAGTTTGCCAGCTAGATACACTAAGAGGCCACTAAAACGGGTAACGTTGTATGAAATCCCCAACACGTAGTGACCGGTTTCCATTGCCCTATAGTTGCGAGAAGTGCGATTGAATTATAAAGATCCTTGAAATAAAAGATTACTTTACTTTAATATTATTATAGTACATTAGTTACATTACTTACTAAGGACTGACTGTAAAAGAAAGAAAGCCCGAAATCGCAGGTATTTGTAACCCGAGCCGCAGGCGAGGGTTGTAAATATGCGATAGAGGGCTTTCTTTTTTACTGCCCGTGGTGAGTACACAATTAGCGTAGCGTGCGGTAAAACTCACATTATGGCCAGGTGTGACCTAAAATGATTTTTTATTTGAAAACTAGACAATTTTGTCAATATCGTCATGGTAGTCATTTTCGACTAACTCAGGATGTGCAGAATTTAAAAATAATGGTTATTTTAAAAACAAAGATGGCGGTCATACACTTTATGGAAAAATCGTTATGGTAGTAATTTCCGATTAATTCAGGGGTGTAGATTTCGGAAAAAAGGACGGTTTTAAAATCAATGATGGCGGAAACGGAAAATTCTGTCAAAATCGTCATGGTAGTCATTTCCGACTAATTCGGGTAAGCAGATATCGAAAATAATGTCTATTTTGAAATCCAAGATGGCGGTCAAACACTTTTTTGGTAAAAATCGTTATGGTAGACATTTTCGGTTAATTTAGGGGTGTAGATTTCGAAAATAAGGTCCGTTTTAAAATCGAAGATGGCGGAAACGGAAAATTCTGTCAAAATCGTCATGGTAGTCATTTCCGACTAATTCGGGTAAGCAGATATCGAAAATAATGTCTATTTTGAAATCCAAATGGCGGTCATACACTTTTTTGGTAAAATCCGTTAAATTTGTCACGGTAGCCATTTTTGACTAATTTGGGTGTGCAGATTTCGAAAATATTGTCTATTTTGAAATCCAAGATGGCGGTTATACACTTTTTTGGTAAAAATCGTTAAATCGAAAATAAAGACCGTTTTAAAATACAAGATGGCGGAAATGGAAAATTTTGTCAAAATCGTCATGGTAGTCGTCTTCGACTAATTCGGGGGTGTATATTTCGAAAATGATGTCTATTTTGAAATCGAAGATGGCGGTCATACACTTTTTTGTAAAAATCGTTATGGTAGTCATTTTCGATTAATTCAGGGGTGTAGATTTCGAAAATAAGGTCCGTTTTAAAATCAAAGATGGCGGGAATGGAAAATTCTGTCAAAATCGTCATGGTAGTCATTTTCGACTAATTCGGGTAAGCAAATATCGAAAATAATGTCTATTTTGAAATCCAAGATGGCGGTCATACACTTTTTTGTAAAAATCGTTATGGTAGTCATTTTTGATTAATTCAGGGGTGTAGATTTCGAAAATAAGGACCGTTTTAAAATCAAAGATGGCGGAAACGGAAAATTCTGTCAAAATCGTCATGGTAGTCATTTCCGACTAATTCGGGTAAGCAGATATCGAAAATAATGTCTATTTTGAAATCCAAATGGCGGTCATACACTTTTTTGGTAAAATCCGTTAAATTTGTCACGGTAGCCATTTTCGACTAATTTGGGTGTGCAGATTTCGAAAATATTGTCTATTTTGAAATCCAAGATGACGGTTATACACTTTTTAGGTAAAAATCGTTAAATCGAAAATAAAGACCGTTTTAAAATACAAGATGGCGGAAATGGAAAATTTTCTCAAAATCGTCATGGTAGTCGTCTTCGACTAATTCGGGGGTGTAGATTTAGAAAATGATGTCTATTTTGAAATCCAAGATGGCGGTCATACACTTTTTTGTGAAAATCGTTATGGTAGTCATTTTCGATTAATTCAGGTGTGTAGATTTCGAAAATAAGGACCGTTTTAAAATCAAAGATGGCGGAAACGGAAAATTCTGTCAAAATCGTCATGGTAGTCGTCTTCGACTAATTCGGGGGTGTAGATTTCGAAAATGATGTCTATTTTGAAATCGAAGATGGCGGTCATACACTTTTTTGTAAAAATCGTTATGGTAGTCATTTTCGATTAATGAAGGGGTGTAGATTTCGCAAATAAGGACCGTTTTAAAATAAAAGATGGCGGAAACGGAAAATTCTGTCAAAATCGTCATGGTAGTCATTTCCGACTAATTTGGGTAAGCAGATATCAAAAATAATGTCTATTTCGAAATCGAAATGTTGTTTATACACTTTTTTTGTAAAAATCGTTAAATTTGTCATGGTAGTCATTTTCGACTAATTAGGGTGTGCAGATTTCGAAAATAATGTCTATTTAGAAATCCAAGATGGCGGTCAAACACTTTATGGTAAAAATCGTTATGGTAGTCATATCCGATTAATTCAGGGGTGTAGATTTCGGAAAAAAGGACGGTTTGAAAATCAAAGATGGCGGAAACGGAAAATTTTGGTCATAATCGTCATGGTAGTCATTTCCAACTAATTCGGGTGTGCAGATTTTGAAACTAATGTCTATTTAGAAATCCAAGATAGCGGTCAAACACTTTTTTGGTAAAAATCGTTATGGTAGTCATTTTCGATTAATTCAGGGGTGTAGATTTCGAAAATAAGGTCCGTTTTAAAATCAAAGATGGCGGAAACGGAAAATTCTGTCAAAATCGTCATGGTAGTCATTTCCGACTAATTAGGGTGTGCAGATTTCGAAAATAATGTCTATTTTGAAATCCAAATGGTGGTCATACACCTTTTTTGTAAAAATCGTTCAATTTGTCGTTATGGTAGTCATTTTCGATTCAATCGGGGATACAAAAAAGTATATGGCCGCCGTCTTGAATTTTAAAACAGAATTTGTTTTTGAAATCGACATATCTGAATACCAACGATTTTTATAAATGAATGACCATTTCTGCCATCTTGGATTTTGAAACTGACTTTATTTTTGAAATCTACACGCCTGAATTAATCGAAAATGGGTAAAATAACAAGTAAAGTGTATGATCGCCATCTTGGATTTCAAAATAGACATTATTTTCGACAATTACTGAAATAGTCGAAAACGACTTCCATGACGAATTTGAAAATTTTTCATTTCCGCAATCTTTGATTTTAAAACAGTCCTTATTTTCGAAAGCTACACACTTGAATTAATCGGAAATGACTACCATATGGATTTTCACCAAAAAGTGTTTGATCGCCATCTTGGATTTTAAAACAGACATTATTTTCAAAATCTGCACACCCAAATTAGTCGAAGACGACAACCATGACGATTTTGACAAAATTTTCAGTTCCCCCATCTTTGAGTTTAAAACGGTCCTTATTTTCGAATTATTCATCCCAGAATTAATTAGAAATGACGTCCATTACGATTTTCAAGTAAAAAGTGTATGGCCGCCATCTTGGATTTCAAAATAGACATTATTTTCGAAATCTGCACACCCAAATTAGTCGAAATCGACTACCATGACGATTTTGACAAAATTTACCATTTTTGCCATCTTGAATTATAAAACGGTCTTTATTTTTGAAATGTACATCCCTGCAGTAGTCTAAAATGACTACTGTAACGATTTTTACCAAAAAGATGTATGACCGCCATCTTGGATTTCAAAATAGACATTATTTTATCGAAAATAATGATATCGATCTGCTTAACCGAATTAGTCAAAAATGACTACCATGACGATTTTGACAGAATTTTCCGTTTCCGCCACCTTTGATTTTAAAACGGTCCTTATTGTATAAATCTACACACGTAAATTAGTAAAAATGACTACCATGACGATTTTTACAATAATTGTCCTTTAACCCCTTACCGCATGAATTATTAAAGGTTTGAATAAAAAAATATTTTTTTGCAAAATATAACTTTATTGGATATATATAACACTTTGACATAGTTATTGATTTTTTTAATTCATTAATAAAGAAACTACAAGGCAACGCCATATATGGCTTCATATGCATTATAGTGAATTCACTGGTTAATCATATTTGGCTTCGTATGCAGCTAGGTTTAATCGTATCGTGTTAACTATATTTTGTGAAAATCGGTAAAACAGTTACGTTTATCGTTAAAACATAAATATACCAAGCATTTCTCGCACTTTGTGAAATAACGGTACTTCCCACAATATTTACGCAACAGGCGGGTGTTTTTCGTCCAAATAGGAAAATGGTCAATATTATCGCATCTAACAGCATTGAGGGGTAGATCTTGAGATCTCATTGGAGTCTTGCGAAACTTTTTGGTCGAAACAGGAGACGCGGGTAGGCTGGAGGGAGTACCTAGATGACTTGATGTGGGTGTTGCGTTAATGCCGGCTGGTCTGCCTCTTTTTCTTGCACTAGGTTGACCTACTTTCAGAAAATGCTCTGCAACAGCAAGTTTGAAATAAAACAATGCCATATACTGATCTTCATTGATTATATAAATATAATATATAATATAAATATTATAGGACAATCTTACACAAATCGACCTAGGCCTACAGTAAGCTCAATAAGGCTTGTGTTATAGGTACTAGACGACGTTATATATAATAGATAAATACTTAAATACATAGAAAACATCCATAACTCAGGAACAAATATCTGTGATAACCACACAAATAAATGCCCTGACCAGGATTCGAACCCGGGACCTCCTGCTTCGTAGGCAGGGCCACTACCGACTAGGCTAGGAGGCCGTTAAATTTCGACGACCGATTCGACGCCATAACAACCATATTACGCCATATTAACAATACACATATCAACCATATGAAAAAAAATCCGTTTGTAACATTCGATATCGTAGATGAATCCGGTAATATCCAAGCATTGAATCTAATAGGTCGATACCTCCCGTGTGTTGGTTGTAAACATAACTGCTTGAGGAGAAGTTATATCTTGGTATTCCTTTTACTGTCGAACATAACTTTCTTTTTTTTGGTGTCGGTTCGCTTCCCACATACGCCGATAGCATATTCTCTGTCTTTTATTGTCAAACCATGAAACTAAGCTTAACTTCACATCATCCATTATTGCCGTCTTTTCCTCCATGCTTCCACGTCCTCGTTTTTTCATCTCTTTTTCAGGAGGTATATTTGAGTTTGGCACACGGTTAAGCCATACAGTACCAAAAGGAAACAAACCATTTTTAAATAGATATACTTGAAGTTTTGGACTGTTAAACCAATTGTCAAAACATACCTTATAATTGAGATGTTGAGGAACCGTTGAGGTAAGTCGAGTAACCACATTTGAACTGACGCCAAAGTCAGGTGCATCAGCAGGATATGAATTACTTTAGACACCAGCAAAGATATCAAAGTCATAGCTGAAGCATGATACTCCGCTTAAAACTTGGTTCTTGTAACCCCACTTATGTGGTTTCGCTGGATTGTATTGCTTTAACTCATGACGACACTTTGTAGGGATAATTTGCTCATCTACTGCTAATAAATTACACCTTAATGCATAGGAAGCCAAATATGACAGGACATGTTGCATGACTCGAATGCATACGAAGCCAAATTTGGCCTTTACAAGAACAAGGTCAAAACTATTACAAAAACAACGTATATCGCAAAATCCATATATCACCTGTATTAATGAATGAGTAAACTATGTATTTATATTTTTTTGGTGTCATTACTTACCTTTGTATCGTTGTTATGTAGCTGTAAAGTTTATCTATTTACTCCGCACTGCACTGAACGAGCATCTGTCACTTACCCACAACATTATTGCAATAAATTGACTACCCACCGAAATAAAAAAAACACGTTCCGATTCACGAAAACTAGCTTTTTAAAAATAGTATTGTAGTTTCGATATTTAATTAAATTTAATATCTTTAAAAAAAATCTAAATTTGGTGAACAAATATGGCTTGGTATGCGGTAAGGGGTTAACACCCATATTGGATCTCAAATCGGTCCTTATATCGAAATCTATACCCCTGAATTAATTGAAAATGACTTACATGATGATTTTTACTAAAAAAGTGTATGACCGCGGTCTTGGATTTCAAAATAGACATCATTTTAGAAATCTGCACACCCTAATTAGTCGAAAATGACTACCATGACGATTTTGACAAAATTTACCATTTCTGCCATCTTGAATTTTAAAACGGTCTTTTTTTTTGAAATATACATCCCTGCAGTAGTCGAAAATGATTACTGTAACGATTTTTACAAAAAAAGTGTATGACCGCCATCTTGAATTTCAAAATAGACATTATTTTCGATATCTGCTTACCCGAATTAGTCGGAAATGACTACCATGACGATTCTGACAAAATTTTCCGTTTCCGCCATCTTTGATTTTAAAACCGTCCTTTTTTCCGAAATCTACACCCCTGAATTAATCGGAAATGTCTACCATAACGATTTTTACAAAAAAAGTGTTTGACCGCCATCTTGGAAGTCTAAATAGACATTATTTTCGAAATCTGCACACCCTAATTAGTCGGAAATGACTACCATGACGATTTTGACAGAATTTTCCGTTTCCGCCATCTTTGATTTTAAAACGGACCTTATTTTTCAAATCTACAGCCCTGAATTAATCGAAAATGACTACCATAACGATTTATACCAAAAAAGTGTTTGACCGCCATCTTGGATTTCTAAATAGACATTAGTTTCGAAATCTGCACACCCGAATTAGTCGGAAATGACTACCATGACGATTATGACCAAAATTTTCCTTTTCCGCCATCTTTGATTTTCAAACCGTCCTTTTTTCCGAAATCTACACCCCTGAATTAATCGGATATGACTACCATAACGATTTTTACCATAAAGTGTTTGACCGCCATCTTGGATTTCTAAATAGACATTATTTTCGAAATCTGCACACCCTAATTAGTCGAAAATGACTACCATGACAAATTTAATGATTTTTACAAAAAAAGTGTATAACCAACATTTCGATTTCGAAATAGACATTATTTTCGATATCTGCTTACCCAAATTAGTCGGAAATGACTACCATGACGATTTTGACAGAATTTTCCGTTTCCGCCATCTTTGATTTTAAAATGGTCCTTATTTTCGAAATCTACACACCTGAATTAATCGAAAATGACTACCATAACGATTTTTACAAAAAAGTGTATGACCGCCATCTTGGATTTCAAAATAGACATTATTTTCGATATCTGCTTACCCGAATTAGTCGGAAATGACTACCATGACGATTTTGACAGAATTTTCCGTTTCCGCCATCTTCGATTTTAAAACGGACCTTATTTTCGAAATCTACACCCCTGAAATAATCGGAAATGACTACCATAACGATTTTTACAAAAAAAGTGTATTACCGCCATCTTGGATTTCAAAATAGACATTATTTTCGATATCTGCTTACCCGAATTAGTCGGAAATTACTACCATGACGATTTTGACAGAATTTTCCGTTTCCGCCATCATTGATTTTAAAACCGTCCTTTTTTCCGAAATCTACACCCCTGAATTAATCGGAAATTACTACCATAACGATTTTTACCATAAAGTGTATGAGCGCCATCTTTGTTTTTAAAATAACCATTATTTTTAAATTCTGCACATCCTGAGTTAGTCGAAAATGACTACCATGACGATGATCATTTTCGTAATCGACACACCCGAAGTAGTCGAAATTTGCAACCATGACCATTTTTACAAAAAAAAAATTTCAGCCATATTGGAATAAAAAAAAATAAAAAAAAAACTACCTATGTATGTATAAGTAATAAATTATTTCCTACCGAATACAGGCATATTGAAGGAGGGTAAAAAATGAAACATAAGTGTAAAACAGTCTATACAATACTAAATAAACCTAATTTTCGAAATTCGAAATTTATGATACTTTTAATTCGAAAAGTATCTCCAACAGTCCCTACTACATACTTTAATTAGTAGTATCTTCCATATAAAAGAAAATAAATAGCCTGTGTGTAACTTATGCGTAAAAGAATTTTACTTGTAATTGAAGTTGAAAACGATCAAGATCGTTCGATCGTCGGTCATTGCCAGCGGTCGCGTACTGAGCGCTACCGCCATCTATCGAGTAAGATTTCATGAAATTGAGGAACGTTCATGGGAATAAGGCCTCTTAACTCCGTGTGATTTCTACATCTGGGGTCTCATGAAGGCGTTGGTCTACGACAGACCGATACGTGACGTAGAAGACCTACGGCAAAAAATCCTAGCAGCTGCACAGACGATGAAAGACGGGCTTTCGAGGCGAGTGACAATCACTGAAGTACGAAGAAGGCTTCGTTCTTGCATACGCAGGCAGGGCAAACAGTTCGAGCAAGATTTATAATTTTTCCTTTTTAAGATTTAATTTTATTTAATAATGAAACTGTATTTTTCCTATTTTTCTTATTCCCCTACTTAATTACTTACCAAAGTATCACCCCGGGCAACTTAAAGTCTCAGAAGATAAGAAACTGGAGACAAAGTATGCCTTCGGCGAGTTTAAAACGACACAAACAAGTAAAGTCAAGCACGCTAAGTCCTGTACCTGCTCTGGTATTATTATTATTAATTGTAAAAAATGAGCATAAAATGTCATAAATTGTACCTTTTTAGAAATCTTATGAACTGAGGAAATAAATTATGTAATTTGTACGCGAAGTGTTATTACTTTCTTTTTAGTTATGCCTTAAAATGTAACAAGATTTGAAAACAAAAATACAAAAACTTCTGACTTCAGATGCTTTTATTTGCAAAATTTTGATATGTTTTGTACTGAAATTAGATGTCATATACTTCAGAAAAAGTGACCAAACCCTCCGGTGTCCGAGGCCAGATTTGAACTGGCCTCGGACACCGGAGGGTTTGGTCACTTTTTCTGAAGTATATGACATCTATTTTCAGTTTATATATAGTAGTGTAACTACTTAAAAAATTGCAAATCAAAAAAATATTGAACAAAATAATTTGATTTGCTTCAAGATTCATGTTTTGTACTTTTTTTATTATTTTACGTAATCAGTGATTCATTGGCTATTCGGAAAATAGTTTTTTTTATTTGAAAAATACGTAGTTTGAAAAAAAAAACTAGTTTTACGTCAAAAAGCGGGTATTTTATTTAAAAAATCTAAAATCTTGAATAACTTGAAAACCAATGAGTTTTGACCCCTGCTTGACTGGACTTAAATCACTCCAAATAAGCTGTAGAATAACCCCCTTGAAGGAATACGACGAATTACCAGTCACCCTGTATAAAAGGCAACCTAAGGGAGCGATAGGTAATGTTGTTTCAACAGATTCTTAAAAATGGTAAGAGACTTAGCACATCTTACACATCTACCGGCAAAGCATTCCACAATCGAACGGCCCGAAAGGTAAAAGAGCTTCTGTAAAATTTGGTAGAAGATGATGGAGTAGCAAGAATGTGCTTTTGCGACGCTCTGATAGAAGAGAGTCGGTTAAAATGCTCTTTGAGATATTGAGGTGTTGCAGGATTGAAGAGCAATCTATAGAGGAGGATAAGAACGTGAGAATCACGGCGCAGATGAATAGGAAGCCATTTGAGCTGGGAACGATAGTGAGAGACATGGTCATACTTGCGCAAACCAAATTATGAACCTTATGCACAGGTTTTGAAGTCGCTCGAGTTTATTTAGCTGGTCCTCAGAGACGTCAAGATAGTCAGCGTAATCTAATAAGGGAAGAAGGAGTGATTGAGCTAGCGCAATTTTTGTGGCGATAGGCAAAAAGTTGCAAAGTCTACCAAGAGAACGCACCGAAGCAAACCTATCTGTGGTATCCAATTTAAATGTTCATCCATTATGACCCCAAGATTATTTACCCGATTGGAGTATGGAATTAGAGTACCATCAAACGTTATAGCTGGTAGTTGCGAATAGTCAATCCTAGGTATGAGTTTAGGGCTACCTATGACAATGACCTGGGTTTTAGCAGGGATAACTTTGAGTCCGTAACGTTTGCTCCAATTAGAGATGCACTCCAGGTCACAGTTCATTGAGCGAATAACCTGAGATAAATCGCTAAGAGTACCCTGGGAATAAATTTGGAGATCGTCGGCATAAAGGTGATAAGAAGAAGAAATATTTAGTGTGATGGAATTTATAAATATGGAAAAAAGAAGAGGGGACAGCACACCACCCTGTGGAACGCCGGCCAATGTGTTGCACCATGTAGACCGGGATGAATCCACCTTTATGCGCTGCCGACGACCTTCTAAATAACTTTGAAACCAAGCAATCACCGCAGGGGATATGTTAATAGAGCGTAATATCCCAAGCAAAATTTGGAAATCGACAGTATTAAATGCGTTGCTGAAATCTAACAGAGACAGTACAGTGACTTCCCTGTTATCCATGCCAGACCGAATGTCATCTGTTATTTTCACGAGAGCAGTAGTCGTACTATGACCTGTTCGGAAACCAGACTGAAAGGTGTTCATGAGTTCGTTTCTGTTCAAAAATGATATCAGTTGCTGGTGGACAAGGTGTTCAAGGATTTTAGAAAGGAAAGGAAGAATGGAAATCGGGCGATAATCAGAGAATGAGGAAGGATTGGATTTTTTAGGCAGAGGTATGATGTTAGCATCCTTCCACAAAGTGGGGAATACACAAGAAGAAATGAAACTGTTTAAGATGCAAGTAACAATAGGGACAAGTAAATCGAGGAGAGGAAGGATCATTTTACGACTAACGCTGTCGACTCCAACGGCATTGGAAGTGATGGACAATACGCACATCTTAACATCACTGTCGGTGAATTGCGCAAGACAGAAAGGAGGAAAGTCTGGAGTTGGGATATTCGAAAGAAAGTTAAGAGTCTCGTTTTTTACTGGACCAGTAAAATCAGTTGAAAAAGAGAAATGCTGGTTGAGCAGGTTTAAGTCAACGTTATTAGTGATCGGATTCTCTGAAGATTTCCCAACTCCTAACGACTTTAGAAATTTCCAAACTTTTGAAGGCTCGCTATTCTCAATAGCCGAGTGAATGTACCGCCTTTGGGCATCACGACATACCGTACTACACCGATTTCGCAGGGCATGATATTTGGCCTTATTTTTCTCAGTAGATTTCCCTTTATATTTTGATTTGGCCAGATTCTTTTTGACTATTAGTGCCCTTATGTCCTCAGTAAGCCAGGGAGCAGGAAGATGCTTAATTTTAATTGGGCGTACTGGAGCATGAATGTCGTAGAGTTGAGACAAGGTGGAGTTAAAAAGAGAAACTTTCTCATCTACGGTATCAGCCTCAATAACTTTTTGCCAATCTAACTTCAGGGCATCCTCACGAAGTTTTTTAGCATTCATCCGACCAAAATTGCGCTGGAGAAAAACTTTGGGCTTAGCTTTTGGGGGACGGACTTTGTAAGACAAGAATAACAAATGATGATAAGAAAAAGCATCAGCAGAGTATTGGTTATATCTCGCAATATGGTCAGAATAAATAAGAAATAATATAATAAGAATAAATTTATTTGTTCGGTCTTCCCGCTGAAATGTAGAAACGTACGTTTTCCGGCACGGTACGGTCGCGAGATTTGATCGGCCTCTGAACGTGTCAGGAAAACGACGGGAATCCTGTCCTCAGCGCCAATTAAGATTATGAGAAGGACTTTGATTAAAAAAATATATTTATTTAATTGAACAGAGTAACCACCTAGTCTTACAATCAAGATTATTCTAACTTAAGATTACTTAATAGCTAGTATTTATAATTAAATATATGCAATTCAGCAACTTCAGCATTGACGGCTTGCCCTAGATTGGGAAATGACACGAGGTGCTGAATGGTACTTTACTTATTGCTGAAGAAGCATATATTGGGGGTGCTGGCACCCTTAACTCGCGCGCATGGCTTAATTCACCACGAAGGCCCCGAATACGTCCAAAGACTGCGCCCCAAGCACTGACATGCCGCTGTCAAACTTCAATTGCGTAAACATCGGACTATTTTCTTTACTCTTAAATGTTTTAATGTATTGGACACTGCAGGAGTGTTTTAAAAACGATTGCAAAAAACGAAACTGGACCTTAGCACGCGTGCAGTCTAATATAAGTGATTTTCAGAGTTACGTCCAAGAGAAATTAGTGGCATTTACTTTAATTTATCGTGCCTGTTCGCCTTGTTATCTTAATATTTTTCCTATCTTATATCCTTTTATTTATAGTACCTATAAGCTTTTCTTTGTATTGTATAAGTAGTTGTTAGAACCTGTATGTCCCTATTAACAAACAATGTCGCCGCTACTGTGTCGCTGGACATCGATGTACGCTGCCCACATTGTCCCCAGCTCCGATATTTCAAAGGTACAAAAGGTTTAAATATCCATATCGCAAAAAAACATAAACACCAGGTCTCATGTTCGGGACCTATAATTTCCGCCCCTCCTTCGACAACCGTTCTGCAATCACAATCCATACTTCCCGACCCACCTTTTTGGCAAACTATAAGTAGCTTAAAAAATACACTACCGACTCTTAAACGTATACCCCGGGGCGCCCGCGTCACAGTTTCAAAATTTTTAGCAGAAATTATAAAAACTGCCGTAAGTGAAAACTCAAAGCGCGCCTAGGAAGAACTTTTGACTTTTTCGTTCAAAGTTCTCCATATCAACGACGATGATAATATTCGAAGGTCCCTTACTACTAAAATAAAAGAAAACTGTATTAACAATTCTCCTGTTTGTCCCACTACTCCCCAGCAATACACTACGAAACGAAACATCAGTAAAATAGTAGAAAATAAGGTAGCCGATGGGGACATTAGGGGTGCCGCCCGCATCATTTTTTCTAGCGACACAGTAGCTCCTGAAAACTCAAATACACTTTCGGCCCTTACTAATAAGCACCCACTTCCAGCAGCAAACTTCGTTCTGCCCGGCCCTCCACTAACCACTGACGCGCCGCTCAAGGCTACACCGAAAGATGTTTTGGGAGCCGTCATGTCGTTCCCAAACGGCTCAGCTGGCGGCTTAGATGGCCTTACACCACAACACCTCAAAGACCTTTTAAGCAGCGACTGCAACACAACGCGTGACGAGCTCCTAAAGCATCTAACCGCATTGGTGAACCTGATACTGGCAGGTGAAGTACCCACAGACGTTATTGATATACTATATGGCGCAAATTTATGCGCGCTAGTAAAAAAAGACGGCGGCATACGACCGATCGCCGTTAGCACCACTTTGCGTCGTCTCACGGCTAAAGTAGCCTGCCGAGCCGTCCGACAAAAATTAACCCAAGAATTTAGACCTCTCCAACTGGGCTTTGGCTCAAAAAGTGGCTGCGAAGCTGCCGTCCACGCTGTGCGTACATTTGTGGAACGTCGGGCTGGCGAGGTGCTGCTGAAAGTTGATGTGACGAATGCCTTCAACTATGTAGATCGAGGCACCCTTTTGACCCAAATAAAAGAAAAGATCCCCGAAACCTATAATTTTTTTAGGCAATGTTACAGTTCCCCGACAAAACTTGTATATAAATCGAACATTTTGGCCTCCTCTGTTGGGTGTCAGCAGCGTGATCCCTTAGGCCCAGCCATCTTGAGCCTTGCCATCCATCCATTCATACAATCTCTAAATTCGAAATTAAATGTCTGGTACCTAGACGATGGTACACTAGGTGGTGACGCAGATACAGTCTTAGACGATCTACAAAAACTATCATCTAATCTAAAGACTATTGGTTTATCTCTCAATTGTTCTAAGTGCGAACTATTTGTTTCCGATTCTTCTACTGATAAAGACCGAATAATACAAAATTTCGAAAATATAGCCCCTGGAATAAAAATAGTCAGCGAAAACCTGCTTCACCTCCTTGGCTGCCCCATTTTGGACCAATCCTTCGACAAATACATCCACGAAAAAATTCAAAATTTTAAATGTGTTTCCGACCGTCTATTAAACAGCAACATGCATACCGCCTACACAATCATTCGACACTGTCTTTTCGTTCCTAAATTTACATATGTTCTTCGTGGTAGCCATCTATGGAAGCACCCGTCCCTACTCTTAAAACTAGATTCCCTTATTCAAGAAACTCTATCATCAGTCCTTAACATACCTTTTGACGAGAGATCCTGGACCCAGGCCACTTTACCTATTCGGCACGGTGGCCTGGGGATCCGCAAAATTTCCAGTGTTTCACTGCCTGCCTTCTTGGCGTCAGTGCATAGCGCCCAGAACCTAATAGAGAGTATCTTAAGCCCTTCTCTCGGGGCGATGGAAGCTGCTCATTGCACTGAGGCCAAGAATGTTTGGTCAGTAACCTGTCCCAACACTGACCCGCCTGCCAATCCTTGTTCTCAGAGACAATGGGACGAGCCGCTCTGCCGACTAGTACGGAATAACCTAATTGACACGTCAACTGGTCCGGAAGATCGAGCTCGTCTCCTTGCCACTGTGGAGTGGGAGTCGGGTCTGTGGCTACAGGCTCTACCTTCACCATCTATAGGCACTCTCCTTGATAATTCCACCTTTAGACTGGCGACTAGTTTGCGAATTGGGGCATCAACAAACGCCCCACATCGGTGCCAATGCGGTGCGATGGTTGACAACCTGGGTCACCATGGCCTCTCCTGCGGTAGAAGTACTGGGCGCATACCCCGTCATACCAGTATAAACGATGTCATCCGAAGGGCCCTTGTCAGTGTCAAAGTTCCAGCCACCTTGGAACCCATTTGCTTGGCAAGGGACGACGGCAAGAGGCCCGACGGCATGACGCTGGTGCCTTGGAGGATGGGACGGCCTCTGGTCTGGGACGCTACATGTGTAGACACTCTTGCCCCGTCCCATCTTCCAGGTACCAGTAAAAATGCTGGCAATGCCGCGTCCGCAGCAGAAGACCTCAAACGCCGCAAATACGCCACCCTCGGTAGTGGTTATATATTTGAGGCGTTTGGGGTCGAAACAATGGGGCCATGGGGGCCGAGCGCGCGCCGCATCTTCAAAGACTTAGCGGCGCGTTTAATTGAAACGACGGGTGACCAGAGGGCTGGCCAATACTTTGCACAACGTATAAGCATCGCTATACAACGTGGCAATGCGGCCAGCCTTCTGGGCACCCGGCCCATTGGCAGCGATTTGGAGGACATTTTTTATTTGTAGGTAGTCTCTAGTTTATAGTTATTTATAATATTTTTTATTATATTGTCACCTGTTATTTCCTTTTTGTTTAAGAAAAGATTAAAAGAACATTACCTAGTCATTAAAAAAAAAATCTTCAAAATACAATGTACCATATATATAAAACAAAGTCGTGTCGGTTACACCAGTCACTAACGGCTGCACCGATTTTAATGATATTAGATTTTTTTGGATTTATCTCCACCCCGAATACTCGTAGTATAACTATTAAAATATAGCAGAAATAAAATAAATGTTAAGTTGGCGGTACGAAGTTCACCGGGTCAGCTAGTTGGTGATAAAAGACTGCTTATAACTTAATTCAACGCTATGTAATTTTGAAGTGTCCCTTCCCCGTCGTCCCCTCACCTGAAACCCATAGCTAACTAAGCTTAACATCAGCCTTAAACCAAGCAAAAGAATAATTAAGAAACCTATTACAGGGACACTCAAAGATGTAATTTATCCTCATTTAAGTAATGTCGGCAGCAGCATTAATCACCTCTGCTCCATTAGTGTTGGAACGTTTCACGGACATTTTGATTTTAATGTTTAATTTTCGAAACGAATTTCCTCTAGAGTTTTGAACAACAATATACATTGATTGCGATTTTTGCGGCGGTTTAGGTTAATTTTCGCGGACGATTGGCGCGAGAACGACGCCATTATGGAGAGTGGATTCCGTGGTCGTAGAAGCTATTTTAATAAAACGGGACCAAATCCTATATACTTACTTTTATTTGCCAAATGTCTGTTTAATACTGGTATTACACCTACCTTAATCGGGCCCTAACGACAAGAATGCAATACGTTAGACACGTTTGGAGATATCGTGTCTAACGTGTCTTAGGTCCCGACCTGATTTAAAGAGGTGTTATACTGGCATAAGCCATCTCTCTGTATCAACAGTCGTAAGACACTAAGAAAAATCGAGGATACAGGATCGTGTAATTCATACTTTTCTGTTGGCGTTGTTACGAGATAAGGCAGCTATTTTGGGTAAAATTTTCTCATATTTAGTAAGAAGTCATGTCTTGGCAATATGAGATCCAATAAATACTCATATTACTTTTACAAGTCAAAAGGACCCCTACATTACTCATTGGTAATGGATTGCGATCTTTGAGCAACAATGTGAAGGAAGTACAGACACAAACAAGATTGACCCAAAATAAGGATCGTGAAAATTTGTAACTGGCCAGTCTTATACCGTAATAAGACTGTCAAAGAAAGTACCGCCCGAGTCGTTCTTGCAGTATTATTGTGAGGCCATTTTTTGGGCTGATTGAGTATCCCTAGTATTATTTGATCCGTGGTTGCGATACATTAATGTTTATTTATAACAAGTATAACAAGTATATTTGGACTATGTTTTTTTTTTACTATTTTATTTATGAACTTGAAAAAAATACAGCTTACACAAATAAATTTACATTTCGCTAAACAAGTTTAGTGAAATGATAAAGTCTCAACTGGAAGATGGTATATGGTAATTTGATTAAATCTCTGAACTGATTTAGTGAAATGACGAAATCAAGTACCGAATACAACATTTTATTTTACAGTTAAGCGATTTTATCAAATCTCTGACTAGATAAAGTGAAACAGAGATTTTAACAAATCTCTAAGAGATATGATGAAATCACGCAGGATGTTAACATAGAGAATCCATATCATCATTTCCCTAGAAAATTCAGTAATTTCACCAAATCACTAACTATGTTCAGTGGAAAGACAAAATCGGCCGGTGAGATATTTGTGAAAATCCAGTGCATGCAACATGTGGAAGTACTGTTGGAGAGGAAGGTTAAGGCTCTGTAGGTAAATGCCATTTATGCCAAACAGAAACAGATATTAGGGCTGAGAGGGAAAATGCAGCTAAATTTTTGAAATATCGGCTGAAAAAATGAAAGAGACTAGATTACGTGAATTAGAGATTTGTTCAAATCTCTGTTTTAATCATTTCCCTGCGACATATACATGAAGTGACTGGATCTAATCGTTTGAGCGTATATTGCATAGACGCAGATTTCGCATTTTCTTACAATTTTAAAATGGAACCAAATAGAAACGTTTACAGTTGAGATACATGTTGCCGTGTCAGAATAATTCAGGTATCTACCTTAGACCGAACACACACACGAAACAGCAGTATTGTATGATTAACTACACAGAATTCAAATCGGTACAAACGAAACAAAGGTCCGACGTAACGAGAAGAGAAAAACTCCATCCTGTAATCCCTTAGGACTGGGTTCGTTACGTTTAATGAAGGCAGATTTACATAATCGTTTTTAAGCCCAGTTAAGCTCAGCGGTTCAGGGCTTATGACAACTGAATTCTGATAGAAAAGACTAGAACAGGGGTCGGGAAATCGCGGCTTGGCCACATGAGGCACTGCACGTTATAGATGAATTACTCGTATCGAGATCATGGAATTGCATTTGTAGTGGTTGTACCGTTTGCAACAAAAGGAGAATAATTTTCTCTTAATTTAATAAAATTACATACCCTTAAGAAATGGAATAAGTAGTAGTCCTCTGTTTTTTGCTTTTAGTCGCTATCATGTTCTTCATCTGAGCTGTCACAAGTATTGATAATAAGATTGTTTGAAATTCGATCCATTTCCCCTTCCTGACATCGATATTTATTTTCTTCACTTTCGACATGGCGACAAATATTTTCCCAGTCCTCAGCAGTAATAGTATTCATTCGTTCAGTTACTAAACTCATAATGCCTTGCATGTTAATGAAACGTTTCTTTTCGCTACATATCCTTTTACCATGGACCAAATATTTTCGATCGGATTGAATGTCGGGTGATACGGTGGCAATCGTAAAACGGAGTGGCCATGTTCTTTTAAAATTGCATCAGTAGGGAGGATATGACAGTTTTGGCTCATAGGAGGTATATAGTGACCTGAGACAATTCTGGCTCATGGTAGGTATGTAGTGATTGTATAGGTATTTCTGTGGTTGCTCTTATCAGTAAATGCATGTGACCTAGATGCAAGTGACCTCGTCGCATGCCAACGCTGCTGAAGCGGTAGTCCAGTAAATGTGATCGTCATATTGAAAGATCGATATTCACTCCATATCTATGTTGCAAACGCACTCGTTACCCCTATGATACATCATCTAGCCTCGAGTTGACTAAAGAATGTATGTTAATAATGCATATAGTCTCACTGCATTTCAGATAAAAGGAGAATGTAGTCAAATGCATTTGTATTTCCCTATAATACATTATTCAACTTTAAGTTGATTAAAACGGTGCGGGTTAGTAACAGAGTTTTACATTTCCAGTGATATGATTTAGAACAACTATAATGAGTTAGCAACGTGTTTCTTATTAAATGTTGACATGTGATACCTCTTTCAGTGAACAAGATTAGCATGCCAAGAACATAGTGACAATAAGGACATGTAAAAAAAAAATATTTTTATTATTATTACATTTCAATCATGTAATTAAGCATATGCATATTTGTTGATAATTATTCTCCCCACCGCGCTCTCTTAGTCGAGTTATATATAAGCGGGTGTAATATCTAATTTTATTTACACAACAAACTCTTGACTCATAAACGGTGCGCGTGCGCTATGCAAATTTTGTAAGTTGCAATTTTAAATTTTAAACTTAATTATGTCTTCTCTGGACCTGTTAAACGCAACTGGAGCTATAAGAACTTGGGTTAAAGTCAAAGACCTGCCCCATAATGTGCCTCTATTAATAGAGTCGTGCATCAAAATGAAATCTAAATTTGACACTGATAAGTATCATGTTATAATCATGATAAAAGACATTGGGAGCGTCTCTCTACCGACACGTTTTAACGACCTGGATGATGAAGTTTTGAACACTTTAAATAGTGGCAGTATTTACATGATTGTGAAAGGTGCCGTGGGTTGTACCTTTGAGATTGCATTTCAGTGAAGTGAAGTGATTTGATAAATTTAAAAGTTAGGAGCTAATTTACATTATTGTTTTCTATTTATTTTCAGATAAAATGACATTGTCCATAAATGTTAATGAATTTAAGCAAAAATTTATTGAACAATTAGCTGACAATGAATTTTATTCATTATTGGGTAAATGAGATGCCGTTAAATTCAATCAGATATAAATTACGTCATTACCTTTTTACAATGTATTATAACAATAATAATTGTTTTATGTACTATTCCCTTCTGTGTATGTGGGATAGTATTACATCATATTTTGAAGAATCTGTTGGGGAAATAAATGTAGATTATATCACTTTCATGTTCCTTTTTGAAAAAATACCACCAGATTGTTTTAAATATTCATATTTTGATGATAAAATGGTAAAAAACTTTATCACTTTATTATTGATTGTCGTACATGATTTTTTAGATATTAAATAGAAATAGTAACTATATCATATTGTAAATGATTTGCAATTGTTTTTTTTTCTAATATTAACGCTTAGCGAAAACATGTTTCATCATAAAGAACATATGCTTAATTTCATGATTGAATAATTTTTTGTGTATTTCATTAATTTTAGCTTTTTTGCGATTGTTATGCTATCGAATAATTTTTTGTGTGTATTTCATTAATTTTGGCTTTTTTGCGATTGTTATTCTATCGAATAATTTTTTTGTGTGTATTTCATTAATTTTGACTATTTCGCGATTGTTATTCTATTTTTAATTTGGCTTTTTTCGATTTTAATAAAAGTTTTATTTTGTGTTATGTGTGTAAATTGTTTGTTTTATTTTATATGTGCGATGTTTGGGTTGTAAATGAAATTGCAGATAATATCAACTATAATTTTATTTTTTCACAAGTGATAATACAAAAGATCAATTGATAACATTACTCTTATCGATCCAAGTTTTTTCGTTTAGACCAATCCATTTAACGTAAACTTTATTTCCCTTTCGCTTCAAAACCTTCTCTACAAGGTAAATGTCAGGATTCTTAACTTTTTGCAGTTCTTGCTCATAAAAACATCCAGATATAGGCTCTTCGTTGGAATCTTGCAATAGATAAGTGGTAGGTTGAGTAGTATTCACCTTTACAATTTGAAATATTTCAGCGGTCCAATTTGCCGTATAACCCTTTGCAAAAATTGATTTATATTTAGATATTCTGACGTAATCACCCACTCTAAGCTTGGATGGTGACTTTATCTTCAAATAATTATAAACCTTATGAAGTAGAGCCGTAGAGTTGGTTTTATTAACTTTTGAAGGCGGCATTTTAATGGTAGAGTGAACCTTTGTATTATATCGTTCGGTGAGACTTGTCAAATGTCTCGTCCAATTGTAGGATCCATTAAGGCTAAACATCTGCCACATCCAATGTTTTATAGTTCTTATCACACGTTCAGCGATCGATGCTTTCAATATGGTAAAGGTAGAGTAATGATTTATATTAAATCTCTTCATGAGATTAGAAAAATCTTTGTTGTAAAACTCTTTACCAGCATCAGATTGTAAATTTTTTGGATGTCTACTACCCTTAAGTATTTGCATCATTGCATTGCATACATCAGTTTTATTTTTAGACTTTAACGGTTGCATCCATAAATACTTTGAAAATGTATCAATACACACCAAAATATATTTATACCCCGTATTATCTCGAGAGTACTTCTGTAAATCGATAAGATCAATTTGCCACGTATCATCCAATCCTTTTTGTATGAACCTTCTCCTGGGAAATGTTTTTCTAGCATATTTGTGTATTTCTTTCACTACATCCGCCTTACTCATGTTTAAACACGTTTTCTTTTCTCCAGTGGTGTCTTAACAGGGGTGGGTTTTGATGTCTTTTTTTTCTCAACGGTTGTTAACGGAACATGTTTTTTCTCGGTGGTGGTTGTAGATGGGTTAGCGATAGGTGGTGGTGCTGTTGATGATGATGATGTAACTGTCAGCGGCTTTGTAAAACGTCCTTCTAAAGATTGGATTCTCAATAGTAGTCCAGTTATATTTTTTGAATTATCTTTTATTTTTTTCAAACATGTTATATTTATACTGTCCAATTGTCCTTTGGTAATACAATCACTCTTATAAAAGCCGTCCTGAACACGTGTTATTCTTTTCCCCAAACAATCGATGACGTCACCTTCAAGCTTATCACCGAAAGGAGACGAGCGGTTGTTTTCATTCAAATACTGACCAAACTTGTTGATAGGCATGGTGAGAATGATTAATTACTAATGAGTATTCTATTTTTATTTAAACTTTGCATGCTTACTTTATTATGATTCCTGCTTCCATAAGCTCTTCTAAGATGGAGTTTATTTCATTAGTATGATTTGTATTTCCTGCGCTCTGTGATGCAATCAACAAACGTAATCGATCGACTAATTCATTCGGGTCATTCCAGTAAACAATATCAGTATCGGGAAAGTATTGTTTGGTTTTGAGTATATGAGTTTGATGTGAAGGGAGACGTCCACCTACTTTTGACTGTTTTTGTTTCACTATAAAGGGTTTAATGTACTTGTTATATTTATCACTCTTATCACCCTGTATTTGGTCATAGGGTGTAAAATTACGACGATGTGCATTCGTGTTTGTAATTATATGAATGTAACGTTCAAGATCACTTGTGGTAATTAATTCATCAATAGGTGTTTTTTTAAACAACAGTTCCATTAATCCAGGGGTGAGATGGTAGTTTTCTTCTTTCACCCTTATCAGTTTTTTGTTGTTATCAATCTTTAGCTGACTGTCTCCAACGAATATAGTGTTGTCTTCTTTTAGATATGCGCCAAAAGGCACTTTAACAGCTTCTAACAAGCGAGATACATATTTATTTGAAGAATCTATATTTAACTGAGTATCTAAACTGCTTTCATATCCACCCTCATCATCATCATCATCATCATCCTCAGTGTCTTCATTTTCTGATTCAATCACATTTTTCTCTGGTTTTGTTGAGGAGGGCTTTTTCAATGTTTCCTCTTGTTTAGTATGCGGTATTGATATGGATGTAGGAGGAATCAGTTCAGTTTTTACCATATTTACATCCTTATCATTTTTCGTTTTAGATATTAAAACGTTTAGCGGCTTTGTGATTGGTTCAAACGTTTCCTCAAGAGAAGTGGTTAGGGCAGACTTGTGTGATTGGAGCGTTTTTAATTTCTTTTTTAAAGAATCCACCGATTTTACTAATTTTCTTTTCAAGTTTTTATCACCAAAAACAGCATTGACATTGACCGAGTCCATGTTTGAAATGATATGAAAAAGATGACATTGTTACCATATATACACTTGAAAGTTTAAACGTGTATTACGTAATCAAAACATTTGCGATAACGACCCTTGTCGATACTTTTTTCCTTATCAATGGTAATGAATGAATATTTATCATGCCAACACGTTTCACACACCTTTTTGAATTGTTCCCAACTCATGTCGGTATTGACATGATCGTCGTAAGCATGACGTAAATTTAATTCATCCTGTTTAAACAGTAGTATCAAATTAGAGTTATCTCTCACCAGCTGTTTAGGTATCTTGCTGTACGTTTGACATAAATAGAAACAATCCAGTTCTCTATGACGTCCCATCGCAAAGTACTGACGTATTGTATCTTGACCTTGTAAGGCAACGTCATCAAATATAACCACACTATTCTCCCCCGCCTCTTCCGGCGATACAACATCACTCTTATCATTAAAGGGGAAAAATGACAAACCATCCACCTTACTGAGTATTTCATTTAAAAACACATATTTCGGTTGTTGAAGGGATTTTGAGTATAGATACACATTTAAAAATTTTAATCCGTTCGGCTCAAGCAGCAGTGATAGCAAAACATTAGTTTTACCACACCCAGATGGTCCACTGATCAAACACCGGATGCTGTTTGGTAGTAAAGCGCTGTGTTTATGATGGTTGATAGTGTTATCATGGAAGTCCCATGAGTCTATTTTTAAAGACGTGTTTTGTTTTCTAAGCTTCATTCTAGTGTGATCAGTATTAAAGCAAGGACGTTTGTTTTATATTTATATTTTTTTAAATTATTATCATGGGTAACTCCAATACTAATAATATTGAACAAACCATCACATTGGAAGATTTACAAAATGTGTCTAAAAATGTTCTTTTAAAATTTTTCAAGGAAAATATACGTTATTGTGAGGATAAATTACCGGAACATTTAAAAAACGACCCTGATTTAAAAAAGTATTTTTACTGTAGACAACACCCTGTCAATCAACACCCTGATGATGCCTGCTATTCACAACTAGATTTACCCGCTTTCATTCAAGCCGAATGTCCATACTGTAAGTCACATAGTTTTATGGATGTGGATGTAAACAAGGGTGATGATGATGATGATGATACCAACTCTGATGAGGTTGAGATGAAGGAAGCGGAATGTACTAAACTTGATTGTAAATGTGATTGTGGTATAAATTAGATTAGTTTTCTACTAATCATGATATCTACTTAAGAATATGTATTACACAATCAGAGTCAGTATGCCACGAAAAGTCATCAAAGCAAGCGGTCAAGGTCTAATAAACAATATAATCAACAAGTTACCCTTCGAACTTCACTTACCTGGATACAATTATTGTGGACCCGGTACTAAATTAGACAAGAGATTGATTCGTGGTGATAAGGGTGTGAATGGTTTGGATGAAGCTTGTAAACTACATGACATTGCTTACAAACAAAACGGATCTTTAGAATCTAGACATAAAGCCGATTTGCTATTGGCAGACGCTGCTGAAAAGCGTTTTTATGAATCACGAGACTTTCCCGAACGCTTAGCCGCTCTCGGTGTAAATAAAATCATGAAATTCAAGGTTAAGCGTGGAATGGGTGTGCCCCTTTCAAAGGTTATTAAAACCAGTCGTGATGTTGTCAAAAAACGAATGGGAAGTGCCGGAAAAAAGCGTGTGAAAAATAGTAAGGTACCATCGGTAGAGGCTTTAGCTCTCACGGCTATCAAGGCTGCAAAAAAATATGTCAAGGGTAAGGTGGTAAAAACACCACGTGTGATTCCTGTACCGAAGAGAGGGGGGTTTTTACCGCTAATTCCCCTGTTGGGGGCGTTAGCCGCGACTGGCACGCTTGCGGGAGGTGTAACGACAGCAGCAAAAAATATTTACGAGATGGTCAAGAGGAATCGTGGCGAAACAACCTCAATTGGAAAGGGTTTATATCTCAAACCTTACAAGTCAGGAATGGGGCTGTACCTTTCATCATATCAAAAAAAAAAAAACTAAATCTACCAAAGCGCCCTCTAACAGATGTTGATATAATGAAATGCATAAAAAGAAGGAAAATACCTCACTTTAGAGGTATCTTCATGAGAAACACCCTACCCACTTCCGGTCCACATGTTAATGAAACTGGAATTTTGAATTTGGACATTGGTGAAGGAACTCACTGGACGGCATATGTGAAAAAAGGAAGAAATTGCCTATACTTTGACAGTTATGGTGACTTGAGGCCTCCAAAAGAGTTTATTCAATACATGAATAAAGGTTACGATTACATCAACAGCAGCATGTCCCTTTTAAAAAAACCGGCAGTGCGCATTGAATACAATTACAACAGGTTGCAAAAGGACAATACCCATAATTGCGGTCACCTATGTTTGAAATTTCTTTATGACGCTGTTAAAACAATGTTTTTACAATAAACTGTCTATCCGGAACGATTGTTTTACATTTTATTTATCCTTATCGAATGCTTATCGTTTACATGCACGTACATTGTCAACAGTTGTGACCTAGTTCTCAGCTGTGTGAGTTATAAATAAAACAAGCTAACATTGTACAGATGTTCGCGTGCTATTCTCAGCTGCGCGGGTTATAAATAAAACAAGATGACATTGTAAACATGCTCGCATATCGTTTTCAACTTTAGGCACGTGACAATGTCATCCTTTTCAATCAGTTTGAATGATTATAAATCTGAGCTCTCAGCTGACTTTTTTCCCGCCATAGAGCTTGAAGAAACACTCTACGAATGTGCTTTAGTTTATTTTAAAACATTCAACCAAATACCAAATGTTGATGAGAGTAACAACTTGTTTCAATATGGTAATAAGACTATAGAGATACCCGAAGGGGCTTACGAGTTGGCTGACATCATAAGATATTTAAAAAAGCAAATGAGGTTATTGTGTGGTGATGATGTGTCAAATATTGTGGATATTGAATTGAATACAAATACATCAAAGTGTTTGATTACTTCACCAAAACTCGATGTACATTTTGATAAACCTCGCACCATCGGTTCGCTTTTCGGGTTTTCGTCCAATGTTCTCAAAGCGGGGCCGAGTATTCACTTGTCCGATAAACCTATAGACATACTCATCACAAATTCTATAAGAATAGAATGTAACATCATTGAAGGATCATTTGTCAACAATAAACCATCGCATGTGCTTCACGAATTCTCACCCAACGTTCCGCCCGGATATCAGATTATAGAGTGCCCCACCAATATTATTTATCTTCCACTGAAACGTGAGAATACCATACAAAGGATTGAAGTGCGAATAGTGAATGAGCATAATAAATTAGTCAAGTTTAGAAAGGAAAATATTTCAATCAGATTACATATCAGAAAAGCAAAATGATTATCTATAAAACTCAAGACCACGCATCAAACACCATTAGTCTGAATCAATTCTCTGGTGAGACAACACTCACACTTCCTACACATCATCATCATCATCGGTCACCTTCCTACTTGACCTCCCGAGCAATTGGTGGACAGATTGAAAACATAAAATTAACCAAACCTAACGCAATCTTCCTTCATCGATTAGGCTATAAAGTATGTCAGCGTCAGATACAATCTTAAATGTGGGGGAAAAGGCGGTGATAGATGATAGTATAGAAAGCATTGAAATACATCCATACAACCCATTTAACAATTCATTCAAAAACAATGATGAAGTTAGAATTGCAATCAACAGACAAGATTTAATAGTACTACCACATCAAAGCTGCTTGTTAATTGAGGGTACCATCAATAAGGACTGTTCATTGATAAACAATGCAATGGCATATTTGTTTCAAGACATACGCTACGAGTTGAATGGTGTGGAAATTGATAGAACTAAAAACTGTGGAATTACCACTACAATGAAAGGTTTACCTTCATTTGCAAAGGAATGTGAACATGCGTTGGAAAGTAGCTCTTGGAATATGGGCTCATACAAAGAAATCACCGATGGAGACTTTAGCTTTACCATTCCACTAGCACACCTCTTAGGTTTTGCCGAGGACTATAAAAAGGTGATAATTAATGCAAAACACGAGTTGATACTGAATCGAACAAACACTGATGTCAATTGTGCTATGACTAAAGATGCTAGTAAACATGTAGATATCAAAATTAATTGCATCGTTTGGCATATGCCGGTAGTTAAAGTGTCTGATAAGGAAAAACTTCGTTTAATGGGATACATTGAAAATGATATACCCCTTCATATCGCTTTTCGCACGTGGGACCTTTATGAATATCCATTACTACCGGCCAACGCTCAAAAACATATTTGGTCTATTAAAACGAGTAGTCAATTGGAGAAGCCGCGCTACATCATAATTGGGCTGCAGACGGCTCGTAAAAATGATGGGGTAAAAGACATGAGTCAGTTTGATCATTGTAATTTGCAAAATTGTAAGGTGTACCTAAACTCTCACAGTTATCCATACAATTCCTTCGATGCGGACTTTGAAAAGAGTTCTTACACTCTATTGTATGATGCGTTTGTCAATTTCCAACTCGCCTACTATGGAAAGCAAATTACCAGTCCAACAGTGACATTGGGACATTTTAAAACCAAGACTCCTCTATTTATTATTGACACCTCACGCCAATTGGATACCTACAATTCTGGCTCTGTGGACATACGTTTGGAGATGGACTTTAAAAAAGGTTTACCTGGCAACACCACAGCTTACTGTCTTATCATAAATGATTCACTGTTTGAATACAGCGCCCTCACCGGTAGAGTGGTTAAGGCCAATTAATCAGTTTCATTTCATCGCTTGTTCAAATTGGATGTGTCCATTCATTTATCAACAAAAAAAAATGGATTACTGTTATTACTACCCCACCTACACGGCGTCTTTAGTTAATACAAGCTGTCGATTGGCTCACAGCCTCCACAGTGTGAATCATATTGAAGGAACTACGTCATCAGCAATTTCAGACATCCATGTGTTTTTGAGACTGGAAGCCTTGGGATCACAAGTTGTGTTTAAACCTTTTGTGAGCTTTGGGAACAAGATCACAATCAGCGACGAAGACTGGTTTGAGTTTATCGAAGACTCGATAAAACTTGCCGCCGTGAGAAACTTTCTGACCCAACCTACTACATTGAATGCTGAACAGCTCACCAATAATAAACGTCTGCTACCTGTTGTGATGAGTCTAACCGCAAGGGCATCAGCAACAGCTTCATCTTCATGGGCATCAGCAACAGGGTCGATTACAACTACAACAGAGCCGATTGCAACTACAACAGAAACACAAGGCGCTCAACTGATTCTCCGTGATGATGAACATGCTGTCCTCATTGATCGTTCCGACTGGTGGAACATTGAAAGAATTATGACCTGCGTGAGCGCTCATTTAAAATATTTGAACAAATTCAAGGCTACCTACGAGAATCGATTCAATTTCTTCAAGAAATATTTGAAAGCTAAACGACCGACGACAGTCGCTCAAGCGTTCTTCTTCATTGATTGTGTGTGTGATCAAAACTCGATTGTAGATTGTGAACTCAAGTGTTGTACAATTGACATTCTGTTTAACACATCTTTGTTTAATTAAAAATAAAAGGTTCATTGAACTTAACTGAGTTTATTAATTTTCCATGATAATAACAACCTTCATTACCCCATATCGCTTGCATATACTTAACCACACCAGGTATATTAATAGCAGCGTTCATATTATTCACCATCAGTTACTGCATTATCGCACATTCTAGAACAAAACGTTACAAGTTGTTATGCATATATTAGCATTATAATATCGTTGCCCTGCATGGTCCTGTAAAAAGCTAGGTGGTGTGTGGATTCATACTCATATATAAACTAACCTTCGTTTCAACCACACGTCACCAACACCATAATGACGTCCACATATCATTGCGACTTTTGTAATGACAATGTATTATCAAACTGTTTGATAACTCATTCAAGAACCAAACGTCATAAGTTACTTTGCACTCAAGAAAAATCTAATGATTATGCAGTATACATTGTGAATAGTGCATTCAAATGTAGAATTGTAAGCTATCGGATTAATGGGAGCTCTAAAATATTAGATCCCAAAATTTTTATGTTACGAATTGGAGAAAATATTGAAACACTAATTGATATCGAATTACAAATTCATAAACGCATAAAAGTAAATATGGAACTATTTTGTACCTTTGTGAAAACTAACGCTGAAGGGGAAATAACACGTGATTTGAAATCATTTAACACCAAAAATGTATGTTTACATAAAGACGATGTGGATTTTCCGTCATTCTTCGAAAATATGACTTTAAGCATTTTAAAAAAATGTGAAGACTTTCAAGAGCGTGACAGCGGGTGGGCGCTTGAAAAAATTGAGTTTTTTGAAGTGAATATTAACAAGTATACACCGTTGAGAGGATCTACATATATACCGCTCCCAAAAGCGGTGCTTGTGAAGAAGGCATGTGTGAATGTTAAAAATCGTGATAATGCGTGCTTTTTTTGGGCAGTTGTTAGCGCCCTCTATCCTGTAAAAAAAAATAGTGATCGTCCTTCATCGTATCCGTGTTATAAGGATGTTTTTAAAGTGAACGATATAGAACTTCCGGTTTGCCATTTAGATATTAAAAAGTTTGAACGGTTAAATAAAATCAGTGTTAATGTGTATGGTATTGACATTAAGAAAAAGAAAAAGAATGCTGAAAAGGACAGTGAAAAATTAACAATTGTACCCTTACGAATTTCGGTAGTACCTTACGATCGGTTTGTGGATTTATTGTATTATGAGAAGGGGACACTCTCCCATTATTGTTGGATTAAGAACTTATCTCGTTTGGTAAGCAAGCAAATCAGTAAACATGATGGTAGAATATGGTTATGTCGTGGGTGTTTACAACACTTTCCGAGTGAAAAAAAACTTGAACTTCACCGCACTATTGGTTGTGGGCATACACACATAGAGCTACCTAAAAAAGATGAGAATTTCTTGTACTTTAAAAACTTTAAGAATAAGATGAAAGTACCATTCGTAATTTATGGTGACTTTGAATCGATTTTAGTCCCTTTAGATAGAGATGGACGTAATACCACTACTTATAACACTCACAAGCATGTGCCGTGTAGTTTTTCTTATTATATTAATTGTGATTATAATAATGATTTATCAAAATTTGTTATTTATCGCGGTGAAGATTGCGTACAGAAATTCATACAAAGCATTTGTGAAGACGTAGAAAAAATTATCACCATCTTGCAAAAAGTCTTACCAATAAAGAGTGATAGCTGTAGCTATGCTTGTGCTGCTAACATTTGTCACATTTGCAGTAAAATAATAGAAAATGGAGCTTACGTGATTGATCATTGTCATTTAACAGGTAATGTAAGAGGAAAAGCACATAACTCATGTAATTTAAATTTTAAATTAGCAAAGTTTATACCAGTCATTTTTCACAATCTGAGCGGCTATGATTGTCATCTATTTATTAAAGAATTAGCCAAGACCAAAGGAAACTTGAATTGTATTCCCATCAACAAGGAAAAATACATTTCAATTGATAAGCAAATTGGTGATTATACTCTAAGATTTATTGACTCATATAGATTTATGCCAAGTAGCCTAGACAAATTAGTTAAAAACCTTTCACGCGAGCAATTCAAAATACTACCAAATTTCTTATCGTCTCAAGATCAAAGCGAACAAGATAAACACATGAAACTGCTAACTCGTAAAGGGGTTTTCCCTTACGAGTATCTAGATGATTGGAAGCGGTTTGAGGAGACATTATTACCTAACCAAACCGCCTTTTATAGCAATCTCACCGGAGATAAAATCTCTGATGAGGATTATCAACATGCTCAAGAGGTATGGAACGTTTTCAACATTAAAAACATGGGGGAATATAGTGATTTGTACCTAAAAACAGATGTCCTTCTTTTGGCTGAAGTGTTTGAAAACTTTCGTCAGGTGTGTATAGACGCTTACGAACTAGATCCATGTCAATATTTCACAGCACCCGGTTTGAGTTGGGATGCTATGTTAAAGCATACTAATGTATTTCTTGAATTGCTAACTGATTATGAAATGATTCAATTTATAAAAAAAGGTATTAGAGGTGGTGTTAGCCAAGCGTCAAATCGTTATGCTAAAGCCAATAATGTATTTATGGAAGACTATGACATTAATCAAGACAGTAGTTTTATCATCTATTTAGACATAAACAATCTTTACGGTGATGCTATGCGACGTCCGCTTCCAATCAATAACTTCAGGTGGATGAGTGAAGAAGAGATTAAACAGTTTGATATTCAATCACAACAGATAGAATCTGATGTTGGATTTATATTAGAAGTCGATTTGGAGTACCCCCTTATCTTTCATGATTATCACAATGATTATCCATTCTGTGCCGAAACGAAAGTACCATTTGGCGGTAAAATTAAAAAGTTATTACTAACATTAGATAACAAAACCAGCTATGTCATACATTATGCTAACCTTAAACAGTGTATTGAAAAAGGTTTGATATGTAAGAAAATTCATAGAATTCTCACTTTCAATCAATCACCTTGGTTAAAATCTTACATTGATTTGAATTCACGAATGAGAGTTGAAGCGAAAAACACTTTTGAAAAGGATTTTTTCAAACTCATGAATAACTCTATATTTGGAAAGACAATTGAAAATGTCGAGAAAAGGGTTGATGTCATATTGTGTAATCGATGGAATGATGTAAAAACACAAAAAAAATGTAAATATGGCCTTGAACGTTATATTTCAAGACCAAATTTCCATAGCGCTTCTATTTTCTCCAACGAGCTAGTGGCAGTCCAGTTAAGGAAATCCAAAATTGTCTATAATAAACCCATTTATGTTGGTTTTACCGTACTAGAATTAAGTAAATGTTTAATGTATAATTTTCATTATGATTATATGCTACCTAAATATGGTGAAAATGTGAGATTGTTATATACAGACACTGATTCTTTTGTTTATAATATAAAAACAAATAACTTTTACGAAGACATTAAACCTGACTTGCAAAATAGATTTGACACTTCAGACTTCCTCAAAAATAATGTCTATGGTTTACCACAGGTGAATAAAAAAGTTGTGGGCATGATGAAAGATGAAAACAATGGTGTAATTGTGAGAGAATTTGTAGCATTAAGATCTAAAATGTATGCTTATATATTAGATGAATACGATAAGGGTAATAATAGAAAGTGTATTAAAAAAAATAAAGGTGTAAACGCTGCTGCCGTTAGGCGATTAAATTTTAATAAATACTATAAATGTTTAGATTTAAGTAATAAACCACTATATGATGATCTGTATAACTTGATTAGTGATAAGCATAACATGTACACTCAAATTAAAAGAAAAAAAATTCTCTGTGGAAAGGACGAAAAAAGGTTTATTTTAGATGATGGTATTAAAACCCTAGCATGGGGTCATTGTAAAATAACTAAATAATTGTTAAATAAAAAAAAAAAAAAAAAAAAATGTGTTTTATTTATTAAATGTATATTGTTCCAATTTCCTAACAAAAGCGTAATTAGGTGCAATACCGCGGTGAGCAGATACCACGCTAAACGCTTCTTCGAAGCTCCACCGATATCGTCGCATCAAATAGTACAGTAAAATGGTAGCGGACCTGGAGCGACCCCCGTAGCAGTGCACCAACAAGCGGTGACCTTTGACCTCGACTTGTTCTCGAATAAACTGATATGTCTCTTCAAAGTGCTCTTCAATATCGGTTGAAGGAGAGTCGTAACATCTCACAAGCATGTGATTGGCTGAATCAGGAACTAATCCTGGTAGCGCATCATCCTCCCACACAGTCAATACACTTTGTATTCCATATCTTTTTATGAAAGCTCGCATGGACAACAAGTCTCCATCATATCCACCAAGATAAATATTACTAGTAATTGGTGAAGCTTCATACATCTTTTTCCCGTTAGCGTATTGTATGCGTAATTGTACTCTCGACTTGATAATGCAATGTCAACTAAATAAATATTCATATTCACAATCGTTTTAAAAGCAACACTGGAAATGTAAAACTCTGTTACTAACCCACATTGTTAACGAGGACATTTGACTCAAGGCTAAATGATGTATCATAGGGGTAACGAGTGCGTTACCACCGCTTCAGCAGCATTGGTATGTATCTAGGTCACATGCATTTACTGATAAGAGCAACCACAGAAATACCTATACAATCACTACATACCTACCATGAGCCAGAATTGTCTCAGGTCACTATATACCTCCTATGAGCCAAAACTGTCATATCCTCCCTACTTGCATCTATGTGGTACTCACGGAACCGCTCTTTATTTTGTTTAATTAAATCATACAAACTGGTTTTGTACATTAACGGGCTATACGAAATGTTGTGTTCTGTCAACCAATCCATCATTTCTTGTTTATGAGAATTTGACGTTGGAGTACGATTCAAAAGTTTGTTGTGATAGGACGCATTATCTACGATAAGTACGCTATTCGGTTTAAGGTTCGGTATTAATTTTTCTTTTAACCATTTCTCGTAGTTGACAAAGTTCATCTGGTCATGGTAATCTCCCGTTTTTTGGTTTGCCTTAAACATTAACAAAGCGTTGGGAATAAAACCATCTTTTCCTCCTGCGTGCACTATTATTAACCGCTGGCCTGTACTAATTTGTTTTTTTACACCAAATTCTGTTCCATTGGTCCAAGCCTCTCCGGACACATGTGAAGTGTGGATGTAGGTTTCATCAGTATAAACTAGTGGTCTATCTTCAGACCGATATTCCGCAATTTTGGTAAGGTAATTTATTCTTAGCAGTCGTATGTTGTGTCTTTGCATTAATATTTTTCGGTTGTCCTCGGTCTTTTTCCATTTAAATCCTAATTTTTGTATTTGTTTTCGTAAGGTGGAAATGCCAAATTTGTAATCTATATCCGATTTTAACACAGAGTGGAGTGCCTTTAAGGTTGGAAATTGCTTATGGGACAGATGAAAATTGTATTAAATAGTTCTCCGGATGACTTCCTGATCAAAATCGTCTACTGCTGATGACGGACAAGTACGTAACTTTTTGTTTCTCGGGGAGGTGAATTTCTTTGTTGTTGCGAATTTCTCACTATTGCTCTCAGACACAATGTTATAAACAGTAGAGAGACAAACACCTGTAGCTTTTTCAACTAACTGGGCAGCGGTGTAAGGGGAATTTAAATTTTTCTTCAGTTCAAGTTCAAAATGTTTATAACAGTTAAAAATAATTTGCTTACTTTGACTCTCAATCGGACCAAAATTACTCACTGCCATATTTTTTGAAAATTATGTAACTTACACTTAGTCGTACGGGCGGACACAAAATTATTCTGATAATTGTGAGAATACAATAAAATCAAACCTAAAAATATATGCACAACGTAAATAATATTCACAATTTGACACTGACATTATTTTGGTACCGTAAACACGGGTTTCTTTAGCCCTGGGGGGTAATTTTGGCCCAAAACAAAAAAAGATTACACAGCTCGCTACTCTGTTAGCTCACACGCGAGCGTAGCAGTTTCAATGTAAAATCATAGATGGCAGTATTGGTTAGCGATTCGACGCTAACTTCACGTTGCATACGCAGGTATTGACTTGTTAGTCTCGATCAACTGTTGGATAGTGAAAACGTGCGTAAATTGTGTCTGCAAACTTTCTCCTGGTACTGTTGATTCTGGTAAGTTTTCGTTAATATATCTATTTGATCATATCAGACGTGTATTAGGGGACATGCTAATCGTATTTAAAATTTATTTAGACCTTTTGTAACACGAAATATTTTGATAACAATTGTGTTGTATAATTTGTACCATATTTCGAGCAACTTTGACCCGCGGGCCAATGTTGTCGTCTGGCTTGGGCCAAAGTAACAATTTTAATAAATATATAAATATTTTTTTTTTAAGGTACTGAAAGGTAAATGAATCGCCATAGCAATGCCAAACACATATATAAGAAAACTAGGCAGCCGCCGGTATGTTGACTACACGACAACAGAGCTCGAAGAGGACCCAGTGTGTTGACGATGAGGGACCCTCTTGTTCCTTTAGCCGTCAACACAGTGAATCCTCCTTTTTGTAAAGGGTCGGCAACGCGCATGTGACTCCTGTGGAGTTACAGGCGTCCATAGGTTACGGTAGCTGCTTACCATCAGCCAGGCCGTATGCTTGTTTGCCACCGTCGTAGTATAAAAAAAAAGAGCTTGATGAGTGTATAGCCGCAATTAAATCAAAGGTCATGTCTCAACGTGCTGCTGCGATTAAATACAATATTCCACGCAGTACACTAAAAAAAAATTAAAACAAAAGTATCCGAATAAACCTGGTCTACCAACTGTGTTCACGGAAGACGAAGAAAGATCCTTTGTAGCCCATATAACCGGCCTTTCGGAATATGGATTTCCGCTGACAGACTCCGATCTTAAAAATATCATCCATGAGTACCTACTGATGCAAGGAAAGCATGTCTCGATGTTAAAAACAATACCCCAGGAAGAGACTGGCTCCAGAACTTTCTTGTAAGACATCATGGCTTGTCAAAGCGACTGGCTAATAACATTAAAAGAGTTTGAGCTCAAGTCTCTGAGAAAGTTATTTCAAAAAAATAATATTTATTGAAAAAAATGTCTTAACACAAAGAATCCCAACGATGAGTATCCTAAAAAGACTGTTAAATTAGATCAAGTTAAGAATTAAGGTTTCTTTCATTTTATTCCAAGACAAAAAAATACATGATTGTTTTCTTGTTGAAATAAACGTTTTTTTTGCTTTAAAATCGTTTTAGTTTAATTATTTAACACTCCAACATAGTTTCATTGCCCCATGCCCTAAAAAACATTGTTTTTGTATTATAAAAATGTTGAGGAGCAAAGAAGCCCTTTTTTAAGGACAACATTGGCCCAAAAAAAAAAATATATATATATATATGTATTATATTTTTTAGTTTTTATCATTCACGAATGATAATTTACATCTCTAAGATCCCATTAAATCTTATCTAACATATATATTTGCAAAATCCATCAAATGACCCAACTTTAAAACAAAAAAGTGAAAAAAATTGGGTAAAGTAACCCGTGTTTACGGTATTTACTTGTTCAATATATAACAAACCTCTTTTTATGCTGATAGTACGAGAAGATAGAAAATTCAAATATAGAATGCCTGTAAACATACAATACTACTACATATGCAATACCATGCTCTCGTTAATTTATCTATACGTCCGTGTTGTTTAGGTGAGTGCTTAGTGCCAATGTTTCTCCTAAGGATGTTTAAAAGTACTTTATAGGATAGCTTGTAGAGTGGCTCAAAGAATAGCAATATAGGCATTATAACTTTTCCTTAATGCGTCTGGATATTTATTCTTGTAGATATATAGTGTACATGTGGAAATGTTTTCATAGATTTTCTGTCTATGGTGTAGGCATAACTTTCTAGTTAGAGAGAGTGTCTACTCTCTGAAAATAAGTCATGCTAATATTTAAGATGTCTTATCTACGCTAAAAAAGAGTGATTGGTTGCAAGGTAGTTACTTACGGAAATCAGTATATGCATGTTATTGAGAAAAACCTATACTGAAACGCGCAGCAAGCTGAGACCTCCTAGATCAAGAGTAGGCCATTAGCAACCCTATCTCATCGAGTAGCAGAATTCGGCTTATGTAGAGCAAGGCACAGTGAAATGTTATATATTTTAGTGACTGATAGCCTGAGCCAAAGTTGGAGCATTTTGTACCGTCAGCAAAATATGACCCTATTTTTTGTCAATAACTTTTTTTTTTTATACTACGACGGTGGCAAACAAGCATACGGCCTGCCTGATGGTAAGCAGCTACCGTAACCTATGGACGCCTGTAACTCCACAGGAGTCACATGCGCGTTGCCGACCCTTTACAAAAAGGAGGATTCACTGTGTTGACGGCTAAAGGAACAAGAGGGTCCCTCATCGTCAACACACTGGGTCCTCTTTGAGCTCTATAACTACTTAATTATTGGGCACGTAGCCCATAGTGCTCATAAAAAAAATGTGTAGAATATGTAGAAATAGACTTGACTTTACGCTTTGATCCGATAATATAAAACATATTAACAACAAATAATAATAATAAATCAAGCTACAAGTTTGCACGAATCAACGTCCTCACTAAACAAGCTCTCTAAGAATTTTTCGGGTATTAAATAATAATACACATATGGACCAAAAGTATTTTCTCGCAATGAGGGTTTCCGCGATCGAGTTTTTCACTAGATGGCAGCACCGTGGCGACAGGTCTAGCTGTCACAATCCACCAATCATGTTTAACCATATATTTTTTGATTGGTGGATTTTGACAGCTACTGCCAAAAAGACCTGTCGTCACGGTGCTGTCATCTAGTGGAAATCTCAATCGCGGAAACCCTCATTACAATACTTCAAATAACCTTATCAAATGCATTTTATGTACGTTATTTAATTATTAGCGATTTTCGTTTTCAAATCATTACCGGACTCTTAAAGCTTCCGTACACTCCGCTTAGGAGATATTTACCGTACAAGACAAAACTACAAGATTAAAACCACGCTAGTCACTTTTTCTTTAGAAAAGGCGGGATGTCTGTAGAAAACGATGCCAGTTACGTCATTTTTAAAAAAACAGCTGTTAGGTACTAAGCTGAACTAGCTCCACAGTTTTTAATAAACCCTAAAACCTCGTTAAAAGTTTAACTTAGAGTTGCTAGTTGTTGGATGTTATCGTAATAATTATGGCTTCTTTTATGAAGTTACATTATAAAATACAGATACAGATAGTATACGCGGTGCTCGTGAGCATTGCGAGAGATTTTAACCACGAATGCCTGAGGTCATAAGAAGTAATAAATATTATATGCATTTAGGTTAATTTAGCCAAAAAAAATTTTTTTTGTTTTTTTTCGATTGTTTAAATGCTTTTGAACATAAAACCATAAATGTTATTGGTAAAACTGTCGATTAAAATAAATTAGTTCATTTTTTTTGTAAAAATAGTTTACGTAAAGTATTCCTTGGCACTTTGATATCTGTCAATAACAATGTCTAGACTAGACCCCATAAAGGGTGAAATTGCCATCAAAAAAGCGTTTTGCACTGAGTCACAATAAAAAATGTTTTTTTTATTTAATGGGTAGTAACTCTGAAACTAGGCGAATTCCAGAAAAGTTTATTCGACATTTTAGCCTCCAGTCATGATCAGGAATACGCTGTTAAGATTATTCGGTTTCCTCATGTTACGCCGTGTATGATGTAGGGCGGGTAATTTAATTTTATGGACAAGTTTAAAACAATTAGGGCCTGTTTCACAATCTCCAGATAAACTTATCTGCCAGTTAAAATTATTGCTATCCTTTTCTCCAGTCATATAAAAGAAAAGGACAGCAAACATTTATCTGACAGATATGCTTTAACTGGAGATTGTGAAACAGGCCAAGGCTACTTAACCTTTCAGTAACTATTCAGTAGTATTTGTGCTTGTTTTATTTTAATCATTTTCTGTCTTTATCCTACTAAAAATTGAATGAGTAAGTTTGTTTAGTAGTTTGAATATTTGGATGTTTGGATGGTGGTTCTGCAAAAACGGTTGGACTGATTTGAATGAAAATATATCGCACAAGTATATTTAAACCTACAATGGAGGTGGAAGGGTATAAATAAGGTACAGGATTATTAAACGAGAGGGGCGGGACGAGATTTTGCTAAATTTTTTAAACTGTCTTCTAAGAGATAAATTTACTCTAAGAGATTAATTAATTTATTTTTCTACGTGGGTGACATTTCATAAGTATAGCCAGTAAGATCACTTTCCAAAGCAAGTATTATTTTGATCTATGTACGAGTAACGAAATTTACTGTAAAATTTCGTTTCTAAACTGTAAACGTTAGTTTAGAAACGAAATTTTATATGTGCATTGATCGGCTCAGTGCACTTATTTTAACGAGCATGACAGCTGCATTTTCTTTACAGATTTAAATCCAAAAGGAAAACTTTGGTAGCGATAGTATCATATATTATATTTAATTTTAGTTTAATTAGCTTTAGACACAACATTCGGTGCTTGTTTATCCATATTTTTTTATTATATAGATAAGGAGATCTGATACATTTCTAAGGATAATTTGGAAATAGTATGTTTTTTTGTATACTAGAATCACTTACTTTTTTATTATTATTTAAGTTCAAAATTCGTTTCTAACTGTTGATGATGGACTAATATAATTTGGAAATGTATGTAGAAGACACAGTTCAGGTAAGAAAGTATATCAAACTTGTGTGTGAAATCATTTTCAAATAGTCAGATTTGGACTCATCTTCTTTTTTCTTTGGTATTTTTCTTAGATTATAACTTAATGTTGGTTAATCTAAGCTTGGTTTGATATGTTTTCTTATAGAACAACGCATTTATATGTAAGTATTTTTAAGTTTTGAGGTGGGGATATTCGTTTGAAGCTCAAGATGGCTGCACCGTCTTTAGAGTAGTTTTTTGTTTTTTGTTCATTTACGTAGTTCAGTGTGTAATATTGATAGCTTATTGTACGGTGACCTAACGAACAATTGCACAGCTAATGAAAAATTAGTCTAAAAACGCGCGTAACCACCGCTTAGTTGAACAAACGGTTATCCGGGGTCTCGGCCACCCACGTGTTTATAAGGAGGCTATCACCTTATCACCTTACAATCGGCAAGGCCTCAACCGAACAACGTTGATTAAAGTTTATTAAATTTAAATAAAATCAAAAGTACACCTTGACATTGGCAGAATTCATCTCGCTAAAACTGGCGAGGAGTAAAAGCCATTAAATAAAAAATAAATAATAAAAAGTTTTGAGGTACTGTTATTTAAAAAAAAATAAGTCCCGCCGATTTTCTTGCCGGTCATAATTCTTCTCGGGTAGAACCGGTGTAGTTTGTTTTTCAACCGAGTTCAAGATTTCGAAGGAGGAGGTTATCAATTCGTCGGGATCTTTGTTTTTGCTTGTTTTTTTTTTTTTATGTATGTTCACCGATTATTCGAAGACGGCTGGACCGATTTGGAAAATTCTTTTTTTGTTTGAAAGAGTATACTTCACAGTTGGTCCCATTGTAACCAGGTAACGATCTGATGAGGGGATCCTGGAGAAATCAAGGGAACTCTTCAATTATTATAGGCACACCTATAGTGATTTGAGTATTTTTTACAGCAGCTCGAGCATTTGCTGTTGGAAAGGTGGATGCTAAGTGAAGTCGGTTCTTTTTTGTTTAAAATTATTATTTTTTCTCTTTTTCTTTATCTGACGTGTAAAAGTGCCCTTGTGGCCTACTTACTGAATAAATGTTTGAGTCAAAAAGCTGAACTTGAAAGTGAGTGAAATAATATGACATGTCAAGGATATTTCTATCATTAAAACTTTAGTATTTAAATAGTCGTGAGTGATTAATATACCGGTTTAACACACGTATTTAAGTCGCTACGCGCGACATGTTTCGAAGAGCCTAGGCACTCATACTCATGGATTAAGAAATGGTTATCAAATGAGTTTCTAAAGCAAATTAATCTTTAACTTTTCATCATACGATATATACGAGTATTAAGGCAAATGTTGAGCTGTAAGTAATAGAGGCCACGTGCCAGGGCAACGTTTCAACGGAGAACGTGACGCCCTTTAGACACGTCGCACGTAGCAACTGCAGGTAACGTGACAAAATGTCAAGATATATTGAATTTTATGACACGGACATTCTCGTAATGTGTCTATCCTTCCATTTTACACTCTGGGAGCGGAGTTCTAATACCTTTCGATAGTTGTGTGATATGAAAAGCGTCGGTAGCTTGACGGTCCGACGTCCGTCCGAAGACGTCCTGCCTTTAATGTGGATGAGAGTTTAAGCCAAGGCAAGTACCAATGAGTTTTTCTAAACGTATATATTGCATAATATAATTTTATGGAAACCGTACAAATACCACGATTCTAACAACATACCTGTGTGTGTAGCCAACGTGCTGATCGTTAACGCTCCGTAGTATATCGTAGTCACCTCTCATTATCACTCTTCCGCATCAGAGCGACAGTGACAGCATCCCTGAATAGCATGGTGTGGAACACCAATAAATTTAAAACACATTTGAGACGATAATTTTAAAGATTCCTCTTAAATTATAAAAAAACACTCACTTATAATTAACAAACTTAGACTTTGATTCACATATGCTTACAGTCACAGAATATACACTGCCATAAAATGTCGATTAATGTCACCAAATTTGCCATATGACAAAGCACGAATAATGCCCAAGCGCTACAGTCCGCCTGGAAAATCCGTCGCCAATTGAAAACTCTTTGTGTGTCAGACAGACGCATCGAGCTTACGCTACTGGAAACGCTTAGGATGCAAACTGAATGGACGCCGGAGGCTGGACATGGACTCGTTTGATGCCGCGTCTATATTAAGAATATGAAAATGTTTGCGAGTGACCTGAGTGAACCGAACGCTGCTGAAATCACTTATACATAGTTATAGCCACAGGGTTTTAAATTACCAAATAATGTAGGTTCAGTTATACTATTGTCTAGTTATAAAATAAAATAAATAAAAAAGCCATTTATTTCTCGATCACATACAAATTTACAGATATAAGATTATTTAAAAAATTTAATTATGTTTTTTGGTGATGAGAACCCCTCTAAAGGGTGAAGGCCTCCTCCAAGCTTTTCCAAAGCTCTCTATCCGCTGCTGTCGTGAACCAGTCTTGTCCTGCAACAGCTTTTACATCGTCAGCCCAGCGCGTGCGCGGCTTACCTCTACTGCGTTTCCCACTGGGTCCAGGCCACACCGTGGCCGTTTTCGTCCACCGTCCATCCTCCAGTCTTGCTAGGTGGCCAGCCCATTACCACTTCAATTTTAGGACTTATCTAGTTAAGTATTATTGTCTAGTTAAGTAGGTTAAAATTAGCTATACCCTTTATATAGAGTGAGCAAAAAACGTAGAAAATCTAATACGAGATTAGGTTTATTTTTTCTTACAAACTAAATGTCGAAAAAATACTTTTTTTTATAAAACACTGATTTAAACTTTCACGGTTTTTACACATATCTATTTGTAATAACGGGACTTAACCGCGTATATATTTCTAAAAATTACCTTCGACGTTTCGAGGACGACATTGTCCCCGTGGTCCCGAAGAAAGACTGGTCGAAGTCCCGAAGTCTTTCTTCGGGACCACGGGGACAATGTCGTCCTCGAAACGTCGAAGGTAATTTTTAGAAATATATACGCGGTTAAGTCCCGTTATTACAAATAGATACTTTTTTTTATATTTCAGTTGTCTCTTCCACGAACTTATCTCTATGAAGGTTAGTGCTAGTCTCAGAAGCTTTGCCCTCATACCTACTTAATAACTATTCCCTTTTCTTTTCATTTTAAGAGCTTTAAATCTACGAAACTGGGAGTGGAAATAGAAATCTTGGCCGTCTTGTGCTTCATCCATTTAAAGCCGCTGAAGTTCTAAGGAATTTGTCTTTTATTCATAGCAAAACATTGCTGGAATTAATAAACCTTTCTAATGTCATTAGTAGTGAGCTATCTGACTGCTACACGAGTTTACTTATAAACTGACATCTACCTTGCAATCTAAATGGGAAACTAGACCTCTTAGAATTCGTCTTTGCCACCAAAACGAGCAAAAAATATAGGTATTCATTTCAGTTACATAGACTGTACAGTTCCCAATAACCAGGCAAAGTCGAAACCAAAACATTTCCAACGAATCTCTCTATAACGTCACTCAATAAAATGATTTACAACAGGCTAAATTCACGTAACTGTGCCCTCGAGTCGTCAATCCATCTTGTTGGTTTTATCTATAGGTATAGGCAGTTGTAGAAGTAACTTAGTGGGACGTTGAAAACGAGCTGGACAGAATAGAATAGAATAAAAAACATTTATTCAAACAACACATCCTACAAATAATACAGCAGTAAAAACAATTTATAACTAAATCTAGATGTGAAGCCGAAATGGTCTCCACTCAGAAATGCAGTTGGCACGGCTAGTGTGGTCAACGGCGCTGGTTTTCTGTGGAGCCAGCAAGCCGTGCAGTATGCGGAACAGCATACTGCACGGCTCGAAGTTGGTGGATATGACTTTGTTGTTAAGAGAAAAAAGCTTGTGGATATAATTTTAAACACTTCATCCGCTTCCTTACTTCTGCTGTCGACATTGTATGCGACAGTTTTTGACAACAGGTTGAGAACGAATAAAGAAATAATGTACAATTAAATAAATAATGAAAGCTGTGTTGTACCAGCCGTTGTCAATCGATTTTACCTTAAATTAATTTGTACTGAAAAGAAGAAGTGAAAATTCGCCAAGATTTAATATTACAAATACAATTTTGTTCGGCTTAAATAGAAAATTATTTCAGAAATTTTAAGTATGCCCCAGGAAACGAATTAATTACGTTGCGTATGTAAATAACGTCATTATTTATTATTTGTTTGACCTTTTTATCTCGTATTTATCTTGAAACAATGCTATTTTGAGTATTTATTATTGTTCTGAGCTGTAGTATAGAGAGACCACGGTATGGGATTTATCAAACAGGGAGTGTAGGTACATAGGTACAGATTTTAAAGGTGCCTTGAGTTCAGCAAAGCAAATCGTGCGGCGCTGAGCGGCCGGCCGGCACGGCCAGGCGTGTGAAAATCCTTGTTATTAAATTATTATTTTGCGAGATAAATGGAGTAAATATATATTGCATATGTCCATGAGTACCTTTATTTGGGCCATTTAGTCTTCTTCCGGGCGCCTCAGGAAAAATAGGTCGAAAGACGGATTGAAAACGCCTGGAGGAAGCGCACATACCGCCGCACGCCGACGCCGACGACATCGCGCGTGGGGGGACGGGTGCGCCGGCAGCGAGGCGCCCGCAGCAGATGCGTGGCGGGACCAGCTCTAGGTTTAAGTGTTCCAACTGCGACTACGTGCATGAACAGGACCAGTGTCCTGCATACAAAGTAAAATGCTTCAGATGTGATCGTTACGGCCATTTTATGAGGTGTTGCAGAAGTAACTATGTGCGGGAAGTGCAAAATACGACGGACGAAATAAGTGATTGCGAGGAATTGATAATACATGGAGTGAAGATTTTATCGGTCGAAACCAAGGGGTGGTTTGAGCGTGTGGAGGTGAGCGGGGTTCCTGTGACGTTCAAATTGGACTGTGGTGCCGAAGCCTGCATCATGTCGCGCGACAGCTTCGGTGCGGCAGGCTTTAGTGAGGACATTTTAAGCAATACCGGTACGGTGTTGCGGGAGGTCAGTAAGAACGTTTTACCTGTGATAGGATATTTTATTTCTGAATTAGGAACATGCATGATTTTTTTGGAAGACGTCATTCGCTTCTATTTTCCTGTAGATTCAAATGTCTCTAATAAACCTACTATCTGTGATAGCCCTGAAACGTAAAAATAAAAATACGTTAGGCGTCTGCGCCGCGCGTCAAAACGCCCCATACAAAAAGTGTGAAGATTGTGACGTCACCGACCACAAAGTTGCAGAAAACTGTTTGAAAAGAACAAGTTTTTGGGAGATTTTTGTAATTTTAGGCACGAAATAATGCGTTTAGCTATATAGTTGTTGTACATTTTTTTTCTTGTTAGAACATAAGTAATCGAACTGAAGTTTCGGAAATACATTTGAGGTATAAAAAAGAATGCCTAAAATTTTAAGTTTTTAAACCGCAATATCTTTAAAAACTGTTAAAAATTATGACGGATTTCCACTTATTTATTACGAACGTGTTTATGGAACAAATTCAATTAAATATTTTTCATGCATGTTCTCTATTGTCGCATCATAAATGTGAAAAAAAATGCAAGAGTAAGGTTTATATTTTAGACATTAATTGTAACAATTTATTGTCAAGAGATTTGTGCAGTGAATTAAATCTAGTAAAAAGGGTACACGAAACTTGCGAGATTTCAAATACAGGTCATTGTACTGATTTAGTGAATAAATATAAAATTGTTTTCAGGTCCATGAAACACTTAATGAAAGGAAATCTTCCGATGTCACTCAAACGGAAGCTCATGTGCATACTTCCAGTTCTCACCTACGGTGCACAGACTTGGTCTTTGACTAAAGCTCAGATGTCCAAACTCGAGGTTTGCCAACGAGCCGTGGATCGTAGCATATTAGGTGTAAAATTGATGGATTGAGTCCGTAACATCACGCTGCGCTCCAAGACCCAAATCGTCGATGTAGCTCGGAAGGCGGCAAAGTTAAAGTGGGACTGGGCTGGCCACGTCTGCCGGATGCCGAATTAGTTGTGGGGAAAAATTACTATACAGTGGAAACTCAAATCGGGGACGCGTCAAACCCCGCAGGCGATGGCGGTATGAACTAGACTTCTTTTTGAAGGAATAGTCAGACACAGCACAGGATAGGGATAGGTGGAAAGATTTGGGGAGGCCTTTGCCCAGCAGTGGGATACGATAGGCTCCATATTATAATATAAAAATAAGAAAAAAAGAAAAATATCGCTTAGTTCCCTCAAAAATAAATTTACGTATAATTAAATATAACACCCACGTTGATATCTGATATACAAAAATAGTTATGAATTTTAAATAATGCGGTTTAGATGTATGTTTGCGATGTTTTTCTAGCATGCGAAAGTGTTTAACTCATGTTTGAATCGCTTTAGTCCCAAAAGAAAGACCTCAAGATTGTTATTCATATTTTTTGCAAACCATAGTGTTGTGTTCCTGCTGGTGAGTAAGGTTGCCAAAGAGCTCAAAGAGGACCCAGTGTGTTGACGATGAGGGACCTTCTTGTTCCTTTAGTCGTCAACACAGTGAATCCTCCTTTTTGTAAAGGGTCGGGCACGCGCATGTGACTCCTTTGGAGTTGCAGGCGTCCATAGGTTACGGTAGCTGCTTACCATCAGGCGGGCCGTATGCTTGTTTGTCACCGTCGTGGTATTAAAAAAAAAAACCATATCAATATTTATAAAATGTGTTAATTACCTACGGCACTTCAAAGAGTCGGCACATCTCAATAGGTTGCAGGCGTCAATATGCTACGGTACACGCTAGGCGAGCTACATGCTTGTCCTGGGTTCGACTGCATAGCACATCATGCTACGAGAAAAACGCTGGCTAATAAATATAGGAAAGCGCTACGCTTTTCTTAGCACTCACCTATAATAATACACCACCACAAGATAAATAGGCACCGAAACTGGGAGTCTATTCGACATGGCATAACTGACAGTTGCATGCGAGACAACTATGATATCACACTTTTGTGACAGTTGATTCACCTAACCACCTACGTCAAAATCAACAGGTCTCGCTAGAGGAATTTCTCTATTGGCATGGGTGCCATCTTATTGTTTTGACGTTGACGTCAGTAAATTATGGGAATTCCACGTAAGGCATTTATTTACCTCTAGTAGGTAAAGAGAGCCTTGAAGCGTTTTATGAAAACTCATTTGAAAGCGACATCTCTGAATGTCTTCTGAAACTAAATACGTGTGTGAGTATGTGTGTAAATCGGGTTACTAATGTTTTACCAAAAAGAAATTGCCAAAATTTCAGATCCCAAAAAATGTTTCCCAAAATTTCATTTGCCAAATAAAGATTTGCCAATATTATTTTTCCCAAAAAATTTTTACGCAAACGTTTTATTTAGTTTAATAATGTTAAGGCAATGAATCACTTACCAACTAGTGTTTTGACCAATTTTTATTAAGTAAAATGTTTCAGTTGGCAAAACATGTGTTACGCTAATAAAAATAAGGCAAATGATTTATATCGTCAACATTCCATTTAGCATTTCTATTTAGTCGGTTGTCCATATATTTATTAGGTGACAATCAATTTGCATCATTATTGCAATGATACAGAAGACATAAATTAAATTGCAACGTTGCTGTGTTAGTGTTATGTTATGTGGGTAAGATGTAAAATATGACGCTCAATTTAATTCTACCGTGCAGGGTTATATTCATCATTGAATTGTGCTGTGTGTTGCATTACAACTAATTTAAAGTAATTACTAATTAACAATGAGTGAATATGATGATAAATCTGATATATTTGAAACTTTTCATTCTACGCGTGGTGGGATGAAGTTATTTAAAAATGGATTCAGCTACGAGAAGCATAATATGGTGAAAAATACGTATTATTGGTATTGTGAGTACAGGAAAAAGAACTTGTTTAAATGTACTGCATCTCAACAAACTACACTGGTGGATGGGGCTCATAAGGTAATTAAAAGCAATGAAAATCACAACCATGAACCAGATCCTGGCTGGAAAATAACCAGTGACATTATAAAAAATATCAAAAGTGATGTTTTATCTGGATCAAAAATATGTAAAATAATACAAACGAACAAAGCAAAGGTGCCTTTGGATGTAGTCGAAAGTTTGCCTTCAACTTCGGCTTTAAAGCAAAGAATGTATCGGCTACGGAAAAAACAAGAAATAACAACTGAACCAACGGATATTCATTTCGAGCTAGACTTGTCGCAAACCTCAATCAACGGAGAGAACTTCGTAATTAAAGATAAAAGTTTTGATGACAATAAACGAATATTGGTGATGTCTACATTAAATTTAATGAAGACTTTAAGTAAAAGTTCATATTGGATTTTGGATGGAACGTTTAAAGTGGCACCAACTATTTTTAAACAAATCTACACTATACACGGCAACATATTTTCTGATGACAAGAAAACATTACCGCTTTGTTTCTGTATGTGTACTAATAAGGATAAACGCACCCATGACATAATGATTGAGTTAATAATACAATATGGATATGAAAATGAGATTGACATGACGCCAAAAATCTGTATATTAGATTTTGAGAAGGCAGCAATCTCAAGCATAAGGTCCAATTATGAAGGGGTTTTTTTGCAAGGGTGTTTTTTCCATTTGGGGCAAATTCTAAACAGGTAAATGGATGTTTAATAAAACAATTTGTTCATGTGTAATGTTTACTATTTACGATTTTTTTATTTATGATTTACGATTTCTGTGAGATCGCAGTTCTAACCTAACCTAAACCTACTTTAAAAGCCGTTCGTTTTCTGTGGGGTCGCAGTTCTAACCTAACCTAAACCTACTTTAAAAGCCATTCGTTTTCTGTGGGGTCGCAGTTCTAACCTAACCTAAACCTACTTTAAAAGCCGTTCGTTTTCTGTGGAGTCGCAGTTCTAACCTAACCTAAACCTACTGGAAAATCCGTTCGTTTTCTGTGGGGTCGCAGTTCTAACCTAACCTAAACCTACTTTAAAAGCCGTTCGTTTTCTGTGGGGTCGCAGTTCTAACCTAACCTAAACCTACTTTAAAAGCCATTCGTTTTCTGTGGGGTCGCAGTTCTAACCTAACCTAAACCTACTTTAAAAGCCATTCGTTTTCTGTGGGGTCGCAGTTCTAACCTAACCTAAACCTACTTTAAAAGCCGTTCGTTTTCTGTGGAGTCGCAGTTCTAACCTAACCTAAACCTACTGGAAAAGCCGTTCGTTTTCTGTGGGGTAGCAGTTCTAACCTAACCTAAACCTACTGTAAAAGCCATTCGTTTTCTGTGGGGTCGCAGTTCTAACCTAACCTAAACCTACTTTAAAAGCCGTTCGTTTTCTGTGGGGTCGCAGTTCTAACCTAACCTAAACCTACTGGAAAAGCCGTTCGTTTTCTGTGGGGTCGCAGTTCTAACCTAACCTAAACCTACTTTAAAAGCCGTTCGTTTTCTGTGGAGTCACAGTTCTAACCTAACCTAAACCTACTGGAAAAGCCGTTCGTTTTCTGTGGGGTCGCAGTTCTAACCTAACCTAAACCTACTTTAAAAGCCGTTCGTTTTCTGTGGGGTCGCAGTTCTAACCTAACCTAAACCTACTTCAAATCCATTCGTTTTCTGTGGGGTCGCAGTTCTTACCTAACCTAAACCTACTTTAAAAGCCATTCGTTTTCTGTGGGGTCGCAGTTCTAACCTAACCTAAACCTACTTTAAAAGCCGTTCGTTTCCTGTGGAGTCGCAGTTCTAACCTAACCTAAACCTACTGGAAAAGCCGTTCGTTTTCTGTGGGGTCGCAGTTCTAACCTAACCTAAACCTACTGTAAAAGCCATTCGTTTTCTGTGGGGTCGCAGTTCTAACCTAACCTAAACCTACTTTAAAAGTCGTTCGTTTTCTGTGGGGTCGCAGTTCTAACCTAACCTAAACCTACTGATAAAGCCGTTCGTTTTCTGTGGGGTCGCAGTTCTAACCTAACCTAAACCTACTGTAAAAGCTGTTCGTTTTCTGTACGGTCCTTTCTATATTTATTAACCTTGTTATTATTTGTTTTAGACAAATTCAAGAACAAAAACTTACCAAGAAGTACGCAAATGACATAAAATTTAACAAGCAAATAAAATGTCTATTGGCGCTTAGTTATTTACCTGAAAATGAAATTGTTTTGTATTTTAACAAGCTGTTCGAAAACATAGAAGATGCAGATTGGCTGAACATCGCAAAATGGTTTGAAGAAAATTATGTTAGCGGAACATGGAATACGCAACCGAAATACCCACCAAGTTTTTGGAGTACCCATGTTGTCAACGAAAAAGAAATACCTAGAACTTCCAACTCGGCTGAGGCGTGGCACCGTAGAATAAACGTTCTTATCGATAGGCATCACCCGGGGGTGTATCGCCTAATCAAAGAATTGATATTAGAGGCGTTATCAGTCACTGCTGACATTGAAATTATCCTTTTGGGAGCACCGCCAGAGCAGAAAAAAAGGAAATATCTCGATAAAGATGAACGAATCAAGCGTATTCTTCAAAACAAGTCTGAATACTCTGAAATCAAACTGCTAATGAGCATTGCATCAAACTTAAAATTATAAGTAAATTACCTAATTAACTTACTTATAATTAATATTGTCTTCTGTTACCGCGTTATAAAGTATTTCATTACTTATTAAATAAAAATGTTTTTTTTTACATATTGCATCAATCTTACAAATACACTTATTATAAATAAATACAAACATGTTTTATTTATGAAATCATGCCGTTGTAATAATTTTATTTTGGCAAAGTTATTTTACACTAAAACTCCAATTTTTGTCCTTATAATGTTTTGTCGTAACAAGTAATTTGACTAAATGTTTTTTTGTGTATTTTTGTTTTGCCTTAATAAAACATTTAGCAAATGACCAAATGCTTAAATGTTAATTTTCGTAGTAATATTCTGCTTAAAGAAAATTTGACCAAATGAAAATATGCGTATTGTAAACTTGCCAAAGATAGCATTGACGAATAAAACATTTGCTCAAATTTGTTTGGGTAATGAAATTTGACCAAAGTCTTTTTGGTAAAACGGCAGGCACCCGTGGGGTTACTAATGTTTTACCAAAAAGAAATTGCCAAAATTTCAGATCCCAAAAAATGTTTCCCAAAATTTCATTTGCCAAATAAAGATTTGCCAATATTATTTTTCCCAAAAAATTTTTACGCAAACGTTTTATTTAGTTTAATAATGTTAAGGCAATGAATCACTTACCAACTAGTGTTTTGACCAATTTTTATTAAGTAAAATGTTTCAGTTGGCAAAACATGTGTTACGCTAATAAAAATAAGGCAAATGATTTATATCGTCAACATTCCATTTAGCATTTCTATTTAGTCGGTTGTCCATATATTTATTAGGTGACAATCAATTTGCATCATTATTGCAATGATACAGAAGACATAAATTAAATTGCAACGTTGCTGTGTTAGTGTTATGTTATGTGGGTAAGATGTAAAATATGACGCTCAATTTAATTCTACCGTGCAGGGTTATATTCATCATTGAATTGTGCTGTGTGTTGCATTACAACTAATTTAAAGTAATTACTAATTAACAATGAGTGAATCAGATGATAATACTGATATATTTGAAACTTTTCAATCTACGCGTGGTGGGATGAAGTTATTTAAAAATGGATTCAGCTACGAGAAGCATAATATGGTGAAAAATACGTATTATTGGTATTGTGAGTACAGGAAAAAGAACTTGTTTAAATGTACTGCATCTCAACAAACTACACTGGTGGATGGGGCTCATAAGGTAATTAAAAGCAATGAAAATCACAACCATGAACCAGATCCTGGCAGGAAAATAACCAGTGACATTATAAAAAATATCAAAAGTGATGTTTTATCTGGATCAAAAATATGTAAAATAATACAAACGAACAAAGCAAAGGTGCCTTTGGATGTTGTCGAAAGTTTGCCTTCAACTTCGGCTTTAAAGCAAAGAATGTATCGGCTACGGAAAAAACAAGAAATAACAACTGAACCAACGGATATTCATTTCGAGCTAGACTTGTCGCAAACCTCAATCAACGGAGAGAACTTCGTAATTAAAGATAAAAGTTTTGATGACAATAAACGAATATTGGTGATGTCTACATTAAATTTAATGAAGACTTTAAGTAAAAGTTCATATTGGATTTTGGATGGAACGTTTAAAGTGGCACCAACTATTTTTAAACAAATCTACACTATACACGGCAACATATTTTCTGATGACAAGAAAACATTACCGCTTTGTTTCTGTATGTGTACTAATAAGGATAAACGCACCTATGACATAATGATTGAGTTAATAATACAATATGGATATGAAAATGAGATTGACATGACGCCAAAAATCTGTATATTAGATTTTGAGAAGGCAGCAATCTCAAGCATAAGGTCCAATTATGAAGGGGTTTTTTTGCAAGGGTGTTTTTTCCACTTGGGGCAAATTCTAAACAGGTAAATGGATGTTTAATAAAACAATTTGTTTATGTGTAATGTTTACTATTTACGATTTTTTTATTTATGATTTACGATTTCTGTGAGATCGCAGTTCTAACCTAACCTAAACCTACTTTAAAAGCCGTTCGTTTTCTGTGGGGTCGCAGTTCTAACCTAACCTAAACCTACTTTAAAAGCCATTCGTTTTCTGTGGGGTCGCAGTTCTAACCTAACCTAAACCTACTTTAAAAGCCGTTCGTTTTCTGTGGAGTCGCAGTTCTAACCTAACCTAAACCTACTGGAAAAGCCGTTCGTTTTCTGTGGGGTCGCAGTTCTAACCTAACCTAAACCTACTTTAAAAGCCGTTCGTTTTCTGTGGGGTCGCAGTTCTAACCTAACCTAAACCTACTTTAAAAGCCATTCGTTATCTGTGGGGTCGCAGTTCTAACCTAACCTAAACCTACTTTAAAAGCCATTCGTTTTCTGTGGGGTCGCAGTTCTAACCTAACCTAAACCTACTTTAAAAGCCGTTCGTTTTCTGTGGAGTCGCAGTTCTAACCTAACCTAAACCTACTGGAAAAGCCGTTCGTTTTCTGTGGGGTCGCAGTTCTAACCTAACCTAAACCTACTGTAAAAGCCATTCGTTTTCTGTGGGGTCTAGACGTGTGCGCCGCCATCAAAATCCGCGGCGGCGGCGCGCCGGGAATTTTTGGCGGCGTGGCTGCGCCACGCCGGCGTCAAGGTCACTTTTCACGGTTCTCGTTTCGCATTAAAAATATTTTAAATATCAAAAACTTTTTAGGAACAAGGAACATATTATTAAAACGATATATAATGCCGTTTGCTTCAGTCCTGCCTATTTTTCGGAAATCGCTTTAATGTTGATGTTTTTCATAATTGTGATGAATTAAGATCCTTTTAAAGCCAACTCCATCTAGCCAGTGGCCGAGAGACTGGACTGAATCCATGGTTATACCTCTCCATAAAAAGGCTCGACGCTAAAATGTGACAACGACAGAACTTTGTCTATTATATATATCGTATACCAGTAAAGTATTTCTTTACATCATGAATTCGCGATTTGTCAATCGCGAAGTTCCTGGAGCGGAAAATACCTGCAGAGCAGGCTGGCTTTCTATCTAGGCGAGGGACACGGGAGCAGATTTTCATGTGCCAGATCACCGAGAGATGTCGTGAATGGAACAAGCCATTAGTCCTATGCTTCATAGATTACGCCAAAGCATTCGACTGTGTTAGATGGAAAAACATGCTGTACGTGCTCCTGGCGATGGGTGTCCCTGCTCATTCAGCTCCCCCTTATTGAGTACTTGTACGCCGAAACTGCAAGAGTGCGCATCGAGAACACCTTGTCGGACCAGTTCAAGCCGGAAAGAGGAGTAAGACAGAGATGTATGTTGTCTCCGGAGCTCTTTAATATCTACGGCGAATACATCTTACGTAAAGTCACCGAGAACTAGGACGGTGGCATATCAATTGGCCGCAAAACGATCTGCAACCTACGCTATGTTGACGACACAACGCTCTTGGCTTCCAATGAGGAGGAGATGTTTCTTTTGTTCCAGCGAATAGAAGCGGAGAGCATCGAATTAGGACTTCACGTCAACAATGACAAAACGCAAGTTAATGTTCGTACACCGAAAACAGTCTCCTCTACGAAGCCTAGAACTAAAAGACCTAGAATGCGTCAGCGCCTTCACCTACCTCGGCTCACTTATATCTAGCGATGGTAGCTGTGAACGTGAAATCATCCGGAGGATTCATATAGCGAAGAGTGCTATGACTCGGTTAGATAGGATCTGGAGAGATCGCGGCATACAGAGGCAGACTAAGGTTAGACTCATGCGTTCCCTGGTGTTTCCAATTTTCCTATACGGTTTTGAAACATGGACTATCAAGCAGATCTGAAAAGCCGTATCGACGCGTTTGAGATGTGGTGTTGGCGACGGCTTTTACGGATACCTTGGACTGCGATGCGCACTAATAAGTCCATACTAGAGGAGCTACGCATAAAGCGCCGGTTGTCTACGACGTGCCAGGACCACATACTTCAGACACCTCTCTTAACGCTCCTCGACGAATCCTCGAATCATCAAGACGGGAAAAGTTGAAGAGGCCCTCCCCCTGCAAGATCGTGTGCCCAAATCACTGCACCTGTAGTAAAACACGCGAGCTAGTTCAACAATGATTTATTCCAGTACAATGTAGGTAGACATAGTATTCTACAAGTACCCTAAACCTAATATACTACAGCACCCATGTAATTAAAACTGCAAGAAGTCATGCGTTTAGTGAGGGATATAAGCCTATGGAGGAACCTGGTCTTCAACAGAAGGACATGATCCTCAGCTCTGAGGGAACGTCTAGTGATGATGAAGATCCTCTCTCTCGCAAGTCGCAGTAGGTCCAAACATACCGTTCAGTATTAAGGATCAATCCTGCCACCGAAAACACTTCTTTTCTCAGGATAATTGAGTTGGTGGTACAATTTTGATGGCAGATGTATTATTTTCGTTGCCAATCTTATTAATTAGGCCATCGAGTTCATATTTGTTAGGTGAGCGGTTAATCATACTCATCTATTAATCTCACGAAAGAGAAGGAATTGACCAAACCCTAAATATTTCAATGTGTAGATGTTTTCATGGTTTAATACGTCAATATACGTTGTAAAATTTTCATTTTACTTTCTTTCATCGGTAATTATCATTGGCTATTTTTTGCCGAATTCTGAAATTTTGGTCAACGGCGTGGATTTTGAAATCCGCGGCGGCGGCGGCGGCGTGGGTCCCACGGCGCGGTTACGCCACGCCGGCGCGGCGCACACGTCTAGTGGGGTCGCAGTTCTAACCTAACCTAAACCTACTTTAAAAGCCGTTCGTTTTCTGTGGGGTCGCAGTTCTAACCTAACCTAAACCTACTGGAAAAGCCGTTCGTTTTCTGTGGGGTCGCAGTTCTAACCTAACCTAAACCTACTTTAAAAGCCGTTCGTTTTCTGTGGAGTCGCAGTTCTAACCTAACCTAAACCTACTGGAAAAGCCGTTCGTTTTCTGTGGGGTCGCAGTTCTAACCTAACCTAAACCTACTTTAAAAGCCATTCGTTTTCTGTGGGGTCGCAGTTCTAACCTAACCTAAACCTACTTTAAAAGCCATTCGTTTTCTGTGGGGTCGCAGTTCTAACCTAACCTAAACCTACTTTAAAAGCCGTTCGTTTTCTGTGGAGTCGCAGTTCTAACCTAACCTAAACCTACTGGAAAAGCCGTTCGTTTTCTGTGGGGTCGCAGTTCTAACCTAACCTAAACCTACTGTAAAAGCCATTCGTTTTCTGTGGGGTCGCAGTTCTAACCTAACCTAAACCTACTTTAAAATCCGTTCGTTTTCTGTGGGGTCGCAGTTCTAACCTAACCTAAACCTACTGGAAAAGCCGTTCGTTTTCTGTGGGGTCGCAGTTCTAACCTAACCTAAACCTACTGTAAAAGCTGTTCGTTTTCTGTAGGGTCCTTTCTATATTTATTAACCTTGTTATTATTTGTTTTAGACAAATTCAAGAACAAAAACTTACCAAGAAGTACGCAAATGACATAAAATTTAACAAGCAAATAAAATGTCTATTGGCGCTTAGTTATTTACCTGAAAATGAAATTGTTTTGTATTTTAACAAGCTGTTAGAAAACATAGAAGATGCAGATTGGCTGAACATCGCAAAATCGTTTGAAGAAAATTATGTTAGCGGAACATGGAATACGCAACCGAAATACCCACCAAGTTTTTGGAGTACCCATGTTGTCAACGAAAAAGAAATACCTAGAACTTCCAACTCGGCTGAGGCGTGGCACCGTAGAATAAACGTTCTTATCGATAGGCATCACCCGGGGGTGTATCGCCTAATCAAAGAATTGATATTAGAGGCGTTATCAGTCACTGCTGACATTGAAATTATCCTTTTGGGAGCACCGCCAGAGCAGAAAAAAAGGAAATATCTCGATAAAGATGAACGAATCAAGCGTATTCTTCAAAACAAGTCTGAATACTCTGAAATCAAACTGCTAATGAGCATTGCATCAAACTTAAAATTATAAGTAAATTACCTAATTAACTTACTTATAATTAATATTGTCTTCTGTTACCGCGTTATAAAGTATTTCATTACTTATTAAATAAAAATGTTTTTTTTTACATATTGCATCAAACTTACAAATACACTTATTATAAATAAATACAAACATGTTTTATTTATGAAATCATGCCGTTGTAATAATTTTATTTTGGCAAAGTTATTTTACACTAAAACTCCAATTTTTGTCCTTATAATGTTTTGTCGTAACAAGTAATTTGACTAAATGTTTTTTTGTGTATTTTTGTTTTGCCTTAATAAAACATTTAGCAAATGACCAAATGCTTAAATGTTAATTTTCGTAGTAATATTCTGCTTAAAGAAAATTTGACCAAATGAAAATATGCGTATTGTAAACTTGCCAAAGATAGCATTGACGAATAAAACATTTGCTCAAATTTGTTTGGGTAATGAAATTTGACCAAAGTCTTTTTGGTAAAACGGCAGGCACCCGTGGGGTTACTAATGTTTTACCAAAAAGAAATTGCCAAAATTTCAGATCCCAAAAAATGTTTCCCAAAATTTCATTTGCCAAATAAAGATTTGCCAATATTATTTTTCCCAAAAAATTTTTACGCAAACGTTTTATTTAGTTTAATAATGTTAAGGCAATGAATCACTTACCAACTAGTGTTTTGACCAATTTTTATTAAGTAAAATGTTTCAGTTGGCAAAACATGTGTTACGCTAATAAAAATAAGGCAAATGATTTATATCGTCAACATTCCATTTAGCATTTCTATTTAGTCGGTTGTCCATATATTTATTAGGTGACAATCAATTTGCATCATTATTGCAATGATACAGAAGACATAAATTAAATTGCAACGTTGCTGTGTTAGTGTTATGTTATGTGGGTAAGATGTAAAATATGACGCTCAATTTAATTCTACCGTGCAGGGTTATATTCATCATTGAATTGTGCTGTGTGTTGCATTACAACTAATTTAAAGTAATTACTAATTAACAATGAGTGAATCAGATGATAATACTGATATATTTGAAACTTTTCAATCTACGCGTGGTGGGATGAAGTTATTTAAAAATGGATTCAGCTACGAGAAGCATAATATGGTGAAAAATACGTATTATTGGTATTGTGAGTACAGGAAAAAGAACTTGTTTAAATGTACTGCATCTCAACAAACTACACTGGTGGATGGGGCTCATAAGGTAATTAAAAGCAATGAAAATCACAACCATGAACCAGATCCTGGCAGGAAAATAACCAGTGACATTATAAAAAATATCAAAAGTGATGTTTTATCTGGATCAAAAATATGTAAAATAATACAAACGAACAAAGCAAAGGTGCCTTTGGATGTTGTCGAAAGTTTGCCTTCAACTTCGGCTTTAAAGCAAAGAATGTATCGGCTACGGAAAAAACAAGAAATAACGACTGAACCAACGGATATTCATTTCGAGCTAGACTTGTCGCAAACCTCAATCAACGGAGAGAACTTCGTAATTAAAGATAAAAGTTTTGATGACAATAAACGAATATTGGTGATGTCTACATTAAATTTAATGAAGACTTTAAGTAAAAGTTCATATTGGATTTTGGATGGAACGTTTAAAGTGGCACCAACTATTTTTAAACAAATCTACACTATACACGGCAACATATTTTCTGATGACAAGAAAACATTACCGCTTTGTTTCTGTATGTGTACTAATAAGGATAAACGCACCTATGACATAATGATTGAGTTAATAATACAATATGGATATGAAAATGAGATTGACATGACGCCAAAAATCTGTATATTAGATTTTGAGAAGGCAGCAATCTCAAGCATAAGGTCCAATTATGAAGGGGTTTTTTTGCAAGGGTGTTTTTTCCACTTGGGGCAAATTCTAAACAGGTAAATGGATGTTTAATAAAACAATTTGTTTATGTGTAATGTTTACTATTTACGATTTTTTTATTTATGATTTACGATTTCTGTGAGATCGCAGTTCTAACCTAACCTAAACCTACTTTAAAAGCCGTTCGTTTTCTGTGGGGTCGCAGTTCTAACCTAACCTAAACCTACTTTAAAAGCCATTCGTTTTCTGTGGGGTCGCAGTTCTAACCTAACCTAAACCTACTTTAAAAGCCGTTCGTTTTCTGTGGAGTCGCAGTTCTAACCTAACCTAAACCTACTGGAAAATCCGTTCGTTTTCTGTGGGGTCGCAGTTCTAACCTAACCTAAACCTACTTTAAAAGCCGTTCGTTTTCTGTGGGGTCGCAGTTCTAACCTAACCTAAACCTACTTTAAAAGCCATTCGTTTTCTGTGGGGTCGCAGTTCTAACCTAACCTAAACCTACTTTAAAAGCCATTCGTTTTCTGTGGGGTCGCAGTTCTAACCTAACCTAAACCTACTTTAAAAGCCGTTCGTTTTCTGTGGAGTCGCAGTTCTAACCTAACCTAAACCTACTGGAAAAGCCGTTCGTTTTCTGTGGGGTCGCAGTTCTAACCTAACCTAAACCTACTGTAAAAGCCATTCGTTTTCTGTGGGGTCTAGACGTGTGCGCCGCCATCAAAATCCGCGGCGGCGGCGCGCCGGGAATTTTTGGCGGCGTGGCTGCGCCACGCCGGCGTCAAGGTCACTTTTCACGGTTCTCGTTTCGCATTAAAAATATTTTAAATATCAAAAACTTTTTAGGAACAAGGAACATATTATTGAAACGATATATAATGCCGTTTGCTTCAGTCCTGCCTATTTTTCGGAAATCGCTTTAATGTTGATGTTTTTCATAATTGTGATGAATTAAGATCCTTTTAAAGCCAACTCCATCTAGCCAGTGGCCGAGAGACTGGACTGAATCCATGGTTATACCTCTCCATAAAAAGGCTCGACGCTAAAATGTGACAACGACAGAACTTTGTCTATTATATATATCGTATACCAGGAAAGTATTTCTTTACATCATGAATTCGCGATTGACAAAGTTCCTGGAGCGGAAAATACCTGCAGAGCAGGCTGGCTTTCTGTCTAGGCGAGGGACACGGGAGCAGATTTTCATGTGCCAGATCACCGAGAGATGTCGTGAATGGAACAAGCCATTAGTCCTATGCTTCATAGATTACGCCAAAGCATTCGACTGTGTTAGATGGAAAAACATGCTGTACGTGCTCCTGGCGATGGGTGTCCCTGCTCATTCAGCTCCCCCTTATTGAGTACTTGTACGCCGAAACTGCAAGAGTGCGCATCGAGAACACCTTGTCGGACCAGTTCAAGCCGGAAAGAGGAGTAAGACAGAGATGTATGTTGTCTCCGGAGCTCTTTAATATCTACGGCGAATACATCTTACGTAAAGTCACCGAGAACTAGGACGGTGGCATATCAATTGGCCGCAAAACGATCTGCAACCTACGCTATGTTGACGACACAACGCTCTTGGCTTCCAATGAGGAGGAGATGTTTCTTTTGTTCCAGCGAATAGAAGCGGAGAGCATCGAATTAGGACTTCACGTCAACAATGACAAAACGCAAGTTAATGTTCGTACACCGAAAACAGTCTCCTCTACGAAGCCTAGAACTAAAAGACCTAGAATGCGTCAGCGCCTTCACCTACCTCGGCTCACTTATATCTAGCGATGTTAGCTGTGAACGTGAAATCATCCGGAGGATTCATATAGCGAAGAGTGCTATGACTCGGTTAGATAGGATCTGGAGAGATCGCGGCATACAGAGGCAGACTAAGATTAGACTCATGCGTTCCCTGGTGTTTCCAATTTTCCTATACGGTTTTGAAACATGGACTATCAAGCAGATCTGAAAAGCCGTATCGACGCGTTTGAGATGTGGTGTTGGCGACGGCTTTTACGGATACCTTGGACTGCGATGCGCACTAATCAGTCCATACTAGAGGAGCTACGCATAAAGCGCCGGTTGTCTACGACGTGCCAGGACCACATACTTCAGACACCTCTCTTAACGCTCCTCGACGAATCCTCGAATCATCAAGACGGGAAAAGTTGAAGAGGCCCTCCCCCTGCAAGATCGTGTGCCCAAATCACTGCACCTGTAGTAAAACACGCGAGCTAGTTCAACACTGATTTATTCCAGTACAATGTAGGTAGACATAGTATTCTACAAGTACCCTAAACCTAATATACTACAGCACCCATGTAATTAAAACTGCAAGAAGTCATGCGTTTAGTGAGGGATATAAGCCTATGGAGGAACCTGGTCTTCAACAGAAGGACATGATCCTCAGCTCTGAGGGAACGTCTAGTGATGATGAAGATCCTCTCTCTCGCAAGTCGCAGTAGGTCCAAACATACCGTTCAGTATTAAGGATCAATCCTGCCACCGAAAACACTTCTTTTCTCAGGATAATTGAGTTGGTGGTACAATTTTGATGGCAGATTTATTATTTTCGTTACCAATCTTATTAATTAGGCCATCGAGTTCATATTTGTTAGGTGAGCGGTTAATCATACTCATCTATTAATCTCACGAAAGAGAAGGAATTGACCAAACCCTAAATATTTCAATGTGTAGATGTTTTCATGGTTTAATACGTCAATATACGTTGTAAAATTTTCATTTTACTTTCTTTCATCGGTAATTATCATTGGCTATTTTTTGCCGAATTCTGAAATTTTGGCCAACGGCGTGGATTTTGAAATCCGCGGCGGCGGCGGCGGCGTGGGTCCCACGGCGCGGCTACGCCACGCCGGCGCGGCGCACACGTCTAGTGGGGTCGCAGTTCTAACCTAACCTAAACCTACTGGAAAAGCCGTTCGTTTTCTGTGGGGTCGCAGTTCTAACCTAACCTAAACCTACTTTAAAAGCCGTTCGTTTTCATTGGGGTCGCAGTTCTAACCTAACCTAAACCTACTTTAAAAGCCATTCGTTTTCTGTGGGGTCGCAGTTCTAACCTAACCTAAACCTACTTTAAAAGCCATTCGTTTTCTGTGGGGTCGCAGTTCTAACCTAACCTAAACCTACTTTAAAAGCCGTTCGTTTTCTGTGGAGTCGCAGTTCTAACCTAACCTAAACCTACTGGAAAAGCCGTTCGTTTTCTGTGGGGTCGCAGTTCTAACCTAACCTAAACCTACTGTAAAAGCCATTCGTTTTCTGTGAGGTCGCAGTTCTAACCTAACCTAAACCTACTTTAAAAGACGTTCGTTTTCTGTGGGGTCGCAGTTCTAACCTAACCTAAACCTACTGGAAAAGCCGTTCGTTTTCTGTGGGGTCGCAGTTCTAACCTAACCTAAACCTACTGTAAAAGCTGTTCGTTTTCTGTACGGTCCTTTCTATATTTATTAACCTTGTTATTATTTGTTTTAGACAAATTCAAGAACAAAAACTTACCAAGAAGTACGCAAATGACATAAAATTTAACAAGCAAATAAAATGTCTATTGGCGCTTAGTTATTTACCTGAAAATGAAATTGTTTTGTATTTTAACAAGCTGTTAGAAAACATAGAAGATGCAGATTGGCTGAACATCGCAAAATGGTTTGAAGAAAATTATGTTAGCGGAACATGGAATACGCAACCGAAATACCCACCAAGTTTTTGGAGTACCCATGTTGTCAACGAAAAATAAATACCTAGAACTTCCAACTCGGCTGAGGCGTGGCACCGTAGAATAAACGTTCTTATCGATAGGCATCACCCGGGGGTGTATCGCCTAATCAAAGAATTGATATTAGAGGCGTTATCAGTCACTGCTGACATTGAAATTATCCTTTTGGGAGCACCGCCAGAGCAGAAAAAAAGGAAATATCTCGATAAAGATGAACGAATCAAGCGTATTCTTCAAAACAAGTCTGAATACTCTGAAATCAAACTGCTAATGAGCATTGCATCAAACTTAAAATTATAAGTGAATTACCTAATTAACTTACTTATAATTAATATTGTCTTCTGTTACCGCGTTATAAAGTATTTCATTACTTATTAAATAAAAATGTTTTTTTTTACATATTGCATCAAACTTACAAATACACTTATTATAAATAAATACAAACATGTTTTATTTATGAAATCATGCCGTTGTAATAATTTTATTTTGGCAAAGTTATTTTACACTAAAACTCCAATTTTTGTCCTTATAATGTTTTGTCGTAACAAGTAATTTGACTAAATGTTTTTTTGTGTATTTTTGTTTTGCCTTAATAAAACATTTAGCAAATGACCAAATGCTTAAATGTTAATTTTCGTAGTAATATTCTGCTTAAAGAAAATTTGACCAAATGAAAATATGCGTATTGTAAACTTGCCAAAGATAGCATTGACGAATAAAACATTTGCTCAAATTTGTTTGGGTAATGAAATTTGACCAAAGTCTTTTTGGTAAAACGGCAGGCACCCGTGGGGTTACTAATGTTTTACCAAAAAGAAATTGCCAAAATTTCAGATCCCAAAAAATGTTTCCCAAAATTTCATTTGCCAAATAAAGATTTGCCAATATTATTTTTCCCAAAAAATTTTTACGCAAACGTTTTATTTAGTTTAATAATGTTAAGGCAATGAATCACTTACCAACTAGTGTTTTGACCAATTTTTATTAAGTAAAATGTTTCAGTTGGCAAAACATGTGTTACGCTAATAAAAATAAGGCAAATGATTTATATCGTCAACATTCCATTTAGCATTTCTATTTAGTCGGTTGTCCATATATTTATTAGGTGACAATCAATTTGCATCATTATTGCAATGATACAGAAGACATAAATTAAATTGCAACGTTGCTGTGTTAGTGTTATGTTATGTGGGTAAGATGTAAAATATGACGCTCAATTTAATTCTACCGTGCAGGGTTATATTCATCATTGAATTGTGCTGTGTGTTGCATTACAACTAATTTAAAGTAATTACTAATTAACAATGAGTGAATCAGATGATAATACTGATATATTTGAAACTTTTCAATCTACGCGTGGTGGGATGAAGTTATTTAAAAATGGATTCAGCTACGAGAAGCATAATATGGTGAAAAATACGTATTATTGGTATTGTGAGTACAGGAAAAAGAACTTGTTTAAATGTACTGCATCTCAACAAACTACACTGGTGGATGGGGCTCATAAGGTAATTAAAAGCAATGAAAATCACAACCATGAACCAGATCCTGGCAGGAAAATAACCAGTGACATTATAAAAAATATCAAAAGTGATGTTTTATCTGGATCAAAAATATGTAAAATAATACAAACGAACAAAGCAAAGGTGCCTTTGGATGTTGTCGAAAGTTTGCCTTCAACTTCGGCTTTAAAGCAAAGAATGTATCGGCTACGGAAAAAACAAGAAATAACAACTGAACCAACGGATATTCATTTCGAGCTAGACTTGTCGCAAACCTCAATCAACGGAGAGAACTTCGTAATTAAAGATAAAAGTTTTGATGACAATAAACGAATATTGGTGATGTCTACATTAAATTTAATGAAGACTTTAAGTAAAACTTCATATTGGATTTTGGATGAACGTTTAAAGTGGCACCAACTATTTTTAAACAAATCTACACTATACACGGCAACATATTTTCTGATGACAAGAAAACATTACCGCTTTGTTTCTGTATGTGTACTAATAAGGATAAACGCACCTATGACATAATGATTGAGTTAATAATACAATATGGATATGAAAATGAGATTGACATGACGCCAAAAATCTGTATATTAGATTTTGAGAAGGCAGCAATCTCAAGCATAAGGTCCAATTATGAAGGGGTTTTTTTGCAAGGGTGTTTTTTCCACTTGGGGCAAATTCTAAACAGGTAAATGGATGTTTAATAAAACAATTTGTTTATGTGTAATGTTTACTATTTACGATTTTTTTATTTATGATTTACGATTTCTGTGAGATCGCAGTTCTAACCTAACCTAAACCTACTTTAAAAGCCGTTCGTTTTCTGTGGGGTCGCAGTTCTAACCTAACCTAAACCTACTTTAAAAGCCATTCGTTTTCTGTGGGGTCGCAGTTCTAACCTAACCTAAACCTACTTTAAAAGCCGTTCGTTTTCTGTGGAGTCGCAGTTCTAACCTAACCTAAACCTACTGGAAAATCCGTTCGTTTTCTGTGGGGTCGCAGTTCTAACCTAACCTAAACCTACTTTAAAAGCCGTTCGTTTTCTGTGGGGTCGCAGTTCTAACCTAACCTAAACCTACTTTAAAAGCCATTCGTTTTCTGTGGGGTCGCAGTTCTAACCTAACCTAAACCTACTTTAAAAGCCATTCGTTTTCTGTGGGGTCGCAGTTCTAACCTAACCTAAACCTACTTTAAAAGCCGTTCGTTTTCTGTGGAGTCGCAGTTCTAACCTAACCTAAACCTACTGGAAAAGCCGTTCGTTTTCTGTGGGGTCGCAGTTCTAACCTAACCTAAACCTACTTTAAAAGCCGTTCGTTTTCTGTGGGGTCGCAGTTCTAACCTAACCTAAACCTACTTTAAAAGCCATTCGTTTTCTGTGGGGTCGCAGTTCTAACCTAACCTAAACCTACTTTAAAAGCCGTTCGTTTTCTGTGGAGTCGCAGTTCGAACCTAACCTAAACCTAACCTAACCTAAACTGGAAAAGCCGTTCGTTTTCTGTGGGGTCGCAGTTCTAACCTAACCTAAACCTACTGTAAAAGCCATTCGTTTTCTGTGGGGTCTAGACGTGTGCGCCGCCATCAAAATCCGCGGCGGCGGTGCGCCGGGAATTTTTGGCGGCGTGGCTGCGCCACGCCGGCGTCAAGGTCACTTTTCACGGTTCTCGTTTCGCATTAAAAATATTTTAAATATCAAAAACTTTTTAGGAACAAGGAACATATTATTAAAACGATATATAATGCCGTTTGCTTCAGTCCTGCCTATTTTTCGGAAATCGCTTTAATGTTGATGTTTTTCATAATTGTGATGAATTAAGATCCTTTTAAAGCCAACTCCATCTAGCCAGTGGCCGAGAGACTGGACTGAATCCATGGTTATACCTCTCCATAAAAAGGCTCGACGCTAAAATGTGACAACGACAGAACTTTGTCTATTATATATATCGTATACCAGTAAAGTATTTCTTTACATCATGAATTCGCGATTGACAAAGTTCCTGGAGCGGAAAATACCTGCAGAGCAGGCTGGCTTTCTGTCTAGGCGAGGGACACGGGAGCAGATTTTCATGTGCCAGATCACCGAGAGATGTCGTGAATGGAACAAGCCATTAGTCCTATGCTTCATAGATTACGCCAAAGCATTCGACTGTGTTAGATGGAAAAACATGCTGTACGTGCTCCTGGCGATGGGTGTCCCTGCTCATTCAGCTCCCCCTTATTGAGTACTTGTACGCCGAAACTGCAAGAGTGCGCATCGAGAACACCTTGTCGGACCAGTTCAAGCCGGAAAGAGGAGTAAGACAGAGATGTATGTTGTCTCCGGAGCTCTTTAATATCTACGGCGAATACATCTTACGTAAAGTCACCGAGAACTAGGACGGTGGCATATCAATTGGCCGCAAAACGATCTGCAACCTACGCTATGTTGACGACACAACGCTCTTGGCTTCCAATGAGGAGGAGATGTTTCTTTTGTTCCAGCGAATAGAAGCGGAGAGCATCGAATTAGGACTTCACGTCAACAATGACAAAACGCAAGTTAAAGTTCGTACACCGAAAACAGTCTCCTCTACGAAGCCTAGAACTAAAAGACCTAGAATGCGTCAGCGCCTTCACCTACCTCGGCTCACTTATATCTAGCGATGGTAGCTGTGAACGTGAAATCATCCGGAGGATTCATATAGCGAAGAGTGCTATGACTCGGTTAGATAGGATCTGGAGAGATCGCGGCATACAGAGGCAGACTAAGATTAGACTCATGCGTTCCCTGGTGTTTCCAATTTTCCTATACGGTTTTGAAACATGGACTATCAAGCAGATCTGAAAAGCCGTATCGACGCGTTTGAGATGTGGTGTTGGCGACGGCTTTTACGGATACCTTGGACTGCGATGCGCACTAATCAGTCCATACTAGAGGAGCTACGCATAAAGCGCCGGTTGTCTACGACGTGCCAGGACCACATACTTCAGACACCTCTCTTAACGCTCCTCGACGAATCCTCGAATCATCAAGACGGGAAAAGTTGAAGAGGCCCTCCCCCTGCAAGATCGTGTGCCCAAATCACTGCACCTGTAGTAAAACACGCGAGCTAGTTCAACACTGATTTATTCCAGTACAATGTAGGTAGACATAGTATTCTACAAGTACCCTAAACCTAATATACTACAGCACCCATGTAATAAAAACTGCAAGAAGTCATGCGTTTAGTGAGGGATATAAGCCTATGGAGGAACCTGGTCTTCAACAGAAGGACATGATCCTCAGCTCTGAGGGAACGTCTAGTGATGATGAAGATCCTCTCTCTCGCAAGTCGCAGTAGGTCCAAACATACCGTTCAGTATTAAGGATCAATCCTGCCACCGAAAACACTTCTTTTCTCAGGATAATTGAGTTGGTGGTACAATTTTGATGGCAGATGTATTATTTTCGTTGCCAATCTTATTAATTAGGCCATCGAGTTCATATTTGTTAGGTGAGCGGTTAATCATACTCATCTATTAATCTCACGAAAGAGAAGGAATTGACCAAACCCTAAATATTTCAATGTGTAGATGTTTTCATGGTTTAATACGTCAATATACGTTGTAAAATTTTCATTTTACTTTCTTTCATCGGTAATTATCATTGGCTATTTTTTGCCGAATTCTGAAATTTTGGCCAACGGCGTGGATTTTGAAATCCGCGGCGGCGGCGGCGGCGTGGGTCCCACGGCGCGGCTACGCCACGCCGGCGCGGCGCACACGTCTAGTGGGGTCGCAGTTCTAACCTAACCTAAACCTACTTTAAAAGCCGTTCGTTTTCTGTGGGGTCGCAGTTCTAACCTAACCTAAACCTACTGGAAAAGCCGTTCGTTTTCTGTGGGGTCGCAGTTCTAACCTAACCTAAACCTACTTTAAAAGCTGTTGGTTTTCTGTGGAGTCGCAGTTCTAACCTAACCTAAACCTACTGGAAAAGCCGTTCGTTTTCTGTGGGGTCGCAGTTCTAACCTAACCTAAACCTACTTTAAAAGCCATTCGTTTTCTGTGGGGTCGCAGTTCTAACCTAACCTAAACCTACTTTAAAAGCCATTCGTTTTCTGTGGGGTCGCAGTTCTAACCTAACCTAAACCTACTTTAAAAGCCGTTCGTTTTCTGTGGAGTCGCAGTTCTAACCTAACCTAAACCTACTGGAAAAGCCGTTCGTTTTCTGTGGGGTCGCAGTTCTAACCTAACCTAAACCTACTGTAAAAGCCATTCGTTTTCTGTGGGGTCGCAGTTCTAACCTAACCTAAACCTACTTTAAAAGCCGTTCGTTTTCTGTGGGGTCGCAGTTCTAACCTAACCTAAACCTACTGGAAAAGCCGTTCGTTTTCTGTGGGGTCGCAGTTCTAACCCAACCTAAACCTACTGTAAAAGCTGTTCGTTTTCTGTAGGGTCCTTTCTATATTTATTAACCTTGTTATTATTTGTTTTAGACAAATTCAAGAACAAAAACTTACCAAGAAGTACGCAAATGACATAAAATTTAACAAGCAAATAAAATGTCTATTGGCGCTTAGTTATTTACCTGAAAATGAAATTGTTTTGTATTTTAACAAGCTGTTAGAAAACATAGAAGATGCAGATTGGCTGAACATCGCAAAATGGTTTGAAGAAAATTATGTTAGCGGAACATGGAATACGCAACCGAAATACCCACCAAGTTTTTGGAGTACCCATGTTGTCAACGAAAAAGAAATACCTAGAACTTCCAACTCGGCTGAGGCGTGGCACCGTAGAATAAACGTTCTTATCGATAGGCATCACCCGGGGGTGTATCGCCTAATCAAAGAATTGATATTAGAGGCGTTATCAGTCACTGCTGACATTAAAATTATCCTTTTGGGAGCACCGCCAGAGCAGAAAAAAAGGAAATATCTCGATAAAGATGAACGAATCAAGCGTATTCTTCAAAACAAGTCTGAATACTCTGAAATCAAACTGCTAATGAGCATTGCATCAAACTTAAAATTATAAGTAAATTACCTAATTAACTTACTTATAATTAATATTGTCTTCTGTTACCGCGTTATAAAGTATTTCATTACTTATTAAATAAAAATGTTTTTTTTTACATATTGCATCAAACTTACAAATACACTTATTATAAATAAATACAAACATGTTTTATTTATGAAATCATGCCGTTGTAATAATTTTATTTTGGCAAAGTTATTTTACACTAAAACTCCAATTTTTGTCCTTATAAAGTTTTGTCGTAACAAGTAATTTGACTAAATGTTTTTTTGTGTATTTTTTTTTTGCCTTAATAAAACATTTAGCAAATGACCAAATGCTTAAATGTTAATTTTCGTAGTAATATTCTGCTTAAAGAAAATTTGACCAAATGAAAATATGCGTATTGTAAACTTGCCAAAGATAGCATTGACGAATAAATCATTTGCTAAAATTTGTTTGGGTAATGAAATTTTTTTTTTTTTTTTTTTTTTTTTTTTTTTTTTTTTTTTTTTTTTTTTAATACCACGACGGTGGCAAACAAGCATACGGCCTACCTGATGGTAAGCAGCTACCGTAACCTATGGACGCCTGTAACTCCACAGGAGTCACATGCGCGTTGCCGACCCTTTACAAACAGAAGGATTCACTGTGTTGACGGCTAAAGGAACAAGAGGGTCCCTCATCGTCAACACACTGGGTCCTCTTTGAGCTCTGACTTTTGACCAAAGTCTTTTTGGTAAAACGGCAGGCACCCGTGGGGTTACTAATGTTTTACCAAAAAGAAATTGCCAAAATTTCAGATCCCAAAAAATGTTTCCCAAAATTTCATTTGCCAAATAAAGATTTGCCAATATTATTTTTCCCAAAAAATTTTTACGCAAACGTTTTATTTAGTTTAATAATGTTAAGGCAATGAATCACTTACCAACTAGTGTTTTGACCAATTTTTATTAAGTAAAATGTTTCAGTTGGCAAAACATGTGTTACGCTAATAAAAATAAGGCAAATGATTTATATCGTCAACATTCCATTTAGCATTTCTATTTAGTCGGTTGTCCATATATTTATTAGGTGACAATCAATTTGCATCATTATTGCAATGATACAGAAGACATAAATTAAATTGCAACGTTGCTGTGTTAGTGTTATGTTATGTGGGTAAGATGTAAAATATGACGCTCAATTTAATTCTACCGTGCAGGGTTATATTCATCATTGAATTGTGCTGTGTGTTGCATTACAACTAATTTAAAGTAATTACTAATTAACAATGAGTGAATCAGATGATAATACTGATATATTTGAAACTTTTCAATCTACGCGTGGTGGGATGAAGTTATTTAAAAATGGATTCAGCTACGAGAAGCATAATATGGTGAAAAATACGTATTATTGGTATTGTGAGTACAGGAAAAAGAACTTGTTTAAATGTACTGCATCTCAACAAACTACACTGGTGGATGGGGCTCATAAGGTAATTAAAAGCAATGAAAATCACAACCATGAACCAGATCCTGGCAGGAAAATAACCAGTGACATTATAAAAAATATCAAAAGTGATGTTTTATCTGGATCAAAAATATGTAAAATAATACAAACGAACAAAGCAAAGGTGCCTTTGGATGTTGTCGAAAGTTTGCCTTCAACTTCGGCTTTAAAGCAAAGAATGTATCGGCTACGGAAAAAACAAGAAATAACAACTGAACCAACGGATATTCATTTCGAGCTAGACTTGTCGCAAACCTCAATCAACGGAGAGAACTTCGTAATTAAAGATAAAAGTTTTGATGACAATAAACGAATATTGGTGATGTCTACATTAAATTTAATGAAGACTTTAAGTAAAAGTTCATATTGGATTTTGGATGGAACGTTTAAAGTGGCACCAACTATTTTTAAACAAATCTACACTATACACGGCAACATATTTTCTGATGACAAGAAAACATTACCGCTTTGTTTCTGTATGTGTACTAATAAGGATAAACGCACCTATGACATAATGATTGAGTTAATAATACAATATGGATATGAAAATGAGATTGACATGACGCCAAAAATCTGTATATTAGATATTGAGAAGGCAGCAATCTCAAGCATAAGGTCCAATTATGAAGGGGTTTTTTTGCAAGGGTGTTTTTTCCACTTGGGGCAAATTCTAAACAGGTAAATGGATGTTAAATAAAACAATTTGTTTATGTGTAATGTTTACTATTTACGATTTTTTTATTTATGATTTACGATTTCTGTGAGATCGCAGTTCTAACCTAACCTAAACCTACTTTAAAAGCCGTTCGTTTTCTGTGGGGTCGCAGTTCTAACCTAACCTAAACCTACTTTAAAAGCCATTCGTTTTCTGTGGGGTCGCAGTTCTAACCTAACCTAAACCTACTTTAAAAGCCGTTCGTTTTCTGTGGAGTCGCAGTTCTAACCTAACCTAAACCTACTGGAAAAGCCGTTCGTTTTCTGTGGGGTCGCAGTTCTAACCTAACCTAAACCTACTTTAAAAGCCGTTCGTTTTCTGTGGGGTCGCAGTTCTAACCTAACCTAAACCTACTTTAAAAGCCATTCGTTTTCTGTGGGGTCGCAGTTCTAACCTAACCTAAACCTACTTTAAAAGCCGTTCGTTTTCTGTGGAGTCGCAGTTCTAACCTAACCTAAACCTACTGGAAAAGCCGTTCGTTTTCTGTGGGGTCGCAGTTCTAACCTAACCTAAACCTACTGTAAAAGCCATTCGTTTTCTGTGGGGTCTAGACGTGTGCGCCGCCATCAAAATCCGCGGCGGCGGCGCGCCGGGAATTTTTGGCGGCGTGGCTGCGCCACGCCGGCGTCAAGGTCACTTTTCACGGTTCTCGTTTCGCATTAAAAATATTTTAAATATCAAAAACTTTTTAGGAACAAGGAACATATTATTAAAACGATATATAATGCCGTTTGCTTCAGTCCTGCCTATTTTTCGGAAATCGCTTTAATGTTGATGTTTTTCATAATTGTGATGAATTAAGATCCTTTTAAAGCCAACTCCATCTAGCCAGTGGCCGAGAGACTGGACTGAATCCATGGTTATACCTCTCCATAAAAAGGCTCGACGCTAAAATGTGACAACGACAGAACTTTGTCTATTATATATATCGTATACCAGTAAAGTATTTCTTTACATCATGAATTCGCGATTGACAAAGTTCCTGGAGCGGAAAATACCTGCAGAGCAGGCTGGCTTTCTGTCTAGGCGAGGGACACGGGAGCAGATTTTCATGTGCCAGATCACCGAGAGATGTCGTGAATGGAACAAGCCATTAGTCCTATGCTTCATAGATTACGCCAAAGCATTCGACTGTGTTAGATGGAAAAACATGCTGTACGTGCTCCTGGCGATGGGTGTCCCTGCTCATTCAGCTCCCCCTTATTGAGTACTTGTACGCCGAAACTGCAAGAGTGCGCATCGAGAACACCTTGTCGGACCAGTTCAAGCCGGAAAGAGGAGTAAGACAGAGATGTATGTTGTCTCCGGAGCTCTTTAATATCTACGGCGAATACATCTTACGTAAAGTCACCGAGAACTAGGACGGTGGCATATCAATTGGCCGCAAAACAATCTGCAACCTACGCTATGTTGACGACACAACGCTCTTGGCTTCCAATGAGGAGGAGATGTTTCTTTTGTTCCAGCGAATAGAAGCGGAGAGCATCGAATTAGGACTTCACGTCAACAATGACAAAACGCAAGTTAATGTTCGTACACCGAAAACAGTTTCCTCCACGAAGCCTAGAACTAAAAGACCTAGAATGCGTCAGCGCCTTCACCTACCTCGGCTCACTTATATCTAGCGATGGTAGCTGTGAACGTGAAATCATCCGGAGGATTCATATAGCGAAGAGTGCTATGACTCGGTTAGATAGGATCTGGAGAGATCGCGGCATACAGAGGCAGACTAAGATTAGACTCATGCGTTCCCTGGTGTTTCCAATTTTCCTATACGGTTTTGAAACATGGACTATCAAGCAGATCTGAAAAGCCGTATCGACGCGTTTGAGATGTGGTGTTGGCGACGGCTTTTACGGATACCTTGGACTGCGATGCGCACTAATCAGTCCATACTAGAGGAGCTACGCATAAAGCGCCGGTTGTCTACGACGTGCCAGGACCACATACTTCAGACACCTCTCTTAACGCTCCTCGACGAATCCTCGAATCATCAAGACGGGAAAAGTTGAAGAGGCCCTCCCCCTGCAAGATCGTGTGCCCAAATCACTGCACCTGTAGTAAAACACGCGAGCTAGTTCAACACTGATTTATTCCAGTACAATGTAGGTAGACATAGTATTCTACAAGTACCCTAAACCTAATATACTACAGCACCCATGTAATTAAAACTGCAAGAAGTCATGCGTTTAGTGAGGGATATAAGCCTATGGAGGAACCTGGTCTTCAACAGAAGGACATGATCCTCAGCTCTGAGGGAACGTCTAGTGATGATGAAGATCCTCTCTCTCGCAAGTCGCAGTAGGTCCAAACATACCGTTCAGTATTAAGGATCAATCCTGCCACCGAAAACACTTCTTTTCTCAGGATAATTGAGTTGGTGGTACAATTTTGATGGCAGATGTATTATTTTCGTTGCCAATCTTATTAATTAGGCCATCGAGTTCATATTTGTTAGGTGAGCGGTTAATCATACTCATCTATTAATCTCACGAAAGAGAAGGAATTGACCAAACCCTAAATATTTCAATGTGTAGATGTTTTCATGGTTTAATACGTCAATATACGTTGTAAAATTTTCATTTTACTTTCTTTCATCGGTAATTATCATTGGCTATTTTTTGCCGAATTCTGAAATTTTGGCCAACGGCGTGGATTTTGAAATCCGCGGCGGCGGCGGCGGCGTGGGTCCCACGGCGCGGCTACGCCACGCCGGCGCGGCGCACACGTCTAGTGGGGTCGCAGTTCTAACCTAACCTAAACCTACTTTAAAAGCCGTTCGTTTTCTGTGGAGTCGCAGTTCTAACCTAACCTAAACCTACTGGAAAAGCCGTTCGTTTTCTGTGGGGTCGCAGTTCTAACCTAACCTAAACCTACTTTAAAAGCTGTTGGTTTTCTGTGGAGTCGCAGTTCTAACCTAACCTAAACCTACTGGAAAAGCCGTTCGTTTTCTGTGGGGTCGCAGTTCTAACCTAACCTAAACCTACTTTAAAAGCCATTCGTTTTCTGTGGGGTCGCAGTTCTAACCTAACCTAAACCTACTTTAAAAGCCATTCGTTTTCTGTGGGGTCGCAGTTCTAACCTAACCTAAACCTACTTTAAAAGCCGTTCGTTTTCTGTGGAGTCGCAGTTCTAACCTAACCTAAACCTACTGGAAAAGCCGTTCGTTTTCTGTGGGGTCGCAGTTCTAACCTAACCTAAACCTACTGTAAAAGCCATTCGTTTTCTGTGGGGTCGCAGTTCTAACCTAACCTAAACCTACTTTAAAAGCCGTTCGTTTTCTGTGGGGTCGCAGTTCTAACCTAACCTAAACCTACTGGAAAAGCCGTTCGTTTTCTGTGGGGTCGCAGTTCTAACCTAACCTAAACCTACTGTAAAAGCTGTTCGTTTTCTGTAGGGTCCTTTCTATATTTATTAACCTTGTTATTATTTGTTTTAGACAAATTCAAGAACAAAAACTTACCAAGAAGTACGCAAATGACATAAAATTTAACAAGCAAATAAAATGTCTATTGGCGCTTAGTTATTTACCTGAAAATGAAATTGTTTTGTATTTTAACAAGCTGTTAGAAAACATAGAAGATGCAGATTGGCTGAACATCGCAAAATGGTTTGAAGAAAATTATGTTAGCGGAACATGGAATACGCAACCGAAATACCCACCAAGTTTTTGGAGTACCCATGTTGTCAACGAAAAAGAAATACCTAGAACTTCCAACTCGGCTGAGGCGTGGCACCGTAGAATAAACGTTCTTATCGATAGGCATCACCCGGGGGTGTATCGCCTAATCAAAGAATTGATATTAGAGGCGTTATCAGTCACTGCTGACATTAAAATTATCCTTTTGGGAGCACCGCCAGAGCAGAAAAAAAGGAAATATCTCGATAAAGATGAACGAATCAAGCGTATTCTTCAAAACAAGTCTGAATACTCTGAAATCAAACTGCTAATGAGCATTGCATCAAACTTAAAATTATAAGTAAATTACCTAATTAACTTACTTATAATTAATATTGTCTTCTGTTACCGCGTTATAAAGTATTTCATTACTTATTAAATAAAAATGTTTTTTTTTACATATTGCATCAAACTTACAAATACACTTATTATAAATAAATACAAACATGTTTTATTTATGAAATCATGCCGTTGTAATAATTTTATTTTGGCAAAGTTATTTTACACTAAAACTCCAATTTTTGTCCTTATAAAGTTTTGTCGTAACAAGTAATTTGACTAAATGTTTTTTTGTGTATTTTTTTTTGCCTTAATAAAACATTTAGCAAATGACCAAATGCTTAAATGTTAATTTTCGTAGTAATATTCTGCTTAAAGAAAATTTGACCAAATGAAAATATGCGTATTGTAAACTTGCCAAAGATAGCATTGACGAATAAATCATTTGCTAAAATTTGTTTGGGTAATGAAATTTTTTTTTTTTTTTTTTTTTTTTTTTTTTTTTTTTTTTTTTTTTTTTTTTTTTTTTTTTAATACCACGACGGTGGCAGACAAGCATACGGCCTACCTGATGGTAAGCAGCTACCGTAACCTATGGACGCCTGTAACTCCACAGGAGTCACATGCGCGTTGCCGACCCTTTACAAAAAGAAGGATTCACTGTGTTGACGGCTAAAGGAACAAGAGGGTCCCTCATCGTCAACACACTGGGTCCTCTTTGAGCTCTGACTTTTGACCAAAGTCTTTTTGGTAAAACGGCAGGCACCCGTGGGGTTACTAATGTTTTACCAAAAAGAAATTGCCAAAATTTCAGATCCCAAAAAATGTTTCCCAAAATTTCATTTGCCAAATAAAGATTTGCCAATATTATTTTTCCCAAAAAATTTTTACGCAAACGTTTTATTTAGTTTAATAATGTTAAGGCAATGAATCACTTACCAACTAGTGTTTTGACCAATTTTTATTAAGTAAAATGTTTCAGTTGGCAAAACATGTGTTACGCTAATAAAAATAAGGCAAATGATTTATATCGTCAACATTCCATTTAGCATTTCTATTTAGTCGGTTGTCCATATATTTATTAGGTGACAATCAATTTGCATCATTATTGCAATGATACAGAAGACATAAATTAAATTGCAACGTTGCTGTGTTAGTGTTATGTTATGTGGGTAAGATGTAAAATATGACGCTCAATTTAATTCTACCGTGCAGGGTTATATTCATCATTGAATTGTGCTGTGTGTTGCATTACAACTAATTTAAAGTAATTACTAATTAACAATGAGTGAATCAGATGATAATACTGATATATTTGAAACTTTTCAATCTACGCGTGGTGGGATGAAGTTATTTAAAAATGGATTCAGCTACGAGAAGCATAATATGGTGAAAAATACGTATTATTGGTATTGTGAGTACAGGAAAAAGAACTTGTTTAAATGTACTGCATCTCAACAAACTACACTGGTGGATGGGGCTCATAAGGTAATTAAAAGCAATGAAAATCACAACCATGAACCAGATCCTGGCAGGAAAATAACCAGTGACATTATAAAAAATATCAAAAGTGATGTTTTATCTGGATCAAAAATATGTAAAATAATACAAACGAACAAAGCAAAGGTGCCTTTGGATGTTGTCGAAAGTTTGCCTTCAACTTCGGCTTTAAAGCAAAGAATGTATCGGCTACGGAAAAAACAAGAAATAACAACTGAACCAACGGATATTCATTTCGAGCTAGACTTGTCGCAAACCTCAATCAACGGAGAGAACTTCGTAATTAAAGATAAAAGTTTTGATGACAATAAACGAATATTGGTGATGTCTACATTAAATTTAATGAAGACTTTAAGTAAAAGTTCATATTGGATTTTGGATGGAACGTTTAAAGTGGCACCAACTATTTTTAAACAAATCTACACTATACACGGCAACATATTTTCTGATGTCAAGAAAACATTACCGCTTTGTTTCTGTATGTGTACTAATAAGGATAAACGCACCTATGACATAATGATTGAGTTAATAATACAATATGGATATGAAAATGAGATTGACATGACGCCAAAAATCTGTATATTAGATATTGAGAAGGCAGCAATCTCAAGCATAAGGTCCAATTATGAAGGGGTTTTTTTGCAAGGGTGTTTTTTCCACTTGGGGCAAATTCTAAACAGGTAAATGGATGTTAAATAAAACAATTTGTTTATGTGTAATGTTTACTATTTACGATTTTTTTATTTATGATTTACGATTTCTGTGAGATCGCAGTTCTAACCTAACCTAAACCTACTTTAAAAGCCGTTCGTTTTCTGTGGGGTCGCAGTTCTAACCTAACCTAAACCTACTTTAAAAGCCATTCGTTTTCTGTGGGGTCGCAGTTCTAACCTAACCTAAACCTACTTTAAAAGCCGTTCGTTTTCTGTGGAGTCGCAGTTCTAACCTAACCTAAACCTACTGGAAAAGCCGTTCGTTTTCTGTGGGGTCGCAGTTCTAACCTAACCTAAACCTACTTTAAAAGCCGTTCGTTTTCTGTGGGGTCGCAGTTCTAACCTAACCTAAACCTACTTTAAAAGCCATTCGTTTTCTGTGGGGTCGCAGTTCTAACCTAACCTAAACCTACTTTAAAAGCCGTTCGTTTTCTGTGGAGTCGCAGTTCTAACCTAACCTAAACCTACTGGAAAAGCCGTTCGTTTTCTGTGGGGTCGCAGTTCTAACCTAACCTAAACCTACTGTAAAAGCCATTCGTTTTCTGTGGGGTCTAGACGTGTGCGCCGCCATCAAAATCCGCGGCGGCGGCGCGCCGGGAATTTTTGGCGGCGTGGCTGCGCCACGCCGGCGTCAAGGTCACTTTTCACGGTTCTCGTTTCGCATTAAAAATATTTTAAATATCAAAAACTTTTTAGGAACAAGGAACATATTATTAAAACGATGTATAATGCCGTTTGCTTCAGTCCTGCCTATTTTTCGGAAATCGCTTTAATGTTGATGTTTTTCATAATTGTGATGAATTAAGATCCTTTTAAAGCCAACTCCATCTAGCCAGTGGCCGAGAGACTGGACTGAATCCATGGTTATACCTCTCCATAAAAAGGCTCGACGCTAAAATGTGACAACGACAGAACTTTGTCTATTATATATATCGTATACCAGTAAAGTATTTCTTTACATCATGAATTCGCGATTGACAAAGTTCCTGGAGCGGAAAATACCTGCAGAGCAGGCTGGCTTTCTGTCTAGGCGAGGGACACGGGAGCAGATTTTCATGTGCCAGATCACCGAGAGATGTCGTGAATGGAACAAGCCATTAGTCCTATGCTTCATAGATTACGCCAAAGCATTCGACTGTGTTAGATGGAAAAACATGCTGTACGTGCTCCTGGCGATGGGTGTCCCTGCTCATTCAGCTCCCCCTTATTGAGTACTTGTACGCCGAAACTGCAAGAGTGCGCATCGAGAACACCTTGTCGGACCAGTTCAAGCCGGAAAGAGGAGTAAGACAGAGATGTATGTTGTCTCCGGAGCTCTTTAATATCTACGGCGAATACATCTTACGTAAAGTCACCGAGAACTAGGACGGTGGCATATCAATTGGCCGCAAAACAATCTGCAACCTACGCTATGTTGACGACACAACGCTCTTGGCTTCCAATGAGGAGGAGATGTTTCTTTTGTTCCAGCGAATAGAAGCGGAGAGCATCGAATTAGGACTTCACGTCAACAATGACAAAACGCAAGTTAATGTTCGTACACCGAAAACAGTTTCCTCCACGAAGCCTAGAACTAAAAGACCTAGAATGCGTCAGCGCCTTCACCTACCTCGGCTCACTTATATCTAGCGATGGTAGCTGTGAACGTGAAATCATCCGGAGGATTCATATAGCGAAGAGTGCTATGACTCGGTTAGATAGGATCTGGAGAGATCGCGGCATACAGAGGCAGACTAAGATTAGACTCATGCGTTCCCTGGTGTTTCCAATTTTCCTATACGGTTTTGAAACATGGACTATCAAGCAGATCTGAAAAGCCGTATCGACGCGTTTGAGATGTGGTGTTGGCGACGGCTTTTACGGATACCTTGGACTGCGATGCGCACTAATCAGTCCATACTAGAGGAGCTACGCATAAAGCGCCGGTTGTCTACGACGTGCCAGGACCACATACTTCAGACACCTCTCTTAACGCTCCTCGACGAATCCTCGAATCATCAAGACGGGAAAAGTTGAAGAGGCCCTCCCCCTGCAAGATCGTGTGCCCAAATCACTGCACCTGTAGTAAAACACGCGAGCTAGTTCAACACTGATTTATTCCAGTACAATGTAGGTAGACATAGTATTCTACAAGTACCCTAAACCTAATATACTACAGCACCCATGTAATTAAAACTGCAAGAAGTCATGCGTTTAGTGAGGGATATAAGCCTATGGAGGAACCTGGTCTTCAACAGAAGGACATGATCCTCAGCTCTGAGGGAACGTCTAGTGATGATGAAGATCCTCTCTCTCGCAAGTCGCAGTAGGTCCAAACATACCGTTCAGTATTAAGGATCAATCCTGCCACCGAAAACACTTCTTTTCTCAGGATAATTGAGTTGGTGGTACAATTTAGATGGCAGATTTATTATTTTCGTTACCAATCTTATTAATTAGGCCATCGAGTTCATATTTGTTAGGTGAGCGGTTAATCATACTCATCTATTAATCTCACGAAAGAGAAGGAATTGACCAAACCCTAAATATTTCAATGTGTAGATGTTTTCATGGTTTAATACGTCAATATACGTTGTAAAATTTTCATTTTACTTTCTTTCATCGGTAATTATCATTGGCTATTTTTTGCCGAATTCTGAAATTTTGGCCAACGGCGTGGATTTTGAAATCCGCGGCGGCGGCGGCGGCGTGGGTCCCACGGCGCGGCTACGCCACGCCGGCGCGGCGCACACGTCTAGTGGGGTCGCAGTTCTAACCTAACCTAAACCTACTTTAAAAGCCGTTCGTTTTCTGTGGGGTCGCAGTTCTAACCTAACCTAAACCTACTGGAAAAGCCGATCGTTTTCTGTGGGGTCGCAGTTCTAACCTAACCTAAACCTACTTTAAAAGCCGTTCGTTTTCTGTGGGGTCGCAGTTCTAACCTAACCTAAACCTACTTTAAAAGCCATTCGTTTTCTGTGGGGTCGCAGTTCTAACCTAACCTAAACCTACTTTAAAAGCCATTCGTTTTCTGTGGGGTCGCAGTTCTAACCTAACCTAAACCTACTTTAAAAGCCGTTCGTTTTCTGTGGAGTCGCAGTTCTAACCTAACCTAAACCTACTGGAAAAGCCGTTCGTTTTCTGTGGGGTCGCAGTTCTAACCTAACCTAAAACTACTGTAAAAGCCATTCGTTTTCTGTGGGGTCGCAGTTCTAACCTAACCTAAACCTACTTTAAAAGCCGTTCGTTTTCTGTGGGGTCGCAGTTCTAACCTAACCTAAACCTACTGGAAAAGCCGTTCGTTTTCTGTGGGGTCGCAGTTCTAACCTAACCTAAACTTACTGTAAAAGCTGTTCATTTTCTGTACGGTCCTTTCTATATTTATTAACCTTGTTATTATTTGTTTTAGACAAATTCAAGAACAAAAACTTACCAAGAAGTACGCAAATGACATAAAATTTAACAAGCAAATAAAATGTCTATTGGCGCTTAGTTATTTACCTGAAAATGAAATTGTTTTGTATTTTAACAAGCTGTTAGAAAACATAGAAGATGCAGATTGGCTGAACATCGCAAAATGGTTTGAAGAAAATTATGTTAGCGGAACATGGAATACGCAACCGAAATACCCACCAAGTTTTTGGAGTACCCATGTTGTCAACGAAAAAGAAATACCTAGAACTTCCAACTCGGCTGAGGCGTGGCACCGTAGAATAAACGTTCTTATCGATAGGCATCACCCGGGGGTGTATCGCCTAATCAAAGAATTGATATTAGAGGCGTTATCAGTCACTGCTGACATTGAAATTATCCTTTTGGGAGCACCGCCAGAGCAGAAAAAAAGGAAATATCTCGATAAAGATGAACGAATCAAGCGTATTCTTCAAAACAAGTCTGAATACTCTGAAATCAAACTGCTAATGAGCATTGCATCAAACTTAAAATTATAAGTAAATTACCTAATTAACTTACTTATAATTAATATTGTCTTCTGTTACCGCGTTATAAAGTATTTCATTACTTATTAAATAAAAATGTTTTTTTTTACATATTGCATCAAACTTACAAATACACTTATTATAAATAAATACAAACATGTTTTATTTATGAAATCATGCCGTTGTAATAATTTTATTTTGGCAAAGTTATTTTACACTAAAACTCCAATTTTTGTCCTTATAATGTTTTGTCGTAACAAGTAATTTGACTAAATGTTTTTTTGTGTATTTTTGTTTTGCCTTAATAAAACATTTAGCAAATGACCAAATGCTTAAATGTTAATTTTCGTAGTAATATTCTGCTTAAAGAAAATTTGACCAAATGAAAATATGCGTATTGTAAACTTGCCAAAGATAGCATTGACGAATAAAACATTTGCTCAAATTTGTTTGGGTAATGAAATTTGACCAAAGTCTTTTTGGTAAAACGGCAGGCACCCGTGGGGTTACTAATGTTTTACCAAAAAGAAATTGCCAAAATTTCAGAACCCAAAAAATGTTTCCCAAAATTTCATTTGCCAAATAAAGATTTGCCAATATTATTTTTCCCAAAAAAATTTTACGCAAACGTTTTATTTAGTTTAATAATGTTAAGGCAATGAATCACTTACCAACTAGTGTTTTGACCAATTTTTATTAAGTAAAATGTTTCAGTTGGCAAAACATGTGTTACGCTAATAAAAATAAGGCAAATGACTTATATCGTCAACATTCCATTTAGCATTTCTATTTAGTCGGTTGTCCATATATTTATTAGGTGACAATCAATTTGCATCATTATTGCAATGATACAGAAGACATAAATTAAATTGCAACGTTGCTGTGTTAGTGTTATGTTATGTGGGTAAGATGTAAAATATGACGCTCAATTTAATTCTACCGTGCAGGGTTATATTCATCATTGAATTGTGCTGTGTGTTGCATTACAACTAATTTAAAGTAATTACTAATTAACAATGAGTGAATCAGATGATAATACTGATATATTTGAAACTTTTCAATCTACGCGTGGTGGGATGAAGTTATTTAAAAATGGATTCAGCTACGAGAAGCATAATATGGTGAAAAATACGTATTATTGGTATTGTGAGTACAGGAAAAAGAACTTGTTTAAATGTACTGCATCTCAACAAACTACACTGGTGGATGGGGCTCATAAGGTTATTAAAAGCAATGAAAATCACAACCATGAACCAGATCCTGGCAGGAAAATAACCAGTGACATTATAAAAAATATCAAAAGTGATGTTTTATCTGGATCAAAAATATGTAAAATAATACAAACGAACAAAGCAAAGGTGCCTTTGGATGTTGTCGAAAGTTTGCCTTCAACTTCGGCTTTAAAGCAAAGAATGTATCGGCTACGGAAAAAACAAGAAATAACAACTGAACCAACGGATATTCATTTCGAGCTAGACTTGTCGCAAACCTCAATCAACGGAGAGAACTTCGTAATTAAAGATAAAATTTTTGATGACAATAAACGAATATTGGTGATGTCTACATTAAATTTAATGAAGACTTTAAGTAAAAGTTCATATTGGATTTTGGATGGAACGTTTAAAGTGGCACCAACTATTTTTAAACAAATCTACACTATACACGGCAACATATTTTCTGATGACAAGAAAACATTACCGCTTTGTTTCTGTATGTGTACTAATAAGGATAAACGCACCTATGACATAATGATTGAGTTAATAATACAATATGGATATGAAAATGAGATTGACATGACGCCAAAAATCTGTATATTAGATTTTGAGAAGGCAGCAATCTCAAGCATAAGGTCCAATTATGAAGGGGTTTTTTTGCAAGGCTGTTTTTTCCACTTGGGGCAAATTCTAAACAGGTAAATGGATGTTTAATAAAACAATTTGTTTATGTGTAATGTTTACTATTTACGATTTTTTTATTTATGATTTACGATTTCTGTGAGATCGCAGTTCTAACCTAACCTAAACCTACTTTAAAAGCCGTTCGTTTTCTGTGGGGTCGCAGTTCTAACCTAACCTAAACCTACTTTAAAAGCCATTCGTTTTCTGTGGGGTCGCAGTTCTAACCTAACCTAAACCTACTTTAAAAGCCGTTCGTTTTCTGTGGAGTCGCAGTTCTAACCTAACCTAAACCTACTGGAAAAGCCGTTCGTTTTCTGTGGGGTCGCAGTTCTAACCTAACCTAAACCTACTTTAAAAGCCATTCGTTTTCTGTGGGGTCGCAGTTCTAACCTAACCTAAACCTACTTTAAAAGCCATTCGTTTTCTGTGGGGTCGCAGTTCTAACCTAACCTAAACCTACTTTAAAAGCCGTTCGTTTTCTGTGGAGTCGCAGTTCTAACCTAACCTAAACCTACTGGAAAAGCCGTTCGTTTTCTGTGGGGTCGCAGTTCTAACCTAACCTAAACCTACTGTAAAAGCCATTCGTTTTCTGTGGGGTCTAGACGTGTGCGCCGCCATCAAAATCCGCGGCGGCGGCGCGCCGGGAATTTTCGGCGGCGTGGCTGCGCCACGCCGGCGTCAAGGTCACTTTTCACGGTTCTCGTTTCGCATTAAAAATATTTTAAATATCAAAAACTTTTTAGGAACAAGGAACATATTATTAAAACGATATATAATGCCGTTTGCTTCAGTCCTGCCTATTTTTCGGAAATCGCTTTAATGTTGATGTTTTTCATAATTGTGATGAATTAAGATCCTTTTAAAGCCAACTCCATCTAGCCAGTGGCCGAGAGACTGGACTGAATCCATGGTTATACCTCTCCATAAAAAGGCTCGACGCTAAAATGTGACAACGACAGAACTTTGTCTATTATATATATCGTATACCAGTAAAGTATTTCTTTACATCATGAATTCGCGATTGACAAAGTTCCTGGAGCGGAAAATACCTGCAGAGCAGGCTGGCTTTCTGTCTAGGCGAGGGACACGGGAGCAGATTTTCATGTGCCAGATCACCGAGAGATGTCGTGAATGGAACAAGCCATTAGTCCTATGCTTCATAGATTACGCCAAAGCATTCGACTGTGTTAGATGGAAAAACATGCTGTACGTGCTCCTGGCGATGGGTGTCCCTGCTCATTCAGCTCCCCCTTATTGAGTACTTGTACGCCGAAACTGCAAGAGTGCGCATCGAGAACACCTTGTCGGACCAGTTCAAGCCGGAAAGAGGAGTAAGACAGAGATGTATGTTGTCTCCGGAGCTCTTTAATATCTACGGCGAATACATCTTACGTAAAGTCACCGAGAACTAGGACGGTGGCATATCAATTGGCCGCAAAACGATCTGCAACCTACGCTATGTTGACGACACAACGCTCTTGGCTTCCAATGAGGAGGAGATGTTTCTTTTGTTCCAGCGAATAGAAGCGGAGAGCATCGAATTAGGACTTCACGTCAACAATGACAAAACGCAAGTTAATGTTCGTACACCGAAAACAGTCTCCTCTACGAAGCCTAGAACTAAAAGACCTAGAATGCGTCAGCGCCTTCACCTACCTCGGCTCACTTATATCTAGCGATGGTAGCTGTGAACGTGAAATCATCCGGAGGATTCATATAGCGAAGAGTGCTATGACTCGGTTAGATAGGATCTGGAGAGATCGCGGCATACAGAGGCAGACTAAGGTTAGACTCATGCGTTCCCTGGTGTTTCCAATTTTCCTATACGGTTTTGAAACATGGACTATCAAGCAGATCTGAAAAGCCGTATCGACGCGTTTGAGATGTGGTGTTGGCGACGGCTTTTACGGATACCTTGGACTGCGATGCGCACTAATAAGTCCATACTAGAGGAGCTACGCATAAAGCGCCGGTTGTCTACGACGTGCCAAAACCACATACTTCAGACACCTCTCTTAACGCTCCTCGACGAATCCTCGAATCATCAAGACGGGAAAAGTTGAAGAGGCCCTCCCCCTGCAAGATCGTGTGCCCAAATCACTGCACCTGTAGTAAAACACGCGAGCTAGTTCAACACTGATTTATTCCAGTACAATGTAGGTAGACATAGTATTCTACAAGTACCCTAAACCTAATATACTACAGCACCCATGTAATTAAAACTGCAAGAAGTCATGCGTTTAGTGAGGGATATAAGCCTATTGAGGAACCTGGTCTTCAACAGAAGGACATGATCCTCAGCTCTGAGGGAACGTCTAGTGATGATGAAGATCCTCTCTCTCGCAAGTCGCAGTAGGTCCAAACATACCGTTCAGTATTAAGGATCAATCCTGCCACCGAAAACACTTCTTTTCTCAGGATAATTGAGTTGGTGGTACAATTTTGATGGCAGATGTATTATTTTCGTTGCCAATCTTATTAATTAGGCCATCGAGTTCATATTTGTTAGGTGAGCGGTTAATCATACTCATCTATTAATCTCACGAAAGAGAAGGAATTGACCAAACCCTAAATATTTCAATGTGTAGATGTTTTCATGGTTTAATACGTCAATATACGTTGTAAAATTTTCATTTTACTTTCTTTCATCGGTAATTATCATTGGCTATTTTTTGCCGAATTCTGAAATTTTGGCCAACGGCGTGGATTTTGAAATCCGCGGCGGCGGCGGCGGCGTGGGTCCCACGGCGCGGCTACGCCACGCCGGCGCGGCGCACACGTCTAGTGGGGTCGCAGTTCTAACCTAACCTAAACCTACTTTAAAAGCCGTTCGTTTTCTGTGGGGTCGCAGTTCTAACCTAACCTAAACCTACTGGAAAAGCCGTTCGTTTTCTGTGGGGTCGCAGTTCTAACCTAACCTAAACCTACTTTAAAAGCCGTTGGTTTTCTGTGGAGTCGCAGTTCTAACCTAACCTAAACCTACTGGAAAAGCCGTTCGTTTTCTGTGGGGTCGCAGTTCTAACCTAACCTAAACCTACTTTAAAAGCCATTCGTTTTCTGTGGGGTCGCAGTTCTAACCTAACCTAAACCTACTTTAAAAGCCATTCGTTTTCTGTGGGGTCGCAGTTCTAACCTAACCTAAACCTACTTTAAAAGCCGTTCGTTTTCTGTGGAGTCGCAGTTCTAACCTAACCTAAACCTACTGGAAAAGCCGTTCGTTTTCTGTGGGGTCGCAGTTCTAACCTAACCTAAACCTACTGTAAAAGCCATTCGTTTTCTGTGGGGTCGCAGTTCTAACCTAACCTAAACCTACTTTAAAAGCCGTTCGTTTTCTGTGGGGTCGCAGTTCTAACCTAACCTAAACCTACTGGAAAAGCCGTTCGTTTTCTGTGGGGTCGCAGTTCTAACCTAACCTAAACCTACTGTAAAAGCTGTTCGTTTTCTGTAGGGTCCTTTCTATATTTATTAACCTTGTTATTATTTGTTTTAGACAAATTCAAGAACAAAAACTTACCAAGAAGTACGCAAATGACATAAAATTTAACAAGCAAATAAAATGTCTATTGGCGCTTAGTTATTTACCTGAAAATGAAATTGTTTTGTATTTTAACAAGCTGTTAGAAAACATAGAAGATGCAGATTGGCTGAACATCGCAAAATGGTTTGAAGAAAATTATGTTAGCGGAACATGGAATACGCAACCGAAATACCCACCAAGTTTTTGGAGTACCCATGTTGTCAACGAAAAAGAAATACCTAGAACTTCCAACTCGGCTGAGGCGTGGCACCGTAGAATAAACGTTCTTATCGATAGGCATCACCCGGGGGTGTATCGCCTAATCAAAGAATTGATATTAGAGGCGTTATCAGTCACTGCTGACATTGAAATTATCCTTTTGGGAGCACCGCCAGAGCAGAAAAAAAGGAAATATCTCGATAAAGATGAACGAATCAAGCGTATTCTTCAAAACAAGTCTGAATACTCTGAAATCAAACTGCTAATGAGCATTGCATCAAACTTAAAATTATAAGTAAATTACCTAATTAACTTACTTATAATTAATATTGTCTTCTGTTACCGCGTTATAAAGTATTTCATTACTTATTAAATAAAAATGTTTTTTTTTACATATTGCATCAAACTTACAAATACACTTATTATAAATAAATACAAACATGTTTTATTTATGAAATCATGCCGTTGTAATAATTTTATTTTGGCAAAGTTATTTTACACTAAAACTCCAATTTTTGTCCTTATAATGTTTTGTCGTAACAAGTAATTTGACTAAATGTTTTTTTGTGTATTTTTTTTTTGCCTTAATAAAACATTTAGCAAATGACCAAATGCTTAAATGTTAATTTTCGTAGTAATATTCTGCTTAAAGAAAATTTGACCAAATGAAAATATGCGTATTGTAAACTTGCCAAAGATAGCATTGACGAATAAAACATTTGCTAAAATTTGTTTGGGTAATGAAATTTGACCAACGTCTTTTTGGTAAAACGGCAGGCACCCGTGGGGTTACTAATGTTTTACCAAAAAGAAATTGCCAAAATTTCAGATCCCAAAAAATGTTTCCCAAAATTTCATTTGCCAAATAAAGATTTGCCAATATTATTTTTCCCAAAAAATTTTTACGCAAACGTTTTATTTAGTTTAATAATGTTAAGGCAATGAATCACTTACCAACTAGTGTTTTGACCAATTTTTATTAAGTAAAATGTTTCAGTTGGCAAAACATGTGTTACGCTAATAAAAATAAGGCAAATGATTTATATCGTCAACATTCCATTTAGCATTTCTATTTAGTCGGTTGTCCATATATTTATTAGGTGACAATCAATTTGCATCATTATTGCAATGATACAGAAGACATAAATTAAATTGCAACGTTGCTGTGTTAGTGTTATGTTATGTGGGTAAGATGTAAAATATGACGCTCAATTTAATTCTACCGTGCAGGGTTATATTCATCATTGAATTGTGCTGTGTGTTGCATTACAACTAATTTAAAGTAATTACTAATTAACAATGAGTGAATCAGATGATAATACTGATATATTTGAAACTTTTCAATCTACGCGTGGTGGGATGAAGTTATTTAAAAATGGATTCAGCTACGAGAAGCATAATATGGTGAAAAATACGTATTATTGGTATTGTGAGTACAGGAAAAAGAACTTGTTTAAATGTACTGCATCTCAACAAACTACACTGGTGGATGGGGCTCATAAGGTAATTAAAAGCAATGAAAATCACAACCATGAACCAGATCCTGGCAGGAAAATAACCAGTGACATTATAAAAAATATCAAAAGTGATGTTTTATCTGGATCAAAAATATGTAAAATAATACAAACGAACAAAGCAAAGGTGCCTTTGGATGTTGTCGAAAGTTTGCCTTCAACTTCGGCTTTAAAGCAAAGAATGTATCGGCTACGGAAAAAACAAGAAATAACAACTGAACCAACGGATATTCATTTCGAGCTAGACTTGTCGCAAACCTCAATCAACGGAGAGAATTTCGTAATTAAAGATAAAAGTTTTGATGACAATAAACGAATATTGGTGATGTCTACATTAAATTTAATGAAGACTTTAAGTAAAAGTTCATATTGGATTTTGGATGGAACGTTTAAAGTGGCACCAACTATTTTTAAACAAATCTACACTATACACGGCAACATATTTTCTGATGACAAGAAAACATTACCGCTTTGTTTCTGTATGTGTACTAATAAGGATAAACGCACCTATGACATAATGATTGAGTTAATAATACAATATGGATATGAAAATGAGATTGACATGACGCCAAAAATCTGTATATTAGATTTTGAGAAGGCAGCAATCTCAAGCATAAGGTCCAATTATGAAGGGGTTTTTTTGCAAGGGTGTTTTTTCCACTTGGGGCAAATTCTAAACAGGTAAATGGATGTTTAATAAAACAATTTGTTTATGTGTAATGTTTACTATTTACGATTTTTTTATTTATGATTTACGATTTCTGTGAGATCGCAGTTCTAACCTAACCTAAACCTACTTTAAAAGCCGTTCGTTTTCTGTGGGGTCGCAGTTCTAACCTAACCTAAACCTACTTTAAAAGCCATTCGTTTTCTGTGGGGTCGCAGTTCTAACCTAACCTAAACCTACTTTAAAAGCCGTTCGTTTTCTGTGGAGTCGCAGTTCTAACCTAACCTAAACCTACTGGAAAAGCCGTTCGTTTTCTGTGGGGTCGCAGTTCTAACCTAACCTAAACCTACTTTAAAAGCCGTTCGTTTTCTGTGGGGTCGCAGTTCTAACCTAACCTAAACCTACTTTAAAAGCCATTCGTTTTCTGTGGGGTCGCAGTTCTAACCTAACCTAAACCTACTTTAAAAGCCATTCGTTTTCTGTGGGGTCGCAGTTCTAACCTAACCTAAACCTACTTTAAAAGCCGTTCGTTTTCTGTGGAGTCGCAGTTCTAACCTAACCTAAACCTACTGGAAAAGCCGTTCGTTTTCTGTGGGGTCGCAGTTCTAACCTAACCTAAACCTACTGTAAAAGCCATTCGTTTTCTGTGGGGTCTAGACGTGTGCGCCGCCATCAAAATCCGCGGCGGCGGCGCGCCGGGAATTTTTGGCGGCGTGGCTGCGCCACGCCGGCGTCAAGGTCACTTTTCACGGTTCTCGTTTCGCATTAAAAATATTTTAAATATCAAAAACTTTTTAGGAACAAGGAACATATTATTAAAACGATATATAATGCCGTTTGCTTCAGTCCTGCCTATTTTTCGGAAATCGCTTTAATGTTGATGTTTTTCATAATTGTGATGAATTAAGATCCTTTTAAAGCCAACTCCATCTAGCCAGTGGCCGAGAGACTGGACTGAATCCATGGTTATACCTCTCCATAAAAAGGCTCGACGCTAAAATGTGACAACGACAGAACTTTGTCTATTATATATATCGTATACCAGTAAAGTATTTCTTTACATCATGAATTCGCGATTTGTCAATCGCGAAGTTCCTGGAGCGGAAAATACCTGCAGAGCAGGCTGGCTTTCTATCTAGGCGAGGGACACGGGAGCAGATTTTCATGTGCCAGATCACCGAGAGATGTCGTGAATGGAACAAGCCATTAGTCCTATGCTTCATAGATTACGCCAAAGCATTCGACTGTGTTAGATGGAAAAACATGCTGTACGTGCTCCTGGCGATGGGTGTCCCTGCTCATTCAGCTCCCCCTTATTGAGTACTTGTACGCCGAAACTGCAAGAGTGCGCATCGAGAACACCTTGTCGGACCAGTTCAAGCCGGAAAGAGGAGTAAGACAGAGATGTATGTTGTCTCCGGAGCTCTTTAATATCTACGGCGAATACATCTTACGTAAAGTCACCGAGAACTAGGACGGTGGCATATCAATTGGCCGCAAAACGATCTGCAACCTACGCTATGTTGACGACACAACGCTCTTGGCTTCCAATGAGGAGGAGATGTTTCTTTTGTTCCAGCGAATAGAAGCGGAGAGCATCGAATTAGGACTTCACGTCAACAATGACAAAACGCAAGTTAATGTTCGTACACCGAAAACAGTCTCCTCTACGAAGCCTAGAACTAAAAGACCTAGAATGCGTCAGCGCCTTCACCTACCTCGGCTCACTTATATCTAGCGATGGTAGCTGTGAACGTGAAATCATCCGGAGGATTCATATAGCGAAGAGTGCTATGACTCGGTTAGATAGGATCTGGAGAGATCGCGGCATACAGAGGCAGACTAAGGTTAGACTCATGCGTTCCCTGGTGTTTCCAATTTTCCTATACGGTTTTGAAACATGGACTATCAAGCAGATCTGAAAAGCCGTATCGACGCGTTTGAGATGTGGTGTTGGCGACGGCTTTTACGGATACCTTGGACTGCGATGCGCACTAATAAGTCCATACTAGAGGAGCTACGCATAAAGCGCCGGTTGTCTACGACGTGCCAGGACCACATACTTCAGACACCTCTCTTAACGCTCCTCGACGAATCCTCGAATCATCAAGACGGGAAAAGTTGAAGAGGCCCTCCCCCTGCAAGATCGTGTGCCCAAATCACTGCACCTGTAGTAAAACACGCGAGCTAGTTCAACAATGATTTATTCCAGTACAATGTAGGTAGACATAGTATTCTACAAGTACCCTAAACCTAATATACTACAGCACCCATGTAATTAAAACTGCAAGAAGTCATGCGTTTAGTGAGGGATATAAGCCTATGGAGGAACCTGGTCTTCAACAGAAGGACATGATCCTCAGCTCTGAGGGAACGTCTAGTGATGATGAAGATCCTCTCTCTCGCAAGTCGCAGTAGGTCCAAACATACCGTTCAGTATTAAGGATCAATCCTGCCACCGAAAACACTTCTTTTCTCAGGATAATTGAGTTGGTGGTACAATTTTGATGGCAGATGTATTATTTTCGTTGCCAATCTTATTAATTAGGCCATCGAGTTCATATTTGTTAGGTGAGCGGTTAATCATACTCATCTATTAATCTCACGAAAGAGAAGGAATTGACCAAACCCTAAATATTTCAATGTGTAGATGTTTTCATGGTTTAATACGTCAATATACGTTGTAAAATTTTCATTTTACTTTCTTTCATCGGTAATTATCATTGGCTATTTTTTGCCGAATTCTGAAATTTTGGTCAACGGCGTGGATTTTGAAATCCGCGGCGGCGGCGGCGGCGTGGGTCCCACGGCGCGGTTACGCCACGCCGGCGCGGCGCACACGTCTAGTGGGGTCGCAGTTCTAACCTAACCTAAACCTACTTTAAAAGCCGTTCGTTTTCTGTGGGGTCGCAGTTCTAACCTAACCTAAACCTACTGGAAAAGCCGTTCGTTTTCTGTGGGGTCGCAGTTCTAACCTAACCTAAACCTACTTTAAAAGCCGTTCGTTTTCTGTGGAGTCGCAGTTCTAACCTAACCTAAACCTACTGGAAAAGCCGTTCGTTTTCTGTGGGGTCGCAGTTCTAACCTAACCTAAACCTACTTTAAAAGCCATTCGTTTTCTGTGGGGTCGCAGTTCTAACCTAACCTAAACCTACTTTAAAAGCCATTCGTTTTCTGTGGGGTCGCAGTTCTAACCTAACCTAAACCTACTTTAAAAGCCGTTCGTTTTCTGTGGAGTCGCAGTTCTAACCTAACCTAAACCTACTGGAAAAGCCGTTCGTTTTCTGTGGGGTCGCAGTTCTAACCTAACCTAAACCTACTGTAAAAGCCATTCGTTTTCTGTGGGGTCGCAGTTCTAACCTAACCTAAACCTACTTTAAAAGCCGTTCGTTTTCTGTGGGGTCGCAGTTCTAACCTAACCTAAACCTACTGGAAAAGCCGTTCGTTTTCTGTGGGGTCGCAGTTCTAACCTAACCTAAACCTACTGTAAAAGCTGTTCGTTTTCTGTAGGGTCCTTTCTATATTTATTAACCTTGTTATTATTTGTTTTAGACAAATTCAAGAACAAAAACTTACCAAGAAGTACGCAAATGACATAAAATTTAACAAGCAAATAAAATGTCTATTGGCGCTTAGTTATTTACCTGAAAATGAAATTGTTTTGTATTTTAACAAGCTGTTAGAAAACATAGAAGATGCAGATTGGCTGAACATCGCAAAATGGTTTGAAGAAAATTATGTTAGCGGAACATGGAATACGCAACCGAAATACCCACCAAGTTTTTGGAGTACCCATGTTGTCAACGAATAAGAAATACCTAGAACTTCCAACTCGGCTGAGGCGTGGCACCGTAGAATAAACGTTCTTATCGATAGGCATCACCCGGGGGTGTATCGCCTAATCAAAGAATTGATATTAGAGGCGTTATCAGTCACTGCTGACATTAAAATTATCCTTTTGGGAGCACCGCCAGAGCAGAAAAAAAGGAAATATCTCGATAAAGATGAACGAATCAAGCGTATTCTTCAAAACAAGTCTGAATACTCTGAAATCAAACTGCTAATGAGCATTGCATCAAACTTAAAATTATAAGTAAATTACCTAATTAACTTACTTATAATTAATATTGTCTTCTGTTACCGCGTTATAAAGTATTTCATTACTTATTAAATAAAAATGTTTTTTTTTACATATTGCATCAAACTTACAAATACACTTATTATAAATAAATACAAACATGTTTTATTTATGAAATCATGCCGTTGTAATAATTTTATTTTGGCAAAGTTATTTTACACTAAAACTCCAATTTTTGTCCTTATAATGTTTTGTCGTAACAAGTAATTTGACTAAATGTTTTTTTGTGTATTTTTGTTTTGCCTTAATAAAACATTTAGCAAATGACCAAATGCTTAAATGTTAATTTTCGTAGTAATATTCTGCTTAAAGAAAATTTGACCAAATGAAAATATGCGTATTGTAAACTTGCCAAAGATAGCATTGACGAATAAAACATTTGCTCAAATTTGTTTGGGTAATGAAATTTGACCAAAGTCTTTTTGGTAAAACGGCAGGCACCCGTGGGGTTACTAATGTTTTACCAAAAAGAAATTGCCAAAATTTCAGATCCCAAAAAATGTTTCCCAAAATTTCATTTGCCAAATAAAGATTTGCCAATATTATTTTTCCCAAAAAATTTTTACGCAAACGTTTTATTTAGTTTAATAATGTTAAGGCAATGAATCACTTACCAACTAGTGTTTTGACCAATTTTTATTAAGTAAAATGTTTCAGTTGGCAAAACATGTGTTACGCTAATAAAAATAAGGCAAATGATTTATATCGTCAACATTCCATTTAGCATTTCTATTTAGTCGGTTGTCCATATATTTATTAGGTGACAATCAATTTGCATCATTATTGCAATGATACAGAAGACATAAATTAAATTGCAACGTTGCTGTGTTAGTGTTATGTTATGTGGGTAAGATGTAAAATATGACGCTCAATTTAATTCTACCGTGCAGGGTTATATTCATCATTGAATTGTGCTGTGTGTTGCATTACAACTAATTTAAAGTAATTACTAATTAACAATGAGTGAATCAGATGATAATACTGATATATTTGAAACTTTTCAATCTACGCGTGGTGGGATGAAGTTATTTAAAAATGGATTCAGCTACGAGAAGCATAATATGGTGAAAAATACGTATTATTGGTATTGTGAGTACAGGAAAAAGAACTTGTTTAAATGTACTGCATCTCAACAAACTACACTGGTGGATGGGGCTCATAAGGTAATAAAAAGCAATGAAAATCACAACCATGAACCAGATCCTGGCAGGAAAATAACCAGTGACATTATAAAAAATATCAAAAGTGATGTTTTATCTGGATCAAAAATATGTAAAATAATACAAACGAACAAAGCAAAGGTGCCTTTGGATGTTGTCGAAAGTTTGCCTTCAACTTCGGCTTTAAAGCAAAGAATGTATCGGCTACGGAAAAAACAAGAAATAACGACTGAACCAACGGATATTCATTTCGAGCTAGACTTGTCGCAAACCTCAATCAACGGAGAGAACTTCGTAATTAAAGATAAAAGTTTTGATGACAATAAACGAATATTGGTGATGTCTACATTAAATTTAATGAAGACTTTAAGTAAAAGTTCATATTGGATTTTGGATGGAACGTTTAAAGTGGCACCAACTATTTTTAAACAAATCTACACTATACACGGCAACATATTTTCTGATGACAAGAAAACATTACCGCTTTGTTTCTGTATGTGTACTAATAAGGATAAACGCACCTATGACATAATGATTGAGTTAATAATACAATATGGATATGAAAATGAGATTGACATGACGCCAAACATCTGTATATTAGATTTTGAGAAGGCAGCAATCTCAAGCATAAGGTCCAATTATGAAGGGGTTTTTTTGCAAGGGTGTTTTTTCCACTTGGGGCAAATTCTAAACAGGTAAATGGATGTTTAATAAAACAATTTGTTTATGTGTAATGTTTACTATTTACGATTTTTTTATTTATGATTTACGATTTCTGTGAGATCGCAGTTCTAACCTAACCTAAACCTACTTTAAAAGCCGTTCGTTTTCTGTGGGGTCGCAGTTCTAACCTAACCTAAACCTACTTTAAAAGCCATTCGTTTTCTGTGGGGTCGCAGTTCTAACCTAACCTAAACCTACTTTAAAAGCCGTTCGTTTTCTGTGGAGTCGCAGTTCTAACCTAACCTAAACCTACTGGAAAAGCCGTTCGTTTTCTGTGGGGTCGCAGTTCTAACCTAACCTAAACCTACTTTAAAAGCCATTCGTTTTCTGTGGGTTTGCAGTTCTAACCTAACCTAAACCTACTTTAAAAGCCGTTCGTTTTCTGTGGAGTCGCAGTTCTAACCTAACCTAAACCTACTGGAAAAGCCGTTCGTTTTCTGTGGGGTCGCAGTTCTAACCTAACCTAAACCTACTGTAAAAGCCATTCGTTTTCTGTGGGGTCGCAGTTCTAACCTAACCTAAACCTACTTTAAAAGCCGTTCGTTTTCTGTGGGGTCGCAGTTCTAACCTAACCTAAACCTACTGGAAAAGCCGTTCGTTTTCTGTGGGGTCGCAGTTCTAACCTAACCTAAACCTACTTTAAAAGCCGTTCGTTTTCTGTGGAGTCGCAGTTCTAACCTAACCTAAACCTACTGGAAAAGCCGTTCGTTTTCTGTGGGGTCGCAGTTCTAACCTAACCTAAACCTACTTTAAAAGCCGTTCGTTTTCTGTGGGGTCGCAGTTCTAACCTAACCTAAACCTACTTTAAAAGCCATTCGTTTTCTGTGGGGTCGCAGTTCTAACCTAACCTAAACCTACTTTAAAAGCCATTCGTTTTCTGTGGGGTCGCAGTTCTAACCTAACCTAAACCTACTTTAAAAGCCGTTCGTTTTCTGTGGAGTCGCAGTTCTAACCTAACCTAAACCTACTGGAAAAGCCGTTCGTTTTCTGTGGGGTCGCAGTTCTAACCTAACCTAAACCTACTGTAAAAGCCATTCGTTTTTCGTATTTCCGTGCTAAAATACTAGGCTAGAACTAGGGTAGTCTACATAGACAGCTTACAAGCAATTTTTTAGATTTGACGATGCATTTTTGGGTGTAGTAACTATGACGAAACCTGTGCTTTGGGTAAAAGATATGTGACAAATATTAGATATTAAATAAAAATGACTGGTATGAATGATTTTAAGATTTCTTGTAACCAATAAATGTTTTTTGTGACAAGAAATAAAACAATACCTTGAATTGTAAACCGACCACGTAGATCCAATATTATGTAGAAAAGGTTTAGTGTAAATAAATTATAATATCAAGAATACAACCTTGATATCTATCTCACGTGTTTATATCGAGACCCGAAAAAGTGAAAGATTACATAATTATAACGAGTGTATGGTTAAAAAAGTGGTATCTTAAGCATGGCGGGGGGCACTAGAAGCAAACAAACTGCTGCCCAGAGTATTACAGCATTTTTCACCACGCCACGGCAAAAAAATACAAGCTTAGGTAAATACATAAAACAAAACAAATTAATTCTGCCAAATATTTATGGTTCAAAATCATCGTTCTATAACGTAAAGTAATTACTGTTCTCCCTTGTGAAAAAAAAAAAACAATTTTACTGACGCTTTAAAAAAATCAAGATAGGCGGTGGTGCTGATGTGGTGAAAAAGCATTCATACACAAGAAAATAATTTTAATAAGAAAACCTAACTACTAATAATATAATTATTTAATTTTGCAATGTTTTGGTCTGTTTTAATACCTACTTATAGTGCTGTAGTCTTTGTTACGTCAACGTCTATGGAAAGTTTAAGGCATTTCAAAAACATCAGAAAAGAAATTAAATTCGAGAAATAAATGAATATTATAGGAAAATCTTACACAAATCGAACTAGGCCCACAGTAAGCTCAGTAAAGCTTGTGTTATGGGTACTAGACGACGAGTATATATATATATATTAGATAAATATGGATAAATACTTAAATACATAGAAAACATCCATAACTCAGGAACAAATATCTGTGATAAACACACAAACAAATTCCCTGACCAGGATTCGAACCCGGGACCTCCTGCTTCGTAGGCAGGGCCACTACCGACTGGGCTAGGAGGCCGTTATTTCTATCGGTAGCCTGGAAGTCAGTGCCTTAAAGGATTGTTTGACATTTGATATTTCACGCAGATAAACATAGTAGAAAAATGGAGCAACAGTATAGTAATTATCAAAACAAACTCTGGTAGCCTGGCGGCCAGACGCCCGACTTACGCTCTAAGGATCGCGGGTTCAAACTTGGCTCCTACTACTGCCTCCTAACTTAACTAAGGTTTTAGACCCTTCAATAGTAGTTTATGTAACTGTTACGTAATAAGGGTCCTTAAAACATGAGTGTGGTTTTATGAAATGAGCCGCAGGCGAATTTCATAATAAGATCACACGAGTGTTTTAAGGCCTAATTACGTACAGTTGCATACACTACTTTATCTACACTCATATTATTTATTCTAAATGCCTTATTTGGAAACCATAGAATGGCCGCCATTGCACCGCCACCATGGCCAACTCGATTGTGCCGGCGGTCGCGCGGGCGCGTGTCGGGCTGTCGGCGGATCCCCGGGAGGGTGCAGGTGTACATTATGTTATCAAAACTCATAGCACATCAATAATTGAGCATGAAAAGTTAAAATTACGTTACTGCTACGGATAAAAAGCTTATCATAGTAAAATCGGTCGTGGTAATGCTAGCCATTGCCTACCGTTTTCGAACACGTTTTAGAGAACTTACAATATGAGTGTAGATAAACAATTTTACACATATTCTTCATAGATTCTAATCTAATGTAAGACTCTTATATTACAAAGGTATTCCTAATCCTGAGAGTTGAGGATGTTATGGAAATATAAACATATCAGGTAAATAAATACAGTGCACAGTAGTACTAGTGCTCAGTAGTACTCATGATTATAACTAATTGCCACTAACAAGACCCAAGTTTTGAATTACTATTTAGGAGACTCAGGATATGAAAACCAATGGGTCTTCATTTCAAAAAAGAAGTTGACGTTTACTGCAAGTAAATGTAATTGTGTATCTGACTGACTTACGTGTAAGTTATATTCCAATATTATATCATATTATATTTCTTATATAATGAATTGTTATGGTTACACATGGCACTTTAAACTATACGAGTACATACTTGTTTCTTTAAACATCGATTTTTTTAAGGGTGTTCTGTTTTTCAGCTGCTTTCGCCACCGCATCTGTATGTTTATTGGATCCGGTGAGGTGAGAAGCCGCCAGTGTGTCTTCGCATGTAGTATCCCACATGCACATGTACATGGGGAATGGCTATACAGCCGCATACAGTCAAGGCGTTGTAGGAGATTTATTGCTAGTGGCTTGCTTAATCTGAGGAAATCTACTCTAACGTAGCATCCAAATTACACAAAATAATGCAGAGCACAGTGAATGCAGGGTACTGTAGAGATATTCCCAACAGCAGGGTAGAAGAATACCTACAACTCATCGCACTTTTTGATGTTTATCCATTCGCTCCTCGGCCAGATATCGACATTTCTTTTATGGCATGTCACAGTGTGGAATTTTACATAAAAATCGGACATGGGTTAAATAATGGCGTAATATAAAGCTCAATTAATACTAAATATAAATATGTAATCCCCACTAGTTAATTCCTTATAGTTTTCAAGAAACCACATTTTTAAGATTGCTTTCAGAAACTTCAAAAAAATCATAGAAGTGGTAATATTTCATGAATACGTGCCTTTATAAATTTTCGTGTAATATTAAACGTTATATCTCTTCCGACTGATAATTTTAAGACCAAAAATATCCTTAAAAAATTATTCTGATCTGAGAAATTTGCAATTTAATAGTTAAACTATTTAATTGTTTTAAATAAAAATCCTAAGGTATGCGGAATTAATTCTTAACTAGAGACTTCTTTATACCATATTTAGTCGACACTATTAATTTGAATAACGTTAATGAAAGGATTTAGAATATAAAGCAAATTAAATATTTGTGTTAGGGCTGCTACTTGGTAAAGCGCCTGATTCATCTAACATAGCAAAGTTACCACATAGCATTTTATTATTACGAAAAGGGTACATAATTAAAAAAAACGTGACGTTAACCACCATAAGTTGTGTATTGGAGTCTATTGGAATCAGAGGACTCCAATATTTTATAACGATTGAGAAATTGTGTATCTACCTATAAAACCTACTTAATTTACATTAGAGAAAAGTGACCGGGGTGTGATGGACGAAGTAATTCAAATCCTAGAAAACTTTCATACAGGTATCAGGGTCATTCAGGTATCAGAAGAGATCTTATTCTCACTTTCTCACTCACTTTTTTTCCTTTAAAAACAGTATGGGAAAATGTCGCTTTATTCACACATGTGCAAAATAATTTAGTAAAAGTTTTGACTTGTTTATTCACGCGTGCTAACGCGTGAATAAACAAGTAAGTTGTAGGATAGAGTTTTACCATGTAGGATAGAGTTTTACCATGTAGGCATGCATGCACACTGTTTTTTTCATTCCATAGAGCGTTTGCGTCATAAAGTTTTGTGACAAAAAAAAAATTTTAAGTCAAGCTTTTATCGCCGACTATACTTTTCTTTCAACAGTCGTCTCGTCTACTACTCATCGAGACGATTCTAACAAACCTCTAAGCACAATGAATGCATTGTTTTATATAACCTAGTCCTTATGGCTACCTCCAGATCTCCATCATCAGACCAGCTGCAGCATCATGGTTCCAAAACATTGTAATGTCATCTGAGTTAAGAAGCTACACTATATTTCAGCTCAATTGGGCAGCAGGAAATGGGTCAAATTGAAGCACCGTGAAGTCCTCGATCTATACGTATGGTGTCCAATCACAGACTACCTACTAACCTACTAATAATAACCTATGATATATAATAATGACAGATGGGTTATGCACGCTCCAAAAGTGAAGCACTTAATATGAGTGAATTCAAACAACTGTCGCTAGTCACGCTCCGGCAAGTGAGAGATGCGGACGTATCAATGACTCCCGTCACCCGCGTGGGAAAGAGACAAACTGTAATTTTCTAACAATGAGAGTGACAAAGATGTAATGATTGTCAAAATAGATAAACATAAAATAATCTTTGTTAGGTTATGGCATAACTTTGGAAGTATTTTTTGTGCTCATTTTGTTAGAGTATAACCCATTCATAGTAAATATCATTGTTAATAACCAGTTGGATGACCGGAGCATAGTTAGGTAATTTTACAGTAATTACTGTTATTCGATTTCTGTTTTATTAAACTAAATGTCGTGTGATAACCCTAAAGATCAGAATTATCAGAAAAACATAGAAGTTTAATAACTTCCAAATCCAGAGACGATAATTAATGAATTTTGATATGATTTTTTAATTAAGTAAAAGAATATTTTTTCTTGAAACTAACTTCGCTTACAGTATAAAAAGGTAATAAGACAGATATTTAGTTTTTTGTACAAAGTACGATATCTTTGTTATTTAAGGATTACGAACATTGCTATTTGAAACTTAAATACTGTGTAACAATATACTGACGATAAGCAGTAAAGTTCAAGCCAATAATTAAAGCATTTAGAGAAAATTAAGAATTTCACTTTAAAAAAAAATTAAGTCGGCACATTAATATGAATATCTTAAAAAGTATCACTAATTTGCATAGACAGACCTTGCTATTTCGTCAAACACCTCTAAAGCTATCTATTAATGCCATAAACTGCCTCAGGTTAATGGCATGTCCGATTTTGATGTAAAATTTCACACTGTGCATGTTAATTGAACTTTAGGTTAAATAGGTAATGCCAATCATATTATATTTTAACAGTTATATATTTTTAATAAATACCTACAATTAAAAATCATAAAAATTATAAATATTAATGTGCTCTCAGTGAAAATGTCTTAAAATCATATCAATTTTATAATTACTTCTAGTAGGCATCTTACCTACTTTGAATAGTCAGAAATCAAGTTCGCGCAAAAGTTTCCTGGGGGCAATTACTAGAGGTCGTCTCCATCATTACTATCGGTACCCTGGTAGTCAGTGCCTTAAAGGATTGTTTGACATCTGATACTTCACTACTTAAACATTATAGATACTGGTGCCGGCTATACTGTAAATTTATCAAAAATCTAAAATTACCGGTCGGCTTCCATATAGCGTTGACAGCGTTGTAGAGCCCATCACGGAGATACTGAAAACATGTCTTAAAGGTCGTAAATGGGCGCTAGTATGTGTGGCGTCAAGTTGAAAATACAAAAAAAATACGTTAATTTATCGTTACGCTTAAATTTTGACACACGGCGAAGCCCACTTACTTAACCACCCACAAAATCTACATACTTACCAAATTTAAGGCCATTACGGTGGGCGTATAAGGTTTTAAGACCAGTTGAAATCGCAATTTGTTGAGCCTTAATTTATTTTTGAGCTTACTGGTCGAAATTTTTACAGAAGCTATAAGACCCGTTTAGTAAGAAAATACCAAATTTAAGACCATACCGGTGGGCGCATAAGGATTTAAGACCATTTTAAGAAATAGTCGGCTTCATAACATCAACTGTAAGACACTCCTCCGTCTACAGCTCAGCCAGCCTCGTAGGTAAAGTCACTAAAATCTTACAGGACCCCCACCCCCAAACCATGGAACTGTGGGCTTAGAGGAGGCCAAAAAAGCTTGTTGAAGTGGTTGGCGGGTCAGGATGTTTTTACCCATCCAAATTGCCATTGGAGCTGGGACGACGTATTGTGCCAAATTTATTCTGAGTCACTCACTCCTAAGCCGCAGCACTGGCTACCGGCTTACCCGTCACCAAACCTTCTGTTTGGTGACGGGTGGACAGCTTTTCCAGACACTGTCAGTAAAAATGACATTATTTCTCTACTCATCTTGCTCATCCTTCATTCATATACATAGAAAAGGATGGGTACAGAAATATTGACATTATTACTGGATAGAAATAAGTCAAATAATAATAACATTAAATAATTAAAATACTTTAAGAAAAAAGAAAAAGAAAAAATATATAAATGTACAAAAATGTATAACATAAAAAAGTTAAAAACTAAAATAAAAACGTCTTCTAAGGCTTTTCCACAAAATATGCACTTAATGAATACACACAAATCATATGTAAGTTAACCAGTGAACGCAACGGGTAGTTCGGTTTAACTGGTCCCTATGCACAACATTACATTGTTGCATTGCGCTTGGTGTTACCGAGCGCCTTTGTTCTTAACTCTTCCACCAGTTTTTGCATTCTACCCTCTCCCATTTAGCTTTAAGATAAATATTGTTTTCTCAGTAAGTGATTTATGTAAATCTTTTTGAGAAATAAATGTCTTAAACCGTATAGTATCTGGACCGGCACCTGATTGATTGAAATCTGATTCCGGCTTTGAGTCCGTGTTTGTGCTCCACACAGGTGTTCTTGCGGTACTTAAGTAAATGCCACATGCGTGCCTGTGGAATGCTATATGTGTAGACACACTGGCGGCTTCTCACTTCACCGGAACCAATAAATAAGCAGGTGCGGTAGCCAAAGAAGCTGAAAAACTGAAGACCCATAAAACATTTTTATTCCTTTCGTAGTCGAGACCCTTGGCGCGTGGGGACCCAGTGCTCAGTAACTTTTTAAAGAACGCAAAAAGAGGCTCGTCGACTCAATTGGTGACCAAAGAGCTGGCAGCTTCCTCGCTTAACTCATAAGTTTTGAGATACAGCGGAGAAACGCTGCCACCATCCTCGTTTGTTAGTTTCTAACATGTCGATACATATAATACATATCGGAACCTCGACAAAACAAATACCCATGGTAAATACCCCGTTTTAAATAGTTTTTGTAACTTCCATAAAAAAAATTGCGTTCTAGGACGTTAAAAAAATTGTTTTATTTAGAACGTCATATAAATATTGAATACCATTTTTTTTTAAATAAAAAAATATAGGGATGAACATTTAAAGCATTCTTTTAGAAACATGAATGAATGAATGAATGAAAGATTTATTCATGACAATTACAAAAAACATAATAAACAATAACATATACAACCCGAAACATTAATTGCCACGAAATCGTCGCAATTCAGCGTTAAATGCCGGCAGGGCCAGCACTGGTCTTCCGTTGCAACCATTTGACGACACGGCCCCATATAGACATTTGATCCTCACAACAAAACGAATCGATTGATACATGCCTATTGTATGCTCCCACCGGAATTTGGTATGTAGGTTCTTTGAAGTAGACTTTACCGTGAGTACAAATTTGGAGCGGTAAAACCACTGATTAATTAACGTTATTTTCTTGTATTTTCAACTTGACGCCATATGATATGATATGATATTTATTCAAGAACAATTTACATCGTGTTATACATACTAGCGCCCATTTAAGACCTAGTAAGACTTATTTTTTCATGATCTCGAAGATGGGCTCTATATCGCTATATGGAAGCCAACCGATAAGATGTTTGATAAATTTACAGTGGGGCGGGCTAACAAGGTGTAATCTGTGTGGCTTATGAACAGCTCACCAAATTCGCAATTCACCACATGCTCAGTTCATCAAATTCTCATTTGACCATGTTCGCAGCTGATCATTTTGGAATCTCATCACTTTCGCAACTCACCATATTCGCATCTCACCATGCTCACAGCTGAGCACATTTTCATTGTTATTTTTAAACACCTATCGATTGATGTGCAACATGTTGATATTAGGGGAAAAATTGTTTTTTGTAATTTAGTTACATGGAGCGCCCCCCATAAAAATATTTTCTCCTTCAATTTAACTACATATAGTCTGGCCAGCCAACGAACGCAGTAGCAATGTACAGCGACCAAAAGTATGACAACACTAAGAATCAGTGAAAAAAGCAGCAATGATCATCAAATTCTATGTTTTTAATTTTAGTTGGTATTTCCACCTCTTTCATTACGTGACATTCACGGTGTGCAAAAAGGAGACGGATATATTTCGTCTGATTTGTCATCAACTGTAACAAATAATCTGGTTGAGGCAATTCACATATGCCATAAAAACGAATTTAAATTCAATGTAGAACGTTGCAGGAGTTCTATCTCACTCGCGCTTAAGACGAGAGAGTGAAATGCACTAGAAACAAATTCAATGTAAAAGAAATGTGAATTGAAATGTTCGTCACGAACACGGTGTCTCATCACAAAGGGTTGGCACATGTACGTATTTTGAATTTGCCGCGCTTTTCTACTGAAAAAATGGTTTGCCAGACTATAATTAAATAGCGGCATGAAAAATACACCTTATGTCTAAATTTTATTTTATTCGTTTTATAGTTTCCGAGTAAAATGACTACGGACAGACGGACTGACGGACAGACAGACGGACATGACGAAACTATAAGGGTACCGTTTATGCCATTTTGGCTACGGAACCCTTAAAAGTACTAAAAATGGTCCGATAGAGAGCATAATAGTGGGGGGCGGTGCTTCACTCGCACTCGTTACAAAATTGTCACATTTGACACATATTCACATTTTGATTGTCTGATGACGTCATTACCTCCTTAGTCAAAACGAGACACCCCCTTAGATAAGCTTCTCTGTCGGCCTCACTTTGTGACCGAAGAATGAGATCCACTTCATATACATCCATGGTTCGATACCTACGTACACCTACTAAAAAAAAACACCAAACTCTGCCATGGGATTCCCAATGTCCTGTCAACATATCTAAAATGGTGGCCATAGCCATAGACAAAACGCTCTAGTGAGACCTACTGACAGCTTGATAGTTAGGTGTATTACTCTATCACCTAGTGAGACAAGTGTGAGAGCAACGTCTCGCAGTTTGGCATCTCGAATCGGGGCCCTGAGCTCTTCTTTCAGAAATTGCTACGACAAACATTTTTACGAGAAGTTGTTTCTCGATAAGTATAGATAGGTTTACAATTATGCACCTTAATCCATTGCAGTAAGGTGCAAAAATGTACAGTCGCCTGCAATAATAGCTCTATTATACCTAGTTATTTGCCACTGATGTGGTTAAAGAAAACCTAAGAACGAACTACCTACAATTTTTGTATACTTAGACCGATTTTGATTCTTGTTTTTTCATGAACTTTTAATACCTTAAACTATAGATTATTAACGTTCAAATCATTATTGTTATTTAATGTGTTTTCTGTACATGGGACAAATGGTACTCCGGATATTTGACATTTAACAACATATAAGGGGAACACCAAGCGGATGATGCACCTGCCTGTGTCGTACATTCGTCATGGTGTAATAATTAATGAAATCTAAATATATGCTAGTCTAATGGGTGACATGACTCACCTGCAAGATGCCTGAGAGGCATTTGTGTGTGTAAATTATTACTTAATACATTTATAAAAAAGCCTTGGCTTGTTTACTAAGATTGTATTGTATTGATTGTATTGATTTTGAAAATTCTTTTTTTGATTGTAAGTATATATATACACAGATTGGTCCCGTTTTTGTCAAAACGCAGTTCTGATGATGGGATCCATGAGGAATCGAGGGAACTCCTCAAATCTTAAAGGCATACATATAGTGATTTTTATATTTTTATCAACAAAACCATCATTTTCATTCAAAACAGTAACATTGGATGAAGTAGAACTGCTGATGATGATCAGAACGGAACTCTTCAACGACGCATAGTTCACGTTTGGCGATTCGTCCTCTTCGCTGTGTTTGTTTAGCAAGTTTAATTGTCAGAACAAATGTTCGTCCAGCTCAAGTTCTGATGATGGGATCCATGAAGAATCGAGGGAACTCCTCAAATCTTAAGGGCTTACACATAGTGACTTTTGTATTTTTATCAACAAATCAAGCATTTTCATTCAAAAGAGTGACATTTGATGAAGTGGAACTGCTGATGATGAACAGAACGGAACTCTTCAACGACGCATAGTTCATGTTTGGCGATTCTTCCTCTTCCTTATGTTTGTTAAGCAAGTTAGATTGTCAGGACCAATTTTCGTCAAGCTCAAGTTCTGATGATGAGTTCCACGAGGAATCGAGGGAATTCCTCAAATCTTAAAGGCATACATATAGTGACTTTTGTATTTTTATCAACAAATCAAGCATTTTCATTCAAAAGAGTGACATTTGATGAAGTGGAACTGTTGATGATAATCAGAACGGAACTCTTCAACGACGCATAGTTCACGTTTGGCGATTGGTCCTCTCCGCTGCGTTTTTTAAGCAAGTTATTTCATTGTATGGAATCTAAGTGCACCATCTATCTACAATAATCCTTCACCGGCTACCCCCATTGAAGTCGGTTTTTTTTTCTTAAAAATTATTTAATATAAGAACAAATAACATTGTTAAGGAAACAAAAACAGTAGGAGATAAACTATGAATTGCATTATACGTCGTTTGGCATTACTTTCCCCCAACATAAACTTTTCGCAATGATGTGATCTAATTATTTATATAATTTCTCATAATATTGGATCAAACCCAGCGCTCTAGGATTTGTATTATTGAAGTGATTTTTCATTCTTTGATCTCCACTACTTGACAGCTGCCAGATATCCAGATTTAGAAATAAGCATAGTATATCAAACTAGAGAAGAGTCTCGTGCTCTTATTATTGTGTCATATCTTGACGTAGCTGGCTCTCCGTCTATTATCTTTAACCGACTTCAATTTCATAGAAGGAGGAGGTTCTGTATTCGGTTTGGGCTTTTTTTTATGTATGTTCACCGATTACTCTGAGACGCGTGGTCCGATTTGAATAATTATTTTTATGTTTGAAAGGATGTACTTTCAAGGTAGTCCCAAATTAATCTGGTGCTGTTCTGATGATGGAATCCATGAAGAATTGAGGGAACTCTTCAATTTTTAAAGGCACATGTATGGTGATTTGGGTGTTTTCTTAAGCAACTCGAGAGTTTTCTCTCGAAAACCACCAATTTGATGAAGTGGACCTGATAATGATGATTGTTTTTTTAAATGTAGGATATTCAGCGATTACTCCGAGACCCGTGGTCCGATTTGAATAATTCTTTAATTGTTTGAAAGGATGTACTTCCAAGGTGGTCCCAAATTAATCTGGTGCTGTTCTAATGATGGGATCTATGAGGAATTGAGGGAACTCCTCAATTTATAAAGGCATATGGTAGTCCCAAATTAATCTGGTGCTGTTCTGATGATGGAATCCATGAAGAATTGAGGGAACTCTTCAATTTTTAAAGGCACATGTATGGTGATTTGGGTGTTTTCTTAAGCAACTCGAGGGTTTTCTCTCGGAAACCACCAATTTGATGATGTGAACGTCATGATGATAATTGTTTTGATGATAATGATGATGATTTTTTTAAATGTGGGATGTTCAGCGATTACTCCGAGACCCGTGATCCGATTTCAGGAATTCTTTTTTAGTCTGAAAGTAACTACCTCTGAGATGGTTTCACATTAATCTGGTGCTGTTCTGACGATGGGATCCATGACCAATTAAGGGAACTCCTCAATTTTTAAAGGCACATGTATGGTGATTTGGTTGTTTTTTTAAGCAACTCAAGCATTTCTTCTCGAAAACCACTAATTTGATGGAGTGGACCTAATGATGAAGACCACATATGATAAGTGGAACTTTCCTTACATTGAGTTACGTAATATGAACTTTTTCTTATATATCTTCACCGATTATTGCGAGATCCGTTGTCCGATTATGATAATTATATAACCACTAAAAATGGAAAAATAAAAACTTTTTACAAAAAAAAAGATAAACCGACTTCAAAAAGGATAAAATAAATTATTATATTATTTATATGCGTTACAAACTGATATGTTTGAAGTCGGTGCCAAGCCAAAAAGTTACAATACCGGTCAAATCAGCTTCAAGTCTGAAAATCACAAAACAGTTAATACGAACGAGGCGTATGTGTTCAGTGAATTGTTCTTCAATTTCGCTGCGTTAACATTGAACCCTAGGTACAAGTTGTATATTGTATTTTGAATGACAGGAGAAGTCATAAATTGACTGGCACCTTCAAAAAAATATTCGTAAAAACAAGTAGCTGGCACTGTCATGTCAGTAAAATTATCCAAAAAATAGTAGAGTAAATTCTCCAAACAAATAATACTAGGGATACACAATAAGTCCAAAGAAATGGCCACACAACACTACCGCAAGAACGACTCGGGCGGTTCTTTCTTTGACAGTCTTATTAAGGTATAAGACTGGCCGATTACTATCACGAGCCATATTTTCAGTAAATCTTGTTTGAGTCTGTACCTCCTGAAATAATGAAATGATTTCACTTATAGGTACGTATTACAAAAAAAAATTGTACAAGTTGCGTTGTGTTGTAACAAGCGAGCCGCGTTGTTTTTCAATTAACAATAATCTAACCTTTTATTTTACTGCTTTATTTCAATTCTTCCGAAATCAAAAAACAGTTAGTGGAAAAAATATTGATAAATAAATGAAATAATGATTTATATATCTTTATGACCTATAGCTTGCGGTTGAAACTGAATACCAAATGAATTACATAGTTACATAAGCGTTGCGATGAGTTTGTCATTTAATTATCATTTTTATTAAGAACTAGCTGTGCCCGCGGCTCCGCCCGCGTGGAATTCGGTCTGTGTCAGTAAGCGGCTAATTCACCCCTAATTTCTCTCCCGCTACCCTGGAGGCGGAACTTGAAGTAAAGTTAACAGATGGATTTATCCTATTAATTTTTATTGGCATGATTTAAACGACATAGAATAGTAGGTGTATATCGGACGATACAGGACCACTTTTGTATTTATACGTCCATGTCCACGGCAAATATCATCCAAATCGAGTAATCCTTAAGGGGTGATTTCCGGGATAACAATGCAAAAAAAACCGGCCAAGAGCATGTCGGGCGATGCTCAGTGTAGTTTCGTAAATGCCGCCCTGTTACGAAACATCCGTTCAAACGGTCGTTTATTAAGGGATATTTAGCGGCGCTTACGTCAGTCTACTATCCGGCACATCCTTTCACTATGCGATTTTGACTGATAATTCAAAAACGGCTGAACCGATTTTATTCAATATAGTTTTTATTGAAAGTTCTTATCATTAAATTTCAGCTTTCTTCAGATAATGTACCTATTGTTTAATTATAAAGAAAAATAAATCCGAATCTGACTGCTTCACAAAACGTTCGATATGTTTTCCTACCTAAACGGTGTCCTATACTTATAGATGTTTGGTTTGGGCCATGCATCTTTGTCCGTCATATATAATACTCGAACCTGCAATAACCCTTTAACATTCATGATATTTTCAAATATTTCTTAAGAGGGGGTAAAGGTAAATTTAAAGCATCGACGGGTAACATGTTATAAATATGAACACCTTGACCAAAAAATTACAAATTATTTAAATACCAAATTTCATCTAAAAACGGACAGCGGTTATTGGTTGTTTCTTCCCCATGTAAACTTTCACCCCTTTTGTATCCGTTTAAAGGATAATTCCCGAGATAAAACTATTTTATTTCCTTTTTTAATTAATTATCTCCATAACAAATTTCCAACTCTCTTTTCACCCCTTTAGGGTTGATTTTCGGAGTGAAAACTATCATTTTGTCCTTTCTTGAGACCCATACTATACCAAATTTCATCTTTATCAGTTCAGCGGTTAAAAAATCGTCATACCAACTTCCAACCCCCTTTTCGGCGTGAAAGGGTTTATTTTCGGGATGAAAACTATTCTGTCGTTTCTCGGGACTCAAATTATCTGCATACTAATTTGTATTAAAAAATCTCCATACAAACTTTCAACCCCCTTTTCACCCCCTCCAGGGTTGATTTTCGGGATGAAAATTATTCTTTGTACTTTCCCGGGACTCAAACTATCTCTACACAAAATTTCATCAAAATCCGTTCAGCCGTTTTCACGTGATAGATGTACAGATAGATAATTTTTATTGAAAGTATCTTTCAGGCTTCACTTCCATTATTTTTTTCAAATTTTTTGGACCTACGGTTCTAAAGTAAGGTAGGGGGCGGGGGGGATTTTTCAAGATGAAACTATCCTTTGTCCTTTCTCGAGACCCATACTATCTCTATACCAATTTTCATATAAATCTGTTCAGCGGTAAAAAAATCCTCATACCAACTTCCAACCCGCTTTTCACCCCCACAAGGGTCTGAAAACTATCCTATGACGTTTCTCGAGACTCAAATTATCTCCATACTCAATTCTATCTAAATCGTTTCAGCGGTTAAAAATTCTCCATACAAACTTTCAACCCCATTTTCACCCCCACCAGGGTTGATTTTCGGGATTAAAACTATATATTATCCTTTCCCTGGACTCAAACTATCTCTATACAAAATTTCATCGAAATCCGTTCAGCCGTTTTCACGTGATGCGCGGTCAAATAAACAGACAAACAGATAAACAGATAAACAGACAAAAATTCTAAAAATTGTTGGAACGTGTTCTGTTATCGATTCTAAGTATCCCCAGCCAACTTTTTTTCGATTATCTTCCATGTACAGACTTTCGACCCTCTTCAGCTTTATTATATGTATAGATAGAAGAAGATAATTCAGAAATTCTTGATATTATTTTCTGTAATTAAGTTTACTCTAAAGAAGTAAGGATTTCTATAAGATTGTTTTGATTACAGAGTATCAAGAATTTCTTTTGAATTTGTTTTGATAGCTTACAATAACATTCATATTCTAAAAGAAAATTCGTAGAAATAATTATTAAAATACTAGCGATCCGCCCCGGCTTCGCACGCGGTAAAAAATGGTTACTGTGGGTTATCCCTAAGAGATAGACATATACCATCGCCGATTTTTTTGTACACCTTTTTGAGGTGTACAATATTTTAGTACATTATTTTGATCTATCTCGTAGTGTTCAGCCAGCGTTTGCAACGTAAGCGCAAAAAAGTGTTTATTTACGACATCACATCAGTGTTTATTTAACACCTGACATAATCTCGTGGCTCGGGACCCTGAATGTGGACTTATGATAAAATCTCTTTATAGTTTTAGTTTTGAAATGTTTATGTATATACGCCATACGATTCAATCAATCACATTAGAAACCTTTAAAATTATCAGTGTTGCTCTACTATATTATGCATGTATTATACATATAAACCTTCCTCTTGAATCACTCTATCTATTAAAATAAACCGCATCAAAACCGTTGCGTATTTTTAAAGATCTAAGCATAGGGACAGACAGCGGAAAGCGACTATGTAGTTATGCTTTATAATTTTTTAAACCAATTTAGAGAAGAAATAAACCTAGTTAAAGCGCCGTTAAGATGTACTCAATAATTGGGTTTGAAATTCAATATTATATTAAACTAGCTGTGCCCGCGGCTCCGCCCGCGTGGAATTGGTCTGTGTCAGTAAGCGGCTAATTCACCCCTAATTTCTCTCCCGCTACCTTGGAGGCGGAACTTGAAGTAAAGTTGACAGATGGATTTATCCTATTAATTTTTATTGGCATGATTTAAACGACATACAATAGTAGGTGTATATCGGACGACACATGACCACTTTTGTATTTATACGTTCATGTCCACGGCAAATATCATCCAAATCGATTCTCCCGTTAAATCAGTCTAAGCATGAAAGGTAAGAACAGGCGCGGTTGAAATGGGGGGGGGGGGGTGTCACAAATGTAGAAATGTTTTTTTTCTATTTGAGGAATTAGTAATCCTTAAGGGGTGATTTCCGGGATTACAATGCAAAAAAAACCGGCCAAGAGCATGTCGGGCGATGCTCAGTGTAGTTTCGTAAATGCCGCCCCGTTACGAAACATCCGTTCATACGGTCGTTTATTAAGGGATATTTGGCGGCGCTTACGTCAGTTTACTATGCGGCACATCCTTTCACTATGCGATTTTGACTGGTAATTCAAAAACGGCTGAACCGATTTTATTCAATATAGTTTTTATTGAAAGTTCTTATCAGGCCTCACCAAATTTCAGCTTTCTAGTGCGAACAGTAACTGAGCTAGACCGCGGACAGACGGACGGACATGGCGAAACTATAAGGGTTTCTAGTTGACTACGGAACCCTAAAAAGAGATAAATAGTAGTTTATGTAACTGTTACGTAATAAGGCCTAATTATGTACAGAAGCATACACTGCTTTACCTACACACATATTAAAAATCCACTGAAACCATGCGTGCCGGCGGTCGGGGGCGGAGGGGCAGATTTCGATTACGTTACCGTAGGTAATGAATTTTCATACGTTTTTACCACACTGTCACAGATAATACACTGATGTTACGTTACTGGTTGCAATAATTGTGATAATTACATACTTCAAGGTAAGCACATTACAATGCACTTATGAACGTCAGAGAAAAATAAAATACGTGAGTGTCGTGGAACACTCTGTTGGAACGAAGTTATGTTATTTAATATTATTACATTTTAGACTTTTTCGTTTTTTGTAGTTTTTTTTTTTTTGTATTCTCTTGAAATTTTTGAAATTTTTAAAATTTTTGAAATCTTTGAAACTTGAATTTTTTGAAATTTATGAAATTTATGAATTTTTTGAAATTTAGAAATTTAGGCATTTTTTTCATTTTTGACATTTTTTACTTTTAGGTTCTCGACTTTTTTCACTTTTATCACTTTGTCACTTTTCACTTTCACTACACTTCACTTCACTTTATTCTATTTTATATATTTTTTATTTCATTCCATTTTACATGTTTCTCAATCGTATGGGTGGTTTCTCAATCGTATGGGTGTCGCGTTTTCGTGACGGTCACGTGACTTTTTTTCACCTAGACCCCCATCCGCGAACCGTCCAATAAGGAACTTCGTTCCAAAACTACCACCGGTTCTAACTCTACACCTCTGGCCCAAGAAGTATTATGACCGAAAAGATACTCGACGGGACTTATTTTTTTCAAAACAGTAATACATTATTAGATCTTAAAGATACAAAATAATGCGTAGTTCTTCAAGAAGACATATCAAAACAGCTTGAGAGACAGATAATGTACCTATTGTTTAATTATAAAGAAAAATAAATCCGAATCTGACTGCTTCACAAAACGTTTGATATGTTTTCCTACCTAAACGGTGTCCTATAAATGTTGTAGTAGTTTTTTGGTTTGGGCCATGCATCTTTGTCCGTCATATATAATACTCGAACCTGCAATAACCCTTTTACATTTTATTTCCTTTTTAATTAATTATCTCCATAACAAATTTTATCTAAATCGATTCTGCGGTTAATAATTCCCTATACAAATTTCCAACTATCTTTTCACCCCTTTAGGGTTGATTTTCGGAGTGAAAACTATCATTTGTCCGTTCTTGAGACCCATACTATACCAAATTTCATCTTTATCAGTTCAGCGGTTAAAAAATCGTCATACCAACGTCCAACCCCCTTTTCGGGGTGAAAGGGTTTATTTTACGGGATGAAAACTATTCTGTCGTTTCTCGGGACTCAAATTATCTGCATACTAATTTCTATTAAAAAATCTCCATACAAACTTTCAACCCCCTTTTCACCCCCTCCAGGGTTGATTTTCGGGATGAAAACTATTCTTTGCCCTTTCCCGGGACTCAAACTATCTCTACACAAAATTTCATCAAAATCCGTTCAGCCGTTTTCACGTGATAGATGTATAGATAGATAGTTTTTATTGAAAGTAACTTTCAGGCTTTGCTTCCATTATTTTTTTCAAATTTTTTGGACCTACGGTTCTAAAGTAAGGGGGGGGGGGGCTTTTTTCAAGATGAAACTATCCTTTGTCCTTTCTCGAGACCCATACTATCTCTATACCAATTTTCATCTAAATCTGTTCAGCGGTAAAAAAATCCTCATACCAACTTCCAACCCCCTTTTCACCCCCACAAGGGTTTGAAAACTATCCTATGACATTTCTCGAGACTCAAATTATCTCCATACTCATTTCTATCTAAATCGTTTCAGCGGTTAAAAATTCTCCATACAAACTTTCAATCCCATTTTCACCCCCACCAGGGTTGATTTTCGGGATTAAAACTATATATTATCCTTTCCCTGGACTCAAACTATCTCTATACAAAATTTCATCGAAATCCGTTCAGCCGTTTTCACGTGATGCGCGGTCAAATAAACAGACAAACAGACAAACAGATAAACAGACAAAAATTATAAAAATTGTTGGAACGTGTTCTGTTATCGATTCTAAGTATCCCCAGCCAACTTTTTTTCGATTATCTTCCATGTACAGACTTTCGACCCTCTTCAGCTTTATTATATGTATAGATGTATAGATATTCTTAATTCAACAGTGTTAGTCTGCTGACCTGGTCGACGATTTTGGTGTGATATGATTGGTCGGCCATATGCGCATTTGCTTAAGCTAAATTATTCAGACATATTAAAATATAGGTAAATGAAATGATCCCATAAAGCCTTGTAGAAATCGTTGAAATCTTTCAACCCCCTTTTCTACTCCTATAGGGTAAAATTTTTCAAAAGCCTTTTTTAGCTACCATCGGTACTGTACTGGTGAATAGGTTCTAGAAATTTTATCTAAATATATCAAAGAAGAAACTGACTGACGGACTGACTGACTGACTGACTGACTGACTGACTGACTTATTGACTGACTGACTGACATATCAACGCACAGCCAAAACCGCTGGTTTTAGAGATTCCAAATTTGGCACGTAGGTTCCTTATAAGGTCTAGGGGTGCACTAAGAAAGGATTTTTCAAAATTCACCCCCTAAGGGGGTAAAATGGGGGTACAAAGTTTGTATGGCGAAACAAGATTTGTTAGACTATTTTATTTGAAACTTCACAGGAGCATTCCTAACGATAAATGAGTAAACACGTTTTTCAGGTTTTTGAAAATTCAACCCCTAAAAGGGGCAAATGTGGTCACAAAGTCTGAAAATCAACATGGGTATCGTATCCTTTTTGAGTACTTATAGTACGCGGGCGAAGCCGCGGGAAAAGGCTAGTTGATAATAAAGTTTCCGCATGGTTCGTTTAAAAGGTTTTTTCACAACCATTTCCATTTAAATCCTCGCAGAATAGTTGCGAGAACAATAAATTTCACGAAGCAATAGAACAGATAACCGTTATCAGCGCAAGTTTCACGCTAAATTCTAGTTTTAAACTACGAACTTTATCCTTTGGTCGTTTTTCACACCATAAACCCGGTGTCGCCTTTGAATACAAATCAGCTCACTTAAAAACGCCTCTACAGATGTATTACCTACTGTTTAAACCGAGAGGTGTCCGGATTAACGTTCGTTGAAATTAATTCACTCTGAGACTGCTTGGAAAATTTAAATTCGTTGAAATTCTAACAGGGCGGTCCCCAATCTTTCTCGTATTCGATTGTCAGAGACTTACTGGGTAAGCTTCTTACTCGAATAAGAAGATTTCTCGACGAATCCCGCTCGGGATCCGGGAACTTTGTAGTCTTAAAAATATTTAATCGCGGTTTTGTTAGTTGCGGACGTGTGGGGGGAGACGAATGGACAAAGGTAAGGGATTTTTAAGCATTAATAGAAGTAAATTGGATTGAAAAAACAAATACTTATTTAAAATTATTTTCGTTGGCTGTTCTTTGTTACCGTTTTGCGATGCTACAGAAAATAATCCAACCAAAAGTTATAAAACTATGTCACTTAGAATTATTTGACAGTAGGATTATTACTTCATTACTGTATTCTTTTTTAAGTTATCTTCTAAATATACATAGGATTTCTCTGTTTACCATCAGGCGGGCCGTATGCTTGTTTGCCACCGTCGAGGTATACAAAAAAACTAGAATAATCCAAACTTACATCTACATCTAAACAAACATCACGTTATAAGACATTTTAAACATATGAATATTCCATTAAGTGCATGGGTAGTTTTATGTAATCTCATACATTACATCATCACATTTCCCATATTTATTAGATAAAAATTGACTTAAGTAATACAACTTATAGTTAGTTTAGATACATCGCAAACGTACATAAGCACCGGACGGACAGTACTCTAAATGCATTTAAGATCTCCCAGTTTGAGGGATTATATCTTATTTGCTAAGTAGGATTTAACGTCTTGCAGTGTCCCCAGAATCTTACAAGATTCTCATAATTATCTTTGCATGTTTTTAAAGTGGGGCATTTGATTCCACTCATACAATAGTTTATTAAATCAAATACAAACGTAGAAAAAATAATCAATCCAGCAGGACGAACCTGCATCGATACGCCTTGCCGGGGCTCGATCGCTTTACCAATTAGTCAAAATAGGTAAACTATGGGTCAAGTTACTAAGTTGACGAAATTTTTTAATGCCTTCAATCATCTTTTTGCATATATTTTGATCTACATCGGCTTTACAGCAGCCGTAAGCGACATCTAGGTGCTAACTACTAGAGTTACATAGATAGGTACCCTTCCCGCCGACGCTATCGCAAGTGTCACAACGGAAATATAGATGGCTCTGCTTTAAACTGATAATTATTTTAACAAGTTTCTCTCTCTATCTCTTCCTCCTAGCGTTTGTCCCTGCTTTTTGCTCTATTAAGCGTGGGGTCCGCTCGGCAACCTGATCCCAGGAATTGGCGTAGGCTCTATTTTTTACGAAAGTGACTGCCAACTGACCTTTCAACTCAGAGCGGAAACTAGGCCTTGTTGGGTTTAGAACCGGTGTCCTCACGATATTTTTCTTTACCAAAAAGCGAGTGGTAAATATCAAATCATATTTCGTACAGAAGTTCCGGAAAACTCACTGGTACGAGCCGGAGTTTGAACCCGCGACCTTCTGATTGAAAGTCTGATCTGAAGTCTTATCGCCAGACTGCCAGTGCTTTTTTTTCTTAATAGATTCAATTTTATAATTTGTACGTTTATTTATTTCATTTATTACCTATATTCTGATGTAGATTGTAAAAGCTGCATCAATCAATAAATCAATAAATTCAATTTAATGTCACATAATAATAAAAACTGTACAAACAATAATACAATAAGGAAAAAAATAGGTGTTTTTATTCAGGATTATTAGGAATTAATGATGCGGAAACTATTTTATCACAAAAATCTAAATTAAGCTATAAAATTATGGTTGAGTCTCTCGTCGATCGTACTAATTCTCTTAAGAGGCCTTATTCCCAAAATGCGCGTATTTTGCGAAATGCATCATTTTCTTCGGAGGTTATAGCGAAAATGCTTTGTGTTTTTAAATTAACTTTTAATGCATCTAATAGTCCGTTCCTTTATCTAGACGGCCATGGGAAAAAAATTACATTTTTGAGAAAAACACCTGAAAAACATGGCTTCTCTTGGCAGGCCTCTTCAGAGTTTGCAGTTAGACGTCTGGTTTTTATTCAGATTACTCAAATAAAGGGAACCTTTCTTATAAAATTTGAATACAATTCAATTCAGTATATTATCATGTTTAAGACGGCCATGGTAAGAAAAATTTAAGATTCATCTTGGATAATAGACAAAATACCTTCTGAATATTGCAATTTTTTGATGAAAACAGGTTAACATTTAATTTTTTTCACGGAAGTCCTATAAATATTCTGCCCTAAAAATATAAATATATTAAAGTTCAGCTATAGATCTACCACGAAAAAAAAAATCATTACTGTAACGCAAAATTTAAATAAAGTGTAATTTTTTGAAGATGACTCTAAATCGGTTAAAAACTTGACAAAACACATCGCGCCGTCGCCTCTGGCTCAGTATGGAACGAGAGCTCACAGACGATGGACCTGTGCTAAATCGTCCTACGCGCATTACGTAAGTTTGCCAGCTAGATACACTAAGAGGCCACTAAAACGGGTAACCTTGTATGAAATCCCCAACACGTAGTGTTGTTTCCATTGCCCTATAGTGGCGAGAAGTGCGATTGAATTATAAAGATCCTTGAAATAAAAGATTGAAATATTTACTTTATATTATTATAGTACATTACTTACCAAGGACTGTAAAAGAAAGAAAGCCCGAAATCGCAGGTATTTGTAACCCGAGCCGCAGGCGATAGAGGGCTTTCTTTTTTACTGCCTGTGGTGAGTACAACAATTAGCGTAGCGTGCGGTAAAACTGACATTATGGCCAGGTATGACGTAAAATGATTTTTTATTTGAAAACTAGACAATTTTGTCAAAATCGTCATAGTAGTCATTTTCGACTAATTTGGGTGTGCACATTTCGAAAATAATGTCTATTTTGAAATCCAAGATGGCGGTCATACACTTTTTTGGTAAAAATCGTTAAATTTGTCATGGTAGTCATTTTCGACTAACTTGGGTGTGCAGATTTCGAAAATAATGTCTATTTTGAAATCCAAGATGGCGGTCATATACTTTTTTGGTAAAAATCGTTATATCGAAAACAAAGACCGTTTTAAAATACAAGATGGCGGAAATTGAAAATTTTGTCAAAATCGTCATGGTAGTCGTCTTCGACTCATTCGGGGGTGTAGATTTCGGAAAAAAGGACGGTTTTAAAATCAAAGATGGCGGAAACGGAAAATTCTGTCAAAATCGTCATGATAGTCATTTCCGACTAATTCGGGTAAGCAGATATCGAAAATAATGTCTATTTTGAAATCCAAGATGGCGGTCATACACTTTTTTGTAAAAATCGTTAAATTTGTCATGGTAGTCATTTTCGACTAATTTGGGTGTGCAGATTTCGAAAATAATGTCTATTCTGAAATCCAAGATGGCGGTCCTACACTTTTTTGGTAAAAATCGTTAAATCGAAAACAAAGACCGTGTTAAAATACAAGATGGCGGAAATGGAAAATTTTGTCAAAATCGTCGTGGTAGTCGCCTTCGACTAATTCGGGGGTGTAGATTTCGAAAATGATGTCTATTTTGAAATCCAAGACCGCGGTCATACACTTTTTTGGTAAAAATCATCATGTAAGTCGTTTTCGATTAATTCAGGGGTGTATATTTCGAAAATAAGGACCGTTTTAAAATCATAGATGGCGGAAATGGAAAATTATGTCAAAATCGTCATGGTAGTCGTCTTCGACTAATTCGGGGGTGTAGATTTCGAAAATGATGTCTATTTTGAAATCCAAGACCGCGGTCATACACTTTTTTGGTAAAAATCATCATGTTAGTCGTTTTCGATTAATTCAGGGGTGTAGATTTTGAAAATAAGGACCGTTTCAAAATCAAAGATGGCGGAAATGGAATTTTTTGTCAAGATCGTCATGGTAGTCATTTCCGACTAATTCGGGTAAGCAGATATCGAAAATAATGTGTATTTTGAAATCCAAGATGGCGGTCACACACTTTTTAAGTAAAAATCATTAAATCGAAAATAAAGACCGTTTTAAAATACAAGATGGCGGAAATGGAAAATTTTGTTAAAATCGTCGTGGTAGTCGCCTTCGACTATTTCGGGGGTTTAGATTTCGAAAATGATGTCTATTTTGAAATCCAAGACCGCGGTCATACACTTTTTTGGTAAAAATCATCATGTTAGTCGTTTTCGATTAATTCAGGGGTGTATATTTCGAAAATAAGGACCGTTTTAAAATCATAGATGGCGGAAATGGAAAATTTTGTCAAAATCGTCATGGTAGTCGTCTTCGACTAATTCGGGGGTGTAGATTTCGAAAATGATGTCTATTTTGAAATCCAAGACGGCGGTCATACACTTTTTTGGTAAAAATCATCATGTTAGTCGTTTTCGATTAATTCAGGGGTGTAGATTTTGAAAATAAGGACCGTTTTAAAATCAAAGATGGCGGAAATGGAAATTTTTGTCAAAATCGTCATGGTAATCATTTCCGACTAATTCGGGTAAGCAGATATCGAAAATAATGTCTATTTTGAAATCCAAGTTGGTGGTCATACACTTTTTTTGTAAAAATCGTTAAATTTGTCATGGTAGTCATTTTCGACTAATTTGGGTGTGCAGATTTCGTAAATAATGTGTATTTTGAAATCCAAGACCGGGGTCATACACGTTTTTGGTAAAATTCATCATTTTAGTCGTTTTCGATTAATTCAGGGGTGTAGATTTCGAAAAAAAGGACCGTTTTAAAATCAAAGATGGCGGAGATGGAAAATTTTGTCAAAATCGTCATGGTAGTCGTCTTCGACTAATTCGGGGGTGTAGATTTCGAAAATAATGTGTATTTCAAAATCCGGGATGGCGGCCATACTTTTTTTACTTAAAAATCGTAATGGACGTCATTTCTGATTAATTCTGGGATGAATAATTCGAAAATAAGGACCGTTTTAAAATCAAAGATGGGGGAAACTGAATATTTGGTCAAAATCGTAATGTTTGTCGTCTTCGACTAATTCGGGTGTCCAGATTTCGAAAATAATGTCTGTTTTAAAATCCAAGATGGCGATTAAACACTTTTTGGTTAAAATCCATATGGTAGTCATTTCCGATTAATTCAGGGGTGTAGATTTCGAAAATAAGGACCGTTTTAAAATATAAGATGGCGGGAATGAAAAAAATTGTCAAATTCGTCATGGGAGTCGTTTTCAACTATTTCGGTAACTGTAGATTTCGAAAATAATGTCTATTTCGAAATCCAAAATGGCTATCACACACATTACTTGTTATTTTAGCCATTTTAGATTAATACAGGCGTGTAGATTTCAAAAATAAAGTCCGTTTCAAAATCCAAGATGGCAGAAATGGTCATTCATTTATAAAAATCGTCGTTATTCAGATATGTCGATTTCATAAACAAATTCTGTTTTAAAATTCAAGACTGCGGCCATATACTTTTTTGTTTCCCCGATTGAATCGAAAATGACTACCATAACGTTTATCTAGTAAAAAGTGTATGGCCGCCATCTTGGAATTTAAAACAGACCCTTTTCTCGAAATCTAAACATCTGAATCAGTTAAACAAGATTACCATGAAGATTTTCACAAAAAGGTCATCACTGCTATCTTATATTTTAAAACAGTGTTTATTATCGGAATTTACATTGCCGAATTAATCAACAGCGACTACTATAACGATTTTTACTAAAATTGTATGACTGCCATCTTGGATTTTAAAACAGACATTATTTTCTAAATTTACTCACGTGAATTAGTAAAAATGACTACCATGACGATTTTTACAATAATTATCCTTTAACACCCATCTTGGATCTTAAATCGGTCCTTATATCGAAATCTACACCCCTCAATTAATCACAAGCGACTACCATAAAATTGTTTTAGTAAAAAGTGTATGGCCGCCATCTTGGATTTTAAAACATACATTATTTTCGGAATCTACACAGTACACACCCAAATGAGACAAAAAAGACTATTATGACGATTTTAATAAAATTGTCCATTTCAGCCATCTTGAATTTTAAAACGGTGTCTATTTTCGAAATTTAAATCCCCAAATTAATCTAAAACGACACTCATTCGATTTTAACCAAATAAGTGTGCGAGAGCTATCTTGGATTTAAAAATAGACATTATTTTCGAAATCTGCACACCCGAATTAGTCGAAAACGACTACCATGACGATTTTGACAAAATTTTCCGTTTCCGCCATCTTTGATTTTAAAACGGTCCTTATTTTCGAAATCTACACCCCTGATTTAATTGAAAACGACTAACTTGATGATTTTTACCAAAAAAGTGTATGACCGCGGTCTTAGATTTCAAAATATACGTCATTTTAGAAATCTGCACACCCTAATTAGTCGAAAATGACTACCATGACGATTTTGACAAAATTTACCATTTCTGCCATCTTGAATTTTAAAACGGTCTTTATTTTTGAAATATACATCCCTGCATTAGTCGAAAATGACTACTATTACGATTTTTACCGAAAAGGTGTATGACCGCCATCTTGGATTTCAAAATAGACATTATTTTCGATATCTGCTTACCCGAATTAGTCAAAAATTACTACCATGACGATTTTGACAGAATTTTCCGTTTCCGCCATCTTTGATTTTAAAACGGTCCTTATTTTCGAAATCTACAGCCCTGATTTAATGGAAAACGACTAACATGATGATTTTTACCAAAAAAGTGTATGACCGCGGTCTTAGATTTCAAAATAGACATCATTTTTGAAATCTGCATACCCTAATTAGTCGAAAATGACTACCATGACGATTTTGATAAAATTATCCATTTCCGCCATCTTGTATTTTAAAATTGTCTTTATTTTCGAAATCTACATCCCTGAATTAAAGGAAAATGACTACCATAACGATTTTTACTAAAAATGTGTATGACCGCCATCTTTTAATTTAAAAATAGACATTATTTTCGAAATCTGCACACCCGAATTAGTCGGAAATGACTACCATCACGATTTTGACAACATTTTCCGTTTCCGTCATCTTTAATTTTAAAACGGATATTATTTTCGAAATATACACCCCTGAATTAATCGAAAACGACTACCATGACGATTTCTCAGAAAAAAAGAGTATATCCGCCATCTTGGATTTTAAAACAGACATAATTTTCGAAATTTTCACCCACTAATTAGCAGAAAATGACTACCGTGCCGATTTTTCAGAATAAAGTGTATCTTTTTTTTAATCAATTTATTTGGGACAAAAAACAGTAACACACGAGATTATGGCTAATAGTAACAATACAAAAATTACAAAGTATGAGACCAACGACAATGTCCACAGATTTGGGATTGATCTTGGATTTTAAAACAGACATAATTTTCAAAATCCACATCCCCTAATTAGCCGAAAATGACTACCATGACGATTTTACAAAAAAGTATATTTCCGCCATCTTGGATTTTAAAACAGACATAATTTTCGACATCTACACCCTCAAAGTAGCCGAAAATGACTACCATGACGATTTTTCAGAATAAAGTGTATAACCGCCATTTTGGATTTTAAAACGGACATAATTTTCGAAATCCACATCCCTTAATTAGCCGAAAAGGACTACCATGACGATTTTTCTGAATAAAGTATATAACCGCCATCTTCGATTTAACAGACATCATTTTCGTAATCTACACACCCGAAGTAGTCGAAATTGGCTACCATGACCATTTTTACAAAAAAAAATATTTCAGCCATATTGGAATTAAAAAAAAATTAAAAAAATACTACCTATGTATGCATAAGTAATAGATTATTTCCTACCGAATACAGGCATACTGAAGGAGGGTAAAAAATGAAACATAAGTGTAAAAAACAGTCTTTACAATACTTAAACAAACCTAATTTTCGAAATTCGAAATTTATTATACTTTTAATTCGAAAAGTATCTCCAACACTCCCTACTGATTAAGTGATTACCCGTCTTTGGTGTTAGATGCGTATATTTCCTTAAAACATACTTTAATTAGTAGTATCTTCCATATCAAAGAAAATAAATAGCCTGTGTGTAACTTATGCGTAAAAAGAATTTTACTTGTAATTGAAGTTGAAAACGATCAAGATCGTTCGATCGTCGATCATTGCCAGCGGTCGCGTACTGAGCGATACCGCCATCTATCGAGTAAGATTTCGTGAAATTGAGGAACGTTCATGGGAATAAGGCCTCTTAACAATAAAGTGCTTGCCTGTACACTGAATTCTTCTGTACATAATAACGTTGAATTAAATATAATGCGAAGTAATAATTAATATCATATTCATTTATACGTTATGATACAATCTTTACGGGATTGCCTACGAAAGCGTTCAGAAACTAGGAAAATTAATCAGAATTAAGCGCGAATTGGTTACGTCGAACGATGATTGATTCTAACTCATATTAAAGCGCTCGCAAACAAATTAGAAACGGCTAATTTATTCCTGCTGTCGCTGAAATCTATGTTATGTTGAACGTAAGCATCATTAGTGTGCTGGCTCGCTGCGCCAAATTTTAGGAATAGTCGATAAGTTACTGTTATTTTTCTTGCTAAAGAATTCTGAATAAATTATTCTAAAAATCCTCTAACCTATATCCTCGTAACCGCACTAGACATGATTTTAGCCTATTTCGAATTAAATTTAAACAAAATTACTTGGAAAATGCAGTTGATTTTAGGCCAATTAAATTAGACATTTTCGAAGAATTGATTTCCAGCAAGCTGGAAATCGTTTTAATACCATAATTTGGTCCTAAATTCGTGTAATCCGAGTTTTCCCACTACATGGTGTGCATTATTTTTGGGAAATTTTTGCTCCTGTGTGGATCCTGAGGACCTCATTTTAGCATGTCAACTATCCCTGGCTGCCCTATATTCACCTAAGGCCAATTAGACCTCCTTGGACAAAATCCGCCACGTGTTATTCTCAAAATTCCTCATAAAGCCAACTTTCAATCTGGCGTCTGGCGTCGTTTTATTTATTTATTTATTCGGAGTGTTTGAATTTTGTTGTAAAATAATCTAAATTAATTACTGTTGTATGCTAACGTAGACACCATAGACATGTAACTAACAATTCTTATGCGCTCCCGGGCCTGAAATAAACGTATATTTATTTTAATTTAGTTTATACCCCCAATAAAAGCAGCCGAATTTAACGAGCCGAATGCCGAATGCCGAATGGATTTACTTTTTCCGACGGACCTACCGTTTTTGAGCTAGAAGCAAATAAGTGAAAAAAGTGCAAACATTTCGCAGTTATTTTGCTGCCAAAAGTTATACACACCTCCTGGGAATGGGCAAACTCGGATTACAAGCATTTAGGACCGAATGTAGGTAATAAAACGATTTCCAGCCTTCTGGAAATTAATTCCTCAAAACGCTGTCTATGGATCTTATTCGATTGGCCTATTTCCTTTGTTTCATATTTTAGAAATTCAAATAAAAAATCACGGTATAAAACTTTTAAATGGTTTATATTCCATTGTAATATAATATTCATGCTATTGTACATCGGGTTACACGAAACAATGTAAAGATAGGAATCTATTTCCAGCTGTGTGTTCAATATGATGTGTATTGAAATAAAATCGGTACACAAGTACATACACCGACCAGCGATAGTCAGGGCTTTTAACACCGCTGGTCATCTATTATCCGAACTAGTACTAAAAGAAAAGCCATTCCTGTTATAAAAATATGAACAAAAAATGCTAGCTAAATACTACATACTACCTTATATTTTAATTATTTTTTTTACATTTGGATATTTGTTCCTCAATCTTGCAAAAACATACAATGGCAATAATTACTAAAAACTTGGTTTTAGATATTATTGCTAGAAATGCGTTCTTGGTAATAACAAGAAGAGCAAAACGAATTACTTGTATTTTAACTTCAGACCAATTCTTCCTCGCTTGACTAACTTATAGATTTCCAGGTTAACTTTTACTTCCATTTTAAAATAGTCCTTGGAGCATTAGTGCTTGTAAGCTTATCAATAAGACTGCGACCAAAGTGCAGAAGCTTGTTAGGCAAGAAATGCAATTTAACCTGGTTCCACAGTGTATACCGGATAATCAGTAAAGCAAGTGGACAGCTCACGCTAGATTTTGGTAGTGAAAGAGTTTTCTACAGTCGATACGGTATTTTTCGGTGACGTATGACAAATTTGTGTCTTATGGTACCGTTTTCGTAAAACCTATCGAATACAAACTGTACTGACTAAAGGTGCGTTAACACGATAGGGCACATCCGACGTGCTGCATACATCTGTCTCGTTCTACCTGGATGTATGCAGTGCGCTAGACGTGATCCGACATGTAATGTCAGAATAGAGCTTTTGTATTTCTTGCTGTAGAAACTGAAGGAAAATTATTCGAAGCCCATATAATGACCGCAGAAATGTCTTTAGAAATTTGTTATGATAATGACCCAGACAAGAGCTACTGAATTTAGGGTCAATAGAAAAGTAAATAAAATTAAACAAACCCATTTACCTTAATTTCTTCGCTATCGCGCATTTTTTTAAAACAACCGTGGTGTCATTGTCAGTTTATATACATTATTTACAGTCATTTTTATTAAAAATATCCGTTAATTACTTATATTTTAGTGAAAAACTATTATGTTCATAATATTTTGTCATATGTCAAATGTTTTTTTGCCTCGAATTGCAGTTGTCAGCCAGCCATCCTTCTTTACCTTTATTTGCTTTTCTAGTTAATGGTATGGCATGCATAGCTAGGCAATCAAAGTACAACTTTGAGGTTGTTAACCCAGGCAACTACTTCGGGTGTCAGAGCATCCAAATCCTCGGCTGGGACTGGGTAGGAGTGAAAGATGAACGCAAATTTTCTATTGACACTAACGAGTTTTACTTGTATCACCTTCAAAACTAAACAATTAAAAACATATTAAGAGACAATCTTATACAGATTGAGTTAGCCTCAAATTAAGCAAAGGTGTACTGTCGGACGATATACATACTTGTGTTTACTTAAATACATACTTACGAGTAGATACATAAAAAACATGTAACAGAACTCAGGAACAGAAATATCCACGATGAATTCACAAATAAACTTACCAGAAATCAATGATAGACTAGGAGGCCGTTAAAATTGCTTTAACTCTACGGTAAAATCGTTTACTTACTGTTTCTCTCTGCCCTCCTACTGTGGTCTTTATCAAGAGCAGAAACCGACATTGAGGAAATACGGTGCTTTCACAAGGTATGTTTCTGTCGCATTGTTTCCTTGTCCAGCATTCAGCGAAAACCTATGTATAATACATTCAAAGGTAATCACAACAGGTTATTTAGGTTAGAAATTTTAGACAAATGACTCGTTTTCAATGCTCTTGAGTGTTGTACACGTGCCAGAAGGTAATGCTAATGTGAATGAAAAGTTCTTGTTTTCAGTTTGGCAGTGGATTGAGGTTGGTTTTAAGCAAATGAATATAAAGTAGCGTTATGTGTTAAATACAATCAAGTAAGTACATCTATTTGACACAAAGGCAAATAATTTATAAAGAGTCTTTTTAATAAATTATGACTCAGTAAACAAAAACATTCATTGACTGTAATATACAACTATCGATAACAGTTATTGGTAACAGTAGTTCTAAATATATTCTTATGCGAGTATAACATTTTTAAGTATTCATACGTGCTCTGTAGTTGCAGTGGTATTTTACATTTAACGTATTTTTATTTTATTTCTTAGAAAAACTTACAGCTAGAGTAATACGATAGGTAGTAATCTAGAAACAGTGAGCCAATTAAAAGTTTACACGGGTAGAAACTGCGTCAAATACTACTACGTGCGAAAGTACTAAATCAATTAATAACTAACTATGCTTATAATTATGATTGCTTAAATAGTAGGCATGAAATTACACAGTCAACGAGATGAACTAAAGAGAAAGAAACAAGATATTACATACAAGTGATATCAGAGGTAGAAGTCTTGGGTCATTAGTTTACGTATTTAATTAAGGCTATCACAGAACAGCTCGATAAGATTGTGATGTTTACAGAGCTGATTAAACGACCAAGTAGCTCTAATTTAATTCTGCTGATCTTATGTTTTCCTTGAAATTAAGAAAACAAAATGCGTTGTTATGCGAGGTTAGAGGCCTGAATATTTACAACAGATACGAGTACCTAGTCTGGAACATCCAACTTGTTAGTGAAAATAAACCAAGTAACTAACATCATCCCAGAAGCCATAAATGATGCCTACGGTGGAGTTAACGAAAGTTTTAAAGGTCATGTAAAGGGCATATTAACTATACGAGAAGTTCGAGTTTTGAGTTTAGTTTAGGTAAAGGATAAATAAACTTATTTCGGTCGGATAAAGGTTTTTTAATTGAGACAAAATAGTGCACTAATAAATAATGATCATCAATAATGATGGGGACCACAGAGCATAGAGACTGTACACAATATTTTAAACCACAATAATTTTCTTTGACATTTTAATATTTGTAACCCATGACTTGAAGTAGATACTTGGTTTTAAGGAAGCTGCTACTATCTGACCTGACTTTCAACCGGGAGAGTAAACTCAGGTGAAAAGAAACTAGAAGAGATGTTGGAGGTTGGAAGGTCACATGGTAGCAGAGTTTTCTTAAAACCAAGTATCTACTTCAATTTACGGGATTAGGTTGCCGATTCGATTTAACCGTGACAATAAGCCAGGCCTAATGCTAGGAGAAGAGTAATCGATATCATCATCATCATCAGCCTATATTAGTCCACTGCTGGACATAGGCCTCCCCTAATGAGCGCCATAGCGCCCTGTCTTCAGCTTGCCGCATCCAGCACCTGCCAGCAGTCTTTCGCAGATCGTCATCCCACCTGGCCGGAGGGCGTCCTACACTACGTTTGCCGAGTCCCGGTCTCCACTCAAGAACACGTTTACCCCAGCGGTTGTCGGTTCTTCGCGAGATATGGCCGGCCCACTGCCACTTCAGCTTGCTAATTCTTTGAGCTATGTCGATAACTTTGGTTCTCTGTCGGATGTATTCGTTACGAATCTTATCCTTCAGAGAAACTCCGAGCATAGCTCTTTCCATAGCTCGCTGAGCGACTTTGAACTGGTGGGCCAGCCCTACCGTGAGTGGCCACGTCTCAGCTCCGTAGGTCATTACGGGTAGGACGCACTGATTAAAAACTTTCGTTTTCAAGCATTGCGGTATGGATGACGAGAAGACTCGGCGTAGTTTCCCAAATGCTGCCCAGCCTAGCTGGATCCTCCTTTTGGCCTCCTTCTCGAAATTGTTTTTACCTAACTGCAGGATCTGCCCAAGGTAGGTGTACTCAGAAACAATTTCAAGAAGGTGGCCATGTATGACGACCGGTCCTGGATCAATGTGGCCATTGATCATGACTTTGGTTTTATCCAAATTCATGCCAAGACCGATGCGTCGCGAGGCTGAAGCTAGGCCGTCCAGCATCCGGGTCAGCTCCTCTAGCGACTCCGCCATTACGACTATGTCATCAGCGAATCGCAGGTGTGAGATGTAATCGCCGTTTATGTTTATGCCCTTACCTTTCCAGTCCAGCGTCTTAAACATGTCTTCCAATGCGCTTGTGAACAGTTTCGGGGATATGACATCCCCCTGTCTCACCCCTCTGCGCAATTGGATGAGTTTAGACTGCTGGCCCTGTACTTGGACACTCATAGTGGCGGCTTCGGAGAGACATCTCAGCACCTCGATATAACGATAGTCTACTTGGCATCGCTGTAAGGATTCCAGAACAGCCCAAGTTTCCACGGAGTCAAAGGCCTTCTCATAGTCCACAAAAGCGAGACACAGGGGCTCTTCGGACTTCTGTATAATCTGCCTCACTGTGTGAATGTGGTCTATGGTGCCATATCCTCCGTGGAACCCAGCCTGTTCCGGTGGCTGGAACTCGTCGAGTCTCCTGGCGAGACGATTCGTGACCACTCGTATCGATACCATATCATATCTTTTATTAAATAAAAAAATCTACAATTTTACAACTTTTTAAAGTCGGACGCTTCTATTAGAGTAGACTTTTAAAGAAGTTTTGGCTTTTTTTGGCGTATAAAACCCAGAAATGGTCGCCAAAATTAATGTAGCGTACGAAACAGACGCTTCTGCAAGAAATAATGGCAGTAAATGTTCCGAAAACAATAACAATATCCAACGCTATCTCGTGCAGTGCAAATAACTTGCCGATGAAATCTTATTTGGCTTTTCAGCAGGCGCATTAGTGTGCGGGCTTGTTGCGCTGAATATAAATAAATAAAAGGGTATCAAATATGTTGGTAACCAGGAGAGGAAAACAGCGTAATTTATTTATTTAAATTGTAATACGAGTGAAAATCGTGAGCTTAAATCAGTATATTGATATTTGTGCCTCCAATATTGTAATACCTACAATATAATAAAAAAAAATAAGAGTGAAAGAATTTATATTTGAGAAGGGAACGTGTTTGAAATATTAAAAAAAATGAAAATATCCAAATTTTGTCGCAAACAATACAATAAAAACGCAATCTATCTCTAACATAACTCCAACACACTACAAATAATGAACCAATATTGAAGTTGTATTGGAGTTGCATTGAAGTTGTATTGAAGTAATTTTCAAGCTAATTCTGTTTTTTTTTGTTTAGACGTTTATGCGCTAACTGTATTGCGTAGTTAATGCATTGGAGTCATATTAAAATTGGATCGTGTCTATACGTGTTTTATAGTTAGAATAGGTCCCCTGGTATTTTTCGTATGGCCGATTTCGTGATTCCGGGATTGCTCATACAAAAAATACCGGTATTGCAAGTCCTATGGCGTACAGTCAGCAACAGAGGCAGCTAAGCGAGTGAGATGTATAGTCTACTACAAAGAAAAGTATCCACTTTTGGACCTTATTCCAACGCAATAAGGTGAAAAAGTGGATAGGATGGAGTGGATCTCTTTGTAGTCGACTGTACCTACAAAATGATTTTTGCTAGCGTGTGAAGGTCTTTTGAACACACTGTGCTGTGTTGACTATACATTGACCTTTTTTTTTGCATGACCTATCGAAAATTTAACACGCAAGAAAAAAGTGAGATAGTCAAACTTACTATACATAAAGTACATCTAAGCCGGTTCATCAACTTAATAGAACTAATATAAGTTAGATCTCCATTTACATATAGTTGTTACGGGGCTACAGGTCCTTTTACACTAGAAACAAGAACACAGCTAAGACAAAAAGTTTTTTGAATTAAACCTGTGAAATCTGGGAACAGCTACTTTAAGATTTATAAGAAAAAGTTTGCCCATTCACGGGTAGCGTTCATAAATATTGTAACGTGTTTTGCCGTAGGTGCCGGTTTATCCTTTACATATATCTTTTTATACATACCTATGTAAACACATATGTACTTAAGTTTCTGGTTTAGTCGTGTATTTGTATAGGGGTTTTAGTTTGTCTACCATATGTGTTTACTAACACATTTGAACTTCCTCCTAGCCTAGTTGGTGCCTATGAAGCAGGAAGTCCCGGGTTAGAATCCTGGTCATGGCATTTATTTGTGTGTTTATCCTGAGTTATGGATGTTTTCTATTATATATCCTATCTATTATATATATCGTAGTCTAGTTCCCACAGCACAAGCCTTATTGAGCTTACTGTGGGTCTAAATAGGTCGATCTGTGTAAGATTGTCCCATTTTTTTAATTTATTTAAACTAAAATATTAAATTACTACTAAATAATCACGCGAAACCGCTGTAGCATTCAAATTCAAATTCAAATAATTTATTTCAGATCATATGTCCATAGTGTTAGTATACATTCCCTTAAAACTATGTTAGTAAAACCTATACTATATTATATTATACACTAAACCTCTGGAAGACATGTGAACAGAGTCCCAATGTTTCCAGAAGGCGCAAGCAGGCGACTCTAACACTAGGCGCAGAAGGCTGTTGGAACTGTCACACACGCGACGAATCAGGGAGGCCGTTCTCTTTCTTAATATCGCACTGAGACCGTCAGTACGCGCCTCCGCGAACATACCTGACGCGCTGCTAAAACGAGGCAGTCCCAACAGCATTCTGAACCCATTGTTGAACTGGACGCGCAGGGCATTGAAAGCCTTTTTTGTATAATTTGTCCACAGGCTGCACGTGTAAAAGGTCTGGCAAAAGGCTTTAAACAGCGTTATTTTGACATTCATACCACACCTTGCAAACCTGCGAGACAACATGTTACAGCGCACCGCCAATGCCCTGCGCTCCCTATCCATATCAGCGTCGTCCTGAAGAGTATCGGTCACCCAGTGTCCGAGATACTTACGTAAAACGTGACACCCTTTTAAGAGGAGTACCACACAAGCTGATCGGTGGTAATGAGTCGAAGGCTTTGTTACCTGCTTTAAAGACTAACAGCTCACTCTTACTTGTATTGTACCTCGGACCGTGGGCGACCGCATACTCTTCACACACCTTTAAAAGTTTAACTAGCGCACTGATTGATGGACACAGCAGCACCATATCGTCCGCGTAACTAATATTATTCATCGTGGTGCCATCAATCGAACATCCGATATTCGTGCTGCTGAGTCCAGCAATAAGCTCGTCCATGTACAGATTGAACAAGCGCGGTGAAGTGAGTCCACCCTGCCGCACCCCGCAGCCTAACCTGTACACGTCCGAGAGCGCTCCCGCCCATCTCACCTGATTGGTTTGATGCCCATACAAGTAACGGAACAGGTTAATCACCTCCCTCGGAGTGCTCGTGCCCTTTTCCATCTTATCCCATAGTATGTCATATGATACCGTATCGAACGCCTTCGATAGGTCCAAAAAGCAGGCAACAACGGGTGTTTTCCCTTCAATGTAGTACTTAACGGTATGCTTGAAACAAAGAATGGCACTCTCTGTTGACAGACCCGGTTTGAACCCAAACTGCGCGTCTTGAGTTTGGATGTGTTTCGCCAGTAAGTTATCAAGCAGTCCGTCAAGCACTTTGGCCACCGTAGTTGCCAAGGATATCGGCCTATAATTGGAACTATCGGAGGCGTTGCCGGTTTTGTTTTTTGATATTGGGACAACAATGGTTCTCATGAGATCTTCTGGAAGATGACAATGGCTGATACACAAATTAAAAAACAATTTAAGCACCCGAGGTAAGTGTGCACCCGCATGTACCAGGTGCTTTATACAGAAACCGTCATGCCCCGGAGACTTCCCTCTGCTCATGGACTTAATGGTGTGTTCGACTTCCTTATAAGAAAATCTTACTAGTCCATCGGTGCAACGACCATCAGTAGAGAGTTTTTAGTACTACGACTCAATTTTGAGGCTATCTGCAAACTATTAATAATGTCAGAATATAACTTATCTAATACAAGCATTACGTGTCTATAAGTACTAAAAGCACAAAACAGACTAGAGTGGAAAAAATTGAAGGACACCTGCATCAGCAATATTGAATAAGGCTAAGAAGAAGAAGAAGTTATCTAAGAGATTAGGGGCCGTATTCTAGCTTTAAAACATGTTTAGACACGATCTAACTTCAATACAACTCCAATGCATTAACTACGCAATACAGCTAGCGCCTAAACGTCTGAATCAGAAATATCAGATTTTTTTTTTAAAAAATTGCGATGTAACTAAAATACAACATCAATATTGGTTGAAAATTTGTTGTATATTTGAGTTATGTTTGAGATATATTGTGTTTTAATGTGTTATTTATGTATTTTAAAATTAGAATACGGCACCATGTTTTACAACCAATATTATTCAGCCGGGTGTATGATTATACAATTTTACAAGTGTATGACGGCGTTCGTTTCAGTGTGTGGTAAGTTTTATATAATTTATTTAATTTTTACCCAACTGCCGAAAGAAAGAAGGGTAATATTTTTCTCGAGTTTTTTTTAAGTTAGGTAGGTTTAGTCAAATAATTTTTAATAGTAGTTTTACTTGATATATTAGTAGGTATATATTACTTAATCATAGGTATGCACTTTAAGACAGTTTAATAAAACGAAGCATAAGCGCAGAGCAGAGAAAACCCAGTTCTTGCAGAACATACATGGGATTCCAATCAGCACCTCTTCAGGTCCTCTAACTATTCGTCCCTAAGGGCTTTCGTCGTACTATTAGTTATTCTGTGCTTTCGTTTGATTCGCACAATGAAATCAACACAGCATTTACTTTTGTACAAGGCGCCGTATTCTAATTTTAAAATACATGAACAATACATGAAAAACATAATCTATCTCAAACATAACTCCAACACACAACAAATAATCAAACAATACTGAAGTAGTATAGAGTTACACTGGAATATCGTGTCTATTATTTACTATACGTATTTTAATAAAAATACGGCACAAGAAGAATAAAAAATACGCGAGTGTCGTGGAACACTCGGTTGGACCGAAGTTATGTTATTTAATTTTATGTCATGTTCGATATTTTTGTAAATTTTGCATTTTTCAACTTTTTTACTTTTTTCGAGTTTCACTCTGTCACTTGTCACTTCTCACTTCACTTTATTATATTCTTTTTTTTTCATTTCATTTCACATTTCACCTGTTTATGGCTTTGTATCGCGTTTTCGTGACGGTCACGTCCCCATCCGCGAACCGTCCGATAAGGAACTTCGTTCCAATAAATACTTCAAAAGTCATCGTTATCTTCCTAGCGTTAGTTCCGGCTTCTTGCCATGGCTCAATTGAGCCTAGGATCCGCTTGGCAACCTTATCCCATGAATTGGTGTAGGCACTAGTTATTACAAAAGCGACTGCCATCTGACCCTCCAACCCAGAGGAGAAACCTAAGCCTTGTTGGGATTATAGGTATGGTTCCTCACGATGTTTTCCTTCACCGAAAAGCGACTGGTAAATATCAAATGAAATTTCTTAAATAAGTTCTGAAAACTTTAGTGGTACGAGCCGGAGTTTTAACCCTAGACCTTCAGTTTAAATCCGCCGGTTTTAACGTTTAACCGCCAGGCCACATCGCTTAAAAACTTCAAAAGTTATTGAATGTAAATATTTGAGCTGAGCTGAGAGTTACGCGTTTTATGTATTTTAAGGTTAGTAATTTTGATAACTCTTTTGACAATTTTTATCTCCTAGATAGTAAATTTTGTTGTACGCATAAACAATGAAATGAAACCCATCGCGATGATTACACTTTAATTAAGAAGAAACAATTGCAAAGAAAATACTGGCCCCATTTTCAAGTCTATTCAAAACTACAGACTGAAAAGTATTGCCCAGTAATAACAATAACTTCTACTAAGGGACCATATTCTCGAACCTTTTTATGACGTAAGGCGATTATCACACTGAAACCGCAACCGGATGCGGCGAAGGTGTGCAAGCGTGACAGCGCTATATACGTGCATAGCGCTATCTCGTTCGCACATCGTTGTCGCATACGGAAACCGCAGCAGTGTTGAAACCGCCCAAGAAAAAAGTACCTAGCAAAACATATTACCTTCGCTGGCCTTCACCCGCAATGTTGTCTGAGTTTAGATAAAGGAAATCATTTGATTTGGCCCTTAGAAGTAGAATTAGTGTTAGAGTTTTTTCTGAATTACAAACGTATAAGTCAAGAAACTAAAGACATAAAACTGTTTAAAGCAAATTTTAAGAGATAGTTTCGGAATTATTTTATTGAGCCAATATCGTCCAATCGTGTATTGAACCCAACAAACGTTTTCAAAATCTAATGAATATAATACATTTATTTACTTTTCCAAAACAAATAGTTATTGCTAAAAAACGTTTAAGTAAAGTCAATTTCAAGGTCTTCGGCTGGCGGCTTCTTAAGGATACATGTTCTAAATTTCTAGACTACCTTGAACGGTAACACTGTTCGTAACATATTATACGACTCGTAATTGAGACATTATCCCCTATTAGCATGAAAATAAATGAAGGCAAAAAAGATATTCCATTTTTTTGCTACTTGCCGTACGCCATATAAATGCTGGCATACAATTACCTTAAAATGATCATGTTTCCCAATATATTGGTAGGTACTTACATCAGTCTTTTTTATAAAATAGAAAAACAAAAAAAACTATTTTTGGTAGTCAAATATTTTTGATTTTATATTGTGTTGGGATAAGATTGTCAGTTCTCGAATTCGTCCCCAAGTCAAAAGGCCAGCTTCCAATAAGACGAGCAAAAATCCAGAGCCTTAATTTTCCGGTTATTATCCTTAGTTGTGAAGAAATCTTCACTTGTTTCGTTTTTCATCGTTTCTCTCGGGTCCTGACGGACAGTTTTCTGATTTCTCTCCCAAGTTTTTTTGTCGATAAATCTTATTTTACCGGTGTGTTAAAGTTCCGAAGTTTGTGCTAAGTGTGACGGCTCAGTAAGAATTGGATTACGTTTTTAATGGATTCCGAAAAAAGGAAGTTCTCTATGTGAGATCAGATAAGTAAATATATGTGTCACTAGGTATCTGAATGAAATATATTTTTACTTACTTTCTATGATACTATCACAACAGCGATGAAGAAGATAATACAAATACACGATAAATAAAAAAATTATAAATAAAAGATAATACACGGCTAAATAAGAATTGGATTACGGTTTTAATGGATTCCGAAAAAAGGAAGTACTCTATGTGAGATAAGTAAAAATATGTATGTGTCACTAGCTATCTGAATGAAATATATTTTTACTTACTTTGTATGATATTATTACAACGGCGATGATTAAGAAGATAATACACTTTTACTCGCTAATCATGCCTGTTCATACTGACGGCCAGTGCGTAGTTATCCAAACACTCTCCCGCGAAGATAAAACTCGTCTTTTGCTACATACTCCACTAGTCGCCATATTCTTGTATAGCTCCCAAGCCGGCCCTGACTTGGTTAGAAACTGTGACTAGGTTAGAAACTGTGACTAGGTTAGAAACTGTGACTAGTTTAGAAACTGTGACTAGTTTAGAAACTGTGACTAGGTTAGAGACTGTGGATTGCTAGCCCCCGGAAAGTCGTAGGTGTGTAATATTGAAAGCATTGCACTAAGTTGCCCTTTACGATCCTTATTACTAGCCTAGCTCTGCTCCAGGCAGGCAGCTCAGCTGTTCATCAGTGGAGGTCACCTCAGAAAAGGAAGATCACTTGAAGGATGAAAATTGTATATAGTTTTGCGAGTAGTTATTTAGAATATATCACTGCCAGGCGTTTCTGCTAGAGGTAAATTAGTACCGCCAAGTGATACATATCTAATTGAACCGCAGATTTTTTTCCCCAATAATGGAATATTCTTTGTTAAGATCAAACATAGGACTCGCCTAAATCAGACAACTTTCCTAATTGAAAAATTTGATGTCCTTCGATCAACAGCTGCCAGACACCCGGATCTAATAGATACTTTTTCATCACACTTGCTCGTCAATAGTGATATTACACGCAGGCTTACAGAGCAGTTATGGCTGATTTACCTCCCACGGGCGGAAAAGTTTAGTTTTAAAATATACATAGAAACTTCACGTCAGTTGCGACTAAAGAGGTTTCATTCCCGCCAGGGTTTATTATCCTATCTTGAAAATGTTGGTACAAACCATTTTCACTGGATATTAAACTTATACGGTAAGTACGTTTAATTGCATTATATTTAAAATGTTCTTTTTCTTCAGTGGTTTTACAATTCTTTTAACAAATTTAATTTTGAAAATCGATAGATACAATCTGTTAGTGTAGATTTGAAAACTAAACGCAGTTCTTGGCATTATCTGTGGAAGAATTTGTTGAAAAAAGTTGACAATCACTTTTAGCGCAAACTAATCAAACTATTCATTTTATTGTTGTTTTCAAAGCATATTTCGTTGTTTAGGCACAAAAAAATAACTAAACATGACTTCCTCGTCAGAATCAGACTTAGATGTATGTGCATTAAAATCAACACCACCGGAATTGTTAAGTGCGGCTCAAGTGATCAACGACAATTTGCTTCCAGAAAAGTCAAAACAAAAGTATAATGAAGCTTACGAAAACTTATTGAAATAGAAAATCGAAAAAAGGCCACTTCATTTTCGGAAAACGTTTTATTGGCTTACTTTTAATATTGAACAGTATTAATAAGTACTAATTGTACGACTACTTTGAATAAATGTTTTTTTTTGTCATTATTTTATTTCCTCGCAAATGTGATGAAAAACATTTTATCTACACTCATATTGTAAGTTCTCTAAAACGTGTTCGAAAACGGTAGGCAATGGCTAGCATTACCACGACCGATTTTACTATGATAAGCTTTTTATCCGTAGCAGTAACGTAATTTTAACTTTTCATGCTCAATTAATTATTGATGTGCTATGAGTTTTGATAACATAATGTACACCTGCACCCTCCCGACGTCGACGCCGACAGCCCGACACGCGCCCGCGCGACCGCCGGCACACGAGAGTTGGCCATGGTGGCGGTACAATGGCGGCCATTCTATGGTTTCCAAATAAGGCATTTAGAATAAATAATATGAGTGTAGATAAGCAGCAGCAGTGTATGCAACTGTACGTAATTAGGCCTTAAAACACTCGTGTGATTTTATTATGAAATTCGCCTGCGGCTCATTTCATAAAACCACACTCATGTTTTAAGGACCCTTATTACGTAACAGTTACATAAACTACTAGTGTGTATCTCGGGCAAGAAGGGAATTACAAACTCGAGTCATCAAAAGCCCTCCGCCTTCGAGGTCGGGCTTCTAATAGACTCTCGTTAGTAATTTCCTTCTTCCCACCCTTGGTGCACAATGTACTATAACAACCTAAATGCAAGGTTCCATTACTCTCATAACCGTCAATACCATTTTTAGAAATAAGCTCTCATAGTTTGTTTACAAATATTCACTAAAATTAATTATTGTTTACACGACTTATCTCATTAATATCGCGATAAGTCCGTAGTTATTGGAAATTGAAAACAAACAAACATTATTTAAAGATTGGTGACGTTTTTATTACTTATATTAGTTTAACGCCCGTAAAAGTTTTGCAGACCTTTGTTGCATCCAAACCGTTAATTTTAATCCCAATTTATACGGCTAATCTTAGCCCCTACATTTTGCCAGAGGCACAGTTACAACTGCTAATCGAGTTAACCGTTAAACGAACCTGTAAAAATGCGAGTCAGACTCGCACCCTGAGGGTTCCGTACATCTCGTTTTGGACCCGGGTATGTCTTTAAGCTACGTTCAAAAGAGAGGTATAGGTACTGAGAATATCGTTTCGCTATGTGTGGTAGGACACAGCACAGCGAATGTCATCTCGCTCAAATCTGGAGCAGTGCTCGACTGGAGAAGTACGCTTTACAGAAAACCACAGCCAAATAGCACTAGACCCTACTCATAGTGTTGTGTTCCTGCTGGTGAGTAAGGTTGCCAAAGAGCTCAAAGAGGACCCAGTGTGTTGACGATGAGGGACCCTCTTGTTCCTTTAGCCGTCAACACAGTGAATCCTCCTTTTTGTAAAGGGTCGGCAACGCGCATGTGAGTCCTCTGGAGTTGCAGGCGTCTATAGGCTATGATAGCTGCTTACCATCAGGCGGGCCGTATGATTGATTGCCACCGTCGTGGTATTAAAAAAAAAACAACAAACAATTTTAACAATCGTCGAACATTTACATAAACATAAATAAAAGAAAAATTGGATCGAAGGACAAACTTTGACTTTGCCGTTGAAAACCTGTTGTCTTCATATATCGACTTAGGTCGCGATTAGTTTAAATTAGGTAATTAATAAGTGTGTATGTAGCACCAACTCCCGTTACAATCGGAGACTTTACACTCGAAGTTGTGGACGATTATATATACTTAGGACATACTGTCCAGTTAGGTAGATCCAACTTCGAGAAAGAGGTCAATCGACGAATCCGACTCGGTTGGGCAGCGTTCGGGAAGCTACGGCACATCTTTTTGTCCAATATTCCGCAGTGTCTCAAGACGAAAGTCTTTGTCCAGTGTGTGTTGCCAGTGATGACATATGGTACTGAAACGTGGAAGCTTACAATGGGCCTCATAAGAAAGCTCAAAGTCATCCAAAGGGCAATGGAGAGGGCTATGGTTGGAGTCTCTCTGCGTGATCGCATCAGAAATGAGGCCATCTGCAGCAGAACCAAAGTAACCGATATAGCCCTCCGAATCGCTAGACTAAAGTGGCAGTGGGCGGGGCACATTGCTCGTAGAACCGATGGCCGTTGGGGCGGAAAGGTTCTCGAGTGGCGACCACGAACCGGAAGGCGCAGTGTGGGTAGACCACCCGCAAGGTGGACTGATGACCTGGTGAAGGTCGCGGGAGTCCGCTGGATGCGGGTGGCGCAGGACCGGTCATTGTGGCACTCTTTGGGGGAGGCCTATGTCCAGCAGTGGACGTCTTTCGGCTGATATGATGATGATGATGATGAATTAATAAGTTTGTAATCGTAGAATGTTTTTTTATATAAAGTAACAACAAATTAACGAACGGTCTTTTTGTCTTACTTGTGTTGTAAGATCTTCCTTCTTGACAAATTTCATTATTCTAAGTCTATGGAAACTGATCTGTTTGCCGAGACTCGGTGCTAATTTAAAATCTTCAGTATTTTATATAAGGAATCCAAAAATGCATTTTTCTCAAGACTGTCGAGGTCCGATTACGCTGGATCATTCAAAAGCAGTATTTGCCTACTGTTGAGCAATCATTAGCCAAGCCAAGGATACATGGGCAGCTTACGTTTGCTGGGGACAAATGTATGGAGTAGTATTCATTAGAAATATTTTTAGCAATAGGCTTCTCTTCTTCTTTCTCGTTCCCTCACTGCTGAGGATCGCGACCACATGTCGCTTGCTTTCATAATGTGCGGTCATAGGCCATGTGGACTGCACGGTTCAGGCTGCCGCCAGCCGACCTTTTTGCGGCGTTCGACCATCTCTGAGATGAAATGAGATGAGATGGTCGAGCAATAGGCTTACATGTTTCTGGTATGTACAAACATAAGAATTTCTGCAATTTAACTACATAACTAAGTAGCAGCATACAAAATACACCCTATGTTAACATTTTATTAAGATACGTGTTACGAAAAAGCCTTCTCCCTGATTGCCGCGGAAGGGAAATTTTGACTCTCGTACGAAAAAAGCGTACTGGTTCAATTTTGCTCTTGGTTCGAGAACTCGGACATTCTGATCCGCTTTTCAAGTGTAAATAATGAGGAAACTAAAAGATAATAATAATAAAATAAGTCCCTAAGCACTCACCCGCACGCGCTCCGCCTTATAACACTTTTTTAGCAATTAATAGTAATTTTCCGCACAAATTAGGTTTTAAGAGTTTTAAAATAGAACTCCATTGTCCGCACCATTTTTCATCTTCTTTATTTTAAATCGTCTTCTTCCTGACGTCTTGTTATAGTATTTGAGCATGCCCCCCAAACGATCCCCAAACGAGATAAATATATATGAAATATGGGGTGAATGATAGAGATTACAAATATGTGCGTTCCAATTACGCTGCGTTCGCATATCTGGCATAAAAACTTAACAATACGTCTTATAGTTTGCGAGTAAAATGGCTGTGATATACGGATCTATTAGACGGAGAGCTGGCCACGTCAGATATGACACAATAATGAGACCCACGAAACCCCTCTAGTTAGTTTGCTATACTATGCTTATTTCTAGATCCCGACATCTGGCAGATGTAAAGTGGTGGAGGTGAAAGAATGCAAATAACTTGAAGAAAACAAATCCTAGAGTTCTGGGTTTAATGGAATATTATGGGAAATTATGTAATTGATTAGATTATATCATACCCCGATGTTTCAGTTGGGGGAAAGTAATGTCAAATGATGTATAATGCAATTTTTTGTTAGTCGCCTACTGTTTTTGTTTCCGCAATAATAGACAATGGTTTTTAATGTTATGTTTAAATATAGGCCCTGTCCTCTATAAATGACACAACATTGGCAGTTTTTACCTCTTTTGGTATTACTTTTTTCCAACTTAAAAACTTTGTTGGTCTGTCACTCTGACCTCCACCCATTAAAAGCTGCCAGATGCCCGGATCTAGCAATAAGGATGGTAAAGCAGTCTAACTAGACAGGTTTCATTGCTCTAATTATTGTGTCATATCTGACGTGGCCAGTTCTTAGACCATATGGATGGACGGACGGATGGACGGACGGACAGTCGGACATGAAGTAATTATAAGGGTTCGGTTTTTGCCATTTTGGTTAGGGAACCATAAAAAATATTCAGTGTCAAATACTCCGCTATGTTTTGCACCATTCAAACAAATTATTTTGTAGTACCGCTGTACATCCATCCATCTATCATCAATACTACAGATTAGGTTACCAAGCGAACCCTAAGCCTCTAATTGAGCCATGGCAAAAATCGGGATCCTAGCACAGGAGAATGATGATAATTATGATGAGATAAGTACGTAGTCTTATCATAAAGTGTTCTACAAATAGTCCATTTACCTATATTAAATACAAAGACTAAAATAAACCTTTAAAATATAGATACATCTTCATATCAAGTTAATTTTCGTATCAACTTGATACCTTGAGCGAGATAACGAACCGCTCTAAAACGTTTGTTAACACGCGCCATTCGCCAAACGGGGGAAGTTTTATTGTTAGGCCCCGGGCCCAGGGGCTGTGAGGCCAGGGGGCCTGGGGGCCAGGCTACGTGGATAATAAAGTTAACGAGCAACATCTCATTACTGCTCATGTGAATACTTGAGTTCGCGGTGCCTACGCAAGTCGATTGGGAAACTTTTGTAGACGAGTGGTATGCGTAGATACGGCTGCTATTTAAAAAATATGTATCACAAGAAACGTTATATTACGATAGGCTACAGGACACCATCGTGAGTGCAGACTATTGGCCGAAGAGTGTCGTGTTTCGGCAGTTCCAGGGCAAACAGCCGAATCCTACATTACACCAGATCAGATGACGTAAAGGGGCCACACTGTTACGTCGCCTAAATCTAGTTTTAAATATTTCTGTGTATTTTTCTTGTAGTTTACAGTGCCTTGGTTTTATTACTGTACATAATACTGTGTAACTTATTGGAATAATTAAATAAATTAAATAATAATTACGCACTTAATTGGTACTATGTCAAGGTATAATGATTTCGTGAAATAGATATTATGAAAATGTGCGTATACCTATTTTTTTGCGTTTTCGATGATTTGTAAACTGATAAACTAATCCGTAATTAATCATTTCAGAATAAATATCTATTGTAATTTGTAGAAGCGAAATTCCAGACGTCTAGATGTTGAGTCCTATTCAGTAGAGGTAATCCATACTAATATTATAAATGGGAAAGTGTATGTGTGTGTTTGTTTGTTTGTCCGTCTTTCACGGCAAAACGGGGCGACGAATTGACGTGATTTTTTAAGTGGAGATAGTTGAAGGGATGGAGAGTGACATTTTGTCTCTTTCTAACCCCCCACTTCCCTAAAATGGGGGGTGGAAGTTTGTATGGAGCATTGCGCAATTTTCAAGGTAGAAAGCTAAAAAATGGTATGCGGACTATTTGTGACTAAAACACACCGTGTTACCCCGAATTTAACGCGAACGTAGCCGCGGGTAAAAGCTAGTTAAGTATAATACTGGAGTAGAAGCCGGGAGCAAAAACATTTATTTCTTCTTTCACAATTTTGTCGCACATGCCTGACTTTCGAGTCTACCGTTTATTTCATCAAAAGGATCACTAAATGCTTAAGTTTCACGCACGATCTCCGTGATAATCTTGGTCGCTGATTTATTTTAAATAAGCGTATTCCTATTGTAACTATTGTAAGAAAATCTGAATACTAAGTTATTTCTTACTTTAATGACGCCGTGCAACAGTACATTTTAGAACTTCTAAAGAATTCAGTAATATTTAAATTGAATCAAAAACTGAAACGAAATGCTTCATATTCAATTAGTATTTTTTTACGTAGGTGTATTAATATTTAGGTATAGTATACCGTTTTCAACCGAGATTTCGAAGGAGGAGTTTCTCAATTTGTCGGGATCTTTGTTTTTGCTATATATATTCTTAGTGTGTGGAGTGACGAGAATGGGTCGAATAAGGAATTAATATATAACAGATAGCCTGAAAGTCGCAACTGACCCATAACTGACAAATTAAAGTCTAATCGCCTAGCGCGGTACGGGCATGTTATGCGGAGGGAAAAAACTCCTGTTACGAGAAAGGTATTAAGAATGAATGTGGAGGCATGTAGAAGAAGAGGCGAACCTAGGAAGATGTGAATGAACTGTGTGAGAGATGATTATTATGAAAAGAAAGGATTTAAGTGATGAAATGAAAGTTGACAGAGATGTGTGGAAGAAAAAGACATGCTGCGCCGACCCCAAGTAATTGGGACAAGGGCAAGAGGATGACGATGATGTGTTTCACGACGTTATGTTACTCCTACCGCCTTTTTGGTAAAAAACGCTAGGAGACCATTCTTATCCCAATAAGGGCTATAGTTTCCCTTCTGGTTTGAAATGTTAAATCTCAGTCGGCTTCGATAAAACTAGTACCTACGCCAATTTTTGGAATAGAGTTGATGAGAGGATCCTGGAACAGACAAAAAGGACTTTGAATAACGATTTTTTTTTCAATATTTATTAACTTTTTGCTGCTATGTAGCCGTAGTACGCTGTCAGTTGATTCATCTGCTACCCTTCTCAGTCTTCTTAAGGCAAAAGCAAAGCATCTTTCCAATTTAAAAACCTATCCACTGTAATACCCAGTTAATTCACTTCGTTGCAACTATTTATACGTTGACCTTTACAATCAGTAGTAAGCGAGGCTCGTTGAGTATTAAAATTAGAGAATTATACCCAATTTGTCTTACTTACATTTAATGACAATTATTATTAATTAACCAATTGTCAAAATCGTTTATAGCATTATTTATTAGGGTCTCAAAAGTCATTTTGATATCATTATTAGGCAAAAAATCGATAAGTCGTCAGCGTACTATTTGATGTGTTGCTACATAAGGAATATCCCAAATAGGATAGGAAGTATAAAAAGTAACGGCCCTAGAGCGCTTACTTGGAGTACACCACTCAAGGTATTTTGAAACGAAGATCTGCATTGAGTTGATTCTTTGTTACTGTTAAGTATTTTTATTTTAACACATTGGTTACGGTTTGTTTAAAAATACTTAATCCGGCTAGAAGCATTTCCAGAAATTCATTTTGCACTATAAAATATAACGGTTAAACTCACGACACTTTAGTTACTTCGTGGGACATGTTTCGGAGAGCCTAACCCCCTTATTCATAAACGTCTCTCAGGCCTCAATTAGTTAATTTATGTTTTGTCTGTTTCTAACAAACACAACTGTCAAAGTGACAGATAAGGACAAAACATAAATTAACTAATTGAGGCCTAAGAGACGTTTATGAATAAGGGGGTAGGTTTCCATATTCAAGCACCAAGAGTGCTATTTGAACCGGCTCGTAGCGCATTGTTTTATATGTCTGACGAATGTTTAAATTTTATAATTCATTTTGCTATTACAGGTTGATCAATTGTTATTACAAGCTGGTTTACATCATATTATAATTATTACTCTATGGATGAATCGCCTCTTTTACATGGTTAAAAGTGATATATTTTTCTTTGCCTGATTCTCTTGAAAGTAGCAAACAATAGCTGCTTTCAAACGAATACAAGTTACAGGAGATCAAAATGATATCACCCTGCAATGAAAGTGACTAAAACTCCAAAAATCTTCTATAGTCGGATAACGAGAAGCTACTACCATAGTCTTTGATATAATTGGCTTTCGGTAAACAATGGTAGGTAATCACATTGAATTATTGTAAATTGTAACCAAAATTTAAATCGATTATGTAGAATCTAGGCCGATTAGTGTGGCTGTTCATTAAACTCAATATTAATTACGTATTTGGTTGCTTCCATATTTCACCACGATTAGTTTAAACAATTAACTATATTTTTATAAATATAAAAATCGTGGAAATGCTGTTTTGCGATTTCTTGGAAAATAAATACTTAATGTTAAAACATTATAAATATGACATTACATTATCAATGAAAACGCGTAAAATTATTTGAATATTTTTTAGGGATGGCTGCAATAATGTTGCCTGAAACTCGTATGGCGTGCTCAGGCGTATTCGAACATTATTTTTGTAATACTAAAAAAAGTAGCTATAGGTAACGAGACAACGCAATTACAAAAATAATTATTTCATGCGGAAATGTAGGGTATAATGAAGAATTTCGCGCCCTCACCGCAGCCGATTTATAACACCACGCCTCCTGTCCGACCAAACATTTTCATTTAGTGCCCGAGGTAATGAAGCAAGTTATTTGGTGTTAACCCTAATGCTTGAATGACACGATAGTGAAACAAAGTTGATTCACAGGCACGACCGGTTCGCTGACTCATCTAAAAGTTTAATTCCAATGACTGAGACGAGAGTCAGATTGAACCTAGCCTAACCTGGTCGTGTTTCGTTATGTTAATGTACCTATCATATTAAAAACTCCTACTTCATAATCCTGTTGCATTCAAATATTGCGCGAAAACTGTGAAGGTTTTAATCGGTGTAATGTATATTAGGCGTACCTACTACCTACGTGATTTATGTAATACAATACCAAATTATACTAATAATAATTACCTTAAAATTGGTACTTTGGTATTGTGGATGCTTTAACATGCTTCCACATTGAACGGTTACTGGAAATTGAATTAAATGTATTCATAGCTAATGAGACATTGTAAATTAATACGGTGTGTTTGGTGAGGCTTCATATGGTTTCATATTCAATGAAACATTTAGTTGATTTTACAATTACGAAGGTTCTCTTAACTTACTCGTAAGTGTATTCCTAATTCGTAATCCTACTAGTTTTTAGTATAATAGACATAAATGACCCGTTCAGGGGGTGAATGAGAGTTCAACTATGGAAGTACTAATAAGAGAGTTCAACTATGGAAGTATGTTTGTATATATTATGTGTATGTATACCTGTATATTGTATTAGTTTTTATATTTATAGTTACACGTGTTTTTATCCCATGTTAATAATGCTTTTATCTTTGATTTGTCCCACAATGACGTTTCACCGCCTACAACCTATCTGCTTTGCCCGAAGGTTGACTGGTAGAAAATGCTATATACCATTAAGTCCGCCTGTTGTACGATTGTGTATTCCTTTTGTGCAATACAGTTGAAATACAATAAAAATAAGCGTAGAAAGGGCAGGATGGGATTGTTAATTTTGTGATTTCTACCCGGATGAAGTGGCGAGCAGCAATTAAAAAAAATTCATCATTCGGGGATATACCAACCCAAATATTAAGGAACACATTTACTTAGGATACATCGACGAATCTATGCTTCAGCGCAGTAGAACAATTGTTTTATGATGTCATGGAACGTTTAACTACTCGTATATTCCTCTAGACTTAAATTCAATTCAAATTCAAATTATTTATTTCATAAAATAGACATGGTTTATGATCCAAGGGATGATGTCGCCCGGTAAGCAAAAGTTGCCTGTGTTGGGCGACACCGCTCTTCCTTAGGTTATTAAGGTAGTTATATTTACAAGTTACTTTAAAAACTGTTACAAAAATGAATACTTATAGTTATGTTACATATTTAAATTATACTAAACTTAACAATAGTACGAGTTAAGTATAGGATTATTTACAAGTTATAGAATGTATACCAGTAAAATTTGTACACATGGCCGTGTGTGTGTGTGTGTGTGTGTGTGTGTGTGTGTGTGTGTGTGTGTGTGTGTGTGTGTGTGTGTGTGTGTGTGTGTGTGTGTGTGTGTGTGTGTGTGTGTGTGTGTGTGTTTGTGAGTGTTGTTTAACGTAGAAAGTCCTCAATCTCCTCATAAGTTTTGGATTTTAGCCATTTTGTGATGGAAATCATGTGATTATATTTAACTAGCCTATTTTTGACCCCCTGCCAAACAAGATCACGTGATGATTGTGTTTTAAAGTTGGTGCGATGAATCTTTTTTATTGGGTAAATACGCGTATAAAAAATAGAGCGGATTATTTCATCTGATAAAATTTTTGAGTAATATTGTTGTTTGTGACTTTCCCGCTTCGAAAAATACACGTGATATCTTCTCTGGCCACCCCCATCGTGATCATTCGTGATATTTTTCTTACCATCTAAACGATCACATGATTTCTGGACGACCCCCTACTCATGTGGTGACACTGGTGACATAATAAGATTTAGCGTAGTAATGGGGAAGGCCGCTGAAAACTTATTGTAGAGGGCGCTGTTCCATATTCCATACAATGAGAGAAAGAGACAGATGAATGGTCCTTAACTATATACGAAAACCGTATAAATAAATAAATAAATATTATAGGCCAATCTTACACAAATCGATCTAGGCCCACAGTAAGCTCAATAAGGCTTGTGTTATGGGTACTAGACGACGATATATATAATAGATAAATATTGATAAATACTTAAATACATAGAAAACATCCATAACTCAGGAACTTACATTCGTAGTGCAGTTTTGAGTATATGTCTAGTGTTTTATTAACATTATTATATACATGAGATGATTTTACACTATATTGTAAAGTCGCAAATGTGGTTCTAGTGTTTGCAATGCTGGCCACATTGATTATTGTTCTTTTAGTCTTGTAGGTAGGGTTGTATGTAAGGGTCTTGTGTTTTTTTAATATGACATGCAAAATATACAATTTCCTCACAGTCAACAGGTCACAAAGTTTATACAACAGTTCGGTGGGAAATGTAAGCTTTTTGAAATACATGACCTTCAGTACTGCACGCTGAGCCCTTTCTAGGTCAATGAAACGACTCTTCGCTGCACCCCCCCAGACAGGGATGCAATACACCAGAATTGACTGCACCAGGGATATATATATTTCGTTTAGGACATGCCTTTGTTTCAATGGGGTCGTATTAACTGTAACAGGTACAATATATCTAAGCGTCCTGAAAATCCAAATTAATTTCCTGACTCTAGCAATTACCTGGTCAAGGTGAGGGTACCAATTTAGTATTTCAGGTTTGAGCTACTTTTTCGATAGTTGGGCAATTACAAGTTAGGTGTGTCAGATTACATGTGTGAATGTTCAAGTCCATATCAGATTCGGGTTGTGTAGCATTTGTAATACTGAAGCATATGTAGTTTGTTTTTTTTTGTGTTCAGTGTTAGCAAATTAATCCTAAGCCATTTAGCGATCAGAGCCATTCCCTGTTCAGCATTAAATTTGGTTGCATTCCATGTTTTGCCAGTGAAAACGACGGCCGTGTCGTCGGCATAGGAGAAAAGTTTTCCATTAGTGATGTCCATGTCACAAAGATCATTAATATACATCAAAAATAGAGTAGGTCCCAGAACGCTACCCTGGGGCACACCGTACAACACGTCCTCAACCTCACTGGTGTAGTCTCCCAATTTAACCCTTTGCTTCCTGTCTGCAAGGTAACTTTTAAATAAAGAGAGTGAAATTCCCCTAATCCCTCTTTTCTCCAGTTTTTGTAAAAGGATAGAAGAAGAGACGATGTCAAAGGCTTTTTTTAGATCTAGGAAGACAGCTAAGCACTTATTGTTGTTATCTAGGGTTTCTACTACTACTGAAGTTAGGACAGTAATAGCGTCTTCTGTTGATTTTCCTTGCCTAAATCCATATTGTGACTCTGATAAAAGATTATATTTCGTTAAATAATTTAGTAGTCTAGTATTAAGTAGTTTTTCCAGGATCTTCGCTATCACAGGTAACACTGAGATCGGCCTATAGTTGCTGACATCGTCTCTATTCCCATCCTTGTACACCGGGGTAATTATAAATCTATAATTACCCCGTTAAACAATCGTTTCAACGAGTTTGGGAAGATACCTAAGTTAAAACTGAGATTCAACAAGTGAGTTATTATAGACACTACTTCTTGAGCTACGTGTTTTAAAAACTTAGTTGACACGTTGTCCCAGCCGGGTGCACTATTCGATTTTAGGGTTGCAAGTGTGCTTAGGACTTCGTCCTGGCTGACGGGTAGAAGAACAAGTGATCCAGTTTGTGCTGGAAGGCTATTTAGAAATGAGTTTAACTCGACCTGGGAAGTAGGGGTGACTTGCTGAGCTAGCTCTTGTCCAATGTTAGAGAAGAACCCATTTATGAATTTGGCTGACCCAGTAACAGTGTTTTTAATATTAAGTAGCTCTGTAGTCTGTGTTAAGTTTATTTGTTTTGTTAGTATAAGTTAAGTGTTTAATATTTTTCCATAGTAATTTGTTATTATGAATCGAATTGGTCAAAAGTTCTCTTTCATATTGTCTTTTTAGTTTTTTTATTAGATTATGGCAATAATTTCTATAGCGCGTGTATGTTATTTTTAAGATTTCATTGTGAGGATCGTTATTTACTTTTAGTTGCAGCTTATTACGGTTACGAATACAGCGTAATATGCCGGGGGAGATCCATGGTTGTTTGATACGCTTTGCACACGGTATCGTAGCAATGCTAGTAGCTGTTTTTATTGCTTCACTTAGGTTATGTATTATGCGGTCAGTTAAAATATCAGGGTCGTTACAAAACATAAGTTCCGATATTTTTTTTTCTTTAAGGTATTCTAGTGCCTGTTCAAAGTTTACCGTGGTTTTAGTTTTATTTTCGTAGGGTATGGTTTTGACTTTCGAAAGTGATAGAAAAGTTGTATAGTGATCGGATATAGATATTTTTATAACAGCTATGGTAGGAGATTATTTCACCATGTTTATTTTTAAAATAAAATGGTCTAAACAATTTTTACCCCTTGTAGGTTTCGTGTGTCCTGCAAGTAGACCAAATATTGCTAATGTGTTTAAATAATTTGTTCAATTTTTATACTCATGTGAGGGTTCCAGCAGTTTGGGTCTTATGTTAATATTGATATCGCCGGCGATTATTATGTTGTTACCCTGTTTTATTGTCTCTAAATGTACTTTTAAAGATTCAGTGAAACCTTCGGCATTTGTAGATGATGGAGATCGATAAATACCTAAAACGGTACTATTAAGTACATTAAGCTGAAGACAGGATGCTTGGGACAGTTTTATTTCTGTTACCCTATGCTTTAAATTACTCTTTACATATATAACCACCCCGTCGTTCTGATTGAGCTGACATTTAGTGAAATATGAGTCATAAACCGCAAGCTGGGGTAAGGGTTTGTTAGGGTTTAGTCTACATTCGGTAAGAATAATTACATCTGGTTTTTGTGTAAGAGCCGATAACGTAATACTAAAATCATCAAAATTGTGGTATTTACTTCTTATGTTTTGTGATATAATAGTGAAATCATTTTTGTAGAATTTTATTTGATTTTTTAAATCGTCTGCTACACTCAATCGCGCGAGATATTTCACTTTCGTCTATATTCGTAATTGTTTGTAAGGTGTCACTCATTGTAGGTTTTATTAAAGATAAAGCGCGTCATTGTTAACAAAGTATTATGCATGATAAAGCTGACAATAATAGTTGATATAGTTAAAAGCGATATATGAGGTGAAAGGTGCCTGTACTTTAGGTATATAAATATGACAGTGTATTGGCGACATGGACTCAAATTAATTTCAGTTGTTGTTGAGTTATTTGTTAGTGAGTAAATGTGTGGATTTTGTGTATTTATAGGTATGTGTGAGAATGGTTTTTTTGTGTAGGTTTTTTGTATTACTGGTTAAACACAGCGTTAGAGTCAGAAAAAGTTCAAGCATTAGGTACAAAGGTAAGTTATTCAATGTATACAATAAAACGTATCGGTATGTATGATCGGTTAGTCAGCCTTGTAATAAACTATGTACTTGATCTTCTGAGTTTATTTGAATAATTTGGGACTCGTCCGTTTTACGTACATATGTTGCCGTAGGACGTCCAGCAGTGTTTATAGTCTTTAGATTTCTTAAGGTCTCGTGCTAGGAAGTGAAATCTGGAACCCTTCGCTGTGAGATGCTCCGAGATAAACACCTGAACGTCCTCGTTAGTGGTGTAACCCAGGTGTTTAGCACGAAGCTTGGTTGCGTGATTGCTGTTATAGGTCTTCGCCGCTTTTATTAACTCTAGTTTTAGTAATGCAGAGTTCGTCTCCACTATAATTGGCGTGTTTTGCTGTTCGCGGTTCTTCCCACGCACCCTATAGATATCCTTTATGTCGGAGTTACTTATTTTACATTTGAGGTATTTGGCCATACTCATGACCATTTCCAAGAGATCTTGCTTAGTTTCATTTTTTTTCTTAGGCACATTTTTTATTTCAAAGTTCGTTTTACGCATGCCTATTTGCATTTCTTCTAGTTTATTTTCTAGGAATATGATGTACTCGCCGTCTTCTTTTACCTGCTTGTCTACTTGGCCTAATCTTCTAGTGAACTCTTCGTTTTGTTTTGACAGTTCGTTAATAGAAGTCTCTATACACTCGTTTGTATGTTTTATTTCTTTCATTGTATCCTTGATTTCTCGGATTTCAGCCGTCTGGTTTTTCGTGAAGAATGTGATAAGCTTTCTGATCCCTAACCTGAAGTCGTCTAGCTCCCCACCTGTAATTGTCATGGGTTCGTCGATGTTTCTGTGCTGGCGCTGGGTGACATAATCCGGGGACGATTCTGACCCCGACGCACGGTCCTCGCAGATCGACATATTTGATAGGCTCATTTTAAAATGTAGACGTACCAGGGCAGCAGAATAAGGCAGGAGACGGGTGACGCAGCAGGGCTGGTTATTAACGCAGGTAACGAGCTCGCTGATTGGTGGACGCTGATTGGCCGCAGATAAGGTTCAATGAATGGGCGGGTGCGCAGCTCGATGCGTACGCGCAGTAGTACGGGGAATGACTCACGCGTCGCTCTCGAAGTACCAGGCGTTATCCAACGCAGCAGCTGAGACGACAACTCCTTGTATTTCTGCACTCCTATTTTTTTCTCACTTTTATTTGATTTGAATTTATATTTAATTTTTAAAAATAAATTAACGCGGAACAGTGGATCAGTCTACGCCTTACAGCGGTCCAAGGGGAAGAGTTAAGACTAGCTAACTACCTAATAACTTATTTCAACATAAACTTCGACATCGGATAAATGTTTTTATATATTTTTTTAAAATAATTAACCAGATAATTGTAACGTTATATGTATTTTTGTTATATATTTGTTGTTTATATTTATCATTTACTACACACGACCTATATTGTATCAGATTGCGATTAAGGTGACATTTTGCATTTTGGTGTGTATTTTGCATGCCGCAAAACGGCTAATGTGATGTTTAAAATAGGGTATGATCAGCCAGCAAATAAATATCATATTCGATGACCTTATTGATAAGATAACTCACTATAGATCTGCCCATTGAGTAACAGGAGATGACATCCCTAACAAAATCTTTGCGCCCAAAGAAATATATAGAAAAGTCATCGGCCGTAGCAAGGCATCCTGAAGTGGGGTGCTCTAAACGGCCCAAACGCCCAGAGTCCATGTGGAACGGCTCCCCAAACGATGGAGCACATGCTATCCTGTCCAGCATGCCCGCACGCCTGCTCCGAGCGCGACCTCCGTGATGCGACAGACAGGGCATTAAGAGGCTGACAACACCCGATGACCTTCAAATTGAATTTACTCAAACAGTTTTATAGCTCAATGCTTAGAAAAAATGGAAAAGTAGAAAAATCCACTGCCTCAGGCGAGACTCGAACTCGTCTTTTTTTTCTACTTTTCCATTTTTTCTAAGCATCACAATGCTTACCATAACCATAAAAATACCTCAAATCATAAATAGTTATAGGAATGCACACTTGATTTCCAGCAGTTTTTAAGGTACATTTTGAATAAGTATCACGTTACATAGAAATACCTAAAATTATAATAGTCAGAGAAACGCACACCGGTTTTTTTAGCAGTTTCCTGATAACATTTATTATTTTCAGTACATTTTTTTAATGATGTTACTTGGCAAGTTTTCACACACCACACACCTTTTCAATGCAATGAATCGATACCTTTGGACTGCAATGTGTCAAGTATATAATTTTCTATTAAAACTTGCCAAGTTACATCATTAAAAAGTACTGAAAATAATAAATGTTATCAGGAAACTGCTAAAAAAACCGGTGTGCGTTTCTCTGACTATTATAATTTTAGGTATTTCTATGTATAATAGAAAGTGCGTGTGCGTGTTTATTCACCGCAAAACGAAGCCAGTTCACCTTAGCTCCCACTTTCCAGAATGTGTCCCTTCCCGTGACCAACCATCTTGAGCTTCTTGGTCTAAGTTTAAAATCCAACTTAAACTTCGGGTTGGCTATCGAGTCCAGGGCTAAAACTGCTGCCAAAAAACTCGGTGTCTTATTTAAGGTGAGACGATATTTCACGCCGAATCAGCTTCTAACCCTATACAAAGCACAGGTTCGTTCGTGTATGGAATACTGTTGCCACCTATGGGACGGTTCCGCCAAGTATCAGCTGGCGACCCTGGATGCGGTAGAGCACCGGGCTCATAGACTTTTTGGCGATGACCCTGCTGTCAAGTCAAAATTACAGAGCCTGGAGCATCGCCGTCGAGTCGCTTGTCTATCGGTGTTCTATCGGATACATTTTGGGGAGTGCGCACAAGAACTTCATGACCTGATTCCACCTTCCCCTTTCCATCATCGGACTACCAGGCGCGGGGAGCAAATGCACCCGTTCGTTGTTAGCATTCCCTTTGTGCGCACGAAGCGATTTGCTTCATCTTTTTTGGTGCGGACTGCCAAGGAATGGAATGCGCTCCCGCCATCTGTATTCCCTGATAAATACGATCTCGGCATTTTTAAAGCAAGAGTGAATAGGCTATTACTGAACCGGTGAGCTCCATCTTAGGCCCTGTCTTCACTTTCCATCAGGTGAGATTAGGGCCAATCGCTGGTCAGTCCCATAATAATAATAATAATAATGTAACGTGATACTTATTCAAAATGTACCATCGGGTTCAAAATTGCATGGTCAATTTATCAATGAATTCATTCATAAACTGGCCATGCAATTCTGAACCCGATAGTACCTTAAAAACTGCTGGAAATCAAGTGTGCATTCCTATAACTATTTATGATTTGAGGTATTTTTATGGAACTTGGTACTTATTCAGATCTCACTTTTTTTATAGGCGAAGCATTCCCATAGTATCGAACTTGGCAGCCTTTCACATTTATGTTTTTGATGGGATTTCATTAATTTTTTTAGGTTCTTTATTATTTTTTTATCACTTTTGCTTTAGGAAATGTCTCATTCCACTTAGGTATGTACTTTATACTATAACCCTTTATACTAAGCGTCTAATTCTATTTTACTATTTATTTATAGGTGATTTTTACAAATAAACTGGCTCCCTACACCTATAAAATGTACCTACTTACATATAATTACATACATCAATAACGTACTTTATTCTGTTTGTAAGTACGCTACCTACATAGATAATTAATAACTTGGTAATAGGCCACCAATTATAATACCTACTGGTAGGTAGGCCTACCAGTAGGTATTATAATTGGTGGCCTATTATGTAGCCCTAGAAGTGCACCATCCCATCTCATCCCGTGGCGTATCGGAGGGTGAGATGGGCAGTAGTATATATAATTCCATCTTAGAGTATATATGATTTCCATGTTCTTGAATCTGCGATTTTATTAGTTGTAAAATTAGAAATTATTTAGACTATGCGAGAAAAAATAGTCTCTTCATTTTTGTTTGACTGATTTAGCGCACCTAGTGTACCTAGTGACCTGCTTTGCACTTCGTAAATCGTGGGTTCGGTTCCCGCAACAGACACACACAGAGTGGTGAACAATTTTATTGTTCTTGTCTTTAAGACAAACATGTATTGTCTTAAATTGGTATGTATCTAAATTTAAATAAGTCTTATCTCATTTCCACTCCATACCTACTTATAGTAGAACAAAATTACACATTCGTTGTTTTCGAAACTGACTCACACTTGGCCGTTTTCAGATTGTTACTTTATTTCGACCTAAAGACAAACCTTCGAGCCAAATTTCTGGTCGGTACGACCATTGGAAGATAGACCCATTTAGTTCATTATGACTTCATAGTAGAACAAAGTTACACCTTCGCTATTTTTAAAACTGACTCACACTTGGCCGTTTTCGGATTTTTCCCTTTATTTTGACCTTAAGACCTATCTCCATGCCAAATTTCAAGTCAGTACGACCATTGGAAGTGGTCTAGGTTTTTGATGAGTCAGTGAGTGAGTGTATAGTAAAAATAGCGATTTTCTGACGTCAATATCTCAAGAAATGCTATAGGTAGAATAATGAAATTTTGTATACACGATTGGACTAAATCGGCTCGATACAAAATAATTCCAAAGTTACATCTTAAAATTCGCATTAAACAGTCGTATGTCTTTAGTTTCTTGACTTGTACGTCTGTAACTAAGGACAAAATTCCACCGCACTATTTAATACTAAAAACTTCGTTGTTTTATATTTCTCAATTAATGCGTACTTTTTTTAATTCGTCACTTTGCAATGAGCTCCCATACTAATCGTAACACAGTGTTTCTCTTTCACTTGCGCTGAAGAAGATAGGGAGGGAATTTAGCTGTTGTCAGCCCCTTACTCGTAAGTGTCGCTACCTTCTGGTCCCGCATAGTCTAAAACCATAGACACACTAAAGGTCTAAGCTACTCTTTGATTCAGTGATAGCTGTCAATCGTCTAGAATGACGCACATTTTTTTTTCTAGATAGCCTATCTAGTAGAATACGCAATACATCAATGGATCTCCCATCAATTGTATGTGTTAATATTTTTAAATGTAACGTTTTAAAGTTATATTCTATACAGGTTGCCATCTGAGACGTGATCAGTTATATGTTATTCTAACTCCATAAACAACTAGCAGTTGAATGCCCCAACTTTTACTAAAATCAGACTGTTTTTTTCTTTTTTTTTACATGTTTTTGTAATTTATTTTTCTTTCAAAAGTGATAATATTAGTGTAAAACAGTTTTATAAGATATTTAAGCTAAAAAAAAAAAAAAATTACATTTTATCCGGAATAAATGACAAAATTGTTATTAACGATATCAGGTTATTCGCTCAATGAACTGTGACCTGGAGTGCATCTCTAATTGGAGCAAACGTTACGGACTTAAAGTTAACCCTGCTAAAACCCAGGTCATTGTCATAGGTAGCCCTAAACTCATACCTAGGATTGACTATTCGCAACTACCAGCTACGTTTGATGGTACTCTAATTCCATACTCCAATCGGGTAAAAAATCTAGGGGTCATAATGGATGAACATTTAAATTGGATACCACAGATAGTTGAGGTTAGCAGGAAGGTGTTTGCTTCGGTGCGTTCTCTTAGTAGACTTCGCAACTTTTCGCCTATCGCCACAAAAAATGCGCTAGCTCAATCACTCCTTCTTCCCTTATTAGATTACGCTGACATAAGCTATCTTGACGTCTCTGAGGACCAGCTAAATAAACTCGAGCGACTTCAAAACCTGTGCATATGGTTCATATTTGGTTTGCGCAAATATGACCATGTCTCTCACTTTCGTTCCCAGCTCATATGGCTTCCTATTCATCTGCGCCGTGATTCTCACGTTCTTATCCTCCTCTATAGATTGCTCTTCAATCCTGCAACACCTCAATATCTCAAAGAGCGTTTTAACCGACTCTCTTCTATCAGAGCGTCGTAAAAGCACATTCTTGCTACTCCATCATCTTCTACCAAATTTTACAGAAGCTCTTTTACCTTTCAGGCCGTTCGATTGTGGAATACTTTGCCAGTAGATGTAAGATGTGCTAAGTCTCTTACCATTTTTAAGAATCTGTTGAAACAACATTACCTATTAGCTCCCTTAGGTTGCCTTTTATATATATATATATATAGTTATTTATTTATATGTGTATTATATGTATGTGGGTATATTGTATGTATTTTTATTTAGTATTTATATGTGTATTTAAGCTTGAAATTAAGATGTTTGTGTTATTATTCTCCCTTTTGTTATTTGTGCACTACCATGTTCCTAACTCTTATTTCTAAATATCCTACTACCCAAAGGTTGTCTGGTAGAGATCGCTTTTTAGCGATAAGACCGCCTGTTGCTACCTAAGTTAAGTGTAAACTTTTTATTGTTGTAATTTTTTATTTGGTGCAATAAAGAATATATTATTATTATTATTATTATTAACGACAGTTCCATTTCAAAGAGGTAATTCAATTTACTTATTCTAATAAGTAGTTTAAATATCCCGAAAACCCCGTCAAATGAAAAATAAATTACAAAAAAAGAAAAAAGAAATGTCTGATTTTAGTAAAAGTTGGGGCATTCAACTGCTAGTTGTTTATGGAGTTAGAAAAACATATAACTGATCACGTTTCAGATGGCACCCTGTATATACCTCCTTTTACGATTTATATTTCACATTTTTTGATCATAAAACTTTCATAAAACTTGGCTGAAAGCACTATCCTATTCAGAGCACTAAAGTTTAAAAGCAAACCGGCTTTAACCTATTTTACAGTAAAATTGTATGCCATAAAATAAAACTGAAATCGGAGTTCGCTTCCCCGTTATTTATTCCATAGCTATGTAAATTCCACCCAAGGGCATGCATTATTAAATTATTTTAGATAATTCATGTTCAAAAGGGAATTTTCAAACAGAAAATGATAAATGTAATGATTAAAGCAATTTAGTATCGATTCTGTGATATATCTGATAATTAATGACTTTCAGCGTTGAATAGATTTTACTGATACCAATGCCTTGATTGAAGTATTGAGGTCAAACATTTCAATGTAGGCTGACATTTACGCGTTTATTACAAAGAGGTTCGTATTGTCATTAAAAATATTATTTCACGGTAATTACGCAAAATCCAAATAATTAAAAACACTAGAATATTCCCTTATATATGCACAAAATCAGAGCTATTATATTTCCACTACCCACCGATCAAATAATACTAGGAATACGCAATCAGCCCAAAAAATATAGCCCCATAATAGTGCCGCAAGAACAACACGTGCAGCAGTTTTTCTGACAGTCTTATTACGGTATAAGACTGGCCGGTTAAAAATTTTCACAAGACACATTTTCAGTAAATCTTGTTTGAATCTGTACCTGCTTTGCATTGTTGCTCGATGCCTTAAGGTTGTCGGGAAGAAATCGGTTTAAGCGATAAGACCGCCCCTTGTTAACAGCTTTAATTTCCTGTAATTTGTGTACTGGTTTTGTCTTCTAAATATATAAAAGAAGAAAGTGACTGACTGACTGACTGACTGACTGGCTGGCTGGCTGGCTGGCTGGCTGGCTGGCTGGCTGGCTGGCTGGCTGGCTGGCTGGCTGGCTGGCTGGCTGGCTGGCTGGCTGGCTGACTGACTGACATATCAACGCACAGCCCAAACCGCTGGTTCTAGAGATTCCAAATTTGGCACGTAAGTTCCTTATAAGGTCTAAAGATGCACTAAGAAAGGATTTTTCAAAATTCACCCCCGAAGGGGGTAAAATGGGGGTCCAAAGTTTGTATGGCGAATCAAGATTTGTTAGACTATTTTAATCGAAACTTCACAGGAGTATTCCTAATGATAAATGAGTAAACACGTGTTTCAGGTTTTTTGAAAATTCAACCCCCAAAAGGGGCAAATGTGGTCACAAAGTCTGAAAATCAACATGGGTATCGTATCCTTTTTGAGTACTTATAGTACGCGGGTGAAGCCGCGGGAAAAGGCTAGTTCTTCAATAAAAGTATTTGTATTATATTGTATTTGTAACTTTCCAGTATCTAGTACCAATAAGTCTCACTAAGCCATCCGCAGACTGATATGCAAAATTTAAAAGGTTACTCGGTAACCCTAAAATCTCTAAACACTTTCACTGCAAACCGTATCATCCCTAAACACTTAATTATAAAAAAGGTCCGACCCCAAATTAAACATCGCAGATTATACGAATCTCCGGCGAGATAACCTGCCGGCCATGCATAAATAAAAACATTATCGCGAGCAATTAGGCCTGCTCGTGTATGTAAAGGGACCGCAGTATTCAATAACTGTTCACCACGCTAGCTCGGAAAAGCGCTCTTTGTTCTCTGACAGGGATGTTACAGAGCTCCGGTTCTGGTTCCGTTAAGTTGGAACTTCCGATTGGTTTTAAACATCCGCTTCGGTTCCGGTTCTGTTACTTTCAAAACAGAAGTTATATCGGATGTCATAGCCATGCAGCGGGGGAAAATCAGCGACGTACATCAAAAATAAACAAGTTTATACCTGTCATTTGCTCATGTCCCCGCTTGTCATGTGCTGCTATCACTCTGGCTCCGATTCTGGGTCCACTTCCGTTTTCGGTTCCGATTCCGTTTCTGGTTCCGATAAGTTAAATTTAAGACATCTGATTCCGCTTTTGGTTCCTAAAAACCACATCTGTTACATCCCTGTTCTCTGAGCACAGTGGGAGGGGTAAAACCATACTTGAATTGTTTCTCCAATTTAGGTATAGTTTTGAATGAATATGTTAAAGGCTTTAATTTGGATTATGTTTCTAATAGACGGACAGCTAGCCACGTTACATGTGACACAATAATGAGAGCGATGAAACCCCTCTCGTTAGTTTGCTATACTATGGTTATTTCTAGATCTGGACATCTGGTAGCTGTAAAGTGGTGGAGGTCAAAGAATGCAAACCACTTTAAGAATACAAATCCTAGAGTTCCGGTTTTGGTGCAGTATTATGAAGACTTATATAAATATTTAGATTATACCATTGCCAAAAGTTTCTGATGGGGGAAAGTAGTCCAAAACGACGTATAATGTAATCCATAGTTTGTTGCCTACAATTTCTATTTCCGACATATTACGCAATGTTTTTCGTTCTAATATTAAAATATAGGCCCCGTCCTCTATAAATAAGACAACTTCGGCCGGTTTTACCTATTTTGGTAATACTTTTTTCCAATTCAAAAATTTTGCTAGTCTGTCACTCTAACCCCCACCTATTAAAAGCTGCCAAATGCCCGGATCTAGCAATAAGGATAGTATTGCAATCTTACTAGATGGGTTTCATTGCTCTCATTATTGTGTCATATCTGACGTGGTCAGCTCTTAGACCATAATGTTACAGCTTGCTTTTCCGCTGTATGGTAACGTCCTCCTAGCAATTGTCTCGCTGCCGTATTCTAATTTTAAAATACATTAAAACAACCTACCTCCAACGTAACTCCAACACACAACAAATAATCAACCAATATTAACGTTGTATTGGAGTTTCATCAGAATAATTTTCGTAGTCGCGTTAGCTGTATTGCGTAGTTAATGCGTTGTAGTAGTATTGGAGTTGGATCGTATCTAAACTTGTTTTAAAGTTAGAATACGGCCCTCGGCTTTGTGCCATGGCTCCATTGAACCTGAGGTCCACTCAGCAACCTAAGGCACTCGTTTTTACGAAACTACTGCCATTTGACCTTCCAACTTCCAACCCCTCTGGGAAACTGGGGCTTATTCGTATTAGGACCTTTCTGACGATATTATCCTTCACCGAAAAGCTGGGCCGCGATTCGAAAAATAAACACACACACTGGACAGACACAGCTCCAAGCCAACTCAACCCAACTCAACTCAACGCTATAACGACATTGACATTTGTTATTCGAACAGATTTTCATTCAACATTGGTCTCACATTGGTCTCGGACACATTGTACCAATGTTGTACCAATGTTGTACCAATGTTGTACCAATGTGAGACCAATGTGAGACCAATGTGAGACCAATGTGAGACCAATGTGAGACCAATGTTGAATGAAAATCTGTTCGAATAGCAAATGTCAATGTCGTTATAGCGTTGAGTTGAGTTGGGTTGGAGCTGTGTCTGTCCAGTGTGTGTGTTTATTTTTCGAATCGCGGCCCTGGTAAATATCGAATGACGATCGTACATAAGTTTCGAAATACTCAGTGGTGCGAGCCAGGGTTTGAACCCGAGACCTCCTGATTGAAAGTCAGTCTTTATCTTTTATTTTCCGTATATTGGTGAAAATGTTGCGAAATGTGTTGAAAACACTCGACAGCAAAGTTTCCTCGACTCCCGAGATTTTACTCCTCAACGGGCGTAAGGGTTTAAGGATGTCAGAAATTACGCAAAATTAAACTCTATCACTTTGAAATAGAGTTCAAATAATGGTGGGAATTATTTTCTCTCTGCCTTATAAAAGGCTTAGTAGACTCTTATGAATGCTCCTAATTCCTCTATTAGAATCTTTTCCTTGCATAAGTATCAATAAGAATACAATATACATCTAATTAGCAGCTTTTTGCCTTTGAATAATAATAGTAATATTGAATGGTAAGATAAATATTGTAAACGAGAGTCTAATTCAATTTGTCGCCTACTTGTGTTTTTGTTTCCGGAATAACACGCAATGTTTTTTGTTGTAATGTTAAATTACTAGCCCTATCCTGTATAACTGAGACATCTTATAAGTATTCTCTAAGTATAAGCTTTTACCTATTTTGGTATAACTATTTTCCAATTCAAAAATTTTGCTACTCTGTCACTCTGACCTCAACCCATCAAAAATAAGGATAGTAATAGCGAATCAAACCAGACGGGTTTTAGTGCTCTCATTATAATGTCATATGACGTGGCCAACTCTTAGTCTATTAGCAGTACACCTACCAAAGCCAAAGAATCATACTACGTATGACTAAAAAAAATATGGTTTTGTATAGTGTACCCTATACGATAGGGAATAAAGTTCACTTTCCACGGAAAAGTTAAACCAATAAGGGCACCCTTGACTGTATTTCCTTTTGAATAAAATAGCTATTTAGCATAACCGTGTAATGATGTTGTAGCCAAATACCTACACAAAAGTTACATTTGTGACGCTCGTAGCTAAATTGTGCCAATCCACCGGTTAAACATAATTAAGGGCATTGTACCCACATTAAAGGATAATTAAAACGTGACCTTTTTTATATAATATAATAATAAATGAGTAGATAGGAAAATCTAATCTAATTTCCTAATGGAACTAGCGGAGCGTAAGCGAAGCAAGTTCTTAAAAACAATTTCTGGCTACTGGGACGTCTCGGCATTTCGAGGGCTTTTTAATTTTGAGAGTTTGTTCCGCGATAACTTTAGTAGGTAACGCTTTTCATCAGAAAAATCAGTATGAAGATCACTTCATGAAATTTATTGAGTTGTATCAGAGATACATATAATTTGAGAGTTCGTATATGAGCAGGATCAACAAAGAGGTCATGGAGCTAGAGGGTGCGAAAAAATCATCATAAGGTTTTGTTATATTGGTCAAGGGAATCGCGACTTCTAAGTTTGAGGTGGACTACTAGTTATAAAGTTAGGAAAAGTCTTCTAAGACCATTTTCGCGTAGCGGCACAGGATCTAGTAGCGGCCCTACAAACTAGTTAAAAATATTCCCTCAATTTATATCCCTTTTTATACCTAATTATGATATAAAGGAGAAAATCATTATCTTAACATGAAACCTGAATATTATGTCTCTTCAGATCATGCCACATCCACGCTCCCAAGTGCTTTGATTTCATCACAAAACTTACACAAAATATCTGGCCTCGGACACCGGAGGGTTTGGTCAGTTTTTCTGAAGTATATGACATCTATTTTCAGTTTATATATAGTAGTGTAACTACTTAAAAAATTGCTAATCAAAAAAATATTGAACAAAATAATTTGATTTGCTTCAAGATTTACACAAAATACTTCAATTTTACGTGTTCGCGTATCCCGTCACCTTAAGTATGTAGGCAATAATCATTATTTGGAAATCGTTCTTATGAAAAACCGGCAAAGTAGTATAATACACTTTATCCGAAAATGATGCATGACGTGACATATAAGTTTTTTCAACCCTCAATCCTGGCTCCTGGGGGGCCCATTTGGTTCCATAGAATTGTGGTAATTAATGGAAATAACGCCTCAATCCCATGTAATGACGTAAGCATTTTTTGTGTGTAATTATAGGGATTTTGCGTTTCATTAATAGCCTGGCATTAAGCCCGGCTCGTTTGACTTTTTCTAATCGAACGAGCGGAGCGTAAGCGAAGTGAAGTTCTTACCAGGGATGAAACAGATGTGGTTTTATCGGAACCGAAAGCGGAATCAGATGTTTTAAGTTTAGTTTATCGGAACCAGAAACGGAATCGGAACTGAAAACGGAAGCGGAACCAGAATCGGAGCCCGAGTGATAGCACCACGTGGCAAGCGGGGACTTGAGAAAATGACAGGTGTAAACCTGTTTGTTTTTTATGTACGCCGCTCATTTCCCCCCGCTGCGCTGCTGTGACATCCGAAATAACCTGTTTGGAAATTAACAGAATCGGAACCGAAGCGGATGTTTAAAACCAATCGGAAGTTCCGACTTAACGGAACCGGAACCGGAGCTCTGTAACATCCCTGGTTCTTACAAACAACTTCGGCTACTGGGACGTCTCGGCGTTTCGATGGCTTTTTGATTTTGAGGGTTTGTTCCGCGATAACTTTAGTAACGTTTTTCTGATCTTTATGAAATTAGTTGGGTTTGTAGCAGAGATAGATTTAATTTCAGAGTTATGAGCAGGATCGATCAAGGGGTTGTGGAGCTAGACGGCGAAAAAATTTATTCAGAAGGGTCTTGTTATATTGGCCATCTTGTTTGCAAGTAAATCGCGAGTTCTTAGTTCGAGGCGGACTACTCATCAATTCATGAAGCGAAAAAACCGATAAAAAGACGAAAACCCTACACAGTTGGTTTTACACCTTTCCCCGCAAAACTGTTTACACAGTTTGTTATGTTTATACAGTCTTAGCCCCACTAATAACTTATTATTTAATTTTATTCCAATCCATACTAATCCATATCCATACTAATATTATAAATGTGAAAGTGTGTGTGTTTGTTTGTTTGTCCGTCTTTCACGGCAAAACGAGGCGACGAATTGACGTGATTTTTTAAGTGGAGATAGTTGAAGGGATGGAGAGTGACATAGGCTACTTTTTGTCTCTTTCTAACCCCCCACTTCCCTAAAATGGGGGGTGGAAGTTTATATGGAGCATTACGGGGGGCAAAGGGGAACCGTGTTACCCCGAATTTAACGCGAGCGAAGCCGCGGGCAAAAGCTAGTATTATAAATGGGAAAGTGTATGTGTGTGTTTGTTTGTTTGTTTGTCCCTCTTTCACGGCAAAACAGGGCGACGAATTGACGTGATTTTTTACGTGGAGATAGTTGAAGGGATGGAGAGTGACATAGGCTACTTTTTGTCTCTTTCTAACCCCCCACTTCCCTAAAATGGGGGGTGGAAATTTGTATGGAGCATTCCTCAATTTTCAAGGCTAAAAATTGGTATGCGGACTATATTTGTGACTAACAAAAAAATCGTGCATAAGCTATAAAGACAAATAATAACGTCTGCAGTAGCGTATTAAAATAATATTCTGTTCCGAGTTCTCTTCTGTGTTTTAAATCAGTAAAGGGGAACCGTGTTACCCCGAATTTAACGCGAGCGAAGCTGCGGGCAAAAGCTAGTTTACTATGTTAGTTTGTTTCCAGTTAATAGTAAATAGTTGCAGTCTTCTCTCTTCATTTTCCTATAAACAAAATAAACCTGGCCAAATCTAGAACATAACAGTAGGGATCCATAAATAATACGTCAGTTATCGACATCGTGTAAACGGCAACAGGCCGGTTTAATGCCTGTCCGACACGACTCTGACTCATGACAAAAAAATCCTTCGTGTTAATCCACCGTGCTTGTGAAATTGGCCTTATCTTAATATTTTTTTTATGAACTGCAGGCGTATAATCGCGTGATAAAGATAAGATAAAGAGTCCGTTTTAGTCGTGTCAATAATTGACGTTTGCTCTTTAACGTTGCTATCGCCATTCGTCGCGTTAGGCTGCGTTTCCACCAGAGATTAGCGAGGTTGCATTGCGAGGAATTTTTTTTTTTTTTTTTTTTTTATACCACGACGGTGGCAAACAAGCATACGGCCCGCCTGATGGTAAGCAGCTACCGTAACCTATGGACGCCTGCTACTCCAAAGGAGTCACATGCGCGTTGCCGACCCTTTACAAAAAGGAGGATTCACTGTGTTGACGACTAAAGGAACAAGAAGGTCCCTCATCGTTAACACACTGGGTCCTCTTTGAGCTCTTTGGCAACCTTACTCACCAGCAGGAACACAACACTATGAGTAGGGTCTAGTGCTATTTGGCTGTGGTTTTCTGTAAGGTGGAGGTACTTCCCCAGTCGGGCTCTGCTCCAGATTTGAGCGATGACATTCGCTGAACGTGCCCTACCACACTTAGCGAGATGCCATTCGCAGTGCCCATACCTCTCTTTTTGGCGTAGTTTAAGGACATACCCAGGTCCGGACGTAGTTTAAGGACATACCCAGGTCCGAAAATTTTGAGATTTGTTTGTTAAGAACCAATCCTAGAGCTGCGCTGTAAGAGGATAAGTAAATGAAGTTCTATCGCTTCTTAAAACACATTTCGTAACTCATCCTTGCCCATCTCTTGTGGACACGCAGCTTTAAGTCCGGTAACGATTTGAAAACGAAAATCGCTAATATTGAAATTACGCACATGAATCGCATTTGATAAGATAGTTTTTAATAATACCACGACGGTGGCAAACAAGCATACGGCCCGCCTGATGGCAAGCAGCTACCGTAACCTATGGACGCCTGCAACTCCAAAGGAGTCACATGCGCGTTGCCGACCATCTACAAAAAGGAGGATTCACTGTGTTGATGGCTAAAGGAACAAGAAGGTCCCTCATCGTCAACACACTCGGTCCTCTTTGAGCTCTTTGGCAACCTTACTCACCAGCAGGAACACAACACTATGAGTAGGGTCTAGTGCTATTTGGCTGTGGTTTTCTGTAAGGTGGAGGTACTTCCCCAGTCGGGCTCTGCTCCAAATTTGAGCGAGATGACATTCGCTGAACGTGCCCTACCACACTTAGCGAGGTGCCATTCGTGGTGCCCATACCTCTCTATTTGGCTCAGTTTAAGGACATACCCATTGAAGTCTTGAGTTGTTTGAAGTCTTGTTGAAACCTCAAACTGAATTCTTACAGAGCTTGTTTAGTGAGGACGTGGATTAAAGCATGAAGTACAGTTTATTTCTCTCTTACTTTTCTAAAATGCTTCAATACCCCCCAAAAATATCACCTAAACTTCGGCAATTTTACATAAAATTGCTCTAGAAAAAAACTGTTCCATTTATTACTCAGACGACTTATTTTGCAACGTTTATGTATTTTACGTACTTGTATAACTAAATTTAAATCAATAAAAATCTTACTCTTTTCACCTTTAACTACAAGCAAATATCGCAAAATAGGTGTTAGATTAGGGTGAATTACTTATAAACGAAACAAGAAAATAAAAAAAACGTTCCACTTATACAATTTAAAAAGAAACTTACTTTCAAATTATGTATACAAACTGATAGAAGTTTCGTTAGTTACTGCAAAATAGTATCAAAAAGTTGAGCGAAATCGAAAAAAAAGTTTACCAAACTCTTAAGCGACCAACGAATTCCCGCTAGTACGGGAGAAAAGGGCACTGAGTTGTGTTAGTTAAAAAAAATACTTTTTGGGCACATTTTCATAATATTAAATCGCATTAGATAACTTCAAATATTTTCTTAGTCTATATAGTTAAGTTCAATTGTGACTTAAGCCTGAATGTTAGTTGATTTTGTAGATTACCTACGAAAATAAACTAGGGCCACATTAATTTATTCAAAGATAATGGATAACTTGAATCAACAAACTGGGGTCATTTGAGGTTATAAAACGATCGGAGGACATTGCCCTGTTCTTTTATTCAGGTGCGATATAATTTGAACATAGACCTCCTTTTAAAGATGAGAATGGGGAACTACTTTGTAGGTCGGTACTTATATAGTGTTCCTGATTATAGGTACGAAGGTGCCAGGAATCATGTTGGGGGTTAGGGTATGACCAGGGTAGTGGGACCAGGGGGCCGATTTTTGACAATCAAGTGCTCGAATTTAAAGTATTTAACCTCGACTCTTTTCTTCGTCTTTTCTTCTTTTTATTCAGAGTTTTAAATGTCATATTCGAGCGCTCGAATCTCAAAACTTGCCCCCCAGGAGCCTTAGCGTAGCCATGATGACAATCGTTTATTGAAAACGCTAATCAGAAGTACCAAATACAAAATATTTTGTATATTAAATCGTCACGTGACTAATCGATATTTCAGTATAGATTGATACTTATTGGTTTGGCTCCCAGCAACATTTGTACCTTTATCTTTGTCTTTATAACACAAAATATCGTACGTTCTGCTACATCGACACAATTTCTTTTTATTGCTTTGATAAAAAACTACATGATTCATTCCACGAAAAAAAGACAATGTAAATAAATACTTACTTTACGAACAAGCTATTTTCAGAATTTAGCTCTATATAGTATTTCTTTCGATTCTATGAAAATTTAATTATTCCCGATGAAAATTGCAATCAAAATTGATTCTTTTTGAAGTTTATTTTTAGGGTTCCGTACCCAACGGGTAAAAAGGGGACCCTATTACTAAGACTCCGCTGTCCGTCTGTCACCAGGCTGTATCTCATGAACCGTGATAGCTAGGCAGTTGAAATTTTCACAAATGATGGGGGGCTCCCCATAGAACAGACATAATTTTTTTTCCGTTTTTATAGATAATGGTACGGAACCCTTCGTGCGCGAGTCCGACTCGCACTTAGCCGGTTTTTGGGGTTCCGTAGTCAACTAGGAACCCTTATAGTTTCGCCATGTCTGCCCGTCCGTCCGTCCGTCCGTCCGCGGATAATCTCAGTGACCGTTAGCACTAGAAAGCTGAAATTTGGTACTAATATGTATATCAATCACGCCGACAAAGTGGTAAAATAAAAAGTGGAATTTTTTTTTTATTAGGGTACCTCCCCTATACGTAAAGTGGGGAGTGATTTTTTTTTTCATTTCAACCCTAACGTGTGATATATTATTGGATAGGTATTTAAAAATGAATAGGGGTTTCCTAAAATCATTTTTCGATAATGTAAATATTTTCGGAAATAATCGCTCCAGAAGTAAAAAAATATGCGTCCCCCCCCCTCTAACTTTTGAACCATAAGTTTTAAAAATATGAAAAAAATCTCAAAAGTAGAACTTTATAAAAACTTTCTAGGAAAATTATTTTGAACTTGATAGGATGAATAGTTTTTGAAAAAAAAATACAAAATAATTTCTGAACTAAGTTTGTAATTTAACCGTATAAACAGGTGTTTATTGTACCTGTAATTTCTACAAAATTACAATGAAATGACGTGCTTTCAAATAAAGTAAAAACGGTGAAAATCGGTTCACGCAATAAAGAATTATCCCATAAAAATCATCTTCCATACTTTATGCTCGCGCGCAATAGTTTACTTAATTTGCCGATAGATGTCGCTGTACGTGGAACTCTCATATCATATCCTACATGGCGGTGTTATTAACTCTTAAGTGGGGACACTTACTGTGACGGACGGAAAACTACGGAACCCTACAGTGAGCGTGGCCCGACACGCTCTTGGCCGGTTTTTTTATTACGGTACGGTCGATGTAAGTGGAAAAGAAGCATTACTGAAAACGTAGGCTCATCTTACTCTTAGGAAAATCAAAAAATTCTCGGAACCCGAACAGCCATCGAACTGAGAATAATTTCTGAGAACCTTTTAGAAGAATAAGTGGAGAGTAAAAAAGTAAAACATTCTCGACTTCTCATATATTTATGCGTGTCTAAATCGGTTTGATTTTTCATTCCACCCATTTATTCAAAGCACCTAAAGTCATGAACTCATTCGTGTTGACCTCCACTTCACCACGCACGTAAAAACTTGCCATTTTTCTTCGAGCCAAAATAAATGAAGAAACTAGCTTGCATACATCCCTATATTGCCACATTCACGACAAAGTTATCAAAACAGTCTACATAAACCTTGCTAAAGCATGATTCATACACGTTTTGTATTGACGGGTGTTGCTCCAAGTTTTTTCCAGTCGCACTCAGAACTTTGCAAAGCTACTGACAAATGCGTTGAATAAATCAAAATGACGCCCGCAAAATCGTTTCACGCAACATAAAATGGGTTTTTCATATTGTTATCGCTTATTTTCCTAATAGCAAGGCCTTAATAAGGCCCATTATCTTTTATAGACGTTAGATTATTATCTTAAAAGTCGGGAAAAGGGAGGTTAATATAATGGGGAAGTTTACGTTTAACGAAAACGATTACGTTACGTGTAAAGATGCATGGCCCAAACAGAAACTACTACAAAGTTATCTAACATTTGGAGGACACAGTTCAGATAGGAAAGCATATCAAACGTTTTGTGAAGCAACCAGATTTGGATTTTATTATTATTATTTTATTTGTATTTAACAATACGTACATTGTATGTCTCTCAAGCTGTTTTGATATGTCTTCTTATAGAACTACGCATTGTTGTGTATCTTTAAGATATAATATTACTGTATTACTGTTTTGGAAAAATAAGTCCCGCCGAGTTTCTTGCCGGTCATAATACTTCTCGGGTCAGAGGTGTAGGGTTAGAACCGGTGGTAGTTTTTTTCTCTGACGTTCATAAGTGCATTGTAATGTGCCTAAATTGAAGAATAAATATCTTTTATCTTTTTTTTTTATCTTTTAACGCGTTTATTCTGTAACCCCGAAGATTAGAGCGAGTTTAATGGTTTTAATAACTATGAATAGACCATATAAGCCTTGAATAATAATGTCTACATAAAACTGCGTTCCTACAAATTCAATGTATAATTCTGATTTCATTATTAGCAGAGAGTATGTACAGCACCATCTAGTAACGCTATCAAGTACTAGATGGCGCTGTACGGTCCCCCTACTTTATGCGGTAACTTTGGTGTGCTCTCGTTCAGATGGCGCTACAGACTTGGAGCTCCAAAAAGTTCTTAGACTCGGTTCCTCTATTTAATACTCTCTGGTATTAAGTGCTGCAGCGGCACTAGCGGCCTCTTTCAACTGAAGTTTAGTTATTTTGATAGTGTCCAATCGTCCAAAATATAGGGATCTGAGACCTAACTGCGTCCGTTATGCGATTTATGGCGATAGTACGTGTGCGTTTGAAACGCTATTGTATAGACATTGGCAGTCCAGGGTTATATGATCCTTGCTATATAGGTATCGATGTATCATAAATGTGATTAAGATTAAAATTAGATATAGACACAAATCACCAACGTTTTCGCATCGCTTTGTTTGGCTACATAATCAAGATCGTTTGTTTAGGATGATTCTTCATTGACTGATCCCACTGAGATCCAGATCCATTAGAAACGAGATTTTATAATAGTAGTTTATGTAACTGTTACGTCATAAGGGTCCTTAAAATACGAGTGTGGTTTTATGAAACGAGCCGCAGGCCTAAGGCCTAGGCCTTAAAAGGCCTACCCAAGTAACACATCAAAGCAGTATAACGGCCGTCTTACAGCATATCTGTATGCTTTTAGCATTTTGAGTTCGTTTTATAGTAGCATTATAAACGTTTATAGTGCTGATATAGGTCTTAAATGGGCACAAATTACCCAGCTTGAGATCATATACAGGTCATTTAATAGCATTGCAGGCGCATTATGTCTGCGCTATTAGCATTATCGTTGTCATGGAAAGTGCCAATCGCCTCAAAGAAGCATTAGTACGCTCTATTAAGTTGCCGACTGCATTAAAGAAGCCTTAATACGGCCAAAAAACTTGCTAATCGCAGTAAAGAAGCATAAGTACTCTCGATTAACTTGCCAATCGCAAGACAAACGCATTATACTAGCATAAGAGTGTAGTAAAATAAACCTTACGTCAACGCAAAAACGTCTCTAATACCGACGGAACAAATGTTATAATACAATGAACGTTGTGATTTAACTACTTTGTCTCGCAATATAAAATGGACGAAGACGGTACAAAAAACTAAATGAGTGACACGTCATATTTGTTTGCATCCTAACAAAATTTATAAAAGTTTTTGACTCTTTTACGTTATTATATCCTTCAAATATTACTGCGCAATGTAGTTTACTGTAAATGTGTATATAAGTTTCATTGAAAATTTTCACGCGCCTTTGATTTATTGTGGTTTTGCTATAAAATATTATAAAAAGATATGCGTCAAATTAACAAAACAATTGTGTAATCCTCGTATAGAACGAGTTTTGCATTATTAACATAATAGTGTTGGTTGAGCAGTCTTAAATTAAGTAATTTCATTGTTATATAGGTATTTTCCTTGTATAAATAGGTCCGCATGATTTTATTTTTAGGTTATAAATTATTTACAAAATGGCGTTGGTCTATATAGACGGAGAGCTAGCCACGTCGGATATGACACAATAATGAGAGCAACCAAACCCCTCTAGTCAGTTTGGTATACTATGCTTATTTCTAGATCTGGACATCTGGCAGCTTTAAAGTGGTGGAGGTCAAAAAATGCAAACCATTTCAAGAAAATAAATCCTAGAGATCTGGGTTTGATGCAATATTATGAGAAACTATACAATATTAAGAGAAATTATACAAAAGTTTATGTTGGGAGAAAGTAGTGCCAAACGATGTATAATAGAATATAGTTCATAGTTTGTCGCCTACTGTTTTTGTTTCCGTAATAATCATACATCGGGGTTTTCGATGCGGGAACGATTTGAATAAGATTAGAGATAAACAGACAGGTTGAGAGTTAGTCTGAGAAAATATCATATTATGCCTAATGAATAACTACCTCTCTGTGAATAGCTTACACGCTATGATACGAGCTTTTTTTCTTAGAGGCATGTTTGTATTGACTATTATATACTTAGTATTTTAAAAATGCAATTGCATATCCGAAATTTATTAACTAGATCTACCTAAGACAAAGACACGGTATAACAAGTGTCAAATATTAATCTTGACGTCCGATATTTATGAACTATTTGATTAACTGAAGAGGTTGACAATGATCACTGATCAGTCATTACATGAATTAATAAAAAAATACTTGAAAAAATCATAGGTATATGTACCTACAATATATACACATAATAGTCAGCTATTACATATAAATTGTATATACCTATGATTTTTTCGATCAATTATTCATTAGGTAGAAACGTGCCAGAGTACATTCTGTTTTTTAAGTTAATGCCTACTCTTTGTTTGGCTAATGTCAAACATTCCCGCACCGAAAATCCCGATGTATGGTAATAATACACAATATTTTTGGTCTAAGATTTTTTTATCGATTTTTGACCAGTTTTGAGTCGATATTCCAACATATTCATTATAGATAGAATTATAAGGCAAACGAATATCGGTTTTTGAATCTTTTATCTCCATTCTGTAGAGCCGGATCTTGAAATAAATAAGCCGTTATTTTTTTATGATATTTTTAAAATATGGTCTAAAAAAACACTTTTATCGATATTCGAATGGTGTAAAGAATCTTACACATACGTAATCTACATATTAGGGTTCCCCTTTGATGTCTCTAAAACTGTAGAGATTTTAATTTTTAACTAATTAAAACAAAATTTACGACCATAAAACCACTTTTTTAGCCTAAACCGGTTCGACTTTGATGTCAAATATCTCGAAGACAATGAATATTGAAGTAAATATAGGATACTATATTGTTTAAAGCCGTTACTGATAATATGATAAGCTATATAAATCATTAGAAAACTAAGGGAATCAGATCTAAGGTCGTTGGCGCCAGGGAGCCCCTTAAAATATAGGCCCTGTCCTTTATAACTGAGACAACTTCGGCAATTTTTACCTAGTTTGGTATTACTATTTTCCAATTAAAACATTTTGCTAGTCTGTCACTGTGACCTCCACCCATTAAAAGCTGCCAGATGCCAGGATCTAGCAATAAGAATAGTATAGCAATCTAACCAGACGGGTTTTGTTGCTCTCATTATTGTGTCATAATCTGACGTGGCTAGCTCTTAGTCCAATAGCAGCTCAGTGACCCTTAAAAAATGCCTTATTTATGCCTACAGCATTACACGTGAATAATTATGCTATTAAACAACATTAAGCTTTTATTTATGCTATTGTAGAACCTAAGGCACTAAAACCGCTAAAAGCTGTATAGGGGCTGTTCATAAATTACGTCATCAATTTTTGATGATTTTTACCCCCCCCCCCTAAAATCATCCAACACTCCCCCTGCCAAATAGAGTGACGTCATTAAAAAAATGCGTTTTAAGCTTAATTGTAAAATAAAAAACTATTTAGTAGATAATATTTTATAGCAATAAAAGGTTATAGAAGCACGACTTTCATTCCTTTTTTTACACATTGATGATGTGATCTTCGGAATGACCGCCCCCCCTCCTACGTCATGCTACCATCATCCGATGTCCAGACCCCCCCCCCATTTGAAATGACGTAATTTATGAACAGCCCCTTATAGTGAATTACTTGGCTTTATAATGGTTTATATTATTGCTATTGTACTGCATTAGGAACGTATTACCTACTTATAAATGCTATTGTACACCCTAAGGCATTAAAAATAGCTGAAAGCTGTATAGCGAATTTACGTGGCATTATAATGGCTAATATTCATGCTCTTAAACAGTATTAAGCATTTATTTATGCTATTGTAGAACCTAAGGCACTAAACCAAACCGAAGCATTAGTGTAGCAAACCAAAACGCAACTGTACAGCATTCAGCTGTACAGTTGCATGTTGTTCGCTGCACTGAAACTAATGGCTAAACAAAAGCATTTACATATGCCATTATACAACCGTTATACAGCGTAAAGCATCATAAAATGCTATTGTAGAACCTAAAGCACTAAAAACAGCTGAAAGCTGTATACCGGATTTACGTGGCATTATAATGGCTAATATTCATGCTCATAAACAGCGTTAAGCATTTATTTATGCTATTGTAGAACCTAAGGCACTAAACCACACCGAAGCATTAGTGTAGCAAACCAAAACGCAACTGTACAGCATTCAGCTGTACAGTTGCATTTTGGTTCGCTGCACTAAAACTAAAGGCTTTAAAAAAGCCTTTATACATGCCATTATACAACCGTTATACATCTTAATGCATTATATAATGCTATTGTAGAACCTAAAGCACTTAAGTGCTTTTAAACAGTCGAAAGCTGTACAGTTGCGTTGTGGTTTGCTGCACTAAAGCTAAAGGCTTTAAAAAAGCATTTAGATATGCCATTATACAACCGTTATACAGCTCAAAGCATCATATAATGCGACAAGTTGCTCGGTGAATGTATATAAGGGTTTATACGGTCCTTAAGTTCGAAATAAGTTAACTATTCATATGTTATAATGCTTCCTGTGTTACTTGGGTAATTACGTACAGTTGCATACACTGCTTTATCTACACACATGTTATAAATCCTAAATGACGTATTCTGAAACCATTAGAATGACCGCCATTGCACCGCCATGGCCAACTCGATTGTGTGCACGGTCGGGGAGGAGGATAACCGCGTTTGGGAAGGACGGCTGGATTTTCATTACGTTACCAAAATCGACGTGGTTATGAATTTTCATACATTTTTATAACACTGGTACAGATAATACACTTATGTTACATTACTGGTTGCAATAATGGTGGTAATTACATACGGTTTCCGAACGCAGAATAAAGGATTTATGATGTGGGTGTAGATAAAATAGTATTATTTTTTAAATATATTTGTATAAACTAAAATACCTGAGTACCTATTCTAATCTATTAGGTTAAAGTGTAGCCTATTTTGAAATATGTCTATTCAAATATTTCAGCCCACTAGCAGTTTGCCTAACTTTGCCATATTTATAAAAAGGTCAATATTTCGTTGAATTGCATAATAAGCAAATTTCTTAATGTGGAAGATTGGTTGAGTGTATTATTTGGTCGAGCGTGTACTATAGTCGAAAATTTAGGAGCGTTGATAAATATCAATCGAGAATTAATTAAATTCTAACTAATAAATGATGTATGATATGAGAATATGGTATCGTTACTTATGTTGTGGTTGCTTGTACAATTATAAAGTAGACCAGTAGCACTTATCTTAGCTGCCGTTTGTATAATTGTAAATTAAAGATTAAATCCATGTATAAAGGTTTAAAAATATATTAAAAATATTTATAACTGGTTACTCACGTAATTTAAGTCGATTTTTGCTCGACATGTTTCGGTCAATTTACGATGACCATTTTCACGAGCTGCCTTCCGCGACGGCAGCGCGACGGCTACTACGCGCCTGCGCGCGGTGTGCCCTGCTGCTGGCGGCGGGAGGCGGCGGCGGCGGCGGTGTTGTGGCAGATCTACCGTCGTTCACTTCTTCTTATTGTCGAAATGTTTGCATACCACACTAACGACGTCACTTGCTAAAGGCACGTCCACACTGTCCACCGACGCAGTATTCAAAACCGTTTCCCAACTAGTGGGCAATGACCAACCACCATCCCGATTGAAATTCGAATGACGACTTATTTCTATAGCTACCCGTATTTTTCGCTGAACGAGGAACTTTTCCCTTGCCAGTACGGTTACCTTATCAAACCTAATATAATGCGTCGAATCCAAATCCAATATGTGGTCCGTCATTGCGGAACCCTGGCCATCCCGGTTTTTCATACTACGTATGTGTTCAGAGAGCCTCGTAACGATGTTCCGGCCAGTCTCTCCAATGTAACTCTTCCCACAGGAGCAGGGGATCATGTAAACCCCAGGAACATTCAAGGGCTCCTTATCCTTCGGCGAACGCATCCACTGTCTTCAACACTGTCACTGTCACTGTCAACGCATCTTCGGCGTAACAAGTGTCCGATTTTATCCGTCACACCCTTAATATAAGGCAGGTACACAGGCAACCTTTCCACTTGAACATGCCTAGGACACCTCGATAGCTTCCATGTACACGGCAGGTAAATCAGTAGCAGCCAAAAGGTCTGATATAATCTTGAGTGTCTCATCTACCAATACATTAGTGAATAAAGATGTAACATCAAAACTCACCATAAGTTCGTCTTCGCGTAGTTGAATATCCGTTAGCAGGTTGATGAAATGCCTCGAATCCTTAATATAACTCGCCGTCCTGCCCGTAAAAACCTGCAATACTGATGACAAATGACGGGCAAGTTTATAGGACGGCGAGTCAATCTGACTGACTATGGGTCTTAATGGCCAATCAGGCTTATGGATTTTCGGCAGGCCATAAATTTTTGGTGATGTCGGATTTTGAGGGCGTAACCGCGTTGCTGAACTTCCTTCCGGTAAATCCTGCATCAACTTATTAATTTTGGTCGTTACTCTGACGTAGGGTTATAATTTACCTTTTTGTACGTTTTATCGTCACTCAATAACTGGCCAATCTTATCCTTATACGCCTGAGTATCGACAATAACGGTAGCGTTACCCTTGTCGGCCGGCAATACTAACACGTCTAAGTTATCGCGGAGCTCCCGCAAGGCCCTCAGCTCCCTTTGCGGCATGTTTGATCTAGGCAAGCGGGTCTTGTCTCATACAATCCGCGTCAGTCGCTGGAATTCTGTTTCGCATGATTGTACCCTCAACACTTGTGACTATTACCTCAGTAGGTATTCGACTAGGGGTGGGAGCGAAATTCAATCCTCTCGATAAGGCTTCCTTCGCAATTTCACTCACATTGCACGAAAATAAATTGACAACAGTGTTGGCCGAGTTCCGGGGAACCACAATTTTTGAGGGTAGATCACGTTTGGTCAGACGAGAAAACTTATCTTTTTGTCTTTTCACCGACTCATTAAAAATGCGTTCAGCCCTTCTAAAGGACATTCCATCTGAGCACGTCCATAAGTACACATTTAAATGGTTACTTAGATCAAGATGTAAGGAAAACAACCCCGTTTCGACCAAAGCAATTTTTCGACGGTAGTCCGAGATAATCTTCGCCAGTAACTTCTCATTCGCCGCACGAAAGAAGGAAGCGCCGTCGCGGAAGGCAGCTCGTGAAAATGGTCATCTTAAATTGACCGAAACATGTCTAGCAAAAATCGACTTAAATTACGTGAGTAACCCGTTATAAATATTTTTAATATGTTAGAGTCTCACGAAAGTTTTATTGTTTATAAATATAGTTTAAAATAAGCGCCTTAAAGTCCATGTATGATGTCCCACCAGATAACGTGAGGAAACAAGTCAAAACTTACATCAAATTACTTTCCACATCAGTAGATAAGATGCAATTTTGCTCACTGATTTAAGAAAGAAAAAGGTATATTTACTTTTTTATTTCAAAAGTTTTAGTTACAAAACTAAACTACCTTCTATTTACTGATCATCCTGCATATCTTTACCAGCCTCAGTAACCCGGCAGATCCATAGATACCTATAAAACTGAACAGTATACGTTTCACCTACAGGAAGGCATCCATCAAGGAAGGTTATGTTTTTGCAAAGATATTGTGTTTTGCCTGAGGCGGTTATAAGATGTTGTGAAGATGAGAACAGGAGCCACGAATTGTTTGCGAACGGAGTTAGTGAAAGGAAAATGTTTAAACGCAGTAAAGCTAGTTTAACTTCATATTTTAAGGGGTTCACTATTTTAACTATAAAACTTTCGTGAGACTCAAACATATTAAAAATATTTATAACGTGTTACCCGGCGTAGCCGTGCCGTGCCGGAAGGCCGCTCGTGAAAATGATCATCGTAAATTGATCGAAACATGTCGAGCAAAAATCGACTTAAATTACGTGAGTAACCCGTTATACATATTTTTAATGGGTTCACTATTGTACAGTTATGATTAAAACAAACGGCAAAGTGCACTTTGAATTGTTCTCAAACGGTCTGTACACGGTGCTCGTGGGGATTGCGAGAGATTTTAACAGTGTATTCCTGGATCATAATTGGAGACTAAAATGTCGTATAAACTTTTCTGGAATTCGCCTAGTTTCAGAGTTACTTACCAATTAATAAAAAAACATATTTTATTGTGACTCAGTGCAAAACGCTTTTTTGATGGCGATTTCACCTTTTATATCAAAGTGCCAAGGAATACTTTACGTAAACTATTTTTTTACGAAAAAAAAATGTAATCATTTATTTTAATCGACAGTTTTACCAATAACATTTATGTTTTCATATTCAAAAGCATTTAAAAAATCGAAAAAAAACAAACAAAAAGAATTTTTTTTTGGCGAAATTGAAGGAATTCGTGGTTAAAATCTCTCGCAATGCTCACGAGCACCGTGTATATATTATTGCAGCTTTTAGTATGTAGGTACATATTCATTCCTAAGTCAACAAGTAATAACTTGGCTGCCAATTGAACATAAATTGGATCATTCTACTTTTTCATTATCATTAATGTATAGGTAATGCCAGAAAAAACTTTGATAGACGAATTCAATTCGTGTATAAAATTGTATTTCCAAATTGTACTTGAACCAAATAATACGAACTTGTTAACCAAATTTCATCTATTGGTATTATTAATGTAAAAAGATGTTAACGCAGTGGTAAATGGCTTATTTTCATACAGATGGGGAGAGAATCAAGAACTATTGAGTTACTGTGATTGAGAATATTTACAGTTGTTATTATTAAACTAAGCTATCGAGATTGATAGTCTCATGAAGCCTCTTTCACCGTCACAAAATAGCAAATAAAAGTAATGGCCAAGTATACTAAACTATACAATTTACGAAAAAGTGTCAAAACGTAGAATGGCCCATTTATATTTATGATGGAATTTTGACGAAGACATTAATAAAATAGTAAGTATTTATTGTTAGCTCCAATATTAGTGGCTCAATGTTATCTGTATATGATTTTGAGATGTAACCGTTTGTGTTTCCGAACCCCTCGTCGGGGTTAAACAACCCCGCTACTGTTTCAAAGGCTGCTTATACTTTTTATACATATAGATATCTTCCTATTCTAGCTGTTGTTAAGGAAATTTTTCGCATAGATAAAGTGAAAAATGCATTTTTGATATCACGACAGTGGCAAAAACAAGCATACGTCCTGTCTGATAGTAAGCCGCAGCTTATGGACGCCGGAAAATTCGCGTTTGCCGACCCTTTAGAATCCTGTACACTCCTGTTTTGAAGAACCCCATATTGTAGTTCCTTGGGAAAACCTCGGCACTAAGTTAAATTCACGGAACTTCCGTGACTGAAGGAAGTTTATGTTTTCGTCGTGATGTTTTTGTATTATTTTTTAATAAATTTTAGATACACACAATATTGCTTCATTCGTTTCATTTACTACCTACGTTGATAAAAATAATACAGTACTGGGTCCTAATGCCTGCGTAATAAAATTATTAAATTATCACTTGGTTTTGGTAACTCTAGTTACCAGCTCTTTTTACCTAGGGAATAGAGTGCACTGAAACATATTTTGCAGTGAGTGGATAAACACAACATCGCACAAATCAACCTAGTCCTCATACTTGGTCTGCGAGTACTATAAATATACATATACTTGGGTTCCATGTGGTACTACTAACAAATCTAAGGTAAAAATTCAAAGAAAATCAAATCAGTAAAACTATCATTATTTAACCCTAAATAAATGAGCTTAGCTTGCAGTAGACCGTATTATGAAAGCAATATAAAACAATTATCTGTGAAGGCTCATATCACAGCCGTAAGGTATGACTATCATTATTAAACCTGTCATTATGAACGTAAAACTATCATTATGAACTTGCAGTAGACCGTTTTAATTATTATGAAATTAATATAAAACAATTATATGTGAAGGCTCATATCGTCATAGTAATAATAATAATAATAAGCCCGCGAGGGCAGCTTGTGGCGAGCTGACGGTGAGTGGCGACACCGCGGACCCCTATTCCAGAGGGCCCTTTCCATTTGGCCCTCGCCTCTGTGCTTGCCTTAACTTAACTTAACCAGGTTGGAAGTGTAAAATGTCATAACGCCGGCGGCCTGCTGAACGGATTACCGGGATCTGGCTACCACAGACTCACCTCTCGACAACCTCACAGCCCACGCATCGGTGTTGCCCTTGAGCCATCTTTGATGTCGCTTTTTACGGGGGCCCATCTTGCGGCGGGCGAGTCACCGTCTGCCGGAAATAAAATTGGATACCGTTTTATTAGGCAGGCGTCCGGTTCTTCATCCAATAGCCCAGTAGTTAGTCCATACTTTTCACCCAATGGCCTAGTACATTTTAGACTCCATTAACTCTCAATAGTCTTTACACCATGGCGGGTGCTGTCTCTGCGTGCGTCCCATGACACGGGTAGGGGCAGCATCCGCTTAGTGTACCCCTCACTTTTCATTAAATTGTCGAAAGGGCCTCTGCGCGTTAGCTTCGGCTCCGCATATGCCTCCCAAAGGTCCGGAACACAATTGTTCCGTGGTCTGGAAAGACATACAAATAATAATAATAAACACGCGGGGGCAGCTTGTGGCGAGCTAACAATGAGTGGCGACACCGCGGACTGGTCTGCCAGAGAGGAGTCGCAAGAGCGGGACCTATGCTCCAGGTTGGAAGTGTAAAATGTCATAACGCCGGCGGCCTGCTGAACGGATTACCGGGATCTGGCTACCGAAGACTTACCTCTCGCCAACCTCACAGCAACTCTCAAGTGTTGCTCTGTTGTCGCACTGTGAGTGCGGCCATTGCGGGGCCCACTCAATGAGTTGGCGAGTCACCACCTCAAGCTCTCCGAAACATGTCGCGCGAAGTGACTTAAGTGACGTGAGTGTAACCGTTATATTTTATAGTGATAGTATGTCTCACGAAAGTTTAAATTTAATAGTCACCACCTGTCTTTTACAATTTTGAGACTGATTGTCACGGCAGGTGTCCGCTAGTCTCCTCCTATAGCCCGATATCCAGTCCATCCAGCATTCAAATCAATAGCCTTATGACCTTAGTTCCCATCGCATCACAAAAGTTCTGCACTGCAATAGTCTTTGCACCTGGAGGGGACCATCTCCGGATGTATAATGTTGTGCATTCGGAGATGGTATCTACCATGTGTATCCCTCACTTTTATATTATATCGTTTTAAAGGGCCTATGCGCTGTTGGATTCGGCTCCACGCATGCCTCCTAAAGGTTCGAGATATGGAAAAAAACGTACAAATAATAATAATAAATATTCTTTATTGTGTACCACATGCGAAAAGAGGCATAGGTATATAGTAAGGTGTAAGATTTTCATTCTGAAGGTGCGGGTTTTAAAACCCACCGAGTTTCTCGCAACTTATATAAGAAAAATCGTTTGATATTTACCAGTCGCTTGTCATTGAAAGAAAACATCGTGAGGAAATTTTAATACATATTTGCTTTGCTTTGGGCCATCGAGTGGGGATTATTGTTTGCCGCCAATTATTTTGCCTCTGCTTTTTTGTTTGTCACTTGTGTATACTTTGTGCCTATTATTTGAGGTGTGCAATAAAGAGTATTTGTGTTATATTATGTTATGTTATTATTAAAGCATAACATAAAAAGCCATTCATACGAATACTCCATTAAATGTCTTTTGTAACTACCTGTCGCAAATAGTGTGTATCTTGCTCCTCGATTGTATTTTCTTAATTTATCAATTTTTATTTTTATTTTTATGTTTGTGTGAGTTTTTTTGTATTATTTTTATTTTATATGCGGCAGTTTATTATTGTCTAGTTGATTTGAATTTGCAACACCTACGTATTTATGATTATTTTCAATGGTTTCCGCTTCCCAAACGTTGTCTGGAAGAGATCGCTTTTTAGCGATAAAAACACCAATTGTTTTACCTCTGCTTTTACTGTTTGTAACTTGTATTTTATGTGTTCCTTTATTTTGAGGTGTGAAATAAAGAGTATTTATGTTCTGTTATGTTACAAAAGTACTATAGTACTATTCAAGTATTCATCGTCCTCGAATGAACTTATTTTATGATATCTATTCCGAAAGCTTAGAGAGTTCAAATAAAGCATTATAAATTTTCTTTAAATAACACTTTCTCTGGACCTTGATTGTTAAACCTTTCTCTTGGGACGCGTAGAATAGATTCTTAAACCTTTTATTAAACTAAGTATTAAAGAAGATACGGTTTTAATTAATTTATGATTTCATTACGACTAGTATATATACATTTAGATTATAGAAAACAATTGTTTTAGTAGTGACTATCCTAGATAAAAACGATAAGATAACATACTTCTTTATGTAGCAATGTGTCGAAATATGTAAATTAAGTGTGAATTATTTATTAATGCAAAAATAATATATTGCCTCTGCGTTAAGGCGCTAGGCGCTGAATGTGGCCGAAAACTGTTACTTTCTAAGGGATATATCTCAATAACGAGTCATTCAAAAAAATTGAAAAAATATATGTTAATAACCATTTCATGTACAACATTGTCAACGTTTGAATAACTCGTGTAACGTATAGTTTCTCCGTTATTTAAATGTAACTAAATGTCGTTTTACGGTTAATTTTGCTTATATCTACTGAACGGCTTATTCGATTTACAGTTTGTAAGGATCCGTAGTTGCCGGCCTGTTACAATACATCCATTCAAAAGGTAGTTTATAAAGAGATGTTTTGTGGCACTTACGTTATTTTACTATAGGCATCACCCAAAAACGGCTCAACCGATTTTATTCCATATAGTTTTTATTGAAAATACGTGATAAGTATTTCAATGGCCTCACTTCCAGGAATTTTTCCAAATTTTTTGGACCCACGGTTCAAAAATCAAAGAGTATGTTTTACTTTCGAAGCTATTATTTACGAAAGTATTCGTTTTATCCAAAAGTTGTTTAAGGCTTATTCTTCTTGAAAGACCTATACAACAATGTGTTTCAGATACTTATTGTTTTACCACTTTGTAGGCGTAATTAAAACACATACTCATACCAAATTTCAATGTACTAACTATCACTGAGCAAAGCCTGATTGAGATTCTAATAAAAAATGGCTGATATTTAAGAGTTCAATGTATATAAGAATAAAGGAAAAAAAGCTTTTTTTTATACCACGACGCTGGCAAACAAGCATACGACCCACCTGATGGAAAGCAGTTATAAAGCCTATGGACGCCTGCAACCCCAGAAGATTCACATGCGCGTTGACTACCCTAAAAAAAACTTTACTATGTCGGTGAAATAAATACAAATTTTATATTAATTATCAACACAAAGTAAATAAATAAATTACTAGTAAGGGTTAATACTACCTATCAAATATCTTTAAAGGACCGGCCAAGTTTGTATCGGACCACGCATATTGTAGGGTTCCGTAGAAAGTAGTTTCTTGGAGATAACTGAAAAACGGAAAAACCGATAATATGTGAAATAATTATCGTAGAAATTAAGTACTAAGGCTTCTTGTTTTTTTTTTCATATTTTTTAGACTTACGGATTAAAAGTTAGATGGAGAGCCTATTATATTTAGACTTTCGAACAAATATTTCTGAAAATATTGACTTAATAAAACAGTTTTAAAAATCCTCTATATATATAAACTATTTTTAAAACCGTATCGTACAACATGTTCATATTTACAAAAAATATATTTTTGACATTTCGTTTGGCATATGTATGTATGGAGTGCCTCCTCTAAAAGTTTTTTAGCAATTTAGCCAGAAAACTAAGTAGCGGCACATGAAACACACCTCTAGATAAAATTTCAGTAATATATGTTTTATAATAAAAATGGCTTTGACATACGGACGGACAGACGGACATGTTTCAAAAAACTTTTAAGGGTTCCGTTTTTGCTATTTTGGCTATGGAACCCTAAGAAGTGTTTGGGCTGTGTTATATTTTAAAGATCTAAATTTAATGGGCTTACAGCTCTCATGACAATTGTATGAGGATTTCGTGCACAAATACCGCTCCTTACATGTGCATTTTTACTATACGCAACTCGCAACAGGCTTAGTTTTGTTAATTTATCGTAATTAAGTGAATTTTTACGGTTAATATTTAAAATCGCAACAAAAAAATAACCATCTATTAAGCTCACTTGCACAGCAAAAAAAAACAAAATTCACATGAAAACACCGCTTTGATGTGCATTCAGTTTTTTTTTGCTATAATAGTCAGTATTTTTTATTTTTTCTGATATGCGGAATATTTTTAACCATATTTCGTTAATTCGTAAATATTTTGCCGCTTACTGTACTTTAAATTCAAAATGTATGTTTTTATTTTTTTACATAAAAATCTACTAATCGAGATCGTTATTACTTATCTTATTTAATAGGTAAGTAGCATTCCTAAAAATGTCACCGTAGTACTTAATCACAGTATTCAAATGACAAAACATCCGCAAAAGGATTATAATTATTATAAAGCTGCCCGCGCGCCTCTGAGTAAAGTCATATTCTTTGAACATTGTTGCGGTGCATCGCGGTGGATTTACGCACGATCGAAATGAGAGGGGTACGCGGGTGGCGCGGGTAGAGAACGCCCACACGCTCAAGGACACTCCGGCGACAATAAACAGCAGTTTTTACTTTTCAATTTGCTTTTCTAGTATAGTACATTATAATACAAGTGTGCTAAGTTGATCATTACATACGAAGCGATATTGTGCGCACGAACGCACGTGAGTGCGCATAAGGAAGCTGAGCTATGTAATGATCAAGCACACGTGGTTCATACGACGTTTTTCAACACACTTGCGAGGAAATAACAGAATAGTGTAATAACCTTTGATAAATACATTTATTGGCAGAATGTTTACAGGATAGAGGTACTTACGAACCTAAGTCAATTAAATTTAACTAACCTTTTTTTGTGATATTATTGACTATCTGGACTCTTTTTCACAACATTTTATAAAATTAAACTCTTCACATAATAAATCAATTTTTCTTACGTATTGCTCACTAGATTTTTATGACAACATTTTACTAGTATACATTTATGACAATTTCGAAATATATCCGGATTAAATTAACGCTAAAGTTGTCTTCTTATTTACTTAAAATATAATTTGTTTAAATTAATAAAACACAACGAGAAAAATCTAACAAATAAACAATTATTTGAGGTTAACTTTTAAATGGCGTGCAATTTTCTTTTTTGGATGTGCGTGCAGCTTGAGGCAAAGGCGCGGATCTATGATGACAAACAGCCAATATTAAAACAGACAGTTCGTGTTTAAAACATAACTTATTGTGTATTACGAGTAATATAATGATTCTTTTTCACAATTAGGATTGTATAATGTGTATTCTATCGTAAATGTATTTTGTGTATACTTACTTTTTTACCTTTTATAGAATGCAAACTTTAAAGAGTTAAAAAAAATAAAGGTAATATCCGACTAAACTACAACGATTCGTCTGCGTACATACAACTTGGTACTAGAGTACAACCGTCACTTGATCGAATTATTAAATTATTGCACTAGTTTAGGGGTCGGCAAACTTTTTTGACAAAGAGCCTGATGGCGGAAAATATGGAATTTTGGAAGCTCATAGAACCGCAGTTTTCTGTTTTTGACTGTAATATTTAATTTAAAAAATATAGGGGAACTTGAAGAGCCACAAGTGACCCTTCAAAGAGCCGCATGCGGCTCGGAAGCCGCGGTTTGCCGACCCCTGTACTAGTTCGATAATTCTTGTGATTATGAGCCTAAAAGCGGTGAAATAAGAACCTCGTTACGAGCAAGTGTGTTGAAAATGAATTTAAAAAGCTGGTCCCCATATCATGTGTCAAATTAAAATTTGGACGGATGTAAGGCATGCAAGGACAGGGGCATTTATTTGGCATATTTATAAGGAGGCCAAAATGACCTACTTTCTAGCTGTAGCTCCCCTCGATGACTTTGACTTTCGATTTGCCATTGTTTGTCATTTCATTCATTTCATTGTACTTGTATAAACGTATAACTTCATTAAAAAAATAACATTTCCGAGACCAAACGCGTTCTATTTTTAGAATTTTCCTAGATACGCCATCTATCGGGGTTTTTTTTGTTGTTTTTTTTTTTTTTTTTTTTTCGTTTGGGATCCCAAACCGAGCGGACGCGTCCCGGAGCCCCACGAAACAATAGACGTCTTGTACCAGATGTTAACGCAATTTCGCTGACAAAAGTGACCTGAGTGCGCATACTATAGGCAAGCTCAAGTCTGCGCGACCGAACATCAACTCAGTGCTGCATTTTGCTATTTAAGTGTACATATTTACAACAGTGCATCGCGTTATTCGCGTCTTTATTATATTTAAGTGCTCCAGTGAGTGATATTAAGTGACTGACGCCGTGTTCACACCAACCGTGCTAGCTGCGTGTAGCCGTCCCGCAGCCTACCATCGCCACTCGCCCAACTGCTGACACGCGGCGCGATCTACATCTTCTACACTGGCAAACTCGGTGAGCCCGTTCCTGTACTGACCATCGTTAACATACAGGCCCCCACACATTATAATCTAACTTGCCCATGTACATGCATACGAGTAACTGATTCCCAGAACGTAAACTTTATAACGCATGCTCGCACAAGTCCGTTTAATTTTTTCACAATAGCAAACACGCTATTATTCGTCCACATAATTATAGCTCAAATAAGAGCAATTAATTAAATAAATAAACAAAAGCTCCCAAGTTTTGTACCTTACAAAACCAACTGCAGCTCAAGAGCTATTTAACTTCTCGCGAGACACGGCTCGCATACGGGGAGAGTGCATAAGTATACAAAGTCCATAAGTAGCCGTTTCAACATCAAATAGGTTTACCCAGCCTCTATAGTTTACCAAAAAAAATGAACAATATACATGCAGACATAGTAGTCATATAAGCCAGTACTGGATCAGACACGATTATTTATTCCTTATTCCCATATTATTAACACCTATTAGGTAAATATAACAATTTGGCGCGTAGACGCAGTTCGCAAGCAATAGCGTTGCGGTGCGGCTAAATCCGCCAGCTTGTCCGCACTTCAGGAAAACCAAATTTACAACAAAAACGCTTACTAATCCCAAGCGGTGCATAACTATCGCAAATTAAATCCGAAAACGCTCTAGAATCAGGGATTAATTGGGAACCGTTCTTTACTCCAGAGGTACTAAAAGGCCGGAAAGTTGTCGTTCTCTTTTCGTCCTTTATCTAGTATTTGGCCAAGCACTCTAGTCACGCCATGCCAATGCCTACAGGGAACATAGAGTGTCGCATGAATCCCACAAAATAATTGGAAATATCGCGTTATATCGGTTTCTTTTTAAATACCGGCTAAAATCCTTACAGAATACCCATTTACGTGAAATATCAATAAGGTGGGCTTACTAAGAGGATCATAATAACTACCTAGAGGTACTAATAAAAACACGGCTGTTAAATAGAGAGACGCGAATAGTAAATAAGTATCAAAGCGATAGCTCTAGGACTAACCAGTGTGGGCCGATGGGTACAAAAAAGACGACCTAACAGTTTGACCCTAACTTAAAACGACGATTACCAAACGAACCCAAGGCTCGATCAAAAGTGGTCATCATCAATATATCATACATCATAATTTTTTTGCATGTAATGTTATTATTTTTGTTTGTACCAATGGACACTGTCATCTGAATACAAATATATATATACTCACACACACACTTAGATATACGTATACTTCACACATTTTGAACGGATATTCAATATTTATTACATTAGACGTAGGGACAGTTCCGCCTTTCTGCTAGTCATAATTTTTTGCGTGTTCAAAGCAAAACAACCAAGAGAAAGCTAGCTAGCCACCAACATCTGGTGACCAGCTCGTCTGGGAACCCTGACAGTACAAACAACACAATAAAGGAACATTGCATAATACTTTCCAAGAGAATAGCGCCGCATTTTCTAAAAACAAAAAGGCGGAGCGCAGTAAAAATATAAATCCTTGCTTTGCTTTATTACACCATTCCCAAAAATATTAAAGAAGCAACATCTGGGAGCTAAAAAAACTAAGGAACAAAGCTTGACAAACGGCATCATTGACGCAAAGAGGTCCCTTTTGCATTTATATTCCTCATCACAAGCCGGCACTTTTCTAAGGCATCATAAAAAATATTTAACACAGAAGATATTTAACACAATTAAACATCCGCCGACACTACCCTAATTTACCGATCCGAAACAAAGGCACTAAAACCATTAAGTTTAAAAAAAAAACCATTAAGAAACAAGGGTTTCATAGACGACGCAACAGAGGGACAGAGACCGCACGTGGCCATACCTAGTTAATTGTTGTGAATTGGTCGTCCCATTGTTGAGGTAACTTTAATCTTTATTTGTACTTCCCCATCAGTGCCACGTGCCAAACGTCTTTTTTTCCTTTTCCTTTTTTCTGAAAGCTCAGCTACTGGTACTTATAGTGACAATGAACCTCTTTACAGCTTACTAATTATGTTCTAGTGGTAGCTCAGGTGATCATTAGATAAAGCGGAGTTACAGGTGTTACCATAGTTGCCAGTTTTACGGCGCAGCGTAGGTATTCGTAGGTAAATAGGTACAGTGATTGTTACATGCTGTTGTGCAACGTCATCACCTGCAAGTGAATTAAATAAGACACCCGAAAGTAAAAGATAAACAACGTACAGCCGCCAGCACAATGGAAATATACGCAATACCTAAAGACGGCAACTGCCTATACAGAGCGATAGCAGATCAACTAAACATTGTATTAGATAGGAACGTCGACCACAAGGAACTCCGAGAGATACTCGCTAATCACCTAGATGCTGAAAAAGATGACGATCAAATTCGACTAGCGCTCAATGGAAGTGTAGCGGACTACAATGGATCTACCATTATCAGCTGGCCCCCCTGCGCCGAACTCGTAGAGGAATATATCCAAAATCAGTTCAAAGACGGGTTCTGGGGCGGCGAGGAAATCCTACTAGCGACTACGAGTTATTTCATGCTCAATATATATGTACACATGGACCAACAAACACCCTTGCTCTATAAGGCTCCCATATACGAGGCCCACAAAATGGCAACCCTACACCTCTACTACCATAATCAACACTACGACTCAATTCGGATTGTAAACTCCACACCGGAGACAGCGAACACGAGACAGTCGATCAAGAAGTACCAAACTTCAAGCGCAGTTTATCGTAGCCAACCAAAAATAACGGACCAACACAGAGAATTATTAAGTCCTAGCTTGTTAATAGGCACCCAAGATCCAGCAATAATCACGTTGAACAGCTCAATCGACAGCGATAAGAATGTCGATTCGACAGGGTTAAGGTTACTACGAACCGCTCCCAAACCCGAAGCCAGGCCGAAGCTACCGTGTGAATCGGTCTCCGTAGCAACATGGAACGTAAGAGGCTGCGCCTCACTGCAAGACAAGATCAACATTGACCACGAACTGTCAGCTCGTAATATTACAATAGCAGCGTTACAAGAAACCCACGTAACAAGCGGGGAGTTCATCTCAAACAACTATCGCTGGCTCTTGCATGGGGGACCGCGCCCACGAGAGACGAGAGGAATGGCTATACTCATTCAAAAAGATGTCCAATATGAATTAATCAACACATATAAAAAATATAATAACATTATTGCCACCCATTTAAAACTCCTTATAGGTGACAACGATACACCAACAGAAATATTCATCGTCTGCACACACGTGCCAGCCGGTGCGGCCACGTGCCTCGCAAAAATAGGAACCCTGCTACGGCAAGCTCCAAAAAAGGCCTTTCCCATAGTGTTAGGCGACTTCAACGCTCACATCGGGGCCAAAGAAGTTAAAAATTTAACTCACCTTATCTCCAAAAATAACCTATTTCACAGCGAGTCAAATTTCAACGGAAATCTCCTTATAAACTTTATACAAGAGCATAACTTATGCATAAAAACGACATGGGGACGCCCTTCATGCAAAGTGACATGGCAAATGGGGTCCCGAACATCTCAGATTGACCACATATTAACCACCTTACAACGGCCAGTGTTTTTCCACTACATCCAAGGTGCTCAGCAAAAATCAGTCAAAACAGATCACAAACTCGTCTGGGGCGAAATACGAAACTCAAGCTGGGCCCAAAATAAACATAGCAATCAAAATAACGCCTGCCGTACTAAAAGTAACAAAAGCATATTTAACTACAGAAATATCAATTACGAAGCACTAAAAAAGACTTAGCAGCTGTCAAAGAATTCCAAACAGAAGTGCAACGCCTGCTGTCAGCTAAAATAGAAGCAACAGTCAGTCAATATGGTACAAGTAGGGCTCTAACGTGGAATGAACTAAACGAGATCCTTAAACAGGCCACAAAGACTATTCCCCCTTTGTGCATCGCCCGCTCGCGAGAAAGCAGACTAGCTCTTGCCAGACTCCAAAAAGCCCTTTTTACGAAATATAAATTTCCTTATACTCGCAATCTCGATATAACAATTAAAACAGCACGCAAACAGCTACGCACCGCGCAAGTACAGGATTTTCACAATGAAAGTACACGGTTCTTTCGCACCCTTAGCAAAGCACCCCGGGCAATGAGGATGAAGTTTACTTATAAATTTCTGAAAGGCTTTAGAAAAGCACCGGAAAACCGAACTACCCCTAACCGCTTTATTCCAATGTCGAATTGGGTAAAGGAATTGAAAAAGAGTGAGGGTGCACCCATAGATACGACAGCATGCGAAAACGATCAACTACCTATAGAAGACGGACCGGACATGAAGGAAGTATCTAAAATTATTAGGAGGATGAAAAACGGTACAGTACCAGGTACGGACCAGATCGCACCAGAGCTCTACAAAGCGGCGCCGCAAGAATTTATAGCCCAGGTATCAAATGTCATGCAGAAAGCATGGGTGGAAAATAAAGTTCCAGAGGAATGGTTAATATCAAAACAGGTACCAATACCAAAAAAGACTTCACCTAAAGACGTAAATGACTACAGGAGGATATCTATCTGTAACGTCGGCTATCGTATATATGCCAACTTCCTACTTAAAAAATTGGACAAGGAGATGAAAACTCTAGGGAACTATCAAACCGCGTTTTTAAACAATAGGTCCACCGATGACCATCTTTTTACCCTCCGTCGGGTGCTGGACACCAACTGGAGACAAGGTAAAAGGATTTTCGTGGTAGCTATAGACATTGAAAACGCATTTGACAATGTAGACCTCAATGCCCTAAGAGACATCTTGCTTAGCCGAATAAATACTCCTCTTACAAACAGAATTATCGCAGCATGCATGAGAGAACGAACATTTATAGCGTGGGTTGGACAAACAACTGAGACAGTAATCAAAGGAAAAGGAGTCAAACAAGGTTGCCCCCTATCACCAAGGCTATTCACGATTTTAATAGACGACGTCCTGAAAACCCTGGAAGAAGAGGATGAGGCGATCACTCTGAACCAGGATAACAAAATCACCCTCCCCTTAATTTTATCATTTGCAGATGACCTTATAATGGTTGGCGACTGCATTGAAATACTAGACCGAGTAATAAATAAACTGAAAACCCTGCTTAGCACAGTAGGCCTCGTCATAAATGAGACAAAGACAAAGCTAATCATCAGAGACCCATTTGGCCCCCCGACATCCGAACAACAACAAAGGAACCTCGGCGGGGTACCAATAAAACCAAGTGAAGTGATAAGGTACCTAGGCACACACATAACAGCGGCTCACGACAGGAGAGCCGCAATTAAAACAAGATGCGACAAGGCTATTCGGAATTCAAAAACTATAACTAAGTTCATACAGAAGTATAACGTTGATTGGAAAATAGCGAGGCTTTTATATAAAATGGTCATCGCACCCGCTATGACATACGGTCTCAAAGCTATGGCTCTCACAAGTGGAAACAGATCGAGGCTAAGAAAATACGAAAGACACATACTTAAAGAAATGTTAGGTGTCTCAAACAATCCCCCGAAACAAAAGATACACCAAATCCTAGAAGGAAAGTCAATTACAAAATACATTAAAGTTCGTCGGCTCTCCTATTATGGACACATCCTTCGACGGCCTAAACCGCACCTCCTTCACGCAGCAATGGAATACAAAGAAAGCAAAAAAAAGATAGGCAGACCCATTTTCACATGGATCGACTCACTTAACCATGACATATCACGTTACACCAACAAGTCCTCGTCTTATTGGAATACAATTGCTGAAAACCGAAGCCTATTCAAGAAAAAAGTAGAAAAGATCTACAATCGGCCGGAGACTGACACCGAATCCGAGCCGGATGAGACGAATTGATCACAGATCACCGGCTAGACCGTAAATCTATGCAAAAACAATAATTATCGCAACGTACTCGCAGTCACTATCCCTTCTATACATATTTACACACAAAATATATCTATCCTCCTCATGCTGGGCACGATGCAAGTATTCGGTCTGGCTCTACCTCCTGTCATTCCAAATATCCTTGACTGCACAAACCCGACAGTCCCATCCTGTATTTATTGGCCCACCGGTTTCTCGGGCAGGAGGGACAGTTGAGCATCCCGGGGCGGCAGACGACGGGAAGAGCACGCGAGGAAGCCCGGATACACGCCCTATCTCGGAGTGGGTACGTCCGGACAGAGGTCGTTAATCCGCCGTACTCTACACCTTTGACCGACGGCCTGAACCATACTAGCGCGTGTATTTGAGCTATTTCGGCAAACCTACTCGTCCCTCCCTCCCTTGTATGACCAACGCCTCTGCGTCCTTGCAGCAGAACTGCTGGCTGGTGGTGTCACATGACGGTGACGGACGGTTTCCTAGATACGCCATCTATCGGATCCAACCTTCCAACATGTTACTCATACATATAATTATTAGGCCTGTGGCCGTATACTGACTTTAAAACACGTTAAGACACGATCCAACACTAAGGGTGGGCTGCACTACTCATCAAGTCATCAACGTTAAATATGGCGACGGAGCTGTCATCCCATATAAAACTGACAAACTTTTCATACAAGATTTTTTAACGATTACGTTGACGTTAACAGATCGTTTGATGCAACCGGCCCTAATACAACTCCAATGTGTTATGCATATGCAATAACGCCTAAACGTCTAAAATATAATATGCTGGACAATTATTCCGATGCAACTCCAGTATTCGCTTAATTATTGTTGAGTGTTTAGTTGTATATTTTAGCGGTACACACCGACTGGAGCGGAGCGCAGTCCTACTCACACGACTGCCAGGTTTTGACGTGATAACGTCTTTAAAATCGTTTTAGTCGGGTGACATGTTCAGAAACTTGTGTCACACCAAAACCTCACGAGCGCGATCGCAGGTATAACGAGAGAGAGACGGACCGATCTCCCGTCTCATCTCGAGCGCTGCCAGTCATTCCGTGAAACTTGTCACGCGGAATCCTCATGAGCGGTTAGACGTTATCACGTAAACATCTCGATCGTAAACCTACTTTACAAACAACCAATTTTTTTATTTTTTTTTTTATTTAGGGAAACAAACAGCATATAAGTTAATACATAAGCCACAACAGTTTCCACTTATAAGTAATACAGAATTCCTTTGCTCCGAAAAATTAACACGAGAAAGAAAACATGATATTGAGAAGAGTCTAAGAATTTTACAATATTATCATTATTATCAGGTTTTAAAAGAAAAAGTAACATACATAATAATAACAATAATACATAATAATTTAGTGCCAAATCAAAAGGTACACATGCATATAACCAATAAAACAAGCACATTTAGAATTTAACCCTTAATAGGACAGAGCATCAATTTTCTGCAAATGAGAAAATGGAGTTGATTTATAGTTAAGTTTAGCATCTAGATTCAGAATAAATATGTAAAAAATTAAGGGGGTAAGTGGAAGGGGGTGATTTCCGGTGGGAAATTATTTCCCCTTGTTCAATGTGCACATTGCGAAAAATGGTTCTACCCTTGATGAATTTTTATTGTTTTCTGTATTTTCACTTTTTTTTTCAATATTGAAGTAAAAATAAAAAAGAATAATTTGCAAAAAAAGTATAATCATATTAATGTAGAAACAAAACGTTAACTTTCATAGAACCATAGTATTCATTGGTAAAGTAATAGAGCCTCTTATTTTCATACTTATGAAAAAATGCTATAAAATTAAATATTAATATTTATCTCTTGAAACATTTAATGAGGAAATAACGGTTAAAACATAGTAAAAAATACAAAAAAGTAACAATTAGAGTCCGAAATTTGCATTTTACCCTTTCAAGTGACTGTCAACTGATATTGAAAGAAACAACGCTTAAAAAGCACCGGAGAAAAAACCGTAGTATGACTTGAGCCATTTATTTACAGAATACCTAACATACATCTATCACAAATTAAAATTCTTAAAAAACATATTTAAACGATGTCAGAGAGTAGCAAAAGGAGTTTCTAACATCCTCCCACTTTTTGGGATCAAATCCCAAAACTCTTGGTCGGGCTGCACTTCGAGCGGGTACAGGCGCTGAAACGCTCGCGTGTATTCTCCGTCGGCAGTGCGCACCTTGGCCACTCTGGCACTGCCATCTTTGCCGGTGAAAGTTTATATAATCCTCCCTAAAGGCCACTTAATACGCTTTGCGTCAGTCTCTATCAAAACTACATCACATACCCTTAAATTAGAGTCCCTCTCCTTGCCCTTTTAAAAAAAAAATCAAAATATATTTATTGGTATCCCATAGGTTTACAAAAATATCTTGCACATAATGAGCATTCCCAAGTACTCGTTTCTGAACCGTTCCCTTAAGTCTTCCCTCAGCTTATGCAGATACCTAAGTCGCCTGTTCAGGGAATCGTGGTCGAGCTGGTCCAGGTCCGGAGTTTCGCTTGAAGGAAGCCCTTGTGTGAAGCAGGCCGGAGTAATAGGCTTTAGCTTATCGGAATTGTCCGCGATATACGTTAGAGGCCGCTGATTTATCAGAGCCTCACAATCGAGAAGCAAGGTCAGCAGTTCTTCATAGGTCACGGTCTTCTGGCCCAACTTTTGCCTCAGGAGTTCATTTAGGGAACGTATCAAGCGCTCCCACCAACCACCCCACCATGGCGCGGCAGGAGTACTGAACTTCCACTTAATGCTTCGCACGCTGGAATAAGCCAAAATCTCTTGCCAGTCTAAACTCTTCAGAAGATTATCAGCGCCATGGAAGTTTGTACCATTATCAGTGTAAATTGTGTCGACTTCCACGTCTGGCGGTAAATCTTCGTAAGGCCTTGAGAAAGGCTTCTGTCGTCAGGGATTTAGTCAACTCTAGATGCACTGCGCGGTAAACTGCACACGTGAATAAAACTATCCACACGTTCCCTCCCGACCGTAGAAAAAGAGGACCGGCTAGATCTATACCTATCACTTCAATAGCAGCAGCCGGTTTTGTCCTGTCACGGTCGCCAGATGAAAGAAACCACGCTTAAAAAGCACCGAAAAAAAAACCGTAATATGACTTGAGCCATTTATTTACAAAGTAACATACATCTATCACAAATTAAAATTCTTAAAAAACATATTTAAACGATGTCAGAGAGTAGCAAAAGGAGTTTCTTACAGATATTTTGTTTTTTAAGTATCTATTCATTCTCTAATCTTAATTAGTTATCTTATGCTTAGGCATTATATGGTGAGTCTAAAAAGATTTCATAATAAGTATTATAAATCAGCATAACATTATTATATCATACTATAAGTCAAAGACTAAATTCACAGAAAATATGCGTTAAAAAGTTATGATTGTCCCAAGTAACACATCAAGGCAGTATAACGGCCGTCTTACAGCATATCTGTATGCTTTTAGCATTTTGAGTTCGTTTTATAGTAGCATTATAAACGTTTATAATGCGGATATAGGTATTAAATGGGCACAAATTACCCAGCTTGAGATCCTATACAGGTCATTTAATAGCATTACAGGCGCATTATGTCTGCGCTATTAGCATTATCGTTGTCATGGAAAGTGCCAATCGCATTAAAGAAGCATTGCTACGCTCTATTAAGTTGCCAACCGCATTAAAGAAGCATTAATACGGCCAAAAAACTTGCTAATCGCAGTAAAGAAGCATTAGTACTCTCGATTAACTTGCCAATCGCAATACAAAACCATTATACTAGCATAAGAGTGTAGTAAAATAATCCTTACGTCAATGCGAAAACGTCTCTAACACCGACGGAACAAATGTTATAATACTATGAACGTTGTGATTTAACTACTTTGTCTCGCAATATAAAATGGACGAAGACGGTACAAAAAACTGAATGAGTGACACGTTTTTGACTCTTTTACGTTATTATATCCTTCAAATATTACTGCGCAATGTAGTTTATTGTAAATGTGTATATAAGTTTCATTGAAAATTTTCACGCGCCTGTGAGATATACAGTCGGTGAGATAAATAATGGTCAAAACGTACAGTTTCATCACTTCCAGTATCGAATATACATCTAAAGTAATCCATAAGTTGAAATCCAAGAAGTTGAAGTTGTAAGGTAGACGTAAGTTTTCAAATACCACAGCTACCCTTAATGTATTGTTATGTGACCGTGACTGCCAGAATGCAAATAATGCAACTACCGAATTATATCAGAGATAATTGCAGTTTGATTTCTATTCGTTTCCGTTAATCCTTATTAGATTATTTGGATTGGAATTGGTAAATATGCTTGCTAACTTAAATATTACGTATCGGGATATCCTGTATTCAATTATTATAGTCGAGTTGACAATAATCGAATAATTGTACAAGTAAATAATCTCGTCAAGTGTAATAATTTAGCATTGCTAATTATTATTCACTTGAAGTTATTTACAAGGAGTAAATATATTACTCGTACTTAAACCTTCACGTATTTTGCGAAGCGGATATCCTGTATTGCTGTCACATTATGATTAAGTAAACGATACTAAATATTGATGGTTTAGTGAATAATAACTTATTGTCATTTTTAAATTATATTTTCATCTATTTTGAACTAAGCAAATATATTTACTATTATACTATTTCCAATTATTTCGATAACCGGATGTGTCGGAAATATAGAATGCTTGTCCTGCCAGGTAGTAGAAGGGGTAATGGGTAAGCCCTTATAAGCAAGTGACTGGCAGTTGTGGGACACATTGGTGATTGGAGAGCTAACCAGCAAGAACCAAGTTAAGTGTAATATTGATTACTCACCTCTAAATAATATTGAGGGTTAATTAAATAAAATGTATTGGTGTGTACCTTGTTACCGTGTACCTAATAATGTATTTAAATATATAAACGTGTAATACTGTATTTCAAGTTGGTGCATGGTCCAACGTACACACCAACCTTATATTGGAAATAATTTAGCCTTTCTGATTACATGAGATTATATATTACTCTGTTTTTGCTACAAGTGTTAGATATATTATGTACAGAATATTATGATTAATGGCCTTACGGGATACTTGTAGTAATGGTTGAGGAATTAGAATGGATTTAATATACTTTGTTTTATATCTTGACTTGTGGCGATGGCAGTATTGCAACATTGATTAAATTATTCAGAATTATTATAAGTAATATTCTTTAATAAACATCATTGCATTTACTATGGTTGTTCTTAACATTTTATATTTATAAAATGGACTCTCTCCTTTAATCTATTCAATATTGAATAAATGAAATAAATTATATTTTGTCTCTTATTAATTAAATCTGACACGCCTTTGATTTATTGTGGTTTTGCTATAAAATATTATAAAAAGATATGCGTCAAATAAACAAAACAATTGTGTAACCCTCGTATAGAACGATTTTTGCATTATTAACATAACAGTGTTGATTGAGCAGTCTTAAATTAAGTAATTTCATTATTATATAGGTATTTTCCTTGTATAAATAGGTCCGCATGATTTATTTTTAGGTTATAAACTATTTACAAAATGTCGTTGGTCTATATAGACGGAGAGCTAGCCACGTCAGATATGACACAATAATGAGAGCAACCAAACCCCTCTAGTCAGTTTGGTATACTATGCTTATTTCTAGATCTGGACATCTGGCAGCTTTAAAGTGGTTGAGGTCAAAGAATGCAAACCATTTCAAGAGAATAAATCCTTGAGATCTAGGTTTAATGCAATATTATGAGAAACTATACAAATACTATACAATATTAAGAGAAATTATACAAAAGTTTATGTTGGGAGAAAGTAGTGCCAAACAATGTATAATAAAATATAGTTCATAGTTTGTCGCCTACTGTTTTTGTTTCCGTAATAATCATACATCGGGGTTTTCGGTGCGCGAACGATTTGAGAAAGAGTAGAGATAAACAGATAGGTTAGTCTGAGAAAATATCATATTATGCCTAATGAATAATTACCTCTCTGTGAATAGCGTACACACTATGATACGAGCTTTTTTTCCTAGAGGCATGTTTGTATTGACTATTACATAGTATTTTAAAAATGCAATTGCATATCCGAAATTTATTAACTATATCTACCTAAGACAAAGACACGGTATAATAAGTGTCAAATATTAATCTTGACGTCCGATATTTATGAACTATTTGGTTAACTGAAGAGGTAGACAATGATCAGTCATTATATGAATTAATAAAAAAATACTTGAAAAATCATAGGTATATGTACCTAAAATATATATACATAATAGTCAGCTATTACATATAAATTGTATATACCTATGATCTTTCGATCAATTATTCATTAGGTAGAAACCTGCTAGAGTACATTCTGTTTTTTAAGTTAATGCCTACTCTTTGGCTAATGTCAAACATTCCCGCACCGAAAACCCCGATGTATGGTAATAATTAGACCCCGTTATCTTGTCGCATAGATTTTGTTTTTCAGTAGAGCGTGAATATTTTTTTATCAACTATCTAAATGCCGATACTGTATGTCACTGATAATTTCAAGGAGGTGTCACTAGGTACTACTTATTACTTTTGTATAAAGATATATATAATAATAAAGGAAGAAATAAAAGTCTAGGGTGTTCGTTAGTTAGGATTAATCATATGTTTTCCACAATAATTACAACAAACTTTCACGTTATGGACCAATAAGGTTATGTACTTATTTGTAAACAAAATGTTTTAATTGAAATTGAGTATAGATTTAAAAGGCGAAAATTCAATTGCATCATATAAACATCGATATCAAGAAGGTCGATAAAAAAATCATTCACGCTCTACTGAAAAACAAAATCTATGCGACAAGATAACGGGGTCTAGTAATAATACACAATATTTTTTGTTCTAACGTTTTTTTTTATCGATTTTTGACCAGATTTGAGTCGATATTCCAACATATTCACTATAGATAGAATTATAAGGCAAACGACTATCGGTTCTTGAATCTTTTATCTCCATTCTGTAGAGCTGGATCTTGAAATAAATGAGCCGTTATTTTTTATGATATTTTTAAAATATGGTCTAAAAAAACACTTTTATCGATATTCGAATGGTGTAAAGAATCTTACATATATGTAATTTACATATTAGGGTTCCTCTTTGATGTCTCTAAAAACAGTAGAGAGATTTTAATTTTTAACTAATTAAAACAAAATTTATGACCATAAAACCACTTTTTTAGCCTAAACCGGTTCGACTTTGATGTCAAATATCTCGAAGACAATGAATATTGAAGTAAATATAGGATACTATATTGTTTAAAGCCGTTACTGATAACATGATAAGCTATATAAATCATTAGAAAACTAAGGGAATCAGATCTAAGGTCGATGGCGCCAGGGAGCCCCTTAAAATATAGGCCCTGTCCTTTATAACTGAGACAACTTCGGCAATTTTTACCTAGTTTGTTTTTACTATTTTCCAATTAAAACATTTTGCTAGCCTGTCACTGTGACCTCCACCCATTAAAAGCTGCCAGATCTAGCAATAAGAATAGTATAGCAATCTAACCAGACGGGTTTTGTTGCTCTCATTATTGTATCATATCTGACGTGGCTAGCTCTTAGTCCAATAGCAGCTCAGTGACCCTTAAAAAATGCCTTATTTATGCCTACAGCATTACACGTGAATAATTATGCTATTAAAGAACATTAAGCATTATATACTACTTAAAATTGCTATTGTAAACCCTAAGGCACTAAAACAGCTAAAAGCCGTATAGGGGCTGTTCATAAATTACGTCATCAATTTTTGATGATTTTTACCTCCCCCCCCTAAAATCATCCAACCCTCGGGACCTGCCAAATAAAGTGACGTCATTTAAAAAAAATGCGTTTTAAGCTTAATTGTAAAATAAAAAACTATTTAGTAGATAATATTTTATAGCATTAAAAGTTTATAGAAACACGACTTTCATTCCTTTTTTTACACATTGATGATGTGATCTTCGGAATGACCCCCCCCCCCCCCTCCTACGTCATGCTACCATCATCCGATGTCCAGACCCCCCCATTTGAAATGACGTAATTTATGAACAGCCCCTTATAGTGAATTACTTGGCTTTATAATGGTTTATATTATTGCTATTATACAGCATTAGGAATGTATTACCTACTTAAAAAAGCTATTGTACACCCTAAGGCATTAAAAATAGCTGAAAGCTGTATAGCGAATTTACGTGGCATTATAACGGCTAATATTCATACTCTTACACAGCATTAAGCATTTATTAATGCTATTGTAGATCCTAAGGCACTAAACCACACCGAAGCATTAGTGTAGCAAACCAAAACGCAACTGTACAGCATTTAGCTGTACAGTTGCATGTTGTTCGCTGCACTAAAACTAATGGCTAAACAAAAGCATTTACATGTGCCATTATACAACCGTTATACAGCTTAAAGCATCATACAATGCTATTGTAGAACCTAAAGCACTAAAAACAGCTGAAAGCTGTATACCGGATTTACGTGGCATTATAATGGCTAATATTCATGCTCATAAACAAGATTAAGCATTTATTTATGCTATTGTAGAACCTAAGGCACTAAACCACACCGAAGCATTAGTGTAGCAAACCAAAACGCAACTACCGTTATACAGCTCAAAGCATCATATAATATCTTGGCGTAATCATGGATCGTTGTCTATCATGGGTGCCTCAGGTGAGTGCAGTGAGCAGGAAGATGTTTGCTGCCATAGGGTCTCTCAGACGGCTCCGGAATTTTCCTGCCAATTGCTACTAAAATTGCGCTTGCTCAGTCGTTACTTCTCCCCATTCTTGATTATGCAGATATCTCCTATTTAGACCTAACCGGGGAGCAACTTAATAACCTTGAGCGTATTCAAAATGCCTGCATTCGGTTCATTTTCAGATTACGTAAATTCGACCATGTTTCTAGTTTTCGTTCTCAACTCAAATGGCTCCCTATCCGTCACCGCCGTAACTCTCACATACTTTCTTTACTCTTTTCTATACTTTTTAACCCTGCAACTCCCCGCTACCTCAAAGAGCGTTTCTCTTATCTTAATTCTATTAGATCCTCTCAAAAATTGCTCCTAAAAGTGCCATCTTCATCTTCCAAATTTTATAATTGCTCATTTACGTTCCAGGCCGTTCGTTTGTGGAATTCTCTCCCTCTCAACATAAAACGCGCGCAATCTATTGGTAGCTTTAAATCGCAACTTAAGGAATACTATTTATCTCTTCCTTAGGGTTTTAAGTTGACACTGTTGTTTCTTACTGTGTGTATTATATATGTATATATGTACGTATATGTATGTTTATTTTGTATTTATTTAAGTATGTATATTCATATGAATGTGCTGTGTTATCTATTTCGTCTCTTTTGTGTCTATGCACCACCTACTGCTTATTGTTTTTCTCTAGTCTCCACTACCCAAAGGTTGTCTGGAAGAAATCGCTCATTAGCGATAAGACCGCCTGTTGTTACCTCTACCTAAATTTATCTAATTGTAAAATTTGTGCTTGTAACTGTATGAGGTGTGCAATAAAGAGTATTTATTATTATTATTATTATAATGCGACAAGTTGCTCGGTGAACGAATATAAGAGTTTATACGGTCCTTAAGTTCGAAATAAGTTAACTATTCATATGTTATAATGCTTCCTGTGTTACTTGGGGTGTATTAAAAATTAAAAAAATAATATCGATAAATGTTTTAATATCAGAATAATCATGAAAATATCTAATTGTGTTGTATATTTTACTAAAAATATATAAGAGAAATTTGAAATGTGATTTCATTGATGTCTTAAATGAACAAAGGGAATTATTTTCCCACTTGCACTCTACAACTTCAAGAGTCATTTGTTGGACAAAGCGATAGTTTCAAACACTATTTTATATGCTAAATAACAAACAATATACCTAATTTTACATAACTAATGTCAAAATCCTCTTATCTGATTTTTTTCTTATGAATCCTTTGATAATAAAACCAACCGGATGCGAGACGCGCACTAATTTCTATCAGAAAAAGTCTGCCAATTTCGGCGCGGGGGACGAGGAAACGCACACAAATACTGTTAACACTAATGCATTTTCCATTGACGTCGCTACACACGCACACGATAAAATTATCAAACACTAGCATAAAATATACTCACACAAGTAAAAACACAGACACCGACAACCTGTCCGTGAACGAGATAATGTCATATTTAAGTAAACGTACACAGTGCGAGGAACGCGTCGATAATAATATACTTAAGTATCGATATTTGTGACGTTTTCAAGTCAAAGGTACATCATTGTCGGTTGTTAATAAAGTTAATTTCTAAATTATTTTTTTATGGTAACGCCTTATTGACAACCGATAATAATGTACCTTTGACTTGAAACACATTTTATCGTAGATTTATTTATCGTATGCCTACATGTCACTGGATATAGATAGGCATTTCTTCCCTAGGGTAGTGGGAAAGCAGATGATGAAGAAAATCCAGTGAGTGCTGCGAGGTCCAGGTAGGACAATAGAGCTGCCAAGTTTGTAACTCTTTTAGCACCACCCAGGGATCACAATGTAGGGTTGTCTAAGGTGTTTCCTAAGGACGCAGAGAAACACTGATCACAGGTTAGTTATATATTTTTGTTTCTTTACCAAGTATAAGGTTTAAAATAAAACTATAATATTAAGTTGTGATTAAATATCAAGTTTTTCTACCAGAATATTACTTACAATGTTAGTATTCTACGTAAGTTAGTTTGTCTATTTGTTCAGGACAAATCTTGCAAGCTGATTTAGAATAACTTTTATATTATCAATTTAATATTTTGATGTGTATTTGCTTTTATATTTAGTGAAAAATACTACAAATTGGAAACAAATAACTATTACAATGAAACAATTAACTGCAAAGAACTCTGGAACATCACGGGATTCGAATCCACGTGTTTAGATTACCGTTCCAATGTGCTTCCAATTACACTAGACGTTCCTCTATCCACCTCAGTGAATTTTTCACTGTAATGAACAATGATGAATAGACCCCGGACTCTTGTGGCAATTACGTCACAATAGGGTGATTTGGGGAGTAAACGGGACGGTGCTATGAAACACGGTTAAAAACTCGGTTGTTAACCGAATACATTAAATTAGACATTTTTATCAATATTACTTAGTAAGTTGATCAATATTATCGTTTGCTATATTACTTGCAAAACATGCATTTGTACGTTAAACTGGCATTGGTTTTGTCGGCCACTCGCTCCTTGTTCGTCACAAATGTCACCAAGCCAGTTTAAAGTACAATTGTATGGTTTGCACTAAAAAATAATATTGATCAACTTACTAGATAATTTTGTTGAAAATATCTAATTAAACAGTATTCGGTTAACAACCGAGTTTTTAACCGTGTTTCATAGCACCGTCCCGTTTACTCCCCAAATCACCCTATTGTGACGTCATTGCCACAAGAGTCCGGGGTCTAATGATGAATCAGTCACTAGCGACATCGTGATGTTCCAGAGTCCTTCGCAGTTGATATTTTGATTATAATGGGCATCTGTTTCCAATTTGTGTTTCTATTTCTATTATCTCCTCTTCATTTTCTATTATAAATAAAAAGTATAACATACTGCTAATGTTAATATCGACATTTATTTTTGTGCTGTCCCATCACTAAAACTTATCTGTTAGGTACAGTGATACCAGAGTCAGAAATTAAAAGTGCCTATTTAAGGGGATAAGTGTGTATAACGTACCTTATAATAAATAAAGTATAATCCATACAAAATGAAAATGCTACATAAAATGTATGGTGAAAATAAAGGAACGAATTAATTTCTAAACAGGAATATCGTTATTTCAAGCATCTACAAGTATATTTACCTTAAGGGGCGCCACACATTAGAGCAGAATTCAGTGCGGAATTCATTACACTAGCTGAAATTTGTCTATTAAAACGGAATTTTTTTATGGTAGCTGTATTTTTGAGACCATAAACAAATTTCAGCTATTGTGCCGTACAGCACACATACGCTGAGTTTCTTACGCTGGTTCTTCTCATTTGGGGCTCCTTTCCGAACCAGTAGTAGTTTATTGCCCTTCCCATAATACGGTTTTAAAAAGATTTGAATTCAATACAGTTATTAAACCAGTGTTTATGTTTTATTTCATTACCGTGCGTCCGTGCGTAATGTGCTATAGGCTAGGTTATCCTTATAGTGTCAGTTTTTTGAGTTCCAAACCACCTTACTGCCCTGCCCTCGGCGATCCTCGACGACATATATAATTTAAAAAGCTATGCGTGTGAATGAGTTTTACCTTTGAAGTACTCACGTTAATCTTTTCATTTTTTCAATATGTAATTTGAATAATTTAAAATTCGATTAAAATATGTTTAGAAACAATTTAATAACAACACACACACACAGAGACACACTGCTTTTTTAACAGAGCAATGCTTTACAATTATGGCTGTATGCCGAATTAGTCTCTGCCTAACCCACGGAGTATCTTTTAAGTGCATTGCCTAACCTGTCATAACAATGACAATGAATGACATAATGGCGGACGTATTTCTGCCGCACTGGAGTCGATTACTCTTGTTTGCAACATTTCACTTACCTCCCTCGATGTAATCGTGTTCATAATTGCATACCCAATTTATGAATGAATTCATTGTTAAATTGGGTATGCAATTATGAACCCGATGGTACAATGTACTGTGAAGAGTCAAGTTTAAAAATGACCCTAAAGCAGATGTAGTACCATTAAGTGGCAACACTTTTTGATTGACAATATTTTTTAGTTTTTTGCTAATTTCGTGCACTATTTGATGATAGTTAGACGTAATTATACTTACAGATGAAAAGAAACGTTATCCTTATGTTAACTAGATAATTCAGATCTTTTCTTACATGAAAACACTAAGCATTTCGGCATTTTTACCTCAGATCGTTTCGGGCTGACTGACATTCATTGAATGGCGTTTGACGCGCGACAACTAGATTTATATAACCGCTACGACCAGTGGTCTTGTACTTTTGGCAGAGGGGGACGCCTGACAATTACCACTCCATTGTTTTATTTCTCTGAGTATGAATCCGGTCGCACTTCACCGACGAACACCGTTTTTACGAATTTGGCACCACTTTTGACTTTGACACTGACGTTTGCTGACAGATGAAGTTTGATTAAAAATTGTTGCCAGAAAAATTAATCTAATATTTACCAAAACTGTAAAACTGTATGGTAAGCTTTGTTAAGTGTTACCATTTAAAAAATTACATCAATTTTATACGAATAGACAAAGTGGGAAATAATATCCCCTTGTACTAATAAGGGTTAAAACTAAGCAAGAACAATTTGAAAAAGGATTTAGGTACAACATGCAAAAGACTTTATTTGTAATTTTTTTTCTTATTTCTACTTTTAAGCTAAATTTTAAGCTTTTTGAGGGCGGAAACAAACCTATTATAATTCAGCTGGAATAAATCAATATGCGAATATTTTTTGTTGTAAATAAATAGGTTTACTGCGTTAGATCAGCGTGAAACCCACTATGTCTCTATACTCTCTTTGCATTGTACCCGTTTTTTCCGATGCGCTTACCGCATATGAGGGCTAATGAGGGAAGGGTTGGCACATGGATTATCACCTTGGGTGCATTCGAGAATATGTGACATTTTCAAGTCATAGGCACATCATTGACAGTTGTTAATAGAGTTTATTTGTAAGTTATTTTTGTGGCAGTTAACACACTGCAATGAAGCACGCTGGTTTGCACGCTGTAACGAAGAAGTGAAACTGACGCTTTTCAAGGCGTATTTGCCAGACATTTTACACGTGCAGCCTGTAGGTGAGGTTTACACAGAAGGCCTATAACACGTTGCGTGTGCAATACAACAACGTCCTCAGAATGCTGCTGAGGCGGCCGAAGTACTGCAGTGCTTCTGGCATGTTCGCCGAGGCACGTACAGATGACTTTTTTGCTATTCGGCAAAAAAGAATTGCCTCACTGCTTAAACGAGTGCGCGGTAGCAGCAACAGCATGCTGAGGACGTTGGCCGAACGTCTCGACTGCCAGATTACAAAATACTGGGTCAGTGTAATCATTGGTAGGGACAAATAGGGTCAAATCTTTTTGTCTCTAGTTGTCTTGTACCTACTTAGGAGTAAGAGTTTCACTAGCATAGCCTTTAATGTACCTAAATTTAAGTTACTAACAATTCTATGGATTTTTATGGTCCGAAATAAACAGTTTTTATTTTTTTTATTTAACGTTTTATTGACAACCGACATGTGTACCTTTGATTAAAAACGTCGTATTTTATCATTTTAGCCAGTGTTTATGGCATGTCTCAATCCTGCATAGATGTATGAAGCACGTTGCAAACCTATTTTATTTTTTTAGAGCTCATGATAGCTACCGTTTTCATCTCTCAAATTAAGGAAGGATATCTTCTTTAATTGTACTATTACTTATTCAGTGGTTAGGTACAGTCATGGACTTGAATTGTTAAGTTATTGACGGTTCAAGATATTTTCTTTTGTTTAGAACTTAATCAATGAAATGACCAGTGTAAAGTAAACCCTATAAAGCGCAACAACTTGCGCCTACCCTATAATACAGATATTTTTGATAGCCACTGTACAAAAAGCGTTGTGTAACCAATTAGCCTAGGTTTATCCTTGACATAACGAGAGATGGGGTGAGTTAGGTCGTTCACGGCTGAAGCATTCATCATGTAAAAGGGTTTTGTTAAAAACATGATATTTTACCCCGCACTTTTCCACGGGTTACAATTCGATGGGGTTGCTAAGTAACCTTTTTATTAAGCGTGTGTTACACCGAATGTATCTTTGTTAAAACCGCAAAAGGAACCCAGACGCAGATTTTAAAGTTATAAATTGATATCGCAATAAATATTTTGTTATGTGTTAATTAGCACAGTGCAATTAATTTTTGATTTTTATTCGAGTTGCAATGTATTGACAAATCAATAATTGTGACGTTTTAAAGGCAAAGTATTGATGTAGGTAGCGATACATTGGGTGTTATAATATATGATTTTTAATTTTAATAAAACATATGGAAGTATGTATATTAGGGTCTATACTAACTACCCTTCCTTATGAACTAAGAGCTGGCCACGTCAGATATGACACAATAATGAGGGCAATAAAACCCATCTCGTTAGATTGCTCTACTATCTATCCTTATTGCTATATCCGGGCATCATCTGGCAGCTTTTAATGAATGGAGGTCAGAGTGACAGACTAGCAAATTTTTTTAATTGGGAAATACCAAAATAGGTAAGAACTACCAAAATTTTCTGTAATAAAGGGCAGGGTCTAAATTTTAACATTAGAACAAAAAACATTGCGTGTTATTTCGGAAACAAAAACAGTAGGCGACAAACAATGAATTACATTATACGTTGTTGGTCACTACTTTATCGCAACAGAAACTTTTGGCAATTATATAACCTAGTTATTTATAAAATTTCTCAAAATATTGCATCAAACCCAGTACTCTAGGATTTGTTATCATGAAGTGGTTTGCATTCATAGTCATACTCATAGTCATATGTTTATAATATTACATGCCAAATTGCATTACATTGGTACTTATTGATTCATGCATTATTTATTATTAATTATTAAATTTATATTTCAGTTTAAGTGATTTCTTAGTTACAGTTACATTCCTTGACCTCCATCACTTTACAGCTGCCAGATGTCCAGATTTAGAAATAGGCATAATATAGAAAATTGACTAGAGTGGTTTCGTTGCTCTCATTAGGTATTCTGTAATATCTGACGTGGACAGCTCTCCGTCTATTAGCATATGCGGTGATATCAATTACAACGTTTAATGCGTGCTTAGATCTTTGATTTAAATAATTGTTGTACTGATTTAAACTTACACGATGTTCACTCATTATTATGATAAAAACGGGACTTAATCGCGTACACTCACTTTTATTATTTTCCTGACGTTTCGAGCGTGCCGTAACGCTCGTGGTCGCAGGCAGACTGGCGAGGAATTGTATCAGCATCTCCTAGCTGCGCGGGTTTTTCGAACTACCCGCACTTGGTCTCGATTATGCACATTCACGCTAGGGTTGTCACTTTGCCTACACACAACACTCACGACATCTGGTGGTTTGGAAATGCAAGTATTTTCACGCTTACATTTGCTGATCACTGGATTCCACGAAGACGAGATCCCCTGTCCCTCGTTCTGGTTGAAATTCTTATGCTTCCTAATTTCAATAGCCTCTCGTAGTTTCCTGCTATAACGAAGACGTTCTGTAGAGAGGACTTTTGGATTATGGAGCTCAATCCAGTGGTTTGGTCCAGATTCTAACAAATGTTCGGCCACAGCAGACTTGTTTATTTGCCGATTTTTGACTGCAGTGATATGTTCCCTGACCCTTTCCGCTATTTTGCGTTTGGTTTCCCCAATATAGGAACTACCACAGCTACAATCAATCTTATAAACACCCGGTGTTTGATAAGGGATAACATCCTTAGCCGACCTTAAATGCCCCGACACCCTGGATAACGGCATGTATACGGTTTGTATAGAGTACTTCCTTAGTACTGTACCTACTTTGTCCGTCACTCCTTTGACATAAGGCAAAAATGCCGGTCGTCTTGCAACATCCGGATGCTTCTTTCCCGGTTTCCGTCTGGGTTGCCTACTGTCCACCCTGTACCCATTCCTCCTAAGGACCTCCTGAATATGTGACATCTCACTCTCTAAAAATTCAGGGTCACAAAGATCATGTGCTCTGTTCCTTAGGGAATTCACTACTGACAGTAGATGGCGAGGGTGATGGTGAGACAGAGCGTTAAGATACCTGTCTGTGTGTGTGGGCTTCCTGTAGACAGTGTGCGCCAGGGATCCATCCATTCTACCTATCACTTTCACGTCCAGAAAAGGCAAACTACGTTCCGATTCCAATTCATAGGTAAACTTTACCTTGGGATGAATGGAATTAAGATACTGGAGCAACTGTTCAACTTCCTGTTTGCCACCCTTTATAATGCAAAACACATCATCGACATATCGCTTCCACAATTTCACTGCCCATGGTTGCAGATCTAAGCTGGCCTCAAAATGCTCCATCCAGATATTTGCTAAAACCTGGGCGACAGGGCTACCCATAGCAACTCCGTCGATCTGGAGGTAATGCGTTCCTCTATACAAAAAGTAGCTTCCTTCCAAACAGTTCCTTAATAACACCATGACTGATCCCAGTATCTCATTGTCCGCAAGCCTTCCCCGAACTACCTCAAGAAATTCTCTTACTGGTACATTGGTAAAGAGTGACTCGACATCAAAACTCACCATTATGTCATCTGGTTCCAGCGTTATGTTCTTAAGGATGTCTATAAAGTGACGGGAATCCTTCACAAAGGACGTTGTCTTACCCACAAGCGGCTGCAACACCGATGCAACGTGCTTGGCCAGATCGAATAAAAGTGAGTGTACGCGATTAAGTCCCGTTTTTATCATAATAATAAATAATTGTTATTACAAATTTTAACAAATTAAAGATAAAATGCCCTTCACCACTTAGGTTAGACACTAAGTCTCAAATCTCATTTATGTTATTAATTGGAATTAAAGTAAAATTAAGCAAGCAATATTTCATCAGTAATAAACGATCCTAACATTTATATAAACTTGGATAATCCTTATTGTAAAACCTAGATTTTGAGCAAGGTAAATCTTCTAATATCTTAACTTTCTGTAAACTAAACTTAAACTTGTAATGAATGACACTTAAGGTCGTTTCGACGTGTAAATTTGAACTATCGTGCGCTATTAACGTTTAACTTTATAATTAAGTTGTTCTTAAAATGTTTATTAGGGCCGTAGGATATAATATACATGTCAAACAGTCGCAATTTACAGACTAATAAAAATAACACACTAAACTATTATGTAATCTGTGGCACAAGCTATACCATAAAATTGTTGACAGCTCATGGTCTATCTATATATAGTATATAACTCAAAGGTGACTGACTGACATAGTGATCTATCAACGCACAGTCCAAACCGCTGGTTCTAGAGATTCCAAATTTGGCACGTAGGTTCCTTATAAGGTTTAGGGGTGCGCTAAGAAAGGATTTTTCAAAATTCATCCCCTAAGGGGGTGAAATGGGGGTCCAAAATTTGTATGGGGAAACAAGATTAGTTAGTCTATTTTATTCGAAACTTCACAGAAGTATTCCTAACAATAAATGAGTAAATACGTGTTGCAGGTTTTTTGAGAATTCAACCCCTAACAGGGGGAAATGTGGTCAAAAAGTCTGAAAATCAACATGGGTATTGTTTCTATGGTTTATCGGGTCGTTGATTACGAAAACAACAACTATTTTAACATCCGACGTGGCGGACGTGAAATACTATCTCCCCTGTTAGGGTACAATGGGGTTGAAATGTCTAAATATCCATATGGGTGTCGTTTTTGTGATTTTTTGGGACGTTAATTAAGAAAATGGCATCGATTTTGAAATTTAATATTGTGGAAATAAAAATTCTTGAAAGTATTTGTGCCAGATTGCAATCTTCTTCTAAATATATAAAAGAAGAAACTGACTGACATATCATGGTCTAGAGATTCCAAATGTGGTACGTAGGCTCCTCATAAGGCATAAGGATGCACTTAGAAATTATTTTTAAAAATTTACCTCCTAAGGGGGGAAATGGGGTTCAAAGTTTGTATGGGAAACGAGATTAGTTCAACTATTTTATTCGAAACTTTACAGGAGTATTCCTAACGATAAATGAGAAAACAAGTGTTTTAGATTTTTTGAGAATTCAACCCATAAGGGGGAAATGTGGTGACAAAATTTAAATATCGACATGGGTATTGTTTCTATGGTTTATCGGGTCGCTGATTACGAAATCAACACTTAAGGGGGTGAAATGGGGGTTGATAGTTTGTATGGGGAATTTTTAAACGTTGAACCAATTAAGTTGAAACTTGGTATAGAGATAGTTTGTGTACCGGGAAACGACATGGGACAGTTTTTATCTCGAAAATAGATCTTTAAGGGGGTGAAATGGGGGTTGGAGGTTTGTATGGAGATTTTTTTACCGCGAACCGATTTAGATAATTTTGTTGTGGATATAGTTTGAGTCCCAGGAAACAATATAGAATATTTTTAAGCCGATGTTGATGTTGGTAGTTTGTATGGCGAATTATTAACCGCTGAACAGACGATTGAAATGAAACTTGGTACATATTATATAGATTGAGTCGCGGTAAACAATATAAGATAGTTTTTATCTCGAAAATCAACCCTCTAGGGGGTGGAACGGGGGTTGAAAGTTTGTATGGGAAATTAATAACCGTTGAACCTATTTAGATGATTTGGTATGGAGATATTTTGCGTTCTGGGGAAGGATATATAATAGTTGTTATCCCAGAAGTCATTCCTTAAGCGGGTAAAAAGGAGGGTGGATTACTAATTCCACGCAAATGAATCCGCGGGTAAAAGCTTCTATTCAAGAGTAGAAATCTGTATTAATGTATGTAATATATGTAAGTCGTTGATGGCGTAACAATTAAACAATTATTGCAATAATTTCTTTAAAATAAATAATGAGGGAACCGCCGTCTTCAAAACGTATACCGAAACCTCCAGAATGTAACGAATACTTTTCCGAAAACCGCTTCTAAATCAGTTCTGCGAAACGCAAGATGATCGCGGACAAACATACATTCCTACATACAAACATACGAGTCTAACTGAGAACGTCCTTTTTTAGTACTTTTAGTACGCGGGCGAAGCCGCGGGAAAAAGCTAGTCTACCTATATACAGGATGGATTTTCCAAATAGGTCAGTCAGCGATATAATCGATTTATTGTCAATTTTTTATTGATGCTCAATAAATATGTTTTTCATATTTTTACTATGGAAAAATAACGTGCTTTGTTTAACGATAATCAGTCCCATTACGCGTATGAATCCTACAATCCTGTATTTATACCAGTAATATACATTGAGAAAAGCGTTGACTACCTAAAGGGCCCAAGTGGGGGAGACGAAAGGAGTGATAATAAGGGTGAAAACTGAGTGATGGTTAGAATGGAACGACCGTCCTGCGCTACCTGTGTATTATTATTAAACAAATAGAAACGTATGCGAGTGATCTCAGTGACCGCCACTTGAATCCCTGGAAAGCTTGACTCAGCGCTATACAAACACGCCCCTGAACGCTCACCGCTAAGATCGTGGGACACTTAGTGTCAGGCCTGAGTGGCCGCTCGAGTTGGGCGTGCAGCGGCGGGGCGTGCGGCGTGCATATTAAACAAATGAAACTCATACTGGTGTCCTAAGTCGACGCTACACAAACTGAATGCACGTTCGCCCGCCACGCTGCGCGCCCCGCCTAACGCTCCGCTTCGAGCGTCCCACTTAGGCTTTACACTTACCTACTATGCAATGGTTAACTTGGAGAAAACCTTATTTGACAATTTATTCTTATTATAAAGCATTATCCATACTAATATTATAAATGGAAAAGTGTATGTGTGTGTTTGTTTGTCCATCTTTCACGGCAAAACGGGGCGACGAATTGACATGATTTTTTAAGTGGAGATAGTTGAAGGGATGGAGAGTGACATAGGCTATTTCACTCTCCATCCCTTCATAGCATAGGCATTTTTGTCTCTTTCTAACACCCCACTTCCCTAAAATGGGGGGTGGAAGTTTGTATGGAGCATTCCGGGGGGCAATCAGGAAAGGGGAACCGTGTTACCCCGAATTTAACGCGAGCGAAGCCGCGGGCAAAAGCTAGTTATTAATATGTATTAGTTTATCTTGTTACCAATATATGTATGTGTATGCTTTTATTTATTGTAAATATATGTTTATAAGTTTTGCTTTAGAATAACTATATTCTATCAATCAAATTTTCCTCCTGCATCAACTTACAAGTCTCTGTTTGGCCCAATGGTTGACTGGTGGAGAATGCCATTTGGCATTAAGTCCGCCATTTGTACATTATCACTTGTTGTGCAATAAAATTTAGATAAATGAATGAAATTAAAACTGTTTACATCTACTGGAGAAAATACATTATAAATATCATAAACTGCACTTGACAAATGGCACTAACAATTTTAATCATTGACACTATCGTTGTGTTGTCCTGGTGACTTAATACACTAGGTCTATGTCGTATGTTAGGTGCCAGTTAGCATTAAAGTATAATTAATTTGAAAAATAAAAGTTAAAGTGCAAAGCTAAATTAGCATAAAACGGAGGCATCCAATAATTAAATGTGAAATATTTATAAAAAGACACTCCGGCAACGTAAGGTCGTAAACGGTATTTGAGGTCCCCTAATTTTAGTCGTTTGCTTAAGAGATAATTTTCCACCTACTCCTAATTAAGAAAGCATTGAAAAACGAATGACTAGGTAACTTTTAGAACTCTGAAATAACTAAGTGTTACGAGTATTTATTTATACTGTTTTTATTAAATCATAGCAAATGAAGGAGGATTTTAATATAATTTTGTTTAAAGTACAAAGTAGCTCATTAATTTTAAGTTTTCTAAGAAATCTTATCTATAATTCGGATATTACTTTAGCTAAGTATTTCAAAAACAGATCTTTAGAAAATATTTTTAAAGTAAGTAAATATTACCTAGTTTGTTTTATCATATATACACGATAATATATTGTTACGTGTTTTTAATAAAATAATATTTAAAAATTATACTCGCTTAAGGAGACGTTGCAAATAGAGTAGGTATATAAATCAACTAAATCGCATGCGTGTGTATGTTGTAAGTTACTTCACATTGTCACCATAATTACGTTTAATTTTCATGAAAATTATTTATAGGTGGACGAATGGTGAATCAGTAATCCTTTACGTTAAATTACCTACGAATCTATCTACGAGTATATCTATACATATAATAAAGCTGAAGAGGGTCGAAAGTCTGTACATGGAAGATAATCGAAAAAAAGTTGGCTGGGGATACTTAGAATCGATAACAGAACACGTTCCAACAATTTTTATAATTTTTGTCTGTTTGTCTGTTTATTTGACCGCGCATCACGTGAAAACGGCTGAACGGATTTCGATGAAATTTTGTATAGAGATAGTTTGAGTCCAGGGAAAGGATAATATATAGTTTTAATCCCGAAAATCAACCCTGGTGGGGGTGAAAATGGGATTGAAAGTTTGTATGGAGAATTTTTAACCGCTGAAACGATTTAGATAGAAATGAGTATGGAGATAATTTGAGTCTCGAGAAATGTCATAGGATAGTTTTCAAACCCTTGTGGGGGTGAAAAGGGGGTTGGAAGTTGGTATGAGGATTTTTTTACCGCTGAACAGATTTAGATGAAAATTGGTATAGAGATAGTATGGGTCTCGAGAAAGGACAAAGGATAGTTTCATCTTGAAAAAAGCCCCCCCCCCCCCCCCCCACCTTACTTTAGAACCGTAGGTCCAAAAAATTTGAAAAAAATAATGGAAGCAAAGCCTGAAAGGTACTTTCAATAAAAACTATCTATCTATACATCTATCACGTGAAAACGGCTGAACGGATTTTGATGAAATTTTGTGTAGAGATAGTTTGAGTCCCGGGAAAGGGCAAAGAATAGTTTTCATCCCGAAAATCAACCCTGGAGGGGGTGAAAAGGGGGTTGAAAGTTTGTATGGAGATTTTTTAATAGAAATTAGTATGCAGATAATTTGAGTCCCGAGAAACGACAGAATAGTTTTCATCCAGTAAAATAAACCCTTTCACCCCGAAAAGGGGGTTGGACGTTGGTATGACGATTTTTTAACCGCTGAACTGATAAAGATGAAATTTGGTATAGTATGGGTCTCAAGAACGGACAAATGATAGTTTTCACTCCGAAAATCAACCCTAAAGGGGTGAAAAGATAGTTGGAAATTTGTATAGGGAATTATTAACCGCAGAATCGATTTAGATAAAATTTGTTATGGAGATAATTAATTAAAAAGGAAATAAAATGTAAAAGGGTTATTGCAGGTTCGAGTATTATATATGACGGACAAAGATGCATGGCCCAAACCAAAAAACTACTACAACATTTATAGGACACCGTTTAGGTAGGAAAACATATCAAACGTTTTGTGAAGCAGTCAGATTAGGATTTATTTTTCTTTATAATTAAACAATAGGTACATTATCTGTCTCTCAAGCTGTTTTGATATGTCTTCTTGAAGAACTACGCATTATTTTGTATCTTTAAGATCTAATAATGTATTACTGTTTTGAAAAAAATAAGTCCCGTCGAGTATCTTTTCGGTCATAATACTTCTTGGGCCAGAGGTGTAGAGTTAGAACCGGTGGTAGTTTTGGAACGAAGTTCCTTATTGGACGGTTCGCGGATGGGGGTCTAGGTGAAAAAAAGTCACGTGACCGTCACGAAAACGCGACACCCATACGATTGAGAAACCACCCATACGATTGAGAAACATGTAAAATGGAATGAAATAAAAAATATATAAAATAGAATAAAGTGAAGTGAAGTGTAGTGAAAGTGAAAAGTGACAAAGTGATAAAAGTGAAAAAAGTCGAGAACCTAAAAGTAAAAAATGTCAAAAATGAAAAAAATGCCTAAATTTCTAAATTTCAAAAAATTCATAAATTTCATAAATTTCAAAAAATTCAAGTTTCAAAGATTTCAAAAATTTTAAAAATTTCAAAAATTTCAAGAGAATACAAAAAAAAATAAAACTACAAAATTAACGAAAAAGTCTAAAATGTAATAATATTAAATAACATAACTTCGTTCCAACAGAGTGTTCCACGACACTCACGTATTTTATTTTTCTCTGACGTTCATAAGTGCATTGTAATGTGCTTACCTTGAAGTATGTAATTATCACAATTATTGCAACCAGTAACGTAACATCAGTGTATTATCTGTGACAGTGTGGTAAAAACGTATGAAAATTCATTACCTACGGTAACGTAATCGAAATCTGCCCCTCCGCCCCCGACCGCCGGCACGCATGGTTTCAGTGGATTTTTAATATGTGTGTAGGTAAAGCAGTGTATGCTTCTGTACATAATTAGGCCTTATTACGTAACAGTTACATAAACTACTATTTATCTCTTTTTTAGGGTTCCGTAGTCAACTAGAAACCCTTATAGTTTCGCCATGTCCGTCCGTCTGTCCGCGGTCTAGCTCAGTTACTGTTCGCACTAGAAAGCTGAAATTTGGTGAGGCCTGATAAGAACTTTCAATAAAAACTATATTGAATAAAATCGGTTCAGCCGTTTTTGAATTATCAGTCAAAATCGCATAGTGAAAGGATGTGCCGCATAGTAAACTGACGTAAGCGCCGCCAAATATCCCTTAATAAACGACCGTATGAACGGATGTTACGTAACGGGGCGGCATTTACGAAACTACACTGAGCATCGCCCGACATGCTCTTGGCCGGTTTTTTTTGCATTGTAATCCCGGAAATCACCCCTTAAGGATTACTAATTCCTCAAATAGAAAAAAAACATTTCTACATTTGTGACACCCCCCCATTTCAACCGCGCCTGTTCTTACCTTTCATGCTTAGACTGATTTAACGGGAGAATCGATTTGGATGATATTTGCCGTGGACATGAACGTATAAATACAAAAGTGGTCCTGTATCGTCCGATATACACCTACTATTGTATGTCGTTTAAATCATGCCAATAAAAATTAATAGGATAAATCCATCTGTCAACTTTACTTCAAGTTCCGCCTCCAAGGTAGCGGGAGAGAAATTAGGGGTGAATTAGCCGCTTACTGACACAGACCAATTCCACGCGGGCGGAGCCGCGGGCACAGCTAGTTTAATATAATATTGAATTTCAAACCCAATTATTGAGTACATCTTAACGGCGCTTTAACTAGGTTTATTTCTTCTCTAAATTGGTTTAAAAAATTATAAAGCATAACTACATAGTCGCTTTCCGCTGTCTGTCCCTATGCTTAGATCTTTAAAAATACGCAACGGTTTTGATGCGGTTTATTTTAATAGATAGAGTGATTCAAGAGGAAGGTTTATATGTATAATACATGCATAATATAGTAGAGCAACACTGATAATTTTAAAGGTTTCTAATGTGATTGATTGAATCGTATGGCGTATATACATAAACATTTCAAAACTAAAACTATAAAGAGATTTTATCATAAGTCCACAATCAGGGTCCCGAGCCACGAGATTATGTCAGGTGTTAAATAAACACTGATGTGATGTCGTAAATAAACACTTTTTTGCGCTTACATTGCAAACGCTGGCTGAACACTACGAGATAGATCAAAATAATGTACTAAAATATTGTACACCTCAAAAAGGTGTACAAAAAAATCGGCGATGGTATATGTCTATCTCTTAGGGATAACCCACAGTAACCATTTTTTACCGCGTGCGAAGCCGGGGCGGATCGCTAGTTATTTATAAGTACTTACACAAATCACTCTTCAGTACTTTCTCTCCAGGCTGTCAGTTACACAAATCTTACCTAATTATTTCTGTATTTTAGTAACTTGCTATACAACATCTGTTATAATAATAAATCACTTAGTTAAAGAGGAATCTCGTGTTAATATTAATAAGTGGTACGAATATGTTACACTAATCCACCAAATTACAATTTATTTCGGATTTCTTACCGCAAGTAGTATCCAAGCAAATCATTTTGTACTTAATATTATCAGAAAAGGAACATTAATCATAAAAAAGTATACTTATTAAAAATAGGTTCAGATTTTTTATAAACCTATTTCAGAAGAAATGCAATAAAAACATCAACTAAATTTCACAACTAACAAAAATTCTGCGTATAAGTTTTTAAAAAATGATTTAATATTTGTAGTCAAACTTAGACATGTTGACCTAGCCCTAATATTAAGGAAGTCTTGTACTATATGAACTAGGGGACGATTTACTTACTTATATAGATGAAGACATGCTTTGGCACATTGAGTCAACCATAACTTATTCGTGATAAACATATACATTAAGGTCTTTGCCAGGATTCAAACCTGGGACCTCCAGAGGGTCTACCGCGAAACTCGAAAATCTAAATTTCGTTATCTCCCAATCGATCGTACTCGCTAATTCGAGCAAAAGACATACATATAGCGAAAAAAAGCCTCCAAGGCTCACATCCGACCAGGATATAGATATATTACACGTCCGTTTACTTCAACTTGAGCTCCCTTTTCGTAAGGTCAGACTTAAACTGGTTTATAGGCAATGAAATACAGGGCTAGTGTCCTAAATGTGACCTTTTAGGTCAAGCCTAATACCCTATACATTTCGCGAGCCCTCTTAACTTTGAAATATTGTCCGATAAATCAATGTTGTAACATGCTTTAGAAATATTAATAGAGGTCCAAGTGATGGCAAATACTTAGGACGTAAATAGAATAGGTACAGCTATCATAACAATATGTTGTCACTTTATTGAAAAGGCGAATGGTGCTAAATTGTAAACACGTTACACATTACACAGATGTAGCTTGATTTCTTTTTTGTTATTTTATTAGGTATCGCAGGATCTTGAATGCCTTGCGAAAAACTACTAGCATTATGGCGAAATTATAAATATTTCTAGATAAATTAAGAAACTCTAAAAATGTAGCTCAGTAAAAAAGTCCTCTTTATATTGTAAGTGTAACAACAGAGATTTGATATAAAATGTTGACATAAAATTCTGGACAAACTAAAAACATTTTTTAAATGATAAACGAAAAACTATGATCCTATCAAAGGCGAGCAAGATTCCTCTCATACCATCACAGATATATTATTATATAGAACAAATAGATACCGCTGCTGCAGCCTTTCGTTAACACATTCAGTGCCACCTAGTGCTACGCGGTACGCTCGTAGCATGTAGCCACGTATTCGTCGTATGTAGCGCGTAGTAGCTACGAAGAAAGAACCCGACAGTCGGGTTCTCAGCCCTGAATGTGTTAATCCATTATTTTATCATTAGGGAAATAATTTGATGAAAACTGTTACTTAGCACACTACTGCTGTGCGAGACAATAATCCGGCTGGTTCATTCCGTGCCTCGCCATAATAACTCAAAACAACTCACAAACTTCTCATATATTTATTAACTTATTTTTGCTTCTACATTTTATCTTCATCTGACATCATTGACGTCTTATCATTCCTCTTCATTATACGGTATTTCATAGACAATAAAATATATCAAATCTAAAGAGTTTTATATTGTGTTCTGTTCTGAACATATTGGGGGCAAGCCAGAATGTAACAATAATCGAGGCCAACAAATGTTTATAAGATATATAGTCATTTAAATTACAAAGGTACTTGCCTAATAAAGCATTAATGTGTAACAATTACTCTTAAATAGGTATGTGACTATGACATAATCTTGAAAACAATATCTATTATCATATTAAATTATGAAATACAAAGTTGAACTCAAACATTTACTAAATTCGATTCTATGCATGTATTACAAGGTTTAAATAAAAGGCATTAAGGAATAAGTAAACATAAATTACATGCTTCTATTTAAAAATACATATTAAATATGTTTGTAATAAAACATCACAATGTAAAACATTACCTGTTCTAGTTATCTTTTGCTTAAACATTTTATAATATAAGTTACATGCTTCTAATGCATGGGATTTCCACTACAAGATAATTAATTATGGTTAGAATGTCAATGCTTAACGTTGTTTAACACCAGAGGTAAATTTGTAATGCTATGTCAAATAACTTAAATACATTAGATACAAAATATATATAATAAGCTGTACTGACAATATTTATTAATAATAACATACTCAAACTACACGTACCTACACATTAACTGTATATTTGATTGTATGATCATGCTATTATAGTATGATTTACTCTGCCGAAGCTACAGAAGTTAAAAACTTTATTAAGGTAAGTAATATTAACAGTAATATTACACGTTTCATTTTTAGAACTTAATTTGAAAAATTTAAAGAAAAAGGATCGTTGTAACCTTGCCTAACTTATCAGTAATATATGTATTATAATACGCATGCAAGCACAACAATTGGTTTGGTCATAGAAAATATTAAGTCATATTTAAATATCAATACTTTTATGTCAGGGCATGAGATACAAGAACTTTATGCCTTAAAAAATTACTTAATAGAAATGCATAAGTGCATAAGTAGAAAATGTATTAAAAGGAAACACTGATCTCCCTAACCTTAAGTAAGTCTATCGTTAACTCTTCCGAACTTCTTGTAGACATGAGAATAAGAACTTTAAACTATAAGCATACATGACATCTGACTGATTCGTCAGGTTAATTGAAATAAATAAATTAAAGTTGGGGACATACAGTCATTTTAATATCACTTAAGAGCACACACACTCCAAAGTATCTATGAAAAGTCAGAACTAAAAAATACACTATTAACCATTTATAAACTTATCAATGGACACAACATAACCATCTTTGCCAAATTACCACCATCAACCTAAAAAGATATGATGAATGAGAAATAAGAATTATGTTACCCATTTGGCCATATATGAAAGTATTTAAAACAACCCCGTGTTAATCTTTCATACAACTCCACGCCTCTCACAATCTGCCTTTCAAATTTAAAGACTCGGTTTAGGGTGCTCCAACAACGATTGCCAAAACCCAACTGATCTGAATTATCTTTAACGGCTACATCCCGTTTAACCTTTTCATCACTGAATTGATGCTCGATATTACTCACCTTGATGATGTCAGGCTTGTTTGAACACTTTTCAACCTTTGTCCGTTTGTCATCAATATTCAAAGGGGACACACAAGTATTTGACGATAAACATGCCTCCACTCTATTGTCAGATGAGAAGTATGTTTCCAAATCATTCTCCACAGATTTAAAATCCATAGGTTTACCTTGAACTGTAACACACAAGTTACAGACAGACTTGCTAGAAAGGGCCGGTAGAGGCCCACCCACAATGTGGCCAAATCTTGTATTCACCGCATATGGACCGGAAGGTGTCAGCGGGAGGGCATGATACATCACCTGGAAGAACACATTTGATCCCAATAACAGTGAAATCTCATCCGTTTGGTTGAAGTTCTCATCTGCTAACTTGACATCAGATGGAATATTGTATTGTGAGATTTCAAATGTTTGTTGCGGGAGAGCACAAGTTATTGTTTTGGTCACACAGCATGACACATTCATCTTAAAATCACTCACAGAGGAATGAACAACTACATCAGCCTTTTTGGAGATATTATTATCCCTTTCACAGACACCAGACACTAATTCATTATCATCATATATACAACTATCTATGTTCCTTAACAGTTTTTCACAAATAAAGTTTACTTGAGAGCAATCATCTAGGAGCGCTCTAGCATATGTGAATGTTCCATCCTTATTTTTCAGTTTCACTACCGCGGTTGGTAGTAAGACACCCTTGCCCTGAGATTTAGCTGAGAAACTTGCGGCTAAAGATGACTTTGTATGAGACATACTTTTATCAGATTCAGAATTATTATTTACAGTCTGACAAGAAAAATCAGTACAGGCAACATTAGCTATCTTGTCCTTGCCCAGTATGTGCAGCAGAGTATTGTGCAACTGATGACAAGTTGCACATTTTAATTTCAACATGCACCTACCGTGGTGGAAATTTAAACACAACTTGCATAAATTATTGGCATCTACAAACTGAAGTCGATCTTTTGAAGTGAGCATTTTGAATTTAGCACACTCATAAATCTTATGGGAATCTTGGCAAAACTTACATGAAACTCCTACAACCGCTGCCGCACTGACTGCAGACCTCACAGGCCTTTTGGGTTCCTCTGATGTTGTGGCTTCTAATGCAACTGCTCTTTTTTCTAGGAAAGTCAGGAATTCACACAATTTAGACACGTCTTTCAAGTCACGTTCAAGATGAAATCCACGATAAGTGTAAGAATCAATCTTCCTAGACAAAATATTCACTAAAATAGTATCCCATGACTCAACTTTTTCTTTTAAATTTTTTAATGCAGCAAGATGCATATTAACAGTTGAAATTAAGGAGCGCAAACCAGAAGCTGTGCACTTTGTGATTGATGGCATGTCAAGAATACTATTTATATGAAAGTTTACTATTTTAGGTATATTATTGTACCTATCGTCCAACAGCTTTAATCCAACTTCGTAACTTTCATTATCAAGCATTAAATGCTTTATTAAATCTAATGCTTCACCTTCCAAAAACGACCGTAAGTAATATAGTTTTTCGCAGGAGCCCAACTTGGTATCCACATGGATAACTGCCTTAAACATATTAATGAATGGATGATAGTCCATGACATTTTGGCCATCAAAACTTTTAATATTAATACAGGGGAGCTTTTTAAACTTACTTGGTTGCGGGTCGGAGGAAACGGGAGTACTGACGGGCAGTGCCGCTGGTATCGCAGGCTTTATACGACTATCAATTAGCCCAAGGCACATATCGCGGATACTTTCATATTCTTCATAGTGTTCGTCGTCCTCCGGCTCCAAACAGAAAATTGCACGATTGTACATTTCATAGTCCTCAAAGGCTTTTATTAATCGCAATCTTTTTTGGAAAAGCAGTTCGACCCTCGCTGTATCGAAATTTCCAGAAGTACAAAATGTCTCGATCCGGGTAATTGTTCCCTTCACATATCCCCGGTTTGATATTAATTCTTTTAATTGAGACATTTTGTATTTAAATACTTCTTGGACTTTATGTAAGGCTCTTAAACTGCAATCTTCCAGTTTACAAAACTAACAAGGTAGTTTGTAACTACACTACACAAACTCTGTACAAAACTACACCACAAACGCGTTTCTAATTGACCGCGAATACAACTTATAAACAACTACACAGATTTTTATAAAAATCTACACCAAAACACCCGACTATTTTATTTTAAGTTGCGAACCGCGAATAAAATTTTCATTTCTTGCTGACAGTTGTGTTGTGACGGCTGCGGTCGTTGCCCCGCTCACGTTCCGATACTAGCAACACGTTGAAGTCCGTAGCGCAGCAAATCAGTACCGCCGCAGGTTGTCCCACCGCGTCGAGGAAGGAAATTCTCTTCTACCGCGCCGTTCTAGGATCAAATTCACGAACTCTTCTTTACCAAAGAAATCCAGAGGTTTTCCTCGTACTTTTGTTGGTAAAATAACGAATAGCGAATGTCTTGACAAAACTTCAAATATTAGCAAATTGCAATTTTCTTGTATTTTAATAGCTCATTTAATTCACGAATTATCGTGTTTATTTTTCTTTTACAACTCACGTAATCTCTTCTTATTTTTATATATTTTAACTCAAGGTTTTAAATAACCCGTCTTTCCTTTTTTCAACTCACTGCAACTCACTTCAACTCTCTACAACTCACTTGATCTTTTTAAACTCGAAGGACCATTTTATGTGCGAGACAATAATCCGGCTGGTTCATTCCGTGCCTCGCCATAATAACTCAAAACAACTCACAAACTTCTCATATATTTATTAACTTATTTTTGCTTCTACATTTTATCTTCATCTGACATCATTGACGTCTTATCATTCCTCTTCATTATACGGTATTTCATAGACAATAAAATATATCAAATCTAAAGAGTTATATATTTTGTTCTGTTCTGAACAACTGCGAAGCCCCTTAGAAATAAAATTTTGTAAGAGTAAAGATCTGATAATCAGCCAAAGGTAGGTGAGGGTGAAAGAAGAAAACGGAAGTCGGTGACGACATAGCCCAGTCACTAAACTTGACTTACCATTGAAAGAGATCTTCTACAAACTAGTTAAGATCACACAAAATACTCAGCAGAGGAACACCCTGCGAGAGATTTTCTTTCCAGTTCATGAACGATTTTCAAGCTGGGGCCGTATTCTAACTTTAAAACACGTTTAGATACTCCAACTTCAATACAAATCCGGCGCAACGGCGCAATACAGCCAGCGCCTAAACGTCTGAATCAGAAATATCAGAATTAGCTTGAAAATTATTCCGATGCAACTCCAATACAACTTGAGTATTGGTTAATTATTTTTTGTTAGTTGAAGTTATGTTTGAGATAGATTGTATTTTTAAGGTATTTTTTATTTGTTTGAAAATTAGAATACGGCGCATAATGTGAGTCTGACACATCCATTCACTTTAAGGGTGCATTTCCACCAGAGCTGTGCGAGGATGCGTTACGTGGAATAGTTTTGTCATGGACCAATAGAAACGCTTCATTTACCTATCCTCGCACAGCACAGCTCTAGTGGAACCAGCTCAGCGGAGCGAGATTTTTGTACATACAAAACAAGGGAAAAAGGTGTGCGAGGAATGTGTTGCGAGGTATTAAACTATCAGTTACTAGACGGCGTTTGTCAAAGGCGACTACGAATCCTCGCACCACTCAGCCAACCTCGCAACGCATCATCGCTTCGCTCAGCTACCTCGTACATCTCTGGTGCAAACACTCACAACGTTCCACATCCTCGTCACGCATCTTCGCTCCGCTCAGCTACCTCGAACATCTCTGGTGCAAACACTTACAACGTTCCACATCCTCGTCACGCATCCTCGCACCGCTCAGCTACATCGTACATCTCTGGTGCAAACACTCACAACGTTCCACATCCACGTCACGCATCCTCGCACTACTCAGCTATCTAGCACATCTCTGGTGGAAACACAGCCTTAGTCTGCTATCACTACCATTCGGGTAAAAACTGTGCTTCGTTAATTAAGTTTACCATTGTTGTTTTTATTACTTTACTCAGCTAGTTTGTCGTTAAAAGGATTCGTTATTTGATTCTCTCCCATTGAGACTAAAATGGTACCTAGTTTTCAAAAACAAATATAAAAAGGAGGATTTTTAGTATTGTTGGACAAGTTTTAACAGCACTACGGTCACTTAACTTTAATATGTAGTTCAGTGAAAGGTGTACTGTAACAAAAGTCATAGTATTTTGTCCGTAAATTATTTAGCTAATTTTAAACGTTCAAAATGTGGTAGACGCCGTACTTTGTAACAATTGTCTAACTCATGCAAAAAAGAATGTTCACATTTCTGTGCTGTAGCTTCATTAATTACTTTAAAAAAATTTAAGCTTTCTTAATAACATGTAATTACGAAGAACAACACTAACATGGAATTACGATGTAGACAGTGCTTACTTCTGAATGCTCACGTGCTAAACTCAAATAATTTGTATTGACTGACTCGTCTATATTTTACACTATCAGTATATATCAAGTATTATCAGTCTTCCTAATTTAACTCCGAAAATTCGCAAGTAGAAAACACCCTTCATCAAAATACTCCTAAATTCAAAACGGTTTCCAGTCGAATTTAGAAGCGAGATCGCTTAAAAAGGTAATTGGCTCCCATATCGGCGCTGTCGTTTTTGCCGTGGAAGGTACTAATAAATAAGCCGATGGCGATGGGCTATCACGTGCACCTGTCGGTTTTATAACGGGTAGCTGTGTCTCGTTAGTGTGGAAGTGGCTTCTTTTATTTTTACAGTGAACAGAGTTTTTAACCATTTGGAAAACTGTTACGGTAGTATTTTCGATGCTGTATTGTAATAGTGCTTTAATTGGACGCTTTGTGGTACCTATCACTTTTGTCTCACACTTTTCAGTCTGTTTGTTATTTGAGTTCTTCAGACTGGATTTTGCTGTGTCGTAGGAATATAGGTATTATTATTTATTATGTTGCTCAAGTGGTGGATAAAATAACAGAGACTTTTAAAAGTCTTGTAATAGTATTAAAACTGTTAACTTCGTGTAAGATCACTGGTAAACAAAACTTAAATAGGAAGTCTAAGACGTCTTCGGAAAGATTTTCAAGGTCGCTTGATTATTTTGTGCCTGTGCTGCGTTTACTATTTTATTTAAAAACTAGCTTGTTCCCGCGGCTTCGCCCGCGTACTAAAAGTACTAAAAAAGGAGGTTCTCTGTTAGACTCGTATGTTTGTATGTAGGAATGTATGTTTGTCCGCGATCATCTTGCGTTTCGCTGAACTAATTTAGAAGCGGTTTTCGGAAAAGTATTCGTTACATTCTGGAGGTTTCGGTATACCACGTTTTGAAGACGGCGGTTCCCTCATTTTTTATTTTAAAGAAATTATTGCAATAATTGTTTAATTGTTACGCCATCAACGACTTACTACTGAGAGATTATGATTAATACAGATTTATACTCTTGAATAGAAGCTTTTCCCCGCGACTTCATTTGCGTGGAATTAGTAATCCACCCTCCTTTTTACCCGCTTAAGGAATGACTTCTGGGATAACAACTATTATATATCCTTCCCCAGAACGCAAAATATCTCCATACCAAATCATCTAAACAGGTTCAACGGTTATTAATTTCCCATACAAACTTTCAACCCCCGTTTCACCCCCTAGAGGGTTGATTTTCGAGATAAAATCTATCCTATATTGTTTACCGCGACTCAATCTATATAATATGTATCAAGTTTCATTTCAATCGTCTGATCAGCGGTTAATAATTCGACATACAAACTACCAACATGTTTTCTACCCCTCTAAGATTGATTTTCGGCTTGAAAAATATTTTATATTGTTTCCTGGGACTCAAACTATATCCACAACAAAATTATCTAAATCGGTTCGCGGTAAAAAAATCTCCACATAAAACTCCAACCCCCATTTCACCCCCTTAAAGATTGATTTTCGAGATAAAAACTATCCCATGTCGTTTCCCGGTACACAAACACTATACCAAGTTTTATCTAAATTGGTTCAACGTTTAGAAATTCCCCATACAAACTATCAACCCCCATTTCACCCCCTTAAGTGTTGATTTCGTAATCAGCGACCCGATAAACCATAGAAACAATACCCATGTTGATATTTAAATTTTGTCACCACATTTCCCCCTTATGGGTTGAATTCTCAAAAAAGCTGAAACACTTGTTTTCTCATTTATCGTTAGGAATACTCCTGTAAAGTTTCGAATAAAATAGTTGAACTAATCTCGTTTCCCATACAAACTTTGAACCCCATTTCCCCCCTTAGGAGGTAAAATTTTAAAAATTATTTCTAAGTGCATCCCTATGCCTTATAAGGAGCCTACGTACCACATTTGGAATCTCCAGAACCAGCGGTTTGGGCTGTGCGTTGATATGTCAGTCAGTTTCTTCTTTTATATATTTAGAAGAAGATTGCAATTTGGCACAAATACTTTCAAGAATTTTCATGTCCACAATATTAAATTTCAAAATCGATGCCATTTTCTTAATTAACGTCCCAAAAAATCACAAAAACGACACCCATATGGATATTTAGACATTTCAACCCCATTGTACTCTAACAGGGGTGATGGTATTTCACGTCCGCCACTTCGGATTTTAAAATCGTTGTTGTTTTCGTAATCAACGACCCGATAAACCGTAGAAACAATACCCATGTTGATTTTCAGACATTTTGACCACATTTCCCCCTTTTAGGGGTTGAATTCTCAAAAAACTTGCAACACGTATTTACTCATTTATTGTTAGGAATACTTCTGTGAAGTTTCGAATAAAATAGACTAACTGATCTTGTTTCCCCATACAAACTTTGGACCCCCATTTCACCCCCTTAGGGGATGAATTTTGAAAAATCCTTTCTTAGTGCACCCCTAGACCTTATAAGGAACCTACGTGCCAAATTTGGAATCTCTAGAACCAGCGGTTTGGACTGTGCCTTGATAGATCACTATGTCAGCCAGTCAGTCAGTCAGTCAGTCACCTTTGAGTTATATATATATAGATTACGGCGTCATCATTATAATATTCTTTTTTCTACTCCTGCATTATAATTTTTCAATAAGATGACTGACAGGTATATTCAAAACGTATACTTTATAAACGTCTATAGGAATTCCATAAGATGATCGCGAAATGATGTTTATAGGGATTTTCAATTATTCATACAATATTATAACACTGCTGCCGGGGCCCGCCCGGCGCCATCGCGGCCGCCAGGGGGGAGATTGAAGTTACTAAATTGTAAAGAGACAGTAAGTTGTAAGTCATTCGTTGAACTCAATTCTTACCGGCTTGCCTAGTTGAAGCACTCGTAGAAAAACTATTGTAATAAATAGTGACATAATTAAGCTTTTCAATCTCGTACCTAGAATTATGACACAAAATCCATGTAATTCTATACTTTCAACATCAGTCTTCTTTTGTCTTTATTCAAAAAAATCAATTAGCAACGTAGTATGAATACATTAATTAACTCATTCAGACAAGAGCCTACGTTCAAATCGCACCCGTGCCGTTTCCAGACTAATAACGCTTTCACTATGTTTCAAATGATCTGATCTGATCTCTTTTTAACGAGCCAATTGAGTTTCGAACTCGATATTGCTTTCGTATTTTTAAAGACTGTTTCTAATGATGAACTTTTTTACAATTCTGAAACGTTGTATTTTTTATTAAGCAAGACTTACTTCGTATTAAGGATTATTTAACTATAATTGAATTTTGCCTGTATAATCAGTAATAGATTAGGCGTCTCTCCAAACGTAAAATGTTAACAAAGAGATCTACGATGCCATTGACCAAGCCTTAAAAGTATTAATCTTGACTTAGGAATTGTAGACCACATATCATTTGCCAAACTGTCTGCTACTTATTTGAACAAAATAAAAGCAATTGAAAATTAAAGAGAAAAACCAAATAGACTATTAAAAGTTATAAAGTTACATGAAAGCTTGACTCGGATTAATGGCTGCGGTTTTAGAGAACTATTGAAATCAACGATTGAATGATCATAGGAGCGCTTAGTTAACATTGAAAGCATTCACCCATCTAATGAACGTTGTCGGTCATTTAAGCATTCTTACTTAACTTGAGCAATCGATGCAATTATAAAACAAAATCAAAAATACATGAGGCACGTGTAGAATGACACATGAGATCAATTTATTTTTCCTCAATAAGTATTTACTCTTTTTAAGCGCGCAAATAAGATATAATAAGAATTAGCTGGCTCAATGACTTCCTGAAATCAAAAGTTAAATACTTTAATCTCATTCTTATCACAATATACAAAAAAAAAAATACTTATAAATTTTCACCATTCAAACTTACGCCACAGAGAATGACAAAAACGAACTCGTACATAATTAATTGCAATAATCTGCTTACAATCAGTACTGTCCGTCTGTACGTCCGTCAATCCCAATTAGCTGCAGCGGATGAAAAGCTGGAAAACTGTCACAACGCGCACAACGCGTGACAGTCGACTTTTTTGAAATCGCAAGTGTAGTGACGTTTTGAGTGCCACGAATGAAAAAAATAATGTTGTGATTTTGCTCTCTGTTCTTCTGATATTTTATTTAGCATTCATCAAAACAAGCACTGTGCCGTATTCTAATTTTAAAATACATAAACAATAACAAACATAACCAATCAATCAGTCAATATTGAAGTTGCATCGGAATAATTTTCAAGCTGATAGGGATGATGACACATGTTGAATTATGAAATAAAATTAGTTGACAGGATGCAAAATGATCTACCATTCGATTTTTAATAGTTTACTGTAAAATAAATTCTATGGCAACCATATACGTAAACGCAATATTTCACTGTAAAAATAGCAATTTCATAACTTTTTCATACTATAAACAGGGCGACTATGTAATCGTGATGTCACTTTTACACATCATTTTGTTAGGAGCGTTTTGAGAAATAAATGCAAATCTCAGACTCTTATAAATCTGATATTTCTTATTCAGACATTTAGGCTCTAGCTGTATTCCGTAGTAGCATTGGAGGTGAGTTCTATTGAAGTTGGATTGTGTCTAAACCTGTTTTAAAGTTAGAATACGGCCCACTATTAGTTATTATTTAACTACTAGGTGACCCGGCGAACTTCGCAACGCACAATTTTATTTTATTTAATCAAAAAAAAAAGAGTTGTGTGTTTCCAAGTTCACCAGGTCAGCTATCAGTCGGAATGAAGACAAATCCAACAAATCATGAATCATTAAAATCGGTCCAACCGTACTTGAGTTATATGTTGTAACCGACACGACTTTGTTTTATATATGTACTAGCTGACCCGGCGAACTACATACAAAAATATAGATTTAAGAAACAGATATGGAAAACACGTGATATTTGACGATATTTACTTCTTATATGGATGGACGCCAAAATAAATGCCACAAAATTGTAACCTACTCCTAAACTGTGAAAAGCTTGTTCACTAACCCTATGAATTTGGCTTACTTGGGAATATGTAGGTAAGTAGATAACATATAAAACTGAGCAAAAAAAAACTGTGCTCATCCCACAAATACCCATGTGTATTCTCTTACTGAGAATAATCCTTCTATCAAATTTAAATATTCAAGCGCAGTCCATGCAAATTATGTAAAAAACCAAAAGCCATTTTCGTCTCAACCAGGCTTTAAAAGTAAGGGGGGTGTGATATCAGTTGAGTGTCAAATCTGGTTCCCGACATTTCGTACCCAATCTACTGGCCCCTTGAAAAGAAAATCTGGCTTCCACACAACCTATGTAACTAGAACTCTGTCATTACTACGTATCTTTCTTCACAATATAAGTTTCCTTGAACTAAAGCGCCTAGCGAAAAAGGAACAGCTATTCGATTTAGACCCTATAGCGTAATGGCATAAAGTTCAAATTTGAAAAATACAAAACTGGTACTTGATGTTCTATTGTTTTATAGAATTTCGGTGCACGGCGAGGAGAAGTCGAGTTATATTGGATACTAAATAAAAGGTATCGATCTAAGTCCCATAGCCGTGAACAAAGTAGTTGTATGTCATCTCATAATTTTCATTGTGAGTGGCTTCTGAAGTAATCCGATTTGATATTAATGGAGGGGCAGTAAGGTTTTATTTACGTAGACGTTGCAAATGCAGTGCTGAATTTTATAGATGCTCTAAAAATGTATTCCATGTAAATGTTTCGAAGCTAATACAATAATTTTGTGATGCATTTTTAAGATCTAAGAGTATTAAATTGTTACACCGTATGCACGGCTGAAGAATCTTATCAGTTTGCACTCTAATACCTCTTTAACAAAAAAACACCTTGAGCGTTTTACGCCTCGTTCACGCAAAAAACGCTGTAAGCGGCGAGCGTGTGAAACAAACGTTCTTATATATGAACTTTGGGCCGTATTCTTGTTTAAAAATATATTAAACCAACATTACTCCAACACCCTAAAAATATTCAACTAATATTGAAGTTGTACTGGAATTGCATCGGAATAATTTTCAAGCAAATTCAGATATTTCTGATTCAGACGTTTAGGCGTTAGCTGTATGGCGTACTTAATCCATTGAAGTTGTATTGAAGTTGGATCGTAAAGTCTAAACGTGTTTTAAAGTTAGAATACGGCCCCTTGTCACGTTCACGAGCGTTTTTCGTGTACTTGAGCGATTATCATACTGGCGCCGCAACCGGATGCGGCGATTGTGTGCAAGCGTGGCCGAGATTCGAAAAATAAACACACAAACTGGACAGACACAGCTCCAACCCAACTCAACTCTAACGCTATAACGACATTGACATTTGCTACTCGACCAGATTTTCATTCAACATTGGTCTCACATTGGTTTCACATTGGTCACACATTGGTCACACATTGGTCTCACATTGGTACAACATTGGTACCATGTGTGACCAATGTGAGACCAATGTGAGACCAATGAGAGACCAATGTTGAATGAAAATCTGTTCGAATAGCAAATGTCAATGTCGTTATAACGTTTAGTTGAGTTGGGTTGAGTTGGGTTGGAGCTGTGTCTGTCCAGTGTGTGTGTTTATTTTTTGAATCAAGGCCCGTGCCAGTGCTATACACATGCAGAGCGCTATCTTGCTCGCGCACCGGCGCCTCATGCGGAAACCGCAGCAGTGTGAAAGCCACCTTATGTGCGTGGCGTTAAATACTCAGGGATTTTTTTTCCTGAAGTACCCTAGTCTATCGTGGGATACGAGCACCTTACTTTTGCATCTAAAAATAATATAGTCCATGTTTTTATGGCGGAAGATAATATTAAAATTTTACATATTGGCCTTAAATTTAGATTGTAATGATACCTTTTCGGTTGCTTTTACTAGGTAATACTTAACCTCGTCTAAAACAGCGCAATTCTGATTCGCTAGATTGTGACTGTACGAGCATCTTATAATAGTAGTTTATGTAACTGTTACGTAATAAGGGTCCTTAAAACATGAGTGTGGTTTAATGAAATGAGCCGCAGGCGGATTTCATAATAAGATCACACGAGTGTTTTAAGGCCTAATTACGTACAGTTGCATACACTGCTTTATCTACACTCATATTATTTATTCTAAATGCCTTATTTGGAAACCATAGAATGGCCGCCATTGCACCGCCACCATGGCCAACTCTCGTGTGCCGGCGGTCGCGCGGGCGCGTGTCGGGCTGTCGGCGGATCCCCGGGAGGGTGCAGGTGTACATTATGTTATCAAAACTCATAGCACATCAATAATTGAGCATGAAAAGTTAAAATTACGTTACTGCTACGGATAAAAAGCTTATCATAATAAAATCGGTCGTGGTAATGCTAGCCATTGCCCACCGTTTTCGAACACGTTTTAGAGAACTTACAATATGAGTGTAGATAAAATAATATTATAACCTAGGTCTCAACATGCGAAAATATCGTAAAACGGGTTTCTTTCTATATAGTTGCAAAACTCATGTCATACTCCTAGTGTCGTATTCTACCTTTAAAATACATAAACAATACACAAAAAACACAATATAACTCAAACATACGAGGTTGCTACTTATATATCCGGAAACAAAAAAACAAACAAACGTACACGGCTGAAAATGGTTTTATTGTTTTTCAAAGTATTCCCCTTGATGATCTATGCACTTTTGCATTCGCGTGAACCAATTTTTAAAGCACTTCTGCCACTCCGCCTGAGGTACCTCTATAACGTGTTGTTTGAATGCGTCGACAGCATCTTCAGCGGTCGAAAATCGTTGACCGCGTAATTTATTCTTTATATTTGGAAATAAATAAAAATCGTTGGGTGCCAAGTCAGGGCTGTACGGCGGATGACCCGTTAATTCCACATTTTGACCCTCCAAAAATAGAGTTGTTTCGCGTGACGTATGACAGCTGGCATTGTCATGATGAAGAATGATTCTTCGTCGCTGGTTAGTTTTACGAATTTGTTCAAATACTTCCGGTAAGCAAATGGTCGTGTACCACTCTGAACTAACCGTTCTACGGTTTTCTAGTGGCACTGTAGCTACATGGCCATTAATACCGAAGAAGCAGGCCACCATTTCTTTCAATGTACTTTTTGCACGAGTAACTTTCGTAGGGTTCGGCTCATTTTGAAACACCCATACCGTTGATTGTTGCTTCGTTTCGGGATCGTATGCATAGATCCAGGATTCGTCACCTGTATAGATGTTATAAACGGCTTTTGAGTCACCACGGTTATATTTTTTTAACATTTTATTGCACCATTCGACGCGAGCATCTTTTTGCTCTTTTGTTAAGTTGTGGGGTATCCAACGCGAACTAATTTTTTTTACAGCCAAATAATTATGTAATATGCTATTAATGCTGGTCATAGAAATACCCAGAGTCGCCTCTATCTCGCAGTACGTAACATGTCGGTCGTCCATTATAAGTTTTCGCACAGCCTCGATATTTTGTTGTACAACGACCGATTTCGGGCGACCTGCCTTAACTTCGTCCGTAAGCATACTACGTCCACGATTGAACTCACTAAACCAGTGATACACAGTAGTTTTAGATGGGGCTTCATCACCAAAAGTTGAAGTTAGTTGATCTATGCACTGTTGTTGCGTTAAACCACGCCGAAAATCATAATAAATCATAGCACGAATATTTTCACGAGTGAGTTCCATTCTTGCTGCGAGATGACATTTAAAACCCGTCAAAAACAAAACACGAGCGTTAATAAGAAAGAAAAAATATACCGGCCAGTACTTAAAAAAGTTCAAATTTTACCATGGAGGTCAAATATGCTATTTAAGAAGATTGTAATCCCGGTTTCCGGATATATAAATAGCAGCCTATGTAACTCCAATACACAACAAATAATCAACCAATTTTGTTGTTGCATCGGAATAATATTCAAGCTAATGCTGATATTTCCGATTCAGATGTTAAGGCGATAGCTGTATTGCGTAGTTAATGAACTTTTAAAACGTTTTAATTCTATTTTTTGAAGTAACTGTATTAAACAACATGCAATCAATAAGTTCCATGTAACCAAGAAAAATCGTTAAATGTTTAGTGCAAGTGTTATTTTTCACACAACAACGATCTTGTTTTATTTTTATTAAAAACTAGCCTTTTCCCGCGGCTTCGCCCGCGTACTATAAGTACTCAAAAAGGATACGATACCCATGTTGATTTTCAGACTTTGTGACCACATTTGCCCCTTTTAGGGGTTGAGTTTTCAAAAACCCAGAAAACACGTGTTTACTAATTTATCGTTAGGTATACTCCTGTGAAGTTTCGAATAAAATAGTCTAACAAATCTTGATTCGCTATACAAACTTTGGACCCCCATTTTACCCCCTTAGGGGGTGAATTTTGAAAAATCCAACTTACCGAACCCAATTTGGAATCTCTAGAACCAGCGGTTTGGGCTGTGCGTTGATATGTCAGTCAGTCAGTCAGTCAATCAGTCAGTCAGCCAGTCAGTCAGTCAGTTTCTTCTTTTATATATTTAGATTTAAAAAAAGATTTTCATCTTACCAATTAGCAAGCTTGCTTGGAAAGCATCAGCTATATTTTTGTCTTAATTCTAGGAAGCTATGCTGCAAAGGAAATGAAAATAATTACATTATGCAATGCAGGGTTCTGTGTGACCGTGATATGTTTGTAGTCCTTTTTTGACTGAACAGTACGAGATGGTTTTGATTACATGGTTTTGACGGTTGGATACAATCAGCATAAGTAGCTAAGCGAGCGACGTGTTCAAAATCATCTAAGCACGAATTTTTGTTATCGAAATCGTTTAGTATCTGCATTATCGGTTTTTTTATTTGTATTTATGATAGTTATTACGGTATTTAGTTTTATAAAATATCGACATAATATCATCTACATACGATAATCTTCTTTCATCTTTAACATACAAATGTAAAATAAATGTATTGGTAATTTTTTAACATATTTTTACAATAATTCAAGTTATAAATCATAACTTATTAGATCCAATACAGTCTTTCTGTTCCTAATATAGATAGAACCCTCTTACCGTAAGTAGACTCCAACTTAACAAAGTACCTACATACATGTCTGTGTCACATTTTTTTATGATTCTTAAATAAGTAATTTCCTCATTTTGTCTGTTTCCATACAAGCTGAAGATAATTACATTTTCTTCCCTTTTTACCGGAGACATGTCTTTTAAATTGAAACGCACTCGGATTCATATTAAAAATAAAACTTTTTTATAAATAATTTTTATTTTTTAAACAGATAATTGAAAATGAATCGGGGAATATTAAGACTGGAAATGTACCTAAATAATACCTCGAAAAAGATTTTTTTTACACATGAAAATCAGGAATGAAACAAAAAACCGCACCGGACTCTCGCACCGAGGGTTCCGTACAAATCTGTAGGTATATAAGTAAAAGTTCACCCATGACGACAAACGAGTCATAGCTACGCGTTCTTGAGGAAAGGGGTAGTAACATTAAAATTATTAAAAATATTTTTATTATTCATATAATAAACTCAAAATTTACGGTTTTCACAGTTTTTCCTTTATTTGTGCTATAAGACGTTGCTTCGTACCAAATTTCAAGATTCTGAGTTCACGGGAAGTACTCTGTAGGTTTTGATTCCCTTGTGAGTTTCGAAAATTTGCGGCATAAACGGCTGTATATTTTGACTGCGTTGGCTTAGAAGTTTGATTTTTTCACAGCTCTAAGAGACAGTAGACCTAAGTATTTTATATAAATTTCAGCTTGATAGCTCCACGCGTTCCTGAGAAAAAGGGTCTTGACATACAGACAGACGGACGGACGGACGGACGGACGGACGGACGGACGGACGGACAACAAAGTTATCCTATAAGGGTTCCGTTTTTTCCTTTCGAGGTACGTTATCCCGTTATACGTTAACCCTAAAAACGACATACTTCATCTTTATTTTAATGTCATTAAAATTACTTAGTAAAAGCAAACTAGGGTTATTCAAATTATCTAAACCTATGTTGATTTGGTTACGATTTGATGGCTTATTTGCTGTGCACGCGAGACGCCAAGCGCATCGTGTCATTTGATATCTGACTAGCACTACTACACACACACTTCTACATACGCGCTAGTTAACAAAACCAATTTATATTTAAAACTTAGTATCGGTCTCCACGTAGCAAGAAAGTTAATGTAAACTACAGTAATCAAACAGAACTTTTATTAAGTTTAGTAAAAGTTCACTAGACTGCTAAATACAGTTGGATAGAACTTGCAATGTTTTGTAAGTAACAGAATAGCTTTTAATCTATTCGAAAATGGTAACTACTTTTACAGAGGTTTTAGATAGAGAGAGAGAGAGAGAGAGAGAGAGAGAGAGAGAGAGAGAACAAACTTAAGTACTCACGAGTAGATTTAGATTTTATTATTTCATAACACAGAACATATTATAAAAATTGCAGGTATGTCAATCTGCAAGGATTCGTATTATGATGAGATTAATAACAATTAAATTTATTAGTTCACAATATAAATGTCATATTTTTTCAGTTTCTACTGTCAACTTTCACGAATTCGCAGAAAGAAGCGACAATACAACACAGCCGATAACACGGAGCCGTATTCTAATTTTAAAATTCATAAACAATACACAATGTATCTATCTCAAACATAACTCCAACACACAACAAATAATCAACCAATATTGAATTAAGTTGTATTGGAGTTGTATCGGAATACTGTTCTCATCTGTGGGCGGGAGCGCCCCAGTACCAACTTCTCCCTCTGGACCGCATCCAACGGAGAGCGACTCGAATTGTCGGCTGCCAGGATTTTACGGATCGGCTTGACTCCTTGGCGCTGCGTAGAGATGTAGCCTCGCTCTGCATCTTCTACCGCCTCTATCATGGAGAGTGCTCCGAGGAATTGTTCGGATTAATCCCTGCCGCTTCTTTCCGCCATCGTCCTACGCGACAGCATTACCATCATCACCACTTAGATGGTTGGCAGTCCTCAACTGTGCGTTTCTCGAGAAACTTCCTGCCTCGCACAACAAAACTGTGGAATGAACTGTCGTCTGCGGTATTTCCGGACCGATACGACCTTCAAACCTTCAAGAAAAGAGCGTATTCCCATCTTAAAGGCCGGCAACGTGCTTGTGACCCCTCTGGTGTTGCGGGCGTCTATGGGCGGCGTTAATTGCTTACCATCAGGCGATTCGTCTGCTCGTTTGCCTCCTATTTCATAAAAAAAAAAAAACGGAATAATAAAAAAAAAATATGCGCTCTGATATAAACTCCGACACTTCTCTTACCGGACAAACTCTAATATTCAAGCAATAAAGGCGACGCAAACTTTGGCATTTAAAATATTGATTAGATTAGGAGGAACGAAATAGAACCAATGCAATCTAATATAGAACTAAACTATATGCCCATTTGTATGGTATTTCATTACTTAGTATATTTTTTAAATAAATATCACATTATTTATTTTTCACAATCAACATTAATTTCAGATACAATAACATCAAAGCAGAACATTTTGTTAAAATCACCGTTTATTTTATATGTGAATCACTTTCTTCGTAAGTATGTATTTAGTATTAGTACACATTAAACTCTATAGACATAACAAAGCCTCATTGTCCGTTAGAGGTTTGGAATAAATTCAAAAAGATAGCAAGAAAAATATTAAAAATAGAGAAAGAAGCGGGGTCGAGTCAGAAAAAACTAAGTTTCCACAACAATATCTGTCCGTTCGTTTATAAGAAAATAGTTTGTCTTGATGCGGCTTCATTATTTCCAAGAGCTGAGATGGATAAGGTTTGCTGTTCAAGAAAGGAACACGGGAGATGATTTTTACGGAACCAGTTTTTTTTATTATCGTGACAATGTTAAATTGTAGACTTGAATAACAAGTAGAACGACAAGTACATTAAACAACAACACAACAAGTGTTGATGTATAATACGTATACAGGTTGAAAAAAAATACTGATGATCCGTGTAAGGGCATAAAGCGAGAGTAAATAGGTATCTCATAGGTAAGCGTGCTCCACCCTAGACCGCATCATAACTTACCATCAGGTGAGATCGCGGTCAAACGTCTGCCTATTCTCCATTAAAAAAAATGGTATCGTATAGCGACTAGGAAAAAATATAGAAAAATTTATGGACGCTACAAAAAAAAAATATGTAGGGTACCCGTGGTTCCAGCCGGCCCAATACAAAACCAATTTATATTCGCGTAAACATTTTTTTTTCTTAGTTTTTCATAATTAGAATACGATACCAAAATCCCTTAAACGGATTATCAGCATTTTTGTTACATCTTGTAATGGAAAAAATACCTAACTTTATCAGTTATTTTACCAATAGCACAAAATTTGTGTAGGTACGATTGTCATCATGTTATTTTATTATTAGGTCATGTGACAACCCTAGCGGAGGCGATTATCACACCGGGGCGCCGATGCGGCGACGGCGTGCAAGCGTGACAGCGCTATACACATGCAAAGCGCTATCTCGCTCATGCACCGGCGCCGCATGCGGAAACCGCATCAGTGTGAAAGCTGCCTTAAATGCAAAATGAAATTAATGATACGTGGGAAACATATTGATAAGTAGAAAGTATGAGTTTAAATCAGTATAAATACGAGTATGTAAATCTCAATCATGACGCCTTGTTCGAATTACTCAAAACATTTAATGACCTGTCTTCTGATTGTCTTAAAGCAGCATGTATGTAAGAAATTAGCATTCTGTATTCCACAAACGACCAATTTCCACCAAGTTATAAATAGACACGACATAAAATTACGTCTTTAACCCGAAACACAAATTACTCGTATTTCAAGAAAGCGCATAAACGACATTCGTTACCTAAGACACATAATACCTTTTTACGGATAACTAGCGGTTGAAAAAGAGCGTAAGTTGTTAATGTTGTAAAGGCGGTTTATGCGTTTTTAGTGTAGAATTTGTATGGTATTCTGTACATTGAGTTAATCGGGCCAAGCGGCGGAGGCACGTACGCAGTATTTTCCCGGACTAGCGACAGCCTATCAAAGAATCATTGCCCGGACATACGGCAAGGAAAATTGTACAACATTGTCACATATATCAGACGTAAAATAATGCTTAATTCATGCTTAACATATCCATACTTTATCTGCTTCATTTCCTATTTCTACGACGGTAAAATATCTATCATATAAGCCAGAAACAACAAGAGTCAGTTATATTTTTCTGTAGAAAATATCAACAACCCATGCCGTTATCCGTTACTACAAAGCTATTTATATATTATAGCCCTTTTCATCTATGTCAGATGTTTTAAACAGCAACTTGGTAACGATACTTGCGTTCGTGGCTGTAAAGCCCTATGCGAGAGAGGATCCCTTGTCTACATACGTGGCACGTGTATGCTCCCCCAAATGGGCGGGGGTTGGAGGCCTGCTCGTGGCGCCTCATGCGTTTATCTTTCAAAGAAGCAAACCACGCATCGTCGTGCTTGGATTGACCATCATGAATAATATGACGCCACATGGGTCGGTCTTCGGCCAGTTTTTGCCACCGGTTGCATGAAATATTAAAGGCAACCATGTCACGCTTGATGCAATCTTTAAAGCGCAGCATTGGCCGCCCGACCGGTCTTTTTGCGTTTGCAACATTCTCTTAGCAGGATTTGAGCCCAAGCTACCTCAGTCGTCCCTTTTTTAGTAAGGCTGTGATACTAGGGAGCTGCGCCTTGCTTGGAACATACTTATTTGTCACGCGATCCTTCCATGTGATGCCCAGTATGCTCCGCAGACAGCGCATATGAATGGTGTTCAGCTGGCGTTCTTATTTTGCGTAGGTTGTCCAGGATTCCGCTCCATACAAAAGTGTAGGTACTTAGGACACATGCTTGGTAAATAAGCATTTTTGTTTTTACCGTGAGATGTTTGTTGTCCCAAGCTCTTGCACGGAGCCTCCCGAACGTAGTGGCCGCTCTGCCGATGCGGGAGTCGATCTCCGCGTCAAGTGAGAGATTGCTCGACACAAGGGAACCAAGGTAACAAATTTGCTGACCACCTCGAGAGGTGCGCCGTTTAGCAGGATCTTTGTCTGATCTGAACATCCTGGTGCAAGTATGACTGTTTTATTGGCATTAATGAACATGGAAAAGAGTATTTATTTGTGTGTTTATTACACATATTTGTGATTTTTCTATATTTTCTATGTATATAAGTAATTATTTATCTATTAATTTTAAACTTTCGTGAGACATACTATTTATCACTATAATATATAACGGTTACACTCACGTCACTTTAGTCGCTTCGCGCGACATGTTTCGGAGGGCTTAGGTCTCCATCTTCAAGCACTATGAGTGCTATTTTGAATTGGCCCGTAGCACACTGTTGCACAACGCGTTGCCGACTGCCAGCCTGCGTCCCGCTCGCCGCGCAGCTTGTGTCGCCCGCTCTGACAAAGCTTGTTGAGGGTGATTTTGATAGTGGAAGTATTTATCTATATTGTATATGTATAACACAAGCTTTATTGAGATTACTGTGGGACTATTTTTTATTATTTTGGTTTCTAAACCTAACAGACAGTGTTTCCACGATTCTGCTTGCCTAAGCATTGCCAACGGTGCGACAATAAGACGGATTGTAATGAAGTTCCATTACACGTAATAAATCTCCTGCTCATTCGCTTTGTAATTCTAATATTTTCGCTACGCTATCGCTAGTAAATTATTACAAATCTTCAATCAGACACGATCTTCCTTTTAAAAGACTAGCATTTTATATGACATGTTCATTGAAGCTGTCCAATCATTACATTTTTAAAACGCTCGTTAATATTTACACAAATGTACGCAACAACGTAAAGAAAAATATTTTTCACACCACCTGCTCGACAATGCCAAATTATATATCATGCAAACCTCACCGAAAGCAAATCATTATAGCCCTTGGCTTTAGCCGGGTTATAATGTTGTACTAAATCTCATTATAACCCGCTGGTTAATAATGTGATTTCACTTCCCATAGTTCTTATTGTTATGTGCTTAAAGTCTAATTTGGTAAAGTCCGCACGGTGCACAGCCCCGCGACGCCAGCCGGGGCCCGCGCCGCCGCGTCGAACTGATTTGAAAATCGAATTTATTCGGAAAATCGTGCTGGCCACCTTTTTAAATGCCTAAAACAAATGCCGCGAGTGTCATGAGACGCTGCTGTATACGGAGTAAAACTGCAGGTTCTATAAAAATTGAAGATAAAATTTGAATAAAATGGACTAATGTATCAAGAATCAATTTTTAGGGTTCCTCAGCCAAATGGCAAAAAACGGAACCCTTAGGGATTCATCATGTCTGTCTGTATGTCTGTCCATCCGTATGTCACAGCCATTTTACTCGGAAACTATACGACGTATCTGAATACTTAGTTATGTAGATTTGAAAAAAAAAATTAGGGGGGGGGGCGCTCCATACATGTAACTATTTTTTTTGACTAAATATCAACATATGACACATCTGTGACAGGTCTTTAAAAATAACATTGAGGTTTCTTTGACCATTTTGTTATTAAGTGAATATTTTCTGAAATAATCGCTTCGAAAATCAGAAAAATAGTGGCCCCCCCTGTAACTTTTGAACCGTAAGTCCAAAAAATATGAAAAAATTTGAGGAGATGCATCTTATCATATACTTTCTACGCAATTGTTTTGAACATTATCGGTTTAGCCATTTTTGAGTTATCTCCAAAAAAACATAGGCACCAGATACGACCTTTTGGTATTAGTTTGGTTCTTATTCCATTGAAGGTACGGAACCCTCCTATGTGTGGTCCGACACGCACTTGGCCGGTTTTTACTTTTGATTTACTTTAATAAAAATCCGTTTCTAGTAGCCTTAGCTATATTATTGTCTCGCAAGAGGTGAGAAAAGTAGAGTATACCCCTCGGGGATAAAGCTGTTTTTGTTACGGGCGTGCTTGAACCCCTCACTGCACTCAGGACTCAGTCTTAATTCCCTCGCTTCGCTCGGGAATTAACTCATAACCCTGGTAAAATCTGGAGTCCTTCGTTACGTTCAGGATTCAATATTGCGCCCGTGACATAAAACAGTGCTTTATCCCCTTGGTGTACAATCTACTATTGAACACAGTTGCTCAAATAGTAGCTTTTTAGTACCCACTGGTTAAGCGAGCGGAAAGTTTGATTTAGCGCACTCGTACTTATTACTTTTCCAATGTTTAATGCGGGTTTTTTTGTAATTTATGAGAAGCATAGCACATAAGTCAAATAACAAAAAAAAAACACCTCTTTATATGTTTTGTTTTATTAGGTATTTACAACAAAAACTTTGTTTGCAGCACACGCGGTAATGTTGTCACAGCTAGACGACGTGTAGCCGTGTATGTGATTGATATTCTAATTATAAGTGTCAAGGTCATGGAAATTATACTTTAATAAATAAAGAAGTTCGGTGTTTGAAAATACTTGACACCTACTGTACTAATATGGAATAAGTAGATAGTTTTAGTTTTACCTCCGTTTCTTAAGGTACATTTCAAAACGAAATAAGTATTTAAGATTTCGTTAAACGCACATGTGATAATATCTTACATATTATGTAACTTAGAAAGGGTAAGAATAAATTCCACAAGTGAACACAATTAAAGGCCTATTTACTTATAATATAAGATAATAATTATCTGTCACTCTAATTTTTCATCCACGATTAGTTATAATCGTTATATAAATAAGCTCATACGGCATCATCAAAATGAAAAACTTTAAAATTGCCTTTTTAATTGGAATTCAAAATAAAAACAGAGCCCGTATTCCATCGAGCTCGATTCAGTTCGGAACTTTCATTACTAACACTCATCGAGCACAGACAAAGCGATTACTGTGCAAACCAGTGTTACAAGCGCCCTCCAGTGTTTATATTTTACACAAGATAAATTACTGAAGAAACTCTAACTTTTGCATCATCTTAATAAGGACAATCTCTAAAAGTCAGAGTTTGAATGACCATTCGTCTCATCCTCTTTATCACTCGAATGCACAAGAGCGAAAGGATAGACTGTTCCACGTGTTGCCGTCTTCATCTTAATGGAGAGACTGTTCGTTTAAGTTTTTGGGCTATGTCGTCGAACCAGTGTTTAGAACTGAGTCAACTTGGCCAAAAATGAAATAAAAACATAATATAATATATAAATTTTAATAGCTTAATGTCTTGGCTCAGTTGACAATCTTACTTCGATGCCCTCGTGTAAATAAGTAATATAGCGTACTCTCTACGGACTCAAGGTCACGTTTTACTGGTTAGCTGGAGAATTCGACTCACTTGAGCACCGTAAGGGATATGAATATGCGATTAGCGCAAACCCGCTTATCTTAAAAACCTGGGCACGGCCGGCGCTAACGAACCCTTTCCAAAAGTATTGGATATCCCCTAGTTTTATTGGAAAATTTAATGTGTTTCGGATTTGGAGGGTAATCATGTAATCTCATTGATTGCGCGCCGTTAGGAAATAACGGGAACGAGCTGTTGTAAAAAAGATTGTTGATGAAGGTATTTTGTGTTGGATAAAATAAGTGGATTGGGAAATGTGACTAAACGAAAAAATCTAATCATGACATTTCTACACAATGAAAACAAATTTGACAAGAAATATCCAATCCAATCATGCACATACCTATAGATCTGTCCAACGTTTGCCTCCAATCAAATTCACGTCATTGCCACACACGGTCTCGTGACCTCAAATGTGATCCGGACTTCACTTTGAGTGAGGCGGACCCGTTAGGCTTGTCTGACGAATGAATCCGGCGGACAAGTGCAGGAATCGGAGACGATTCAGTCTGCCTGACATCTGTCAAATAATCATACGCGGACAGATCTGCCCGTAAAATTTGTATGAAGAATGTAATACAAGTAATATAATATATAAATAATTAATATTATTATTGCTTAATCACAAACTAAGGCGATTTAGCTTTGGTCAATCAGGCAACCGTTTGTAGTGTATTAGTTATAATTACAACTGATATCACGGCGAAAATAATTTTTCGCATGCATTATTTTGTGTGTAGTTATTTTTTGTTTACTATAACGTGTTACTACGTATGTTTCCGAAATAGAAATCAATTCATTTACCCCGAAATTGTCGTTAACGCATAACGCTCAAGGATACCCTAGAACGGTAATAGGGCACGTCCGCGCAATGTTAGATGCGACACAACACGCATATTGGCTCACGTTTCAGCAACTTAGATGGGCCTGAGTAGTGATTTCGGCTGGAGCCTTGTCGAAAATAGGACTTCGTACTATGTAATAAATAGTTAATGTAGGGTGATATTTTATTTTATTGTGGAAAACTTTTATAGATCAAGCGTAGGCCGTAGGCAACCCTGCCTAATCGAGTAGTAGAATTCGGCTTAGGCGGTTGTCACACTGCCGCCACCTCTAGTTGCGAGACGCGGAGCAACGGACTCGCATGCGGAGACAACGCACCAGTGTGAAATTTTACATCAAAATCGGACATGCCATTAACCGGAGGCAGTTTATGGCATTAATAGATAGCTTAGAGGTGTTCGACGAAATAGCAAGGTCTGTCTATGCAAATTAATGATACTTTTTAAGATATTCATATTAATGTGCCGACTTAAAAAATTTTCTAAAAGTGAAATTCTTAATTTTCTCCAAATGCTTTAATTATTGGCTTGAACTTTACTGTTTATCGTCAGTATATTGTTACACAGTATTTAAGTTTCAAATAGCAATGTTCCTAATCCTTAAATAACAAAGATATTGTACTTGGTATAAAAAAACTAAATATCTGTCTTATTACCTTTTGATAGGTACTGTAAGCGAAGATAGTTTCAAGAAAAAAATATTATTTTACTTACTTAAAAAATCATATCAAAAATTCATTAATTATCGTCTCTGGATTTGGAAGTTATTAAAGTTCTATGTTTTTCTGATAATTCCGATCTTTAGGGTTGTCACACGACATTTAGTTTAATAAAACAGAAATCGAATAATAGTAATTACTGTAAAATTACCCAACTATATGCTCCGGTTATCCAACTGGTTATTATCAATGATATTTACTATGGATGGGTTATACTCTAACAAAATGAGCACAAAAAATACTTCCAGAGTTATGCCATAACCTAACAACGATTCTTTTATGTTTGTCTATTTTGACAGTCATTTCATCTTTGTCACTCTCATTGTTAGAAAATTACAGTTTTTCTCTTTCCCACGCGGGTGACGGGAGCTCATTGACACGTCCGCACTCCGCATCTCACGCTAGCCGGTGCGCAACTAGCGACAGTTGTTTGAATTCACTCATATTAAGTGCTTCACTTTTGAAGCGTGCATAACCCATCTGTCATTATTATATATCATAGGTTATTATTAGTAGGTTAGTAGGTAGTCTGTGATTGGACACCATACGTATAGATCGAGGACTTCACGTTGCTTCAATTTGACCCATTTCCTGCTGCCCAATTGAGCTGAAATATAGTGTAGCTACTTAACTCAGATGACATTACAATGTTTTGGTACCATCGAGCTGGTCTGATGATGGAGATCTGGAGGTAGCCATAAGGACTAGGTTATATAAAACAATGCATTCATTGTGCTTAGAGGTTTGTTAGAATCGTCTCGATGAGTAGTAGACGAGACGAATGTTGAAAGAAAAATATAGTCGGCGATAAAAGCTTGTCTTAAAGAAAAATATTTTGTCACAAAACTTTGTGACGCAAACGCTCTATGGAATGAAAAAAACAGTGTACATAGGCAAGGTAAAACTCTATCCTACAAGCTAACGCGTGAAGAAACAAGTCAAAACTTTTACTAAAATATTTTGCACATGTGTGAATAAAGCGACATTTCCCCAAACTGTTTTTAAAGGAAAAAAAGTGAGTGAGAAAGTGAGAATAAGATCTCTTCTGATACCTGAATGACCCTGATACCTGTATGAAAGTTTTCTAGGATTTGAATTACTTCGTCCATCACGCCCATGTCATTTTTCTCTAATTTAAATTAAGTAGGTTTTGTAGGTAGGTACGGTCACGTCTGAAAATATGTATACATTTAATGTGACAACAAAATGTATCCAAGACTTTACGCCTTGGTAATAGAGTCGTGGCTACATATTTTTGTCACATTAAATGTATACATATTTTCAGCCGTGACTGTACACAATTTCTCAATCTCAGTCCTCTGGTTCCAATAGACTCCAATACACAAATGATGGTTTCCTTTTCGTAATAAAAAAATGCTATGTGGTAACTTTGCTATGTTAGATGTATCAGGCGCTTTACCAAGTAGCAGCCCTAACACAAATATTTAAATTGCTTTAAATTCTAAATCCTTTCATGTTTGTTACTCAAATTAATAACGTCGACTAAATATGGTATAAAGAAGATCTCTAGTTAAGAATTAATTCCGCAGACCTTTGGATTTTTATTAAACGCGGCACGCACCGCGTCTCCGTCCGAGCGCTCGAGTCGTCGTGCGTCTCGCTCCTCCGCGCGTCGAGGCGGAGCCAGTGTGTCGTACTATGCGTTTTTTTTTATACAAAATCACGATTCTACATACAAAGTTAAAAAACGCATCAACGGACGTCGCTGCGAGATGCGGAGCAGTGTGACGACCGCCTTATGTAGGGTAATGCCCGGTGAAATATTATGTATTTGAATACCTGGTAGCTTGAACTAACTTGACGCATTTTGTACAGTCAGCAAAAACGACCCCCTTTTTATACCCGGGTATGTCCTTAAACTACGTCCGGACACGAAAGAGACGTATGGGTATTGCGAATGTCATCTCGCTATGTGTGGTAGGGCACAGTACAGTGAATGTAATTTCGCTCAAATCTGGAGCAGAGCTCCTTACAGAACCAAAGCCAAATAGCACCCTACTCATAGTGTTGTGTACCTGCTGGTGAGTAAGGTTACCAAAGAGCTCAAAGTACTTGTTCCTTTAGCCGTCAACACAGTGAATGCTCGTTTTTGTAAAGGGGCGGTAACGCGCATGTGTCCTGGAGTTGCAGGCGTCCATTGGCTACTGTAGCTGCTTACCATCAGGCGGGCCGTATGCTAATTTGCCACCGTCATGGTATAAAAAAAAGAATCGAGCAGTGCCAGAAAATGGTGCTGCCACTCGATGAGGTAGGGTTGCCTACTCTTGATCTATTAGTAGATGACGTTAGTCGGAATGGCTCAGAAAATAGTATTTTTATTAGCACTTGGACTTGGATTTTTTTTGCGATTTTATGGATATGACTATGTCTGGGGTAAAGGAATATAATGGAATGTTAATAAAATTGCAAATATATGTGATTTTTTGATTTCAAAAAACAGATTAGACAGTTTTATCATAAACGTATCATGTGGCGGCCGGCGTTGACGTGGTACAGTCAGCTGCAGAAAAAAAGGAGTGACATCGGAATAATTTTCAAGCAAATTCTGATATTTCTGATTCAGATCAGATGTTAAGACGCTAACGGTATTACGTAGGTAATACATTGGAGTTGTATTGAAGTTGGATCTTTTCTAAACGTAAGTATTTAAAATTTAGAATACGCCCTTCTCTATCTTAAACATAACTCCAACACACAACGAACAATCAACCAATATTGGAGTTGCATCGGAATATTTATCATGCAAATTCTGATATTTCTGATTCAGAAGTTTAGTGATAGATGTATTGGGTAATTAATGCATTGGAGTTGTATTGAAGTTGGATCATGTCTAAACGTGTTTTAAAGTTAGCATACGACCCCAGTATAGATAGCTACATAAAGTTCACTTCATAAATCGAATTGTGTTAACGGACATTGAATTTGATATTTAACGTGTTTTAAAGTTAGAATACGGCCCCCGAAAACGTTGGTTATAACAGAGCTTTATGGTTATAATCAATACTTATTCATTAGAATCAAACGTACTGAGCTACTCTTATAATAATAGACTAACTTTTAGTTCCACTCATTTGCAATTATGTTAAATAAATATTTAGACAATCCCAAAACTAATTTAAATCTCTGAAAATATTTACTAAAAAAAATATGTTTTCTACAAACGTTAATATTTGCTTAATTTCTATTGTAGGTCATTATCATTACAGTATATATTATTTTATCCTTTCACATCGCAATGAAGGTATTTTTATATGAAGCTCTACAATTTATACATGTTATTTTGATAATTACTCACTTGTAATAGTATTTAGCCAACCAAAGACCGCAAAATAATTTCACACGCATATATATGGCTTTATAATTAAATAAGATTGTATCAGACATTTTTGCGCAATTCGTTGCTTACTGTATTATTGCGAGAGACTGTACACAGCGCTCAACTCATACCTTCAGAGAAAGAGCTCGTGTACGTAACGTAAAAAATGTTTGTTGTAACATTTTCTTGAGCAAGAGCCGAGTTTGCTACTAGTTTTGTGGTTGTACCTATATTATTGTATGTGAGTGCTACAAAAAGTGTAGCACTTTGTTAATATACGAGTATATAGGAGTAATACGTTGTCAACGCTTTTCTCGTAACATGATACTGTTTTATTTTTGATATGACATCAAAGTTACATAAACTAATTGTGGTGATGTATGTCAGTGTTACAAACTTTTGATGTATCGAATTGACGCTAAACAATTTATTTTTTAAATCTATTTAGCATGAACTTAAGAAACAATTGACAACAAAAAAATGTGATATGGATAAGCTAAACGTGCCCTTTCATATCCAGTTTAATGTCTAGTTGAAATCATATCAGTATAATTTATATAAATCGAATATGCCTCCAGGTTTAACTTATCGCAACCCTTAGGTAAAGTTGTTAATGTATGTGTGTCGTGTGCAAAAAATGCATAAGGAACTCGGCGTGTCATGCATGAAATCACTGTTTGGTTTAAGCAATGGATCCCTCTGCTAATCTATTAACTCTCTGAACTACTCGTATAATGTCACATTCCTTTCCATACCTACCTAGTAGGTCTTTGTCGAAGACAGTTATTTTAAAACTTTAGTTTTATATGTTAGTGGAAGTTTTGAGAAACGACATTGCAGATATTTCCGGTAGGAATATATCCATTTTAGCATGTATGGAGTTTTTTATAAAATTCATTTAGTTTAATTTATAGTTAGGTTTAGCTTTCACCTTGTTCACATATATTATCTAGACGATATAAGTAAGTACGTAAGTATATTAGGTAAGTAAGGCACAGCGTTAACTCTAACAACTGATAAAAATATTTAGCTAGACATGGATGAATAAAGAATTATATAAAATAAAGAATTATATTAAACATGTCTAGTGTTTAATCATAGCGTTTACCATATTTTTAGGGCAAGTGGAAATATGACCTTTACGTATTCTAAAGTTAAAACTATTTTTTTTTAAGATTTTTTTATTTTATAGAAGGACGATATCTGTCAACAGGCTGGCGAGAATTGGATGCAGATTGCAATGGATCGAGAAGCGCGGAAGTATAGAGAGGAGGCGTATGTCCGAAGACGGGCGCTGTAGAGGTTGCTATAGATAGATAGATAGATAGATTTTTTTTTCCAAAAAGGGGACGTCATCTTGGGTAGATATCATGACTTCACTTGGACTACCGATGAATAAGACATTTTACTTTAAATAAGTCCTTGCTAGTCTTTTGAAATCTGTACATACATATATTTAATTTACATTGATTTATAAAACTACCTTCAAAAATATTTTTAAACCCCGTAGCCTGCTAGACTTAACTAGGGAATGCGTATGGTACAGTCGCTGTCAAATATATCTCAGCGGCCAAGGTACTCAAAAATATCTGAACATGGATTTTAGCGTCTTGATAATAGAGGTGTTGTCCAGATATTTGTGACCACCTTAGCCGCTCCGATATATCTGATGGCGATTGTATGATGTGACGAGGGACTGACATCGGACGTAACAAAAGCCAGCTGTCAATCCCAATGCTTTGTCTTAAGCAAGGTAAACAGATCTACGTGACTAGATAAGATACTTTATCTACACCAATATCATAAATCCTCTATTCCGCGTTCGGAAACCGTATGTAACTACCACCATTATTGCAACCAGTAACGTAACATCTCTGACAGTGTGGTAAAAACGTATGAAAATCCATTACCCACGGTAACGTTACGAAGATCCGCGCTCTCCCTGAGCGCCGGCACGCGCCCGCACGACCGCCGACACAATCGAATTGGTCATGGCGGTGCAATGGCGGTCATTCTACTGGTTTCCGAACACATTATTTAGGAATTATAATATGTGTGTAGATAAAGCAGTGTATGCAACTGCACGTAGTTAGGCCTTATTACGTAACAGTTACATAAACTACTATTATAACAATGTCACTAGTTTAAGTTTCAAACTAAGTGACACGGCATGTCTATATTCTCGGTGCCGTATTCTAATTTTAAAATACATAAATAATACATTAAAAACACAATCTTATCTCAAACATATCTCTAACACACAACAAATAATCAACCAACATTGAAGTTGTATTGGAGTAGCATCGGAATAGTTTACAAGCAAACTCTGATATTTCTGATTCATATGTTTAGGCGCTAGCTGTATTGTGTAGTTAATACATTGGAGTTGTATTGAAGTTGGATCATGTCTAAACGTGTTTTAAAGTTAGAATACGACCCCAATATACAGGATGGTCCAAACCTTGACGTCAAAAAATTTTTTTTAGATACCTCTCGTCGTGGGCTATCAGAATATACCCCATGTATGTTAGCCGATTTTTCGTAGTTCGAGTTATGAATTTTTTAATTTTTAACTTTTGTTAAGAACTTCCGGGTGAAGCAATCAATTTATTAAAAAAAAACTATTGAACTTTTTTGTTTTTTTCTTTTTGTAGCACAATCCTTAATAAGCGGCGCAGTTGCAAAAAAAAATCAGCATCCTCACTTGGCTGCGAGTTAGAAAAAAAAAATACAAAAGTGAAGGTTGACTGGTAGAGAATGCCTCATGGCATTAAGTTCGCCTTTTGTACGATAAGTTTTCTTTTTGTGCAATAAAGATTAAATAAATAAATAAATAAAGTTGTACGTTCAAGCATGTCAAGCTTAGATTTTGCGCTTAAATAAAAAAAATACAAACTATTTCAAGGACTTTTGGTTATTTTGGAAACTGCTAGAACCTAAGTTTTTTTAAAGGTAAAAAAAAGTGACACTTGATAGTCATAATTGGACAGAGTCGCCGGTCAAAGGAACTGAGGTGGAAAGTTCCCAAATAAGTAATTCATTTAAAAAAAACTGTTTTTTTTTGTTATTCCTAACGTTAAACAACCACAGAAATTACCACGAGAATTCAATGTTGTGACATGTGATTGACCAAGCATCATTTTGATTAACCGACGACTCTGTCCAATTATGACTATTAAGTGTCACTTTTTGTTACCTTTAAAAAAACTTAGGGTCTAGCAGTTTCTAAAATAACCAAAAGTCCTTGAAATCGTTTCTAATTTTTTTTATTTAACCGCAAAATCTAAGCTTGACATGCTTGAACGTAAAACTTTCACTTTTGTCTTTTTTTTCCAACTCTCAGCCAAGTGAGGATGCTGATTTTTTTTTGCAACTGCGCCGCTTATTAAGGATTGTGCTACAAAAAGAAAAAATCAAAAAAGTTCAATAGTTTTTTTTTAAATAAATTAATTGCTTCACCCGGAACTTCTTAACAAAAGTTAAAAATTAAAAAAAATTCATAACTCGAAAACTACGAAAAATCGGCTAACATACATGGGGTATATTCTGATAGCCCACGACGAGAGGTATCTAAAAAAAATTTTTTGACGTCAAGGTTTGGACCACCCTGTAGATAGATACATAAAGTTCACTTCATAAGTCGAATTGTCTTAACGGACATTGAATTTGAAATTTCGTGAGACATAACGATATAAAAGTTTGCGCTTTCGTACACGTGTATTTTTAAATGTATGCAGGCGCCATAATGTTTCGGAGAGTCTCCTCTCCACCTTCAAATTTAAAATAATCGTATGAGTAGCTGCAAGGCAAAAGAATCAGTGAAAATCCAGTAAACAGTAACAAAAAACAAAAAAATTGAATAGCTTAATTAAACATGTACATACACAATAAAAAACAATAAACATACATACACTAGACAGAGTAAATAAAAATACAGTCAGCAAACATATTTTGTGTTTGTGTATAGGTAATAATCCTTAACACTTTCCCTACCACCTAGTGCTACGCGCTACGCTCGTAGCCCGTAGCTACGTATATGTCGTATGTAGCGCGTAGTAGCTACGAAGAGAGAACCCGACAGTCGGGTTCCTGGTCGTGAAAGTGTTAAGGTGTTTCCTGAAAACAGGGATTTTGCACGCCTTATTTCTATACGCCTTATTCGAGCTCCACAGGCATATAGCCTGGAAGGTAAAGGAACTATTAATAGTATTACCTTAGTAGGTAAGTCTATTAATAGTTCCTTTAAGCTAGTGCTTAAAGTCACAAAGTCTTTATAAAATAACGCAATACTGAGTTTACACGAAGTCCCATTATAGAAAGAACTTTAAAGAGAACAATGGCTAAAAAGTAAACGGTATTGGTCAATCAGTTTTCAATATATATGTTGACGAAAATAAACTCATGTGGAACTGTAATCACGTCTATTAAAACCTAGCCTCCTGCCGCCTTACATCTAAATTGCCAAGTCAATTGCAAATGATCTGTAAAAATTAAGATATAGAATTGAATGAAATGGGAGGGCTTTTCATAGGCCTAGAGAGGCGGCTAGAGATTCGAGGCCTGTTTGAAGAACTTAATTCGTTATTCGTTCGATTTAAATTTGATATTGAGCAGGACTGGATCTTTCTAAAGTGCGTTTGGCTAATTCAAACCATCCTCGTGTTTGTTATCAATTGATACAGCGTGTGAGCTTTTAAAATAACTTTCGGCGTAATTATTATGCTATCTCAGTAAGTTACAAAACTTTTTAAACTTACCATATTAAGTTACCTTACAATACCGGCCAATAATATATCAACTCCATGTTTTTACGGTATAAATTTTTATACATATTAGTAAGTGATTTATACCTCACTACTTTAGGTAGCCTAGTAGTATTCGTTTCTGATAGCGATGAGAATTTTTTTACATAGAGGTTTTTATAAAATATATAGTCAACAAGTTGTTTATCAGAGCTTTTTTATTTAGTAATATGCTGAGTCTCCTATTGTCATTCACATTATTTCACTGCAGTATTCATCATATATGTATATAAAATGACTAGTAAAATAGGTAATCTACAAACTAACTTATATTGTTTACTCTATACATGCTCATACAAAAAACACAAAGATGATATATATTAGCTGGTACTGTCAGTAAAGAATAAACTTTAATCTAAAAGGAACCCTAACTGAAAGGTTTAATGATTTGATTGATACATTTAGTGCAATAGAACTTTTTGCCACAATCTAATTAACAATGAATCCAAATTTAGAATTCCTCGTGCGATCATTAAAACAGATAATGTCACATGTTCATTTACTCTCCATGAATTAAAATCCTTTTTTTTCATTTTCTATTACACGAGTATGTCCGATTTTACCCGAAACCCGAATGTTATGTTTAGAGCTCATGGACTTATCAACTTTATATCCAATAGATGTCAAAATTTGCTTTCCGTAAACATATTAAGTACGTACGAGTAAAACGTTTTACTGACATTTGTAATGTTGTCAGAAGTTTTGATAAACAGATCAGTACGATAACAAATCCGTAAGTAAGAAAAACTTTCGACGCGCCTGCTAACGCAAGCCGGAGTTTTCGAAGTCTTCGTGAAACTCGTTTGCCGCGACCGTTCAGTCGCTCCGCGGTTGTCTCGGCCTCCGGTTGCCTGTTCACGGCTGCACAGTTCGCGTCCGCGTACCCACGTGATTGTGAAACTGACACGGTAGGTAGTTTTGTGTTTGTTTTATGTGCTAGAGTTAAGTTTATGGTTTGGTTAAAATGTGAATGTGCGTTAATTCTTGAAGAAGGTTACCGAAGAATTTCAGGTTCAAAAAATAAATTTAAAAAGTAGGACGTCGTACTAAAACTATTTATTTAAATAAGCGTCTGCCTGGGTTTTTTTTTTGGATAAAATTCATAATAATATTTTTAAGCATTCAATTTTTATTTCAGTTTAGTTGCTAAGTACTTAATTGTTTTAAATTTAAAAACCAATACTTTTATTATCCCTAAAAATACAAGAGAAATATATATCGTCTTATTTTCCCCCGAAAATTGAATTGTCTAAAATTTCAAACACAAATTACATGCTTAAAAAGGTTTAGTTTGTCTCGAAAACTTGTGAAGGAGACAAAAACGTGACTCGCGTACTAAAGAGGAGGTCGGGGAAAAACGGACCAGCACGTCCGCTCGTAAAAATTTGAATCTGGTGGAAATCTGCTAATTACCGACCTAAATTTTGTTGGCTTGTTTTTCTCACTTCAAATGACGAAGCTTTGGAATCTAGAGAAAGGTTTTATTTTTCAAAATTTTGGGAGAACAAAGCATTGATATTTCCTTGTGTCTATTCTTATTAGGAGTTTTGAGGATTAGCTTTTTCAAAACTCCGTTTTTTCCCATAAGTGTTTGGAAACTATTCAATTATTTTTGCAGTTTAATAAGCATGATTCCATATAGAATCTATATGTACAGTCGCCATCAAATATATCGGAGTGGCCAGGATGCTCGAAAATATCTGAACATGCACTTTATCGCCTTGACAGTATAGGCATTGTTCAGATATTTGTGACCACCTTGACCGCTCCGATATATTTGATGGCCACTGGTAGTACATACATGGTGAAGTTTTAATCACAAGCCATACATTGAGCTAAACAAATTACCAGTCTGGGACCAACCTACAATCCCAAAAAAAAATTTGGCTTCCCCATAAAAATTTATGAAACAGCCAAAAAAATTTTTGCGAAACGGTCCCATAGTAAAAGTTGTTCAGTATGGCCTTCCCAATAACCTCGCTCAATACGACTGGTGATAAAAATTTTAACCTGTATTAAAAAATACTTAATGATTGTTGTTAGTGTGCAAGAATGATGATAAACTTTAACCGTGTCGTTTAACTGTAAACAATTGATAACTTTGAGATGTGTTTACACAGCGTTTAAATCAATAAATTAAACTAGACATACGATTTATTTGTCTAATCAATCAGGAGTTTTTTAAATAATTCATTATGACCCCGTAATACTTACTACCCAAGAAGCAATCTACTGCAAACATGATTGAAGTAAGTAGCTGTCAATTGTCAACGAGCATTTAAATTACATTTTAATTGTTATTTTAAGCAAAAGTTATCTAAATATACTTCTTATGTACGGTGCTAAACACTGCTTAAAGATTCGCCCGTATTGGATGTATGTACTGTAAATACCAAACATTTAAACCTAATTAATAACCAGAGTATTTTACCATTTCATAGTACTTCAGGAATCTCAGTCTGTAGCTCGTCTAATCTTACAAACTATTATTACTAGTTTTTCATACGGAAGTAACTTCCATCTGATCTTCCATTAGGTATTGCAGGCCATGCTTACTCAATATTTGAATGCATTTTTAGAGAACTGCTTTGAATAAAAACTTATAAACCGTTTGGATTATTTTGAATCAGAGAGCTCAAACAAGATGCAGTGTCTTGATGACTGGCGAACCTTTTGTCCCTTTACCCGATAACACAGTGAATCCTTCTTTACAATAAAGGGTCGGAAACGCGCATGTGATGTCTCTGGAGTTGCAAGTGTCAATAAGCAAAGGTAGCTGCTTACCATCAAGTGAGCCGTTTGCTTGTTCTCAACCGTCGTGGTACAGTCACGTCTGAAAATATTGATGGATACATTTAATGTGACAAAAATATGTAGGCACGACTCTATAACCAAGGTGTTCAGTCTTGGATACATGTTTTTGTCACATTAAATGTATCCATATTTTCAGACGTGACCGTATGTCCACGGAAATATGACAAAGAATACTGGCCAACGATTAAAAACGTGACGAAAACGAGGTGGTTTGAAATATTGAAATCGATTATATTATATGATTAAATACGTGAATTATTTCCTTTTGTTACGTTATATTCTTCTTCCGTCCTGGTCATAGTACGGCTACTGCACTTGTGAAGATTACCGACGACATATGGGCGGGAATGAACGATCAGAAGCTAACAGTATTGACGTTGCTAGATTTTAGCAACGCCTTCAATACTGTTGATTTCGACATTCTGCTTGGGATACTATGTTCACTTAATATATCTCCTGCGATAATCGAGTGGTTTTGTAGTTATCTCTTCGGCCGTCGTCAGCGCATAAAGGTGGATGATTTTAGTTCTTCTTGGTGCAACACTTTGGCTGGTGTCCCACAAGGCGGCGTGTTGACCCCTTTACTCTTTTCCATCTTCATAAACTCAATTACTCTTAATCTCTCTTCCCACTACCATCTTTATGCTGACGACCTTCAGATTTACTCACAGGGTGTAACTGGCGACCTCCCATCTGTTATTAAGACTGTAAATAGCGACTTAGTGAGTATTTCGAACTGGAGTCAAAGTTTTGGTCTCAAGGTCTCAACCCAGCAAAGACTCAAACTATTATTATTGAAAGCTCTAAGCTGCTTGCTAGAATTGATTTGGCCAGATCGATCCTATTTACTTTAATGGCGTGTTGATTCCATATTCGCAGTAAGTCAATAACCTTGGCATCATAATGGACAGTACCTTATCTTGGGGGCCTCAAGTTTGCGAAGTAAGTAGGAAGATGTTCGCTGCCGTGGCTTCGCTTAGGAGATTGCAGAACTTCTTACCCATTCCTACCAAAATTGCGCTAAGTCAGACTCTTCTCCTCCCCATCTTAGATTACGCTGATGTTTGCTATCTTGACCTTACTGAAGATCAACTCAATAAACTTGAGCGCATTCAGAATGTCTGCATTCGATTCATATTTTGGTTGTGAAAGTATGATCATGTTTCCCACTTCCGTTCACAACTGAAGTGGCTCCCTATACGCCTTGGCCGCAACTCCCACATTTTGTCACTTCTTTATTCTATTCTTTTTAACCCCGCAACTCCCCGCTATCTCAAGGTGCGCTTTAGCTTTCTCCGTTCTGTCAGGTGTTCCCGAAATTTGCTTCTCTCCGTACCGTCATCCTCTTCAAAATTCTATAATAGCTCCTTTACCTTTCAAGCGGTTCGCCTTTGGAACTCACTGCCCGTGGGCATAAGGTGCGCACAGTCTCCCACTTCATTTAAAAAAAATCTTAAATTTCATTATCTTTCTCCGTCGTGATACTTTTGTCTGAGTCCTTTTCTCCATGGTCTAGCACTGTTATTTATATATATGTAAGAGTATATATATGTAAGTATGTTTAAGTAGATATGTTTATTTAGTTATATGTGTAAATTGTGTAATATGTATAGGTATGTTTATTTTAATGGATTATTTATATAAGTAGATATTTTGCTATAATTTACTATGTGTATGATAAATTAAGATCTTGTCATGATTTTCAACACCTACTGATATTAATGATTTAACCAATCTCCGCTACCTTAAGGTTGTCTGAAAGAGATCGCTTCTTAGCGATAAGACCGCCTGTTGTTTACCTTAAGTTTTGTAATTTTTCTGTCTCAGTTTATTTTATAGAGGTGTACAATAAAGAGTATTTTATTATTATTATTATTATTATTCTAAGTCATAAATATATTCCAACTACACCTGAATGCAGTTTTTCGTACTTTTCGCCTGGATGCGATTTACACATGTTCAAGTGGTCACGCTTTTGTTTCTTGTCCATCTCTTTCACTCTTGTGAAATGTTCATATTAGTAATGGCCTTACATTCACATACTTAAACTATTGGTATGCAACTATGCACTACAACTAGGGGCTGTATTCTAACTTTAAAACACGTTTGGACACGATCCAACTTCAATACAACTTCAATGCATTAACTACGCAATACAGCCTAGCACCAAAACGTCTGAATCAGAAATATCAGAATTTTATTTAAAATTATTACGTTGGTATCCAATAAAACTTCAATATTGGTTGATTATTTGTTGTATATTGGATTTAGTTATGTTTGAGATCGATGGTTTTAATATATTATTTTGTATTTTAAAATTAAAGTACGGCGAATATCAGTGAAATATTCTTTTACCAAGCTTAGTTTCACTTGTTTGACAGATTCGTTCAAACTTTTAACTAGTTTCTTAAGTCAAATGTTACAAGAGGCCGTATAATCGACACGTCAACGTGTATTGGAGAAGTTTCTTTTATGAAAAGCTACTTTTATGTATATTCATCTCCTCTTGTTCGCTACTTGTTAGTCCTTTTCCTCTTTTTTCTTGTGAAACCTGGGACCTAATATTCGGCAACCTGCCTAATCGATGTACAATTCCGAGTGCGGCGGTATCGGCGGGTTATGCAACCCATTAAAAAAAGTGCGAGCAAGATGTATTTTTAGAAAAAGTTTTAATAAGAAATCAATCTTTTATAATTTTATTTAAGAAGTCTTGGTTAATTGGTGTTATTTTTTTCTAGACTTACTCGTATGACTCACTCAGCAGCTTTAATTACTACACTACTTTTATTTTTAATAAGTTGGTACTTTAATTTATAATAGTCAAATAAGTCAAATGAAAAAGAGTAAAGTGTTTCTGTGGTAGGAACCTCACTAGCAATTTCTTTGCCCGAAAATAAAAATTTCTCAGAATTCCAATTGGATATATTCGGTGGTATTATATATAGTATACTTTTAGGAGTTTATGATGATGCAATTCATCTCTGAGCTTTGAAACAAAAAAATACATTTTACATAATCAATCATTGAATTATAGTTTTTCTCGCGTTTGTTCTTGCTTTCTGTCAGGACTCAGCGCTACTCGGAGTCCGCTCAGCAACTTAATCCTTAGATTTGGCGTAAACGTTAGTTTTTACAAAAACGACTATCTTTTGACTTTCCAATATAGAAAGGAAACTAGGCCATAACGGGATTAGGTCCGGTTTCCTTACGATGTGTGTTCCTTCACCGTAAAAAGTGAACGATTTGGATACATTATACTAATGCCTTTACTATAGTGATTTAAAGAAGATCACAATATAAGTTTTTAACTAAAATGTTCGGCTTTGAATTCCTTTTCTTTTCAAATATCCTTAGAAAACATGCATTAACACATACTAAAAAATCTGCCAACGCTATTTTGAATCCTTAATATCCCATTTTCTATAAACATTCTTCCTTATTTTATTTAATACCTGAATTCTCAATGGTATAGTAATCGGCATTTTCAGTTTGATTTTCCTGACAAATGCCTGATATTACATGAAAATATTTTTTGCGTGTTCGTAGCTTTCCTGTTTGATAGAATCGAAGAATTGACGACAAATCGAAGAAAAGTTATTTTTCTCGTTAATGGCAGCATTTTATTCGTAAATAGAACACGGAAAGTGCCTTATTTTGTTTCTTTCAATTTAAAAATTTAAAACTGTGTAATTTTTTTACTCTTAGGTGTAAAATAAATGTATGAAAATCCATTTTTGTCCGCTGCGTTAAACTTTTAAAATTCTCACAATTGCATACAAATCGAAAGCCAACCAAAACATTTATTTAAACGGCTGTATGGAGAGGGCTTAACACAGTGCGCGCTCGATTATGCATGCGCGTACTGTGTTCGGCTATCGTGTCTATGGTTTTTAAAAATAAAAATAAATTTAAATGGCGGAAAAATTATCTGGTTACGGAAAATTACTTCATTTCGTTTTTTTATTTACTTATTAGTATAAATAATCTTAGATAATGATTTCCAGCGATGAAACTAGTGCGACAATTGAAAGCACTCCACCTAATTTAAAAAAAACCGGCCAAGAGCGTGTCGGGCCACGCTCAGTGTAGGGTTCCGTAGTTTTCCGTCCGTCACAGTAAGTGTCCCCACTTAAGAGTTAAAATAACACCGCCATGTAGGATATGATAGGAGCGTTCCACGTACAGCGACATCTATCGGTAAATTAAATAAACTATTGCACGCGAGCTTAAAGTACGGATGATTTTTATGGGATAATTCTTTATGCGTGAACCGATTTTCACCGTTTTTACTTTATTTGAAAGCGTGTCATTTCATTGTGATTTTGTAGAAATTACAGGTACAATAAACACCTGCTTATACGGTTAAATTACAAACTTAATTTTTTTTCAAAAACTATTCAACCTATCAAGGTCAAAATAATTTTCCTAGAAAGTTTTTATAAAGTTCTACTTTTGAGATTTTTTTCATATTTTTAAAACTTATGGTTCAAAAATTAGAGGGGGGGACACATTTTTTTTTACTTCTGGAGCGATTATTTCCGAAAATATTTACATTATCAAAAAATGATTTCAGTAAACCCGTATTCATTTTTAAATACCTATCCAACAATATATCACACGTTAGGGTTGAAATGAAAAAAAATCACTTCCCACTTTACGTATAGGGGAGGTACCCAAATAAAACATTTTTTTCCACTTTTTATTTTACCACTTTGTTGGCGTGATTGATATACATATTAGTACCAAATTTCAGCTTTCTAGTGCTAACGGTCACTGAGATGGACGACGAGACGGACGGGCAGACATGGCGAAACTATAAGGGTTCCTAGTTGACTACGGAACCCTAAAAAGAAGCAAACTCAGTTGGATTACTTGCTTTCTGCTAAGTTAAGAGCGGTTTCGCACTACATCCGATCCGAATCCGTGAAAATATGGTCCGAAGTACCCGTAGAACTATTTCTATGGTAATTTACGCACTAGATCCGTCCGATTGCTTTCCGAAATAGGATGACGGAGATCTTAATTAGATCATAAATTATAATACAACTCATCTTACCGTATCGTACAGTACTTAAGTCTGCCTAGCACTTCCAACTTTCTCTCTCAATTGCTCAAAGGTTAACTGGAAGAAATCCCTTAAAGGGATAAGTTCGCCTTTGTACATATGTGTTGTGTTATATGTCTTTCTTTGTATTTTTTTGTACAATAAAGTGTTTTACTACTAAATGACTTGTAATTTTTCTTATTTTTTGGCACCCTGGCACCCAAGTACCTCGTCAGGAAATTCCTTTCTTTCCGTACCTCGGCAATAATGTGCTATTTTGTTGACATTGTTACTCCCTACAACTAAATAGCGACATTTTTACCCCCCAACTGCTTCATACATGAAGGTTTTCTCAATATATACACCTTTATTTTCGTTTGAATCTATTGCTCACGCTTATAATTATTACGTTTTTGGTCACAGCTTTAAGAAAATATTAATTCTCAACTTTTATTGACAAAGCCTGTTTATGTTTTGTTAACCAAATGTGGTTGACATTTGGTTAGCAAAACATTAACGGTAGGAAGGGTAGGTATGAAGTAACACAACATGTTCAGTTAAACATGTTGTTTTACTTCATATTTTCATAACATATATTTTAAGTTCTTGATTGACTTCTACAAGCAAAATATGAAATATTACTATTATTTTTAGTGCATGGTTGTATGAAATAGTTATGGATGCCTATGCCACGGTGACGGAATTGTGATTCTATAAGCCGCTACACAAGCTCAGGTACTCACTTCTGTGATTTGAACCAATCACTGCTCATTTGTGAAAGTGTGGGTGTCGCGCGTTAACAAATGAAAACTCGGCTTATGAGGGACTAAAGTATTCGCCGTATCCGTTATGATTTCGTATATGTCTGTAAATATCAATGTAAATGAAAAACTATAATTATTTTTGAATAATAATAATAACAGCTTTTGCTCTGTTTCACTTACTGTTCTGTAAGTAAGCATTATAAATGGCACGAAGTAAAACACTGCAACTGCGGACTTACTGATGCTACAATGCCATTGGCACTTACTGGTATGTTAGTGGAGTTATAGTGTTATGAGTTCGTCTTTGCAGTAACTACATACATAATTTGTTTTTACAGTGACTTACTGTCATATACATTGTTTTTTTTTAAACCTTAGTCCATCCACTTACAGTAATCTGTATCTAAGCGGGTAAGATAGTTATAAACGAAATGCATTCGATAAAAACTCGTATAACATCTCTTAGCAAATACGAAAAAAAAATTGATGAATGCATAGAGCCCAAAAGTTGTGTACCATAGAGTAAAAATCTCAAAATGAGCTTTTTTTTATTTATTTTCGTATATGAGACTTTACAATAGGCAAGATGCAATATTTTCATTTTTGTATTCTGTATTTTTGTATTTTCAGTAGAATAGACCACGACTGTATTAAAAAATAAAAATACTATAATTTGTAGTAAAAAAATGCTGTTACAAACTGACAATTTAAATTTTCGCGCCTAAACGGATCTACAGTTCCTATGACGTCACTCATGTGTATCAGTGTCACTCGTCAGAGTCGTGATATTTGTTCATCCTTGGTTCTATGGATGGTAGAAGGTAAGGATGACAATCTCTATGTTGTAAAAGTATCCGTCAAAAAGCGTTAAATTCCGCCATGCCATATGAGATTGTCACCTTTTACTATACCATCCACAGATCTAGTATAGACAGATGGATTGACAAATATCAAACTGAAATGCTAGAGTGTGGGTAAATTGTCTATGTGAGCGTAAAAAATAGTGGTGCCAAGTACAACATGTCAATTATCTATCGATATTTCACTTTAATATCGATAAGTTGCAACGTTAAATTTATATTCATGTTTTACACTAAACGGCATATTAAAATTCTAGAAAACTAAAATATATTTATTCAGAATAATTTTAACCCTAACAGTAGAATTTGGGCTTTCCTCCTTTTTAGGGTTAAAAAATGGCAAAAAAGGAACCCTTTTAGTTATAGTTTTATAGAATCACGGTTTGTTGGTAGCAGTTTCCAATCAGAAGAATTATTTAAATCTATAGTAAAAAATAAAAGTTTTAATCTTCATACAAATTGTATGGGAAAAGCTTTTCAGATTTTTTGTCCCATACAAGTTTTTCATCCTGGATTGGAATGGGATAGATTGGCATTTAAAAAAAGTTTGTCAAAAATGACCTTTTTCTCGCAACCTGTATGTTTTTTCCAAACTATCCGCCAATCTTCATTAATTAAAAATTGAGGGAAGGTTCCTCAGACTATTTTCGCGTAGCATCACGGGATGTCTCCCCTCCCCCTAAAAATATTTTTTTAGCTAAATAGCTAAATAAAAAAATAGCTAAAAGCTGGGTAGCGGCCATTAGCGGCACATAAAAAACGTTATAATTTCATCAATATACGCTTTTATTTATATATGGCTGTGATATAGGGACAGACACATGACAAAGCTATAAGGATTCAATTTTTGCCATTTTGACTACGGAACCAAAAAAAGAGATAATAGGATATAGATCGTGTCTTACAAATAGGTAAATGTAATAAATAAGCCCCTAAATCGGGTATTACAGTTAAAATTTACTATTTATCGTTTGTCCGAAAAGAGAAGTGTCGTGGTTTATATGAGAGCTCCTCCATTCTACGATACTTCTCTTTCCGAATAGGCTCTATCAAGCAAGATTCAAAACGGGTACAAAAATACAATAAGAACACAATTTAACATTTATACGTAATGAATGACATAATGTTAATACGAGATTTATTTATTTATTATAATTCGTTCGAAGTTATAATTATAATTTTCATATCGAACACTTATCGATATTATGTCCCTACGATATTTTGTCAAACCCTAGCGTAAAATGACAATTTTGTTTTTACACAAAATAATCTTTAATATTAACTATTATGATAAAATATTCACATGCAGTAAAAGAGACATTAATATTTAATGGTATCAAACGGTTATTAACATGATTTATTTGGCTAATTTGATAAAATATGGTGAATATCATATTTACCTGTGAAATGAGTGATTGCCTGGGTTTTTTATTTGTGTAGTTGTGCAATCCGGGACGCAACACGACACCATTCTTCTTTTGTTTCATTCCAGGATTTCCAGGTAAATAAACAGCGGATAATAATTTATTTTTCAAGATTAAATATGAGCCCTCACGACGCAGGTGTTTAAGTGTAAAGAGAGACGTCAAAAGTCGTCCTGCTAGGAGACTGATCATGTATCTCTTTCGCACTCGCGGAATGTTCATATACGTGTTGGTTTCTCTTTTGCGCACTTCGTTTGTCTTTTAGCAAAGCGCCATTTTAGGTCTGTGATACCATCCATAGTTGTCAAAACAGAAGTGACGTCACCAGACGATGAATGGTGGATTAAAATACGTTCCGTTTCACATTACTTTAAATCGTAATTATTGTTTGAAATTAGTATAAATTAAAGTAAAAACGTTTCAATAGCTATTATTTTATGTTTTTTCAATATTTTGATTACAAAATAATGGTAAATATTATACCTATTGTTTTAAGCCCCTCGTATGTTACGAACATTTCTTAATTTTATGACTAAACTAAAACGGAACCTTCATTATTTTAGTACAATAATCGTGTATCGGATTTCGTGTCGCGAAATTATTTATGATCATAATAATTCATTCACAAGTGAAATGTGACAACGCACTCATTTATGCCCTATATTATTCAAACTCTAAAATTCTTGGTGACTGTCACCTGGCGTTAAATAAAATATTTTGATAAGACGTTTCGTGACAAGCTTACACGGTTAGTAACTTGATATACTCGTATTATTCCTAAGTACATTCATAATGACACTCGTGCTTATACAAGGTGTTATAAAAATGCTGGTGTTCCTTTAAGGGTATAATTGGTATCGTGTTCTGATTATGAAAAACGTAGAAAAAACAATTTTCCCGTGAAAAAAACATTGGTTTTGTATGGAGGGTTGACCGGCTGGGACCACGTGTCCCATATTTTTTTTTTATCGCGTCCAAAAATTTTTCCTCTTACTTTTTCTTAGTCGCAATGCAATACTAATTATGCCCTTAAAAACAGATCACCAGTATTCTTGTTACATCCTGTAGGTATAAATTTTAAGTTTTAATTTTAGTATGTAAATTGTGTCATATCCAGTGACATGTATTAAAGCCATACGACAAATGGGTTTTCACAAGCGTTTCAACCGCCGGTTATAAATTCGTTGCTAATGATTTACAAACTACAAAAAATATTCGAAAATTATGTTTTATCTATCACTTAAACATGCATTTTACAAATCACGAGCAACAAAAAAAAATATTATCCGGTCGCTCTGACCTCAAAGAATTTCACAAGGTATTCAAGCGCAATTACAACACCCGTCTGAGAGGCCATCGCTTGAAATTAGAGAGCCACAGGTCCCACAGCAACACATACATGTACTTCCTGAGCAACCGAGTGGTAAGGGCGAAGAATAAACTACCAGAGAACGTGGTATTAGCTCAAAGTGTCAACCAATCCAAAAACAAATTATACAAGCACTTATACATTACTTGCCAATGATCCCTGTTCCTGGATACAGGCAAAATCAGTTGTACAACCGCCTGCCTGCTTATAAGCAGGCAGGCGGCATTATTTATAAATAATAATAACAACTTTTATGTCGTAAATTCGTTATTGATCCGGCGGTTGAAACACTTGTGAAATTTACCCAAATGTGACCATAATACCTACATCAAAAACCATTTAGCGCCAGGCATTGAAATAAATATAGGGGAAATGACACATCAATGAAAGACAAGTGTCGATTTTGAGGTATCGGAGATATCAACGTAGCGGTTATAGTGTATAGGTTTTGACGTCCTGAGATTTCAATATGGCGGATTTTTTCGGCCGCTTTGGGTTTTTACGTATATACTCGTCATCTATTATTTGTTTGCTTATGAATATGGCGCCGAGTTAAAACGAGGCGAATATATTTTTATCTGTCAGGTCAGTGGCGCCAGGCGCCCACGTTTTTATTGAATTCTGGTTAGGGTAACATTTTGACATTTTGCTTACGTTACCAGCAGGTTTGTTGCAACCCATCCTTAGTCTTCTAGGTCTACGACCTACGTGTTATGATAATTTTCTATGCATTTTAGCATATTTTGCATTAGTGGGACTAGGGTGATTATAATATTGTACGATTTTCTTCTTGAATCTCTATTAGTCATTAAATTTTTAGGTAAAAAAATAAGATTTTTCAAGTTCGAATGTTACCTACCTGATAGATTCCTTCCAAACGGATGTCGTAAAAAATTAAACTAGTTACTAGCCATAGCATTACTTTTCCGTAATCATGGAAAATATAATCTTATGAATTTATTGTATTTATTCAGGACTAATATATTCTCCTCGTAATAGCCTGCCTATTAATTATTTGAATACATAATAATATTGACAATTACCTATATGTGATTATAACGGTAGACTACATATTAATTATAGATAGATTAGTAATTTACAATTAACGTGTTCAGCCACGCGTTGTACCTAATTTATAGGTACTGAAGAAATACTAGTTTTCAAATTAGACTGCCTTGTAAAGACATAGAAGATAACAAACGAAACACAAACGTCGAATTTTTATTCGACGAAAATAAATGACTAAGTCAATGTTGGTCATACTCGTATTCACGTACCCTATAATTATTATTTATATAGGTATGTATATAATATTGCAGTTTAAATATTCAGTAAAAATGGTTTTTATTTTAGTATCTCAATTAATATCAGAATTGCAAATGTAAATTTGTCTGTCTGTTACCTCAACATACTTAAAACACTGAACCAGTGTAGATGAAATAAGGTATGGATCATTGTATCGGGAAAGGACACAGGGTACCAGATTTTATCAAGATTTCATTTCAGTTTTATGCAGGCCTCACTCAAACCCTCAATCGTATGAATCTTTGTCTTCGAAACGGTTTCCGCATGTGGCGACGGTGTGAGAGTGAGATAGCGCTTTGCATGCGTATAGCGCTGTCTCGTTCATCGGAGCGGGACGCGGCGCCAGTGTGAAAACCACCTAATAAATTCTGTCTTCTAAATAACGTAGCCTCTTAAATTAAAAAAAAAAGACCAGGAATTTTCACATTACGAATCATTATGAGAATGTACAGAGGAGTTACAAACTGAACTTGAAATATTATTTTAAACATTCACTATGAAAAAAAAAACCACTGGAAATGAAATTATTAAAAAAATTGCATTTTGTAGAGAACTGGGAGGCAAAAATTTTGAACATTTAATTAACTAAAAATTATTGTAATATAAAAAACATAAAAGATATTCATTCTTATATGAGATCATTACAAATATTGAAATCATAGCAATCAGTAAATTGTCATCAAATAAGCTCAAATTTAAGATAAAATAAACAAAAGGAGCCTTGTGGAGATAAGATTTATTATACTTTTTTTTTCTCCATACATTCATGGACCACCCTAGTAAGTAGCAGTTAACTGAACTGAAATATTAGTGTAATTTTATTAACTGTGAAAATTTCTGGTATTTTTTTGGCTTATAATTTTCCGGGTATCTAAAACGTGAATCGGCAACTTTTCTAAGGCATATAATAATATAAATTGGCCGTGAATTAATATTTTAGCGACAATATTTTTTTATAAGCGTCAAACATGTGGCATCATATTATTGAAAAACGGCAGCAATACAGGGTGATTCCGGGGTCGTGGAGCAAGCAAGGAGCATTTAATTTAGTTTCTCCTGAGAATCACGATAGAGTAGGACCAACAACAATCCTGTGGTTTTTTTTAGTCATCACAAAAAAAAAAACAAAATGTCCGGAATGATTTCAGATCATAGTCACCCTACTGTTTCCCAGGAAAACTTATGTCAAGTGCGTGTACTCTAAAAGACTGCAATCGTCACAGATAATGAAATTGTTATGCTATGATTAAATTGATAATCAGATAGGAATAATTGCATCGATACCTACGAAAATTATGATATTTTGTATTTTTGTTCTAAGAAAATAACAATAAAAATTAATACTTTATTTACACAAAATTTACAACACTAAATGTACTTCAAAAGTTGTTCAAAATGTGAACCTTCCTCCTGTATGCACAATTCCGCCCGTCGTCTTAGGTTGCCCCTTAATCTGTTCAGAGCAAAGTGATTTTGCTTAACCGTTTCAAAGGCTAAAATGATTCGCTGGCGTAGCTCTTCTACGGTGTTAGATTCCTGCTCATACACCAACCGTTTCACCTCTCCCCAGAGAAAAAAGTCTAACGGTGTGAGGTCGGGGCTGCGAGGTGGCCATGCAATGGGTCCAAGGCGACCGATCCATCGTTGGGGAAATTGTTCATTTAAATAATCACGAACACGGTTATAAAAATGAGCAGGTGCACCATCATGTTGATAATACAGGTTTTCTAAGTAAAGCTCCGGGACGCCTCGCAATAATTCCGGGACCACTTCTCGTAATAAATCAAGGTAATTCATTCCATTCAATCTGCCTTCGATGAAATGAGGGCCAATAATAACGTTATTAATAACTCCCGCCCAAACATTCAAACTAAATCGTGTTTGATACCCGTTTCTCCGAGTTAAATGCGGATTTTCTTCACTCCAAAAATGCTCGTTGTGGATATTGAACAAACCAACACGTGTAAATGTACTCTCATCAGTCCACAGGACGTTTGTTTCTTCATTGTCTAAAATCCATCGACACAGGTTCATCCGTAAGGGGAAATCAGGGGCGGAGATATCTTGAACGGGTAGAAAATGGTATGCATGCAATCCAGTAGCGTTGAGCAGTTTCCAGACAAACTTTTGGCTGATATTGTACCTTCTAGCAGCTTGTCGGGTACTGCGTTGCGGATCTCGGTAAAAATATCTCAGTATGCGTTGATCCAGGTTTTCGTAATTTCGCCTTCGTGGCCTATCACCACCTCGTGCTTGGGCATGGGCTGGAACGCTGAACTGCCCGTGTTCTCGAAGATTTCGCACCATTGAATCAATCAAACGCCTGGTTGGTATTGGCAAATTGGGATAATGATGGTGAAAAATCTCTCGTGCTCTCACAGTGTTGTTCGTTTGATGGTAAAATTTTACCATATCTGAACGCTCGATATTGGAAAAAGGGTACGCCGGAGGCATAATTAATTAATTATTTTATTAATTTCAGTTTACAATGTTTATTGACACGTGTATTGACTTTGACGTACTGTGACAATAATTACTCATAAATTATTAAGTATTCTATCAGACGTTTTGTTTTCAAAGAGGTTGCAATATGAAAAGTAGGGTAACCACGCATTTTCAGAAATCATGCTTTTTTTAGTTAAAATAAGTAAAAAATGAATCATTAGCATTTCAATTTAAATATATACAGGTAACATCGCAATCGTTTACTGAGTCAGAAAAAAAGGGTTGGGGTCACGACCCCGGAATCATCCTGTATATAGCTGACCAAAAAATTAACCAGTAACTTGAAATAATAGCTTGTCAACAAAAATATTAACTTGGCATCTATTATTCAAAGCAGGCTTGGTTTAAATATTTGTTGCCAGCTATTTGTTTCTACCTAATTAACCATTTTTTGGGTATCAATTGCTGGTATCATTTTAATTTTGGGAGCACTAAAATTTCAGGAAACTGGAATATTTTTAAGGTTCCGTGCCAAAATTCTTTAAAAGGAAGCATGTGCTACTCTGTCTTGTCACAATGTCTATTTGCTCCGAAATTGTTAGATCGATTGAGCTGAAATTTTATAGGTTGTATGTCCTCTGGTGCTTTAAGGGGTTACCCCCTTAAAGCGCGACCGGTATGCATGTTGGTTAGGTAACCCGGTTGGCGGACACAAATGTCCGCTTACTGACACCCTGTAGTGAATTTTGTTTTTCACTTCGTGTTTCACATCATTTAAAAAAACTAACCCTTTACTGCATACCAAGCCATTTCTGGCCGTTATAGCTTTTAACTTTATTGGTAGTGTGTAAATTAAAGGGCTTGTTTTGAGAATGTAATTTTTTATTTTTTGTCTTCAATATCTTGTGGTGAAGTTAAGAATCGGACTCAAGAAAAAATATTATTAAAATTGTGTGATGTATGGAACCCTCGGGGCGTGAACCCGATTCACACTTGACCGGTTTTTAGGGTTCCGTAGCCAAAATGGCAAAAACGGAACCCTAATAGTTTTGTCATGTCCGTCTGTCCGTACGTCCGTCCGTCCGTATGTCACAGCCATTTTACTCGGAAACTATAAGACGTATCATACTAAAATTTAAACAAAATGTATTTTGTATGCCGCTATTTAGTTATGTAGTTAAATTGCAGAAGAAAATATTTTGGGAGGTGGGGCGCTCCATACATGTAACTAAATCAAAAAAAGTGATTACTGAATATCAACATGTTGCTATCTTTGAGGTATCTTTGAACATTTTGTGATTAAGTGAATATTTTCAGAAATAATCGCTGCGAAAGTCAGAAAAATTGTGTCTCCCTGTAACTCTTGAACCGTAAGTCCAAAAAATATTAACAAAATTTGAGAAGATGCGCCTTATTAGATACTTTCTACGAAAATTGTTTTGAACATTATCAATTCAGCCATTTTTGAGTTATCTCCAAAAAAACTTTTTCCATAGGGTAGATCCATTGCGCCTATGTACTTATCTTTTTTTTCAGCCCTATGAGGGAAAACTACGACAATCGCACGATTTTTCTAATCTAAATATTAAAAATGAAGTATAGGTAGGTATTTAGGTAATACCAACACAAAACGCACCCTTCATATTTATCGTATTAACTAGGTAGGTAGGTATTTAGGTAAATAAATAGGTGTAGGTATCTACACAAAAGGCACCATTCATTATGCTCTATTTACTAGGTTGGTATTTTGGTAATACTATTCAAAAGGCACCTTTAAATTTTTCTAAATCATATGTGGCATATGAATTTTGGTTCTAGATATCTGAATATAGATACTTAACTAATTATAGGTACCTACCTACCAATATTCATAGACCCTAGATATTTTTTAAGAATCCATTTTATCTTATAATTACAGCTAGTGTATAGTTGCCCGTTGTACTAATATCGAATAAAAGTACCTTATTTTTAATTTAATAGGTAATCGTTTTCGATTAAAAAAAGGCTTCTTAAAATGCTTCCCAGTTATAAATTCAGTTTTCAATATAATTATTTGATACCTACCTATAGTTAAACAATGGCTATTAAGACATTAAAAAACAGCCCATATTGAAATAATGTACGGCCCCAAATTAGTCGCCAACCTATTAATTTTGGTACCCATATTTATTTTTTATAGCTACCCAAATTCAATTATTTAGCAGCCTGGTTAAGAGGCCTTATTCCCATGAACGTTCCTCAATTTCACGAAATCTTACTCGATAGATGGCGGTAGCGCTCAGTACGCGACCGCTGGCAATGATCGACGATCGAACGATCTTGAACGTTTTCAACTTCAATTACAAGTAAAATTCTTTTTACGCATAAGTTACACACAGGCTATTTATTTTCTTTAATATGGAAGATACCTACTACTAATTAAAGTATGTAGTAAGGACTGTTGGAGATATTTTTCGAATTAAAAGTATAATAAATTTCGAATTTCGAAAATTAGGTTTGTTTAGTATTGTATAGACTGTTTTTTACACTTATGTTTAATTTTTTACCCTCCTTTAATATGCCTTTATTCGGTAGGAAATAATCTATTACATAGGTAGTATTTTTTTTATTTTTTATTTTATTCCAATATGGCTGCAATATTTTTTTTTTGTAAAAATGGTCATGGTAGCCAATTTCGACTACTTCGGGTGTGTAGATTACGAAAATGATGTCTGTTTTTAAATCGAAGATGGCGGTTATATACTTTATTCAGAAAAATCGTCGTGGTAGACCTTTTCGGCTAATTAAGGGGTTTAGATTTCGAAAATTATGTCCGTTTTAAAATCCAAAATGGCGGTTATACACTTTATTCTGAAAAATCGTCATGGTAGTCATTTTCGGCTACTTAGAGGGTGTAGATGTCGAAAATTATGTCTGTTTTAAAATCCAAGATGGCGGAAATATATTTTTTCGTTAAATAGTCATGGTAGTCATTTTCGGCTAATTAGGGGATGTAGATTTCGAAAATTATGTCTGTTTTAAAATCCAAGATAGAGATTATAATTTTTTTTCTGAAAAATTGTAATGGGAGTGATTTTCGGCTACTTACGGGATGTCGATTTTGTAAAATTATGTCTGTTTTAAAATCCAAGATCAATCCCAAATCTGTGGACATTGTCGTTGGTCTCACACTTTGTAATTTTTGTATTGTTACTATTAGCCAAAATCTCGTGTGTTACTGTTTTTTGTCCCAAATAAATTGATAAAAAAAAGATACACTTTATTCTGAAAAATCGGCACGGTAGTCATTTTCTGCTAATTAGTGGGTGTAAATTTCGAAAATTATGTCTGTTTTAAAATCCAAGATGGCGGATATACTTTTTTTCTGAGAAATCGTCATGGTAGTCGTTTTCGATTAATTCAGGGGTGTAGATTTCGAAAATAATATCCGTTTGAAAATTAAAGATGGCGGAACGGAAAATGTTGTCAAAATCGTCATGGTAGTCATTTCCGACTAATTTGGGTGTGCAAATTTCGAAAATAATGTCTATTTTTAAATTACAAGATGGCGGTCATACACATTTTTAGTAAAAATCGTTATGATAGTCATTTTCCATGAATTCAGGGATGTAGATTTCGAAAATAAAGACAATTTTAAAATCCAAGATGGCGGAAATGGATAATTTTGTCAAAATCGTCATGGTAGTCATTTCCGACTAATTAGGGTGTGCAGATTTCAAAAATGATGTCTATTTTGAAATCCAAGACCGCAGACATACACTTTTTTGGTAAAAATCATCATGTTAGTCGTTTTCGATTATTTCAGGGGTGTAGATTTCGAAAATAAGGACCGTTTTAAAATCAAAGATGGCGGAAACGGAAAATTCTGTCAAAATCGTCATGGTAGTCATTTTTGACTAATTCGGGTAAGCAGATATCGAAAATAATGTCTATTTCGAAATCCAAGATGGCGGTCATACACCTTTTTGGTAAAAATCGTTGTAGTAGTCATTTTAGACTAATGCAGCGATGTATATTTCAAAAATGAAGACCGTTTTAAAATTCAAGATGGCAGAAATTGTAAATTTTGTCAAAATCGTCATGGTAGTCATTTTCGACTAATTAGGGTGTGCAGATTTCTAAAATGATGTCTATTTTGAAATCCAAGACCGCGGTCATACACTTTTTTAGTAAAAATCATCATCTAAGTCGTTTTCAATTAATTCAGGGGTGTAGATTTCGATATAAGGACCGATTTGAGATCCAAGATGAGTGTTAAAGGACAATTATTGTAAAAATCGTCATGGTAGTCATTTTTACTAATTCACGTGTGTGGATTTAGAAAATAATGTCTGTTTTAAAATCCAAGATGGCAGTCATACAATTTTAAGTTTTTATAGTAGTCGCTGATGATTAATTCGGCAATGTAAATTCCGATAATAAACACTTTTTTAAAATATAAGATAGCAGTGATGACCTTTTTGTGAAAATCTTTATGGTAATCTTGTTCAACTGATTCAGGTGTTTAGATTTCGAGAAAAGGGTCTGTTTTAAATTCCAAGATGGCGGCCATACACTCTTTTCTAGATAATCGTTATGGTAGTCATTTTCGATTCAATCGGGGATACAAAAAAGTATATGGCCGCCGTCTTAAATTTCAAAACAGAATTTGTTTTTGAAATCGACATATCTGAATAACAACGATTTTTATAAATGAATGACCATTTCTGCCATCTTGGATTTTGAAACGGACTTTATTTTTGAAATCTAAACGCCTGAATTAATCGAAAATGGCCGAAATAACAAGTAAAGTATGTGATCGCCATCTTGGATTTCAAAATAGACATTATTTTCGAAATCTACAGTTACCGAAAAAGTCGAAAACGACTTACATGACGAAATTGATTTTTTTTCATTTCCGCCATCTTTGATTTTAAAACGTTTTATCGAAATCTACACCCCTGAATTAATCGGAAATGACTACCATATGGATTTTGACCAAAAAATGTTTGATCGCCATCTTGGATTTTAAAACAGACATTATTTTCGAAATTTGCACACCCGAATTAGTCGAAGACGACAACCATGACGATTTTGACAAAATATTCAGTTTCTATCTTTGATTTTAAAACGGTCCTTATTTTCGAATTATTCATCCCAGAATTAATCAGAAATGACATCCATTACGATTTTTAAGTAAAAAGTGTATGGCCGCCATCTTGAATTTTGAAATACACATTATTTTCGAAATCGACACCCCCGAATTAGTCGAAGACGACTACCATGACGATTTTGACAAAATTTTCCATTTCCGCCATCTTTGATTTTAAAACGGTCCTTATTTTCGAAATCTACACCCCTGAATTAATCGAAAACGACTAACATGATGATTTTTACCAAAAAAGTGTATGACCGCGGTCTTGGATTTCGAAATAGACATCATTTTCGAAATCTACACCCCCGAATTAGTCGAAGACGACTACTATGATGATTTTGACAAAATTTTCCATTATCGCCATCTTGTATTTTAAAACGGTCTTTGTTTTCGATTTAACGATTTTTACCAAAAAAGTGTATGACCGCCATCTTGGATTTCAAAATAGACATTATTTTCGATATCTGCTTACCCGAATTAGTCGGAAATGACTACCATGACGATTTTGACAAATTTTTCCATTTCCGTCATCTTTGATTTTAAAACGGTCCTTATTTTCGAAATCTACACCCCTGAATTAATCGAAAATGACTACCATAACGATTTTTACCAAAAAAGTGTATGACCGCCATCTTGGATTTCTAAATAGACATTATTTTCGAAATCTGCATACCCGAATTAGTCGGAAATGACTACCATGACGATTATGACAAAATTTTCCGTTTCCGCCATCTTTGATTTTAAAACCGTCCTTTTTTCCGAAATCTACACCCCTGAATTAATCGGATATGACTACCATAACGATTTTTACCATAAAGTGTTTGACCGCCATCTTGGATTTCTAAATAGACATTATTTTCGAAATCTGCACACCCTAATTAGTCGAAAATGACTACCATGACAAATTTAACGATTTTTACAAAAAAGGTGTATGACCGCCATTTGGATTTCTAAATAGACATTATTTTCGAAATCTGCACACCCGAATTAGTCGGAAATTACTACCATGACGATTTTGACAGAATTTTCCGTTTTCGCCATCTTTGATTGTAAAACCCTCCTTTTTTCCGAAATCTACACCCCTGAATTAATCAAAAATGACTACAATAACGATTTTTACCAAAAAAGTGTTTGACCGCCATCTTGGATTTCTAAATAGACATTATTTTCGAAATCTACACACCCGAATTAGTCGGAAATGACTTCATGACGATTATGACAAAATTTTCCGTTTCCGCCATCTTTGATTTTAAAACCGTCCTTTTTTCCGAAATCTACACCCCTGACTTAATCAAAAATGACTACCATAACGATTTTTACCAAAAAAGTGTTTGACCGCCATCTTGGATTTCTAAATAGACATTATTTTCGAAATCTGCACACCCGAATTAGTCGAAGACGACAACCATGACGATTTTGACAAAATATTCAGTTTCTATCTTTGATTTTAAAACGGTCCTTATTTTCGAATTATTCATCCCAGAATTAATCAGAAATGACATCCATTACGATTTTTAAGTAAAAAGTGTATGGCCGCCATCTTGAATTTTGAAATACACATTATTTTCGAAATCGACACCCCCGAATTAGTCGAAGACGACTACCATGACGATTTTGACAAAATTTTCCATTTCCGCCATCTTTGATTTTAAAACGGTCCTTATTTTCGAAATCTACACCCCTGAATTAATCGAAAACGACTAACATGATGATTTTTACCAAAAAAGTGTATGACCGCGGTCTTGGATTTCGAAATAGACATCATTTTCGAAATCTACACCCCCGAATTAGTCGAAGACGACTACCATGATGATTTTGACAAAATTTTCCATTATCGCCATCTTGTATTTTAAAACGGTCTTTGTTTTCGATTTAACGATTTTTACCAAAAAAGTGTATGACCGCCATCTTGGATTTCAAAATAGACATTATTTTCGATATCTGCTTACCCGAATTAGTCGGAAATGACTACCATGACGATTTTGACAAATTTTTCCATTTCCGTCATCTTTGATTTTAAAACGGTCCTTATTTTCGAAATCTACACCCCTGAATTAATCGAAAATGACTACCATAACGATTTTTACCAAAAAAGTGTATGACCGCCATCTTGGATTTCTAAATAGACATTATTTTCGAAATCTGCATACCCGAATTAGTCGGAAATGACTACCATGACGATTATGACAAAATTTTCCGTTTCCGCCATCTTTGATTTTAAAACCGTCCTTTTTTCCGAAATCTACACCCCTGAATTAATCGGATATGACTACCATAACGATTTTTACCATAAAGTGTTTGACCGCCATCTTGGATTTCTAAATAGACATTATTTTCGAAATCTGCACACCCTAATTAGTCGAAAATGACTACCATGACAAATTTAACGATTTTTACAAAAAAGGTGTATGACCGCCATTTGGATTTCTAAATAGACATTATTTTCGAAATCTGCACACCCGAATTAGTCGGAAATTACTACCATGACGATTTTGACAGAATTTTCCGTTTTCGCCATCTTTGATTGTAAAACCCTCCTTTTTTCCGAAATCTACACCCCTGAATTAATCAAAAATGACTACAATAACGATTTTTACCAAAAAAGTGTTTGACCGCCATCTTGGATTTCTAAATAGACATTATTTTCGAAATCTACACACCCGAATTAGTCGGAAATGACTTCATGACGATTATGACAAAATTTTCCGTTTCCGCCATCTTTGATTTTAAAACCGTCCTTTTTTCCGAAATCTACACCCCTGACTTAATCAAAAATGACTACCATAACGATTTTTACCAAAAAAGTGTTTGACCGCCATCTTGGATTTCTAAATAGACATTATTTTCGAAATCTGCACACCCGAATTAGTCGAAGACGACAACCATGACGATTTTGACAAAATATTCAGTTTCTATCTTTGATTTTAAAACGGTCCTTATTTTCGAATTATTCATCCCAGAATTAATCAGAAATGACATCCATTACGATTTTTAAGTAAAAAGTGTATGGCCGCCATCTTGAATTTTGAAATACACATTATTTTCGAAATCGACACCCCCGAATTAGTCGAAGACGACTACCATGACGATTTTGACAAAATTTTCCATTTCCGCCATCTTTGATTTTAAAACGGTCCTTATTTTCGAAATCTACACCCCTGAATTAATCGAAAACGACTAACATGATGATTTTTACCAAAAAAGTGTATGACCGCGGTCTTGGATTTCGAAATAGACATCATTTTCGAAATCTACACCCCCGAATTAGTCGAAGACGACTACCATGATGATTTTGACAAAATTTTCCATTATCGCCATCTTGTATTTTAAAACGGTCTTTGTTTTCGATTTAACGATTTTTACCAAAAAAGTGTATGACCGCCATCTTGGATTTCAAAATAGACATTATTTTCGATATCTGCTTACCCGAATTAGTCGGAAATGACTACCATGACGATTTTGACAAATTTTTCCATTTCCGTCATCTTTGATTTTAAAACGGTCCTTATTTTCGAAATCTACACCCCTGAATTAATCGAAAATGACTACCATAACGATTTTTACCAAAAAAGTGTATGACCGCCATCTTGGATTTCTAAATAGACATTATTTTCGAAATCTGCATACCCGAATTAGTCGGAAATGACTACCATGACGATTATGACAAAATTTTCCGTTTCCGCCATCTTTGATTTTAAAACCGTCCTTTTTTCCGAAATCTACACCCCTGAATTAATCGGATATGACTACCATAACGATTTTTACCATAAAGTGTTTGACCGCCATCTTGGATTTCTAAATAGACATTATTTTCGAAATCTGCACACCCTAATTAGTCGAAAATGACTACCATGACAAATTTAACGATTTTTACAAAAAAGGTGTATGACCGCCATTTGGATTTCTAAATAGACATTATTTTCGAAATCTGCACACCCGAATTAGTCGGAAATTACTACCATGACGATTTTGACAGAATTTTCCGTTTTCGCCATCTTTGATTGTAAAACCCTCCTTTTTTCCGAAATCTACACCCCTGAATTAATCAAAAATGACTACAATAACGATTTTTACCAAAAAAGTGTTTGACCGCCATCTTGGATTTCTAAATAGACATTATTTTCGAAATCTACACACCCGAATTAGTCGGAAATGACTTCATGACGATTATGACAAAATTTTCCGTTTCCGCCATCTTTGATTTTAAAACCGTCCTTTTTTCCGAAATCTACACCCCTGACTTAATCAAAAATGACTACCATAACGATTTTTACCAAAAAAGTGTTTGACCGCCATCTTGGATTTCTAAATAGACATTATTTTCGAAATCTGCACACCCGAATTAGTCGGAAATGACTACCATGACGATTATGACAAAATTTTCCGTTTTCGCCATCTTTGATTTTAAAACCGTCCTTTTTTCCGAAATCTACACCCGTGAATTAATCGGATATGACTACCATAACGATTTTTACCATAAAGTGTTTGACCACCGTCTTGGATTTCTAAATAGACATTATTTTCGAAATCTGCACATCCGAATTAGTCGGAAATGACTACCATGACGATTATGACAAAATTTTCCGTTTCCGCCATCTTTGATTTTAAAACCGTCCTTTTTTTCCGAAATCTACACCCCTGAATTAATCGGAAATGACTATCATAACGATTTTTACCATAAAGTGTATGACCGCCATCTTTGTTTTTAAAACAAACATTATTTTTAAATTCTGCACACCCCGAGTTAGTCGAAAATGACTACCATGACGATATTGACAAAATTGTCTAGTTTTCAAATAAAAAATCATTTTACGTCACACCTGGCCATAATGTGAGTTTTACCGCACGCTACGCTAATTGTGTACTCACCACGGGCAGTAAAAAAGAAAGCTCTCTATCGCATATTTACAACCCTCGCCGGCGGCTCGGGTTACAAATACCTGCGATTTCGGGCTTTCTTTCTTTTACAGTCCTTGGTAAGTAATTTACTATACTATAGTAATGTACTATACTATAGTAATGTACTATACTATAGTAATGTACTATAAAACCAGACGTCTAACTGCAAACTCTGAAGAGGCCTGCCAAGAGAAGCCATGTTTTTCAGGTTTTTTTCTCAAAAATGTATTTTTTTTCCCATGGCCGTCTAGTTAAAGGAACGGACTATTATATGCATTAAAAGTTAATTTAAAAACACAAAGCATTTTCGCTATAACCTCCGAAGAAAATGATGCATTTCGCAAAATACGCGCAATTTGGGAATAAGGCATACATGCCTTTTTTTTCAGATGTTACGTTATTTAGAAGACAGATTCTTAGCATTGAAGATTTCGATCAGTACAGTAAAATTGCAGGTTTTTTGACAGTTAGCGGGTTCGATTCTCGGTTGAGATAGGCGATTATTTAAAATTCTATGAATGCAGTTCGTATTGTTTTAAAAATAAAAATAGTCTTCTTTCAGTAATATTTCCTATTTACAGTATTTCCGCTCCATATGGCAAAGTCGTGGGACGCCCTGTATAAGGTAATCAGGGATTGGAGCAGTGTAGTGTGACTTAATAAGAGTTACATTGTAGGCAACAAGCGCTTTGTCAACGCAATTCGCTCTCAATCCGCATCACTGCAACGTAAATACAAAATCAATTCGAGTCGAACGAGTTAACACCAATTCATTTGTTCGCAATGCTAACACAAAAAGGTCGTATGTGACATAAGAAAGGCTTGCCATTTTACTTTTAACACCGTCTGTACTTTTCTTTTAACGTCAAGTAGAGATAATGCTTACAAACTCAAACTCAATGATGTTACGTTGTTTTATCACTTCTATCTGCGATCTTCATCATCAGATCGTCTCGATATCATCATAATATGTAACTGTCAGTGGTCTTTTATAAGTATGCCAAATATGTCAATTCAGGTTTAGTAAGGTGTCCGAATATAGAAAAAAACTAAAGGTATTATAAACCTGAGTATTTGATATGAATATCAATTTAATACCTCTACGCGTTCATGAGGAAAGGGGTAGTAACTTTAAAATTATTAAAAATAAATTTATTACATAATGTAACTAAAAATGTACGGTTTTCGCAATTTTTCCTATATGTGCTATATAAGACGTGGCTTCTTACCAAATTTCAAGATTCTGAGTTCACGGGAAGTACCCTGTAGGTTTTGATTTCCTTGCGAGTTTCGAAAATTTGCGGCATAAACGGCTGTATCTTTTGATTGCGTTGGCTTAGAAGTTTGATTTTTTCATAGCTCTAAGGGACAGTAGACAGTAGAGTATTTGATATAAATTTCAGTTTGATACCTCTACGCGTTCCTGAGAAAAAGGGTCTTGACAGACGGACGGACGGACGGACAACAAAGTGATCCCATAATTCCTTTCGAGGTACGGAACCGTAAAAACTCTAAAGTAATAGTACATTGTTGTAGAGGCTTGAAAGTAAGCTATAGGTGGATCGAGTTAGTTCGAGGGCCGACCCGCCAGGGGAGGCCCTCGAAGATACGAGTCCACCTATAGCGCTTTCGGCCGAGATATTACATAGTGCTTTTCACGACTACTGTGAGGAAATAAAAAAAACATTTGTCATAATAATATAAATGCTTTAATAGAATATCCAGTTCAGTATTCCATTCCCGCCTTTTTAGTTTTTTTTCACTTTCAAGAAGTGTTTTTCTGTTGTTTGCTTCAAACCGACTCATTACTTAGAGGTGTTTTTGATAGAAAACCACAAACGGATAAAAAAGTAAAAACGCCTTAAGGGTGAATAAATGGTTTTGGCGTTTCTTTTTTTTTAAAACAGGTAGTTCGCCCGATAAACAACCTTATTTTATTTTTGAAACATAAAGTTGTGCCAAAAAAAGACCTTTTAATGTTTTTAATGAATGCAATGACATAACTGGACAATTTACTTTCCAACTAATGACATTTCATCGCTACAATAACATTGCTGTAGTGGTGGTTCAGGTGCTACAGCAAATGCTTACTTTCCAGCTTGGATTTTGACCATCTTTTGTCACATTTCCGAACAGTAGCGTGAAAAAGATATTCAAGAAAAAAGTCCCACTATTAGCTCAATAAGGCTTATGTTTGTTGTTACTTTGACGACGATATATACAGGGCGATCAATCCAAATGGCTCAGTATGGAGAAGTCAGAAACTATGAGAGATAGCATAATCTGTTCTTAGGAACCATGGCGTCGATTTTAGATTTAGTAATAACGACATTCAAACTTTTTTTAAATTCTCATACATAACTGGGAATCGAACCTGGTCAATATTCTTTATATAATCGCATGTAGTGTTTGTTTGTATAATTGATCCTGAAAGTATAAGGACCAAATTTTGCTATGAAATCTTGTGTAAACATTAGGCTGAAATGTTGCTAAATGTTGTCATTAATATGAATCGGTCATCATTATGAATCATGCATACACTTATCCGTATCTTACCTGCATCGATATTATGCATGACAAATTGCGTTTATTTAAAATTAGAACGCATTCGTTCAGCGGGCGTGTCAATTTATTTAAAATTTGAAAATTTGACACTTAATAACTTTTTGTTTTCTTGGGATGGATGGTGTGTTTTAAATCAAACGAGCCTTTTCAAAACCGCTTTGTGTTAATTTTAGACAACTTTCATTTTATTATTGTGTTATGTGTTTGTAAAATGCGTTAAACGAATGAAGTACAAGAAGTATACTCGTATCTATTGGAAGCCAATTTTAAATGTGATAACAATTGCACACGAGCTTAAGATTTGTACCGAAATAAGCATCCTACACGCGATTACATAAAAAATATTGACCAGGTTTGTTTTCTGGTTATGTATGAGAGATACAAAAATAAATGAATTTTATTAAATTTAACATTGAAGCCACGGTTCCTAAGAAAAGATGTCGCTATCTCTCATAGTTTCGGACTTCTCCCTACTGACCCATTTGGATTGATCAACCTGTATAATATATAGATATAGATACTTAAGCTAGGGCATAAGTTTCGAGAAAATAAGTGGTAAAAAAAGAAATCTAAATTGTATGCGCCCATGTTTTGACCCGCGTCTTTCGTATTGAAAATCGCACGCTGCTAAGCTACCAATGCTTCTAAGCATAACAAATAAGTCAATTAATAGAGCAAAAGAACATCGAGTTTAAAAATAGCGATAATGGAGACTAAAGTAGTCGAGATAAAAACAAAATGGAGTCGTTTTCTACTAATGGGATAATGAAAGTGGACTGCAGTGTCTGCACCTTAGGTCCGTATTTAAAATAATGGATATTGTAGAAAAGTTTTTATGTCGTTTAAATGCTGGTTCCTAACTGTTTGTGTGAAAATGTTATAGATTCACTTTTAAATGAGATTTTAAAAACTAATTTTAATATTGTTTATGTACATATATGTTCTGATATTAATATTGTGTGTGCATGTGGTACCGTAGCGCTATAACGGCTGATCTGATTTAAAATACGTATTTAAGGTTCCGTACCTCGAAAGGAAAAAACGAAACCCTTATAGGATCACTTTGTTGTCCGTCTGTCTGTCTGTCTGTCTGTCTGTCTGTCTGTCAAGACCATTTTTCTCAGGAATGCGTGGAGGTATCAAGCTGAAATTTATATCAAATACTCAGGTCTATTGTCCCTTGGTGCTGTGAAAAAATCAAACTTAAAAGCCAACGCAATCAAGAGATACAGTCGTTTATGCTGCAAATTTTAGAGTTTTCGGCACTCGCAAAACCTACGGGGTACTTCCCGTGAACTCAGAAACTTGAAATTTGGCACGAAGCAACGTCATATAGCATAGACAATGGAAAAATTATGAAAAGTAGAATTTTTTAGTAAAATCATACAAAAAAATATTTTTTTCAATTTTGAACTTACTACCTTTTTCCTCGTAAACCCGTAGAGGTATTATAATGAAATTCATGTCAAATACTCAGAGCTATAGGACCTTTCAGATGTAGCAAAACCAAACTTTTATGTCAACGCAATCAAAAGAAATAGCAATTATAGTCGCATATTTTGAAACTGAGTACTCGCAAGGAACTCAAAACCTAAAGGGTACTTCCCGTAAACTCAAAAACTTGAAACCTGGCACGAAGACACTTCATATAGCGCAGACAAAGTAAAAATTACGAAAAGTAGACATTTTTAGTAAAATCATACAAAAAATATTTTTTTAAATTTTAAACTTACTACCTTTTTCCTCGTACACGCGTAGAGGTATTAAATTGAAATTCATATCAAATACTCAGGTCTATAATACCTACCTACCTACCTACCTTACCTACCTTTAAGCTGTAACAAAATAAATTTTCTATGTCAATGCGATGGGTGAACTTACTTTTCTTTTTTTACTTATATACCTACAGGTTTGTACGGAACCCTCGGTGCGCGAGTCCGACACTTGGCCGGTTTTTTTTATTTGAAACAAAATTTTCTAACGAGTGTTCTTAGACAGAGTCATGTCATGTCATATCAAAATCGGGTCGGCCGTTTAGCATTTTTCGTAATTTTTTTACCAACTGCAAGATTTCAAAAGGAGGTTTCCAAGTCGGTTGTATGTTTTTTTTATGAGTTACTACATAACTCTATCAAGTCTGAACCGATTTTGAAAATTCTTTTTTTTGTTAGTACATACAGATTGGTCCCGTTTTTGTCTTAACGCAGTTGCGCATATAATGGGATCCATGAGGAATCGAGGGAACTCCTCAAATCTTAAAGGCACATATGATAAATTTTGTGTTTTTATCAAGCATTTTCATTCAAAAAAGTGATATTTAATGAAGTGGAACTGCTAATGATGATCAAACGGAACGCTTTAACGACGCGTAGTTCACTTTTAGCGATTTTTCCTATTCGCTGTGTTTGTTAAGCAAGTTAGATTTTCAAGACAAATTTTTTTCAAGCTCGAGTTCTGATGATGGGGATCCATGAGGAATCGAGGGAACTCCTCAAATGTTAAAGGCATACCTATATAGTGATTTTAGTATTTTCATAAACAAATCAAGCATTTAAATTTTAAAGAAGTAATATTAAATGAAGTGGAACTGCTGATGATGATCAGAACGGAAGTCTTTAACGACCATAGTTCACATTTGGCGTTTTGGCCTCTTCGCTGTGTTTGTTAAGTAAGTTAGATTTTCAAGACATTTATTTTTTAATTTCTTTGTATGGAATCTAAAAGGCAATGTCTACAATAATCTTTTACCGGCCTCCCCCATTGAAGTGGGTTTATTTTCTTAAAAATGATTAATATTAAGTTGATAAGAAAAAGGAAGGAAGGGGGAAGTTTCTTTCCGTGACTTTATCCACGTAGAAGCGCTAAAGACTTTCAACCGCTTTTTATCCCCCTTAAGGGTTATAAATATAAATATAAATTTTCAAACAAGGTCGTCACTACATTTGTTAAAAATAGGAGTAGGTATCCAAAATTCAAAATTTTTGATGTAACTTTCCTACAGCAAAGTATTTTCTGAAATTAGTTTTATATTCCTCACTTAATTGTTATACTTTGAACGGCTTAGGCTAGACTTTGTCAGTGAGTTTGATGGGTAGTACAAAACGATGTTTTGAATTAAGGTTCATATAATATTAATAGTTTTAATTCGCTTTATAAAGCACACGTGTATTATGCCGGAAACAATACCATAATCTACCAGCTTAGCAAACAACCGTTGTTAAACAAATACATTTTGCAGCATTAGGAATACAGAATACAGGGTGCCTTATATAATGGGACAATTTGAAATTGTCCCATTGCTGTACAAACATTGTTTGAATAGTATGAAATTTGGCACACAGAGAGATTGTAACCTTGAAAAGTACATACAATACTTTTTTTATTCTGGAACTCACTTACGGAGGTACAAACAGCAACACTCTTAACTGTACATCGGTGGACCTTACTACAAAATACATAAGATCCACCGATGAGCAGTTAACAGTGTAGGCAATGGTACTATACAAAAGGGGCGTGGCTTGGCAAATTGTCATGATTCCCATACAAACGATATCGCGGGCGAAAGCTGTTAGGAACTATGCTTAAGGATTTAATATAGTACGCATCTATTATAGTTTTATCTACAATTGAAGTTGTATAAAGTTTTGTCAAACAAAAATATATCTTCAGTTGTCAAAAATAATATTAGCGGATATTATTCATTGAATCATCTTTCTGAATAATGGTGATTGTTTGTAAATATCTGAATAAAAATATTTTTTTTATCATAACTTTATTAACATATTTTTTTGACCCACTTGAATACCTCACTTTGTATATATCGGTTTATTAACTCGGCCGTTCATAATCGGTTTAATTGTTCAACTGATGAATGTTTACTCAAATACCTGAAACAACACAGTCTGAACCGTACCAGATTAAACCGGGCCGGGTCATACTGACACGCAACGGTCCAGACCTGGTGGAATAACCGGAATAGACTGGACCGGACTGGATAATACTGGATAGGACTCTGTGATGCAGTCTGGACCGAACTAAACCCTGCCAAACTTGATTTAAAAGATATTTTAGTGTGTGTGTGTGTGTGTGTGTGTGTGTGTGTGTGTGTGTGTGTGTGTGTGTGCGTGCGTGTGCGTGTGTGTGCGCGCGTGTGTGTGTGGCGTCAAATTTTAATTGCAGACTCGTTTTTTTTTCAATCAGAATTCAATGTCCGCCCTCACCTTAAATTAAAAATAATTAATAATAATAATTAATTCTTCATTTTGCTCTCGTGTCACAAACTACTAAATTAATGTTCACAACGGAATGTCAGTCAGTTAAAATATTTCAGCTTTCAGACTCATTTCAATAACCAATAATACAATCGGCAATTCAATTTCAGTATCGAACTCCCAGTTCCCAGTAAAATAACTTCATTTAGTTGCATTCCATGGAACGTTTACTGGTACTTGTCCTGACTGAGCTACCACATAGATAATGAAAATTTTTGTACCTAAATGATGCAGCGTTCTATAGTGGTGCCGTATTCTAATTTTAAACAATATATTAAAAACACAATCTATCTCGAATATAACTCCAACGAACAACAAATAATCAACCAATATTGAAGTTGTATTGGAGTTGCATTGCAATATTTTTCAAGCAAATTCTTATATTTCTGATTCGGACGTTTAGGCGCTAGAATATATGTATTGCGTTGTTATTGAATTGGAGGATCAAGTCTAAACGCATTTTAAAGTTAGAATACGGCCCCTGCTCCAAACTTCATATTAATACCTACCTAAGAGACGTCAAAATGTGTGCTACCTACATTTATTGCTAAACTAGATTACGACTAACTCTGCATAACCTTACTTTTCACTTTCTGAAAAAAAAAATGACTAGAGCGAGACTCGAACTCTCGATTCCGGGATCAGAGCGACTGTTGTGTATGTACTATTTGTCAAATTATCAAATTATAACCACCGGTCATATTGAACGAGGTGATTAGGTAGGCCATACTGAACAACTTTTACTATGGGACCCCATTTTTGGCTTCCCCATACAAAACGACAACATCTAATCGGCCAAAATGTGTGACACATGCCAAAAATTTCTCGATTTCGGAGTGAATCCCGTAGTAAAGGTTGTTCAGTATAGCCTACCTAATCACCTCGCTCAATATGAACGGTGATTATTGCACTTTCACCCTGTATGGATGGCGGCGGTGGTCCTTCAATTTGGACGACAAATAAGCGTGACCAACGTCCATTTGTATTGGGCTTATTATAATATTTCCAGGTAATTGCAGTCCACCCCGACTTTATTAAGTCGCGTTGCTTTTATATTTATAAAGCTCCTGCATCTGTTAACATTGTTTATGAGTTTTCCCCCTTAAAACAAGTTTTTGAGAGGTACCATCGCCCACACTGTTAGCTGCCCATCGGTGGACCTTATGCCCTTTGTAATAAGGTCCACCGATGTACAGTTAAGAGTGTTGCTGTTTGTACCTATGGTCCGTCTGTGTCGTAATGAATGATTTTCCCCTACTAATGTTATAAATGCGAAAGTAACCCTGAATCTCTGTCTATCTGTTCCCTCTTCACACTTAAAACAGTGAACTAATTTAGACGATTGGTATGAAGATAATTTGAGCTCTAGGGAAGGTGATATGATAAATTATCTATTAAGGGCATAACATAGTGAGGTTGAAATGAATAATAGTTTGAGTTCTGGGGAACAACATCATGGCAATAATCAATTCCTATTATGGTAGTAAAAAAGGGGAGAAGAATTTACTGTAAATAACACCTGAAATATTAATTCTACACACGCAAAGTCGTAGGCAAAAGCTAATAAGAACATAATAAACACTTTTTAAATAGGTACCTATAGTAAAGCTGTTTGGGTATTTACCTACAGTAAAACTGTGACAGAAAAGCTACGAACGATACGATCGTTTCGTGTCCCTGGCTCCTGCCAACCGATTGGGGAATACAGTGAGTAGGTAAATAATACGCATAAACGTAACAAAAAAATACAAATAATATACACCTATACACAGCGTGATCCAATATTCCTCACATCTATCTCCCTTATGTATTACATGAGCTATTAATACTACACTTGACACTGATGTAAAATTATTCACAGCCATTATTACAAAATTCAAGGAAAGGATAACTATAAAGTTGAAATATGCGTCCACCTTAGAATAATGCGACTTATTTGAAAGTATACTTGAATAGACGAAAACTCGGTATGGAAAAATAAAATACAAGGTGTCACAAAAATAAAATACAAGTTGTCCCAAAAATAAAATACAAGATGTCCCAAAAAGAAAATACAAGGTGTCCCAAAAATAAAATACAAGGTGGCCCAAAAATAAAATACAAGGTGTCCCAAAAATAAAATACAAGGTGTCCCAAAAATGCTGGTGATCCGTTTAAGGTCATAATTGGTATCGTACTCTAATTACGAAAAACTAAGAAAAAAAATTTTCACGCAATAATATATTGTTTGACAAGGGTCTCAAGTAGGCCATATCACCACGAGGTGGTTATTTTCCCGAACGAAGTGAGGGAAAATTGTTCGAGTGGTAGTATGGCTTTTAGACCAGAGTAATGCATACTATTTTTCACTTCGATTGCGAGAAAATAAGATAAAAATACTTATTATTTACGCACAATAACTAAACTAATCCAGCCTATGTCCAGCAGTGGACGTCTTTCGGCTGATATGATGAACTAAACTAAGGTGAAATGATGGTTTATCTTGGCGGTCTTTAAATTTTTTTAACTTCTTTGACATAGATACAAAATATAAACATCGCGAATAAATGCCACAGATGACGGTATAATTAGCTCTTTAAACAGTTTAAACACGCTTCCAAAAAATTAAAATCTTTTTTTAATGATTGTGAAATAGGAACCTCATGTTTTGAGAAATAAATTGCGTTACCTGATTGGTCGATTTTAACATTGCTGTATTCTGATTGGTTGATATTAAATACAATGTTTTTTTAAGGACTTTAATTATTAACACAGTATACGCACCAATAAACGTTCCGATTCATTTCGATATGTGTTGTGATTGGTGGATTTAATATGGTGAAGTGTTCCGATTGGTCAATTTAAAATGTTTTGTAAATCATAAATATGTATACATACTAGCCCTAGAGGCAAAATGTACTAGTTTAGTCCGCCTTGGTAAGCATAATATGACACACTTTTTGAGCATGAGAAGTGAAAAAAAATAAATTGGTTTTGTATGGAGGGTTGGCCGGCTGGGACGACAGGTACCATAGAAAAAAATATTTTTCGCATCCAAAAAATTTTTCTGCAATTTTTTCTTAGTCGCAACACGATACTAATTATGCCCTTAAACGTATCACCGGTATTTTTGTTACACCCTGTATATAAAGATATTTTCTTATTGACAAACATCCTCATTTCCGTCATTTCCTTTATTTTCATCATCCTCCTAGCGTTTGTCCCGTGCAGTGACGGGCTCCGCTTTCCTGCTTTTCTGCTTCCACTTCGTTCTATCCTGGACATCGTTTCCATCTAACCCACAGGCGTTCAGGTCTTTGGTGATGACATTCTGCCGCCGCTGCCTTGACTTGCCTCTTCTTTTTGGCCCGGGCAATTTCCTTTATTTTCCCAAAATAAATTATATTAGTTTGTGTAATACTAGAACAACCTTCATGTAGCGGAGAAAAATTAATAAAAATAATCAGTAATTTATAGTCTGGCCAAAGAATGTTGAGACTAGAAAATTGCAGCAAATTAAAAAAAATCTGCGTATTGTAACACCGTGTTTAAGATGATGAAACAGAAAAAAAACACTTTTTTTAATACCACGAAAGTGGCAAACAAGCATACAGTCCGCCTGGTGACAAGCAGCTCCCGTAGTCTATGGACGGCTGCAACTTCAGAGGTGTCACATGCGCGTTGCCGATCCTACAACACACACCATACAGGCATACACTTGAATAATATTATTCTATCAATACAACATCATGTTAGAATTTCTTTGTTCTTTTATGCGATTAAAAACCCAGTCCACCTGTAAACACTGGATTAATAAAAGATTAACCAACCGCTCATGTGTCCACGCATGCAATGAATTAATTACAGAGAAAGCATTCATTTTTCTACCGTGTCGAGCTTTAAACGAAAAAGGCGTAAGCGACGTTTAATCTTACATGCATTAATGCATTGTGTGTATAAGGAATATTACTTTTACTTCATTGTCAAACCATGCCAGCCCCCTAAGTATATTAATCAACCTTTTTTTACCCCAACAAAGGGTGTTTTTAACTAATTAGGGGGACAAACGTGAGGCCACAGTAGTTTATTAGCAGTAAAAAGTATTTATTAATGATTTTTTTTTTTTCGTTGGCATATTGTACTTTAGGTAACTAGTTACATATACATATGTTGCTGATACAAGTCTGAGACTGTCGATAATAAGTAAGAACTGATTTTAAACTAATATTGTCCCGTTTATAAATTTTAGCATCATTAATATGAGGCAATTAATTAATAATATTTCACGTGCTAAACGAACCTAAAGCTAAAATTCCTTTCAGATAAAAACAAACAAACAATTAGTTAAAGAATAATCTTCTTAAGAACAAAACATCATTACAAATTATAGTATATTTTCTTAATAAGTTCGAAGAAGTATTATTAACTATTTAGATTTAGCTTTTCTCTTGAAATGTTATTTTATTTGTTATAAAATTATTAAAGGTTGTTAAAATGATCAGGTAATTAAATTCTTCTTTCTTTACTTAAGATATTTTATTTGCTCGTAATTGTTTATCGATTTCATCCGTATTTCAACACTACTGCACTGTGTTTGGTAGTTTATTGGTACTTCATAACCGGGGGGTGTTTCTTTATAATTATAAGCCATGGTCAGTGGCGTGCACTTTATAAAGACAAAAAGACACTGCCTACCCTACTATAATTCCGATACCCATCCTTTTAGACTAATTAATTTAATTTACACCCGATCGTACTATCAGTAATCCATATAACTTAAAGCATTCTAAAATTTAATAAGCGCTCCATCTATCGGTTAAACATTGTTATCAATAGTCATCATCTATATAGTATTGCGACGAAGTTTACACCACGCGGCACTAGCGCCGCTGCGTGCCTTGCACGGCAAAGACAGAAAACATTTCCTTCTAAACCTTTCTATGTGTGCGTCTCCGTGAGTCGTAGTTACGCAGTTACAGTGTAGTGGGCCTTCCTATAAATACGAGCACACAATGATACAAGTAACGCACACATTTACACGCAGAAAGACAGTGTCTATCGTGCCACTTGACTCCTAAACGATGACGGCCGAAGGTCTCCGAATAGTTCCGATTCCGATGGTTACGTGACTGTTTCAAAAAGTAGCATTTTTTATGATAATTTAGTGCAAATGCGAGACAATTCTTTTTATTCCTTTTATTCGGGTTTTGCATTTCTTATTAGGCCGCCATTTTTTGTTTGTTTTGTTGAGATAACACGATAACAGCTGCCGGTAAATTGGGATTAGTGAAAAAATGTATATTTTAAATTGTGAAAGTTGTACGGTGGGTGTGGGTGTGCAGAATATTAAAAATGATGTTTTTCCAAAGCTTTCTTTTAATTAGCAAAAAAAGTGATTAGTGAATGAAAGAAGTGATTGAAAAGGGCCGGTGTACACCGGAATTCCAGTTAACACAAACAAGTGTTTATTGTTTTCAAACATTAACACAGTATCTTTCCCAACTTTTACGACTCCGTCATTATTAACTGACTTCATTGACCTTGACAACGAAATGAAAACCATCACGATGAAACGCATCACATTTTTTTGGTAAGTTACCAGCTCTCTTTTTTTGCCTACCCAGTCTCAAATCTCTGTGCACGCTACTGGCCATGGTCTAAATATCACTTTTGATGCGTTCAAACTTGTATCTCAGTATCAAATTGGAATCAAACTAATGACAAATTAATTTTTTTCGAATAGACGTCCTGTATTTTTACCATAACCTGTCAACGTAGTTCATGCTCCAGGTGGTCTGGAAGATGCTGCGACCTATTGAAGTACCATAGTATCTAGGAAGTAAACACACAAAGTGGCACAGTAACATGAGTGGCTGACTGCCGATCATCCTAAAGCAATTGCTAGTCACACAGAACCAACATCAACTTCATTAAATTTAGACCAGCGTAAGCAAGACTACCGAATGAGCGTAAATGCTACGAATATGAAGGTGAAGTTCTACTAGTCATGCGATAGAATCTAAAGGTTTTGTGAATATAACCGGAACTGTCATGCCATATGTTCGATGACATATTGCTTGCGTCTCTTTTTCTATTATTTTTAAATATATGCAAGCGACAATCACACAAACGGTTACCACACACGCTCGTGGCTCTGAAATGGCAACTATTCATTAGCTACATAACGTCCATCAGCGCTTATACTTAAAAAGGCGTGCTTCGTACTTATTTGCCAATGTTGTCATAAAAAAAATAACCCGAGTGTACTGACTGACAGATACGCGTATTAAAGCAGATGTTTAAAAATATAAGGATTTCTTTCACAAGTGAGTCCTAACAGGTCCCTCGGGACCAAAGTGCTCTGCCATAGCTGAAGGCTCTTTCTTTTATGTCAAGATAAGATAAAAGCCTAAAACAACTTTCTAACTGTACAGAAATGTCTCAGGCTTTTTATACCACGGTGGTGGAAAATGTTGTTCCGTTTGATTGTATGGTATAAGTCTGAGTCCTCGTCACTGTACCAGTATATGTTATGTTTAAACTTAAGTCATTCACAATAAGGGTGTCAACCATTAGGCATTGAGCACTAGGACATGTACCTTGTTTACCGTATGACAGTTGCAACCTGAGCCCAAAAGTAACAAACATGATACTACCCATTAAAATCTGACCAATCCTTAAAAACACCTCGTAATCGGACGTATCCTAGAGTGTCGGAAGTATCGTATTCGAAACTTCAAAGCCAATCGTACGATTCCTTTTTGATATTGAATATGAAATCGCAGTGTATCTCGCTAGCATAAAGTCAACCAAAATTAGCGCGACGGAAGTAAAGTAGATAACGACGCTCTTCTGATATTTTAAAAGGCGATATAGTACTCCGCAAATCAAAAGATACTGACTTGCGCATCAAAAAAAGACTGAATGCTTCAATGAATCAATGATTGGATGTGAATTTGATTTTTTTTGCTGCGCAATTCAGGATAATAAACATAAACATGAATACTCTTTATTGATTACCTCAAATTAAGGAAATAAAGCATACAAACAGAAAAGTAGAGGTAAAACAATTGGCGGTCTTGTCGCTAAAAAGCGAGCTCTTCCAGACAACCTTTGCGAAGCGGAAACCTATGTAAATTAACAGAAAAGTAGGTGTTGGAAAAGCAAATGCAAATAAACCAAACATATAAACTTACATACATAAAAGAAAGAAAAAAAAAACTAGGATCAAAAACCATACAGCCCATAAGGTCGTTAAAACGGTTATTGGAGTTGCAGGATATACGTATCATGGAAGAGACAAATAATGTTCTTTAAGTTGTTTAGCACAAGTCTAAGGGTAGATTGTTCCAAAGGTATAATTGTTACATAATGGTAATTTTTTGTTGTGCCTTTAAATACTAGCCTATTAAATGCTGCATGCAAAATGCGACAAAAGGATCCGTCTGGTGGCTGATAGTTTTTTGGTAGCTAACAAATAAGTCAGCAAATACTTTAAGCTAAAAGCTACAAATGTTCGTACTCCACGTGTTACTTATTTGTATCTGTCAGACATTGATGGCTAATAAAATAGAAAATGGTCTATTACGCCGATGTAATTGAAAGTATTCATCCAAAAATATTGGCCGAGTGAATGGTGATGGTTGCTTTTATTTGCTATTAAATGATGTATCAAGTAAGTAGTCGTTTCATAAGTTCTGTCACTAGGGTTTTGACTTGTAAAATAGGAACTGTTAGAGATTGCTTAATATTACAATATATAGTTAAAAATCCTATTTAACAGTGATCAATTTACGATATTACTTGATGCAAATAGTTGTGGCAGTTTTACACAATTCCTTGTAACATTCGAAAAAGTGCAATAAAAAACCACGTCAAAAACAAGCATCCTGTTCATTTGACCCTAATAATTTTAACTCAATTGTAAAAGGCTTTAGTCTTGCATACTGAATTTGCTTGGTCTTTTAACTCCATTTTAATACATAATTAAAATGGGTCTGACTGACTGACCGACAAGAAGACTACCTTAATACGAGTATATGGCATCAAAATCATCGTGTTTTGATCAAAATTGAAAAATACGTTATAGTTAAGGAGGATAATAGCTTTAGCACAAATTTGTAAGTCAACTAAATGTATTCAGGTTTCGAAATATGCCTTAATCTTCTAGTTTCATAAAAATAACAATTTTTAAATCGGCGTGTTTAGGACTGACAACAACTTTCAAGTTTACAAGGATGTATTAAATACGCAATCTTGATTTTAAGTTGATCATAGTATATTTTAATCTGTATGAAATAAGTTTTTTTGAATAAAAACTTTGTATTATATTTTATCACTCGAAAATCACCCTTGTGATAGAACTAAATAGGTATGAATAAGTCGGCACGCGCGGTTTTATACTATTGAGTTTGCTGGCTTCGCCCAGCTATGTAAATGCATATTTTGGACACACCAAGCGTGATCATAGCTTTTATTTGCCCCAACTAGGTACTTTACACATAGCCAATAACAGAATCCACTCAATATGCGTAATCCAAAATATTCAATCAAAACAAATGTTACCGCTCGTCACGCGGCATATCTAACTTGCATATCATTCGCAACATTGGGCTAAAATATCAATACGCTCATCCAAATTCGTCCCGCATACAAATAGCAGCCATATTTCTATTTATTTCCTATACCGTATCGCTATGCGGTTTGCGTAAAATGCAAATGCAACGCTATTGTTGTTGAAAAGGTTCTATGTTTCATACGATTTATATGAGACTTAGAACCTTGTTACAGTATTGAAATACAATAGTTTCCCGGTCGTATGCAATGTGGTAAACAAATGAGTTTGTCATGTTTGATATCGTAATGGAGACAAACTTGGAGCCTAGGACGCTATTCTGTAAGTGTTAAAAGGAAATTTAATTGTAATTGGATTCTTAATCTTCTAATAGTATACCTTAGCTTCTAACCGTATGTAGTTGTTCCCAGATAACCTGCATTGCTTGCTATCTTCAGGAAGATTGTGAACATTGGATTTATTTTCTATTCCTTTTTTTTTAGTTTTGGAATATTCGGATGTTTAGATGTTTATTCCTCCTTTGCGCATTAAGGGCAAAATAAAATAAAATAAAATTTAAAGAAGAGATAAACTGTAACATGGAAAGATCTGACTGCAGGAATTGGTCGTCACCGTAGAACCTTTCTACCCAAGCGACCACCTATGCCGCTCACAAGCACTCAAGCCTGGAAACTCTCTGATATATATCAGATTACCATTAGAAGGAACTACTAATGACGAAAACTCCCTAGTTTCTTCTCTTATAGAACCATTATTTCAATGTATCCAAACCTTCGTAATGCATACAGACTCGTATCAGCAAATAACCTTGTTGTGTAAATTTTATTATCTATAATTCCATGAGACTCAGGGTAGAACGTGATATGCCTTCAAACAGCTGTAGGCGTAAGAAATTTAATATACACCGTAGTCGGAGACGAAAATTTAACCTTACCTCACAGAATAAATAATAGTATTTCATACACAAAAATAGAACGACCACGCTACGCCCCGCCCCGATCGGATATACCTCACCCCGCGGCGGCGATTGGTTGGGAACTAGTAGGCTAATCCGTCAGGTTGGCGGCGCGATGGTAAAAAGCAAAATGTTGGTGTATTGTCAAACATCATTTACGACAGCGGAAACAGCGCCCTGAGACGCACGCACACATTGAAGCGTGTACAGGAGTTTTGTAGTATGACGTGTCCGCCCTGAGCTTACCTATTGGGTTAATAAACAAAATAATTATCTAAATGTACATAGGACTTTATTCTATCAGTAAACGTTACTCAGCCGATGATTAATAATGTTTTAAATATATATTTACATGTGAGTAATGTAATTTACTAAATTTTATGCAGTTACACATTTGAGGCTATAAATTTAAGAAACTTTATAATCCTGCTGATATTATTATTCTAACCACGATTCCATAATCGAATACCCATGTATGAAAACTAATACATAACGCCACAGTGAGCCATAGCGGCTTATTAGGTGGAATTAATGAATATCATTACGGAGTATTAGACTGAAATCGTATAAAGTTTGTACACACTTCTACTATCGAAATGTGCATAATATTTGAATCGATGAGACTATAATCGGACTGAACTACAATTAGATTTGAATTAGGTAACGCTAAGCACGCTGCCGCTGTTCAAAGTTGTGATTGTGATTGGCGTTCCGACATTGCAACATTATGTCTATATTGTCGTTCAGAAATTGCACTGATTTGAATTTAGACTGGGTTTATCTTTAGCCTGATAAAGTGATCGGTTAGTGTCAGCATGGTAAAGCGTGTTAGGAAATAGCTATGTTAATTAAAGCTATAATATGGCGGTAGGGCTTGAGCAGTGTTATAACTTTAAATTAATGATTTGTGACGAATTTGTTAATTTGATCTTTTTTGTCATCAAAATGACATCTTAACAAATTGTTATTTAACCTTTGACTTTTGCCATTGAAGACAAGTAGTTCTCTATTTGATGCCTATTAGACATAAACTTGATACTTAGTTTATAACAAGAAAAAAATGGTCTGAATGCGCCAAATGTCACTTTTGACAGGTGTTCTTGTTCAATATCAAAATTATAATTAACACAATTACAAATTAACTTGTTCAACAAGTCAATCGAAGGCAGCAATATCACATTTTCAGATTTAAAAATACACCCTGACCTATTTAATTTCGGGTTATTCTCACCAACTTCATGACCAACTATTTTTGTATTTGTGTTTAAACTTCATTGAAATGTGTGCCTTGTTGAACGGAAACAAGGTATACAATCGAATCAATATTGTAACGCATATACGGTAGTTTTATGTTTAGCGTGGAGATATGATAATAAAATAGGAATGAAATATGTAGGCCGTATAGAGCCGGATAAAGCTATGTCACTTTTTTGAAATGTACAGTCAACCAATTTGATTCCTAGGCCACTCTAGAACCTTGTCACAATAGCTAGTTTGATAGTGAATAGGTTACGTTTATACGTATCCACGGGCAACTGTCATTACGAGAAGGTTCTACAGTGGCCTAGGAATCAAATTGGTTGACCGTACACATGATAAAAATAAAGTTAAGCCATGGAAGAAGACACACAAGCAAGGTGATCGTTGCAGTCTTTTTTTATTTTTTATTTTTTTTATACCAAGACGGTAGAAAACAAGCATACGGCCTGCCTGATGGTAAGCAGCTACCGTAACCTATGGACGCCTGCAACTCCAAAGGAGTCACATGTCTGGATAAGGAGTCTGTAGCTGTACCATAAAAAGCCACGCGGCTGTACTGCCGATACAAAAGATATCTCTGCCAAAGATGCAAGGAGAAGGGCCACCGTCCTCCTAGCATTTGCCACAGCTTTTGCCACGGCTATTGGTCCAGGGGTCCGCATGGCAACCTAATTCCATAATTTGGCTTAGGAACAAGTTTTTACGAAACTGTCATCTGATCTTCCAAGCCAGAGGGGACACTAGGACTTATTGGAATTAGGTCCGATTTCTCCACGATGTTTTCCTTCATCGAAAAACGGCTGGTAAATATCAAATGTTTTAATTGGTTCCGTGCAAAACTATTAAACCGCGGGTCTATAAAATTACGGAAAATTCATGAAAGTGAGGATTATTATTTACTTTCAAGAAGACTATATTTAATAAAAAAGTTGTAATTTCATAGTAAAAGGACGTAAGTACCGCAAAATATCCTATTAAAAACTACCTTTTGAGTGGGAGTATTGTGACGAGCCGGCAACTACGAAGCCTTACACTGAGCGCCCAACATGCTTTTGGCCGCTTTTAATTCTGTAGTTTCAAACAGCTTTATAACGCAAATGTTTGTTTATTTAAATAAAATGGTTAATTCATGTTTACTATATTTAAAATAAGATGTCTTACATTCAACATTTTAATAATTTTATTCATTTATGCGACAGACATATGCCACAAGTTCTATTTTAAAGACGAAATATGCGTATAGAAACTTACTATAAACTTTTTTCTGTGGAACTGTGTTTTTATGTCCGTTTTATACTAGACAAGCCAGGGAATAGTGAGTGATCAACTTTCTTAACTAACTTATCTATATTTAGGTATTATAGGGATAAAAACAGTCAGCTGATGTTAATGGCATTTGTTTGCCATTCAAGAAGGACAAAACGAAACGACCGAACTTATGTTTTGTCATGAATAAATAAAACCCACGTAAAGGCCAGAAACCGTGATATCGCTTTATAGATTAACCTCCTATTGCATGTCAAACTTTAGCCTCCATTTAACGTGTAACGGTGTAAAGTTAAAACAAAGAAGAGTATTTGTACAGATCTTTGCAAGTTTTTGAAACGAGCGAGTGTAACGAAGCGAAGTAACATTCAACTTTGAGTAGGTATACTTGTCAGCTGGCTAACGGTGCGGCACTTCTGATTTCGAAGTTGTTTAGTTTTTGATAGTTTGTTCCGCGATAAATTAAGATTTTTTTTTTCTTAACTTGAGGTAGATATTTACGATGTGACAAAACATCGCGTTCCTTTGCTTAGCGACTGAAGTATTATATTACATAGTAACTTTATATTTCATAACCATGTACGTTTCGAAATGTGCAGGAAATTGTCGTTTGAATCGTCAGAGGAGTACGAGTCGTTTTAATGGTTTCTGCAACGGTAATTAATTCTACTTCGTGGGTGTTACGGGCTGCGTATTGGATGGGCTTCCTGTAACGGGAACTAGATTGGACGTTTCTATTGTAATAATATGAGGCATTGTGATATGATAACATAACGACTCGGCAGCCGAGCAGTAAGGCGACAATTCCAAACAGGAGGTCGTGAGTTCGTAAACATAACATAAATAATAATGTACAAATCTTTGTCTGATGTCTGACCGATTTCTTTCAGTTGCTTAAAGGTTAGCTAGAAGAGATCCCTTAAAGGGATAAGTTCGCCTTTGTACACACTCACTATATTTTTGTTGGTCATGTATTTGTTTGTGCAATAAAGTGTTTTACACTACTACTACTCTTTATTGCACACCTCAAAATAAAGAAACACATAAAATACAAGTTACAAACAGTCAAAGCAGAGGTAAAACAATTGGCGTTCTTATCGCTAATAAGCGATCTGTTCCAGATAACCTTTGGGAAGCGGAAACCATTGAAAATAATCAGAAAAACCTAGGTATTGCAAATTCAAATCAACTAAACAATAATAAACTTACGCATATAAAAAAATTGAATTTCCTTTGAATTTCTCCGCAATGCAAGTTTCCTCACGATATTTTCCTTCACCGTATAGTGATTGGTAAATATCAAATGTTATTTCGTACATAAGTTCCGAAAAATCATTTCTACGAGCCGGGGTTTGAACCCGAGACCTCCGGATTGAAATTCGGACGTCTTACCGCCAGGCAACGCTTCTTCTTGTAGGTTCGGTTTCCTCACGGCATTTTCCTTCACCGAAAAGCGATTGGTGAAAATCAATCGAAATTACGTACATCGATAGGAGCTGGAGATAGAGCCTAGCTGTGACCTGCAGATTAGAAGCGCTTTATCGCGAGTCAAAAAAAATCACAGTACCCCTTTTTTTAACGTGATCAATTTGGAGGCCGTACATCTAAGATAGTTTGTTGAAAGCATAATATGCAAGGAGCTCATTATTAAAAATCGTAACACAAATAATAGGGATTGTCAGTTCCCAAAGTTCGTATTATATTGCCATTAAATTTTCGTACCTGAATGAGGCTTCTGTCCGTCCTCTTAATTAAATCGAGTATTCGTGGTTGCGGCTCAAGCGACTGGTTTACAACCAAATATGGGGATAGATTGTGTGGCCATAAACATTGATTGAGAGAATGTAACATAGCTATATTTGTTTATGGGTGCCACCCATTAAGCTCTAACCACGACTTATTCGTCGTAAAGCCGCTACGGATTACTGTCTATAAGCTACGTCTTGCAGCGTAGCGCTACAAGTATATCGTAGCGCACCCCTACGCGTAGTTCTTCGGATTTTGGACATTCGAAGCCGATTCTTATAAGAACGAGGTCTTTTGCCTGTCTTGGCAAAGAATTTCCCTAGAATCCGAAATCGCAGAAGGTCTGGGATGACGTCGAATTGATTCTTTTTCAATTGACATGGTTTTGTTATCGTTATTGAGATTATGCGCTGGGCATTTTTCATGCATATAAAATTGGTGTCCGTCCGAAGGTTCGGGTTCGGTTTCGGTATCGGTTTCGGCCAGTTTCGGCCCCAAGGTTCGGTTTCGGCCAAAAACCGGCCGAACCTTTCGGCCGCGCCGAAACTTTCAACATTGTACTTACGGTCTGTCAATACGGAACCCTTATAGTCTCGTCATGACCGTCTGTCCGTCCATCCTTCCGTATGTCACAGCCATTTTGCTTGGAAACTATGAATCTTATCTTAATAAAATTATGACACAAGGTGGATATTGTATGCCGCTTTTTAGTTAAATTGCAGAAAAAAATATTTTTAGGGGGGGGGCTCCATACATGTAACTAAATTAAAAAAAATGTACTAAATATCAAGTTGTAACTGAAATATGTACGATTTAAACATATCCATCAAAGTTTCGGTTTCGGTCAAAAATGGATTCAGAGCCGAACCTTCTGTTTCGGTTTGGACAAAAAACATGTTTCGGTCGGACACTATACAAAATACAAAAAAAATGAACATTGATGACCACTTCTACGCTCCATGCATGGAACGCACTAAAATATTATGGTAGCAAAACGTAACAACGTAACAAACGTGTCAATTACGTTATTGAATTAATAAATTGATACCTTACGGAAGACATTAAAATTTTGATATGTGAGCTATTAGTAGTAGCTATTCAATGTAGGTATGTGTACCTAAATATAGACATAACAATAATATGTATATATATGTCACACTGCGTATACAAATAATATCGACCGATAACCTTAACTGATACGAGTAGAGGTTATATTCTGGCCTACCACGCATAAGAGCCGTAAGTACACCGGGAAACCAGTTTGAATTTGGACTTTATTGCGCGGGAAAAGGATAAATAATTGAACGATTTTTTATGCGTGCAGAGGCAGCATTCATTCAACCGACTTCAAAATTTCGAAGGAGGTTCTCAATTCGTCGGGATCTTTGTTGCTATTTTTTTTTAATGTATGTTCACCGATTATTCGAAGACGGCTGGACCGATTTGATTATATGGGCCAATGTTACCCGCCGTTATCTTAAAGTAATCAATCAATCAAACTATTTATTGTTAAATTATATGTATATGTGACACTATCACATAATAGGATTTTTGTAGAATAACTAAAATTTTAAATCAAATACAAACATTGAAAACATTGAAAAAATTATCAACCCAGCAGGACTTGAACCTACATCGATACGCCTTGTCTTGCTTAATTATGAGTTGATAGCAGCGCCCTCTATATTTCCGTTGTGACACTTGCGATAGTGTCGGCGGGAAGGGTATCTAACTCTAGTAGTTAGTACCTAGATGTCGCTTACGGCTGCTGTAAAGCCGAAGTAGATCAAAATAAATGCAAAAAGATGATTGAAGGCATTGAAAATTTCGTCAACTTAGTAACTTGACCCATAGCTTAATTGGTAAAGCGATCGAGCCCCGGCAAGGCGTCCAAGTCCTGCTGGGTTGATAATTTTTTCAATGTTTGTATTTTGATTTAATAAAAATCTATTGTATGAGTGGAATGCCCCACTTTAAAAATATGCAAAAATAACGAAATTTTTGCCTTTCAGGCAAACAATATTATTTTTACTTAATTTCTAATATCTCTGCTTTCCCACTAGTACTACCCCAGATAAGAAATACCTATCTATAGCCATACCTAATATATATCTAGTGACATGTAGCCATACGATAAATAAATAAATAAATATCTAAAAATGAACTATTTACAATATTTACAATGTGTAGTTACTTATCGTGTTTCCTTTCTTTACTAGAGTTCGGTTTTAAGAAAGTAAGTGTTCAGTATTATTAAGTTGTATATTTATTGAAAAACAGCATTTATAACGTACGGCCTCTTTAATAAAATAAATAAATATTATGGGACAATCTTACACAAATCAACCTAGTCCCACGGTATATCCATAAAATATTAGAGACTTTCTAAACTATTAAATTTAAACTTTCGTGAGACATAGTATCCTATCACTACAAAATAAACCGGCCAAGTGCGTGTCGGACCACGCATAGGAGGGTTCCGTACCTTCAATGGAATAAGAACCAAACTAATACCAAAAGGTCGTATCTGATGCCTATGGAAGTTTTTTGGAGATAACTCAAAAATGGCTGAACCGATAATGTTTAAAACAACGTTCACGTTGAAAGTATATGATAAGGCGCATCTCTTCAAATTTTTTCATATTTTTTTGAACTTCCCAAGTAACACATCAAGGCAGTATAACGGCCGTCTTACAGCATATCTGTATGCTTTTAGCATTTTGAGTTCGTTATATAGTAGCATTATAAACATTTATAGTGCTGATATAGGTATTAAATGGGCACAAATTACCCAGCTTGAGATCCTATACAGGTCATTTAATAGCATTACAGGCGCATTATGTCTGCGCTATTAGCATTATCGTTGTCATGGAAAGTGCCAATCGCATTAAAGAAGCATTGGTACGCTCTATTAAGTTGCCAACCGCATTAAAGAAGCATTAATACGGCCAAAAAACTTGCTAATCGCAGTAAAGAAGTATTAGTACTCTCGATTAACTTGCCAATCGCAATACAAAAGCATTATACTAGCATAAGAGTGTAGTAAAATAAACCTTACGTCAATGCAAAAACGTCTCTAACACCGACGGAACAAATGTTATAATACTATGAACGTTGTGATTTATCTACTTTGTCTCGCAATATAAAATGGACGAAGACGGTACAAAAAACTGAATGAGTGACACGTCATATTTGTTTGCATCCTAACAAAGTTTATAAAAGTTTTTGACTCTTTTACGTTATTATATCCTTCAAATATTACTGCGCAATGTAGTTTATTGTAAATGTGTATATAAGTTTCATATATAAGTTTCATAAGTAAATGTGTAAAATATTATAAAAAGATATGCGTCAAATAAACAAAACAATTGTGAAATCCTCGTATAGAACGAGTTTTGCATTATTAACACAATAGTGTTGTTATTTTACATGTTTTTAAAGTGGGTATTCCACTCATACATTAGTATGTTATTCAATCAAATACAAACATTATGAGTTGATAGCAGGCGCCATCTGTTATTTCCGTTGTGACACTTGTAAAAGGGTCGGCGGGAAGGGTATCTAACTCTAGTGGTTGGCACCTAGATGTCGCTTACGGCTGCTATAAAGTCGATGTAAAAATAAATGCAAAAAGATGATTGAAGGCATTGAGAATTTCGTCAGCTCGGTAACTGAACCCATAGCTTAATTGGTAAAGCGATATCGAGCCCCGGTAAGGCGTATCGATGTTGGTTCAAGTCCAAGTGGGTTGATTATTATTTTTTATTTTTTTTCAATGTTTTCAATGTTTGTATTTGATTGAATAACAATAGTGTTGGTTGAGCAGTCTTAAATTAAGTAATTTCTTTATTATATAGGTATTTTCCTTGTATAATAAGGTCCGCATGATTTTATTTTTAGGTTATAAATTATTTACAAAATGGCGTTGGTCTATATACACGGAGAGCTAGCCACGTCAGATATGACACAATAATGAGAGCAACCAAACCCTCTAGTCAGTTTGCTATACTATGCTTATTTCTAGATCTGGACATCTGGCAGCTTTAAAGTGGTGGAGGTCAAAGAATGCAAACCCTTTCAAGAGAATAAATCCTAGAGATCTGGGTTTGATGCAATATTATGAGAAACTATACAAATACTATACAATATTAAGAGAAATTATACAAAAGTTTATGTTGGGAGAAAGTAGTGCCAAACAATGTATAATAAAATATAGTTCATAGTTTGTCGCCTACTGTTTTTGTTTCCGTAATAATCATACATCGGAGTTTTCGGTGCGGGAACGATTTGAGAAAGAGTAGAGATAAACAGATGGGTTAGTCTGAGAAAATATCATATTATGCCTAATGAATAACTACCTCTCTGTGAATAGCATACACACTATGATACGAGCTTTTTTTCTTAGAGGCATGTTTGTATTGACTATTACATAGTATTTTAAAAATGCAATTGCATATCCGAAATTTATTAACTAGATCTACCTAAGACAAAGACACGGTATAATAAGTGTCAAATATTAATCTTGACGTCCGATATTTATAAACTATTTGGTTAACTAAAGAGGTTGACAATGATCAGTCATTACATGAATTAATAAAAAAATACTTGAAAAAATCATAGGTATATGTACCTACAATATATATACATAATAGTGAGCTATTACATATAAATTGTATATACCTATGATTTTTTCGATCAATTATTCATTAGGTAGAAACCTGCCAGAGTACATTCTGTTTTTTAAGTTAATGCCTACTCTTTGGCTAATGTCAAACATTCCCGCACCGAAAACCCCGATGTATGGTAATACGAGTAATACACAATATTTTTTGGTCTACCGTTTTTTTTATCGATTTTTGACCAGTTTTGAGTCGATATTCCAACATATTCACTATAGATAGAATTATAAGGCAAACGACTATCGGTTCTTCAATCTTTTATCTCCATTATGTCGAGCTGGATCTTGAAATAAATGAGCCGTTATTTTTAATGATATTTTTAAAATATGGTCTAAAAAAAACACTTTTATCGATATTCGAATGGTGTAAAGAATCTTACATATACGTAATCTACATATTAGGGTTCCTCTTCGATGTCTCTAAAAACTGTAGAGAGATTTTAATTTTTAACTAATTAAAACAAAATGTATGACCATAAAACCACTTTTTTAGCCTAAACCGGTTCGACTTTGATGTCAAATATCTCGGAGACAATGAATATTGAAGTAAATATAGGATATATTGTTTAAAGCCGTTACTGATAACATGATAAGCTATATAAATCATTAGAAAACTAAGGGAATCAGATCTAAGGTCGTTGGCGCCAGGAAGCCCCTTAAAATATAGGCCCTGTCCTTTATAACTGAGACAACTTCGGCAGTTTTTACCTAGTTTGTTATTATTATTTTCCAATTAAAACATTTTGCTAGTCTGTCACTGTGACCTCCACCCATTAAAAGCTGCCATATGCCAGGATCTAGCAATAAGAATAGTATAGCAATCTAACCAGACGGGTTTTGTTGCTCCCATTATTGTATCATATCTGACGTGGCTAGCTCTTAGTCCAATAGCAGCTCAGTGACCCTTAAAAAATACCTTATTTATGCCTACAGCATTACACGTGAATAATTATGCTATTAAACAACATTAAGCATTATATACTACTTAAAATTGCTATTGTAAACCCCAAGGCACTAAAACAGCTAAAAGCCGTATAGGGGCTGTTCATAAATTACGTCATCAATTTTTGATTTTTTTTACCTCCCCCCGCCCCTAAAATCATTCAACCCTCCCCCTGCCAAATAAAGTGACGTCATTTAAAAAAATGCGTTTTAAGCTTCATTGTAAAATAAAAAACTATTTAGTAGATAATATTTTATAGCATTAAAAGTTTATAGAAACACGACTTTCATTCCTTTTTTTACACATTGATGATGTGATCTTCGGAATGACCGCCCCCCGTCCTACGTCATGCTACCATCATCCGATGTCCAGACCCCCCCCCCCCCCCCATTTGAAATGACGTAATTTATGAACAGCCCCTTATAGTGAATTACTTGGCTTTATAATGGTTTATATTATTGCTATTATACAGCATTAGGAATGTATTACCTACTTAAAAAAGCTATTGTACACCCTAAGGCATTAAAAATAGCTGAAACCTGTATAGCGAATTTACGTGGCATTATAACGGTTAATATTCATGCTCTTAAACAGCATTAAGCATTTATTTATGCTATTGTAGAACCTAAGGCATTAAACCAAACCGAAGCATTAGTGTATCAAACGAAAACGCAACTGTACAGCATTCAGCTGTACAGTTGCATGTTGTTCGCTGCACTAAAACTAATGGCTAAACAAAAGCATTTACATATGCCATTATACAACCGTTATACAGCGTAAAGCATCATACAATGCTATTGTAGAACCTAAAGCACTAAAAACAGCTGAAGTACACAACTTTTCTGACTTTCGAAGCGATTATTTCAGAAAATATTCACTTAATCACAAAATAGTCAAAGAAACCTCAATGTTATTTTGAAAGACCTATCGATTGATGTGTCACATGTTGATATTTGGTTAGATTTTTTTTGTTTAGTTACCTTTATGGAGCGCCCCCCTAAAAATATTTTTTTTTTCAAATTTAACTACATAACTAAGTAGCTGCATACAAAATACACCTTATGTGTAAATTTTATTCAGATACGTCGTATACTTTCCGAGTAAAATGCCTGTGACATACGGACGGACAGACAGATAGACATGACGAATCCATAAGGGTTCCGTTTTTTGCCATTTGGCTACGGAACCCTAATAACGGTTACACTCACGTCACTTTAGTCACTTCGCGCGACATGTTTCCGAGAGTTTATAGTTTTGTGCAACATCGCGCTACGGGCCGGTTCAAAATAACACTCTTAGTGCTTGAAGATGGAGACCTAATAGATAGACCTGGATAGAGTCCGGTGACGGTTTTTTTTCGATTTCGCTCAAATTTTCGATACCATTTTGATGTAACTAACAAGACATCTATAAGTTTGTATACATATTTTAAAAGATCGTTTCTTTTTAAACTGTGTGCAGAGTTGGGCAAAAATATATATTGGGAAGATAACTAAATAATCTTTTATTTGAAATAACTAACTAATCCGTCATTTGTTATTTTGAATTTATCTAGATCAGTTTCATTTTTATAAATTATCTTCGAATACATTTATTTGAAATAATAATCTAGATAAGAAATTATCTGAATAACGCCCAACTCTCACTGTATGACTGGTTTTTTTTTATGTTTCATTTATAAATAATGCACCTTAATCTAACAGATGTCTCGCGATTTTAGCTCAGAGAGTTAAAAAAGGAAGATTTTTAATGATTAAAATTATATTAAACTAATATGTAAAATACATAAATACGATGGAAAACAAGTCGTTAAAGGAATGAGTGGAACAGTTTTAATATCTTTTTTAAGCAAGAGTATGTTTAGCTAGAGCAATTTTAGGAAAAAATGCCGAAGTTTAGGAGGTACTTTTGGGAATATAACACTTTCATAAAATTTTCAATTTAAAAACAAACTTAATTTTTGGTCTAATTAGATAATATACAATATATAAATGGGCATAAAATATAATAATAAAAAATCAAGCCACAAGTTTGCACGAATCACCGACATTAATATACAAGCTCTGTAAGAATTGAGTTTTCGGGTATTCAATAATAATATAATCAAGTATTTTTTGCAGTAACAAGACTTAAAACTATATTATGACATTTAATTTATGTGCGTTATTTCATTGTTAGCGTTTTTCGTTTTAAAATTGGACCCTTAAGGTTCAAGTACTGAGGGCACGCAACTATTAGAACGTGTAAAGACGGGTCACTTCGGCCCTGTCTTATCCTTGATCATTGGAATTAACTTGGTCTAGCTTTTAATTTAAACTAAATAATCATAAATATAGTTCTTTTATTAGCCCCTTCTTTCTTTTTATATGAGCCAATGTTACCCTACAATAGATCAGAGTAACCCGGCTTTACGCAGGTATTTAAATACCACACAGTATTGCATACAAAGCAAACGTACTCGATTGGCGACAGTGTATCGATTGAGTCAACTTAATAACCAGTAATTATCGCAAGACGTTCTGTAAAGGTTCACGCCCACTTATTAACTTTGCCTATTTAATCACAACAGCCATCATTTACATATTTCGATGACATCTTACGTAGAAATGATTAATTTCTTTGCTTAAAAAAAACAAAGTTTAGGTATTTTGAGTATTGAGAGGTTGCGTCTACACTTACGTAGTTATCTAGATTTCACAGTATTGGCTAATACATGACAAAGCACACTTGAACCGTAAGGGGGTATCGATTGAGTGAACTGAATAAACAGTATTTATCGCAAGACATCGGTAAAGGTTTACGCCCACTGACCGATTCCCTTAGTTATAAATCTACACTCCCACTGTCAGTTCAAGTGTCAGTTTTATGCATAACGGATATTATCACAATTTTGTTTCATTATATCCTAATAAAATTAAACTGAATGAACTATGCGCTGTTTTTGAACTCGAAGCATGGCCGTTCGCATGATGGATTAAGCAATGTTGCCATTAAACGCAGAAAGAGAGCCTATAAGGATATTATACCTTGAAAAGAACGTTACAATCAAGGTACGATAAAATGAAAGTCTGTGATAGCCACTGATTAAAGTCAGGTAGACTAGTAAGTCAAAGTAAGTAAGTAAAATAAATCGCTCCAGAACAAGCTGGGTTCATCAAGGGCAAAGGCACTCGCGAGCAAATTTTCATAGTACGCCAAATAGTCGAAAAATCAAGAGAGTTCAACAGGGCAACGTACGTTTGTTTTGTTGATTTTTCAAAAGCATTTGACTCAGTAAGGTGGCCAGTGCTATGGAAAACTCTTCTGGACATGGGAGCACCAAGTCACTTAGTTCATATTTTACGGCGGCTCTACGAAGATGGAACGGCCTCAGTAAGAACGGACGGAATGGTTTCTAACAGTTTCCACCCTAGTGCAGGTGTTCGTCAGGGCTGTATAATCTCGCCTCTTCTATTCAATATATATACTTTACTCCTTATCATGAGAATCACCTTGGAAGATTAGTCAGACGGTGTAGCAATTGGTGGGCTGAGGATCTCGAATTTGCGCTATGCGGATGACACTACATTATTCGCAAGCAGTGCTACCCAAATGGAAAACTTATTGAGCAGAATGGAGAATGTCAGTCTAAGCTTTGGCTTGAAGATTAACCGCAGTAAAACAAAAACGATGGTTATTGATCGTGCCAATAACAACTCTCCCGATGTTACACGTATTGCGAATTGTGAGGTTGTGCAGTCATATATATACCTGGGGGCATTGATCACGAACAACGGTGGCTGTGTGGAAGAGATTAAAAGACGTATGGCAATCACTAGGTCTGCTATGGAGAAAATGAAAAGAGTGTGGAAGAACCGTAATATAACGAGGGCCACTAAGACTCGCCTTGTGAGAACCCTAATTTTCCCTATATTCCTTTATGCTGCCGAGACTTGGACACTAAGAGAAATTGAAGAGCAGAAGGTAAATGCACTAGAGATGTGGTATTGGCGGAGAATTATTGGCATATCATGGACCGAATTTTGTACCAACATATCCATCCTTGAGGAGCTCGGAATCAAACAGCGCCTGCTCTCTAATGTGAAGACTCGGATCCTCAACTTCTTTGGTCATGTATCTCGGCGAGATGGAACGTCCATAGAGCCTCTTGTCGTGCAGGGAAGAGTGGAAGGCTCAAGAGGTAGAGGCAGGTCCCCAAAGAGGTGGATCGACCAGATCAAAGCCAGCACGTCGATCACCTAAACGAATGCTCCCGAAAAGCGGCACTACGGGAAGAGTGGCGGCGAGTCGTGAAACGGGTCACTCAAAATACAACATAATGGCCACGACCACTCTGTAAAGAGTGTAACGACAAAGAAGAAGACTAGTAAGTGAGCGGCACCCTTTACGCATTGGGTCACTGCGAATGTCATATAACATAATTGATGTGCTCAAATTGTTGGTAATTACGAGTATGTTTGTGACATATTATTTATGTAGCAATTGTCTGCTATAATAACATAAGTTCGTACTATTAATTAAAGACTATAGAAATATTATTTGTAATAATAACTTTGTGCGTGGTAAATGCACTGTAATTACTTGATATTATCAATGATAACAAAAAAAAACCGTTGGGATATTTAAAATTTAAATAGGCTTCATTAAAAACAAAAAAGAAATATATCATAATGTATCTCAAATCTCAGATGACATGGTGCTGCTGAGTCCGTCAATCTGCGCCCTTAGGAAATTGCTTGCGATTTGTGAGGCGTACGCTGAGGCGCATGGACTTGCAGTACATCCCTAAAAACTTGTTATACGGTGTTTATGTCTGGAAGTTTCACGCTAAACTCGGTGCCACCGGTGGTACTGCATAGGACCACACTTTCTGTTGTAGATAAAGTTAAATATCAAGATATTATAACGCAAGGCCTTAATGATGACCTAGATATAGAGCGGGAGCGCCTGTAAGGTCTAATGTGCTGGCCCTCAGGTATTCTCGATGCTCCAGAGTGGTAAAAATAATGCTTTTTAAAGCTTTTAGTCAATCATTCTACTCGAGCAGCCTGTAGGTAAAGTATAGGAAAAGAGCCTTTAATGCCTTGCGCGTGCAATATAATAATGCACTCAGAATGTTGTTGCGACAGCCCACATGGTGTAGTGTATGTATCTCTTATGTTCGTCAAGGTCTATACAGGCGTTTTTCACATGGTTATGAGAAAGAATATCGTCTCGATGATGGGCAGGCTTAGGTGTAGTACCGACAGGACTCTGGAGGTGATCGCAGACAGGTATAATGAGAAGATAGGTTTCGTGCAATTTAGCAAATAGTAAATAGTTTATCACTCGGTTCTGTACATAATCAACATTAGTTTTTAAGTCTTAGTAACAAAATATGGATTTAAATCCGAAATAATGATTCGATTTAAAGAAAACGCCGTTCTTAAACGATTGTCATTATACTTCGTTTTAAAATTTGCTTTAATAGAACATTGATTTATACGTTTATGTCTATGTAATAGAAAGAGACGAAATATTTAACAGCGTTTTTCTAAGTTTTATAAATAATAATAGCTTAAGAATACAATTAGCTTCTGCAAGTAAATTTGTCATATACGCAAGTACTACAAATTAAAGGTAACTTAAAACGCCAAAAAAAGTAATGACGTACATTCAATTACCTTAGCACAAATAATTATTACGGCATGATATGTACCATAAAAATACCAAATGTCCTTCCTGAGACTCAAGCTATCTCCATACCTAATTTCATCTAAATCAGTTCAGCCGTTAAAATATGAAGAGGTAACAGATCGGCAGACAGACATGGAGATAGAGTTACTTTCGCATAGCCAGTGATCGGCACGACCCGCGCAACACTGCGGCGTTTCTATAGTAATTTTAATATGAATAGTGTATAATCAGATAATCACACTATTTTGTTAGAAAAAGATAATAAAATATTATAACACACAACAACATAAGCACAAAACACACACACACACACACACACACACACATACAAACACACACAAATTATACATTATTATTTAACGGTCTCCTAGCCCAGTCGGTAGTGACCATGCCTACGAAGCAGGAGGTCCCGGGTTCGAATGCTGGTCAGGGCATTTATTTGTGTGTTTATCACCGATACCTGAGTTATGGATGTTTTCTATTTATTTAAGTATTTATCTATATCTATCTATCTATTATATATGTTATGGGCCAAGTGATTAATACGAGCATTATTTATAATGCCCGGGCTTTATGAATAATGCCCAGCTGTATCAGACCAAGTGATTAATTATTATCAAAATTTCATTATTTATCACATTATCTGCTCATTGTGAATAATGCTACGTGACCATTGGACAATGTGATATTAAAGTTATATTGGACGGGTTGCGGGGAGGAAAGCAATCGCAGCAGTAGGGAAGTTTTAGAAAAAGAGCCTGAAATAATTCTGGCGAAGCTAATGTCAGAAATAAAAATACGAACACAACATACGAGAACATGTTTTTATTACTCTGCCCATAGTTGATAGACATTATGAATAAAGCCCGGACAATTTAATTGTTTCAATAGCTATTATCGAAGGTTTATTACTCTGACAAATAGGGGATAGGCATTATGAATAATGCCCGGGCAATTTAATTATTTGAATAGTTATTATCAAATTGCCTACTTATATATATTGGTCATAAATTATAATGCCCGGGCATTATGTATAATGACCTATTTATCACTTGGTCCATAACATATATATCGTCGTCTAGTACCCACAACACAAGCCTTATTGAGTTTACTGTGGGCCTAGGTCGGTTTGTGTAAGATTGTCCTATAATATTTATTTATTTATTATTATAGTCATATCCGTATATTTTTTTACGCGAAATCCCGTGTTGTTACACGGGTCGTGCTGATCACTGTTAATAACATTATTACGCTGTAGGGCTTAGGGTAAAAGAGCTAGCCGTATCCAGCCAAAAATTAAGTAAGTTAAATTACAGTAGTCTTATTTTTCACTTCTAAAATATTCCTCTGAAATTTAGCTGAAGCGAAACAAGCTTCTTTGCGTCTTATGAATTATGATGTTTGTTAATAAACCTTTTTTTACTAGTTTTCGGACTAACCATATCTCGAACGAATATCCGTGCTACGGTTTGAATTATTTATCCTACTTCATCTAAGGTTTAAAGTGTAAAGGAATTCAATGGCTAGATTGATCTTCCTATATTCAGATACACTGGGTGTTTGGGACCCACTTTGTTAGTAGAAAAAGGCGCGATATTTAAATTTTCTATGGAAGGTCAACCCTACGCGATTAGGTTTTTTTAATTTGCCGCCTTTTTGTGAATATTGAAAAAAGAGACGGGTATCAGAGTATATATACATAGGTACCACATTTCATCAAAATTGGATTAGTAGTATAGATGTGAAAATGTAACAGATAGAATCACATTCACCTTTGCAATATAAGTAGAGGTATAGATGTTTTTTGATTTTTATACTTGAAGCTGATTTGACCGGTAAAGTAAGTTTTTGGCTTGGCACCGACTTCAAACATATCAGTTTGTAACGCATATAAATAATATAATAATTCATTTTATCCTTTTTGAAGTCGGTTTATCTTTTTTTGTAAAAAGTTTTTTTTGTTTACAATTTTGATGTTAAGTATTCATTCCCTATTATAACAATGTACGATGACGTAAAATGTTATATTTTATTGATATATCTAGAAAACTTCACTTAATAACACTTTCAAGGTACCTATAAAAAATGAAAAGTGGTGATGATGTGACATTAATTTGCTACAGGTACCACCGCTTTGAATAATAAATGCGTTAGCGCCAGCCACCAAACGGTACCTTTAACAAAATAATGTTACAAATATTAAAGGTGTTTTAAAGTTAGAATTGGCCTCAAGGACGCAAAGAACGCGTGTAAGAAATTTAAGTAATTTTAAACAAAAAAGAACCGACTTCACTTAACATCCACCTTTCCAACAGCAAATGCTCGAGCTGCAGTAAAAATACTCAAATCACTATAGGTGTGCCAATAGTTGAATAGTTCCCTCGATTTCTCCAGGATCCCATCATCAGATCCTGACCTGGTTACAATGGGACCAACTGTGAAGTATACTCTTTCAAACAAAAAAAATATTTTTTCCAAATCGGTCCAGCCGTCTTCGAATAATCGGTGAACATACATAAAAATAAAATAAAAAATAAATTCAGAGATTGCATATACATGAGAAAATTTGTCAAGTTCCGCCGTGACCGGGTGGTCTAGTGGTCAGGACGTCAGCCGCGAAAGCTGAAGACGCCAGTTCAATTCTGGCCTTGGACACCGGAGGGTTTGGTCACTTTTTCTGAAGTATATGACATCTATCTTTTCAAAATAAAAAATAGTAAAAAAAAACAAAGATCCCGACCCCCCCCTTTCAAATCTTGAAGTTGGTTGAAAATACATCAATCTGAAAGAAGAGCTCCTAATAGGTATGACGAATTTTTTTCATGTATGGTATAAGAAGAAGGTTTCATGTATGGGATAAGTTTTGTTGTGAGGATCTAATGTCAATATGGGGCCCATTGCGTTCGTTAATTATTTTCGTAGTTTAAAAAAAATCGTATTTTTGTAATTTTGTAAGCTGATTGTGATGTCTTTGAACCAATTCAATCGATTTTTGAAATTTCTCCTTTTTAAGATTAATGCTCATTTTGCATAAATTCAACTAAATTTCGTTACAAAATTCAACATGTCGTGTCATCAATGCCATCATCCCTATTGTCGAGTTACCGCAAAATGTCACTATAATGCAAAATCAGAGACCTAAAAAGTAGTCGAACATAAAAGACGGAGGAAATACGAAACAACGGCTAAAGAGATGCCATTGTGACAGCATCATACGTCGGAAATGGTCGTTTAAATCGTGGAACTAGAACGAATACAGTAGACCGAGAGACGGCTGCTTCTTTATTATAACTAACTCGTATCGTTTTAATTTTATTTATTAGGTATCTATGCGCACGTAATCGTTATATGGATGCTCTAGTTGTAACTTAATACCATATTGCACAAATTTAAAGTGTAATTTCAAATTGATTGTGTACTAGGGCATCGATTTAGTCTATCCGCAAAGATAAGTGTCGTAGAATGTATGAGTACTCATATAAACCACGACACTTCTCTTTCCGGAGTCTACAGAAAGGGAAAATCGTAAAAATACTGTATTTAAAAATATTCATAAATCCGCAGATTTTTTTATTTATTCCAAAAGTCACCGTATAACCAATAGTTATTATTAACTACTAGTGGGGTTTAACCGCGTATACAAGTTGAAAATTGCGTCCGATGTTTTGAAAACGACTTTGTCTCCTAGTTATGGGGAAAGACTGCTGACCTCTTAACTGATGGTGTTTATTTTAAATAGCAGATAAGTAAAGTAAAAAATGCCCCAGGACCGTTCTTGTACTTAAATTCTATAAATTATACGTCTAAAAAATACTACTACTTATAATGTTATAAGTAGTAGTTAAAAACGTTAACGACAATGTTAGGTTGTAAAAAGTCAATTACTACTTATCTATCATAAGTTTGATTTCCGTTAACTCGTTTTTACTTTTCACTTATTAACGTATGCGGAATGAAATCTGGACAAAGTTTTGAAGACGTAAAAAGTAAGGAAAGAAATAAACTCAAATTTTATATAAATGCCAATTGAAAGCTTATACATCTGTTAATTAATCCCGTACTTTTAATAGGCATTGGATTCTTTATCTTAAAATTATGGTTAATCGAGGAGAACAACGTCGCGAAACAGTATGTAATTTCTACAGTAATGATTCCCTATGGCTCAAAGCGAAGACCGTGGAAAATTTTGTGGAAGTGGGATAGAACTAAAGAGCTATTTATAATATTTTTGCGTCCTTTTTCTTTACAAAAATTGCCACAAGAAAGCCTGGTTCAGGGAAACATTCCAGCATTAGCCAGTTTGCTGAGAGAGATCGATTAAAGAAAATGACAGCTCGCTGTGTCACAAAAACTCATAGAGAACTCAGGAAGGCATTCAAATATGGCAGTAAAACTGTTTTAAAATATCTTGAAGACATAGGTATCAGATAACAATTAAGACAAGTTACGCCCATCGTCTCCAAAAAAAAAAAACGAAAATACGCCACGTGGTTTGGCCAAAATGTGTAAAAACAGGTGTTTTTTTAATTTTTGGATGTTTTGAATGACTAATATTATGTTGTTTAAAATGTAAATTCGTGGCAAGGTAACTATTATTTTGAGAACACCAATAAGCTTACGGTCAAGAATGTGAAAAATGTCAAGTATACGAAGCTTCCTTAAAAAATTATCCGATGTAAGGTAAATTTAGATCTTAAAAAATCTGTACATTGTTGTTGTCGACAGCGATCGACATTAAGTACCACAACTTTCGTTTGAAACCTCGCATTGAAGTAAACTTACTCTGGCGTTTAATGTGATTAAATACATTATTGAAAACCACGAAAGACTATAAAAATAACTATGTTATATTAATTTTATAAGAAATTGAGTTTTGTCCAGATTTCATTCCGCATACGTTACTTTTCTTGCCATGTCGCCCCATGTGCGCCCTACATTTACAATGAACCGTTTTAATCACCAAAATTATTATACAATATAATTACAGAGTGAATACCATGCTTTAAAATCAGGTGATTATTACATATTGTAATGAAACTTATGACAGAAATTGTGTTGCCTGTTTAATATTACAGTGAATTGTAAATAATTTATTCCACATGGAGTTTAAAAATATTTACTCCTGTCGAATTCTAAAAATAACTTCAGAGATTTTAAATAAAGGGTTACACTGAAAATAGATGTCATATACTTCAGAAAAAGTGACCAAACCCTCCGGTGTCCGAGGCCAGATTTGAACTGGTCTTCAGCTTTCGCGGCTGACGTCCTGACCACTAGACCACCCGGTCACGGCGGAACTTAACAAATTTTCTCATGTATATGCAATCTCTGAATTTGAAACGGCTAGGCGCCGTTGACCATACTCTAAGGGCCTCTAATTGCAAATAAAAAAAATATTGAACAAAATAATTTGATTTCCTTCAAGATTTAAAGGGTAACATTTAAATGGTTTTAGTGACGTAAACTATGCGTGTCTTAGTAGTTAATAAAATTGAAACACTATAATAAATTTAATATTTCATTAATCAAGTTTTCTTATAATGGTCGCTATCGTATATAGATGTCATATACAAAGTCAAAATATTTATTAAAATAATTTTAAACAAAAAAGAACCGACTTCACATAGCCTCCTTGAAGAGTTTCGTTGATTTCTCCAGGATCCCATCATAAGATCCTGACCTGGTGATAATGGGACCAACTGTGAAGTATATAATATACTCTTTCAAACAAAAAAAAGACTTTTCCAAATCGGTCCAACCGTCTTCGAATAATCGGTGATCATACATTTACAAAAAAATAGCAAAAACATTCATACCGACGAGTTGAGAACCTCCTCCTTCGAAATCTTGAAGTCGGTTGATAATTTGATTTGTTCTTCAGTTGATGTCGCGTGTGGGAATTACTTCACTTAAAACTTCCCTTCACATGGAAAAAGCGCGACGCACTAGTTTTTTTATTATTACTACTTGACACTAGTGTTTGTCCAGGATTATGTTTGCGTAAAATATGTACGTTGTAATAAAACTCACTCAAACTATCTCCAGACCTAATTTCTTCAAAATCGGTTACCCGGAATAAGTGTCAAGAAGAAACATACAGACAGAAAGACAGACAGAGTTACTTTCTCATGAAAAATGTAACATAATAATAGTAGGGAATTAATAGAGTAGGTATTAACGTTTTTCCATTCCATATTTGAGTAACTTCAGGTCTACTGCTATGACCTCTCGGACTATGCGGAACTAGAACGACTAGGTACAAAATACGGCGCCCCAGTTACATAGACAGACCAACTTCACAGCCATTTAACTGTGTTGCTATAACGTTATCAGGGTAAAAATGCTTATTGTATGCTTAACTACAATTTTACATGTTTACATACTGTTTTTGATGTATTGTGTTTTAAAATAAAAACAGGTGCTGTAAATTTAAAATACATAAACAAAATACTAAAACACAATCTTTGTCTAACATACAACAAATATTCAACCAATATTGAAGTTGTATTGGAGTTGCATCGGAATAATTTTTAAGCGTCTTCAAAACGTCTGAATCAGAAATATCAGAATTTGCTTTCTTGTTTTTAATGTATTGTTTATGTATTTTAAAATTAGAATACGGCACTAGTGCACACTAAAGTCGCACTTAAAGGAACTCAATATGTGCGTTCTCTGTTTGTAATCGCTGTCCCCTACATACGAAAAAAACTACTGTAAAATCAGCTACGAGCGTAACGCGTAGCGAACTGTGGCACGGAAAGAACAGCTAATTACGAACCTAACTCGTTATTATGACAGTTATAACCTCAACTCTATTGAGAATGACACATGTTAGAGTTCAAACTTAAACAAATATTTTTTTTGTCGGCTGTGAAATGTACAGTTTTTATTTGAAAGTTTAACTTCCACGTTCAATTCGTAAGCGGCGTTAGCTCACCTCAACCAAGTGGCGGAGATAAACTATCTGTGTTCGGAAGAGTGATTGTGTAATTTAAAGACAGTAAATAGTAGTTCGCCGTGAACATAGACCGCGCAACAAATTAATATATTTTCTCAAACATGCAATTAAATAGTGAAAAATGGATTCGGAAGTATCCTATACTGGGCGTAGTAACTCGAAAGGACTGTAATGGTATTTTATATAAACTTTTCAGTAAAGTAACCTTGTCGTCAAAGATGGTGGCGGGTCTTACGAACGCAAGAACTATAAATACCACATGAAAACGGTTTATTTTAAATCCCTCTCCTCTATACATATTGGAATATAAAAATCCTGTTTAAGAATACTTAAAGATCGGCAGCAGGGCAGAGAAAGAAGGGTAGTAGAAGATATTGGCAAACAAAGAAAATATAAACGTAAACTTTTACGTTTATATTTTCTTTGTTTGCCAATATCTTCTACTACCCTTATTCGATCCTCAGATTTCACTCAAAGGAATCAGTGTGTTGACGACATGGGAGAACCTCCTGTCCCTTTAGCCATCAACAGTGAATCCTCCTTTATATTAAAAGGACAGCAACGCGCATGTGATACCTCTGGAGTTGTAGGCGTCCATAAGCTACGGCAGCTTCTCCGCCTGCCATATCCGCCATAGATATGCTTGTTACCACCGTCGTGGTATAAAAAGATAATTAATTTATGTGCAAGTTCTTTGACTCAGTGAGAGCAGCTGTTGTGCCTGTTAGAGAGTCAAGTGTAAAAATTTTTTATTTAATATTTTTTTTGTTCTATGCTCGGTCAATTTGATAATGTCAGTTACCCCAACTGGTTACTTGGAATACTGTAAGCGCCCGTAAGAGTGATTGCATTATATGCGCCCGCATGCTAGTTAACGGATGCACAATGCAGCAGGTTAATTATCTGCATAACTATAGAGGTGCTAGAAGAGACAATCAAATATTTTCATATCTCACGTCCGCTCTAAGAATATCTTTTCAAGTACATAGGGTCGGTCTTGTAGGTACTAGATGATGTACTAGTATAGATGGACATAGATATATACTTAAATACATAGAAAAAATATATAACTCGTGGTCTAGAGAGTAAAAGTAATAGTAAATACATTACACCAGAGGCCGGAAAACAACGTGTCTAGTATAGTGCTTTTTTCAAACATGCAATGAAATAAATAATGAAACTTGTACAGAAAATAAGTTCCATTGATAAAGTATTAATCTACTGGCGCAGTTCTATTATTATTATCACTTCAGCTATGGTAACCCTACAGTCGCAAGTAAAAATCAAAATCGTCGGTAAAACCCGCCGCCATCTTTGATGCCTAGGATACTTAGTCTAGGCTCGAAAAGTTGTATGAAAATCCTTTACAGTCCACTCAAGTTTTTGCGCTCAAAGCAGGATAATTTCGTGCCTTTCATAAGGAACGTAACGACACTATTTCATTGCATGTTCAAGAAAATACTTTTATATTCGTATGGTAGCCGTATGCTAGAGAGAAAGTGTCGTAACTTTTATTCCGTGTTAATTATCAAAGCGCTCATAAATTCCGCCCTCCGTGTGTCCTGTTACTCATAAACCTGTGTAAATATAGAAGGACTTACATGTAATATAAATGGACGTTACTTACGTCGTTTCCGAATGCGTGTTCGTGGCAAGTAAACACAAGGTCGTATCTTTAAAACAAATTATTGTCACTTAGGTCATTTTAAATGTTGGAACGATATAAACAAGGGTCATTTACCTTAGTTTTATTATGTATGCAAATTGTAAAACGCGTACAATTTCCTTTGTTTGAGCTTTGGAGCAAATTTGGTTTTTTGTGGCAATGTTTATTAATATAATATTGTTATGTTCATTGAAACAATGGGGAGCTGATTGTGTAAAATTGTTTGTGAGTACACATGTGAGTTTTTATTACCGAAGTACTACTCATTTAATACCTAACGATCTATTGCTACATATGGAGTAAAATCACCAGTGCTGTATTTGATCAAGAGTAGGTCGTAGCAACCCTACCTCATCGAGTAGCAGAATTCGGATAATGAATGGCAATGCACGGTGAAAACATTCAGACATTTAGGCGCTATCTATTGTGTAGTTAACGCATTGGAGTTGTATTGAAGTTGGAACGTGTTTTAAAGTTAGAATACGGCCCCTGGAGCTTTTGTAATCCAGCCAAGATTTATGTTTTAAGATGCAAATCGACTAATGCAAGTAAGACGTGGTAATGAGGTTACTGGGTGGTTTAGGTGCAGTTTTACTCGATATATAAGATACTGTTTATCAACACGTGCCAAAAAATAAGAGGTCGCATTGCCCAAAACTGGCAAATACATGTTTCTACCTTATTAAAAAATATTGAAATAAATAACCTAGTAGATGATAAAAAATATGCCATTCGAAAGAATGCATCAACTTTCATAGAAAAAAATCCAAAAAATACAGGTTTGCGTGTAAATTCCACAGTTTTTTTGGCACTTATCGATGAGTACTTCTGAATGCGCACCGTGCCCACTTGCTAGTTAAGTAGTTTTTGTCAAAACATAGGGTCATATTTTGCTGACTACAAAATGTTCCACGAGGCTTCATTACACATCGCCCTTAACCACTTCACAAGTTGTCGCCTGGGATCTATAATAGTAACTTTATTAGCCACATATTTAGGTACTTAGGTACCTCATATCCACAGCACCGTTTCGTTATAGTTGCTACATTACAAGTACATATTGAATTGTTATTTTATTTTTTATGTCGCCAAAACTGAGAGGCGATACTTCACTCCGGGGCAGAGACTGCTTATATACAAGTCGCAAGTCAGACCCCACAGGAGTACTGCTGTCACCTTTGGGTGGGAGCACCTGGATACCAGCTTAGGCCCTTTGCAAAGGCGCGCTGTGCGGATCGTCGACGATCCCAAAATCACGAGCGATATTGAACCATTGAGTCTAAGGAGAGACTTTGCCTCCTTATGTGTGTTCTATCGCTTGTACAATGGGTTGTGCTCTGAAGAACTGTTTGATATAATGCCCACGGCAGCTTTTTATCACCGCACCGCTCGCCGCCGGCAGGGTGTTCATCCTCACACCCTGGAGCCTAATGAATCGTGCACTGTACGGTTTAAGAGGAATTTCCTCCCACGAACGCTGCGACTGTGGAATGAACTCCCTGCCGAGGTTTTCCCAGCGGGCTACAGTATGAGGTTCTTCAAAAAAGGAGTGTATAGGTTCTTAAAGGGTAGGCAACGCGCATGTGAATCCTCTGGGGTTGCAGGCGTCCATAGGCTACGGTAACTGCTTACCATCAGGCGGGCCGTATGCTTGTTTGCTACCGTCGTGGTATAAAAAAATAAAATAAAAAACTGAAGTTACAAGTAAGCCTTCACCCACCTTTATAGTTCACACCTTTAGAATTTAATTCTATTAGAAGTTTTAGTATTTCGACTCTTTATATAAAAAGCACTCTGTATTGAATTCAACGGAAAGACGTAAATACAACCGAACAGGAAAATTCAAAGCGTTTGGTCATTCTAAAAAAATAGAGGACTTCTATCAAACTGTATCGATTTTTAGATTCCTCTGGGTTGGAGAAAAAATATGCATTTTTTTAGCACTGCAGTGTACACGGCGAAATTGAGAATGTAAAAGAGTTGAACCTTTTCGGTAACAAATGTTTCGAACCGGCATCTAACTACATATTGTATCGGTTTGTTAAAAGCTTAGTTACTTTTGTACATACAGACTTCACCATTAAGCTTTTACAAGGAACACGGGGTCACCACACATAAGCTCAATTTTAATCGTAAATTTCTACGATTCGAACAGCACATCTCAATAGTATTCTACACCATTTTGTAGTATAACAATCCAGGTTAGCCCTTATAACTTGATTTTTGTGAATATTTTTAATTCACATGAGTAATGATCAAAACCGTTAACTCAAATGAAATAAGCGGTCGCGTTCTCATAAAAATGAGTTCGGGAGCGCTGATGTGTGGTGACCTCAAGTTGTACTTATGATCTATCTAGTGGTAGAGTTTACCTGTGTGTGTACATGTTTGCATATACGAGATGTAACAAAACTAGCCATGGTCCATATTTAAGGTAATAATCGGTATGGTATTCTGATTTTAAAAAAAGAGGAGAAATAAAATACGCGGAAAAAAATTGGTATGGAGGTGGGGTGGCTCTACTCGTATTCGTAAGACTGGATGACCACCACTGTATGAACTTGTAACTTGGTTGTGTAAGACGAATAAGTTAATTACAAGCTTGTGTTTCCCTTTTTGACTTGATATTATTATTAGTTTACTTAGTGTGCTGAAAAAAAACTTATGGTGGAAATCTTGTAAGTGTAGGTAGTAATAAAACACTTGATTGTTAAGGAAAAAAAACAGCAAGAAACAATACATAAAATTTGTACAAAGGCGAATTTATCCCTTTAGGGATCTAAAGTTAAGCCAGTGAGTAAGTTGCCAGGCAAAACACAGGGTGATCGATTTTAACTTTATTAGAGTCATACCAGTTTAGAGAAATAGCCACTTAAATATTGTTCACTATAACAAAAGCACATCGAAATCATAACACGAACTCGTTTTTACCATTAGTTAAATGACAGTTGTGTCTAGTTGGACCTTAATGAAGCGCTTATTGAGCTTAATTGGACAAGCGACAGGATGCTGGCGTGACAAAAGCGTTAATTAATGCACTTTTAAGCTTTATTGTCAGTTTCGGGTTAACAACTTTATAGGCTGTGGTGATGTTTGGCAATGAGAGAGCACATTAAAATTAAAACTATAATTGCCATGTCAACTCTCCCATCAACATTGTTGCATATAAAGGTGCAAGACTATGTGCTTTATCAACCGACTTCAAGATTTCGAAGGAGGAGTTTCTCAATTCGTCGGGATCTTTGTATGTTGTGTTTTGCATTTTTTTAAATGTTTTTTTACCAATTATTCGGAGACGGCTGCACCGATTTAGAAAATTCTTTTTTGTTTCAAAGAGTATACTTTAAAATTGGTCTCATTGTCACCAGATCAGGTTCTAAAGATGAAATCCTGGAGAAATCAAGGGTACTCTTCAAATATTTTAGGCACACCTATTGTGTTTTGAGTATTTTTTACAACTCGGGCTTCTGGAAAGGTGGAGGCTAAGTGAAGTCGGTTTTTTTTTTGTTTAAAATTATTTTAATTAAAATAAAATTTAATTTTCATTGCTAGAATAAGAAGTAAATATAGTTAAGTAATATGCTTGATAACCAATAGATGTTTTACATTTTTTCTTAATACCTACCTTAAAATCATCAGCACATCAAGCATATTTATCATTGTCTAGGTACTATTAGTTAACTGAGAAAAATAAAGTTTATAACATAGTTACAAATTTAATATAAATCGCATGAAGAACATTAAAAAAAAACCTTACCTTTAAGCTGAATTAACTCAACTAGAGCAGAAATCGTGAAATTAATTTTCTTACTTACTTAAATTTAATAAAAGCAGATTTATAGTGTTTAAAAATCGGTGTGATATCAAACAACAACTGCCATTGTTAACTCAACGAGAGTTAAAATACTTAACTTAGTCGTACAAGTACTCAATCGGTGATTTAAAAGTTTTCCAGAAAAGCACCGTCGGAGTTTACACTTCAGTCGGCTTTAAGTCGTTCAAAGGTACAAACTTCAAGGCGTCATTTTAAAATTCTCCACCCGAATACAGACTACTAACTTAACTGCTACGTAATGGGGCTCGCTTTACTATGTCTTTGTTCCGCGAACAAAATCCAACTGTGCGTCTTTTTCGCAAAAGTGTCAATGGTGTCGCGCTAATAGTACCTTAATGTCTGACTCCAATACAACCTTATCAGCAACTTCGCTAATGCGCGTCACAAAGCGAAAGATAAGAAAAGAACAAAGGCAACTCTCACTAAGCGCCTTCTCTTTGTTTCAGATAAAGATCGCCCGATGTGAAAAGATGGACCTTAAATATCTAATCCTAATGATTGCCTTCGCGACAATTGAAATCAACGTTACGGAGAGCCGGCAAAATGACAAGCGGCGATGGAAGTCCGATAAAAGCGTATATTCACAATACGTTAATATTTGCGATATCCAGGACCGGGGTTCAAAGGTACATTGCTATTGTGAGAGCACGAAAATAAAGACGGCTACGAAGGCGGATTGTTGGGTGTTCAACGGTGGAATCGCTGAAGACGACCCGTTTTGGTCCAACTTTTATTCCCAACCTAAAATAGAAAGACTCACGTTCAACGTCAGAGCTGATGGCGGGCTCACCTACATACCTGCGAAAGTAATAATCCGACTAGAAAAGCTGCAGTATCTCAACATCCACTACGCAAACATATCATCTGTGCCTCCGTTCGCTTTCACAAACTCGTCGACATTAAGAGAGATATCGCTGCCGCGAAACAAAATAACGAAACTTGAAACAATGTCTTTTGCACATCTGATACTGTTAGCGAATGTTAGTTTGGTGGAGAATCAGATTTCAGAGTTGGAAAGAGATGTTTTCTATATGCTGCCCAATTTGCAGCGGCTGTATTTATCAAAAAACACTATAAGCGTTCTTCATGACGGTTGCTTCAAGCATCTTAACAACCTGGTGAAATTGGAGCTCGATAGTAATTTGCTGACTGTAGTAATCAGGGAGAACTTCCAAGGTCTTTCCAACTTGATTACACTCGACATGAGGAACAACAAATTGACGATGATAGGCGACTTGGCGTTTTCCGAACTTTGGGCTCTCCAGGAACTTTACCTGGATGGGAACGAAATAGAATTTATATCGGAGAGGGGTTTTGGTGGATTGGCGCAACTGAGGAAACTTTATTTGGCTGATAATAAGTTGGGAACATTGGACGACGGCGTTTTGGATGATTTTCAGAAGTTGACTGTTTTGGATTTGAGGAACAACAATTTGGAAACTCTAAAACAGGAGACTATGCAAAGTGTTATGGAAAACATGAAGTCGAATTATGCCTTAATCTCTCTTGACGGTAAGTTGTTAATGATAAGCCGCTGTATAAATTAATTTCGTTCTCTAAATTGAAACTTAAGTTTATTATACTGGGGATTAAAGACATTAATTCAGTTGAAAGTTTGACTTTATTGTGAAATAGTAAAGACTCTAGTTTGTTATCTTTAAGCTACCTATCTAAACTTGAAAAGACGGTGGTAATTAAATTTTGTTTAAAAATTAAAAAACTTAAATTGGTATTTGAAATTGAACTATTACCATGAATCGCTCAGACTTAAAAATTTAAACCAATTATTTTTGATAGTTATCATACTAATTATAGTATTTATAAATATATGTATAGTTATTTATAAAATAAATGGTAAATAAAACTATCGTAAAACCCTGAGTCAACGTGGTTTATGACTCAATTTTAGACAACGGTCTAGCTGAAATATTTTTCGTACGTATTTTTGTTAGTAATATTTTCTTCTAAAGTAGAATGCATATTGTGAATTTAACACATGACACCCGTTGAGCGAAGAGAACGTCTTTTAAAATAACGCTGAGAATTAATCTAAGAGATAGAAAGGTCAGATCCACTCACAGACCTGCACGGTTAGGACAAGTTTGCAGCGACGTAAGTACCAGATATAAGGGCTGAAAGCACTGTTGTGAAGTTCCGAATAGTTAATATTATGTTCTGTATGTTATAGCGGCTGTGGCGGGTATTTACTTTGTATAATTAATATCATTTATTAGTTTTCATGAGTGATTACCAGGGCCCGGAATTAGGTGAGCTAAAATACCTAAAGTTCGCGAGAGGACATAATATAGAGTGGTTACAACCGGATGAAAATAATATTTTATTTGGATTCCGGGTATTCGATATTCATCCGGGCACTGCAAGTAATAGTCGTAATGATGAAACATGGTTACATTGCAGCCATAAAGTTAACATTATAATAATAAATCTGAAAATGTGACATATATTTTAAATTAGTAATCTTATTATTATAATGTTAACTTTATGGCTGCAATGTAACCATTTTTCATCATTACGACTATTACTTGCAGTGCCCGGATGAATATCGAATACCCGGAATCCAAATAAAATATTATTTTCATCCGGTTGTAACCACTCTATATTATGTCCTCTCGCGAACTTTAGGTATTTTAGCTCACCTAATTCCGGGCCCTGGTGATTACAGTTTCAGACATAATATCGACTAGTTAAAATACATTCAAAATAAATAAAATTACGTAAATATGTACACATTCATTATCAATATCATCTTAGAATAACTCACAAAAAGTGTTGATACTTTACTCTTGTTTTATTTTTATATCGCATTGGTGGCCATCAAACATAAGGCCAGCTTGATAGAAAGCAGTCACCGTAAACTACGAACCTTTATAAAAAAAGTTTTAATTGCATATTTTTTGTGCATACTTGTACCTACTCGTACCATTCCTTTCTGGAGTTAGCATAAAAATAAAGAAAGAATATTGTTTAAACAAACGTGCGTGGTGCACACTTGGCAAAAAACTCTCTCTGTTAGTTTTGAAGCCAGCTCAATGATAAGTGGTATCGAATATTTAGATAATGTAAATTGAATACCTCGCCTCAACCTCAAAAAAACCCTCGAGTTGAAGAACGCTAATATCAATCCCTAATTAATTTTGTATTAAGCAGAACGTCTGCTAACGATACCACAATGCTTAGAAAAAATGGAAAAGTAGAAAAATCCACTGTCTCAGGCGAGACTCGAACTCGCGACTCTGGGATACATGCCCATCGCTCTGACCAACTGAGCTACTGAGACACACCTGATGGCTGCGAATTTCTCCACTATATCCCATATGCGTCTCAGGGGGACGCCTAGCGACATCTGCCGAAGAAGTCTTACACTTCTCAACCGGCCATCGGAGTCCCAAGTTGTATCGAGAATTCACCGATAACAATGCGCTACCCCATACTACAATCAATCAATCAATATCTAGTTTAAACTTTGTACCTATTTTAATTCAATCCAGTGACTTGTAATGCTATACGAGAAATAAATAAATGACGTTTATTTACCGTCATCTATATAAATAATTCGTCATTTATAGAAATAATTCTATCGTATGTCTGTGAAAATATTATTATTTTATTTTATTATAGGATTCCGTACCAATAGGAAAAAACAGAACTTTATAGGATTACTCGTGTCTGTCAGCTGTCTGGCTCGAATAATTTGCTGTGAAAAAAGTTACGCTTACTGTATTGTGTGTCAAATCAAATAAAAGCCATTTCGAAATGGCGATGCCGTATAATACCGTTATATTACTGGTATAAAGAAATAAGATAAAACAGGTTTGAGTTGTTACATTATTTTTTATTATTAAAGTATCAAGATCTATAGTGTCGAACTATACATTGTTGTTAGCACAACAAAAATCTTAAATTAACACCGGGGCGCCCTCCAATCCCACGACACTTTTTTTCCGGATAGACTATCTTGCTCGAGACATACTGGCATTACCCACTAAACTTGTATTAACCGTACTGTACTAATTTTATTTCATAAAATAACGGAGTTATGATGACTGTAGCTGATACTCAGACAATGAAACAAAGGAAGGCACAAATCTGCAAAAACTACACAAAAGCATTGATAGTAGATATAATAAAAATAATAGTTTACACTAAGTGTGCAAAGGCGCGGTGATCGCGGTATCAAACTCAGATTTTTTGGACAAGTTAAGATAGCCGCATCTACACAGACTTCCATCTATCCCGCCCACGACCATTCGAGCCCGGGGTGGGCTACGTGTATTATAACGTCGTCGTATTTTGCGCTGTTTTTCGCCAAAGCACTACGAATGATTTAGTAAGTAGGTACCGAAATATCCTAAGAGCAGAATTTTGTTTTTGGGTAACGAAAGAGAAAAAAATCGTTCACGTATTGTACTTATATCTAGTGTCGGTAAAATAATACATTATTTTGGACGCTAGCTGACACAGCTAAACTAGTCTTCCGCCGGGACCACACATCCATCTATACTAATATTATAAATGGGAAAGTGTATGTGTGTGTTTGTACTGTTTGTTTGTTTGTTTGTCGTCTTTCACGGCAAAACAGGGCGACGAGTTGACGTGATTTTTTAAGTGGAGATAGCTGAAGGGATGGAGAGTGACATAGGCTACTTTTTGTCTCTTTCTAACCCCCACTTCCCTAAAATGGGGGGTGGAAGTTTGTATGGTTTGTTACCCCGAATTTAACGCGAGCGAAGCCGCGGGCAAAAGCTAGTGAGTTATAAAACTAAAAAAGTTATAAAAACAATCAAAATTCGTGAAATGCATAAGCGTCACCTACTTTTTTTTTATTTAAACCTTCCTGGGAGAAAAAACGGTAAATAACACAGATGAAATCCCATTACCGTGTCCAATTATGGATTTATATCAAGTGGATCTAATTTTTCCGCCACAAAGTGAGGCCGACAGAGAAGGCTATATTCTAGCGCACGTTTTGTTTTGACTAAGACACCATCAGACAATCAAAATGTGTCAAATGTGACAATTTTGTAACGAGTACGAGTGAGACATCGCCCCCTACGTTATGTTCTCTATCGAACCGTTTTTACTTATTTTACTAGTCGCCTATGAACGACAGTTTTACTCGGTAATAGGGTTCAACAACTGTGGTTAGGTTAGACACTTTGTAGTGTAAGAATTAGATCCACGTCATATTTTTTTTTTTTATTTATTCAAATAAGTTACACAGTATTACAGTAATAAAACCAATGCACTGCGAACTACAAAAATATACAGAAAAATATTTATAACTAGTTTATTTAGGCGACGTAACTGCGTGGCTCCGTTGCGCCGTCTGATCTGGTGTAGGATTCGGTAGAGTGCCCCGGAACTGCCGAAACACAACACCCTTCGGCCAGAAGTCAGCATTCGCTATCGTGTCCTGCAACGGTCGCGGCACGCGCACCACAAACGAGCTGAAGTGCACGTAATGGCGGGACCGCAGCTGGTGCACCCTCAACGAGTAGCCAGTTTTCCGGCGGACGTACTCCACCACATCGTCGGCCACGGCGGAGTAATGCAAGCACGACACGTAGAGCGCCTTACTCGGTGTCGCAATCCGAAGTCCAGAATTAGCCGGCTCGGCAGTGCCACACAAAGTCTTGCGGGGCGCCCTGCATGCCTTGCGCTTCCGTTCCATATAAATCCATGTGCCCAATTCGACAACTGAAAACTGACAGTCGCTAGCGGAACTACTTTGACACATTCTAGTACAGTCAGTAGCAGAAATAGCTAAGCAGGTGAGGTGTTCGAAATGAGGTAGACACGACTTTATTGTTAAGAGCATAAGAGCGTGTGAAGGTCATTCTGAACACCTCACCCGCTTAGCTACTTCTGCTGCTAACTGTGCATATGTCAAACAAGTAGTGTAACACTTATAGTATAATGGGCTATATAGAATTTTTTTTTATATATCATAAAGGACGGTCAGAAAGATGCGTTAGTTAGTTAGAGGACCACAACCAAAACTTTATAAAAACACTTTGCAATTTTTTGGGCAGAAATACTGGACAGACACAGCTCCAACCCAACTCAACCCAACTCAACTCAACGCTATAACGACATTGACATTTGCTATTCGTACAGATTTTCATTCAACATTGGTCTCACATTGGTCAGACATTGGTCACACATTGGTCTCACATTGGTCCAATCTGTTCGAATAGCAAATGTCAATGTCGTTATAGCGTTGAGTTGAGTTGGAGCTGTGTCTGTCCAGAGTGTGTGTTTATTTTTCGAATCGCGGCCCAGGCGTCCTGCTGGACTATGCTGTATACGTTAAGTTACTACTGAAAATAACTAATGCACTATGATAAAGCTGCATTATGCATTCAAGCTCATTCTCCCGGGTTTGTATGTAGCTCGGATTGTACGTAAGAGGATTACCAACGAGCTAATTTGAAATTAAACAAATTACACCAACGGGAACGCTACACATGCTTAGCAAAATTATTTCAGTATAACAATGGTTTATGTACGTTGTTAGTATGCTTGGCAGGATTTGATGGAAAATCATAGTCCATTTCATAGTTCTACGAGTAGTATAATTCTAAACATAATTCTGAGAACAATTTTACCTACCTACTGTTAATATTTAAAGTATCGAAACAATTTAAAATGGGACACTCAAAAAAAATTACCTACTTATGGAAAAAGTAACAAGCGATATGTACTCGTGCAAATATACGCTTATTTATACGATATACAGGGTGTGTACCGACAACCGCTGGGGTAAACGTGTTCTTGAGTGTAGACCGCGACTCGGCAAACGTAGTGTAGGACGCCCTCTGGCCAGGTGGGATGACGATCTGCGAAAGACTGCAGGCAGATGCTAGATGCGGCAAGCTGAAGACAGTGTGCAGGGTGGCGCTCATTAGGGGAGGCCTATGTCCAGCAGTGGACTAATATAGGTTGATGATCATGATGATGATGATACAGGGTGTAACTAAAATACTGGTGATCCGTTTAAGGGCATAATTCGTATTGAGACTGAAAAAGTAGGCGATACATTTTTTGGACGCAAAAAAAATGTATAGGGCACGTCGTTCCAGCCGGCCAACCCTCCATACAAAACTATTTGCTCTTAGCTTTTAATTAGAATACAATACCAAATACGCCCTTAAACGGATCAGCGTTTTTGTTAAACCTTGTAGTTTTTTTAGTTTTTTCCTAAATATTGGTGTAATAATGTGTTTTTAATTCCTGATCGTGATTTCTTATTGGAAACGGTGTAATGAAACTGATGAAGCTAATGCTTTTGTCCAGTAATAAAGTCCCATAAGTTTGTCTCAGTACTTACATGTCTTTTTTTAACAGCAATCTTTTTCCACAGGCAACAAGCTGACTTGCGACTGCCGTCTCCTCTGGCTCCACAAACTGCGGAACGAGACTCGCAGCAAACGCGTGAAAGCCTCCCTCGACCGCCTCAGCTGCATCATGGATCTCAAACTAAAAACGGACCTCGGCAAAAAGAAAAACGACATACCAAGAAACCCAACGACAACAAACGATTACGATAATGACGAGTTTGATGATGATATTGATGATACCATGCAGGACGATACTGTTGGTAACAGAGTTGAATACAGAAAACGGTTACTAGAAATATCAACAGAAATGCTACCTTGTCATAACAAACTAAGTTACGAAGCTTCGTATTCGCCACCTACGCAAGACGAAGTGAAGTATTACTATTCGGCGTCGAGTAATGTTGTGGTAACAATTATGTTACATATATCAGTCGTTGTTAGTATGTTATTTTAAAAGGAGTTAGATAAATTGTAAATAATGTATGTGATTAAAAAAAAGTCACTTGTCGGCTGACGGGTAATATAAGATGTATAAAGATTTAATTAAATAATTATACTGCATTTGCGGACAATCAATCAAGGTAATTTTGTATGAAATTTTCTACAGGCCCATCTTTATTGTCCTTAAGTATAAATTATAGACGTTCATCCTGCTTTTGTACGATTGCAGTCTATAAAGCATCATTGTGCCGTTTTATACAGTGGACAAAACCTCTTGTTTTATATAATAAATTGGATTATTTATTTTTTAATGTAGGTACTTGGAGAGCATATTATTTACGTAAGTGTGTATTAAATTGTTTGTATTTATAAAACAAGTGTACTGATTACTTTAAACCTATCATCGATCATACTTACGATAAAACAAGATTCTGCAGTCGAGACACAGTTTAGAACTTTTTACATTATATATCGTTGATGCCATAACGTCTTGTTATTAAAATGTAGTATTTACTTATTATTTAGTTTCAATCAGTCAGCCATCCATAACTGATTAAATAAGCTTCGTTAAAGTTTTTGAAATTGTAAATAGTAACTTAAGTTTTAAATTCACTTAGGTAAGTATACTTAAATTAAGTTAACAAAGTGTACATTTTTATCAAATCAAATTTATTAGGTTTTTTTTTTCCAAACTGACTTAATTTAGGGTCACAATCCTCCTATATATACGAAGGCTCAACCATTTAAAGGCTGTTTGAAAAATGTAATCCTGTATAATGACGTATTTTTCATTCGTGCTGCCTCTTTCTTATTACAATGTGAATAAATAAATTTGACACAATATGTAGTAATTGTAAAGGCCTCATAAATTATCACATCACCGATAAAAACGGTTTTTGGGTCTGACTCCTCAATGTGAAATTTTGGTTTCTCCTATGTTACAAATAAAGTAAAAAAATCTGATCAAAGTTTGCTTTTGTAGAAACTAGAGCAATTGAGATAATCAAAGTGCTACTACCTATTGCTCATAAAAACCAATTAAAATCTTTAAAGCGTACTTATCAACGTAAATCAGACAAAAGCAAACTTTAAGAGCTAAAGATGTATACGAATGTTTTTGATGTTTGGAATCAGAACTCAAGCATTAGGACAGAAACCCAAAAAAAAAGTAGGCCTTTGTTATAAATGCAATGGAGCAAAAAATGTTGACATACTCGTAACTAATTGCTTTACATATTTTTTCTATAATAGTAGAACCAAGGCTTTTATAAATATACGCTTATAAAAATTACGCACATTTTTCATTACATAGTGTTGAAATGAAAACAGTCACACGCACCAAGTTGCGATAAAAATACTTAAAGGAACTGTACTGACCTGAAGTTCAGGCAAATAACTTATAAATCGCCTACCACGACTCTTCAGACTGTAATAGTATCTTCCTACACGAGGGCCGCATAAATATGTGACACCCTCTTATGGCCCTACAAATACGAGCGCGTCACATATTTTTGCGACCTCCGTGTAAGAAGACACAATAGTGTCTTCCTACACGGCACCGGCAATACGTAGCCGGTGACTGTACATATAGTCTGAAGAGCCGTGGTAGGCGATTTATACGTTTTTTATTACTAATTATAGACAATGTTTCACTAATCATCTATAATTTGAAAATCTCCGTCAAACCACCTAGTCTGAAGCAGTTTATTTAATCAATACAGCTCTGATAATTCCCACTCCTGTAAAGTATACCATTATCTGAATTCATGAATAAAATTACGATCTATTTTTGTTACCTACAAGCTGTAAATAAGTGGTTCGTGTTGTTGTTGCTTGAACGGTTACTTGAAAGCATTTTCATAAGCTTTAGAATAATGAGCACCAAATTTCAAGATAAAACCCTGTTTTATTAAGAGAAATAATAAACACAACAATCCGATTGTAAATTTTTTCACACAAAGGAAATCCTGGTACTGTTTGAGGTTTTGAAGCTTACCTAAAAGTACTTTTATACAAATATAAAAAGCGCAAACTCCAAATTGCTGATTTCCTTTCATGTGAATACTCACGAGATACTTAAATCTTGATATAAATACATATCTTCTAACTTTAAGGCTTGTTGTGCTGCTCAAACCATTATTTTTTCAAAGAAATGTTTATAAAATAAAATTACTTTAAATATAATTACACTTTTTTGTTGTTTTGTTGTATACATGGTGTATAGGTAACAAAAATGCAGGTGTTCCGTTCCATAATAATTGGTATCGTATTCTAATTATGAAAAACTAAGAAAAAAAATACATGCTAAAAATAGTAGTTTATGTAACTGTTACGTAATAAGGGTCCTTAAAACATGAGTGTGGTTTTATGAACGAGCCGCAGGCGAGTTTCATAATCAGATCACACGAGTGTTTTAAGGCCTAATTACGTACAGTTGCATACACTGCTTTATCTACACTCATATTATTTATCCTAAATGCCGTATTCCGAAACCATAGAATGGCCGCCATTGCACCGCCATGGCCTCGATTGTGCCGGCGGTCGCGCGGGCGCGTGTCGGCGGCCGCGCGGGAGCGTGCAGGTGTACATTATGTTATCAAAACTCATAACACATCAATAGTTGAGCATGTAAAGTTAAAATTACGTTACTGCCACACATAAAAAGCTTATCATAGTAAAATCGGTTGGTAATGCTAGCCATTGCCTACCGTTTTTGAACACGTTTTAAAGGACTTACAATGTGAGTGTAGATAAAATGATTTTGTATGGAGGGTTGACCGGCCGCCGGCTTGGACGACGTGTCCTATACAAAAAAAATGTTTTTCGTGTCCAAAAAACTTTTGAAGTATTCTTTTATTCATAATATATTATAAATGGCAAAGTGTATGTGTGTTTGTTTGTTTGTTTGTTTGTCCGTCTTTCACGGCAAAACGGGGGGACGAATTGACGTGATTTTTTAAGTGGAGATAGTTGAAGGGTTGGAGAGTGACATAGGCTACTTTTTGTCTCTTTCTAACCCCCCACTTCCCTAAAATGGGGGGTGGAAGTTTGTATGGTTTGTTACCCCGAATTTAACGCGAGCGAAGCCGCGGGCAAAAGCTAGTTCATAATATTTGTTCAATTCATTTAACATTTTGTATGAGTAAACTAACCGTGATTCGTGTACCAAAGATGATTTTGCAATAGACAATTAAGCAGTTCGCTCATTCTTCTACGCTTTTATATAAGCACTGTGTAAATATAAATAAATTTGCTGTTATTACATTAGTTAAGGTGTGGAAACAATAAATTGATACTTTTCCATTCCGACTTTATTTCAGTCCCAAAATTGCCCACAACAATGCAAAATTGTGTAAATAAATCTGCCGACGGTTGTGCATTTCACGAGTTGTGAACACAAATTGAACCCCGCCCACGTAGAATGTATTTATAGGTAGGTTTGTTTGACAACAACACAACTAAATAAAAATAGCTTAGCCTTAGATAAATATAACAATAATACTCCGAACAGAAAGTTATTAATAGTACAGTCGCCAGCAGATATATTGGAGCGGCCAAGATGGTCACAAATATCTGAACAACGGCTCTAATTGTCAAGGCCATATAATTCATGTTCAGATATTTGTGAGTACCCTGGCCGCTCCGATATATTTGATGGCGACTGTACCTATGCAAAAGGAATAAAGCAAAATATCAAAATTGAGAACAGATTTCTATCCAAATAACTGATGGTATGTTAATTTTGGAGTAATAAGGTAAGTGGGTAATTTAAGGTTAATAATAAATAAATGTGTGATATAAAAGACATCATCATCATCATCATCATATCAGCCGAAAGACGTCCACTGCTGGACATAGGCCTCCCCTAAAGAGTGCCACAATGACATATATATAGAAATAAATAATAGACATATCACACATTTATTAAATTTAAACTTTCGTGAGACATATTATCACTATAAAATATAACGGCTACACTCACGTCACTTTAGTCATTTCGCGCGACATGTTTCGGAGAGCTTAGGTCTCCATCTTCAAGCACTGTCTAATAGTGCTATTTGAACCGGCCCGTAGCGCACTGTTGCACGACGCGTTGCCGACTGCCGTTGCTAAAGTGATGTCAGTGTAACCGTTATATTTTATAGTGATATCACACATTAATTTCTATGTATACATATATATAGAAATAAATGTATGATATTTTATAAATTACCAGATAAATAAATATCTGGGATATAATTAAGTACACAAATTAATTTAGCTTGTAGATAGGCACATCATGCTGATAGATCAGTTCTAAATGGGCATTATAACGTTGATACACATAGTAATATAGATAAATTTATATTTAAATACATAGAAATCAGTCATAAGTAGGCAGGCACTCTACAGTAAGTTGTAAGATAGTATACAACTTATTTTAGAGCCAAAACGAAAGTGGTAGCCTAATAAAAATAAAGTAAGCCCTACTCACTAACCGTAATCACTAAAGACAGTAACAGACAAGTAAAAATAAGAATAAGAATAAAAACATTTATTCGTGACGCTTAATACATGAACAATGAGAGACAATAACAATGAAAACAAACAATGAACGTGCATCACAAAATGGACCCAAGACGTCTAATAAAGAAGTTTAGACTCAATCGGCACACCCGATTCCCGATTTGGCCGCAGTCTGCACTATTATAAGCTACGAATTTGTACGGAGGCCGTTAATAATTATAAACTTCCATTTCAACGTGGGCAATGGAAGGTATTTTTGAACGGTAAATGTTTGATTGTACCTATGTACTTATAAGATAATGAAAACTATCTCATTTATAACCACGAACTGAATACTCAGTTATGTTATCACTATAGTCTGTGACGCAGAATTGAGGCTCGATTCAACCATAAATCCAGCTAAAAGTAGCCAAAAACATTTTGGCGATGTTAAAAATAGTTCACTACAGTTTTGACGAGTAAAAACGTTGGCTTTGCATTCGGAAGAATAATGTATGCGGGAAATGTAATAAAAGCAACTATCATGTGTCGAAACGAGGTTTTGGCTATGCGTTGCCGCAGTGGCAATGTATGTATAAATATTTATGAACTAATATCGTACCCTATTGGTTCTGTTTACAACTGTATTGTAGACTGATGTGCGTATGTACGTATGTACGTAACACTTTATTGCAGATAAACAAGTATAACATTAAAACAACAGTAGAATATCTAAAAGATATGCACAAAGGGGAGTGTGTCCCGAAAAGGAAATCTTCCAGCCAACCCCATGAGAAAATGAGAAAGGAATAAATACTACATGGTGAACGACAAACTGTGAATAATAGAGATCAGTAAAAAACTTGGAAACACAAATAGCTCTAGAGCTTTTTTTATTACCTAACTAGGTCAACACTAATAAATATGTAGGTACATACATCTACCATACACCTACTTAAAATACTCAGGCGGCGATGAAGCGCCAAAAGTATACTCCCCTAGGCCCAGGTTATATATTAGTCCCTTTTGCGGTAGAAACAGCGGGCTGCTGGGGATGCTGACGCGAAACAGTTTGTGCGCGACATAGGCCGTTGATTGAGACAAAAGGGAGAGGACCCCCGATCCGAGTCTTTTTTGGTGCAAAGGCTGTCCATAGCCATCCAGCGTGGTAATGCCTCGAGCATTATGGGCGCTTTTGCACCGGAATATTCAAGAAACGGGTTTGACTAGTTACTGTATGTAATTATTTATAAGAGTATGTTAGATTTAAAAGTTTGCTTATTTTTTTTGTCCATTTAGGTACTTCCTTGTTATCGTTTTCATCCTTGCTTTTCAAATTAGAACTCGAACGGCTTATCTATCATGCTGTACAATTATTGTTTTTAGGGTTCCATACCTCGAAAGGAAAAAAACGGAACCCTTATAGGATCACTTTGTTGTCCGTCCGTCCGTCCGTCCGTCTGTTAAGACCCTTTTTCTCAGGAACACGTAAAGGTATCAAGCTGAAATTTATATCAAATAGTCAAGTCTACTGTCCCTTGGAGCTGTGAAAAATCAAACTTCTAAGCCAACGTAATCAAAAGATACAACCGTTTATGCCGCAAATTTCCGCAAATTTTCGAAACTCGCAAGGGAATCAAAACTTACAGGGTACTTCCCGTGAACTCAGAATCTTGAAATTTGGTACGAAGCAACGTCTTATACCACAGATAAAGGAAAAGTTGCGAAAACCGTAATTTTTTGTTACATCATATAATAAAAATATTTTTAATAATTTTAAAGTTACTACCCCTATATACCTACAGGTTTGTACGAAACTCTCGATGCGCGAGTCCGACTCGCACTTGGCCAGTTTTTTTGTATACAAAAAGTAATTATTCTCGTTTCCAAGAGTAAAATCAAACAGCCGTGCTTGATTGTATTTGCGGGAACATTCGTTAGTGTGTTTGTCGGTCTCGGAACGGGCTTTGATTACCCTTTGTAGAAGTCGCATACAGTATGCATACACATGAGTGTAGCGACAGTATCTCGCGGTCGAGATAGACATCTGTCACTTTCTGATGAATACAGTTAGACAGTGACAGATGTCTATCTCGACCGCGAGAAACCGTCGCTACACTCATGTGCTAGGCCTACTGGGCCGGTGCTTATGAAAGCGAGATTAGTAAATAGTTTCTTTGGACTGGAAAGCATGACAAACTTCATTCGGGAGCTGATGTGATTTGGGTATACAGGATGTAACAAAATACCGGTGATCCATTGAAGGGCATAATGGGTAAAGAAAAAGTGGGGGAAAAAAAATTGGGAACGAAAAAATACGTCCCAGCCGGCCAAAAGCGTCTACAAAAGAATTTTTTTTTCAAGATTTTTTTTTAGTTTTTTTTTTATACCACGACGGTGGCAAATAAGCATCCGGCCCGTCTGATGGTAAGTAGTTACCGTAGCCTATGGACGCCTGCAACTCCAGAGGATTCGCATGCGCGTTGCCTACCCTTTAAAAACCTATACACTCCTTTTTTGAAGAACCTCATACTGTAGCCCGTTGGGAAAACCTAGTGGATTTTTATAAATAGAATACAATACCAATTATGTCCTTAAACGGATCACCACAAATGTTTTTTTCACCTTGTAATCGTACGTCATTTTAATGGCATTGCGCACTTGACTACTAGAACTGCATTCGTCCATAGGCTGTGGTAGCCGATTAAATAAAGGAACCACACATTTGTTTTTTTCCTCCATCATCGCAAAAAAAAACGCGTGCGGTCGGCCACCGATTAGAATTACAACACTGGGTACAACGGCATTCCTTACAAAGTTGTGCAAAGTTTTTAAACAATCTGTAATTGTGGTTTTAAAATTATGCAAAGCCTACAAATTGTAGGTGCGATAAAGTCGGGTTACACAGTTTTTTTTTCTCCTTGGCTTAATGAGGGGCCGGAACAACTTTGTTATTTATAGTTTTTCTCTGGACTGGTTTTATTTAATAGTAATTTATTCCACTTGAATTGTTTCAAGCATTAAAGTAGGAAGCTCATTTTGTGTTCTCGTGTCACGGAGAACCCACTAAACCGTGGCAAACTAAGTTAGTTCCATAAACATAAATACTACATTATGACATTTAAGACCAAACAAAGTGATTAAAAGTTTTATACACAGGGCAAAAAGAGCGAAGAAAATTATATGAACATTATTACCAATTATACTACTACTTTACCTTCCCCATCAGCGTTAGAAAACCTTCATATCTACTTAGGTACTAAACAGCATACAGTACCTACTTAGGTACTGTATCCTGTTGATCCGGACCTAATTAAATTCTAACTAACGTTAGAACATCCAGCATTACACAAAATCAAAGCCCATGATATGCCTGGACTGATAAGAGCGTTTTCGCATTGTCCGATCCGATATCGGATGAGAATGACCCAAGGAAAAAAGGAGCTGCTGAATACCCTATGGTTTTAGGTCCGCCTTTTTTGCGTTAGTGCTTTCTTTTGAGCAATGGACATTAGGTGTTTTAAGAAAAAATATACAGATACACAAATTTAAAATTTGTCTTCTTCGTTGTCCTATAGCGGATTGAATAATATGAAAGCGCACTCACGCTATACAAAATCACTTTTCACAAAAAAAAATGCCTATTCTGTTTATCGTATCAGTTGTTCCAGCGCTATCTTTTGAACAAAAGTTTGCTTATATGGTGGACAGCGTGAAATCGCCGAAAAAAATGAAACTAGATCTACTGCGATAATGATTGGGTGCCGTATTCTAATTTTAAGATACATAACCAATGCATTAAAAATAAAATATATTTCGAACATAACTTCAACACACAACAAATAATCAACCAATATTGAAGTTGTATTGGAGTTGCATCGCAATAATTTTTAAGCAAATTCTGACAATTCTGATTCAGATGTTTAGGCGATAGCTGTATTGCTTAGTTAATGCATTAGAGTTGTATTGAAGTTGGATCGTGTGATAACGTGTTTTAAAATTAGAATATGGCACAGGCACAATAAATGGCGCTAGTACGCTTACCTGATTTATGGTAAAGCGATAATGATCATAAACTTAAATAAATGTCATATACAAAGGAAAAAGTGACCAACGTCCCCGGTGCCCAGGGTTGGAATCGAACCAGCTTCTTCTGCATTCGCGACAGGTGCCCTAACTCGATGGGGTTATTATTTAAAAGCCCTGGGGGCTTAGCCAACGTGGCAATCGTTAACGCTCCGTGGCGTAGCGTAGTCATCTCTATCTATCACTCTTCCATTTTAGTGCGACAGTGACAGTCCCGTTTCGTTTGCTACGGAGCGTAAACGACTGGCACGTTGGCTAGGCCTTCCGGGTCTTTAACTAGCACCACTGGTAAATAATTGTGATTTGTTCACTAGCAATCATAGTCGTTATTACGTGATATAATTTATTGTAGGTGTAAGCTCTGAGCATAGTACAGTCAGCTGCACAGAAAAAGACCCCCCTCAACCCTGCATACAATCTTTGTATGCAGCGTGGCCCTTTTTTTCTGCAGCTGACCGTACCTACCTACACGCTGTTTATAAACACGTACAAATGTGTATTAAATTTAAACTTTTGTGATACATACTAACACTATAAAATATAACGGTTACACTCACGTCACTTTAGTCACTTCGCGCAACATGTTTCGGAGAGTAGGTCTCCATCTTCAAGCACTAAGAGTGCCAAAGTGACGTGAATGTAACTGTTATATTTTTATCATGTACAAATTTGACTGAAATTTTGGCATTTTACCTTTACCTCAATCCAAATCTTTATAATCTAATGCATGAAATAATTACCTATATACATTTCTTCAACAAATGACGTGTGCAGAAACAAATCGTTTCCGCTACCATTGTTTGTTTTTCAACAAAATCGCTTATGATAAATGTATTGCGTTCGTAATGGACAATGGTCCTTTCGCTTTGTGCCTATGATTAATGAGTGTTTTAAAAACCTAAATGCTGCACGCAACCCTTTGCTGTGGAAAAATGTCACTGACATAAAAATTGGGAGTAACGTTATAATTATGGTGAAGTTGGAATAATCCCTTTTGGTGCTTTCCTGCCTTCCTTTCTGCTTCAACTCTACCTTCTATGATGTTTCTTATAAGCTCGTCGTGTCGTAGCAGGTGTCCAAGCATCTTCTCTCTTCTGTTATCATGGTTCTCAACAAACATCTGTTTTCTTTTAATATACTTACTTAAAACTTATTAATTGTACGTGGGGCACTAGGAAAGTTTTGAGATACTTCAAATTTAAAAAAGGAACGGCACTGGTTTATACTTTTTTTAAAGATTATTTGTTCAGCATTTAAACATAGACAACCATTTGATAAAACATATCCAAATTTAAAAAATACGGTTATTTTTTAATTCAATTCCGCGGTAATTTTTCGTCAACCATGGATTTTTCGCGAAAACATTTCCGTGCGATGATTTTGTACGACTATAAGTTTGGGTTGAATGAAAGTGAGTGCAGAGAGCGTTTAGTTTCAGCATTTGGGGACTGTGCACCGTCGCGTGCAACAGTTTTCAGATGATTTACCCAATTCAAACGTGGAGACTTCTTGAATGACGATGAAAGAAGTGGTCGTCCAGCTACTTCAGTTACAGAAGAAAACATCTTAAATGTAAAAAAAAAAATTATAAAGGAAGATCCAAAAGTGACTTATAAACAAATAGAAGAGGTTCTGAAGATTTCATCGCCGGCCATTAATGATATTTTACACAACCGGCTTGGTGTCAGGAAACTATGTTCACGATGGGTGACTCACGCAATGAATGAAGAACAAAAAGGAGCTCGCGTCACCTGGTGCAAATATATGCTCAAAAAATTAACCAGGGTGAGGGACGGACCATCTTTAATATTATTACTGGAGATGAGAGTTGGATTTACCAATACGATCCACCAACTAAGCGGCAATCGACAGTTTGGGTGTTTCCTGACGATGAACCTCCAACTAAGGTGAAACGCGGGCGAAGTGTCGGAAAAAAAATGGCGGCCACATTTTTTTCCGCAAGTGGTCATGTAGCTACAATGCTTAGTGGTATACTGAAGTGTGCTTACCGGCTGTGTTTAAAAATTTGATTGAAAAACGACCTAAATCTGGTTTGAGGGGGCTATTTCTGGATCATGACAATGCGTCGCCACACAAGGCCATTCTCACCAAAGACTTTTAGAAGCGTACGGATATCGAAGAGTTGTGTCATCCTCCATATAGCCCCGATTTATCTCCTTGCGATTTCTTTCTCTTCCCGAAAATCAAACCCGGACTTCGTGACACGCGATTCAATAGTCCTGAGGATGCTCGGAATGCCTACTTGCAGGCCGTACAAGACCTTCCTAAAGAAGAGTACCGGGAATGCTTACAAATCATGGTTTAGGCGGATGAACCGTGGCATAGAAGCTAACGGAGAGTATTTTGAGAAACTGTAATAAAAAATATTTCAATAGATTTAGTAGTTTTTTTGTATCACAAAACTTTCGTAGTGACCTAAGGTACCTACTAAATAGAACGCTACATGGAAAGAACACGTCTAGTCACCACCTGGCACCGTATGCTTGTTTGCTACCATTGTGGTATAAAAAAAGTCACTTTGACGACATTTTGACCGTGTTTTTAAAATTTAGAACGATTCAATTACCTACCTACGATATGAAATCTATAAGATTGGCAATTTCTTGGGAATTTCACATCTAGATCGAATTTATTTGATATTATTTACTACTAGTTTTGCCTGCGTGTTTATCCACGTGCGTTTTGGAGTAAAAACTACCCTAAATGTTGCTTCGGGGTATTAATTGTTACTATCATGAAATACTCTGCAGTATCGTAGGTAGTTTTTACATAGTGTAAAGGCGGCCACTCACACACCTGCCGCAGGGGCAATAGTGGGTGCACGGCGGTCGGGCCAATATTGGGGTTTCTCTACACACACGCCTGCCGTTCAGTTTATGAGTGAACGTCTTGCTGAACGCACGTCTCTAAAATGGTGCCAGAGGTAGCTTAGAGTGAGGAATAGCATACTTTTTATCCCAGAAAAAATAATAGTTCCAGAAGGCACACGAATTCGATGCGGACGAAGTCGTGGGCAGAAAGCTAGTAACTATAAAAATAAATACACAAAGTACCTGTAGGATGTACCTACGCATATTTACATTTTTTTAGTAATGTTGACATGCTTTGTGGGATCGCGATTTATTTCAAATATTAATTCGTAAGTTTGGTGTTTCATATCTCGGTAAAAATGGTATTTGTTTTTTTATGCCATATGTGGGACCTTTGTACACGTCAATCACCATTATTCATAATTCAAGCTCTTTATTATCCATTGTAAACAAAACATGTACACTCCGCGCGGTTGTCGCCAACAAAATGATAGAGAAATTTCCCCAATCGCGCTACACATGCGGCAACCTAGGGAGCTAGGAAGGTTAGGTTTTGCGCACCTGCCGCCCTGCCGCATGCCTAATCTAAAAATTGCCCCCTGCTTGCCTATACACATAACAATTAAGGAGGCAATTACGGCCCAACTCCAATATTGCCCCTGCGACAGGTGTGTGAGTAGTCGCCTTTAGAATTAACAGATTTCTCCTTACGCGTTTATTATATGTAGGTACGAGTACTGTTATGTTACAATATGCATGTAGATTGAATAATGCCAAGAGTTCAGGGCCCATGGGAAGTAAGCTAGGAGTTGAAACAGTTATACGGCATTTTAAAATAATATTCTTATTGCAAATGTTGCTAGGCGCCCCTATGAGGCACATATGAAGGATATGGTGGGACTATTTTCAGCAGGCAAGTCTCGGTAGCTCAATTGAGCAGCAGGCTGGTCTACGGGAGTTATGAGTTGAAGTCTCATCCGAGACAGTGGATTTTTCATTTTACCTTTATTTCTACGTAGTGTTGTATCGCTAGCAGTCGCATCTGCTGAATACCAAATACAATTATATTAAACACATTACGAACTTGGTAAATGTAATCTACAATTTGTAATTAGATCGAGTCATAACCGAAAGTCATATCGAGTGGCAGCAATTCCAATTAAACTGAAAATCTACACTACGCTCGCCGCGTCGCTAAATTCCTTCCCAAATGCCTAAATTCAAATCGCTAGAACGTGCAAATACGTTTCCATGCCGAAAATACTGAACATGGCTTCATGTGTCTCATGAAATATTACTCGTTGGGAATAAGTGATGACATAGCCTCTCAAGCGTCATGTCTTGAAATGCACCTATTCCTCTCAAAATGTTTCTCTTGATAAACATTTTTTCTACCATGATAGTGGAATACAAACGTATGGTTTAGGTAAATATGTAATGTATCTAGTAGCAAGTGAGTATTATGCACCCACTATGGTTATATGCCTATAAAACTTTAGAATCTTCTTCCATACTTCGCTTTTAACCTCAAGATCTGGCTAACGATAGGCCGTATTCTAACTTTAAAACAAGTGTAAACACGATCCAACTTCAATACAACTCCAATGCAATAACAATGCAATACAGCTACGGCATAAACATCTGAATCAGAAATATCAGAATTTGCTTGAGAAATATTCTAACGCAGCTCCAATACAATATTTGTTGATTGTTTGTTGTGTGTTGGAGTTATGTTTGAGATAGGTTGTGTTGTTATTGTATTGTTAATGTATTTTAAAATTAGAATCCGGCACAATGTATGGTATTTACTATTTAATATTATAAACACATCGAGAGCGCGGGCTTCTGACTGAAGGGTATAGTTTTTCGGCGGTTCCGGGGGACGATGCTAAATATTACACATGAGCAGGTGGTGTATTATAATTTTAAAATACATAAACAATACATTAAAAACACAATCTTTCTCAAACATAACTCCAGCATACAACAAATATTCAACCAATATTGAAGTTGTGTTGGAGTTGCATCGGAATAATTTTCAAGAAAATTCTGATATTCATGATTCAGATATTTAGGTGTCAGCTGTTTTGCGTGGTTGATGCATTGGAGCATCGACATATAATATCAAGACGAGTAAAGGCAAGCAAAGTTCATGTGAAAACACGACCCATTTTCACGTTTACAAAGCTAAAGTGTCTTATGTCTTATTAACCAATCAAGTACTCATTCTTTAAGCATATTTTTTTGTGTTAACCTTAATTCCGCAAAGGTTTCATGCCATTTCACCAATAAGAAAAGTTGTCGTGTTGTGAGTGGTCAAAATCAATTTGACAATGAAGTTTAATTGGACAGGAGATACTCAAATGAAATAACTGAAATGTCAAGTTAACGTATAATAAATACGCCTAAGTTTGACGTGGATGGGTTCACGTAATAAATAATAATGCACTCAATCAACAATTTATTTTTAGTGCATTTTTCATTACTTGTGTAATATACGTAAATTTAATCGTTCTTGGAATAAGAAATAATATGAAAGCCTTCTATTCATCTTTCATTTATTTAATAAAAGTGCTTAATTACAATATAGGGAATTACATACTACAAAATCAGCATAAATTAACATAAAATAGTAAAGATTTTGAACTTTTTTACAATTTTATAAATCCGTTACATTAGGGAGACCCTCTTGGTCTCAAGCAACATAATGTTAAGCAATTAAGGTTGATTATGGCAAAAAAAAACTATTATTTTTTAACTTTATTTAAAAATAGCCAGACTAGAAAATAATAGCATACCTTCAATATAAATAGTTTAAATTCTCTTTGCTTTCTCGTTTTTTAGAACTAAAAAAATAACGGATGAGTTCGTTTATGTGTACTATTTATTTTAGCAGGCTTAGGGAAATACAAAGACAAATTTACATTTTGTATCCATATTTTTATACTACAACGGTAGCAAACAGGCATACGGTTCACCTGATGGTAAGCAGCTTCCGTAGCCTATGGACGCCTGTAACTCCAGAGGTGTTCTCATGTGTGTTGCCGACGCTTTCATTCAAGAGGATTCACTGTGTCGACAGCTAAACTAGCTAAAGGGACAAGAGGATCCCCCGTCGTCAACACACTGCATCCTCTGAGCTCTCTGGCAACCTTACTCACCGGCAGGAACACAACACTATGAGTAGGGTCTAGTGCTAATTGGCTGTGGTTTTCTGTAAGGTAGTTCCCCAGTCGGGCTCTGCTCTAGATTTGATAATTAAAGACTATGCTACTATGCTATGAAGTTATAGCATTCATTATTAATGAAAAATAAGAGTAATACCTATTAGTAAGTTGTACTAGAAATGGCACGGCCAGAATGGTGTGATTTTACCAGAGTAAGTATAGTAGGTACTAATTCGAAGGGTTTTTTTTTGTCGATTTCATTGACGTTACTTAATATTAGTGATTTGAAAAAAAAATAACTTTAAACATATATACATTTATATTAACGTTGAAGTCATAATTATAACAGAATTTAAATTATATTTAGTATGTAAGTAAAACCGACTGAGGTGGCATATTCAGATTGTTTATTAAGTACGTATCTCATATTCCCAATATATGAGTACAAGGGAGACATTTCGATATTATCAAAGTAGTATAATATTGATAAAGATTTATTCCAAGGCATATTGTATATCGAAAAAAACAAACTGAAAAGATTCTTTGTTAACAACGGAATCCTAACTGCTATTACTACTAGGTAATACTTATAAATGAACATTCATTATAGTATGTTATTCAATCAAATACAAACACTGAAAACATTGAAAAAATAATCAACCCAGCAGGATTTGAACCTCGCATCGATACGCCTAACCGGGGCTCGATCGCTTTACCAATTAAGCTATGGGTTCAGTTACTGAGTTGACGAAATTCTCAATGCCTTCAATCATCTTTTTGCATTTATTTTTACATCGACTTTATAGCAGCCGTAAGCGACATCTAGGTGCCAACTACTAGAGTTAGATACCCTTCCCGCCGACCCTTTTACAAGTGTCACAACGGAAATGATAGATGGCGCTGCTATCAACTCATAATTATTTTACATGTTTTTTTAAAGTGGGGCATTCCACTCATACAATAGTATGTTATTCAATCAAATACAAACACTGAAAACATTGAAAAAATAATCAACCCAGCAGGATTTGAACCTCGCATCGATACGCCTAACCAGGGCTCGATCGCTTTACCAATTAAGCTATGGGTTCAGTTACTGAGTTGACGAAATTCTCAATGCCTTCAATCATCTTTTTGCATTTATTTTTACATCGACTTTATAGCAGCCGTAAGCGACATCTAGGTGCCAACTACTAGAGTTAGATACCCTTCCCGCCGACCCTTTTATAAGTGTCACAACGGAAATGATAGATGGCGCTGCTATCAACTCATAATTATTTTACATGTTTTTTTAAAGTGGGGCATTCGTCAACTCAGTAACTGAACCCATAGCTTAATTGGTAAAGCGATCGAGCCCCGGTTAGGCGTATCGATGCGAGGTTCAAATCCTGCTGGGTTGATTATTTTTTCAATGTTTTCAGTGTTTGTATTTGATTGAATAACATACTATTGTATGAGTGGAATGCCCCACTTTAAAAAAACATGTAAAATAATTATGAGTTGATAGCAGCGCCATCTATCATTTCCGTTGTGACACTTGTAAAAGGGTCGGCGGGAAGGGTATCTAACTCTAGTAGTTGGCACCTAGATGTCGCTTACGGCTGCTATAAAGTCGATGTAAAAATAAATGCAAAAAGATGATTGAAGGCATTGAGAATTTCGTCAACTCAGTAACTGAACCCATAGCTTAATTGGTAAAGCGATCGAGCCCCGGTTAGGCGTATCGATGCGAGGTTCAAATCCTGCTGGGTTGATTATTTTTTCAATGTTTTCAGTGTTTGTATTTGATTGAATAACATACTATTGTATGAGTGGAATGCCCCACTTTAAAAAAACATGTAAAATAATTATGAGTTGATAGCAGCGCCATCTATCATTTCCGTTGTGACACTTGTAAAAGGGTCGGCGGGAAAGGTATCTAACTCTAGTAGTTGGCACCTAGATGTCGCTTACGGCTGCTATAAAGTCGATGTAAAAATAAATGCAAAAAGATGATTGAAGGCATTGAGAATTTCGTCAACTCAGTAACTGAACCCATAGCTTAATTGGTAAAGCGATCGAGCCCCGGTTAGGCGTATCGATGCGAGGTTCAAATCCTGCTGGGTTGATTATTTTTTCAATGTTTTCAGTGTTTGTATTTGATTGAATAACATACTATTGTATGAGTGGAATGCCCCACTTTAATAAAACATGTAAAATAATTATGAGTTGATAGCAGCGCCATCTATCATTTCCGTTGTGACACTTGTAAAAGGGTCGGCGGGAAGGGTATCTAACTCTAGTAGTTGGCACCTAGATGTCGCTTACGGCTGCTATAAAGTCGATGTAAAAATAAATGCAAAAAGATGATTGAAGGCATTGAGAATTTCGTCAACTCAGTAACTGAACCCATAGCTTAATTGGTAAAGCGATCGAGCCCCGGTTAGGCGTATCGATGCGAGGTTCAAATCCTGCTGGGTTGATTATTTTTTCAATGTTTTCAGTGTTTGTATTTGATTGAATAACATACTATTGTATGAGTGGAATGCCCCACTTTAAAAAAACATGTAAAATAATTATGAACATTCATTATACTTTTCCAAAACTTATATTGCATAACGAAGTCCGTAATGTATGAGAATATCTATGCGTGATTTACTTACCGATGAAAAGAAATATCACCATCTTTGGCGCCTGTGTGGCTCCTGCACCAATGCACGGCACAAGCCGGCATTTTAATACCGATATATTACCGAAATTTCATGGACCGAAAAAACTAATATTTTGACGACATGACAATTTCAAAATGTTTGACATGACATTAGGGCACCGCTGTCACAAGCTCCGCCCACTTTGGCACCAGTAAAGTGGAGCGTAAATATTTAAACGTATTTCATTTCATTTTGTTATAATAATAAGATGTCCGTAGTAGTATTTACGTGTCAGTAGCAGAAGCACGATTTTTGCACCGACAGCGTTTCCTTTGATCAATAATTATTTGTTTCCGGACTGCCTCTGATATAAACCGAAACAGTGAGATGCACAAAACAATAGAATTTTACTTTTTACAAGTGGGCAAGGAAGATTCTACGCAAGATATACACTCATCGAGAGGTGTATTTTACGAAGCCAGTCCATATTTTTATGATAATAATTTTTTAATAATGTCTTTTGGATGAGCTGAAGGTTAAAGCTTTTAACACACAGCACAGCTGCAGCCATGTGTGGTTAGGGCACAGCACAGCGATTGTCAACTCGCTCAAATCTGGAGCAGAGCCCGACTGGGGAAGTACCTCCACCTTACAGAAAACCACAGCCAAATAGCATTAGACCCTACTCAAAGCGTTGTGTTCCGGCTGGTGAGTAAGGTTGCCAAAGAGCTCAAGAGGACCCAGTGTGTTGACGATGAGGGTCCCTCTTGTTCCTTTAGCCGTCAACGCAGTGAATCCTCCCTGTAACGGGTCGGCAACGCACATGTGTCCATAGGCTTACCATCAGGCGGGTCGTATGCTTGTTTCCCACCGTCGTGGTATAAAAAAAACAGCGAGTAATCATTACAAACTATTTATAGTATTTACGTACGGGACACTTATTTCATCATTTGTTTTTAAGGCACCAAAGTTTACTACTACAACACGGTTTGACAAATATTTTGACTTTGTGACCGATGTGAATAAGATAGACTACGACAAAAATAAAATAATATAGAACAAATCACCCTCTGTCATTTCCATTTAAAGTTGTTTACAACCATCCCATTCGGTTTTGGTACCCTTTGGACTGATGTTTGAGGTAATGGTGGTAAAAGGTAAGAAGATGTCGCTCTCGGCGATAGTGTCTTCCTTTATCTTGAATTTGATAGCCGGTCAAAGCTACTTGATGTTGTTCTTTCTATCCAGGGAATTTAACATAGACCTTTGTCTATACAAAGCTTTGTAGTTTATAGTTCCATTACCCATGCAGATAAAACATTGAAAAAAGGTTAATAGCTGATCAGACACTGTCAGTAATAATGACATTATTTCTCTACGTATCCTTCTCATTCTTCATATACATAGATAAAGATGGGTACAGAAATAATTACATTATTACTGATAGTGTCTGGTCAGCTAATAACGACACAATACCAGAATAATCAGAGCGTAATAAATATTGATCATTCAAGTTTCATTGACAACAAGCCTGTAATTTTTTGGGTAATTGACACAGTTTAATTTTATTTTATTTAATTATTTAAACTTTATTGCACAGTATAAAATATACAGTTACAAAAGGCGGACTTAATGCCGTAAGGCATTCTCTACCAATCAACCTTTAGGCCAAACAGAGAAGCATCATTGGTGCAGGGTATGTAAAGAACACAGAACTAATAACTAAAAATAGCAAGAACGTTATCTAATATAAATAAGCATTTAAATAAATATATAGCATTTAAATTAATATATTTAATAAGATATAAAATATACAAAGATAGTATAACATATACGTATTAAATACAAATAAATAAATATATATAAATAAATTACCTGCTACTGAATTTACTATGAAGAGTTATCAAGAAGATACTTGCGGAGCTTGCGCTTGAACGTGAATTTTGTTTGAGCTTGACGTATGCTGAGGGGAAGAGCATTCCAAAGGCGGATGGCATGTATGGTAAACGAATTGGACATGGAAGTGGAATTGTGATCGGGCACAGAGAGGAGTAGCTTACGAGTGGTGCGAAGTTCGCAGCCAGGACGGGCAGTTAATTAACACATTCAGTGCCGAAAACCCGACTATCGGGTATTTTATGATTTCATTCCCAGGCCGGACGACCCGATAGTCGGGATCGTGGTACAGTCAAGTGCAAAAATACGTATCGAAATAATCGTCTCATAAATATGGTACTACGCACTTATTACAACGGAATAAGATACTATGGGACATATTTTTGAGTAAGATGAGTACACCCATATTTTTACACTTGACTGTACTACAGCAGCTGTAGTACGACGATCCCGACTATCATCCGCGCCAGGCCACAAAATTTTCGTCATATAAAGCTGCTTTATATGACGAAATTTTTGTGGCCTGGCGCGGATGTCTTGTTTGGCTGGGTGGCAATGAATGTGTTAAGGGCTCATCTTTCTTCAGAACAAAAGCAATGTTAAAGGCTATTAAACCTAATTTCCAGATTGATTCCTTATCCAAATTAAGGGGTGCTTCTGTTTTATTAATATGTTCAACAAGATATGGATAGATAGTCCTTAATTATTCATCAAACGCCTAATAATTGGCCACAGGAACGAAAACTTCTGTTACAAAATTTGTTTAGTTGCATTTCATTTCTAAAACTTTTAACTCCCGAATTTTAAAAATACTACATAGTAATAATTTATACATAAGCTCTAGTCCCATATGTAAGTAACATTTGTTTTTATATTTAACATAAATAAGAAACAATTTATTAGCAATTTTATCTGTAGACAGTAACCCAAACAAATATTGCAATAAAACTCAACCTGCAGTGTCTCAAAATAATGGCATCAGCACACGCTATCACAACGTAACTACAAATTATTTTTGTTAATTTCGTTCTTAGCGTGTTGAAGTGCCTTTAAACTTCTGCCTGGAGCTCTAGCTCTAAGCGTAGGGTTACCACGCGTAAGAATATACTTAATTGTGCACAACCATCAGGATTGCAACCGTTGCTTCAGCGTAATAAGTATTGTATTGTATTGTAGTACGGGCAGGTTTCCGCAACTCGACGTCTAGCGCCTATTTTGCGTAAAGGGAGGGCGGCTAGTCTAGCCAGCCCAGCTCCTCGAGGAATCCTATCAAACCTTTGATGTTGAGTAGGACCTCGGGGAGATCACCTGGGGATCCGAGGTGTTTTGCCCTGTACGGGGCCACTCCGTTGCACTCCAGCACCACGTGAGAGGCTGTTTCTTCTGTCTCCATGCACCCACGGCACAGGGGACTGTCTGTAACACCTAAGTTAAAGAGATGTTTGTTAAATGGTCCATGACCTGTTATCACACTAGTTACCATCTTTAAGCGGATTTTGCCGAGACGGAGAAGTGTTTTGGTGAGTCTGTCGTTAATACTAGGCATGGCTTGTTTAGCCTGTCTGCATTCCTCATGACTTTGCCAATGTGTTATGTGCAGTCTCCCGGTTCGTTCCAGCAGCGTCGAGCGTACCTTGCTGAAGGGCGTCAAAAGAATAGGCTCCGGGCCAATTGACCCCGCACCCGACCCCTGCCTGGCCAGCTCATCCGCAGCGTCATTCCCCCGGGATCCGCTGTGACCTTTGATCCATTGAAGGACAATATTGTTATTTTGACCTACCTCCATTAGTCGTTCATGACACTCGTGTATAAGTCCAGATGTAATGATGTGACTTCCTAGAGCCATCAGTACTGCCCTACTGTCAGAGAGTATACGGATGGAGGCTCCTGTTACTTTCCTTGCAGTGATGGCGGCAGCCGCATTGATGATGCCCATGCACTCAGCTTGAAATACTGAGTTATGAGCGCCCAGCGGTGTGACTATAGACATGTTCAGGTCTTCAGAAAAAGTTCCGCAACCTGACCCCACGTCTGTTTTAGATCTATCAGTGAAGATTCTCAATTCCCGGAGGTTGAGTCCTTCCTGATTGTCGTCCTCATGTAATTGTATTTTGTACCTTTTATCGAAGACAGCACGTTTGTGAATCCGATCCGTGCCTGCCCTTAGCACTGGAAGTTCTTCGTATACCCTCTCCAGGCATATTGTGTGCAGAGTGTTCAAATTAGACCATACGTTGAGGGTTCGCAACCTTACCGCTGACAGGGCAGCCTCCTGCTGTATGTGGAGGTGAAGCGGTGGAAGGTTTAGCATGACTTCCAAGGCTGCGGTCGGAGTGCTCCTCCAGCAACCTGTGGTAGCCACACATGCAAGTCTCTGTAGTTTCTGCAGCTTGTTTCGTACGGTGGCGAGGTTCGTTCTTGGCCACCAGACCAGCGCCCCGTAGCAGAATAGAGGCCGGATTATCGTCTTGTAGAGCCAGAGAGTGATTTTTGGGTTGAGCCCCCACCTACCAATCATTCTTCTGCACTGCCAGAAGACGACTTCGGCCTTGTTTATGCGTTTGTTTATGTGGTTGGTCCAATGGAGTCTACTGTCAAGAGTGAGTCCTAAGTACTTTACCTCATTGGTCAGTTGTAACTCAGTTTGGAACAGTTTTGGTTTGGTAAAGCTGCCAAGTGCCCTTTTGTTGGTGAACATTACCATTTCTGTCTTGGTGGGGTTTACTGATAGGTCGAATTCCTTGCACCAGCTCTCCACGATTCTGAGAGCTGCCTGGGTGAGGTCACAGACCGTACTGGCGAATTTACCTGATATTAATATCGCCAGATCATCAGCATAGCCTATTGTGTAAAGGTGTTCCTTGTTTAGTTTGGTTATAAGGTTGTTAACTACTAGGTTCCATAACAACGGTGATAGGACTCCCCCTTGTGGGCATCCTCGCACCGCCGCTACGGCCTGCGGCTCACCTGCATACCTTATAGTCCTTTTGTTAAGCATGTTCATGATCCACTTGGTCAGTCCGGGTTCCGTGCCGTGATTAGTTAAGGCATTCCCTATACTGGCGAAGTGGGTCTTATCGAAAGCGCCTTCAATGTCAATAAACGTGCCGAGGCACATTTCTTTGTCACCGATGGCCCTCTCGATCCGGCTAACGACCATGTGAAGAGCCGATTCTGTAGATTTACCTGAGCTATACGCGCAGCGTAATAAGTATATAAAATCAATTCTAATTTGTCTGTTCATTACCGCTTCATGGTTGTTTAGTCGACCGAGACCGGTAATTATTAAAATTTTGCAAGAAAATTTTAATATAGATTGAATTTGATTCAGATTATGGCTACTTTGATGGATGGAGAAATGACACGTGCCAACTATTACGCGGACGAAATGACAGGCACCCAATTTAAAGCAATAGGTAGGTACATGGATACGTCCGAAGACGCTAGTTAAGATACATCATCAACCCTCAGTAATTTCTTTACTCTATTTTAATTTAGAATAAATTTAAGTGTTTTTTCATCTAAATAAATAAAGTAAAAATATTGTATTGTTATCAATTCAATTATACATGATAATATTGATGGTGGTAACCCTAACTAAACGGGCAATTCGGACAGTTTGCACCACAACTTCACGCCTGGCAATCAATGTTGATTCCTTATTCCGTAAAACATCACAGGCTTATGGATTTCATAGGCTCATACACCCTTTTTCCGTTATTTGGTAGACTCGGTAGCACAGGGCGTTCCTAGTTAGGAATTTCAGCTGTTATGGTGCTGTCGTATCGAAAGGTTGTTGGCCTAAAGACAAGGTGAATTTATAGTAAATAGAGGCGTACAAAATACACCTTATATATAAAGTTTATTAAGATACATCTTATAGCTTCCGAGTAAAATGGCTGTGACAAACGGACGGACGGACGGACATGAGGAAACCAAGAGGAGGAGGAGGATTCCAAGTTCAAAATCGTAAACAGAACTGATTTGTCCGCGTTAGTAATATAAGAGACATAATGTAGACATAAGAACTTATACTATAATATTCATATTATATACGCTCATATTGTATAAGCTTGTTTTGTATACCGTTCAAGGTGTATAACGAACGTTAGATATAATATCAAAATATCTATTTTTGTTAAGTATAATATCATTATATATAAAATAAATAAATAAATAAATATTTGGGGATAATCTTACACAAATCAACCTAGTCCAAAACTAAGCAAAGCTTGTACTATGAGTACTAGGCGAGGATATACCTAGTTGGTTACTAAGTTCTGTTACCAGATTTCTGACTGATAAAATATAAAATAAAGATTGAAAATCAAAAATTAAAGTAATTATTTAATAGCCTAATTTCTAATGAACATAATATGGTATAATAATACACAAATCAGATGAGAAATTTTATTGAAAATCCTTGTAAAGCACAAGATTGCCTGAAGACGCAAACACGCGGTAAATTTAAGAAAATTACACTTTACAAAAGTGCATCAAATAAATATTGCACCTTTGTTTAGAAGGTTCCATTGCTTGTTTGTAAGAAACCTGTTTATTAGAGGTAAATGCGTGACCACCATTGAATTTTCTTGCGATTTTATCCCACGGATATTCCCATTTGAAATATTGCCTATTTTTAAGTTTTTCACAAAAGACATAGATTTAGACTGCTATTGAACAAGCAGACTTGCAACGTATAGTCTAGTATATTATCGGATAGCCCCACGTGAACTATACATATACCAAATTGAAGCTAAAGAATATAGCTACCGAATTGTGTAAGACTGATGCGTCTTAAAGGTGATTAAAAGTAAATAGGATTTAAAATCAACATGATCAAGGAGCGTAATTTCGACGTATATTTTTCACGCCTTTTTCCGAGTGTTATAAAGAATTCTGAAAAACTGCGACAATAATTTTCAATTAAATATATTGTAATCTATTGACTATTAAATAAGCTTTTAAATTATGTACGTGAATAATTAAAATGTTGCTACCTATTCCTATTTATTTAGTGAAAACTCTAGTAACAGAACTTAGTAACCGACTAGGTACATACTTATATAGATAAACTAGCCTTTTCCCGCGGCTTCGCCCGCCTACTATGAGTACTCAAAAAGGATACGATATATGTCCATTTTCAGACTTTGTGCCCAGCACATTTTCCCCTTTTGGGGGTTGAATTTCAAAAAACCTGAAACACGTGTCTACTCATTTATCTTTTAGGAATACTCCAGTGAAGTTTCGAATAAAATAGTCTAACAAATCTTGTTTCGCCATACAAACTTTAGACCCCCATTTTACCCCCTTAGGGGGTGAATTTTGAAAAATCCTTTCTTAGTGCTCCCCTAGACCTTATAAGGAACCTATGTGCCAAATTTGAAATCTCTATACCCAGCGGTTTGGGCTGTGCGTTGATATGTCAGTCAGTCAGTCAGTCAGTCAGTCAGTCAGTTTCTTCTTTTATATATATAGATATATACTTAGATACATAGAAAACACCCATAACTCAGGAACAAATATTCGTGACAAACACACAAATAAATGCTCTTACCAGTGTTTGAACCCGGGACCTGCTGCTTCGTAGGCAGGGTCACTACCGACGGCTAGGAGGCCGTTAACCGATAACTATCATTATGTATAACGTTCATAATATCTCAGATTTATAATGTATATTACTCAATACACGTTGAAATCCACGTTTGTCTACCAAATCCGCAATACTGTGTCTTAAGCATACTGTCAGGTAAGTATTATGTCAAGAGTAAGATTCCTGTTATAGCCTGTTTTCTGGACCTATCTGCTTTTGACCTGGTTTCCTATGATTTACTGTGGGAAAAACTACGAAAAACCAGTATACCACCGGAAACGGTACGTATACTCAGGTACTGGTATGGAAACCAGGTCAACAGCGTTAGGTGGGGAAATGCACTGTCGGACGAGTACAGGTTGGAGTGCGGGATCAGGCAGGGTGGTTTGAGTTCCCCAACGCTCTTCAACTTGTATGTGAATGAACTGATCGAGACGCTCAGCAGCATGCATGTCGGCTGTCATATAGATGGAGTCTGCGTGAATAACATAAGTTACGCAGATGACATGGTGCTGGTTTGCGGCATGCGTAGGTTGCTCACAGTATTCGAGGCCTATGCGGCTAGTCACGGTCTTAGGTACAACGAAAAAAAGAGCCAAGCTTTGATCTTTGGGCGCGAACGCAATACAGCCTTGGAATATCCTGCAATTTACCTCAATGGCAGTCCAATGGACAGAGTAAGTCAGTGTAGATATCTGGGCCATATTATTACGTCTGACCTCAAGGATGACATAGATATCGAACGTGAGCGGAGGGCGCTGTCAGTGCGTGCGAATATGATAGCTCGAAGGTTTGTAGGCTGCTCAAGGGAGGTGAAAATTACGCTATTTAGAGCTTTCTGTACCTCCTTGTATACTTGCACTACTTGCAGCCTTTGGGTTCAATATTCGCAGCGAGCTTATAGCGCACTCCGAGTACAGTATAACAACGCGTCCCGGGTGATGGTGGGACTGCCTCGCTTCTGTAGCGCATCAGGGATGTTCGCAGAGGCACACGTCGATTGTTTTTAGGCCACTTTATGCAAGCGTGCCGCGTCGCTGGTGCGCCGGGTGCGTGACAGTCCCAACGTCGTCCTAAGAATGATAGCAGACAAACCTAACTGTCCTATAATGCTACACTGTGACGGGCTACATTCCCCAATCTATCAAATACTGTGGTAGCATGGAATTGGAGCGTTTGTTATGTTTAGTTATTTTATTAGAAATGTAGATATATATATATTGCTGTAGTTTTAACTAAACCTTAGTTTATAAGTACTACTAATGTAATATGTGTCAAAGTTACATGAAATAAATAATTTGAATTTGAATTTAACACCAAAATGCATAATGCTCGTATAGAATAACCGCTTGATTTTTTAAAATAGCAACGATGATGGAAGGGATCATTGCGTGGTTATCACGTAAGCTTTTAATTTATATTCCCCCTACTTTCCTAGCAACAGTTCCTTTTCTGTGGGGTCTTTCGCAGTTCTAACCTAACCTAACCCATTTTCCTGGCAGCAGTTTCTTTTCTGTAGAGGTCGCAGTTCTCACCTAACCTAACCTACTTTTCTGGCAGCGGTTTGTTTTCTGTAGGGGTCGCAGTTCTAACCTAACCTTCTTTTCTGGCAGTAGTTTGGTTTCTGTAGATGTCGCAGTTCTAACCTACTTTTCAGGAAGTGGTTTGTTTTCTGTAGGCGTCGCAGTTCTAACCTACTTGTCTGGCAGCGGTTTGTTTTCTGTAGAGGTCGCAGTTCTAACCTAAACTACTTTTCTAGCAGCAGTTTATTTTCTGTAGGGGTCGCAGTTCTAATCTAACCTAACCTACTTTTCTGGCAGCAGTTTGTTTTCTGTAGAGGTCGCAGTTCTAACCTAACCCACTTTTCTGGAAACAGCTTGTTTTGTATAGGGGTAGTTTTAAAACCTACTTAGTATATCATACGATATTATATTTTAAAATCATTATACTAAAAGATAGTATACACTATGATCGATATACATACGTAATGTATGTTATATAAACTGAATTTAGAGTATTTGAGTGTTATATAAAAAAAACATTCTACAAAATGAGTATTATGTTAATTGACCGTTATTTCCAATAAAAATATTGATTGTCATAGCAAACCTTCATTATAATATATCTGGTGAACGTTATTAATATGAAATTATATATTATCTAGTTATATCTCGTGGGACGCACCCGATTTGTTTACGTTAAGTTTTTCTAATACAACTTTTAGCGATCAACTCTAGAAGTGTCACATGCGCGTTGTCGACCCTTTTAAAAATCTGCACCCTCCTTGTTATTTATTTTTAAACTGATCATATTCTGTCATCAAAATTACATCTCCCTAAGTTAAACAAAATTGTGGTTCTGACAAAAAATGTTAATAATCGGTTTGTTGTGTGTTATTTATGCGAATCTATCACTTTTTGATATCTAATTAACACAAACTTGACAACCAAACCAATTAATAACAAGGAAAGTAAATCGCCAATTTCAAATTAAAATCGAGTCTTATTAACCAAAATAACATATTAATAAGTGTGAATATACTAAAGTAAAATCTTGCATCTAGTATAAGAGCCCACGATACTGAACCTAGTTCGATAAGTCTCCTAGATGAGATATATATAATTAGTCACGTCTTTAATGGGGGGATACGAAATGCCGATGCTGCAATGCAAAAAAGTGGCGGCTTTGTTCCTCGAAGCAGGGGAGGGGTAGAGCTACACGATAATGCGGTGCTGCAAGCCCCCGTGCGTGGCATTGTCAGTGGCAGCACCATCAAAAGTTTGCAGATGTATGCCAAAACAAATCGCTTATCGAACTAGGTTCAGTGTCGTGGGTGTCTAGTTCTAATACAATACTATAACATTTTACTTGAAAATTAAAGGAACTCATTACAAGTAGCCCATTGATGGTAAAATTTCCGTTAATTAATTCCACCCCATTTCGCTTACTTACAATCTATTAACTGCCGTGTATAAGGCTCTATTCCGGTGTCCATAATGACAGGATATTAAACGAGAACCTTTAGAATGATTGATGGGCCGTAGATTAAATCTGTCATAACATTACAATGATTCTATGGAACCCATTTATATGTAAATAAATTGTAGCGTATAAAAGGTACCTATATTTAACGTAGGTGTGATTAATTATTTATTGATACTAGCAATTTTTGTATTAATGAAGTTAAAATAACTTTTAATTGATATATATTAAGATGGTATTTAAAAAAAAATCATTGTGTTAAATGGTTTTTTTAAATAGCGTGTTAGTCATGTTAGTGGCAAATAACTGTGTTATTTACATATTATTTTAATATAGACGACTTAAGAAGTAAGAACTTGTCAAAAGAGACAGCTGCTTACCTGGGAAGGGCAAAATTTTAATTTCTACCCCGAGTAAAAACACAATTTTTTGTCCAATGATATGTATTTAAGACATACGATAAATAAATAGGTGGGTAAATCTTTGCGGTTTTCCTTTTTGTAGCAGTGGACGTAGTATAGATTTTTTTCTGATTATGGATACCTATCATGACCTATTACTCACCTGTTATAATACGCACACGATAAAGCACGCGAAAATAACTACACATAACACAAATAACACAATTTTATTTGTAGTGCACCACATTTTGTAGTGCGCCACATATTTTTGCGAAGATAAATATTGCAGGTTGCACTTGTCTAAAATTACACGACACGTGTCGTCAATGTCAAAAGACAAATATAGACGGTGTTAATAGTGACGTTTGCTTTATAAACATAATATTATGACCACAGATAGTGTTAGAAAAACAACAACAAACCTTACTAATCTCGATGAATATTTGATTGAGTACAGAGAACGAAACTATTTGTTTTCGTTACCAGCTATAATTTAGTGACTCGAACAGCTACTTAATGAATAAAGTTTTCCTTATTTTTAGATCAGATAACAATATTTGTTAGTAGGTTGTCTATAAGGTACTTCCCCGGTTGGGCCCTGCTCCAGATTTGAGCGATATGACATTCGCTGTACTGTGCCCTACCACACATAGCGAGATGACATTCGCAGTACCCACTCTCTTTCGTTTTTTAAGGACATACTGGTTCCAAAATTTTAAATATTAACCCAAAAATAGTTTTAATAACTAAAACATAAGGGTTAAAATAGTTTTCTTAAGCGATTTATATAAAAAAATATGCTGTATATTGTATAATAATACATTGAACTAGCAGATTCATATTATATGTACATTATACCTGTCACAACGATTCATCGATGCATTGTTGGAAAGTCCCTAGTACATTTTTATTCCTGTCTTTAAAAGTTATACCTGTTTATTGTACCTACACTAAACAATAAGTACATAGACACGTGTAATAATATACGAGTAATAAGTATCTATAATTAAGTCTACCATTTTAAAGACAGTTTCGTTTTCCTTAGAAAGTTTTATAGTGGTTTCTGGCGTAGGCATATATAGGTTACTCTACAATTTACACCTTCATTCAAATTATATTAGCGTAATGAAAACCTACATACATTAGCATACTAATGCAAGCTCGAAAGCAAAAGTGAATAAATGCCCGTCGCGTGTCTAAAATCATTAGTTTAAAAAGATAACGTTCGTCACCATCAATAATTGCACTTGATGTATTGTTGAGCGACAAATTTCGGGCACTATGGTGTTTAGGGCATTAGAGCGTATTAATAATGTATGTATGGTATGGGTGACTTACAGGTGTGTTTCTAATGTTATTGTTTGTTTAGTAGTGTCTGTCCGGAAAGAGAAGTGTCGTAGAATGTATCAGCTCCCATATAAACCATGACACTTTTCGTTTTGGACGAACTCTAGAGTATTAGTATATATTTGCACCACAGACAGGGGGGGTTTCACTATATCTCTCTCCATTGTAGCCGTTTTTGCCGATGTGCTTACCGCATATGAGGGTTAATGAGGGAATGGTTGGCACATCGTTAATCACCTTATGGGTGCGTTCGAAAATATTATTATGTAACGTTTTCAAGTCATAGGTACATCATTGTCAGTTGTTAATATAGTTTATTTCTTAATTATTTTTATGACAGTTAATGTCTTATTGACAACCGATAATGATGTGTTCCTTTGATTGAAAACGTCACATATTACCATTTAAGCCATTGTTTATGGCTCAAACCTGCACGGATATATGAAGCACGTTCAAAACCCTATTTTTTTATAGCGCATGACAGCTACCGTTTTCACCTCTGTCTATAGCTAAATGTCAAATTCAGGAAGGAGAATCTTCTGTACTTGTACTTTTACTTATTCTGTGCCACAGACTACAAATATCGCATAGATTTGTTCCTTTAAAAAAATTATAAATTAGGTAAATTAGTATTTTAAGATAATCTAACATAAATCGACCTAGCCCATAGTAAGTAGTAGTAAGTAGTACTAGACGACGATACTTAAATACTCAGCATTACCTACTATAACTAGGAATAAAATATCCGTGATAAATACACAAGAAATTATTTTACCAGTATTCGAACCCGGGACCTCCTGCTTCGTAGCTGCCTACGAAGCAGGAGGTCACTATCGACTAAGCTGGGAGGTAGTTTGTAGTCTGTAACAGTAAACATAATAAGCTATTACTCATTCCTGTTTAAGTTGTGCAGGTAGTAGCGTAAGAAAAAGACTTATTGCTCCGACTAAGTGAGAAACTCCTATACAATTTCTTTTGAAACAGCATCTTTCTTTTTTGTAAAAATGTTGAGAAAATTAAAGTAACTACTTTAATTATTGTTATAAACGATGACGTAAATCAATAACAGTCATGCTCCCTAACTAAATTAGTATAGACATAAAGAAATAAGTATACTTAAAGTGCTCACTCCATACAATTTCTCTATGGTATGGAAGCGCTTCTGTCTGTTGACCAGAACTACCACAAGTTGTCTATTAAGCTTGTCCTTGTAGTTGAGGTGATCTGTAAACAAATCTGTAGGTAATTCTCGAGCAACAATTTGTATGTAATTGAAAAGACAAAAATGATTAGCGACATTTGACAAAATATTTATTTTCGCTATTTTCTTATTTAAGGATTGATTGACGTCTCGTATGCGTCTCGTATATTTTATTATAATAGTTTCCTCCGTACGCGGATCCTCGCTACGGCATACAAAACATTTAGATCGAAGTGTTCAATATCATCAATTAATTGTGCTTTTGTAACTTCATAATATTGCTTATACAGCCCGTATTCTAACTTTAAAACACGTTTAGACACGATCTAACGATCTAACTTCAATACAACTCCAATGCATTAACTACGCAATACTGCGAGGGCCTAAACGTCTGAATTAGAAATATCAGAATTTGCTTGAAAATTAATCAGATGCAACTAATATCCAACTTCAATATTGGTTGATTATTTGTTCTATGTTGGGGTTATGTTTGAAATATATTGTGTTTTAATGTATTGTTTATGTAGTTTAAAATTCAGTATGAAAACTAAACTTTGTGTGGTCTGGCAAACACGTACATTTTAATACAAAATTTTCAAGGATGGCATATAAGTTCCAGTTAATCGATACCTTTGAGTTCAATTAGCGTAAAGGAAAAAATGCTGGTTTTCAGGAGACGCAAAAAACAGAGACTTTTTTTTAATGTCAACTATATTTTTTTTGTTTATCGAGCTATATCTTTGATCTGAAGCTGGTTTACAGGATAGAGCAAATAACTGATTGCGAGACGTTACAGGATGACATCGACTTGGTGTTTCGGTGGAGTATGCACAATAAACTTCATTTCAACCCAGTCAAGTGTTGTGTGTGTACATTTAGCCGCTCACGTTCCGCGATACATGGGCATTATATGCTGGGGGCAGAGCCGATAAATCGTGTCTTTTCCGTCAAGGATCTGGGCGTGGTGTTCGACGCACGGCTAACTTTTCACGAACATATTTTTTCTCTAGCTAAGAGTGCCTTTCAAAGGCTGGGTTTCGTAATTCGAAACCTCCGCGATTTTCACGACCCGGTGGCAATGAAAATGGTTTATAATGGTCTAGTAAGGAGTAAGCTGGAGACTTCGTCGATCATATGGAACCCCTACGAATCGACGTATGCTTTACTGCTTGAGAAGGTTCAAAAAGCGTTTTTAAGGTTCCTTTATAAAAAAACATTCGGATTCTATCCGTACCTGTACCCGACGAAGTATATTCTCGGCTCCCTAGGGTACAATTCCTTAGAGGTCCGGCGGAATTACCAACTCCTTGTCACGGCATGCCGAGCCTTACGTGGTGAGTCGGACTGTCCCGAAATTGTCTCTGGTCTCGTGCGTCTGTTTGTTCCGGACGTCCCAAGGATGGCCCTCAGACCGCGACAACGCGACCTATTGGCCTTGCCGCCGGTGCGCACCGTATCGCGCAGGAACTCGCCGCTGCCCCGCGCCCTTTCACTGCTCAATGCGCTCCTGGCCTCGACGCCTGAATGTGACCTATTTGCGTGGCGATGGGCGGCAGTGTGTAGGGAATGCTTGGGATTCTGTGAGACGATGGATGCTAGGTGCTCAACAGTTCCAATTTAATTTGTCAATGTTATATTATTGTTGCTGTAATTGTTAATAAGTACTTAAAGTTATTATTGCTTTTAGTCTAAGTTTCGTGACGCATTGGTTTAGCTGTAATGTCATGTAAACATTTTTATCAATAAAAAAAACAAAAATAAAAAAAAATAAAAAATGTGTATTACAAAAGGACTCAAATTGTTGGTATCTCTAATCTGAATTAGCATTCCTACCCATAAACTAAATACTTTAGAAATTAGATGTCCTTTACAACTGGTCAAAACGCTATGAATGTCTTTTACGCCCATGGAATTTATGATAATTTAAAAATGATGGGGTCGTAAGTGACGGTCCTAGATTATTTTACTCCAAATTTGGGGCATATAGTTATCCGTCACAGTACACACGTTAACTGTATTCAGCTTAGTTTACTGTTAGGAAGCCTGAAAAATGTATCAAAACGTGGCTGATCCGAATAGGTATATCCAGATTACATTTAAAATATAGAAAACTCAATGTTTTTAATCAGTTGTGTAATAGAAATTAATTACTTGCTCAGAAACTATCTAATATATTCCGGGAATGAAGATAAAGTAAATGTCCCAGTGCTTAAATTTGTACAATTGTTGACACCCTCGGCCTTAAATCAAAACAAGGGAAGTAACCGATCGGCTAACGATGATTACTATTAGGATATCAACAATTAAGACGTTTACATAGTGAGAAAAATACTATAAATATAATTTCAATAATATCGTTTCTATATTTCAAGATATCTTATTGTAATTTACGATCCAACAATATTTTTATTTGAAAGTAATTATTAATTCTTCTATAAGTAGTCATTTCTGTGTCTCAAGAGTCACAACTGAAAAAAGGGTTAACTTTAGCTGAGGCGCAGAATACTTCTTACCTTGCGTTTAACGCCCAATAATAAACTAATCTGACATAACTAAAAATGTATCCTGTTTACGGTTATCATTCATACACATATTATTCGAAATATTTATAATATTACATGTCATTTCAATTATAATTAAAGAATATATTAAACAATTAAATGAATAAATTAAAACCAAATCTATCATAAAGTATTAATTGCCACTTAGTCCTGTCCGGATACGTTTCAAACTTGACACGTTAAGTTTTGTACCCGGGTACGTCCTTACACTACTTGGGTCTAAAAGAGGGGCATGGGCACTGCGAATGTCGTCTTGCTTTGTGTAGGGCACAGCTTAGCCAATATCATCTCGCTCAAATCTGGAGCAGAGCCCGACTGGGGAAGTACTTCCACCTCACAAAAAACCTCAGCTAAATAGCACTGCACTAGACCCTACTCTAGGGTTGTGTTTCTGCCGGTGAGTAAGGTCGCTAGAGAGCTCTAAATGGGTGCAATGTGTTGACGACGGGGGCCCCTTTTTTCTCTTTAGCCTTCAACCCAGTGTACTCTTTTCTAAAGGATAAATATTCTTCATCATTCATTCATTCTTCATTTCTTGAAGCCTATCTTTTACTTTTTATTGAAAAGGTAACGTAGTGTATCCTGAATGAAAACGGCGTAGGATAGTAGTTTGATCGCAATGCTTTTTTAAGTCTTATACTTAGCCGATGAAATCGGTAATCATTTGGTGTAACTAGATCAATGGTAAGCTTTAAACGTTAATTTAAATTATAACTGATGTTTATGTTATGAATTAAAGCAATACAAATTGATGATACATTTATAATTTTTCGTTGGCGTTCATGTTTTTATACGATTATTTTTAAACGATTATTAAATTCATAACACATTATCAATTTAACATCTCTCTTTACAATACAATTAAAAAACAAACAAAAAATTACACTCACGTGCCCTTAATATGATAAATAATTAATAAAAACATGTCCTTTATTGCCTACAAATCTAATTGTATTCATGGTAAGTGACCTTTACACCGTTAGTTTACATTTAAACTGAGCGTAAATGTTTACTAATTTGGAGGTCAAACATTACATTTTAGTAATAAAGGTCCCATGAAACAATTTTTTTGACATTAAAGACCTTTACATACATGTTAATTCTTTTAATTTTATAATTTAGAAACTCCTTTACAGCAATAAACCACTCACACTATTAGAAAAGTCCTTTACAACCATGTTACTTCATTATATTAAAATTCATAATGGTAAAATCATTTTTAAAGCAGGTCGTAAAGGACAAACGTAATAAAACATGTCCTTTACGCCCATGTAGACCATACGATTTGGAAAATAAGCAAGAAAAAATTAAGGGCTTAAAGGACAGAAAATGAGATGAAAGTCACTTACTACGATAGTTATATCTAGCGACTTCCTTTACGATTATACCTTTAACTTGTAAATTATAACTTGTCATTTACGACCCTTTAGATACGCTGTTTTTGCGAACTCGTAGTATAAAATTTGGGTCGTAAAGGCAACTTTTTAAGAGATATCGAAACTTTAACTATACAGAACGATAGCGCTTGAAATTCTGAACACAGCTGTATATATATGTGGGATTATGATGAGCCTCGTAATAAAAACCAATATTTCTGAACACTTGTTTTATTTTAATCACAATTACTATTTTTAACCAACAGATTTAATTTAAGCACACTCGCAACGTCCACCATTGAAATCGTTCTCTCCGTCCCTTTCGCACCTCTTGTCATCCTTCTCTCACACTTCCGTCCCGTTCCACTCTATCTCCTTACGTTCCATTCCTACATTCTCGGCTGTCCTGCATATGATATCTGCCCTCAGATATTACCATTCACCCGTACATGTTCATTCATCTTCACATCGTTCATTCAGCATCATTAAGTACATGGTAAGTATCATATTATTACTAACATACACAGGTTATGTGCCATGCTCATCAAAACTAAATTATTTTCTTTAGGTACATTCGACTTGACGTTACATCAAAGCAAGTTGAGCATTTTAGTATGGCACTTTAGGTTTACAGAAATAATATTTTCTTATATATCTTAACATCATGAAAACAGCTGACAGCATTAACAAAATAGGTACATTTTACAGTCAATCTTCGTAGGAGATCTTTTAATATTTTAGCTGTCTTTAAAATTTTACAAAACATAACATAGCATCTTAACACTTAGGTAATAGGAATCTTTTTCTATGAGATCAGGCTTATATGCAAAGGTTCCATCTTTAAAATTAGGCAACAAAAATATGTAACAAGGAATAAGGTTCCTTTCAAACAACATTCATAAAGAAAACAAAGTAAAAAGATAAGACTGTTACCTATATTACTCGCAGTCCTCCTCAGGCCACCTCTTCATGAAGTCTGCAGACGTAGCTGTCTTGTTCGGCCCTTCAGTACCACTGTATAACTTCTCTACGTCATACCGGTCGTTCCGCTTCACCTTGATTAGCTTGTAGGGTCCGAGGAATTTAGGCTTTAGCTTAAGCCCTGGCCCGAACTGCGTCCTCTTTATCGCGACAAGGTCGCCTACCTCGTACTTAGAGCTTTCCTTCCTCTTCTTATTAAAGCTTCTTCTATTTTCTTCTTGAATCTTCTGTATCTGTTCTTTAGCCTTCTGCCTTAAACTTTCTCTTTCCTCATCATATTGAGATATGATCTCTTGTTGCAGCAAGTTTAATATCTCTACATCTTCCTTGCAGTTCATCTTAGTACCAGTCAACAGCTGGAACGGTGAGGTATCTATACTTCTTTGGTAAGTACTATTTATTGCTCTCTGTACTCGTCCAACATGCTTGTACCAAGCAGATTGGTCCTCCATGCATAGCTTCATCAGCATCGGTATCATGATCCGATGAATCCTTTCCACCTGGCCGTTAGCTCTCGCTACTCCAGTGGTAATCTTTACATGCTGGATCCCTTCGTCTTCGCAGTACTTCTGGAATGCTTCGCTTGTAAACGCCGTGCCCCTGTCGGTAATAATGCGTATAGGGTTACCAAACGTCTGCTGTTGTAGCTGCAACTTGCTGATTACTTCTGCACTGGACGTTGACTTAGTCGGATAGAGCCACACAAACTTTGTAAAGGCGTCAACAATTGTAAGTATATGGTTGTAAAGCTTCTTTGTTTCCGTCAAGGGTCCAATGTGGTCCAAATGCAATGTATGCAGCGGCGTTCCTTCTTTAGTAATAGGGTTCAACAAGCCCTCCTGCTTGCCCTCCTTTCTGGTAGCTAACAGACATGGTATACAACTTGTAATTACTTCTTCGATCTTTCTATCCAGGTTTTTCATGTAGTAATCCTTGCTTATGGCTGCTTTCATCTTTTTAATCGCGAAATGGCCGTTACTGTGTACTTTCTTGATTACTTCTTTTTCCATCACCTTAGGTACCACTAGTAACCGCTGGTCTCCTTTATAAAGTATGTAATTGTCTAAATAAAAGTCATTATATTGTCCATCTTTCAGGATCAGCTGTCTAATAGCATTGAGCTCTTCGTCTCTTTCTAGAGCTTGGCTTATCTTCTCGTGTAGGCTTACTACTGCAGCCACATGAGTAATCCTGCTAAGCGCATCTGCGTGCTGCATCTTCGCACCTGCCCGATGTTCTATCTCGTAGTCATACTGGTCCAGTAGTAACACCCATCTTGCCACCATCGGGGCAAGTCCTTCTTCTTTAAGGTAAGCTCTCAAGCTTGACAATCTGTCACTATCTTAAAATGTATACCGAACAGATAGTGGTGAAACTTCTTCACACTCTCTACCACAGCAAGAGCTTCGAGCTGATAGCTGGAATATCGCCTTTCTACTTCACTGGTACGTCTACTTCTATAATATACAGGATGCAGTTCTCCGTTTTCACTTTTCTACATAAGCATACCTGCCAGCGCCTGGCTCGACGCATCCGTGTGCAGTTCGGTATGTAACTTCGGGTTGAAAATCTTTAGTACTGGCTCACTCATTAACTTCTGCTTTAAAATGTGGAACGCTTCTCGTTCTTCAGAACCAAATATAAACTTTGCATCTTTCTTCATCAAATCAGTTAACGGTCTTGCTATCTGCGAATAGTCTTTTATGTACTTCCTAAAATACGACGTTAAACCAATGAAGCTTTGGACCTGCTTCACTTTCATAGGCTCGGGGTATCGGGCTACTGCTTCGACCTTCTCCGGACTTGGCTGTACCTGCCCTTCCTTAACCAGATGGCCTAGGTACTCAATCTCTCGGCATATCAGCCTGGCCTTCTTCCAGTTAATTTCAAGTCCATTCTCCGCAGCAACCTCCAGTACGCGTTGCAGTCTTAGTAGCGCATCTTGCTCCGTCTGGGCTGGAATTATAATATATTATCATCTATGAAAACCATCATAACACCTTCTTGTATCAAATCTTTAAAAATTATGGTAATGAACATTATAAAATACTTCGGACGAACGGAAATCCCAAAAGGGGTTTTAAGGAACTCCCATTGACCATGATGTGTCACAAATGAAGTATATGGCACCGACTCCTTACTAACTCTTAAATGGAAGAATCCATTTTTAAGGTCTAGTACACTAAACACCTTAGCATCTCTCAACTTGTCAATTAAGTCTTCAATCAGTGGCAGGGGGTATTCTTCTTTAACCATCTTCCTGTTTAACAGTCTATAATCAACACACACTCTGGTTGAACCATCTTTCTTTTTAACTAGGACGAGTGGGCTAGTATATTCGGAAAAACTCACCTGTATAATTCCTTTCTGCATCCACTCATCTACCTGATCCTCCACAATCTTCTGTTCTGCTAGGAAAGTCTTCTGGGACGTTGCGCCATGGGGATGTCATCTTTAAGTATGATTCTGAGTTCAATTGGCGCCTCCTTCGTCTGGTCAGGTTGGTAACCAGCCACCAGCCACTCCACCTCTTCTTGGACACTAGCGTTGCGGATTTGATCTGAAACATTGACCTCACTCACACAATTCACCCTCGCCAACCATTCCTCATCCTCGGACACAATCGTGACAGAACCTTTACGCATAAGCATAGTTACATCGTCAAGAAATTCCCTACCTACGATAAGCCTGTATGGCATACAGTTATTTGGTACAACGTGAAATATAATGTCACCGTAGCACTTTTCGTCGATAACCAACTTGCCGTAGAACTTGCCATAGGCCTTTACCTCTTTAATTCCGAGTCCCGTAAACACAGAGTCGTCCGCGCACATTTTCACCTTTAATTCGTCGAAAGTGTCTTTATTTACTAAGGTATACGCACTTCCGGAGTCCATTAACACAAGTTAATCACCTTCATTGCTCTTTTACTCTGAGAATCATCTTTAAAATCTTTTTTCGTCGTAATATTTACTTACATCATGTCTATGCCGGTCGCTGTCAATGCTGTCATCGCTGTCAAAGTCACCGTCGTCCGCCATATTGCCGGTTGCCCCCTCATTGGCCGAAACTCCGAACATGGCCACCGATTGCTTCCGAGTATCCGCCGTCGCGGTCTGCTTCGCGGGAAGAGAAGCCTGTTGTCTCGCTTTCTCTCCCGAGCCGCCTGCGCGAACGTCACGGAACTGTTTTACCGACGGAGCCGCGCCGCCAGCGCCACTGCTCTCGTTTAGCGGACACTGACTACCGATGTACCCATGAATTACAGCGATAACACTTGATTCCGTTGGTGCATGATATCGCCAAATGATCTTCATCACCACACTTGTAGCACCGTTTCCGACCAGCCGACGATGTTGAATGCTTCGTGTCCTTTTCTTGCTTATTATGTTTGATTTCTCTGTCTTCCCTTTTCGTCTTCGTCTTTATTTTCTCATATAAAAGGAGCTTCTCCTTCAGTGCAGGATAGTTAATAGTCGCGCCGTACAGGATCGCTTTATTAGGTTCATAATCTACAATACCATCGATTATGTATTGTATCGCGATGTAGTCTGGGAACTTAGCGCGCTTACCCAGCTCCTTCATGACCAACATATACTGATAATAGGACTCCTCCTTCTTCTTTTTCCGACCTTCCATAAGCTCGTGCATCTCCTTGGTGTTGATTGTATCTGGGAACTCCTTCAATAACGCCGTCTTAAGTTCATCGTACTTTTTGAAGGTTTTCTCATACTGCAACCATAGGGCCGCCGTGCCCTCCAAGGACCTTCGTGCCACCACGAGCTTCTGAGCTTCTGTCCAACTATATATTTCAGCATTATTTTCGATGTCTTGAGCCCATTTGCATGCTGTACGGGACTTATCATCGCCGCTGAACTTCGGAATGCTATCAGTCATCATGCCGATATTATTTAAAAGATTGGCCTCCGCCATTTTGTATTCTTTTGAATCCGCCTTGATTGTAGTGATTTCAATATCAAAAATACTCCTGTCTTCGTACATAAGCTGATACTTTCGTCTTCACCGTTAGTTTTGCAATTGGAGAACAATCTTCTTTCACCGTTGTAAGCACCGCCGCCACCGTATACGCCGGTACTATTTCTTGCGACCATGTGCCGCCGTAACACCGTAACTTGGTTTTTCGAGGCGATCCCGGACGAGCCCCCAAAATAATGTGGGATTATGATGAGCCTCGTAATAAAAACCAATATTTCTGAACACTTGTTTTATTTTAATCACAATTACTATTTTTAACCAACAGATTTAATTTAAGCACACTCGCAACGTCCGTCCCTTTCGCACCTATTGTCATCCTTCTCTCACACTTCCGTCCCGTTCCAATCTATCTCCTTACGTTCCATTCCTACATATAACTCATTTTCGCCAAAATGTCCTTTACGACAATTGAACCCAAAGGTATCGATATCTGAATTGACCCGTTTTCATTGTCTGTGTACATTTACAAGTAAAGTCTTCAAAGTAAGCGCGAATGGAATGAACTATTCGCAAGTTATACAACTATCACTTTGAATGTGACCACAATATACGGCCATATCTATGACATATCCTGATGCGTTAGCAACTTTTACTATGGAGCCAACCCCGAAATTGTTTAAAAACAAAATCTGCTTTACAAATTTTACTAATTTTAAGTTCAAGAAAACAATCTATGAAACGATAATTAGTTTTTTTTGCATGTTGTTCTTTATTGCCTACAAATTCGATCCGAAAACTGAAGTCACACATAAAAAAAACTATACTTTGATCTTACGAAGCATGAACCCAACGCGTAAAGTGTAAAAAAATACAAAATAGGTATCAAAACCATTGCGGGTAAAAAAAGAAACACATAAATGGTAATCTAACAACCCCATCAAGTCAAACATCGTGATACTAAGCAATGTTATTTAAAAAAACTTCTTCACAGGACATTTGTCAAGTCCCCAATAATAATAAATCGCTATTTAGTTTTTACGTGAATAGGAAATGCGTTGGCGGGCGAAAAACGCCTTTAACGCTTTGCATTTGGTAAAGGATTTGTGCCGTTTTTTGCGTAAGTGTAAAATGGAATCATTATAAAAACCTCGTAAGGACTGAATATTTACGCAAGTCTTACTACTTTTCTCTGTTTTCAGTACGCGTGGTTATAGTGCGTGATATAAGCCATAAAACCACGTACCAACATGTTACCAAGTTTACAAGGCCGTTTTGAAAGGGGAAACGGTTCCCATAATAAATACATAAAATTCTTGTTTAAACATCTACGTGTTTTGCCCAAGGTTTATGTTAGTTTAGCTAAGTAGGTCGTAGTTCGAGTGTAGTAAATTTAGAATGTTTCAGTTTAGTTGTTCACGACCAAAACTTAAATTGAAACTTTACCCTCTTACGTCTATAAACCTAATATAAATTCTGAGTAATTTTAAATGTGGATAAATAATGGAGTGCATGTGGCAAGAGGCTGGATTGTGTAGATGTACAGGCTCTACCAGAACAGGACATGATCTTGATCGTCAGTATCAAGTAATCGCAACTATATCAGGGACAAACCAACTTTTAATATATATTTTGATTTGCGTTGCTTAACTAGGCAGGTACATATAGGCGATAGGGCAACCAGACGATAGAGAAACGTGTGAGGAAACAGGCTATCAGTAATACGTTATTTAGGTGGTCCACAAGTTTGTCTACTCAGGCTCTCAAATAAGCGACAATGGCGACTGCTACCAGTAGGTTGTGCGAAAATCCCAGATGACTAAAGCTGCGGTGAAACGACTCGAAATGATATGGGAGAACAGAAATATAAACCGCAAAACTAAAATTAAACTAATGCGGACTCTTGTCTTCGCGATCTTTCTGTACGCTTCAGAAACCTCGACCATAAAAAGAGACACCAGCCTTCGAATAGATGCGTTCGAGATGTGGTGTTGGCGCAGAATGCTCTGGATCTCTTGGACTGAACGCCGCATAAATGTGTCTATCCTGGACGAGTTCAAGATCACCACGAGGCTCTCTACTATCAGCACCCAACGTGTACTAAGTTTCTTCGGCCATCTGAGCAGATCCGGGTCACTCTGGAGAAGCAGGTAATGACTGGACGCATGTCAAGGAAGAGAAGGGATGGCCGTATGGGTACACGTTGGGCAGAGAGAATAACGTCCATCACTAAAGCCACACTACAGGCAAGCATGCATGGGCAGACCCTTGATGGTGTGGCTTGGAGAGCGTTGGTGAATAGTACCCACAATCGTCACGTCCCTCAGTCATAAGGATACGACAGAGAAGAAGAAAATTAAGTCTGCTAGGGAAGAGTGCGAGGTTTTCCTCCGGCTACCTTCCCGTCATAAAACTCGATTCTATAGCTCTGGCGCTTTAAGACTATAGCTTAAGCCAGAATATAAAAAAAAAAATGTCATGTATTATAATGGAGGCATCCATTGATGAGAATATCTGACAGGGTGATTTGTTTAAGAACAACCCAGATTGTACCCAGGTTGAACCCTCGTAATTAAAATCTTCGCTTTATATCGATATTATTTATAACAAACAGGTGAATACTCCCACGCAAAAAAAAAAACGTTAATTGTATTAATTCGAAAATCATTAAATTATGCTTATTTTCGCGTAACAAATATTAAAAATGAAATCGTGTGATCATCTAAGTGATGGACCAGTACTACAAACATACATATGGAATGTTCGTACTAACAATAATCACAAAGCCAGTAATTATCTCATATAAGAATGATAAAAATACCGACCACACAGATACTTAAGCCATAACAATGATAATTAAAACTAATGGGCAGACTGGGACCTAACAATAGTTCTTAGGACTGTTCCTAACAGTATACTTGCAACAAGAATTCCAATTCAAGACTTCCTACGCATAGTTATTAAACAAATGAGAATTCTATTATATGCTTGAACGTAGATTATATTGTTATCTTAGTAATAAAATTGTGTCTATAGAGTAAATGTACTGTCTGAACAAATATTTGTATAGAAATATAATACATACATATATAAAGGTAGCAGGTACAACAAGTGCGTCCACGATTTGCGTGAAGATAACTTATTTACTTTATTTTATTATTCAAATAAGTTAGTTACACAGTGTTACAATAAGCAAATCAAGGTACTGTGAACTATAAAAAATACACAGAATTACTTGATTTAGGCGACGTAACGTAACTGCGTGGCTCCTTTGCGTCGTCTGATCTGGTGTAGGAAAAGTAAGTAAGCTTAGAGTACCCATTCTATACCTGGCTACTATTATACTATTAAATATCCCGCCCGCGACTTCATCTATATAAAGGCGGAAAACTTTGGATGCTGCTTTTATCCTTTTAGAGGCAAAATTAAAAAAAAATGGTCGTAGTTAAGCTTCAAGATACTTGAAAAATATTTCATTCAATCTAAAAATGTACCACCAAAAAATGCTGTGCTCTGTATTAATTGTATCTAAGTAATGCTTAATATACTGTTTGCTTAAGCGAGCACAGTAAGCTACGATTCAGGATAAATGTAGGTGCCTATAAATATGCCCCAGTGCACCAGTACTGGGATATTATTTTGGCTGTGTGTTTCCGTATAGTGGAGGACTGTGAGGTACTTCCCCAGAGAGTTTTTGTACTCCAATGCTCTCCTCTTTAAAAATAATGACAAAAACCAAACGTCACGTGTGACCAAGATGACTTATTTTTAAATGAGAATGTAATTTAATCCTGAAGATATAGAATCAAGAGGTTGTGAGATCGCAATATCCGTGACAGCTCGACAGATAGCGAATCAAATTACTGCTTTTTAATATACGGAGATTAAATTGAAATTTCAGGATCTAAGCCTGTCTAGACGACGCCCCGGACATCTCGGGAGGCTAAAGAGAGTTTTCTGGTCTTGACACACTTCTTTTGGTTTAATTGTTGTTTTAAATAACACTTTTATTTTTTTAAAGAACGAAATAACAGATTTAGAAATAAAGCCTTGTTGCGTACCTATAGGCCTAAACCAATGGAAGAAAAAAATATAATTTATTATCTTTTTTTTTATGGAGAATAGGCAGTCGTTTGACCGCGATCTCACCTGATGGTAAGTGATGCTGCGGTCTACGGTGGAGCACGCTTACCTATGAGATACCTATTTACTCTCGCTTTGAAGAGACCCATATTGTACTCAAGTGGAAACACAGACTCGGGCAGGCCGTTCCACTCCTTGGCAGTTCGCATAAACATATTTTTGACAGTGAAAACGTAAAAGTTTGTGGTACAAGCATAAAAATCTAAATACTGGGCTTACGCCGTAGGTATGAGAATGAGAATGAGACATTTATTGATAAAAAATTTCAACAATTTTTACCATATTCTATTTAGTATGCACCGCTAATCAAAATTGACCGCATCCTCAATTGGGATAAATTTAACGTAATGTTTTCCAATATTGGTCGTGAACACAGTGCTGGTTAAAGGAATATTTTGATCCATATTTTTCTGAATTTATACACAATTCTAAACAAAAAATTCTTCGTCACCCTTCGTTATTTGTAGCCTTTGTCTTTTGTCAAGAAAACATGGGCGTATTAAAATCATTTGGACCACTTAACACTGCTAGTCAGCAGTACCCTAGTGGCCCACCTTATTTATTTAAGTAGCTCTATATCAAGGAACACGGAACTAATCGAGCTAGAAAAAGTATCCTGGTAACAAAAAGTATTATGTTCCATTTTCTCTTAAAAAGTGAGGACCTTTTCATATTACGACCCTAAAAATAATAACACGGCGATGTGGCATTCCTTATTTGCATGATTGTGACCCGTTAGGAAACTATAAAGTGAAGGTATTCGACTTGTTTTGTTTGTGACATGGCCAGCAATTAAGTACAATTGGGTACTTTCCAGGGTAAAAAAATATAATTCGATTTAGTCCGTCACTTAGATTATCAAAAAATATTGGACACGTATTTTTTATTTTGTCAATCAAACAAAAATTGGTGAAGATATAGCCCGTTACCGTGGACCCGGAGTATGTCCTAAAACTACGGCCAAGACCACCGGGGGATGGGCAGCAGCATCCTTGGAGTGCGGTGGAGATACTGCGATCGCCAACCCGCATGCCAAGCGTGGCGATTACGGCATTCACCCCCCATGAAAAGAACCAAAAAACCACGGCCCCGAGTGTCCGGCGACCCCTGGTGCCCTGGTTATGGTAGCGGCCAGGGTACTAGCGGGGTCAGGGGTGCTAAGAATCTCCGGCAAAGATCCGGCTACCACCACCGACGACTTCTGGCCCTGGCAACATATAACACGCGTACACTGCGGACCGACGAAAAGATAGTGGAACTGGAGGAAGGATTGAGCAAGTTGCGTTGGAATGTCATAGGGTTATCTGAAGTCCTAAGAGATGGGGAGGAAACGATAATCCTAAAGTCCGGCAACTTGCTTTATTTCCGGGAGGGCGACCAACAGTCCCAGGAAGGTGTCGGGTTCATCGTCCATAAGTCCCTCGTGAACAACGTGGTGAAGATCGAGAGTGTGTCGACTAGGGTGGCGTACCTTATACTCAGAGTATCCAAGAGGTACTCGTTAAAGGTCATATAGGTGTATGCGCCGACTTCGGCACACTCCGATGACGAGGTGGAGGCTATGTATGAGGATATATCGAGGGCTATGCATAGCTCCAAAATCTACTTCACCGTTGTTATGGGGGACTTCAACGCGAAACTGGGCAAGAGAGATGGTGAAGAGCTGAGAGTGGGGCAATTTGGATTTGGAAGTCGGAACCACCGGGGCCAAGAAGCCAGCCAGTAGTTACTGGCTGGCTTCTTGGAGAAGGAGGGACTCTACATGATGAACTCCTTCTTCAAGAAACGTGAGCACAGGAAGTGGACTTGGATGAGTCCCGACGGTGCAACTAAAAACGAGATTGACTTCATCATGTCGACGAAGAAGCATATATTCAATGATGTCTCTTTGATCAATACGGTTAAAACCGGAAGTGATCACCGTCTGGTGAGAGGCACATTGAATATATGTGTTAAGCTAGAGCGCTCTCGACTGATGAAGTCTACGCTCCGTCCAGCAGCACTTCAAATCCAAAACCATGAGAGCTTCCAGCTGGAACTCCAAAACCGTTTCGATTGTCTAGGCGGCGATGTGGACGAATTCAACGACGGGTTTGTGGAAGCTGTCCATAGTACTGGGTCTAAGTTTTTTAAGGCCCAGCGGAGCAACAGAACGAAAAGGCTCTCTGACTCCACTCAGAAACTAATCGAGGAAAGGAGAAAAATGGTTCTGCAATCCTCAGCAGATGCGTCATTATACCGGCAGCTCAATAAACGGATCTCTAAGTCCCTTACCCGTGATTTGCGCCAATTCAATACAAATCGTATTGAAGAGGCCATTGATCAGAATAAGGGCTCTAAAGTTTTCGCAAGAGATTTGTCTATTGGGCAGAGCCAGCTCGCCAAATTAAAAACTGAGGATGGTAGAATCGTTTCATCCAGACCCGAGCTTCTGGGGGAGATAAAGGACTCTTATGGACAGCTATACACATCAACTAGCAGACCTGAAGTTGATCTGGCGGAAGACCCTAGAGCTAGACTGACCCGACATTATACCGAAGACATCCCGGACATCAGCCTGTACGAGATTAGAATGGCTCTTAAACAGCTCAAAAACAATAAGGCACCTGGTGAAGACGGAATTACAGCCGAAATTCTGAAGGCGGGTGGTAAACCGGTCCTTATGGCCCTTCAGAAGTTTTTCGACTCCGTTTTACTAGAAGGGAGAACGCCTAAGGCATGGAACAGAGGTGTGGTGGTATTGTTCTTCAAAAAGGGTGATAACGCGTTACTGAAGAACTACCGACCCATTTCACTTCTGAGCCATGTCTATAAGCTGTTTTCAAGAGTCATTACGAACCATCTCGCACGCAGGCTAGATGACTTCCAGCCTCCCGAACAAGCCGGTTTCCGAAGAGGCTTTAGTACCGTAGACCACATCCATACGCTCCGTCAGGTTATACAGAAGACTGAGGAGTATAACCTGCCCCTCTGCTTAGCGTTCGTGGACTACGAGAAAGCCTGCGACTCGATCGAAACCTGGGCTGTACTACAATCTTTCCAGAGGTGCCAAGTGGACTATCGCTATATCGAAGTGCTGAAGTGTTTGTACGAGAACGCCACTATGTCAGTCCGACTCCAGGACCAGAACTCGAAGCCTATTCCGTTGCAGCGATGCAGAGATGTTATTTCTCCTAAACTGTTTACCGCTGCACTGGAGGATGTTTTCAAGACTCTGGACTGGAGAAGGCTAGGCATCAACATAAACGGCGAGTACATCACTCACCTTCGGTTTGCTGACGACATAGTAGTCTTGGCTGAGACCATGGAGGATTTGAGTACGATGCTCGATGACCTCAGTAAAGCCTCCGAGCGAGTTGGTCTAAAGATGAACATGGATAAGACGAATATCATGTCAAATACCCATGTAGCACCAATTCCCGTTACAATCGGAGACTTCACACTCGAAGTTGTGGACGATTATATATACTTAGGACATACTGTCCAGTTAGGTAGATCCAACTTCGAGAAAGAGGTCAATCGACGAATCCGACTCGGTTGGGCAGCGTTCGGGAAGCTACGGCACATCTTTTTGTCCAATATTCCGCAGTGTCTCAAGACGAAAGTCTTTGACCCAGGGATCGGGAACGGTTCCCAAAATACCGTTCATTATCGTTCGGAACCCGATCTTTATTTCGTTCATACTATATATCGGTTTATTACGGGAACGTTCTCTAAAAGAACAAAATCATTTCGGTTACCGGTACTCAAGAAGAACAGATTTAAAAACGTTCCGAAAGAACAAAATCATTTCGGTTACCGATATTGAAGAACAAAATTTGAAACGTTCCCAAAGAACAAAATCTTTTATGAACGGAATTTGAAACGTTCCCAAAGAACAAAATCTTTTAAAGAACGGAATTTCAAACGTTCCCAAAGAACAAAATCATTCAGGAACGGAATGTAAAACGTTCTCAAGAACTTTATTAAACGTTCTTAGCCGCGCACCCGTCTCGATCGCAGGTCGGCCTTGCCAAGGCCACCGTATTCTTTTGTAGGCGCCAACGCATGGATATCGACACCGCCTCGCACTGTCTCTTTTTCACACGAAGATGGTTTATATTTCCAATTCGTTGCACTTTTTTGTAAAAATCGTTACGGTAGTCATTTTCAACTAATTCGGGTGTGTTGATTTCGAAAATAATATCTGTTTTAAAACCAAGATGGCGGCCATGCACTTTTTAAAGTTTTTACATCAAAATCGTTATGGTAGTCAATTTCGATTAATCCGGGTATGTAGTTTTCGTAAATAAATTCTGTTTTAAAATACATTATGGCGGAAATGGAGAACTTTTGTCAAAATCGTCATGGTAGTACTTTTCGACTAATTCGGGTATGTGGTTTTCGAAAATAATGTCTGTTATGAAATCCAAGATGGCGGTCATACACTTTTTTCGTCAATATCGTTATAGTAGCAGTTTTTGATTAATTCGGGGATGTAGATTTCGAGAATAAAGTCCTAAAAATCCAAGATGGCGGATATGGAAATTTTTTGTCAAAATCGTCTTGGTAGTCATTTTCAACTAACTCGGGTGTGTAAATTCCGAAAACAATGTCTGTTTAGAAATTCAAGATGGCGGTAATACACATTTTTCATAAAAAACGCCATGGTAGTGGTTTTCAATTAACTCGGGGTGTAGATTTCGAAAAAATGTCTGTTACAAAAACCCAGAGCTAAAATCCTATAAGTCGCTTTAAACAAAAAAAATAGCCTATGTATGTATAACTAACTATACTGGGGCATACTTTGCCCAGCGCATCGGTATTGCCGTCCAACGCGGCAATGCCGCCAGCCTTCTGGGCACCCTACCGATCGGATCCGACTTGGAGCCCATTTTTTATTTGGAAGTATGTTTTAGATTTTAGTATTAGTCTAGTTTATATGTAGTTTTATTTTTAATGGTAAGTCTATAAAGTAAATCCGAGTTACCTAAGGAAACTAACAATAGGTCTATTTGTAATTTGGAGGTCATTTCGACATGTTTTTAATTAATTTATTTTTGTTAAATTTTTTACTGGCTTACAGTCCATATAGATATGGTACCAGTCACACGATCTTATGCCTTCAATATAGGTTCCAGGACCTATATTGAATCATTCGTTTGATGGCCGCCGAAGCGTTAATACTGACAAGATCTTTCGAGAATATCAACGAAAATACCTTAACCCTTTGACCGCCAAAGACGTCAAATCACGCGCACGGAAAGTCATGCCCTCAGCGCCTGCACGTGATATTACGTCCAAAATATAACCTGTTTAACTGAGAGCTCGATTGTTAAAATTAAAATCATGCCAGTTTCTGCAGTTTCTCAGTGCTCTAATAGTTCAAAACTTAAAATCAAAGCGGGACGGTACCACTTTCCATTCCTAATTACTGTTTTAAATACGTAACCATTATTTTTTTAACAAAATTTCTCAAAAACATTTTTGTTATTGAGTAACAGACACAGAAGAGACAGTTAAATAGGCAGTACCCACGCGTGAAACACGTAAATCCAAGTGTCCTTTGCATTGCAGCGTCATCAAATAATATGTTGCTCAAAAAATGCATGTCTTATTAATTGTGTTCTCCTATTGCTTGAAAAAGTGTCCGTCAAAAGGCGATAAACTGATAGCGCCACAATTATATTAAATTTGATTAAATTAATTTTAAATAAAAAAAAATTAAATCCAAAATAATTATTTGCGGAGATGAAAAACACTGAATATTAATTTTATTTACGAAGTCATATAAGTATTAAATATCGGTAATTCATTTCAAATGCTGAACTATACCTAGCGCCACCCGAAGATATTTGGAACTATTGTTTAGTGCTTACCGCTGGACACTTTTTCGACCGTTTTCCTAGAAGAGAGTTCCATCCTTCCTATACCATCCATATTAATAGTGGTGGAATATGAGTAACTCATATCCATATTTCTAAAATATAATAATTAAAAATATGGGCAGATAATTTACATCATTATCTTATCGTATCATCCCGCTATGTATTTTACAGACATCTGAAATATTACAACGTTTATAGAATTGTTCAAAATATTAAATAAACAACCGCCAAAGGGTCTTGTTATATTTTTAAAATGCTTAAAGGGCTTATGAATATCAGCAAGGTGTGTATCAGTATCAGCGCTTGTGTGGGAGTACTAGAGCAGAGACCAATATGTCGTTTTATAATTCGCCGTGGTTACCATCTACTCGATCTTCAGTACTGCATGCACCTGTCTCATTTATTATGATTATGAATATGAACGCATCATTATATCTTGAACATCCACGGCAAAGTATAAAGGCAATAATAGTATGTAACACAGAGAACCAGCCTCTTTAGTGCGTTAGTCGATCTTAGGATAGAGGCGTCCTTGTCTATGGTCTCTATAGGAATCGACCGTGTCAGTACGTTTGACATGTTGTTGTCTAAAGTGACAGAAATGGCTAATAAAAGTGATGGGATATGAGTAACTCATATCGATAATTACAGAGTCAGATAATAATTTAAAATATGTAAAAATAATATATATCGTTATCTTATCATATTATATCACCTCGCTATGACTGTGTAAAGATATGAAATATTACAACGTTTAATCGTTCGAATTGTTAGAAATATTTAATAAACAACCGCCAAAAGGGTTCTTATATTTTGAAAATGCTTACAGCTTATGAATATCAGCAAGGTGTGTGTTAGCGCTTGTGTGGGTGTGACGTCTGTTGCACGTGTTGTATTTAGGACCTTGTCTTTTTTATGTTCCCGTATCCATAGAAATGATATAACCAAAGACTAAAGTGGTTTTAGCTTGTCTCTGGTCCTTATAGACTGGAAATAAACGTAATTATATATGAAAACCACTCGTGTCAGTATATTTGACAAATAAATGTCTTACCTGTTAGATATCTGTGCTAATAGCGTTGGGGTGCAGGTCGATACTTTCATAGATATTTTGATTAGAGAATCTGAATAATCATTATAATCAATTAGCATTACGTAGGAACTAACTGTAACAAAGGTTTGTATAATTAATGAGTATTTTTGGAACTATTGTCATGAATTCATGATATACCTACTTCATCCATTTATATAAAATTATTCTGTTACTTAAAATTTGACAGATCACCCTCAGCTTAAATCGAAAATAGGACCTAGAAACATGACACGAGTTTCATAGAATTCGCCTCTGAAAAGTACATCTCATATCGACATGCCGCCAATCAATATGTTACATCACTATTGCCCTCTTTGTACTGCATTGGCGAATAATTCTTAATATTATTCTAGTTTGTTATTTTTGGTATAATACGCTCGTATATGTTACCATTCCGTATTTTCTTAATTATTGCACCAATTTATGGCACAAAATGATGTTACAAACCCATTTTATGATAATGTTAACTCCACAAATCTCAAATTGACACTGGCGCTAACGGGGCGCAAAGCGCAAGAGTGATATACAAGCATCTTAGGTCAAACACCATATCTAGTCCTACCGCTCGCACATGGTCATTGCTGATCTGTGACGTAAACCAAACTCCCCCTAAAGCTATAGGAAGGCAAATATTCACTATCGATAACGCGCCAAATAGTTTGTCACTTCACTATTGGTCTTGCAATTCTTATGCTATTTTTTTACACTTATTTCTCTACAACGGCCAAAGAGCTACTGTCAGTCCTCTTGCGCTTTGTGCCCGGTCAACACAACCAAATTAGCTGTTACGCCGACTCCCCTAGACGAGTTTCGCCGTTCTTATTTCAACCTCTTTGATGTGTGCATATAATTGCTATGTTAATGGCATTTTTAGGGTTTCGTAGCCAAAATGGCAAAAACGGAACCCTTATTATCGTCATGTCCGTCCGTCCGTATGTCACAGCCATTGTACTCGGAAACGACGGAAATAGGAAATGCTCCTGGTTCTGATTTTGTATGGCGAGAACCGGGAATTCCCGGTTCCGGTACTGGATTTGTATAGAAAACGAGTACCGGGAGCAAACCCTAGACGGAAACCATAAGACGTATTTTGCATGCCGATATCTAGTTTTGTAGTAAAAATAACGTTGAAGATTGTCAGAAGATTTCTTGATTTAGCCAATATTTTCAGACATAATCTTATGGACACTTGTGTATCTTTTGAACTGGATATGCAAAAAATAAAAGAGGAAATACATCTTTCAATTAAAATTGTTTTTAATATTATCGGTTGAGGCGTTTTCGAGCTATTTCTAAAAAAACTTCTTCCGTAGGAAGATACGACTTTTTGATAATTATCTTTCCTTATATCGTTGAAGGAACGGAACCCTCCATTATACGTGGTCCGACACGCACTAAGCCGGTTCTTTTAAATGTATAGTTCTAATTTAGAGATGGTCAAAAATTATTCGAATACAAAAAACGAATAAGAATAAATCTAGACACGCGGCAGCGTGTCAAGCCAAGTTCGAGCAAAGGAACTGGCTAGCCAGCGCCGAGTGTATATTACACGAACCACTTGGTGCCACTTTTGGCCCTTCTATAAATCAAAACCTCTTTAACGTAAACACATAAAACTACGTGTGTTTAATTATATCCATAAGGACATCTAGATGCCCAAATTTCATGAAGCTAGCTCAAACGGTTATAAAGATATGAAGGTCAAAAAGTCGTAAATTGTAGCACTGACTGACTGACTGACTGACATATAGTACCTAAATCTAACCTACTTCCAGATGACCTAGAAGGATGAAATTTGGAATCCAGCTCGGTAATTGTGTGTAAGCGTAGAAAAATATCTAAAAATAAAAAAAGTTAAAAATAGGGGGGTCCCCATACAATTTTTTTTATTTTTATTGTATCGTTGGAACCGTTACAAGCAGATATTTGAAACTATCCCAATATATGTGTCATTATATTTGCTATATAACAGAAATATAAAAATAAAGTTAAGTCAAAAATAAGTGGTGTCCCCATATAAAAAACTTGTGATACACGCTAAACGACCGGCCAACGGTGTGTCGTCGGCGGCGCGTGGCACCACATAATTATATACAGAACAGAAGTAAAGAGAATGTAGACAATAGCATAAAAAAGAAAACCATGCAGCGGAAACGCAAGAAAAAACATTAAATCTCAATACCTGCCTAGTTTTCTTTACAAAAAGTAATGATATCCCACCAAAAACATAAATGTAAAAAAGGAGAGCCAAGTTCAATACAAAAATTATACTTGGCTGTGGGCTACGCCGCAAAAAGAATGGAGATCTAAATGAGTGCCAAGTTCTATGCAAAATCCAAATATGTATTTATAGGAACAAAATAACATTATGAACAAGTATTAAACTCTATTTCTTTGCTTTATTGGATACCTATAACAATTGCTGTTATTTAAAAAAAGTAGGTTAGATTTGACTTGGCCAGTTTTCATTACATCAGTCATTTTATAAAGTTATTCAACATATATATATATATATATATATATATATATATATATATTTTATTATTCTGATAAAAACTGGCCAAGTCAAATCTAACCTACTTTAAGATCTCACATTTTTAAATAACAGCAATTGTTATAGGTATCCAATAAAGCAAAGAAATAGAGTTTAATACTTGTTCATAATGTTATTTTGTTCCTATAAATACATATTTGGATTTTGCATAGAACTTGGCACTCAATTAGATCTCCATTCTTTTTGCGGCGAAGCCCACAGCCAAGCATAATTTTTGTATTGAACTTGGCTCTCCTTTTTTACATTTATGTTTTTGGTGGGATTATTTTATTCGCGAATGACGAATAAAAATTTCGAATAATCATTCGACAGTATTTATTCGTCGAATAAATTATTCCATGAATAATTTATTCGAATATTTTTTTTATTCGAATAATTTATCTGAATGAATTTTTCGTATTCGAATAATTTAAAAATAAACTATCGGCGGCGGCGAATAAAGTATGTGGTAGGGCAGTTAAAATAACTATTTGGCGGTTTTCTATCCCAAATATTATTTTCCAACTAGATAATGTTTTATCTTAGTAGTTACTAACCATAGGCGACCTGACCTCTAATTCACCATGCTGACATACGTGACATATGTCATGTTTTACTGACTTCATAGGCGTCCACAGGCTATTGAAACCACTTACCATTGGGCGGGCGGCATGCTTCTTTGCCACCAGCACGATATTTAAAGAATAGCTTCATTTATTATCACTAAAACTACTACTTTAGTACTAAGTGGTTTTGACATATGTCTCGAAGATCACGACAATTGTCCCGAAACTACAACACAAGCCTAATCTTTTGTCGAAAAATATCGACAATTATTGGATTATCGCTTTTTTTGATAATTGTCATGAGCTCTTCACTAAACTAGTACCTATGTATTGAGTGTATAATAAAAATACGTTATATTTTCTTTAAAAAAATATCATGTTAGTGGCCAACAAGCATACAGCCCGCCCGTTGGTAAGCGGTTAGTGTAGCGGGTAGTGTAGCCTGTGGGGTCACACTTGTGATGAGCCAAGTGCCACGCTGAGATAGTACTTTTATTTTGGCAGTTTTAGGTAACCAACCAACAACATAGGTCGCTACAACACTTTTTTCGTTTAAATTATAGAAATATTTTTTAAGAAATTGTCACTTAGTATAATTATAGTTAATTATAATTTCATGTTATTTTCTAGTACTGCATCACTTTTTTCACTCAAGTCCGTATATATCGTATAGTATCTACTGCACTGAAAATTATCGTCATAATCATTAACAAAATTCGTTTTCATAAAAGTAATAGAGATTATTTATGATGCGACTAGTTTAGACCGAACTATGCAAAAGACTAATAACTACGAAATAAATATGAGTAAACTGGTACAAAATTGATAAGAAAGTTTAGTTATGTGGTTTACTCGCTCTTTCATATATCCGTCACTTTCAGGCTGGCTACCTGCGATACATTTCCTTGACCCAAAAATAAGTTAGAGTTGCAGTTTAATATCAAATCTAAAAGTGTAATAAAATATTATTCGTGTTATTTATTCGAATAAAATAACGAATAAATCATTTATTATTCGAAAGGGCAGACGAATGATTTATTCGTGAATAAATTATTCGCGAATAATTTCACGACGAATAATTTGTTTATTCGAATGATTATTTAAATAAAAAAATATTCGAATAATGCCCATCTGTGCTTCTAAACTAGAGCATGTTGCACGACAATGTGTGCTTTGTAATATTAGCGGAATACCCTTTATATGTATATATACCAGGGACCGGCCCGCTATCCCTTATAAAGGGTTTTGTATGGGTTTTGCATAAGGCTTAACTAACCATACCCTTTCCCCGACGATACCCTTTCATATTGCTTTTAAAGCCCTTATATAAAGGCTAGCAGCGCTATCCCAATACCCTTACGAAACCCTTATCATCCGCTCACCAAACCTTACATATCGCTTATAAGTGTTAGCCTTATATAAGGGCTTCCCTTATAGCATACTGCGTGCTAATTTAAATCATCTACCTTGTTCATAAAGCACACATTCCTCCGAATCCACGCGCTCGATATTCGCGCGCTTCGAAATGATCGAAGCCGCTGTAGATGAAATACGGTTCAATTTTCAATGGCCAAATGCTGTGATGGCTGTTTGTTACTTTGCGTGGGTCGAGAGACTCGAGCGCATCGTCACGGCGCTTTTTTTTAAAGTCTTAGACACGTGCCAATGTTATCATTATATATTATTAGATGTCAAAGTGGAGTGAAAATAAACATCATGATAAGTGAATTATTATTTTTATAACACTTTAGACCTACTTGCTGTATGTATAGTGTATAACTCCGTATGTCAAGCGTGCTTTAATGTCGTTTGCCCAATATTACAGGGTTGCATGTTTTACTATAATCGAATTGAAATTTGAACCTCTATTGAAAGTCTAAATTTAACTATCCTCAAAATCTAACATAGAACCCTGTAATATTAGGCCAGCAATATACGACCTATACATATATGAAGCGATACAGCAAGGTAAACGAGATGGTGTGTGCCATAGAATAATAAGAAAGCATGGAATGCCATTTCAAAAAACATATTAGTAGTAAGTAGAGATGTGCCGACTAGTCGCCGACTATCTGGCCACATTTATAGTCGGCGACTAGTCGGCAAAATGAGCCGAATAGTCGGCTGCCTAGATCTTCCAAAAAAATAAGGATATAAAAAAAACTACCATCATTTAATCAAATTTCTTTATTTTAAACATAATGTTCATAAAGATCACTACTTGTTTATTTAATTATTTACAATTACGATTTGTTTCCTATTTTTTACCGGAGCAACAAGTAAATCTCGGAAAGGTAAACAAAACTAGTCAAAACCTGAACGCCACCACGTGCCGCAGCGTATTAGGCGACCCGAACGTTCCCGATTACTCCCGAACTTAGGCGAAGACCATAGTCGGCTAGCCGACTTAGTCGGCCACCTGACTGCCGACTAGTCGGCTAGTCGGCAGTCTTGCCCGGTAAAGGGTTAAACTTATTTTAATTCACATTCTACATTTTCAGTGTGAATTTTTCATTTTAAGCAAATACTTATTTTTATTTTATTTTTATTCTATTTTTATTATATTTTTATATTATTTTTATTCTTATTTTATTCTTATTTTATTTTATTCTTATTTTATTTTATTCTTATTTTATTTTCATTTTTATTTTATTTTTATTTAATTTTTATTTCATTTTTATTTCATTTTTATTTCATATTTATTTCATTTTTATTTCCTTTTTATTTCATTATTTCATTTTTATTTCATTTTTATTTCATTTTATTTCATTTTTATTTCATTTTTATTTCATTTTTATTTCATTTTTATTTCATTTTTATTTCATTTTTATTTCATTTTTATTTCATTTTTATTTCATTTTTATTTCATTTTTATTTCATTTTTATTTCATTTTTATTTCATTTTTATTTCATTTTTATTTCATTTTTATTTCATTTTTATTTCATTTTTATTTCATTTTTATTTCATTTTTATTTCATTTTTATTTCATTTTTATTTCATTTTTATTTCATTTTTATTTCATTTTTATTTCATTTTTATTTAATTTTTATTTCAGTTTTATTTCATTTTTATTTAATTTTTATTTAATTTTTATTTAATTTTTATATCATTTTTATTTCATTTTTATTTCATTTTTATTTCATTTTTATTTCATTTTTATTTCATTTTTATTTCATATTTATTTTATTTTTATTTCATTTTTATTCAATTTTTATTGTAAAAAAATTGATTATGATGATTATTAACAGAATTCACATTGCTTTACCTAAAGTTCTAAACATGCGTGATATGTATCCCTATTATATGATTAGTATTTTTATTTCATTCGAGTAACATACAGAGAAGATCGAACCGCGACAGACGCTTGGACTATAACGCCCGTACTTATAACTCGCAGCGGTGAATCGCGAAATATACCTGCGGTGAAGCGGGGCCCCGGTGCGCAAACGCCGGATGCTCAAGGTTATCGAGGTAGGCACGCGTCTTAATGTGATACAATTCAACCCTAACTTTTGTAGGTGGAAACAACCCTGTTGTGATTCCGGCAAAAGCCACTAGCCGCTTTGCACGCACACATACTCGTACTTACCTACTCACTCACTTCTCGGATTATGGATATCGGGTTTGAGTTAATCAACGCTCAGCCACTGATTATAATAATATACTTAATAGTTCTTAACTTCTTACTAACAGATACTTATAGCTTACTATGGAATAGCAAGTACCCACCGCCATAAATACCTACACAAAAATATAATTGAACTTGGAGCGACCAGGGACGTATAAAGTGTCTTCGCACGCACATAAACCTACTCACTTCTCGGATATTTTATGAAAGTATAAAATTTATTTTGATATAAATACCTACTTACTTCACATGGACCAGGTTTCTCGACGCAGTGCAGCAGCACAAAAAGTTCTTACGCAGTTTGTATTTCACAACCAATATAAAAGCAATCAGCCAATAAAATTATCTCAACCAAACCAACCTCTACGCTAGTTCACGTCTAAGTTCGAACTAATAATGGACGTCGCTGCCTAGTAAACCGAAAATACTCGTAGGTACTTAACTTGAGGCATACACTGAAATAACTAACGCTCATTGGTTGGCGATGACGACTTATTTCATTTGTGTTGAATTCAAAAGAACGGGTTAATATTGTTCCTCGGGAACGATACAGCGAATGTTTGTTCCAAAGTCGAACGCTATCGAAAGAACGGTTCTTTTTACGTTCCTCGAGAACGATACGAGCTTACAAATGTTCGTTCCCAAAACCATTGTAAATACCGGTAACCAGAACAAAGAGCGCTATTGAAAGAACGTTTTATATCGTTCTTTTGGGAACTGTTCGTTCGGGAAATGTTCGTTCCTAAAAACATTGTTCTAACCGGTAACCGAGAACGAGAACGCTTCAGAGAACGGTCTAGGTTATTGAACCGAGAACGTTTTGAAAATAGAACCGGTTTCCGATCCCTGCTTTGACCAGTGTATATTGCCAGTGATGACATATGGTACTGAAACGTGGTCGCTTACAATGGGCCTTATAAGGAAGCTCAAAGTCACCCAAAGGGCAATGGAGAGGGCTATGGTTGGAGTCTCTCTGCGTGATCGCATCAGAAATGAGGCCATCCACAGCAGAACCAAAGTAACCGATATAGCCCTCCGAATCGCTAAACTAAAGTGGCAGTGGGCGGGGCACATTGCTCGTAGAACCGATGGCCGTTGGGGCGGAAAGGTTCTCGAGTGGCGACCACGAACCGGAAGGCGCAGCGTGGGTAGACCCCCCGCAAGGTGGACTGATGACCTGGTGAAGGTCGCGGGAGTCCGCTGGATGCGGGTGGCGCAGGACCGGTCATTGTGGCACTCTTTGGGGGAGGCCTATGTCCAGCAGTGGACGTCTTTCGGCTGATATGATGATGATGATGATGATGATAGCCCGTTAAATTTCCGCGTGACGTCACATTATACTAAAACTTGTACTGAAATGTGACGTCACGCGGAACTTTAACGGGCTATAACTTCACCAATTTTTGTTTGATTGACAAAATAAAAAATACTTGTCCAATATTTTTTAAGTAATCTAATTGACGGACTAAATATTTTTTTGTTAAAGTAGCCAATTCGACCATGCTGTATCGACTGTCAATTATTTCTTACTGAAATTGCTTTTATAAAAGAGGGAAATTGATAAATTCTCTCTGTCCTAGGCCGAGAACCCTATTTTATGAAGTCAACATCATGGCGAAAGCCGTGTGCTTTTAACAATTGTAGCGACATTCGAGCATAAAAATTACAATTTGATTTTAATATGATCTCATATTTACAATCTCAGTAGGGTTCACGCTGTAACAATATTAATACGATCGAGATGGATTACTTGTGAGTTTTGAAAATTATTGTATTCAGAGGTAAATAATAACAGAAATAACTTATCTGACGATTCTTACTAGAAACTAAAAATAGATGTGTCATTTTGAACACCAAACTCATTTCTGTTACTAACTATGTTCCCAGGACCTTAAAGTATGAAACATTTTAATTTTTGATATTTACACTGCGTCGTGTATCAATTCTTAATATTCTGGTACTCTATGGAGTACCTATAGCCCGTTTGTTCTACGTCTAACATAGGCTATAAAACGGCTCCTCTCTCGCCGCAAATAAGAGCGAGCGTTGCAGTGTCATGTAATAAATAAACACATAAATATGCCATTAGTTCTTGCACCTGCATCTTACCTAAGACTTCGGGACGGCAGTCACACCGTATGCATAAAAGATAATACTAATATCTACAGTCTTTTTTATTATTGTATTTATTGTGTTATTTTAATTTATTTGAATTTAAATTACATTTGTACACATATGGAATTTATTCTGGAATAAAACATTTTCATTTTTCATTTCATTTCTTCGGGACGACATATTAACCCAGTAAAGATACGCTTGCGTCAAACATGAATTTAAAATAGCCTGATTTTTATAATTTTTATTCTTATGGGATATTTATAGAAAATATGTGCAAAAATCCTACAAACTTTTCACCCGGAATTAGTTAAATTGGTAAAAAAAGTATATATTTTTATTTACAATAATATCTATTATTTTTATTTGTAAACATGACGATATTAGTTCTTTCTGTTGAAAGCGTAAAATAAGAAACCATGTCCATTTAAAACCACACAATTTACAAAATGTTACGGCGCGGGCGATATATATCCTAATTTGTTAGAAACAAATAGTAATAAATGGTAGTTTGTTCTTACACATTTTAAAAGACTAGAAACGATATATTTATTCATCCATCCTACAAGAAAAACGCTTGTTATATATGTATATATATTTGTGGCGGTTAGCGAATTACGATATTTTGTAGGATTTCATTGCGTAAATAATACTAGTATCATAATATATCTGTTACACTAAAAATATTAGCAATTATTCATTACTAGCTTTTGCCCGCGGCTTCGCTCGCGTTAAATTCGGGGTAACACGGTTCCCCTTTCCTGATTGCCCCGCGTAATGCTCCATACAAACTTCCACCCCCCATTTAAGGGAAGTGGGGGGTTAGAAAGAGCCAAAAAGTAGCCTATGCCACTCTCCATCTCTTCAACTATCGCCACTTAAAAAATCACGTCAATTTGTAGCCTCGTTTTGAAGTGAAAGACGGACAAACAAACACACACATACACGTTCCCATTTATAATATTAGTATGGATTTCCAATTCGCCATATTTAACTAGCCGTCCATAAAATGGCTGTACTATGTTTACGTTCACAATAAATGAAATACTTTTTTATATTCATTGGGCGTTATATTTCACCTATACAAATCTACATATAAACGGGACTTACACTTATTTCTATTTTTTCGGCTGACGGCTGACTTTGAATGTGACGTTAGGTACGTTCATGGCCGCAGGCTGACTGGCGAGTCTCAGCATCTTCTAGCTGCGCGGGTTTTTCGAACTACCCGCAATTGGTCCTCATTATGCAGTTTTATACAAGGGTTGACTTGCCTACACAGTACTCTCGACATCCAATGGAAATTATATCACGCTTACCTTTAAAATTTAATTAAAATGTAGTATGGTGGCGATATTCAACCCAAATGTTACTTGATTAATCACAACTTTAAATTTAAACTCAAAGCGTAACTAACTACTTACTGAACTATATCATTAATTTTTACCTAACACATATGCATGCTTACTTTTTATTTTCATTTCAATAACTACTAATAATAGACATACATAATATTTATTGTAAACAATTACTTTATTGTTAAGTATGTGATTGAGCGCGACGCGCCAACAAACTGGTCACTCCAGGGCCGCGATTCGAAAAATAAACTTACACACTAGACAGACACACCTCCAACCCAACTCAACCCAACTCAACTCAACGCTATAACATATCTACTATCACTAATCGAACAGATTTTCATTCAACATTGGTCTCACATTGGTCTCACATTGGTCACACATTGGACCAATGTGAGACCAACATGTGACCAATGTCTGACCAATGTGAGACCAATGTGAGACCAATGTGAGACCAATGTTGAATGAAAATCTCTTAGAATAGCAAATGTCAATGTCGTTATAGCGTTGAGTTGAGTTGGGGGAGTTGGGTTGGAGCTGTCAGTCCAGTTTATTTTTCAAATCGCGGCCCAGTTTGGCGCAATATTTTAACTCCCGAAACCTGTAATTGTTTTCCATGAATAAATAATGTTTATAATAAATTAATTTGCTGTTTACTGAATTCCACCCAGACAAAATTCCTTGTTTTATTTAAATAACTAGCTTTTGCCCGCGGCTTCGCTCGCGTTAAATTCGGGGTAACAAACCATACAAACTTCCACCCCCCCTTTTAGGGAAGTGGGGGGTTAGAAAGAGACAAAAAGTAGCCTATGTCACTCTCCATCTCTTCAACTATCTCCACTTAAAAAATCACGTCAATTCGTCGCCCCGTTTTGCCGTGAAAGACGGACAAACAAACAAACAAACAAACAAACACATACACTTTCCCATTTATAATATTAGTATGGATGAGTGAAAATCATGTGAGTTTAAATCAGTACCTATTTACATATCAGGTATCCTAATAACATTAATAATAGATATTAGGTATGTAAAATACGCGGATAATTATTATAAACCAACACCGTCAAACATATCCATATGATTTTAATCACTTTGAATTATTGCAATATATTAAAACGTTAAATTTCAGTACTCGCTCACTGGGCCAAAACATTACATAAATAATTCTATTGGTTCGCTCATTCTACTTTTTTGTGACCATCAATCTATTTCCAAAAAAATTATGATAGACATTGAGTTTCGTGTATAAAGTTGAATTTCCAAATTGCACCTGAACCAAGGAATGTCAACCAAAATTAATATTTTAATATTGATTAATGTAAAAACATGGTAACGCAGTGGTAAATGCCTTATTTTCATACAAATCGGGCCACAATTGAGGACCACTGAATTACTGTGATTGTTATTATTAAACTAAGCAATCGAGATTGATAGCCTAATTAAGCCTCTTTCTCCTTCACAAAACAACAAATGAAAGTAATGGCCATGTATTCTAAAGTATGCACTTTACGTAAAAGTGTCTAAAACTTATATATATAGTCTGGCCAGCCAACGAACGCAGTAGCAATGTACAGCGAACAAAAGTATGACAACACTAAAAATCAGTGAAAAAAGCAGCCATGATCATCGGATTCTATGTTTTTAATTTTTTGTTAGTATTTCCGCCCCTTTCATTAGGTGACATTTACTGTGTGTAAAAAGGAGACGGACAGATTTCGTGTAATCTGTCATCGACTGCAACAGATAATCTGGTTGAGGCAATTGACGTATGCCTTAAAAACTAATTTAAATTGAATGGAGAACGTTGCGGGAGTTCTATCTCACTCGCGCTTAAGATGAGAGAGTGAAATGCAATAGATACAGATTCAATGTAAAAGAAATGTGTGTCGAAATGTTCGTCACGAAATACGGTGTCTCATCACACAGTGTTGCCACATGTACGTAATTTGTATTTGCCGCGGTTTTCTACTGACAGAAATGGTTTGCCAAACTATATAACGAAAAATAGAATGGCCCGATTAACATGTAATTTAGGTATTTTATACAATTTTTCCCTTTTTATCTAAGCTCATTTATGGGGAAGCGCAGTTTATAAAATATTTTAAACCGGATTCTGAAATCGATTCTCGTTATGATCTCATCTTATGAGCAACCCTTTAAATAGGTTTCTCAGTGTTACCTTCATAAGACATAAAATTTATCGAAAGGGCAGGGGTTGCAAAGGGGGGCTGGCTAGTAGATAGAGATGCTATCCCCATTTGTTTTCCAATAAATGTGCATTATAGCTTTGAATATAATATACGGATAAAAGAATAGGGTAAACCGAGGTATATCAGATCAAGTTAAGCATTTTCGTCATGCCATGGCCGCCACTACGAGATGCCGTGCGGGAAAGTCGAGCCCAAAACGGAACGTTAAGGGGCTGACAACAGCTAAATTCCATCCCTTTCTAAAAAGAAAGGGATTGAAGTTAACGCTGAAAACAGCGCGAGTGAAAGAGAAATACTGTGATACGATTAGTATGAGAGCTCATTGCAAATTTTGCAAAATAATGAATTAAAAAAAACTAATAAAGAAATATAGAATAATGAAGTTTTTTGGCATTAGTGTGGTGGAACTTTGTTCTTAAGCGAGCGACTTATACCTCGCTTAAGTCAAGAAACTAAACACATATAATTGTTTAAGCTAATTTTAAGATGCAACTTGTGAATTATTTTCTATTGAGGCGATTTCGTTCAATCGTGTATCGGAATCAACAAAGTTATTCCAAATACAATGAATATTAACATATATTTTTTTTTTACTTCCCCAAAACCTCGCGCACTAAGACTGTCTTTTCGGTCCGTACCGCTTCCACCAACGCTAGTTTGCGCGCCCCCTTACATCGTATTTGTAACACCTATAATAAAGAATTTACCTCTATCGATATATTTAATGTTAAAAGGCCTAAATTTCGGGATCAAATACTTAATATTCTTAAGAGCCAACCCTGTGACTGCTAATATTGTGTCGTCATTTCACTAGTGCTTAGTATGTGTTGTAATACTTATTAATTGTATATTTCTTATTAGTTGCTCATGTTCAAATGCTTATACTTGCCGGTTACTTGCCTAGTTAAGTCCGTGTATGTTACTGTATGTTTTTAGTGAGAACGCCTAAGGAAGGTGTGTTTATCTCTATTTTTTTTACTATTGAATGTAATTCTTATTGTCGCATGCTTCTGTTGTTTCTCCAATAAAGAAAAAAAAAAAAAAAAAAACAAGTAGTTATAGCCACAAAACTGTTTCAGTAAAGTCAATTTGAAGGTCATCGGGTGTTGTCAGCCTCTTAATTATCCAAGTCCGTGGCTACCTCGCTCTACGATCCGATTTGCCTCGATCTACTCTACATAATTTAAATCTTATAAAATCTGAAAACAATAACAAAAACAACAAAATACCTATTAAAGACGATTTGTACTGTATGGTTTCTTTTTTTTGGGCTGAGTATATTATTTGTACGTCTTTCCCGACCACGGAAAAATCGTGTTCCGGACCTTTAGGAGGCGTATGCGGAGCCGAGGCTGACGCGCAGAGGCACTTTCGACAATTTAATGAAAAGTGAAGGGTACACTAAGCGAATGCTGCACGCAGAGACAGCACCCGCCATGGTGTAAGGACTATTAAGAGTTAATGGAGTCTAAAAATACTAGGCTTTTGGGTGAAAAGTATGGCTAAAGATGGATAAAGACCCGGATATGGATAAAGAACCGGACGCCTGCCTAATAAAACGGTATCCAATTTTATTTCCGGCAGACGGTGACTCGCCCTCCGCAAGATGTGCCCCCATAAAAAGCAACATCAAAGATGGCTCAAGAAAAACACCGGTGCTAGGGGTAGAGAGCTGGACTTTAAACATATAGCCAACTCGCCACTTATGTTTCCACATCTACCCTCCATAAAGTTGCTCTAACAACCCCTCTCTGGACAGCCGGCTAAAGCAAGCCAGAGGCGGAGACCTGTCCCACCCATCCGACAGTGCACCCCAGAAGCACTCAGGTACGTGGAGGCGCTACTCTCCAAAAGCTCGCCACAAGCTGCCCTACGTTGACTGATTGCGTTGGTGAATACCAGTGGGCGATGGAGTCGTCACATCCATACGCCTTATTATATTTATCTTTATTCATTTTCTTTCTTAGGTTTAGGTTTTATACAATATTTTTATAAAAGTAAAATACAAAAATACATCTAAAACACACAAAAACAATAAAAACATTATAAAAAACCCTTATTATATTTATTATTATTACATTTGCATCACCATCTGCGTTGACCTTTGCGCGTTTATCCCCATTCGAGTTACCGACGACCTTCATTCTACTACAGGAGACCTCCTAGCGTGTGTCCCAGCTATTGGCCACTGCAGAATTCACTACAGGAAACCATTGATTTTAAAGAAAAAAAGATCGATGTGGTGTGACTGCGTCTTCCATATTCTCGGTCGCTGCACTAAAACTTGGTCAATAAATACATTGTTCCGATTCGCAGCTCAATTATTTAGTTCGACACAGGGGTGTAACACTATGTACTTACGAGGTTGTCTTACCTATACATATAAACAGCTAAGGTGCTATGAATAATAGTTTGCAGTCAGCAGCAGAGTATCTAAGCGGGTGAGGTGATCAAAATGATTTTGAACGATAAACAACTGGACCCGGCACATACGTTCTTAAACTACGTCCAAAAGAGAGGTATGGGTACTGCGAATGTCATCTCGCTGTGTGGTAGAGCACAGCACAGCGAATGTTATCTCGCTCAAATCTGGACCAGAGCCCGACTGGGGAAGTATCTTCACCTTACAGAAAACCACAGCCAAATAGCACTAAACCCTACTCATAGTGCTGTGTTCCTGCTGGTGAGTAAGGTTGCCAAAGAGCTCAAAGAGGACCCAGTGTATTGACGATGTGGGACCCTATTGTGGGTATTTTTTGGGCTGATTGTGTATCCCTAGTATTATTTGATCGGAGGTTTTAGCTCATTTATAATGCCAAGTAAATAGGTTAAACTAACAGCCATTTTAAGATATTGCCCAAGTACATCTACCCTCAAAAAACTTAAACAACACGTTATTTTTTTTATACAATTTTACGACGCATAAAAAATATATGACTCATATTTTATAACTTAATATTTACCCTACATCCACAGCATGTCATATATTCAACGTTTGCTAAAAAACGGAACTCTAAAAACAAACAGCAATAGATATGACTAGCAAAAAGCAATTTTAGCACTCAAATAAAAACACGCTTGCCAAAATTCATGGAATTCGTTTTAGTGCACTACATTCAAAAATATCTAACATTTGTGAGTCTACTTTTTCCTGGCTGTCCCAAAACTAAAGAGACAAATTTAAAATGACGTTCTGCCCTAAATAATAATAATTTTTCTAGAAATAATGCAACTGTTTCAGCGACCATTAGTGGCTGTTCTGTGAATTTATTAGGGTTTTGAGTAGGTATCGTATCATTTAAAAAAAGTAAACTTATTAAACATGAACTATCTGTACAACGAGTAGTTCAGAATGATGAGTGTCACGAGGAAAGAGATACTATACATTATTTTACATAAAAAGGAAGCGAGAATAAAGAGGTTGTATCATATACTAAAACGTTTGAAGAATCGTAAAAACACAAATTAAAAACCATACCATAAGAACACATCTAATTTCAGGGGGTAGTAATATAAACGAGGTATAAAAAGTATTTGAACAGACTCATATAATATCTGCCACAGCTGCGGCGAAAAAAAAAATCTAAGTTGAGTAGCCTTGAAATGAAGCGGAATGACCTTAATATAAAAACTTGCGGCAAATAATTCGCTCCAAAATATATTAAAGACGAAGAAATACCAGGTAAAATGCGTATCGTAGAATATACGCAAAAATATTGAACCAAAGTAACCGATATAGCCCTCCGAATCGCTAGACTGAAGTGGCAGTGGCGGGGCACATCGCACGTAGAACCGATGGCCGTTGCGGCGGAAGGGTTCTCCAGTGGCGACCACGAACTGGAAGACGCAGCGTGGGTAGACCCCGCACAAGGCGGACTGATGACCTGGTAAAGGTCGCGGGAGTCTGCTGGATACGGGTGGCGCAGGACCGATCATTGTGGCACTCTTTGGAGGAGACCTATGTTTAGCAGTGGACGTTTTTTGGCCGATATGATATAAAATCTCATCATTTTTAACGCAACGCTTGCACCCGTGGACCCGGGCGATGTGCCTGGTAAGCAATATTTCTACACTAATAGTCCAGATACTGTTGATGGTACTAATTTACTTTAAAATATACATTTTCTATTCCTTGTCTATGTTTCTAGTGTGTAACATACCGGATTCACTTTGTTTCGTCATTATTGTTTTCTTTAACTTCATTGTTAAAATTCTAACCTAGTTTATGAAATCTTTTTGTAAATCTTCGATGGATGGATGGATGGATGGACCTGTGTACCTATAAACTGTGGTCACCTAGGGGCTATGCATCTTAGCATTATTCTTGTATCTTGTCTGTACGTTTTATCCGCTGGTGGTTGGTTGATCCTTAAATAAAAAAAAAATAAAAAAAACTGATCCTATTTTGTCTCTCTATGAATGTGGAGGGATGTAGGAGAAGAGGCAAACCTAGGAAAAGGTGGATGGACTGTGTGAGAGATGATATAAAAAGACGAGATGACGGGTGACAGAGATGTGTGGAAGAAAAAGACATGCTGCGCCGACCGGATGATTCATCCTATTTTGTCTCTTTACTTATGGTACAGCCCAGTAAACGGGACTTCAATAAAAAAAACATTTAAACAACCCTTTCGTATTTTAATAGCACATGAGCATATAGGTATCAATATTTAGTTTTTAGTTTGTAATTGGTGCCATATACTCAAGTGAAAAAAATAGCTTATAATAAATTTTCATGACTATATGCCGGTTATGAAACAATCTAAACGAGTCAAATGACTCATAAACCAAATGATGAATGAGCCAAATGCCTCGCTCACAAATATTGGCGAGTTTCAATATTGTATCGGTAATAAAACTAGTTCAAATTTAAAAGTTAGAAAGAATCGACCTAGGAGATCGCTCAATATATCATCTTCCGGAATATCTGTGTTCAACGTACCTTCAATTTTATTCTGCAAATTATTTCATTATTCGACCATTATTGAAAAAACACAAATTTAAAATTCTTCTCTTAAAATATGTCATGTTCAGATGATTTTTTAATTTTGGCTTTTAACGATTTTAATTAACTTTTCTTTCATTCACCAATTACCATTGAAACTGCGAATATCACTTTAAACAATTTTAACGCTCATGATGTCAGTACACAATTGCATATAATTAATCTTCTATACATATAATAAAGCTGAAGAGGGTCGAAAGTCTGTACATGGAAGATAATCGAAAAAAAGTTGGCTGGGGATACTTAGAATCGATAACAGAACACGTTCAAACAATGTTTAGAATTTTTGTCTGTTTATCTGTTTGTCTGTTTATTTGACCGCGCATCACGTGAAAACGGCTGAACGGATTTCGATGAAATTTTGTATAGAGATAGTTTGAGTCCCGGGAAAGGATAATATATAGTTTTAATCCCGAAAATCAACCCTGTTAGGGGTGAAAATGGGGTTGAAAGTTTGTATGGAGAATTTTTAACCGCTGAAACGATTTAGATAGAAATGAGTATCCCTTACAGCACAGATCCGATCGTGCGTTCAACTTAAAAAAAATCTAGTTTGAGAAATATTCAAGTTTGCCGCGTCAATACGGCATCGATCGATCGTGCGTTCGATTATTATTCACTTTAAACGCGCGCGGCGGCGCTAGTGTAAGGGTCAGTCAACTGCGAGGTAACCGCTAAGCATGGACGTGTACGTGACGGACGGCCGGATCAGAAGTAGGTATTCACCAAATTTTTTTATTTGTGTATTTGAAATGTGTTGCATTGCTTTTTAATTATATTAAACGTTCTAGTTTTGTTTAATGTACATAAATTAGTGCTCATACTTACATTTGAGATATTGTTTTGTGCCGAAAGTTATAACGCACGATCGTGCGTGTCAGGACGGAACTCAAAAATGTAAATTGTATTATTAAGATATGGTTTGTTTTGTTTAGGGCTTTTAACATCTGATTTGGTGGCGGAAATCATCGGTGACGGGAATGTATCAGACTTCGATGAATCCGACTTAGAAATTCGTGTACGCAACGACACAGAAGCCGGTTATTGCAGTAGCTCAGACGAAAACGATGTAAGTGACCCTGAACCTGACTTTACAGCTTCTCTATCATTTCGTCGGAGTCGGTCACCTACCCGTTCGAGAAGCCGTTCCGTCGAAAATGTCACGATAACTAGGACCAGCCCATTTTCTCAGGAGCCAGTACCAAATTTACCTACATCGATATCGACACATCGTGGTCGGGTATGTGACAACCGCTATTTGAGTACCCGTAGGCCAACTAGGGGTAGAGGACGTGCACGAGCATCTTCTGTACGAGACCGGAGCCACTCCCTTCAAAATAATATTGTCTCGCCACGTTTGCATTCTCCTCAATCAAGTGCAACATCGTCATCAAGCAGGATCACAACAGGTAGCCGTGGTACTCGACGAGGTCGTGGTCGGTCGTCATCCACCCGAGGCCGCAGCTCTGTTCGTGAACGATCAAGATTAAGAAGTCTTTCGGCCGAAGCTCCGCCATCACACAGAGCAAGACTTTGGAGGCAGATGATATACGATAATAAAGATCATGACTACCCACCTCATCCGGCCTCTGGAGTTGTTCGCCCGCCTTTGGATTACTTTTTCGACTATTTCAATGATGACTTTTTTAAGAACTGTGCTGAATGTACGAATCTTTACTACATGCGTCAGAAAGGTACCGAACTAAAAACCACACCGGCTGAAATAAAAAAGTTATTCGGAGTACTGCTAGTAATGGGTTGTATCAGTTACCTCAGAATTCATATGTACTGGCGTCAAGATATGAGATTGGAGTTGATTGCAAATGTAATGACCAGAGACCGTTTCTTTTCACTGCGGCATAATATTCACGTGGTTCCATCTGATACAGCTCCAGCGGGAAATACTAACCCTCTTTGGAAAGTGCAGCCTGCTATCAATGTTGTACGTGATGGCTGCAAAAAAATAGAAAGAGTTCCAACATCTTACAGTATTGATGAGCAAATGATACCTTTTACCGGAAGGTGCGGAATCCGTGTAGTTATTCGCAATAAACCACGACCGGTTGGTTTAAAAAACTACGTAGTTACAACGAGCGAAGGTCTGACGGTCAACTTCGAAATCTATTATCCAAAAAACCCGGTATTTGATCGATCTTTGGGAGAAGGACCAGGGGTCATACTGTACTTAGCTCAAAGTGTTCCACCTGGTAGCTGCATATATTTTGACCGGTACTTCAACACTGTGCCTCTTTTGGACAAACTAAAAGTCTTGGGTCTTCATGGCACGGGAACCATAATGGCGAACAGAATACCCAACAATAAAGAGCTAAAGCTCACAGAAAAAAGAGGAATGAAAAGAGGGGACATCCAGCAATTTGTTTCCGGAGATGTGACTCTAGTTAAATGGATGGATAACAATGTTGTTTTGATGGCGTCAAACTGTACGGGTGGTGACGTAGTGAAGTTCGTACCAAGGTGGGATAAAAAACGTAAGGAGTACATACCTGTAAAAGCACCTCTCGTTGTTTTGAAATACAATGAGTTCATGGGCGGAGTTGATATTTTGGATCAGACAATTGAATATTACAGGACATTTCAAAGAACTAGGAAGTGGACAGTAAAGGTCTTGGTCCATCTTATAGATTTAGCGGCTGCAAATGCGTGGCGATTGTACAAGATAGACCATCGCCAGCAAGGTACTGAGGCATCCGCTAAAGACTTACTCTGGTTTCGGCTGGATGTTGCTGACTCGTTGTTACATTGTCCGAAGGTGGATAGATTAGAAAGTGACCCAGATGCTGACAATGTAGAGCCTTCGTCGATCCAAAATGCAGGCAGATACCGACCTCACTTGCCGCCTTCAAAAGGAAAAAGGTATGATGGGTATGACCACCTCCCACTATTTGATGAGACCATACAATCTCCTCGTTCCTGTCGTCTTGAAGGTTGCAGTTCCAGGTCTAAAATTTATTGCACTAAATGTAATGTTTACTTGTGCTTATCCAGGGCTAATAATTGTTTTTACAACTATCACAAAGTTGCTTAAAATGTCAACATTGTTAGAAGATCTCAATTTACTAAGTATAGTTGATAATGCAAGTAGTTATGTTTTGAATTTATTAAGAAGAATGTGAAATGTTTAATTATGTCAAGACTGACAAGTGATCTCGAATAGTAAGTAAGTTTTTATGTTATTTATGTGTAATGAGAAGCTCTTTTATTTTTATTGTTGTTGTCATGACATGTAATGTCAAAATTGACAAAAAAAAACGCTTGTCCGTTAATTATTGTCTAATGTGAAGTTTACTTTTTATGTTTTCCGTACCAAAAATGTACCAATTTAATAAATAAATGTGTATTACCCACTTATATTCTGTATTTTACTAAAAACATTCATAAGGTTACCTACTAAAAAAAAAAAGTCTTTAGTAGGGGTCATAACGGAATGAAACGATCGTGCGGGTGGGTTTTGACAAGGTTAGGAGGGGGGGGGATTTTTTTTGTATTTTTTTGTCATTATGCAGGGCCTAAATGCACTGGAAATTGCATTTTCGAATGTAAATTCGAAAAAAAAAAATCTCGTGCTGTAAGGGGTATGGAGATAATTTGAGTCTCGAGAAATGTCATAGGATAGTTTTCAAACCCTTGTGGGGGTGAAAAGGGGGTTGGAAGTTGGTATGAGGATTTTTTTACCGCTGAACAGATTTAGATGAAAATTGGTATAGAGATAGTATGGGTCTCGAGAAAGGACAAAGGATAGTTTCATCTTGAAAAAAGCCCCCCCCCCCCACCGTACTTTAGAACCGTAGGTCCAAAAAATTTTAAAAAAATAATGGAAGCGAAGCCTGAAAGGTACTTTCAATAAAAACTATCTATCTATACATCTATCACGTGAAAACGGCTGAACGGATTTTGATGAAATTTTGTGTAGAGATAGTTTGAGTCCCGGGAAAGGGCAAAGAATAGTTTTCATCCCGAAAATCAGCCCTGGAGGGGGTGAAAAGGGGGTTGAAAGTTTGTATGGAGATTTTTTAATAGAAATTAGTATGCAGATAATTTGAGTCCCGAGAAACGACAGAATAGTTTTCATTCCGAAAATAAACCCTTTCACCCCGAAAAGGGGGTTGGAAGTTGGTATGACGATTTTTTAACCGCTGAACTGATAAAGATGAAATTTGGTATAGTATGGGTCTCAAGACAAATGATAGTTTTCACTCCGAAAATCAACCCTAAAGGGGTGAAAAGATAGTTGGAAATTTGTATAGGGCATTATTAACCGCAGAATCGATTTAGATAAAATTTGTTATGGAGATAATTATTAAAAAAGGAAATAAAATAGTTTTATCTCGGAAATTATCCTTTAAACGGATACAAAAGGGGTGAAAGTTTACATGGGGAAGAAATAACCAATAACCGCTGTCCGTATTTAGATGAAATTAGGTATTTAAATAATTTGTAATTTTTTGGTCAAGGTGTTCATATTTATAACATGTTACCCGTCGATGCTTTAAATTTACATTTACCCGCTCTTAAGAAATATTTGAAAATGTCATGAATGTCAAAGGGTTAATGCAGGTTCGAGTATTATATATGACGGACAAAGATGCATGGCCCAAACCAAAAACTACTACAACATTTATAGGACACCGTTTAGGTAGGAAAACATATCAAACGTTTTGTGAAGCTGTCAGATTAGGATTTATTTTTCTTTACAATTAAACAATAGGTACATTATCTGTCTCTCAAGCTGTTTTGATATGTCTTCTTGAAGAACTACGCATTATTTTGTATCTTTAAGATCTAATAATGTATTACTGTTTTGAAAAAAATAAGTCCCGTCGAGTATCTTTTCGGTCATAATACTTCTTGGGCCAGAGGTGTAGAGTTAGAACCGGTGGTAGTTTTGGAACGAAGTTCCTTATTGGACGGTTCGCGGATGGGGGTCAAGGTGAAAAAAAGTCACGTGACCGTCACGAAAAAGCGTCACGTCACGAAAACGCGACACCCATACGATTGAGAAACATGTAAAATGGAATGAAATAAAAAATATATAAAATAGAATAAAGTGAAGTGAAGTGAAGTGTAGTGAAAGTGAGAAGTGACAAAGTAATAAAAGTGAAAAAAGTCGAGAACCTAAAAGTAAAAAATGTCAAAAATGAAAAAAATGCCAAAATTTCTAAATTTCAAAAATTTCATAAATTTCATAAATTTCATAATTTTCATAAATTTCATAAATTTCAAAAAATTCAAGTTTCAAAGATTTAAAAATTTTCAAAAAATTCAATAATTTCAAAAATTTCAAATATTTCAAAAATTTCAAAAATTTTAAAAATTTCAAAATTTCAAAAATTTCAAAAATTTCAAAAATTTCAGTAATTTCAAGAAAATACAAAAAAAATTAAAACCACAAAATTAACGAAAAAGTCAAAAATGTAATAATAGTATTTTGTGCAACAGGTACATAATAAGGGTTCTTAAGATTCGAGGGTCGAAGTTACAAAATGAGGCGAAGCCGAATTTTGTAATAACAGACCCGAGAATTTTAAGAACTAATTATGTACCGTTGCACACGAAACTTTTTCTACGACAGTAGCAAAAACTTAATTAATAAATAATTTTAAAGTTCTTAAGTATCACGAGTACATAAATCAATTTTGTTTTAAGATTTTTTTTATCAACTAATAACTCTTACTTTTGTGCCGAAGTCTTCGGATATTCACTGTGAAGTTTTCTTGTCACTTATTTTATCAAAATTAACATAAACTTCTTGATATTAACATAATATACGAGTTTAAATACAAAAATTAAGCCGTACATTGTGTTGAAACTTTTTAAATATTAACTTTTTACTAAATGTCATAGACAGATCACGAGTTGGTTTTTAATTGCAAAAAAATATGGCTTTTTTCAAGTAACTCTCAATGCAAAAGTTTACATTAAAGTACTATTATGCTTTTCATAAATATGAAACTAAATAATTTAAGATATTAATACTTTAAAAAAGACATGATAATGTTTTTATCATAGTTTGTGCAAAAATAATTTCAAGTGTATATCAATTTGAAAATATAATTTATATTGTAAACAAGAACGAACCCTTTTTAGACATGGCACCTGGAAGTCAGTGTATTAAAATAACAAAAACAGTTGCACAATATGTTTTGTGTGACTGCTAGCAGTTATAGAAAGTACCTATAGACAAATAGACTTTAGCGCCTTCACTTAAATGATGTAGTTTTAGATACCACTATCAGTCATTTAATTAGCATATAGAAGTGCTGGAGTAGAAAAAATTAAATAACATAACTTCGTTCCAACAGAGTGTTCCACGACACTCACGTATTTTATTTATCTCTGACGTTCATTAGTGCATTGTAATGTGCTTACCTTGAAGTATGTAATTACCACGATTATTGCAACCAGTAACGTAACATCAGTGTATTATCTGTGACAGTGTGGTAAAAACGTATGAAAATTCATTACCTACGGTAACGTAACCAAAATCTGCCCCCCCCCCTCCGACCGCCGGCACGCATGGTTTCAGTGGATTTTTAATATGTGTGTATATAGGTAAAGCAGTGTATGCTTCTGTACATAATTAGGCCTTATTACGTAACAGTTACAGAAACTACTATTTATCTCTTTTTAGGGTTCCGTAGTCAACTAGGAACCCTTATAGTTTCGCCATGTCCGTCCGTCTGTCCGCGGTCTAGCTCAGTTACTGTTCGCACTAGAAAGCTGAAAGTTGGTGAGGCCTGATAAGAACTTTCAATAAAAACTATATTGAATAATATTGAATAAAATCGGTTCAGCCGTTTTTGAATTATCAGTCAAAATCGCATAGTGAAAGGATGTGCCGGATAGTAAACTGACGTAACCGCCGCCAAATATCCCTTAATAAACGACCGTTTAAACGGATGTTTCGTAACAGAGCGGCATTTACGAAACTACACTGAGCATCGCCCGACATGCTCTTGGCCGGTTTTTTTTGCATTGTAATCCCGGAAATCACCCCTTAAGGATTACTAATTCCTCAAATAGAAAAAAGACATTTCTACATTTGTGACACCCCCCCCCCCCCCCCATTTCAACCGCGCCTGTTCTTACCTTTCATGCTTAGACTGATTTAACGGGAGAATCGATTTGGATGATATTTGCCGTGGACATGAACGTATAAATACAAAAGTGGTCCTGTATCGTCCGATATACACCTACTATTGTATGTCGTTTAAATCATGCCAATAAAAATTAATAGGATAAATCCATCTGTCAACTTTACTTCAAGTTCCGCCTCCAGGGTAGCGGGAGAGAAATTAGGGGTGAATTAGCCGCTTACTGACACAGACCGAATTTCACGCGGGCGGAGCCGCGGGCACAGCTAGTTATAAATAAAAGTATTTTAAAAGCCGTTGCATATTTTATATAACTAATCATTGTTGTTTGTACCGTACTAAAAACAAAAAAATATTGAAAATGTATGTAATAATAAGCATAAAAGTTACATAATCAGTACAATAAGGTAAGTAATAGGCGTCCATAGACTACGGTAGGTGCTTAGCATCACGCGGGCCGTATGCCTGTTTGCCACAGTCGTGGTTTTCTTATGATCTCAAGTTATGAAAATGATTTGATTGATTTATTATTTATATTTTCTTTATTAATTGTAAGTACCTTAAATACTAAAAATATTCTCTTTCAGATACGGAGTGAAACTAAATAAAAGTGTGTAAGAAAACAGAAAATAGGTAACTTTGTCTCACTAACTTTATACCCATCTACTCTTAAAGTTCTTTCATCATCATTATCATCAGCCCGTTGCAGTCCACTGCTGGACATAGGCCTCTCCCAAGGTACGCCACAGAGCCTGGTCTGCTGCTTTACGCATCCAGTCGCTACCGGCCCTCTTATGTAAGTCATCCCGCCATCTGGCCAGAGGGCGTCCAACGCTACGTTTGCCTAACCGACGAAAAGTTCTTTACCAACTCTGTAATCAACCTTACATTCAAGAATAAATATATACTGTAAATAGGGGTACTATTTCTAGAACACAACATCTTATACATCATAAGTTTGCATATAAGATACTCCATTTCGGCACTAAGAGTTCATATGCGGTCGCAAAAGCCTTTTAGGCTCATACTGGGCTTATGTGTTCAGTGAAACTTACATCTGTGTTATACAGCGGCTTGTTTCGGAAAACTTTGTACGTAAAGTAGGCTAATTAATTAATTTGGAGTTCATGCAACATTTAATAGGTTCTATGTTAGGTAGTGTTTTTAAAATGAAAAAGTTATAAGGTAAATCTACTTTTTACCACACTTATCCTTGAGCCCATTAAATTATTTTGATTAGTGTAAAACTAAAAAGTCCCAATAAACGGAGAGCTAGCCACATAAGATATGACACAATAATGAGAGCGACGAAACCTCTCTCGTTAATTTGCTATACTATGCTTATTTCTGGATCCGGACATCTGGCAGCTGTTAAGTGGTGGAGGTCGAAGAATGCAAACCACTTTCAGAATAAAGACCCTAGAGTTTTGGTTTTCATGCAGTATTATGAGAAATTATTTAAATAATTAGATTATACATATCACTGCCAGAACTTTCTGATGGGCGAAAGTAGTTAGTCCAAAACGACGTATAATGTAATTCATAGTTTGTCGCCTACTGTTTCTGTTTCATAAATAATACGCAATGTTTTTTGTTGTAATGTTAAAATATAGGCCCCGTCCTTTATAAATAAGAGAACTTCGGCAGTTTTTATCTATTTTGGTATTACTTTTTTCCAATTGCCCGGATCTAGCAATAAGGATAGTATTGCAATTTTACTAGATAGGTTTCGTTGCTCTTATTATTGTGTCATACGTGGCCAGCTCCATCTTAGTCCATAAGAATTCTTCCGATAGTCGACGGTATCACAGGTTTTGGTGACATTTTTTGTTACATTGCAAAGATTTCCTTATTATGTTGGCAAACTTACAAATTTTATAGGTTTGTCAAAGTTTCCTAAGTTGTGCTTCTCTTCTCCACATATTTGCTCGATGCTCTCACACTCCGTAAATCTCACCCTAAAACTCCGATTGGATTAAGGAAGTATACTTGCTTCCATTTGTCACTCAAGAAAGGGCTTTGAAAGGCCATTGTTGCCAAGACATTAAAATCAACGGATAATAACTGACGACTCGCAAATGTACCCCATTTATTGTTTAACTTGTACCTTTGTTTGCAAGCTATTCATAGTTCTAAGGATCTAGGAAGGAAACAATAAAATGCTTTGTGTGACGTGTAAGAATAGTTTATGTGTGGTATCTAGGGATTTTGTGACCTTTATACTATTTAGTTTATCCTTAAAGCCTTGAGTACTACAGAGCTAATAGATGTTGAGGTTGTTTATACAGTTAGGTGCAAAACTGTCCCAATAGTAGCATCTTAGTAGAATGTGGAGAAGTGGATGTCGATCGAGGAGAGGGGCATATGATTAATACATACCAGTACTATTTAAAATTTCCTACAAATCAGCCTTACATATGATATACTTAGAATTTACGGTTATTTTGTAATTTAGAATCGAAAAGTAGAAAAAAACACATTTTTATTTTTTCGAATATTTCTAGTTCCTCTTATGGAAACTCCAAATAGGGAACCATACATAATTAAGAAATTCTGCCTCTATAAAATCATCATGCAATTGCTTTAATGGGGCATATTATTCAAGTTACTTTTAGGTGGCTTATAGTTCGGTGCAAAAGTGTACCATTAAAAACAGCCATAGAAAGTGTTTGTTAGTTCAATGTTCAAGACGACTTTTACTCTGCCATAACTACAAAACTATGTTTGTGATACCTTATTTTATAGAGGCTGAATTTCTTAATTATGTATGGTTCCCTATTTGGAGTTTCCATAAGAGGAACTAGAAATATTCGAAAAAATAAAAATGTGTTTTTTTCTACTTTTCGATTCTAAATTACAAAATAACCGTAAATTCTAAGTATATCATATGTAAGGCTGATTTGTAGGATATTTTAAATAGTACTGGTATGTATTAATCATGTGCCCCTCTCCTCGATCGACATCCACTTCTCCACATTCTACTAAGATGCTACTATTGGGACAGTTTTGCACCTAACTGTAGGTTTTGATATATATTGTCTATATTTTTATATGATTCTATTTTTGAATTTAATATTTGAAGGTTCTGTCATATATTTTCTTCAGTACATTTTATTAACTCACTTCAATGGCTTGGTTCTTTCTTCATCACATTAATTAAAACCTTTGTAAGATCGAATTACAAAAAGAAGTATGATTTATTTTAAAAAGTTACTTGGTCCTTATTGACTTTTAAATCCACTGTTATTAAATGCCTTTTTCCCTGATTGTTGCCGGCTTTAATTAATGAATTAAGAATTAACCGCAATTTTCCGTAAATGCACGTATAGACCGTAAGCCAGTTACAAATTTCGTTGGTCATCGCGTCCCAGGCGACAACTTGTGTAGCGGTTAAGAGCGATGTGTAATGAAGCCTCGTGTAGGTCAGCTGCCTCTCCATTGGTGAGTTGAGGAACGGCAGGCATTTAATCGATTAAAAAAAATGGTTATTGCGTCCCGATTGAAACTTTGTCAGATGATAGTTTATATCCTTATTATAAATATATAAAAATTGCCAGCAATCGCAGCAGTATCGCAGTGAAAATACCGTCAGCTGGTCACATGATCTTCAGGACATCAGCTGACGGTATTTCCACCTAGATACAGCCGGCTGACGATTTTTCATGTTTGTAAGAGCATATAAACTATCATCTGACAAATTTTCAATCTTGACGCGATTACCGTTTTTTTAAAGTGATTAAATAGCTGCCGTTCCTCAACTAGCCAACGGAGCGGCAGCTGACCTTCACGAGGCTTCCTTATGCATTGCCCTTAACCACTTTATAAGTTATCGCCTGGGACGCGATTGGTCATGAAATTTGTTCCTGGCTTACGGTCCAGTAATTTAATGAGTTTCCATTTGATCGGACTGTCACTTACGGCAGACAATAAAATTTCACCACATCGACCAGCTCGTTTATCCATAATTGGAATTTAAGAGCTCAATTGGGGAATTATTTCATGCTTGATATAATATATGTGGTGTGGTTTTGACGCATGTTGAATAGGGTTAAGATAATTTTAATTCCCGACAAATGTTATAGTGAAACATAACTCTCACACTTTACACATAATATGAAAGACAAACCTTAGTAACAGCTTGATACTTTCTACCACTTACCTCCCCAGCTTGTAGTACGTACTTGATAAACATTGAATCTGGAATTATCTGTATATAAACAATTGAATGAGATTTCCTTAACCCATATCATTTATAATAATAGTGTACTTTTTCAATTCAATTCAATTTATTCATCAAAACGTAATATTACGGGTTAACTCCCAAGTTATTACATTTTCCACAATTCCAGTTATATAATTCCATAATGCAGTAAGTATACAAAAAGTATTCATAATATAATGTTAAATAAAACTAAAACATAATTAACAAATAAATAATAACACCATTACACTACGTCAGACTCTCACATATTTTCAAACACTCTCTCTCAATCATCACCCAGCTGTCCGCAAACAAATCACAGGAGGGCAGCACAACAGACAGTTCATTGAGCGCAAGCATAGCACGGCAAACGGGAGAGTTGCGGCGCGAGATAGTGCGCCAATAAGGTACAGCGAACAGTCGCAGCCGGTCCACGCGAAACCGCACACGCCCGTCAGGGACAAAGAAGCGACATGCCTCACCAAGCAACTCTGGAGAGTCCAAACGGCCTCGCAAGATTCGGACTACAGTTAACATTTGGACAAACAGTCTACGGGTCTCTAGCGAGTTGAATCCCAACGCTCCTTGCAGATAGGCCGTCGGGTAAAGGAAAGGGTAGTACCCGTACAATTTTTTGTAAAGAGTGCGCAGGAAACATTTCTGTACTTTTTCTAAAGACAACGCGTAGGTTGACTCGTATGGGTTCCAAACACACGAACTTGCCTCTAGTTTAGATCTCACTAGAGCAGTGTACAGCACCTTGAAAACACCAACATTCGTAAAATCTCTACAGTTGCGCGAGACAAACCCTAAGCGTTTAAATCCTTCAGAAACCAGCAAACGGATATGGTCATGGAAAGTTAGGGCCGGATCAAACACAACTCCCAGATCTTTCATAGAATGAGTGCGGGAAAGAGATTCGCTATCAAGGGTGTAGTTATAGAGTATCTCCTGTTTTGACCGGGTGAAACTCATGATGTAGCACTTTCCTATATTAAGAGAGAGGCGGTTCTTCACACTCCAACGATACAACGCATCAAGATTACGCTGCATGCTCTGACAATCTAGCGGACACTCGATATCTACAATAACCTTGATATCATCAGCATACAATAAGAGTTTGCCGGCCTCCAGACATCTAGATAGATCATTTACCATGATTGTGAAGAGAAAGGGACCCAACAGTGACCCCTGACTTACACCAGAGTTTGTCTGGTAAAAGTCTGAGTCAAAACACCCAAGACGAACAAATTGCTTGCGACCCTTCAAGTAGCTAGCGAACAGCCTCAACAGTGCCGGGGAAAAACCTATCTCAGACAGCTTTTCCAAAAGGATGTCATTGTCTACCTGGTCGAAAGCTTTCCTGAAATCCAGGTAAGCAACGTCAACTTGGCACACCTCATCCAGTTTCTTTGAGACATGATCGACAAGTGTGAGAAGATTAGTGTCAACAGATCGACCTTTCCTAAAACCATGCTGAGCTTCATCCACGTACGGATCAATAAGAGTTTACAATTTGGAATGCAAAACACTCTCAAACAGCTTGGCAAAGGAGCTCAAGACGGCGATAGGACGATAGTTTTCCACCTCCGACTTATCACCGGCCTTAAATACTGGTGTCACTCTTGTTGTTTTCCAATAGTCGGGGTAAGTACCAGTCTCGAGAGCTCTATTGAATATATAAACAAGAGGAGGCAAAAGTCGAGATTTAAATGCCTTAATCAGAAACGGTGGTACGTTATCAGGACCAAGCGCACTATTAGGTTTTAATTTGTCAATTCCAAGACCAACCTCATGCTCAGAAAAAACTGAAATATTGATGAGGTGGTCACTGGAAGCAGCTCCCGCAAGCTCAGCGTTCAGCTTAGGGGTGCGAGGAAGAAAAATACTGTGAAAGTAATCCGCAAATGCTCCCGCAGCTGCTCTCCCACTATACATCTGGTCTTTATAGGTAATATTCGATTCAAAGCCACCTTTACTTCGCAAATTCGAAACGTGTCGCCAGAAGGATCTAGGATTTGCTTTTAGGGACTGCTGAATATTGTGAGTATAGTCAGTATACGCTATAGAGACTCTGCGTTTGATATCTGCCCTCAGCACACTGAATTGACTGTACACATTTAGTCACCAGTGATTTTCCACTGCCTGTGCAACAAACTTTTGAATTTTAAGTCCTTGATAATATCCGGAGAAAACCAGGTTGGATAAATCCTGGAAATTTTACTACTTCGTGTCTTTTTCGGGACGCACGAGTCGATACAGCCATACAATAATTCATAAAACTGTCCTACCGCCTCGTTTACACACTTTTCAGCTAGGACAGGGCTCCAGTCAACCTTCATGACAAGCTCGTAGAGCATTGGAAAGTCAGCCTTAGCATAATTCCAGTCTGTGGCAGGGTCTATATTACTGGGCGCCACCGTCGCTGCTCTCGCGGGTTGCGCCAGCGTGATGATAACATCAAGCGGGGGATGATAAACATCAGCATGCTCCACCAAACCTTCACACGCTATGCATACCTTCACTGCGCCCACACATTCCGAAGCTAACACAACATCTAGCTTGCTTCCCTTACTATTTACAATATTATTATATTCAGATATGTTACAAAATGTCAAAAAGTAATTAAAGTAATTATTTACATTAAGAGTCGCACTATTTAAATTAAGATCACCTAATATTAAAATGTTGTGATTTTTAACTGCCGTCAAACCGTCTTCGACTTTACAAAACCACGTCATATAGTCCAGGTCCACAGCACTAGGTTTAATATATACCACACATATTAAGAATTCACTACCATTGTGTACAGCAGAGGCCCACAAGTCTTCCCCACTTTCAGTTTCTAAGTCCGACCGCCGACGAAGAACAATACCAGGCTTCGCAGCCAAGAGTACGCCGCCGCCTTTCGAACCCCGGTCACGTCTAAGCATAGACCAGCCATGCGGCACCACCTCCGGGTCGCCTATTGAAGAGTCCAGGTTTGTTTCAGTAACGGCGACAAAATCAACATGAAGAAGTGATATGTTATGGCGCCAAAACTTCAGCTTGGTTTTCAGGCCACGAACATTCTGGTATATTACGTTCAGCGTAGACGCACAGTTAATATCGCTGTGAGGACGAGCTTTCGTCACCCTTGTTGTTTTTCCGACCGGAGGCGGAATGGCGACGCCCTCGACGAACGCTCCCGGCGGATCGTTGAAACCACTCTCTGATTTGAGTCCCGACAGGCCAAGCTTCAGCAGACATGAACTGTTCAAAAAGGCTTTCCGGAACCGATAGGACAAACGACGCATAGTTTTCATGACGCAGCTTTAGTTTGTCGACTTTGAAGTTGGTAACACGGCTCAACTCCTCCATGTGAATTCTTATTTGTTCAGAAGTAGTTTCAGGTTTGAAATAACAGGCATGTATTTTCCTGTTCGGCTCAATCGTCTGAAGCTTGTGATTTTGCCCGACACCTTTAATTACACACCTAGATGGCAACGACTTGCTATTATCACTCACTTGTTGGGTAGAATCGCGAATGGTCCGGTGCTGCTCAGTCTTGGGAGAAGGATTATTATGAGCAGGAAAACTAGCTGTAGCCTCTGGAGAAGATGCTGCTAATTCCTGCAAAGGCTCGGGATCACCAATATCTCTTGAGTTGCCACCCACTAGTTGCAGCTCGTCTGTAGTCGCCTCGCAGTTTGTCAAAGGCCGGGTTCCTAGCTTTGCGGCCACAGACGCGTAAGAACTAGCTTTAATTCATACACGCACATGCACACTCACGCTTACACACACTCGCACACACTCACACACACTCACACACACACACACTAGAGTTTTTCATAATTTTATAGATTGTAGTAATAATCTTCCCTAACTATTAGCTTAGTTCAATAGTTAAAAATGTCAAAACTTGCTCAGTATGTATAAGTAATACTTTTTGTATAAATATTCATGTCTAAAGCTTAGTGAAATGGAAGGTAGCTGGTACTTATAGCTCAGGTTTATCCTATTTTAAGTATCAGCGAAAAATATTCGGACAACGCATCCTAAATATGTATTATAGTTAAGAAATTATGTATACATAGTTGTAATTCTTTCTGATCTAATAAACTTACTTACTTACTTAGGCTGGGTTCATACGGCAATGTCCTGCACATTTTATAAATTATATTTTAAACGTTCAATACGGTAGTTTTTATTGACCACAAAGAAACGAAGATTTAGGTACTATTCGCCACTGCAAACCGAATACGTTAAAGTTCTTTTAAACGTATACGTAGTTCTTTTTGAACGGATCAGCGGTGTACGAGTTTTTGCAGTAGTAGGTACAAACGACGATATGTTAACGGTTCTTACACAAAATGATGTGCCTCATTATACATTTTAAGTGGGTACCTACTTACTGCAAAAAATTTGCAGGACAATGCCGTGTGATCCGAGCTTTAGTGAATTGAATCTGTAGGGAATGCAGAAGATTTTTTTTTTATACCACGATGGTGGCAAACAAGCATGCGGCCAAGCCTGATGGTAAGCAGATACCGTAGTCGATGGACGCCTGCAGCTCTAGAGGTGTCACATGCGCGTTGCCGAACCTTTACAAAAAGATGGATTCACTGTGCTGACAGCTAAAGGAACAAGAGGGTCCCTCATCGTCGCTGGGTCGTCTTTGAGTTTTGATATTGGTTTGATTCCAGATGACGTAATTAATAAAATTACCAAATGCCCAATTTTATCACACTTTTACGACGGGATACATATGTTATAATAATCTCAGTGAGCCCTACTACTATGAAAATCAACCACTGTAGTGTTAGATACGAAACCATGGTTGGTTTAGTAACATAGTTTGAAACCGGTTAATACTAAATCAAAACAGACCATATCGGCTTAAGGCTAAACAGATAATTAATTATGCAGTATTTCATTCGACTGGCTAAATTAATTGTAGTTCTGTATTAATGGAGAATTGAATAGTATTTAAAGCATTCTGGTACACAGAATTCTTTAAACTCTGTAGCGTATCACTAACAAAAGTATCCAAAATAATACCCTTTTTGAGTCAGTCGTAAGCATGTGACAAAGTCTGTAAGTAAATGGTGTTCCTAAATATATTATTATGTGAGATTTTTAAATACAGATAATTGTCTATGTCAAAACTCACGAGAATATTCGTAATTTTTATAAATAATAAGAAGATACATGCGCGTGGCTCGGCCCGCGGAGGATTCAATCGAGTAACTTTTCTTTCATGTCTTTTTTTTATACCACAACGGTGGCAAACAAGCATACGGCCCACCTGATGGTAAGCAGCTGCCGTAGCCTATGGACGCCTGCAACCCCAGAGGATTCACATGCGCGTTGCCTACCCTTTAGGAACCTATTCACCCCTTTTTTGAAGAACCTCATACTGTAGCCCGCTGAAAAAACCTCGGCGAGTTCATTCCACAGCCGCGTTCGTGGGAGGAAATTCCTCTTGAACCGTACAGTGCGCGACCCTTTGGGCTCCAGGGTGTGTGTGGTGTGTGATGTCTTCCCTCAGGAAGTCTCAGTTTAGAAAAATAAAGTGTCTTTTGTCCGTTTGTCCATACCCGGAGACTTACTTTCTAAATGCTACGTCCCAACGAAATCGATTAAATAGTAATTGCCTACTTTAGTATTTATCATAAGTTTGTAGGAAAGAATAAAAAACAATGGTGATAAAACCAAGATAATTATTTAATAAGTACAGGAAGAAAGTTAATTGAAACGAAATGAGTTTAAGCTTCTCGACTTAACAAACTGAAATTTTTTAATTTAATCCTAAATTCCTTGAGCTTTTTTAATTAAAATAATCTTCTTGAACCAACTACTATTTCAGCAGACGGCTTTAAAGTAACTAGGTTGTCGGTGTGGCTTTGCTCGGAGTAAAGTAAAGAGTTTATAAAATTTTATTTATATTAATGTGAGCCTATACAATCCCACTGTTGGACAAAAACCTCCCTCTCATTTTAACCTCGTGAACCTAACAATCTGTAAAATCCATATACTAATATTATAAATGGGAAAGTGTAGGTCTGTGTTTGTTTGTTTGTTTGTCCGTCTTTCACGGCAAAACGGGGCGACGAATTGACGTGATTTTTTAAGTGGAGATAGTTGAAGGGATGGAGAGTGACATAGGCTACTTTTTGTGTCTTTCTAACCCCCCACTTCCCTAAAATGGGGGGGTGGAAGTTTGTATGGTTTGTTACCCCGAATTTAACGCCAGCGAAGCCGCGGGTAAAAGCTAGTTATTCATATAAGTGTCTAAACACACTTTAATTAGTGCAATAGTTATTTAAAGACATACAGGTTGTACTTGTGATCCGTTTAAGGGCATAATAGATATCGTATTGCGACTATGAAAAAATAGGAGAAAACATTTTAGCACTCGATAATAGTACATTATTGTCGAGGAGGTGAAGTAGCACATTGATGGCTGAGTATTACGTTTAAACGGACGACTTTAGGAGTCCGTTTAATTTAATACGAAGCCAGCAATGGCCCTTCACGCCGAGTCCAATATAGTGCTTTATTCAAAAATAATGCAAAACAGCCAACGTTGATGAACAACAAACAATATTGACATAAATAATTTATTCAGGATAACTTCTAAGTTAAAAGAATGACCACTACCGCGAGCATCGAATTTCGATTCGAATCCTATAATTATTTCCATCTCCATAGCTTCTCATTTTGAGTGAGAGAGACAGATTTATTCGAGACTGCAATATTTTATGTTCGCGGTACACGCTCAGCTTTGCCGCCTTTATTATATTTTTATTAAAAAGTTTGAAGTGTAATTTTCTTCTGAATTTACCGTAAGCTATTTGAGATAACTAAAAAATCGCGGTACCAACATTATAAATAACAAATACCGAGGTTGTGTTTTGGCTGTTTAGGACCTTTGCCTTTCTTTTTGTATTGCTGTTGAACTTTTTAAAAAGTTTGTACCTCGACAAAAATGGAATTTGTATGCAACATTTATGTCGCGAAATCGAGCCTGCAATTTCCGTAACTTTTTAATTTTTATTTGAACGTAAACTAGGCACTTCGCCGCCTAATTTTTAATCGTAAAAGTCAACCTTGCCGGACATTTTTGAATAAAAATAATTATAAATCTTCGTTCCAGCCGGTCAACTGTCCATTAAAAAAAATATTTTTTTCGAGCGAAAAATTTTTTTTCCATTACTATTTCGTAATTCGAATCCGATACCAATTATGCCTTAAACGGATAACCAGCATTTTTTTACACCCTGTAGAAATTTTAGTGACGTGTGCAAAAATGTCATATGGACTTTCCAACGATAGTAATTTATCGACAAAGCCTTATGACAGTTATGATCTATATATATTATGAATTTGACAGTTGTGTATATTATACAGCTTGAAGTTCTTATAAAAACTTAAGAAAACGGTTTTCATCCATCAACTTGAGAAATTTTAAAATAATTTTTTTTTTTACCACATAACCGGTTAATTTTCTTCTTTTAATTTTGAAATTTCTTACAAGTACTAAAATATATCATATTAATATAACATAACGTTGTTAAGACAACATACAGGGTAATTTTCATACCTTACCCGGTGAACTTAACATCTGCTATGAAATGTCACTTTGAAACTGTTATCGATAAATTTGATATCGTAATGAATCTATTTAAATGAAATTTTTGCCACAAAAACTTCTGTCTGATTCAGTCACCCAAAAATTCTAAAAAGTTATTTAATACGTTCGCTCGGGAGGCTCGCGGTATTTGAGCTCCCGAAGTGATGGAAACCGCCTTGTGCAACCCGAACTGACCCAACCCGGTTGCCTCACGGTCACTCTGACTACGCGTCCTTGCTGTAACTAATCAGGTTGCGGCGCCAGTGTGATAATCGCGTCATGAAAGACCTATGTAGTTTCCTGGCGTAGGTGTAATATTGTTAAACGTGTATGCAATTTTCGAACGAGCGGAGCGTAAGTGAAGCAAGTTCTTACAAACAACTTCTGGCTACTGGGACGTCTCAGTATTTCGATGGCTTTTTGATTTTGACAGTTTGTTCCGCGATAAATTTAGTAACGTTTTTACGATATTAATGAAATTTGTTGGGGTTGTAGCAGAGATACATATAATTTGAGAGTTCGTATATGAGCAGGATCGATCAAGGGGCTGTGGAGCTAGAAGGCGAAAAATAATCTTCAGAAGGGTCTTGTTATATTGGTTAACACGTTTGCAAGTAAATTGCGAGTTCTCGGTTCGAGGCGAACTACTACATAGTTTAAATGTATTTTTTGCCACAAAAACTTCTATGTCTGGTTATTTTATCATCATCATCATCGTCATATCAGCCGAAAGACGTCCACAACCACCAACGGATAAAACATATAGGTATAGTACAGACAAGATACAAGAATAATGCTAAGATGCATAGCCACTTATAGGTGACCACAGTTTATAGGTACACAGGTCCATCCGGCATCCATCCATCCATCAAAGATTTACAAAAAGATTTCTTAAACTAGGTTAGAATTTTAACAATGAAGTTAAAGAATACAATAATGACGAAACAAAGTGAATCCGGTATGTTACACACTAGAAACATAGACAAGGAATAGAAAATGTATATTTTAAAGTAAATTAGTACCATCAACAGTACGAGTATCTGGACTGTTAGTGTAGAAATATTGATTACCAGGCACATCGCCCGGGTCCACGGGTGCAAGCGTCTCGTCAAAAATGATGAGATTTTATATCATATCGGCCAAAAGACGTCCACTGCTAAACATAGGCCTCCCCCAAAGAGTGCCACAATGACCCGTCCTGCGCCACCCGCATCCAGCGGACTCCCGCGACCTTCACCAGGTCATCAGTCCACCTTGCGGGGGGTCTACCCACGCTGCGCCTTCCGGTTCGTGGTCGCCACTCGAGAACCTTTCCGCCCCAACGGCCATCGGTTCTACGAGCAATGTGCCCCGCCCACTGCCACTTTAGTTTAGCGATTCGGAGGGCTATATCGGTTAGTTTGGTTCTGCTGCGGATGGCCTCATTTCTGATACGATCACGCAGAGAGACTCCAACCATAGCCCTCTCTATTGCCCTTTGGGTTACTTTGAACTTTCTTATGAGGCCCATTGTAAGCGACCACGTACCAACCGTTCAGTACCATATGTCATCACTGGCAACACACACTGGTCAAAGACTTTCGGCTTGAGACACTGCGGAATATTGGACAAAAAGATGTGCCGTAGCTTCCCGAACACTGCCCAACCGAGTCGGATTCGTCGATTGACCTCTTTCTCGAAGTTGGATCTACCTAACTGGACAGTATGTCCTAAGTATATATAATCGTCCACAACTTCGAGTGTAAAGTCTCCGATTGTAACGGGACTTGGTGCTACATGGGTATTTGACATGATCTTCGTCTTATCCATGTTCATCTTTAGACCAACTCGCTCGGAGGCTTTACTGAGGTCATCGAGCATCGTACTCAAATCCTCCATGGTCTCAGCCAAGACTATTATGTCGTCAGCAAACCGAAGGTGAGTGATGTACTCGCCGTTTATGTTGATGCCTAGCTTTCTCCAGTCCAGAGTCTTGAAAACATCCTCCAGTGCAGCGGTAAACAGTTTAGGAGAAATAACATCTCCTTGCCTGACTCCCCGCTGCAACAGAATAGGCTTCGAGTTCTGGTCCTGGAGTCGGACTTGTGCCTTAAAAGGAAAAATATATATTGATTCACATCCTGGTCAAGGCCTAAACCATATTGTAAAAACTCACCTATACTAACCAGTAAGATTTTAAAACTGAACCTACCTAAAGCTTTAACTGAAACTTTTCTTTGAAAGCGAGGATCTTATCACTAAGGGAAATAATAGGATTTAAACAACATATAAGTTAATAAGAAAATTTATTCAAGTAATAAGAAATTACTGTTAATGGAAAATTAAATGACTATAAACTATTATATCTAATGTAACCGTTAGGTCACATTAGATATACCGCTACAGTTCAAGAGCCAAAATATGCCAGAGAAAAACTATAGCGGTGAAAAAAACTCTGACGCCCAAGTTTAACCTGCACACATACATAATAAATTTTGTAAAGGTTAAAGACACACAATTTATAAAAATTATAAAATAATGGCATGATTGTCTAGTGGTACATATTGGACTACATTATGATAAGTAATAACCAAGGTCTCCTGAGGTGTGAGAAACGCTAAACAACAGAATTAAATCTGAACAATGCTCAACAAACACAGAAAACCAGAAATTAAAAGAAATAAATATAATTTTACATAAAACAAGTAAAATTTGGTAATATCCTACATTAACCTACAAACTGTTAAAACAAGTATTTAATTATAACCTCCTCAATATTTAACATCACAATCATATACTAACTACTATTGTGAAACATACCTACTCCCTATATAATGCTATTGTTGACTATGTAAAAATCTTACATAAGAATTGAATAAAGCAAAATATTGAATTTACTGTATACACTGTATACTACTGTATATACGATAAAACAGAAGGATTTTCCTATATGCAGTAAACCCTGTAATTGTAATAAGTTAAACATAAAAGGTAATTATATTATGTTATAATGATTGATGTAATTTTATTAAAAGATTGTAATATTAATAATGTGATCATAATATCATATGTCATAATATAGATATATGGGAATAGGATAATGGAACTCTGGCTCATTAAAATCTTAATATTAATCAAGATTATCATTAAAATAGAATAGATGATTGCAGTCAACTATAAGGCTACTTTTTATACCTCATAAAATTACCGAGCATACGCCGATACTATAGGCTAAGCTATGTCTACGCAAAAGGTCCCAACGTGAGTTATTCCATGCAGAACCATAAGATAAACGTCTTTTAGACTTGTATACGAATGCGTAACCCTCAGTTGACGAACATGCAGACCCTAATGGGAATGCTGATTAGCAAATACCTCAGGTAGGCTCTATCATTGGACATGCATACCCTAATGGGTTAGCCCTTTATAAATTGGACTTGCATTCGTCTACATAATCTTAGGTTAACCCGGCCCTATCAAGCATACATGCACAACCAACCAGCCCGACTTGCATATTGGAACGTCTCACGTGTGGATAAGAATTACGAGTATGTTCAGACACAGAGGCTTATTCTAGTTAGTTGATAGACAATAGCACCCAGCACGGCCATAAACACGTCAATAATGTGAGGGCAGCCTCTAATATTATGAAACCAGCCATTCTATTGTATTTGTTATTCGAAAGAAGTATGAACACAACTATTATTTCATTTTATAAGCCAGTTGGATTAGGGTTTGTTACCTTTTACCCAATAATGTAATCAAATTGCTTAGCGTTCACAATAAGGGTTTATGTCCAAGTTGAATCATACTAATAGTTTGTACTTATAAACTAGATTGACCGCATAACTGAGCTTAACAGAAAAACCCAGCAATGACTAGTCCTCTCACAGTAGAATCAAGCAGTCAGTCTAGGTCGTTGTTGACTCCAATGTAAACCATCTCATCCATATAATATGTTAGATAAATCTTTATATATTTATATATATTGGAGTCTTTAACAGCTTACAATCGGCAAACAACAACACAGACGTCTCGTAGGTGGGAGGCTGCGAGTGATAGTTATAACCCTGTTGTAAATATACTTCTCGTATAAATCTAACAAGACTCATTTAAGAAGTCTATCTCTCTGGATTTAATTAAAAGGCGCACCCTCTTATGTAAAACATACCACTTGTATGAATCATTCATACAAGATCTATTCAAGTGGTCTATTTTGGTGGGAAAAAGATCCCAGCCACAAAGATTGCCCTTTCCAAAGTTCACTATAGTGACTCTCTACTAAGCAAAAGACTACTGTTGAAAGCACGGTCAGGCCCTATAATAAAACACAGGTGCGTACTCCATCAACTTGGAACAAAACCATTGCTTAGCATAATTATTAATAAATAGTTTTGGGTAATACCGTTACCTTTGTTACCAAGTACCTTTTGTCATAACTGGAAGGAGTCTTTATAACTTGTAGACACTTCCAACTACCTGATCGTTGGAACAATCACTATTGAAACAATATCCACTGTGACAGGTTCCCAACGACTACGATTTTATAAATAAATATAGTGTATAATTTATATATATATACACATTTTAGTATATAAATGGAGAGGTGCTGTTGACTAAATTACTATCGGCCTATATTCTTAATGATATAAAATCATTATATAAATATGAATTTTACTTGAATGACCAATCTGTATGTATGTCAACAATAGCATTTTGTAAATGATATCCGTGGGATATCACAAATCATTTGCGATTCACGCAATCCGAGCTACATACCAAAATCAAGGCATATATGAGGATTAAAACCATTGTGACTTCAGGTATCATTTAACTAGTGCAACATAAAGTATTATCTATTCCTTCAGTGGAAAGATCGTGTGATTTACAAATAACCAACAACTGAACTAAATCAGTGGAAAGGAATTACGAGTAACTTAGGTCTTATATATTCTATTAATAGTTTATTGAATATGTCAACTTCGTTAACAGTAGCGTTAATACTTAAATAAAATGTATTGTTAAATCTAGATGATAAGAGTAAACGTCAACATGAAGTATGTATATATTATAAGTCCTTCGTACTCGTGTATCCTCACATTATGAAATCACAACAATCAGATATAAATTACTAGGTAAGTTGCATGTTATTCAAATATGGTTAAATCAAACATAATAAAGCCTTATTTATTGGTATAGAACGTCTACATTTATAAATATCAATCTCTTATTTAAGTAAACTCCAAAATTGGATATTTTGTAACTGTACTAAGTATGAAATAAAACAATTAAAAACGGATTTTATCGCGTGTATTGAGTTTAAATTACATCCCGACGTTTCAAACACTTTACAGCGTTCGTGGTCAACGGGTCGACTAAGGAAAAATGTACAATTACCTCCGTTCAAAAAATATCTCAATATGCAAACCTACCCACGTATTAAATATTAAACAAATTTAGTGTTTGCACATGCCGGAGGGGCCTTTATAAAAACAAATTATTTTTTATTACAAAACAAATTATTAAACAAATTATTTTATTATTATTAATTATTATTTTCATTTTTATTTTTTATTTTTTAAATTAGTATTAAATTATTATTAGTGTCCACACTGTCCACCATTATGGTCTCACAGTCCTATGTCTAGCTTGCTCCTTAACCAAATGAATAACTGGATCCCAAGCTGGTGGTACCGAAAAACCATCCTCTCTGTTGAAATTTGGATATTTTTTAATCTCGATTGCCTCTCGCAACATCCGGGGAATGTATCGTTTCTCCTTGACGAGGACTTGCGGTTTGTCAAATTTAACTGAGTGGTTGGATCTATCCATTACATGCTCACAGACTGCTGACCTTGGTCGACGGTGCTTTACATCGGCTATATGTTCCTTTACCCGAGTAGAGATGCTCCGCTTAGTCTGGCCTACATATGATAGACCACATTCACATTCCAGCCTGTAGACCCCTGCACTCTGTAGAGGAGTAGCCGACTTCACTGACCTCAGGAACTGTGACATCTTCTTCATTGGCTTAAAGTAAGTTTTTATAGAAGCACGTTTCAAGATGTTGCCAATCCTGTCAGTGACTCCTCGGACAAAAGGCAGGACGGCAGGCCGGCGCTCAACTGTAGGAATCTTCATCCGAGCTTTCTGATTGAGCCGTGGAATCTTGAACCCGTTCGCTTGAAGTGCATCCTTGGCATGCCGGAGTTCCGCCGCCAGGTGCTGCTCATCACATATCCTCTGGGCTCTCTGAAACAAAGACTTGCCTACAGTAGCTAGCTGACTGGGGTGGTGGTGTGATCTACCATTCAAATATCTATTTGTATGTGTAGGTTTCCTATATACAGTGCGGCCTAAGGTATTATCGGGGTTTCTCAATACTAGTACATCTAAGAAAGGCAGTGAACAATTATTTTCCAATTCCATGGTAAACTTAATCTTACTATGAATGGAATTGAGGTGGTCAAGGAAAACTGAAACACTATTTTTAGGTAATATAGTAAAAGTATCATCTACGTATCTTTTGAAAATCTTCGGCTGCACGGGAGCCAATGAGAGCGCCCTCTCCTCAAAGTCCTCCATAAAGATGTCAGCGACTACTGGAGATACCGGGGACCCATGGCTACACCGTCGACTTGCAGGAAGAATTCATTGTTCCATAGTAGATATCCTGATGTAAGGCAGTGTTCCAAGAGCTTAGCATATTCTTCAGACATGTTCTGCTCACGCAACCTCTTCTTCACAATTTCAATGCAGTCTTGTACCGGTAGACTCGTAAAGAGTGACTGGACATCGAAACTGACCATGATCTCGTCATCAGTTAATGTAAGGTCTTTAATGTCACTGATGAAATGGTAAGAATCCTTTGTATGTGTTCTAGTATTACCCCGTAAAGATGAAAGGACTCCTGCTAAGTATTGAGCCAATTTGTAAGTTGGAGCATCAATTTGACTCACTATTGGACGTAGCGGGGCACCCGCCTTGTGTATCTTCGGTAACCCATACAATTTAGGAGGCACCGGGCAATCAGGAACCAAACCTGCAACATCTAGATTAAGGGATTCGCAGTATTCACCAATTAGGTCTTTAGTACATTTTAAGACTTTCGCAGTAGGATCTTTTTTGACATGTTTATAGGCTGTGCTGTCCGCCAACAGATTCTCAATTTTCTGGTTGTAATCGGTGGTGTCAAGTACAACCGTCGCATTACCCTTATCAGCTCGAAGTATGGTAAGGTCTGGATCTTCACGCAAGGTCCTCAAGGCCCTTATCTCTTCCTTAGGTAAGTTTGTTTTCGGCGGCTTTGCCCTTCGCAATAATGACGAGACATCTTGGCGTATAGCCTCCAAATCTTCCTTTTTCACCTGATTTTTCACCAGACAATCTTCTACACTGACAATAATGTCTTCAAAAGGAATCTTCCGTGGTGCCACAACATAATTTAACCCTTTCTGCAAGACCAAATGCTGCGAATCTGTCAACTGTTTACTTGACATGTTTACAACAGACCGGTTTGACACTGACAGCGACGTTCCGTTCCCGCGGTGATTATTCTCAAGCAATCCGTTATCACTGCGCTTCGATTTTAATCTGTCAAACTTAGCAACCTGTCGATTATCATTAAAATAGAATAGATGATTGCAGTCAACTATAAGGCTACTTTTTATACCTCATAAAATTACCGAGCATACGCCGATACTATAGGCTAAGCTATGTCTACGCAAAAGGTCCCAACGTGAGTTATTCCATGCAGAACCATAAGATAAACGTCTTTTAGACTTGTATACGAATGCGTAACCCTCAGTTGACGAACATGCAGACCCTAATGGGAATGCTGATTAGCAAATACCTCAGGTAGGCTCTATCATTGGACATGCATACCCTAATGGGTTAGCCCTTTATAAATTGGACTTGCATTCGTCTACATAATCTTAGGTTAACCCGGCCCTATCAAGCATACATGCACAACCAACCAGCCCGACTTGCATATTGGAACGTCTCACGTGTGGATAAGAATTACGAGTATGTTCAGACACAGAGGCTTATTCTAGTTAGTTGATAGACAATAGCACCCAGCACGGCCATAAACACGTCAATAATGTGAGGGCAGCCTCTAATATTATGAAACCAGCCATTCTATTGTATTTGTTATTCGAAAGAAGTATGAACACAACTATTATTTCATTTTATAAGCCAGTTGGATTAGGGTTTGTTACCTTTTACCCAATAATGTAATCAAATTGCTTAGCGTTCACAATAAGGGTTTATGTCCAAGTTGAATCATACTAATAGTTTGTACTTATAAACTAGATTGACCGCATAACTGAGCTTAACAGAAAAACCCAGCAATGACTAGTCCTCTCACAGTAGAATCAAGCAGTCAGTCTAGGTCGTTGTTGACTCCAATGTAAACCATCTCATCCATATAATATGTTAGATAAATCTTTATATATTTATATATATTGGAGTCTTTAACAGCTTACAATCGGCAAACAACAACACAGACGTCTCGTAGGTGGGAGGCTGCGAGTGATAGTTATAACCCTGTTGTAAATATACTTCTCGTATAAATTTAACAAGACTCATTTAAGAAGTCTATCTCTCTGGATTTAATTAAAAGGCGCACCCTCTTATGTAAAACATACCACTTGTATGAATCATTCATACAAGATCTATTCAAGTGGTCTATTTTGGTGGGAAAAAGATCCCAGCCACAAAGATTGCCCTTTTCAAAGTTCACTATAGTGACTCTCTACTAAGCAAAAGACTACTGTTGAAAGCACGGTCAGGCCCTATAATAAAACACAGGTGCGTACTCCATCAACTTGGAACAAAACCATTGCTTAGCATAATTATTAATAAATAGTTTTGGGTAATACCGTTACCTTTGTTACCAAGTACCTTTTGTCATAACTGGAAGGAGTCTTTATAACTTGTAGACACTTCCAACTACCTGATCGTTGGAACAATCACTATTGAAACAATATCCACTGTGACAGGTTCCCAACGACTACGATTTTATAAATAAATATAGTGTATAATTTATATATATATACACATTTTAGTATATAAATGGAGAGGTGCTGTTGACTAAATTACTATCGGCCTATATTCTTAATGATATAAAATCATTATATAAATATGAATTTTACTTGAATGACCAATCTGTATGTATGTCAACAATAGCATTTTGTAAATGATATCCGTGGGATATCACAAATCATTTGCGATTCACGCAATCCGAGCTACATACCAAAATCAAGGCATATATGAGGATTAAAACCATTGTGACTTCAGGTATCATTTAACTAGTGCAACATAAAGTATTATCTATTCCTTCAGTGGAAAGATCGTGTGATTTACAAATAACCAACAACTGAACTAAATCAGTGGAAAGGAATTACGAGTAACTTAGGTCTTATATATTCTATTAATAGTTTATTGAATATGTCAACTTCGTTAACAGTAGCGTTAATACTTAAATAAAATGTATTGTTAAATCTAGATGATAAGAGTAAACGTCAACATGAAGTATGTATATATTATAAGTCCTTCGTACTCGTGTATCCTCACATTATGAAATCACAACAATCAGATATAAATTACTAGGTAAGTTGCATGTTATTCAAATATGGTTAAATCAAACATAATAAAGCCTTATTTATTGGTATAGAACGTCTACATTTATAAATATCAATCTCTTATTTAAGTAAACTCCAAAATTGGATATTTTGTAACTGTACTAAGTATGAAATAAAACAATTAAAAACGGATTTTATCGCGTGTATTGAGTTTAAATTACATCCCGACGTTTCAAACACTTTACAGCGTTCGTGGTCAACGGGTCGACTAAGGAAAAATGTACAATTACCTCCGTTCAAAAAATATCTCAATATGCAAACCTACCCACGTATTAAATATTAAACAAATTTAGTGTTTGCACATGCCGGAGGGGCCTTTATAAAAACAAATTATTTTTTATTACAAAACAAATTATTAAACAAATTATTTTATTATTATTAATTATTATTTTCATTTTTATTTTTTATTTTTTAAATTAGTATTAAATTATTATTAGTGTCCACACTGTCCACCATTATGGTCTCACAGTCCTATGTCTAGCTTGCTCCTTAACCAAATGAATAACTGGATCCCAAGCTGGTGGTACCGAAAAACCATCCTCTCTGTTGAAATTTGGATATTTTTTAATCTCGATTGCCTCTCGCAACATCCGGGGAATGTATCGTTTCTCCTTGACGAGGACTTGCGGTTTGTCAAATTTAACTGAGTGGTTGGGTCTATCCATTACATGCTCACAGACTGCTGACCTTGGTCGACGGTGCTTTACATCGGCTATATGTTCCTTTACCCGAGTAGAGATGCTCCGCTTAGTCTGGCCTACATATGATAGACCACATTCACATTCCAGCCTGTAGACCCCTGCACTCTGTAGAGGAGTAGCCGACTTCACTGACCTCAGGAACTGTGACATCTTCTTCATTGGCTTAAAGTAAGTTTTTATAGAAGCACGTTTCAAGATGTTGCCAATCCTGTCAGTGACTCCTCGGACAAAAGGCAGGACGGCAGGCCGGCGCTCAACTGTAGGAATCTTCATCCGAGCTTTCTGATTGAGCCGTGGAATCTTGAACCCGTTCGCTTGAAGTGCATCCTTGGCATGCCGGAGTTCCGCCGCCAGGTGCTGCTCATCACATATCCTCTGGGCTCTCTGAAACAAAGACTTGCCTACAGTAGCTAGCTGACTGGGGTGGTGGTGTGATCTACCATTCAAATATCTATTTGTATGTGTAGGTTTCCTATATACAGTGCGGCCTAAGGTATTATCGGGGTTTCTCAATACTAGTACATCTAAGAAAGGCAGTGAACAATTATTTTCCAATTCCATGGTAAACTTAATCTTACTATGAATGGAATTGAGGTGGTCAAGGAAAACTGAAACACTATTTTTAGGTAATATAGTAAAAGTATCATCTACGTATCTTTTGAAAATCTTCGGCTGCACGGGAGCCAATGAGAGCGCCCTCTCCTCAAAGTCCTCCATAAAGATGTCAGCGACTACTGGAGATACCGGGGACCCATGGCTACACCGTCGACTTGCAGGAAGAATTCATTGTTCCATAGTAGATATCCTGATGTAAGGCAGTGTTCCAAGAGCTTAGCATATTCTTCAGACATGTTCTGCTCACGCAACCTCTTCTTCACAATTTCAATGCAGTCTTGTACCGGTAGACTCGTAAAGAGTGACTGGACATCGAAACTGACCATGATCTCGTCATCAGTTAATGTAAGGTCTTTAATGTCACTGATGAAATGGTAAGAATCCTTTGTATGTGTTCTAGTATTACCCCGTAAAGATGAAAGGACTCCTGCTAAGTATTGAGCCAATTTGTAAGTTGGAGCATCAATTTGACTCACTATTGGACGTAGCGGGGCACCCGCCTTGTGTATCTTCGGTAACCCATACAATTTAGGAGGCACCGGGCAATCAGGAACCAAACCTGCAACATCTAGATTAAGGGATTCGCAGTATTCACCAATTAGGTCTTTAGTACATTTTAAGACTTTCGCAGTAGGATCTTTTTTGACATGTTTATAGGCTGTGCTGTCCGCCAACAGATTCTCAATTTTCTGGTTGTAATCGGTGGTGTCAAGTACAACCGTCGCATTACCCTTATCAGCTCGAAGTATGGTAAGGTCTGGATCTTCACGCAAGGTCCTCAAGGCCCTTATCTCTTCCTTAGGTAAGTTTGTTTTCGGCGGCTTTGCCCTTCGCAATAATGACGAGACATCTTGGCGTATAGCCTCCAAATCTTCCTTTTTCACCTGATTTTTCACCAGACAATCTTCTACACTGACAATAATGTCTTCAAAAGGAATCTTCCGTGGTGCCACAACATAATTTAACCCTTTCTGCAAGACCAAATGCTGCGAATCTGTCAACTGTTTACTTGACATGTTTACAACAGACCGGTTTGACACTGACAGCGACGTTCCGTTCCCGCGGTGATTATTCTCAAGCAATCCGTTATCACTGCGCTTCGATTTTAATCTGTCAAACTTAGCAACCTGTCGATTATCATTAAAATAGAATAGATGATTGCAGTCAACTATAAGGCTACTTTTTATACCTCATAAAATTACCGAGCATACGCCGATACTATAGGCTAAGCTATGTCTACGCAAAAGGTCCCAACGTGAGTTATTCCATGCAGAACCATAAGATAAACGTCTTTTAGACTTGTATACGAATGCGTAACCCTCAGTTGACGAACATGCAGACCCTAATGGGAATGCTGATTAGCAAATACCTCAGGTAGGCTCTATCATTGGACATGCATACCCTAATGGGTTAGCCCTTTATAAATTGGACTTGCATTCGTCTACATAATCTTAGGTTAACCCGGCCCTATCAAGCATACATGCACAACCAACCAGCCCGACTTGCATATTGGAACGTCTCACGTGTGGATAAGAATTACGAGTATGTTCAGACACAGAGGCTTATTCTAGTTAGTTGATAGACAATAGCACCCAGCACGGCCATAAACACGTCAATAATGTGAGGGCAGCCTCTAATATTATGAAACCAGCCATTCTATTGTATTTGTTATTCGAAAGAAGTATGAACACAACTATTATTTCATTTTATAAGCCAGTTGGATTAGGGTTTGTTACCTTTTACCCAATAATGTAATCAAATTGCTTAGCGTTCACAATAAGGGTTTATGTCCAAGTTGAATCATACTAATAGTTTGTACTTATAAACTAGATTGACCGCATAACTGAGCTTAACAGAAAAACCCAGCAATGACTAGTCCTCTCACAGTAGAATCAAGCAGTCAGTCTAGGTCGTTGTTGACTCCAATGTAAACCATCTCATCCATATAATATGTTAGATAAATCTTTATATATTTATATATATTGGAGTCTTTAACAGCTTACAATCGGCAAACAACAACACAGACGTCTCGTAGGTGGGAGGCTGCGAGTGATAGTTATAACCCTGTTGTAAATATACTTCTCGTATAAATCTAACAAGACTCATTTAAGAAGTCTATCTCTCTGGATTTAATTAAAAGGCGCACCCTCTTATGTAAAACATACCACTTGTATGAATCATTCATACAAGATCTATTCAAGTGGTCTATTTTGGTGGGAAAAAGATCCCAGCCACAAAGATTGCCCTTTTCAAAGTTCACTATAGTGACTCTCTACTAAGCAAAAGACTACTGTTGAAAGCACGGTCAGGCCCTATAATAAAACACAGGTGCGTACTCCATCAACTTGGAACAAAACCATTGCTTAGCATAATTATTAATAAATAGTTTTGGGTAATACCGTTACCTTTGTTACCAAGTACCTTTTGTCATAACTGGAAGGAGTCTTTATAACTTGTAGACACTTCCAACTACCTGATCGTTGGAACAATCACTATTGAAACAATATCCACTGTGACAGGTTCCCAACGACTACGATTTTATAAATAAATATAGTGTATAATTTATATATATATACACATTTTAGTATATAAATGGAGAGGTGCTGTTGACTAAATTACTATCGGCCTATATTCTTAATGATATAAAATCATTATATAAATATGAATTTTACTTGAATGACCAATCTGTATGTATGTCAACAATAGCATTTTGTAAATGATATCCGTGGGATATCACAAATCATTTGCGATTCACGCAATCCGAGCTACATACCAAAATCAAGGCATATATGAGGATTAAAACCATTGTGACTTCAGGTATCATTTAACTAGTGCAACATAAAGTATTATCTATTCCTTCAGTGGAAAGATCGTGTGATTTACAAATAACCAACAACTGAACTAAATCAGTGGAAAGGAATTACGAGTAACTTAGGTCTTATATATTCTATTAATAGTTTATTGAATATGTCAACTTCGTTAACAGTAGCGTTAATACTTAAATAAAATGTATTGTTAAATCTAGATGATAAGAGTAAACGTCAACATGAAGTATGTATATATTATAAGTCCTTCGTACTCGTGTATCCTCACATTATGAAATCACAACAATCAGATATAAATTACTAGGTAAGTTGCATGTTATTCAAATATGGTTAAATCAAACATAATAAAGCCTTATTTATTGGTATAGAACGTCTACATTTATAAATATCAATCTCTTATTTAAGTAAACTCCAAAATTGGATATTTTGTAACTGTACTAAGTATGAAATAAAACAATTAAAAACGGATTTTATCGCGTGTATTGAGTTTAAATTACATCCCGACGTTTCAAACACTTTACAGCGTTCGTGGTCAACGGGTCGACTAAGGAAAAATGTACAATTACCTCCGTTCAAAAAATATCTCAATATGCAAACCTACCCACGTATTAAATATTAAACAAATTTAGTGTTTGCACATGCCGGAGGGGCCTTTATAAAAACAAATTATTTTTTATTACAAAACAAATTATTAAACAAATTATTTTATTATTATTAATTATTATTTTCATTTTTATTTTTTATTTTTTAAATTAGTATTAAATTATTATTAGTGTCCACACTGTCCACCATTATGGTCTCACAGTCCTATGTCTAGCTTGCTCCTTAACCAAATGAATAACTGGATCCCAAGCTGGTGGTACCGAAAAACCATCCTCTCTGTTGAAATTTGGATATTTTTTAATCTCGATTGCCTCTCGCAACATCCGGGGAATGTATCGTTTCTCCTTGACGAGGACTTGCGGTTTGTCAAATTTAACTGAGTGGTTGGGTCTATCCATTACATGCTCACAGACTGCTGACCTTGGTCGACGGTGCTTTACATCGGCTATATGTTCCTTTACCCGAGTAGAGATGCTCCGCTTAGTCTGGCCTACATATGATAGACCACATTCACATTCCAGCCTGTAGACCCCTGCACTCTGTAGAGGAGTAGCCGACTTCACTGACCTCAGGAACTGTGACATCTTCTTCATTGGCTTAAAGTAAGTTTTTATAGAAGCACGTTTCAAGATGTTGCCAATCCTGTCAGTGACTCCTCGGACAAAAGGCAGGACGGCAGGCCGGCGCTCAACTGTAGGAATCTTCATCCGAGCTTTCTGATTGAGCCGTGGAATCTTGAACCCGTTCGCTTGAAGTGCATCCTTGGCATGCCGGAGTTCCGCCGCCAGGTGCTGCTCATCACATATCCTCTGGGCTCTCTGAAACAAAGACTTGCCTACAGTAGCTAGCTGACTGGGGTGGTGGTGTGATCTACCATTCAAATATCTATTTGTATGTGTAGGTTTCCTATATACAGTGCGGCCTAAGGTATTATCGGGGTTTCTCAATACTAGTACATCTAAGAAAGGCAGTGAACAATTATTTTCCAATTCCATGGTAAACTTAATCTTACTATGAATGGAATTGAGGTGGTCAAGGAAAACTGAAACACTATTTTTAGGTAATATAGTAAAAGTATCATCTACGTATCTTTTGAAAATCTTCGGCTGCACGGGAGCCAATGAGAGCGCCCTCTCCTCAAAGTCCTCCATAAAGATGTCAGCGACTACTGGAGATACCGGGGACCCATGGCTACACCGTCGACTTGCAGGAAGAATTCATTGTTCCATAGTAGATATCCTGATGTAAGGCAGTGTTCCAAGAGCTTAGCATATTCTTCAGACATGTTCTGCTCACGCAACCTCTTCTTCACAATTTCAATGCAGTCTTGTACCGGTAGACTCGTAAAGAGTGACTGGACATCGAAACTGACCATGATCTCGTCATCAGTTAATGTAAGGTCTTTAATGTCACTGATGAAATGGTAAGAATCCTTTGTATGTGTTCTAGTATTACCCCGTAAAGATGAAAGGACTCCTGCTAAGTATTGAGCCAATTTGTAAGTTGGAGCATCAATTTGACTCACTATTGGACGTAGCGGGGCACCCGCCTTGTGTATCTTCGGTAACCCATACAATTTAGGAGGCACCGGGCAATCAGGAACCAAACCTGCAACATCTAGATTAAGGGATTCGCAGTATTCACCAATTAGGTCTTTAGTACATTTTAAGACTTTCGCAGTAGGATCTTTTTTGACATGTTTATAGGCTGTGCTGTCCGCCAACAGATTCTCAATTTTCTGGTTGTAATCGGTGGTGTCAAGTACAACCGTCGCATTACCCTTATCAGCTCGAAGTATGGTAAGGTCTGGATCTTCACGCAAGGTCCTCAAGGCCCTTATCTCTTCCTTAGGTAAGTTTGTTTTCGGCGGCTTTGCCCTTCGCAATAATGACGAGACATCTTGGCGTATAGCCTCCGAATCTTCCTTTTTCACCTGATTTTTCACCAGACAATCTTCTACACTGACAATAATGTCTTCAAAAGGAATCTTCCGTGGTGCCACAACATAATTTAACCCTTTCTGCAAGACCAAATGCTGCGAATCTGTCAGCTGTTTACGCCGGCCTGCCGTCTTGCTTTTTGTCCGAGGAGTCACTGACAGGAATCAGAATCAGAATCAGAATATTTTATTTGCCAGAATACTTATAACATAAAGTACAAGGTGTTAAGGTACAAAAGACAAGTATTCAGTCGATGAACGACATGCAAAAATTATATACAAATTACAAAAAAAACATAATAACCAATTAAATTAACCCTAATAATACAATCCAAAAATAATACAATAATAATAATTTTATGTGATGTCCAGATATAATAATAAATTAATAACAATACAATTACAGCATCATCTACAAAGTAATGTCAATTTTTATAAGTTAGAATGAAATGAGAATTAATACACAAAGATAAACATTAGAAAAAAAAAAAAAAAAAAAAAAAAAACTCCACAATGTGATGTCAATTTACACAAAGTTAATATCAATTTTAGAATAAATTATACTTTAAAAATGCTAAATATTCTTTGACACTAAAAAAACATTTTTCAGTAAGCCATTTTGTAATTACTGTTTCAAATTTATTATATTCCATTAACCTCATTTCTCTAGGAAGGTTGTTAAACAAAAAAATACACATATTGTATGCGTTTTTTCGATAAATTACGGACTCACAACGAGGTTGATACATTAGTCCATCATATTGCGCTCTTCTGTTACCGTAATAGACATCTGGCCTAAATCTAAATAGCTCGGGATGTTTCTTAACAAATAGACATGCTTTTTTAATATACATACATGCCAACGGCAATATGTTTAGGTTTTTAAAGATAGGCCTACAGTCATCCATGAGTGAGATATCGGCTATAGCACGAATGCAATCTTTCTGCCGAATAAACGCTCTATTTACATCACCCGAATTTCCCCAAAGCAATAGTCCGTAGTTCAAGAGTGATGACGCATACCCATGATACGCAGTGATGGCAGCTTCTGTTGAAACAGTCATCCTTAGTCTTCTTATGGCATATACAAAACTATCCAACTTAGTGCAAACATAATCTACATGAAGTTTCCAGTTTAAATGCTTGTCTACATGCAAACCTAAAAAATTATATAATCACAACTGTCTATTACTTTATCGTTCAAGCTAACGTTTAATTGGATCTTTGGAGTATCATAATATTGGAATTGAATATAAAAAGATTTACTTAGATTAATATTAAGTTTATTGTTACATGTCCATCGGTGTATGTCAGTTAATGTTTGATTTATTTGTTCATTATAAGAAGAATCATCTTCACTTTTTACCATCACTGTCGTATCATCCGCAAACAAAATGCTCTCCGATGAGATTGCATGAGGGAAATCATTCACATAAATAACAAAAAGCAAGGGTCCCAAATTGCTGCCTTGGGGCACGCCACAACGGTTTTCACGATATCCCGAAAGGTAAGTGTGCCTTACAAGTTTTTTCCCAACTTCCTCAATTTTTGAGATCTCAGTTTGCTGTTTTCTTCCTTCCAAATACGTTTTGAGCCAGCCGAGTGCCTGACCCCTAATACCATACGATTCTAGTTTCCTTAGAAGTGTATTATGATTCACGCTATCAAATGCTTTACTCAAATCTAGGAATATTGACGTAATGGCAGTTTTATTATTAATAGCTTCCGTAACATACTTAACTAAATGAAAACATGCTAATTCAGTGGATCGGCCCTTTCTAAACCCATATTGATTAGGATGTAGTATATTTCGCTTGTCTAAGAATTCTGTCAATCTAACATGCATGGCCTTTTCCAGGACCTTGGATAGAACAGGGACCAAAGTAATGGGTCTATAGTTATTAATGTCATTGCAATCACCCTTCTTGTAGAGAGGCTTTACTTTTGCCAATTTTAGTTGCTCTGGAAAGATACCTTCCTGGAATGATAGGTTTATGATATGACACAGCGGGTAACTCAAATATGCAGCGTTAAATTTTAGTAAATCTGTAGTGATATTGTCATAGCCACATGATTTGCTATTGCTTAGTGACATAATTATCCTATAAACTTCCCTTTCATCGACAGGCCTTAAATATATAGAACTTGGATTATTATAGCTGCAAGTGACATTAGGTACTGTGTTAGAGCTACTTGCTTCATGGTATATACTGTCAATAAAATAATCATTAAATAAGTTGCAAATGTCTTGAGGATTGTCATAAATTAAATTATTAAATATTATAGAGTCAAAATAGTTCGAACTTTTTCTACATGTCCCTGAATTTATAATATTCCAAGTAGCTTTACACTTATTTTTATTTGTTCGAATGTACTTATTGTTAATTATTCTTTGTGAAGCATGAATACATCTCCTCAAAATACTACTGTATTTTTTCAGTTGGGCTTTGTTCTCATTTTTGTTAAATTTACATAATTTTATATTCATATGCGACTTACGTTTAATGCTACAAGATTTCCTTATACCCTTTGTGAGCCACTTTATTTTACTTTGTCGGCTACTTATCTTGACTTTTACCAAAGGAAAACACAGGTTGTAGAAAAGGCACAACGTCTCGTGGAAGGTAGCAAAAGCGTCACTTAAATTATGAGTAGTCATTACATCTGAAAAAGATAGACTAGCAATGCATTCACAAAACTTGGCCACATTCGTATTACAGTAATCTCTTTTACATTCAAACCATTGATAGCATTTTATAGTCTTCTTAGTTTTTAGTTCAATAGTTTGTCCCTTATCATGGTCTGATAAACAAAGATTATGTGTTTTTGCTTTGACCGTTTTTATATTACTAGCTATTTGATCCAAACAGGCCTTGCCTCTAGTGGGTGACTTAATATGCATTTTGAAATTATAGTTTAAAAATACACCCTTGAGATCTTTAGCAAACAAGTTATCTTTTAATATATCAATATTCCAATCTCCGCAGATGACAATTTTCTTTTTCTTATAAGTCATAGTTAGATTTGTAAGTAAGATTCTAAGTTTATGCAAAAATATATTTATGTGAGATTTGGTCTGTACGGGAATTCTATAAATAGTAACTACTACAATATCTAACCCTGTGATCTCACATCCACAACATTCAAAGTAGTAATCACATGCTAACTTATTCTCAAATTTCAGTGGCTTTACATTTAGTTTGTCCCTAACTAGAATTGCAGTGCCGCCTCTACTACAGTCCCTAGAGTAATATGCCGCTAACTTGTAATTACACAGTTTAATATTATTAATAAATTCACACTTTACAAAAGTTTCACTTAAGCATATTATATCTATTCCACTCTCAAATTCCTGCAAGGCAACTTGCAATAGATCAAGTTTTCCTAACAAACCACATATGTTTTGGTGAAAAATTGTAATTTTGTTACTTAACTGCGAAACATGTTTATTTATGTTAGATTTATCCTCGAAAAAAATCCAAACCAACATCTACAGGGTCCGAAGAAATTGTATTTTGAATTTCTAATATTATTTCAGCTATACTCCGAAGTATGGTTTGAACACCAGAGCTGATAATTTTGCCAGTTCCCAGTGAAAACTGATCTAGAGTTAAGTCTCGGTTAGAATCATGTAAATAGCCATATTTATGATTATACATGTCCTGCCCAAGTTTATTATTAAATGATTCTACTCGTGAATTATAAACAGGTGCACCACAAATATACGTTGGCAAAGCAATAATAATGTTGGTGTGATTCAAGCTCTTAAGCTTATTTTTTATAGTATTAACCAAGATGTCATAATTTTGGGTTACATGAAAATCTGACTCGCCAACCATGAAAATACAAAAGTCTTTTTTAGAGTAGTCGGCCAGTTTCAAATCTATATCTTTTAAGAGTATGTCTATTCCGACATTGGGTGTTAAATAATGGCAACATTCAAAATCGCTATATAAACTTAAAGGCGCCAAATTACGTAGTACATTACAACGTCTACTGCTAGATATAATACATAATTTATTTTTAGTTCTTTTATATTTCGAGGACTCAGCAGAACCTTTATAGGATTCGTTCATATTCTTGTTTTTGTTCAAGGGCTCGGAGAAAGGCCTGGGCGTCACTGACTGAGCCTGTTCATGTTCAAAGTTCGCGATGACTTGATTAAGACGCATTATTTCCTCCTTATATTTACAAAGCTCAGTATTTAATTTTGCTATGGTATCTTCTAGCTCTAAAGTTTTTAATGAAAAATCAGAACGCGGACCATGGTTACACTTACCGAGAGGACTAGCTGTATTGGATATTCGGCTCAAACGGGCCCCCTTCTTTGAGGTAGGTGTTGTATTGCACAGTTTTTTTAGTGTATTTAATTCTAAAGTCAATTTGGTTATTTGACGCGATAGCTCATTTTTTTCTATGATTGTATTTTGTAATTCATGATCCGTACTCGCTAACTCAATCTTTAATTTTTCAATTTTAACTTTTAGTTCAGTAATTAAACTAGTATCACTACTTAAATCAAAACTTTTGGAAATTTCGTCGTCTAAAAGTGGATAGTTATCTGAAAACTGCTCATCTATTTCCGAAATTAATTCCAAAGATTTAGACCTGGTTCTCGTGTCTTCCTGGCTCATAGCGAGGTTTATATCGGTGTCATCTACCTTTTTAGCAGACTGCTCTTTTACATCCGGATTGAAGTTCTCCTGAGAACTTGATCCTGGCGACTTGTGTATTTCGTCCGTTATGACAAGCTCCACGGGAGAAGAGTTTGATGCCGTTGCTATCGTTGCTGGGGATGCTACCAGTGACTTGTTACTTTCCCTCTCTTCTTCCTTCGTCAGATCTAGCCCTACAGAAAAGGAGTTTGCCGCCGATACTTCCGATGCTCCTGATTGTGCCCCTGAGGCCGATGCTGCCGGCGACTTGTTACTTTCCCTCTCTTCTTCCTCCGTCGGATCTCGCCCTACAGAAAAGGAGCTGGCCGACGATGCTCCCGATGCTCCTGAAGCCGATGCTGGCGGTGATTTATTGATTTCACCTTGGTTTCTTTTAGTCGACTCCATCATGGCGACTGTGATGCTAGGGGATGCTGTTGTAGAAGACTGTATTTTTTTTTCCTTAGCGTGATGTTTTTTTCATCGGTACTTCTCGTGGGGATATTATTTTTAGGTATGCCTTGGATTGGTGAGTTAGATCCGTGTAGACAGCCTTGGCATTTCCAGTTTTTTTTGCTTTCGGCAGCCATTAACCGAATTAATTTATCAGATCTTCCTGAACATTTTGTATCAAACACCTGCTTGCAATTTAGACATTTTAGTGTTTCTTGTTTATGTACACTTTCACCGCATTTGGAGCATTTCATGCACTGAGGTGCCATTTTACTTATTTATTGAATAAAAACTTAGTCAATTTGAATTGAAACTAAAAAAAAAAAAAAAAAAAACAAAGAAGAAAAAAAAAGAAAAAGTTAAAGTCAGCTTGGTCACACACGGGATTTGAACTCGGACCCGAGCGGCGTAGTATGTAGTTAGTCGAACAGTTTTACACTAAGCCAAGTGAGCTTGTGACGTCATTGGCGAAATAGGCGCTCAATTAGTGCAAATGCAATGGGAGTGGTTTAGTTAATGTCCTGTGCGTTAATTGGATAATGCATTGAATACACACTGCAAGATGTTTACATGTGTGCGTGAAATTTTAACGTTACAACGACGGTTGACACTTTATTTTAACTGTTTTCTGTTAGATATTTTCACTTTTTGAGGTGGTTTATGCTCACAGTAGAGTTCTCACATCACATTTCACTAAAAAACGTTTGAGTCTTGTTGGTAAATTCACTTTAAACACTTTTTTCTATTTAATTTCGTTAGAGCAAATGACAACATGACTGCTCTGAACTATCGCTCCCCTCCCATCCTCCACTCTCTCACTCCAGGATTGGCAACATCTTGAAACGTGCTTCTATAAAAACTTACTTTAAGCCAATGAAGAAGATGTCACAGTTCCTGAGGTCAGTGAAGTCGGCTACTCCTCTACAGAGTGCAGGGGTCTACAGGCTGGAATGTGAATGTGGTCTATCATATGTAGGCCAGACTAAGCGGAGCATCTCTACTCGGGTAAAGGAACATAATAGCCGATGTAAAGCACCGTCGACCAAGGTCAGCAGTCTGTGAGCATGTCATGGATAGACCCAACCACTCAGTTAAATTTGACAAACCGCAAGTCCTCGTCAAGGAGAAACGATACATTCCCCGGACGTTGCGAGAGGCAATCGAGATTAAAAAATATCCAAATTTCAACAGAGAGGATGGTTTTTCGGTACCACCAGCTTGGGATCCAGTTATTCATTTGGTTAAGGAGCAAGCTAGACATAGGACTGTGAGACCATAATGGTGGACAGTGTGGACACTAATAATAATTTAATACTAATTTAAAAAATTAAAAATAAAAATGAAAATAATAATTAATAATAATAAAATAATTTGTTTAATAATTTGTTTTGTAATAAAAAATAATTTGTTTTTATAAAGGCCCCTCCGGCATGTGCAAACACTAAATTTGTTTAATATTTAATATGTGGGTAGGTTTGCATATTGAGATAGTTTTTGAACGGAGGTAATTGTACATTTTTCCTCAGTCGACCCGTTGACCACGAACGCTGTAAAGTGTTTGAAACGTCGGGATGTAATTTAAACTCAATACACGCGATAAAATCCGTTTTTAATTGTTTTATTTCATGAATAACTATCGCGGCAACCGAAGACAATATTCTGTACTAAGTACTTAGAAACCGTACTAGCATGGAACCTCGCTGACGCTTAAGGTTAAACTTATTTTGTCACCCGTCGGTGTAATAAAGAGAAGTATGGAACTAATTCACAAGAACGCTTTTCGTATATCTCCATACGTGGCAACGTGGAGAAGTATCATCACGGGCTGCTGCTTCTGGCCTCTGGAGTTTGCTCAGGATAGCCGCCCGCTGTTCTGGCAGTGATGAACTCACGATGTCAGCGAGCAGCGTGCCACGTGCAGCAGTAGTACGTCCGATGCTCGTGTACCGGAAAACACATAAATGCACAAGTTTATAACAGTAATAGTAAAGGTGTTTCTCCGTACTATGGTATATATATATATATATATATATATATATATATGTATTTTTAGGTAGGTAGCCAATTGTACTAAATATTGAACTTTTCAAAGTATCTACATTTATTTATTGGGGAACCTAAACATAATTTTCACTATTTGACTCTTATAAGTAATAAAGGTTTCTCAATCAGTGTTTAACAAACACCGTCAAGAAAAGGTAAAGTAAATATCTTTATAATTTACTGTTTGTAATTACGTGGATTTAACCACTTAAATTATTTAGCCGTATATTGAGCAACAAACTACTCAATAATGTTTATTTATTTGAATGAGCGGTAGAAACCTTTAACGTAATCATTACTTGGAAATGTACAATGGTATTTGCATGCAATACATAGAAAACATTGATTAACCAATATGTTACACAACTAACATGGTACTAGCTTCCATATGCACCTGCAAGCCACCACCATGACTAGCTAGAAAATGTAATTACCTATTATAGTGATTAAACGAAATCAATGCATATACCATCATATTCAATTTATCGAACCTTAGTAGAATTTTATTACGGCGGCATAGCGCACACTAAATTAGTACAAATTAAACAATGACAAAAAATTGGACTCAGCACTGTACCTAGATCGTTATTTAAAAAATACCGACGTACCCGGTCTAGTTTTGCCAACGGTTACACTTACAGATTTAAACCGTACTTTGAAATCGATGCTAAAAAGTCGTGCTACCGTAGACATTTATGACATGTCTCTGAACATACTCGAGTGTGTCTGGCCGGTCATCGCGGGTTTATTAGTAAAATTGATAAACACTATGTTTACATGCGGTATATACCCCGATGTTCTGAAGAGTACCCGAGTGTGTCCAGTTTATAAGGGTAAGGGAGAAAAGTGTGCCGTTGACAATTATAGACCGATCACGATTGTACCAAATATTTCAAAATTAATCGAATCTATATTATCACAATCCCTAATGCAACATGTCGAGACAAATGACTTACTAACAGACAGACAATTTGCGTATAGAAAAAATAGGTCCACCACTACAGCTGCGTTACAGATTCACGATTGTATATCAACAGCGTTGGATATAAAAAATAAAGTAGCAGGGGTATTCTGTGACTTATCTCAAGCGTTCGATGTGATTAGTCATGAACTCTTGATAAAAAAGATAGGGCGGTATGGAATCAAAAACAACGTTCAAAAACTATTCGCATCGTTTCTTAAGAATAGGCAGCAAACGGTGGAGGTAAAAATTGAAGGTAAAAGTATGAAGTCTGGGGTAGGTTCTCTTGAGCTAGGAATACCACAGGGTTCGTCGCTCGGGAATACCCTTTTCTTGATGTTCATAAACGACCTTCCTGCTACCATTTCTGAAGGGGTGGCAGTACTGTTTGCCGATGACACCACTGTAATAGTAAATGCACCTACGTACTCACAGCTCGAACAAAAAATAACGCAGACATGCAACCAACTTCACGAGTGGTTCTCGGCGAACGGGCTCATCCTCAACGTCACGAAGTCCAACGTAATGTTGTTCTCAGCCGGAGGGAACACAGACATCCCGCTAATTCAGAGTCCGATGCCGAGCTGTGTTTCATGCCAGTTCCTTGGATTTACAATTGACGTTAACCTGAACTGGAAAGAGCACGTTAAAAATCTTTGTGCCAGGCTGGGCAGTGCTATTTTTGCGTTAATCAAATTAAAACCGATTTTATCTAGTGACGCACTGCTTCAAATTTACTACGCATATTTTTTTTCGCTGATGTCATACGGTATTATTTTGTATGGGAACTCGACAGACTCGAAAAGAGTGTTTTTATTACAAAAACGAGCCGTACGAACATTAGCTGGTGTACACCTAAGGTACCCATGTCGAGAGTTATTCAAAAAATACAAAATACTGACACATTACTCACTGTATGTCTATGAGATTATAATATTCACGCGTCGAAATATAAATTCATTTCAGCGTATAAATATGCCCGGCAGAATAACCCGCCAGACCGGGCGACTACAGCCCGTCCAGCATCGACTTGCATTACTCGACAAGTGCCCGCGTGTAATAGGCCCGGAATTTTATGAAAGTCTACCCGCAACTCTCAGAAATGAAACTTCCGATAATAAATTTGAACACCGACTAAATGAACTTTTATTGTCTAGGAATTTATATTCTGTCGAAGAATTCACTGCAGAATTTAAAAGAACTGCAAAATGTTAATTATTTTTATAGAGTATTTTTACGTAATATTTTTGTTTATATTGTTATTTTTTTTTAATTGATTGACTTTGTTTTAGGTTTTGACATTTTTCTTTTATTTTATAATATTTATATGTATACCACTACCTAGGGTCTCTAGACATGTATACATAAACAAAATCCCTGTTGACATTCTTTATATTTTACTAATGACATTTTCTTTTTCTGTACATTTTTTTTGATTGATTATTATTTTATTGTATTTTAAGTGACGATCTTTTAGTGAATCAATATTATTTTATGATGTAAAATACTGTGTGATTTTCTATAAGAAATTAATAAATCTATCTATCTATCTATCTAACATTAAATGTTCAAATATGCTGGTGAATACTAATTTCACTGAAGGATAATAAAGTAATACGGCACAAATGAAAATGAGCATAAAACAATAAATCAAAAACAACACACCGGGAAGACTGACTTCTGCTGGATGGATTGACTCTTCGCAATGGCGCCGAAGTCTCGCAATAGACTCCTTGGTCCGGAACAGCTCTGCCGACAGCTCCCTGAAGTGCTCGTCAAGGCTTCAAGATGGGTCCAACTGGACAGGCGGAAGATCTGTACGGCCGAAGCTGCATTTCGCCACCGAAGCACTCACGCTGCGACAACGATCCTTCAGGAGCTTACGGTGAAGGCGCCCTCTCACAGTCGATGTAACCGGGAATTTGAGAAATAAACAAGGATTAACAAAACGTATTTTCCCATAGTTGGCTTACTAATTTTACGCCCTATTGTGGGATATGTAGAATTACTTATTTATCAAGAATGAAACTAAAACTTTAACTACAACGACGAATAAATATTGTTAACATTATAAAATAAACGAATGCAAAGGTAACTACTAATTTACTCGAAGTATATAATTCGAGAATAAACCAATGGATTAAATATGATAGGAAATCATATTAAATTAGAGAAACCTAATAAATTGTCTACTCAGAAACCGAACTCTAAAGAACACTAGATAAATACGTAACCCTCTGACGTAAGCAATGAAGAAACTTGATAGAAAGATTCACCGAGGCTGAGCAAGCGTCGATGGCTCAGCCGGTCAGAGCGATCGGACCAGTGTTCCGAAAGATCGCAAGTTCGAATTCTGCTCGACGCGGTGAAACCTTCAAGTTCAACTCAACCCGCTAATGTTTAAGACCTACAATTGTATTTACTCATCTAACTGTTTCTACTAACAATAATTTAGATAACGTATGCCTTCCCCTTTATTTACCATATACGAAATTTAACATAAATACGCACCGGCGCAATTCAATAGTAACATAAACAGAATAAATAAAACCCGTGAATCAATACTTTAATGACCTCATTACTATGAACCTAAATTGCACATAAAATATTTACGTATACACACCGACGCACAATACACTTAGAATTATTTAACCTTCCTATTATGCATCCTATTTAGTTGGTTAAATGACAAGGACAACCACTCATACTAATAAAACTGATTACAAATTTTATAAATAATTCAACCACCAATTCAATGACACCATGCTATGCAATACGAGTAAACTGTTATCCTACATTTTAATTATAATATTCAACTATACCCACTTCGCACGCCCTTTATAGATACCTGTAGGTTTTTAAGTCTTTTCCCGGTGTCTATCAAATCTCTGCTCGTAATCACCATTCTTTTGTTATACATTTGACTAATTACTAACTCACTCAATTAAATGGCGAAACACAACAAAATAGATAGACGTACTTAATAACGAACTGAAATTCTCACCAACTGCAATCTACACATAAACCAATGATTTTACTTTTTATTTTGGTTAAATAAACACGCCTCGATAAGACTATCAGATTATCTGCTGAATAACGAACTTAAAATCTCAACACGTTTCAACCCGAAACTACCCACTATTCTGTAAATATTAACGCGACAGTCCGTCATACGCACTTGCTATTAAAACCCGAATAAATCTAAATTTCTTACCGAGACAGTTAGTAGTGGCTGATGTTTGCGAGCCACGTGGAACACGAGATTCTTCATGCAATGGTCTCCAGCGCTCCAACAAGGTCCCTCATCTTCGTTACCATAGAAGCGCGCGGGCCGTGGATTTCTCTTGATAACAGATCTGTGAACAAACTCAAACACTATTTGCACCTTACAGCCTAAACTCACTGATCTCCGTTAAACGCGACGCTCTGCTGAAGAAAAAGCCCAGATATTTCCTACCACAACCTTATATCGACTTTCATGTCTTAAGATGAGAACACCCAAAATAATCCCAACGTTTCTCATTTCATTCAACAACTCCTATTTTGATTGGTCCAACTAACTCAGCTTGATTCTGATTGATTCCCATCTTTCCCGCGTGTTTTACCGAGCTATTCTATAATCTATCGTGAACCATAGATTAAAGACAAATCTAAAACAAACTTAAAACAACCAACATTTAAAAAAATCTAAAATTATGTAAATATATTATTTTACGTTTCAATAAAAAAAGTAAATAATCATTTATTTTGTTTATAAAATAGGCTTAGATCTGTCCATAGAGAAACTGAACGACTCTGGCAACGACTAAATTAAAAAGGTCACCTATCAAGGAACATAATTTTGTAAGCTACCCTCACTTCATTTTCGTATTGTAGCAAATTGATTTTATTTCGAAGTCAAAGACAAGGTATAGTTCAAAATAATTTAATGCTTACAGCGTAGCTGGATGTTTTCAGATGTCGGTCTGTTACAGACTGACATAGTGGCGTTCTCGTACAAACACTTCAGCACTTCGATAAAGCGATAGTCCACTTGGCAACTCTGGAGAGATTGTAGTACAGCCCAGGTTTCGATCGAGTCGAAGGCTTTCTCGTAGTCCACGAACGCTAAGCAGAGGGGCAGGTTATACTCCTCAGTCTTCTGTATAACCTGACGGAGCGTATGGATGTGGTCTACGGTACTAAAGCCTCTTCGGAAACCGGCTTGTTCGGGAGGCTGGAAGTCATCTAGTCTGCGTGCGAGACGGTTCGTAATGACTCTTGAAAACAGCTTATAGACATGGCTCAGAAGTGAAATGGGTCGGTAGTTCTTCAGTAACGCGTTATCACCCTTTTTGAAGAACAATACAACCACACCTCTGTTCCATGCCTTAGGCGTTCCCCCTTCTAGTAAAACGGAGTCGAACAACTTCTGAAGGGCCATAAGGACCGGTTTACCACCCGCCTTCAGAAGTTCGGCTGTAATTCCGTCTTCACCAGGTGCCTTATTGTTTTTGAGCTGTTTAAGAGCCATTCTAATCTCGTACAGGCTGATGTCCGGGATGTCTTCGGTATAATGTCGGGTCAGTCTAGCTCTAGGGTCTTCCGCCAGATCAACTGCAGGTCTGCTAGTTGATGTGTATAGCTGTCCATAAAAGTCCTTTATCTCCCCCAGAAGCTCGGGTCTGGATGAAACAATTCTACCATCCTCAGTTTTTAATTTGGCGAGCTGGCTCTGCCCAATAGACAAATCTCTTGAGAAAACTTTAGAGCCCTTATTCTGCTCAATGGCCTCTTCAATACGATTTGTATTGAATTGGCGTAAATCACGGGTAAGGGACTTAGAGATCCGTTTATTGAGCTGCCGGTATAATGACGCATCTACTGAGGATTGCAGAACCATTTCTCTCCTTTCCTCGATGAGTTTCTGAGTGGAGTAAGAGAGCCTTTTCGTTCTGTTGCTCCGCTGGGCCTTATAAAACTTAGACCCAGTACTATGGACCGCTTCCACAAACCCGTCGTTGAATTCGTCCACATCGCCGCCTAGACAATCGAAACGGTTTTGGAGTTCCAGCTGGAAGCTCTCAGGGTTTTGGATTTGAAGTGCTGCTGGACGGAGCGTAGACTTCATCAGTCGAGAGCGCTCTAGCTTAACACATATATTCAATGTACCTCTCACCAGACGGTGATCACTTCCGGTTTTAACCGTATTGATCGTGATTGAATATATGCTTCTTCGTCGACATGATGAAGTCAATCTCGTTTTTAGTTGCACCGTCGGGACTCATCCAGGTCCACTTCCTGTGCTCACGTTTCTTGAAGAAGGAGTTCATCATGTAGAGTCCCTCCTTCTCCAAGAAGGTTGTTGGTCTGGTTATTTAGTCACCCAAAACTTCTAAAAAGTTATTTAATACGTTCGCTCAGGAGGCTCGCGGTATCTGAGCTCCCGAAGTGATGGAAACCGCCCTGTGCAACCCGAACTGACCCAACCCGGTTGCCGCGCGGTCACTCTGACTACGCGTCCTTGCTGTAACTAACCCGGTTGCGACGCCAGTGTGATAATCGCGTCATGAAAGACAAAAATAAAACTAGTAAACCGCCTCGAACGCAGAACTCGCGATTTCCTTGCAAACGAGATGACCAATACAACAAGACCCATATGATGATTTTTTCGCGCCTTCTAGCTCCATGACCCCTTGGTCGATCTTGCTCATATACGAACTCTCAAATGATATGTATCTCTGCTACTACCCCAACAAATTTCATGAAGATCAGAAAAGCGTTACTAAAGTTATCGGGGAACAAACTCTCAAAATCAAAAAGCCATCGAAATGCCGAGACGTCCCAGTAGCCAGAAGTCGTTTGTAAGAACTTGCCTCGCTTACGCTCGTTCGACTATGTCATTGTAGTTTCCTGACGTAGGGGTAATATTGTTAAACGTGTATGCAATTTTCTAACGAGCGGAACGTAAGCGTAATTTATATAATTTATTATATTTAATATTGCATCAAACCCCGAATTTGTTTCCTTGAATTGATTTGTATTCTTAGACCACCACCACTTTACAACTGCCAGATGTCCGATCTATAAATAAGTTTAGTATAGCAAACTGACTAGAGGGGTTTTGTTGCTCTCATTATTGTGTCGTATCTGACGTGGTTATAGCTCTCCGTCTAGTAGCATCCACCTTTGTGGTTTAGAGCCTTAAATCTTTCCAAGTGTCCATAAGGATCAAAGCAAAAATTTCTAAAATATACCAAAATCTTCACAGCACGTGTTTTGTTTGTGAATAAATAAAACCTGAATTCTTTTTCCCAAGCATTCCTGTGCTACAAACATTCACATTTTATGTGATGGGGCGTTTTTCTTCCCAAAATATTTTGTGCTCAGGAGAGCCTGTCATATTTTTAAAAGACCACAGTTCTTCAAAAATTCTGGTGCAAATAGGAAACGAAATATGTTAAAAATATTATTTTGAAATACTTGTACGTATTTTTATATTTAAAGCTTTTATTTATTTATTATTAGGAGCCTGTAATGTCCCACTGCTGGGCAAAGGCCTCCCCGCGGTTTTTCCAATCCTCCCGATTCTGTGCAGCATCCTTTAAAAAGGAGTCTTAACTCATCTCGCCATCGCCGACGAGGTCTGCCAGATCCCCGTTTTGAGCTTTTATTTATTTTTTTATATTTATATTTAAGTTTATTGTTTACTGTTGATGTACCTATCTATAATGTATTCCGATGAATAAATAATTAATATCGATGGGTTAATTTTTTGTACCTTTATCTAGTCTGTCCTTAATTTTTTGTTTCGTTGCGAAAGTTTGCCATACAATTAAATGGCTAATCATCGTAACGAAATTGAGAAAATTAAGAAAAGATAAGATTAAGGTTTACTTCATTTTCTCAGTTTCTTGCCATACAAAATTAATTTTGTACTAAGCAGTAACGTCTGCAAGCGAAATTTAAATTTTGTGATTGAAAGAAAAAACTCACGATCTGCCTCGACGCGGTGAATTTTTCCAGTTTTCTTTCAATTATAAAATTGAAAAAATTGCCATACATTTATATGGCTAATTTAGCTCACCAAACGAAGACGCTTAACTGCCTGATAGGGGAAGTAATTCGTGTACAGCTGAAGTTTGGTGTAGTTGTAGGCAAAGGTATCTCACACAACATACTGAAAGTACCGACGGACGGGGGCGCCGCTAGCGGGTAGGGGAGGGGGGGGGGGGGTGTGTAAAGGTCCCTTATTTTGGTTTTTCGTAAATAAAACGGTGGCTCATACGAAAAAATGTTCTATAGCTTGATTCATCCACATCTAATTTTCTATAAAAAAGATTGTTTGCAATTTTTTGCTAGGATCAATGTTTAATGAGATATCGAGGAAATAATAAACACTTTTTTAAACTTTTGGAGCTAATGTTTACGAAAGTATTAGTTTTATCCAAAAATTGTTTCAGAATACCCTTATTGTTTTAAAAAGACGTATCCAACGATGCCCCACAAATTAGGGTTGGAGTAAAAAAAATATTTACCCCCCACTCCATGTGTACGGGAGGTACCCGAAAAAATAATATTTTTTGACATTTTGTTTTAAAACTTTACCGGCGTGAATAAAGTACATACTCATACGATTTTCTTATTTTCTAGTTAGTACCATCACTGAGCAGGCTCCTCTGTTCACCCTGCTACCTCACTTCCTATCCTTATAGTTTCGCCATGTCCGTCTGACCCCATCTGTCCGTCTAGACGTCTAGTACTAACCATCACTGAGCAAAGCCGTGGACGAACAGACGGGGACAGACGGACATGCCGAAACTCTAAGGGTAGGCACCCTGCTCACCCTGCTCAGTACTGGCTCAGTATGGCTAGTACTAAAGAAGTGAAATTTCGTATAAGTATGTGTTTGAATTACGCAGACAAAGTTTAAAACAAAATGTGAAAAAATATTATTCTTGTTGGAGTACACATGGAGTGGGGGGGTAAATTTTTTTTTACTCCAACCCTAATGTGTGGGGTATTGTTGGATAGGTCTATTAAAAAAAATAAGGGTATTCTGAAACAATTTTTGAATAAAACTAATACTTTCGTAAATATTAGCTCCGAAAGTTTAAAAAAGTGTTTATCGTATTTCCTCGATATCTCATTAAACATTGATCCCAGCAAAAAGTGCAAAATATCTTTTTTATAGAAAATTATATGTGAATGAATGAAGCCATAGAACATTTTTTCGTATGAGCCACCGTTACCGAGTTATTTACGAAAAACCAAAATTAGGGACCTTTACAGGTTGAAATTTACATCAAATATGCGTGTCTGTGCCGTCTATGGTCCCTTGAAGCTGTAAAAAATCAATTTAGTCCAATGATTTTAAGCCATTTAAGCGTTATTTTCTAACAATCATGAAATCATGAAATTTGGCAAGAAGGAAGGTCTTACAAAACCTATAGGGTACTTACCATGGAGCTAACTACAATCATTAAATTTGGCAAGAAGGCCAAACAAGCTTAAGCTTTTTGTAAGGCTCGGGCTTACAGCACAAGTAAAGGAAAAAGTCTGAAAATGGTTTAATTTGGTATTCCATCACAAGAAAAAAAATGTTGCGCTTACACACTTACAAAACCTATAGGGTAGGTACTTCCCATAGATCTGTTGTTTAATCACGAAAAAAAAATATTGCGTAAAAAAATGTTTACCCTCAATTCAATTTTTATTTTTATTATATACAGCAATGTTCGATGATTGTTAAAATAGTGTGATGTACGGAACGCTTCGGGCTCGAGTCCGACTCGCACTTGGCCGGTTTATTAACCGAAGTTGGTTAAAAAAAAAACGAGTATTAAAATAAAAAGAATAATTCTAAAATAAATATTATGTTTAAACTATGGGAAGTAGACATTGCATATGTTGTTATCAAGTTAATATTAAAAAATACGTATTAATTGGAATAGATAATCACTCATTTAAATTTTACTTCGGCGTACATGATTTAAATATGTGTATGAAAATCTGCCTTAATTCATTATTGTTTTATGGTATGTATACATAAAAAAAAATACAAGAGTTCTTCTTTATAAGTAGGTATACTCGAAAACCTATTAAAACGATAATGAATTATGGCAGATTTTAGCCAATAAGTATTTTATATAATAATATGTGAACCCCTTCAAATATGTCCAACAATAACCCTCCTATTGCTCGGTTTCTCCGGATTCTCAATAAATGTTATACAGTGTGTAAATTTTATACGGGCGTATATTGTACTGGCGATTAGTATTGGACCTAGGGAACCTATTTACATTTATTTCTTTATGAAAATAAGGATTTTTTTTTCATACATAATAATTCAGCCCGCCATGTATTGCATCCATGACAATTAACTAACCGACGCATCATGTCAGTTATGTCAGTTTTAAATCAGTTGGATAGCGTACATTGGTGCCCGGTAGGACTTTAAAAAATCGTTACATATAATTAATAACACTATTTAACAAAATGATTATACTATATGAGTCCTATTGCTGGATACTATAGGTGGATAAAGTATACGCCCGTATAAAATTTACACGCTATATAGCCTTACTAGAGGCCTTACTCGTCCACGAAACCCGTGGTTTGTGGGCCGGAGCCCCATTGAAGACAAATATTCGTCTTATTTGTCTTAGCTTAACTTGTGTTCGACTTGTATATAGGGATGTCTTTAGTTTTAGATCTATACGACAAAGGTTCGAGACAAGGACTAAAGTAATAGGAAGTTAGTAAAACGTCTTTTTTTTAAATACCACGACGGTGGCAAACAAGCATACGGCCCGCCTGATGGTAAGCAGCTACCACAGGCTATGGACGCCTGAAACCCCGGAGGGCTCACATGCGCGTTGCCTACCCTTTAAGAATCACACACAGCACAGCACAGCTTAGAATATAAACACTATACTCTGTTACATATGAGCAGAGGCAGTCTTATCGCTAACAAGTGATCTATTCCAGACAACTTTTGGGTAGCGGAGATAAAGAAACAGTAAAATGGCATTAGGAGGTGCAAAAACTGTTAAAAAGCTAAAAATAACTGTAACTATGCGAAAAATGTTTGGGGCAGTGAAAAATAGTTTTAATATTAATTAGCTTTTTATAAACGTTTATGGATTAGGTAACATCTTGTAAAGGTTTTAACGTTAATTTACATTTACGAATTTATTACTATCTTTACAACTTTTCAAGATAAACTCCCTTTTACAAACTTTATTTAATTAATTATTGTTTGTCCTTATCTGTTACTTTGGCAGTTGTATGTGTGTTGAGACAAAGGTTCCTAAAAGGTTGGCAACGCGTATGTGAATCCTCTGGGGTCCCAGTCGTCCATAGGCTACGGTAACTGCTTACCATCAAGCGGGCCATATGCTTGCTTGGCATTGTCGTAGTATTAAAAAAAACAATTTTACTAAATGTGGCTTGTAAGACGTTTATGAATAGGGGGTAGGGCTTGCAAACCGGATATTTCGAATAGTAATTTGTATAGAATTATCCGGATAATTGCAAGGCCTAATAAGGGGTAAGTTTAATGTACCAGTCAAATCAACATTCTTAAAAGTATAAACGGATATTTTTTACGATAAAACTTAATGCGACATAATTATTTTTACATCTAAAGCCTGACCAGAAATATATGATCATGCGCCATGTTGCGGAATTTCATTGGAACTAATTTCTTACACTGGCAATAATTTTAATGACAGAATGATACGCATGTGTGAGTGCATAAGATAGGCTGTCACTGTTGTCAAGTGTCATTGAGGCTGTTTACTTAAGAAACTATTTCGCCGTGAAACATTTTCAAATTAACATCAGAGCTGACAGGTAAACAAATCAAGATGTATACCATAGACAATACTACGCTCTATGACTGTTGCCATATAAATGAGAATAATAGCGCCCTCTTGACAATACTCGTAATCATATATTTCTGGTCAGGCTTTACATATATAATTTGTATCGTATTAGGATTATTTGTAGACCCAACACGTTATTATTTATCGCAAACCGAAATCCCGTTTTTTGTAGAAATGCATTTTCAAATTTATGATGCATAATAGTAGCAGACGATACTAAATTATGTTAGAAAAACAAATATTTCATTATTTATGACAGTGGACACATGCACGCTTTATTTGTTTTTGGGGTTCCGTAGTACGAATATCCATAGCTAAAGCAAGACGATAAAGTACAATGCATGCTACGCTTTACTACTCGTACAACTCTTCGATCCCCGGTTCCGGATTCTAATTTTAAAATACATTAACAATACAATAACAACACAACCTATTTCAAATATAACTCCAACACACAACAAACAATCAACCAATATTGAAGTTGTATTGAGTTGCGTAGGAATATTTCTCTAACAAATTCGGATATTTCTGATTCAGATGTTTATGCCGTAGCTGTATTGCGTTGTTAATGCATTGGAGTTGTAATGAAGTTGCATCGTGTTTGTACGTGTTTTAAAGTTAGAATACGGCCCCCGATTTCGCAATACAATAATAACATTGAACTCACAATTATAATATAGAGAATTATAATCAGCACGTAAAAAAGGGGCATAGTAAAAGACCTATACGACCCATTTTGCCGGATTCTGGGGACACTGCTTATGGACTAAGAGCTGGCTACATCAGATATGACACAGTAGTAATGAGAGCAAAAAAAACTGTCTGGTTAGATTGATATACTATCCTTACGGGTTATTTAATGGGTGGAGGTAAGAGATTTTTGATTTGGAAAATAGTAATACCTAAACAGGTAAAAATTGCCGAAATTGTCTCAGTTATAAAGGACAGGGCCTATATTTTAACATTAGAATAAAAAACATTGCGTATTATAACGAAAACAAAAACAGTAGGCGACAAACTATGAATTATATTAAACGTCGTTTGGCACTACTTTCCCCAAACAAAAACTTTTGTGTCAGGTCGCCGGATACTTGTACTGAATCAGGTCATGTGAAGGCGCATGTGTCTCATACTATTTACCAGAGCCCGGCACACAGACAGTTATAATACGCGTACGGTTTCAAAACCTAACGTCTGGTCAAAATGCGTCAACCGGACACGTGTGTGTCATCCGGTCGGACAACCGAATCAGGCAGCCAGATTGGCTACCGGCCGTTTGCTTGAAGCCTTATAGGATCGACGTCTCGGAGCGCGTAGCAAACTGTAGAAAGTGATAAACTTCTCCTTCTTGGTATGTGCTACGGTGCAGGCAACGCTTCTTGCTACGGTGTAGCGCTACTACGAGATTCGTGCTGCATTAAATTACAATCAAAGTTTTCCTACGAAATCGAAACTGAAACGAAACACTGAATGCCGAGAACAAAGTTAGCATAGTCACTAAAATCAAAACAGTGGCCAGGTTATACCCAATTAAAATGTATGGAGTTTTAATGTAGAAGCAAAATTTGTGATGCGAAATGTGGCTGCTTAATGACGTCACGTTGGTATTGCCGTCTTTGTCTGAGATAAATAGCTGCATTCAAGCCAATTTAGCTACTTTGAATAAATCATCCATCTAAAAAGAAACTATGCTCAAAACATGGATGAATTAATACTCTAAAAAAGATGCATTCTCCTTAATGCAAATCATTGCGATGGAGCATTAAAGTACTTTTCTTCCGTACGCAAATTTCCACAGGAACCCAGTTAAGTGAACAAGTTTCGTTCGCCGCATATTTACCGGTTATTGCCGCTCGTAAATTTTTGTTTACGACTACTAATACTGGTGTAGTCAGTGGACTGTAGATACCATCTCAATAGTGCACAGTAATGCAGTCATTGCACTTAATGTATTATTTAGGTGTCCTAGTCTAGTGCATTGTATTTTTAATTACATTCCTGTTGTTAGCGATTGGTATCATTTTAGCCTAATCTAATAATGTAGTAAATAAACAAATGATGAAAACAATGTTTAAGAAAAGTGGCCCTGTATATTATATTTAACATGGAATAAAATTATAAATGTAGCATTTTATATAGTTCTCTTCATTACACTGTCTTTTCAGGATTATTCTTAACCAAAAGTGATAAGGCAAGTGTTAATAAAAATTGTGATGCAAGGACAGAATATTAATTTTCCCTAAATATCACCGTTTTTACAAATGTTTATGTTTACCGGATATTTACAAAAAAAATATTAATTTCTGTTTGCGATTCCTCAGTCGTCTTCAACCCATTAAAAATATTTATAACGGGTTACTCACGTTAAAACTAAAACATTAAAAACCCATTAAAACTCTTCCTATTCCCATTGATTAATTTGGAAGTCTTAGATTACTTTTTAAATTTCATACAGCATAAGTAAAAGGAAACATCTGAAACCGAGGGTCATATTCTAACTTTAAAACACGTTTAGACAATATCCAACTTCAATTTAAATCCAATGCATTAACTACGCAATATTATGCAGCTAGCGCCTAAACGTCTGAATCAGAAATATCTTGAAAATTATTTCGATGCAACTCCAATACAACTTGAATTTTGGTTGATTATTTGTTGCGTGTTGGGTTTATTATTAGCTAGTTTGTGTTTTAATTGATTTCATAGTCATAGTCAATCATTTATTTGCATTATAATACATAAAAATGCATGCAAATACAATTTTAAACAATTAGGCAGTAACTTACATAAGGCAAGTCAAATAGGATATTTAATATATAATCATTATTAACATTATAAATCAATGTGACAAAAATAAAAGCAAATAAAATAATAATAATTTAAACAATATGTCAAGCACGATACATTTATCAGTAACAAATAAAAATAATAAATAATTGTGTAACAAAATAAATTAAATTTCAGATACATTGGTCAAAGCTCGAAGGACTTAATGTCAGGTACATTGGTCATAGACCCTATCATAATATTCATTTATTGAGTAAAATGGACGTTTAAGAAAATATTCCTTAACTGTCTTATCAAACGTTTTGAAGTCTTCTATATTTTTTATTTCATTTGACATGTGACAGTTTAGACTATTGTCGAAATGTACGTACTGTGCGTATTTATGTTTTTTTTTTTAATTAGGATACGGCACCCGAACATTTTGTACAATTGTACGGGTATAGCTTTCATTTGCCGTCGTATTTATTTTCTGAAACTGTTGTTAGTGTTCTATTCGCATTTTTAAAAGTACTATCCAACCAACCCAACTCTATCCTGCGCGGGTTAGCCGAGAGTTTTGACTGCCCATATTTGAGGCATTGTGATGATATGCATATTTCCAGAAGTACTTATTATGTTTAACTACGTAGGTGTTTCTGAAAACATGATGTATCATAAAATAAAATAAAATAAAAGTATTCTGTAGAAAGTTTGTTACTTTTATTTTATTTTATGAAGGATAGGCAGACGTTTGACCACGATCTCACCTGAATGGTAAGTGATGATGCGGTCTACGGTGGATCACGCTTACCTATGAGATACATATTTACTCTCGCTTTGAAGCGACCCAAATTATTTATGTAAGTGTTATGTAGATATTAACATATTAGCTATAAGTACATACTAACCATATCTGTGGGTCTAAAGTTACTCAAAATAAATGTGTTTATTTATCGATTTTAACTAAGGCTCATAGTAGATTAGTAGCAGGTTATATATTATATGTAGTAATGTGTAAAGTAAATATAAATAAACACATATATATATAATAATCCGAAAATCCCGGAATGCAAACCCTACTAAATTAGCTGTGATGAATGGGTGAAGACGAAGATGGGTATTTGGGATCATGCTGGCAATCCAGAGGAGGCAGGTTCGACTCCTGTAAAAAATAATTGTATTTATATACAAAAAATACAAAATCATTTATTGTCAGACCATTTGTCCATAGTGTTAGTATACATTGCCTTAAAACTATGTATATATTAAGGATAATTTATATTTAGTTATACGTAATGTAACTTCGGATTTTAGTTTTCTCTTTGATATCTGTTCCCCGCACTATTGTTTTTATAAGTCCGCCCTTTGTACTTTGTATTATTGTGAAATAAAGTTTAAATAAATAAATAAATTTCACTATCTATTGCATGGCTCATAAATTCATAATAAGCTTGTAAAATTTAGCTCAATTTGTTTAAGTAGATCCTATAGGTGCACTCATGTGCACTATGCAGTACCAACATGGTTCAGTGCCATCACATTAATTATTTTCTGTACTCAGCAAGATACTCCTTTCCAGGCCTCAAACAACAAAGGCTCGTGATGTGCGGCAATAAAAGTAAAATAAAAGTTCTCAGACTCTCAAAAGAGGAGAGAATAAACAACTTTACTTCCTATTTGGTGAACAAATGGCGGCATTTTGCTATTTCACACCGAGATACTGTAGCGGATGCAGGAGATTTTAGACCGTATTACATTAAGTATAAAGGTGAGTTTTATGTAAAAGTCGTGAGTACGTTTTATGTCGGATTACGTTCGGTTTGGAGTTGTTATAATGCTTGTAGCAGTAGGGGGCCGAATTTTGGTTTCGGTTTACACTTGCTCGGTATAATGCTTATAAATACGTTAAACATTTATGAGTTATTTTGTTAGAACTTATGTCTATGCCATTCGTTTATGGAAGCAGTCACCAAAGTTGCTACTTCTAAGAAGATACAGTGCTTCTGTTCCTGTATGGAGATTATTGTAAGAATATCGTACATTATTGTATGTACATTCAAGCCTAAAGTTAAAAAAACTTACTATAGTAAATAGTATTAGTAATTAAGAAAATATTAAAATTAGAATTTTACCACGGTTTGTAATATTTCCCGCCTCTATTAGGTTCTTTTTTAGGGTTCCGTAGTTAAGTAGAAACCCTTATATTTTCGCCATGTCTGTCTGTCTGTCTATCTCAGTGATCGTTATCACTAGAAAGCTGAAATTTGCTATGCGTATGTGCAATAATCACGCCGACTCTCTTTTTGTAATCTTTACTGTGCAATGCAGTTTAGATAAACAAATAATAATAATAAATACTCTTTATTGCACACCTACATTTCACCAGTTTAAATAACAAGTACAAATTATACAATTACATAAATTTAGGTAGAGGTAACAACAGGCGGTCTTATCGCTAATGAGCGATTTCTTCCAGACAACCTTTGGGTAGTGGAGACTAGAGAAAACAATAAGCAGTAGATGGTGCATAGAAACAGAAGAGACGAAATAGATAACACAGGACATTCATATGAATATACATAATAATTATAAATATGTATGTTTATTAATGCTAGTGCATTCTGAACACTTGAATAAATAAATATAAGGAACTGTTGTCCCGAACATGGCACATGAACATGGCACAAATACTTTAATTGTCTATAGGACATATCTCAAAAGTTATCCCTAGCCCTAGAGGCTTTAAAGGGAAACGGTCTCAAAAAAAGACAACATGTAACATCATATTTTTACATTTTTTCTTGTACAGAATTTTTAGGCCTATTGATTGGCGATGAGGGTTGAATTGAGTATTTTTTCCAGTATTTCCCGTTAAAGGGTTAATGGGGGTTTTGACGGTTGAAACCTAAAACGGGCGTACCGAGAGAAGAGAATGGTGAGAATGAGGTTAGCCTTCTTCAAATACTCGATGGCTTTTTCTCTAAGGTCTTCAATTTGTCCGTTGAATTTGGTGAGCGAGCATTCAAAAACCATGTGTTCCACCGTTTATTTGGAAGCACCGCAGACGCATTTGGGGAGAGTTGCACCAGCCCTACTTGTACAATCACCGGCAATAGTATCTTCCTGTGAAGGCCGCAAAAATATCTGACACGCTCTTATGGCCCTACAAATAAGAGCGTGTCACATGTTTCTGCAGCTTTCGTGTAGGAATATACTATTGCAGGTGACTATATGTATAGGCACACACTAGTTTTGACTATCGAACAGACATGAACCTTCCAATCAACAGATTTAAGATGGCGAATGAATATTATTATTATCGCAAAGAGAAGCCTGAAAATATGGATGAATTTCATGTAGTTTTGTATCAGTTATAGTCAAGTGCAACAGACCAATAAAAAATATTTAACAGGTTTTGACCTGACAGATACCATATTATTATCTGAATATTTTATGAATCGAAATCGAAATAAATTTGAATGGATTTTATTCCAATAAGGGAAATCTTGTACATGATTTTCCCGTAATCTGGAATGCACTTCTTTTTAACGTGGATATACTATCAATTGAATTCTGGATGGCTGCCAAAAAGCAATATCATTTGATACCCAGAACCGACTGAAATGAAAATTCGGGAACGTTGTAAAGTTTAATTTCGAAATATGTCGTTTCTGTTTCTATACCTAAAGGCAAATGTGAAAATTGTTCCAGGTATTTTGAACGCCAATTAATGCTCACTGTATTTGGTGAGGGGTTATAGTATTTTTATGGATTTTATGGTCTCATGTTACCTAGCGCTTTGAGTCTCTTCTTGAGACCTGTCGAAGAGACTCAGAGATGCCACAGGAGACCGAAGAGCTAGCTATCTTCCTCAACGAATTAGTTTAGCAATCCAGAGAGGAAATGCTGCCAGCATCAACGGTACCATGCCGCCGGGGTCTCTTTTGATATGTTTTAGTTTGGTTTTATTTTTCAGAGACCTGTCGAAGAGATGCCACAGGAGACCGAAGAGCTAGCTATCTTGCTCAACGAATTAGTTTAGCAATCCAGGGAGGAAATGCTGCCAGCATCAACGGTACCATGCCGCAAGGGTCTCTTTTAGATATGTTTTGGTTTTAGTTTAGTTTTATTTTCGTTACAAGTCGTGGACAAGTGCCGATTGGTCAAAAATGTTATGGAGTGACGAGAACAAGTTTAATTCGGATGGTATCAAGTATGTACGTCGTCCTCATAATAAAAGACACAATGTGAAATACCAGGTACCAGGTAGGTAATCACAGTCAAGCATGGTGGCGGCAACGTGATATTGGGGGATGTTTTTCTCTCTATAAAGTCGACGAGAGGCCCGTACGTATTGATGCGATAATGGATCGATATGTGTAAGAAGATATACTCAATAAACACTTGCTACCCTTTGCGAATAAAAATATGGCACTTCGCTGGGTTTTTTAGCATGATAACGACCCTATACACAAATCTAAACATGCAGTGGCCGCGATACGAAAAATAAACACACACACTGGACAGACACAGCTCCAACCCAACTCAACCCAACTCAACTCAACGCTATAACGACATTGACATTTGCTATTCGAACAGATTTTCATTCAACATTGGTCTCATATTCGTCTCACATTGGTCCAATGTTGGTGCAATGTGTGATCAATGTGAGACCAATGCTTACTGAAAATCTGTTCGAATAGCAAACGTCAATGTCGTTATAGCGTTGAGTTGAGTTGGGTGAGTTGGGTTGGAGATGTGTCTGTCCAGTGTGTGTTTATTTTTCGAATCGCGGCCAGTGGCATTCTTAAAGCGTAAAAAATCAAGGTTTCTGAGTGGGATATTCGAAGTGCTGATCTTAATTCTATTGAGCATTCATGGGAAGAGTTGGTTCGTCCAGTGAGGTGCATAAATTATTCCAAAAAAGTAACTTTTTTTTCAAGCACTTCAGTCAGAATGGGCAAACAGAAGTTAGTGAACCCTATGCCAGCTCGATGTACCTACTACTGTTTGGAAGGCCAGAGGATATGCATCTAAATATTAATATAATGTTTTATTTAATGCTCTTGGAAGTGCAGTAAAATCCATACTAATATTATAAACGGGAAAGTGTATGTGTGTGTTTGTTTGTTTGTCCGTCTTTCACGGCAAAACGGGGCGACGTATTGACGTGATTTTTTAAGTGGAGATAGTTGAAGGGATGGAGAGTGACATAGGCTACTTTTTGTCTCTTTCTAACCCCCCACTTCCGTAAAATGGGGGGTGGAAGTTTGTAAGGAATGCTCCTTACAAACAATTTTCAAGGTAGAAAGCTAAAAATTGGTATGCGGACTATTTGTGACAAACAAAAAAATCGTGCATAAGCTATAAAGACAAATAATATCGTCTACAGTAGCGTATTAAAATAATATTCTGCTCCAAATTATCTTCTGTGTTTTAAATCAGGAAAGGGGAACCGTGTTACCCCGAATTTAACGCGAGCGAAGCCGCGGGCAAAAGCTAGTCATTTCATATAAGTGTCAAAATACTTTTGACCTACCTGAAGCGTGTATTATTAATGTTTATTCTAAGTCTGTCGTTTTGTTTTAGTACCTAATCTAAGAGGCAATGTAACAAGTAAATGGTAAATAAGATGTAATGGTAACGTAATGATTGAATATAATACTCTATTCATCAACATATTGAAATAATTTTATTTGTAAAATACTTTTGATCGCTACTGTATTCACAATTTTCAATTAATTACATATTTATTATTGTGTCTTTATTCAAGATCTAATCTTGAAGTAGTCAACCAAATCTTGTTATATCCACTCAATTGACTACGTAGACTGTAGATATTAAAGTGAGTATAAAAAACAGACAGATTCACCGTAACATTAATTAGACCGTGCATTCATTAAGGGTGTAGGATTACGCATTTTCCTCTGCAAATTATTTTTTATTTCGACGTAAAGAAGTCGCCTGGACGAGGGCTAATTACTAACCAGTGAATGCAGCTCTCATTAGGCGGTTCGTTTAATGGCTCGGCTTAACGTTATTTATTGTGATAACTACATTCGTTTAATAAATACCCAACTACAAAAAATTTAACTTACAGATTTCCTAAGACAATTTTTTTAACTCTTCTAACCAGTGATATTTTAGGGTGCACCCTAAAATATCACGGCGGAATACATTTATTAAGTAATAATAGTTGTTCCTTAAAATGAAAAACAAAAAAATTTAAATGTTATTGGAATAATTTTATGTAATTAAAGTAAACAACAGTCTAAAATTAGCATGATTTTTGAGGTAATTCATCCCGTGTTGCACCCTAAAATGTGACGACTGCTTATAACATACTTACCAACTGGCTGTAAGTGTTAATTTAGGCACACTATTAGAGAATTCTTACTTATAGTCACCTTATAATGCACTTATTGAAGATTACTTAACACTTGCAAGAGTTTTATAATGGCATGGTTTAAGGGCAATAAATTATTACTATAAAAAAAATCAACAGTCAGCTGTATCGCAGTGAAAAGACCGTCAGCTGGTCACGTTAACATACGATCTTCAGGGCATCAGCTGACGGTCTTTCCACCTAGATACAGCCGGCTGACGATTTTTCTTGTCTGTAAGAGCGCATAAACTATCATCTGACAAATTTTCAATCATGACCGTTTTTTTTAAAGTGATTAAATAGCTGCCGTTCCTCAACCCACCATCAGAGTGGCAGCTGACCTTCACGAGGCTTCAGTATACATCGCCCTTAACCACTTCACAAGTTATCGCCTGGGACGCGATTGGTCATTAGTTCCTGGCTTACGGTCCATAAGTTCTTCGATAGAAAAATTGTAAGGTCAACAGAATTTAATGTCATTCTAGTTTTACCGGTAACGAAGGTCATGGCAATCATGTTCTTAAATACAAGGGCCTCCGCTAATTCCTCCTCTAGAATGCAATTGGAAAGGTGTCAAGACGAGAAGGGGCTGTTAAACTGGTTTAAACTAAGGTGCGTACTGATTTCTTAGGTTAGGTGCCATCTTAGTGCATTTTTTTCATGGGAGCCTCCTCCCAGGCTCCCAAGAAAAAAAGCCATTATATGCAATATTAGTACCTAGCTAGAGATAAACGGTTTTATCGTATTCTTTTTACGAACGTATTTTCCTTAGTTTTCTTGATAATCAAGTAAAACGGAAATAACAGAAAGGTCTCCACAACAACCAATAGTTCCGATTCCACGTCGAAGCCTCACAACAACATTTTTGTTCACTATGGCCCTTATTTACCTATACTCACTTTGCAACTCTTTTAAAATTTGAACTGGTTCTATTATTGGTATGAATATGTATCTTGAGATGGGCAAAGACACAAATTTCGAATCCCGAGCATTGTCCATATCGTATCAAAATGTAAAACACAGGATAAGGTAAACGTTCAAGTTCTCGCTAATATCCGAGTAGATGATATCTTATAAGTCTTATAACTTAAGGCGACGATATTTGCAAACACGTCAAATCGAGGTGTTTTTGTGCAAGGTTTTTGAAGAAAACAAACCACGTTGGAGCATGAATGTTACATTTTCTGTAGGGGCATATAGTTGTGTTCGCTGTACCGATACGTGCTTGGTCTTGTATAACATAATTAGGTATATATATCATCGTTAAGAAACTGTTTTGGAGAAAACTTGTCGCAAGTTTTATGTCGGTCAGAAATAATTCTATGTTGCGAAATTAAACATAACTACGTCTTAGCACATTACTAATGTTCGGCAGATACTATAGTCGTATTAAGCGCTTAATAAAGGTTTAAGACGCAAAACCTTGTAAGAGCCTGTAATAATCAGAACTATGCAATTGCTAATAAAACTTATAGGCGTTTATTCTATTGCAGCCAGAGACATGTTTCATGTGTCAAATTTGAGTAATATGATTAGTAATTTTGAGTGCGGAAATTCGTTCCACATAGCTTAGGTTATAGTACGCTTGCTTACTAAGTAGATATGTCCGAGTTCAAATCTAGGCTGATGTTAACTTTTTTGTTTATTTTTTTATCTCATTTCTCATTTATATTTTCAATCCTGATCCTAAGCGATTTATAGGTATTTTTGGACAAAAAAAAGTCAAATCATACTATAGTATAGTCAAGTTACTAGTTAGTTTAATCTTTTTATTTTGACTTTTTTACCCAATATATTTAAACTACCAACTTATAAAAGAGACTAATTCATTATTAAATTTTTACAGTGGGTATGGGTACTTTTTACCAGAGACGGCTTCATCCATGTTTTTACCATAATTTGTATTACAAGAGCGCGTTTGTTCGAGCAGTTTCCATCCGAGGCGACGTTGCCAGCTTACTTTCATTTGCTCATTTCGCTTCTTGCTTTGCGCTGTTGCAAGCTAGATCTATATTATGATATGAATGACGGATTCATTGAATAGAATCAAATGCGCTTGAAGTTGAAACACATTCGTGCATTTGTCAATGATTTGTCCACATCATCGTGATAGGTTATATATCTCTCTCTTTACCTTGGAATAAGAAAGAAACAATCGGCTCGGCTGTCCCGGTACTCTGCGATGTCTGGTCGCGCCATTAGGTTTATTATGGCTTATTGTATGTTCGTTTTCGTACGATTTAAAAGATATAGTGAATTATTAATGTTATTATTAGGTAGGTAAGTAGATATGGAATTAATTTAATCGTATAAGTATATATACCTACCAATATAATTTCTCACAATCCCTAAAATGAAAAAACCAATAAGTACTCGTAAGGTACGATGGGGTAAGATCGGACCATTTTTGAACTAGTTGGTCAGCTTTCAGGGCTGACTTTTATGCTTTACCTTTGTAAAAATTTCTCGAAATATTAATCCTTGTTTCAAATCAGTATGAAGTGTACCTAAGCTGTTTGTCGTGTATAAAATTTCAAAATCTACTTGTTCTACTTAAGATTGGACTATTCAATAAAATGTACTCTTAGTAAGTTTTTAGGTGCTAGTTTTCTTCCACTTATCGATTTTGCCAGCTTTGTAATGCAATAATAAATTTTGAAGTGCCCGTTCTAGAGCTTATATGATCTTGTTTAGATTAATATTATACGAAAATAAATCATACTCGAAAGGTTTTTTATACTAAAACATTTTATGTAAAAGTGGAGTATGTGTCAGTTTTCCGTCCATACTTATTGATATATTGATATTCAAGTTTTTCAAATTAAAGCTTATAATTAATAAATCAATTAAAGAATAAATAATTATTATCAATGGCCAATTTGACCTCAAAAAGTTTTTTCCATGTAGATGGAGAGCTGGCCACGTCAGATATGACACAATAGTCAGGTTTCATTGCTCTCATTATTGTGTCATATCTGACGTGGCCAGCTCTTAGTCCAATAAATTTGTAGCAGTTTAATCAGGTGGACGGCAACCCGGACGGGAAACTAGCATAACCACCCTATGCACGGTTTCAAATAATAGATATAATTATAAACCGCCTGTATTATGTTCATGTCAACCTTTCAGCATTTTCTCAAACTTTTCAAAAACGAGTGAGTTAAAAATATTAAGAGTGGAAAGACAAGATGTTTCAAACCTTTGAAGCAAGATGTTTCAAAATTTAAAAAAATTTAAAAAACTCTTTTGGCTATAATTCTTTTTTTTTCCCAGCCTACTTGAAGAGATATATTATATGGACGTATCCATACTAATATTATAGTGTGTCTGTCTGTTAACTCTTCACGCTTAAACCGCTCAACTAATTTAGATGAAATTTGGTATGTATAAGGGGGTGAAAACGGAATGGAAGTTTATATGGAATTGTTGCTCCCTGTTGACTTGAAATAGCATACGTACTAGTTTTATATTTGCTCTTAGATTTTACTAACTATTAGTAACTTTTATTTTGCGTTTTATTATGTAATTCCATATCGCTCATGTTAATTTCGCGCAGACGAAGTCACGGGTAAAAGCTAGTATTTTAATATTGTAATGGATTTTGATATGGTAAAACTTTTGAAATAGATGGCAATTAACCAAAACTAACCCAAAAATGTACCCAAAAAACCGTGACGACCCTATACACGACACGATACAACCAATCCATACTAATATTATAAATGGGAAAGTGTACGTGTGTGTTTGTTTGTTTGTCCGTCTTTCACGGCAAAACGGGGCGACGAATTGAAGTGATTTTTTAAATGGAGATAGTTGAAGGGATGGAGAGTGACATAGGCTACTTTTTGTCTCTTTCTAACCCCCCACTTCCCTAAAATGGGGGGTGGAAGTTTGTATGGTTTGTTACCCCGAATTTAACGCGAGCGAAGCCGCGGGCAAAAGCAGGTATTATATGTTATTAACTTACTCGTGCTGACTTTTCATGTTTTTAATTATTTTGTGTAATTTCAATTTATAATTCTTATGTGAGACCACAAACGCTTTTATATTTGTAATTTTTTTTAGTAAAGAACACTTATGGTATATGTATAAATGAAAATGATTAAAATATGTTAAAAAATTAATCTTAAACTTTAGGTTGAATTAAGTTATTTGCTTTTTGGCTATGGTTTTCTGTGAGGTACTTCCCCAGTCGAGCTCTGAGCCAGGTCCAGATTTGAGCGTGATAACATTCGCTGAACTGTGCCTTACCACAGTTAGCGAGATAACATTCGGAGTGCCCATACCTCCCTTTTGGACGTAACATACCCGTGTCTTAACCTGTTCCTAGTAACCAACTAGGTACACATTTAAAAAATGTTCACAGCAACAATTAATAAGATCCAGTCTTAAATGCCACGCAAAAACAAATCAAACCATTTTTTGTGACAAACAATTGAATTTATAGAACGAAACTTTTTTGTCTATAAAGATCACATGTATGCGTGACTTCGGCAGCAGATAGCATACATCCTCCATACGAAACTCTTGAACCTGATGTTTATTCAGTGTTGGGCGTAATTTATTAGATGGTACCTACTTTTGTAATGTATTAAATTGCTAATTAAATTACAAGAAAATCAATTATATTAAGTAATTGAAATTGCTTGTAATTGAGATTACATGTTAGTAGTATTTCCGATTACATATAATTTGTAATTGCAATTACTTTTATCTTAACTACTTTTACTTGTAACTTCGATAATTTGAAATAATATACAAGTTCAATTTATTTTTGGGTCAGTGGGGGCAGCTACCAGATCCCTCGCTGCAACGCGAAAATGGTCTTAGAAGACCTTCCCTCAATTTCAAACTAATAACGTTACGGATTTTGGAAAAAACATACAGGATGCGAGAAAGAGGTCACATTTGGTAAAATTCTTTTTGATGCCAATCGATCCCATTCTTGTATGGGATCAAAAATAATTTGCGGCTAGAAAAGCCACATATTGAGAAAAACTTTTCCCATACTTTATGAAAATTATTTATTTTTATTTTTCACATGCTGCTTTTTTATGCCAATCGAGTCCATTCCTATCGTTTCTAATAGTTTCCTATTAGGGGTCAACTTACGGTAATGTACTAAAAAGCTACAAATTAAATATTTTCCATACATTTACTATAAATAATAAATAAATAAATAAATATTATACGACAATCTTACACAAATCGACCTAGGCCCACAGTAAGCTCAATAAGGCTTGTGTTATGGGTACTAGACGACGATATATATAATAGATAAATATGGATAAATACTTAAATACATAGAAAACATCCATAACTCAGGAACAAATATCTGCGATCAACACACAAATAAATGCCCTGACCAGGATTCGAACTCGGGACCTCCTGCTTCGTAGGCAGGGTCACCACCGACTGGGCTAGGAGATCGTCAAATAAAGAATAAGTGATTTTTAGGGTTCCGTAGCCAAATGGCAAAAAACGGAACCCTTATGGATTCGTTATGTCTGTCTGTCTGTCTGTCCGTCCGTATGTCACAACCATTTTACTCGGAAACTATACGACGTATCTGAATAAAATTTACACATAAGGTGTATTTCTGTATGCCGCTACTTGAAATTTGAAAAAAAAAATATTTTAAGGGGGGGCGCTCGATACATGAAACTAAATTTCAAAAAATCTTTTTACCAAATATCAACATGTGACACATCAATCGATAGGTCTTTAAAAATAATATTGAGGTTTGTTTGATCTTTTTGTGATTAAATGAATATTTTTTGAAATAATCGCTTCGAAAGTCAGAAAAATTGTGTAGCCCCCCCTGTAACTTTTGAACCGTAAGTCCAAAAAATATGAAAAAATTTGAGGAGATGCGCCTTAGCATATACTTTCTACGAAAATTGTTTGGCCATTTTTGAGTTATTTCCAAAAAACTTCTTCCATAGGCATCAGATACGACCTTTTGGTATTAGTTTGGTTCTTATTCCATTGAAGGTACGGAACCCTCCTATGCGTGATCTGACACGCACTTGGCCGGTTTTTTTAACCTTTCAGTTAACCAACAGTCGTTGTTATTAAGCATACCGGAAGAAACATTTAAGTAAAATGTGTAGGTACCTGAAAAAAGCGCCATCGCCATTATATCAAAATGCAACTAGGTAGAGGTACACAATAGTGTTGGAGGATGTGTGGTTTGTATTTGCAACTAAAGGCTAATTTTCCATATAGGTAATTGAATTATCCGATGTTCTCCCGATGCGGTCTTATCCCAACGCACTTCTCCGTCCTCATTGAAAGCGTTTTTGACCATCTCTAATTTCGTTATAGATACTAAAAACCTGGATTTTTCAGAGCAGAAGAGGACATAAAACAAATTAGTTACAAATAATATTATCTTCAGTTAAGTACATTTTATTTGAACTTTTATTTTGAAAGACTTGACACGTACTTGACACATAGAAATATAACCGCCATGATGAATGCTTATTTTGGATATTTAGAATAAAACATTATAATTGTGCGATTATGATACTGTAGGTAATGGCGTGCGTTGGCCAAGTCGTTTTATATTATAGGTAACTTAAATTATTTCGTCATTGATTACCTACATACAATAGTAACTTTAATTAAGTAAGTACACATAAAATGAAATTATTATCAAAGCGCCATCTTACTGTAAAAGACCGCGATTGTTTGACTATTTAAACATGTCAACATTGAATTGTCATAGTTCATCTCAAGTATACTAGATGGCAGAAGCGGAAGCTACGATTATAAAAACGCAAAATGCAGTCGTCAATCGTGATACCTGTCACCTGTAATTAGCAATAAGAAGGTCTGGTGGTGTAACAGTAGGGTTTGTCGCCCACTATCAAATTAAGAATAAAAGGTTGCACGCTTACAATATTCGATACTTTTTTATATAATAAATAGATAAGTTTTCTAGCAACATCCAGTTTATAAGTAAAATAAAGTCTCTAAGAGTCTTAAAACTTATTCATAAAGTCGCATAAAGACTTCCTACCGCTATTTTGTATTGTACAATATGGGAACAACAATGAAGTTTGCTGTATTTCTGGAAATAACTTGTTTAACGTAGCTTATCCGAAGTTCTTTGAAACTGGTATTAAATATTTTGCTTCTCAAAGTTTCCACTCGTGTAATACCTACCTGATACATTTAAGCAACACTTATTTGGTTTCGGTTTGTATAAGTTTTCGTAACTGTCCAATTTTAGTGTTGTTTAGTTTTTACAGTTGCATTATTTACCAGTACACGACGGTTTTCTATCAGCTACTTCGCGCTCTTAAGATTAACCTTCAGGCCCTTATAGATTACAATAGAATACCTACTAATATTGTGTGCGCAAGTCCTTTGTCTATCTGTCACCTCTTTAGATGAAATTAAATTAGTTATGGAGATGGTTTAAACCGTGAAGGGCATAGGATACTTTTTATCGCGGAAATCATCCCTAAAAGGGTCATGATAAGGAATGTCACAAATGTCATAAAAAAAATATACCACGACGGTGGCAAACAAGCATACGGCCCGCCTGATGGTAAGCAGCTACCGTAGCCTATTGACGCCTGCAACTCCAGAGGAGTCACATGCGCATCGCCGACTCTTTACAAAAAGGAGGATTCACTGTGTTGACGGCTAAAAGAACAAGAGGGTCCCTCACCATCAACACACTGGGTCCTCTTTGAGCTCTTTCACAACCTTACTCACCATCAGAAACACAATTAGTATCTAATCGAATTAAATTATAAGCTAGTTGTCTGCTAAAATTCTATGCAGACAAAGTCATGGGAAGAAGTTAGATTTAAATTGAGACTACGAAACGTGTCGAAAAAGCTCCAGGCTAAACCGAGCTATAATGTCCTGACTGAATAAACTTTCAATCTACATAAAGCGAGCACTTTTTAGTGGCCTTTCGTGAATTTTCGCAGGAAGGCTGGATTTCGCGCAGCCGAGCGAAACCACAATGAAGTGGCCGACCACTGCGCTGGTTCATTATGAACTTCACATTTTAACTTAAATAACTGTCTGTGACTAGTTTCATTTGGGGTTTTTATTTTATTTTATTTTACACACATCGAAAACCAACAGCATACCTAATACATTTCTATAAACTAGAGTAGAATTACAAAGCCAATTACAGGTTCTCGCTTATAAAACTAATCTATTCGAAATAACAAATTTAGCCCTCTTTAACACACAAGTGTCTGCAGCAAAACGTGTTTGCCAAAAAAAATAACATTGACCATATATAACATATAACATAGACATTAAAGTCAGTACAAAAATATGGCACAGAAAAAGGGGTACGAATACTACACTTTTTGCCGAAGAGTGCCAAGCTGTATTATACAAGAGTTCAATGTATTGCAAAAGCGTGATGGATCGCAAGAGACACTACATAATAAATGGCCAGCGGGATAGATAAATACAGACCGAAAAGGAGATGGCGGGACAATCTGGACGCATTCTCTACCGCATGGTGGGAAAATATTACAATCAGTGCCGGATGGAGGAGACGAGGGCCTTAGATCAGTAGTGGGCTGCAAAGGAGGCTAGTGGAAAAAATATATTGAGAGCCTAGCGGTAAAGCGTGCGAATTTCAATCTGAAGGTCGCGGGTTCGTACTAAGTTTCTCGAAACTTGTGTTTAAAATGTACAAAATGTCAGTCGCTATTTACCAGAGAGTTGTTCGGTCGGCTGGCAACACTGGCCGGGAATAAACGTCAAAATGACCTAGCGTATTTAATTAGTGAAAATAAATGTTTTAAAAGTGATTTATAACAAGTTACTGTGTAAAATGACAAGATCTCAATGAAATTAAAGTGTGACAGTGTTATTTCTAGTATTAGTTTACTTTAAGGAGCAAATTATTATGACGAAAAATTTTAAGCCAACTGTCAACGGCTCAACGTTCAAGATTTAAAATTACACCGAATTTACTTGGAAATTGCCTATATTTCATCGAAGACTTTTACGGGGGAGTATTGCTTTTCACATTTATATGCCTTACTTTTAGTCTGATTGTCCAAAATAACTTAATATTTTCAATATTCAGTACCTAACCTATGGGCAAGTTAGTTCTTGTTAAAAACAGTGGTTCATCTTACTAAACTAGCCAATGTGAATGCTAATCAACTCAGAAATAGCACAGATATATTCAACGAACATTATTATAAGTTGACATCCAAAGTATAGTTTTTTTTGTGTGTAAATTCTTGCTATAAAGCTTAATTTAAATACTAGAAAATTTGATTTTAAATACTTTTTTCTGTTAGTACCATTGTAAATCATACTTGCTAGGCTCAGATTTCTTACATTCTCAATATGATTTCAGCACAACCCTCTAAAATGACTACTCGCAGGGATGTTTTGGTCGCTAAAGCCCAGCAACTACAAAGGGACCTTAAGACGGCGACTGAGGTAAATGACAGACTCCTACAAGAGCGGGAAGAAAGTGTACAGGAAATCGAGCGTGTTATCCGAGCAAACACTGTTCTCAAAACTCAGCTTGCCAACCAGGACATTGACTATGAAGATATCCAGGGTCAGCGGGATGAACTTCAAGCGACTGTAGACCGATTTGAACAATGCCAGGAAATACACGAACATGCATTGCAACGCATCAAGGACCTGGAGCAGCAGCTGGGGGAGATTGACCTTAAAAAAAAAATACTTGCAAGTACTGCTCCGAGCACTCCGGGCCGCCAGACAACAATTTAAGTATTTTTGCTGAGCTAAATAGTTTTGAAGTAGATTTAGTAAATGACAGCATAGTGGACTCTCCTTTTATGGAAAATATAGATTTTTCAAGTTCTGTGTGCATAGGGAACAGTAATGGGAAAATTTCATTGAACGGAGGAAAAAAGATAAAAAAATATTTAAAATTAAATAGATTCATAAAAAAATCTAAACTTTTGCTGAAATGCCACAAATTCTTATTTAAATCATTAAATTCCAAATGTAAACATGTAGCCTTGAGAGATGAACTCCTAAAGTGCCAATATCAATTAGACCAGACAGTAGAGGAGCTGAATCATCGCTCTGCTGAATTAAGCAAATTAGAGTCAAAGCTAAAAGCTCTTAATGATAAGCATGAATTATCTAGTAAAACGCTACAGGAATACATAGCCTTTATGAATAATGTTCTAGCACCGGGCAGCGGCTACCCTCTGCGCTTGGACTCGCCACGGCCGCCGAGTCGCCTGGCTGCGCCGGGTTCGCCCGCGCCCGCGCCGCGCGCCACGCTGCTGGCGCGCGTCTCCGGCGCGACCACTCCGCATCGCCAGCCCGAGCCTGACCTTAGCCTGGACGTCCGGGAGTCATCGCTGGGTCCTTCACAGTCGTGCCCTGGATTGGATGTCACACTGGATTTATCCCTGCCGTGCCCAGTGGAACCAACTCCACCGTTATTGTGCCCAGGCGAGGCGGGTCCACCTCCGCCATGCACTGTCGAGCTGGGCCCATCGCCGCCATGCACTGTCGAGCCGGGCCCATCGCCGTCTTGCCCAGTGGCACTGGATCTATCGCTGTCGCGCTCAGTCCAACACACTCCATCGCTATCGTACCCTGTCGAGCTGGTTCCGCCGCCGCCGTGCCCGGTGGAGGCGCCACTCTCGCGCGCGCGCCCCGCCCCGCTGGTCCCCGCGACCGCGCCCGCGCCTGCGCCCGCACCCGCGCCCGGCCGCACCGTCCTGTATACAGACGAGGTGGGCGCCGGGCTCGGCGCGCTGCTGGCGGAGCGCTTGTCGCGAGGCGTCCTTAATAACTGTCACCCGGGCGCCTCTATCGATCGTCTGATCAAATGTATATCGGTCGGCGAGTATGACCGCGATTCCACGCTTGTAGTGTTTTTAGGAAATAGTATAGATTGCACTAAACGAGATATCTTGAGATTATCCGAGACCCTGTCAGATATTGGCCAGCGAGATTCTGAAAAAAAATAATTATCTTTGCCTTACCATACAGAATGTCGAGTCATACAAATAAGAGGGTATATTCTTACAACTCCGTATTTTATAATCTTTCTTTGTACAGTAGTACGATTTCGTATTTTGATACAAATAAATTTATTGAGGATTTTATTATGCCCCGTGATAGGATTTACCTTCCGAGAAGATGTCTTATAGATTGTGCTAACCTGTTAGCATACAATATTGTAGACCCCGTCGTGACTAGCACGGCGGATGGTAGTTTTATTAAGACGAATCCCGATGATTCATACTGCAGGGGCTCAGATTTAGAGAGGCAGCCGTCTGGTGATATCAATTTAAACTGACTGCTACGACAACGAGTGCACCAGCCGGCTCCGTTCCTAAACATAACTGTGATGCTAGCATAAGTAGTAAAACTGATGTATTGTACTTAGTTCACCAAAATATTCAAGGGTTTACCAGTAAACAACTGGAAATTGATTTGTTTGTACAACACTCGAACATTGATATCCTCTGTATAACGGAGCACTGGCTTAAAGGTCATGAATTTATGTTTAATTTCCACAATCATAGTGTAGTAAGTAAATTTTTTAGAAAATCCTGCATTCGCGGCGGGTCATTAATAATGGTAAAACATGATATAAAAAGTAAGGAGCGGAAAAACATTGTTGAATTGTCTGTGGAACGCCGTATTGAACTTTCTTGTGTCGAGTTAGAAGAATTTATAATTATATGCGTGTACAGGCCTCCATTGGCAAACTATAACACATTTGAGTCAGTGATAGATGAAGTTCTTACAAGTGTTTTTTGTAGTAATAAAAGTGTTATTGTGTGTGGTGATTTTAATATCAACTTACTTGAAGATTCATCCATGTGTGTAAGTTTACTTAGTACTTTCAAATCCTACAATTTAGTAAATTTATTTTGTGAGCCTACACGAATCACAGCAACCAGTGCTACATGTATAGATAACATTTTCAGTAACAAGGATGCGACTAGTAAATCTATAATAAACAACTTAAGTTCTGACCACTGTGGACAAAAAGCCTCTTTTAGCGGAAAAACTAAGGATATTGCACAAGTCACTATGTGCAGACCAATTTCCGAAAGGCGATTAGATTTATTCAGTCAGAATATCACGAAACAATTATGTTATCTTCCATTTACCCAGGAAAACCCTAACCGTATGAGTATTGAGTTGTTTAACTGTATTAAAAGGGAATTTGATGCCTGTTTCATTCCGAAGAAGGTGCAAGGCAAGGTCAAGACGAAATTTAGCGACTGGGCTACGCCGGATATTCATGAGAAAAGACGACGGCTCTATGATTTTTATGACTTGAGAAGAATTAATAAAAGTCCGGAATTGCTAGATTATGTCAGGAACTTTTCTAAATCTTTTAAGATGATGTGTGCCGCTGCTAAAGCTGATTATCTGTCCAGAAAGATCCAAAATTCCAAGGATAAAGTAAAAACTGTTTGACAAGTAATCAACGATGAAACTGGGAAACGTAAAATCAAAGATCCGCACTACAACCTACGTATTAATAATAATTTAGTGAGTTCGGACCTTGAAGTTGCGGATCATTTTAAGCAGTTCTTCTCTAATATACCGGTAGAAACAACAAAGTCTCTTCATTCATCGCCTGACGTCGCTGAGGCAATAGTGAAAACAAATATAGCAGAGTGTACAGATATCTTTAAATTTTCATATGTTACTCCGAACTTAATTATTAAAACATTTAAATCCCTAAATTTAAAGAAAACTGAAGATGTTTGGGGCCTATCTATTAAAGTTCTACATTCCATTGTTGAATCGATTGCACCACATTTAGCTGATATATTTAACAAATGTATTGATACAGGAATATTTCCAGACATAATGAAGCACACCAAAGTCATCCCCTTGTTCAAATCAGGATCGAGAACAGAACCAAGCAATTTCAGACCAATTTCAATACTGCCGGCACTGAGCAAAGTTTTCGAGAAACTAATTCTAAATTAACTTGTGTCACATTTTAACCGAAACGAATTGTTCGCCAGAAATCAATTTGGTTTTACCAGAGGTCGCTTGACTACTGACGCAGGTGCTGTTCTTCTTAAGCACACCTTTGCCGCTTGGGAAAAAAAACAAGATGCTGTTGGAATATTCTGTGACCTATCGAAAGCATTTGATTGCGTTGATCACGAAAATCTAAAGAGAAAACTAAGCCATTACGGGATCAAAGCTGGTGCCCTTAACCTCGTCTCATCATACCTGTCGGATAGAACACAACGAGTGGTTATTAATGGGACTCAATCTTCCGGGTCCCCTGTGGCACTCGGAGTGCCTCAAGGCTCAATACTTGGTCCCTTCCTGTTTTTGGTGTACATTAATTACCTACCTAAAATTGTGCAAGATAAACATGATATAGTGTTATTTGCTGATGACACATCTCTGATATTTAAAGTGGACAGAAAAGAAAACAGCTTCTATAGTATTAACAGTGCACTCTCCACAGTAGTAAATTGGTTAACGGCTTATAACCTACTTTTGAACGCCAAGAAAACGAAGTGCATCAAATTTACACTTCCCAACGTCAAGCAGATTAACAGCAGCAAGATTATAATAAATGATGAAACAATGGAATTCGAAAAGCAAACTGTTTTCTTAGGAGTCACTTTAGACTCGAAATTACATTGGTATCCACATATAGCCACCCTAGCTGGGAAACTTAGCTCTGCAGCCTATGCCGTGAGGCGAATCAGCCATCTAACAAACAGTGAAACTGCCAGGCTGGTATACTTCAGTTATTTTCAGTGTTATGTCGTATGGAATTCTGTTGTGGGGTAAAGCGGCTGATATTGGGACCATATTTGTGCTACAAAAACGAGCTGTACGTGGCATTTATAAAATGCGCGGTCGAGCATCCGTAAGAGGAAAATTTGAAGAGGCAAATATTCTTACCGTAGCATCTCAATACGTACTTGAAAACATTATGTATGTGCGGAAAAACATCCATGAATTCAAGCTCAACAGTGATATCCATAACTATAACACTAGAAATAAAGATAAGATTGCTGAGCCTGGCCACCGCCTCAGTAAGGTTCGTACGTCTTTTGCTGGGAACTTTACACGTTTTTATAACAAAGTCCCCGCTGATGTAGTGAATTTGCCACTAAATAAATTCAAGTCTTATGTTAAGCGCTATTTGTTGAGGAGAGAGTACTATACTTTAAAGGAATTCATTGAGGATAACGATGCCTTTAAGCCTGTAGCTTGATATGGTTAGTACAATACAAATTTGGAAATTATTAGGTACATTACTCTATGAAGCGGCTTTACTAGTGTCCAGTATTACCTGTTTATCGTTTTTATTTTTTTTGTTTTTATTTAGTATTTGGACACTTAGAGACGTTATACATCTCTAAGTCTTGCATTCGCAAATATTTATATGTATAGATATATACTTAATGATCCTGACGCTTAGAGACATGTACATCTCTATGTCACTTTTATATTGCAATTTAGTTCACGCATGTAAAATACGAGCACAGAATATTGTTTCTTACCAGACTAAACATGGCTAGTTTTTTTTTATTAATAAAGCTCGCCAGCTTGAACATGTCATGCTCGCTTAAAAGGCTCTGCTTATGGTGGCGTCGTTGATCGGGTCGCCACTTTCCCGAAGAAAGGTTGAGGGAGGCGATGGCTGAGATATGCGTCATACTCGTGAACGGGTGCTGTTTGTGGAGACAGGTCTGTTTAGGCAAACTGGGGCAACACATTTACGTAACTTTTTATTAATCATATTTAATTTTAGTTTACTTGGCTTTAGACACAACATTCGGTGCTTGATTATCCATATTTTCTATTATTATATAGAATATATAGATCAAGACACTTGGAGACCTTATACATCTCTAAGGATAATTTAGAAATAGTATGTTTATTGTATACTAGAATCACTTACTTTTTTTTTTATTTAAATTCAAAATTATTTTGTTTCTAACTGTTGATGATGGATTATTATAATTTGGAAATTTATTTAGAAGACACAGTTCAGGTAAGAAAGTATATCAAACGTGTATGTAATTCATTTTCAATAGTCAGATTTGGACTCATCTTTTTTCTTTGGTATTTTTCTTAAACTATAACCTATTGTTGGTTAATCTAACCTTGGTTTGATATGTTTTCTTATAGAACAACGCACTTATATGTATTGTTTAGTTTTGATGTACTGTTGTTTTGAAAAAATAAGTCCCGCCGAGTTTCTTGCCGGACATAATTCTTCTCGGGTCAGAGGTGTAGGGTTAGAACCGGTGTAGTTTGATTTTTTTTTCTTACTTTTACTTTGACGTGTAAAAGTGCCCTTGTGGCCTACTTACTGAATAAATGTTTGAGTTTGAGTTTGAGTTTGAGTTTGACCACAGTCGCTATTCGGTGAAGGAGAACACCGTAAAACCGGCCTAGTCCCAACAACAGTTTACCCTCTGGGTCGGGATTGGGAGACAATGACAGTAAGATGAGAAGATAAAAGCTAGAGCTACGCTAATTCTCGAGATTGGGTTGCGGAACGGACCCCTAACTCCATTGAGTCTTGACTAATGGCCGGGACAAACGTTAAGAGGATGATAATGTTTTGTAAAACTGGCTATACGTTGGCCATAGTTACAATAAAATTAGCCAAATATGTACCACGCACTTCCAACTGCGCGAAATATTCATGCTGTCAAGCTACCTTATGAATTTAATTTCAACACTATGTAAGCAACAAAATCAATTTTCGCAACATCCCCGTTCGAAATTCAAAATCCAATCTTCACACAATCCCAGGCCTTCGAAACGTTCCGATACCCGATCGTTACAAAATTCATCAAAGCAGCAACTTACAAACTCTACACCTATATTATTCCACGTACATAAAGTACCTCAAGATCCTAAGTACGCTTACACAACGAAAATTTCTTGTAAATTTTATATAAGGACAAAACTTGAAAGTGAACTCTAAGTTCTAAAAGATAAACTCGATATTTCATTGCAGTTTTGGAACTGATCGATGCAGCATAGAATTCGTCTGAAGCACATCAATTTGTTTGATTCTCTTCGGGTCGGCTCTGGTTACTAAAACTTGGTTATTCATGCTTATTAAATCGACGGAATTTTAAGTTTTCAAATAGTGTTCGCAGGGTTTGAGCTTTATCACAATTAGCATAAGAACCAGGTTTAATTGCACTTACTACATTTATTCGAGTTTGTACCACAGTGCATTTAAAAGGTTCACAAGTCTGGAATATTAAGTCCAGTGAATTTAAATTGTAATACGTTCGTGACTAACAGCACCTTTGTTTTGAAGGAAGGCTTTTTGATCCTACCTAGTTTATTAACGAAGCTCAATGAGAGAGAACTGAATACGTAGACACTTTAAATGAGCGGTATTTTTTTATATTGAATGCACTTATTTTGAGTGTTGTATCCAAAGGATGCTTCTTCTTTATCAGCAGACATAGAAGTTTTTGTGGCAAAAAATAACAATTAACTAGGGACTTCCTTGAAATTAGTGGCCATTGTAGCAGAAAAAATACGGCTTTTCGTGAACAAAACATTTTCTTTGGCATGATTATTCCTTAGGATCCAAGGTTGGATTTGAGAAGTGGAGCTACCAAATTTTTTGATGTTAATTTTTAGGAGGTCAGGCTCTCATTTCACTCCGGCTCATCGCCTCCAGCTTTACAAGGCACAGGTACGCCCACATATGGAATACTGTTCTCATCTGTGGGCAGTTGCTCCACAGTTCCAACTTCAGCCTTTGAACCGCATCCAACGGAGAGCAACTGGAATTGTCGGCTGCCAGGATTTTACAGATCGGCTTGACTCCTTGGCGCTGCGTAGAGATGTAGCCTCGCTCTGCATCTTCTATCGCCTCTGTAACGGAGAGTGCTCCGGGGAATTGTTCGGATTAATCAGCATTTCCATCATCTCACCACTTACGATGGTTGGCAGTCCTCAACTGTGCGTTTCTCCAGAAACTTCCTGCCTCGCAAAACTGTGGAATCAACTGTCGTCTGCGGTATTTCCGGTTCGATACGACCTTTAAACCTTCAAGAAAAGAACGTACTCCCATCTGAAAGGCCAGCAACGCGCTTGTGACCCCCCTGGTGTTGTGAGCGTCTATGGGCGGAGGCAATTGCTTGCCATCAGGCGATTCGTGTGCTCGTTTGCCCCTATGTCATATAAAAACACCATTTTAAAACGAGTTATAATAGACATTACCTGCACGATAAAAGCTATCGTCAACGTAGGTAAATCCTAAGGAATATGTGAAAAACATGTGTTGATGCGGACTCGTCCGAAATCCCGTTTGTTTAAGGAACAAAATGGTCGCTGTCATTTTTAAATGCGGCTTCTGAACCACAACTATCCAGGAGTAACCATAATCACCCATATGGCTTATTATATAAGCCACTTCGCATCCATCATGCAGATTATCTCCTATTTAATTACCTAGCCTGTAAACGGTAAGTGATATAGCGGGCGACCATAATAGAGACGTGGGACAGGTTTATGTATGATTTGTGTGACCACACAATGAGCGCAATGCATACTATCTATTGTGTGTAATAGTCATGATGTTATAATGAGGTCTTATTTGAAAACTTATTGGTAATTTTATAGCTACGCTGGTACAGTCGCTGGCAATAGTATCTTTCCCTGTCTTGCCCTACAAATAAGAGCGTGTCACATATTTTTGCGGCCTTCGTGTAGGAAGATACTATTGCCGATGACTGTTCAGTCGCCATAAAATATATCGGAACGGCCACAGTACCGAAAAATATCTGAACATGCACTTTATCGCCTTGTCAATAGAGGCGTTGTTTAAATGTTTTTGACCACCTTGGCCGCTCCGATTTATCTGATGGCAACTGTACTAAAAGAACAAGCAACGTTATTAAATTCGTCGTAAAAATTAGCCCAACGTATTTCCAGGTAATATATAACTATTTTAGATTTCCGATCTCGTTTTAATAACAAAGACCGATTTAATTATAAGGAATTATAATAACAATGCGTGTCAATTTAAATGCAAGCCCCGCCACGCGGCCCGGCCCAGAAATAATACGGCCTGGTTCATAGTCAGTTTTACCTATTAGGCGCGGCGTACCGTGAATATTCCGGTAAATTTTGTTCAACAATTATCTACTTACTTGTAATATGTTTTAGGGTTAATGGTTTTTAAAGGTTATGGGAGTGTAATTTATTTTAAATAGATGTGGCTAGCGATAGATTAGGCCCTGAACAAACCATAGCGTATATTGTTGAAATGGGCATCAATTGAATCGTCATAGGTAACTACAAGATAGATTTATATTTATAATTATCCATTTTTTGTGTTTATTGGAACATTTTTTTTTTTGTAAGTCGTAGGAAAAATATACAATTACAAGATAAAAACATTACATACCTAATTTAAAACTAATTTAATATACGAAATATAACTATGTCAACAATTAAAAGAGCCAATTACTAAACATATACCTACTTATAAAAATACCCTGCATTAACATTACTACAGTTAAAACTATAAAATCACAATAGTTCCTTAGAAACATCACAAGAATTACTTAAAAACATACCTATCATACTAATTAATTACTAAAACACTAAAACCTGAAAAAAAAAAAATATATATATATATAAATTCAATCATTAAAATCAAGTGCTTGAAAATAAATTGTTTGAAGAGCAATGGCTTCTTAGAAAGTCTTTTAAAAATTTCGTTCTGTTTTAATAAAGTTTTTTTTTCATAACGTTATAACTAAAAAAACGCTCAGATAAAAGATATACCATTTCAGATTACTTAAACATCATAACTAATATACAAGGTGACCTTGTTCGCTGGAAACAATCTGAAATCCCTCAAAAAGTTACTTCTCAGAAATACTCTACTACAAATAATATTTTGATCAGAACAAACGATAGAAAAATATATTTTCTTACAATTGTTTTTAATAATCGACTACAAAAAGAAACATTATGTATGTAGATATGTTTTTCACAATAGCATATTCGTGACTCACTACGTCAAAATAATGTACTCTGTGTTTTTTGACAGGTTGTGACAATAATTATTTTTCAGAAATGTGATTTTATGTATGGGTCTGGGTTGACACCTGCCATCTCACACGTTTGTTACATCATACATTAAAAGTTGAAACGTAATGGGGAAAGCCGGTGAAAAGTCATTATAGATGGCGCTACGTACGATGGTCCTTTATTTATATAGAACTAGCTTTTGCCCGCGGCTTCGATCGCGTTAAATTCGGGGTAACAAACCATACAAACTTCCACCTCCCAGTTTAGAGAAGTGGGGGGTTAGAAAGAGACAAAAAGTAGCCTATGTCACTCTCCATCCCTTCAACTATCTCCACTCCACAAAAAATCACGTCAATTCGTCGCCCCGTTTTGCCGTGAAAGACGGACAAACAAACAAACAAACACACACATACACTTTCCCATTTATAATATTACAGTATTGTTATGTATAGTCTGGCCAGCCAACGAACGCAGTAGCAATGTACAGCGAACAAAAGTATGACAACACTAAGAATCAGTGAAAAAAGCAGCAATGATCATCAAATTTCATGTTTTTAATTTTAGGTGGTATTTCCGCCCCTTTCATTAGGTGACATTTACAGTGTGTAAAAAGGAAACGGATATATTTCGTCTAATCTGCCATCAACTGCAACAGATAATCTGGTTGACGCAATTGACATATGGCTTAAAAATGAATTTGTATTTAATTGGGAACGTTGCAGGAGTTCTATCTCACTCGCGCTTAAGATGAGAGAGTGAAATGCACTAGAAACAAATTCAATGTGAATTGAAATGTTCGTCATGAAATACGGTGTCTCATCACAAAGGGTTGCCACATGTACGTATTTTGAAATTGCCGCGCGTTTCTACTGACAGAAATGGTTTGCCAGACTATAGTAAGTATGTATTTGACAGCTGGTTAAATGAGTTCTAGATGGCGGTGCGTACGATGGTCCTTTTTTGTATAAGATTTGTCATATACCATAGACAAACAAATTGGCAGTTGCCTTCAGGCAACTGCCAATTTTTTGTCAATTCAAAGTTGTTTGTCAATTACATACAGGCTGCTTCAAACAAAATCGTAACTTGTTCACTGTGACTTGTTTGCCGACAAACATCATAAACTTTATAAAGAACTCTTACGTTTTTGTGAATCATCATCGTAGTTTAATTAAGTTATTTATCTACACTCACATTGTAAGTACTCTAAAACGTTCAAAAACGGTAGGCAATGGCTAGAATTACCACAACCGATTTTACTATGATAAGCTTTTTATCTGTGGCAGTAACGTAATTTTAACTTTACATGATCATATATTGATACGTTATGAGTTTAAGATTCCGAACATCGAATTTGATAACATAATGTAAATCCTGTCCTCCTTCCTGACCAACGGCACGCGCCCGCGCGACCGCCGGCACAATCGAATTGGCCATGGCGGTGCAATGGTAGCCATTCTATGGTTTCCGAACACTTCATTTAAGATATATAATATGAGTGTAGATAAAGCAGTGTATGCAACTGTACGTAATTAGGCCTTATTACGTAATAGTTACATAAACTACTATTTTGTCATATTCATATCATAACAAACATGATTTTATTTGTATAGCTTTTTTTAACAACGCACTTAATTTTACAGCGCATGGCGCCCCTAGCTGTAATGCTGTAAAATTATATCTGAATAAAATAAAATAAAATAAAATTTCTTCGTAACTACTGCACCAACTTTTATGATTATTTATATATTGGTTCTAAATACCCTAATGCAGACTTATATACGTTTTGACATTGTCCAATGGCTAAAAGCATCCTGTATAGTCTATTAATATTATAAAATATGTTTTTCCGAAAAATAAAAAGTTATAAAATTCTATATTTTGACTACGGAACCTATAAAAGGTGCCTTTATCCATCAGCAAATCTATTACGTATAAAATTTAGTCACTATCTGAATTTTCTTTCAGTATACGCCGTTCGTAACCCGACGACATATTTCAGAGTAATGAATTGCTTCCGTCGCTGAAAGGTGCCACCAAAAAATGCGTAGTCACTATACAGAGTGGTTCAAAAAACGTTCCGTTTGGATGAAAGACCAATGTACGTAATTCTAGGATCCTGTATGAGTCCTACAGCTATTAATGAAGCGCGTCTTACAGTACGATAAGGTTTTTAACATACAGGTATTTATTATTTAAGGGTATATATTTATATGTTTTTTTTTTAAATCATCCTTTCGTGTTTTATACCTTTTCTTTTCTAAAATGGAATCGAAACATTGAGTAAGAACCATAACGTAAGCAATGAAGGAACCGATGGAAAGATTCACCGAGGTCGAGTAAGCGTCGATGGCTCAGTTGGTCAGGGCGGTCGAACCGGTGTTCCGAAAGGTCGCAATTTCGAATCTTGCTCAACGCGGTGAATTTTTCCATTTTTGTTTCAATTATAAAATTGAAATTATCGCTTGCAGACGTTTCTGCTTAGTACAAAATTAATTGAGTAAGGATATATACTAGAGGTACAATTCTCAAACAATATTTACAAAAAATATGGCTCGTGAAAATTTGTAACGGGCCGATGTTATACCGTAATAAGACTGTCAGAGAAACTGCTGTAGGAGTCGTTCTTACAGCACTATTATGGGGCCAATTTTTGGGCTGATTTTTTATTCCATTCTTTATTACATGTCGGTGAAACGAAGATATAATCTTTTTTGTTAAATCTTACGTTTTCATGAGTTTAGTGGTTTATATTTTATTTAACCAAATTATGTATAACAATATGTAAATAGGTTTCATATCAGACGCTTGCAGTCGGATCGCCTCCTGCTAGATTTAAAGCAATTTCATTCTCAGAAGTCTAACTACGGTACAGAAGAAGGTTTAAATTCCTTTTAGTTCGCTACAATTTAAATGCGCACCAAAATGGCTTTTATATCCTAAAACTAAATTCCAAGTTAAATGAATTACCTCCATATAAAATAAACCCACTTCATACCAGATCCCTAAAAAAACCTTTTTAATTCCAAAATAAATATACACAAATCATAATAATTATATGTTGAGTCCATATATCTTTTTGCTTCCCAGAATGGATGTTTTGCTCACCAAATATTGTTTTCATAAAACATCAAAACTAATACCAAAAACTGCAGACTAATTTGCTTTAGTATAATCAAATTATCTAAACTTTAGTTAAAATATATTATTCTCGATCTAAAATTACAATCGCTTCCCTTTCTTTCTTTACCCCGCAACCCACACCCCGGCCACTGCCACGCGGCGCACAAGCCGTGACATTGTTCGTTTTAAAGTCCCAGCCAGAAGTGGTTAGGTTAGGTTAGAACTGCGACCCCCAAGAATACGAACTGTTGCCAGAAGTGGGTTAGGTTAGAACTGCGACCCCCAAGAAAACGAACTGTTGCCAGAAGTGGGTTAGGTCAGGTTAGAACTACGACCCCCAAGAAAACGAACTGTTGTCAGAAGTGGGTTAGGTTAGAACTGCGACCCCCAAGAAAATGAACTTAAAGATAATATCGGTCGGCGTCGGCGGCGTGATTTTATGTGATGCAGTAATTGAGAATTCAATATTTATTTAAGTACTATATCATATGTTAATTGAATGCATAAAGCGATAAATGAGTAACTTGTATTTGGGGGAAAGTAGTAATATGTTAGGTATAAAAAAAATTTCACGGTCAGCAAAAATGACTAAAATGGAAGTAATAATATAAAATATTGGTGACATCTATTTAACAATAATATAAGTTATTTGGTCTGAAACTATCTTTAACGATGATTACATATTTTATAGGACGTAACAAAAAGAAATATTAGCTTTATTTATACAATAGTTTGCGATATACTATTTGGTGAGCATTCGTCCAGTTTTGTAAGCATTAAGAATTTATTGGAAGTAATTTATGAACATATTTGGTTAGCGTTTAAACACAAGCCCTTTTAGTTTACAGGTTCACTGACTGAGGTCCCTGGAAGGTTAAAAGGATCAAGGTATACTAATGGACGGAGAGCTAGCCACGTCCGATATGACACAATAATGAGAGCGACGAAACCCCTCTCGTTAGTTTGCTATACTATGCTTATTTCTAGATCCGGACATCTGGTAGCTGTAAAGGACTGGAGGTCAAAGTATGCAAACCACTTTAAGAATACAAATCCTAGAGTTCTGGTGTTATAAACCATCTTAGTCCAAAACGACGTATAAAGAAATTCATAGTTTGTCGCTTACTGTTTCTGAAATACTATGCAATGTTTTTTGTTCTAATGTTAAAATGTAGGCCCCGTCCTCTATAAATAAGACAACTTCGGCAGTTTTTACCTATTTTGGTATTACTTTTTTACAACTCAAAATATTTGCTAATCTGTCACTCTGACCTCCACCCATTAAAAGCTGCCAGATGCCCGGATCTAGCAATAAGGATAGTATTGCAATCTTACGAAACAGATCTCGTTGCTCTGCTATTGTATCATATCTGACGTGGCCATCTCTTAATGCATAAGAACAAGCACACAGTCAAGTACGGTCAACCAATTTGATTCCTAGGCCACTGTAGAACCTTGACGTAATGACAGTTGCCCGTGGATACGTATAAACGTAACCTATTCCCTACCAAACTAGCTATTGTGACAAGGTTCTAGAGTGGCCTAGGGAATCAAATTGGTTGACTGTACACGAAAGGTACACGGAAAGAACATGTCTAGTCACTTTGACAAGATTTTGAGTTATAGCGCTTTTAAAGTTTGGAACGATTTAATTAACCATACTATTTTCATAACTAGATGGTTTTTATGAGTGAAAAAGTGGATTTACCTTAAAAATTACAGCTGTAACAGAAGTTGTTACTAATAGTTTATTGCAATCTCTACATTCTGTTACAAAAATGTCATTTTACAAAAAAAGTGACTTGAAATGTTCTTCCCGTGTACCCTTCACATACTAGTGTGGGAAATCTACCGGGTCGTTGTATGGAGACCTCGCATTGATTCCTCAGTCGATTATTCTTTTGCTAGGATGTAGTATAGGTCATAACAAACACAAAACACTATTTTTCCAAAAAAAAAAGTATGTCAGTTTTGGTATTTTTACAGTAATGTACAAAAAGCTTAATACTTTGTACTGGAATTTTTCTCAGGGTATATTTTTTTCACTAAACAAATTATTTTGATTACTGACAGATACTGTCAAAAGTCCAAAAAAAAAATTCAAATAAAACTGTCACTTTTATTCAAAAGTAATTGGTAACACTCGTCATTTTGTTTGGAAAATTTCTCAGTCAGGTTTGTAACAGTGTAACAGTTACGTTAATCTTATTTTAGCATAATATTTACGAATATCTAAAAAAAATTCTAGAATTAAAATTGTTATTACAGTATATTTCATAAATTTTATGGAAAATTCCTCAGCCTGGTTTCGTTTTTTATTCACGTAAGGTAGTCAATTTAACAGCCACAACCGAAATTTCCAAAAATATTCCACGTACAATACGTCAAATCTCGAAATAAAAAAATTGTGTAGCCTTTGAAAGCGAGTGAGCACGTAGTAATATGTCGTCGTGCTTCAGCTATTGAGTCCAGTTTAGCATGCGCGGCTACAACTCAGCTATGCTTGCGTCATAGTGAAAAAAGTGGAGTAAGTTACTTCAATTATATAATTGTCTAATTTCATATTTGTACTTAACTCGTATCATTATAATTTAATAAATATTTTGATGGCGTATTATTAATTAAATAATTTAGTATTTAATTAAAGCATCAGAGTATCATTGCCTCACTAAATAGAACACCATCACCACTACTCGCCAACAGATGACGCTTGTAGTGTCATAATGCACACAATGCAGCCGCATGCAACTACGCTTCGACACTAGTCACGCCGCCTACCAACAGATGGTACATTGATCGAGTTATATAGATGCCGCTAACGTTTGTTCAGCGCAGAAACATGACCCTCGGATGACCAATGAGGACTTTTTGAGGAAACGCCCTACCGGTCTCAAGGTACGCATGTTATATGCCTCAACCAAGTTTGAGCATTTTAGTGTTGTGACACTAAGCCACTAGGCCAGTAATTTGTCCTAAGGGCACACCCTTAGGACAAATTACTGGCCTGGTACAGTCGGTTCCCCAACATAAGTATCCACTCTCCCATACAACTTTGTATGGCAATGTGGGTACTTAAGTTGGGGAACCCACCGTACACATCTACCTAGCTGGGTAGTACTCGGCAAGTAATCACTAGAGAGAAGTGAGTACATGTAAATTTCTAAAGCAATAAATTGTATCCCATCAAAAACATTACATGTACAATAATGCCAGCCTCGCAACGCTGTTCTCCAACTTCAAAAAGTAATGAGGTATAATGTAAAACCAAGCCGGTGTGCCGGAGTTTACTAACAACATGTCATTGTGATCTTTTGAATATTAGATGTTTATATTTTTATAATAAAAAGAAACAGAAAAAACAACTTTGTTTCTGCATATATTTATATGGGATTACAATGTTAACTGTGCGGTTTGTAAAACTAGGGAACCCGGGATATTGCGGTATGTTTTAATTTTCAGTGGCTTTATAGTCTAAGAGTTAACCCTAGAAGTTAGAAGTGTTCAAAATTTGGAGCTTGTGGGACTGCTAGAAGTATTTAAAATATACGATGATCGTAATCAGTGAGTCAGTGACAAAATTTAGGAATTTTGACTTGCAATAGTTCTTAAAGTATATAGTGAAATTCAATGATATTGGGATCTTCCCTGTGTTATGGCCTCTTTGTCACAGAAATTTCAGCCTTCTAGCTTTATCGATAACAGAATTAGAGAATGGCCTGAATGACTTCGGAAAAAGGATGGTTCGGCCGTGCCTTTGTTTTGTTCGACTTAGCAGGGGAACTGCCGTGCACACAGATCTGGTACGCGCGACTTTTATGTCGTCGTCGCCCCCCCCCCCCCCACCGTTAGAACGATAACCATAGATTTCTTCATAACGGGTATATCAAGACATATCCGACACAGCGCATTTGCCAGATGACTTAAACTTTTTATTTTACCCAAATTTAATCATAAGTTGTACTTATAAATGACGCTTAAATAAGATTTATGTCTGTTTTGTAATTCACCTGTGACAACTGTAGTTTTTTCTCTGTGTGTAATATTTAATTATTTCTTTTGTTAAGTCGAAATACGAGTAGATGTCATATGCTTTAGAAAAAGTGACCAAGTCCTCCGGTATCCGATGCGAGGCCAGCAGGCAGAATCTTTTTTTTTTTGGCATCTACCTATGGTTGATATAACTATAAACATTATTAGACATTCAATGACATAAAATGCAATAGAATCAACATTATTGTACGCCAAACACTGGCCATTGTCATGTCCTGTTTCGTAGGTACAATAAATTATTTGTATCTGTATGGATCGAAGAGAATACTTACTCCGAAGACCGGATAACCACTTATCCACATAGTCTCCGCTGGCAATCTACTGGCAGTAGGATGTCGGGTCGCCCCCCCCCCCAAACCCGCAATACAAAGAGGCGATAAGTTGAGACAGATGTAGCCTAAGCCGGTCTCGGCTAGAAGTTGCCGTTTAAGATCGTGGCAAGTGCATAACTTTTATGCGAGCCCTATGTCCCTAATGAGGGACAACAGGAACAAATTTTCGTCACCACAGTTACATTTAGTGACCGATTGAATAAATCTTTTTGTAAAAATCTGTTTCAACTTAAAGAAAATCACAATTTCAAAAAAATTACAAAATAGTTTTATTTGTTCCATATGACTAGACCCCGTTTTCAGTGATGAAATTTTAATGAAAATGCTAGGGTTGGCATAGCACATTTTAATATTCTTAACATGACGTATATATATTTTGATGGTAGTTATATACCTATTTTATCTATACAGGGTGGAAAGATAAGTCGGGCCCTGGAGGGAAACTACCTTAAAACCTTGAGATAGCTCAATTCGCTCAAAAGAAACATTATTTTATTTTTCCTAAAAAACGAAAACTGAATTCACAGTTTTTTTCTTATTTTTCACTTTATTCCATACTAATTGTATGAAAAATATTATTATTATTATTTATGTGTTCTCTTGTGCCCTAAACTTGGTTGGTATTTAGAAGTTTTTATCCTTGTTGGAAACAGGATCGATTGGCATCAATTGTCATAAAAAATATTTATGGCAAAAATTAAAAATTAATACTTATTTTGAAAACTACTCTTTTCCATAAAATTTGTAAATGAAGTTATGTCCCTTTAAAGAAATTAAAGAATATTTCCTTTCAGTGAATTGAGCTATCTCAACGTTTTAAGGTAGTTTTCCTCCAGGGCCCGATTTATCTTTCCACCCTGTATATTAAGGCAAAGGACTTTAACGACGTTTAATTTGGTATATAAACTCCATAATTGTTTTTTTTTCGGCAATTATGATTGATGTCATATTAATCACTTAATTGTTTATTCAGTAAAAGTATGGATTTCCTGAATAATCTTGCTAAATTTTCTCAGTTTCTCAGTCTCAGCGACGCGGAAATGGTTACTAAATTTAGTATAACTGTGCAATGGATACCAATTTTTTCGAATAGGTAAGCCTGGTAAGCGTACCTATTAGATTATAGTTTTCTAATAAATAAATAAATTTGTTTTTTTTTTCAGTAACATGATACAATTGTGCAAATTCATATACATTTTAAAGTAAGATGACTAAGATTCGTGTTAAAACGTGTTAAATCGTATATATATGACGTTTCCTAGGATGAAATGGTCACAGTATTCAAAACAATTATGACAAGTGGAAAAAGATGGCCAAAAAATGAATTGTATTGCACAAGCGATAACCAGACGTCAGAGTTACGGAAAATGTTACCTAATGAAAATACCAACCCAACGAATGTAACCTTTTTGTCATGGAGCGGTGATATAATTGAAAATTATGCTTTTTTTTTATGTCACATGTTGTACTCGAAATAAAATATTGTGTGACAACCCTATGATTCGATATCATTAAATTTTCACCACTGATAACGGAGTCTGCATATGACACATCTACACAACACGCATGCATTTTAAAAATGTGTCAAATATATTACAACTGGTGTACTTTTTTATTTACACTGTGACTAAGCATTTACACCACTACAAATTATATCAATTAAGATAAAATTACTAACAGTATGGGTGTATTAATGTAGTGTTAATGTATATTTTAGTAACGTGCAAAACCATAAAAGTAAACTTTTTCTTTGAGTTTATTAAAGAAGATAACGAGAACGCTGCGCATGGCCCCTCGCATCCCCGCTCCCGCGTCCTGCGTCCTGCACGTGCGCATTCCACTAACGAGTGAAATATTAGGTATCTTTATTTGTGACATGATTTAACTTTTTAATACGCAGGATATTTTTTTGGATTTTTGTACAGTCGCACGAAAACTCTTAAAGGAAATATAATTTAAAAAAAATGTTGACGGAGCAATATTCTACTGCGAATAAGAAGCAAATTTTTATACTGAAAAAGTTTGACGATTAAATTTTTGGATTTTTTTTTGTCATACGTAGAATACAATATTGACATTTGACATTTAATGTCACTTCAGTAAAAAAAAAGACGGAGCCAATTTCCGATATGAGTTACACAAAAAATATATTTTTTATAAAAAAATATGTTCAGTTATGAATTTTTGTTTTTTATATTTTTAACATTGGTTACATACATCGAGTAAATATTTCTAGTGTAATAAAATTAGACTGAGCATTTTTCAAACGTATATATAGACGATATAAGAGTTTAGATAAAAAAACCTAAGAAGGACAATAGTTTTTTTTTGGAAAAATATATATATACCATCTACTCCTGACACTTTATCATGCTGTAAAGTTTTTTTGGACTGAGGAGTTAATGCGAGGTCAACCCCTCTATTGCCTGGCCTATACGCTTTGTGAATAAGCTGTTTAAGAAAGAGTGTGAACTGCCTTCACGCGGTGACACGCAGCCAATCAACTGTGCCGTTTTCGCTAAGTGATATTATTTAAATTAACTTAAATTCTGTGGTAAAAATTTGAGTTGTAATATAATCGTAATACAACGACAGTACATTGCTATTGTTACAAGTGAAAATTAAAGGTATTGTTCTATTTTGAAAAAAAAAAATACAAGCATATTGTTATTGTCAAGATTTTATGAAAATGTTACATAATTATCACTGACACAACATTTAAATATTTAGCCCTAATTCTTCACGTATATCCTTTTGTTATTCTAAAAAAACCGACCAATGCCAGTCGGACTCGCGCCCTCCATGTTCTGTATTTATGCAATTTAATAAGGACTAATCATTGCTGTAACGAAAAGGAAAATTGGATAAAAATGTTACCGTTGAAAAACTATCAACTGCAAATATGTTTAAAATCGCCTTTTTGTGATGGAACAACAAATTAACTATTTTCAAAAATGGTCTTGACAGACAGATACAGACAACTATATTTGTGGCGTTCCATACATAAAGAGCCCTTATGCGTGATTTTGAGTTAAGCATGGATTCTAAATCTACATCAAATATGCTACCGAATACAGTAACAAAAATACCCCAATAAAAAATAGGGCCCTTTAGGTATGGATCGCCATATTTTTTATATAAATCAGTAGATTAAATAATTAGAAAACCACCATAAATCAGGAATTCAGGTTAATTACACATTTACTTTGTACTTTCTTATGTTCTTAACATGATCCGGACCCAGGACTTCCAGCTAGACAAAGGTAAGAGTAAAAAAAAAATTCACTTACCCAATTTTTTTAATGTTGGCACTAAAATGAAAAGGTACCATTGCCATGCAACAAAGGTTGTAAAGAAACATTGCAGTCAACAATGTACGCCTAGTTATTTCTTAAGCAGTAAAACACTTCTCCAACTTCCTTTGACTACCTCGTATCTCGCATTAACTGCTTCAGAAAAATGTATTTTAAAATAAATGAATCAAGGTCGATTTTACAATAAAACATATACGTATAAGCCGTGCTTCATAAAGGTACAGGTTGAGTTACTAAACCTATTGAGCGCGACATCGTTTAAATGCGAACGTAAAATTAGGCCTCATTAAATACGTTTCCAGAGTTTTATGAGCATATTATTTTGCGTTCTGGGTTCTTACAATGTCGGTGAAAAAGAGGGCAAAGAACATAAAAGGGAGCTTAATGTTGCCATGCGTTACACTAAGTGTCATACAAATTGATGATATAACAACATACGCTAAGGGTTAGTATAGGCCCTAATAAATATACTTTCATGTTTTATTAAAATTTAACGTTTTTTTTTTTTCATATAAAATATTTCAGCACGCAATGTATGGTAATGGACCGAATGTTAGGTAAGTGAAACGCTTAACGTGTGGATAATAACTGTTTAATCTTGGAAAATAGATCGCTTTATATAGGTACACAATCCTTTGTTCTTAGTTTAGGTTAATACACTGATCAAGGCCGAGGTCACAGAAAATAGAAATGATTTTTATAATATTCCGTATATGGTTGTAGCGTATCATATTACATTAGGAAAATGAACGTTGTTTTTTATTTAATTTTCTATTCGCCTTGGGTGGGCTGTGAAGTCAGCTGAGTCAGCTGTTGTTGGGTGATTCTGTACCTATTACACGTCCGTCGGTTTTTTTGAGACAGAAAAACAGGTTTAAACTGTTTTTTGTCTTTACATTAATAAGTATAAATTTGTTTCTTAAAAGGTAGTTCTGAATATAAAATAAATCTTAGCACTATTAAAAGTGTTATATAAAAAAAAACATAGCTGCTTAACTCTATTGTTTACATTCTGTTTCAAAAAAAAAATATTTTATTCTTACGGCTAGGCTTTTTTTTTTGATGCACTTAAAAATATGTTTTCATTTTTGTCTTTTTTGTTTTTTGTTGATGCACTTAAAAATATGATAACATTTTTGTTTTCTTTTTTTGTCTTTTTTGTTTTTTGTTGATGTACTTAAAAATATGATTACATTTTTGTCTTAATTAAGTTATAGTTTAGTTACACTATTGATAAAATTTTGAATAAGGATTAAATATGGTTACTTAATTGTTAATTCATCTCTAAGTTAGTTGGTAAACTTATCTATGTTATATTGTTTATTGATTTCGGTTCGTATATGGTTAGGGTTAACGTTTCAAGAATTATAATGTTCTAAATTTAATGGTTTTGTTACTGTTTTGTTGCGATTGTTTAACGTGATTGTCCCTTTTTCATAGTCTATGATACATTTGTACTTTATTACAAAAAGTCTTGTCTAATTATTCCGTCAACTTGTAATGGTAATTTTTGAAATACATGAAATTCGTGCGGGAATTTTTTTTTTTTTTGAGGCCAAAAAGATAGATTGGACCCTTTTTTTTTTGTCTTCACATTAAATTTGGCTTATGTCTATGGGTTACATGTTGGTTCTTAGGTTAACTTATGTTTATGGTATATAAAAGAAAAATATTAAATTGTATGGTTATATAAGGACTATGGATGGGTTACATTTCGATTCTTAGGTTATTCTCATGGCTATGTTTATACATGGAAAATGATCAAAGTTTATGGTTATACAGGTGTTGGTTTCTGTCTAAGTTGTGTTTTGTTTAAAATAGCGGTGAGTTTGTTGCTAAGTTATATGCTGCGGTTTGTTTATTTGTTTCGATCCTTGTATGGCTAGGTGTTTGTGTTTTGTAAATTATTGACCTGATGTTTAATTGTTACTTGATATCATTACAGTGTGGAGATAGTACTTCCGTATTTGGAATGAGATGTGATCATTGACATGGAAACGTTTAGTTTTCTGTTTTAGTGTAGTGTCATGTGTGAGCGTGTTTTTTTTTGTTTTATGGGTTTTTGTTGTGAATTAAATTTATATATGTATATTATAAATGTTTTTTGTTGTTTTTATTATTACTTTATTTTTATTAAATTTTTATTTATTTTATTTTTATTTTATTTGTGTGATTGTTTTAATTATAGTATGGTTTAGTTCTATTTTTGTGGAGTGTGTCTTCTTTTTTTTTGATACTTTTTTTTTTGCGTTTGGATCCTGATCCTCTATTATGGGTTTTTGTTGTGTATTAGATTTGTATATATATATATATATATATATATTTTTTGTTTTTATTTACAGTGGGTTTTTTTTTTGTACGGAGAATGTACTGTGTGTCTGAAACTAAATTTTTTTTTTGTGGATTTTGATTCTTTATCACGGGAAATGGTCCCTGATATACTGTATTTATTTTATTTGTCTTATTTTCTGATTTATAAAGATCTCCGGTTTATATATATTTAAATATAGCGTATGGGGTTAAATTTTTAAATCGTAAGTAGTATTTTTTTGTTTTTTTTTTTTATAAAATGTGTTGATGTGTTGTTTTATGGTTTTTGTTTGTGTTTGTTTTAGTTAAAAAAATTTTTTTGTTTTTTTTAGCGTCCGCTAGGAACTTTTGTAACCTATGTTTAAATTCTATGGGATAGGAATCGAAGTTGTATGTATACATAATAGGTCTGTTTGATGAGTAATGTTTCTGGGTATGCGGCATAGTTTGCCGAATACTAGTTCATATGGTGTGTATTTAGTTGCCGAATGGACCGTTGTGTTATATGAAAAGGTCCAATATTGTAAAAAGTCAGACCACTGGTGATTCTGGTTGTCTGTTTGTATCTTCAAAAATGCTTCTATTGCTTTATGCGAATTTTCTGAGGATTCTAGGCTCTCATGGTGGTAAGCGGTTGACTGTAATAGTTTTACACCTAATATTTTACAAATTTCTCTCATAGTTGTGGAGATGAATTTGCTTTCTCTGTCTGCCTTGATTTCTGTATGACTGTTTTTTGCTTTTATGAATTCCATAATGTCGTTATCTATTCCTGGTCAGTAGTAATAACTTTTAACGTTATTGGTCATTATTCTTATGACTGTGTCCGCTGGTGGGTAATAAGTTATATGTGACACGTCTGCCATCTTTGTCTGTGATTTTCTTGACTTTTCTATAATAATTAGTCGTGGTCCGGACCGTCTGTCATGTGTGGTTTATACCCTTTGGTAGCTCTTTCCTTCTTTGGTTGTTTTTTATTTTGTAGTAGGTATTCTTCTTGTATCTGTGGTGCTTTTCAAGTGTGACCTAGTTCTCTCGTGAGGAAAGCTCGTTTCGGACACGATCGAGTACTTGGTTCGACACACAGTGTAGAACAATAAATGAGTCATTTTGCAATGTGTGCATTTTGTCCTTATGTAAGCTTCTTTGTGATACTTGTCACTTTCTTTTAATGAGTACACGGCGCATTTTAGCGCATCGGGTCGGCCGACCGTATTGCATATTATTTTATTTTTAGTTTTTCGGTTTAAGGATACAGGGAAATATTTATTATTGCGCGCTAGTACATATTATTATTATGTACTATCAGACAGTGTTTTAACGCATGAACATTCCGTGCGCCCAAGGACCTGGTCAATTGAGAACTCGCTCGAATTTGTTTGGTTCCAAGGGTTAGCGTCTGCTTTGTATCCTGGTGTACTCAGCTTACTTTTAATTCTCTTATGGGCCACCTGGTATTGCGTGAAGTAAAGAGGAATGCAAGGAAACCCTTTACTTTGTAAACTTAAAGCATATAAGGGCCACAACAACTTTTAGGTGATCAGGCTAATTGTTGGTTGCGACACTTATCTGTTTTAGCTTTCTGCACGCTATAGTCACAGTCACAGTCACAGTTATAGTTATAGTCATAGTCAGTCATTTGTAATATTTAAGATATTACATCTATCTCTTATTATTCTTAACGTAATAATATCCCTATTTATGTTGTGTCATGTAGCAGTCATAGTAAGTTAAAAAAAAAAATCTTGTTTAATTATTGTGGTACCTCGTGATGTCAATTTATTCTAGAAAACGTGGCTATCACTCTCTAAGCGTAGCGTAATTGTATAGTATGACGCAATCGTTCCTCCTATTCCGTGTATGTAGGTCAGCTTTCATGCGACCTTGGGTTTTCAATGTCGCGTCGCATATTATTGTACTTTGGTTGGCTCTGGTGTCAATAAGATATAAGTACGTTGTGGCGTCTATGGTGAATTGAACTGTGTTTATGTGTCTATTAGTTTTAATGTACTTTTTGTTTGGCTGGCGCAGGCGGTTGATCTGGTCTTTGAGATTTTTTGGATGTTTTATTTTGACGATGGTGATTTTTGTGAACTTTAGCTGCATCAGATTAGTGTGTTGTTTTATTTTTGTCATTATGATATTTTATTATGTAGTTATTATACTTTTGAGGCAGTTCTTTTAACACTAGTTTATTTCAATAAACATATTATGTGTCCAAGGACCTTCACGAATTGGTATTTCAACCGTATCATTATGTATCAAGGATTTAGTGCCTGTGAAATATATTATTGCTTAATTGCATTTTGCCATAGTTCAGTTTTGTTGCCTATACTATCATCATGTAGTATTTTAAATATCAATCTAAAAAAAAACACTAAAGTAATATCTGTATAGATATTTTTAAAATATTTTTAAAAACTTTAATTTATCGGTGTAGGTATACGTCAATACACTATAATGCGTTATTAAATATCTTGAGTGTAATACGTGCGTACGCTTGAATTTATTTCTTTATTTTATTGGTATAGTGTAGTTATTTTATTATCGACATGTTATGTAAGGTATGGCTTATGTTTAATTCTCTAGTTTTTTGCTTGTGCCGTTTGGTAGGCCGATTTCCCTGTTTTGTGTTGAATAGTTTGTTTTGGATCGCGGTCGCTGATTTTGCTGGTAGAAGATAAAGTTTTATGTCAAAGCGCTGATACTGGTGTGTTTGCTGGATATCTTAAGTTTTGCGTTTTTTGATTAAACGGGTTTTTTAATTACGAAATTTATTTGCAATTTTAAGTCATTGCTTTTAATCATTGTCGCGTATAATTCTATGATGTCTATAAACTGTTTGATGATGGTTTCGGATCCGTCCATGGCTGGTAGCAATGTTACTGCCGTGTTTTGGTTAATTAATTAAGGTTTTGCCCGTTTTTTTTTTTGCCTTGGTTGTATATTGATAAGATTATACTTTACACGTCTTCTATTTTTGTAAGGTTTTTAAATTACTTCGCTTTGTCCTATGGATATGTCTGATTTATTTTTTATTTTGGGCTGTATTCTTTAGTGACTGGGCTAATTTGAGTTTATTTTGACCGATTGTCTGTTTAGGGTGTTTTTGAACTAATTTTTGAATATTTGTGTGTTTGTAATGCTTCTAACTTATTTTTATAATTTGGGTCATACTATACGCGTAATGTGAATTATTGTTATAGTTACATTTATAATTGTGGGCTTAAATTTATCACTGAATTTAAGTAATTATGATTAAACTGTCTTAGAATTGTACTTGCGATCGATGATCGGTGCTGGGCGCTGGCGATGGGGTGTGGCGGGGCTGGTGACTTGGATGCGGCGGGGCTTGTGACAACTGGTAGCTGCTACACGTTCTGCTGTGCTTGACGTGCTGGTTCTAGATGCTCCGCTCCGCTTCGCTGGTTGCTGGTGGCGATTGTGATTTGGCTTGGGTTACCCGTTGGTGCGGGTTGTTGGGGCTGATGGTGGTAACGTGGTGTCCATCGGATTGACATCGGACTGTTCTGGTTAGGGTCCTCTGTTCCATGAACGTTACCGTAATGGTAATCATGGCCATGGTTTTAGCTGACTCTGGCCGGCTGACTGGTGCGTTGGTGCCTTTGTTGGTTGTCGTAGTGGAGCGGGGCTGAGCCATTGTGTCGTGTTTTTGTTCTTTCTTGATTGCTGAACGGCTGGGATGGCTGATGAGCTTGCTGAGGCGGCGGTGTCTAAGTTCGGCTGGGCGGGGCTCCGGGGGTTTGGAGGGTCGAGCGGGGCTGGTCCATTGTGAGCTGAGCTGCGCTGCGCAGGTCCGAGCTAGGCTGGTTCATGGAGCTTCCTGAGCTGGTTCGTGGAGCTGGCTGAGCTGGCTGGTATTTAAACCGAGGCTGCCTTGAGCAGCCCGACTGGAAGGGTCGCCATATGGTAATGGGACGTGTGTAAGGAAAGTGAAACGCTTAACGTGTGGATAATAACTGTTTAATCTTGGAAAATAGATCGCTTTATATAGGTACACAATCCTTTGTTCTTAGTTTAGGTTAATACACTGATCAAGGCCGAGGTCACAGAAAATAGAAATGATTTTTATAATATTCCGTATATGGTTGTAGCGTATCATATTACATTAGGAAAATGAACGTTGTTTTTTATTTAATTTTCTATTCGCCTTGGGTGGGCTGTGAAGTCAGCTGAGTCAGCTGTTGTTGGGTGATTCTGTACCTATTACAAATGAATCGCTTCCTTAATGATTACTTTGCCTTTAAAACGTCACAATTGATATATGTCACGCATAGACTAATTAACCCAAGACCCCGCATAGCCAGGCGACCCTCGCTGCCACGCTCGAAGTAATTTCACTCTATAGTGAGATACTAATATTGGAAGTGACAGTAAATATAGTACGTCTCCATGGCAACCATTAATGTCTGACTCTCTCTTACGCTCCACGGAAGACTCGCACGTTCCCTGTCTGGCATTGCGAGTTCCCCTCCCGCACCCCTTCTTTTTGGCAGCTTAGGTTTCAAAGAAATAACGTGCTAAGCGGAGTATAGAAATATCTTGTATATGTTGTCACGAAAGTGTATACGTAGTTCAAAAATTAATTACCTGGTGTCAATTAACAGTTAACTTATTTATTGCAATATCGATTTAAAACTTCAAAACCTGCGTCTGGTTTGCTTTTGTGGTTATGTCAACAGAACACGCGGTATCAATCAGTTAGTAAATAATAGTACATACTATTGGGACAGCCCAGTTGGAACCAAACCAACATTATTACTCTCTCCTTTGATTCACGAAGTTCATTAATTACACAACGGGGTTCAATATTACACGATATTACCACTGTATTTCTATTTTTTTTTATCCAAACAAAACTTCAATAGCCGGTGCCGGCGCCCGCCATTATATCTGTCAAACGCATGCTTTTTCTAAAACGCGCTCTCATACAAGGCAATGATCGTGAAGCCATTCTGCCAACCAATAACTTTACAAATAAATATATGTGTGTATTCATGAACAGTAATGATACTTAATATGTATAAATATTGACGAAAAGGCTTATAAACCTTACAATTCATTGCTTACAAATAAAATAAAAATAGAAATTAATACTATGAGACAATCTTACAGAAATAAACCTAGTCCCACAGTAAGCTCAATAAGGCTTGTGTTGTGGTTACTGGGCGACGATATATATAATAGATATATACATATAAATACATAGAAAACATCCATAACTCAGGAACAAATACCCGTGATAAACATACAAACAACAATATCAGACTATTTGCCATTAAAGCGTTTGTTGCATATAATTTACGTGAAAATATTTGATTACAATATAGTACAAGCTATAAATTACCAACCAAAATAGAATTAAATAGACGAAATCCCATGCAATTAATTTCACCGTACAATTAATGACATGATATTGTTAAAATTAATAACGGATGGTTATTACCCTTATTTGATAAGAGGGAAGTAGATATTACGTCAATATCTGAGTCTTCAATACCTGCAAATTTACAATAATAAACTGACAGCTTATTACTCATAAGGCGTACGCTTGTTTTATGCGGAAATCGCAGCGTTAAACGCATGCGATCAACGGAATCCATTTGCCGCATCTTCGTCTCGAAAACATGGCATTTGTTGCGGCAAACGCGTATGTTAAACGCCTCGGTATGCGCATTGCATTTCTTGCTACGTTAAAACTACATAGGGTAACTTTGAACTGATTTAAAGACCTATCGATTGATGTGCAATTTATGGATATTTGTTTTTTTTTATGGTTCCGTACCTCGAAAGGAAAAAATCACTATTACACAATCGGATACGCAGATGACATAGTAATACTGACAAGCGGGATGCACGCAGGTACGGTATGCGATTTTACACGCTCAGCGCTGGCGATAGTGGAACGCTGGTGCTATGACAACGAACTATCGGTCAACCCAAAGAAGATAGAGATGGTAATGTTCACCAACAAACGGTCTTTGGGAAACTACCGCCTCCCAAAACTGTTCAATACATAGCTCCAGCTGTCACCTGAGGTAAAGTATCTAGGGGTAATACTCGACAGCAGACTAAACTGGAGCACCCATCTCAACAACAAAATTGAAAAAGCGACGGTCGCTTTCTGGCAATGTCATAGAATGGTCGCTAGAACGTAGGGATTAAACCCCACGATCACTCTATGGTTATACCAGGCAGTAATCTGACCAATCATATGGTTCGGCGCAATAGTATGGTGGCCACGCACCAAACTAACTACGGTCGAAGCTAAACTACAACGACTACAGAGATTGGCCTGCATGGCAACCACGGGCTGCATGAGGACCACACCGACTGCAGCCCTGGAAGCTATGTTAGGCCTACCACCTCTGCACCTCTTTGTTAAGCAAGAGGCTATGGCTACGGCGGTATGGCTAAAGAAGCTAAATCTCTGGAAGGCGCCTAGGACACCGCACACCGAAATCCTCATCGAGGCCGTAAGTATGGAACCGCTCATAGAAGCGGCAACTGATGCGATAACTAGGCAGTTCGTTTTTGAAAAGAAGTACAAAATCCAGCTGTACGAAGACCCAGACGAGGGCCACCCCAGCGAGCTGAGGATCTTCACAGACGGGTCCAAAACAAGGTCTGGCACTGGCTCGGGAGTTTTCTCAGAGGACCTAAACATACATATCTCTACACCATTAGGAGCCCACAACACGGTTTTTCAGGCGGAATGTATGAGCATAATAATGGCTGCTCACGCAATCGCCTCTAGAAAGGTAACGGAATACCCCATCCGAATACTCTCCGACAGTCGATCGGTTCTACAAGCCCTGCAGAGTCACAAAATAACCTCAGGTCTCATATACGAATGCCACAAAATCCTAACAGAGGTATGTACCACCAATAGCATAACCCTGCAGTGAATCAAAGGACACAGCAACTCACGTGGCAACGACGCAACTGATGTTTTAGCGAGAGGGGGCTCAGAGGCGAGTGGTAGGTCCCGAGCCCATATTACCTCTACCTGTTGCATGGCTGCGGAGAACACTGCTACACAACACCAAGGTAGAGCACCAACATTATTGGACTAACCTAAGTACATGCAGGCAAGCCCAGGAGGCCCTCCCGACGATCTACCCCGGATTGTCTCGGAAGCTAATACAGCTCAAGAGGCCGCAGCTCAGACTAATTACCGGAGCACTAACTGGTCATGCCCTTCTAAATAAGCATCTTTTCACTCTAGGTGTCACAGACAGTCCCCTCTGCAGAACTTGCATGGAGGAGGACGAGACAGCCGCCCACGTCATCATCACATGTCCGGGGGTGGCAGAATACCGGGCGAAATATCTTGGTTCGCCGAGGGCACTCCAGGAAGTCGTCGGCAACGCAAAGGGTCTGCTAGGCTTCCTGGAGGAACTGGGTTGGCACGAATAGGCCACCCAGCACGCAAAATAGGCACAGTATACAGACGTCGAGTTGCGGAAAACAGCCCGCGTTAACCTTTGTTGTCCGTCCCTCTGTCTGTCAAGACCCTTTTTCTCAAGAACGCGTGGAGTTATCAAGCTGAAATGTATATCAAATACTCAGGTCTACTGTCCCTTGGAGCTGTGAAAAAATCAAACTTCTAAGCCAACGCAATCAAAATATACAGCCGTTTATGCCACAAATTTTCGTAACTCGCAAGGGAATCAAAACCTACAGGGTATTTCCCGTGAACTCAGAATCTTGAAATTTGGCACGGAGCACCGTCTTATAGCACAGATAAAGGGAAAATTGCGAAAACCGTAAATTTTTAGTTGCAGCATATAATAAAATAAAATAAAAAATTTAAAGTTACTGCCCCTATATACCTACAGGTTTGTACGGAACCCTCGGTGCGCGAATCCGACTCGCACTTGGCCGTTTTTTTTTTTTTAAATTGAGTTACATTTATGGAACAAAGAAAAACAAAGGGGCCCCTAAAATTATTTTTTTCTGCAATTTAACTATGTACATAACTAAATAGCGGCTTACAAAATATTTACACCTTATGTCTAAATTTTATTAAGATACGTTTTATAGTTTTAGAGTAAAATGGCTGTTAGACGGACGGACGGACAGATGGACATGACGAAACTATAAGGATTCAATTCTTGCCAATTTGGCTACGGAACTCTAATTAGGCAAGTATGACAAAAAACGTAGTTCCATGTAACTGCTATTATATGAATGTGATCGCAGGCGATTACTGAAAAAGAAAAATTGCCTACTCACCAATTAAAAATCAGCGTTGTGCGATTCTTGTTATCCATAAAGAGGAAGTTTTTCAATTGATATAAAATGAAAGAAAATTAGTATTCTACACGGACTAGATAAATACTAATGGATGCGGTAATGAGCCGGGCGCGCGTTACATCGTTTATGATCAGATGCGCATAAACTTGTCGAAACCTCATGCCGCGCGGTTCAGTCGTCGTTCGACCACGTGTGACGAATTTAGTGCCAAAAAACATGTAAAAATGCCGTGTTGTACAATTTTGTCGTGTCGTATACGAAGCAACGAATTAAAAGAGGCCCCTGGAGTAGTTGCTTTCCACCGGTAAGTATAAAAACCGAGTAGTTCACATTTTTTCCAAAAATTGTAGGCTTTTATTACGACATTCACCCATTATCTGATGGTACAACAGTATTCACATCAATTGCTCGCTGGCTATTGCTGGCGGTCGCAGGATTACGCGAGTGACGCGCAATGTATTTGGAAATACGAACGTCGCTCGTCAGTATCGTCACACGATCGGCAGCCACGTTGCTGGGCAACATGGCTGACACGAGGCAATGGTAGTGGTTACGTATTTTCGAGTGTACGCACACATCAACACAGCGAGTGAGAGACTGGCATTTCTTTGTGTGTATCACCTCGTGCGTACTTTAATGAGAATGTGTGCGTGTAAATGCCGGCTACGCTGGTTTTGGAACAAACTAGCGCTGATACCGTCTCCATATACTCCGTGGTATTCTATTTTACTGATTCATATATATTACGAATATTTTTTATATACAGGGTAATCTTTATTGATTTCTGGAAAAAGGCTTTCGAACCTTAATTACAAGATTTTCTAGAAAACCGCAAGTGCCCAAGACTAAATTATGAGTCATTAAAAGAATTTCCAAAGTTTTGTAAGTAAACATCCCGGTAGAATACTAAGTGGTCTGCGATGAAAATTTTCAGAGTGAATTTATTATTTAATGGAGTAGTCCATCTTAAAACAATCGTACTTGAGCTGTGCTTACGTAACGAGAGGGTAGATTACAAATGCTGGAATAACTATAAGTATCAATTAAAACGCTGTAAACTCAAAACTTCTAAATTTATCATATTTCCAATTTAATCACATTTTGAATCAACTAACATTCATAATATCTACCCGTAATCGCTCAAATTTCAATTACTTCCCCATACTTTCATAATTCCAATACAATAGTTATGGAGGAAGAATTCAAAAAAGTGAATCGGGCTGTAGTGAGGTCCATACAGCTGATTACAGCTGATCAGCTCAATCAATCAATCAATATATTTATTCGTCATCATAGGTATAAAAAAAGTTGTCAATTTTATATTTTATGTGTAATGCTATGATGAGCCCTTTTGGCATACGAAAATAACAAAAATTTCTTAAATCTAACACTTTTTAATTATACATACATGCTATATACAATGTTTTACTATATACAATTTTTACAAAGGCACACTACTATCCTCAAGGTACTCTTCGACACTATAATAACACTTTTCAGTGAGAAATTTAAATAGTATGCCTTTGAGTCGGTTTTCATTTTAACTTTGCCACGCTTGTGGGAGTTTATTATATAGCTTTTGTGCCATAACTCGAATGTTTTTCTTCCTCAATGCTGTTGAGCTTATATTTATAAGGACTCTCGGTTTCCTATGTCGTAAGATTATAATATTGAGTATCATATTTCAGTTGAATGTCTCAGGTTACATTCTTTGTCTGTGATTAATGGACCGTGAAAGCTAATTAAGCGTAAACGATGAGTCAAGAGGGCAATAGATTCTTATAATGTATATGTCTCATGTTTGTCAGCTGATTAGTAAGTAAGTAAGTAAGTAAATAAGTAAGTAAGTAAATATTCTTTATTGCACCAAAAATACAAGAATAATAAAAATATTTTTTTACAATAAACTAACTACTATAATAACTAAAATAAGGTAACAACAGGCGGTCTTATCGCTAAAAATCGATCTCCCAGACAACCTTTGGGTAGCAGGAAATGAAGAATTAATTTAAAATAACAGGTAGTGCAAATAATTTAAAGTAAAGAGAGCAAATTACACAGAAAAACACAAACTCCTACAAATTTCTAAAAAAATATTAAAAACTAACTAAAAATACATAAATATAACATAAAAATATCATACTTATACATACACATATATAGGTTATAACCCATACAATATATACATACACATAATATATTGGCAAATTAAGGTAGAGACAAATAATAGAGTTTCAACTGATTTTTAAAAGAGGGAAGAGATTTCGCTAGTCTTATATCCACGGGCAAAGGATTCCACAAGCGAACAGCTTGGAAGGTGAAGGAGTTGCTGTAAAATTTCGAGGTGGATGAAGGAAGAGCAAGAATATGAGTCAGAGAACACCTGATAGAAGAGAGACGTTTGAAACGCTCTTTGAGATAAGGAGGCGTAGCAGGGTTGAAAAGAATACCATAAAGAAGTGAGAGACTATGAGAGTCACGGCGACGGCGGATCGGAAGCCATTTAAGCTGAGAACGGAAGTGAGAGACATGGTCATACTTGCGCAAGCCGAATATGAACCTAATGTAGAGATGCGCTTAAGTTTATTCAGCTGGTTTTCGGTAAGGTCAAGATACAGGTGTCAGCGTAATCTAATATAGGGAGTAAAAGAGATTGAGCTAGCGCAACCTTAGTGGCGTGAGGCAAAAAGTTTCGAAGTCTGCGGAGCGAACCTACTGCAGCAAACATTTTCCGGCTGACCTCGCTCACCTGAGGTACTACCCATGAGAGTGCGGTCCATAATAACACCGAGATTTTTAACCTGGTCTGAGTATGGAATATGAACGCCGTCAAACACAATTAGCTGTGATCAGCTGTATGGACCTTACTACAGGGCAACAATTTAAAACCCTGGTATTATCGGAGTAATTTTATATGAGATTAAAATAACAACAAGGACAAATGTACGAAGATAAGTTACTGTCTTTGTTCCTGTACTGTGCAAATTTCTTAAAGCTTGATTTATAAAAGATTTTACGGGGCATAAAATATAACGTTATAGGATTGATAAGTTTGAGATATGGCTCAAGTTTTCAGGTAGATACATTATTTAAATGAGCTAATTTCAATAAAAAATAGTTTAATTAAGCTATTTTAGGAAAAAGGGGATAGTTTTAGACTAATATAAACGTAAGATTAGGTTTTTCCAGTGTAATTTTGCAATTTTTATTACCAGGGATCTTTACTTGTATCTTAAAAAAACCCTGAAATAATGTTATATTTTTAATTATTTCATGAGCTTCATATATAACTCAATTATTGTATTTAGGTATTGCCTTGGTGTTAGTATAGTGCCTCGTTAAAAATTAAATAGGAAACAAAAGAACGAAAAGAGAACGAAATTAACCTGTATTTTAGTAAAACAACGTAATACCAGAGTTTCAAAAACACAACAGCGTAAAACTATTTTATTAATTCTACTTTACGAAATAAAACACAAAAAAGAGAGATTAAAATGACAAAAAAGACTGGCACACGAAAATTTTTAATTGGTGTTACAAAGACTGACATGTATAAGCTTTTTCACTTTAGTGTCTGCTTTGTTTGGTTATACGCCTACGTTTATTAGAAGCCTAACAGAGAAAGATAAGACTAAAGGCCGGTTGCACCAATTCGTCTGTTAACGTCAACGTCATCATTAAAAAAATCTTGTAAGAAAAGTTTGACAGTTTTCTATGGTATGACACCTCTGTCGCCACATTTAACGTTGATCAGTTCGTTAGTTATGCGTGTGTTGGATTTATGATTATTTCATCTAATATTTGTAACATTTTAAGGTATTTACTTGACTCAATCACTAATCATTTTATGAATGTGGGTAAGCGAATAAAACGGGTCGATCAGACCACCTGCGGCACTTGCCGGAGCCAGGTATAAAAGGGACCGCTCACTGAGGAGCAGTCACTTGTTGTGCTACCAGCGACACGAGCAGAGCTAAGTACCTTAATCTGATTGTTTGACTATATTGTGTACATTTTGAAATTATTTGAGTTGCATTTAAAAAATAAACTATGTGTATAAAAATATATAAGTGTTTGTTCACAATCAATTGCAATACTTTAATTGTCATTAAAAGTAAATTAAAATGATAAGAGTATATTTACTTTATAACAATAAATACCCTTTAGATAAATGAAATAGCTTTATTATTTATTTCTTGCCTATTTTAATTAAGAAACCATAACTATTTCCTAAAAGAAATATATTTATTTATATTATCAGTATGTACTTATGAATACTAAACGTAATGGCAATTATTCATTTTATTGTGTCTATCTATCGTTACATCTTTTACAGTAATAATTGTGTATTTTAATAATTATAATAAAACCTATGTTTCCAAATCAATTCAGTTTTATAATTTGAAATTGACGTTACATAGAATAACAACCGAAATAATTTATTTATAAATTCGTCCCATATTTAAAAGGGATATTTTATGCACTATAATAATAGTAAATAGTAATAATATATACATATATCAAAATTAAGTCGTGCAACCCACCCTAAATAAAGCTCTAAATAATGACTTAAAACATTATATCGAAGGACGGCTTTCAATGTAGCATACATTCTGCGCATGAGGCATGACTAAAATATTTTAGCCAGACAAAAGTTTGATCGACCAATCACAATTGTTTTTAAGTAGAAAATTACAGCGTATTGGTTAACTTAGCTAGGGAAGGGGGTGAAGGAATAACCTGTCTAGGGAATGTAAGGACCATTTTTGGGAGTCATTTTTGTACTGAGGGCGCCGTTTTTTATCTTTCCCATAACTGACGAATATATAAGACGATAAGACCGCCAATTGGTTTACCTCTACTTTTATTGTTTGCAACTTGTATTAAGTGTCTTTATTTATTTTGACTAATAAAGAGTATTTATATTATGTAATACATATATAAATTCTTAAGAGGCCTTAGGCCCATGAACGGTCCTCAATTTCACGAAATCTTACTCGATAGATGACGGTAGCGCTCAGTACGCGACCGCTGGCAATGATCGACGATCGAACGATCTTGATCGTTTTCAACTTCAATTACAAGTACAATTATTTTTACGCATAAGATACACACAGGCTATTTATTTTCTTTTATATGGAAGATACTACTAAATAAAGTATGTTTAATGGAAATATACGCATCTAACACCGAAGACGGGTAATCACTTAATCAGTAGGGACTGTTGGAGATACTTTTCGAATTAAAAGTATAATAAATTTCGAATTTCGAAAATTAGGTTTGTTTTAAATTCCAATATGCCTGAAATATTTTTTTTTGTAAAAATGGTCATAGTAGCCAATTTCGACTGATTCGGGTGTGCAGGTTTCGAAAATAATGTCTATTTTTAAATCCAAGATAGCTCTCGCACACTTATTTGGTGAAAATCTAATGAGTGTCGTTTTAGATAAATTTGGGGATTTAAATTTCGAAAATATATACCATTTTAAAATTCAAGATGGCTGAAATGCACAATTTTATTAAAATCGTCATGATAGACATTTTTGTCTCATTACCCAAATGTACTGTTTACTGTGTAGATTTTGAAAATAATGTATGTTTTAAAATCCAAGATGGCGGCCATACACTTTTTTCTAAAACAATTTTATAGTAGTCGCATGTGATTAATTGAGGGGTGTAGATTTCGATATAAGGACCGATTTGAGGTCCAAGATGGGTGTTAAAGGACAATTATTGTAAAAATCATCATGGTCATGGAGGAAAATAATGTCTGTTTTAAAATCCAAGATGGCAGTCATACAATTTTAGTAAAAATCGTTATAGTAGTCGCTGTTGATTAATTCGGCAATGTAAATTCCGATAATAAAAACTGTTTTAAAATATAAGATAGCAGTGATGACCTTTTTGTGAAAATCTTCATGGTAATCTTGTTCAACTGTTTCAGGTGTTTAGATTTCGAGAAAAGGGTCTGTTTTAAATTTCAAGATATATTCCAAGATAAAAAGTATATGGCCGCCGTCTTGAATTTTAAAACAGAATTTGTTTTTGTAATCTACATATCTGAATAACGACGATTTTTATAAATGAATGACCATTTCTGCCATCTTGGATTTTGAAACGAACTTTATTTTTGAAATCTACACGCCTGAATTAATCGAAATATGCTAAAATTTTTATTGTTATTTTATTTTTATTTTTAATATTATTGTTTATTGCTCATTCGGTTATTTCTCTGTGCTGTTTTCTGTGCTTCGTGTTTGTGTTTTTGACTTTTGCCTAACAATAGTTCTGTAATGTTTTTGTATGTACTAACACTTTTATGGACTTTGCCCGAACTAAATGATTATTTAATTTAATTTTAATTTAAAATACCAAGTAAAGTGTGTCATCGCCATCTTGGATTTCAAAAAGACATTATTTTCGAAATCTACAGTTACCGAAATAGTCGAAAACGACTTTTATGACGAATTTGACAATTTTTTTCATTTCCGCCATCTTTGCTTTTCAAACGGTCCTTATTTTCGTAATCTACACCACCACCACCACCACCACCCAAATTAGTCGAAAATAACTACAATGGCGATTTTGACAAAATTTTCCAATTCCGCCGTCTTTTATTTTTAAACCGGCCTTATTTCCGAAATCTACAGCCCTGAATTAATCGGAAATGACTCTCATAACGATTTTTACCAAAAAAAAATTATGACCGCCATCTTGGATTTCAAAATAGACATTATTTTCATAATCTGCACACCCGAATTAGTCGAAGACGACAACCATGACGATTTTGACAAAATTTTCCGTTTCCGCCATCTTTGACTTTAAAACTGTCCTTATTTTCGAAGTCTTCATCCCTGAATTAATCAAAAATGACGTCAATTACGATTTTTAAGTAAAAAGTGTATGGTCGCCATCTTGGATTTTGAAACACACATTATTTTCGAAATCTATACTCTCGAATTAGTCGAAGACGACTACCATGACGATTCTGATAAAATTATCCATTTCCTCCATCTTGGATTTTAAAACGGTCTTCATTTTCGATTTAACGATTTTTACAAAAAAAAGTGTATGACTGCCAACTTGGATTTCAAAATAGACATTATTTTCGATATCTGCTTACCCGAATTAGTCGGAAATTACTACCATGACGATTTTGACAGAATTTTCCGTTTCCGCCATCTTGGATTTCTAAATAGACAATATTTTCGATATCTGCTAACCCGAATTAGTCGGAAATGACTACCATGACGATTTTGACGGAATTTTCCGTTTCCGCCATCTTTGATTTTAAAACGTTCCTTATTTTCGAAATCTCCACCCCTGAATTAATCTAAAATGACTACCATAACGATTTTTACCAAAAAAGTGATTGACCGCCATCTTGTCTTTCTAAATAGACATTATTTTCGAAATCTGCACACCCGAATTATTCGGAAATGACTACCATGACGAATTTGACAAAATTTTCCGCTTCCGCCATCTTTGATTTTAAAACCGTCCTTTTTTCCAAAATCTACACCCCTGAATTAATCGGATATGACTACCATAACGATTTTTACCATAAAGTGCTTAACCGCCATCTTGGATTTCTTAATGGACATTATTTTCAAAATCTGCACACCCGAATTATTCGGAAATGACTACCATGACGATTTTGACAAAATTTTCCGTTTCCGCCATCTTGAATTTCTAAATAGACATTATTTTCGATATCTGCTTACCCGAATAAGTCGGAAATGACTACCATGACGATTTTGACAGAATTTTCCGTTTCCGCCATCTTTAATTTTAAAACGGTCCTTATTTTCGAAATCTACACCCCTGAATTAATCGAAAATGACTACCATAACGATTTCTACCATAAAAAGTGTTTGACCGCCATCTTGGATTTCTTAATAGACATTATTTTCGAAATCTGCATACCCGATTTAGTCGGAAATGACTACCATGACGATTTTGACAAAATTTTCCGTTTCCGCCATCTTTGATTTTAAAACCGTCCTTTTTTCCGAAATCTACACCCCTGAATTAATCTGATATGACTACCATAACGATTTTTACCATAAAGTGCTTGACCGCCATCTTGGATATCTAAATAGACATTATTTTCGAAATCTGCACACCCGAATTGGTCGGAAATGACTACCATGACGATTTTGACAAAATTTTCCGTTTCCGCCATCTTGGATTTCTAAATAGACATTATTTTCGATATCTGCTTACCCGAATTAGTCGGAAATGACTAACATGACGATTTTGACAGAATTTTCCGTTTCCGCCATCTTTGATTTTAAAACGGTCCTTATTTTCGATATCTACACCCCTGAATTAATCTAAAATGACTACCATAACGATTTTTACCAAAACAAGTGTTTGACCGCCATCTTGGATTTCTTAATAGACATTATTTTCGAAATCTGCATACCCGATTTAGTCGGAAATGACTACCATGACGATTTTGACAAAATTTTCCGTTTCCGCCATCTTTGATTTTAAAACCGTCCTTTTTTCCGAAATCTACACCCCTGAATTAATCGGATATGACTACCATAATGATTTTTACCATAATGTGCTTGACCGCCATTTTGGATTTCTAAATGGACATTATTTTCGATATCTGCTTACCCGAATTAGTCGGAAATTACTACCATGACGATTTTGACAGAATTTTCCGTTTCCGCCATCTTGGATTTCTAAATAGACAATATTTTCGATATCTGCTAACCCGAATTAGTCGGAAATGACTACCATGACGATTTTGACGGAATTTTCCGTTTCCGCCATCTTTGATTTTAAAACGTTCCTTATTTTCGAAATCTCCACCCCTGAATTAATCTAAAATGACTAACATAACGATTTTTACCAAAAAAGTGATTGACCGCCATCTTGTCTTTCTAAATAGACATTATTTTCGAAATCTGCACACCCGAATTATTCGGAAATGACTACCATGACGAATTTGACAAAATTTTCCGCTTCCGCCATCTTTGATTTTAAAACCGTCGTTTTTTCCGAAATCTACACCCATTGATTAATCGGATATGACTACCATAACGATTTTTACCATAAAGTGTTTGACCGCCAGCTTGGAATTCTAAATAGACATTATTTTCGAAATCTGCACACCCGATTAGTCGGAAATGACTACCATGACGATACTGACAAAATTTTCCGTTTCCGCCATCTTGGATTTCTAAATAGACAATATTTTCGAAATCTGCACACCCGAATTAGTCGGAAATGACTACCATGACGATTTTGACAGAATTTTCGTTTCCGCCATCTTTGATTTTGAAACGTTCCTTATTTTCGAAATCTTCACCCCTGAATTAATCTAAAATGACTACCATAACGATTTTTACCAAAAAAGTGTTTGACCGCCATCTTGGATTTCTAAATAGACATTATTTTCGAAATCTGCACACCCGATTTAGTCGGAAATGACTACCATGACGAGTTTGACAAAATTTTCCGTTTCCGCCATCTTTGATTTTAAAACCGTCCTTTTTTCCGAAATCTACACCCATTAATTAATCGGATATGACTACCATAACGATTTTTACCATAAAGTGTTTGATCGCCAGCTTGGAATTCTAAATAGACATTATTTTCGAAATCTTCACACCCGATTAGTCGGAAATGACTACCATGACGATACTGACAAAATTTTCCGTTTCCGCCATCTTGTATTTCTAAATAGACATTATTTTCGAAATCTGCACACCCGAATTATTCGGAAATGACTACGATGACGATTTTGACAAAATTTTCTGTTTCCGCCATCTTTGATTTTAAAACCGTCCTTTTTTCCGAAATCTACACCCCTGAATTAATCGGATATGACTACCATAACGATTTTTACCATAAAGTGCTTAACCGCCATCTTGGATTTCTAAATGGACATTATTTTCAAAATCTGCACACCCGAATTATTCGGAAATGACTACCATGACGATTTTGACAAAATTTTCCGTTTCCGCCATCTTGGATTTCTAAATAGACATTATTTTCGATATCTGCTTACCCGAATTAGTCGGAAATGACTACCATGACGATTTTGACAGAATTTTCCGTTTCCGCCATCTTTGATTTTAAAACCGTCCTTTTTCCGAAATCTACACCCCTGAATTAATCGGATATGACTACTATAACGATTTTTACCATAAACTGTATGACCGCCATCTTTGATTTTAAAATAAACATTATTTTTAAATTCTGCACACCCCGAGTTAGGCGAAAATGACTACCATGACGATATTGACAAAAAATCATTTTATAATATTAATGGCTTGTTTCACGATCTCCAGTTAAAGCATATCTGTCAGATAAATGTTTGCTGTCCTTTTCTTTTATATGACTGGAGAAGAGGATAGCAATAATTTTTAACTGGCAGATAAGTTTATCTGGAGATTGTGAAACAGGCCCTAAGTAAAGTAAATATTTCAATCTTTTATTTCTAGGATCTTTATAATTCAATCGCACTTCTCGCAACTATAGGGCAATGGAAACAGGTCACTACGTGTTGGGGATTTCATACAAGGTTACCCGTTTTAGTGGCCTCTTAGTGTATCTAGCTGGCAAACTTACGTAATGCGCGTAGGAAGATTTAGCACAGGTCCGTCGTCTGTGAGCTCGCGTTCCATACTGAGCCAGAGACGACGGCGCGATGTGTTTTGTCAAGTTTTGAACCGATTTTGAGTCATCTTCAAAAAATTACACTTTATTTATATTTTGCGTTACAGTAATGATTTTTTTTTCGTGGTAGATCTATAGCTGAACTTTGATATATTTATATTTTTAGGGCAGAATATTTATAGGACTTACGTGAAAAAAATTAAATGTAAACCTGTTTTCATCAAAAAATTTGCAATATTCAGAAGGTATTTTGTCTATTATCCAAGATGAATCTTAAATTTTTCTTACCATAGCCGTCTTGAACATGAGAACAACCCTTTATTTGAGTAATCTGAAAAAAAACCAGACGTCTAACTGCAAACTCTGAAGAGGCCTGCCAAGAGAAGCCAGAAGAGAAGCAAACATGTATTTTTTTCCCATGGCCGTCTAGATAAAGGAACTGACTATTATATGCATTAAAAGTTAATTTAAAAACACAAAGCATTTTCGCTATAACCTCCGAAGAAAATGATGCATTTCGCAAAATACGCGCATTTTGGGACTAAGGCCTCTCCGTACCTCGGGAGCAAATATCTGTAATGAACACACAAATAATAAATTCGAATCCGGGACCTCCCGCTTCATAGCGTCGCTGTGCGTGCAAAAGTCGCCATGTGTTTTTAACCTAGTTTACAGGAGACACAAAAAACTAATTATTTCGATACTGCTTTCACATAAGTACCTACATGAATATTTTTTTATTGAAAATATGCACTCTTTTACATACTTTAAGTAATCTCACGAAAATGTTTAAATAAATCACAATAAATACATGTTAATAAATCTGTCACATAGCGATTTTTGAGTCATATAATAATCCCTCTGTGTGTTTCCATCACTTAGCTATATTAAATTATATAGGAGCGTATTAAATTTGTATGTGTTATTGTCAAATAGTTATTTTATGAAGTGATGATAATATTTAAAAAAAATAAGAAAGGTATGGTCAGTCAAATATAATGAAAAATCAATACGATCAATCTTCGGATTTTCTTGTGACTTTCCATTGAGTTAGAATATAGGTCTCAAACAATATTTACCGAAGATATGGCTCGTAAAAAATTGTAACCGGCCAGTCTTAGGTATACCGTAATAAGACTGTCAGAGAAACTGCTGTACGAGTCTTTCATCCAGCACTATGGCGGGGCCATTTTTTTGGGCTGATTACTGTGTATGTGTGGCCCGTTCTTTCTTACTTACCGGTGTTACTTTCATTATCTTTTTGGATAGGATCATGATTAGAATGAATCCATAGAAATAACATATTTTTTTATCTAATATTTCTAGAACCATCTCCTTCCAGACACGTATTTTTAGTCCGCCCGGGCCTGACGAATAACAATAAAATCCGAAAGACTTTTAGTGTACACCCAGATTCAAAATGGCATGGACCATTCATGAATGAATTCATTCATAATGTGTACATGAAATATTGAATCACACTGTACACCTACGAAAGTATTTCTTGGCCGTAATATGGTTCGTACCTACTGTAATTACTCCATTGAAGTATGATTACGTAGTACTCCATGTTGATAAGGGTGGTTACCCTGAGGAAGAACATTCTTCTTCTTGCAACAGCATTATTCATCGTTTATACAAACGATCAACTCAAAGGGAACTAACGACACTTTCACTATGCCGACGACCTGGCCCGAACATCATAGGAACAATCTTTCGAGGAAGTAAAGAGTGGCTCGGCACAGGCTTTTCACCTGAAATACATATATACAGGCAACTAGACAGCTAATCATTGTTTGACAGGGTTGTCGGCTGGATTACACCTTCACCTCCCAAATATCTGAGCATAACGCTAGACAGATTCCTGACCTAGAAAATCACACTGCCTTAACACGAAACAGAAAGTGGCGGCAAGAAACAACATCATATTTTGTCGGATCACTGACACCACATGGGGTGCAACTCCACATACACTTAGCACTACTGCACTTGCGCTAAGTTTCTCGGTTGCAGAGTATGCATGCCGCATGCCCAGTGAGAAATAATTCTGCACACGTGGATGATCAGATAGATACTGCACACAAAGAAAGCCTATCGACTCATCACTTGATGCCTTTAACCTACCAAATGCGACCATCTGTACCAAATGAGCGGAATTGCTCCTCCTCACATACTTAGAAACTTGGCAACCGCTGTAGAATACGAAAAGCAACTGCGGGATTCCCGACATACAACAGTCACCTGGAAGTCTCTAAACAGACTAAAGTCAGAAGTTGGTCTATCAAAAGGCAATCTTCTTAAATGGGAAATCACGCCGGGACAAAGAGATGCACAATGCGAATGTGGGGACTTACAAACAACGCAACACATGATACAGCGTTCCCTGTATCCAACTATGTGTAATACAGAAGACTTCATGAAAACTACTTCCCGGATATTAGAGGTGGCACACTACAGGCAAAAAATAGTTAAGCTTAAGTTTCTAATCCCGTCATACGAAAAGAAAAAGAATTTGTTTTGCCTGCCAGTGACAGCAATAATGGTTTAGTGAAAAACATGTTTATTTACTTGAAGGTAGACTAAGGTATACGACTGAATATAATACAGAAAAATCTCGCTATGTACCGTAAAATAGCGTCTGACGCCGCGTCTACGAACATAACGTCGATTCAAACTAGTACAAAAATATCGCTATGTGCAAAATGCTACATAGCGTGTGAAAATATCAGATTAATCTAAGTGAAAATTATCGCTGTGTCAAGAATCACATATGAGGCGCATTCTAATAATGTTCCTTGCGGCAAACTAAAGTACTTATGTGATTTATTGCACTTAGTGATTATAGAAGGCCCATTCAACCTATGGACATCACATAAACTAGATTTAATAAATCCTGAAATATTGAAATTAGCCTACTGTGATTTTTGGAGCATATCTTGAAATAAGGATCAAAATGCTTTTGCTTGAATGCTTGACTTTTGCACGCACAGCGACGATAGGTAAATTCGGTACTAACTAGGCTAGGGGGCCTACTCTGACTATGCACTACTTAACTTGCTATTTAGGTATTCGTTGCCTTCGCTTAACCCACATATGAGATGACACCCTTGTAACTCAGCCCTAATCGAGTGAATTCCTCGACTAGTAGCGCCATCTGTTGCGCCACTCAGGTACTAATGTCGCCCGGTGCTAGCGCCAGGCTGATTTCTCCTCAATACGCTTTTGTAACTCAGCCGAGCAACACGTGCTCAATCAAGTTTAAAAAAATATCGAAAAGTGAATTGCAAACACAAATTGTGTAATGATTGCACAGTTTCTTTGGAATTCTATAATGGTTGTTGCTACTTCAGACATTGTGACATTCCGCTCGGTGCCCGTGGCCCAGCGACGAGACGCAGTGACCTCTAATAGGCACCGTCAAAACATAATGCATTGTCCCATGAGACGACATTATTGCTACTTCAGATATTGTGACATTCCGCTCGGTGCCCGTGGCCGTCCCGTGAGACGACAGGCATCGTCCCGTGAGACGACAGGCGTTGTCCCGTGAGCCGACATGCGTGGTTCTGGGAGACGACATAGTGTCGTCCTGTGAGAAAACGTGCGTCATGCGTCATCCCGTCTTGTTTGCGTTGTCCTGTGGGACGACATTGCGTCGTCTCTTGTGATGACACTGCGTCGTCCCTTACGACGACATTGTGCCAGCCTGTAAGACTACACTACTTCATCCCGGGATACGAGTTGCATCGTCCCGTGATGCGATATACATTGTCCTGTAAGACAACATTTTGTCGTCCTGGATATGATACAATGCCGCCAATGTCGGAGTACTCATGTCTATCATTCTGGGAGATGAAATTGTATCGTCTCAATGGCTTGCATCGACCTGTATCATGATATGGCGTCGTCCCTTGAGACGTCATGTAATGTCCATGCATCGTTTTGTAACTGTCGCTCCACAGGCTATGTACATCTATATGGATACAGTTTAAAAAACTGCCATCTTATTGGCTGATCTACTCCTTTAACAGACGACGCCAACGTTTGCACAGTCAAAATTATTTTGACATCGGTCACGATATAATATCGATTTATTAAACGAAGTTCAAATGGCGTTCCTCTGTCCTCGTACCTCGGATAAGAAAAATAGAATAAGCAAATTCTTTCTTTTAATCGCTAAAGCATGGTTCATGTGTAAAATAACTGTCTGGTACAACATTAGGAAGAATGGAAGACACGTGGTCTCTTATAGACTTGCTTGTATAAAAGTTGTCCACAGTCACCAATAAATAGGTGTGGGGACATTTTGATTTAACCCAATTAGGTACACGTAAGCCTATAATGATTTAAAAATCTTGCCAAATACAGTTTATACTACAAATCAATGCGAATAAACGCAAAATAAGCTATTTAGATCAAGATCTCTGTAGTTGTCAAAACCGACAAGGTTTTGTAAGCACCCAACCAGATCCTTTACTTTAAAAGAAAGGGGGAGGCAAGGAAAAACAACCTTAGACGTAGGAAGTCTAGAAGTCTAGAACTCTCTCCTTCGCTAACCGCAGTAGGTATTATTTAGAAAAGGAACAGCACAACCGTTTTGTCTCTGTCGTATAACATCAAAAACAATAAATTTGTAGTAATGCCGTAGAATTGTTAGCTGAACTGAATAACCGGCATTACCTCATATCAATCAAAACAGCAAACGCTTGGAGGCACATATGAGTCAAGTTCTGATTGTATCCTCAGGCATACTGAAACACCTCACAAACATTGATTATTAGTTACCAAATAAACGCTTGACACAAAGAAGGATTGTTGTTTGTCGAGCAACAAATTATATAACGAGTAAATTAACACGGAAATAAATAAAAATATCCAAGAAATCTAAAAAGCTACAATTTTGATTAAATAAAACTAAGACAGCCTCATTAATAAGTATGTAGCTGTGTAAACAAAATGATTTACATAAGGCTACTAACTAAGCAAGCCGTGCTGACAAAAACATTCCATTCATATCACTTCATTCGCATCACAAAACGTAAAAACGTGTGAGTTTTCAGTGCGACTTCTAGAAGCACAAGTTGTAGTTTGAAAGATTTCAAAGTACGATAGACACATATGCCACGAAACTATAATAGCAGCGGTTCAATAGACTTGTAATTAGGCATTAGAAATATAGTTGATCAGGTTAGGTATAAAGATAAGTTTACAAGATTCCATTTCGATAGAATTAACTCCTACTTAGGCATGACAACAAACTTAAAATATTTAGTAACAGTGGAAACTTACCAAACTTTTCCCTAAATATATTATATATAGTCCTCCTCATCGATTTCGATGCCAGCGAGCTTAAAAGCTAACCTAATGGAAGTTGGTTATTCTGACCCCTAAAATGACTGGCTAGGCTTAACTCGGTTTTAAATACTACTTACTTATAGCAGCAGAGCTTGCTAGTCGCGTTGCAGGTTTACACGTAGGAGGGCTTAGGTCTCTCTATAGAGGATCGGAAGTCTCCTTTGAGGCGTAAAAGTAAATAAAGAAGGAAGTGATAAATGAATGAAAGTTGGGATCTCGAGGGATTTTAACCATACTCCAGATCCAAGTCAGGTGTAACGTACCCGCTTCAAAATCCTCAAAAAAATTGTACTGCGGGGCAAATCAGGTGAATAGCGACGACGCAAACCTAGGTGGCCTTTTTATAAACAAGAATTGCAAATGCCTGTTTGTGAAAGAAGATAGGTTGTCTATTTGAGTGCTTGTCAGATGAGGGCGCCCCAAGGATTTCAGTAACGAAGTGCTTACGGAAAAAGTCACAACTTATTAGCATGGTGATTTAGGCAAAATTGGATGAAATTGTTAACAAATACTTCAAGGGGCTACCCGTTTGGGGACCCATATAAAGATTCTTCAACACCAACATGCCGTCAGATAGTCAAGTAGGTAGCAGTGGCGAAGCGCCCGTATAACTCGATTCCCGACGGCTTGCCTAATTTCATTTCGCGACTTTTCTGTGGGCTATGAAGAAAATGATAACCAAATTTGCCACGGCTTGTCTACGAATATTTTGGACGTGTCGTCACTGGTAGGTAAACCTAACGCACTGTTAGGGTAATAATACTCATATAAATACATTAACCCTGTCGAGGTTTATAGGAAATAATAATGATAAAAGACGTTTATTTAATAAGATTGCATAAGTACATAATAAGAGTACAGTCGATCATGCTTAAACTTATTAAAAAGGAAAGTGACTTAGCTTATGTCTGTGCGAGAAGGCTTAAAGGCACTAGTGCACTACCACCTTCAAGCAACGGACGCTGTTAAATATGTATGATATGATATAAAAAGCACATCAAAGACCAGTCAGTGTTTTTGATACCAAGTTCAGCAACCTTTCGTAGTGACATAAGACTATAATATGGTCGCCAGTTTTATACAACCGAAAACAGACATTCGATAGTGAAATCACTTTGACACATTCTAGTACATATGTCAAACGAGTACATAATGATCTCGCAAGGATATCCACGTTACACAGTTTGTCATTGCTTGTAGAATAAGGGTACAGAATGAATTCAACATGTTCTTAAAATCGACGACAGTTATGTGTCGCCAGTGTAAAGCTTATTGGCCAAACTGAATGTCAGCATATTATCGTATCGATGACTTCATGATTGCGTAGGTGAATCATTGACCCAGCAGCGTTCGAAAACAAGTTCTACCTACTAGGTAGCTACCTACAAATTTGTTAATGTATATAATTTAACATGTAATAATGATAATAAGTTATGGTATACTTACTTATTGTACTTATGTAATTTTAATGACGTGTAAAATGTGTTTTTACTATTTTTACGAATAAACTCTGTATTTCTGTAGAAATGCGAGCAAGATGCAGCAGACTTAGTTTAGCATACTAAGGTATACTGTAAACAATATTGGCAGCGTAACCAATAAAGAGCTGAGAGCATCCCAAAAATGATTGTATATTGTATCGTGTCGTGGTTATTATACATATGGACGATTGAAATGCAGCTGCTTTTAAAGTTAAGCAAAAAGGCATTAGAAAATATAATCATATCCTCAGTTCAAGTAATATATTTGTAGACTTAAGAATGCAAAGGTATAAGAGAATACTCAGAAGATAATACACTTGTATAATACTCAGTACGAGTAGGTATGACCCGTCAATACGTGACTTTTGGTTGCACTAAAACTAAATGCGAATATGTCGCCTCATCGGCTCATTAGAGTCTAGAATAATTAAGGGTTTTACAATCTTTGGGAGTAAACAAAGGTCCTTTTAATGTTAACCTTAATCCACTGCCAATGGTTTCACCCGCTACAAATTTCAAAATTGTTGAATCTCTTCTTCATGCCGTTAGATGTTGAATTTGAAAAAGTTATCTCTTAATGGACCTCCAAAACATCCAAAGATTATACGTTTTAAACTTCAAGGTCCTACCCTAAACAGTTAAAACTTCTCGTTGTGTAACATCATATTCATTATCTATACTATGCAACTTAGATACTATTTTACCGACGTAACACAAAGAATATTCGATAATAAAACATAAAAAACATACACAAGCAAGGCATAAAACCTCTTGCTTTGGCTTTGTGAATCAGATCGCCGCCACAGAGAGTGTACAAGCTCAAATTACAGACCCGGACAATCCTTGTGAACTCAATGATCTTCATTCCGGCTACAGAAAATAACTACATAATCAAGAAAGATAGAGATGTATTTAGTTGGTAGACGTAAGGTCAACGAGTAAGGACAACGTGAAATACATACAAATAACATGATAGTAATAGTAATATACCTACAGCCCTTGAAGACGATAGCATCATTTTTAATTAATATTCTTATCGGTATGGTTGTTTCACCTTCGTCCTTCTCTCAATCCTATAAACATTATATTGAAAATCATATAAACTAATTCGGAGCTTGCTTAGCTTACCTAGTATATCCGGTCGGTTTCCGGTGGAGTATAACACCGGGCGACATTAGTACCTGAGTGGCGCGACAGATGGCGCTACTAGTCGAGGAATTCACTCGATTAGGGCTGAGTTACAAGGGTGTAATCTCATATGTGGGTTAAGCTACGGCAGAAACCTAAATATCCGTTTTTTACCCTTCGGGGGAAAAACGGTTCTATTATGACAACGTTGCATAGATGCCTAGGAATCAAAGTTGACTATACATTAAAACATTTATATCGATATCACGCGTCAGTATATCACCAGCAGTAGTAACCGCAGACCACTAAGCATATTATACAATATGTCTTAGCAGATTGTGCGCCAACTGGTTTATGTTACATGATATTACGAACTTTATACATTGTTATATAATCACTGTTTGCTAATATGTTGGTTTGTTTGTTTACTGGGTATTGGGTGGGAAGTTTAATTAAATTAATTAACCCATTAATCCAGTAACCTTGTCGCCTGAAAGTACGGGGTATTTTGCGTCAAATCCGGTACCTCTCTTTTTTGACAAAGTTGCGTTCGGCGCTCGAGGTCACAAACTTGAATTATTTATTGGGCCAACATCACAAACAAGTCTGCAAAAAATCGGATCTACCGGATTTGACGCACACGATGATTGTATAAAGAAAGTTACTGGATTATATTTCACATGAAATATTCTTTAACAGAAGTAAAAATTGATAAAAAGAGAGTATTGTTAAAAATAAATTGATAAAAATACGTAAAAGAGAGTATATAAAAATCACCAGAATCTTATTCATAGATTTAATATCTCCTAACACAAGTTGTCGACTTGAAAGGAGAATTCGACAACATTATATTTATACAGAGTGTGAGAAAAATACTGGTGATCCGTTTAAGTGCATAATTGGTATCTTTTAGCATAGCGACTAACAAAAAGTAGAAGAAAAAATTTTTGCCGCGAAAAAATATTTTTTTGTATGGGGCACGTCGTCCCAGCAGGCCAACCCTCCATACAAAAACATTTTTTTGGGCGAATTTTTTTTGTTCTTACTTTTTCATAATTTTAATACGATACCAATTAGCCCCTTAAATGGATCATCAGTATTTTGGTTACACATTGTATGGGTATGCTTTAAATGGCCTGCAAAAAAATATGTTTTGGGCGGCAGAAAAAATAGTTGGCCAGCAAAAGTTTAACGTAACTCATGCCGATCATCTAAATTTTCCGCTGACGAAAATTTATTTTTTGGTTGACCATTTAATTACTTCCTATTGCGAATATGCACAAATGTTAAAAATAAAGTTTTGTTTTTGCATCATAAGATTAATAAGTAGTTTTATAGATTTCATCAATCATTGTAACATGTATTTAATGTTACCATGGTATGGTATTTATGATATTGGTATTAGCGCTGGTGGTTGACAGAATATATAGACGATACTTTTAGGCAATAAGTTCACCAAATATACGTTAAATACATTGAGCAATAAAGATGAAAAAATATTTACAGCAAAAATTTCACTAACAATGAAAAAATCACAGCGAGCGTTCAGTGTTCAAATTGAAATGTGGTAGGAAAAAAAAGGTAATCTGTTAGGCATAGTTTTAATCCTGCCCCACAAAGCATAACGACCGTACAGCCATTGGGAAATTCAATTGTTTATCCTCGCGTAGTAAATTCAAAATTTAAACTAGTTTTTCGACAACCATTGTCCGTGATGGAGCTGAATCCTTGACACGTTTTCAATTTAGTGACATGCTTGCAATTTGAAATACTGGCTGATTTTGTATTCTTCTCTATTTATTTACCAAGGACAAATAAAAACTAATTCAATTTCAAAAACTTTGATGTTGAATACACAACTCTAAATTTTTTTAATGAAACCTTTGAGAGCCCTGTACGCTTGTAATTAGAATAAAAGGGGTATTATAGTCAGATCAAGCTATCTCTGCACAGATTTTGCATGTGGCAAATTATAGAGGAACAGCGTAAACGTCAAATTTTGTATGAAGAAATTACTTTAACGGTATCAACATTATGCCGCAGCAAAGTCAATGCAGAGTTTCCGTTGGCGGACTTTATTACTTTAACATATGCGTCTGCTTTTCTGTTTGTAGGTACAGTACTACTATCCTCCATCACTTAATATGGATGATTATGTATCTGTAACTTTACATGTAGCATCCTTGATCTCAATCGTATGAAAAAATTTAGTACGTTTCTTAAAGTCCTTATCAGTGGAGGTAGTTTTTAGGTAGGCAAGCTTTTCAACTGACTGGACGGCTTTTATAATTCTGTCGAAGTTTTAATTTTTTAAACTTATTTGTTGCTATTTATTACATGTAAGTACATATATATATAATTTATCAGTCTTTACCAAATTTTAACTGCTACTTTAATATTTATTTTATTGAAACGATATTTCATAAACATAATTACTGCATTTAAATGGCTTAGCCATTGTCGATAAATCTTATTTGAAATTGTTTGCCCGAAACATAACTGAGGAAATTATTAATTAACTTTAGCAATAATTCATCAAAAGCGGATTGTAGAAGCCAAATCCACCCTTAGTATATTAACGAGGTTAAACCGGATACAGCATTATTAAACGTAACATGGTGGTGGGTTAAACATATAGCACAGACACATAAAATAGATCTTGCATGGAAAGTACAGGTATATCAAGTTTCAAAGACACTAAACTGTGCCGTCACGTGCCGTACAAGTTCGGAACATATTATATTCAAAAAATATTATGGAGGTTCAATAAGAAAGGATTTTAGAAAATGGGCGCAAAAAGTCTATCCCTTGACCACTGGCACTGCAAATGGCTCGAAACGCCAGGATAAAAATGTATAAACCAAAAAACACAAGATACATCTAATCTGTTTTGTTGCAACATTGATATGGTAGTAGAAAAAATACGGTTTTTCGTGAACAAAAGAGAAGGGGAGCCCCCCCCCCTAAAATTAACATCAAAAATCTTGGTGGCTCCACTTCTCTAATCCATCCTTGGGTCCTAAGGAATAATCATGCAGAGGGAAATCTTTTGATCACAATAAGCCGTATTTGACCTTTTTATGTCGTGTGCAAATGCAACTATAATGTTTATCGCGGCCAGTTGAAGGCAATATTTTGCAGCCAGAAGTTTTCTTTAAGTTAAAGACCAGAATAGTAGTTTATGTAACTGTTACGTAATAAGGGTTCTTAAAACATGAGTGTGGTTTTATGAAATGAGCCGCAGGCGAATTTCATAATAAGATCACACGAGTGTTTTAAGGCCTAATTACGTACAGTTGCATACACTGCTTTATCTACACTCATATTATTTATTATAAATGCCGTATTCGAAAACCATAGAATGGCCGCCATTGTACCGCCGCGGCCATCTCGATTGTGTCGGCGCGGCCAACTCGATTGTGCCGGCGGACGCGCGGGCGGGTGTCGCCGGCCGCGGGCGCGTGCAGGTGTACATTATGTTATCAAAACTCAGAGTACATCAATAATTGAACATGAAACGTTAACATTGCGGTACTGCCACAGATAAGAAACTTATCATAGTGAAATCGTTTGTTGTAATGCTGGTCATAGCCTACGGTTTTTGAACGCATTTTAGAGGACTTACAATATGAGTGTAGATAAACATGTTTTATGTCATCGTAAATTTTCCAGTTAGTGACTAGTTTCAAACGAATTGCTTAAATAGTTAGAATTATCTCAAATGAAGATTACCTACAAATGAATATAATATACAGCCTTCTGGGCACGCTGCCAATAGACAGCGATTTGGGGCAAATTTTCTATTTATAGTTTATCTTTAAGTTTATTTTTTAATTTTTAGCATTTAATTTTTATTTTAGGTCTAGTTTTATTGTTTATTGTAATGTTATCTGTTTCTGTGAATAAATATTTTATATACAGTGTGAGTCTTTATAATGTGCACATCGGAAAATCCGAGAAACTAGGTCAAATTTTATCGACGAAAAAAAGGTAAAAAAAAATTCTGCGCCCATTGCGCACTTGGTAAGGCCATTGTTTGACCGCTAATAACAAATGTTTTATCTAAATCATAAACGTGGTAATTTTACTGTTTGAAAGCTAATATGGTGTAGAATAACGTTAATTAATAAAAATGCTAATATAAATGGGACATTTTATTGAGATAACTTACATTTTCTAAAAAAAAGTAGGAAAAATAAACAAAATTTCCCTAAAAATCTTGTAATAATAAATTGAGGGTGAATTTTTTTTTGAATTATTATCTTATGTCCTTAGCCTGTTATCCTTGATCATTATTGTTTTTGTTTCGTGTCGATAGGCCATGTAGTTTAAGAGCAGTTACGTTTTATGTACTGAATGAATTGCGAAAAAAAACTTTAAAAAATCATAAAAAAATAATAAGAGCAAAAAAAATTTTTACCTTTCTTTCGTCGATAAAATTTGTCGTATTTTCTCGGATTTTCCGATGTGCACATTATAAAGACTTACACTGTATGTACTTATAGTAATTTATGCGCAGTCGTGCATTTAATCTTATTAAACTTAACTTGTTTCCAAACCTATTTAGTTAACAAATGTTCGTCATAAAAATAAAGGTGATGCCTCACTTGTGTGCCAGCTCATGGCGTGACCACACGTGAAGTCCCCAACTGTCGTGCTAAAAACCATTTAAACTTGCTCTAATGATTTGTGTCGAGTGTTTTATCAAAATGTCTAATTACTTCAAGTGACACGCCTTCGTATTTTACAGGGAATTTTAAAATCAGTCGTTTAGTAAAGTTAGAAAAACACGCGAACATTTCAAAAATGTCCATGTAGGACGATGTCAGTAATAAGTCATCATCATATATTTAAGAGCTAGGCTCTTGGCGGTGGAGCAATTTCCATACCTGTCTGTCATTTGCCTTCTCTTTACAGCCTGATACTACACGACAAGACACGTCGTGTCGGTTATAAGTAGGTACCTGTTTAAATACTACTACTACCAGTCGATTTTTAGTACTGCCATAAAGCATTTGAAAATTACGCCCACACTCCGTGAAGTACGTAAGTCATGATTAGGACACTCTTTACAAAAGTGATGTTTAAATTTATTAACTACCATCTAATTGTTATTTTTCGTAATAAATTATATCCTATAGTACTGTTTTAGCTCGTTTTCAGCTAGAGCAGAGAAAGATGCTTAAAAAATGCCACTGAAGCTGCGGCTGTAGTATGTGGACAGCAAGTAAAAATAAATAGTTTAATCAAAACAAAAAGAGACTACAATCAAGAAAAGTCATGCCAGTCTTCATCACAAAGAAAGAGTACAAGGCTGTTACGTAACATAAAATTCACATTTTTCAGGACTCTCACTCTCTTTCAGGATGAGTTTTTAATTGCAGTGATTTCAAAAAAACAATGATACAAACGGATTTTTAAGTCTATGAATTATATGTTGACCACAATTTATGAACTGAAAATAGATGTCATATACTTCAGAAAAAGGGACGAAACCCTCCGGTGTCCGAGGCCAGACACCGGAGGGTTTCGTCACTTTTTCTGAAGTATATGACATCTATTTTCAGTTTATATATAGTAGTGTAACTACTTAAAAATTGCAAATCAAAAAATATTGAACAAAATAATTTGATTTTCTTCAAGATTCACAATTTATGAAGTTTTAATAATCGTATAACGATTTTAGTCAACAATGATAGTCATAACTAAAGGCCTGAATTTCAAAATTACAGTGGCCTTGGGGCAGTACAAAATTCATGAAGTTTAAAAAGTCGTCATAAATATATTTTATTCGTTTTGTTATGGAGCATCGTTTTCTATGTAGCCCATTTCGATTATCGGAAAAAAGAAAATTCACTCCACCATACTAGTCAATACTTAGTTCATGTAACTAGAAAGCTCATTTAATACTGGTTTTTAGAGCACCGGTCTATACTAAAATAATTAGAACACCGTCGGTTTTATTTCTGTTCTACTACTTATTAACTAGTGTAACATATTGTAGTTCGCTGTTGAGCAATTATGTTAACTGTTTTTTTTACTTCCTTACAAATCGCGCTTTTGCCCCAGCAGGGTGCATTGTGACCTTTTCAGGTGGGTAATTTACATATTTACCGAGTTATTGCGAACTCAATGTAATAAAATTTTACAGTCATGGTTACTAATTAAACGAATTCTTTCACTGGCTACTTTTATTTTTAATTTTAGTTACGACATTGCTATATCGGGATCAATATTTTTTCAACCGAAAAGCGCTGGCAGGCTGGTGGTCAGACGTCCGACGTTCAATCTGGAGGTCTGGGGTTCAAACCCCGGCTCGTACCACTGAGTATATCGAAACTTATATACGGAATATCATTTGATATTTACCAGTCGCTTTCCGGTGAAAGAAAACATCGTAATTCAGACAAGGCCTAGTATCCCCTCTGGGTTGGAAGGTCACATGGCAGTCGCGTTCGTAAAAACTAGTGCCTACGCCAATTCATGGGATTAACTTAGCGGACCCCAAGCCGGGACAAATGCTAGGAAGAAGAAGAAGCTCGAAAACGTGCATGGTATACCCATGAATTTGTAAGCGTCTATAGGGTACGGTGACCGCTTGCCATCAAACAGGCTGTGGTACGTATTAAAAAGGACAAGAAACTAGGTACTTCGACTATGTTTCAATCTGGGAGTTATATACAAATAACTACATCAAATAACCCTCGTAATTTGTAACTCTTTGATGTTAACGTTATAACCAAAATTATAAACGTTTATGGACAATTCAAACATTTATTAATCTTAATACGCAATCACAGAATAAATAGCGTCTTCCGATTATAACGGGCTCAGGAAACCAGATGTACGCTAAACTAGGGTGCGCGGAATAAAGCGGTTCTCTTACTGCTGCGACTTCTGAATATGAGCGAGATGAGGTGCTATGCATGTCTATAGCGCAGTCTCACTCACTCACCGTCACATCTCTTCTGTCACCACATCTGATTGCGGCGTCATCAGTGTGATGACTATATAATAGCTATATATTTTATGCCAAGTGTAGTAAAATTAAAAATGAAACAATGTTGTAATTGCATTTTGCACCCTCGTAACAGATTTAAAACATTCTTATTAACCCGGTGATGATGATGAAATCTATTTTATTTTCATTGCTGGCTTAATATTTCGACTATCGGATGACGTATAAATTTATTTCAAGTAGACTGATGGAGTTCTTAAACAAAAGAAAGAATCGGAGGTCAAGGGATAAATTAGATGTGATTCTTTGAATTTAACTTGAAGTTAAAAGTTCCCCGTCCGTAAGCTACTGATAAAGTTAGGAGTCCGCACACCACTCATTTATATCTATGATGCTGCGACGTATCATCTGTGAACTAGCTGTAACTAGCGCACGGACGAATAAGTTTACTAAGAATCTGCGTTAGATAGTGGGTGATTTCGCGTAACACTCGTTTATACAAACAACACTACACTTCTCACTTTTCGTGCACAACAATTAATAATTAATGCCCATACACAAATATATCACACTGCCCCCGTGCGCCCGCGCGCACGGAGTGCTCGCGTTCCACATCAAAATCTCTAGTCCTCGGGAGGCCCTAAAAGGAGTCCTCCCACGGCAAGCTATGACCCCCAGCTAAATTCTACGGAATGCTGTAGTTACATGCAAAAAAAAAAAAAAAACACTCGTTTATATTTTTGTGATCCTGTGGCACACCTACTCTTGTAGAATGAGCTGTAACTGGCGCTCGGAGGAACGAGTTTACTCGCGTTAACGAGCTGCATTATATTGTGCGAAATTCCGTGCAAAACTCGTTTATGTTTGTGATATTGCGACGCACCTTCTCTTATCGAACGAGCTGTAACTAGTGCTCGGAGGAACGAGTTTACTCGCGTTAACGAGCTGCATTATATTGTGCGAAATTCCGTGCAAAACTCGTTTATGTTTGTGATGCTGCGACGCACCTTCTCTTGTCGAACGAGCTGTAACTAGCGCTCGGACGAACGAGTTTACTCGCGTTAACAAGCTGCGTTAGATTGGACGTGATTCCGCGCACGCCACCTGATTTATTTGTGTTCAGGTGGAACTTCATTTCGTGCCCTATTTCAGCTCCTATTTCACCCTTTGCAGCTGGTTTTTCTTTTTTTTTATATGTGGTAAGTGGGTAGATACCATAGACTATGAATATATACTTATGAATGTTTTTTTTATAAAATATGAACCCGGACCCGTGTATGTCCTTAAACTACGTCCGGACACGGGTATGTCCTTAAAACTACGTCCAAAAGAGAGGTATGGGTACTGCGAATGACATCTCGCTGTGTGGTAGGGCACAGCACAGCGAATGTCATCTCGCTCAAATCTGAAGCAGAGCCCGACTGGGGAAGTACCTCTACCTTACAGAAAACCACAGTCAATTAGCACTAGACCCTACTCATAGTGTTGTGTTCCTGCTGGTAAGTAAGGGTTCCAAAGAGCTCAAAGTGGATCCAGTGTGTTGACGTTTTTGTTCCTTTAGCCGTCAAGTGAATCCTCCTTTTTGTAAAGGGTCGGCAACGCGCATGTGACACTTCTGGAGTTGCAAGCGTCCATAGGCTACAGTAGCTGCTCACCCTTCGACAGATGGCGCTGCCGCCACACGGTAAACATCGGATCTGTGTTAGTTTAATGTTTAAAAATAAATACGTTTTATTTTAGCCCTAAATAATATGCTCTTTGCATGAAATAGGTTATAAATACTACGTACAAGTGTTATCTAAACTCACTTCTTTAATTTATTGCACTTTTTGTGGCGAAAAACTCGTAATAATAAACATAAACAGTAACTGTTGTGTGAAACTATATCAATTACGTGGATAGTGTTTTTAGTGTTCAAAGTGATATTAAAGTGAAAAAAATATTGATACACATGTTCCCGAAACTCATTGAACAAAATAAAACAGTGTATTTAAAAGTGCACAAAAACTCAATTGCATGGGTAGATTTCGATGCATAAAACGTATGTGACGTCACATGGACACTGTACTCCCATCCTATGAGTAATTTCGTCAATCGGGTCAAGACGTTCTATGGCGTAATGGAAACTGAGTGTGCTTAGCGATCAAGACGTTCATAGTTCGATCCCCGCCGACACTGATCTTTTTGTATTTTTAATTCCTTCTAAATTAAGAAGAATGCCTTCAACAAAAGTAAAGATTTGTGTTAAATGTGAAACGGAGATAAAATCCAAAAACTATCTTAAGTGTAAACAGTGTCAAAACTTTTATGACATCTCATGTACTGCAAATGTAAGCCAAAAAAGATATGAACTCATGACAAAGTACAACAAAAGTTGCTGGATTTGCCAAAAATATCATAACCAAAGTCCGCTCGTTGCAAAAATTAGCCACGGATCAGAAGACAATCCGGATAGTACTTTTACTATATTTCCCTAACCACAGTTGAACCTTATTACCGAGCAAAACAGTCGTTCATAGGTCACTAGTAAAAACTAATAAAAACGGTCCGATAGAGAGCATAATGTAGGGGGCGGTGTCTCACTCGCACAATGCTGCCGACTTATGAAACTTACCAATATGGTTATATTTATCTACATTTATTTTAGTGACACACTAGAAGTTACTTCCTACTTATAATAATTTATTGCAAGATTTGAATTAATACTTTGTTCCCTTTTAGCTGCTTTGAATTTTTTTACCACGTAAATATTATTCATTCATTAAATTAAAGAATTGCAATTAATATTGCAGACAGTAGTAAGTTTTGTAATATTTGAAATACGGTCTGGTATCCCCATCCCATCAGTCCCATCAGGCCATCACTGACATAATATGTCACTGATATTATTTCAAATGACGCCGCTCAGCTCAACAACATTTCGTAACAAAATGTTTAAGTAAAAATGGTCAAGATATGGTGCGTAAAAGGGTGCAGGGGTGAGACTTTACAATAAAGTAGACTTTCCTTTCACCGGTAATCCACAATCATTCAACTTTACGATTTAACAACAAGTTAAGATTGTCAAACAATAGGGTGACTATGATGTCGGCAAGCTGCGGGTCGGTTTTGTTGTTTTTACAGAAATGTACATGGTCTGTTCCTAAGTATCACGGCAGTGTGTCCGCCAAGTTCGAGCAAAAAAAAGCGACACACCGGCCGTGGGTTATATTACACGAACCATTTCGGGCCAATTTCGACCCCCCTATAACTCAAAACATATTTTATCTACGCATATGAAATTTCGAGTGTCTGTTGACATCCCCTTAATTGTCTAGAATACAAAATTTCATTATTCTACCTATAGCAGTTCTTGAGATATTGACGTCAGAAAATCGCTATTTTTACTATACACTCACTCACTGACTCACTCACTGATTCACTGACTCATCAAAAACCTAGACCACTTCCAATGGTCGTACTGACTTGAAATTTGGCATGGAGATAGGTCTTAAGGTCAAAGTAAAGGGAAAAATCTGAAAACGGCCAAGTGTGAGTCAGTTTTAAAAATAGCGAAGGTGTAACTTTGTTCTACTATGAAGTCATAATGAACTAAATGGGTATATCTTCCAATGGTCGTACCGAACTGAAATTTGGCTCGAAGGTTTGTCTTTAGGTCGAAATAAAGTAAAAATCTGAAAACGGCCAAGTGTGAGTCAGTTTCGAAAACAACGAATGTGTAATTTTGTTCTACTATAAGTAGGTATGGAGTGGAAATGAGAAAAGACTTATTTAAATTTAGATACATACCAATTTAAGACAATACATGTTTGTCTTAAAGACAAGAACAATAAAATTGTTCACCACTCTGTGTGTGTCTGTTGCGGGAACCGAACCCACGATTTACGAAGTGCAAAGCAGGTCACTAGGTACCAGTGTTGGCCGATAATTTCAATTAGAATTGAAAATTGATCAATAAGATTGAAGATTAATTCCGTAACTAATCAATTACACTAACATCAATTTTTACTAACGTTAGTTCGCATTGATTTTGTGACGTCGTTAATTACACTAACCGTCAATTAGAATTAACCTATTAGTTACACTAACGTCTCGAAAATTTAATAAGAATTACAGTTAATTAGATTAACGTTAGTGTAACTAAATTAATCCTGTCTTACACTAATAATTAATTTTAAAATTGCATCTCGGGTTCGGAAGTCGGGACCAATATCACAAGATGGAGCTCATGCTGGACCCTAGGGCTACCTACTGGATCTCTGGTTTGGCGCATCATAGACTCATGCTGTTTGGGCTCATTCGACTTGTACTGATGAGCAGATGGTACCGGTATCAAAATCTGGAGCTCATGCTGGACCCTGGGGATCCCTACTGGATCTCGGGTTTGGCGCATCATAGACTCATGCTGTTTGGGCTCATTCGACTTGTACTGATGAGCAGATGGTACCGGTATCAAAATCTGGAGCTCATGCTGGACCCTGGGGATCCCTACTGGATCTCGGGTTTGGCGCATCATAGACTCTTGCTGTTTGGGCTCATTCGACTTGTACAGATGAGCAGATGGTACCGGTATCAAAATCTGGAGCTCATGCTGGACCCTGGGGATCCCTACTGGATCTCGGGTTTGGCGCATCATAGACTCATGCTGTTTGGGCTCATTCGACTTGTACTGATGAGCAGATGGTACCGGTATCAAAATCTGGAGCTTCTTTTTACTTTTACTTTCTTTGTGTGAAAGTCAAAGTCAAAGTCAAAGTCAAATTCAAAGTCAAAGTCAAAGTGAAAGTGAAAGTAAAAGTCAAAGTGAAAGTCAAAGTGAAAGTCAAAGTTAAAGTGAAGGTGAAAGTCAAAGTGAAAGTCAAAGTGAAAGTCAAAGTGAAAGTCAAAGTGAAAGTCAAAGTAAAAGTGAAAGTCAACGTGAAAGTCAAAGTGAAAGTCAAAGGTAAAAGTCAAAGTGAAAGTTAAAGTGAAAGTCAAAGTGAAAGTCAAAGTGAAAGTCAAAGTGAAAGTGAAAGTTAAAGTGAAAGTCAAAGTGAAAATCAAAGTGAAAGTCAAAGTGAAAGTCAAAGTGAATGTCAAAGTGAAAGTGAAAGTCAAAGTGGAAGTGAAAGTCAAATTGAAAGTGAAAGTCAAAGTGAAAGTCAAAGTAAAAGTGAAAGTGAAAGTGAAATTAAAAGTGAAAATTAAAGAAAGTGAAAGTAAAAGTGAAAGTCAAGGTCAAGGTCAAGGTCAAGGTAAAAGTAAAAGTAATCAAAACCTCTTAGCTTAACCTAAATTCGCGTTTAGTTAGGTAAATTATTAATGTCAATTACCAATTCAATCTACACTAAAAATTAAATTAATGTTTAAATTTTTGAGAAAGACTAAAAATTAAATATCTTCAATTATTAGTTATTCGCAAAGGATTAACACGTTAGTTACAATTAATTTCAATTCTAATTGAAATCAATTTGCACTAAACTATTAGTGTTCAATTTTAACTAACGTGTTTCAATCTTCAATTTTTAATTTTCAATCACACTAACGTTCGGCCAACACTGCGCTAAATCAGTCAAACAAAAATGAAAAGACTATTTTTTCTCGCATAGTCTAAATAATTTCTATTTTTACAACTAATAAAATCGCAGATTCAAGAACATGGAAATCATATATACTCTAAGATGGAATTATATATACTACTGCCCATCTCACCCTCCGATACGCCACGGGATGAGATGGGATGGTGCACTTCTAGGGCTACATAATAGGCCACCAATTATAATACCTACTGGTAGGTAGGTATTACCAAGTTATTAATTATCTATGTAGGTAGCGTACTTACAAACAGTATAAAGTACGTTATTGATGTATGTAATTATATGTAAGTAGGTACATTTTATAGGTGTAGGGAGCCAGTTTATTTGTAAAAATCACCTATGAATAAATAGTAAAATAGGATTTATCATAGATTATAGGTACTCGCGATGCCCGATCGATCCCGAAATCCCGATATATGTATGTATAGTGATACTAGATAAAAATTCCGTTCCCCGCCTCGCGCACCCTCTGTCGCTGCCTACACTCGTCCGCCGCGCTCGCGCCGTCCGTGATAAAAAAATTATAAAGAACCTACACCTAACAAAAATAAATGAAATCCCATCAAAAACATAAATGTGAAAGGCTGCCAAGTTCGATACTATGGGAATGCTTCGCCTATAAAAGAAGTGAGATCTGAATAAGTACCAAGTTCCATAAAAATACCTCAAATCATAAATAGTTATAGGAATGCACACTTGATTTCCAGCAGTTTTTAAGGTACATTTTGAATAAGTATCACGTTACATAGAAATACCTAAAATTATAATAGTCAGAGAAACGCACACCGGTTTTTTTAGCAGTTTCCTGATAACATTTATTATTTTTAGTACTTTTTAATGATGTAACTTGGCAAGTTTTAATAGAAAATTATATACTTGACACATTGCAGTCCAAAGGTGTCGATTCATTGCATTGAAAAGGTGTGTGGTGTGTGAAAACTTGCCAAGTAACATCATTAAAAAGTACTGAAAATAATAAATGTTATCAGGAAACTGCTAAAAAAACCGGTGTGCGTTTCTCTGACTATTATAATTTTAGGTATTTCTATGTAACGTGATACTTATTCAAAATGTACCTTAAAAACTGCTGGAAATCAAGTGTGCATTCCTATAACTATTAATGATTTGAGGTATTTTTATGGAACTTGGTACTTATTCAGATCTCACTTCTTTTATAGGCGAAGCATTCCCATAGTATCGAACTTGGCAGCCTTTCACATTTATGTTTTTGATGGGATTACTTACACAGGACAGGAGTGGCCCGCGGGTCTTTTTAGGCCCTTTCGAAAGGGTTCTAAAATGGCACAAGGCCATACAAAAAATTATAGTAGTGGCAGTATACGTAATAAATAAATATTAAATAAATATTATGGGACAATCTTACATAAATCAACCTAGCCCACAGTAAGCTCAATAAGGCTTGTGTTGTGGGTACTAGACGACGATATATGTAATAGATATAAACATATAAATACTTAAATACATAGAAAACATCCATAACTCAGGAACAAATCCATGATAAACACACAAATAAATGCCCTGACCAATATTCGAACCCGGGACCTCCTGCTTCATAGGCAGGGTCACTACCGACTAGGCTAGGAGGCCGTTAAAATATACTTTATTGTACAACATTTGTACAACAAAGAAAAATAAAACAGGAAGAATATACAATATTTGTACATGGAAGAGATCTCTTCCAGTCAACCATTGAGCAGTTTAATTTTATTGATGTTTTCTTTATTTACCTTTAAGTATATTAAAGTCGGAGAACTGTCCACATCAGCAGAGCTCGGATTTTTCACGGCAAAACAAAACACTAGCGTAATTTAGCCAGTGCTTGAAATATTATTTTATCGACACCTATCGAGTCTTACTAGAGTATATGACAGGTATTGCCTCAGTACATTTTTTCTTTTTTTATTCGATGGTACACCTATCAGTGTGAATGTCAAAATTTAAAAACTAACAAACGTGCGAAAATTTCGAAAAACAGGAGACTTACTAGAGCTGAAAATCAATATTTTTGACCAGTCTAAGGTGACCTACTGGGGGTTAGAAGGTTGTGCATTAATTACCGGACATCCTGTATAAGTAATAAAATAACTTTTCATTTTAGCTTTGCCATAGTCGAGCAACAAAGAGGTAGGTCTGCATGTACAACTTAGAACGAAGTAACTATACCACCTCATTTAAAATGATAGAAACGACTGCAAATTTCATCTCACATGACATATGACATTCACACTTTAACTGTCATTTCATTACGTATAAAACGTAAATTGCATCTAGGTATTATTTATTTCGCAACGCATTGAATCCGACGTGTTGGATATACGTATAATAACTAAATATTGCAAGGTATCAATTAATACAAAAATGAGTAATGTACAAGATCGGATCAAAACGTGGATTGAAAATCACCCTGAGTTAGTCTATAATGAAGTGACCTCCACTATATACTGCTCTATGTGCGATATGCATCTAAAACTGAAGAAATGCAATATTGAGAATCATGTGAAAAGCAACCGCCACAATTACCGTTCGGGGCAACCAAATAGGAAACATCAATTTTATTTCGATTTAATTATTTTTCTTATTTCATGCAACATACCATGGGCAACAGTCAACAACAATAATTTTCGTCATTTTTTTAACAAGTATTTATGTTGCGACTGCTCTATGACTTCTTTACCGGACGAATCGACCCTGCGAAAAATTTATTTAAATCTCGTGTACAAAAAAACTATACAGGGTATAAGAGAGGTAAACAAAACCAATTATTTGTGGATATCTATAGACGAAACACCAGATTTCATGGGAAAATGTGTGACAAACGTGGTGATTCGGTCTTTGCAAAAAAATTGTTCTAAGCAATTTTATCTTTTGGGGTCGAAGGTTTTAGAGAAGGTAAATGGGGAAACAGTAGCAAACCTAATAATAAACCAATTAAAATTTTTGTTTCAAAATTCTTTCAATGATAACGTAAACAATTTGCTTTTACTTTGCACAGATAGTGCCGCATATATGCTTAAAGCCGGTCGTATTTTAAAAGCAACGTTTCCTCGTATGAAACACATTACGTGTTTAGCTCATGGTCTGCACCGGGTTGCCGAAGAAGTGCGAGATAATTTCAAAGGTGTGGATGGGTTGATATCGAATGTCAAAAAGATATTCCTAAAATGTCCAGAGCGTGTACGCCTTTTTAAGGCAAAATATCCGTCCATTCCCCTACCTCCCGAGCCAATTATCACCAGATGGGGAACTTGGATATCTGCTGCGGTATATTACGCTCAATACTATGAGCAAATACTTGATGTCGTCTCCATACTTGCTAATGACTCGGCAGCTATAAGAGCTGCAAAAAAATGTTTTCAAACACGCAAACTACGACCGGAGTTAAATTTCATTCGCGACAACTACGAAGTAATAGCCTCTTCAATAGAACAATTGCAATATTCGACTTTATCCATTGCGGAATCCTTCCTCATTCTGGATACTGTTCGTTGCTACGTAAACTGGAGTAAACTTTTACCAGTGATACGTAAATTTGAAGCCGTGCTCGAACGAAATCCTGATTACGAAATTTTAAGAGACATATCTGAAAATATTACCCGAACTGATAATGAATTCTATAAATTTGCTCCCTTGACGTCAACTGAAGTTGAACGTACATTTAGTGTACATAAATGGATTTATAGTGATAAACGCAACTGTTTACTCCCAGAGAATGTTGAAAAGATAATGATCATCTACTCCTATCACTATTACCCAAATAAAATGTCTTGTGCTGCTGTGTTGTGTGTACTGACGTAGATTTTGAAGAAGAAATTGCGTCTGTTTCTAATATATAGTAACTTTATACAAATGTTTTTATTAGTTTTATTACATATTAATTTTATTTGGTGACTTTTATTTCTTCTAGTTCTGAATTATCGATATCGATAAAATAATATTTCAAGCACTGGCTAAATTACGCTAGTGTTTTGTTTTGCCGTGAAAAATCCGAGCTCTGCACATCAGATATGACACAATAGTGAGAGCCACGAACCCCCTGTACTTACTTAGTTTTAGTTTGCTACACTAACTATCCCCTATTTTAAGACGCGGACATCTGGCAATTGTTCATCGGTGTTATGCAAACGAGTTGTAAGAAATAAATATCTTACAGTTCTAGGTTTGATGCAGTGCAGTATCATGTAATTAATAAGATTATATCATTTTCAGGAGTTTCTGTTGGGGGAAAATAGTGCAAAATGTCGTTACGTTATTGTATTGTTTGTCGCCTACCTACTGTTTTCCGTAGCGATACACAATGTTTTTACTTTTTTTTTATTATATTAGCGATAGGCTTCGACGGTTTTTACCTATTAAGTGAAATATTTTGCTGGTCTGTCACTCTGACGTCCTCCGATAAATAGCTGCCAGATGCCTGGATCTAGCAATAAGTTTAAAATAGTAAACTAATTAGAGGGGTTCTCTGCTCATTATTGCGTCAACGTATCTGAAGTGGCAAGCTCCTTAAGTCAGTAGAATGTATACGTTCCTATATGAACTATGAGACTTCTCTTTCTGGACAATACTTACTAGACGACAAGCATATTTAATTTTATATTTATCTTCATACTATCCCAATCCCACATACATCATAGTACATATGGTCACTCTACTTAGAATGAGATGCAGCCCCCTACATTACCATCTCTTTCGGCCTCACTTTGCGGTCGAAGTATGACCTCCAGATTGTATTTAGCTTCATGAAATTAGCACGCAAAATATTCTAAGTTCTAGCAACCGGGCACTAACAACAGTAAAAAAATCACCTGATAAAAAAGCCGCTAAGAAAAGTAAACAGGTTCAGAAAAGTTCATCTCCAAGTGTATCTCCTAAAACAATAAACCTAGCTGAATCACCACAATTTGTTGACTGACCTAAATCAGCAATATCTTCTGAAGCAGCGGAATCTCCTAAATCATTGTTGGAATTAGACATTGTCTCTGAAAACTACATTTGCGATAAAAGTGTGCAAAGCCTCCCTAACATTTCGACAACCGATGATTTGCGGATTTTGGAACTTAAAGCTGAGGTGACGAAATTAACAACCCAGCTCGCGAGTGCCCACGCTGAAATAGATAATCTGAATTCTATGATATCAGAAATGACAACTAATCTCGAAAATAAACTAAAATTAATAGAACTCTACAAATAAGTTTTGTGCGATAGTAGGCATCCACAGAAAATAACGCCAAGAAAGAAATTGGCTACGATAAAAAATCCGACTCAACAGACCGGCGATATTCTTTTCAGCTCCTTACCCCAAAACACGCCAAAATTAAGCCTACACGACTTGCCGGAATCAGTTTCACATAAATATCAAGATATAAACTTACAGATTATACCAAGTGCCAGGCTTCAAAAATTATGTTCTACGGCACAAGCCAATACTACCAGCAATCCTACCACAACGCAAAAAGAGGACGAGGATGCTAGCAAGAGACTCTGCCCTCATCCGGAGCTAATGGGAGATTCAAGATCGGAGACTCTTAATTTATTCAATAATATGTTGATAGCACCTGAAAAACGTGACAAAGTCTGCATAATAAGTAGTAATAATACAAATAAAATAATTAATATCGCAGAAGACGTACTTTGTAACGATTTTCAGATCTGCCATTTCTTAACTCCAGGCTCAGATATCATTAAATTGTTAAACAATATCCATACGAAAGTACTAGGCTATACGAAAAATGATTTTTGCATATTGTTTATAGGAGAAAAAGATTATAAGTCAACAAAAGATTACTTTAGCTCGGTAACTATGATAAGAGAAACATTGTTAAAATTAAATCATACAAATTTCATTTTATGTTTACCAATGTTCAGATATAATGTAAGTACGTTTTTTAATCACAGAATTGAAGATTTTAACGGACTTATTTATCTGGATAACATGGAATACGAGTACTGCTTTATTTTCGACTCAAACCATGACTTATCGTATGATTATGACATGTTTCGCAGGTCTACGGGATGGGTAAACAACCAGGGTATTAGAGTAATATTTAATAGCATTGCAAAAACTATTACACATATACGCGACTATAATAAATCCACAAATTCTTTGGGAAATGATAATGATAGCCCGATCTATACTAGTCAAGCTACCCAAACTGACCATCAACTATGGAAGGACTATGTTGGTACAAATTACTCCTTTCGTGAATAATTGTGTCAAGAATAAAAAAATTAAACTGGAAACAAATTTGAATAGCTCGCAGGAACCTGATAAGCTAAACTGTGCTCCAGATAGATCAAAAAATAACGGAATTGTTTATAACCAAAATTTTAAAGATAAAGTAACTGTGCTTTATCAAAATGTGTGTGGAATATCTAATAAGAAAATCGAACTCGAACTATATCTTGAAGAGCAACCAAACGATGTGCAATATGTATGCTTAAGCGAACATTTCTTAAATAAGAACTATAATGCAGGTTCTTCTTAATTGAAACCACCACCGTAAAGTTTAAGACGTATATTGTCAAGAGAATCACACCACAGTAAACGTCTACAAAACAGTAAGTCAAGCGTCAACTAAGAAAACTAAAAATAAGTAACGAGCGTAACACAGTAAACAATATAAAATCAGTACGGCAAGCTAGTACTAAAGCTAAGAAAAGATAAAACTAAACAATTAGCAACAGCTGTAAATTTTAACTCGGCAAGGATTCTAGGCAAACATTAACTTTAAACAAAATACTAAAGCAAATACTAACTTTTAAATGCAAAGCAAAACATATGAAATATTTACAAGGCAAAGCAAGAAAAATAGCAGAGTTCAGCGTTTAGCAAAATTATATAAAAGCAACAGGATTAACTAAATTGTATATAAACAAAGTAAATGGCAAACTTTAACTTGGTAAATAAATAGTAGCAAACATAACATTAAAGTTTACAACAAGATATGATAAACTAGGCTAGCCATAAACGTAGTGCACAACAAACAGATACTCCATGCTACGGAATTATCGTTTAGCGCAACAACTCCTAAGTACAAAGTGTACGTCCTAGCACTTGGAGAAAATACCTCGCGGCTGACCGGTACTGGGCCGTGCTACGGAATCAACACCGGGCGGTCGCGCTGTATTGTTCATCAAGTCAGGTACTCCGTCCCATTTCTATGAGATCGGATCTCTGCGCGAGACGGACTGCGGCTAGCCGGGCCGCGCGCTGGTTTATAAGGGCTGGGCCGCGGGCGATCGAGCGGTATGCATGCGCGCGGGGTAAGGCGGGTGTATACTACTACTACGATACCGGATGCATGTACTAGCGCGTACAGCGCGTATTGTTATTCCGCGCAGTGGTTTCAATTACGTTGCATTACAGAACTCATTAACTTCTTTCAACCTTCATAATTTTAATCTAGCCTCCTACAACACGAGACCTACAAAAAAAGGGGGGGAACTCTTATACTGAGTAAGGTTCATAGAGAGTTCGAGGACATAGACATTTGTAAAGATTTGTATAGGTCTGGGAGTTTTGAGTTGGGTGGTGTTAGAGACATAGCTACTAATATTAGTATATTTTGTTGTTATAGAAGTCCATGTAATAATAACTTCGAATTATTTATGGAACAATGTGCAATCCTAGTAGATTACCTTTTTAATAGGAGGGTTATAATATGTGGCGATTTTAACATTGACATGTTAATTGAAAATAGATGTCATATACTTCAGAAAAAGTGACCAAACCCTCCGGTGTCCGAGGCCAGATTTGAACTGGCGTCTTCAGCTTTCGCGGCTGACGTCCTGACCACTAGACCACCCGGTCACGGCGGAACTTGACAAATTTTCTCATGTATATGCAATCTCTGAATTTGAAACGGCTAGGCGCCGTTGACCATACTCTAAGGGCATGCGCAGTACGTGCTTGCACCTCCTATCCGAATCTCTTACGTGATTCTGGTATAGCGAGAGAGATGGTGCTGCCATCAATGAATCTTGAAGCAAATCAAATTATTTTGTTCAATACTTTTTGATTTGCAATTTTTAAGTAGTTACACTACTATATATATAAATTGAAAATAGATGTCATATACTTCAGAAAAATTGACCAAACCCTCCGGTGTCCGAGGCCAGATTTGAACTGGCGTCTTCAGCTTTCGCGGCTGACGTCCTGACCACTAGACCACCCGGTCACGGCGGAACTTGACAAATTTTCTCATGTATATGCAATCTCTGAATTTGAAACGGCTAGGCGCCGTTGACCATACTCTAAGGGCATGCGCAGTACGTGCTTGCACCTCCTATCCGAATCTCTTACGTGATTCTGGTATAGCGAGAGAGATGGTGCTGCCATCTATGAATCTTGAAGCAAATCAAATTAGTTTGTTCAATATTTTTTGATTTGCAATTTTTAAGTAGTTACACTACTATATATATAAATTGAAAATAGATGTCATATACTTCAGAAAAAGTGACCAAACCCTCCGGTGTCCGAGGCCAGATTTGAACTGGCGTCTTCAGCGTTCGCGGCTGACGTCCTGACCACTAGACCACCCGGTCACGGCGGAACTTGACAAATTTTCTCATGTATATGCAATCTCTGAATTTGAAACGGCTAGGCGCCGTTGACCATACTCTAAGGGCATGCGCAGTACGTGCTTGCACCTCCTATCCGAATCTCTTACGTGATTCTGGTATAGCGAGAGAGATGGTGCTGCCATCTATGAATCTTGAAGCAAATCAAATTATTTGGTCAATATTTTTTGATTTGCAATTTTTAAGTAGTTACACTACTATATATATAAATTGAAAATAGATGTCATATACTTCAGAAAAAGTGACCAAACCCTCCGGTTTCCGAGGCCAGATTTGAACTGGCGTCTTCAGCTTTCGCGGCTGACGTCCTGACCACTAGACCACCCGGTCACGGCGGAACTTGACAAATTTTCTCATGTATATGCAATCTCTGAATTTGAAACGGCTAGGCGCCGTTGACCATACTCTAAGGGCATGCGCAGTACGTGCTTGCACCTCCTATCCGAATCTCTTACGTGATTCTGGTATAGCGAGAGAGATGGTGCTGCCATCTATGAATCTTGAAGCAAATCAAATTATTTTGTTCAATATTTTTTGATTTGCAATTTTTAAGTAGTTACACTAATATATATATAAATTGAAAATAGATGTCATATACTTCAGAAAAAGTGACCAAACCCTCCGGTGTCCGAGGCCAGATTTGAACTGGCGTCTTCAGCTTCCGCGGCTGACGTCCTGACCACTAGACCACTCGGTCACGGCGGAACTTGACAAATTTTCTCATGTATATGCAATCTCTGAATTTGAAACGGCTAGGCGCCGTTGACCATACTCTTAGGGCATGCGCAGTACGTGCTTGCACCTCCTATCCGAATCTCTTACGTGATTCTGGTATAGCGAGAGAGATGGTGATGCCATCTATGAATCTTGAAGCAAATCAAATTATTTTGTTCAATATTTTTTGATTTGCAATTTTTAAGTAGTTACACTACTATATATATAAATTGAAAATAGATGTCATATACTTCAGAAAAAGTGACCAAACCCTCCGGTGTCCGAGGCCAGATTTGAACTGGCGTCTTCAGCTAGCTGATACCAAACATCGTAATGACTTTTTGAACTTGCTGGAATGTTATAACTTTCGACATCTTATTAATGACGTTACGTTCAAGCGGAATGACTCCCATTCTTGCCTTGACAATTATTTGACGAATATACCCCGCGACTTAGTTGTTGATACAAAAATAGATCACAACGGTATAGCAGATGGACACGCAGCAATTTTCTGTGATCTTAACCTGGAATCTTTAAATAGTAACAAGGCTAATACTTCTATCATGATTACAGAAAGAAGGAAATTTACAGCTAGAAATTTCCAAGATTTTAGACATAATTTAGAAAATACAAATTGGCATAAAATGGGTATTAACTAAAGATCTAAAGACTTTCACCAAACTGTTCCGTCAGTCATTTCAAAAAAAGAAAGAGAAGATTAAACTTAAAAGTCAGCAATCTATTAATTGGATGACCAAGGGCATAAGGACGTCAAGTAGGATGAAACGAGTCCTTACTTATGTTGATAAAGTTGCAACTGATACTTCTATTTTGGAATATAGAGCTAAGTATATTAATTTGTTTAGAAAGGTAATAAGGTTTGCAAAGAGGACAGCTTTTCAACATGAAATTACTAAGGCCAGCTATTGTTCTAAAGGCATCTGGGCTATAGTAAATAAGCACAGAAATAAAATGTGTACAAATAATCAAATGCCGATGTCCCTGAAAATAAATGATAGTCATAAAATATCCTCGGCAGATTGCAGACTCTTTTTCAATGCAGTTTGATCACGGAAACACACCAACTACTGGTGATTTGAATGCCACAATCCATTGTATGTGTCAAAATAATAAAAGTAGATACTATAAAGACATTTCGTGGCAGTCTTTTACGCCACTAGAAATAATAAAGATAGTACAGCAAATGAAAAACAAAAAATCATGTGGGCATGATGAAATGCCAATTTCTGTTATTAAAAACTGCATCGATATCTTAGCTAAGCCACTTGCATATTTTTTTAACAACTGTTTTGATAATGCTGTTTTTCCAGATCAACTAAAAGTCGCTAGAGTTATCCCTGTTTACAAAAAAGGTGCAAAAACTGATCCAAAAAACTACCGGCCTAATGCGCTTCTGCCAGTAGTCTCAAAAATCTTCGAGAAGTTGATTAAGAAACGACTTTTAAAGCACCTTGAAGAAAATAATATAATTAACCCACGTCAATTTGGTTTTCAGAAAAATTGAGGAACAGCAGATGCTGTCGATGCTCTGATTGATGATGTAATCACTAAATTACATAATCACAAAAGAGTTGCAGGTCTATTTCTGGACCTTAGCTCTGCGTTTGATACGGTGTATCATACAATTCTTATGGAAAAGCTTAAATTCTACGGGATTAGGGGAAGTGCGTATCTTCTCTTAAGAAGCTATCTACAAAACAGAAATCAATATGTATAAATAAATAATGTAGAATCTAGTGGTGAATTTAGAGTTGATATACCCGTTAAATCAAAACTAGTTAGAGTAAAGAGAGGTGTATCGCAGGGATCAATTGTGGGTCCTATACTTTTCGTCATATTTATCAATGACTTAGTAAACTATGTGCCTAGTGTTGTGCAAAACTGTTCCCTGATTGTGTTTACGGATGATACAAACGCGGTCATACGAGGGCTACACTGAAAGTTTTGCACAACTTTGAAATAAAACAATTTACAACAATAATTATACATTAACTGCTTCTCAAAATATTCCCCCTCACATTCTATGCACTTATTTATTCGCTCGAACCATTTTTGAAAGCACGAGGCCCAATCACTTGACTGCATGTTTTCGACGTGTTGATTAAACGTTGTGACTGCCTCTTGAGGGGTCTTAAATGTCAAACCTCTCATTAAATCTTTAATTTTATGGAATAGATAAAAGTCACAAGGTGCAAGGTCTGGCTATAAGCTGACTATAAGCCGGATGAGTGACATTCTCCACACTTTCGGATTTCAAAAATACTTTTGTCTTTTTTGCGATATGAGGGGACGCATTGTCATGATGCAGAAGGATGCGACTTCTGGGACGTTTTTCGCGGATTTTCTCAATGACTGTGGGCAAACAAATGGTATAGTACCACTCGGCATTTACTGTTCTTTTATCATTAAGAAGCACTGTACAAACATGACCAGTTTTCGAAAAAAAACAGGCGATCATTTGTTTGGCAACTCTTTTAGCTTGTTGAACTTTTGTGGGCCTGCTGTCACATTCAAAGAACCATTCACTGGATTGTTGCTTTCTTTCCGGATCGTAGTAATAAATCCAAGTTTCATCTCCTGTTACGATGTCATATTCAGCATTTGAAGTCCCTTTCTTATATCTCCGCATCATTTCTTTGCACCAGTTAACACGTGCCTGTTTTTGGACTGCAGTTAATTCATGAGGAATCCACCGACAATAAAGTTTCCTGGCTTTTAAATATTCGTGTAAAATATTTTGTATTTAGCTCATACCTATCCCCAATTGACCTCGAATTTCGTCGTACGTGATTCGTCGGTTTCCTTCAATGAGTCGTCTCACAGCAGCCACGTTTTCTTCATTGACCGCGGTTGAAGGTCGACATTCACGAAAATCGTCACAAAGGGTAACACGGCCTCTATGAAATTCAGCGTACCAACGCCTCACGGTGCTCAAATGTGGTGCTTCAAGCCCAAAAGCATTTTGAAGGCGAGCGCTACACTCTTGCGGAGCAAGCGACCTTTTAAAATCATAAAAAATCATAGCTCTAAAATCTTTTCGCGTCAAATCCATGTTTCGTTCAAATGGTTTACTTCAACAAGGCATTAAAAACAAATGACGACATATTTCCCACCACTATTTATTGCGTTCCATATACAAAAATCTGTATTTTTTTAAATTCTACAATTTCAATTCAATATGTTTACGAGTGGCCAGTAGTGCAAAACATTCAGTGTGCCCTATGTATCTGCAAATAACATGGCTGAGCTCAGTAATATTACTGATAGTGCTATCTCGGCCTTTAAATATTGGTTTTCTTGTAACAATCTGCGCCTGAATTCGGACAAGACTCAAATCATGCTGTTCAAACAAAACACTAAAAAGACTGACAAACTTGCCGTTACTATGGACCAAGGTTGTTTGAATACTGTTGACCATGTAAAATTCTTGGGAATATACATCGACTCTAAGCTTAATTGGAAACCAGAACTAAATGCTCTAGAAAACTCAATTAATTCTGCTTGCTATGCCCTGAGAAGCCTCAGGGATGTTTTAACATTAGGTCAACTCAAAACTGTCTATTATGCCCTAGTAGAGTCTAATATACGATATAGCATAAGATTCTGGGGTAATAGTTTTTTGTATAACACCAATAGAGCTATAATAGCCCAGAAAAGAGCGGTCCGGACGATGGTGCGTATTCCTCCTTGGACCTCATGTAGAAAACATTTTTCTGAATTGGGTATTCTCACGGTCCCTAGCTTATACGCCCTTATAATTCTTACCCAGTTTATAAAAGATATTGCTAAGTATAGTACCCTTGAAGAACAAGAGTCTCGCCTAGCCACACGGACGAAAAACCTAAAGTGCAGTTTCTTTCCGAAACTTCAGGTGATCAAACATTGTGCAAGACATCAAGCAGTGGTTCTATTTAATAAGGTCCCCACGGACTTAAAGGTCATTACGGATTGGTTATTGTTTAAACGTAGGTTAAAATCGCTACTATTGACTAAGTGTTGCTATAGTATTGAAGAAATATTCACTGACTCACTCTGTACAAGTTGGTAGGTATAAGATAGTAGTAGGTATGTTAATTTGAATTGACTGTGTTTTTTTTGTAATATTTTTTAGGAATATTTTATGCATGTGCCTAGTTTTTAAGGAAACTTTTCTTTTTCTTTTTCTAACACAATTTAATATTGTTATAGAATAAATAAACTAAAACTAAACTAAATAAACCATCAGGCGGGCCGTATGCTTGTTTGCCACCGTCGTGGTATAAAAAAAATGCTTGAAGACTGTATCAATTCAAGTGTCAATCTTAACTCAGTACCAACCTGCAAAGACCCAAAATGGAACTTGGTAATCTCCGACACCAAAGACTACCAGGTTTCTCTGTAATGGCGACTAAAGTAGACACCTTAATTGAGTGAAGTGATTTAACAGCACTTTACATACAGCTTTGTGTGCCAGGGAACAGTCAGATTACTGATACTCAATTAAGAATTCTACGTTAGCTCGATAAGGTTTTTTAGCACTGAACTGAGTAAATTAAAGCCTGACCAGAAATAACAATATATGATTATTGTCAAGAGGGTGCTATTATTATCTATCTATTCTATACATATAATAAAGCTGAAGAGGGTCGAAAGTCTGTACATGGAAGATAATCGAAAAAAAGTTGTCTGGGGATACTTAGAATCGATAACAGAACACGTTCCAACAATTTTTAGAATTTTTGTCTGTTTATCTGTTTGTCTGTTTATTTGACCGCGCATCACGTGAAAACGGCTGAACGGATTTTGATGAAATTTTAGATAGATATAGTTTGAGTCCTGGGAAAGGATAATATATAGTTTTAATCCCGAAAATCAACCCTGGTGGGGGTGAAAATGGGGTTGAAAGTTTGTATGGAGAATTTTTAACCGCTGAAACGATTTAGATAGAAATGAGTATGGAGATAATTTGAGTCTCGAGAAACGTCATAGGATAGTTTTCAAACCCTTGTGGGGGTGAAAAGGGGGTTGGAAGGTGGTATGAGGATTTTTTTACCGCTGAACTGATTTAGATGAATATTGGTATAGAGATAGCATGGGTCTCGAGAAATGACAAAAGATAGTTTCTTCTTCAACCCCCCCCCCCCCCCCCTCCCATCTTACTTTAGAACCGTAGGTCCAAAAAATTTGAAAAAAATAATGGAAGTGACGCCTGAAAGGTACTTTCAATAAAAACTATCTATACATATAATAAAGCTGAAGAGGGTCGAAAGTCTGTTCATGGAATATATTCGATAAAAAGTTGGGTGGAGATACTTAGAATCGATAGCAGAAAACGTTCCAAGTATTTTTAATTAGTTAACTCAAACTATCTCTACACAAAATTTCATCATTATCCGTTCAATAATGATGAAATTTTGTGTGTGAAGTGAAGTGTAGTGAAACTGAGAAGTGGCAAAGTGATAAAAGTGAAAAAAGTCGAGAACCTCAAAAGTCGAGAATTTTTAAAATGTCGAAAATGTCAAAAATTTCGAAAGTGTCAAAAATTTAAAATTTCTTAATTTCCAAAATTTCCAATATTTCCAAAATTTCCAAAATTTCCAAATTTTCCAAAATTTCCAAAATTTCACAAAATTTCCAAAACTTTCAAAATTTCCAAATTTTCCACTATTTTCAAAATTTCCACTATTTCCAAAATTTCCAAAATTTTTAAAAAATGCAAAAAAAATTAAAACCACAAAATTTACGAAAAAGTAAAAAATGAAATAAAATTAAGTAACATAACTTCGTTCCAATCGCACTTGATTCACACACTTTCCACGACACTCACGTACTTTATTTTTCTCTGACGTTCATTAGTGCATTGTAATGTGCTTACATTGACGAATAAATATCTTGATCTACACCAATATCATAAATCCTCTATTCCGCGTTCGGAACCGTATGTAATTAATTACCAACATTATTGCAACCAATAACGTAACATCAGTGTATTATCTGTGACAGTGTGGTAAAAACGTATGAAAATTCATTACCTACGGTAACGTAATGAAAATCCGCTCCCCCGACCGCCGGCGCAATAATATTGGTCATGGCGGTGTAATGGTGGTCATTCTAATGGTTGAAACCATGGATTTTTAATATGTGTGTAGTTAAAGAAGTGTATGCTTCTGTACATAATTAGGCCTTATTACGTAACAGTTACATCGCCATGTCCGTCCGTCTGTCCGCGGTCTAGCTCAGTTACCGTTCGCACTAGAAAGCTGAAATTTGGTGAGGCCTGATAAGAACTTTCAATAAAAACTATATTGAATAAAATCGGTTCAGCCGTTTTGGAATTATTAGTCAAAAACGCATAGTGAAAGGAAGTACCGAATAGTAAACTGATGTAAGCGCCGCCAAATAAACGACCTTTAGAACGGATGTTTTGTAACAGGGCAGCATCTACGAAACTCTACACTGAGCATCGCCCGACATGCTCTTATCCGGTTTTTTTTTCATTGTTATCCCGGAAATCACCCAATTAAGGATTACTAATTCCAATTCTAGAAAATCCCCAGCCAGGTTATACGTAGCCTATAAAAATTCAACGTCTAAAAAGGGGGTGGGGGGGGCGTAGCCACTACACTCGATTGAGTTAAGTTTGCATGGGTCATGGATCCCCCCCCCTCCAAGTGCACCTAAAATAGAAAAAAATCATTTCTGCATTTGTGACACCCCCCCCCCCCCTCACCTCCCAACTGATTTGACGGAAGGATCAATCTGGATGATATTTGCCGTGGACATGAACGTATATATACAAAAGTGGTCCTGTATCGTCCGATATACACCTACTACTCTCTATGTCGTTTAAATCAGGCCAAAAACAAATATAATAAAAAAAAAGTATACATTTATGAGTGTAGTTCATTTAGTGGTAATTGTAAAATATTTTATTAGGACTACTGTCCTCTAGCGTATCCATCTGTCAACTTTACTTCAAGTTCCGCCTCCAGGGTAGCGGGAGAGAAATTAGGGGTGAATTAGCCGCTTACTGACACAGACCGAATTCCACGCGGGCGGAGCCGCGGGCACAGCTAGTCATTTATATGGCAACTGTTCAGTATAGATTTCTTCATCTTGATATGTTTACCTGGCAGCACTGATGTTAATTTGAAAATGTTTTTTAGCGAAATAGTTTCATTTCCCGAGCGTTTTATATCGAACTGTTTATTGTATACTTTATTTACAATGTTTTACTCTGTTTTGAGCATTTTTCGTCATTTATTATTTAACACTGTTATATCATTCAAGTAACCCGCCACAATGAGACTGACAAAAGTGACAAACTATCATTTAAAAGATTGCCAGCGTATGAAATTAGTTCCATTAAAATTCCGCAACATGGCGCTTGATCATATATTTCTGGTCAGGCTTTACTTTTCCCAATATCCATACCTGGACGCTCTTAGCTCCCATTATAACTACCTACCGTATCTTAATTAAAAATTCCTATGTTTACATTCGGAAGGTATCAATTTGCACGGTGATATAAGCACGTGCAAACAGGATCGCCCTAAACAAACGCCGAGTAGCCGATGTCAAAGATATGTTTACAATTTTGGACCTTATTGCAAAGCAGCAAGGTGCAAAAATGTAAACATATATTTGACGTCGATATACAATACACATACGACGAGTCGGGCTTTCGGGACTGTAGGGACATAGGAAAAACAAAATGGACCTGTTCGAATTTTAAAATTTGTTTAAGGGAACTTAAGCAGGATATAATTAATTTAAATACAAGTTCGACGTCGTACAGTCACCGGCAATGGTATCTTCCTACACGAAGGCCGCAAAAATATGTGACACGCTCCTATGGGCCTACAAATAAGAGCGCGTCACATATTTTTGCGGCCTCCATGTAGGAAGATACCATTGCCGGTGACTGTACATCGATATCCGAAGGTAGGAAAGGTGTGTAAACACGAGTTTGAAAATAATATTAAATTAGAACACGTTGCACGATGTTTTTGCATTTAAATAGATTAATAACTTCGGTTGAACACTTTTCGGAAACAACTGGCCTGATTGGTTTAAAAACACGAGGGTCCAAGACATTCCTAAATACGATTTTTAAACACCGGCCAAGTGCGTGTCGGATCACGCATAGGAGGGTTCCGTACCTTCAATGGAATAAGAACCAAACTAATATCAAAAGGTACAATTTTCGTAGAAAGTAGGTGATAAGGCTCATCTCAATTTTTTTCATATTTTTTGGACTTACGGTTCAAACGGCGGGGGGGACACAATTTTTCTGACTTTCGAAGCGATTATTTCATAAAATATTTACTTAATCACAAAATGGTCAAAGAAACCTCAATGTTATTTTTAAAGACCTATCGATTGATGTTGATATTTGGTTAAAAAAACTTTTTTGAAATTTAGTTACATGTATGGAGCGCCCCCCTAAAAATATATTTTTTTTCAAATTTAACTACATAACTAAGTAGCGGCATACAAAATACACCTTATGTGTACATTTTATGCAGACACGTCGTATAGTTTCCGAGTAAAATGGCTGTGACTGACGGAGGGACAGACAGACAGACAGACAGACATGACGAATCCATAAGGGTTCCGTTTTTTGCCATTTGGCTACGGAACCCTAAAAAACGTGAGCGTCATCTTATTTTACATTTCTCTAATCCATGGGTATTTATAAACGTGGGATCATTAGCTAATGACAAGACCTCCTTTAATTGGGAAATAATATTACGCATATCAAAAAATACTGACTTGCACAGCAAAAAAATCTGAATGTACATCAAAGCGATGTTTAATGTGAAATTGGATTTTTTTGCTGTGCAAGTTAGTATAATACAAGGTTATGGTTATTTTTTGTTGTGCCTTTAAATACTAGCCAATTTAATTCGAGTAGGGTCCAGCGTACCCAAGACATCACATAACATAAAGCCATAACATAACATCACATAAAGCCAGAAGAAATTCTAGGAGGATGATTGAGCAACAATAAGCTCTACAATTTTGCATTCTGATTTGATCGCCACGTAGCCCCATGGGTTTTACTGCCCAGGTCATAGTTATTAATGAAACGTGCATGAATGGGGCAGTAAATTCAAAATGGCACAACAATGTAACAGTCAAGATTAGCTTGTGTAGGGTGACCATCTGGTTACCTGTTGACATGAACACCGTTCGTGAATCAATACAATCATTTGGACGTTTTATTTCTCAAAAACAGGTTATACGATCTGGCACGAGGCATTAAGTCCGCCTCTTGTACACTTTTTTATTTGTGAAATAAATAAATAATAATCTTTATTCAAATTCGTTTAATTGAGATATTGGACATATTGTTACCTACACTATAATTATTATATCATCCAAATTATATGGCGTTTTGAAGCAAAGGTACATCATTGTCGGTTGTTAATAAAGTTTATTTCTAAATGATTTTTATGGCAGCAACGCCTTATAGACAATCGAATATGATGTTATTTTGACTTGAAAATATCAAATATTTAGTTATTTACAACCCACGTTCAGCTTACCAATATCTAACATTCTACGAATATAAAGATACTAGCTTTTACCCGCGGCTTCGCTCGCGTTAAATTCGGGGTAACAAACCATACAAACATCCACCCTCCCATTTTAGGGAAGTGGGGGGTTAGAAAGAGACAAAAAGTAGCCTATGTCACTCTCCATCCCTTCAACTATCTCCATTTAAAAAATCACGTCAATTCATCGCCCCGTTTTGCCGTGAAAGACGGACAAACAAACAAACACACACATACACTTTCCCATTTATAATATTAGTATGGATGGATATGGATTTATCGTCCCAAGAAAAACACAAGTGGAAACTGTTTTTTGGCACATCCGCAATATAAAATGTACTTACATATACACATAAATGACATGAGATGAATTTGACGAGGATAGAATCCTTATATAGCAAAATTAAAAAAAAAATGTCACCAAACTTTGTTATTTGCGATACTTCGTATAAAGTTTACTCAGCTCTCAAGAAATGTGTCACAAAATTTAAAATTCATGGTCACCCCAGCTCCAAGTTAAATGTGACGTCCAACAACACCGAGCGTGTTAAATTCGACTAATCCCATCAAATAGGCCAACTTAAAGGGTTAGGAACCCTACGACCTTTACGGACCCGCTAGGGTTAACTGCACCTTTTAGGGTTCCATAAATTAGATCCCTGTGTAGGGTGTACCTAGTTGCAATGGAGAAATTTAATGATTTATTTAGATTGAATATATATATTTTACAATTTTATCCACATAACGTGGGATAAGGACAGGGAGAAGAAGATTACTGGCATAAGGTGCGACCACACCGCTGCTTAAAATACGGTGACGCTAGAAATCGCAGTGACGCATCGTATTCGTACCGTTTTAATCGCATGCCCTCCAAACCGCTGCTCAAAATACGGTACGGAATCGCAATGACGTGCCGTAAACGTCACGATTATAACGCATGCCCTCCACACCGCTGCTCGAAATGGTACGGATACGATGCGTCACTGCGATTCCGTAACGTCGCCGTATTTTAAGCAGCGGTGTGGAGGGCATGCGATTAAAACGGTGCGGATACGATGCGTCACTGCGATTCCGTAACGTCGCCGTATTTTAAGCAGCGGTGTGTTCGCACCTTTAGTCATCATAAAATAAGGTTTTAAACATTTGCAAAATAAGATTGGAATTACTTCTGAGTTTCTTATAAAAATATCTTATAATTAAGTGCATTTCACTCGGTACACAATAAGGTTTTTCATGATTATCCTATTACATTATATTTTAACCAAAAATATTGTTTTATTCGAAAACTGACACTTTTAATTGCATTACTGTACCGTAATAAAAAAGATAGATTTCTCTGCAGTGGATATTTCATACAGGCCATACAGCGGATGGACTCGATATAAATATACACATACATATAAAGTTGTTTGTAAAGTAAACATTTGGTAAAATAAAATGCTTTTATCTACACTCATACTGTAAGTACTCTAAAATGCGTTCAAAAACCGTAGACAATGACAAGCATTACAACAAACGATTTAACTATGATAAGTTTCTTATCTGCGGCAGTAACGTAATTTTAACTTTGCATGCTCAAATATTGTTAAGCAATGAGTTTCAAATTTGGAACATCGAATTTGATAACATAATGTTACCGCCATGGCCAACTCGATTGGTCCCGCGCGAGCGCCGGCACAATAGAGTTGGTCATGATGGTACAATGGCGGTCATTCTATGGTTTCCGAACACTTAATTTAATATATATAATATGAGTGTAGATAAAGCAGTGTATACACGTACATGTGTGTGTACGTAATTAGGCCTTAAAACCCTGCCTGCGGCTCATTTCATAAAACCACACTCATGTTTTAAGGACCCTTATTACGTAACAGTTACATAAACTACTATTGAATGATTTTATTAATATTTTTTTAAATAAAAATAACGAACTATTTAAGTTTTGTTGTTTTAATTTTCTTGATACAAGAAGCAGCTTCAGGACTAAAAGGTACGCTACGCTAATCCAAAGAAGGTACCTAACAATATAATTATGGACTTGTTTCACTTTTTATCTTGAGCTAACCTCTACTCGTGGTAACGTGGTAACCTCTATTCTAACTTTAAAACACGTTTAAACTCGATCCAACTTCAATACAACTCCAATGCATTAACTACGCCAGAATCAGAAATATCCGAATTTACTTCAAGAATATTCCGATGCCACTCCAATACAACTTCAATATTGATTGATTATTTGTTGCGTGTTGGCATAAAGCTCTAAATATAAATGGAGTACGCTTGGCCTCATCTTTCCAAACAAAAAAGTCTGCCAAAATCTGACGGGGGCGAGGTAGCACGCATGTGATGTTTTCTAGTCAAAGGTACATCATTGTCGGTTGTTAATACAGTTTATTTCTAAATGAATTTTTATGGCAACAACGCTTTATTGACAACCGACAAAGATGTACCTTTGACTTGAAAACACCAAACATATTTGACATATTCTTTTTATACTTCATAACACTAAATGGAGCAATATATAGTCGACTGTACAAACGTTAACATGGTTCATTATTGGATGCAGTCTTTGCAAATGTCAAACAAAAAAGCCAAGGATCATTTTTGATTGTATTTTCAAACAAAATATAGAAGACAGCAATCCTTAAGCGCGTTAAATATGGACAAATGTCAAACGTCAAATAGTTACTGCCCGTCAGAAAGAAAACGATTCTCTTTGAATCGATTCTGTAAACGAAGCTTGATTTTCGATTTAGGTTAAATCTTTTATTACGAAAGTAATGATAAATGACGTAAAACTTTACTTACATCTGAAATGGTATTTCATCTTTTTGTAAACTAAACGAAATATAACATTTTTTACATCCAAAAACAGCGCATAAGGGCATTTTCAAAGAGCTTGTTATCCATCGACAGCGATGACGAAAGTGCGTGACATCGATTATTGAAATAGTTTTTATAGATGTAATAGATTTTCCTGCCAATACTTTTGACAGAGGGCAAATGATACCTCAGGCCTCTCCTGGCGTGTTGGTGATATGTTTCAAATTGATTGTGTTTTTAATATATTGTTTGTGTATTTTAAAATTAGAATACGGCACCGTGAGTCTTTCCACATAATACTCAAGTGCCCTCCCACTTTCACCCTCACTTGATAATCCGTAAGATCAGGGACTTTAATTGTTGAGCCTGTTGAGGGCTCACTTTACATTGGACAATGCATAGAGTAAGTACAACAAAGAAAAAAGCTTGAACCCCAGATTTGAATATTCAAAGCATTCTTCTTGTAGATGAAAACCTCTTTAAGGGCTTGGACTTTATGTATGTACAAAACATAGGAATTTCGGCTGGAACAAACATCTATTTAGATAGGGTTAAACCTAAGCATAGAAATTTGTGTATAATGATTACATTTTGTATTTACCAATGAAATGGGTAAATTCCTATCTGTGTCTACCGGGAACAGATGGGAATAGGGCCATAGGGTTTTTCTTATGAATTATTCCCATTTGTACTCACAATACCGACCGCACTCGATTAAAGCGGATACAGATGATGATATAGGTACCATCAACCCCGTATTTTACCCTATAGTTATCAAATATTGCTCAGCGTAGCTTAAAATTGTATGAGTATTCCAAACCCAATTAATAAAAACTGTCGGCAGCCCGTAAACGCCGGGAATAACCGCATTATTCATTGGATGTCAAAATTCTCCCACCTTTTTAATAAAACACTGTTTGTGATCTGTATGAGCAACTAGGTCACTTGGTAAAAAAACGCTGCAATATTTTTTATACCACCATGGTAGCAAACAAAGTTCGTCCCGCCTGAAAGTAAACAGCTACTGTAGATATGGGCGCCTGCAATCCCAGAGGTGTCACATACGCGTTTCCGACCTTCTGAACATCTGTACATTCCTTTTTTGGAGAACCCCGTACTGCATATAAACGGCAAATCCCCATGCAAATGTATTATGTTTTTCTTGTCACTCGTTGCTGGGGCTAACTTCCCCTGGATCAATCTTTACATCCGGGTTTTATCACGAGTCGTTTAAATTCACCAAGCGTAGAATTTTGTAGCAGTTATAATATAACTCATTTCATAATGTACTAGCTGCCAAACATATCTGTATAACGTGGCGTAACATTGTTTTCTTCTTACAAACTGTGCCAACCCTAACTTAGGGGATAGAATAACACCAAGCAATAGTTGATTCACACACAATTCTCAAACATTATCATTTCTTTCTAACATAATTGGTTTCGTCCCTTACGTAAGTAAAACTTACAGGCGTAAATCTGGCCCAATAGCTTCTTTGCACCGTCAGTGAGCTATGCAATGTTGCGAGAAGCCATTTTCTGCCCCGTCGCCTACCGATGCCTGTCTAACTAAAAACTCCGCTAAGTATACTTTTCCCGGCATCCGACGTCTTCCGACGGAGTTGCTACAACTAATAATAACGTAGTTAGGTATAATAGTAAAGATTAAAATTCACGCTGCTCTAAATTTTAGTTTAACGTGCATATTCGAGCTTCTCTATTAAAAGCTTTTTACGGCTATTTTGCGTAGGATAAAAGACTAAAAGAGCTTTTTTGCTTTTATGTAAGTAACATAATATTTTTGACTCCGTAACTGAATGCTTCTGAAATTAGTTATTTTCCAATTTGAGCATAGTTCTGAGTAGCTACGATAATTTGCAGCTTATTTAGTAGTCACATCACAAATTATCAATTCTTAAATTTGTGGAGCCACGAAACTCTTTACCATTCTTTCTAAAACAGACAAATTTCGAAGAACACGCATTATTGTATATCTTTAAGATTTAATTATTGTTTTTAAAAAATAAGTCCCGCCAAGTTTCTTGCCGGTCTTAATACGAGTCGGGCAGTGGTGTGTAGGATTAGAACCGGCGGTATATTTTTTTTCTATGACTGTCATAAGTGGATTGATTTGTGCCTAAATTGAAAAATAAATATGTTTTATCTTCTTTATCTTTTATATTTTGAGCTTGAAATATACTTAAAGATCGTCCTTACGGGTCCGTAAGGGTCCGTCCGGAGGAGGATAGGCGGTCGCCTATCCTAGTTAGAAGTTACTCTGCTTACGATAGCATGGGTTCGAAGACCGACACGTGAAGGAATTTATTTTTGTGTTTATTACGAATTATCAGGTGACAACCAAAACTCACTCGTCACTCACTCTCACTACTACCACATGTTCATAGCCATATTGAACCGTACTAGTAATAAAATGGGGTTGATTATCGTTTAGTAATTTTTTTGCAATTACTAAGTTTTGGTTGTCACCTGATTTGTTTCACGAGTTGGACGTTTTCTATCTCTATCATGTAGCTAACTATGAATATCGTCGTGTAGTAACCATAGTACAAGCTTTGCTTATTTTGTAGCTAACTCGGTCCATGCAAATACCTAATTGTGTGGTCTGTGTGGTTGTTTCCAAATATTTATATATTTCTTTATTTAAAACAAAAGCTATTATAAGTACTCTTATTTTCAATCTTTTGTGCCACTTCCAGTGCAAAACCGCATCATACTAGAAATAATTTAAATGGTCCTGGCCGAGCAACGGCAGTGAAATTACTTGCAGGCACACGATAAGGCCGTATATTCTCATTTATGTGAACGACGATAAGTAAAACTTCTGCATAAACCAGTTAAATGTGACATTAACCTTATTATTCAAAATTTAAAAACAGTTAAACTCATGCATAGGTAGTCTGGGGGACGACATATATATTAACACTTTCACGACCAGGAACCCGACTGCCGGGTACTCTCTTCGTAGCTACTACGCGCTACATACGAGAAATACGTGGCTACGGGCTACGAGCGTAGCGCGTAGCACTAGGTGGTACGGAAAGTGTTAAGATACACTTAGCCGGCGACATCTTTCTAATCGCAGAAACACCGAAAAATCATCATCGACGCAAGTTGGTCCAAAAATAAATACGGAGAAAACAAAGTTCATGAGCACCGCTAAATATATTAAATCTCTCCATTCTGTCTTAATACTCTCGCCTATGCTTAAATTAATGATCATTTTGGCAATTTTAGTAACTGGTTAACATAGTTAAGTTTTAGAATTAAGTTCATGGTTAGGGACAGAAAAACACCTGTCTCACCGAGTCTCACTACGCAATTTTGGTCATATCTCAAAAATGTAATTTAACTTTTTAATGGGCAAGACTGAAAAAAATCCTTAATTCAAGCCTCATCGCCAATCTATAGTCCTAAAAATTTTGTACAATAAAAAAATACAAAAAGATGATGTTATAGGTGGTCTTTTTGGGACCGCTGCCCTATAATGGGTTAATTCGTCGTTGTATTACGGGAATAAATATATTTTTATTTTTATTTACTTATCTATGCTCGGTATGCGATTGGAATAATACAAGTAACACAAAAACTATTAGTTGCCTCGTGAATTGTACGGCGACATTCTGTAATGGCCGCCTTTTGAAAAGGCTGTGTAATTATAATATTCATCACACTTCACTCGTAAAATGTGTTATTTCGCTGCTATGGCTAGGTCTGAAACCAATTTTAACTTTTTAGCTGCATTGATTAATATTATACACCCAGCTTCAAAATGGCGTGGAAACTTTGTTTGACTTTATGAAAGAATTCATATAAATGTCCATGGAATTTCCAGTCCATCGTACCTCCTCACTCTGGCGAATAGTTAAAGCTACAATATACTATATTTACTAGGTAACTACGTAACTACGTAACTAGGAAACTACGGAGGTGGCTCCTTGACCATACGTTTTATTCAGTAGATGAATTGTATGAGCTTCCTACTCAATGAGTTTAATAACTTATCCCCTTATTCATAAACGGCCACTAAAGTTAAGAGATCACTGATAATCGTTTGTCCCTTTCCCTCATATAGGTTGGACGGAAAGGGACAAACGATTATCAGAGGCCTCTTAACTTTAGTAGACGTTTATGAATAAGGGTGTGCGACTGTATAATTATTATGGTAGGTACCTGTACCTATTGTACAATGCGCAATACCTAATGTATTTCCTAGACCTAAGCCTGACCTGTAACTTGGCGTTATGAATAAATTATTTGTATTTTGTATTTGGTTTAAAGCATATCAATATAACCGCTCGAAATTAAGAGGCAAACACTTATTAGAATCCAACCTCGCTAACTCTAATCCGACTATTCAAGCGCAAAGTGTGAAGAACCGGCATAATCGTTATACTAAAATAATTTTAAACAAAAAAGAACCGACTTCACTTAGCCTCCACCTTTCCAAAAGCAAACGCTCAAGCTGCTGTAAAAAATACCCAAATCACTATAGGTATACCTATATTAGTTGAAGAGTTCCCTCAATTTGTCCAGGATCTCATAAACACATCCTGACCTGATGACAGTGGGGCCAACTGTGAAGTTACTCTTTCAAACAAAAAAACAAATTTCCAAATTGGTCCAGCCGTCTTCGAATAATCGGTAAAAAAAATTGCAAAATCAAAGATCCCGTCGAATTGGGAAACGTCCTCCTTTGAAATATTGAAGCTGGTTGAAAAGGCAGTTTCACTTGCAGTTTGACAGACAAAATACAAAGTAGTTACAACCTACGTCGTTGGATTCTAACAATCTTAAAATTCGAAACATATTTTTTTCAAAATATGTGATGCTATTGTGATGCTACACTATAAAATGATTTTGGAAATTCAATTTCTATGAAGACAAAAACAGGGTTAAAAGGTGCTACGCGAACGCAGTTATGAGCGGGGGTAGTACTCACATCCTATAAATCAAGACGCGTTATTAGGTACTTACTAAAATCATCATCCTCTTGCCCTGGTCCCATTTACGTGGGGTCAGCGCAGCACGTCTTTTTCTTCCACACATGTCTGTCACCCGTCATTTCATCACTCACATCCTTTATTTTCATATCATCTCTCACACAGTCCATCCACCTTTTTCTAGGTTTTCCTCTTCTTCTACAACCCTCAACATTCATTATTAATACTTTAATACTCGTAACATGACTTTCATCCGTCCGCATAACATGCTTGTACTAAAATGTGAAGTTAAAAATACATCAGCCCACGCACGCTTATTTATAAAGCCAGTACACGCAAGTATGAATATAAGCCCAATAATTACTGCTAATATCCTCACATATCGTAATATATCTAGCGGTAATTCCCTACCAGCAAATTAGGTTAGATATCGTATTCAAGTGGGATATCAGGTTGTGCTCCTAGCACAGAGTACCACCGACAGACTCTGCATGAAGCGTTTACAAAGGTGAACATTCTGTGCCTACAAATAGATGTCATATACTTCAGAAAAAGTGACCAAACCCTCCGGTGTCCGAAGCCAGATTTGAACTGGCGTCTTCAGCTTTTCAGCTTTCGGACACCGGAGGGTTTGGTCACTTTTTCTGAATTATATGACATCTATTTTCAGTTTATATATAGTAGTGTACTTAAAAATTGCAAATCAAAAAATATTGAACAAAATAATTTGATTTGCTTCAAGATTCATTCTGTGCCTAATTAAAAACTGAAATTAACAATGATCTTGGGGGACCAAAATCTGAGGAATTTTGAGATAACAAATCAGGAGACCTTCCTGTTTCACTTTAACAAGATTATATAATGCTAGTACTTTACTCTATCTTAAATCTTGCCTCATGCGTTAGCCAGGTATTTTAAGTTTACTCGTCATGACTGTGTACTAAAGTGACTTAAATGATGGCTACTCTTTCTCTTTTACCAAGTCTATACCTGTCCTACTCGTTATATGGCAGTAAAATTCTGACCTGTTTGCGCTAAACAAAAAAAAAAACACTTTTATCCGAAGGGATCTATAAAGCAGTCTTGTTAGAAAACTTAATACTGGTTACCAATCTGATCTTTCATAACTATAACTTCTGGGCAACTGTTCAGTAGCCTCGTTTCTGCTAATTGATACAAAAGTTCAAAGTTATGAAGACTCACATGAACCTCTCTTACTATATATTCCATTAAGCCTCAGCTAACAAAACATTTCCTCACATATACCTCATTCACTCATTCAATCTAAAGACGAACTAGTCGTTCAGAATAATTAACATGCCAATTAAACTTGAGGCATAATTGATTTTTAGAGTACGCTAAATTCAAATACATAATTACCGAGAAACCAACTCTGTATAGAACAAACTACGCCTCTTCTGTGGGGGGACGCTATAGTCGGTGGTGTACACTTATTTATACGGAAAATGATGATGATGGAATTTCCATTTGAAGAGCTAATCCTTTAGGCTCTAAGATTAATTTAAGAAGGGGAGCCAATCTTTCTGATGCAAATTTTTGACGAAGTGGGGGGTGCCCCCCATAATTAATTAAAAATAAAATAGAGCTATATAGTCAAGTTTGATATCATTTTCGTGTAAAGCAAGGATGCCGAATTTATTTTTAGTATTTTATTTATATATTGTCAAAAAGGAAAAAGTGATTTTGATTGGAAGTGTCAGATCGACGGAGAGATTTATAAAGAAAAACACAGGAATTATCTGCAAATTGTCCTGTGCAAATCCTTTTTTTGTTCCCGGAAAGTGTTTACCACAGTTGCTTAATTCTCTAGAAGAGGGTGGCCGTCGGTGTAGGTTTTCCAATACCCAGTGCTCCCCTTCGGCCGTGTCTGAGGGTACGGGTAGCGCCCGCCGAGGCCGCCAGTGGGACCGTCTGAGCCGGGAGGACTCCAGAAGGCGCTTGTGGGTGCCGGACTTGCGAGACGATCTGCAACCGCCGCGTGTTCCGCGTGGTTCTTCACCGTCGTCGGAGAATCAGAGCCCGCATCCAGCGTGGCTCTCCAAGTGAGACAGAGGGTTCAGCGAGCTGTTGGGTCCGCCTAAACCAAAGGGGGCGCCTGCCCACGAACTTATTTTAAATTCAGTTACAGTCTTGACCATTTCCTGACTTTCGAGAATATCATTTTATTTACATTTTTTTTAAACGTTATAAATCCGATTCCTTTTTTTTGTATCCAGTGTTTTTGTGCCATAATAGCTTTTTTTGTTGTTTTGCCAAAATATTCCCAAAATTCTAATTGCCTCATTTGACGGGCGTACAAAGACCTGGCTCTTGAATTTAGGCTACGTTCAGCCAGCGAATCATCTGTCACCATCCATATCACCCGCTTCATTAATCCATTATTTTCCCGCAGCCAAATTACCAGCCGAGTCTTTATTTGTACTTACTAGTTTTGCTAGTACTCCCTCTTTTTTTATTTTCCTTTTGTGCGGAAAGTAGACGTTTACGATACTAAGGTAACTATTGAATGTGAAATATCTTTATATAGATACCGTTGTCTTCATTTTTATGTGAAGTGCTAATTTTAAATATTCTGATTATTGTAATTTAATTACATTCTAACCACTAAGGAAGTTATTGAATGTGAAATATCTTTATATAGATCCCGTTATCGTCATTTTTACGTGAAGTGCTAATATTAAATAATCTGATTATTGTTGCTAATTTTAAATAATTTACTTTATTTTCAAAATTAAGCGTGTTAATGCAATTATAGAAATGTTTTACTGCAACATTTCTTAACAACGCCCTCAATCAAGTATAAAATGGGATTAACTAGTAGAACACAGTGCATTGCGGATCATAAAGTAAGCGGAGTTTAGACAGTTTTAGTAACATAACCACTTGAAAAGAAAATAATATTGTTTAGGTAAATTCAAAAGCTGTTATTGAAAATAAACAATGCCATAGATAATGTACAAAAAGCTATAAAAATAATTCGGTAGGTTCTAGGTACCAGGCATCACACCACTCTTCTCATCAATGTAGCTAGAGCATTGAAAAGACAAAAAACTAAAATCGTGGGGCGCTTGAATCTTTTATCAACGGACAACGCCTAATATCATTATATTATATATGAACTTAGGTTAGGTACGCTACGCTAGTGGTGTGATGAACAAACACCGGATTGACGGGGGAAAAAGTGCACCAGTGCTAGTGATTAATTAAAAATCGACTAAATTTATCGACATCGGTAAAAACAATTTTATCCATCATTATCAAAATGGCTAAGTTTGAATACATTTAATTGTGTGCAAACCTCTTTCATTTATACTTATCACAAGTATAAACAACCGATATCTGACATTGACGGTGTCGAGTCACTTGTGACAAGTATTGAAATTATTGAATAATTAATTCAGTACAACAATTATTTAGCATTCCGATTAATTACGCCTACCTTTTTGTTTTTTAAGTCGGTTAAAAATGCCTCGCAAGAAAGAAGATGGTTCATTTTCATGGAAAACTGATCATTCAGATAATAGAAGATAGAAATACGACTTACTTTTGCAAGAAATGTAAATAATTAATTAATTGCTCATAAAGTTTATTTATGTGTAGTCGTTTTCTTCTTAATTCACATTCTTAAAATTACACAACGGTTGGACGTCATTTTTATCGATATCAAGTAATAAAATTAATTTAATTTGTCCTCGCACTATTAAACGTCAGTACAGATTTGCCCCCGTCAATCCGGTGGTTGGTGATGAATGGTACCTAGGACCTATCGATTATTTTATTCTTGAGTACATTACCTGCATCATTATTTTCAATTAAACCGTTTAATATACGACATATAACATACTAATTTAACTACTATTAGAAACGGGGTGTTTACCTAACTCAAATATACATGGTATATCATAAATACCATACCAATAATAATATTTTAATAGTATCTAGTCACAACAGAAAATAATTATTTTACTTAATTTATTTATGGCCTGGATACGAGACTTTCAAGCCAAATCTAAACTCTGCACTATAATGTGTTACAAATATAACAATTATTTTCCCCACTTCCCACAAAAGTAGGAACATTCATATTTTTTTTCCAAAAACGGTTGAAGTTACCACAAATTTTCAATAAAGGAAATATTCTTCATGAAATTCTCTACAATTCTTGCCTTTGAAGTATGTTGCTAAGACTTATAGTTTTCAATCTAAGTGTCGCGAAAATTGTAACCCCCCCTTTTTACCCCCACCGCACCATAAATTTAGGTGGCTCTGCTTCCTAAAATGGCCTATGCGTCCTAAAGTCTCACTATGCAAAAGGAGATCCCATCATCACTAAAATCCGTATAATGCCCTTTGTCGTCGTGTGCACCACCGACTACTATTTTTCCAAAACTATTCACTTAATCACAATGTTCAAAGAAACCTCAATGTTATTTTTATAGACCTATCGATTGACGTGCAACATGTTGATATTTGGTAAATATTTTTTTTTAAATTTACTTACATGTATGGAGCGCCCCCCCCTGAAAATATTTTTTTCTGAATTTTACTACATAATTAAATAGCGGCATACAAACTACACCTTATGCATTGATTTATACAAAGAGGGAGATATGGTACCAGGCGCTCGATTGTGTGCCATCAAATATCGGTTCCGAGACCTATATTGAATTAGTCATGTGGCAGTCTCTCAGTCACACTTTGTGCAATGCGCAAAATATGGAGGTCTCCCTTGCATACCCGTGTTAAGTATATAGATTTATCTCTTTAACCCATAATGCACATACGTTATAGCGGTGTGTAGCATTTTACAATTTAGTGTGTAGGTGCTGGACCACATTTCAGTTTTGTTTACTATGAACGTCATCTTCCTTTTTGTTTATGTCTATGACCTTATGTCTATATTTTATTAAGATACGTCTTATTGTTTCCGAGTAAAATGGCTGTGATATACGAACGGACGGACAGACGGACATGACCAAAACTGTATGGGTTCCGTTTTTGCCATTCTGACTACGGAACCCTAAAAATTAGGTGATTTCGATCCAGAATCGCCTTTCGATCCAGAATCACCGCCAGCTCTTTCGATCCTAGTAGGAAAAAAATGTGTCCCAAGTTTTTGTTCTACAAGGATAGAAAAATTTCGTGATTTTGAGTCGAAATCACCTAAAATATTCCAAAAACTAAAAAATACGACGAAATAAAATGGATCAACTGCTACACAAATTGATCACTATCGATAACTGAATTAGAAAATTAGGTTCCTGTTAACCGATTATGAATCATCGTGTATATTTATCTCGTGGGTTAAGCTAAGTTATTTAGCTATTTTATATGTAATTATTTACTATTTCTTTAAATCAGACCACGGTTATCAATTTATTTGACTAACATAATACCTAATAAAAAAGCATAAGGCATATGAATGAAGTTTTTTTTGTAGCTGACCAAGTTAAATAAAACTTTTAAGTACAAATTTTATGAAATAAAACAACTAAAAACGGATTGTATCGCGTGTACTGAGCTTAAATTACATCCCGACGTTTCGAACACTTTACAGCGTTCGTGGTCAACGGGTCGACTGAGGGAAAATATACAATTACCTCCGTTCAAAAACTATCGCAATATGCAAACCTACCCACATATTAAATATTAAACAAATTTTGTAATTGCACATGCCAGAGGGGCCTTTATAAAAAAAACAAATGCTAATAATGTCAAATACCTAATTTCAAATAATTTGAAGTTACAAAAAACATAAAGAAATTTAATACGAATCTTGAAGCAAATCAAATTATTTTGTTCAATATTTTTTTGATTTGCAATTTTTAAGTAGTTACACTACTATATATAAACTGAAAATAGATGTCATAAACTTCAGAAAAAGTGATCAAACCCTCCGGTATCCGAGGCCAGATTTGAACTGGCGACTTCAGCTTTCGCGGCTGACGTCCTGACCACTAGACCACCCGGTCACGGCGGAACTTGACAAATTTTGTCATGTATATGCAATCTCTGAATTTGAAACGGCTAGGCGCCGTTGACCATACTCTAAGGACATGCGCAGTACGTGCTTGCACCTCCTATCCGAATCACTTACGTGATTCTGGTATAGCGAGAGAGATGGTGCTGCCATCTATGAATCATGAAGTAAATCAAATTATTTTGTTCAATATTTTTTTGATTTGCAATTTTTAAGTAGTTACACTACTATATATAAACTGAAAATAGATGTCATATACTTCAGAAAAAGTGACCAAACCCTCCGGTGTCCGAGACCAGATTTGAACTGGCGTCTTCAGCTTTCGCGGCTAACGTCCTGACCACTAGACCACCCGGTCACGGCGGAACTTGACAAATTTTCTCATGTATCTGCAATCTCTGAATTTGAAACGGCTAGGCGCCGTTGACCATACTCTAAGGGCATGCGCAGTACGTGCTTGCACCTCCTATCCAAATCACTTACGTGATTCTGGTATGCTAGGTAAGTAAGCTAGACATAGGACTGTGAGACCATAATGGTGAACAGTGTGGACATTATTGTTATTTCATTTGTAAGGGTTTTTAGTTGACATTATTAATATTTATTTTCATAAAGGCCCCTACGGCGTGTGCAATTATTTAAATTTGTAAATTATTTTAAATTATTTATTTGATCGTATTAACATTCTTTATATTATTTGTAACTTAAAATTATTTGACATTGAAAATTAGGTTTTTGGCATTATTAGCATTTGTTTTTTTATAAAGACCCCTCTGGCATGTGCAATCATTAAATTTGTTTAATATTTAGATAATATATGGGTAGGTTTGCATATTGCGATACTTTTTGAACGGAGCTAATTGTATATTTTTTCTCAGTCGACCCGTTGACCACGAACGCTGTAAAGTGTTCGAAACGTCGGGATGTAATTTAAGCTCAGTACACGCGATATAATCCGTTTTTAGTTGTTTTATTTCATGAATAACTATCGCGGCAACCGAAGATAATATTATACAAATTTTATTTCAAACAATTCAAAGGTTTTTAATGATTTGTAATGTAAACTTTAAATTGATAGGTATATGTTTTCAAGGGAAAGGCACATCGTTGTCGGTTGTCAATAAGGTGTTACTGCCATAAAAGTTCATTTAGTAGCCCGCCAACTTAGAGAATTCAACCAACCGGAGCGGCCATTGACAGGCGTTCCCCTCTGCCAAAAACATGACCAGTGGTCATATTTATTGTATGGATACATTTGACGTTCCCTTCAGACATGGCCGCTCCAGTTGGTTGAATTATCTAAGCCTGCCAAGATCTAATCAGGTTTCATTTAATGAGTTTATCTTCGGAAGTATCTGAGCTATTTGTAATCTCTTCCAAAACACAATATCTACAAAGAAGTTCACATACCAATAAATTGTACTCACGATTTAATATGCAGTTATAATGAAAGCCAATTATGCGGTCAAATGCGGTTCCGAATCATATCGTTACAACATAATGATTTACCTAATTTAATTAAACTCTGAAATCTACCTCAATATGCATAATAGTCGTAACAGCTATTGGAAATCTCACTAAATTTTAAGCCGTATTCTCTCGTAACAAATTTCAAATTCAAACGACTGTTTCAACGGCTGATACGCCTTTAATGTATGCCAAGTATTTCGATGATAGCAGTGTTTGTTGATTACATGGAAATTTCGCTCACGTGGTTGAGAATAAACATTTATGAGGAAACTTAATATGTAATTATACTAATTATCATTATATTAGCTGATATTACTGGTTGTAAACATTTGGTATTAAATACGTAATTATGCTACTCGTACTGATTGAACTTAGTGATGGCACAGAAGGAAGTAGTTTGAGAGCTAAAAACTAAGGTTTATTCAGAATAACGATGATAATCTAGTGTTAACCGGGGTCATGTACATGTGTGACATCACTAGCGCTTGAGTCCATCCCTAGCGCTTGACAGCGTGGGAACGGAGAGATCGCTTGCAGACGTAATGGCGTTGGTTGTGGTTAGTGTTCTAAATTCTAAATCTCTTACACTAGTTTTATTTTTTGTGTTCATATAGTTTGTAATTTTAAATATACGAACAAATTCATTGTTTAGGCTAAAGAAATAATTTTATAAAGCTATTTTGTGTACAAATACTCTTTAACGATTGAAATTTTATAACAGTACCTTTGATAATGTGGTATTAGTATCTAACTTTTCCTAAAAGCAATAGGTACCTACAGTATGTATAATATACAATTACGTAGTTAACAATGTAACTACTTTAACCCTTAACCAGGTAGTGATCTCATAGCGACCACTTAGCAAATGATTTTTTTCTGACGAGCAGGAAGATTGTAGAAGCCACTAAACGCCATTGACGTATAGTCTATAAACTGACAGATTTCGGAACGCACCCAAAGTTGATGTGTCAAAACAATTTTCTTTGACGTTTTAGTTGTCAAATTCAAATTCAGAAAAAGTAGCCGGTTTTGTGTGTTGCTCCAAGTAAATATTACTATTCTGCTGAAAAAAATTACGGTAAGTGCTATGTGATGCTTTATTTTAGTAGTATATAAGATAATGTAAGTATAGTATGTCATAAATGGTTACATTAATAGTTTTTTATGTAAAATTATTGCTCCTAAAGTTTGTGGTACCTATATGACCTCTGCCCGTTTCGGTTCAGTGCAAGTGGTTTGTATGTGACCACTGCCCGGCAGGGTATTTACGTGAAATTTAAGGGTAAGTTCATTACTGTAGTTGAACTATTTGAAGTGAAAAATCTGATAAAGACCTTACAAGTAATACCTTACAAATAATGCGAGCCGAGCAGGTGCCGGCAATTTGTGCATTCCGTGACATGAGTGAATATAATATATATCATCATCATCATCATCCTATCCAGGCCGATTTCGACCATGGCGACTGGTTCGCGCTGGCTAGTGAGAGCGACGTTCGTGGGCTCTCAGGTGACTGACGTAGCCTATTTTAGCAGTAAATGTACGGCCACATTTACTGCAGGTCAACACCAATAATATATATATATATATATACAGTGTGGAAACATATGTCGGGCCCTGGAGGGAAACTAAAACATTGGTGCACACTAGCGCCACTGGCAAATAGTCGTGATTATTTAAATATGTTCTTCCTTGCGTTATCCCGGTATTTTTACCACGGCTCCTGGGAGCCTGAGGTCCGTTTGACAATTAATCCCAAGATTTGGCGTAGGCACTAGTTTTTACGAAAGCGACTGCCATCTGACCTTTCAACCCAAAGGGTAAACTAGACCTGGTTGGAATTAGTCCGGTTTCCTCACGATGTTTTCCTTCACCGAAAAGCGACTGGTAAATATCAAATGACATTTCCTACTTAAGTTCCGAAAGCTGTTTTTGCTAAATGGTGCTTGAATATAAAAATAAATATCCTCTTTTCTTACTTTTATTGTGGTCTTATTTTGCCGATAATTACATGTAAACATTATGACTAACCCTTAAAACTTCAATGTATAGCCAGCAGGGCAGTGGCCACATACGGATCACGTGAAACTATTGGTAACGGGCAGAGGGCGTATAATGACCACAGGGTTTTTTTTTAGGAAATAATGATACAAAAAAAAAGAAGAAAATAGTTTTTTATTCACGCTATTATCTACCGAAATCAGGATTCAAAAGTAAAAAATTCGTCAGGCCTGTTTAAGGGTTAAGTATATCTTACTTTGCGCATATGAATGTATGCCCCTTTGAAATAATCACTTATATAAAACCACCCAATGATAGCCCAGAAGAATACTATTAGACGGAGAGGTAAGATATATGACACAACTAGCTTTCCGCCCGCGACTTCGTCCGCGTGTAATACGGTTCCTCATACAGAGTTTCATATCCTTGTGGTCTAAGAGCTGGCCACGTCAGATGTGACACAATAATGAGAGCAATGAAACCTGTCTAGTTAGACTGATTTACCATCCTTATTGCTAGATCCGTGCATCTGGCAGCTTTTCATGGGTGGGTGTCAGAGTGACAGATCAACAAAGTTTTTAAGTTGGAAAAAAGTAATACCAAAATAGGTCAAAAATGCCAAAGTTGTGTAATTTATAGAGGACAGGGCCTATATTTTAACATTAGATTAAAAAAACATTGTCTATTATTGCGGAAACAAAAACAGTAGGCGACTAACTAAAAATTGCATTTTACATCATTTGGCACTACTTTCCCCCAACAGAACCTTCTGGATATGATATAACCTAATTAATTACATAATTTCCCATAATATTTCATTAAACCCGGAAGTCTCGTATTTGTTTTCTTCAAGTTATTTGCATTCTTTGACCTCCACCACTTTACAGCTGCCAGATGTCCGGATCTAGAAATAAGCATAGTTTAGCAAACTAACGACATGGGTTTCGTTGCTCTCATTATTGTGTCATATCTGACGTGGCCAGCTCTCCGTCTATTGTTAATCCCCGAACCATCTTCTTAATCTATTTATACTTATAGCTATTTTGGCGAAAAAACGGGTAATAACGTTAATGTACCCTATTCTTTGCGTAACTTATTTGTGTACTATATAGTGGTGGTTTTATTTGGTGATACGATGACCAAACTATTGTTAGACTGAGCTCACTCTGGAACATGGAAATGGAAAGGAAATAGGAACAATCATTCCTAGTAAATCTCACACAAAAAAAATTATAAATCTCTATACAAACTTCTACAAAATCCACAAAATCTAGGTTGAATTTTTAAAAACGCTGAAATGTACGAAGTTTCAAATCTCTAACTCTAAATTTTCAACCCCACCGATACAAACTTTAACCCTTAGGGGTTGAATTTTTCAAAATCGCTTCTTATTAGTTGTAAAGATTGTAAATGTAATCCGTCCTGCAAATTACAACTTTCTAGCTTCAGTAGTAAAGGCCTATTTCATACAAACTTTTCAACCCCGTTTCAACTCCTCTAAGGTTGAATTTTGAAAAACGCTGTAATCATTTTTATATTTTTTTAATTATTAGTAAACGTGTGAAGTTTCAAATCTGTACTCTAAATTTTAAACCCCACCCAGACAAATTTTCAACCCCCTTTTAACCCCCGTAGGGGATGAATTATGAAAAACCTCTTATTAGTGGATACTAACGTTATAAAAATTACCTATTCTTAAAAATTCAGCTCTGTAGGTTCTATGGTTTGGGCTGGGCGTTGATTAAAGGAGTCAGTCAGTCAGTCAGTCAGGACTTTTACGTTTATATATATAGATATTAAGACCATCAAAACCCCTCTAGTCAGTTTGCTATACTATGCTTATTTCTAGATCTGGACATCTGGCAGCTGTAAAGTGGTCGAGGTCAAAGAATGCAATACCACTTCAGGAAAACAAATCTTAGAGTTCTGGTGGAATGTAGGTATAAGTAACATAATCTATTATTGTTATTATTAGTAGGTACATATAAGGAGAGGCATGTAATATGAATGGAGGTCAAACCATATGACACCTTCCACGTGTAGCCATCCCCACTCATACACGTGTAACCTAGATTCATGAGTATATATATATCCTAGTTTTAATGAATAAATGTTCAGTATTTAACCGACAGTCCTGTGTTTCACTACTGTCCCTGGTACCATCCTTACATGGCGATCCTGCCAGTGCGGCCTCGTGCTGCACTGGCGGCGCGCTGCGCCGACCAGACAAGGCCGAGATGAAATTTCGGGATCAAAACTCATCACGCAAAAAAAAAGTGAATCAAGTGAATAATAACAAAAATTGCTCTTGGACTTTTGAAAACTCTGAGTATGTTGATTTAATGAACACTTTAAAAAAAATAAGTTTTCAACAAAAATGTGACAGTGAAAAATATTTTTTTTTGGAACGGTAAAATTTCTCGAAAACCGGTGACTAAATGACTATAAAACAAAATAAGAGTGATAAATAAAACGGATTTGTAATGACGGTTCGGGTGTTGCTGCCGGGTGCTGTTCGTGTCGTGAGGTCAAGGATGGTAGCAGCAGGGAGATGCCGGTGTCCTTGGTCGGAATACTCGGAATGTCGGAAATACCGGTGCAGGAATATCGAAGTGTCGGAGCAGAATTGTGAAGACGAGTGATCGCGGTAGTACGAATAGTTGGCAGAATCAATGATAAGGACATTTATGATTTTATACGACACACTTGTTTATGTTATAGTAGGTATGCATAACTCTTTCTATTCGTATGTTTCCGTAATAATTATGTTTTTTTACTTATAGAACTGTTGCAATTGTATTACAACGAAATAATTTGGTTATTATTATAATGACGGCAATTTACATAAAATTAAGCTGGAGCAAATAGATGACAAGAGTTTAGGCATGATTTTTACTTTCATAATCAGATATTTATAAATTATGCCGCTCGATGACGAAGCAATTATATGGTTACAAGGACGGACTTCATTTTATTAAAAAGGAAACTTAAATAGGTATTGTAACATTACACATTATACTTAATAGATTAATATTATTATAGGATATTTTTTATCAATTAAGGATTATTTTTACTTGGATTTTTAAGACCTTTTTAGGGTTCCGTAGTCAACTAGGAACCCTTATAGTTTCGCCATGTCTGCCCGTCCGTCCGTCCGTCCGTCCGCGGATAATCTCAGTGACCGTTAGCACTAGAAAGCTGAAATTTGGTACTAATATGCATATCAATCACGCCGACAAAGTGATAAAATAAAAAGTGGAATATTTTTTTTTATTAGGGTACCTCCCCTATACGTAAAGTGGGGAGTGATTTTTTTTTTCATTTCAACCCTAACGTGTGATATATTGTTGGATAGGTATTTAAAAATGAATAGGGGTTTACTAAAATCATTTTTTGATAATGTAAATATTTTCGGAAATAATCGCTTCGAAAGTCGGAAAAATAGCCCCCTGTAACTTTTGCACCGTAAGTTCAAAAAATATGAAAAAAATTGAGTAGATGCGCGTTATGATAATCTTTTTAGGAAAATTATTTTGAACATTATAGGTCTAGCCATTTTTGAGTTATTTCCAAAAAACTTCTTCCATAGGCATCAGATACGACCTTTTGGCATTAGTCTTTAACTCTTAAGTGGGTACACTTACTGTGACGAACGGAAAACTACGGAACCCTACACTGAGCGTGGCCCGACACGCTCTTGGCCGGTTTTTTTATACGGTTTTTATACGGTGTATCGGATTTGACGCAAACACTAAATAGTGTTTATTTATATTTGGACGTGACAAGTATGGTGAATGGCAATTGCTTAAATACAATTTATAGAACATTTAAATAATCCAACAACAAGGTATAGAAAATATATAAGATAATGATAGATATTAACTGGTAATGATGTTATTTGGACGTGTATGGGAAATTTAGCAAGGAATGGATTTGAATTTTGAAGGTTTTGTAGTTGGGATTTGCATGGAATGGAGTTAATTATTTCAAAGAGATGGAATTGATTTGATTTTAAATGGTGTTATGAATGTAGTGTTTGGGAAAGCTGAAACGCATAAGTTTGTCAAAGGACGATTAGTCTGATCAGCTAAGAGTTGCTGAAATTCTTATAAGTTGCAGTTTTGACGATGTTTGAGATATTTGATTGACTTTGAAAGATTTTTTAAAATGTGATTTAAATACGAGTTACTTGTTCTAACGAATGATAAATATACCTATTGTATCATCGGTGGCCCAGGAGGCGGCCATGATCGTTAAGGTATAACAAGGGTATACCAGGACACAAGACAGGCACGGAATCCTTGGAGTCTGACCATAATTCGATCGAGTATCAATCGTGGAGACCCTTGGACACATGGAAGGGTATGAAGTATGGAAGTGTTAAAAGAACTGCCTGAATGAATAAATATAAAGTATGTGTGCGCGCTTAAAATAAAAATTATCTTGTGTCCTGAGCAAACAAATAAAATGTGTGATAAGGTCGGCCGACCACAAATGTAAATCCGTTGTATACCCTTGTCACAAGTGAATGCACACAGAAGATGTACATTTTTAAGAAAATGTTTTGACACGTAAATGAAAAAGTAAAGACGTCATATTATAAAGGTGAATATATAACAATAAATATGTACCTATAAATACTTGCGAGTAACTTATTGTCGACAAAACGACAAACGAGTAACAAATACCAATGTGATAGAATGAAATGTAAACGTAATTATTTTTTTTGGTTTACGACGTTTTGTTCTTAATTTATATATTATTTATATTCAGTATAGTAAATTAATAGTTATCTAGGTATAGATTTTTTTTTAAATTACATTCGTAATCATTGTTATAATTTAATATTGTAACAGTATGCAGTAGATAAATCGATATTGTTAATTCAAATTAATTATAAATTCTTTAACTCATATTGTATTTTTTTATGTGTATTTACTTATTCATATAAATAGAACTAAGAAATATAATGACTAAATATACCAATGTAAAAAAAAAGAAAAAAATATATTTAATAATATATTTTTCCTTTTCCAAAAGAAGGGAGATGGAATGTAGGTATAAGTAATATAATCTATTATTGTTATTATTAGTAGGTACATATAAGGGAGGCATGTAATATGACTCTCCTCCATATTAGGTTAGGAATGTAATCCATATATGGAGAGTCATGTAAGATGACTCTCCTCTATATAAGGAATGAAGGTCAAACCATATGACACCTTCCACGTGTAGCCATCCCCACTCAAACACGTGTAACCTAGATTCATAAGTAAATATATATCCTAGTTTTAATGAATAAATGTTCAGTATTTAACCGACAGTCCTGTGTATCACTACTGTCCCTGGTCCCATCCTTACACTGGGTTTGATGCAATATTATCAAAAATTAAATGAATAATTACATTATATCATTCCCAAAAGTTTTTGTTGGGGGATAGTAGTGCCAAACGACGTATAACGTAATTCATAGTTTGTCGCCTACTATTTTTGTTTCCGTACTAATTCGCAATAAGTTTTGTTCTAATGTTAAAATATAGGCTCTGGCCTTTATAACTGAGACAACTTCGGAAGTTTTACCTATTTTGCTATTCCTATTTTCCAATTCAAAAATATTGCAAGTCTGTTCCACCCATTAAAAGCTACCAGAAGCCCGGATCTAGCAATAAAGATAGAATAGCAATCTAACCAGACGGGTTTAGTTGCTCTCATTATTATGTCATATCTGACGTGGCGTAATCTTAGTTCATATTGTCAGGTAGATTAAAATTTAGGCTAGGTTTTGAAGACCTAGAACTATGCCACAGCTTACTTTTCCTGAACACAATTAAATAAATTATTAAAATATTACAAAATCAAATGTTGATGTCGCAAGGGTCTTGCTCTATGCAGGGCTGGTGTGAAATTAAACAAGTGGATACTGTACTAAATCTTTATTTCCTATTCTTGCTTTTGAAAACAACTTGTTAAAATCGAAACACTGGATAAATCTCTCTTTTCGTTTAAGTTCGGCACCAAATAAAATTTCTAGGAGCTCAGCGGTTAAGCTTGGTCGTTAACAAGGTTCAAAGGTTGAGATTTATTCAGGTTCCTATCTAAATTCCTAACTACTTAGGTTAGTCCCTATGGTTTTATATATCAGAGATTTCTAAATTTAAATACTTAATGTTGGTTCTCAAAACTAATGATATTAACTTTCCCACAGACTTCCTACTGCCATTTAAAATGAAAAAAGGACTGAACCGACCTTAGAAGCTGTTCTTCGCCAGTCGCTGTTGTGCGGGAAGCTTGCCATGTCGCAAGGCTACAGGACGCTGTCCGGGAACTGCTCACACAGACTTTGCAGCGGGGCACCAACTTCCGAGAAGCTCAGACCGCTTGGCCGGAACAATGTGGTGATGAAACGAATGGAGAAGCAGCTGCTCGATCCATTAATGATATGAGAGTACAATTTAAGTCTTCAGGAATTCTAATTTGGAACTACAACACATTTGTACTACATTGTACAATGGTTGCAAAATACAACACAATGGTTGAAAAATACAACACCCGACTCCTGCAAGGAACAATAAATTATCTGCATTAGTCGACTGAACTAAAGCCCTGATAAATTGACAAAACTGAAGAAAGAAACCTTACCGGAGAATGGAAAATATTCCTACATCTCTGCGGAGCACGCCCTCCCTCAGGCAAGTTCAATCCTGAAAACCAAAAGCATGGTCAAAATAGCTAGAACACGTTTCGCGCCGTGATAGCCAAAAACCCTATTAATCTTTACTTACGATTCTCCTTTGCAGATAACCGAGGATTATTGAACCGCCACCTTCGCTGCCACCAAGGGCAAAACTTCAGAAGGTTGCTTGAGCCCGCCCTTCCACATGGCCGCGAATCAAATGACCGAGTCCTTGTCAGTGACTCCCAAGATGGAGGAACCAGAAGCTTCTACAAAGGAGGACCCAATTCCGGGTGGCAATTAAATAAATATAAATCCCTCTAATTATTGTTGATTGATTTCAGCCAAACAACTTTCCTATCAATAGGTCAAAGACATGATACTAAATAACCAAATTCTTTATTTCAGAAACCGCTTTCAGAATTTCCAGATACATTTTCTTTGACTACATTTTATTTACTAATTTTGCAAAATACCTATTTATGAAACGCCAATTTTATTAAAAATTACAGAAGAAAAACCCATAATTTAGGCTAAATTTATTAGATGACAACCCCATACAGATAAACACAAGATGCATTCGAACGGCGCTGTTTGAAGCATTGTTATACCTGATCGAATTGAAGATGTTGGAATTGATTGATAAGAAACTAATTTAATTAGAACAAAAGACAATGTAACAACGTTACAATATAATCTAAATTTGACAGTGCATACTGCATATCTTTTAAAATACAGATGTATTCCGATTTAGAGGCATGGTATGTTATCATCATCATCATCATCATCATCAGCCTATATTAGTCCACTGCTGGACATAGGCATCCCCCAATGAGCGCCATAGCGCCCTGTCTTCAGCTTGCCGCATCCAGCATCTGCCTGCAGTCTTTCGCAGATCGTCATCCCACCTGGCCAGAGGGCGTCCTACACTACGTTTGCCGAGTCGCGGTCTCCACTCAAGAACACGTTTACCCCAGCGGTTGTCGGTTCTTCGCGAGATATGGCCGGCCCACTGTCACTTCAGCTTGCTAACTCTTTGAGCTACTCGTATGTCGATAACTTTGGTTCTCTGTCGGATGTATTCGTTACGAATCTTGTCCTTCAGAGAAACTCCGAGCATAGCTCTTTCCATAGCTCGCTGAGCGACTTTAAACTGGTGGAGTCTTTAGTTTTTAAGGAGGGTTTTATCACCCTTCTTAAAAAAGAGCACCACCAAACTCCCGCTCCACGCCTTAGGAGTTCTCCCACTGTGAAGGACGGCATTTGGTATGTTATAATGGAAATTTTCCAACTTATAAGTTTGAAAAAATGCATGCTCAGTTCAAGTAATAGTTACAACTGAACGATGATATTGGACTATTATTGATATCATATTGTTGATGTTGGATAGCAGCTATATTGGTAAATAACATTACACCAAAAAGCAACCCACAATCGCCAACGCTCAATAATTCCAAAATTAAATTAAACCGCAACTAATAGCCAAAAGTGAGAATGACAAAGTACTAACAGCGTGATTAATTAAACGCTTCATCGTTAACACATGGAACCTTGCCGCAACAAAGCGTGCACGCTCGTATCGGAAACGAGGAACGTCAAAACGTTTAACAACCACAGTGCATAAAAGCACAGGAGGTCAACAATGAGAGTATTAATAGTAGTTTATGTAACTGTTACGTAATAAGGGTTCTTAAAACACGAGTGTGGTTTTATGAAATGAGCCGCAGGCGAATTTCATAATAAGATCACACGAGTGTTTTAAGGCCTAATTACGTACAGTTGCATACACTGCTTTATCTACACTCATATTATATATATTAAATTAATTGTTCGGAAACCATAGAATGACCGCCATTGTACCGTCATGGCCTACTCGATTGTGCCGGCGTTCGCGCGGGACCTTATTATAACATAATTATCAAATTCGATGTTCCAAATTTGAAACTCATTGCTTAACAATATTTGAGCATATGCATTCTCAATTCTAAACAAAACTATGCAGTTAAAATTACGTTACTGCCGCAGATAAGAAACTTATCATAGTTAAATCGTTTGTTGTAATGCTTGTCATTGTCTACGGTTTTTGAACGCATTTTAGAGTACTTACAGTATGAGTGTAGATAAATAAAATTAACGGTAAAATTCTTTCAAAAACCGCTGGCGGCCTGGCTGTAAGATGTCCGACTTTCAATCCGACGGTCGCGGGTGCAAACCACGGCTTGTACCACTAAATTTTTCGGAACTTATGTACGGAATATCATTTGATATTTACCAGTCACTTTTTAGTAAAGGAAAACATCATGAGGAAACCGGATCTAATCCCAACAAGGTCTGGTTTCCCCTCTAAGTTGAAAGGTCAGATGGCAGTCGCTTTCGTAAACACTATTGCCTACGTCAATTCCTGGAATTAGGTTGCCGAGCAGACCCCAGGCTAAATAAAGCAAAAAGCTGGGACAAACGCTAGGAGGAAGTGAACGTTAAAATTCTTTCAGCTTTTTTACACGAAAGGTAACTCGAACTTGCGAATCCACCAAATCCGCAGCCATCAGGTAAGCCTCAGTAGCACAGTGGTCAGAGAGACATGCATGTATCCCAGAGTTGTGTGTTCGAGTCTCGCCCGAAGCAGTAGATTTTTAGGGTTCCGTACTCGAAAGGAAAAAACGGAACCCTTATAGAATCACAAAAAATCAAACTTCTAAGCCCACGCAATCAAAAGATACAGCCGTTTATGCCGCAAATTTTCGAAACTCGTAAGGGAATCAAAAACTTGAAATGATGGTACGAAGCAACGTCTTATAGCACAGATAAAGGAAAAATTGCGAAAACCGTAAATTTTCAGTTTTGTCATATAATAAAAATATTTTTAATTATTTTAAAGTTACTACCCCTATATACCTACAGGTTTTTACGGAACCCTCGGTGCGCGAGACCGACTCGCACGTGACCGGGTTTTCTACTTTTCCTTTATTTCTGAAAATTGTGGTATCGTTAACACACGTTCCGCTTAGTACAACATTTGTATGTTATATCAGTTGGCCTACTGTTTCCATCCCCCGTCCGCCGGGCACAGTTAAATGAACGTCGAAGGCATGAGAAATGGTTTTTTATCCAACTATTTACTGCGTCGATTTGTTTGCACCTGGATTACTGCTGACGCCGCGCCATTACTCTTCCTGTGGAAACAACTACATACATGACTATACTATAGCTGAGTAGTATGGTGTGCAGCTTCAGGTCCAATCCAATTGGTCATGGGACTAGGGTTGGGCTAGTGCTAAAATAGCACTTAGATTGGCAGCAACGTCTATGCATGAAAAGCTTCTCATGCTGGGCTTTGTCCACTACAACGTATCAACAGCGGTTTATACTTACGTATGCAACGCGTACGATACGATACCAGTTTGTCACGCTTATGCAATGCCTATAATATCCGTTTGTAACCCGTATGATGCCCGCTTGCAACCCGTATGGGTTGCAAGCGGCACGCACCATACGCGTGGCGTAGGCTAAAAACACCGTTCAGTACGGTGGCAGAAGAATAAAAAACCGGCCAAGTGCGAGTGGGACTCGCGCACGTAGGGTTCCGTACCATTATCTATAAATAGGAGTATGGGAGCCTCCTTAAATATTAATTTTATTCTGTTTTTAGGGTTCCGTAGTCAACTAGGAACCCTTATAGTTTCGCCATGTCTGCCCGTCCGTCCGTCCGTCCGCGGATAATCTCAGTGAGTTAGCACTAGAAAACTGAAATTTGGTACTAATGTGTATATCAATCACGCCTACAAAGTGGTAAAATAAAAAGTGGAAAAAAATGTTTTATTAGGGTACCTCCCCTATACGTAAAGTGGGGAGGGATTTTTTTTTCATTTAAACCCTAACGTGTGATATATTGTTGGATAGGTATTTAAAAATGAATAGGGGTATACTAAAATCATTTTTTGATAATGTAAATATTTTCGGAAATAATCGCTCCAGAAGTAAAAAAAAATGTGTCCCCCCCTCTAACTTTTGAACCATATGTTTTAAAAATAGGAAAAAATCTCAAAAGTAGAACTTTATATAAACTTTCTAGGAAAATTATTTTGAACATGATAGGTTGATAGTTTTTGAAAAAAAATTACAAAATAATTTCTGAATTAAGTTTCGAATTTAACCGTATAAGCAGGTGTTTATTGTACCTGTAATTTCTACAATATTACAATGAAATGACGTGCTTTCAAATAAAGTGAAAACGGTGAAAATCGGTTCACGCAATAAAGAATTATCTCATAAAAATCATCTTCCATACTTTAAGCTCGCGTGCAATATTTTACTTAATTTGCCGATAGATGTCGCTGTACGTGGAACGCTCATATCATATCCTACATGGCGGTGTTATTTTAACTCTTAAGTGGGGACACTTACTGTGACGGACGGAAAACTACGGAACCCTACACTGAGCGTGGCCCGACACGCTCTTGGCCGGTTTTTAGTATTTGTTGTTAGCGGCAACAGAAATACATCATCTGTGAAAATTTCGACTGTCTAACTATAACGGTTCATGAGATACAGCCTGGTGACAGATAAAAACGGCAAAAAATCATGTGTGTTGTATGGGGCTCCCTGAAATATTTAGGTATTTTATTCTGGCAACTCTGGGTACGGAACCTTAAAAATGATTGACTTAATCATTCGGGAGCTGGTGCCAGGGTCCTGCAACTCCAAGCGATAGCCATATAAGGTCGTTGCTGAGAAAATAGTCAAAGTATAAATTTCTCGATTCTAAGCTTTAAAACGACCAGTCACACTAAAACACATTCACCCAGCAGTGCCCGGAATCCCATCCAAACCATCCCGCCGCTCGTAGTTTAAGCATCCCCAAAAATAGGAAGTCACAAGGAATAAATTGCAAGTTATTTTCCAGTCCGCTGCCCATATTGATGTTGACGGTCGCATAAATCTTTGTGGAAATAATTAAACAAAATCGCCAGCTAGACGCTTTTGAAGTGACACGACTAAAATTAGAGGCAATTTTCGGTGCCGGCGTTTTGTGAAATTACGAAGATTTTGAGACGAGGATTGACAGTGGAATGTGTAACATGTAGGAATTTCAACCTACGTGTTTCTTAAATTAATAAACATAAAATTAATTTTAAGCCGAGATTTGATAGGTAGTAGTAGTAGCGAAAACGGATTTCCTCGTTAAATGAACATAAAGTTAAATAAAAAAAAATAGAACTGCTCCTATAATACATAATTTAGGCCACATAATTAAAAGGAATGGTATTGGTTTTAGCATTTTATATACGAAAACCATTGTTTATATTGTCTAGCCAACTTTGCCAATTACAATCGCCATACACAATGTTTGAGTCCTTTATTTGGTCCTTTTAAAATTTTATATCTGTTGATAGATCTTCTTCGATTTTTCTTCTTTGTTGATAGGTCTTGTTGATCTGTTTTGGACCCGGGGTATGTCCTTAAACTACGCCCGGACTTGGGTATGTCCTTAACCTACGCCAAAAAGAGAGGTATGGGCACTGCGAATGGCATCTCGCTAAGTGTGGAAGGGCACGTTCAGCGAATGTCATCTCGCTCAAATCTGGAGCAGAGCCCGACTGGGGTAGTACCTCCACCTTACAGAAAACCACAGCCAAATAGCACTAGACCCTACTCATAGTGTTGTGTTCCTGCTGGTGAGTAAGGTTGCCAAACGATGACGATTGACGATGAGGAACCTTCTTGTTCCTTTAGCCATCAACACAGTTAATCCTCCTTTTTTTAAAGGGTCGGCAACGCGCATGTGACTCCTTTGGAGTTGCAGGCGTCCATAGGTTATGGTAGCTGCTTACCAACAGGCGGGCCGTATGCTTGTTTGCCACCGACGTGGTATAAAAAAAAAGACACAACTCTTCGTGAACATTCAATAAATTTAGTATTGCCACTGAGACGCAGGTGCCAATCTTGATAATTACTCTTTTATAGTTAAAATATCTCAAATATATGTTTGCCAGGTCTAGAACCGAGCATTTTAAAAATAGCTTTAGCAACTCTCTTAGGAACGAAGAACTATTACAACAAAAGGAAAATTGAAAGTTAATATTATTCCCGTATATTTTTCCACTAATGAAACTTCGTTCTGAATAAAGGTGCTCAAGTTAATCTTTTTATTGCAGAAAGACGAGGACGGTTCTAGAAAAACTGAAGTCAAAACGTAATAAAGTAGTTAAAAGATCCAATTTATAGTGCAAGTTTGTAGCCCTAAAAACGTTAAAAAACACTATTTTAACTTCTATCCTTCAACTCGCTCGAGGATTTCTTCAAGATCCGGCTTCCCTACAACTCTTAGTTCTTAAGAAAGATACCTACCTACTGTTGGGGATAATACTGGAATTATAAAATAAACTAGTATTTTCATTAATAAATATTGTTTATTACAAGGTTTTAATTTATAACATTACAACATAGCGGGAACGAACAACAATATAGTAGTTATATATAGAAGATATAAAGATAATCGATGATATGATGATCACAGCAATTTCGTTTATGCATGTCAAATAGGTTACAAAGCACGGAAAGAACATGTCTAGTCACTGATTTCGGAAACTAAGATTGATGAAGTATACTTACAACTTCTGTTCTGAATCTGAGTTGTATATATTATAATTAGACCCTGTTATCTTGTCGCATACATTTTGTTTTTCAGTAGAGCGTGAATGATTTTTTTATCGACTATCTAAATGTCGATACTGTATGTCACTGATAACTTCAAAGTGGTGTCACTAGGTACTACTTATTACTTTTGTATAAAGATATATATAATAATAAATGAAGAAATAAAAGTCTAGGGTGTTCGTTAGTTAGAATTAATCATATTTTTTCCACAATAATTACAATAAACTTTACAGAACTGTACATCGTCAGTGAAACTATGGGTTATAAAGGGATTTTCGTGATGACAAGTTCCAAGTAATAAGTAGTACCTAGTGACACCTCTTTGAAATTATCAGTGACATACAGTATCGACATTTAGATAGTCGATAAAAAAATCATTCACGCTCTACTGAAAAACAATATTTATGCGACAAGATAACGGGGTCTAATTATAATTATAACATAAATCCTTTTTTTTTCCTACATAAAAATATCTAGTTATGAAAATGATTTTGTCAAAGACTAGACATGTTCTATTGTATGAAAGGCGTTTAAATAAACGATTTTATTCAATTGATGTAATTAAATTTCATAATTTACATAAATATGCGATGTCTCCGCTCTCCCTGTCCTGCTTACAGCAATAATGCGCACGGTGAAAAAGTTTAGTGTAAACTGCATAAATATAATATTAAACGTGAATCGTTCCGAGATCTATGGCGTTAATAAAAGTATTGCAAATAAAAAAATAACAGTTTGTCTCTATTCTTTATTTTGACGTTTGTTTCAGAAACAGACAAAATTTAAGAAGTTTGCTAAGTTTTACAAATAGGGGCTGTATAGGGAAGCGGTTGAAGGCAGCCAATCCCTAAGCGGGGGATCAAACTTTGAGTGATTCCAAACTATAGTTTAAAGCGTGCTTAAACTGTTTATTAACGAGCCGATTTACTAGCAACTTGCAGAGTTTTCTAATTAAATCACTGAGTCTGCACGTTTTTACCCAACTGCACGTAAAGATCCGACAATGTTTTAACGCGTGTAGTAGCATAATCAATATACGACAAAACTCGAAATCCGCCGGACAGTTTTGAAATTTGGTGTGTATGTTGATTAGAGGTCCCGTTTTATTGTCCACACCATTTGACATTTGAGGACATCGAGGAACCGCCAGCACCTTGGGAAATGTCCTCCATCCTGAAGAAATTCTCTTTTCCCTCCGAATCTACGCACTCTATGAAAATATGATCTAGGACAATATTAAAGCTCATTAAATTCTACATAGAAACATGCGTACTCTTTTGCTCAAAAATGCACCTCCTTAGAGATATCACTTCAGGAAGTGAAGTGTATCGTCAATGCCTTTCCAGGGGATATTCTCATGATATGAAACTTGTGAGAATACAAAGTTAACGTTTATTTATAGTTTTGTATGTCAGCTACACCAATATCAATATTTTAACCGACTACAACAAAAACAGTAAGTAAGGTAATGGTTTCAAAACTGAAAATTGAATACAGCCTGTAGCCTAGGATGCTAAGCGGATTTCTACAAGTGACATATCCCTTAATTCCACTTGACCACTTGACTTGGTCTGAACAATGAATCCACACTTATATATCTAAAAAAAAAACAATATGGCGGCCGTAAGAGGTCACCAAATATGAAATCATTTTTTTTCCTTGGTGCCTAAACTATTGCGCGGATTTCAATGAAATCCACCAGGAGGTCTGTAATCAACACACCAGTGCCATGCAATGCAAATTTTCTAAAATGTATGAAGGATGAATCACTTAGACTAAATAATTAGATGATAAAACCCTATTTTTGCTCTTAATTAGTGGTCAATCAATAGTGACAGCAATGAAACTCGACACCTATTTTCTCTGGGATCCTAGTATGCATGTCTGAAAACAAGAGCTTCGAGGACTACCAGAGTCGGTTGCCATCATGCAAAGTATATCCATTTTTAGTTTTTTTGTACGCTTACAAAAAATGTAATCGTTATGCAATGAATGTGTATGGCAAACGAAACTTCATTAAATTCCACACAAAAAAATATACGACACCACATCACAAAAATGTATCCAAAAATAACATCGAGGTTTCTTTGAACATTTTGAGATTAAGTGAATATTTTCTGAAATAATCGCTTCGAAAATCAGAAAAAATGTGTCCCCCCTGTAACTTTTGAACCAAGTCCAAAAAATATGAAAAAAATTGAAAAGATGCGCCTAATCACAAACTGTTCAAAATACTTTCTACGAAATTTATTTTGAACATTATTGGTTTAGCTATTAGCACCAGATACGACCTTTTGTTATTAGTTTGTTCTTACTCCATTGAAGGCACGGAGCCCTCCATTATGCGTGGTCCGACACGCACTTGGCCGGTTTTTTTATTAGTTAAGTGAAGCCTAGGTTATTTAAAACAGACGTTACAAAATGTTAGTAAAATGCGTGCCTAAAGCTCTGAAGTCATTATAACTATTATGTCTTGAATAAAACGGCACTATTAATTGGCTTAAGTATATTCAATCACCATTTGTAGAACAGAGACAACAATTGACAAGCGGCGTCGGCCGTAATCCAGTACCGAAAACGTTCCTTTCCTCACAATAACCATAGTTTCTAATTATTTAAATCTTTTCACATGCGTCAAAATGTCGAATAGCGAATTTCAGACCATTTCACAATATTGAAAGCTCCATATTGCATTTACGGCTAATTAATTTCTGACGAATAGGTAGCTTTCAGTTTAATAAATATAACTGAAAACGAAATGAGGTTTAATTCGCTAACTTATCCCTTCTGACTTATTATTAAGCCAAATGCCACTATAAATAAATAAAATGTGATAGGGCTCGTTATGAGAATTTCAAAAGTGATACAGTCTTTATTTATAATATCGTTGTAATAATTAATATTATTTACAAAATTTACACTTTACAAACATTTACACGAACAGCTCGCTCCCAACCGCTCCCGCCACTAAGGTGCCCATAACACTTGCGGTATTACCACGTTGGATTATTATGGACAACCTTTGTACCAGGAACAACTCGAAGCGAGGATCCTCGCCCTTTTGCCGGAATCGACGGCCCGACTCGCGAATGAAACGCTTTGAGTCATCCCCCCAGCAGCCCGCGGTTTCCACTGCAAAGGGGACGAAGATGTAGCCTGACCCTAATGGAGCGTGAGGTACCTACGGCTGATGTGAGAGGCGGCGAAGGTGCTGACACTGCTGACATATGTAGCATCCCACACCAAACACCGCATAAATATTATGGGACAATCTTACCTATACACAAATCGACCTTGTCCCACAGAAAGCTCAATAAGGCTTGTGATGTGGGTACTAGACGAAGATATATATAATAGATAAAGAAAATATCCAAACTCAGGAACAAATATCTGTTATAAACACACAAATAAATGCCCTGGCCAGGATTCGAACCCGGGACCTCCTGCTTTAAAGGCAGGGTTACTACCGACTACGCTAAGATGCCGTTGAATAATAGAATTAATCTAAATATACATATAAAAGAAGAAACTGACTGACTGACTGACTGACTGACATATCAACGCACAGCCCAAACCGCTGGTTCTAGAGATTCATAATTTGGCACGTAGGTTCCTTATAAGGTCTAGGGGTGCACTAAGAAAGGATTTTTCAAAATTCACCCCCTAAGGGGGTAAAATGGGGGTCCAAAGTTTGTATGGCGAATCAAGATTTGTTAGATTATTTTATTCGAAACTTCACAGGAGTATTCCTAACGATAAATGAGTAAACACGTGTTTCAGGTTTTTTGAAAATTCAACCCCTAAAAGGGGCAAATGTGGTCACAAAGTCTGAAAATCAACATGGGTATCGTATCCTTTTTGAGTACTTAAAGTACGCGGGCGAAGCCGCGGGAAAAGGCTAGTATTAATATAAATCACTTATTCGTGGTACAAGGTGTTTAAACAGGTAAAAGGCAGAAAAAGAAAACTAACAACACATATCATAACGCTTTAGTAGCCACGAGACTCCTTAACTGTCAAATAAAACAAAAACAATTTATTTTAGTATTTTTTATTTATCGTATGCCTAGTCCACTGTGTTAATTTTATTAAGAATATTATTGCAATGATACCAATAACTGCGTTAAGTAGCTCAAGGCACACGCTTAGACACGATCCAACTTCAATACAACTCCAATGCATTTACTACGCAATATAAGTGCAGTATATGCTTGAAAATTATTCCCATGCAACTCCAATACAACTTCAATATTGGTTGATTATTTTTAGTGTTGAAGTTATGTTTGAGATAGATTGTGTTTTTAATGTATTGTTTTTGTATTTTAAAATTAGAATACGGCACCTGTTTAGTAGCTCACTGCCCTGTAAACTAAAATTGACTAAAATAGACTATTCAATTGTTGTTGTTTAGCCCACGCTCCATCTATTTTGGGTAATTTAACCTCTTAACTATTATCCAAAGTTATTCTATTCTAAGTAAAACCAAAATAACTCTTCAGTTTAGCGACGCTGTTTATTTATAAAAGCTAAGTTAATGTTATTGATCAATATTATTTCTTGAATGGGCGTCCATTGTTTGGAAGTATTTTGTTTATTGTTATAGTTTTCTGAAAGTACCTTCCAAACTGATGGGTTTTAAAACCTAGTTTATGATTGGTTCCAAATGTCGGTCCTTGATATATTGTCTTTTTTTTTAGAACCTTGGACCCAATCGGGAAATAATCATCGGATTTTCTGCGCGCAATCCCTTCCACTTTTCCAATATAATTACATTTTTTAATATTTTTCCTATACTTGAATTTCATTTGAGAAATATAACTTAAAAGCAGATATCGGCAGTAAATCTGAACCTGCATTTATTTGTGTATCCACTTCTGTGCTGCATCGCAAATATGGATTACACTTCTACCGGTATGGTATCCGATTTAAAAAATGATTTTTACCTCCAATTCTACAAAGAACTGGGCTGACCTATGTACATGCGAAGCTTACGCTATTAAAATACTTATGTACCCAGTTACAAGATGTATAATGGAATGGAGAACTTAGATTGTAATTGTAACTTGGTTGTTCAGTAATGTTGATTTTACTCTTAACTATTAAGGGAAGGTTCCAGTGTTTATTCCTTTTTAAATAGGCACACCTATAATTGTATCTATAACCTCAAAAGGTAGAGTTTACGAAATCTCAGTATTTTGTGCATATATTACTGTAAACAATCCACATCCATTGTAGGAATTAAAGGAAATGATTTAATCATTCAACAGCTCAAACATTTTCGTGATATAGTCAGAAGCAAAACGTGATCAAAATTATTATGATTCTGCCGTCATACGGAAAAAAACTGGCCATGTGCGTGTCGGACCACGCACAGTGGAGGGTTCCGTACCTTGAATTGACAACATTTCATTATTTTGAGTGCTACTTTTTATTGTATGGCCCGAAAGAACTCACAATTTTAAGAGATCCGTATTTTTTTATTTTTGCGAAAATCCATGTTTTTTAGTGGAAAAATTCATTTATATTATTACTTGGGCAGAAAGGGCTTATGTAACAGTCGTCGAAGTATCGGCTAAATGACGTCACATGTTGTGTTTCATACACTGAAAAAAACGTTGAAATAGTTACATTGATTGACATTTACGTAAAAACCATAGCGTGACCATAGTGCACTTAAACAGTTTGACATTTGAAGCACAAGATAAACGTCAAAACTTAAAATATCAAACCGCTAACTTCGAAAGATATCTTAGGGATTGTTGAAAATGCCTTGCATTAAATATTACCTAATGAAAACTTACAATAGCAACACATCTTAATAGCCCAGTTATTTACTGTTCTACCATCAGCTGAGGGAAGTACTATCTGAGACTATATACAGATGGACCTGAGGAGAGGCCCATCTTGTTGTTTTTCTTGCGCCGATGTTTGTCATTATGTTGGTTTGTTTATTATATTGTGTGAGAATGTATATTTTATATTAGGCCACGTTTCCACCACAGATGTGCTAGGTTTATGAAGGTATCCGCCAATGAATAACTGAACGAAATTAAAATAATTTTATTATAATATAACTTTTATTTCTCCCCTGATTAACACATAGTGAATTTTACTTCTCCAGTAGTAACATTCTAAGTACAGGAAAGATATTTAACTTATTATTGACAAGTCATCAGAAAGTACTTAAGGACCTACTTAGGATACAGGTTTAAAAATGACAAGTGTTCATACCAATAAAATTAGTACTTTATTTCCTATAAAATGTAATTTATTTACCACAATCCAAAACAACTTTGGCTCGTGACATTTTAATTGATATAATTTCTCATAATTATTTTACATGTTTTTTTAAAGTGAGGCATTCCACTCATACAATAGTATGTTATTCAATCAAATACAAACACTGAAAACATTGAAAAAATAATCAACCCAGCAGGATTTGAACCTCGCATCGATACGCCTTACCGGGGCTCGATCGCTTTACCAATTAAGCTATGGGTTCAGTTAATGGGATAATTTCTCAGTTTTATCTGTAAAGGGACATTTCAACTTGAAAGCCAAATCGTCACAGATTCCGTTTGGAGAAGCACAAACAGTCATCCATTTTGTGATTGTTGGCTTCTTGGAGAAGCTCTTGAAAATTTGGGACGTCAGCATCACTTCTATACTGTTTTCGTTTACAAATAGTAAAGGAACATGAGGCTTAAGTGCAGCCTCATGTTCCTAATAAAGGCCTTTGCCAGTTTGTACATAAGAACTCCGCGAAGATAAAGATGCTTCGGTACCTCTTGTGCCAGGCAAACTGTATGTATCCGAGCTTTGCAAAAACTCACACGCGGTAAGCTCCTGCTGTCAGCTTTGACAAATCTTTCCGAGTTTCTCGTGTCCGCTTCGTTGCAGAGGTATTGGTCAATACCCAACCGGGGTATTTTCCGAGGATTCCCTGAATTCCATCGTCAGGTCGTCGTAGAAGTAAGCAGTCCGGGATCCGTGAAAAAGCGAAAATCGTAGTCGTCGTTGAGGAATGCAATCCGGGGTCTGTTAGAAAGCGAGTTGTTGTCGTCGTAGAAGAAAGCAGTCCAGAGTCCGTGACAAATCGCAACACGTAGATAATTAAATTAATCCAAGGAAACGTAAATTACAAGCAAATATTCGAATTGAAAGAATTAACTGTCAGCTGTCCTGTCACTGTCAGTAGTGTTGTAATTGTCAAAGTTGTCAAACGGAAACCCGGAAGATAACGTTTTTTCATAGTGGTAGTATTGAATCAGCCGTGTGACGTCATTTTCCGGTTTACATATTTTGGTGATTTTTCCAAAAATTACTGGAAAAAAAAAATGGTTTTTGTCTTCGACAAGTGTATTTCTTGAAATGGTTTTCGATTTATAAAATTTGGAAATTTTGAAATATTGTCAATTGAATAAGAACCAAACCGTAAATAACGGCCTCCTAGCCCAGTCGGTAGTGACCCTGCCTACGAGCTTAAACCGATAATGTTCAAAACAATTTTCGTAGAAATTATGTGATAAGCCGTATCTCCTCAATTTTTTTCATATTTTTTGTACTTACGGTTCAAAAGTTACAGGCGGGACTCAATATTTCAGACTTTCGAAGCGATTATTTCAGAAAATAGTCATTTAATCACAAAATGATCCTCTCACCTCTCACCTGATCACAAAAACCTCAATGTTATTTTTAAAGACCTATCGAATGATGTGCCACGTGTTGATATTTGGTTAAAAATTTTTTTTTTTTTTTTGTTACATGTATGGAGCGCCCCCCTAAAAATATTTTTTATGCAATTTAAGTACATAACTAAGTAGCAGCATACAAAATACATCTAATTTATAAATTTTATTCAGATAGGTCTTATAGTTTCCGAGTAAAATGGCTGTGACATACGGACGGACGGACGGACGCACAGACAGACGGACATGACGAAACTATAAGGGTTCCTTTTGTAATTTTTCCATGCGTCTTTTTCCGTATGGCGGCAGAATTATGTAGAGCTTGTGAAGATAATTTTGAACAACCTCCGTTTCGCTACTTCTGTAGCTCACTGGTTTTTTTTTTCAAAACGTTGACAATATATTCAGCGAGTTGACGTGCCGACGTGTGAACGTCGGCACGTTTTTCAATCGTCACACAAAGACGTAAAGCAGTAGTTCACATTCACAACAAATATTTTTTCGCTTCCGCCGTGCTCGCTCCAAATTCGGCCGATGTTTGAAAAAGGTTAGGGCATTTTTCTCCGCGTACGTGCGTGAAGGTAGGTGCGCTACTGATTTTGGCAGGCTGTCTGTTACACCGCGGCGAGTTAAGGTGCCGTATTCTTATTTTAAAATACATAAACAATACTTAAAAACACAATCTATCTCAAACATCACTACAACACACAACAAATAATCAACCAATATTAAAGTTGTATTGAAGCAACGGAAAATTCGTGAAGCAAATTTAGATGTTTCTGATTCAAACGTTTAGGCGCGCGCTGTATTGCGTAGTTAATTGGATTCGTTTTGAAGTTGGGTCGTGTCTAAACGTGTTTTAAGGTTAGAATACGGCCCCTTGACAGTTATTCCTTCACCCCCTACCCCAGCTTAAAATGAACCAATACGTTAAACACACAATCTATCTCAAACATAACTTCAACATACAAAAAATAATCAACCAATATTGAAGTCGTATTGAAGCTGCATGGGAATCATTTTCAAGCAAATTCTGGTATTTCTGATTCAGACGTTAAAGCGATAGCTGTATTACGTAGTTAATGCGTTGGAGTTTTATTGAAGTAGGATCGTGTCATAAAGTGTTTTATAGTTCGAATACGGCCCAAGGCCTTTTTTCGTCACGATTCACTTTACACTGGACATTCATAGAGTAAGTACTAAATAACGGAAAATAGCTTGAACCGTAAATGGCTTAACAATTAAAGTCCGCGAGTGAATAAGTTTTCAAGGTGAGAGGCTTTTATGAAATTGTGTTTGTGTATCGGTGGCGAAGCTGCAAAATTATTCTTAAGCAAGCCGAAGTCGTTTTGACTTTTCATTGGCTGTAGGAAAAATGTTCAAGAGTCTAAAAATTAGGGAAGCTGGTGATTGCTGAGAATCAAGTTCACGGGCACTCTTGTGTATATAAATGAATGCTCCCGTTTGTCTTCAAAACGGCTCGTTACGTAATTTCGTTTAGGTTTCCGGGAAAAGTTAGATACAACAGCAATGGCTCTTAAAATACAACCATACATATCATAAGCAGTGATCATAGATTTTCCAGCATTTTTGGTGCAGTGCTAGGGTTATTATTATTTTGATGCTATTAAATGTTTGAACCAAAAATCAAATAAAATCAAAGCCATTTAGAACTAAGTAATAATGTAGAGATATTTGGTAATTAATTAGATAATAATTTGACAAAAGAATCGACATTGCACCGGTTTTGCTGAATAATCTACGATCACCATAAGATTTTTTGTACATGGTGTACATATAAGTTTTACATGTTCGCTTACAGCGCATCCTGTAATGTTCGCCACATGTGTTCGCGACAGAGTAAATGCTTTCTAAAGGGTATTTCACACTTGATACGCATTGGTATCCACGCGCGTGACGCTTTCATACATACTCGTACCGCTTACACTTGTAGAACTGAAACGAATTAAATTCATGTACACGTTTATTCTAATTTCGACTTTAACGGCAAATGTTTAAGGTCTAAACGAAATTTTGGTTTTTGGATAATTATTCTGTTTTTCTTTTGAAGATTTTCCTATTTCATGATCAGATTCTAGCTCACCTGGGTCATACATAAATTGATATGTACATATGTATAATTCCGTTACTAGGATATTTTTTAAATAATGTATAAGCAATCGGTTATTTTAGCCCATTATACACACTTATTAAAAGTCACAAAGCAGTATCTAGAAAAGTACTATCAAAACAGAACGCCGTATAACTTTCAGACGAATATTGCAGCTCAATAAAAGCTCAAAATAAATGAATTGATGTATGGCTCAATCACCACTAAAATTAAATGTTTTATTCATTCACACTTAAAAGTTGAGCGGCCATAAAATATATCTTGATTTATCACCCATTTCATGCTATCGCCCTGACATGGCCGGCTTATGTTAATGGACATGGTTTTAAATTGCCATTTTCAAGTAACTTCTCGCAAACTCGTATTTTTCTCAACCGCTAATTTTAAAATGCGACTGTATTCATTTCAGTTTAGAGTTCAAATTTATATTCCAGGCAAACACGTGAGAGGAAAAGTTGAACCTTGGGGTTGTAATGTGCATGGTTTTAAAGTTCTGTAATAATAGTCGTAAAAGGGTTAAATAAAAGTGTAATGGGTGACTCGTTTGTGGAAATAATTAAGTAATTATCAAGTTGACGCGTTTTTTAGACATCTAAAAAAAATAGTACTCTAGAAAGCTCACTTTTTTACAATATCATAATAAAAAACGGAATCTTTTATCGTGCCGCTTTAAAAGATGTTGATAAGGTTTATATGTTGTTTTTTTTTTTCATAGTAAAGACTTCGTCAAAATTATATTAAAATAATTATAAACTGTTTTAAATGGTTAATAATTTATATACAATTTTATATATTTTATGTTCCTTTTCCCCCATTTGTGTTATTTATTGTCAACCGACTCGTAGTATATGAAATATTTATTTTAAAGTGTTTTTTTCAATGCAACGCATAGTTTTGATCTAAATTTAATAATGAATTAAGGTAGGATTTTATATACGACGTAATATATACCTATCTTCCAGCCAAACATGAAACGCATATTACAAATGTTGGACATAGTCTTCCTCCGATGACTGACACATGTGGGAAAGCCTTTATTATTCTCACTTCACTTCTTCCACTGGCCCTCTCGATCAGTAACTTTGAACCTTCATTTTGCCTTCTAATCGTGATCTTATCTGATTCAAGCATCGAAATATAAAATTTTGGATTTAATAATTAAGACCTTATCCACTTGAGTGCCCGCGAATCAAAAAAAGGTGCTGTGAAGTGCCCAAGATTTACCGCGCGCCAGCGGCACCGTGTCATGTTTTGTTAATAAATCGATTGCTTGGCTTTCACTGAACTTTTTGTAATGATTCTTTTTACGTTTTAAAGCTAAAGAAACGGATAATTTGTTTATATAAATAATTAGATAGGTCATAGTAGTAAACATTATTTTAAAAAAATCACAAAGTTGACATACAGTTCGAATGGGGACTTTTGGCAGAAATATATTTATTAAAAAAAATCTAAATCGATAACGTATGTATTTTTTATGTTTATTTTAAACTTCAATAGTTAACGCTTCGATTGATATCAAATAAAGTATATGATAGCGGGGAAATATTTGCATAAAACTTGTTTCATTTGCAATTTCTAAAATGTCAGTTTCGCAATTGACCGCCAAACCGCGTGGTTTGTTTATGATTTTTTTACGAATAATTTACGCAAATTAAGACATAAATATTGTCATACGCAGATAAAGATACTATTAGTCTTTAAATAACATGTGCCAGTTTTGTCAAACTCGCAGCAATTTCTGTCACAAATTATCAATAACAAAAAATAGGCCTATATACCTACCGTAACGAGTGCCTTTTTTGACGTCCGATTACCGACAATTCCCACCACTTCAAACCACATATACACTTAACATAAATACACTCACATGTCACACTTTACAAATAAATACATATCAGGACGATTACCAACTCAATATGTACTGTTTTTTTTCATTACAAAAGTAAACAAACCCACGTGCTGAGTGTCAAAAGTCATACTAGATGTCACCGGGCGGGCCTCGCGCGGCCATCATTCAAGATGGCGGCGGTATAAGGACGGGATACACAAGCAACGAAATCACATCTTCAACATTGAAATTATATATTATTTACATTTTATTGTATCAATCTTTATATGTAAAACAACGTCGTGTCGGTTACACCATTTATAACTCAAGAACGGCTGGACCGATTTTAATGATGATTAATTTGTTGGATTTATCTTCGCCTCGAAAGCAGAATAGCTATTAAAATATTGGAGAAATTAAAAAAAAATTGTTGATGGTACGAAGTTCGCCGGGTCAGCTAGTTATGAATAATTATAACTTAAGTATAAAATGCTAATACGAAATTAAATATTATGCGCAGCGGCTCACTCACGCAGAACCGCAGACTTGATATTCCTGAATTAATAAATTATATTTTAATAACAGTGGTTGTCGTGATCTATATCACTAACATAGTATGTTAACAAAAACTACACACAAAAGACTAACATAGTATGTTATAGTAGGTACGGGCAGATTTTAGCATATCTACTCGTAAATTACTGAAACCAGAATTAACTGACCGATTTGAATAATTTTGAACGGAGTTACAATTCACAAGTAAGCTAATGGTTTTTTTACGTACCTACAAGATTATGTTGTTCAAAAAAATATTACGTAACATGAAAATTTCTGTTAAAAATAAGCTATGTATATAAAATTTTATTCTTATACATATTATATATTGTACTATCAGCATCACCGTGAATTTGAACCATTTATATTAATAACGAGCTTTTTCCCGCGGCTTCGCCCGCGTACTAAAATTACTATAAAAGGAGGTTCTCAGTTAGACTTGTATGTTTGTATGTACCTTGCTGAACCGATTTATATGCGGTTTTCGGAAAAGTATTTGTTACACTCTGTAGGTTTCGGTATATCATGTTTTGGTGAAGGTGGTTCATTTTTTTTTCTTAAATAAATGATTGCAATAATTGTTGAATTGTTATACCAGCAACGACTTACTATGTACTACGAAGAGATTATGATTAATGCGGATTTCTACTCTTAAATAGAAGCTTTTCCCCGCAACTTCGTCTGCGTGGAATTAGAAAACAGCCTCCTTTTTACCCGCTTAAGGAATGACTTCAGGGATAACAACTGTTATATATCGTTCCCCAGAACTCAAACTATCTCCATACCAATTCTTCTAAATAGGCTCAGCGGTTATTAATTCCGCATACAAATTTTCAACCCACAGTTTCACCCCCTAAAGCGGTATTTTCGGTATAAAACCTATCCTATATTGTTTCCCGGGACTCAAACTATCTATGTAGCAAGTTTTATCTCCATCGTCTGTTCAGCGGTTAATAATTCGCCATACAAACAAGCAACCCCTTTTCTACCCCTGTAGGGTTAATTTTCGGAATAAAAACTACCCTATATTGTTTCTCGGGACTTAAACTATATCCACAACTTTTATCTAAATCGATTTGCGGTTAAAAATTTCCCATACAAACTTCCAACCACCTTATGGGTTGATATTCGGGATGAAAACTACACTATGTCATTTCCCATCAAACTATCTCTTTACCAAGTTTCATCTAAATCGGCCCAGCAGCTTAAGCGCGAAAAGGTAACAGACAGTTAGACAGGCATACTTTCGTATTTATAATATTCAATTCTAATATTAAATCAATGTACCAAGTTTCATCTCAATCGTCTTCTCAGCGGTTAATAATTCGCCATATAAACTATCAACCCCTTTTATACCCCTCTAGGATTGATTTTCGGAATAAAAACGTTTCTATATTGTTTCTCGGGACTCAAGCTATATCCATACCAAATTTTATCTAAATCGGTTCGCGGTTAAAAATTCTCCATACAAACCTCCAACCCCCATTTCACTCCTTAAGGGTTGAATTTCGCGATATTAATAATTTTATGTTCCTTCCCGGGACTCAAACTATCTGTATACTAAGTTTCATCTAAAAAGGGTTCACCTGTTAAAAAATTGCCATAAAAACTTCCAACCCACTTTTCACCCCCTTAAGGGTTGATTTTCTGGATGAAAGCTACCTAATGTTATTAGATTGCAATTTCGTACAAATACTTTCAAGAATTTTCATGTCCACAATATTAAATTTCAAAATCGATGCAATTTTCGTAATTAACATCCCACAATACCATAAAATCGACACCCATATTGATATTTAGACATTTCAACCCCATCGCACCTCAACATGGCGGATGGTATTTCACGTTCGCTACGTTGGATTTTAAAATCGTTATTGTTTTCGTAATCAACGACCCGATAAACCATAGAAACAATACCCATGTTGATTTTCAGACTTTGTGACCACCTTTCCCTCTTTTTGGGGTTGAATTTTCAAAAAACCTGAAACACATATTTACTCATTTATCGTTAGGAATACTCCTGTGAAGTATCAAATAAAATAGTCTAACTAATCTTGTTTCGCCATACAAACTTTGAACCGCCATTTCATCCCCTTAGCGAGTTAATTTTGAAAAATCCTTTCTTAGTGCACCCCTAGACCTTATAAGGAACCTACGTGCAAAATTTGGAATCTCTAGAACCAGCGGTTTGGGCTGTGCGTTGATATGTCAGTCAGTCAGTCAGTCAGTTTCTTCTTTTATATACTTAAAGATAAAAGATAAAACATCCTTCGCCGATGAATAAAAAAAACTAAAAATTATCAAAAAATGAGTAATAGCCTCTACAAATGAAAATAAAAACACTCTAAATTCACTAAGCTAAATTAAATCAATCTGCAACAAAAACCCAGTGTGCACCATGCCTTATGACATAAAACGCGGGCCCTGTGAGGATCTGTTAAAATGCTTCGAGCAACTACTGTTGCGTACAGTTGTACTTACGGACATCACAAGTTTATTTCACCTAATTCTGTTCAAAACATACATAATTACTCATTTAAAGAGGATTAACGCTTAGGTTAATAGACAAACTAACTTATTCTAATAGCCTAGACAGAAATATGGCTTAATCGTATAATAAATGTACGATTCAAAATCAAATACGCAAAATTTTCATCACTAGACTTAATTTGTTGCAAGAATTTATCACATTATATTTAAATTAGTATTGAAATATATGCTTTATCGTATGGAGCAGTAAACAAGGAATAATTTGATATACAATGCTAATTAAAATATGCGAAATTGAGTACTGACGGCATTTTTTTAATGACTAGCTCCCTCGCTGACATACCGAACTTTGACAGTCACCAAAACAATAATCTGAAGTTTGTAAAAATGTTCCACAGACTGCGGTTTTTATTTTTTTTAATGTTGCCACATTAATCCTCTGCCTAACTAAGTCAACAGAAAAGCGTTCTTCACACGTTGCACATAGATATCATTTAAAAACCGTTGGTACTCCAACTCGCAACTAGTGTTGCGAGAGCACTTTGCGTTTTGACAAAATGCAACCGTAGTTGCGCAGGGCACGTGAGTGGTTATGAAACCATTTTGCATCGTCAATAGGATTGTGCGAATATTATCCATTGGATAACGATACAATGCCGCAAGAATGAGGTCGAGGGCAGAATCCAATCACTTGCCAATATTGTAGGTAAATTGAGAGGTAATTTATGTGGGACGTATGTAGCGCTACCACAGATTAGTGACCAGATGGAGCGTATAAGACGGCTCGTACTTCACCCGAGGCTTTTATATTAATAAGGAGAACGCTATTACTTAGAGTAACCAAGTTAAAACTGTCTATACGAAGAAAAATATGTACAAAAAATTAATTTGTAGTGTATTTATTACCGTGCAGAATAACTATCAAACGTTACGCCTTGCAGCATGGATGCACATTTGTACAAATAATAAATTATAAAGTGGCCGTCTGACCACTTTGTGTTTTATAATGCGAAGTCTATACAATGTTAGTCAATGAAACTACATAATGGTTGGTTTCCAATTAAATAAGAGTTTACCATCCGATAAATAGGAAGGGTTATGTAAATTCTGAAGATTTTCGGGAAGATGTCGTCTTGATTATTTGATAAACTGCACATGGCCATATATGGGCCGTATTCTAACTTTAAAACACGTTAAGACACGATTCAACTCCAATAAACCTCCAATGTATTAACTACGCAGTACAGCTAATAACGCCTAAAACCCTGGATCAGAATTCACTTGAAAATTATCCCGATATTACTCATAACAACTCCAATATTGGTTTATTATTTGTTGTGAGTTGGAGTTGTATTGGATATATATTGTTTTTAATGTATTGTTTATATATTTTAAACTTAGAATACGGCATCTTGTTAGAGACTAGTGACGACATCGATAGACACTTAGGCAGGCATTATTTGACGCAAAATGAAGTTAAAAAAACCCGGATCGTTAGGTTTTCAAGACTTTTTAAGACGTAAAACTTCAAGGGAAATAAAGTATAACTTAAATAAGGGTTATAATCACCAGACGAGGTTATGGGTCCTTTATTATTATTTATTCAATTACTTAATACAAATAAATTTTGTAGTATTTCACAAAAAAATAATATATGTACCTACAAGGAACTTTTTCGTTCTTGCGAACTTCACTTAGGTAACATTTCGCTTTGTGTAGGTATACAACCCCGTTTTTTCTTTCACTGTGAAATGTGAGTACAGTGTATAATATGGATAAAATGCATGCAATAGGTATTATTACTATTATGTTTTCCTTCTTGGAACTAGTGGTTATTTCCATTTGTTATCGATTAAGCAATTACATTGCCCGAAATAAATCACCAAGAAAAATGTGAAGTACAATCGACCACGGAGTCAACGGTAATGATTACTTTTTAATAATTCACCAGGATCTTTTTTAGTTCGCTCTGTTAAATGCTGTGTTTTATTCATATCATAGTAACAGTTATATCACATCAGTTATAGGTAGTTGCATTTTATTTATATAATAAGTTATACCAAGAAAAACACGTTACTTCAATACACCACGCAATACAGCTAACGCCTGAACTTCTGAATCAGAAATATCAGAGTTTGCTTAAAAAAATATTCCGCTGCAACTCCAATACAACTTCTCGTTGTTTTGTTGTGTGTTGGAGTTATGTTTGAGATAGATTGTGTTTTTAAATTATTCTTAATATAATTTAAAATTAAAATACGGCACATAGCCTGCTTAGCAGCTTATGCTGTTGCTACACTGATGGTATAAAATGTTATACAACACAGTGTAATAAGAATGCCGCTATATCCTTATAACCGAACGGCATCTTTGTTACTCTATATTTTATAACATTATAAAAGACCAGTACGTTACATAGCACCATCCATAATTCTGCTGATTTATCATATAACTCATTCAGAAAACTTGTGTTAACATTTTTCACGTAAATAATGTCATAAACGTCTGTCTAATCCACAATGCTGTTAATAATCGTTTGTCACTATCCTTTCATTTTGGCGTTTGTATTGATGAAATAGAGAAACAATGAAACATGTTTTCTAAGTTTTATGAAACGGGGCAACACGACAACCGAAGCTACACAAAGAACGAAAACGTAGTAGTAGCCTAGTAGCTTTATTTGACTGTCCATATAAAACAGTGGCCTGCAGTACTTTTTTGTACCGCGGAATTAACATAGCAGTTCACATATTTCTATGCGACCGTACATGCAAGGAATTTGGGCCCATGTTGGGATACTATTCCAAACGTATTTGCTTTGTAGATGACGTGGGTTTAAGGTACTTTTCTTCGGGTCTTAGTCTGGTACAATGGAGATCTTGCAAATATTGCGGCGAAAAATATTTTGATGTGTTTCGGCTGACAAGTATGATAGCTAGAGTCTTTAATCTCAAAACATAGAAAATGGAAGTTCCCTCTTATCGGAACAGCCCTATTGTCCTAACCTATGCTGTATACAGCTATGGACGATTCTCGATGCGCGGATTCACATCCAATGTGAAGACTGGAAGGTGTGTGAGGTGGAATGTGGACCGGAAGAAATCCTTAACACCGCACCAACCATACTAGGCGGCTCTCTGTAACGATATAGCGAATTTCCATTATAAAGCGGAAAAACACTTGAATCGGCTGCGAGCGTAGCGTGTAGCGATTTGCGGAACGGAAAGTGTAAGATTATGTTCAACTTTGCACGAATATTTTGTGTAATATTTATATCCCCCGCTTTTTCCTCCTATGTTTGTGTCAGGCATGGTAAGGTTCGATACACTAGAAATGCGGCGCAAATACTTCGACTAGTGCACTATCATGATTTACTGCGAAATAAGATAATTAACTCTGAGGTCCTTGAACGATGGGATGGGGAATGGGACTTCATACCAGCGTCAAGGACGACCGGTGCGAGCCAGGTTGGTGCTTTGATCCCCCGATATTGGTGGACACTCTTCGCCGTTGACGGGGTACGTAATTGCCAGGGTAGCAATGCTCACTCTCGGGCACCAATTGGGCACTTTCACTCTTAAACGAATTGGCTGGACGTCATCCCAATGTAGATGTCTTTATGATTCACCAAGCTCTTTTGTTATGGCTGTATATTTGTTATTTAGGTAATAAGCAATAACTATAAAACAGTTACCAATTAAGCGATTTGGTTCTTATCTGTACTGTAAGTATTTATCCCATCAAAAACATAAATGTGAAAGGCTGCCAAGTTCGATACTATGGGAATGCTTCGCCTATAAAAGAAGTGAGATCTGAATAAGTACCAAGTTCCATAAAAATACCTCAAATCATAAATAGTTATAGGAATGCACACTTGTATTCCAGCAGTTTTTAAGGTACATTTTGAATAAGTATCACGTTACATAGAAATACCTAAAATTATAATAGTCAGAGAAACGCACACCGGTTTTTTTTAGCAGTTTCCTGATAACATTTATTATTTTCAGTACTTTTTAATGATGTTACTTGGCAAGTTTTCACACACCACACACCTTTTCAATGCAATGAATCGACACCTTTGGACTGCAATGTGTCAAGTATATAATTTTCTATTAAAACTTGCCAAGTTACATCATTAAAAAGTACTGAAAATAATAAATGTTATCAGGAAACTGCTAAAAAAACCGGTGTGCGTTTCTCTGACTATTATAATTTTAGGTATTTCTATGTAACGTGATACTTATTCAAAATGTACCTTAAAAACTGCTGGAAATCAAGTGTGCATTCCTATAACTATTTATGATTTGAGGTATTTTTATGGAACTTGGTACTTATTCAGATCTCACTTCTTTTATAGGCGAAGCATTCCCATAGTATCGAACTTGGCAGCCTTTCACATTTATGTTTTTGATGGGATTTCATTTATTTTTGTTAGGTGTAGGTTCTTTATTATTTTTTTATCACGGACGAGTGTAGGCAGCGACGGAGGGTGCGCGAGGCGAGTAACGGAATTTTTATCTAGTATCACTATACATACATATATCGGGATTTCGGGATCGATCGGGCATCGCGAGTACCTATAATCTATGATAAATCCTATTTTACTATTTATTTATAGGTGATTTTTACAAATAAACTGGCTCCCTACACCTATAAAATGTACCTACTTACATATAATTACATACATCAATAACGTACTTTATACTGTTTGTAAGTACGCTACCTACATAGATAATTAATAACTTGGTAATACCTACCTACCAGTAGGTATTATAATTGGTGGCCTATTATGTAGCCCTAGAAGTGCACCATCCCATCTCATCCCGTGGCGTATCGGAGGGTGAGATGGGCAGTAGTATATATAATTCAATCTTAGAGTATATATGATTTCCATGTTCTTGAATCTGCGATTTTATTAGTTGTAAAATTAGAAATTATTTAGACTATGCGAGAAAAAATAGTCTTTTAATTTTTGTTTGACTGATTTAGCGCACCTAGTGTACCTAGCAGTGTTGGCCGAACGTTAGTGTGATTGAAAATTTAAAATTGAAGATTGAAACACGTTAGTTAAAATTGAACACTGATAGTTTAGTGCAAATTGATTTCAATTAGCATTGAAATTAATTGTAACTAACGTGTTAATCCTTTGCGAATAACTAATAATTGAAGATATTTAATTTTTCGTCTTTCTCAAAAATTTAAACATTAATTTAATTTTTAGTGTAGATTGAATTGGTAATTGACATTAATAATTTACCTAACTAAACGCGAATTTAGGTTAAGCTACGAGGTTTTGATTACTTTTACTTTTACTTTTACTTTTACCTTGACCTTGACTTTCACTTTCACTTTCTTTAACTTTCACTTTTACTTTCACTTTCACTGTGACTTTTACTTTGACTTTCACTTTGACTTTCACTTGCAATTTGACTTTCACTTCCACTTTGACTTTCACTTTCACTTTCACTTTGACATTCACTTTGACTTTCACTTTGACTTTGACTTTGACTTTGACTTTGACTTTGACTTTGACTTTCACTTTGACTTTCACTCTGACTTTCACTCTGACTTTCACTTTGACTTTCACTTTGACTTTAACTTTGACTTTCACTTTGACTTTCACTTTGACTTTTACCTTTGACTTTCACTTTGACTTTCACTTTGACTTTCACTTTGACTTTCACTTTCACTTTGACTTTGACTTTGACTTTGACTTTCACTTTGACTTTCATTTTGACTTTAACTTTGACTTTGACTTTGACTTTCACTTTGACTTTGACTTTGACTTTGACTTTCACTTTGACTTTGACTGTCACTTTCACTTTGACTTTGAATTTGACTTTGACTTTGACTTTCACACAAAGAAAGTAAAAGTAAAAAGAAGCTCCAGATTTTGATACCGGTACCATCTGCTCATCAGTACAAGTCGAATGAGCCCAAACAGCATGAGTCTATGATGCGCCAAACCCGAGATCCAGTAGGGATCCCCAGGGTCCAGCATGAGCTCCAGATTTTGATACCGGTACCATCTGCTCATCTGTACAAGTCGAATGAGCCCAAACAGCAAGAGTCTATGATGCGCCAAACCCGAGATCCAGTAGGGATCCCCAGGGTCCAGCATGAGCTCCAGATTTAGATACCGGGTCCATCTGCTCATCAGTACAAGTCGAATGAGCCCAAACAGCATGAGTCTATGATGCGCCAAACCCGAGATCCAGTAGGGATCCCCAGGGTCCAGCATGAGCTCCAGATTTTGATACCGGTACCATCTGCTCATCAGTACAAGTCGAATGAGCCCAAACAGCATGAGTCTATGATGCGCCAAACCAGAGATCCAGTAGGTAGCCCTAGGGTCCAGCATGAGCTCCATCTTGTGATATTGGTCCCGACTTCCGAACCCGAGATGCAGTTTTAAAATTAATTATTAGTGTAAGACAAGGATTAATTTAGTTACACTAACGTTAATCTAATTAACTGTAATTCTTATTAAATTTTCGAGACGTTAGTGTAACTAATAGGTTAATTCTAATTGACGGTTAGTGTAATTGACGACGTCACAAAATCAATGCGAACTAACGTTAGTAAAAATTGATGTTAGTGTAATTGATCAGTTACGGAATTAATCTTCTATCTTATTGATCAATTTTCAATTCTAATTGAAATTATCGGCCAACACTGGTACCAAGTGACCTGCTTTGCACTTCGTAAATCTTGGGTTCGGTTCCCGCAACAGACACACACAGAGTGGTGAACAATTTTATTGTTCTTGTCTTTAAGACAAACATGTATTGTCTTAAATTGGTATGTATCTAAATTTAAATAAGTCTTATCTCATTTCCACTCCATACCTACTTATAGTAGAACAAAATTACACATTCGTTGTTTTCGAAACTGACTCACACTTGGCCGTTTTCAGATTTTTACTTTATTTCGACCTAAAGACAAACCTTCGAGCCAAATTTCAGTTCGGTACGACCATTGGAAGATATACCCATTTAGTTCATTATGACTTCATAGTAGAACAAAGTTACACCTTCGCTATTTTTAAAACTGACTCACACTTGGCCGTTTTCAGATTTTTCCCTTTACTTTGACCTTAAGACCTATCTCCATGCCAAATTTCAAGTCAGTACGACCATTGGAAGTGGTCTAGGTTTTTGATGAGTCAGTGAGTGAGTCAGTGAGTGAGTGTATAGTAAAAATAGCGATTTTCTGACGTCAATATCTCAAGAACTGCTATAGGTAGAATAATGAAATTTTGTATTCTAGACAATTAAGGGGATGTCAAGAGACACTCGAAATTTCATATGCGTAGATAAAATATGTTTTGAGTTATAGGGTGGTCGAAATTGGCCCGAAATGGTTCGTGTAATATAACCCACGGCCGGTGTGTCGCTTTTTTTGCTCGAACTTGGCGGACACACTGCCGTGTGTTATTGTATTGCCGTAGATATTGTATTGTATAACAATACAATGCAGATACTCCTTAATTAACACCTCGAAAAGGAAAACAGTAGGTACAAAATACATCAAACTTAATCTACTATAAAATAAATAAATAACCATATACGTAATATTATATACAATAAATTTTAATATTAAACTCATTTATTTTTATTTCAATATAATTTAGCTTATGTTTTATGATAAAAATCTTTTATCTTAAATTTTTAGCTCTGCATTTTAAACAATAAAATGCTTAACACTTTCCGCACCAGGAACCCGCCAGGGCCCGTATTCTAACTTTAAAACACGTGTTGACACGACACATCTTCAATAGAACTCTAATACATTAACTACATAAAACAGCTAGCACTTAAACGTCTAAGTCAAAAATATCAGAATTTGCTTGAAAATTATTCCGATGCAAGTCCAATACAACTTCGATATTGGTTGATTATTTGTTGTGTGTTGGAGTTATGTTTGAGATAGGTGTGTATTTAATGTTTTGTTTATGTAATTTAAAATCAGAATACGGCACCAGGTTTGTGTGTAGCGGATTTCCCCTACGAAGCGGGAAAACGCTGGAATCCGCTACGAGCGTAATTTGTAGAAAACTATAAAAAACGCGCAATGAGGATAAACTCACAAAGCAAAGCAGACGATGCTACAATAGTTTTGAAAAAATACTCTACGTGCCTATTCTGATTTTAAAATACATAAACAATACATTTCATACACACCTATCTCAAACACAACTTCAACACACAACAAACAATCAACCAATATTTAAGTTGTATCGAAATATTTATCAACCAAACTCTGATATTTCTGATTCAGACGTTTAGGCGCTATCTGTACGTAGTTAATGCATTGGAATTGTATTGAAGGTGGATCGTTTCTAAACATTTTTAAAGTTAGAATACGACCTTAGGTACGACGTCTTGTATTAAAACCACTAGTCTAATTATATTGGTTTGTTAAAATCGACTCGCTTGTGTCGCCTGCGCTGAGAAATGGGAACATTTGGGCTGCATGGGGTCACGCGATTTGCAATTTGTAATTGTTTTCTGCCTGTGCATTGGGTTAGTCAACGCGATTGTATTTTACATGGCTTTTTACTGCTTAAATGGAAAAACTGAAAGCAATTAGAAAATGATTAATACTGATATGTAACACATAAGTAACTTATATTTTTCTTGTAAGAAAGTCTTGAAGGAGAAATAAAATATTACACCGTTAAGTGAATTGACAATAGGGTTTTCTCCCGGTACTCGTTTTCTATACAAATCCAGTACCGGAACCGGAAATTGCCGGTTCTCGCCATACAAAATCAGAACCGGGAGCATTCCCTAATTGACACCCACTAAACTAAGATACTATGGACACAAGTAGCGGGGTCTCTAATAGAACTCGATTTCCACATACTTGCGTAACTTTTAGACGTGGACCACTTTTCACGAAGAAATGAACCAAACCTTTCACTTTTTCATAACAGTTATCATATGGACACAGGTATGTTCTTAAACTACGTCTAAAAGAGGGTATGGGTACTGCGAATGTCATCTCGCTATGTGTGATAGGGCACAGCACAGCGAATGTCATCTCGCTCAAATCTGGAGCAGAGAGTGTGTTGACGACGAGGGACCCTCTTGTTCCTTTAGCCATCAACACAGTGAATCCTCCTTTTTGTAAAAGGGTCGGCAACGCGCATGTGACACCTCTGGAGTTGCAGGCATCCATAGACTGCGGTAACTGCTCACTATCAGGCGGGCCGTATGCTTGTTTGCCGTTGTGGTATATAAATATATATATATAAGAATTGAATGTCATGCACAAATCGCCCAGTGTGCTTGCTTGACATTCCGCTACTTCGGCTTTGAGATTCATCTTGATTTAGTTTCATAATCATAACTAATTAGACTATGGTCGATGGTAGCCTAGTGTTTCTGCAGCTTCAAACAGTATTTATTTTGCATTTGCCCCAGTTTGCATTAAATCGTAGTTAAATTTCCCCCAGGAATTGATAGGGGGAATCGCAATAGAAACTCGAGCTCGACACACGTAATTAACCAGTTTTATTTTGTTATTTGCAGAGACGATTAAAACAGTGTTGCTTTATTTAATGCCGTGCTGTTGATATACGGCGTGTATTTCTGATATAAGGTTTAGATAAAACACTGTCAGTCTTGTATTGATTAATTAATACATTTTATTACTCGTACGGGACACATAAATCGACCTAGAACCGCCAGGTGTCAGTTGTGAGTACTAGACTAAAAATAGATACGAAATAAAATTAGATAATAAATAGATAAAGATAAATACTTAAAATACATAGAATACATAAACGTAACATAAACATAAATACTCTTTATTGCACACCTCAAAATAAATAAACACATAAAATAAAAACAAAATACCTACATTCATAACTCAGGAACAAATATTCGTGATATTGACACAAATAAATGCGCTTACCAGGATTCGAACCTGGGATCTTCTGTTTCGTAGGCAGGGTCACAATACCGACTAAGCTAGGACTATTTATATCGACTTATTAGACCATTTATTGATTCTACTGATAAACATTTTACTGCCTCGGGTTATTTTTGAGTGACTATATTGTGGTGTACAAAACTTAGTTTAAATAACTTTGAATCACTGAGCACTGTAGTAGTTAAACTTACTTCTTTCTCTATGTCAAGACCAAAACAATTTCGCAAAGAAGTGGAGTGCGAATATGTGTGCGCTGTGACGTGCGTGTTTTCATCGCATTGCGCATCTCTGCATGTATACATGCCGACGCAGCAGGCTTGTAATCACTGGTCCATTAGCCACTCATCACCTGCTTCTAGGAGCTACATAGCTTCCTATCCCTTAATACCAAGGCTACGAAACGAAAAATATCAATCAAGATCTAGACTAAAATATAGATATAAAATTATAGAGAGGGAGTTTATGCTTTGCAAGCTTAAATGTGGCTTGAACTATTCCTTACTATATCTCGATGTTTCCAAGAACATAATCCACCGCTCAAATTTAACTCTAAACATGCTTAAGCGTGATATATCATGTCTAGATTTTGCGGCTTCTCATATTTATAGTAAACTAAATTAATATATTCTAATGGAAGCATAAATTTATAGGTGTAATACGAGTTTAGATATCACGTTTCGCTAATCTTACGAGTATATGTAATCTGTTGCGGTTATCTCGTTTATAGTGCTGAGCTTCACGGCTCTGATTTGCCATGAGGGCTTACACTATTTACTTAAAAATATACCTATGCTAGGTAAGTATAACTACCTATACATCTCCGTCCGTGCCTGACTGCGAACAATATCAATACAAACCTAGGCAATATTAATTTTTTTCATGTATGGTATCAATCGATTCGTTTTGTTGTAACGATCAAATGTCTGTATATGGCCAATTGCGTTAAAGCAACACCGAAATCAGAAATGAGGTTCAAAATCTGGCACTCGCTTTTGTTTCTCAAAACACTCCTCACAAAATGCTATGCAACAGTGACGTCACGGTTGCATAGTCGCCCTGTTTAAAGTATGGAAAAATTATGAAATTGTTATTTTGACAGTGAAATATTGCATTTATGTATATACATAAATACCATACAATTTATTTTACAGTACTCGTAACTGTTAAAGATTGAATAGTATCAATAGTTGTTTTAAATATCGTACTTTAAAAAATCGTAAAATTTTGAAATTTTAAGTCTTTTATCTTTGAGCCGTTTCAATTTTTTTTTTCACTTTATTAGGATGTATTTATCAGTTTGCATCCATTTAACTTAATTTTATTATAAAATTCAACAAGTCTCATCATGCCTATTGGTAACCTTAACAGCAAAGCAGCTGAATGTCATTTTAAAATATCAAGGCTTTTGACATGCCCCGCAATAATGCAGCTAGCAGGCCGCAGTGCGGCACGGCTTTAAAGTAACCTTAACTAAAACGTGAATGATAACGTTGACAGACCAGATCTGATTTATAATAACGGAAACTAACATGTTAAAATGTCATCATTAAACAATTAAACCACGTATATTGGAATAAAACAACTAAAAACGGATTATATCGCGTGTACTGACCTTAAATTACCTGTGAGACCATAATGGTGGACAGTGTGGACACTATTGTTATTTCATTTGTAAGGATTTCAGTTGACATTATTAATATTTATTTTCATAAAGGCCCCTACGGCGTGTGCAATTATTTTAATTTGTAAATTATTTGAAATTATTTATTTGACCCTATTAACATTCTTTATATTTTTTGTAACTTAAAATTATTTGACATTGTAAATTAGGTATTTGACATTATTAGCGTTTGTTTTTTATAAAGGCCCCTCTGGCATATGCAATTACTATATTTGTTTAATATTTAATATGTGGGTAGGTTTGCATATTGTAATAGTTTTTTAACGGAGGTAATTGTATATTTTTCCTCAGTCGACCCGTTGACCACGAACACTGTAAAGTGTTCGAAACGTCGGGATGTAATTTAAGCTCAGTACACGCGATATAATCCGTTTTTAGTTGTTTTATTTCATGAATAACTATCGCGGCAACCGAAGACAATATCACGTATATTGGGTTAGGTTAGCGTTTTGGAGTGCACTGTTTTCCCTTAGATGGAACGGACTACCTATTTGCATATGGGTAACGAAACTGTTAATTTTTGCTTACAAAGTAGGTACTAAAACCCAACTATAGTCCAGTATTGTGACTATGGTCCGCAACTTTAATACGTAATTAAGCATTAATCCTAATCTTCTTTTTGCTTTTATCAATTTTTTTCACTCATTTATGGACATATTTTTAAAATGAAATGCGTCAAAGTTGGGAGTGGGAGCTTTTCGACTATACTTAGTTGGGTGGTTTTATGGTAATGTTTCCATTTATCTCCAAAACAGCTAGTCCGATTTTGTTGGCGAAAGATACATTTTTTAGAGAGTTCTATAGTAAATAATGATGATATACGTGCAAATCAACGCGTAGTTGCCGCTGAAATCGTTTAATAAAATATCTCTTTGGTTATGTCAAAAATAGTAAAAAGTCTCTAAAGTATCTGGAGGGTACAACAAGACAGTACTAATTATTTAAAATGTTAGTTTTCAATATCATTGGCAGGTTTCAAACTCATTATACGCCATCTCTAGATTGTACCTGTTCAACTTGTGTAAAGTTAAGGACGTGAGTTGAGTTTATCAACAATGTATCGTGTTTCTAAGTTAACCTGTATAAGCCAGACAAAGCCAGTTAAAACTAATAACTACAGAAACGGTACGTTGCGTTACGTGCTTAGGGCGGTAAGACCTGCGGCTCGGCTGACTTGGCTACATAGTATCATTTTGCGTAAAGTTGTACTCTTGTACCTAACTTTATTATTATTATGATTATTTTCGTTAACCTATTTGGTGTCCCAAGTGGGCAAAGGCTTCCTCCCTTTTTCTCCATTATACCTTGTTACTTAAAATTTTCGATCATTCTTTACAGAACGAGATTAGCGGGAAGTCATTCCACCATCTCAACTTTTTTTATTAATAGTTATTAATTACTTAATTGACTAAATTAATTGACACAACACACGGCTAAATACCGACCAAAAATGTATATTTTTCTCTGTGTATATCATCGACGACAATCATAATTCTCATATACTTACCGTTTTTGTAACCATTCCCATCCCTCCGTAATAATAACCGACAGGCTTGGCATGAAATAAGTGACGTTTGGCTAATCAGCTCACCATTTCTTGTCATTAATTAGTTATCAAGTTAATGTCCGATATATAGCAAAATGAGATTGCTTAATAAGAACACGTCAAACGATTTCTGTCATTTATTGACAGAATTACGATTTGTTTAGATGATTATGATGTCTGATGGATGACATTTGTGATCAGAAAAAATGGGTTTCAAAATTAGAATACCGCTCTCTACATATGTATTGTGCAAGTTGTGGTAATTTTACAACTAAGTGGAAAAGTTATCAGAAAGTTCTAGAAAATTTCACAAGAAATATTTGAAATTTAATAAATATAAAGTTTCGTTATTATAAATAAATAAACTAAATTCACTGATGTAAGCAATAATCCCAATGCAATCTTCCAATCGCATTTTCCAATAGAAAATTATCATCTATCAATAATTTACTGCTGCTTTATAAATTCTTGAATCCAATAACTCCCACGTCTGGTTACTACACAAATAATACTTTCCTTTTGCAAAGCGTTTCTATTTCCCAAGAAAAGGAATTTACTGTGCTATTCTTTGGAATTCTAATTGTCAGTATCCTTGCAATCTCCGGTCAGCCTTCAAGCCCGCTACCGTAAAATGACTGAAGAAAGAACTATTTTTCAAGAGGATTTAGTTTGACATTAAAGAAGGTAAAGGTAGGTAAATAAAAATATTTTTATAAACCTAATACTCAATTGTTGTTACAATTTCCTGGTACAAAGGTTGTCAATTGCGATCCAGCGTGGCAATGCTGCGAGCGTAATGGGAACCTGTGCGCCGGGAATGACACGGGGCGGGTTATTTGACTAGTACTTCTTGTACTCTTGTCTTGAGTCTGGTTTTTGTACAATTTTTATAATATTATTATTTTGACATTTGTAATTGGTTTATTCAATGTACAATAATATTTAAATGCAAACTCTTTCAAATAAATACTCAATTTACTTAAGTGATCTAACCTTAATGCATATAGTTAAGTACCTATACATAATTCATCCTTACTTGTCTTATCATGTAAATAAACATATTATATGTCAATCAAAACATAGCAATTCCATTTATATTTTAGGTTACTCGTTTGATACTTCGATTATTGAAGAAATTTTTATTAGAAATAATATTTTTCAGTGGTTAATTGGTTGACGTCGATAAACACGGTGCTCGTGAGTATTGCGAGAGATTTTAACCACGAATTCCTGAGGTCAAAAAGAATAATAAAAGTTATATGAATTTAGGTCGATTTCGCCAAAAAAAAATTTTTTTTTGCTTTTTTTCGATTTTTTTAATGCTTTTGAACATATAAACATAAATGTTATTGGTAAAACTGTTGATTAAAATAAATTAGTACATTTTTTTCGTAAAAAATAGTTTACGTAAAGTATTCCTTGGCACTTTGATATCTGTCAATAAGAATGTCTAGACTAGACCCCATAAAGGGTGAAATCGCCATCAAAAAACCGTTTCGCACTGAGTTACAATAAAAATGTTTTTATTTTATTTAATTGGTAGTAACTCTGAAACTAAGCGAATTCCAGAAAAGTTTATAAGACATTTTAGTCTCCAATTATGATCAGGAATACGCTGTTAAAATTATTCGGTTTCCTCATGTTACACCGTGTATTGTGAATCTATTTAAGTACAAGATGTAACGAAAATGCTCGTGATACTTTTAAGGGCGTAATATAATTATGAAAATACAAGAAAAAAAAATTTTGGCGCGAAAAAAAAATTGGTTTAGTATGGAGGGTCGGCCGACTGGGACCACGTATGCCATACAAAAAAAGAATTTATTCCCGTTAACACGTTCACTGCGATAGAAGGTCTAAAGACCCCCAGCTAGTACTCCCGGGCTGTGCGGGCAAAATATTGTGGTTTCGCTGTGGTGCGAACCTCGTAGCTTATTGAATGTGTATAAAATATGTTTCTTTTACTTTTTCATAGTGGCAATACGATATCAATTATGCCCTTAGACGGATTACCAGTATTTTTGTCACATCCTGTATATTACAACATTTAAGTGATAATCCCAGAGAAAAGTGTGATAATGTCTTTGAGAAGTATTTGTTTACATAATAAGACAAGTAAGAATTTGCTTGAAAATTATTCCGATGCAACTCCAATAAAACTTCAATATTGGTTGATTATTTGTTGTGTGTTGGAGTTATGTTTGTGATATATTGTGTTTTTAGTGTTTTTAATGATAAATAACCAATAGTTTATGAATTTTAAAATTAGAATACGTCACAGGAGCATATCGGGTGAGATCGTACTTCATTTCACTCTTTGATATTTTAAGATTTTACTCGAAACGTTTGGGATACTCGTCAACACGTAAATGTCTAATTATATCCTGTTCTTTTAATTTATATTCAACGTACGTTCCAGACGTGGCTAGATAACAATAAAATTAGCATCCAAACTAATTTGTCCCCCAGTGCACTGACAAATGGTTGCAGGGAGCAAGCATTATGAAACATTATAAGACACTATTTCTCAAACTGTTGGGTGCGACGTGCGACGAATATTGTCGCCGTAAATATAAAGGGGAAGCTCTTTTGTTGCTGTTTATTTGACATTAAGTTTGATTTATATTAACACGATTATTACTTTGTAATCAGAAAACAGAATTAATAATTTTATTTGTGATAAACTTATATATCGTACAAAATTAGAAAGAAAAGAAGACATTTCATACATAAGACAGTTTACCACGTAATGGGCCTAGAATTAATCTGTGCGTTTCTGTTTAATCACGTCTTCGTTTCAGGGTTGACTAGATCTTAATGTTTAATTAAAGGCAAAAAATGTAACCTCATATTTCCTTACTTTTCGCTTGTATTTCTGTGCACAAAGGTAAATAAAATTGCTTATTTACATCAAAAGAATAAAAACAGTTCAAAATTGCTGTGTATTTTTTTTAAACACACATACAAATACCTATACGAAACCGCTTAATGAGTGAGGTTAGCCTTTTCGCCGTGAATTTATATGTTACCAATCAAGGTACATTCTTTTGACAAGAAATAACTGTTAAAAAGGAATAATTTTATATTGAAATGCTTCCAAAGTCAAATATTTTGAAGCCAAGTTTAAGTTTGAACTTGATCTTAAGGTAAATTTGGTATCAAATTTCCACATATAATAAGGACTGGAATGTTGTATTAAGAGTAAATCCATCCAGTTATGAATAATAGCCGGTATTATTGAAAAAGATCCTGTCTTTTTAATAATATGTCTATTTACGTTTCTTTTTATTTTATTTAAAATAGCTGTCTTTTTAACAAGCCAAAATGTTTCCTTTATTTTTACCTAACTTCCCCTTAACGGCACACAATTTAAAGCAAAGAATGGCGCACTTATTATTCTCGGCGATTATCTCCACGACGTGCAGACCCTATATTCCAATAGCCACACACATACCGACCCAGTGTAACTGTGACCTTGACAGTCATATTTAACTATAAATGATAGGAGTTCTCGATATAATGGTAAATTGGTATAAATTGATGGAAGTAACAGCCCTTTGAAGCAAGGGGGCGACAGATGGCAGACACATTAACACTATCGAGGTGTTACCGGGTTTAGGGCTCTGATTGGAATAGGATCATTATTAATGTTCGTTTTTGTTTTTTCACCGACTTCAAAAAGGAGACTCCTCTTATGAATGTGCTGCGTACACTCGTACAGTTATGCTTTTAAAGTATCTTTGCAATTTTTAGACAAAATTATTTTAGAGTACAAATAAATGAAATTTTATTGTCTTTATACTTCCCGTAGACATTTTTGTCATAAAGTTAACTGTTCGAAAACAATTTTACCTTAAAACCTAATTATATTTAAATTAAATTAAAAACAAACTCACAACTAACAACAAAGTTCCCCCAGATCTGCTCCCTGCGGAAGGGTACCCATAATGCTGGCTACATTTACTCGATGAATCGCGATGCCAATTCTCTGCCCAAGAAATAGGCGAGCTCTAGAGTCCCTAGTGGAGTCGAGGAGCTTCTTTTTGAGTTCTCTAAATAAACTATGGGCATCATGACACCTTTCAGAGTTAAACTGTTGGTACACAAAACATGTCCGGATAACTATAGATTGTGGCGTTAAAAGGAAAGGTTTTAATATAAATTTATGTTCCTGATTTTGAAAAAATCTCGTAAACTGTTAAAAAAAATAATTTCTAATTTCCTGTATTTTGTAGTAGGTAGGTACAGGGACTATTTTGTTTCCCTTTAATCTAATTCAAATGTTACCAACCAATTCAATTTAACTCTTACTCACCGAGATATTGTTTTACTTTATAATTAAACTTAGTATTGGGTGCGTACGAACTGGTCAAGCCTAATTTATTCATTTAATTAAAACTATTAAGATAATTACAACGTAAGGTCCGGGTGGCCAAATCCGTCAGCGGGGCATTTCCGTCCAACGGCGTTTGCGGCTATTCAAACAACAGTGCACACTTAATGACTCGATCGGTAAAGCAGAGAGAACATTTTATACCCGCAGTCAAAAACAGATGGCGCTATCTAGCCAGTGAATGGAAAAAAAATCGCATTCAAAGTTTAGTTGCCCTCCGACCTCGAACGCGAGTGTAGTGTGCTGCAGTGTATCGTGACGGTGCGATAAGAAAATGTAAGTTTACGGCTTAGTAAGTATATTTATTTTATAGTTCGATACATAAAGTTCCAAAACAAATAAGAAGCATAGAAAATATTATAAGTTTCAAAAGAAAATTATTTGATTTTTTAGTGGATAGTACATATTTTACTGTTAAGGGTTTTTTGTCCGACTGCAATTAATATTAACATGTAGTTACAGATTTAAAGAAAAAACACTAAAATTTGTATGCCCTGTGGCCGACATGGTGATGCTACTCTATTTCTGTAAGACCTGTACCTCTGTTTGTACTATATACCCATGTTGTACAAATAAACTATTTGACTATGACTTTGCATTTACAAAGATTGCATATAAACGGGAAAATTCGACCGGTGCTGTGACCCGGGTGGCCAAGTGGTTAAGGCGTCTGCCGCGAATGCAGAAGACGCTGGTTCGATCCCAGCCCTGGGCACTGGAGGCCTAGGTCACTTTTTCCTTTGTATATTACATCTATATAAGTTTATAATTTATATAGTAGTGTGTCTACTTAAAATAAAACAACTCAAAATATTTATCAAAATAATTTGATTTGTTCTTCAATTGAGCTATGTCGTAGTTTTAGTAATAAACGCGGAAAACTCTTAAGATATGGTGTTATGGTATGTTTTAAATATGATTTAAAATTAAAAATATTGTCGCGCCCATAATAACAATAACTTTGACACTGTATTTCGGACCTTACTCAACAGTGCCGCCAACTGGTGAACACATAAACAGTAGCCCGTTATTTTAAAAACGTGTCAGATTTTCCCTAGGGTTTAGGAATCTGTTTTAAAAGGTTGACTGCTCCTGATTGTAAAAATAGGCCGGATTTGTCCCAAAAAATTATACTTGGCAATAAAATCTAAAATAAACCTTAAATCTAGTTCGCTAAAGTTTAGTTGCGATTAACAGTTTAGCGGTATTTGTTCACTTGTCGTACATGTTTGTAATACGTCACGATACAAGAAAAATCGTTGGTTGACGGAATAGCCCCAAAACGTCGGGAAAATCCGTCAACTGATGCATTTAAAAAAAAATATTTAAATACCCAGCAGTACTTGCAATTTAATATGAGTACCTTTATATAGTTGAATAAATGCTTAATTTATTAGAGTGATCAGGTTTACTAAAAAGTAAATATCATCATAGTTATGACCTGCCAAAGTGAACTTATCAAAAAGTATGACGGAAATGCCCTCATTGACCTTATAGAATTGGAAACAGATGCCCATTACAATCAAAATATCAACTGCGAAGGACTCTGGAACATCACGATGTCGCTAGTGACTGATTCATCATTATTCATTACAGTGAAAAATTCACTGAGGTGGATAGAGAAACGTCTAGTGTACGAGTATATGGAAGCACGTTGGAACGGTAATGTAAAAACGTGGGTTCGAATCCCGTGATGTTACAAAGTTCTTTGCAGTTCATTGTTTCATTGTAAGAGTTATTTGTTTCCAATTTGTAGTATTTTCCACTAAATATTCACATCAAATATTAAATTGTAGTATAAAAGTTATTCTAAATCAGCTTGCAAGATTTGTCCTGAACAAATAGATAAACTAACTTACGTAGAATACTAACATTGTAAGTAATATGCCGGTAGAAAAACTTGATATTGAATTTCAACTTAACATTATAATTTTATCAATAGATAAACCCTATACTTGGTAAAGAAACAAAAATATATATAACTAACCTACGATCAATGTTTCTCTGCGTCCGTAGAAAACGCCTTAGACAACCCTACACGTGATCCCTGGGTGGTGCTAAAAGAGTAACAAACTTGGCAGCTCTACTACAAGTATTAATAACTAAACACCTCTCATTTGATGTACCTATGTTTTACAAAATAAACACTTTTGACTTTGACTTTGTTATTTTGTTCCTATAAATACATATTTGGATTTTGCATAGAACTTGGCACTCATTTAGATCTCCATTCTTTTTGCGACGAAGCCCATAGCCAAGCTTCAATTTTCAACATTTTCATATGAATTCATTTAGTTTGTACGTAGATGGTCATGAAATTCCTTCTAAAACTTTGCAACCCTTATTTAACTCTGCGGGTTTAATAGCAACTGCATATCACACTTTGTTTTCTGGAACTGGTATTCATTTCCATAACGAAGGTAATGCTATAAGCAGATCAAACTATGTGGGTGGTTATTCTTTATTATGTTTCGATTTGACTCCTGATTTATCTGCAAGTTCAACTTCACACTGGAATCTTGTAAGACACGGAAGTGTTCGAATCGAAGTTCGTTTTGATTCAGCTTTAAGTACTACTATCAACTGTATTGTGTATGCTGAATTTAAAGAAAGAAAGAAAGAAAAGACATTTATTAGCACAAAACAAGGACAGACAAACTTAAAACTAACTAATAGTAGTTACACTAATTACTATCTAAAGCTGTCGTTTGTGCTAAATGGACCTCACTCAGCTTGATGTCACAGAATGCTCCACATGGTACACTCTGCGACGCTGATTTTCAGTGAGGCCCATAGACGGTGGGGTAGGTGGCACTATACAACTAACTACACTAAACATCGCAGTTATTACTAAATGACAGACATAAGAATATACAATTTAAATTAACTCTATAGATACATAAGATAAGATAGATAGATACATAAAATTTGATAGCATAATTGAAATAAATAAAAATCGTGATATCACTGTACATTATAATAGTTAGTAATTAAATAAATACAATGCATTCACTCAATTTTATCATTACCACTTGAACATTGTCTGTAAAACCACCAGTGTTTACTTTTTTAGATTAATTATTATTATGGATTCGAATGAAATACAATTTTGTATCAATAAAATAAATCCGAGGTTTAAGTCAAATGTTTTTGCTGCAAACCGCATTCCTGTTTGGGTTAATCTACCTACTTTTATTATAAGCAATCTGGATCCTGATTCAAAGCCCGGTTCTCATTGGATTGCAATGCACATTGATGTGAATGGATATGGCGAATACTTTGACTCTTTTGGTCGAAAACCTACCGGTTATCACAGGTTATTTTTAAATAGAAACTCTAAGAGGTGGTTTTATAACCATCAATCACTTCAAAATTATTGTACTTCAGATTGTGGAGAATACTGTTTAGTTTATCTTTATTTTCAGCTTCAAGGGAAAAAAATGTCTGAGCTTTTACGTCTGTTTTCAGATAATTCTTTGTGTAATGATTTAGTTTTAAGGAATATGTTTAAATCAGTTTTTGTGAATCAAAACAATGTGTTATGTGTTATTTCTTACAACTATAATTACAAAATATTCCTACTACCTATGACAAATGCAGTGACGGAGAAAGAAACACAAAATAAGCAGTTAAAACAACATCTATGTTCAATAAATGAGTAATAACATTAATATACAATAAAACAGAAAAGAAAGTAAACATTTTTTATAAGTGAAAAAATAAAGTAAGTTATTCTAGTTATAAATAAAGCACTGATAAAAACTATATTTTGTCACCCTTATCAGTCTCTATAAAATATTTTACACATTTGGTTTTATATAATAGTTCCTTCGTTATATTAAATATAACATCCCGAGCACTTTGTTCATGTGAGTCACCTTCGTCAGAATAATATTTAACACGATAGTCACAGTGTTTCCAGTGGTCCAGAGGTCCAACGTTTCGTATTTTATTCATGTCGTATACTTCGATCTTGATGAGGTGTGATGCATATGCCCCATCGTCCTGACCTGAAGTGAGATATGAAACACCGTCTTCTTCTTTTTAAACCCAAAGGGAGGAATTGAAAATAAAGGAAAACTAGAAAAATCCACTGCCTCAGGCGAAACTTCAACTCGCGACTCTGGGATACATGTCCATCGCTCTGACAAACTGAGCTACTGAGACTTACCGTAACCGATACTGTGAATTTATCCACCATATCCTTTATTATATTCATTTATTATATCGTTTATTTCATATTTTTTATTGCGGTATCCTTAGCAGACGTTATGCCTAATACAAAATTAAGATGGATAATTTTGCGCCTATTCATTTCCATCGAACACACCCCTCTCATAAAATTGGTTGTATAAAATATAGGTAACATTTTGTCTAACAATTTTTGGCCTTATTTCGATTCGTCTACTTTCAGTTCATCTAAATACACTTTTCATACGTATTCATTTCATCTAAATTTCATTTAGTCGAATTTAATTTCGTATAATCTTATTTTGGCGAATTTTTGTTACACCTAATTTTAATTGGTATACCGTCATTATAATATGTCTATTATTAAATTTTTATAATTACTTATATTTTGTCTAAGGCTAAGAGCATGAGCTTATTCATGATTATTAGGTATAATCATATTCGAGAAAACAAGATTTATATAAAATTAAGTTTAGACAAATCAATTTCTGATAAAATAATAAATAGTTTAGACGAGCTATAAAATTAAATATCGTCAACTATTCTATTTCCTACTTTGTTCTAACGTATAAACTTAATAATAGAAAAAAATATGGAGATCAATTCCAAAATATCAAGTTATTCACAGCTCAAGTCTTCAGTTAACAAAACCTGCAGAATTCGACTATAAACTCTTGTTTAGTTTAATTTGGCCTCCACAATTCAGAACAAACTATAGAGGCGGAGTTCTTTCTTCTGGTTTTTCGAAAGCGCATAAATTATTAAGTTTCATGAATTGGCTCTGACTCGATGCGTATCGCAAAGTCATAAATTAATTTGCACAAACACGATTAAATTTTGCCCTAAAACTCATACAGACTGTTCAATTTATGGTTAGGTATTGAGCCCAACTTTTTTCGTTATTTATAATTTATAGACCGCGTTGTGGGTCGGCAGGGAAATTGAATACACAGTTGGGGAAAATATATAAACAGAGAAAAAGTTTGTAAAAAGGTATAACATATTTTTTACACAGTGAAATCAATTTCAGATATACACTCGTTATATAAACCTACAGCTCTTATTGCGGTACTAAAATTAGTTTCCTAAAAAATTTAAATATTTACATGAAAAAAATATTGTGGCAAATTAGTATCTAAGTAAATGGCCTTTGTCTAACCAGTTATTTCTTGATTCCAATCCCTCTAGGGTATTTTGAGCATTTTAATGTAATTGATAGTTTGTTGCTCATTCTTACTCTTTCTGTTTCCGAAATAATACGCAATGTTTTTATTCTAATCTTAAAATATAGACACCGGCCACTATAAATAAGACAGCTTCGGCAGAGTTTACCTATTTTGATATAATTTTTTTCCTACTGAACATTTTTACTATTTTGTCACTTCACCCATAAAAGCTGCCAGATGCCCGGATCTAGCAAAAAGGATAGTATATTACAATCTTACTAGATGGGTTTTCTTGCTCTCATTATTGTATCATATCTGACGTGACCTCTTAGTGCATAAGTAATTTGCTAGTCACAATGGACCGCAAGGCGCTTGGTTTTAATTAGACCAGCATAAGCAAGACTAGCGAAAAACGCACATGCTACAAATATGAAGGTCGGGTTATACTGATCAATTAATCACGATGGAATATATAAGGTTTTCGTGAATGAATATAATTGCCTTTAGATGACATTTTGTTTGCGTCTTATTTTATATTATCTATAAATCTACGAGCTCTGGTGAAATTTCTGCAGACATTTTTTTATATGTGTTGCCTGGAAGTTCTCATGAGTATTTTTCTGTTTTTTAAATAGGCGTTATATACCTTCTTATTGACCTAATTCCAACTGACTAGACCTAGTTCCCCTCTAAGTTGGAAGGTCAGATGAAGGTCGCTTTTGTAACGACTTAGATCGGTTTCCTGAACTGACCCCAGGCTCGATAGAGCCGTAACAAGAAGCCTGGACAAGTGCTAGGTAGAATAAGAATATTGTCGAAAATACAGGGTGTAACAAAAATATTGGGGATCCGACTAAGCGCATAATTGGTATCGTATTACGAGTAAGAAAAAGTAGGAGAAACATTTTTTGGACGCAAAAAAAATGTTTTACGTCACACCTGGCCATAATGTGAGTTTTATCGCACGCTACGCGTACGGTAATACTCGCATTGTGGCCAGGCGGAGACGTAAAATTGTGTACTCATCACGGGCAGTAAAAAAGAAAGCCCAAAATCGCAGGTATTTGTAACCCGAGCCGCAGGCGAGCCCTTTGTAAGTAATGTACTATTATCTATACCAATATCATAAATCCTCTATTCCGCGTTCGGAAACCGTATGTAATTACCACCATTATTGCAACCAGTAACGTAACATCTCTGACAGTGTGGTAAAAACGTATGAAAATCCATTACCCACGGTAACGTTACCAAGATCCGCCCTCCCCGAGCGCCGGCACGCGCCCGCGCGACCGCCGACACAATCGAGTTGGCCATGGCGGTGCAATGGCGGTCATTCTACTGGTTTCCGAACACATCATTTAGGATTTATAATATGTGTGTAGATGAAGCAGTGTATGCAACTGTACGTAATTAGGCCTTATTACGTAACAGTTACATAATAGTACATTACTTACCTAGGGCTGTAAAAAAAAGAAAGCCCGAAATCGCAGGTATTTGGGACCCGAGCCGCAGGCGAGGGTTGTAAATATGCGATAGAGGGCTTTCTTTTTTACTGCCCGTGGTGAGTACACAATTTTACGTCCCCACCTGGCCATAATGCGAGTTTTACCGTAAGCGTAGCGAGCGGTAAAACTCACATTATGGCCAGGTGTGACGTAAACTACTATTATGCTATGGGACACATCTTCCCGGCCGGCCAGCCCTCCATACAAAACCGATTTTTTTTCTCACTTTTTCATAATTAAAATACGATACCAAGGATGTCCTTAAAAGGATCAGTAGCATTTTTTTTACAACGTGTATATTAATATGTATTAGACTCACTGTTTTCAAAGTTATAAGCGAAGTTTTAATAAGCACATTAAATGTATTTTTTTTTTTCTTTTTATGAAATAGGAGGCAAACGAGCAGACGAATCGCCTGATGGTAAGAAATTAACGCCGCCCATAGACGCCCGCAACACCAGAGGGGTCACAAGCACGTTGCCGGCCTTTAAGATGGGAATACGCTCTTTTCTTGAAGGTTTGAAGGTCGTATCGGTCCGGAAATACCGCAGACGACAGTTCATTCCACAGTTTTGTTGTGCGAGGCAGGAAGTTTCTCGAGAAACGCACAGTTGAGGACTGCCAACCATCTAAGTGGTGATGATGGTAATGCTGTCGCGTAGGACGATGGCGGAAAGAAGCGGCAGGGATTAATCCGAACAATTCCTCGGAGCACTCTCCATGATAGAGGCGGTAGAAGATGCAGAGTGAGGCTACATCTCTACGCAGCGCCAAGGAGTCAAGCCGATCCGTAAAATCCGTAAATTTGTTCAAATTTATTAACAATGTTCATGAATATTCCCTAATTATTTATTATCCTTGTTGTATTCAAGCAAACAACATAAACGTGTTCCAGTTTCGCGAACCCAACTTTGAACAGTTTAATCAACATACTTCCCCGACGCGAGTTAGACACATAACTTTGAGTCATATTTTGGTTTATACTGGCTGTGTAATCTGGACCTGGTTAGCTGTTTTAGCCATTTAGTATTCTAACTCGCATTGCGTTGATTACGTTTTAAGATCCTTGCACACATTTTGTTAGCGTAAAATGTGTTAATAATGATCAACAGTCCTTTTAAGTAAAATACGGACACAAAAAAAACAACTATACATATGCATCTATCCTCGAGTTTGTATGCGTTGGAGTCGTTAACATACAACCCCGTTTTCATCCCCTTCGAAGTTGAATTTAAAAAAAACTTACGTACTTGCGTTATGGCACTGAGAATAAAATTATTTTTTTAGACGGACTTTCATTTGTGTGGTGTCATTTGATATGTAGGAGGGACCTAATGTGCCGTCTTCTAATTTTAAAATACATAAAAAATACATTAATCTCAAACATATCGCCAACACATAACAAATAATCAACCAATATAGAAGTTGTATTGGAGTTGCAACGGAATAATTTTTAAGCAAATTCTGATATTTCTGATTCGGACATTTAGTCGCTAGCTGTATTGCGTAGTCAAGTTAATTTATTGGAGTTGTATTGAAGTTGTATCTTGTCTAAACGTGTTTTAAAGTTAGAATACGGATCGCCAATGTATTAACTACGTACAGCTAGCGCCTAGACTGAATTAGAATTATAAGAATTTGCTTGGGCCGTAAAAAGCGTTTAGACACGATCTAACTTCAAAACAACTCTAATGCATACATAAGTCATAAATAATACGTCATAAAGCTAGCGCCTAAACGTCTGAATCACAAATATCAGAATTTGCTTGAAAATCATTCCGATGCAACTTGCAATGCGATGCAAGGTGCCGGATTCTAATTTAAAAATATATTAACAATACAACCTAACTCAAACATAACTCCAACACACAACAAACATTCAACCAATATTGAAGTTGTATTGAAATTGCGTTGGAATATTTCTCAAGCAAATTCAAATATTTCTGATTCAGATGTTTATGCCGTAGCTGTATTGCGTTGTTAATGCATTGGAGTTGTATTGAAGTTGGATCGTGTCTATACGTGTTTTAAAGTTAGTAGAATACGGCCCATGTCGTATTGAACTTGACTATTGGTTGGTTATTTTATTATGTTATTAGAGTTATGTTTAAGATCGATTGTGTTTTAATGTATTGTTAAGGTATGTAAATATTTAAAAAGAAACGATGAACAACATACAAAAACCAAAATGTATGACCTCGAGTAAAAAAATAACATTGTTAACTGGAGCTTTTTAGTCGGTGCACTATTCGCCAACAAACTGTCCTCAGTTTGGCGAAAACAACTTGTATACTTAAGTTTTCTTTTTAATTAAATGACTTAAAAATAAAATTTAAATTAAATTAGTCACTACAGAGGCGGCTTTTTAATTCGACTTATTTCTTAGTAACGCAGATGTAAAGAGACCCCAACACAGAGTACACTCGTGAGTAGCGTGAAGCGAGCAGATTACCCGTGGAGTCCACTTTCACATGCAGAATTTAGAATTTGCTCGAATGCAGTTTAGTTTACTTTACAGTGTATTTACCGACGGTGGAAAACAAGCATACGGCCCGCCTGATAGTAACCAGTTACCGTGGCCTGCAACCCCAGAGGATGCACATGCGCGTTGCCTACCCTTTAAGAACATATACACTCCATTTTTGAAGAACCTCATACTGTAGCCCGCTGGGAAAACCTCGGCAGCGAGTTCATTCCAGCCGCAGCGTTCGAGGGAGGAAATTCCTCTTAAACCTTACAGTGCGCGACCCTTGAGGCTCCAGAGTGTGACTATGAACACCCTGCCGACGGCGAGCGGTACGTTGATAAAAAGTTGCCGTGGGCATCATATCAAACAGTTCTTCAGAGTACAACCCATTGTACAAGCGATAGAACACACATAAGGAGGCAGTCTCTCGTGAGTTTGGGATCGTCGACGATCCACACAGCGCGCCTTTGCACCGAATCAAAGTCTAAGCTGATATCCAGTTGCTCCTGCCCAAAGGTGAGAGCAGTACTCCATATGGAGTCTGACTTGCGGCGTGATAGAAGCAGTGACTGTCCCGGAGTGGAGGTATATTTGCTGAGATCAAATCTGTAATCAATTTAAAACCAGTTCTGACGGTCCGTTAAATTAGAGAATCAAACATCTCCCGATGTTTACCTTACGAGCTGGACACTTACGATTTTTATCACAGACTATTTCAAAACTCGCGTCGAAAACTTACTTTGCTAAAAATGTAAGCGCAACGACTTCGGATGTTATTCTTATTCCGCACTATTTGCGTCAGGAAACTGATGAATTTCCGACCTAGTGGAAAAATTGTTGGAGCTATTTGATAAATGCACTAGGACACAACAAATATTGTGCACTAAAGTTGCATTTGTAGCTTTTTTTACCAGGTAAATCCTGTCGATTTCTTGTAATAAAAGCGTTGCGAATTTCTCACCTGCAATTTGCAACATTATTCTGAGTCTTTGCCTGTTCTTTATTGTACACATTGTGGAACTTTTATCAAACACCAGCATTTCCTTGTTCGTTATTTAAACTTCTTTTTTTTTTCTATATTTAAAGTATAGTCTGGCCAGCCAAAAGTGCAGTAACAGTAGAAGTAATAAGCTATACCCATCCCTTTGTTAGTTGTGAGGGTACTAGCGTATGAAAAAGACAGTATGATTATCTCTGTCTACGCTTGAAGTAGAACAGTCCCTGGCCAAACTATATGTTCCTTTTCAAGTCAACTTTTTAATGTTCAGTTTTGTCTTTTTTTTTGTGCTGTAATGTGTGCTTTTTAGAATAAAATATTTCTTTCTTATTCTCTAATAGCCAGTCGTTGGCCGTCTTAGAGGATTCAACCCAGATGGAGTAGCCATGTCTGTCATTTCCGATACAAAAAAAGTCTACCGATTTTTGCGGGGGAGGGGAACGTCAAATGTTTGGCTATTTGTACGTAACGTACAAATAGCTACGTCAGATAAACATCAGTCCATAGATGTATATGACCACTGGTCATATGTTTTCGGCAGAGGGGAACGCCTGTCAATGGCGACTCTGATTGGTTGAATTCTCAAAGTTGACCGTATTCAAGTCCAAATAAATCCCAAAAATATATATCAAAATCTAGATCAAAAAACATTGCCTAACTGGGTCACGCTGGAAAAATGGCAGAGAAACTTTGTTTATAAAAATATTCCAGCGTTATCTAAACTAATATTATAAATGCAGGAGAGTTTGATCCACTTTTCGCAGCACCACAGATCGCTTATCACTAGATATAGCGTTCCAGAACATGTTAGCTATACTATACCCAAGTAACACATCAAAGCAGTATAACGGCCGTCTTACCACATATCTGTATGCTTTTAGCATTTTCAGTTCGTTTTATAGTAGCATTATAAACGTTTATAGTGCTGATATAGGTCTTAAATGGGCACGAATTACCCAGCTTGAGATCCTATACAGGTAATTTAATAGCATTACAGGCGCAATATATCTGCGCTATTAGCATTATCGTTGTCATGGAAAGTGCCAATCGCATTAAAGAATCATTAGTACGCTCTATTAAGTTGCCAACTGCATTAAAGAAGCATTAATACGGCCAAAAAACTTGCTAATCGCAGTAAAGAAGCATAAGTACTCTCGATTAACTTGCCAATCGTAATACAAAAGCATTATACTAGCATAAGAGTGTAGTAAAATAAACCTTACGTCAATGCAAAAACGTCTCTAACACCGACGGAACAAATGTTATAATACAATGAACGTTGTGATTTAACTACTTTGTCTCGCAATATAAAATGGACGAAGACGGTACAAAAAACTGAATGCATGACACGTCATATTTGTTTGCATCCTAACAAAATTTACAAAAGTTTTTGACTCTTTTACGTTATTATATCCTGCAAATATTACTGCGCAATGTAGTTTACTGTAAATGTGTATATAAGTTTCATTGAAAATTTTCAAGCGCCTTTGATTTATTGTGGTTTTGCTATAAAATATTATAAAAAGATATGCGTCAAATAAACAAAACAATTGTGTAATCCTCGTATAGAACGAGTTTTGCATTATTAACATAATAGTGTTGGTTGAGAAGTCTTAAATTAAGTAATTTTATTATTATATAGGTATTTTCCTTGTATAAATAGGTCCGCATGATTTTATTTTTAGGTTATAAATTATTTACAAAATGGCGTTGGTGTATATAAACGGAGAGCTAGCCACGTCGGATATGACACAATAATGAGAGCAACCAAACCCCTCTAGTCAGTTTGGTATACTATGCTTATTTCTAGATCTGGACATCTGGCAGCTTTAAAGTGGTGGAGGTCAAAGAATGCAAACCATTTCAAGAAAATAAATCCTAGAGATCTGGGTTTGATGCAATATTATGAGAAACTATACAAATACTACACAATATTAAGAGAAATTATACAAAAGTTTATGTTGGGAGAAAGTAGTGCCAAACGATGTATAATAAAATATAATTCATAGTTTGTCGCCTACTGTTTTTGTTTCCGTAATAATCATACATCGGGGTTTTCGGTGCGGGAACGATTTGAGACAGAGTAGAGATAAACAGATAGGTTGAGAGTTAGTCTGAGAAAATATCATATTATGCCTAATGAATAACTACCTCTCTGTGAATAGCTTACACACTATGATACGAGCTTTTTTTCTTAGAGGCATGTTTGCATTGACTATTATATACTTAGTATTTTAAAAATGCAATTGCATATCCGAAATTTATTAACTAGATCTACCTAAGACAAAGACACGGTATAATAAGTGTCAAATATTAATCTTGACTTCCGATATATATGAACTATTTGATTAACTGAAGAGGTTGACAATCATCAGTCATTACATGAATTAATAAAAAAATACTTGAAAAAATCATAGGTATATGTACCTACAATATATATACATAATAATCAGCTATTACATATAAATTGTATATACCTATGATTTTTTCGATCAATTATTCATTAGGTAGCAACGTGCTAGAGTACATTCTGTTTTTTAAGTTAATGCCTACTCTTTGGCTAATGTCAAACATTCCCGCACCGAAAACCCCGATGTATGGTAATAATAATATGTTTGAGTCGATATTCCAACATATTCACTATAGATTGAATTATAAGGCAAACAACTATCGGTTTTTGAATCTTTTATCTCCATTTTGTTGAGCCGGATCTTGAAATAAATGAGCCGTTATTTTTTTATGATATTTTTAAAATATGGTCTAAAAAAACACTCTTATCGATATTCGAATGGTGTAAAGAACCTTACATATACGTAATGTACATATTAGGGTTCCTCTTTGATGTCTCTAAAAACAGTAGAGAGATTTTAATTTTTAACTAATTAAAACAAAATTTATGACCATAAAACCAATTTTTTAGCCTAAACCGGTTCGACTTTGATGTCAAATATCTCGAAGACAATGAATATTGAAGTAAATATAGGATACTATATTGTTTAAAGCCGTTACTGATAATATGATAAGCTATATAAATCATTAGAAAACTAAGGGAATCAGATCTAAGGTCGTTGGCGCCAGGGAGTCCCTTAAAATATAGGCCCTGTCCTTTATAACTGAGACAACTTCGGCAATTTTTACCTAGTTTGGTATTACTATTTTCCAATTAAAACATTTTGATAGTCTGTCACTGTGACCTCCACCCATTAAAAGCTGCCAGATGCCAGGATCTAGCAACAAGAATAGTATAGCAATCTAACCAGACGGGTTTTGTTGCTCTCATTATTGTGTCATATCTGACGTGGCTAGCTCTTAGTCCAATAGCAGCTCAGTGACCCTTAAATAATGCCTTATTTATGCCTACAGCATTACACGTGAATAATTATGCTATTAAACAACATTAAGCATTTATTTATGCTATTGTAGAACCTACTCAAGTAGCAAAATTTGGCAGTATAAAAGTCCCGAGAACATTTTAGAACGTGCTAATTAGTGTTCATGATTATATAATGGTGTCGTAAACCTTTACCTAACCCCAAATAGGCCCTAGTTTTATCACTGATTTATTCTATAAACATTACATAAAGGCTCTCACTGTGATAAATCAGCTCTATAATTGAAATGTCTGCAATGTTTATGTCACAATTAGGAACTATTAAAGTAACCAAAACATGTTTATAGTGCTAATTTGCGCCGTAAACAATTCCAGTGATCTTTTTTATCACCAAAAGCCTCGTGTTGTTTGCTGTCGTCGTCGTGAGGTTATTTCACAAGAAATTAAACAAATATATTTGTAAGTCATTCGCCATGTCCCTTTAGTTCCTTAAAGTGACATATAAAGGTACATACTAAAAAACATTCGTGAACCGTAATTCTGCCGGTAATTGCACTTGCGAAAAGAATTATATTGACAAAATCATTATGCTAATTTCAAATTTGACAATGCGCCTTCATAATTTTACTGTTTTAATTAAATTTTAATTAATAAAATTAGGACTTGTCCCGACTGTGGCTGCTATAGTACACATGGGCTCCAGTCGTGCTGCTAATGTGCTATCACTTTCAGAAAACGGCAGCCATATTTTAATGGATTTGGGTAGCTCTATAGCGATGTTGAGGGAGCATTTAAAAAGCTAAAACGTTATGTAATGTTCGTGCAAAGTCCTTTTATAGTGCAGATTGATCCTGAAATAGTGTTTGCGATACTGCTATAATACTAGTACTATAAAAGTTAATTCGACGCATTATTAGTACATAATAGGTACATAAAAGTGTCAGTAAAGTGTCTATAGTATTAAATAGTACTATAATCGCTTTTTGCAAATCTATTACAGTGCAACACTTTAAAGATTATTTTTTATGGTCCTTTAAGCGTTCTAAGAGCTAACTTATAGAACTCAATTGCTCTTTAATTTATAGAACCAAAACGCTCTATTAAAAACCTTTATAGTACAAGCAGTCACAATGGTTACCGTTATAGGCCTACTATATCACTGATTGGTGATAAAAGGCCTTAGTTATAGAAGCTTTTGTTACTTGGGTAAGGCACTAAAACCGCTAAAAGCTGTATAGGGGCTGTTCATAAATTACGTCATCAAGTTTTGATGATTTTTACCCCCCTACCCCTAAAATCATCCAACCCTCCCCCTGCCAAATAAAGTGACGTCATTAAAAAAAATGCGTTTAAAGCTTAATTGTAAAATAAAAAACTATTTAGTAGATAATATATTATAGCATTAAAAGTTTATAGAAACACGACTTTCATTCCTTTTTTTACACATTCATGATCTTCGGAATGACCGCCCCCCCTCCAACGTCATGCTACCATCATCCGATGTCCAGACCCCCCCCCCCATTAGAAGTGACGTAATTTATGAACAGCCCCTTATAGTGAATTACTTGGCTTTATAATGGTTTATATTATTGCTATTATACTGCATTAGGAACGTATTACCTACTTATAAATGCTATTGTACACCCTAAGGCATTAAAAATAGCTGAAAGCTGTATAGCGAATTTACGTGGCATTATAATGGCTAATATTCATGCTCTTAAACAGCATTAAGCATTTATTTATGCTATTGTAGAACCTAAGGCACTAAACCAAACCGAAGCATTAGTGTAGCAAACCAAAACGCAACTGTACAGCATTCAGCTGTACAGTTGCATGTTGTTCGCTGCTCTAAAACTAATGGCTAAACAAACGCATTTACATATGCCATTATACAACCGTTATACAGCGTAAAGCATCATAAAATGCTATTGTAGAACCTAAAGCACTAAAACAGCTGAAAGCTGTATACCGGATTTACGTGGCATTATAATGGCTAATATTCATGCTCATACACGGCATTAAGCATTTATTTATGCTATTGTAGAACCTAAGGCACTAAACCACACCGAAGCATTAGTGTAGCAAGCCAAAACGCAACTGTACAGCATTCAGCTGTACAGTTGCATTTTGGTTCACTGCAATAACACTAAAGGCTTTAGAAAAGCATTTATACATGCCATTATACAACCGTTATACAGCTTAATGCATTATATAATGCTATTGTAGAACCTATAGCACTTAAGTGCTTTTAAACAGTCGAAAGCTGTACAGTTGCGTTGTGGTTTGCTGCACTAAAGCTAAAGGCTTTACAAAAGCATTTAGATATGCCATTATACAACCGTTATACAGCTCAAAGCATCATATAATGCGACAAGTTGCTCGGTGAACGTATATAAGAGTTTATACGGTCCTTAAGTTCGAAATAAGTTAACTATTCATATGTTATAATGCTTCCTGTGTTACTTGGGTAGTAACTAACTATAACTATAGTAAGAATGTTGAAACTAAAGCCTTTGTATGTTAATTACGATGATTATATTCGGATCTTTGCAGATGTCAGACACTAAAATTTAAAGGAGTTTTACTTACACTTGTCAAGAATTCGCATTTCGATATGTGACGGCTCAATGTAGTCAACGATCAGCAAGTGCGTAAAATAAGAATATTCTGTAACATTTTGTTCCATTATTATATATCGCGAGAACTATCAAGGTGACGCGTTTATCATAATATACTCGTAACGTGATATCACTGGATAAATCGTCCATAAAACCTTTATAGTAGATTTATTAAGTGCTCAGTAGGTTTTGTTCAATAATAGGGCGAATAAACTTTTAAGTCGAAACTTTTTTTGTCTCTGGCGTTACCAAAAATGTCTCTGGAGTTACGAAAAAATCACGTTTTCAATTTAATATTTGTCTAAATTTTAGGTATATCAGAGATCAACCGCTTATTTCAACGTAGAACATAAAATTGTATTTAAGTATTTTTATTTGAACGACATATTAGATAACGTTTGTTGAGGATTGATTAGTGTCGGTCTAAAAGTTGATTCGCCCAAACATGGGTCGTTGAAGTATGAAATGGTCATAGAAAGTATACAATGAGTAATGTTAGCACACGGGACTGTGATCTGTATTTATAGTAGCGACCAGCCATTCATAATAGTACGCAGTCTATAAAATGTAGTCTGTGTTTTCAGCACACGTTACCGTGAAGTTGGTCGCAGAATAGTTTTATATCTGAAGTGGAACTCGTTCATAATGTTTTACTTGTTGGCAGTGTGAGCACATTGTTATATCTATCCCGGTAAAATTTATGAATAGGGCATTTCTCACCCCTTAGTATGGCTACTGGTGAGAACAAATATGAACAAATCAAATTGTGTTTATTCAATATTTTAGTTCAAAATGATTCGGATAGGAAGTGCACGTACGTACTGCATACCGCTACGCGGTCTGATATTTCATAATAATTGATATATCTATGCTCTTTGCCGTGTCTCTGTTTAGCCCTATGGGTGACTGGTAGATAATGCCATTACGCCATTAGGCATTAAGTCGGCTATTAGTATATTTTTGTGCAATAAAATTTACATAAATAAATTTTATAGGTACAGTCGCCATCAAATATTACGGAGCGGCCAGGGTACTCAAAAATATCTGAACATGCACTTTATTGCCTTGACAATAGAGGCGTTGCTTATGAGCACCTTGGCCGCTCCGATATATCTGATGGCGACTGTACATGAGAAATTTCAACGGGTACCACGTGAGCCTTATGTTCTCCAAACTACGGCCTGTGGGCTGGATAAATTAGTTAAATTCCATAGTTCCAAACAATCTGACCCGCGAAGAGATAAAGCCTGCCCTGGCCCTCCAGTTAAAAAAGATTGGAGACTTCTGCGCTAGACCACCCGGCCGGACTAGAGGTTGTAACGTGGCAAACCTGCATCGTGCCGTGCAGCCGCCGCGCGCACTGGCCGGCGAGAATAAAAAAGTTCCCGATCGCGCGCTCGGCTTTTGTTTTCATACTAAAATTTTTCTTTGAATTCGTTGATGCTAGAAATTCTATTGATTTATATTGTTGGATGTATATAATTACTTTCTGTGTTGAATACAGATTAAATTATTTAATAACGGCTGCCACTTATGCAGGTAACTATTGCAAATATTTTAATCATTTAGTGTTATTGTTTAAACTCAATCCAAGTCTCGCTTTCATGTCACTGGTCTAAACCATCGGGAGGCTTGGATGGAGTTTGAATGAAAATTAAGAAACAAGGATTTTTTCAGCCGTTTTCTTCTGAATATCAACTGAAGAAGATACTATCTACATCAGCTGCTTTAAATATTGCTTGTCATTAATCTTTAATGGGATTTTCTTCACACCTGAAAAGCTCCAGGTTTTCATGGAATCTTACAAGAATATACAGAAATCCTGGTGCCGACTTCAACTTGGACTGCCTTCTATTTCACTAAAGGCCAGTGACCTGTTTCGAATTAACTGGTGGCTCTCTTCAACTGATTCCTTGTAGATTTGTATATAGTTTATTTTATTATATTTTATTTTTGTATATTTAAAAATTTGTTTATTTTCCCGCGACCTAGCCGGGTACAGGGTAAAGACTGTGTACGATAAAATCTGGACATGTATGATCTGGTATATCTTTTTTTCGGTACCACATATTCAAGCATTTCTTTTATTTTAATAGTCTGGAATTGTAGTACTATATACTAAAAATAGAATCATATTACAATTGTATGGGCTTCTGTGAGTTTTTGCCAAATATATTCCATCGTATCTTGAATTATTTGTCCAGCATTTTTTGATAATCTTCACTCACTTCCTGCTACAATGCCACAATTGTATTTATATTTTCACAAGCTGTTTTATGCTCACTAGAATGTAATCTTACAAAAAAAATACGATTTGAAACTCTTTTCTACTTGAGGCAGTCAGGAAGACTTTCTACTCCAAGCACTAAAAGTAGTTTTTATATGGGAGGCATATTTTTGTAAAAAAGTCAAACTCACCAAAGCTAGAACACCTCAGAACGATTTACATCTAAGTACAATTAGAAAAATGTAAGCTATTATGAAAAGGGAATGTAATAAGGTATAATTTGGTTTATCTAGTTAAAAATAAAAAAAACTAATTTTCACAGGAAAATTTGGTAAACACTGTCAGAACACCGTGGACAAAAAACTATAGGCACTGTGGAATATATAGTGATCAAAGCCACAAATAACGTAAAGTTATATTACATATGTTTGTAAATTTATAATGTAGCTTGATGACCACAAATTATTTAAAAGAAGTCTTGCTTGAATATGTGGTACCGAAAAAAAGATATACCAGATCATACATGTCCAGATTTTATCGTACACAGTCTTTAATGGCGTCAACCGCGAAAGCTGAAGATGGTGGATCAAATCCGGTTTCAGACAATGAGCAGCTTGGTCAACGTCTATTTCAGTTTATAAGCCCGAAAGTTGCATTCTTGCTACTACAGTAGCTGTAGTGCCAACTGTACAATCACAAAACCTCAAGTTTTACATTACGTAAGTAGCGCAACGCTAGAAAATGAAGGGGTTGGGTCTAAAGTGTCACATTACCGGTTATGGGCCGTCCAGACCGGCCACGGAACCTTTAGAAGCATTCCGATTTAACCGAGGGCAGGCGAAACTAACATTCAGGGCAACCAGAATAAAGGAGGTGCTTGTTAAACAGGTTTTACTTCCTTCAGTTAGCAGAAAAATCACTTTAGCGAGTTTTCAATATGACCTTCACACGCTTTTAGGGGCCGTATTCTTACTTTAAAACACGTTTAGACACGATCCAACTTCAATACAACTCCAATGCATTAACCACGCAATACAGCCGACACCTAAACGTCTGATTTGGAGGTATCAGAATTTGCTTTAAAATTATTCCGATGCAACTCCAATACAACTTTAATATTGGTTGAATATTTGTTATTTGTTGGAGTTATGTTTGAGAAATATTGTGTTTTTAGTGTATTGTTTATGTATTTTAAAATTATAATACAGCACTTATTCTCTTAACAATAAAATCAAGCCAAGATCACTTTGAATGCCAAATCGCTTCAGCTACTTCTGTTGCTAAATATACCTATTAATTGGAATTCTTATAATAGCCTTATGATTCAACGTGAGGTTTGAAATCAAAGGTCGTCGTTTCGAATCAAAGCTCCCATTCTAAACGAAGGAAGAAAGCGAGTGATATCAGACATGTTATATTAAAATTGGTGGAGTTTAGTCAGGTTTCGGAGGTTTACCAAAATGCTTTATTTATAATAGTTGTAGTAAGGTGTAGTCTTGGATTGGTGGTTCTTGGCGTCCGTTGGCTCGTTGGGTGGATGAAATTGGGAAGACCGCGAGTCACTTTTGGATTCTGGATAAGAATAGCTCAGGACCGGGAAAAATGGCGTACTCCAAGAGAGGCCTATGCTCAGCAGTGGGCGACAAATAGCTAAAATGATGATGATGATGAGTTGTAAGTACTATTATTTTCACAGTCATTGAATTCCTTTCATACCTAATAGCTAGGGCCTATAGGCTATAATAGGTCTCTATAAACCGGCTCACAAGTCATTCGACTCAACAACCGCATATGAGAAATGCACCGAGTCAGCACGCGAACTGTAATACCCAGCTTCAAAGTTTAATAAGCGTTGAATTTAATTTTCAACATGCGGTATAAAATGCAAACTTTACGGCGTTGATCAAGATTGTGGGTTAGGAATTAGGGTGACACAGGTCTCTTTCGAAGACAAAAAGTCCTGGCTTAATACCAACTTGTGTTTATGGGACGCTCTTGAATAATCTCTAGTGTAGTTTTTTTTTTCGAGTACACACTCTCTTTTTTTAAGTAGGTCCTAAGTTATACCTCTTTTTTAGGGTTCCGTAGTCAACTAGGAACCCTTATAGTTTCGCCATGTCTGCCCGTCCGTCCGTCCGTCCGTCCGCGGATAATCTCAGTGACCGTTAGCACTAGAAAGCTGAAATTTGGTACTAATATGTATATCAATCATGCCGACAAAGTGGTAAAATAAAAAGTGGATTTTTTTTTATATTAGGGTACCTCCCCTATACGTAAAGTGGGGAGTGATTTTTTTTTTCATTTCAACCCTAACGTGTGATACATTGTTGGATAGGTATTTAAAAATGAATAGGGGTTTACTAAAATCATTTTTCGATAATGTAGATATTTTCGGAAATAATCGCTCCAGAAGTAAAAAAATATGCGTCCCCCCCCCTCTAACTTTTGAACCATAAGTTTTTAAAATATGAAAAAAATCTCAAAAGTAGAACTTTATAAAAACTTTCTAGGAAAATTATTTTGAACTTGATAGGATGAATAGTTTTTGAAAAAAAATTACAAAATAATTTCTGAACTAAGTTTGTAATTTAACCGTATAAGCAGGTGTTTTTTGTACCTGTAATTTGTACAAAATTACAATGAAATGACGTGCTTTCAAATAAAGTAAAAACGGTGAAAATCGGTTCACGCAATAAAGAATTATTCCATAAAAATCATCTTCCATACTTTAAGCTCGCGCGCAATAGTTTACTTAATTTGCCGATAGATGTCGCTGTACGTGGAACTCTCTTAAGTGGGGACACTTACTGTGACGGACGGAAAACTACGGAACCCTACACTGAGCGTGGCCCGACACGCTCTTGGCCGGTTTTTATTTGAAGGTATAATTACGATGAAGAAACCATTACAGTCCGTGAGCTTTAAGAGAAACCTTCGGAAATCGGTGGTGACACACCTTCCTGTGTAATACTGCTGTTTTGCTTTTTCGAGTCACCGCCGATTGATACCTGACGTCTCTTTCTAGAACCCGAAGGTTTTTCTTAGTGCTCACAGACTTTATTTACGTTGTGTATCAAAGTAAACTATGTCACTTTACCAGTTAACCCACTCGACATCCAGTCAGCTTATTGTATACACCAAGGATCCCAAAATTTTAACCTATAAAACATCCGAGGTTTTAAAACTTTAACTCGTACAATCGCACACCAAACAAAATGTCAATTGAAAATTGAAACGTCAAAACAATTAGGTGTCTTGAACAAATAAAAATCGGGTTTTTCAACCGTTCCCGTATCCAATACGTTTCGCACCGGAAATTGAAATGGGCGGGCCAAAGAATATTGGTAGGCGGGCTTGGGCCCCGTCATAACTCGCAGGATATTTCATGAGACTGCAGCCATATACAGGGTGATAGTAACGGTTTTGTTAGGTTTATGGGCATTTTCACTTAACTGTGTACCATTAATGGCCGGCTAGCAATCGTCACAAAACTGACGGTTAATGTCAAATCCCATACATTTTGACGGAAATATGACGGTTAGACGTTACTGAAACACGACTTAAGTTGTGCTCCAAAGTACAAGTTAAAATAAAAATGCCCTTATAGGCAGGTTTAAGTTAAAAATTGTGCTCGAATTGTAATCCTGTAAAAAACAAAGTGCCTTTTTACTACAGTCATTTTACGGGCGGCTAGTATGGGGAATTGGAAATAATTAACAATAGCTAATATTTTTAGTGTAACGGATATATCATGATACAAGTATTATTTACGCAATGAAATCCTACAAAATATCGTTATTAGCTAACCGCCACAAATATGTACACACATATTATAAGCGTTTTTCTTGTAGGATTTTAATGAATAAGTATATCGTTTCTAAGTCATTTAAAATGTGTAAGAACAAACTACCAATTATTACTATTTGTTTCTAACGAATTAGGATATATATCGCCCGCGCCGTACATTTTGTTATTTATGTGGTTTAATATGGACACGGTTTCTTGTTTCTCGCTTTAAACAGAAAGAAGACTTAAATATCGTAATATTTACAAATCAAAATAATTGATATTATTGTAAATAAAAATATACAAATTTTTTATATATTTTTTTACCTATTTAACTACTTCCGGGTGAAAAGTTGGTAGGATTTTTGCATATATTTTCCATAAGAATGAATAATAAAAAAATCAGGCTATTATAAATTAATGTTTGACGCAACAGTATCTTTACTGTACTATTTCGACAAGTCAGGGCAAGCAAAATTTTGGTAAGTGTACCTTCACTTACCAAAAATGCTTGGCCATTTAATACGACACGATCAATTCTTTTATTCAAAATTATTTTAACAGGAAGGATAGTTCGCAAGAGAGGTTGAGGCAAACCCAGACGCAGCTACATGGACAAAGTGAAGGAAAAAGTAGGAGTCGTCTCGTATCAAAAGATCAAGGAACTGGCGCAGGATAGGGATAGATGGAAAATAGTCCACCGACAAGAGAATCACAATAAAATAATAATAAATATTATGGGACAATCTTACACAAATCAACCTAGTCACACAGTAAGCTCAAAAGGGCTTGTGTTGTGGGTACTAGGCGACGATATATATAATAGATAGATATAGATAAATACTTAAATAAATAAATAAAAATGCATTTATTGTCGCAGAAATCCAAAACAAAAAAAAAAATACACAAAAAGATATACAGACAGGTAGACATGCACCGAAGTAAACAAAAAAAACATAACACAATACACAACAAGGGAAAGGAAAAAAAATACAAGTAACAAACAACTTAAAAACTAGGCTAAACTAAATACATAGAAAACATCCATAACTCACAAATACCTGTGATAAACACAGAAATAAATGCCCTGACCAGGATTCGAACCCGGGACCTCCAGCTTCATAGGCAGAGTCACTACCAACTAGGCTAAGAGGCCGTTAAACAACTCTTAACTCTCTCTCTCTGAATAACTCTTAAGTTGATGATAATGAGGTATGCCTGTTATTCTCATACATCTAGTTGCTCTGGAGTAGCCGGTAAATTCTGATCTTTTAAATAGGATATTTTTGAAGATTTAGATTTGGAAGGATATATTTAGATGGATCTTTTTGGACTGATCGTCCTGTCATATTACTATGTTTCTGTATTTTCTGCCGTGATTTTTTCACTTCGTAGTTTTATCGGAAAATGAGCGCTGTTTAATGCTACCAACACGCTGAGATGAAATAATTTTACACCCTTATTCATAAATGTCTCTCAGTCATTAATTAGTTTATTTATGTTTGAGAGACTATGAATAAGGGGAATAACTATCAGGTTTTTTTTGTTTACAATGTAAATCTCCAATAAAGATTTCTCTATTTCTATATATTTTTTGTCTTTTATGTAATAATGATTTGCTCAAATAATACCTATAAACAGAAAGCTACCCCGTAAAATGTGACGAATAACGAGAGCAACGAAATTCCTCAAATTATACGATCCTTATAGAGCTGGGCATCTGACCGGTGTTCATTGGTGGAGGTCAGAGAATGCTAACCATACAATTCCTAGAGTTCTGTGTTTGATGCAATATAATGGGTAATAGTTTAATTAGCTAGAACTTATAAGTGACGTATATTTAATGTTATTCATAATCGCCTGCTGTTTTTGTTACCGAAATAAATACGCAATGTGTTTGGTTTTATGTTAAAATATAGGTCCGGCCACCTATTGTGGGGACAACTTCAAACTAACTTTTGCTTTTGAGGGGTTTGGTTGTTCTCGTCTACTGAATGTAACTTTGATAATTGAAGAGACGCTTTTATAACTGCTAGTTTACTATCGATCTAAACAGCGTACACCAAGGTACAAAATCGCATGGAAACTTTATCAATGAATTAATTCATAATGTGTATTACAGACCGCAGCCTGTAATATGGTATTTTCCTTCGATAGCTTTTTTGTATATCCACGGTTGCCAATCCTAACTCAGCCGTTACTCGTGCGGAGCTGATTCAGTGAAGTACCCCGTCGACGAAAGCTCCGAAAGTAGATGTAGGACCACGTGACAGAGTCGCAAGGGCTCTGGCACGAACAGCTGACGCGCCGCACTGCCGGTCGACGCACGATGAGTAGCCCGTAGAAAATCTTCCTGCCGAAGGAGGGGAGCGGTGTTCCAAAAAGTCCAGTTGGTTTTCTTCTAGTTTATTTTTCTTCTTGCTGCTTGTCCGAATTACTGAATAAATTCCCTGGTTTGTATGGATGTTTATAACACGATTTGATTGACTAGTGAGCGGATATACCTGCCTGGATTCTTATTGGAATGTCGTCCAATCAGAGCGCTTTTCTCATGTCCTCTCTTTCCAATTGTCCTATCCCTTCTAGGACCTAATTGGGTTTTTAATCGGCACTCGTAAGCTTTCAGGACACAGGGATAGTCGCTCGCCGCTCGTCGTCCTTCTCGCTCCCTCGGTGATGTCTCGCTCCGACGTATGGGCTGGAGTCTCGTTCTTGTTGTGTTCAGTTGTGTCGCTAACATCGTGTATGTAATTTGCAGCTCGATGTACAGTCGACTACAAAGAGATGTATCCACTTTTTCACCTTATTGAGTTGTAATAAGGTCCAAGAGCGGATACATCTCTTTGTAGTCGACTGTACATAGGACTCATACTTATCTAAATATATAAAAGAAGAAACTGACTGACTGACTGATTGACTGATTGACTGACTGACTGACTGACTGACTGACTGACATATCAACGCACAGCCCAAACCGCTGGTTCTAGAGATTCCAAATTTGGCACGTAGGTTCCTTATAATGTCTAGGGATGCACTAAGAAAGGATTTTTCAAAATTCACCCCCTAATGGGGTAAAATGGGGGTCCAAAGTTTGTATGGCGAATCAAGATTTGTTAGACTATTTTATTCGAAACTTCACAGAGTATTCCTAACGATAAATGAGTAAACTCGTGTATAAGGTTTTTCGTAAATTCAACCCCTTAAAGGGGCAAATGTGGTCACAAAGTCTGAAAGTCAACATAGGTAATATCGTATCCTTTTTGAGTACTCATAGTACGCGGGCGAAGCCGCGGGAAAAGGCTAGTTAACGTATATAAGACAAAGAAAAACACATTCAGAATAATCCTTTGAAATAATACAGGGTTTTTAATCACCAGTCATATAGAGCGAGGTGATAGGCCATACTGAACAACTTTTATTATGGGACCAACTCCAAAATCTGAATTTTTTTTGGCTGTTTCATACATTTGGGCCGATCAAATCTCATCGATTTCTATAGAGGGAAGCCATTTTTTTGGGTTTTCGAGGTTGATCTCATAGAAAACGTTTATTATGGCCTAATAATCTCGCACAATATGACTGATGATTAAAACATCATCATGTATATGAATAGGTAGGACCTGAAACATCCTGTGAATGTCAGAGTACCGTTCGTTAATTACTCATCGAGGGTTTGCACATTGGAATGGCCTGAGCTAAGTTATTGATAAGGGTAGATTAAAAGGACCAGACCCTCGGGTCACAGAGGTCCTTTGAAAGGCATCTAGCCTTTACAACTAGAAAATACCACATACCTAATTATCGGAAGCTTAAGGCAGCGCGTGTCCTATTTGAGTAAGTAGGGATTTAGGTTTCTAATTAGTTTTATACAATACTAATAGTATATATTTTTCAGTAGGTGCTTGTAATAATTGTAAGGTTTATTTTCAGTTTACAAATACATAATTATGGTAATTGTTTTTTAATAGAGATGTTGACATTATTTTCATATAAAAAAAACTTTTAACAAAAATAACCATGTTACATAATATGTTTGTTAAGTCACAATTTTTAAGACCATCATCTGTTTAATTTTAATATTACTTCTGTTTTGCCTTTAGAACTTATAAACATATGAGTTATTTACCAACGTTTACTGAGAAAGCAAATCGAGGAGCGCGAAACACATGCCGTTAAGGAGTCCATTATAATTATTGCTTGTGATTTGCAGTTTACGAATTTGTACTTCCCGAAAGCAATTGCCCGAGCTACTATAAATAATAAAAAATATCCAAATCACTCTACGAGAAAGTATGCCCATAACATTTGCAGAGTTACCTCGATTTCTCCAAGATACCATCATCACATCCAATTTGATCCTAACCGCGTTTATTTTATCTATAGCGTAAAAGAAAATAAATAATTACGAATAAGATTGAAAATAGATGTCATATACTTCAGAAAGACGCCAGTTCAAATATGGCCTCGGACACCGGAGGGTTTGGTTACTTTTTCTGAAGTATATGACATCTATTTTCAATTTATATATAGTAGTGTAACTACTTAAAAAAATTGCAAATCAAAAAATATCGAACAAAATAATTTGATTTGCTTTAAGATTTACGAATAAGATTGTTTATTTATTCGCCATTGATTTATAATTATTTCCCTAATAAGAAAGGATCTGTTAAACCGATATTTCAAACTTTGGTCACTACTTAATTTGTATGGCGGGAAGTATTTTTCATCTATTTTTGTGAAAATGACTGAATGTTTTGTCGCTAATTGCTCCGAAATAAAAATCCATCGGTTCCCAAAATACCTTAGCATTAAAAGGCTCTAGATTAAAGCAATAAGAAAGGTGTTTGTCTTAAAAACCTCCGTAATATAATTATATAGTTTCCGTATAGTTCGAGAGCATTCAACTATCGTTTTCCCATTGTTGTGAATCTAGAAGAGCGTCACTTTCACTGTCTTTCGCCATCTTCCAACATTACCTACAGAATCAAACAATTAAACCATTATTTGCTTTCGCGTTTCTCTAAATAGAACTTCCCTAAACAAAATTAGCTTGCGTTTCTAATATTTTTTGGCAATTTAAATTCTAAATGCGTATTGCCCGCGAAACAGGCGGAGTATAAACGCGCCCTAATGAAAAACGTATTCTTATTCAATAATTAAGGAATTTCTTTTCTGAAGTCGAATTAGTGTCCTTTGCTGGCACGGACGGGTTAAGACAGAAATATACTAAAAAACCGAGTTCCGTATGGTAAGCCGTATACCTAAACGTCTACAATGAAGTATATAATGAACCTATTACCTAACATGTTTATCAAATAGTGAACATGCCCTAAATAAAGGTCTCGGTAAATTAATTATCTTAAATCAAATCAAAAGAGAAACCGCCCTTGATGTTTTGCTGCTTATGCAGTTATCGGGCGCCTCTACTCGTAATTTGATTATTCTGTGGTTTCTCTTTTAAAAAACTTACCTGAATACAACAATTGTACAGCAATTATATTTACAAAGGACCAAACGCATTATTTTTAAGATCAAGCTAAAGAAAAATGTCACCGGCATTAAACATTAAAAATCTGTTATCAATCTGATATGAGAGATGTCGAAAATACTGATCGACACTATTGGTGACCGACGAGCTGGCAACTTCCTCGCGCAACGCATTAGCATTGCAATACAGCGGGAAAATGCTGCCAGCATCCTGGCACCATAACGTGGGCACCCAATTTTTTTGATATTGTTTAGGTTTATTTAGTTTTAGTTTTTAGTTAAGTTTTACTTTAATTAGCATTTATTTTTAATTTATAGGTAAAGCTTAGTTTTATTTTCTTACGTATCTTGTTTTCTGCCAATAAATTGAGTTACCTGATATACCAGGTGGAATCAAACACGTGATACAAGATAAACGAACCTCAAATCATTCAAGATTTTGAAGAACTTTTACGAAAAAATTTGTTGTTCCATAAAGGTCAAGGATAGCTAGACGAAAATGTATGAGAAAGTTTTTTTTCGTATTTAGAAGGTATAGCTAAGTTGTTAAAAATGATGAATAGATTCAGGTTTAATTATCTTGTATCACGTTTTTTATTTCACCCTGTACTCTCTAAGAACTACTAGCCCAGAAAATATCACAATAGCAAGATCAACGAAACCCCTCTAGTTAGTTTGCTATATTATCCTTATAGCTAGATCTAGGTATCTGGCAGCTTGTCATTGGAGAATGTCAGAGTGACAGGCCAGAAAAACTTTTTAGTTGCTAAAATTAAATACTAAGTAACATTAAAACTGCCGAAGTTGTCTAATTTATAGAAGGCAGGGACTATATTTTAACATTAGTACAAAAAACATTGCGTATTGTTTCAGTTTGTTTCTAAATACATCATTATACATAATTTGGCACTACTTTGCCGCAACAGAAACGCCCAGCATCAGCAATTGATTATCATATAATTATCAATGAAACTATATAAAACCCAGAAGTCTAGGAATTGTATTCTTCAAGTGCTTTGCATTCTTTGCTTCCACCGATGTACATCGGCTATCAGCTGCAGAAATGCGTATGCAGCCTTACTCAAGTTCGCTTGACAGCAGATACGCACCTAGCAACGGAGTTCATAAAAAATATACTAGATGGCGTTACTGGCGAAGCTAGTTAATTTAAGTTCGAATTCGAATAAATACATTTAACAATAGAACAAAGGTCAATGACACAATTAGGTTGATACCTCTAGTCTCTAGAAATTATTATTTATAAAATATTAACTACTTAGCAACTCCTATTTAACTTACTTCTTCCTCCAAATATGGATCAAAATTTCAAAGATTGGTAAAAACGAACCGGTGGCTCAGTCGGTAGACACCTTGATTAAAACAAAAGTAAATCCACGATGGACCCGAGATCGAGTCTGGGGTCGTGTGTCTTTTGATTTTTTTCTAAAAGTTAAATATGTGTATTTTTATAACAATACTTTCATGAATGAATGTATTTTAATATCATAGTTATAGTGGGAAATAAAACACTTAATTTTTTTTTTTAAATATTATAATTACAGTCGAACCTAAAAACAAACAGCTAATACAACTTTAAATAATAATATTATACAATTTATACTGGCAAAGTCAGAATGCGTGGATATTGTATGATAATACACTATTACTACTTATGTTTCTATTGCATGAGTGCAATGGCCAACGCTTGATTAAAGAAAATACCTGTTTCGCTCTTGTGATTTAAAATATTACAATTACACAGTTTTGAGAAGGGGGTTACTAAACTTTTAAATATTTAGGTTAATAAAGGCTTAAATTACATTTCTGACAACACAGAAAATTGTTGAAACCTTCACCTCAATAAAAATAGCAGATTTTTAATATCTCACTTTTTATAGAATGTCTACATAATACTCGTATATTTGAACATTTTATAGATAACTGTTATTGTAAACCTTTTCTTTGTCATAAACGTAATAATTTTACAATCACAAAATAGATTTGTGAGTAAAGGATAAATATTAGGTTATTATTGTAACCCGCCCAGAGACAATAATACGTAATTAAGACTGTTAATCTTGATATAAAGTCACGTGCCTCATCAATCTCATCATTGTTATGAATATTAAAAAGTTGGCCAATTTAAATTGAAAATAATGAATTATTTTATCACTCCTCCTAGAGAGCTTATTAGATGACATTGCAATTTAATTATATGCTGTTGTCTTATCTACTATCTAAAACACTAATGAGTTGCATGACTTTGTGGAGTTTAACAGTCTATGTTATTTACTTACTTTTGTCTTTTCTCAGCCGATACACTTAACCCGACACAGTGGAGTGTTTAACTATCCTAATATTTAGTATAACCCCCTTCGTTATCAATTACAGCTTGCAAACGAGAACGCATTGATTTAATAAGATTTTGACATAAACTACTTCCTCGAATTTCATTCCAAATTTTCAAACAATGCGCTTCCAATAATTCCGGAGTTCGTTCGTTGCGATTATCCCAACGCTGGACGATAACACCCCATAAGTTTTCAATAGGGTTTAGATCCGGTGACTTAGCGGGCCAAGGAATGACCTTTATGTAATTTTTATGTTGGTCTAACCACTCCTTCACCTTACGCGAACGGTGTATAGGACAATTATCTTGAATAAATCTTAAAAACGGCATTTCTTCTTTCGGATACACATTGTGGGTAACAACTAACTGTGGGTAACATTGTTTCGTTAAGCACATTTACATAATCGTCACTGTTGGCTCGGCTAGGAATTCTGATGAGCTGTCCCGGACCGGCTTCAGACATCCAGCCCCACATGTTCACTGATATGCGACCTGACTCCATATTTGGCACTAAGTGGTTGCTGTCGTATCGCGTATTATTTCGACGCCATAAATGAAGACGTCCATGCTGGCAAGATTTACAAGTCTTTTCGTCCGTAAAAATTACATTACTCCAGTCGTCGTTTAAATGTTTACGGGCAAAGTTCAATCTTGTAGTTTTATGATCTGCTGTTAGCAGAGGTTTAACAGCAGGCCTCCGATGATGTAACCCTTCACTATGAAGGACTCTTCGAACAGTATCCACACTCGTGCCAAATAAACCGGCATAGTGGCGTGTTGGCTTGAACCCATCCTCTTCGTACTCCTTTACCATGAGCTGACGTTGCGGTATGTCTATAAGACCAGGCCTACCGGTCCTTTGTCGGTTGAGCAATGACCTTTCCTCTTCGTAACGTTTCACCCATAAACCAACCGTTTTCCTCTGTAACAATATTCAGTTATGTGTTTAACGTATACATAAATTATTCACATATACACCCACAAAAGCACACACTTAGGTAATACGTATCCAAAACTAAAAAAAATACTTACAGTAACACCGGTTTCTCTGGTAATCTCAGACTTATTTAATCCTTTATGATGCAAATTAGTTATTCCCGACTTTTTAATTAAGTCGATATTGCAATAAGAACTCATTGTTGCTTATAAAGTAACAATATAAGGTCGGAATCATAAATAGGCAATAACAAAGTAAAGAACGGAGAAACTAAGAACGGCAAAAGAACAGAATGACAAAGATATCTGTAAGCAATAAAAACTTAAATAGTATGGTATACCATAAAACTTTAGTCTACCCTCCCAAGTTTTTATATTAAAAGCATTTCTTGATATGATATTTGATACGATATGAAATTTATCACAATCAGATAAGGCACAAATTCCTTTAACACTATGCATTATGTCTCACCCAACATATTTCTAAAATATTACATCTCATTCACACTTACGGCGTTCACATATACGCCGTCTTGTTGCATATTATGCTCGTTGCAGCTTAAGATAAATTTCGATACCACGATTAACTGATCATTTGGTCTAGCGGCTCAATGAGGCGACTGAGGTGAGGCTTGCTTAGATGATCCTGGGATCAAATCCAGGCGGTGTATATACGTATTATATACAGGGTGGAAATAGATTTTGGGTCAGTGAAGGCAGCTACCAGATCCCGTGTTGCTAGGCGAAAATGGTCTTAGGAGACCTTCCTTCGATTTCAATTTAATTAAGATTGGCGTTTACAGATTTTAGAAAAAAAATACAGGGTGCGAGAAAATGGTCATTTTTAACAAACTTTTTTTTTGATGCCCAACGATCCCATTCCTATCCAGGATCAAAAGCTTGTATAGGACCAAAAAGAAATTTCTGGCTAGAAAAGCCATAAATGGAGAAAAACTTTCCCCATACAATTTGTATGAAAATGAAAAAAGTTTTTTTTACATGTATTTTTTTTATGTCAATCGATTCCATTTCTATCCGGTACCTAGTTTTTTTTTTGAAACTACCACCTTGTAGGAAATTATTCAGTAGGGTTTTTATAACTTTCCTTGTTGGAGTCACTCTTAATGGGTATTTTACTCTGTACCACTCCACAGCAGCGGTAAAGTTTTTATTATTTACGAAATAGGCTTCTAACAACTCTAGCCTTTCTTGATTCGACGTCATTTTTATAACACTTTACAAACGCTCTAGCATAAACGAGCGATTTGTTCGAAATTCAAAATAGGGCTCGATTCTGTTTTTTTTTTTATTTAAGGTGAATTGGCTTCAAGTTTTCCAGCATAGCTGTTAGTTGTTAAAAATGTAATCGAACCAAGAGAAATAACTTATAATTCCCTTTTATTGTTACTTAAAATTTTAGAAGTCTAGTGTTTTCATACAGTCATTCAGCATAGGAGGACGAATTAGAGTGACAGATAAATAACGGCCATATTCATAAAAAACCCTTAATCGGCGTCTGATAGTCGAACCCGTTGATACGCCAATTAGCCTTAATTGAGGTTTTCAAAAATGCTTGATTTATAAACACAAATTATCCTGCTCATATCTGATCCACCGCTTATTGAAAGATTAGACGCGTTATGTTGGCACTTTTGGCAAAATCATAGACAAAAACCCGGTTTCATCGCAATTAAAAAAAAGTTTGACAGAACATGACACATGACAGCGGTAATAGCGGGAAATGCGTTAAATTTTATTACGTATTTTGCATGTTACTACGGTTTGGATAAATACTTTTGTAACTAATTTTAGATTAATGACTGTGTAATGTGTCGAGAAACATGAGTAAAATTAATGTACCTACCTATAGTGAAGAAGAGAGACAGTAAACAATTGAAATGTAATAGTAGGAATGTGTTGTTACCTACGATGAATCACTGGACTAGTAATCAAAATAAGGTAAGAAAATCAATTAATTAATTGACTTATAACTAGGTTCGGACCATTTACAAAAGTATCTGCCCATGTCAGACATATTTCTCAGTATAAAACTTATAAACAAATGTTAATTGAGAACTTGAAGAACTGAATATTACTTAGCGTGCTTACCCATTTCTTACTGCTTACAGTGTCGATGTCATGCATACCGGCGTTCAGAGAATGGTTGTATAGCTCAAGAAACAGAAACGAGAAGAAATAAGAGTGGTCACTGATCAATTGAAGCCTGACAGCTGCTGCCACAAGTTGTAGTCTAGTAAAGGTAGGTAGTATTTGAAATTGATGCCTATTACAACATACCTGTACATACATTGGTTACCTATACATTATGTAAATATTTTAATAGTGCCGAAACCATAGTTTTATAAGTGCAAAATATACATTATTATTGTATGAAAGGCCTACAACTGCCTGTCAGAATAACCATAGTTGGGTCTTTAGCTCTGTCTACCAGCATTTAGATACAACCAGATTTAAATGTGGTTTTCAGATCTGCTCTTTTTCAATTTGTACAGCCTTATGAATATTGGTGTCGGTTAATACTCTCTATTTGCAAAGGTAGGTAAAAAGACAATGAACAAAATTATAATAACTTATATGGTCACCGCAGTACACTAAAATTAAATTACATAAAATATTTGAAAATATCTTTAATCAAAATTGTTATTTTATTTCCAGATTCTGAAAGGCCAAGTTACTCATGGACAAGCACCACCACCTTCCTTCAAGGAACTGTCACTATGGGCCAGCATGCCCCAGCAGCCAGCCTGACCACCTCAGCAATCACACTGAAAGAAAAGGAAATGAGACAGAGAAACCCTTTGTGCTTTGTGTTTTCTTATTAAACGGGACATTTGATTTTACTGAATAAATTATCTTATTTTATTTTAATAAAAATTTTGTATTGATATTTTATTCTCCTTTTACTGGAAACTTCAGCAGCTGTTTGTGATCATTGACATAAATTGTATATCAGAAATCAGAACATGTTATGACTACTCAAAGATCATGACTGTAACGTTGGTGTTAAAGATGTGTACAGTCAGCAGAATAATTAACTAAGCCGGTAAGGTGTTAGGTTTGAATTTAACCGATTACAATGAAATAGCAGTGAAAGTGTTGACATATCTTATATGTACCATCGGGTTCATAATTGGATACCCAATTTATCAATGAATTCATTCATTATTTGGGTATGCAATTATGAACCCGGTAGTACCTATACCTTTTTGTAAGACATGAAAAATGTATACAAATGCTGCGACAAAGTTCAATATCATATATTGTTACTATTACATTTTTTCACCATAACTGCATTAGGTGCAAGCCAGGCAATCTTTGTTTGACACTTGAGTGAGGTATGCTGTAGGTTTGAGTTGACCAGTTAGTGGAAATAGTTACCTTCCTTGTGAGTGGCGTTGGATAAAACCTTGAAGATGTGCATTGTTTACTGCCATGTTCACTAATGCTGCAACCACTTCTTCATCCGTCACTACTGCATAATCTTTTCAGCATCTGGATATAATAGTATAGTGTTGTACTGGGTTTTTTGCTATCAAGGGGTCTATGTCTGACCCAGATAGGTCACATTATTATTTTAGAATAAAGAAACTTATGTTTAGTTTTAAGGATTGAAAGTTAGTAAGTACACATACATAGATACTGCAGGTGTAGAGATCTACCCCTGAGGCCCTAAGATGGTGTGTAAAAAGTAATTAAGTATAATCATAATCTTATATTCAGACTGGTTCAATATGAGCTAATTCCCAAAAAATCACTATGCTACAATTATTTTATTTGATTCTTATTGCAATCTAAACATATGACTTGTCAAATGTTACTACAGTCTTTTACTTGGAATCAAGTACCTAAAGTTGTTTAATTGATTGCAATATTATGCAAAACTTTCATTTCGATAATAGTAGGTCACCTATATCTATTTCCCTCGTCTGGCCAAATATACTATTTAATATAATTTTAAACACGAAACTTTCGTGAGACTCAGATAAGTATATTAAATAATGGGTAACACAGGTTTTTTAAGTCGAATATTGCTCGACATGTTTTGCTCCATAACGAGAAGCTTATTCATGAGCCATTACACCAACTACATTTGACAATGATGCTGAAAATTAGTGTATTTCTCGCCTCCTCGGCCGCCGCGCCGAGCGCTCGGCCGCGGAGGGCCACGCGAATGGCTCATGACACATGAATACGCTCTCGTTATGGAGCGAAACATGTCGAGCAATATTCGACTATTTAATGTGTGTGTGTATATGGTTATTAACACAAGAAGGTAAAAAAAATACGTAGGTAACCTAAGATAGGGTACCGCCTCGAACGATAAGTAGCTAACTAATATGCTTATAGGTAGGTACTTACTACTTTTATTGCAGCGCTTCTTCTACTTGATTTCTGTAAGTGACGAGGTCCTCATAGGATAGGGCAGATTATTTTAAGACACACGCACTGAAACTTGAAACTTCAGACGCCGGCAATTCACTTGTTTGATAGCCTGAATTACCTACTGACATTACTTGCATTTAATTACGATGTTTGCTCGTCGAAAATCTAGATATTTGTTTCCTACCCATTTCCGATGTCGCTGTACTATTTATTGATATTACAATTATTTACTTAACAATTAAATCGAAACACAGAAACTTATAAACAGAAGTCTCCATCTGTTAGAAATCTCTCCGATTTCTGTACTGTGTAGCTCCTATCAAAATTCAAAATCAGCTGTTCAATGTTGTGTCGGCCATCTTGTTTGTGACTTAATATGCGGATAAAGGAGGGTCCACGGGCTCGTAACTTTTGGCTTTTATAGGAGGTCGATCGGAGACAGATTAACGTTAATACGCGTTTATGCATCAAGAATTTTGGTACCTACCTCTGATCGACCGATCAGTGAGCTCCTAACTTTTTATGAATATGGCTGTAAGAATATAGTTTTAATTTTTCTCCATAGCAAATGTATGAAAACAGTTTTCTTACATTTGCTATGCTATTTTTTATTACATTGCTATTTCATTTTCATACAAATTGTATGGGGAAAGTTTTTCTCGATTTATGGCTTTTCTAGCCGGAAATTTCTTTTTGGTCCCATACAAGCTTTTGATCCAGCACAGAAATGGGATCGATTGGCATCAAAAAAAAAGTTTGTCAAAAATGACCATTTTCTCGCACCCTGTATGTTTTTTCCAAAATCTGTAAACGCCAATCTTCATTAATTTTAAATCGAAGGAAGGTCTCCTAAGATCATTTTCGCCTAGCAATACTGGACCTGGTAGCTGCCCTCACTGACCCAAAATCTATTTCCACCCTGTATATTTACAGGATTAAACGAACTTACCTGAAGTGAAGTTCTATCCTGATTATATGCAGTGCTTAGTCCGAGGTATTTGTAGTTTCCTGATCCCAGCGCCTAACGTCGCGTTTTCATAGCCTAAAAAAAAAATTAAAAACCCTACCCAGCAACACTATGGTTACCAAATGTCATTAAGTTCAGAGCTAATAAAATCAGGGGTAAGAGGATTAAAAGAATAACTATTAATCCTGGGAGGGACGGGAACCTCCTACCTCGGACAAAGCACTGCATATAATCAGGATAGAACTTCACTTCAGGTAAGTTCGTTTAATCCTGTAATTATATTTGAGCTTAGTCCGAGGTATTTGTAGATGTTTAGAGTAAATTAATAAGCATAACTTATTTATTTATAAAATTTTAATGCAGAATAAAAAAATTTGGTAGCATTTACTTAATATTCTATATATTTACTGTTTCATAACAGCCAGAGTGAGATCAATTCGCGTGCTTTGTTAAAACAAAGATTACTCCTAAATTAAGATAAACAATCAACAAATAACAAAGTTATACAACTTAACTATTTTTTATTTATTAGTTAATAAACATTATCATTTTATTTGTACTGACTTGGTACAAAAACTAATTAAAATTTAAAAAACAAAAATAACTCTTTAATCTCCAAGTACTGCTCGGGCAAATTGAACTTGGTCATTAACATTATTAGTTAGGGGTCTATTATAATGTCGTGCAAAGGTATGTGATCTTGATGACCATCCTACAGTCTTCATTATGCTGTCTACAGTTAGCCCTTCTCTAAGTGCCCTAAATGAGGACGCATGTCTAGTTGAATGAGCTGAAAATCTAGATATATCAACCCCACTGTCCTTCGTAATTTGTTTCAACCATCTACTAATGGTCTGAGTAGAAGCTTCTCTGATAGGTCTTTTAAAAGTGAGAAAAAGATTTGTGAGAGAACTATTCTCTTGTCTGAATTGTTGAGTTGCTTCTAAATATTTAATTAAAGTTTTTCCTGGACAAATTTCGGGTTTATTGTTTAAATACGGTATGTTTAGTATTGGTGGAGGTCTTCTAGGCCCAGAAGTTTTTAACAAACTTGTAATCTTTATAGTAATGCCATCTATAGAGATTATAATATTATTAATCTTAATATGGAAAAGAGTCTGTACTCTTTGGCCCGTAGCCAAAACTAATAGCATTGCTAGCTTTTTGGTAATTAAATCTAGTTGCAAAGATTCCAAAGGATATAATTTTTCTAAGAATGTCAAAACCATGTCCGGATTCCAAGTATCATCATATTTTGGCTTCATAGGGCGCAACTTATAGAATCCTTTGAATAAACGCTTGATTCTCTCATCGGTGCCGATGTGGCTGCCAATTACCAGGGATAACGCTGAACGATAGCAATTGAGTGTTTGATAGGATAGACCTTTCTCAAAACAGATTGTTAAGTAAGATATTATGATAGGGACTGATGCACTAAATGTATCTATATTATTATTTCTACTATAGAGCCACCATTGGCATAAACAGCTATCGTATTGCTTAATAGAGTTATTAGATAAAGAGGCGATCATAATATTAATTAAATGATCTGCAATCAGTCTTCTCTTAAACGCTTTCCTGATAATATGCACTCCGCCAGGATAAGTTGACCCCGGAGTGGGTGTGGAGTTCTGAAAGGAGATACATATGAGGAGATCTTCAGATGGCCCAAATGTTAGTATGTCTGATATCACCATTGATTTTAAAAGTGGATACCAGACTTGAGATGGCCACAAAGGAAATACTAAAATGCCTGTGGCCTCTTCTAACTTAATCTTATGAATGAATCTCATTTAGAAGAATACCAAAAGGTGGAAATGCATAGAAAAAAGATGAATTCCACTTGACGGTAAAAGCGTATGGGTCTCTGTGCCATATATATTTGTCACATTTATGATTTGTTCTAGATGCAAATAGATCTATTTCAGGAATACCAAACTTATTAGTAACGATATTAAAAATATCCTGTGCAAGTTCCCACTCTGTATCTATGTTAAAGTTGCGAGATTGAAAGTCAGCCTCAACATTTTCTCTTGATTATTAAATCATGCGAAAATCCACAGATTTCTCGCCTCACACCATTCCCATATTTGTCTACTTATATCATTTAGCATGGGGTATTGTATCCCACCCATACGATTAATATAAGCGATAGCTGTTGTGTTGTCTATTCTTAGAAGAATTTCACGGTTCTTGTATTTATCTGCAAAGCATCTTAACGCAAAGAAGGCTGCTAAAAGTTCCAGGTAATTAATGTGCTGATTGCGTTCGCACTCAGACCAACTTCCCTGTGTACTTTGACCATTACAAAATGAGCCCATCCCATAAGTGAAGCATCGGAAAAGATCTCTAATGAAAATTTGTATTGTTTAATATGATTACTTTTTACTAAAATGTGTTCCTTCCACCACATTAAGTCCTTCTTAATTGGTTCATTATCATTAATGTTCATATTTTTTTCAAAATTAGCATTGTGACATTCTAAGGCTAAAAACTTTTCTCTTTCCAAATTCTGTGTGTAAACAAACCCAAAAGCAATTGCTATACAGACTGATACTAAATTTCCAAGCAGTTTTGCAAAATCTCTAATACTGCAAGATTTAATTTTAAAAAATTGATTAACTAACAAATATATTTTTTGGCGTTTCTTTAGCGTAGGGCTCAAAGTCATATTCCTAGAATTGATAATAAATCCTAAGTATTCTTTCACTTGGGATGGAGTTATAGAGCTCTTATCTTTATTTATTATAAAACTTAAGCATTGTAATAAGTTACACGTTGTCTGTGTGTTAATTAGACACTCTTTGTAAGTAGTGCCAAGATAAATTATGTCATCAAGATAGATAATGATCCTAATCCTTAATTCCTCAGTGTTTCAATGACCGGTTTTAAAAGTTTAGTAAAAACTAGTGGGGCCGTGGATAAACCAAATGCTAAACAATTATACTCATACAATTTCTTGTTGAACATAAATATTAAATATTTTTTATGCGCGTCATTAATAGGCACTAAATAGTATGCATGTTTTAAATCTATAGTGCACATGTAGTCATCTGTTGTAATTAATTTGCACACAGTCTTTATATCCTCTAATTTAAAATGTTTTGTTACAATAAATTTATTAAGGCACTTTAAGTTAAGAATAAATCTGTGAGAGCCATCTTTTTTAGGAATAGTAAACACATGTGACAATAATTGACCTTTGCTTGGCTTACATTGAGTTATAGCTCCCATTACTATAAGTTTGTCTATTTCACTTGACAATATCATTCTCTCAGCATCATTTAATGAATTATTGAGAGGAACATTACGTTGACTGGGTTCCGTAGCAAAAGGAATGGAATAACCATTTATCCAATTTAAAATTGTTTGATCATCTGTCAAACGTGACCAACATTCATAAAAATATTTAAGTCGAGCTGCAAATTTTACCTTTACGGGTACTTGGCACGACTTCCCCCGTAGTGGGATGTTGTTGGTTGGCGGGATGGTCTTGCCTGTTGCTGTGGGCGTGGATGATTGCGGTGTGGCTTGTAGGTTGCCGTCTGATAGTTCTGATGGTATGGCTTTTTGTTTATTCTGGGTGTGTACTGGGTCTGAACGGTTTGCCGTCTGGGGTTTTGGTAGTTTTTTGAAGCATTTTTGGCTTTAAAATATTTATTGTGCGTTTCATTGCTGAGGATGTTCTTACTGATTCCTCTAGTTTAGAGTACAAAAACTCAGACCTCTTGTTTTCATGTAGGTTTTGCATCAGAGATTTATCCATGACTGGTGCAATCAATTTTCTACGAATTTGTGTATATTGATGATGCAGGTCCCTAAGTAACCTTACGCTGTCACTCAGAGATTTTATGGCTTGCAACTTGTCAAACTCTCTATTGGTTAAATCATTAATGGTTTGAGTAACTAATGCAATAGCTCTACCCAGATCCTGTTGTCTATCCTTTAACATGTTGTCTCTGTTAGTTAAGGAGTTATTCAGTAAGCCTGTAAATTCTATGTTTAGCTTAGGAGCATCTAGTAGTTTTGCATTTCTTGGAATTTTAGTTTTTGACAAGTTATCATGCATTTCTTTATTCATTCCATCCGTTAGTATATTATTGATTATCTTGACAATCTCTGACTTCAATTCAGTTCCATAGCTGGCATCATCATCATGTCCGCCTTCTCCAAGAGCAGCCAGAATGTCTTGGGGCAGGTCGTCCTCTATTTCAATCTCACCTTCCTCTTCATATTGTTCATCTTCTTGATCATGTTTTTGTCTGTCGTCAGATCCATGTTCTTGAGTTTCCTCATGATTTTTGTCACTCCGACCTTGTTCTCTTCATCCGATACCTCCAGATTATCCACACTATTTTGATCCAGTATTGATAATGCTTCTGACTCCGTAGCTGAAATTTTTTGTATTTAATCAGCGGTGCAAGTTAACTTACAGTCATACACCTATGGGTGTTTGTTTAGATACCCCACATTAGTCAATAATACCCAATTTTTAGAGCCATATGCCATATAAATAGATCCATTTTAATTCTCTGTTACACAATAAGTGTATGAGCCTCACCCAACGAGAGAGGTGGGATCTGTTCTTCCCTTTTATTCAACGAATTAAAAATTTTTGCACCGTCAGACTGTTATAAATTGAAGTAAGTTACTCTCACCGAACGGGTGAGGTGAATTATCGAAACTCGAAGAATTCAGTATGAGGTTATGAAAAAGGTTGACTCTTTTGTGTTAGGATCCAAATTATCTCAACGAGATATTCCCTTTTTTCCAACGGAAAATCGGGGCATGACAAGTTGACCCAACGGGAGAAGTGGGTTTCGAAACTTGATCAACGCGGCCATAGGTCATCCATAATTTCATGAAATTAGTAGGATCCAGAATATCTCAACGAGATTTCACCTTTTAGAAGCAAAAGACACCGAAAAACAAGAATCTAAAGTTTGTCGTAAACTTACCTGTCAAGGTCAAGGCGCCTTTGTATTTCTCGATCTTCCTTTCCATCTTCCGTATTTTTCGTAACTTTCGTTAATTCTCACTCATATCACTTGATCTTTTAGGCATATTTCTTCATAAATATATTAATTGTCTTATTAAAGTTGCACTTTTTCTTTCGACGCGTTCCGTTACTTTTTGCGCGGAGAAAAAGAATGACATTTGGTAACCATAGTGTTGCTAGGTAGGGTTTTTAATTTTTTTTTAGGCTATGAAAACGCGACGTTAGGCGCTGGGATCAGGATACTACAAATACCTCGGACTAAGCACAAATATAATTGAATGTATATTTTGAAGAAAAAAAAAACTGTGGAGTTTATGGTGAGTTTGGTTAAAGCGGACGAAGCAGTTCAGCTGAGAATGCTGACAAAATAATTTAAGCGAATATATTATATTCCAATCTCGCATTGTGACCGAACCGAAACCGGAAGGGGACGATATATGTAGGTATTTATGATTTATGGATTTCAATACAAACGGTTGTGATTGGTATTATGTTGGTAATTAATTGATAGAACAATCAAAAATATTATTCCATGGAAGTTGTGACAGATTTGCTACTACTGAAATTCCAACTACTGTTTTTTTATTTAGTAAATTTGACTATTATAAACGCCATCTAGTGAGATCTAGGTAAACTAGTAAGGTGTCTTGGCTGGTTGTAAAAGAATGTTAACATGTCAGAGATTCAGATGGCGTTCATTCTTCATGCACGCCATTATTTTCTCAGGATGGGTACGCATTTTTGCAGCTGATAGTACAACTGCAAGATGCCCGGATCTAGAAATAAGTATAGTATATCTAACTGGGGGATTCATTTGCTCTCGTTATTCTGTCACATTTCTGGGGGCTAGCCCTTCGTCTACAAGTACCTATCGTGTAAATATTAAATCTAGAACAGATTTTTATAAATATGAATGCCGTTTCTGCGTGAACCCAAGTAACCGACGCAGATTAAACATGTTTGCGTTAAACGAATGAAAATGAGCAGGGAATTTAACTCTAAATATTTCAAATTTGATAAAATATCTGTATAATAAGCAGCAGAATTTTGGTCGGTTTGGCATTTTAAAGCGTTGTTTCTGTGCAAAATTATTGGAACGAAGTTCCTTATCGGACGGTTCACGGATGGGGGCTAAGCGAAAAAAGTCACGTGACCGTCACGAAAACCCGATACAAGAGCCATACGATTGAGAAACATGTAAAATAAAATGTAAAGTGTAAATATAAAGTGAAGTGAAGTCAAAAGTGTCCAAAGTGTCCAAAGTGTCAAAAGTCGAAGTCGAAGTCAAAGTCAAATTAAAAACAAATAAATAAATTTATATATAAAATAACATTCAATATAAATTAAATAAAAATTCCATTCGTACTAAACTGTGTACTATATTCTACATTTCTTTTGTTTTTATTGTTAATACTTTTGTATGCAATTATGGTTTATCACGAATAAAACGATTGATTCTGATTCTGATTCTCAAAAAAAAAAAAAAAAAAATTCAATTACACAAATTATAATAAAATGTAATAAAATTTAATAATATTACTTCGTTCCAACCGAGTGTTCCACGACACTTACGCATTTTTTTGGTATAAAAGTGCTTAGTCTTTTTAAAAACCTCCACCTCTAGCTCTCTTTCAGTTACTTTCTTGGGAACAATTTTATACAAATCTACGTAGCCCTAAATAAAGCAAAGCATTTACTAAGGATACCATGCGACGATATACATACTTATAAATATAAATACCTCCTTAGGTATTCGTGCATATAGTTAAGACATCCTTAACTCAAGAACATTCGTGATAAACACACTGTTGGGTAGGTTGGATGTATGAGACTTAAACCCAACCACTTGAACCAACTGTGACCATTGCTTCATAGGGGGCCCCACGAAAATAGGTAGCTCTGTATATACCAATACATTTAATTTATCTAAAATACGTATTGAGAAAGTACGTAAGCAGTCGAACGCCGCGTTGGCCATGGTGCGCAGCATTCTAGGTATAAAGAGGACCGATCGCATCCGGAATACCACACTGCGCTCAAAAACCCGCTCTTCTGATATAGGAACACTGTTGAGCTCAAATGGGACTGGACAGATCACATCTGCCACATGCATCCGGATAGGTGGGCTAATATAGTCGCCAAACGGACGCCGAAAGAGGGGCGATGGCGCGGCAGGCCCAGGCGGAGATGGTACGACTTAGACATCTCCTTAGCAACTGGCCAAAAGAAGCACATAATCGGGAGTAATGGAGGTTAAAGGGAGAGGCCTTTGCACAGCAGTGAGACACTATAATAGCCTAAGAAAAAAAACGTATTAGAAATGGGCACACGCTCTATACTATTGACGGTGCTTTTTACTTGTAGTTCTGTTAACATGTCCAAGACCAAGATAATGACTAACCGTTCACACAAAGCACTTAGCATAATTGTTGGTAGTTCCTGAGTGGAAATTGTAGATGAGTACGTAAATCTTGGACATTGTATATTTTTTGGCAAGGGAGAAAGAGGTCGCTAGACGAATCCAGTCATGATAGGATGCATTGAATTCAGTAACCTTGGCGGATGACTTTAAGTCCAAGATCCTTTAATGCCTTAAGATGAGGGTATATAACCAATGTGTCTTGCCTACCCTCATTTATGGGTTCAGCACGTGGGCTCTCAACACAGGAGAGCTTCCTAAAATGAACATGACGCAAAGAGCCATGGGGCGAGCCATGTTAGGCATTCCCTTATTGATCGTATACGGAATACTAGTAGCGAAATACGATGCCGCAGGAAAGTATCGAATATTGGAAAACTCATCACACAATTAAAGTAAAGATGGGTAGGACATTAAACTTGGCGAGAAGGAATGATGGGAGATGAACGAGACGGGTTACTGGATGGCTAATTTGGGTCAAAAGGTCAACGTGGAGATCATCAACCAGATGGTCAGATGATTTCTGCCGAACGGCGGATGTACATTGGGTGGGACTGGCACGAAACTGAGGAGAGTGGTGTAATAAAGAAGTGGCATATACTCAGCAGTTGGTGGATCTGGATACGGGCTGAATAGATAGAAATATAGATTTCTTCTGTGGTGGGCACCAACCGTATGTAGGTACTAAGAGCTGGACTGGAGCTGACCTCCACCACTCTACAGCTGCTAGATGTCCAGATCTAGTAATAAGCATAGTATAGCAAACTGACCAGAGGTGTTTCGTTGCTCTCATTATTGTATCATATCTGACGTGTCTAGTAGCAGTCGCTAGTCGTATCTAATTTTAGACTAAGAGCTGGCCACGTCAGATATATATGACATCAAAATGAGATCCACTAAACCTGTCTCGTTAGATTGCTATACTATCTTTATTACTAGCTCTGAGTTCCGAGCATCTGGTAGCTATTCTTTGGTGGATGTCAGAGTGACATACCAGCCAATTTTTCAGTTGGAAAAGTATTACCAAAATAGGTAAAAACCGCCAAAGTTGTCATTTATCTCTCTAAATCCTATATTTTGACATAAGAACAGTCCGTATTGTAGCGCAATGTATATTTACATAGATCAACCTAGCTACAAAGCTTGTACTATCTATAAGTGCTAGGGTACGATATACGTGCTTAGATAAATACATACTTATATAAAGACAAACGTCCATGACTTAAGAACAAATCATTGTGATAAGCACACAAATAAGTAAATACCCTTACTAGGATTTGAACCCGGGACCTCCGGTTTCGTAGGCAGGGTCTCCACTGTGCAGGGTACGGAGGCGGATATACATATTTTTCTGCATTTTAAGTATCTACTATTCTTTTTTTTATGGACAAGTTTTAGTTGCCAGCAACGTAATGTTCTGTAGTTGCAATCGAGCAATTAGATACTTGCCTGCCAATTTGCGCAATAATAGCTACCCATGGTGGCTGATATTATCCTGTGAATAAGTCCACCTGTAACCACCACGGTAACTACTAGGAATAATTAGTACGAGTAGTAAGTAATTCCGTAAAATTTGTATAATTAGATTCGAAATAGAAAATTCTCAAGCAGGTATTATTTAGGTAGGTTTTTTATTATTGTTATTATAACACAACGGTGGTAAAGAAGCATACGCCCGCCTGATGGCAAGCAGTTACCGTAGCCTGTGGACGAGTGTAACTCCAGAGGATTCACATGCGCGTTGCCTACCCTTTAAAATAAATAAATAAATATTATGGGACAATCTAATACAAATCGACCTAGTCCCACAGTAAGCTCAATTAAGGCTTGTGTTGTGGGTACGAGAAAACGATATACCTACATATTAGGGATAGATATAGATAAATACTTAAATACATAGAAAACATCCATAACTCAGGAAAAAATATCTGTGATGAAAACACAAATAAATGCCCCGACCAGGATTCGAACCCAGGACTTCTTGCTTCATAGGCACAGTCACTACCGACTAGGCTAAGAGGCCGTTAAACCTAAGCACTTTTATTTGAAGAACCTCATACTGTAGCCCTCTGAAAAAACCTCGGCAGGAAGTTCATTAAGTATTTTCTTTATGATTTATTTGAGTATTAGGTATACATAACATGAAGGTATTTTTATCCCCTAAAATTAATACTCTACTAGTAATCTAAACAGCAACGCTACCAGTCACGCTTTTTTTTATATCTACGAGTGATTCTCAGGATTCAGAAACCAAATGGTAATATCGTAAGTAAAATAATATAGGTATATTTCTCTACATATTTTATCCAAAAGTACAGATCCCGATTCTTCTTAATGTTAAAGAAGTGCAAATGAATAGATTCTACAAATATCTGGCGAAAATCTTATACACAACACGCCCTAGCTCAGAACTTAGCAAATATTACTCTTTTGGTTACGAGGGAGCAATAAACAAACTTAGATGTATAGGTACATACTTACCTAAGAATGTACCTATACAACAAATGTCCACAACTCACGAACACATTTTCGTAGAAAACACGAAAGTGCCCTTATTGGGCACGTCATTATCAAGCCATCTATTTAATACGACACATGATTTGTTGAAAACATTTCTTTATCTACACTCATATTGTAAGTTCTCTAAAACGTGTTCGAAAACGGTAGGCAATGGCTAGCATTACCACGACCGATTTTACTATGATAAGCTTTTTATCCGTAGCAGTAACGTAATTTTAACTTTTCATGCTCAATTATTGATGTGCTATGAGTTTTGATAACATAATGTACACCTGCACCCTCCCGGGGATCCGCCGACAGCCCGACACGCGCCCGCGCGACCGCCGGCACACGAGAGTTGGCCATGGTGGCGGTGCGATGGCGGCCATTCTATGGTTTCCAAATAAGGCATTTAGAATAAATAATATGAGTGTAGATAAAGCAGTGTATGCAACTGTACGTAATTAGGCCTTAAAACACTCGTGTGATATTATTATGAAATTCGCCTGCGGCTCATTTCATAAAACCACACTCATGATTTAAGGACCCTTATTACGTAACAGTTACATAAACTACTATTGTTGAGCTTCAATTCTCTTTTGAGTTCATCAATAGTCTCTTAAATTTCCATTATATCGTCTTTTCAAAACGCTGTTCGCTTTAGTCTTTTAAGTTCAACAATAGACTGTTTAATTTCTTTTGTCATCTTTTAAATACTGATGAAGGACAAGCGAATCCCTGTTAATACCTCTTTCGTCATGACACATCATGTTCTGTGCTGAGTCAGTTGTGTAATTACTTACAGACATCATATCTAATTGTTCATTTGCTGAATTTATATTTCTATTGGTTATCTTCTTTTGCTTTTTTAGTGCTATATGCTTTTCATAATCTTGACAACCGTTTAACATCAGACGAAGATAATTTGCAAGATTTTGAATCGTGGATTCAAATTGGAAGTTGTTCAAGTTCTAGATAACATTATAAATTTTAGCAATACAATATGTTTTTATATGTGAAACAAGTACAGTATAGTCATTTTAAGAAACGGTTTGTAAAATTATACTTTAGTTATTACGAGTATTAAAGATAGTTTTATCCTTTAATCTTTTCGCATGTGTTTTAATTATCTTTTTAGGTAAAAGTTAAAAAATATTAAGAATAAAGGTACGGTCAGCTGCAGAGAAAAAGGACCACGCTGCATACAAAGTTTGTATGCAGGGGGTCTTTTTCTCTGCAGCTGACTGTACCTTCACTGCGAACGCTGACACTGGACATTTTAAAATAGATCGATACTGTCGATTAATCGAAATATATTCAAATCACAACTATTTATAGCGGTCCAATTTCAAATAATTAATAAGTACTTATCTAACAGGTAAATACAGATTTGATTAAAAAACTAACTGGGTGTGTAGCCAACGTGCCAATCGCTAACGCTCCGTAGCGAACGACACGCAACTGCCACTGGCCGCGATTCGAAAATAAACACATACACTCTCTTTAGACTCGGCCTTGTGCTGTTGCGCCTTTCTCGTCCAGGAGTCACTCGAACTAGTGCCTTTTCTCATCGAAGACAAGCACTCACTCGAATCTCCACGAGTAGTCCACCGTTGATCTTGCAGCAGTTTGGATTTGACAATATCTGACGTAATTACAGCTCCCGAATGCTCAAGTGCCATGATCATGGGCTCGTACTCCGTCGGTAAATCTTTGAGCATCAGCGCACCAATAAACTCGTCGTCAACTGGTTTGTTCATATTCGCTAATTGCTGTGACAGCGATAAAATCTCATTGACATAAGCTTCCATGCTATTGAAGTTCTCAAGTTTGACAGCGCATAAGTTCTGGAGAGTTCGCACTCTAGAACCGAGACCTTTGTCATCATATGCACGTTCCAGTGCATTCCAGGCGTCTTTCGCCGTTTCAGCCGACATCAAGTGTGAGAAGCAAGACTTCTCGACGCTTAAACAAATTTTTGATTTTGCTTTATCGTCACATCGTTTTCTCACCTCGGGCTTTGTAGTGTCATCCTCACCGTAACCGCTTATGCAGATCCATAAATTGTCGTGTATCAAAGCATTTTTCATAACAAATTTCCATTCGACGTAATTTTCACGTTCACGTAATTTTTCGTGCGAGAAATTATTATTGGTACTTTCCGACATATTTATAACGGTAAACTATTCACGCTGAACTATAACCTGATAAAATTTGGATAAATTAAACACACATATCTATAATATTATATATGTATAGCAGAGATTTATCAGCACAAGAAAACAAGAACAGAATAATATAAAACAACAATGTCATACAGACAGTCTATGCGGTGTCGGCCAGGATTAAACGAAGAAGGTTTATGGTAGACATAATTGAACCTCCAACACATTTGCTATTCGAACAGATTTTCATTCAACATTGGTCTCACATTGGTCACACATTGTACCAATGTTGTACCAATGTGAGACCAATGTCTAACCAATGTGTGACCAATGTGAGACCAATGTTGAATGAAAATATGTTCGAATAGCAAATGTCAATGTCGTTATAGCGTTGAGTTGAGTTGGATTTAGTTGGGTTGGAGCTGTGTCTGTTTAGTGTGTGTGTTTATTTTTCGAATCGCGGCCACTGTCGCACTAATGTGGAAGAGTGATAGTAGAGAGAAGTAACTAGGATACTAGAGTTTAACGATTGGCACGTTGGCTACGCAGGGTGCGTAGCTTACGTTATTTTTACGATAAGACCTTAATTAAATACTCGCGTATAGTTATTAATACCTTGGTATTATAATAATAAATTTAATAGTGCCGCATTTAATTTATGCACGTTTTTGACACACACTGGACGACTTGTTTCTACTTTTTTTTTCATACTTACATACATGCTTGCCAAGGTTTATGCTTTCTTCCAAATGGGAGCAGATTAAGATTTAGACCCGTACTATAATTGTATTAATTTATTTTATTCACACCAAGTTTGAAGTTCATTTTTTTATTAATAAATCAATATTGGATTTTTCTTTTTGTTCATTTAACCGTTTCCGTCAAGTGATTTTGCTAAGTTGAACTTTCGGGTGCGCAATAAAACACCTTCTTACCGCTTTTCGTCTCAAACTCCCAAAAATTTTCAATACGTTATACGATTTTGAGTCTTATGTGGGCGCGTTAAAGTGTTTTTCTTGAAAGGATCAGATTAATTGATAGGAGTTTGCGAAGGTTAAATGTGTCTTCGCTTGAGGCGCGAAATCAGAGGATAATTGTAGGAGCTTGTCGGATAAAATTAACTAGCGAAAGGTTTTGGACCAGTTGGCAACTTCGGCGCTTCGGGCTTGTGCGGTTTCTCGATATTCGAAACGGTACCGAACGTTAATTTATATCCCATCAAAAACATAAATGTGAAAGACTGCCAAGTTAGATACTATGGGAATGCTTCGCCTATAAAAGAAGTGAGATCTGATTAAGTACCAAGTTCCATAAAAATACCTCAAATCATAAATAGTTATAGGAATGCACACTTGATTTCCAGCAGTTTTTAAGGTACATTTTGAATAAGTATCACGTTACATAGAAATACCTAAAATTATAATAGTCAGAGAAACCCACAACGGTTTTTTTTTGCAGTTTCCTGATAACATTTATTATTTTCAGTACTTTTTAATGATGTTACTTGCCAAGTTTTCACACACCACACACCTTTTCAATGCAATGAATCGACACCTTTGGACTGCAATGTGTCAAGTATATAAGTTTCTATTAAAACTTGCCAAGTTACATCATTAAAAAGTACTGAAAATAATAAATGTTATCAGGAAACTGCTAAAAAAACCGGTGTGCGTTTCTCTGACTATTATAATTTTAGGTATTTCTATGTAACGTGATACTTATTCAAAATGTACCTTAAAAACTGCTGGAAATCAAGTGTGCATTCCTATAACTATTTATGATTTGAGGTATTTTTATGGAACTTGGTACTTAATCAGATCTCACTTCTTTTATAGGCGAAGCATTCCCATAGTATCGAACTTGGCAGCCTTTCACATTTATGTTTTTGATGGGATTTCATTTATTTTTGTTAGGTGTAGGTTCTTTATTACTTTTTTATCACTTTTGCTTTAGGAAATGTCTCATTCCACTTAGGTATGTACTTTATACTATAACCCTTTATACTAAGCGTCTATTTTACTATTTATTTATAGGTGATTTTTACAAATAAACTGGCTCCCTACACCTATAAAATGTACCTACTTACATATAATTACATACATCAATAACGTACTTTATTCTGTTTGTAAGTACGCTACCTACATAGATAATTAATAACTTGGTAATACCTACCTACCAGTAGGTATTATAATTGGTGGCCTATTATGTAGCCCTAGAAGGGCACCATCCCATCTCATCCCGTGGCGTATCGGAGGGTGAGATGGGCAGTAGTATATATAATTCCATCTTAGAGTATATATGATTTCCATGTTCTTGAATCTGCGATTTTATTAGTTGTAAAATTAGAAATTATTTAGACTATGCGAGAAAAAATAGTCTTTTCATTTTTGTTTGACTGATTTAGCGCACCTAGTGTACCTAGTGACCTGCTTTGCACTTCGTAAATCTTGGGTTCGGTTCCCGCAACAGACACACACAGAGTGGTGAACAATTTTATTGTTCTTGTCTTTAAGACAAACATGTATTGTCTTAAATTGGTATGTACTTAAATTTAAATAAGTCTTATCTCATTTCCACTCCATACCTACTTATAGTAGAACAAAATTACACATTCGTTGTTTTCGAAACTGACTCACACTTGGCCGTTTTCAGATTTTTACTTTATTTCGACCTAAAGACAAACCTTCGAGCCAAATTTCAGGTCGGTACGACCATTGGAAGATAGACCCATTTAGTTCATTATGACTTCATAGTAGAACAAAGTTACACCTTCGCTATTTTTAAAACTGACTCACACTTGGCCGTTTTCAGATTTTTCCCTTTACTTTGACCTTAAGACCTATTTCCATGCCAAATTTCAAGTCAGTACGACCATTGGAAGTGGTCTAGGTTTTTGATGAGTCAGTGAGTGAGTGTATAGTAAAAATAGCGATTTTCTGACGTCAATATCTCAAGAACTGCTATAGGTAGAATAATGAAATTTTGTATTCTAGACAATTAAGGAGATGTCAACAGACACTCGAAATTTCATATGCGTAGATAAAATATGTTTTGAGTTATAGGGTGGTCGAAATTGGCCCGAAATGGTTCGTGTAATATAACCCACGGCCGGTATGTCACTTTTGCTCGAACTTGGCGGACACACTGCCGTGTGTCTAGATTCACATTTTTGTGGCTTCACTATTCTGTCCCTAGATAATTAGACAATTGATTTCATTAACGCTTAAAGAACGCCGTTCCGTCCGAATTTTCGGACGAGAAATATTATAGTTATCCAGGCAATTTCAAAGTACGTATTCGAATTAAATAGTTCCGATGAAACTTGATACTACTGTGAATTCCGACGACACTACTGTGATATCCGACAGATTTTCGAAACACTTTTATCCATTGTAAATAAAATTTCACAGGTTCATAAAAGAGGCTTGCTTGTTCTCAATTGCTGCAAGTTTAACAAACAAATGTTTTTAAGATATTGTCTGCGGATTGTCAATACTTTTTTATTCTTATATTTCGTCACAGCGTAACATAATACTGTATTACACCAAACGCCCTTTGTCTTAATTATTTATTAGTAGTAGCCGTTGTAGCAGAAATAATAAGGCTTTTCGTGAACAAATCATTTTGACTAGATTTTTTTATAAAAATTTTTATCACCGTCAACAGTTTTTTTTAATACAACCCTATGTATAACGTTTTGTTTAATGAACGAATATTAGGGCTCTCTAAAGCACCTTTTATTTTTTCAAGATTCATAATTGTTTATAAGTTATGGATTCTTGCCTTGTGAAATAGGGAATTTCAAAATAAGTTATTTTTTTATTTTACATATTTCTGTCTGAGAACGGTATCAAAATGATACCATGATCGGCATTTCCGATTTATACGAAAACGATACCATTAAGTGCTACATAGTTTGCAAGGAATTTCATGATTTTTTTTTAAATTACTCATACGTAGTTACGTATGTAGGTTTTTGGATTTGCTTAGATATTTTATGTCTAAAAGCACATAACTTGCGGTTCAAATGACTTCAAATACTTTTACCGTTGTTTTTAGAAGCTATCAAAGTTGCAGGTAAAGATGTCGGCAGGTGTCTCAACAGAATTTTATCTGAGGGTTATCTGAGTTTAGATATGGAGTATTTAAAAGAAGAGTTCGATTCTTGATTCATAAAAATCATAACCGCTATCAACGATTTAATTATATTTTATAACCGGTCAGCAAAGTTGTGCTATAGATAATATATACATAATATAAAAACAAAATAGACAGTGTTTTCCGACTCTTGGTTTAGATAATGATATAGTGGTCCTAATTAAACATAATGTATTTTTTTAAATTTGTACTGATCTAGTGAATAAAGTTTTTACATGGGGAAAACTCGGAATACGGTTAGACCCGAAGTGTCAATCAATTACCAACACCATGCAAACATCTCATGGGAAAATATACCTACAGTAAAAAATCTCAAAGCGATATCTTTTCACGCTCTGATCGGCATACATTTTATTTTTTATGCAATAGAAAATCGCCGGCGGCAGCGTGGAGTGGAGTGGTTTTTCGGTGGACTTAGGGTAAAAGTCATATGTAATATGTAATCTAGGTATTTATTCGCATTCAAATAAAAATGTTAAGTGATACCGCACAAGACTTTAGATGAACATTGATTCCTCATCAGAATTGGATATGAAACATATAGAAACTGTTACGGAAAGCCTAGATTCCTATGTAAATAAATTCACAATACCCTAGTTAGATGTAAGTGGTACACACGTCAACTTTATTTGCTAAATTGTTTGATTGTCTGTCGACACAGAAACATAGAATATTTTAGATTGATAACACAAATCATCTCATTGAAACAGATACTTGTTTGTACCGCTCTGCCCCCATTAGGCAAATGGCGGTATCTCAAAAAAACACTAGGTACTGCATCGAGCAGCTTGAAAAAATCTGTTTCGGATGTACTAATCGAATTAGTCATTGTTCACATATAACTGAAGTAAAAATTACTTAAAATATTTTCCCTATTTAAAAATTCCTCTAGTTTTGTAAACCGTTTGACAGTAACTAATTTTTAAGCAAAATAGAGGTAAATATATCTGTTTGTTATATGTGTTTGGCAGGTATACACCTGCCAAAATTTGAATTTTCAGGTCAACAATTTGAAGGAAATAGGCTGTAAGTAGTAATTTCAAAGCAGATTAGCGATATCCCATGAGATACTGTCCAATTATTTATTTATTTAGCATATAAAACTTTACACATTACCAGTTAATTATGGAAACTATATTTACTCTCCAAAATTTAAATTTACCACTAATTTGTATCCCGTAATTATATCTATCCCCATCAATTATAGTTGTTACCTAATTAACATACCGGATTCCACATTTAAACCATCAAACGAAACGTGGATGAATGTGCTTTTATAAGCAAAGTCAGAGGGGCTGCACATCCTGCATCGCCGGAGCCTTTGAAGTAATAGTAAATTTTTAAGCAAAATTGCTGACTAAAATAATAAAAAGCAAATTTTCTGGTGACAAATCTTTTATAGTATAGTAGAGACTGGGGTATTTAGGTAATCGTTTTGACATTATTTGTTGATTGTAAATTAGTGACAGATCTATTAATTTGTGCACTAATATTATTAATTAAGTAATGATTTTTGGTGGAGATTTTGAATAAATTATTATGTGACCGTTTTACCATTATTTGGTGATTTAATTTTCGTTACAAATCTATTATTTCATTGACCAATCTTATGAATTTAATTTTAATTCGTATACTTTCGATGGCATACTCCTAAAACAGAGTCAGAACGGAACGTTCTAAAACGCGCACGAGTACTAATTTGTAAAAAATATTTCTACAGATTTCAATATTAAAACCGGCCAAGAGCGTGTCGGGCCACGCTCAGTGTAGGGTTCCGTAGTTTTCCGTCCGTCACAGTAAGTGTCCCCACTTAAGAGTTAAAATAACACCGCCATGTAGGATATGATATGAGCGTTCCACGTACGTATCTATCGGCAAATTAAGTAAACTATTGCGCGCGAGCTTAAAGTATGGAAGTTGATTTTTATGGGATAATTCTTTATTGCGTGAATCGATTTTCACCGTTTTTACTTTATTTGAAATCACGTCATTTCATTGTAATTTTGTAGAAATTACAGGTACAATAAACGCCTGCTTATATGGTTAAATTACAAACTTAGTTCAGAAATTATTTTGTAATTTTTTTTCAAAAACTATTCAACCTATCAAGTTCAAAATAATTTTCCTAGAAAGTTTTTATAAAGTTCTACTTTTGAGATTTTTTTCATATTTTTAAAACTTATGGTTCAAAAGTTAGAGGGGGGGGACACATTTTTCTTTGCTTCTGGAGCGATTATTTCCGAAAATATTTACATTATCAAAAAATGATTATAGTAAACCCCTATTAATTTTTAAATACCTATCCAACAATATATCACACGTTAGGGTTAAAATGAAAAAAAAAAATCACGCCCCACTTTACGTATAGGGGAGGTACCCTAATAAAACATTTTTTTCCACTTTTTATTTTATCACTTTGTCGGCGTGATTGATATACATATTAGTACCAAATTTCAGCTTTCTAGTGCTAACGGTCACTGAGATTATCCGCGGACGGACGGACGGATGGGCAGACATGGCGAAACTATAAGAGTTCCTAGGTGACTACGGAACCCTAAAAATGAATGGAGGCTTTATTGGTAGGATATAAAAGAACATAAATTAGAGTTACAAATAAAACATACCTATTTAAAATAAAACTAAACTAATAATTAAACCCCAAAAAAATATAAAAAAAATTGGGCTCCTTTGGCATGGTGCGGAAGATGCTGGCAGCATGTCCCCACTGTATAGCAATACTAATTCGTTGACTAATTAAGTGGGCCATCGACTTCATATTTATTTGGCAATCGATTAAATCATACTCTTTAATCATCCAGCGTGCAAGGTTATACAACCTATTTATCTTCTAAATTATTAATTTAAATTGGTGAAAAACTTGCAAATTACAAAATTAGATAGATCAAAATACGGTAACTTGAGATAATTCTTATTATTTTCTTCCAATAAGATGTTATTTTGGAACGAAATGCCAGTTTCTAATTATACCTGCTAGAACACCAGAATGGCTAGATTTTTATTTGTGATTGGTAATACATTTCTAGACTCGTTCAATGCAAACATATAACACAAATAATTTTATCTACACTCATACTGTAAGTACTCTAAAATGCGTTCAAAAACCGTAGACAATGACAAGCATTACAACAAACGATTTAACTATGATAAGTTTCTTATCTGCGGCAGTAACGTAATTTTAACTATGCATGCTCAAATATTGTTAAGCAATGAGTTTCAAATTTGGAACATCGAATTTGATAACATAATAATATGTTACCGCCATGGCCAACTCGATTGGTCCCGCGCGAGCGCCGGCACAATCGAGTAGGCCATGACGGTACAATGGCGGTCATTCTATGGTTTCCGAACAATTAATTTAATATATATAATATGAGTGTAGATAAAGCAGTGTATGCAACTGTACGTAATTAGGCCTTAAAACACTCGTGTGATCTTATTATGAAATTCGCCTGCGGCTCATTTCATAAAACCACACTCATGTTTTAAGGACCCTTATTACGTAACAGTTACATAAACTACTATTATCTACACTCATATTGTATGTTCTCTAAAACGTGTTCGAAAACGGTAGGCAATGGCTAGCATTACCACGACCGATTTTACTATGATAAGCTTTTTATCCGTAGCAGTAACGTAATTTTAACTTTTCATGCTCAATTATTGATGTGCTATGAGTTTTGATAACATAATGTACACCTGCACCCTCCCGGGGCTCCGCCGACAGCCCGACACGCGCCCGCGCGACCGCCGGCACACGAGAGTTGGCCATGGTGGCGGTGCGATGGCGGCCATTCTATGGTTTCCAAATAAGGCATTTAGAATAAATAATATGAGTGTAGATAAAGCAGTGTATGCAACTGTACGTAATTAGGCCTTAAAACACTCGTGTGATCTTATTATGAAATTCGCCTGCGGCTCATTTCATAAAACCACACTCATGTTTTAAGGACCCTTATTACGTAACAGTTACATAAACTACTATTATAACTGTAGAATAAAATAAGCTCATTGAACTCACTTATAATATGTAATTATTTCTACCCGTTTGTTTATGGACGACAAAAAAAGCAAATTTTTTGTGGCACTCCTAATTTTACTTTTATTTTGATTGTATTTTTAGCGAGTTGTTGAGAACGATTTATGGCATTGATTACATGGGTAAGTTTCGAGACCTCTAGTTTGCGTGTGCCAAACGGTTAAACCGTACATCGATGTGTGTTTTTTTTGCGTACACTTTACACTAATAGGAAATCTTCGGTTCACGGAAAGCCATATATGACCTTTTCAACCGACTTCAAGATTTCGAAGGAGGTTATCAATTCGTCGGGATCTTTCTTTCTGCTATTTTATTTTTATTTTTTATGTATGTTCACCGATTATTCGAAGACGGCTGGACCGATTTGGAAAATTCTTTTTTTGTTTTAAAGAGTATATTTCACAGTTGGTCCCATTGTAACCAGGTCAGGATCTGATCATGGGATCCTGGAGAAATCGAAGGAACTCTTCGACTATTATAGGCACATCTATAGTGATTTGAGTATTTTTTTACAGCAGTTCGAGCATTTGCTTTTGGAAAGGTGGAGGCTAAGTGAAGTCGGTTCTTATTTTTTATTATTTGCGTATACCTAATATAAAATCTTCGGTTCACGAAAAGCCATATTTGACCTTTTTATGTCGTGCAGAAACGCAACTATAGTAATATTCATTTGTTTGTGCATTAGAATCCCGCAACATTATTGCTCTAAGCAATATAACGCAAGCACGGTAGTTGTGAATGTTAGCATACTAGTATTTAATTAGTATTTAGAACATAGTTGCAATTGTTAGCGCTTTGTGGAGGAGTGTTTGTGTGTCCAACGTCGGCTAACGGGTGCCCAGAATAGGGAAGGGTTAGTATCGATACATTTTATTATTTGATAAATAATAAATATTAAGATTGCGTATCACTAAGTAACCCTGTAAAATGATAGGATAGGGATATAGGCCTGTGAAATTCGAAGATACATTTATTAGGTATATGAATATAACACAATTAAAGAAAGATAAAAAAGGATACCTACTAATAAAAAAACGGTAAAATTTTATTACTAGGAATTTTCTTTGTCACCTTAACACTGATGGTCGTGATCATCATTTTCGCTTACCTTCACCGCCACATACTGGCAAGTTCTAAAAGACGGGGTCTATATCTATTCCGTTACAGGCTCTACCTTAACTCATAGATATGACAGAGATCTGTCAATGCAGTAATTTTATGCAATGATTAATCACAGGTTGAGGTTCTGAATTAACTCACTTTAAATACGTTTAAATATCTTAAATACAACAAATGTAATATCGCTATTCTAAAAGTTTTTAATAAAAGGTTGGGTAGTTTTGTTAGTAGCATCTGGTTTGAAATCTCAACATGTACTTAACGACATCAAATTTACCATCTTGCTGTGACAGACGAGCTTATTTACATTAGAACACAGTAAAGATAATATTGCGATAGATTTATGGAATACGTAAAAATTCAATCCATATATTATTATTATTTGCTCATCATGTCCCATCACTACTCTGACCATGTGGTCATTTCATTTCAATGTATAGAATATGTATAGAATATGTATTCTATACATTGAAATGAAATGAAATGAAATGAAATAATTCATTTGCAAGAATACGGTGACATAAAGATCTTACATTTATAATTTCATGCGTATTCAACCCGAGTACAGGTGTGCAAATTTTTACCTTAAAATAATTCTTACAATGTCATTAGTTCATAATCTAATGGCAACTAATACAATAATAAATAATGTCAACTGATAAATCTTACATTTGTAATTTCATGCTCAACCCGAGTACAGGTGTGTAAAATTGACCTTATAATAATTCTTACAAATGTCATTAATTCATAATCTAATGTCAACTAATACAACTGTTTATTATCATTTTTTGTCAAATACTCCTTTATACTATAAAAACGTTGTAACGTTGCCATTTCGTTAACTTAATTTTAAATGAGGTCTCATTTTGCAATTTAATTATGTCAGGTAGGTTGTTGTACAGAAGGATACACATATTGTAACAGTTTTTCTTATATATATCGGCGTCACAGCGAGGCTGATTTAAAAGATTCCTATATTGAGCTCTCACATGTCTCACACCACTTTCAGTACGTTGTGTGAAATAATGTGGATTTTTCTTGACCATACAACATGCGTCTTTAATGTACAGGCATGGAAGTGGGAGATCATTAAACTTTTTAAATAAAGGTTTACAACTTTCGAGATACCACGCATTGTCCAAAGCGCGAATACAATCTTTTTGGAGATGAAATGTCCTCTCTATATCAACGGAATTTCCCCATATAAGTAATCCGTAGCCTAGAACAGATGCGACATGGCCATGATAAGCCGTGAGTGCGGCTTCTGCGGATACTGTCTGTCTTATCCTCCTTAGGGCAAAAACAAAACGATCTAATCTTTTACATACCTACGTAGTCTACATGAAATTTCCAACTTAAATTCTTATCAATATTAATACCTAAAAATGTAACCAAGTCAACTGATTCTATAGGGGAATTATTATAGTTAATTTCTAAGGGTAGTACTGGATTCGAGTGATAAGAATAAAATTGTATGGCTTTGGTCTTGGATATATTAATTTGCAGATTGTTACTTTTTAACCAGTTTACTGTATCAGCCAAGCTTTTATTAATATTACGTTCAAATGTTGGCGCATCTTTACTGTCACTTTTGACTATAAGCGTCGTATCGTCAGCAAAAATTACACAATCCTGGTCTATCGATGTTGGTAAATCATTTATAGCTATTAAGAATAACAGTGGACCAAGTATACTTCCTTGTGGAACACCAGTAGCATTTAACAAATTTAATAAACCATTAGCGCCGGCCGGATATGAAAGCGCATTCACCGAAGACAGTGTGGCGATTGATTTATGAAATAAAAATTCTATCGATATTATTATTTGCTGACCATATTCCATCACTACTCTGACCACATCTTCTATACATTAGCGCCGGCCGGCAATGAAAGCGCATTCACCGAAGACAGTGTGGCGATTGATTTATGAAATAAAAATTCAATCCATATTATTATTTGCTCACCATGTCCCATCACTACTCTGACCACATCTTCTATACATTAGCGCTGGCCGGCGATGAAAGCGCATTCACCGAAGACAGTGTGGCGATTGATTTATGAAATAAAAATTCTATCGATATTATTATTTGCTCACCATATTCCATCACTACTCTGACCACATCTTCTATACATTAGCGCCGGCCGGCGATGAAAGCGCATTCACCGAAGACAGTGTTGCGATTGATTTATGAAATTGTGCTGGGACCGTCCGTCATCGATGGATGGGGGTTGTTGATTAGGGTTGCCAACTGCCCCTAAGTTACATGAGCTTAATAAACAATTAGCAGAACTTAATACAATGTGTGAAGTTGATGACGACCCGTATAAGTTCAGCAGTGAGTGGTAGCTAGTGTATTCTGATTACAAAAATAATTTCGAACTTACGTGAAAGAGGTAAGTATTTTTTTGTGCCTATTTTGTTGGGGTATGAAGAGAAAATCTTTAGTAAAAAAACATTGTTTAATAAAGTATTTATTATAAACATTATACAGGGGCACTTATAGCGGACTCAGAAGATTATCAATCATCAAAGCTGACTTGATTTTCCACTTAAAGCAATGCATTTAACCAAAACCATGATTTGTATAATTTTGTTTTCTTTAACATAGTCTCCGTTTCAACAAAAAAAATAAACAATCGCTGTGATCCTATAAGAGTTACCTAAAGTATGTTTGGTACATAAGTTACATAACTCTAAAAAAAATTCCTTTAAGTTGTCCAAATAAATACAAATATGTACAGTCAGCAGCAGAAGTTCCTAAGCGGATGAGGTGTTCATAATAACCTTGTGCCGTATTCTAATTAAAAAAATATATATACAATACATGAAAAATAAAATCTATCTCAATAATAACGTCAACACACAACAAATAATCAACCAATATTGAAGTTGTATTGGAGTTGCATCGGAATAATTTTCAAGCTATTTCTGGTATTTCTGATTCAGACGTTTAGGCCCTAGCTGTATTGCATTGTTAATGCATTGGAGTTGTAATACTGAAGTTGTATCGTGTCTAAACGTGTTTCAAAAGTAGAAATCCCCTTCACACGCTCTTATTTTCTTAACAATTCAGTCGAGTCGATCTTATTTTGAACAACTCACCCGCTTACCTACTTTTTCTGCTGACAGTACCTACCACTGTTTATATGTAAGATTATGTTAACATATTACAAGTTACTTATTGGGCCCAATCCGCAAGCAAGTACTTCTTACCTACCTACTTTAGAATATTTCAATTTGACTACTTACGTTATTATTTCTTTCAATATCAAATTTGACATCTGCTGTGATGTATTTTTATTACTAATTAATACCCTCCTAATAATAATTTAACGGCCTCCTAGCCCAGTCGGTAGTGACCCTGCCTACGAAGCAGGAGGTCCCAGGTTCGAATCCTGGTCAGGGAATTTATTTGTGTGTTTATCATGGATATTTTGTTCCTGAGTTATGGATGTTTTCTATGTACTTAAGCATTTAATGTATATATCTATTATATATATCGTCGCCTAGTACCCACAATACAAGCCTTATTGAGCTTACTGTTGGATTAGTTTGATTTGTGTAAGATTGTCCCATAAGATTTATTTATTTATTATTTATTTAATTAATAATTTAAAGTACAATCGCCGATATAAGCTTTCATCAAAAATAAAAATCTGTCAAAATGCCTCTAATGCCCATCATAAACTAAAAAATTACCCAACTCAGTATGAGCAGCCCTAGAGACTCCATCATATATCAATCTGGCAGACGAGCAGCCAAACACGGCTGGACTTAAAGCATACAATTATGTTAGTGGATTGGAAGATAAAGCAGAGATCTATGGCCACTGCATGACTAATATCCAAAGCTACATATAAATTATGCAACTAGGTGGCAACAGAGAGTACCGGTTGATAATTACAACCTTATCAACCCACTACTAATTACATCAAATTGTTAAACTTTTTATGAAACCTCAAAAGGATTTGATCCATGTATTTAGTATGAAACTGAGCTGTGACGTTACGATGAATGCCAAAATGACCAATTTTAATATAAAATACTATTTCACCTCCCGTATCCTGTAACTGCCAGTTTTTTTTTATACCACGACGGTGGCAATCAAGCATACGGCCCGCCGGATGGTAAGCAGCTACCGTAGCCTATGGACGCCTATAACTCCAGAGCACAGTGGCCTGGCCTTAGGTCATAATTAAAAAAAAATCATGTGTCATTTTTAAATATCCAATGATCGTTTATTATTCACCTATAAATGTACTCCAATCGGATATAAATAGATCTTGGATTATTAACTATTTTCATTCTCTTACGAACGTCGAAAGTGACCATATCATCCGTTTCTGCGCGCTCCCTTATCAGCGACTCATTAAGCGATCGGTCATTAGTAGTGAATTCCTGTGAAAGTTGGTATTTTAGTGATTATTAGTATTATGGATCTTCAAAAATCAGGTACGTTATTTTGTTTTACATATAGATTTTGTTCTGTACATGTAATATATAGTAATAATAACGGGTCTACGCCATGACTAACTTACATGCGAAACATTATAAGAATATTTTTTTTAATGTAAGTTTTAGTTATGTTATTAAATTCGCTGAAGGATAAAATTACCTTCATTTGAAAGCTTGATCTTTGTAGATTAATAGACATACAACTTTATTTGTCTCATTATGCCACTTTAGTATTTAGAATCCTGCTACGCCTAAGTGGGCCTACGCGTAGCGGTACTACGAAAATATTACGATACAATATTAACCATTTATTTTTATTTTTTTCAGATGATATGTACGTCGGATCATTTACAAGGGGATTTGTATTTGAACTGTGGCTGTCTAAGAGTGTCACAATGAGAGGCTCACAATGGGCCTCATAAGCAGTGATCGGAATAGGCAGAGTATAAATACCTAAACTTCGGCGTAGAACAAAGTCATGAAGTGGAGACTTCCTTGTGATAACATTTTTTTCCGGGTTAAACATACACTAAATAAAACAATCCCATAATTATATTCCGGAGGTATTAAAAATCATAAGTAACAACAAAACTATATTTATTATTAGTTTAAATGGAAAAAATAACATTCATTGTATTATTTAAAACTCGTCCGTCTCTTTTACGCAAGTGCTTTTATTGTGTTTGAGTGAAAGAAATAGATAAAGTAGGCTTATCTATTGTATTGCTTGTGGTTTCTTTTGTTATTTTATTGTGTAAAATAGAAAGCAGATGTCGTTATCGCTGGTCGCTGCTACCCTTCTTGTGCATTAAATAATAAGTTGACAGTGCACTTTCATACAACCCTTTGAAGAGTACGGACGTGATTATCCTGAGTTTTTGTGATATTTGACGTTGGCTTGTTTACTGGAAATTCACCTGCATTACCTGATTATCTGGCTTGAACTCGGACACTGACTTTGCTTTGATTGGATTTGACTAACTGGATACAAAAATACCACGGCTACTGCAAGACTACCAAGTTTCAAGGTAAGCTGATGTATTTTTATTGCTTTTTTGTATTTGTATGTACAGTACCGGCCAATAATATATCTTATAATTAAAATTAAAAAAAATATAAAGCTCAAATGTGCGGTGGCAAACCTTGAGTATAGGGTCATTTACCAATGTTTTATAAGTTGACTGTGTAATGTAGCAAACCGACATCAATTTAATACTTAGTGTAATATAGCTTTATTAACACGTGCAAACTTGCAACGGAATACACTGCGAAAATGCGTAAAATAAACAAGTACATACTTGCTGCAGTTGTTAAATACTACTCAATTTGGGAAAACACAAAAAATTAATTTTTTACCTCAAAAAATGGGGTTTTGTGTCCCTTTGCGCGTTTGCACGTGTTGATTTAGAGGGCGTTTGGAGCTTTCCCAGAAAAAAATAGCCTTATAGTGCATTAATTAGTTAATAAAGTTTCGAATACGTTAATTGTTAAATGACACTAATAAATTTTAAATTTTAAATGTTACGTTGTAACAAATCAAAGTAAAATAAGTTATTGGCGTTGCAACCTTCATTCCAAACTGTTTCCGTTTGCTAACTTTTATATCTAATTTATTTCAGATACGATTTCGGTCAGCATGGCGAAACAAGTGAGACCCGAACTGGTGACTAGTTGGATTGTTAATAATCCAGAACTTGTATATGACGAAGCAAGTGGTATCATTTTCTGTACCAAATGTGAGACTTCTTTGAAAGCCATGCATAAAGGCAACGTTGATCGACACATTAACGGGCCAACACATCAAGGCAGGCGAAAAAATCCTGAAAAAGAATTTTACTTCGATTTGATAAAATTTTTAATTTTGTGTAACATTCCTTGGTCACAAGTTAGTAATTCAGAGTTTAAATTATTTTTCAACAAATATGTTTGCCGCAATGATTGTTGTGTTTGCGTAAGCAAGAATGTACCATCTAAATCATTATTACGAAAAAAGTACCTTGGTGAATTTTATAGGAATAGATTGAAACATATACACGACATAATAGGAAACAATAAGATATGGGTATCACTTGACGAAACAACCGATTTTATGGGAAGATATGTGGTTAATTTGCTAGTTATGCCTTTAATCAAAAATGTAGCTACTCGACCGTATTTAATTGCATGCAAGGTGCTTAAAAGCGTAAACGGGGAAACAATAGTAAATTTTGTTATAGAATCTTTGAAAGAAATGTGGGGAGAATCATTTGTCGAAAAATCTGATAATGTGCTGATGTTATGCTCTGACAGCGTGGCATATATGTTGCGAGCCGGACGGTTATTGAAAATCGATTTTCCAAATATGATGCACATAACTTGTTTAGCACATGCCCTTAATAGAGTAGCGGAATAAGTACGCTCTCAATACGGAAATGTTGACAATTTAGTAGCGAATGTAAAAAAAATATTTTTAAAATCACCTAATAGAGTAAATATACTAAAAAACATGTACCCTAATTTACCGCTACCTCCGCAACCTGTTATAACTAGATGGGGTACATGGCTAAAGGCAACGTCGTATTACTCTAAACATTTTCAACAAATATCCAACTTTATAAATAATCTAAACAGTAAAGAAGCAATATCTATAAGAAAAGCAAAAGCCGCGATAAGAAGTGAAAATATTGAATCAGAACTTAACTTTATTGACGAAAATTATACGATAATTAAAGTGGGACTTAAACAGTTACAAGACACAAATTTATCACTGGAAGAATATTTTGAAATTATTGACAACGTAAGATGCGTTTTGAATTGGTCGTCTAGTGCGGCGGTCGAAAATAAATTAGAGAAAGTCATAGAACAAAATCCTGACTATGATATAGTTAGGGCCAAAAGCGAAAAACTTAAACAGGGGATCGACGCAGATGACGACTTATTCTATAAATTTGCTCCGCTCACGTCTGTGGATGTTGAACGGTCATTTTCAACGTATAAATGGATTTTAAGCGTCAAAAGAAACCGACTTACCGTCGAAAATATAGAGAAATTAATGGTAATATATTTTAATTATTTACAAGAAAATAATTTTAGTAATGATTCTGAATCTGATGCTGATGATGATGATATTGAATATGTATGATATTGTATTTGTTAATTAAGTAGCTAGAATATTTACATTTAGATTTAAGAAACATTGTATATATGGTGTATAATTACAAAAAATATAGAAGAATCCGTCGATATTTTTGGTTGTTTTATTTCGTGTCTATTGATTGAACTGGAGCGGCACGCGTTGTTTTTTATCTTATTTTTAACAATATAACTCATTTAGTACATTCCCGGGAATTCCCGGGACGAAAAATATGTAGTCGTAAGGAAGTCTCCATTTTTTTGTCTCTGTTCTGCCAAGTTTATGTATTTATACTCTGCCTATTCCGATCACTGCTCATAAGAAAGCTAAAGTCACCCAAAGGGCAATGGAGAGGGCTATGGTTGGAGTCTCTCTGCGTGATCGCATCAGAAATGAGGCCATCCGCAGCAGAACCAAAGTAACCGATATAGCCCTCCGAATCGCTAAACTAAAGTGGCAGTGGGCGGAGCACATCGATGGCCGTTGGGGCGGAAAGGTTCTCGAGTGGCGACCACGAACCGGAAGGCGCAGCGTGGGTAGACCCCCCGCAAGGTGGACTGATGACCTGGTGAAGGTCGCGGGAGTCCGCTGGATGCGGGTGGCGTAGGACCGGTCATTGTGGCACTCTTTGGGGGAGGCCTATGTCCAGCAGTGGACGTCTTTCGGCTGATATGATGATGATGATGATGATGTCTAACAGTGGTTCAGATGAAGAAAGGCGTCGCCAAGTGATACAACATTTGATTGAAATGGCCCCATATGCAGATAACGTGAATACTAGCAACTTAGAAAAAGTCATAAAGTACATTTGCGAACGAATTGTGTTTTTTTCGAAATCGTGTTCGAGAACCAAATCTAAAGTTCTAATGAAACATTCCGAATGGTTCAACGAGTTGCAAAGTGTTAATCTCCTTAAAACATGTACGTTAACCAAAAATACCTTGAACGTGGAATCCGATCAACAATCCGCTATTCGCTGAAATCACCGGTATACAACAGAACCTAATAGAAAGCTGTGAAACTATTTTGGAGTGCATATATTATGATCTGGATATAAAATAAATGTATATAAATAAATTTGACGAGTATGCCACAGAAACGGCGAAAGAACTGATGAAGGTATACGATTGGTATCCTTTACCATCTTCTGTACATAAAGTGCTCGTACATGGTGCTATAGTTATAGAAAACGCTTTAGTTCCTATAGGTGAACTTTCCGAAGAGGCTGCAGAGTCAACGAACAAAAATATAAAGATCTTTCGACGCAACCACACACGGAAAATGTCTCGGGATCTCACTAACAAAGATCTTATTCACAGGTTTCTGTTGAATTCAGATCCATTTGTCACCTCCAGTAGAAAGTTGCCCCGAAAAAAAAAATCTACTCTCTCTATTGAAGTTTTAAGTTTATTAGATGTTACTGAATAACGTAGAATTTAATGTTTGAATTTATGTATTATTTAATTTTTATATGCACTTATTGTTTTTATTGATATTTGTTTTACATGAATTATTTTAAAATGTATATTTATTATTTATATTGTAAGGCCTGTTATGTTTAAGAAATAGTAAATGTCTAGTTTAAGGAATAGTAATAATCATATACTTTTAAGGTATTTTTAAGTTATTTTTTTTACATAAACACAATGTTTTTTCATGTACCTATTTTGTTTCATAATTTTTATTAAATTTAGCATGCAATATACCTAAATACGTGTTTCATTGAACTTTACTAGTGGTAAATAGTATTTTAAAAGTATTTGTTACCTGGCCGCCTTACTCAGGCGCGTCACGGAGGCCACTGTGCAGAGGTGTCACATGCGCGTTTCACTGTGTTGACGGCTAAAGGACGGTATGGTAACATTGTAGACTTAATCTTTTTATACGTCAATCAATCTATAGTCAAAATGTTAATTAAGCTTCTTCAACCGCCCCCCCCCCCCCCTCCCCCCCCTCGAATTCTATTGAACTCGAGAAACTGAAAGTACTAAAAGTAGTGTCAGTACAAGTTGTTTATTAAAATTTATATAGTAATATAAATTATAATAAACAACTTGTACTGACACTACTTTTCTAAGACAAAATAGCCCAATGACTGGTAGGCTAGTATTGTTGATGTTGGTGCGATTGAAGTACATGGTGGGGTAACGTGAACGATCGCGGTGCATAATGTGACAAGAAATTAAACTGCAAAGGGCTCTTGTCAATATCTAATTTCAAAATATTGTCATGTCAATATCAACTGTCAATAGTGAATCAGCCGGAGACATTTGCTATAAGCAAGGAGCACAAGCCATTCATAAAAAAAAAATAGATTGAACCCCTATCCAAGAGATGGTCACAATCATGCAGACAGCGATTACGGTCAACAATGTTGAAGACAATATAGCTCAGAGCTCCCAAGCGAAGCCTTAAGCTTGGGACAAACAGCGAGAGCCCGCAATTTCAAAGCAAGTTTTCCTTCAAGTAATTTTGTAAAATTGTTCAGATTAGACACTGCCTAACTGCTTAAAATTTCTTATTATGTCCAGCCAAAAAAATGTTTATACGATGTTCCCTACGTCAAAAAGGAGAAAATAGAAAATACCCGATGAATACTCATCGCCACACCCTCTCTTGTATAAACCGTTAGCTGTGTTCCCTTGAATCTTCAGGATTGTCACTCGTGTGTTACTGGTACGCGAAAGGTGACTCCTTGAAAACCCCCTTAATACAGACTGAAGAAACCTTACTAAAGAGTTCGTTTAACTTAAATTACATCTAATGCTATATGACCCTTTTGTAGGCATAATTGTACATACCTATAATCACACTTCCGAAGATAAAATAAAACTTTAGGACAAAACAAGTTTACTTAAACAATACTAGAAAATAAGCTTTATAACTCTCGTTACGCTTGCATGAAATACCACATGTTGTGAGGAAGTGTGATGAAAAAAAAACGTTTACTCTATAGAAAAAGTGTAATGCAAAATCGAAATCTTTCATCTGATTTTACCACGAATAACTTACTACCAAATACCAATAAAATACCCGGCGGCGCATAATTACATAATTTTTCGCAGAATCTCAAGAAAAACCGACATCAGCTCGGGCAAAATTACCCCGACAATATTTAGGGATGGAAGGATTGCGAATACAAGGGTCCGGGTACCCGGTACCCAATTAATTCCCCGGCCACCTCAGTGCCCTTCGGACAAGTTTTTCCCTACGAGCAGTACGCGAAAATTTAATCTCGTAAAGGCTTTTATTAGGCTTTTGGGGTAACATAATGATGTAACTAGGTTATGGAAATATGGTATTTAATATGATGGCATGGTAATGTGATTTTTGCGGGGGTTTTAGGATGATTGCGTTCGTTTTGTTTGGCGATGAGGTTTTACCGTTTATATGGTACGCTCGTGTCGCTCGTGTAGATTAAAGGGTTAAGTGGGGTTTCAAATCATGTAAATGTTTTATATGTAACTTGAATTTATTACTTTTTGTATTTCTAGTTTTTAAAAGGTCACCCCTTGTGTTTTCAACCAACTTCAAGATTTCGAAGGAGGAGGTTATCAATTCGTCGGGATCTTTGTTATTGCAATTTTTTTTTTAAGTCTGAAGACGGCTGGATTTGGAAAACTCTTTTTTGTTTGAAATAGTGTTGGTCCCATTGTAACCAGGTCAAGATCTGATGATGGGATCCTGGAGAAATCGAGGGAACTCTTCAACTACTATAGGCACACCTATTGTGATTTGAGTATTTTTTACAGCAGCTCGAGCATTTGCTTTTGGAAAGGTGGATGTTGGTTGGTTCTTTTTTGGTAAGTGAAGTTGGTTCTTTTTTGTTTAAAATTATTATATATCAACATACGTAGTTGATTATTTTAATTACTTCGGTATTAATTAGGTATTTCTACGGTGTCTAATTTTATAAGGTAGATAATGTTTTATTTGGTTGGCCTATAATTATAACTTTTATTAATGCTGTTATTATTTCATGTTGTTAGCTGTAGTACCAGTCCCTACAATAAAAAACGTTTTAAAAATGTCTTACGGCTCTGCCACAAATAAAATGTACAGTCACCGGCAATAGTATCTTCCTACACGAAGGCCTCAAAAATATGTGTCACGCTCTTATACCCAACCCAACAAATACGAGCGTGTCACATATTTTTGCGGCCTTCGTGTAGGAAGATACTATTTATACTAGGGCTCGCGGTCGATTCCGGGTTTCGGGTACCCGTTTCCAAGATCCGTTTCTGAGTAACACGAACACGGTTTTCTGGCCCGTTTCCCAAGTGTAATAAAGAAACGTGTAATTAAGATCCGTTTCCACGAGTAAACGGGTAGTCGAAGCAACGTTCCTTAAATACACGCGGATCGCGAAACGTCCTTGACGAGTGGCAGAGATAAGAGTCGAGACGTTTAAGAGCTACTAATGAATACATGTGGTAGTTTAGGGAATTTTAGTCACGTTGAATCTTATTGCGAGTCCATAGAGTTGAAATTTAGTTAACGGTTAATTTGAACGAACCTTTTTTCCTCGCAGGTAGAAGCACGAGTTTGTTTTCAATAGATAAAGGATGAATTACCTATATTAAAATAACAATTCTGCCGTTATAGCAATATAAATATTACTTCGTTATACTCAATACTTATTTCATTGAATTAATAGTGTCTCCGTTCTTTAAAATAAAGGTTCAGGTAATTATTATTTTTATACCACGACGGTGGCAAACAAGCATACAGCCCGCCTGATGGTAAGCAGCTACCGTAGCCTATGGATGCCTGCAACTAATGAGGTGTCACATGTGCGTTGCCGACCCTGTACAAAAAGGAGGATTTACTGTGTTGACGGCTAAAGGAACAAGATGGTCCCTCGTCGTTAACACACTGGGTCCTCTTTGAACTCTTTGTATTAGTTGTTTATTGATAAAAAACACTATATTTGATTAAAATTAGATAGTGGTCTGCGGCGGCGGTTAGGACGGTTTGGTTAGGTATTCAAATCCGGGCAAGAAAAATAATTTAAAACTTACAATGCACAGCAGCTTTAGTATATTATTTGAACATTTTATCCCCGATTTATTTACCCTAGTACAACGAACAGTTCTCTAAATTAACGCTGAAAATTATGTTGCCGATTATCAGTTCCCAACAAACTTTTCGCGTAATTTCACATCGCGGAATGATCATGTGTCAACTTATCAAAATATTTTGTTTTATTTCTCTCAGTTACCAACTGTACGTTTGGCCTGTTTTTATAAAGTCACTTTTCTAAATGCCGCCTTTCGAGTATATAATGGTTTAGTTTGCCTAATATTCATTTCGTAAGGATGCCATTTTCAAATGATATACAGGTAGTTATTATTATTTTAATCCAATAGTTTATTCTTTAGACTTATTGCTTAGGATATTTTTTATATTAAAAAGTCGATTCTGGCACTCGCCGGCCGTTACGGCGGCACGCTCGCTTCGCTATCATTAGGTACTAAATACTAGACTAAGAAGTTATACCTGCCAAACGATATATTATTTTCAAGACCATTCAATTACAACTGAGGACTGGAATTATGTGTTCGAGGTCCTCCTCACAATCTACACTTAAGTGCGTATCCATGTTATAAAATGAATGGACTATGGCCACATGTTCCTGGTTTTTCGGAGTGAATCGGTTTCTTAATTTATTGAAGATCCATTTATGAGTGGAAAACGATCGTTCTACATCTACCGATGTCATGGTTGCATGTTTAAGGACTTGTTTATAATTTTCCATTGTAATCATATTCCTTAATTCCTCAGCATCTGGGTTTCTATCTAGAACCAATTCGAGTTTATTTCGCACGGTTTCACTTCCTTGGAGGCTTAAAATACTCCTAACTATATCTATTACCATAAAACTTTCTTCTATCGGAATTTTAGTGCATTCTAATTTTTCTATCGATTCAGGTATACTTTCGTAACAATTTTTTATAAAGCTTAACTCGTTTTTTAAATTTTCATTTTCAAACAACTTCTGGGCTTTTCTAATGGTAATAGCTTCTTTACTGTTCAATTGCATCACAACATTTTTAATCACGTCAAAATGTCTATCATAGTAAAAACTTGCATTTAACCAGGTGCCCCAAGGAGTGATAATGGGTTCCGGCGGTAAAGGCACATTCTGCGCATGGTCCCTGAAAAATCGGACGCGGTGTGGTGATTTAAAAAAAATCTTCTTGACATTAGATATTAAAGAATTGACCAATTTATGTTCAGATCTTATCTGCTTCGCGACTCTGTGTAGTCCATGAGCGAAACAAGTTACGTGTCGTACTTTAGTGTACTTTTTCTTCAAAATCTTGCCGGCAGCAAGCATGTACGCTGCGCTATCCGAACAGAATATTAAAAATTTGTTCATATTATCTGTAAAATTATCCTCCCACAAAAAAATCAAGCTTTCGTCAACCACCGCTGCAATTGAGTTCACGTTTACAGTACTAACGACTTTACACGCTAACAAATATGGCCTTTGTAAAGCATCATCAAGTGATTTTATAATTACATTTACTACGCAATTACCGAAATTATCAAGAGTCTCATCCACCGCAAGCCATAAATTGGAATCGAAAAATGTATTTCGTATTTGCTTGACGGTCGCATTGTATATTCTGGTAAGATGGTATTTTCTCAAAACACTTTCTTCGGGAAGTTTTACGCCTTTATCTAAGTATTTTCCAAAGAACTTTTTAAATTCTGGATGGTTAACTCTTTTCCATGGGATGTTACACGCTATAAGGAAAACGCATAAATCATAGGCAAAGGTGCCATTTTGGTTTCCACAGTTAATTTGGTGTTGTTTACTGTTAACGTGTTTTTCGACATTATATTTTTTCAACTGCTTTAAATCCACTGAGCAAGAAATACAGTGAATGCTACATTCTTCTTCATTATATATAAGATTTTCGTACGGTTCTATCATCCGCAGAATTGTTGCTTCACATGGCTTATTCATCTTGATATGTTTCGGTTTTAAATATTTAGCCGACGCAATAATAATTCAGATAATATAGATGTAAAGCAGCAGTCTAAATTGACAATGTCAAATAATTAGTTTCTAAATGTCTCATAAATTTGTAAATTTGTAACTTTTTGAAAAGAAAGGTTGCATATGGTAAAATATATTATATCGATGAATGGTGACTTTGTTAAAAGAAATTGAAAAATAACCCAAAACATTTACGACATAACATTAAGGTGTTCCTGAAATCGATTTATGAAAATAAATATTAAGTACTTACTTCCAATTTACGAGTAGGTACCATACTAAGTACATTAGGTAAATGAATAATTTTATTATTCAAGCCTAAAATAATAATTATAAAAACGACTCCATACTGACGCTTAATGGACAGCGACATAGCTGACGCTTAATGGACAGCGAACTTGTGATATTTGACATTAACACAAAATTGAAATAATACGTCGAAATAAATTTGCACTAGTGCTGCGGATCAGTCTATATTCTTAATTTTATCTTATAGATATTTTTACGAAGACGTGCATGCATTAAGTATTCGAATAAGTAGTAGGTATTAATAGGTAGGTAGGTAGGTTGTTAATTTATAACTATCGATTGATTGACATACTTGAATATTAAACGTCAGTTTGATCGTAATTTTTTCATATTTGGGGTCGTCCAGAAATCATGTGATCATATTTGGCCGATTTTTGTACCCTTACACGCTAAGCAAGTCTAATGTTGTTTCTACTGTATTGCGTAGGTATATGTTCAATAGGCCTTCTCAGAAAAATACGCATCGTAAAAATCTGCTTATGACTTAATATCAAAAAATACAGCGGATTATTTGATCTGATTAAATTTTCGAGTAAAATTGTTGCTTTTGGCTTTCCCGCTTTGAAATGTTGTTTCTACTGTATTGCGTAGGTATATGTTCAATAGGCCTTCTCAGAAAAATACGCATCGTAAAAATCTGCTTATTACTTAATATCAAAAAATACAGCGGATTATTTGATCTGATTAAATTTTCGAGTAAAATTGTTGCTTTTGGCTTTCCCGCTTAAAAAAAAAATTACACGTGATATCTTCTATGACCCCCATCGTTATCAATCGGGGTAATTTTCTTACAAGCGAGTTCATTTTAACAATATTTTATATACAGGGTATATAAAATATTGTTAAAATGAACTCGCTTCTCAAAGCACTAGACTTTATTCTAAAACACTATGTAATAAGAAAGTAGAAAGAACATTTTATAATTATCAAAACTATGTGTAGGAAGGTATTCATTTTGTCTAGAATACCGATGAATACCACAATATATAATCATATCTACTTATATTGTGAAGCTGGCTAAAGCTAAATAAATAATTAAAATATCCTACGATGCCATACAACCTCATCTGTAGTCAACTGTAGAGCATTCAATAGTAACCCTTATTTGCATCGGTTCTAACTGCTTCGGACCCGTTCGAGCCGGTATTAAGTACTCGAGTACCCGTAGGAACGTTTCCCGAAACGTTTCCATGGTAACGTTTCCTGGAGACGTTTCCGAATCCCGGCGGGTTCGTGTAAACCGGCTCCTTAGCACCGTCGGTCTTAAGTACACGGGTATTCGTCTCCGCGTGTAACACGTGTAGCTGGAGCTCTAATTTATACAGGTGAGTCAGGTACTGGCTTGTATTGCTTAACCAGAAAAACTCATTCTGATGCGATAACTTTTTCCTGTTATCTTTTTTATTTTTAAAAACCAATGTGTCTGCTTTCTTACACTTTTAAGTATTATAAAAGCGCGTTAAAAAACAGGTTTTTTTATTAAGTCATAAAATCCTTGATAGTTAAATATGAACCAAAGTTTCACAATATCGCACGTACTATTTTTGTTATTAACATACAAACAATAATGTTCAAAAACACTGTGGTTTAATACTACTATGGATAATAAATCTTGAGTGCCATAACACAGCAATAAAACATTAAACTCTAAACTAGCTCATCTTAGAACAATAAACTTTATACATACATGTAACGTACATGTCATCCAAATGGCCCATTCTCGGGTTACAATAGCAAATAGCAGCCTGCTTGAAATGGACCAGTGGCCTATTGGTGAAGCCAATTGTTGGTCTTATCAGAGTGTGTGTAAGCTTTGGTGGTGGCCAAATTGGTAAACTGTGAATAGGCTAGGCTGATCTCATGTCCTAGACTAGCTACCACAGATTTCATATCATTATGTATGACTCAGAGCAAGGCTTGAGTCCAAGAAGGATATACAAAATCCTATTAATTTGAAAACACGTTTTAAAAGAAAAATATTGAATCTATGACCAAATAAATATTAAGTCGATGACCTAATTATTAAGATTGGGCATTAAAATAATAGATCTGCCACCAAATTATATCAAAACAAAAAAATACTTAAAATTTCCGGCAAATTACATGTATCACCAAAATAGTATATGTGATTCCAAAACCGGATCTCCAAACATTATGAAACCGATTAACTAAAAATATTTTGAAATCCCTAGAAAACATATTGATCATTGAAACAAAAATCCCCCATCTGTAGAAGTCGGTTCTGGCTACTTTTGTTAGTTCGCAGTTCACCCAACGTTGCTCTTCGTTTCACTCGTCGTCGCACCTACATATCTTGACTCCGTCGAAGCAAAAATTATTCCGATGCAACTACAACACCACTTCAATACCTATTGGTTGATTATTTGTTATGTTATGGAGTTATGTTGGAAATAAATTATGTTTTATATGTATTGTTTATGTATTCTAAAATTAGAATACGACACATAATCTCATCTACATAAAATTAAAGTTATATTCTTGGATTTGTAGCAAATGAAATCGTTTGAGTAGCAAATGTACTTAAAGCGTAGCACGTAGCCCGTAGCCTTGCATCGTAGACCCGCAAGGCCGTAGTAAGATTATGTGCCCTGTTGTACACTCAGCGTTACACGTAGACTTCTTTCGACGGTTCATAAGTAATAAACAAATTCTCTCGTAAAAATTCAAACAATGAAAAAAATTCTAGGTCCAAACAACTAATCCCCATAAAAATATAATTATTAAAATTTAGATTCTCAAAGTAACCTCCGCAATTGGCACATTTGTAATACAATCATGCTCTCGACACCGCGTATATTGTCAAATAAATTACTTGGACCCTTTCAAAGCTGCGAAATTAGGAAGAGCAATTAGTGCGAAATGGCTCGTGCATTTTGGGGTTAAAATTAAAATTAGGGCACGCTGTGGGGAAGAACCTTAGCGTGCATTTTGTGACTTGAATGTAGTAAAGTGTTAGCACTTATTTAAAGATCTTTTGGCTTTATTTGTTATAGTCCGGTAACGATTTGAAAACTAAAATCGCTAATGATGAAATAAGGCACATGAATTGCATTTGATAAGAAAGTTTGAAGTCTTGTTATTGCAACAAAATACTTTTGGTCCTTAAATATTATTATTTAGTGATCTAAAACTCAATTCTTACAGACCTTGTTTGGTGAAGACGTTGATTCGTGCTAACTTGTTGCTTGATTTTTACCGTTATTTTTTATGCCCCCTAATATGTTTTATAATATTTGATTAATGCATAACGTCTAGTTTATTTCTACATTTTTATTTTATGAAATATTTTAATACATTCCCAAAAATATCACCTAAACATCGGATTTTTTCCCTAAAATTGCTCTAGCTAACACACATTACTCACTCTTGCTTAGAAATAAATATATATGAAAATAAAAATTTGGTGAATTATTTATAAATCAAACACAAAATCAAAAAAGTGTTCCGCTTAAGCATTTTTAGAAGAATTGCCAAATCGAAAAAAACTTTACCGGTCTCTTAAGTTCGGGTGTTGTTTAGAATGTTTAGATTATGAGAGGTTTTAGGTTATTTGTAGGTACTCAGATTCGTGAGTAGAATTGATTTTACTGGAACGTAAGTGTTATTTATATTATACACTTGGGAGGTGTCGACTTTTCGTTCCGCTAATTCTATGTTAGTGAATAAGGAGACGTAATTTTATTGGATTCTAAAATTTACGGACTTTTTTGTGTCCCAGTATAATTAATAGTACTCACTATGTTAAGTAAAAGTAACCATTTTTTTTGGATCTCAACGACATTTGAACTTACACGTCAGTTATTTTTTAAATATTTAAGTTACTTTTACAGCGGGTAGAGTAAGCTATAATATTTTCGAAAAATAAAAAATATTCTGAAATGACACAGTAAATATGAACCAAATTACGTCTGATCATTTCCATAGAAAAGTTTCCATGGAACTATCGATAAAAAAATACACTTATCTACCATACCTACCATCTACCATCAAACTTGTAAACTACCAATAATTTTGGTTTGGATACATAGTTCTACTTCTTCTTCTTCTTCTGAGTCGGTCCCTTACTGCTGAGGATCGTGACTCCGCTGATTAATTTTGTTGATGGCAGTTCTCCATTTCTCCCTATCGGTTGCTCTGCGGAAAGCGTTGCTAAGAGTGATGTCCATTAGGACCGATACTTGATCACACCACCGCGTTGGGCTTGGTCCTCTAGGCCATCTACCGTCCACTTTTCCCATCACACAAATCCACAAACTACAAACATACATAGTTCTACATTAAATAAATAAATAATAGCGATATATGAGAATCTACGTCTGTAAAAAAATCAATACTGCTACTTAACTCAGAAACAAGCCCGTTTTTCCTAAATTGCGAACACATTTTTGCGGGAACAAAGAATTTTACAAATGACAAAGGAATAGAATTCCACAGGATTAGTAGCTTTTTGTTGGCTTTTTCATATGCCTTTGTAAGGTTGTTCATGTAGAAAATTTTATTTTTTCAACAGTTTTTCTCATCAACTTTTACAGTAGGTAAATTATTTCTCCTTTTTACGAAAATTTTAAATGCTTTGGTTTTTTTAACCCTCAATTCACCTTCTTTTGGAATGAAAGTCCTATCTATCTATTTATAGATTATAATATATCTGCGTGTAATATTTTATGCTAATCCGTTTAGAAAGGGGGAACACGCTTGTTTTTTCTTCAACTAGATTTTTAGACATGTGATCACCCAAACATTTTATATATTCAAACTTTTTAGCTTAATATTGGTTTTAATATTAGTAGCGCGCATTTATAATAATAGTACCTAGGTTAAATTTATTTTTATAAAATCCACTCCACATTTCAAACTGCAACAAGTTAACTAGTATCTCGTAAGCATTCAGATTGTAGGAAAGTAGGAGGGTGACAGTGCAAATATGCTTTCAGATCAATAAATTTATATAAATATAATAAAAATAAATATTAGTATGGGACAATCTCAAACAAATCGACCTAGACCCACGGTAAGCTCAATAAGGCTTATGTTGCTGGTACTAGACGACGATATCTTCTATTCTATACTTATAATAAAGCTGAAGAGGGTCGAAAGTCTGTACATGGAAGATAATCGAAAAAAAGTTGGCTGGGGATACTTAGAATCGATAACAGAACACGGTCCAACAATTTTTAGATTTTTTGTCTGTTTATCTGTTTATTTGACCGCGCATCACGTGAAAACGGCTGAACGGATTTTGATGAAATTTTGTATAGAGATAGTTTGAGTCCCAGGAAAGGATAATAGATAGTTTGAATCCCGAAAATCAACCCTGGTGGGGGTGAAAAGGGGGTTGAAAGTTTGTATGGAGAATTTTTTACCGCTTAAACGATTTCGATAGAAATTAGTATGGAGATGATTTGAGTCCCGAGAAACATCATAAGATAGTTTTCAAACCCTTGTGGGGGTGAAAAGGGGGTTGGAAGTTGGTATGAGGAATTTTTTTACCGCTGAACTGATTTAGATGAAATTTAGTATAGAGATAGTATGGGTCTCGAAAAAGGACAAAGGATAGTTTCATCTTCAAAAAAGGGCGCCCCCTCAACGTACTTATGAACCGTAGGTCCAAAAAATTTGAAAAAAATAATGGAAGTGAAGCCTGAAAGGTACTCACAATAAAAACTATATTGAATAAAATTGGTTCAGCTGTCATTTGATTTGTCAGCCAAAAACGCATAGTGAAAGGACGTAAGTGCCGGATAGTAGAATTACAACGCCAAACAATTAACCCACCACGCAATTATTACTTTATGACGGAAGCGCCGCCAAATATTTCTTAATAAACGACCTTTTGAACGGATGTTTTTAACAGGGCGGCAATAGGCATGATGACACATGTTGAATTATGCAATAAAATTTAGTTGATAGTATGCAAAATGATCAATATATCCAACTAAAGTGAAAATTTATAAATTCTATTGAAATGGCTCAAAGATATCAAGCTGTAAAATTTCAAAATTTTACGTTTTTTTAAAGTGCGAAATTTAAGAAAAACAATGATACCATTCGATTTTTAACATTTTACTGTAAAATTAATTGTATAGAAACCATATACATAAACGCAACATTTCACTGTAAAAATAGCAATTTCATAATTTTACCATACTTTAAACAGGGCGACTATGTGATCGTGACGTCACTTTTGCACGTCATTTTGTTAGGAGCGTTTTGAAAAACAAATGCAAATCTCGGACTTTAAGTCTCATTTCTGACTTTTGTGTTGCTTTAACGCAAATGGCCCCATATAGACATTTAATCATCACAACAAAACGAATCTATTGATACCATACATGAAAAAAATTCACCATGCCTATTACGGAACCCTGCACTGAACATGGCCCGACATGCTCTTGGCCGGTTTTTTTTTGCATTGTTATCCCAGAAGTCACCCCGTAAGGATTACTAATTCCAATTGTCAAGAAAATCCTCGGCCAGGTAAAGGTAGGCTATAAAAAATCAACCTCTAAAAGGGGGGTAGCCACTACACTCGATTGAGTTAATTTTGCACCTGAATGTTATGGCGCTACTTAGGAAGGAAGTGCAAACTTTTTTTCCAAACATGTCCTAAGACTAACGAGTACCCTGCTTACCTAACAGATGGCGCTGAAATGAATACGTTGTGACATGAATAATCCACTTAGGAAGGATTTTGCCAAATTAACTCTAAGTTTAGAAATGGGGGTACGGATATCAACACAAAATGAATTATTGACTTAATAGTAGAACAAAATTAAACGACAATAAATTAATTGCCACACCTTGCACAGTGCATGTTACTACTCCGCCTCACGATTTTGATATCTATTCTCCTTTTCTCTAATCTTACTTCTAAGTCTTCTAACTAATATAAGACCTAAATTCGTTGTTAGTATATTCGTTAATAAGTTGTTAGGTTATGATATGAAGTATGGATTTTTATGTGTATATTTCTTACCCAGGCGCGGTAAAATTTTCCAAAAATTTAAAAAAATACAAAAAAAAATTAAAACCACAAAAATTACGAAACAGTCAAAAATTATATAACATAACTTCGTTCCAACCGAGTGTTCCACGACACTCACGTATTTTTTTTCTCTCACATTCATTAGTGCATTGTAATGTGCTTACATTGAAGAATAAATATCTTGATCTTCACCAATATCATAAATCCGCTATTCCATGTTCGGAAACATTATTGCAACCAGTAACGTAACATCAGTGTATTATCTGTGACAGTGTGGTAAAACGTATGAAAATTCATGACCTACGGTAACGTAATGACTTTCCATCCTCTTCCCCGACCGCCGGTACCCCCCACCCCCCATTCCCCCACCCCCGACCGCCGGCACAATAAGGTTGGTCATGGCGGTGTAATGGCGGTCATTCTAATGGTTTCCGAACACGTCATTTAGGATTTTTAATATTTGTGTAGATAAAGCAGTGTATGCTTCTGTACGTAATTAGGCCTTATTACGTAACATTTACATAAACTACTATTTATCTCTTTTTAGGGTTCCGTAGTCAACTAGGAACCCTTATAGTTTCGCCATTTCCGTCCCTCTGTCTGTTCGTCTGTCCGCTCCGCGGTCTAGCTCAGTGACCGTTCGCACTAGAAAGCTGAAATTTGGTATCAGTATTTGCATTAATCACGCCGCCAAAGTAATAGAATAAAAACCAAAAAAATATTTTTATTAGGGTACACATAAAATAGGGGGTGATTTTGTTTTTCGCTCCAACCCTATAGTGTTGGGTATTATTGAATAGGTCTTTCAAAAAGAATAGAGGTCCTCTAATACATTTTTTGGATGAAACTAATAGTTTCGTAAATATTAGATCTGAAAGTTCAAAAAAGGGCGTCTCCTCCATCTAACTTTTGAACCGTGGGTCCAAAAAATAGAAAAAAAAAAATGGAAGTGAGGCCTGGTAAAAACTTTCAATAAAAACTGTATTGAATAAAATCAGTTCAGCCGTTTTTGAATTATCAGTGAAAAACGCATAGTGAAAGGAAGTGCCGGATAGTAAAATGACGTAAGCGCCGCCAAATATCCCTTAATAAACGACCTTTTGAACGGATGTTTCCTAACAGGGCGAAACTCCACACTAAACATCGCCCGAAATGCTCTTGGCTATAATAATTCAACGTCTAAAAGGGGGGGGGGGAGTAGCCACTACACTCGATTGAGTTAAATTTGCAGCATGGGTCATGGACCTCACACCTCAAATAGAAAAAATCATTACTGACCCACTGAAAAAATCATTTCTGCATTTGTGACCCTCCCCCCCCCCAAATTTCAACCGCGCTGCAACCGCGCCTTGTCTTACCTTACATGCTTAGACTGATTTGACGGGAGGATCGATTTGAATGATATTTGTGATTATCCGTGGACATGACCGTATAAATACAAAAGTGGTACTGTATCGTCTGATATCTATGTCGTTTAAATCATGCCAAACAAAATGTATAAGGACAAAAATAAGTATTAATTTTTGAGTGTAGTTTCATTTAGTGGTAATTGTAAAATATTTTATTAGGACTATACCGTCCTCTAGCATATCCATCTGTCAAATTTACTTCAAGTTCCGCCTCCAGGGTAGCGGGAGAGAAATTAGGGGTAAATTAGCCGCTTATTGACAGACCGAATTCCACGCGGGCGGAGCCGCGGGCACAGCCAGTATATAATATATAGGTATAGATAAATTCTTCAAATATATAAAAAACATTCATAACTCAGGAATAAAATATCTGTGATAAACACACAACTAAATGCCCTTACCAGGATTCGAACCCGGGACCCGTTGCTCCGTAGGCAGGGTCACTACCGACTGGGCTAGGATACCGTTAACAACTAGGTAGACAGGTTTGTTTGTTGTCTTCATATGTTTATTAAAGATAGTAAATAGATTGTAAGATATTAAAAGTAAATAAATATTCATTATCATGTTATTTAAGTTTTTTTTGTTGTCAGTTTTCGGTTGTTAGTTTATACCTGCATAATCTTATAGTTATACAGGATAAGAATAGGTGGCATACTGTTATTTTGGAGGCAAATATATTTTTAGTTAGACAATCAATTATTGGTTGGGTACCTATTCAACTATATATATCTTCTACTCGTTTTCTGGAAAAGATAGGCAATGGCCGCCGCTTTTATTATAACAAGTGTCAATCGAATCTGAGCTTCAGAAACCAGAAGGAGTATTTCTGTACAATTTAAATAAACCGATAACCGGTATTGTGACAATAACGCATCCTAAAAAGGTATTTGTAATACAAAGAAAAGTCTTACTTTGAAATTCATGAAGACAATGTCACGGGAAAAAGCTAGTAACCTATAAAGTAGCTAACTTATAACTTCCATAAATACGCAAATATTCTCTGAAACGTGAGATGCAATCTCAAATTCTCTTAGAATCTGCGTTTTATGCAAAACTCACACGTGGTACCTTTTTAGCATAAGTGTCACATAAACTTGAAACTAGGAAACTAGGATTTTCCCCGCTAGAGTCCAAAGTGAATGTTGCATTATATAGTAAGGATAAAGTTGGCCAAACTTTGCCTTATCACATTAATGAATAATTTTTGTTATTGATTTAATTTAATTATTTTTCTTTCCCTATTTACCTGTGTGTCAAATGTCATTCAAGTCTATTTAGCCGTTTTAATCTTGAAAAAGGTACAAACATCGAAATTCGAAACATCGGAACATACTAATTTTCACATTGATAACTTCATTATTTAATTTCTATTGTATTGAAAACCGGCCAAGTGCGAGTCGGACTCGCGTACGAAGGGTTCCGTACCATTATCTATAAAAACGGGAAAAAATCATGTCTGTTGTATGGGGCCCCTTAAATATTTATTTTATTGTTTTTTAGTACTTCTGGTTATAGCGGCAACAGAAATACATCATCTGTGAAAATACCAACTATCTAACTATCACGGTTCATAAGATACATCCTGATGACAGACGGACAGTCGAGTCTTAATAATAGGGTCCCGTTATTACCCTTTGGGTACGGAATTCTAAATGTGTATCGAAACAGGGGCTGTATTCTAACTTTAAAACACGGTTAGACACGATCCAACTTCAATACAACTCCAATGCATTAACTACGCAATACAGCTAGCACCTAAACATCTGAATCAAACTATCAGAATTTGCTTAAAAAATATTCCTATGCAACTCCAATACAACCTCAATATTGGTTGATTATTTGTTGTGTTGGAGTTATGTTTGAGATAGATTGTGTTTTCAACCGACTTCAAGATTACGTAGGAGGGGGTTCTCAATTCATCGGGATTAGTCCAGTCATTATATCAACAAACCGACCCTACCCGTGAATAATCGGTTCTTGGATTTTTTTTGGTCACTGGGAGTGTAAATTCAAAAAGTAGACTGAATCAGGCTCCTGTGTATATTCGAAAAACGGTTTTTCTTGAATAAGTCGGCCATTTTTGATTTTACAGTAAAACCGTGAGAACAAAAAATGTAGGAAATTTGATTCTCTACAAGTTTGGTTGTTACAATTTTTCTTCTAGGATCGATATTTTGGAAATTAAACCTAAAAAACGCGACAAATTCAAAATATTATCATTATCTCCTATGTTCCACGTTTTACGGTATTTTCACTGATTATTCTAAGACGGCTGGATCGATTTGGATTTTTTTTGTTCGAAAGAATATACTTCACAGTTGGTCCCATTGTCATCAGATCAGGATCAGATGATGGGATCCTGGAGAAATCGAGGGAACTCTTCAACTATTATGGGCACTACACCTTAAATGATTTTAGTATTTTCTACAGTAACTCGGGCATTTGCTTTTGGAACGATGGAGACTAAGTAAAGTTGTTTTTTTCTTGTTTAAAATTATTAACGTATTGTTTATGTATTTTAAAATTAGAATATAGCACCAGTTATAAAGCAGAATCAATTTATAGGTCAGGATGAACATAAAAATTCCGTTTATGTCTCGAATTTCACCCAGTATAAATAGAATCTCAATCGACGTCCGTCAGTAATTACCTTCCATTTTTTATCTGAACGTGACATCGTTGTCATTTAGATGATGATTAATTGCATCGTGCCGTAAAGGTGCAACTGACACATTTTCAATAACGCCACTCTCATTTTAACATGAAGAAAGAAATTTAATTTTGTCGGTGTATTGTCTACGCTTTAGACAACTTAAATTGGCAGGTTTTTTACATCATGTACTATTGAACTGAACCGTTAAGCCGCTTGTCTGAATCCATCGATTATTTATTGTGTAATAGACGATAATATGCTAAACAGGTAGCTCTCAAGATTTTTTTTGTACACACTTTTATCGCTTAATGTAGGTACCTCTTGTTTTTTGTACGTCCATCAATTGCCTCTTCAGACCTTTCTAATGAACCCTAACTAGGTATGATTAGATTACATTCATTGGAACTAACAATAAGATTATACGGAGCATAGACTAATTAACCCAAGACCCCCGCTAACCCCGCTTGAAGTAATTTCACTCTATAGTGAGACACTAATTTATTGTAAGTGACAGTAAACTTAGTACGTCTCTATGGCAAACATTAATGTCTGTGTCTCTCTTACACCCCATGCAACAATGGCGCGTTCCCTGTCTATATCATTGCGCGTTCCCCTCCCACACCCCTTCTTTTTGGCAGCTTAGGTTTCAAAGAAATAACGCGCTAAGCGGAGAATAGCTAGTGAGTGAAGCTTAATGAAAGTGTGTAAAATATACAGATGTGGGATATTGATGAGCTTCGTAATAAAAACCAATGTTTTGGAACACTTGTTTTATTTTAACAACAATAACTATTTTTAACTAACAGATTTAATTAAAGCACACTCGCAACGTCCACCATTGAAATCGTTCTCCCCGTCCCTTTCGCACCTCTTGTCATCCTTCTCTCACACTTCCGTCCCGTTCCACTCTATCTCCTTACGTTCCATTCCTACATTCTCGGCTGTCCTGCATATGATATCTGCCCTCAGATATTACCATTCACCCGTACACGTTCATTCATCTTCACATCGTTCATTCATCTTGATTAAGTACATGGTAAGTAAAGTATCATCTTATTACTAACATACACAGGTTATGTGCCATGCTCATCAAAACTAAATTAATAATAATAATAAAAAAAAACAAAAAAAAAAAAAACAAAAAAAAAAAAAAAAAAACCGCTGACACTGACACACGCCTTGTTAATTTATTTTGCTAAAGATTTATTTTTATACGTGTTTTTTGCCTCTATTTGATCGTATTTACTACGCAGTGAACCCTAAAAATACAGACAATATGAAGACTGATACAGTTATTGTCTTTAAATACTACGACGGGTCAAAATTAGAAATAGACAACCAGCTGACAGCTAGTACTGAAATCAATTACGGCAAAGCGCGTACATCTTAAAACATGATTACAAGGAGTAAAGCAAGAGCGGATACTACCCACGCACGACCACCACCCTCGCCCGCTTCGTCCTCTTCTCCGTCCACTTCGTCGCCGGGCGGCGACTTCGAAACAGCGCCCGACACAGACGGATCCAGTGACGAAAGCGAGCCGCCGCCACCGCCGCCACAACAACCTGCGCGACGCGGGCGGCCACCGCTACCGGCACGCTTGGGGCTCGCGGGGCATTCCGCCCCGCCCACAGCTCCCGCTGCCGGTGGTGTAGTGCGTCGCATGAGATGGTCTCAGAGTATGAACGAGAATGTCATGCGCGCCTACTATGGGGCTACAGAGGGGGGAACTAATCTGTGCGCGTATCGTGTCCGGATACTTCCTCTGTTTCAGGCGCTTGAACCAACCATTGACACGACTGCGCAACGATTATCGGATCAGGTGCGCGTCATTCAGCGGCTAAAGCGGTTGGATGACGCGACACTTGATCGGCTTCGCCTGCAGGCTCTCTCTGCTCGCGCGACCACCACCTCGGCGCAGGATCCGCCCGCCACGTCGCCGGATCCGATGCCCGCACCCTACCTGGCATCGGGGGCGCCGCGGGTTGATCCCAGTGTCGATGAGGAGATCGCGAATCTGAGCGTGAGTAGTACAGCCAATGAGCAATTGAGGAGGACTTTGGAAGAGGCAATTACGCAGTATCGCTCCTCAAACATCTCTAGGCCACGATTACCACGCTTGCCTATGAATAGACGCAATCTAGCGTTAATGAGTGCCCTAAATGATTTGCTAGATCCATTCCTGCGGACTAGTAAAGACTTAGATGATACGCACTCGATCATGTACTGCGGAGCCATCGCGGCGTGCCGTGTTGCTCGAGTCAAGTTTCCGGACGCTGAACGTGCACCGAGGACCGCCGGGGGTGTCCCCGCATGGCAGGTGCGGATCGAGCGCCGTATCAACTCATTTAGGACTCTCATTGCAAAGCTGATCTGCTTCAGGGGAGGCAACAACCGCCCCCGAGTAATGCGCTTTGTGCACCAGGCGTTCGCGGGGACGGAGACCGAGCCCCGCGACTACATGGCCAACGTCACAGAGCGCATCGACTTTCTGAAGCAGAAAGTTTATGCATGGGCAAGCCGTATTCGCCGCTACAGAGAGCGTGTGGATCGATTCAAGCAGAATCGTCTTTTCCAAAGTGACCAAAGGAAGGTATACCGAAGGTGGGAGGAAACCGACCCCCGTGTGTCCGACGTGCGACTGCCGGTTGCTACTGCCATGACTGACTTCTGGCGTAGCATCTGGTCAGCGCCCGTTGAACACACGGAGGGCGAGTGGATGCGCGTTGTCGAGCGTGAGTGCGAGTCCATCGAACCTATGGGGGCTATCACCATCAGCCCCGATGACGTAAGTTGTGCAATCCGTACGGCCCAGAACTGGAAAAGTCCCGGCCCGGATGGATTGCACAACTTCTGGCTAAAATGGTTTCGGTGCTCGCACTCGCGGCTCGCAACGCAATTTCAACAAGCCCTCGAACTTGGCTCCCTCCCGCCTTCCTTAACAACTGGTGTAACCTTCCTGCTCTATAAGTCCGGTAGTACCACGGAAGCGAAGAACTACCGACCCATCACGTGCTTGCCTACACTTTACAAGCTCCTTACATCCATTTTGAGAGCAAAAATAAACGCGCACATGGTCGCAAACAACATTTTGGCCCCAGCTCAAAATGGATGTAGGGTTGGGTCCCGTGGTACTAAAGAGCTCCTCCTCATAGACATGACCATTTGCCAACGAGTCCGGCGGAACAGGGGGGCCCTCTCGACCGCTTGGATTGACTACAAGAAGGCCTATGATTCGGTGCCTCATTCATGGCTTGAGAGGGTCTTAGAGCTGTATAAAATTGATACAGCTTTAAGATCCTTCCTTGGCGCGTGTATGAGGCAGTGGACCACAGTTCTTCGTCAACCAGGAGGTGGGGATGACCCCTCTGGCCCGCAGGACTTTATAAGGATCGAGCGAGGAATATTTCAGGGCGACAGTCTGAGTCCCCTGTGGTTCTGCCTAGCTCTAAATCCGCTCAGCACTCTGCTGAAGGATTCGGGGCTAGGTTGCCGGCTTCGGAGAGAGGGTGAAGTCATATCTCACCTTCTGTACATGGACGATCTCAAATTATTTGCACCAAATAACCGAGACTTGTTGGAGCTACTGAATACCACTGAAGTCTTCAGTAGTTCCATCAAGATGGAGTTTGGTGTTGATAAATGTGCGGTTATGCATGTACAGCGGGGGAAAGTAGTAAATTCAGCAAATTTACAGCTTTCTGAGACCATGACGTTCAGATCTATCTCTGAATCAGAAACCTACAAATACCTTGGTATGTCACAGTCCTTGGGTATTGAGGATGCGGGTATTAAACAGGCGTTGAGGGAACGCTTCTTCGGACGGCTGACAAAAGTACTCAATAGTCTTTTGTCAGGCGGCAACAAGGTGCGCGCCTTCAACGCCTGCCCCTACTCACATACTCCTTTGGCATACTAAGGTGGACACAGACCGAGCTGGATGCCCTGGATCGGAGGGTCCGTCTATTGCTCACCACACACCGTATGCTTTACCCACGCTCGTCTGTTATGAGATTGTACATCCCACGGAAGTGTGGAGGTCGCGGCTTTTTAAACGCCAAAAATCTCCACAACCGTGAGGTGTACAATCTTAGGAATTATTTTCTTAACAACGAGTGTGGGATGCATCGTGATGTGGTGGCAGTAGATAAAGGCCTCACGCCGCTCTCCTTGGCAAACGAGAACTGGCGCAAACATGTGGTGCTAAGCACCGACGATCGCAAGGCGGTATGGAAGAGCAAGGAGCTACACGGGCGGTTCTACAGGGCCCTCACGGGACCCGACGTAGACCTGCTCGCGTCGGTGAACTGGTTACGATTCGGGGACCTCTTCGGAGAAACCGAAGGTTTTGCCTGTGCAATTACGGACGAAGTTATCATGACGAATAACTACCGGAGGTATATCCTGAAGGACGGTACGGTCGACATTTGTCGGGCATGCCGCCGTCCCGGAGAGTCACTCAGGCATATCATCTCCGGTTGTTCTCATCTTGCTAACGGCGAGTACTTGCACAGACATAACCTCGTAGCTAGGATTATACACCAGCAGCTTGCTCTTCTATACGGTCTTGTGGACCACGAAGTGCCGTACTACAAGTACACACCTGCGCCAGTTCTCGAAAATGGTCGTGCCACGCTCTATTGGGATCGATCTATTATCACGGACAGGACTATTGTAGCCAATAAGCCTGATATCGTGGTAATAGATCGACCGCAACGCCGGGCCATGCTCGTCGACATCACCATCCCATGTGACGAGAACCTCGTGAAGGCCGAGAAGGACAAGTCCAGCAAGTACCTAGACTTGGCTCACGAGGTAACCGCCATGTGGGAGGTTGATTCGGCGATCATTGTGCCGATAGTTGTTTCTGCGAACGGTCTCATAGCGAAGAGTCTCGACCAACACCTAGAGAGACTTTCGCTACGGGGTTGTGGTTGGATCAAGGGTCAGATTCAGAAGGCGGTTATCCTGGACACGGCGCGCATAGTCCGAAGGTTCCTCTCTCTGCGACCCTGACCACCGGCAGCCTGGGCCTTGCTCCGTTGCCGGCGGCACCCTAGGATAGGTTTTTTACAATGTTTTTATTGTTTTTCTATGTTTTAGATGTATTTTTATATTTTACTTTTATAAAAATATTGTAAAAACCTAATCCTAAGAAGGAAAAAAAATAAAGAATAATAATAATAAATAATAATAAATACTCTTTATTGCACACCTCATACAGTTACAAGCACAAATTATTTGCTTTCTTTAGGTACATTCGACTTAACGTTACATCAAAACAAGTTGAGCATTTTAGTATGGCACTTTAGGTTTACAGAAATAATATTTTCTTATACATCTTAACATCATGAAAACAGCTAACAGCATTAACAAAATAGGTACATTTTACAGTCAATCTTCGTAGGAGATCTTTTAATATTTTAGCTGTCTTTAAAATTTAACAAAACATAACATAGCATCTTAACACTTAGGTAATAGGAGTCTTTATATGAGATCAAGCTTATAGGCAAAGGTTCCATCTTTAAAATTAGGCATAAAAATATGTCACGAGGAATAAGGTTCCTTTCAAACAACATTCATAAAGAAAACAAAGTAAAAGGATAAGACTGTTACCTATATTACTCGCAGTCCTCCTCAGGCCACCTCTTCATGAAGTCTGCAGACGTAGCTGTCTTGTTCGGCTCTTCAGTACCGCTGTATAGCTTCTCTACGTCATACCGGTCGTTCCGCTTCACCTTGATTACCTTATAGGGTCCGAGGAATTTTGGCTTTAGCTTAAGCCCTGGCCCGAACTGCGTCCTCTTTATCGCGACAAGGTCGCCTACCTCGTACTTAGAGCTTTCCTTCCTCTTCTTATTAAAGCTTCTTCTATTTTCTTCTTGAATCTTCTGTATCTGTTCTTTAGCCTTCTGCCTTAAACTTTCTCTTTCCTCATCATATTGAGATATGATCTCTTGTTGCAGCAAGTTTAATATCTCTACATCTTCCTTGCAGTTCATCTTAGTACCAGTCAACAGCTAGAACGGTGAGGTATCTATACTTCTTTGGTAAGTACTATTTATTGCTCTCTGTACTCGTCCGACATGCTTGTACCAAGCAGATTGGTCCTCTATGCATAACTTCGTCAGCATCGGTATCATGATCCGATGAATCCTTTCCACCTGGCCGTTAGCTCTTGCTATTCCAGTGGTAATCTTTACATGCTGGATCCCTTCGTCTTCACAGTACTTCTGGAATGCTCCGCTTGTATACGCCGTGCCCCTATCGGTAATAATGCGTATAGGGTTACCAAATGTCTGCTGTTGTAGCTGCAACTTGCTGATTACTTCTGCACTGGATGTTGACTTCGTCGGATAGAGCCACACAAACTTTGTAAAGGCGTCAACAACTGTAAGTATATGGTTGTAAAGCTTCTTTGTTTCCGTCAAGGGTCCAATGTGGTCCAAATGCAATGTATGCAGCGGCGTTCCTTCTTTAGTAATAGGGTTCAACAAGCCCTCCTGCTTGCCCTCCTTTCTGGTAGCTAACAGACAAGTTGTATAACTTGTAATTACTTCTTCAATCTTTCTATCCAGGTTTTTCATATAGTAATCCTTGCTTATGGTTTCTTTCATCTTCTTCATCGCGAAATGGCCGTTACTGTGTACTTTCTTGATTACTTCTTTTTCCATCACCTTAGGTACCACTAGTAACCGCTGGTCTGCTTTATAAAGTATGTCATTGTCTTAATAAAAGTCATTATACTGTCCATCTTTCAGGATCAGCTGTCTAATAGCATTGAGCTCTTCGTCTCTTTCTTGAGCTTGGCTTACCTTCTCGTGCAGGCTTACTACTGCGGCCACATGAGGAATCCTGCTAAGCGCATCTGCGTGCGGCATCTTCGCACCTGCCCGATGTTCTATCTCATAGTCATACTGGTCCAGTAGCAACACCCGGTTGTACGTTGTTTTATAGACTACATTTTCGCAGAATATTGGTTCATAGAAAATGTTTCTCATATTTTCATTTCATAGAGTGATCATTTGTCAGAGCTCTTACATTGTAGAATCTGGTTTTGTATATTTTTTATTGTTCAGATAAGTAGTTTTTCGAATTTCAGTTCGTTACGTTTTAAATCAAATATTATTAATCCGTATAGTATTTAGTTTGTATAACATTTGTTTCAAAACCTGCATATTCATAGAATGTTGTTTCTGATTTTATCAAACTTAATATTTTCGTTTCATAGAAGAGTCAGTTTCTCAATACATTCATGTTTTTATTCAATATTCCTATATGTTTTTATTCAAAGAGAATTAAACTGTAGATTTTTTTTATCAATTATGCTGAATTTTAAACTTAAATAAAAAAATCTGTCTTTTATTAATGTATTTCATTTAATCTATTTAATTTAGCAATATGTTTAATTTTACTATTCTAATTGTACTATTCTAACAACAGTTTGTTTCTGTGGGGGTCGCAGTTCTAACCAAACCTAACCAACTTTTCTGGTAACAGTTTGTTTCTGTGGGGGTCGCAGTTCTAACCTAACCTAACCAACTTTTCTGGCAACCGTTTGTTTCTGTAGGGGTCGCAGTTCTAACTTAACCTAACCAACTTTTCTGGCAACCGTTTGTTTCTGTAGGGGTCGCAGCTCTAACCTAACCAACTTTTCTGGCAACAGTTTGTTTCGGTAGGGGTCGCAGTTCTAACCTAACCTAACCAACTTTTCTGGCAACAGTTTGTTTCTGTAGGGGTCGCAGTTTAACCCAACCTAACCAACTTTTCTTGAAACTTTTTATTTCTGGGGGGTCGCAGTTCTAACCTAACCTAACCAACTTTTCTGGCAACTGTTTGTTTCTGCAATTTTGTTGTGTGTGTAACAGATCTAATATCATTATGTTTATTCTTTGCAATAAGGTTCTTTGCAATTAATGTAAATGATGTGCATAAATACCAAAATAATAATATTGGAAAAGAAAATACTGGAACTAAATATTATATAAAACAGTAACTATGAAACAACAGTCTATGAAATCTATGTCTACGAAACAAAAATACATGAAATATGATTCTAGTGTTTGATAACTTTGTAAATTAAAAAAGTTTGATAGCAATATACATGGAACTGATTGTCTGTGAAATATGTTTTAACCAATTGAATAGTCTATGAAACAATAATATTGGAACAGAAAGTACATGAACCAAATAATCTATGAAATAATTTCTGAGAAACGAAATTCTATGAAATTTCTGTCTATGAAAGAGGGTGACACCAGCAACACCCATCTTGCCACCATCGGGGTCAAGTCCTTCTTCTTTAAGGTAAGCTCAAAAGCTTGACAATCTGTCACTATCTTAAAATGTATACCGAACAGATAGTGGTGAAACTTCTTCACACTCTCTACCGCGGCAAGAGCTTCGAGCTGATAGCTGGAATATCGCCTTTCTACTTCACTGGTACGTCTACTTCTATAGTATACAGGATGCAGTTCTCCGTTTTCACTTTTCTGCATAAGTATACCTGCCAGTGCCTGGCTAAACGCATCTGTGTGCAGTTCGGTATGTAACTTCGGGTTGAAAATCTTTAGTACTGGCTCACTCATTAATTTCTGCTTTAAAATATGGAACGCTTCTCGTTCTTCAGGACCAAATATAAACTTTGCATCTTTCTTCATCAAATCAGTTAACGGTCTTGCTATCTGCGCATAGTCTCTTATGTACTTCCTAAAATACGACGTTAAACCAATGAAGCTTTGGACCTGCTTCACATTCATAGGCTCGGGGTATCGGGCTACTGCTTCAACCTTCTCCGGACTTGGCTGTACCTGCCCTTCCTTAACCAGATGGCCTAGGTACTCGATCTCTCGGCATATCAGCCTGGCCTTCTTCCAGTTTATTTCAAGTCCATTCTCCGCAGCAACCTCCAGTACCCGCTGCAGTCTTAGTAGCGCAATTCGCTCCGTCTGGGCTGGAATTATAATATCATCTATGAAAACCATCATAACAATTTGATACAAGAAGGCTTGTATCAAATCTTTAAAAATTATGGTAATGAACCTCATAAAATACTTCGGACAGACGGAAATCCCAAAAGGGGCTTTAAGGAACTCCCATTGACCATGATGTGTCACAAATGAAGTATATGGCACCGACTCCTTACTAACTCTTAAATGGAAGAACCCATTTTTAAGGTCTTGTCAATTAAGTCTTCAATCAGTGGCAGGGGGTATTCATCTTTAACCATCTTCTTGTTTAACAGTCTATAATCAACACACACTCTGCTTGAACCATCTTTCTTTTTAACTAGGACGAGTGGGCTAGTATATTCGGAAAAACTCACCTGTATAATTCCTTTCTGCATCCACTCATCTACCTGATCCTCCACGATCTGCTGTTCTGCCAGAGAAAGTCTTCTGGGACGTTGTGCCACGGGGATGTCATCTTTAAGTATAATTCTGAGTTCGATTGGCGCCTCCTTCGTCTGGGCAGGTTGGTAACCAGCCACAAGCCGCTCCACCTCTTCTTGGACACTAGCGTTGCGGATGTGATCTGAAACATTGACCTTACTCACACAATTCACCCTCGCCAACCATTCCTCATCCTCGGACACAATTGTGACAGAACCTTTACGCATAAGCATCGTTACATCGTCAAGAAATTCCCTACCTACGATAAGCCTGTATGGCATACAGTTATATGGTACAACGTGAAATATAATGTCACCATAGCACTTTTCGTCGATAACCAACTTGCCATAGAACTTGCCGTAGGGCTTTACCTCTTTCATTCCGAGCCCCGTAAACACAGAGTCGTCCGCGCACATTTTCACCTTTAACTCGTCGAAAGTGTCTTTATTTATTAAGTTATACGCACTTCCGGAGTCCATTAACGCTCGTATGTTGACATTACACAAATTAATCACCTTCATTGCTCTTTTACTCTGAGAATCATCTTTAAAATCTTGTTTCGTTGTAATGTTTACATCATGTCTGTGCCGGTCGCTGTCAATGCTGTCATCGCTGTCAAAGTCACCGTCGTCCGCCATATTGCCAGTTGCCCCCTCATTGGCTGAAACTCCGAACATGACCGCCGATTGCTTCCGAGTATCCGCCGTCGCGGTCTGCTTCGCGGGAAGAGACGCCTGTTGTCTCGCTCTCTCTCCCGAGCCGCCTGCGCGACCGTCCCGGAACTGCTTTACCGACGGAGCCGCGCCGCCAGCGCCACTGCCCTCGTTTAGCGGACACTGACTCCCGATGTGCCCAGCATATGAATTACAGCGATAACACTTGATTCCGTTGGTGCACGATGTCGCCAAATGGTCTTCATCACCACACTTGTAGCACCGTTTCCGACCAGCCGACGATGTAGAATGCTTCGTGTCCTTTTCTTGCTTATTATGTTTGATTTCTCTGTCTTCCCTTTTCGTTTTCGTCTTTATTTTCTCATACAAAAGGAGCTTCTCCTTCAGTGCAGGATAGTTAGTCGCGCCGTACAGGATCGCTTTATTAGGTTCATAATCTACAATACCATCGATTATGTATTGTATCGCGACGTAGTCTGGGAACTTAGCGCGCTTACCCAGCTCCTTCATAACCAACATATACTGATAATAGGACTCCTCCTTCTTCTTTTTTCGACCTCCCATAAGCTCGTGCATCTCCTTGGTGTTGATTGTATCTGGGAACTCTTTCAATAACGCCGTCTTAAGTTCATCGTACTTGTTGAAGGTTTTCTCAGACTGCAACCATAGGGCCGCCGTGCCCTCCAAGGACCTTCTTGCCACCACGAGCTTCTGAGCTTCTGTACAACTAAATATTTCAGCATTATCTTCGATGTCTTGAGCCCATTTGCTAGCTGTACGGGACTTATCATCGCCGCTGAACTTCGGAATGCTATCAGTCATCATGCCGATATTATTTAAAAGATTGGCCTCCGCCATTTTGTATTCTTTTGAATCCGCCTTGGGTGTAGTGATTTCAATATCAAAAATACTCCTGTCTTCGTACATAAGCTGATACTTTCGTCTTCACCGTTAGTTTTGCAGTTGGAGAACAATCTTCTTTCACCGTTGGAAGCACCGCCGCCACCGTATACGCCGGTCCTTTTTGCTGCGACCATGTGCCGCCGTAACACCGTAACTTGGTTTTTCGAGGCGATCCCGGACGAGCCCCCAAAATAATGTGGGATATTGATGAGCCTCGTAATAAAAACCAATATTTTGGAACACTTGTTTTATTTTAACAACAATAACTATTTTTAACTAACAGATTTAATTTAAGCACACTCGCAACGTCCACCATTGAAATCGTTCTCCCCGTCCCTTTCGCACCTCTTGTCATCCTTCTCTCACACTTCCGTCCCGTTCCACTCTATCTCCTTACGTTCCATTCCTACACAGATATTTGTTGGACTGACCGCTGTATCTTCCTTTATCTAAAATATAGTATAGTAAAAAATAGTTAAATTGAATTTTTTAATTGAAGTTGAAAATACATATTTTTCGACAGATTTTTTTATACCACGACGGTGGCAAACAAGTATACAGCCCGCGTGATGGTAAGCAGCTACCGTAGTCTATGGACGCCTGCAACTCCAGAGGTGTCACATGCGCGTTGCCGACCCTTTACAAAAAGGAGGATTCACTGTGTTGACGGCTAAAGGAACAAGAGGGTCCCTCGTCCTCAACACACTGGGTCCTCTTCGAGCTCTTTGCTCTTTGAGCTGATTGTTAACCTTTTCTCATCCAATGTTAATAGGCGTGAATATTGAATTGATTATGGAATGTATACGAGAATCTACTCTCAAATTAAAATATAACATTAAGGGCCTGTTTCACAATCTCCAGATAAACTTATCTGCCAGTTAAAATTATTGCTATCCTTTTCTCCAGTCATATAAAAGAAAAGGACAGCAAACATTTATCTGACAGATATGCTTTAACTGGAGATTGTGAAACAGGCCATAACAGTTCTTTTATTTTATTCAGTAAATATAGTAACAATTTTAACGAGTTTCACAACCTTTATATGGTGTTATGTAAAGTGAGACAAGATACACACGCGAACGTTTTAGAACCGAGTGATATTACAAGTCGCATTATAAATCAGTTATCTTCTCGCCTGTTTCCACCCAGTTTCGCATAAATGGAGACATTTAACTCGGAATTGAATTTACATTGAGTTTAAGAAGAAGATACACATACATACATTACATACAAATTACATTACAAACAAAATACACTACTTCTTTTTCTACCTTCTAGCGTTTGTCCCGGCTTGGGGTCCGCTTGACAACCTAATCCCATGAATTGGCGTAGGCACTAGTTTTTACGAAAGCGACTGCCATCTGACCTTTCAATCCAGAGGGAAAACTAGGCCTTATCGGGATTAGGTCCGGTTTCCTTACGATGTTTTCCTTCATCGAAAAGCGATTGGTAAATATGAAATGATATTCCGTATATTATAAGATTTATAAGTTCCGAAAAACTCAGTGGTACGAGTCGGGTTTTGAACCTGAGATCTCCGGATTAAAAGTCGGACGTCTTACCGCCAGGCTACCAGCGCTCTTTAAATACAAATAATTTTAAACAAAAAAGAGCCGACTTCACTCATCTACCTTTCCAAAAGTAAATGCTCGAGCTGTTGTAAAAAATACTCAAATCACTATAGGTGTGCCTATAATAGTTGAAGAGTTCCCTCGATTTCTCCAGGATCCCATCATCAGATCCTGACTTGATTACAATGGGACCAACTGTGAAGTATACTCTTTCAAACAAAAAAATAATTTTCCAAATCGGTTCAGCCGTCTTCAAATTATCGGTGAACATAGAATTAAAAAAAAATTGCAAAAACAAAGATCCCGACGAATTGATAACCTCCTCCTTCGAAATCTTGACGTCGGTTGAATACACTACATTCCTACTTATTTGTAAGTACAGTGAGCAGCAGAAATATCTAAGCGGGAGAAGTGTTCAAAATAATCTTGACACTTTCTGTTCACGCAAAATGGAACGTAGTACCAGACACCGGACGAGTAGAGCTACGTCACGGAGATATGTCAAAGATATGTCATAGACACGACAAGACCGAATAACGGACACATTGCGTGCTAAACCAATTTCGTATTTTTATTATTTTTATTAAAGTTTTTTTATAAGTTTGAAGCACGATTTTCTTATTAATGTCCCGTCCCGGACACTTTCTTTTCTCTTAACAATATAGTCGTTTCCATTTTAGATTGCGATTACCTATAGAAATGCGAGGATGCGTAGCGAGGAATGTGTTTGTTAACAACCAATAAAATTACTTCATTTTAGCGGAGATAGGGAAATGAAGTGTTTTTATTTGTGCCAAACACTTTCCTAGCTTCGCATCCTCGCACATTTCTGGTGGAAATGTAGCCTAAATAAATTTACCCTCTTAGCTACAACTATAGCTGTGACTGTCCATACATTTTGCTCACGTGTTTTATTTCACGTTGGATGCAGATCAAGTACACTCAAGTGACGGACAACGTGGGTCGTATTCTAACTTTAAAACAAGTTTAGACACGATCTAACTTCAAAACAACTCCAACGCATTAACTACGCAATACACCTAATCGTCTGAATCAGAAATATCAGAATTTGCTTGATATTTATTCCGATGCAACTCTAATAGAACTTCAATATTGGTTGATTATTTGTTGTGTATTGGAGTTATGTTGCGTTTGTGTTTTTAATGTATTGTTTATGTATTTTAAAATTAGAATACGGTACCGTGTTAGCAGACACAGTGCATGGACTTAACTACTCGTATAATATAATGATAACAACTTTTGCATCAGTCCAAGCTTGAAGACAGAGGCCTGTTTTCAACAGTAGACTGCAAAGACAAATATGAATGGGCTGGAATAAAAGCAGCCTCTTCTTCAATCTACTTACGATCAAATTAAATGATGTGCTCATATACATATTAAATACATAGAAAAAATCAATAATCCAGAAATAAAAATATCTGTGATAAACACATACAAGGCATTTCCCTTACCAGGAGTCGAACCCGAGACCTCCTGCTTCGTAGGAAGGGTCGCTACAAACTGGGCTAGGAGGCCATTCACATATCTAATTATAAATTATTTTTTAGGCCTATTAAGCCAACAAAATTCTATGCTTGTGTTTTATAGGGAATTATGTGTAGTAAATAAGGTATTTCATTCCATATTTTCAAAAAGAGCTCCATGAAGGACTTGAAGAAGTACGCCATTCCAAAAAGGCTACTTTTTCATCTAACGACGATGTAGTTTAGGTAAATATTTCAACGCGCAGATATTCCCTGCCCAGATACTCCTAGCCCAGTCGGTAGTGACCCTGCCTATGAAGCAGGAGGTCCCGGGTTCAAATCCTGGTAAGGGCATTTATTTGTGTGTTTATCACGAATATTTGTTCCTGAGTTATGGGTGTTTCCTATGTATCTAAGTATATATTTATCTATATAAGTATGTATATCGTCGCCTAGTACCCATAGTACAAGCTTTGCTTAGTTTAGGACTAGGTTGATTTGTGTAAGATTGTCCCCAAATATTTATTTATTTATTTATTTATTTTGCCGTAGCAGAGATTAGTTAATAATGGAGACTCTCTATCTAAATATATAAAATAAGAAACTGACTGACTGACTGACTGACTGACTGACTGACTGACTGACTGACTGACTGACATATCAACGCACAGCCCAAACCGCTAGTTCTAGAGATTCCAAATTTTTCTTATAAGGTGATGCACTAAGAAAGGATTTTTCAAAATTCACCCCCTAAGGGGGTAAAATGGTGGTCCAAAGTTTGTACGGCGAATCAAGATTTGTTTGACTATTTTATTCGAAACTTCACAGTATTCCTAACGATAAATGAGTAAACGCGTGTTTCAGGTTTTTTTTTATACCACGACGGTGGCAAACAAGCATACGGCCCGCCTGATGATAAGCAGTGAGTCTGATGGTAGGTGGCTTTTTGAAAATTCAACCCCTAAAAGGGGCAAATGTGGTCACAAAGTTTGAAAATCAACATGGGTATCGTATCCTTTTTGAGTACTTATAGTAGGCGGGCGAAGCCGCGGGAAAAGGCTAGTATTTATACAAAGTCGCTATCTATATCGTTGTTGAATATTAATATGTAGCCAAACTAAAGCTCATCCTCATGTATAGTGTCGTTTTTACCTAAAATAAACATTAACAGGCTGACAACACCCGATGACCTTCAAATTGACTTTGCTAAAACAGTTTTCTAGCTATAACTACAAGTTCTAAGAAACTAAAAAAAAAGTTATTATTCGTTATATTTGGAAGAACTCCGTTCATTCCGATAAACGATTGGACGAAATCGGCTCGATAGAAAATAATTCCAAAGTTACATCTTACAATTTGCTTTAAACAGTCGTATGTTTCAGTTTCTTGACTTATACGTATGTAACTAAGGACAAAATTACACCACACTAATATTAAAAACATCGTTGTTATATATTTCTCAATTAATAGGGGCAAGTGCTCATCCTGTGGACACTTTCCAGAATTTAACCTCAAGGCAATTATTTAAAAAAAACTACACATTTTACCAATTAATTATTTATTTTTTCACAATTACAATTAACCAATCTTCGAATTGCACATACACTTTTTACGCTAGCTATTTATAAACAAGAAACATAAGCATGTTTTTAAAAACACTCATTTTGTCCATAGGTACATCTACTATTTGTACCTATGGACTATAAGAACCTACCTATGGACGGCAACGTACCTACGGACAATAATCAAAAATATAATTTTAAACAGAATTAACGTCTATAAGAACGTAATTAACAAGATAAAAATTAATCAATATGTAATTAGAAAGTGCTCTGCATCTTAAAATATAGACTTTTCTTCTTTGAATTACAATATTCTTCATAAAAATCTTAAGTAGAGTTATAGGACTTTAAAAAGCCTCCAAAGTCAGCAGAGGTATCGGACTCACCGTGTGACACTTAACATTCTTAAGGAAAACGTGATTTTCTTAATCAAAAATAATCAACAAGTAATTATAACATATTCTAATACATCTTTTGCTTTTTTGCATTGCAATATTCTTGATTTATATATCTTCAGCAGAGTTATCGGATTCTGAAGAGTTTCCAAGGCCAGCACAGTCATCAGAATCATCGTTTAATATCGAGGGTTGCGAGGTAAAACCCGATAAGAAGAAAAAAATTTTGATTTGAATATGCACCTAACGTATGTCAGCTTATTGTTCTATTTTCAAAAACCTATTATCTCGAGTTATCGGATTTGACCACGCACCCCTCGATATGTAACATTTTTGACAAAGAAAGCCTGATTCGTCATCCGAATCTAACTTTTCTTTATGAGCTTTTGAAATGCATTTTTATGATATCTGCCTTTGCATATGCTGCAGGTGAGTAAACTTTTTTTGGTATATTTCTTGCATACCACACACATAACAAGTGATAATGCCTTATCATCTAAAATACATATTTTTTTGGCATCAGGTATCATTTTAAGCTTACTAGAACAAGGTGTATCTATATCTAATGTGTTTGGATTTTTTCGGGTTTAACCTTGCTAGAATTAATGGTTTTTTTAGTTATATCTTCACTTTTTAAATTATTTGTTTTTTTACAACTTTTCCGAGTAGAACTCTTCTTATTATTATTGGCTCGTTTTAATTCTTCAATTTGAATAGCATTTTTTACTGGCGTATCTGTTAGAATCCTAGTTTTTCCCGGCTTTCTTCCACGTTGAATGGTTTTTCTTGGTCCTGCTTTTGAAAAAGGTTTTATAAATTCTGGCGTTACCAATGTTGTGTCCAATTTTTTTTGTGGCGTAATGTTAGGGTTAGGCGTCGTAACGTTCAGAAAAGACAACGAGTCCACCATTTCTGGACCTAATGTAATCCCTGCGTGGTTTGTATTGAGCGGAGAAGTCAAATTCTGTCCACTTTTATTGAAACATGCTGCTTTAGAATGGTCTATTGGGTCGCAAGTGGTATTTTTTTGACGTAGTTGCTCGTTTTGCTGTGGAGACTTCCTTGGCTTTGAATTGTCCTGTTCATTTATTGTCCTACTAATAGCAGCCGTTTGGACATTCAAATGCTCCTTTTCTTTTTGCAAGTGTATATTTCTATCTGTGGTTTCTAACAGCGTTGGCTCCGGGCGGTCAGTAACATATGAGCTTAGATATTATTCATCGCTGAATATATCCCTATTATTAGGAGTCCCTCGAGGAATAAGACAAAACTCTCGATCAATAGCAACTTATATTTCCTTTGATTCTGTTACAATCATTTTTCAAAGACACTATCACAACCGTACGGTCTGACGGGTCACACTCCGACTGGTTGGTGGCCACCTGCGCACCCTACCGCCATTCTTAATCAGAAAAATATACTTGTTTTTATTATACCCTTTTAATTCCACAATTAAATTAAATAGATTTAAGCAGGATGCTAACAGTCGGCCATTCTGCAGTCGGAATGTCCTCATTCCGGTTTGACTCGGCCATTCTATATGAGGTATGACCCCATACCTAAATAGATCGAATTAGCGTATATGCACTATAATAATATTAGTTATTATTATTATTATTTTTGTGTATTTTTGTATAACATTGAATTATTAAGATATATACCATAATTATATACTCATCAATCATCATCAAGATAACCACTTCAATATTCTACTAGTAGTGACAGTATAACAATAATTATCTAATCAAAAATTCGTTACTATTATTTGAGTTACTGCAATAAAAAAATACATGACAATAATACGCAAATGATTTCAATTTGCCACATGGCTTTACTTAAACTCGAAACGATTAGGGTAATCTAAGAGCAGATCTTCAATTGCGTTTGGCCACCCGAGAGCCATTCTTCATCAATCATCTTCGCTTCTCGTAAACGTCCTGGATAATTTCCGACTACCCAGTGACGTCCATGGTTCCTTGAGCTTCCAGGGCAATTTCTGATTACCCAGTAACGTCCACGATCTCTTGTGCGTCCTGGGTAATTTCCGATTACCCAGTAACGTCCACGAACTTTTGTCCGTCCTGGGTAATTTCCGATCACCCAGCAACGTCCACGATCCCTTGTGCATCCTGAGTAATTTCCAATTACCCAGCGACACCCACAGTCCCCTGGGCGTCCCGAGTAATTTCCGATTACCCAGCGACATCCACGATTTCTTGTATCTATGCTGCAACTGTCAACACAGGGCAACTTATAGGTACTTCATCATTACATCAATCTGTTATCGTGTCATACACATCATATATTAACGATTTGATTGTAAAACAATATCATTATTGTATTACAATATATTATTTTGGTACCAGATCCATAAATGTAGACATTAAAGTAAACTTTCAAACATCTACGGACCGATATGATCTAATTAACATTAAATGATTCATCATTTAAATCAGTTTCTGTGTTATCACAAATTTCGCTAGCGACTTGGCGATACACTAAATGTAACCCACGGTTTACGTTGATCAACTGAATATATATATTTTTTAAATCATTTCTGGGTGTAACCCGGAATACTTGTTACTTCGTATCTGGGTCATACTTCTTTTTGATGACCATCTATTTTTATTTTATTTTCTTTTTGATCTATTGCCAGAATAAAAGGTATGATAGACATTGATTTTGTGTATAAAATTGTATTCCGAAATTGTACTTCAACCAAATAGTTTTTTTTTTTTGAGAAATAATCATATATTAATGTAAAAAGATGGTCACGCAGAGGTAAATGCCTTATTGTCATACAAATCGGGAGACAATCAAGGACCACTCAGTTACTGTGATTTAGAATATCTACGGTAGTTTTTATTAAACTAAGCTATCGGGGTTGATAGCCTAATTAAGCCTCTTTCTCCATCACAAAACAGCAAATTAAACTAACGGCCAAGTATTCTAAAATATTCTTTTACGAAAAGTGTCAAAAACTTATGTACAACCTATAGTAGAATGGTCTATCCGTCGTTTTCCCAGACCGCTGTCACTTTAAACGGTCCTAAAAGTTTTGGCACTAACTTTTCACTTTTTCCCTTTACAGGATTATAGTTAATACGTATCATTTCCAAATCACCTTCCTTAAATATTTTTGTTAATGTCCTATTTTTATCATAGTTTTCTTGTCCTTTCTCTATTCTCTCTTGTACCGTTTCCTTATCTCTTGCCTTTCTGTATCTGATATCTGTTCTTATGTTTCTAAAGCTTCTTTCAGAATGCCTTCACTTAGACTTGTTGTCCTTTGTCCAAACATGATTTCAGCAGGTGATTTTCTAGTACTTTTGTTAGTATTATTCAAACTCCACTGTCATTTATTAACGTGCGTATCCCTAACGGCTTTGACAAAAATAAACTTGGTAAATCCATCAACAACACGTATATAATAATTTCCCCTTTTACTTTTGATAAAGGGACCTAGATGGTCCATGTGCACGGTGTGAAATATAGCATTAACTTCAGGTGTAATTATTTTATTAAACAATTATTTGTTATGCCTACGTGCAGTTAATGCATGCGTCATGATGTAATCGGCAAAATTTCCACCGAGCGGAGCTGGAGACGACCCATTTCAGTTTAGAGCCTACCTGCCGATAAACCTTAGCATCACGGGGAACGTAATTCGTTGTAATGTCTTTAACATCGGTCTCACTAGTTTCCAAAATACATCATCTGCACCGTGTGTAGCCAATCATTCGTAGTAATGTTAAGCATGTCTATTTTCTTCTTGATTCTCTGATAACGGGACTGGATTTCGGCTTAAACTCCTGTACTCAATTGTAAAATCGTATTCCTGTAGGAGCAGCCACTACCTCGCTATCTTAGGACCCAAATCTCGTTTTATCAAAGTGGATCGCAGAGCGTTACAGTCGATTATCACCTAATAAATAAATTCCAGCCCTAGTAAATAAATTCGGGCTTTTTTTAAAGATAACTCAACTGTCATTAATTTTTTAAATTTTGAAGCAAATCAAATTATTTTGTTCAATATTTTTTTGATTTGCAATTTTTAAGTAGTTACACTACTATATATAAACTGAAAATAGATGTCATATACTTCAGAAAAAGTGACCAAACCCTCCGGTGTCCGAGGCCAGATTTGAACTGGCGTCTTCAGCTTTCGCGGCTGACGTCCTGACCACTAGACCACCCGGTCACGGCGGAACTTGACAAATTTTCTCATGTATATGCAATCTCTGAATTTGAAACGGCTAGGCGCCGTTGACCATACTCTAAGGGCATGCGCAGTACGTGCTTGCACCTCCTATCCGAATCTCTTACGTGATTCTGGTATAGCGAGAGAGATGGTGCTGCCATCTATAAATTTTGAAGCAAATCAAATTATTTTGTTCAATATTTTTTTGATTTGCAATTTTTAAGTAGTTACACTACTATATATAAACTGAAAATAGATGTCATATACTTCAGAAAAAGTGACCAAACCCTCCGGTGTCCGAGGCCAGATTTGAACTGGCGTCTTCAGCTTTCGCGGCTGACGTCCTGACCACTAGACCACCCGGTCACGGCGGAACTTGACAAATTTTCTCATGTATATGCAATCTCTGAATTTGAAACGGCTAGGCGCCGTTGACCATACTCTAAGGGCATGCGCAGTACGTGCTTGCACCTCCTATCCGAATCTCTTACGTGATTCTGGTATAGCGAGAGAGATGGTGCTGCCATCTATAAATTTTGAAGCAAATCAAATTATTTTGTTCAATATTTTTTTGATTTGCAATTTTTAAGTAGTTACACTACTATATATAAACTGAAAATAGATGTCATATACTTCAGAAAAAGTGACCAAACCCTCCGGTGTCCGAGGCCAGATTTGAACTGGCGTCTTCAGCTTTCGCGGCTAACGTCCTGACCACTAGACCACCCGGTCACGGCGGAACTTGACAAATTTTCTCATGTATATGCAATCTCTGAATTTGAAACGGCTAGGCGCCGTTGACCATACTCTAAGGGCATGCGCAGTACGTGCTTGCACCTCCTATCCGAATCTCTTACGTGATTCTGGTATAGCGAGAGAGATGGTGCTGCCATCTATAAATTTTGAAGCAAATCAAATTATTTTGTTCAATATTTTTTTGATTTGCAATTTTTAAGTAGTTACACTACTATATATAAACTGAAAATAGATGTCATATACTTCAGAAAAAGTGACCAAACCCTCCGGTGTCCGAGGCCAGATTTGAACTGGCGTCTTCAGCTTTCGCGGCTGACGTCCTGACCACTAGACCACCCGGTCACGGCGGAACTTGACAAATTTTCTCATGTATATGCAAACGGCGCCTAGCCGTTTCAAATTCAGAGATTGCATATACATGAGAAAATTTGTCAAGTTCCGCCGTGACCGGGTGGTCTAGTGGTCAGGACGTCAGCCGCGAAAGCTGAAGACGCCAGTTCAAATCTGGCCTCGGACACCGGAGGGTTTGGTCACTTTTTCTGAAGTATATGACATCTATTTTCAGTTTATATATAGTAGTGTAACTACTTAAAAATTGCAAATCAAAAAAATATTGAACAAAATAATTTGATTTGCTTCAAAATTTACAGATGGCAGCACCATCTCTCTCGCTATACCAGAATCACGTAAGAGATTCGGATAGGAGGTGCAAGCACGTACTGCGCCTAGCCGTTTCAAATTCAGAGATTGCATATACATGAGAAAATTTGTCAAGTTCCGCCGTGACCGGGTGGTCTAGTGGTCAGGACGTCAGCCGCGAAAGCTGAAGACGCCAGTTCAAATCTGGCCTCGGACACCGGAGGGTTTGGTCACTTTTTCTGAAGTATATGACATCTATTTTCAGTTTATATATAGTAGTGTAACTACTTAAAAATTGCAAATCAAAAAAATATTGAACAAAATAATTTGATTTGCTTCAAAATTTATAGATGGCAGCACCATCTCTCTCGCTATACCAGAATCACGTAAGAGATTCGGATAGGAGGTGCAAGCACGTACTGCGCATGCCCTTAGAGTATGGTCAACGGCGCCTAGCCGTTTCAAATTCAGAGATTGCATATACATGAGAAAATTTGTCAAGTTCCGCCGTGACCGGGTGGTCTAGTGGTCAGGACGTCAGCCGCGAAAGCTGAAGACGCCAGTTCAAATCTGGCCTCGGACACCGGAGGGTTTGGTCACTTTTTCTGAAGTATATGACATCTATTTTCAGTTTATATATAGTAGTGTAACTACTTAAAAATTGCAAATCAAAAAAATATTGAACAAAATAATTTGATTTGCTTCAAAATTTATAGATGGCAGCACCATCTCTCTCGCTATACCAGAATCACGTAAGAGATTCGGATAGGAGGTGCAAGCACGTACTGCGCATGCCCTTAGAGTATGGTCAACGGCGCCTAGCCGTTTCAAATTCAGAGATTGCATATACATGAGAAAATTTGTCAAGTTCCGCCGTGACCGGGTGGTCTAGTGGTCAGGACGTCAGCCGCGAAAGCTGAAGACGCCAGTTCAAATCTGGCCTCGGACACCGGAGGGTTTGGTCACTTTTTCTGAAGTATATGACATCTATTTTCAACTGTCATTGTTTTCAACTCATAGGAGTGCCAAAAACTTTCCTCGCGTGTTGTTGGCCCACTGAAATACGCCACTGGTCTGAGAGGAGAGTCCTCGTCTTGCTTTTGGAGCAGGATTCCGCCTAATCCCAACTTATTAGCATTACAATTAACTTCAGTAATATTTCGGATCATACAATGCTAGTAATGGTCTTGCAATCAATTTGGGTCTTATATCTTGGAACGCGTGTTCCTGTTCATGGCGTCATGCCCAGACTACACCAGTTTTTGTCAGCTTAGTTAGGGGTTGTGCTATCGAAGGAAAATTATAAACGAAACGTCTAAAATAACTAGCTAAGCCAACAAACTGTCGAACTTGATAAACATTGACTGGCTTAGGGAATTATGCAGCTGCCTGTGTTTTCTGACTTCCAGGCTAGAGCCCCCCTTCTGTTATATCGTAACCAAGCCCAACCAACATTTTGTCGTCAGCTAAAGGTATTATTATAACTTTATTTTAACTAAGTAATCATTATCTCAGTTGTAACTAATAGCGATATAGAAGAATTAAAGAAATAAAATAGCTCCTGAAGTGATAATAGAGCTTTGATTAACGATTTTAAGCAGATTTTAGAGTTTAGCCTATAGCTTTAACCTGTTCCTAGCACTAACACCTATACAAGATTAGAGTGTTTGCTGACTCTCGTTAACTCTAATTGTTGTTTACTGGGGTCTGTATAATATCTTATACAACTTTCAGTGATATATTGACTACAAGGTACCGGCAGGGGTTGTAAAGTAGAGTAGATCAAGAGTGTTGTAACAAAAGATACTAGAAGTGTTGAACAACTCATTTATATACGTTTAAGGTATTTACTATGGATAGGGTATACTCTAACAAAATGAACACAAAAAATACTTCCAGAGTTATTTCGTAACCTAGCAACGATTCTGTTACGTTTATCAATTTGGACAATCATTACATCCTTGTCACTCTCATTGTTAGAAAATTACAGTGTGTCTCCCTCTCACGCGGGTGACGGGAGATCATTGGCACGTCCGCATCTCTCGCCTGCCGATACACGACTAGCGACAATTGTTTGAATTCACTCATTTCAAGAGCTTCACCCATAGAGCGTGCATAACCCATCTGTCATTATTATATATCATAGCGTTTAAGCTGTACAGTTGGCATAATGTTCAGCGTTATGTGTACTAAAACCTACACAATATTAATGACTAAAATTGTTATAGGTCAAAAACCGTAATAGACGAGTTAAATGAAGACTAAAGCTTTATTTTAAGTTCGCCATTCTTTCAGTAAACTAACCTATAAATTGATTGGGTTTTCAATATTTTGAGAGCAAATTACTTCACTATTCATTATACTTTTGTCATTCCCTGGATGCCACTTAATTTAATATGCCATTGCCGAACGAGCAAGATTAAGAAATGATAAAAACTTGTAGTGTCTATTCTATTCTTCGTAACTTTTATTTGAAATTTGTAATAAATCATAGACGCGTTAAAATTGAAATAGAAAACACAGTACACACTTACGGTTAAACTACAACGGCAGATTGTTTCCACTTGAAAAATGAAATACTACTTAACAAATATTATTTTCTTCTGTCAAATAAGTGTTTGCCATTCGGCAACTTGTCTTGTCACATAATTTTACTGTAATATATGTCATCGAAACAGTCGTACGCAAAAGTATTAACAGTTGGATAATTACATACTCAGGAACAGGTAAGATTCTCACTTAAGACATTTTAGCATGTCTAAAATAAAGTTAAATGTAGATAAATCATTCTTAGCCGACGCTTTTATATGACCCGTAGTGTTAGCCAACCCACCGACAGCCACAGTAATACTGGTTGAAATAATAGCTGGGGGTGAACTACCACTCTTGTGCAGGTTCTTAACACCTTTATGCTACTGTTCTGCAGGCTTTCTATAACCTTTGCCCGTAAAATCGTGGGCCTCTTTCGTGGTTGTAAGTGAGTTATAGAGTCCTCCAACTCCACAGTGTACAGAGATAAGGCGAGCATCATCCCTAACTGTTTTTAAGAAACACCTTCAGGAGTATTACCTATCTCTCCCTTAACACAAATGTTTACTGACTGTATTTTTATTATTTTATTATTCTTTACTCTGTGTATGTAGTATATGTATGATTATTGATTATTTTATTTGTGTATGTATATGTATAATTAAGCTATTGTAATTTATGTTTTTTTTTGTTATTGTTTACTGGATTTTTACTGTTTCTTTTGCGTTGCACCTACTCATACGATTATTTTCGACTAGATTTCCACTACCCCAAGGTTGTCTGGAAGAGATCGCTCTCTACCGATAAGACCACCTGTTGACTGCCTCTACTTTTAATCTTTTAACAAAGAATATTTGTATCGTATTGTGATTTCCTTTATCTCTTAAAATTCTTTGCAACTTTAATTAGAATATATTTTTTCGTGGTCAGCCCCAGCTATACCTATGGCAATTATAGTATAACATTATACCTACTTGAGTAATGATTAATAAAAAGAACATCATTAAACAATTCAACATTAAGGTAGGTATAGCCACACAACATTATATATACATATCAGCACCAGCGCCATGTGTACCCGCCCGAAACGCAGTTTGAAACGTAGGTACATCGATATGGATTATTTATTTATTATTTAAGATCTGTATTTAATATTTCATTTCTTGTTACGTTCACATAAGATATAAAAAAATTTACCATCAATTAAAAATATACCACCTACATAACAACAATGACCGGTACCTATAGGTTCTGTCTTCAGTGTCTTAAGAAAAAGTGTCCTTTGAATATGTCGTAATTTTGTAGGTAAGTATACGTTTTTATGTCTAAAGTAGTCGAGCTTTTACCGTCTGTTATTTATTGTAACCGTTCCATTTTAACAAATATGTAAGTGCGGGAGCGACGCATTACCCGATATATATCAAAAAGCATCACTATCGGATTTTGTTTTGTTACTAACCGGCGATCGTTCCAATAGCGATCTTATTACAAAACCAAAAGATTCAAGTTAGGAAGACAGTTTTAGCAGTGGCCACTGAATACTTAAATATTTTTAAATTACTTACTTTACCTAGGTGCTTTCACTGAGGGGTCAATCAAATGTTTTTGTTACTAAGGATAAAAGATACAAATTGCAACTACAATCTTTACAACTGATCATCTACTTGATAATCAATCAAATAATATTAGCTCATTTACTTTGCCGGGTTGCAACTGAATAACTAATTAATATGTGACTTTATTACCAAATCTAGAAGGTTGAATTGAAATGGCCACGGCACTACATACAGGTAAACGGTATAATGTAAATCATGCTATGCAGTGGGGAGACACTTTGCTGTTATTTTAACGCACGTACTTAGTTAAAAGTACTTACCAGAACATTTACAAAGTTTTCAGCTTTCTATTGAAAAATAAAAGTTTAAATAAACAACACCGCTTGTCATACAACGATACATTAACCATACTACATACTAAAGGAAACAATAATTTAGCAATTGTTCAAGCTAAATGATTAAGCAAAAGCAAATGTACCAGGTATGTAACTGGTTTAGTTTACTACTTTGCCACCCTTATTTATAAGTTATAGGTAACTAACAGTATATCGTAGATGTCATTGAGGTGCATTATTATGTTGGATAAACTTTAAAATTACAAATCATGGTGGCTATGTAACTTCTCATTTGTATCGGTATTCCGTTTTTAGAAATAAAATATTTAAAAACATACCTGTGCGTGTTTTTCAACATTCTTACCACTTCTGACTATTAGGAGTCCCTCGAGGAATAAGACAAAACTCTCGATCAATAGCAACTTATATTTCCTTTGATTCTGTTACAATCATTTTTCAAAGACACTATCACAACCGTACGGTCTGACGGGTCACACTCCGACTGGTTGGTGGCCACCTGCGCACCCTACCGCCATTCTTAATCAGAAAAATATACTTGTTTTTATTATACCCTTTTAATTCCACAATTAAATTAAATAGATTTAGGCAGGATGCTAACACTATTGTATGGGCATATTCCGGTTACCTCAAAGCTTTTGATGATGTTTTTTGGAGTAAAAGAAATTGGGTAAGCCTCGCCTATGATTGTTGCTACGTCGTAAATTGTTATGAGCTTTCCAGGGTTGTTAAGCATCCATCTTTCTGACGTATTATTCTACTGACATTTAAAAGGGCCAAACACGCATCTATCGAGTAGCTGTAAATGATGAGAGGTGTGTGGTGGCAAAGTCAATAGAACAATACCATTCTCTTTCGCTTTTTAGATAATTGCAACTTATATATGAGTCTCATGATTGTCCATTATTAATAAAACCGGACGTTCCTTCCTTGGTTTTTCAAATTGTATAAAGTGGTCCAACCACTTTCGAAAAATACCTTCTGTAGACCATCCTCATTGATTTGCCGATCCGATGGAACCAGGTGGAGCACCATTTAACTTGTGGTCTTTAAAGAACACTCGCGGGAATATGATCATTGGAGGTACTGCGTTTCCAACTGCATTAACACATGCTTTCATTGTGTTGTTTACACCTCTTTCGCCTGACGTAAGTTTGCCTAACTGTCTTATATTTTTTGGAGCTAATACTTTTCCAGGCTTGTGTACAGTAGTGACTCCAGTTTCATCCATATTGTAAATAGATTCAGGAGGAAAATCATACTTTTTTTGGTCTGTTCAAGGTTGTCAAAAAATGCTCGAACATTCGTTTTATTAAAGCTGGTTGCTCTCGCCATGCTTGTCGCTTCGGGTTTTCGAAGAGATAAATGTGGAAAACGCTGCCGAAAGCATCTTACCCATCCATTACCAGCCATATTTTATTTCTGCCAACTCTGAGGAATGTTTTGTTTGTCTTTTGCCACTGCAAACTCATAGTATATATTCCCGATAAGTTCCCGAACTTGTTTTTTATTGAGGCCCATGTGCAAATATGCCGCTTTTCTTAAATAATCATGAAGCTGTTGCTCCTCAATGTCATTTAATATCCTCTTAACGTCATTTTTCAAGAGTTCCAAGCCGCCTTCATCAATATTTTTGCCATAATTTAATTTTTGATACTTAAAAATCGTTGACTTTGGAATTTTGTATTTTTCTGCAGCTTTCCTCACAGAACTTCCACTATTCACTTCTCGAACCGCTTCAGTAAGAGTGTCGGGACATATCTTCTCTCGTTTTTTCCCAAATTAATATGTCATTGAAAAGACACCCGTAACACTTACAGATTTTACATAAAACATGCTTAAAAAGTAGATAAAAACTTACTTTTTAACTCAAAAACTTTCGGCAGCCACAAAAAATACAGTTTCTGTCATCAGAAAAGATGGCGACTGGCTAGTGTTGCCATGCGAAAAAAATACTTTTCGAATAAGTGAATGACCCCAGAAAGACACAAATCTGCGCGTTTACCGCTAAGAAAAACCCATTTACTGTGGCCCCTCAGTTCCAAGGCACAACCCTCAAAATGTCAGGGAGTATTGGGATCCTCGGTGTCGACATTTCCAGTGACGTCCAATTCCGTAGTCACCTTGAAGGGAAGGCCAAGCTGGCATCCAAAAAGATTGGTGTGCTCAATAGAGCGAGGAGATACTTTACTCCAAGGCAGAGACTGCTTCTATACAAGTCGCAAGTCAGACCCCATATGGAGTACTGCTGTCACCTTTGGGCGGGAGCACCTGGATACCAGCTTGGTCCCTTTGACTCGGTGCAAAGGCGCGCTGTGCGGATCGTCGACGATCCCAAGCTCACGAGCGACATTGAACCTTTGAGTCTAAGAAGAGACTTTGCCTCCTTATGTGTGTTCTATCGCTTGTACAATGGGTTGTGCTCTGAAGAACTGTTTGATATGATGCCCACGGCAGCTTTTTATCACCGCACTGCTCGCCGCCGGCAGGGTGTTCATCCTCACACCCTGGAGCCTAAGGGGTCGCGCACTTGTACGGTTTAAGGGGAATTTCCTCCCACGAACGCTGCGACTGTGGAATGAACTCCCTGCCGAGGTTTTCCCAGCGGGCTACAGTATGAGGTTCTTCAAAAAAGGAGTGTATAGGTTCTTAAAGGGTAGGCAACGCGCATGCGAATCCTCTGGGGTTGTAGGCGTCCATAGGCTACGGTAACTGCTTATCGTCAGGCGGGCCGTATGCTTGTTTGCCACCGTCGTGATATAAAATAAAATAAAAAATATTGGTCTATGGTCATTCGTTTTTTCTGAATAAGTAGTGTCCAAAGGTACAACCATCCACAGGTACAGCACTTGCCCCTACGTAGTTTTTTTTTAATTCATCATATTGCAAAATTTGCAATACAAAGACACAAGTTTGCGCGTTTACCGCTAAGAAAACCCCATTTACCACCTTGAAGGGAAGGCCAAACTGGCATCCAAAAAGCTCGGTGTGCTCAACAGAGCGAGGAGATACTTCACTCCGGGACAGAGACTGCTTCTATACAAGTCGCAAGTCAGACCCCACATGGAGTACTGTTGTCACCTTTGGGCGGGAGCACCTGGATACCAGCTTGGGCCCTTTGACTCGGTACAAAGGCGCGCTGTGCGGATCGTCGACGATCCAAAACTCACGAGCGATATTGAACCTTTGAGTCTAAGGAAAGATTTTGCCTCCTTATGTGTGTTCTATAGCTTGTACAATGGGTTGTGCTCTGAAAAATTGTTCGATATGATGCCCACGGCAGCTTTTTATCACCGCACCGCTCGCCGCCGGCAGGGTGTTCATCCTCACACCCTGGAGCCCAAAGGATCACGCACAGTACGGTTCAAGAGGAATTTCCTCCCACGAATGCTGCGGCTGTGGAATGAACCTACCGAGGTTTTCCAAGCGGGCTACAGTATGAGGTTCTTCAAAAAAGGAGTGAATAGGTTCCTAAAGGGTAGGCAACGCGCATGTGAATCCTCTGGAGTTGCAGGCGTCCATAGGCATAGTCCGTAGCTGCTTACCATCAGATGCCACCGTCGTGGTATTAAAAAAAATTTGCAATGAGCTCCCATACTAATCGTTACACAGTGTTTCTCTTTCACTCGCGCTGAATATGATAGGGAGGGAATTTAGCTGTTGTCTGCCCCTTAATCATTTATTCGCGGTCTCTAAAAGGATAAATTAGTGTTTGCGAAGTTACTTATTAACAGAAGTCAAACTTAAAAATTTCACTGTTAAAAGGATAACAATATTATTGTTCTCTGGAACGAAATCTGTCAGACTTTAATATTTCAAGACACGATAACACGTTGTACAACGTGCTATTTTGATTTTATGCTGAGTCCGAGCTTATTTTTCATCACACACATTATTGACTGCATTTTGCCTATTGTTACCCACATTGTAAACACTTCATTGCTTACTGGGGTATTTCCTTCGTGTTGGCGTAAGGCCTTTGTCATCCCTCTTCCAAAAATTTCTAACCCCAGTTCTCTCAGTCACTTTCGGCCGATCTCCATTCTCCCCTTTCTTTCAAAAATTCTCGAGGCAGTAGCTCATAAACAAATTTCCAGATTCATACACAGTAACAACCTGCTCTCATTATTTCATCCGGGATTTCCATCCGGGCACAGCACCACCACGGCACTTCTCAGTGTCGTTGAAGATGTAAGAATCAACATGAAGAACTCTAAAGTAATGGTGCTGGTGCTTATTGATTTCTCCAATGCTTTCAATGTGGTTGACCATGACCTACTTGTTGCTACTCTTACCCATCTGAGAGTCTCATCTAAAGCGACCGAGTGGTTCGCTTCCTACCTTTCTGACCGTGTTCAGGCAGTTAGAGCCAGTCATTCGGTATCCACTTGGTGCGATCTGAACACTGGGGTATCACAAGGCGGGATTCTCTCCCCTCTTTTATTCTCAATTTTTATAAACCATATTACCTCAAAAATTCGCAGCCGTTACCATTTGTATGCAGACGATCTCCAACTGTATGCCCAGGCTTCCGTAGAAGACATAAACTGTGCCATCTCTCTTATAAACGATGACCTCGACCACATAGCTAAATGGTCTAGTAGCTTTGGCATCAGTGTAAATCCAGCGAAGTGCCAGGCTATTTTTCTAGGTGGTCAACGTCAGCTAGTTAAGCTTAATACATGCTCTGTCGCGCCTATCCTCTTTGATGGTACCGCCATTCCAGTTTCCAATAAAGTAAAGGATCTTGGTCAAATTTTAGATTCTAACCTCACTTGGAATGGTCAAGTATCTGAAATAAGTCGGAAAGTTTCTTGGACCCTGCGTAATCTCTATAAATTTAAAAATTTTCTCCCAGTAGGAACCAAAAAACTTCTCGTGCAAGCTTTAGTATTGCCTGCTATTGATTATGCGGACGTGTGTTTCACTAATATTTCACAAGAGTACCTCAATAAGCTTGACTGTCTTCTCAATAATGGCATACGTTTTATCTTCCGCTTACGTAAATACGACCATGTGTCTCTCTTTCGCCGACAGCTCAACTGGCTGTCCATCCATCGTCGTAGGTCCTTTCGCATTCTGAGCATATTATTTTCTATTCTGTTTGAGCCTTCTGCTCCAGATTATCTTAAGCGCAAGTTTGCTTTTGTCGCTCCCCGTCCGGGCTGTGAACTTCGTTCCTCCCGTTCACTTAAACTCTCGCTCCCCTCTCACCATACAGGTTTCGTTTTGAACTCTTTCGCCGTTCAGGCTATCCGTCTCTGCAATTCGCTCCCTCTCCCTATACGACAGGCCCACAGCAAGCTCGTATTCAAGACACTGCTTCGCAAGCATCTTCTCTCTGAAGAATTTATTTAATTTTCCAATCCTTTTTTTTTCTGTTCTCCAATTTTCCATCATATTTATTGTATTAATATGTATTAGTTTATCTTGTTGTATATTATATAAGTAGTAGTTTGTAACCATATATATGTAAGCTTTTATTTATTGTAAATATATGTTTAATATGTTTTGCTTTATGATAATTATTATCTAACAATTCAATTTTCTTCCTGCACCAACTTACAAGTCTCTGTTTGGCCCAATGGTTGACTGGTAGAGAATGCCATTTGGCATTAAGTCCGCCATTTGTACATTCTCACTTGTTGTGCAATAAAGTTTAAATAAATAAATTGTTCAACTAATAGTAAAGACACAAAAAATAAAGCTTGTTGCCTATTAAGTCTCAATATTTTGGTTTTACATTTACTTAAATGGGCCATTTTATTTAAAGTTGTACATTCCACTTTTATTTTAATTGGAAAATTTTTGGGGATTTTGACTCAGAATGACGAGCTCTTTCGATCTTATTAAGACAAAAACTGTGTCCCAAGTTTTTTTTCCATTCCGTTACCGTTTTTCCATACACTTCTTATAGCGGTAACGGAATGGAAGAAACAAAAAATATATGAAAATTTTGGGACTCTTTTTGTGTCCTAGTAGGATCGAAAGAGCTCGTGATTCTGAGTCGAAATGACCAAAAATTTTCCAAATAAAAAAAAAGTGGAATGTACAACTTTAAATAAAATGGCCCAAATATACATCGAAATTCTAACATAATTTAATAAAAAGGACAGTACATTTGCACATCCTAATACCGCCTATACCTCCACCAGGCGTTTTCGTCAAGCTATTCATGTCTCATTCCATTATAACCTTTAACTTTAGTTTTTTTATTTATGTCATGAAAAACAAAGGAATTTCCGAGCTCTGTGAAAAGATTATAATATTTTCCGATTGTAGAGTAAATTGATAAAAACTTAATGATTCGACTTAATTCTATATTAATTTAGTGTATCAACTATTTCCCGGACTGGGGAATCAAGCTTTGGGTTGAATTGAAACCCTAATTCAACTTGGCGCATGCTGCGGCGCCTACGTCGGTGTTCCGGTCTCCCAGACCCGGAACCCGATAATACTTCTGTGTCTACATTTCATCTACGTCCAAGTCCAGATGCATCCTGCCGCGTTCCGGGCGTCCTGCCTGGCAATTAAGCTACAGGAAAGTGACTTTTTCTGAGGACTTATTTTATTTGTTTCATTTTTATCTATACCTGTGTGTGCTCAGTGGCGGACCTACGGCCTAGCCGGCTAATTTCTTTTGTATTTCTGTGTTCTGTAAATCTTCTTTTCTATTGAACTCTTGCTACCTATTTTCTACCTACCTACCTAACCCTTCACCTAACATGTTGACGACATCTAAATTGTCACATTGGCAATTAACCTCCACCTTACAGAAAACCACAGCCAAATAGCACTAGACCCTACTCATAGTGTTGTGTTCCTGCTGGTGAGTAAGGTTGCCAAAGAACTCAAAGAGGACCCAGTGTGTTGACGATGAGGGACCCTCTTGTTCCTTTAGCCGTCAACACAGTGAATCCTCCTTTTTGTAAAGGGTCGGCAACGCGCATGTGACTCCTGTGGAGTTACAGGCGTCCATAGGTTACGGTAGCTGCTTACCATCAGGCAGGCCGTATGCTTGTTTGCCACCGTCGTAGTATAAAAAAAAAATTACTAATGACGTGGTTTCAGAGTAACACTCACGCTGAGGTGGTGTCTAACAGACGTCAAAAATAAAATATGTCGTAAAACAATGTCAATTGCATTCTTCAAATCCACAAAATCGATATTCATAAAAAAACATTAAAATTTTAGAGTCCATTCGACACAAAAAAGTTGGGTATAATGTTACAGTGACTTTTTTTCTTTAAGTACTCAATGATTAAGAAACACAAAATATTATATGTTAAGAAATTGTCTTAAGAGCCCTCAAGTGCAATAATTAATCATCAAAATAAAATAAAATGAACTGTTACACGCTAAATATAATTCGTGTTTTTTGTGCACTTCTGAGAGGAAATTGTCAGAACATACTATAAGTGATATTGGGAGGTTAGGGGCCCAAAGTTACAGAGTCGGCACGTGGACACGAGCTATGAGGCTAATTAGTAAAACAAAAGCCGTTAAGACTGGTTATTGGAAAGAATTTTCTACTTTTTAGCTTATCACCAAGAGACGTGAAATATGTTAACACCGTGGTAAGAGAAGAGGAAGGTACAAGAAACGAAAGCTTTTCACAATATACATTTAAAAAAATATTCTCGACAGAAAATTCATTACGTCTTAAAGAACGGCTAAAGAAAGAGGTTTCTCGGAAATATTCTAACGCATGGCCATGAATCATCGTATCGCTGATCAGACCAATGTGTGGTCACGTTGCATTACCAATCTCTATTATTACTCATCTCTGGCAGTAGGTACAAAACGTTGAAAGCATTACGTTCGCGAGACACACGTACGGCCACGGACGTGCCTTCCTTGTAACAAGCTTATTGTTTCTGTACCCCGAAAAAATACTTAATAACCACGTAGGCTGCGAAATAAAATGCATGAGACGTCCTTTGTTTTTCTGTCGATAATGTAATCGTATTAGTAGTTTTATTTTACGCTGTGACATAAAAAAGAGGAATGTTACGTGCCCAAGGTTAGGTGTGTGAGCACGTATTACAACATCGTCTTGTATAATTCGGGGTAACGGAGAAGGCGTATAAATATGTAATGCGAATATATTCGAAGATGTCGGACATTAAGGAGCCTGATGTTTCAGAGGAATTATCTAAAGTCTTGTGCTGTAAAGTTTTTTTTATATGAACACATTAACATAAAAAAACTCTTAGATGAACTGGTAAACTTATTCACACCGTTATATTTTATTTTATGTAATAGCATAAATTATCAGTGCAATAGAAATATTGCTCCGCAAACAGAATATCGCTCCTGCTCACTCGCACATTACAATTTAAAATATTTGAAAAATATTGTTAACAAATTCTCCAGAGTATAATGATTAGATTAAACTAAAACATGAAAGTAAAAAAATACAGAAATACCTACCAAAGCCAGTGTTAACTTGTGTAAAAAACTTTACGGTACATGCCTTACTTCTTAAATCAATATAATACAATACAATTCAATCCAAATATTCTTTATCACACCTTACAAATAAATCAGTACAGTACACAAATTAAAAGTAGAGGAATTCAACTAACATGCGGTTTTATTACTAGAGAGTGTTCTCCTCCAGACACCTCAGGGTAACGGAAAATCTAGTAAAAAAAAAATCATTTTTAAGACCGATAATCTAAAATAATAAAAGTATGTGTTTGTTCGATAGATATGCTCTTTAGCAGTGAGGTTGCCTGTTGTTCAACCTTTACTCTCATGTTACCTTGCCAATCTGTACCTCGGGAGAGTATTTACCCTAGGGCTAAGGGGCCCATGGCCCTTTATAATCCGGGGCGCCAAATGTTACGTGGATGTAGACTGGGATATAAATCGTGCCACGGCTTACTACATGGTTTATATATCAGAGATTTCTAAATTTAAACACTTAACGTTGGTTCTGAAAACTAATCATACTTAAACTTTTCCACAATATTCCGACTGCCATTTAAAATTAATAAAAGGCTGAACCGAACACAGAAGCTGTTCTTCGCCAGCCGCTGATGTGCAGGAAGCTTGCCATGTCGTAATTAGTCGAAAAGTACGCCTCGCTGTCCAAATATTTTACTTTGAGATGTACAATAAAGAGTTATTGTATTGAATTTTAGTATAGTACCTAGTTAAATAAAAATGCGTATTATGTGTTTATTATATTGTTCTAACTATCTAGGTAGTCGATGTATCTATCTCAATCCTCCGCAATAATTCCCCTAAATCATCATCCTGCTAGAGTTTATCCAGGCTTCTTGTCAGGGCTCTATTGAGGTTGCCGAACAGACCCCTGTTCAAGGATCACAATGACATGTTGTTAGTAAACTCCGGCACACCGGCTTGGTTTTACATTAGATCTCAATACTTTTTGCAGTACTGCGTTGCGAGACTGGCATTTTTGTACATGTAATGTTTTTGTAAGTACCAAACCTATCTGCTAATATGTAGTGTAAAAAAGCTAAAATGTTAGCAACAGAAAAAAATACTTTGCTATCGCATAGATTTTTATCAGATTACAATGTTAACTGTGCGGTTTGTAAAACTAGACAACCCGTCTGATATTGCGGTATGTCTAAATTTTTTGTGGCTTTATAGCCTAAATCCTAGAAGTGTTCACAATTTGGAGCTTGTGGGACTGCTAGAAGTGCTTTAGATATACGGTTATCGTGATCAGTGAGTCAGTGACAAAATGGAGGAAATCTGACTTGCAAAAATTCTTTAAGTATATGTTAAAATGCAATGATGTTAAGAATAAAAAAAACGTCAAGCCGGAACGTCAAGAGAAAATTTTCTTCCTACGAAATTTTAATATTTTTTTCAATTCTCATGCTCAAAAAGTGTGTCATATTATGCTTGCCAAAGCGGACTAAAGTAGTACATTTAGCCTCTAGGGCTAATATGTATACATATTTATGATTTACAAAAAAAAAAAATTAACCAATCGGAACACTTCACCATATTAAATCCACCAATCACAACACATATCGAAGTTAATCGGAACGCTAGATACTTTTTGGTGCATATACTGTGTAAATAATTTAAGTCCAAAAACATTGTATTTAATATCAACCAATCAGAATACAGCAATATTAAAATCGACCAATCAGGAAACGCAATTTATTTCTCAAAACCATATATTATATAATTCTCAGATGGAGTGCGGCTAAAAACATTTTGTGATTCCATAAAGAGCCAGTGTCCTCGTCGTTACGCACTACACACACATACGCACAGCAATAATGAGCCGCTCCCCCGCCATTCGTGTCCAAACGTCTATGCAGTCAAGAGCAGTTAAAAAATAATTAAAATATGCCGTCGTGCGTCATCAACTACTGCAAAAATGCCACCGATCGAACGAAAAAAAAGAACGGAGTAACTTTTCACCGGTAAGTAAACAATTTATTGCGTAATCAAATTAAAAATCAGTAAATTCGTATACCATTAACTTCAGTAACAGTGTTGCCAGGTGGTGGAATAGGGAAACGTCCCGAATTTAAAGGGGTCTATAATCGCCGCGATATGGTGTCAACACGATGTTGACATTGAATCAAACACAACTTGATGTTTTATTTCACGCACGTTTTCAACTAATATTAACATATTACCTAATAGTTCATAAATTATAAGTTTTTTGAAGCAAATTATGTATATTCCTTAGTATTTTTTGAATAAAAGTTGTTAATAAACTAAATTATATATTTCTTAAAATAATTACAAAAATTGCGTAAAACATAAAGCTCATATATTATCAAGTCGTAGGTTGAATGCGCAAAATTATGTCACAATGAGTGATCTGTCCAACTTTTGTCTCATTCTAACTATCGCTCCCTCTCACTCTGATCGGTTGACTAGTCGCTTTAGTAAGCGACTGGTCAAGCGATTAGAACGAGATTGAACTATAGTTAGAATGAGAGGTTAGCTGTCAAACCGGTTGTGTTGATCGATCTAGGAGCATTTTTAACCGACTTCAAAAAAAGGAGGTTCTCAGTTTTTGTGTGTGTATATATGTTTGTTCACGATTATCTCGCGTTTGGCTGAACCAGGAGGTTTTCAGAAAAGTATTTGTTACATTCTGGATAAGGTGTTAGTATAGGGTCAGGTGGTCGACAGTGGAACACTTTTTTTTTTTAAGTGGCCACTACTCCGATACCAATGATCATAGGAAGTTGCTATTTAGAAGGATAGCACAGTAAATTATATTTCATATGTAATGTTTGTATGTATGCATGTGGCTAAACCGATTTTGATTCGGATTTCAGAAAAGTATTTGTTATATTCTAGAGAAGGTTTTGGTACAGAGTCAGGTGGTTAATAATTATCTAGGTATTAACTTAATTTTTGAAGTAGGTAACCATACCCCTTCACTGTCACTTTGGAGCGGGACAGTAGTGCTGTTACGTATTTAAAAAAAAGGGGAAGTGTATAGGTGAAAAACTTAAGTAAGTCACCTGTTGTATGTGTGAGTAATGTGTACGAATAGACATTCCATTTTTAAAATTTGTAGTATATCGTATGGTTTGCAAACTCATTATTTGCTTATCTTTCAAGTTTGATTATTCCTGTCCACTTATGATTCTATTATTGTCATGATAAGATATAAATAGTTGTCAATGTCGAGTAATTGTCTTTTAGTAATTTTTTGCGTCGTTCATGAATAAACAATAATATTTACAGTTTACCACAGAAGTAAATTGTAGAACATCGATACGATAATGACAGTGACATTGTTTCTGTATAGTCCACTGATGAAAATGAGGATGACGAAATGCCGAGTGATTGATATAAATAAATTTTCAGTATGTTATTAATATGTACTACTCATATTAAATATTTGTATAATTTATTATGCTTATGCGTTTTATTGTAAACTGTACACAACTACATACAACAGGTGACTTACTTAAGTTTTTTACCTATATCTGTGATGAACCATGGAAGAAAACTAACTACATACATTTAAATATTATATATTATTAACTTTCCACGCTTCAATCTCAGTAACATTTAAGTGTGAAGGTAAAGTAAGTTTCTTAATTAATATAAGGCTAGCTCTTAAGTAACTAGGTAGGCATGAGATCAGGGCGTAGGCTGGAACCAAATATTTGTATGGACGGATTTGAAACTTAGACCACCGGACTACAGTAATAAACCAGGTATTGGGCGCCGTTTAAGTACATAGATTGGGTATTTCTGACCTGAACGGGACGTGAACCTATAATTACTTTGATATACTTTCTTACCTGAACTGTGTCTTCTAAATAAATTTCCAAATTATAATAATCCATCATCAACAGTTAGAAACAAAATAATTTTGAATTTAAATAAAAAAAAAGTAAGTGATTCTAGTATACAATAAACATACTATTTCTAAATTATCCTTAGAGATGTATAAGGTCTCCAAGTGTCTTGATCTATATATTCTATATAATAATAAAAAATATGGATAATCAAGCACCGAATGTTGTGTCTAAAGCCAATCAAACTAAAATTAAATATGATCAATAAAAAGTTACGTAAATGTGTTGCCCCAGTTTGCCTAAACAGACCTGTCTCCACAAACAGCACCCGTTCACGAGTATGACGCATATCTCAGCCATCGCCTCCCTCAACCTTTCTTCGGGAAAGTGGCGACCCGATCAACGACGCCACCATAAGCAGAGCCTTTTAAGCGAGCATGACATGTTCAAGCTGGCGGGCTTTATTAATTAATAAAAACTAGCCATGTTTAGTCTGGTGAGAAACAATATTCTGTGCTCGTATTTTACATGCGTGAACTAAATTACAATATAAAAGTGACATAGAGATGTACATGTCTCTAAGCGTCAGGATCATTAAATATATATCTATACATATAAATATTTGCGAATGCAAGACTTAGAGATGTATAACGTCTCTAAGTGTCCAAATACTAAATAAAAACAAAAAAAATAAAAACGAAAAACAGGTAATACTGGACACTGGTAAAGCTGCTTCATAGAGTAATGTACCTAATAATTTCTAAATTTGTATTGTACTAACCATATCAAGCTACAGGCTTAAAGGCATCGTTATCCTCAATGAATTCCTTTAAAGTATAGTACTCTCTCCTCAACAAATAGCGCTTAACATAAGACTTGAATTTATTTAGTGGCAAATTCACTACATCAGCGGGGACTTTGTTATAAAAACGTATACAGCAAAAGACGTACGAACCTTACCGAGGCAGTGGCCAGGCTCAGCAATCTTATCTTTATTTCTAGTGTTATAGTTATGGATATCACTGTTGAGCTTGAATTCATGGATGTTTTTCCGCACATACATAATGTTTTCAAGTACGTATTGAGATGCTACGGTAAGAATATTTGCCTCTTACGGATGCTCGACCGCGCATTTTATAAATGCCACGTACAGCTCGTTTTTGTAGCACAAATATGGTCCTAATATCAGCCGCTTTACCCCACAACAGAATTCCATACGACATAACACTGTGAAAATAACTGAAGTATACCAGCCTGGCAGTTTCACTGTTTGTTAGATGGCTGATTCGCCTCACGGCATAGGCTGCAGAGTTAAGTTTCCCAGCTAGGGTGGCTATATGTGGATGCCATTGTAATTTCGAGTCTAAAGTGACTCCTAAGAAAACAGTTTGCTTTTCGAATTCCATTGTTTCATCATTTATTATAATCTTGCTGCTGTTAATCTGCTTGACGTTGGGAAGTGTAAATTTGATGCACTTCGTTTTCTTGGCGTTCAAAAGTAGGTTATTAGCCGTAAACCAATTTACTACTGTGGAGAGTGCACTGTTAATACTATCGAAGCTGTTTTCTTTTCTGTCCACTTTAAATATCAGAGATGTGTCATTAGCAAATAACACTATATCATGTTTATCTTGCACAATTTTAGGTAGGTCATTAATGTACACCAAAAACAGGAAGGGACCAAGTATTGAGCCTTGAGGCACTCCGAGTGCCACAGGGGACCCAGAAGATTGAGTTCCATTAATAACCACTCGTTGTGTTCTATCCGATAGGTATGATGAGACGAGGTTAAGGGCACCAGCTTTGATCCCGTAATGGCTTAGTTTTCTCTTTAGATTTTCGTGATCAACGCAATCAAATGCCTTCGATAGGTCACAGAATATTCCAACAGCATCTTGTTTTTTTTCCCAAGCGGCAAAGATGTGCTTAAGAAGAACAGCACCTGCGTCAGTAATCGAGCGACCTCTGGTAAATCCAAATTGATTTCTGGCGAACAAATCGTTTCGGTTAAAATGTGACACAAGTTGATTTAGAATTAGTTTCTCGAAAACTTTGCTCAGTGCCGGCAGTATTGAAATTGGTCTGAAATTGCTTGGTTCTGTTCTCGATCCTGATTTGAACAAGGGGATGACTTTGCTGTGCTTCATTATGTCTGGAAATATTCTTGTATCAATACATTTGTTAAATATATCAGCTAAATGTGGTGCAATCGATTCAACAATGGAATGTAGAACTTTAATAGATAGGCCCCAAAGATCTTCAGTTTTCTTTAAATTTAGGGATTTAAATGTTTTAATAATTAAGTTCGGAGTAACATATAAAAATTTAAAGATATCTGTACACTTTGCTATATTTGTTTTCAGTATTACCTCAGCGACGTCAGGCGATGAATGAAGAGACTTTGTTGTTTCTACCGGTATATTAGAGAAGAACTGCTCAAAATGATCCGCAACTTCAAGGTCCGAACTCACTAAATTATTATTAATACGTAGGTTGTAGTGCGGATCTTTGATTTTACGTTTCCCAGTTTCATCGTTGATTACTTGCCAAACAGTTTTTACTTTATCCTTGGAATTTTGGATCCTTCTGGACAGATAATCAGCTTTATACTGTTCCTCATACAGAGTTTCATATCCAGTCGTAACTTCTTAACTAACTTTTGTTAATCCCCAAACCATCTTCTTAATCTATTTATGCAAATAATAACGTAAATGTACTCTATTATTTGCGTAACATCTTTGCGTACTCTAGTGTGGTGTGAAAATAGATGTCATATACTTCAGAAAAAGTGACCAAACCCTCCGGTGTCCGAGGCCAGATTTGAACTGGCGTCTTCAGCTTTCGCGGCTGACGTCCTGACCACTAGACCACCCGGTCACGGCGGAACTTGACAAATTTTCTCATGTATATACAATCTCTGAATTTGAAACGGCTAGGCGCCGTTGACCATACTCTAAGGGCATGCGCAGTACGTGCTTGCACCTCCTATCCGAATCTCTTACGTGATTCTGGTATAGCGAGAGAGATGGTGCTGCCATCTATGAATCTTGAAGCAAATCAAATTATTTTGTTCAATATTTTTTGATTTGCAATTTTAAGTAGTTACACTACTATATCTAAACTGAAAATACGAGTAGATGTCATATACTTCAGAAAAAGTGACCAAACCCTCCGGTGTCCGAGGCCGGATTTGAACTGGCGTCTTCAGCTTTCGCGGCTGACGTCCTGACCACTAGACCACCCGGTCACGGCGGAACTTGACAAATTTTCTCATGTATATGCAATCTCTGAATTTGAATCGGCTAGGCGCCGTTGACCATACTCTAAGGGCATGCGCAGTACGTGCTTGCACCTCCTATCCGAATCTCTTACGTGATTCTGGTATCCCTTAATTGGTTACTAGGAGTATATTTCCCGTCCATATTTTTAGATGCTCTAATCGCTCTGAAGGTAGCTAGATCCCACCTTATGTCAAATACAAAAAGAACATTAGTGTGTAGGTGCCCAAAATTAAAACTGTGAAACGAAACGCAAATAGTTTTTTTTTATGTGCCATGTCAAAGTGACAACGTCAGTTGGTGACAGCGACCATGGGCAATTTCTACTGAATATTCTGAAGAAAAATCACAATGTCGCGAAAAAATCCGGTAAGATTTTATGAAACTGTGTTTTCGATAGATTTTGAGTTGTTTTATGTAATTGTTATGATAATTTGGTGATTACTGCAGTATTTCTATGTTTTATTGAGGTTTAAAATGTGTGGGAAATATAGTACTTCTGACCGTACTGGATTGTCATTATGTTACATGTGGGTGTTGAGATCCCTGTGACCAATAAGGAATTATTAGTTTTCATACTAGTTGTATAACTTTCAACATATTATTTACTTTATGCTTACAGAACCAGAAAACTCTTCATATCTCGAGAAGAGATCACGTTGATGTAGCGATAAGTATGCTGATGAGCTCCTCAGGGAGCGAGGAGTCGGAGGACAGCTTCGATCATGGCGATAATTGGACTGAAGACAGTTGGACCAATGCTAAATTGGATCAAATACAAAATGCATATACAGAGGATGACAACTTGTTTGGTAAGTGATTCATCATCATTCTCCGAGCGTTTGAAACTGGGGTTCCTCTGATAACCTAATCCCATGAATTGGTGTGGGAATAGTTTTTTCTGAAAGTGAATGCCAATTACCCTTCCAACCTAGAGGGGAAACTAAAGCCTTATTAGGTTTAGGTCCGGTTTCCTTATGATGTGTTAGTTAGTTTGTTAGTTTTATGAAAATAGCAGTTAAATAAATAAATATATAAATAAATAAATAAATATTATAGGACAATCTTACACAAATCGACCTAGGCCCACAGTAAGCTCAATAAGGCTTGTTTAATGGGTACTAGACGACGATATATATAATAGATAAATATGAATAAATACTTAAATACATAGAAAACACCCATAACTCAGGAACAAATATCTGTGATAAACACACAAATAAATGCCCTGACCAGGATTTGAACCCGGGACCTCCTGCTTCGTAGGCAGGGTCACTACCGACTGGGCTAGGAGGCCGTTAAAGTTACTGTTTATATATTAGTATGTACTTAATATGAACAATTTTTGCAGGTGATCTCATGGATTTCAACGAAGATGCCCCTGCTCAAAAAGAAGCACCTGCTCCATCAGTTAGTAACATTAGTGTGAATAAAAAAATCATGGGATCTATTTATTCATGCAAAATCTTTCTCTCTGAAAATATTATAGCAATTGAAATATGATATGCATGCATATCATATTTTTATTGTACTCTAAATAGAGAGAGTTTTGTAAGCCTGTTATAGAGTCTCTGGTGCCAAGTCCTAGTCAAGAAATTATATTCAATGGTTCGTCTCCGGACTCTCCGGTGCCAAGTCCTAGTCAAGAGATTATATTGAATGGTTCGTCTCCGTTGCAACCTTATGCTGAGATGGAGTCAAGACCTGCTGGCATAATAGAGGGATCCAACCACCCACCTGAGTGTGAGATGGGCAACGATTCAGTTTTGGAAGTACGGGTACCTAACCCTGCCGTCAATCAACCACCAATGGCTGAACCACAGCAGCATCAACTAATTTCAAGTAGCACAATTTCAACAAACAGACCTTTACCTTCAAATATAAATCATACATCTAGAGTACCCAGACCAAGTTATGCCTCTGTTCAAAATAGACAGCGTATATGGACTACAATGGTGGAGGACTTGAATATCCCCTCATTTGACCGGCCAGTACTGGTAAACAAGGTGTACAATAATAGAAATACTCCAAAGGATTATTTCATGGATGTGGTGGTTTCCCTGACTCAATTCTGAAAATGATTGCATCTAACACAAATAAGTATGCACATGAAAAAAGAACTCGTGGGTGGACAGATGTAAGTGAAAAAGAAATAACTGCTTATGTAGGTATGATGATATTGATGTCAATTAACCCTGTCCCTGATACACAATTGTATTGGAGCTCAGATCCATTTTATAGAAATCCTGTTATAAGTGAAGTTATGCCCTATAAAAAGTTTCAAAAAATAACCCAAAATATTCATATATCTGATATTGAAACTGAGTTACCAAAAACATCTCCAGACTACGACAAGCTATGCAAAGTAAGCCCACTTATACATAAATTAAATGAGACATTTGGCGTAGCTTGTACATCATCACAAACTCAGTCAATTGATGAGTCTATGATTAAATTCAAGGGCAAAAGTACAATGAAGCAATATATGCCTAAAAAACCCATAAAGAGAGGATATAAATGCTGGGCCAGATGTGATTCCAAAACTGGTTACCTGCATCAGTTCCAACTTTACTCAGGCAAAATTGGAAACCTTTGCGAAGAAAATCTGGGATATAGAGTGGTGTTAGATCTCTCTAAAAGTGTACTAGATAACACCTTATTAGTATTTGACAACTTTTTTACAAGTTTGGGTTTGATGACAGCACTATATGAAAAAAAATATTTGCTGTTGGTACAGTCCGCAGTAATAGAAAGGGTTTACCTGACATTATAGTCAAAAGATCAAGAGAAGCAACTTTACAGCCTGGTGAATTTATATATCAGCATGCAAAGCCCCTTTCTGTTTTGAAGTGGAAGGCCACAAAGGATGTATTTGTATGTACTACAGCATTCGACCCCAAAGAAGTCACAATTATACAAAGGACTCAAAAGAATGGAACAAAAAAGAGATGTACTGTCCACTAGCTATAAAAAAATATACTGAATATATGGGTGGTGTGACTTGTTTGACCACTATAGAGCTTCTTGTCCTTTAGGGAAAAAATCAAGAAAAAACTGGCACAGAATATTTTGGTTCCTACTTGAGGCTGCAGTAATCAACTCTTATATAATATATATGCAAGGTATTTATTGTTATTTTCTATTCTTACTAATAATGTAAATGTGTTTCTGCCTGTCTGTCATTAACCTTTTTTTTACACTCAGAGATATTTTTTCTTATAAAAATCATCATCATTCCATGCACACGGAGTTGTGTGAAGAAGCTAGAGAAGCTAGTGGTAAATTGTTACATAGGTAACTTATACTTATTTGTGTACGTATTTGTTACAGGACACTCAAGCCGTAAAAACACTCATAAGGACTATCGGTTACGCCTAGGACGTGCCCTTATTGATAATTTTACCAGCCGGCAAAGACACGCACCTGTTTTTAAATGTAAAAAAGGAGTCGTATCATCAGTGCCAGAAGAGTTACGCTTTTCAGATGTTGGAAAGCATATGCCCTAACTTGGCAAATATAGGAGATGCCATTTCTGTAGCACACGAGCTAAGGAGCAGCGATCCAAATTTTCTTGCGGGAAATGCCTTGTTCCCTTATGTGCTGCTCCATGTTTCGAGAGATTTCACTCACAGACTTCTGGCCCCATTAGTACATACTTGGAGGAAACCGGGTGCCAATAGCGGTCTGAGGGATTATATTTCCCATGTGATTTTTTTTATAGAAAAATAAATAATTTATAAAATCTAAGTATGGTGTTTCATTCTCCTACATGAATAAAAAAATATACATTTCATTTGAATACTCTAATATAAACTCTCACGCCATGCCTTATTAAGGGGTATAGCGAGAGAGATGGTGCTGCCATCTATGAATCTTGAAGCAAATCAAATTATTTCGTTCAATATTTTTTGATTTGCAATTTTTAAGTAGTTACACTACTATATATAAACTGAAAATAGATGTCATATACTTCAGAAAAAGTGACCAAACCCTCCGGTGTCCGAGGCCAGATTTGAACTGGCATCTTCAGCTTTCGCGGCTGACGTCCTGACCACTAGACCACCCGGTCACGGCGGAACTTGACATTGAAATTCAGAGATTGCATATACATGAGAAAATTTGTTTTATCCCCCCTTTTATCCCCCATTTTATCCCCCCTTAGGGGTTTAATTTTTCTATATCGCTTCTTATTAGTTGTACAGATTGTAAATGTAACCCGTCCTGCAAATTACAACTCTGAGGTGGAATTTTGTAAAACGTTGAAATAAGTTTTTTTGCTTTAAAGTTAGTAGCTTACAAACGAACTTTCAAGTCTGTCACAAAAAAATGTATCTCTATAAAAACTTTTTACCCCTTTTTTACCCTGTTAGAGGTTGAATTTTGAAAAACGCTGAAATCACTTTTATTGTTTTTTAATTATTAGTAAACGTGTGAAGTTTCAAATCTCTAACTCTAAATTTTAAACCCCACCCATACAAACTTTTAACCACTTTTTTACCCATCAAGGGGTTGAATTATTAAAAATCGCTTCTTGTTAGTTGTACAAATTGTAAATTTAACTCGTCCTGAAAATTACAACTTTCTATATTCAGTAGTTAATATTTTTTTAACGCTACGCTAATGCAATTAAAAATTACAACTCGACTAAAGAACTTTAAGATAGGTACTTTGCTTATAATTTTTTTTGCTGTATGTATTTTAATATTCCGTATTTTTTCATTAAATTTTAAGAACAGACCAGACAGAACAACCTATCAATATTTATTTTTAGAAACAACCTAACAAATGACTCAAGACTCAAACAACACCAAATTCAGAAAGACGCATTTAGAATAATTTCTCTTTAACACAACTAACTCAGAAAAAAATCTTAATAGCGCCATTTATCTTCATGGCATAGCGCCATCTATTGGTGAATTTGTTTTTATTTGTTGTATTGTCTGCTCATAAAGTAGTTCAGGATTTAATGTAGTAAATACACCGTTTTACCCGACTACAGCAAAAGTCAAAATATAATTTTTAAATTACAGCAGAACCTCTAACGCCATCTAGTGTACCTAATAAATGAAAAAGTATCGGAACACGGAAAAAATCTATGTACAGTCAAGTGTAAAAATATGGGTGTACTCATCTTACTCAAAAATATGTCCCATAGTATCTTATTCCGTTGTAATAAGTGCCTAGTACCATATTTAAGAGACGATTTTTTCGATACGTATTTTTGCACTTGACTGTACATAATTAATTTATTACTGAGGTTGAATCTTGTAAAATTCCAGCAGCTTACAAAGAAATCTACGTGGACGGAAAATATCTTCCTAACAATGTATGGAAAATCTATTTCAACAAACAAATATTATTATAGGTACCTACTAATACCGAAAGATTGCTTGTACAATGGGTTGTGCTCTGAAGAACTGTTTGATATGATGCCCACGGCAGCTTTTTATCACCGCACCGCTCGCCGCCGGCAGGGTGTTCATCCCCACACCCTGGAGCCCAATGGGTCGCGCACAGTACGATTTAAGAGGAATTTCCTCCCACGAACGCTGCGGCTGTGGAATGAACTCCCTGCCGAGGTTTTCCCAGTGGGCTACAGTATGAGGTTCTTCAAAAAAGGAGTGTATAGGTTCCTAAAGGGTAGGCAACGCGCATGTAAATCCTCTGGGGTTGCAGGCGTCCATAGGCTACGGTAACTGCTTACCACCAGGCGGGCCGTATGCTTGTTTGCCACCGTCGTGGTATAAAAAAAAAAAAAAAAAGATAAAAAATAATTAACATCCTACAGGTGACCCTGTAATCTAAATGTAAATGTTTTAAATACGTTCATTTTCTCTACTTAATGGAATACAATCAACGGCAAAAACATATTTGTGATGAGACCAGTAACGCCATCTACTGGGGCGTAGTGAACCTAATAATTAAATAAGTGTTGGAATACGGAAAGATCGCCGTGGAATTTTTCAAAAAACACAAAGTTTAAAGTCTCTAACACAAAAAAAAAATATCTCCCATACAAACTTTGCACCCCTATTTGATGGTAACCTATCGATCTTCCGAAACTGACTTGTCCGATTTTCACTTGTCCGAAAACAGTTCCCCGAATTTTTAAAATCCATCTGCTTTGTTTACCATACTTACGAAACGCCGCTGGTTTGTTTCCCCGAATTAACGTTTTCCCGAAACTCAATAGCCCGAAGAACGTTTGCCAACTTTATTGTTTGACAACTGATTTGTTACCCCACTTTTCATAATTCCGATGCTACGTTACACCTAAATTTCATTTCCCCTAATATCATTACACCGAATGCCATAAAAAAAATTGCAACAGATTTTATTAATTATTCCCGGCATTTGGAAATTTGTTGCTTGTCGCTTTTTTGTGTTATGATTTGGTTTTTGCGACTCTCGTGCTAGAACAGTGTGTTAAGTAGGTTACAACTGCGACTCCGCGGAAAAAAACTGCCACGAAAAGTGGGTTAGGTTAGGTTAGAACTGCGACCCCGCGGAAACAAACTGGCGCTAGAAAAGTGGGTTAGGTTAGGTTAGAACTGCGACCCCGCGGAAACAAACTGGCACTAGAAAAGTGGGTTAGGTTAGGTTAGAACTGCGACCCCGCGGAAACAAACTGGCGCTAGAAAAGTGGGTTAGGTTAGGTTAGAACTGCGACCCCGCGGAAACAAACTGGCACTAGAAAAGTGGGTTAGGTTAGGTTAGAATTGCGACCCCGCGGAGACAAACTGGCGCTAGAAAAGTGGGTTAGGTTAGGTTAGAACTGCGACCCCGCGGAAACAAACTGGCGCTAGAAAAGTGGGTTAGGTTAGGTTAGAACTGCGACCCCGCGGAAACAAACTGGCACTAGAAAAGTGGGTTAGGTTAGGTTAGAATTGCGACCCCGCGGAGACAAACTGGCGCTAGAAAAGTGGGTTAGGTTAGGTTAGAACTGCGACCTTGTAACGTTTCTAACAGCTTGTAAAAGTACAGAGGAATTTCTGTATCAGGCAGGAAACTTAATGCAAGTAAACATTTTACTTCATTTTTGAATACGATGTCCCTTGCGTATCGCTTGGCGAAGCGGAAAAGTAATATTTCGGAAGTAAAACTTTACGCCAAATAAATTAGTTGGCAAATGAAACTTCGGGATTTCAATAAGTGGCGATTCGAATCATAAGCGAAATGAAATTGCGACGAAATAAAAATAGGGGACATAATAATATGGGAAACGTAATTTCGGGCAAACAATAATTACGCGAAGTGGAAAAAAGGGAAACGTTTTCGGGCTAATAATATTCGGAGTAACGAATTTCGACATTATGATAGGTAACCCTATTTGATCCCCTTAGGGGTGGAATTTCCAAAAATCCCGTCTTATCCCTTGCATACTCGTACGTCATAAAAGTAAGCTCTGGACCAAATTTGAAGTTTCTAGTTCTAGTAGTTTCGGCTGTGCGTTGATGGTAGATCAGGACTTCTTCTTTTATATGTTTAGATAATGTTATTTTTACTGGTAACTTGGTTGAATTAAATACTGTGTGTGTTTCTCTTGAGTATATAACAACCTTTTAAGTGACAATCCCCTACAAAAGTGTGATAATTTATTTAAGAAGTGTTTGTTTACATGGTAAGACAAGTAAGGTTGAATTCCGTATAGGTACATAATTATGTACTTAAGCATATGTTATGCTACTGCTTGAGTACCTAGGGCATAAGAAAGTATTTATCTTATGATTTTGTATTTCAGAATTAAAAATAAAGACAATGAATGGTCAAATCGACTCATAGAAGTACTAAGAAAATGCAGATTACAAAACGATTGGAACCCTTCTAAAACAAGTGTCATTTGCAGCATTCATTTTGATGCGAACGACTTTGTCACGACAAAAAGTGGACGTTTCCGTCTCGTTTGAAATACACTACCAAAAAAGGTATACAGGAACATTATATATAAAGATATATACATATTTGCTATTATTTAGGTAAGGATAGCATTTGGAGGTCGGCGTTAGGTTAGGTTAGGTTACATTGTACAGATTCAATATTGTATTCAAGCAATAAAAGCGTAAGCACCGGCCTCGAACAATGGTACCTTTATTCAAACACTGCCACACATATTCATATTTACATATTCCTAAAAAGCAATTATTAATGGTATTTTATTAGACATCCAATATTACCAGGCCAGGTTGACTTATTATTTAAAATCAAATCATTATTTCAGTTTTTACAGGAGCCTCCTCCGTATCATCAAGGAGAAGAAATAGTTATAACAAATGCTTGTAATACTTTTCAAAAGGTTATTTTTCTATTATTTCCTTTTTTCTCTTTATAATTTTTTCTACTGAATATATTCATAGATAATGATTATATGTAGTGAATACATTAGATTAGGACTATCAGGAGTAAATAAAATTATTTAACTGTTAGGCCAGATTTACGCTTGTAAGTTTTGCTAACGTAAGTGGGGATGCAGCTATACGTCAGAATGAGAGAAGAATATTACTATCTCATTCTAGCCAATAGCCTCGTCTTTACTTACGTAAGCAAAACTTACAAGAGTAAATCCGGCCTTACAGAATTCATCAGTACCACAGGACCAAACCGATCCCACTTATAGTGACGTGGAAATAGAGCAGTCACAGGCATCTGAACCTCAAGTACCCACTAATTACTATACATTGCATATTGTTTTTGATATATCAAGTGTTAATTTTGAGTTTTTGTTATTTTATGCTTGTTATACTTTTCTGCATTTTTTATAGAAGTAAAAAAAAAAAAACTGTTACAGAACTCACCAGTAGTATCAGTACCACAAGCCACAGCCGAACTCACTTCAAATGAAGTAGAAATAGAGCGACCACACACATCTGAGGATCCCAATTATACATCAATCGCATTTTCACCTGAACTTCGAGTACTAATACACAGTGTATTGTTTTTATTATTGACATCTTATTCTTATTTTACTAATATCTTCTTGGTTTTTAGTTATATTTTCATTTAATATATCTATACCTATACCTGGACCCAATGAGTCCATATATAGAAGAAAAACACTTTTCCAGCTCGTTAATACTTACCTTTTCTAAAACTATGGTACAGTTTTAGAAAAAGTAAGTATTCATTTTTGATGTATAATAAATAAAATAAATTTAAAAAAATATAACACATTTTTTTAATGATTATTTGATATCCCTCAATAGAGTTCATCCATACCTACGGCACCTACGTCACCTGCTGCAAACAAACGTCCTTCATTATTAGGATCAGAAGCTCAGTGTGGTTCTTACCACAGTTCGCTGCTATTACAACAAGTTAGTTTCTCGTATTTAAAGACATAGACATAGATTATGTATTTTTAAGAACCGAGTAGATTAAAGTAGTGTAGAGTAGAATTTCCTTGGTAAATAAACGAACTAAATTCCAAATATTTATTATGATTATTTCTATATTTTTTAGAATCCTGTCAAAGGTGAAGAAGCGTCAGATTCAGATATTAATATAGAAAATCCGTTGTCAGTACTTAATACGCCCAATAAACGACACTTAAAAGAAAATCTCATCAAGAAAGAAATTAGAATTAGAAAACTATGACAGAAATTGAAGACTGCCAACCAAAAAATCAAACGACTACTGTCTAGAAATGAATCTTTAAAGGATATAGTAAAAAATTGAAAGGAAAATAATTGGATTGATACCGATTTGTTCGGTAAACTGAATGAAGATATTATTGCAGTCAATGTGTTTAATAAATACAATAGAAAAAAATTGAAAAAGAATGTCAAATACTCGCCTGTCATAAAAAAGTTTTGCCTGACATTAAACTACTACTCCCCGAAAGCATACGATTACGTTAGGAATACATTTAACACATGTCTTCCTCATCGCAAAACTCTGAGTAAGTGGTATGGCAATTTAAAAGGAGATCCAGGGTTTACCGAAGAATCCTTTCAAGCTTTGAAGGCGAAATCTCAAGGAAGCCAGCACCGACCTCTATGCTCACTGGTATTTGACGAAGTGGCAATAAGGCCTCAACCTATCAGGGAAGGAAAGAAAAAAATTGGTTTAGAGGACATGGGCTTAGGCCCAAAAGAAGGTGCTCCTCTTGCGTCACAAGCCTTAGTATTCCTTATTGTAGGAATTAATAGTAGATTCAAACTTCCTGTGGGATACTTTTTAAGTAACTCATTCACAGCGGATCAGAAGTCAAATTTAGTTAACCTGTGTCTTACAAAATGTTTTGAGTCCGACATAGACGTGATCTCTCTCACTTGTGATGGCCATGCAACCAATTTAAACGCATTGCAATTGCTTGGATGTAATTTTAATACAGATAATTTAAAAACAACATTCCCACCTCCAAGCACTACTTCTTCGGTTGCATGATTTCTGGATCCTAGCCATGTTATGAAACTTTTAAGAAACACATGTCATTCAAAAAAAAACATCATAGATGGGAATGGAAAAAAATTAAAATGGTTTCATTTAGAAAAACTCAACAATTTACAAAACGAAGAAGATTTGCACTTGGCCAATAAAATTTTCAATAGACATGCCAAAACAATAAAATGAAAGTAAAACTGGTTACTCAGGTTTTTAGTACAAGTGTTGCAATCGCTTTAAAAACTTGCAGGGAAGTACTCAAACTCGACGAGTTTCAACGTTCGGAGGCTACAGAATCCTTCATACAAAAAGTAAACGATATGTTTGATATATTTAACTCCCGGACTCTGTCAGATTTCGAATACAAAAAGGCTCTTTGTATACATAATAAAGGTTTAATATTTACATTTTTGGACGAGCTTAAAGAATACATACTTAATTTAAAAATAAACCATATGACCAAACGAAAAGTAACGGTTAATGGAAGAGTGCAATTCCTAATTACGCGGTATTTTCAACCTATAGTAGCAGCTCAGTGTAAAACCGGATTCATAGGAACCATAATAAATATAGAAAGTTTAAAATATTTATACGAAGACATAATACAAAACAAAAAACAACTCGTTTATCTACCAACTTATAAACTCAGCCAGGATCACCTTGAAATGTTTTTTTCAAGTCTTAGGATGCAAGGTGGTTTCAACGACAATCCCAATATCAGACAGTTCAAAGGAAATTATAGGAAACTCCTGGCACGTTTGGAAATCAGCGCCCTGACAACAGGGAATTGTGTTCCTATGGAACAGATTGCTATATTAAATTGTACGTCCACCAAGCAAATCATAAACAGCACTACGCCGTCATACCGATACAGAGACGATGAGGATGACACTTGCGACACTTTAAACTGCAGGAAATCCCTAAAGAAGCCAGTGATCTGGCAAGAAGGCTAGACGTAGAGGAACTGAACGATTACCGAAAACTAATAATTGGATACCTAGCGGGTAGTATTGCCCATTATGCAATAAAAAAACTGAAGTGCCAAAGATGTACAGCGAGGCTTTCCCGTGAAGAGAGGCTGTATTTTCACAAGCTTATAAATTTAAAAAACAGAGGTGGTCTACAGTTTCATTCGGCAGATTTGTACGACATATGTTGTATTTGTGAATTAATTGTAAGGAAATTTTCGAAGGAACATAGGGTAAATCGCCAGTTACTGGCCACTGTCCAATAACTGGCCACCTCATACTAAAAACGAACTCTGCGTACCTACAAACAAAATTCATTTTAGTATAACGTGGCCAGCTATTGAAACCCTTCAGTTTCTACTTCAGCTTTGTTTGTAGGTAAACAGAGTTCATTTTTAGTACGAGTATCAGGTGGCCAGTTATTGGACAGTGGCCAGTAACTGGCGATTTACCCTATTAAAATATACAACGAAAAGCAATACGAATATGTACTAACAAAAGTACAGGAAAAGTTCATTGACAGTGACAAAGTATTTCAAAATTTAGAAGGAGAACACCCATTTGCCGGAGTAGAGCACAAAATAAGTCTTATAAAATTTATTAGAATACGTAGCGCGAACATATTTGAGTAAGAGACAACAATTTAGAAAAATAAATCAGCATACTGGTCCATAAGTAAAATATATTTGACATAATATATGATTGGAGTATTTGGGTACCATATTTGTGTCATTACATCATTAACACAAATTATTAACAGTCACGTCATATCATTAACACTAGGAAACTCTAGACCTGATTATTATATTTTTGAAAGTACCGACGATTAACATCTTGCATTAAAGCTGCAGCTAACTGGGGATCTGCAGATGACCTGTGTTTGTAATCCTTAAGGGTCAGTTTTGGTACGAACGCACAACAGTAATATATATTTTAATTGATGTCAGTTCTTTTTATAATAATTCCATTAATATTACTTATTTAATTTAATAAGCTAATTTCTTAAAATCAGTTAGAGGAATTTCGACTACAACGTCGTTAGTTGTGTTACGTAACATAAGTAAAGATCTCATAAGTTTTATGTAAATAAACCTAATTATAATAATTGTTTTATGAAAATTATATAAATAAATAAGTACAAAAGACACGCCACGAACTTGTAATTCTTCCCAAAAATAACGAGCCTATTTGCATCCTCTGGGTTAAAGCTCTATTTAAGTCGCTGCACACACTTGATTTGAATTCAGTTCTGAAACGATAGCCGTTATTATACCCACCAGTCGGCGCCACTGGTGAGTATAATAAGTAAGTCCTTATATACAGCTGTATTTTTTATCTATCGCGTTCGTGAAAACAAAATATACGTTTAAATAATATCTAATACAATGAACTTTACTGTAATAAAATTTACCACGCCGCAGCATTGCGTAGTTCCATATTTTTCGAAAAAAAGGAGAATTTTCCGAGCTACGCTTTTAAAGCATCCACATTCAATGATTCGTAACTCATATTTGCCATAATTAATATCAGGTATTACAAAATTTTCACAACCTTGTTCAAATTAAAAATAATTTTGTGAATTCCATTGAATTACTATGGAATTTAACGGTTCGGAGACCTCCGTCTACACTAACGCCTATAGCGGAAATTCGTACGCGATAGTCATCATTCATATTCAGAGGCGATTGTCTATGGTTGCGGAAATTTGTCTATTGTAAGATTGTAACTGAATTTTTTTATGGAGGCCATAGACAAATTTCCGCAACCATGGACAATCGTCTATGAATTGATGAATTCAGATTAAGTGTGTCGAGCGACAAATACCACCTTCTTATCGAAATCTGTTTTGTGTTTTAGGAATGACAGTGTTATAGACAACTTACAAATAATATACACCTATATTATTGCCCTTGTACCCCACGTGCCTGATATAAATATAAATTCAATTCAATTCAATGATCATTTATTTCGAAAGTTTCCATATCATATTAGTACATTTTATTTGTACTAAATTAATAACATCTTATAATTATGCCAGAAAGCCCACTGTCCGCGACTGTGGCTAGGAGGCTGTCGTAAATAGGTTTTTCACGATGGAAAATTATCAGTGGGCCTCAAATAAAAAAAGCCAGAACCCATAGACCTGGCTGAACTGAATCCCGCTAAGTGTGTGTTGCGCCTAATCTTACCAAAAGCAAGCCATGTAAAATTGGCGGCCAAGACTCACAACACAAGCTCATAACGCTTTAGCGTCTGCTAGATGGTTGCAAACAAGGCTGACGATGAAGGTCAACCAGACTGAATTTTGGTTCTCTAGTGTGAAACGGTTTGAGATAAGGTAAGTTTATAATAATACGTTTTTAGTTGTGTTCACCTTGGCCATATTAAAAAGATATAATAAATGCTTAAAATAATAATATTGGGTCGAGAAGAGAGGCCGGACACACTCAAGTCGTGTCCTTTTATTAATTTATAAATTTAGATTTTTACATCATTATTATTTCTTTTATCCGCCTCTTCAGAAATATATTTCATCAAATTTATTAAAACAGGTGCTTATTAATTCTATTTAAACATATATATTAATAATCATTTTTTTTTAATTCAAAAATACTGTATTCTTAATCGGGAAAATTTGTATTACATGGCAACACTCGTCTGGCCACACACATTCAAACCAGCCACCATCTTGCGTCACAGTTTGTTGTACAGCCATGCTCCGTCCTTTTAATTTATTCGTCCAAGCTCAAAACATGTGGTGTTTTTTTAGTTCCTACTTCACAATAATTAAAAAAGATTTTAATTTTTGGATGCGCTTTAAACTTAGAGAATTCAACCCGGGTGGAGTAGCCATGTCTGTCATTTTCTATACAAAAAGTCTGCCGATTTTTGCGGGGGAGGGGAACGTCAAATGTATGGCTATTCGTACGTAACGTACAAATAGTTACGTCAGATAAACGTCAGTCCATACATGTGTATGACCACTGGTCATATGTTTTCGGCAGAGGGGAACGCCTATCAATGGCGACTCCGGTTGGTTGAATTCTCTAAGGCTTTAAAGCGTGTTTAAACTGTTTAAAGAGCTAATTATACCGTCGTGGCATTTATTTGCGGTGTTTATATTTTGTATCTATGTCAAAGAAGTTAAAAAAATTAAAATACCGTCAAGTTAAACCATAATTTCACCTTAGTTTAGTTATTGTGCGTAAATAATAAGTATTTTTATCTTATTTTCTCGCAATCGAAGTGAAAAATAGTATGCATTACTCTGGTCTAAAAGCCATATTACCACTCGAACAATTTTCCCTCACTTCGTTCGGGAAAATAACCACCTCGTGGTAATATGGCCTACTTTAGACCCTTGTCAATCAATCTACTATATTAATTTACCGGCTAAATTATTAAACAAAATTGTTTTACAACATCGTAGAAGAATATCGCATTTATTGTATGCTGAAAAATGTCACCCTTTGTAGTGAATACCGTAGTTCTTTCTCCGCAAGTTACCTTTCGCTTCATTCATCAAGTACATAAGCCGGCACGAACACGTTATCTCGAGATTTTGTTGGTTAAGGTGTATTTTTTTGGTTTTAATTAAAGACCCAAAGAACATATCTTCTTCGTGTTATGGCCCCTTGTTCACAGACATTTCATCCTTCTAGCTTTATCGACAACAGAATTAGAGGGGGGGTCAAAATTGGTCTGAATGGCTTCGGGAAAAGGTTGGTAAGGCCGTGCTCTTGATGTTTGTTTTGCTCGAGACTTGGCAGGGATAAAAGATGTGAAATTATAGAAAGATTAAAAATTTAGAACTTGTTAATGGTTCTTAGATTCTGTAAATGAAGGCTATTTTATTATTTATTTATTTACTATATCGATGTTTCAAATGAATAATAATGAATATAGATTTGCTTAAAACGTACGTCTCCTGAAAACAATCTGAGTTTATAATAAAGCACTTCAAAATATGCATTTAATTCTTGGTTAAATACATTACATAAAAGAATTATTTAATAAATTAGGCTAAATTTTGTCCAATATAATTAAGAAAAAAAATTTTTTTATGGTGAACATTTTCACGATAAAATTCACCCTAACATATTATAATAGAGTAATTGGAAATCGGTGTAGGCGTGTAGGTATACCGGGTGTCCCACGACTTTGCCACATGGAGGGGAAGTACTTAAATACTGTAGATAGGACATTTTACTGAAAGAATACTTCATTTATATTTTTAAAACAACACAAACTGCATTAAAATAATTTTCAATAATCGTCTGTCTGAACCGGGAATCGACCGATTTTTAAAACAACACAAACTGCATTAAAATAATTTTCAATAATCGTCTGTCTGAACCGGGAATCGACCGGATTTTTTTGTTACCGCTAAAAGTGGTAACAAAAAACCTGCAATGTTACTGTACTGATCGAAGCCTACTTTCGTAAGAATTTATTTCTTCTAAATAACGTAGCATCTTAAATAAAAAAAAACCGGCCAAGTGCGAGTCTGAATCGCGCACGTAGGGTTCCGTAGAATTTATCTAATGGCAAAAAAATCATGTCTGTTGTATGGGAGCCCCCTTAAATATTTATTTTATTCTGGTTTTCTTAAGTGAAAACTTCTTTAGCGGCGCTGAGCACTTTTTGTGACGGGGAAAAAATGTTAAACTCGCGTCAGGGTCACGTAACCGACAGGGTCACGTGACCGTCAGATTCGTCAGGTTGAAAATTCGTAAGGCGGACACGTGACGTGATCAAATAAATCTATCTATATTAATAATTTCGTCAAGGGGTACGTAACGGTAGACCCGAATGAAATGAAAAAACTCAAATGAAAAAGCGTAAAAAAATAATTTAGTTTGAATCGAAGACATATATGGGCAAAATTCGGATGGTCGCGTATTTTGCATTTAAAAGTGTTAATTAATGACAAATGGTCGGCCATATTCATAGATTTATATAATTCTTCAGATGGAGTACTGCTAACAACATTTTGTGATTTCATAATGAGCCAGTGTCCTCGTGGATACGCACTACACACACATACGCACAGTAATAATGAGTCGCTCCCCCGACAGTCGTGTCCAAACGTCTATGCAGTCAAGTGCTGTTAAAAAATAATTAAAATATGCCGTCGTGCGTTGTCAAATGCTGCAGAAATGCCACCGTTCGAAAGAAAAAAATGGATGGGGTAACTTTTCACCGTTAAGTAAACAATTAATTGCGTAATCATATTAAAAATCAGCAAATTCGTAAACTATTAACTTCACGGTAGCGGTGTTGCCAGGTGGTTGAATAGGGAAACTTCCCGAACGTAAGGGGGTCTATAATCGCCGCGATATGTTGTCAATACGATATTAACGTCCCCACTCCCAACTAGACGTTTTATTTCACGCACGGTTTCAACGAATATTAACGTTACCTAATAAATAGTTAATAACTTTTATGCTTTTGTGAGCAAATTATATTCTTTATTATTTTTTGAAAAAAATTTGTAAATAAACAAAATTATATATTTCTTAAAATTAATCCAAAAACTTCGTAAAACAAAAAGCCCATATCTAATCGTAGATTGAACGAGCGAAGTTATGTCACCGCTACTGATCTGTCGAACTTTCGTCTCATTCTAACTATCGCTCCCTCTCACTCTGAGCAGCTGACTAGTCGCTTCAGTAATCGACTGGTCAAGCGATTAGAACGAGATGGAACTATAGTTAGAATGAGAGGTCAGCTCTTAAGTCAAACCGATTGTGTTGATCGATCGAGGAGAATTTTTAACCAACTTCAAAAAAATGAGGTTCTTAGTTTGACCCGTATGTTTGTTCGCGATTATCTCGCGTTATTGGGACGACAACTGAGGCCACCACACTCAACAGTAGTCTTGTACTTTTAATAAATAGTAAATTTAGATTTCCTCTTCAGTATATTTCATCAAATTTATTAAAACAGGTGCTTATTAATTCTATTTAACCGTATATATTAATAATTTTATTTTTTTTAATTCAAAAATACTGTATTCTTAATTGGGCAAATTTGCATTACATGGCAACACTCGTCTGGATATACACATTCAAACCAGCCGCCTTGCGTCACAGTTTGTTGTACAGGCATGCTCCATTCTTTTAATTTATTCATGCAAGGCCATATTACTTATTTTAGTGGTTGACAACTTGACAGTGAGGGGTGCGTTCGGAAATTGTGAACTATGTTTACGTCCGGCATATTTGACAGGTTAGTTGGTCAAAAGGAGGACGAAAGTAAATAAATTAAGAAAACCCGGCTGACTGACAAGGAAAAAAAGACATTTGACACACGACAAAATATATTCTTACAGAAATTAGTTTTTTTTCACTGAAATATAGGTAAGTAAAAATGGATACTTTTACTAAAAATAAATGTAAATAACATGTTGAAGGCCTGAAGCCGCGTCTGCAGTGTCCTGCTTTTGGACAGTGGTTTTCAAGCGTTCTATATACCCATCAATTTGTCACAACAACCGCCTTCAAAGTGAATAAATGGACTGTTTGCTGTCTCTGTCTGCCGTGAGTATTAACTTCAACTACATTGAGTGTTTGTTATTTGGATCACCCGACTGCTAAAAGGTGGGCCACGTTTTTTTCGAAAGTATATAGAGGTGTTACCCGCACGAGGTAGGACCCTGGAATTCCGGGCCTTTGAGAGCCGCGATTCCGGTACTTTGAAAATCAGGGATTTCGAAAATGTGGGACGCTGGGATTTCAGATTCCCGGGATATCCGGGACTTTAAAATTCCAGGATTCCGGAAATGCGGGTCACCGGGATTCCGGGACTTTAAAAAGCTGGAAGTCTTTAAATGTGGTACGCCGGAATTTTAGGGTCCTGGAAGTCCGGAACTTAAGAATAACGGGATATAGGAACTTTTGAAAACAAGGATTTTTGAACTGCGCGAGGCCGGAATTACAATTTTTTTTAAACCAGGGATTCCGGGAATACAAGAACAGGGTTTTAGGGGTCCTGAGTTTGTGGGATTTTGAAAGTCCGGGATTCCGAGCATTAAGAAATTCTGGGATTAAGGAAATGCTTCCGACATTGCATGATATTAGGGTCTCGGCTATAAGGTACTCTGGGCTTCCGGGACTATGTGCTTTCGAAAATGTGGCTTCGAAAATTCCAAGATACTTATTAAAACCAGGGATTCCGGGAACGCGACAAATCGTGGGAGCCCGGAAGTGAGTCGTACCGAGGCTTTAGAGTCTCAGAATTCGCAGTTTATGGAACCCTGGAATGCGGGAAACCGAAAATTTAGAACCCCGTGATTCTGGAATTTTAAAAAGCTGACATTATGGGACGTTAAAAAGCCGGGGTCCGGGAAATAAGGCACGGGATTTTAGGATCCTGGGAGTCCGAGACTTTAGAAATCCGGGATTCAGGGACTTTCAAAAGCTGTGTTTTCTTAAGTCCTAAATTCCAGGATTATAAGATATTAAAAACCGAGTACTCCAAGAATGTTAGACACTGAGATATGTATAAGGATCCTGGAAGTCCGGGTCGTTAGAAAGCAGGGGTATTTCGGAAATACGGGACGACGGGACTTTAGAGTCAAGGGAGTCCGGAGTTTTGATATCCTCGATTCGGGAACTTTGTATCCGGGATTTCGAGAATGTGGGAAACCCAGATTTTGTGCTGGGAGTTCCGATACGAGTATAAGGAACTGTGTGATTCTGAGACTTTAGGAATTCTAGATACCGAAAATGTCGGATGGGTTCCGGGACATCTGGGATTCGTATAATGCGGAACGCCGGATTATAAGGTATTAGGAATCTGGAGTTTTAGAAATGCAAGATTACGGGACTTTTAAAAGCTTGGATTTCGAAAATGCGGCAAAAATTTTAGAGTCCTAGGAATTTATAAATCCGGGAATTCCGGAAATTTAGGAGGCCGGAATCCTGAAAATGCGGCTTGCTGGAATTTTAGGTCCTAGGAGCCCAGGATTCCGAAATATAAAAACATCGTAATATCGTAACTCGCGAGGCCGAGATTCCAAGATATTATAAACCAGGGATTCCGGGAATGCAGGCAATTGGGATTTTAGGGTCCCAGGAGAGGCCAGGACTTTAGAAGTACAGGATTCCTGGGCTATAGAAATCCTGGGAATCCTGAATTGCGGGAAACCTGGATTTAAGAGGTTCCTATAGTCTGGATATAAGGAACTCCCGAATCCCGATTCGGGATTCCAGAATTACAAAGGCAGGGATTCGAAGATTTAAAATCCGGGATATCGGCTACCGAGTTTGAAAGTACCGGGCTTCGAGGTTTTAGAAGCCCAATAATCTCAGTTTTCCTATATTTCCCAATTCCGAGATTCCAGGACTTTAGAAAGCCGGAATGATACGCCCGCGCTACGCCGGTATCAAGTATGCTAAATTATTTTTACATGAGTTTATTTAATATGTGTAAATAATGACATATTTTTTATTTTTAGCTTTAGTATTATGTAAAGCATATATAATAATTACATTAATTTGGCAGTGTCTCGTTGTAGGCTCTATTTATTTTACCCGAGCGAAGCCGGGTTTTCATCTAGTAATTGTAATAGTTCTGCTGAAGTGTTAAATTTTTAATGTAATATAAATTGTCATGTTTGTGTACGATAGCGCAATAAATGAATTATTTTACCACAATATAAATTATAGTAATTTTATACTGATAATTAAAGCAATTCGTGCAAAATTATTCCCTAAACATTCCAAAATATTAGTATGTTATTCAATCAAATACAAACATTGAAAACATTGAAAAAATAATCAACCCAGTTGGACTTGAACCAACATCGATACGCCTTACCGGGGGTGAAAAAAAAAAAAAAAACATGTAAAATAATTCCAAAATATCAAAAATGCACAACGTTAATATTCAAGTTTTCACTTCTGCCGGCACTCCCGGAGTGCACCCCGTTGTTTTTTTTTGTATTTGTTGTTATAGCGGCAACAGAAATACATCATCTGTGAAAATTTCAACTGTCTATCACGGTTCATGAGATACAGCCTGGTGACAGACGGACAGACAGATACACGGACATCGGAGTCTTAGTAATAGGGTCCCGTTTTTACCCTTTGGGTACGGAGCCCCAGTTATTTTCGCAGTTAAAAAAATCTTACCAGTGCCTACCATATTTAGGGGGTTCGATTCCAGGTTCAGACAGGCGATAATTTAAAATTCTTTAAATGCAGATCGTATTGCTTTAAAAATAAAAACCGGCCAAGTGCGTGTCGGACCACGCATAGGAGGGTTCCGTACCTTCAATGGAATAAGAACCAAACGAATACCAAAAGGTCGTATCTGATGCCTATGGAAGAAGTTTTTTGGAGATAACTCAAAAATGGCTGAACCGATAATGTTCAAAACAATTTTCGTAGAAAGTATGTGATAAGGCGCATCAATTTTTTTCATATTTTTTGAACTTACGGTTCAAAAGTTACAGGACACAACTTTTCTGACTTTCGAAGCGATTATTTCAGAAAATATTCACTTAATCACAAAATAGTCAAAGAAACCTCAATGTTATTTTAAAAGACCTATCGATTGATGTGTCACATGTTGATATTTGGTTAATTTTTTTTCAAATTTAGTTACCTGTATGGAGCGCCCCCTTAAAACTTTTTTTTTCAAATTTAACTACATAACTAAGTATCTGCATACAAAATACACCTTATGTGTAAATTTTAATCAGATACGTCGTATAGTTTCCGAGTAAAATGCCTGTGACATACGGACGGACAGACAGACAGACAGACATGACGAATCCATAAGGGTTCCGTTTTTTGCCATTTGGCTACGGAACCCTAAAAATTAAGTCTTCTTTCAGTAAAATTTCCTATCTAGAGTATTCAAAGTACTTCCCCTCCATGTGGCAAAGTCGTGGGACACCCGATAGATACTGGTGAGGTACTGTTGTGGCAACACTGCACACAAAGCACCATGAAGGTAAAACGCATTAACCTACCTCTAGTGCGCGAGCTGGCTGGAAAGAGAATCGTCGCCCGTACGCATGCGCGCGCCGGCCGTGACAGTCGGCCGCTCTGACAGTGCGATCTCGACTTGACGGCGAATGCATGTCTCTTTTATATCAGATTCTTCTGCTAACGCCTCTGATAATATTTTATGATGTTTCGCTTCCTTTCGTGTACTATACTTCCGAGATGTGAACTTTACTTTCTTCCCTTCTGTGCTTGATTGTTTCTACGCTTGTTACCCTGTCTAAATTTTATGATTATAATTTTATAAAATAGTGTGTCTACAACGGACTTGTCATTTAAACGCCCGGTAGGCACCCTATACCGTCGCTTAAGCCGTTTAAGAAGAAATTGACAGCATTGACATTTCCATTTCGATATTTGTTTTTACAAGACAACTAAATTTTAGTTTACAGAAATTATGAAATTATTAGTGTTACTTTATCTCTTAGCAAGAATACCTTATATTCGTCAAGACAAAACGACGCCTATAACCACAACACAAAATGTCGGAGCAGGAGCCAGGAGGAGGCAGCCCCAGCCCCAATTTCAGTCTGCTAGATTATATTCCATCAATTAAGTTCCTGAATCCTATTAAAAGCTGGGCAATAGGCGTAGTGATTCTGTATTTGGTAAATGCTCCAGCATAAATACGACAGTAACTAACATGCTGCCAGCACGCCATGGAAAGGAGCATGCTAGAAGTCCGTACAACCAAAGAAGAAAAGTCAGAAACAAAACTAAAGTACAAGACATCCCATTGAAAATAAATAGGCTCAAATGGAAGTGGTCGGGCCACATCATTGGAGGACTCTGGTATAGACAAGTGGAGGAAGCGAGTAACCTAATGGTACCCAAGAGAGAGACTAAAGAAGGCGCAGAAACCCCTTAAGGTGGGTACACACCGGGCCAACGAAGGCCCAACGAACGCGAAGCACTTATGCGGCAGCTATTTGTTAGAATGAGATAGATAGCCCTTCGTTGGTCCGTTGTGTACGCGGCATTATAAGAGGTATGATGATATCGCGCAGTTGGCTGGTCGTACCTGGAGCAGAGTGGCATTAGACCGAAGAGAATGGAGAAGGTTGGAGGAGGCCTTTGCCGAAGGGCAAGCAGGGAAAGAATATAAAAGATGTTAAATAATAGAAGAATTAAAAATTTAAAAACTTTTTAATAGTTCTTTGATTCTGTAAATAAAGTCTATTTTATTATTTATTTATTATATTGATGTTTCAAATAAATAATAGTGAGTATTGATTTGCTTAAAATAGTTGTTTTATTAGCATATTAATGCCATGTATCATCATTACCATACAAATTATATCATCACCAATACATAGGTAAAAATTTATTTTTAATATAGTGAAAATTTTCACGATGTAATCCACCCTAGTATATTATGCTAGAATAATTGGAAATTGGTGTTATGTAGGTGTTTACGTATATTTATTTATGTATGTAACTCTATCTTCTGAGATAGGTACGGGTAAGGTACTCCCGTTTAAGCCGTTTAAGAGTAAATTGATAGCATTGGCATTACCATTTCGATATTTGTTTTTAATCAACAACAAAATTATGAAATTTTTAGTGTTACTCTATCTCCTAGCAAGAATGTCTTATATTTTTCAAGAAAAAATTACGCCTAAAACCACCACACCAAATGCCGGAGCAGGAGTAGAATGAAGCGCCAGCCCCAGTTTCATTCCATCAATTAAGTTCCTGAATCCTATTAAAAGCTGGGCAATAGGCGTAGTGGTGCTGCGTTTGGTAAGTGCTCCCACGAAAACACGACAGTAACTAGCATGCTGCCAGCGCGCCATGGAAAGGAGCATGTTAGAAGTCCGTAAAACCGATCGAGAGCGAAACTCTCCAATTAGAAACAGAACTAAAGTACGAGACATCAAATTGAAAACAAATAGGCTCAAATGGAAGTGGTCGTGTCATGCCGTATCATCCGAGGCGCAGACAAGTGGAGCAAGCGAGTCACCCAATTGTACCCTACAGAGGGAATATGCAAGGCGCAGAAACCCATTATAAGATGGAATGATGATTTCGCGCAGTTGTCTGGTAGTACCTGGAGCAGAGTGTCATTGGACCGAAGACAATGGAGAAGGTTGGTTGGTCGGGAGGCTTTGCCGAAGGGCAAGCAGACAAAGAAAAATTAAAAATAAAAACTTAATGGTTCTTTTATTCTGTAAATAAAGTCATTTTTTTTATTTTTTTATTATATTGATGTTTCAAATAAATAAGTAATGTGTTTGTAAGGGTATTTTTGTGTAAGGTAGTTTTAAGTTGACTTTTTTTGTATTCCATTAAATGACACGTAAATAATAAATGGATTATGTAATAAATAATAATGAATATTGATTTGCTTAAAACAGTTAATTTATTAACATCTCAGTACAGTCAAGTGCAAAAATACGTATCGAAAAAATCGTCTCATAAATATGGTACTACGCACTTATTACAACGGAATAAGATACTATGGGACATATTTTTGAGTAAGATGAGTACACCCATATTTTTACACTTGACTGTACCATAAATCTTCATCACCAGACATATGATATCCTCACCATACATAAATAAATCTCATGTAAAAAAAATTGGAGTTTATAATAAGGCACTTTTAAATATGCATTTAATTCTTGGGAAAGTATAACACATGAACTAAAAACTTTTACTCAATAAATTAGGACACGATGAAATCCACCCTGGCATATTATGCTAGAATAATTGAAAATCGGTGTAGGTGTGTAGGTATATTTATTTATGTGTTTAACCTCTATCTTCTGAGATAGGTACTGGTGAGCTACTGTCGCTTTAGCCGTTTAAGAAGAAATTGACAGCATTGACATTTCCATTTCGATATTTGTTTTAAATCGACAACAAAATTTTAGTTTACTGAATTTATGAAATTATTAGTGTTACTTTATCTCCTAGCAAGAATGCCTTATATTATTCAAGAAGAAACGTCGCCTAAAACCACCACATCGATTAATGTCGAAGTTTTAAGTCAGCTAGATTATATTCCATCAATTAAGTTCCTGAATCCAATTAAAATCTGGGCAATAGGCGTAGTGGTGATGTGTTTGGTAAGTGTTCCCTTGACACAGTCGTACCATAATACCGTGAGCTCTTCGCCAAATGTCATATTAGTTAGAATACACTCACTATATATTAGTTAGAGTACATTGCGGAACGTGTAGCGGAGACGCGAGATATAAATTAACCATATTATTATATGTGTGTAGGTATATTTATGTTTGTGTGTACCTCTATCTTCTGAGATAGGTACTGGTGAGGTACTGTTGTTTAAGCTGTTTAAGAGGATTTGACAGCATTGACATTTCGATTTCGATATTTGTTTTATTTGATAACTAATTTCAGTTTACTGAAATAATGAAATCTTTAGTGTTACTTTGCCTTCTAGCAAGAATGCCATACTTATATTCTTAAAAAAAAACAACTCCTAAAACCACCTCACCAAATGTCCGAGCAGGAGCAGGAGAAGGCAGCCCCAGCGCCAGTTTCAGTCTGCTAGATTATATTCCATCAATTAAGTTCCTGAATCCTATTAAAAGCTGGGCAATAAGCGTAGTGGTGCTGTGTTTGGTAAGTACTCCCTTGACACAGTCGTACCATAATACCGTGAGCTTTTCGCCAAATGTCAGAGTACACGGCGGAACGTGTAGCGGAGCTGCGAGATATAAATTAACCATATTATTATATGTCTGTAGATACATTTATGTTTGTGTGTACCTCTATCTTCTGGTACTGGTGAGGTACTGTCGTTTAAAGAGGAAATTGACAGCATTGACATTTCGATTTCGATATTTGTATTAATCGATAACTAATATCAGTTTACTTAAATTATGAAATCTTTAGTGTTACTTTGTCTTCTAGCAAGAATGCCATAGTTATATTTAAAAAAAAAACAACTCTTAAAACCACCTCACCAAATATCGGATCAGGAGCAGGAGAAGGCAGCCCCAGCGCCAGTTTCAGTCTGCTAGATTATATTCCATCAATTAAGTTCCTGAATTATATTAAAAGCTGGCAATAGGCGTAGTCGTGCTGTGTTTGGTAGGTCCTCTCGCGAAAACACGACAGTTGGTACGAAATTCCGACAGTCGTACCATAATACCGTGAGCTCTTCACCTAATGTCATATTAGTAAGAATACACTCACTGTCATATTAGTTAGAGTACACGGCGGAACGTGTAGCGGAGACGCGAGATATAAATTAACCATATTATTATATGCATGAGCCACTCCTAAAGTGCACTTGTCAATTCGTATGAAGTACTTCCGCGTTCCATCAGACGCTATCCAAGACTATACTAATTAGTACTGACTAAAGAGTATTATGTAAGTAAAGAATTAGATGGATTTAATTTTAATAGAAGGTATTTCAACAAAACGTTAGAATAAAAAAGTGTTTAAAACTCGTATTAGCCGAAGAACGTGTAAACAATTTATAGAAGAATAATTGGTTTGTTACTTATGCTTATGATATTTATCTCGGGCAGAAAATGTCACCTGACGACACGATAGAAAAGGAACTACAGAGAAGGACAGTAAATGGGTGGAAGAGATACCAGTACTGGTCCCTGAAAGAAGTTTTTAACGATAAAGAGCTTCATTCTAAGACAAAAGGTAAACTGTTCAACACATGCATTCTCCCTGTACTAATGCTGGGTTTTGACAAAAAGTTCTAGGTATAAACTAACCATACCAGTGCGCCATAGAAAGGAGCATGCTAGGTGTTCGTAAAACCGATCGAATGCAAAACTCCCTAATTAAACAGAACTAAAGTACAAGACATCATATATTATTGAAAATAAAAAGGCTCAAATTAAAGTGGTCGGGCCATATCATCCGAGGCGCAGACAAGTGGAGCAAGAGAGTCACCCAATGGCACCCAAGAGAGGGAATAAGGAAGGCGCAGAGAAACTCCTTATAAGTTGGCATGATGATATCGCGCAGGTGGCAGGTCGCATCTGCAGCAGAGAAGCATTGGACCGAAGAGAAGGGAGAAGGTTAGAGTTGGCCTTAGCCGAAGGGCAGGCAGACAAAGAATATAAATGATGTGAAATAATAGAATATATAAAAAAAAACTTGTTAATGGTTCTTTGATTCTATAATTAAAAGTTATTTTATTATTTATGTATTTTATTAATATTTCAAATGAATAATAATGAATATTGATTTGCTTAAAATAGTTGTTTTATTGACATCTAAATACGATAAATCATCATCAGCATACATATGATATTATCACCATCCATACAAACATCAAACATTTCATGTAAAAAAATTCGAAGTTTCGAAGAAGTTAAGAATGTCGTTTAAGCCCTTAAAGAAGAAATCGACATCATTGACATTTCCATTTCGATATTTATTTTAATCGACAACAAAATCGTGGTTTACTGAAATTATGAATTTATTAGTGTTACTTTATTTCCTGGCAAGAATGCCTTATACAAGGTGTAAAAAAATGCTTGTGATCTATTTAAGGGCATAATGATTGGCATCGTATTCTAATTATGAACACCTAAGGAAAAAAAATCGCGCGAAAAAAAAATTGGTTCAATACATAACAAAATACTTAGTGTCCCAAAAATGTTTCTCCTACTTTTTCTTAGTCAGAGTAGGAATACCAATTAAGCCTTTAAACGGATCACCAGTATTTTTTTTTACATTCTGTATTGTTCAAGAAAAAACGACGCCTAAAACCACCATACCAAATATCAGAGCAGAAACAGGAGGAGGGAGAACCAGCCCCAGTTTCAGTCTGCTAGATTATATTCCATCAATTAAGTTCCTTAATCCTTTTAAAACGTGGGCAATAGGCGTAGTGGTGCTGCGTTTGGTAAGTGCTCCCACGAAAACGCAACAGTATGTCGTGAGCTCTTCACCAAATGTCATATTAGTAAGAATACACTCACTATCATATTAGTTAGAGTACACGGCGAAACGTGTAGCAGAGACGCGAGAACCTAACCGCGTTCCATCAGACGGCCCATATGCTTGTGTGCCACCGCCAAGGGAATGCACCCGGGAATTCCCGGTACCGAAAGTACCGCGAAATCACGGATATTTACAACTCAGTCAGAACCGGTACCGACAAATGAAAATCCCGGTTCTCGGTTATTTTCGGTACTGGGGAGGAAGGCAATTTTTTTACACGTAGTGTGAAATGTTACACTGATATTATTGTGTAATGACACTAATGACCTTTGAAATTGTATGGATCATTGTTTGTTGCAATTATTTGTGATACATCAATGCGATTGACTAACTATATTATTTTAAAGTCGATATCCTAACTCATTTTTCACACTTTGCCTTCACAATTTTTATCTCATCACATTACTCTTCGTTCGGTTGCTTCTTATATATCAACGTATACCTATGGTGTCATATCACGTGTAACGTTGTAGCATATCACTTAAATAACTCAGAAATGAATCGCAGCAATGCTGGGCTGAGCATTTGTCTAATTTGTGTTGCACTTTCATAGTTATTCTGCAATGTTTGATCATTCACACGCACGCAGGCAAGGGTCTCGTGGCGCTCTCCATTGTCGTGGTCACATATAAACCGCGTCGTCATCTTAGAAACTCAATTTCCATCCTCTGAAATACGCATAACATAAAAATAAACACGCGAACACTTTCTTACACTTCCTTGTCGCGGATTTCGACTTACGGCTCCAGCGATTTATTGAAACGTAGGTTTATCACCTTGCCACAATTTTCTTTGTTTGGTTATAAGTATTCTCGTTTTATTAACGTAATTGTACATTTTTATATTATTTTGAAATGTTTTTTTTAGATTTCTCCATAGTGACGTACTCTGTCTAGTTTGTCAAGTCTTTAAATTTGTATGGTTATACAAATGGTATGGTTATATATATGGTAATTTGTTTGGCTAAGTTTGTTAAATATTTTGTAGTTATATTATCCTGGCATAACATAATTTTCAAATCTTAATGTAAGAACTCTGAATTCGCTGGCTGCCCCTATACAAGCCTGACACCGACAAACGTCAATGAGTTTCTGGTTCGCTGCCATCGCCGAGGTGGCCGCGCACTTGAAGCGACCTCTCTTTCCTGGTCTAAAGTCACTGGTTATTAACTGCCGAAGACTCCAGCCACTGCGCTCGCCTCTGAGGGCGAATCACATCTAGGTGGAAGAGCACGTAACGTGACAACGTGACGGTATCTCTATGTGTACTTGTGTCGATATTGTTCTGTCAATGTCTTTAAAGTCATTCATTTGGTATTTCGCTGGCCCAATATTAAAGGGTTCTATGTTTCACTTTTATCGAATTAAAATCAGAACATTGCCATAGTGACACTAAGTCTAAATTTAACTACCCTGAAAATGTAAAATAGAACCCTGTAATATTAGGCCAGCGATTTGTCAAAAGCTTTTAATTTTTATTCCATTAAATAAATAAATATAAATAAATATTATGTTACAATCTTACACAAATCAACCGAGTCCCATTAACTCAAGGCCCGGCTCAAAATGATTACATGAATCAAGGCAGCTTTCAAGTGCCAAAAATAGATATAGATTTCGAAAAAGCCTTTGATACGCTACGATGGGCTTGTATCTGGGGCCGTCTGCATGATATTGGTGTTCCCGAAAAAAAAATCCAACCTCATAAACGTAATGGCCTTGTATCGGACGATATTCTAGTGAATGCGGGTGTGCGACAAGGGGTCTTCTTCTCTCTCTCCTTTTCCTAGTTTCCCTTGATGGCACCATGCATCACACGAAAGCAAAAGCGTCGCGGCATGGGCTGGGGCCTCTCAAACATTTTAGAAGATTTGGACTATGCCGATGACCTTTTTATGCTACGCCACACTCGCGCTGATATGCAAGATGCAAGCCAAATTTGACGATCTTCGAAGAGAAGCAATGAAGACGGGAAGTGAACATCCGGAAGATCCAGGAAATTTGGTGCAAGTATCTTGCCGCTGCTTATTGGCACAGAAGATGTAGAAGTGTTGTGTTGGAGACTGGAGTAGCCAGAGAGAACACCGCTTTGATAATCGCCAAAGCAAGAGCATCCTTCGTACAACTTCGCCCCGTATGGCAATTAAGCAAACTGATATGGAAAGTTAAGTTCAGAATATTCCGATAAACGGTAAGTATCCTGTTACTATATGGGTATGAGACGTGGAAGATCACAAAAGATATCTCGCGCAGGCTTCAAGTCTACTTGAACCGCTTCCTCCGCCAGATTTTCGGTAGTACTATCTACTGATCCGTGAAAAAATACAACGCTGAGCTGTTGAAATTCTGCAATGTGACTCCGATCGACCAACAGTAACTTAGGGATAAATTGGCCTTTAAATTTTCTTTGTTTTTTGTTATATATATTCTACTACGAATATAACAGGTTGTAAGTATACGAGCCCCAATGCAAATGAGTTCGTGTAGCAGGTAAAAAATTTACTAACTTAAATTTAACCTCATAATTCAGGATGACAGCGGTTTTTAGAAGATCATGTAATATAAAAACAATATAGATAATGAATAATACTTTATGTATCGAATGAAAAAAATAAGAACTTTCCACAGTGATAAAAAAAAAACATTGTTTTGCCAAATGAGATATTCGCAAAAAAGTTCATCTTCGGTTTAGCCGATGCATAATAGACCGTCTACCACTTGGTGGTATCACCTTTTGCATGCAAAACGGCTTTGATCCTGAGCGGCATTGAATCTACCAACTCTTTACACTCTTCGGTGGTTATTTTATTCCAGACACAGGTAAGTTTCTCCTTAAGATCAGCTTTAGATCTAGAAGGGTCCTTTCGCAGCCTTTTCTTCATTTTCCACCACAAAGTTTCTATGGGAGACAAGTCTGGGTTGCTGGACGGCCATGGCATGGTAGGGATTTTTTTGGACTTCAGCCACGCCATCGTTGTCTTCGCGGTATGGCATGCAGCACCATGTTGTTGAAAAGTAAATTCATTTTTATATTTTAACTGCCGTATAGACGGCAGCAAACTCTCTTGCAGGATGCTTTGGTATTTCTCGGCATTGACGGTTCCATCTATAAATTGCAGACGGCCCACTTCACCTTTCTTTCTAACTTCACCTTTCGCTTGAGGCAGTCTTTATGAAATGCCTCTCCTTTTTCCCGAATGACCAGTTTTTGTATGTATTAGCGAATTTCAATCTGTTGGTTTTCTGTTTTTTATTAAGTAACGGTTTCTCTTTAGCTGTGTAAAACCTATAGCCCTTTCTCTTCATTACTCTCTTGCAGGTATCGACTGAAATGTCTTTTTAATAGCGTCCCGCCACAATACGGTAAGTTCTCCTGCTCTTGCACGACGATTTTTCTTGATGATCTTCTTCAACATTCTGTTTTCTGCCTTGGAGATTATTCGTCGACGGCCAGATTTCTTTAAACAGGACATTGTTCCATATTTTCAGTGATGCTCGATAATCGTTTGAATTGTAGATCGTGGCAACGACATCTGCTTGGATATTTAGTAAGTAGATTTGCCGTTATTGTTACAGGAAATTATAATTTTCCGCACTTCTTCCGTCACTGGTTTACCTCGCACCATCTCGATAGAATAATGATTATAAAGTAATGAAAATTTGCACCGCAATTGCGTTTTTATATAGCCAGCTGTCATTTTAGATGAAAGAGAATATTCTATATTCAATTTGAAATATAATTAAATATTAAACTTCTAATAAAACAGTTTTTATCTTATATTGCCTATTTTGCCTAAAATATGAACTAGACGTAATTTTTTGCTTGCTTAATGTTAACTTTACGATACAATTACTCTAAATTAAATAACATTATTACACTTTGTACAACGCAACATTAAACTACTTTCAATGGCTTTGTATGTAGCGTATTCCTTTAATCATCAAAGTCAATCCGGATTTAAATAGCAGTGTTAAAAAAAATATCGTATTTTTAAGTGTGACTAGACGATCTAATATGCGTTGGGGCTCGTAGTATTTTTAGTCTTACATCATTGCAAATGTGACCAAAACAAAATCACTAACTGTAAAAGAGCGATGTGAATAGCAAACCGTAAAGCAAAAAAAACATACGTGAGGAATGACGGCAGTTTTCAGACGAAAATTAGCAAAATCTCAAAAAAATAGCTCAGTACCGAAAATGTACCGAACAACCAGGAATTCCCGGTTCCGAGCCAGTAGGAAGTTCTCAGTCCCAGTTCTGAAAAAGGCACCGGTACCGCAATCCCTAGTTGAACCCGAGACCTCCGGATTGAAAGTCTGACGCTTTATCGCCAGGCTACCAGCGCTTCAAATATTCCCCTTGAATAAATTTACTCGTATTATTTCGTTTTCATAGAAAAAAGTACTTAGCTTAAGGTAATTTAAAATGAAACCGACAAGTAAAGATTATAATGTTAATGATGTCAGTATTTTAATCGCTTTCAGTTAATTAAGACACATAAATAATCCCTCCAACCTCAAAATCTACACAGCCTACTAAAACAGATCAAAACAAGAACTTGTACTTAAGTAAATTTTCATGCCCACGCACGAAAGTCACAAGGAAATATTTTAGGAGTTTTCCTTAATTAGCTACCTAATTTGTTACCCTAAATTTGAAATAGCAATTAAGAACTAAAAACTAAGAAATAATTGTGCAGTTCTGAAAATGAACTATAAAACTTTTACTTAATAAATTAGGACACGATGAAATCCACCCTGGCATATTATGCTAGAATAATTGAAAATCGGTGTAGGTGTGTAGGTATATTTATTTATGTGTTTAACCTCTATCTTCTGAGATAGGTACTGGTGAGCTACTGTCGCTTTAGCCGTTTAAGAAGAAATTGACAGCATTGACATTTCCATTTCGATATTTGTTTTAAATCGACAACAAAATTTTAGTTCACTGAATTTATGAAATTATTAGTGTTACTTTATCTTCTAGCAAGAATGCCTTATATTATTCAAGAAGAAACGTCGCCTAAAACCACCACACCAAGTAATGTCGAAGTTTTAAGTCAGCTAGATTATATTCCATCAATTAAGTTCCTGAATCCAATTAAAAGCTGGGCAATAGGCGTAGTGGTGCTGTGTTTGGTAAGTGTTCCCTTGACACAGTCGTACCTTAATACCGTGAGCTCTTCGCCAAATTTCATATTAGTTAGATTACACTCACTATCATAATTATTAGTTAGAGTATACGGCGGAACGTGTAGCGGAGCCGCGAGATATAAATTAACCATATTATTATATGTCTGATATTGGTACTGGTGAGGTACTGTCGTTTAAGCTGTTTAAGAGGAAATTAACAGAATTGTCCTTTCGATTTAGATATTTGTTTTAATCGATAACTAATTTTAGTTTACTGAAATTATGAAATCTTTAGTGTTACTTTGTCTTCTAGCAAGAATGCCTTAGTTATATTCTTTAAAAAAAAACTCCTAAAACCAACTCACCAAATGTCGGAGCAGGAGCAGGAGGAGGCAGCCCCAGCCGCAGTTTCAGTCTGCTAGATTATATTCCATCAATTAAGTTCCTGAATTCTATTAAAAGCTGGGCAATAGGCGTAGTCGTGCTGTGTTTGGTAGGTGCTCTCGCGAAAACACGACAGTTGGTACGAAATTCCGACAGTCGTACCATAAAACCGTGAGCTCTTCATCTAATGTCATATTAGTAAGAATACACTCACTGTCATATTAGTAAGAGTACACGGCGGAACGTGTAGCGGAGACGCGAGATATAAATTAACCATATTATTATGTGCATGTGACACTCCTAAAGTGCACTTGTCCATACGTAAGAAGTACCTAACCGCGTTCCACCAGACGGCCCATATGCTTGTGTGCCACCGCCAAGGGAATGCACCCGGTAATTCCCGGTACCGAAAGTACCGCGAAATCACGGATATTTACAACTCAGTCAGAACCGGTACCGACAAATGAAAATCCCGGTTCTCGGTTATTTTCGGTACTGGGGAGGAAGGCAATTTTTTTACACGTAGTGTGAAATTTTACACTGATATAATTGTATGGATCATTGTTTGTTGCAATTATTTGTGATACATCAATGCGATTGACTAACTATATTATTATAAAGTCGAAATCCTAACTCATTTTTCACACTTTGCTTTCACAATTTTTATCTCATCACATTACTCTTCGTTCGGTTGCTTCTTATATATCAACGTATACCTATGGTGTCATATCACGTGTAACGTTGTAGCATATCACTTAAATAACTCAGAAATGAATCGCAGCAATGCTGGGCTGAGCATTTGTTAATTTGTGTTGCACTTTCATAGTTATTCTGCAATGTTTGATTATTCACACGCACGCAGACAAGGGTCTCGTGGCGCTCTCCATTGTCATGGTCACATATAAACCCCGTCGTCATCTTAGAAACTCAATTTCCATCCTCTGAAATACATAACATATATGCATAACATAACATATATGCATAATGCATAACATAAAAATAAACACGCGAACACTTTCTTACACTTCCTTGTCGCGGATTTCGACTTACGGCTCCAGCGATTTATTGAAACGTAGGTTTATCACCTTGCCACAATTTTATTTGTTTGGTTATAAGTATTCACGTTTTATTAACGTAATTGTACATTTTTATATTATTTTGAAATGTTTTTTTTAGATTTCTCCATAGTGACGTACTCTGTCTAGTTTGTCAAGTCTTTAAATTTGTATGGTTATACAAATGGTATGGTTATATATATGGTAATTTGGTTTGGCTAAGTTTGTTAAATATTTTGTAGTTATATTATCCTGGCATAACATAATTTTCAAATCTTAATGTAAGAACTCTGAATTCGCTGGCTGCCCCTATACAAGCCTGACACCGACAAACGTCAATGAGTTTCTGGTTCGCTGCCATCGCCGAGGTGGCCGTGCACTTGAAGCGACCTCTCTTTCCTGGTCTAAAGTCACTGGTTATTAACTGCCGAAGACTCCAGCCACTGCGCTCGCCTCTGAGGGCGAGTCTCAACTACGGTCGCCTCTGAGGGCGTAACACATCTAGGTTGAAGAGCACGTAACGTGACAACGTGACGGTATCTCTATGTGTACTTGTGTCGATATTGTTCTGTCAATGTCTTTAAAGTTATTTGTTTGGTATTTCGCTGGCCCAATATTAAAGGGTTCTATGTTTCACTTTTATCAAATTAAAATCAGAACATTGCCATAGTGACACTAAGTCTAAATTTAACTACCCTGAAAATGTAAAATAGAACCCTGTAATATTAGGCCAGCGATTTGTCAAAAGCTTTTAATTTTTATTCCATTAAATAATCAAAATATAAATAAATAAATATTATGTTACAATCTTACACAAATCAACCGAGTCCCATTAACTCAAGGCCCGGCTCGAAATGATTACATGAATCAAGGCAGTTTTCAAGTGCCAAAAATAGATAAAGATTTCGAAAAAGCCTTTGATACGCTACGATGGGCTTGTATCTGGGGCCGTCTGCATGATATTGGTGTTCCCGAAAAAAAAATCCAACCTCATAAACGTAATGGCCTTGTATCGGACGATATTCTAGTGAATGCGGGTGTGCGACAAGGGGTCTTCTTCTCTCTCTCCTTTTCCTAGTTTCCCTTGATGGCACCATGCATCACACGAAAGCAAAAGCGTCGCGGCATGGGCTGGAGCCTGTCAAACATTTTAGAAGATTTGGACTATGCCGATGATCTTTTTATGCTACGCCACACTCGCGCTGATATGCAAGATGCAAGCCAAATTTGACGATCTTCAAAGAGAAGCAATGAAGACGGGAAGTGAACATCCGGAAGATCCAGGAAATTTGGTGCAAGTATCTTGCCGCTGCTTATTCGCACAGAAGATGTAGAAGTGTTGTGTTGGAGACTGGAGTAGCCAGATAGAACACCGCTTTGATAATCGCCAAAGCAAGAGCATCCTTCGTACAACTTCGCCCCGTATGGCAATTAAGCAAACTGATATGGAAAGTTAAGTTCAGAATATTCCGATCAAACGGTAAGTATCCTGTTGCTATATGGGTATGAGACGTGGAAGATCACAAAAGATATCTCGCGCAGGCTTCAAGTCTACTTGAACCGCTTCCTCCGCCAGATTTTCGGTACTACTATCTACTGATCCGTGAAAAAATACAACGCTGAGTTGTTGAAATTCTGCAATGTGACTCCGATCGACCAACAGTAACTTACGGATAAATTGGCCTTTAAATTTTCTTTGTTTTTTGTTCTATACATTCTACTACGAATATAACAGGTTGTAAGTATAGTATTTTTATTCTTAAATCAATGAAAATGTGACCAAAACAAAATCACTAACTGTAAAAGAGCGATTTGAATAGCAACCCGTAAAGGAAAAAAACATACGCGAGGAATGACGGCAGTGTTCTTTACATTATAGCGAAAATGAGCAAAATCTCAAAAAATTAGCTCAGTATATGTACCGAAAATGTACCGAAGAACCAGGAATTCCCGGTTCCGAGCCAGTACGGAGTTCTCAGTCGCAGTTCTGAAAAAGGCACCGGTACCGCAATCCCTATTTGAACCCGAGACCTCCGGATTGAAAGTCTGATGTTTTATCGCCAGGCTACCAGCGCTTCAAATATTCCCCTTGAATAAATTTACTCGTATTATTTCGTTTTCATAGAAAAAAGTACTTAGCTTAAGGTAATTTAAAATGAAACCGACAAGTAAAGATTAAAATGTTAATGATGTCAGTATTTTAATCGCTTTCAGTTAATTAAGATATATAAATAATCCCTCCAACCTCAAAATCTACACAGCCTACAAAAACAGATCAAAACAAGAACTTGTACTTAAGTAAATTTTCATGCCCACGCACGAAAGTCAAGGAAATATTTTAGGAGTTTTCCTTAATTAGCTACCTATTTTGTTACCCTAAATTCTGAAAAAGCAAGTAAGAGTTAAAAACTAAGAAATAATTGTGCATTATTATGACAAAAACGGGACTTAATCGCGTACACTTACTTTTATTATTTTCCTGACGTTTCGAGCGTGCCGTAACGCTCGTGGTCGCAGGCAGACTCGGTCTGGAGTGTACGCGATTAAGTCCCGTTTTTGACATAATAATGAGTGAAAATCGTGTAAGTTTAAATCAGTAAATAATTGTGCAGTTTTGAAAGGAGACCATAGACCTAAGGGCCGCGATTCGAAAAATAAACACACACACTGGACAGACAGCTCCAACCCAACTCAACGCAACTCAACTCAACGCTATAACGACATTGACATTTGCTATTCGAACAGATTTTCATTCAACATTGGTCTCACATTGGTGTCACATTGGTCACACATTGGACTCACATTGGTCTCACATTGGTCCAACACACACAAGTCTCACAGTAGTTTTCAAATTACTTATTAAATTTTCTTCACCATTACAAAATATTACACCTAAGACCTAAGTAGTAATTACCATTTAATTAAATAATTTTTACTAGGAATAAGGGTTTCCGTAATCGATTTATTCACCAGGTGGCGGCACTGTGATGTATTTTTACTGCAACTGTCAAAATCCACCAATCAAAAAAAAGATTAAACATCACCTCTCGCCACGGTGCTGCCCCCGTGTGAAAAAATTGATTCTGGAAACCCTTATTATATTAGAGTAATTATTTAAATACTCTTGTTTTCCTTCTGAATACGCTGCCACGATTTGATTTTGCGCGAGCTCAGGGGCCATGCATGTAGCGTGAATCCGGGATTTAAAAAAAAACGATAAGTGCGTGTCAGACCACGCATAATGGAGGGTTTCATACCTTCAATGGAATAAGAACCAAACTAATACATGATGCTTGTGGAAGAAGTTTTTTGGAGATAACTCAAAAATTACTGAACCGATAATGCTTATAACAATTTTCGTAGAAAGTATGTGTAAAGCGCATCTTCTTAAAAAAAAACATATTTTTTGGACTTACGGTTCAAAAGTTACTGGGAGGTCGGCACAGTTTCTCTGACTTTTGAAACGATTATTTTTTTAAATATTTTTTTTATATACCACGACGGTGGCAAACAAGCATATGGCTCGCCTGATGGTAAGCAGCTACCGTAACCTATGGACGCCTGCAACTCCAAAGGATTTTTTTTATTTAGTTACATGTATGGAACGCCCCCCTTAAAATATTTTTTCTGCAATTTAACTACATAACTAAATAGCGGCATATAAAATACACCTTATGTCTAAATTTTATTAATATACGTCTTATAGTTTTCGAGTAAAATGTGACATACGGACATGACGAAACTATAAGGGTTCCGTTTTTGCCATTTTGGCTACGGAACCTTAACAACCCACCAACAGAGCGGCAGCTGACCTTCACGACGCTTCATCAATGTATATTACTCCTTACTCCTTCACAAGTTATTGCCAGGAACGCGATTGGTTATAAAATTCCTGGTTTACGGTTCACTTCTTTCCCTGTTCCGTAAAAATGTTTGAGACAACCTTAAAATTTTACCCACATCGATTTTGACACACTTGAAAATCATCAAAATCGGTCCCAACCGTCCAAATACGTGTATATAAACAGGATAGTTTAATTTTTGAATAATTGACGCGACTACTTTGGGCGGCGAGAGTAAGTATTGAAATATTCAGGCCGCCTAAACGAAGGCAAGGCGCCGTTCAGAATATCGGACGCGACACAAATTGGTGCTTAAGTTGTGAGTTTTGACAGTGTCTTGAGGCGGCTTTTTTAAGCGGTTTACTTTGTGTACTTGGCGAAAGCAAGTTCCAATGGAATTACAAGCCAAGTTATAACAGCAACAACATTTAGAATCATGCACATGATCACTTGCACAACTTAAAGACCGACGTACCGGTGCCGTACTAATGTAATTGTAATATTTCTGATTCAGACGTATTGCGTCGTTAATACATTGAAGTTGTATTCAAGTCGGATCGTGTCTAAACGTGGTTTAAAGTTAGAATACGGCCCACAAACAGTCTACACTGTTGTAGACCTTGAACTTTTGTACATAATTATTTCTTCAATGTCATGGAGCTCAGACAAAAAAGGATTTCAAGGGGGTAAAAGGTTTTAAGGATTGGATAAGGAGGACCTTTGTGGGATTCATTTAAAGCTTTGACATTTTACGATAAAGTTGACAATGCACAAAGAAAAAATAATCGGTGTTTCTAAAATGTTCAGGATTTCTGATAAACCCATTTAGATTTATTTTTTTCAAAATTCTTTAAAATAACTCCCAATCATCAAATCCTTCTTGTTCTGGGCATTAAATCTCCCACTAAAGATTAAATAATATCCTGTACAAAATGGCACGCTTATTTTAATTAAACAATAACAAAAATAGTTAGGCAATTTGTATTCGAAGCATTATTATGATTAAGACTAAATTTCACACACATAATCATTTTGTTTGATGTCTCTGTGAGCTTGAAATTTGTAGCACACTCAGGGGGCATATTCAAACTTACTAATTGCTGTAAAATGATATCATTTTGTTATTATTAGCCTGTACGTCTCACTTGGCCCAATATACACAAATACGAGCGATGCAGCAATACATGAACAAATGACAACAAAATTATCATTTTTTTGGGTTCCATCGCCAAAATGGCAAACGGAACCTTTATAGTTTCGTAATGTACGAACAGACGTTCGTCCGTCCGTCCGTCCATCCGTCCGTATGTGACAGAAATTTTACTGGGATACATTAAAACGTATCTTAGACATGAGGTGTATTTTGTATGCCGCTATTTAGTTTAGTTATGTAGTGAAGAAAAAAAAATTCGGGGGCGGGGGCGGGGGGCATGTAACTAAATTTAAAAAAAAGATAGGTCTTTAAAAATAACATTGAAGTTTTTCTGAACATATTGTGAGGAAGTTAATATTTTCAGAAATAATCGCTTCGAAGGTCAGAAAAATTATGTCCTGTAACTTTTGAACCGTAAATACAAAAAATATGAAAAAAATTGGGAAGATGCACCTTATCACATACTTTCTACAAAAATTGTACTGAACATTATCGGTTCAGCCATTTTTGAGTTATTTCCACAAAACTTTTTCCATAGGCACCAGATACGACCTTTTGGCATTAGTTTGGTTTGTATTCCATTGAAGCTACGGAACCCTCCATTATGCGTGGTCCGACACGCACTGGGCCGTTTTTACATTAAGTTTGAATACGCTTCCAGATACTTTACGATGGCACCAGCCACCTGCCCTTTTGACCGGTACCGTAATCATGAACTACCCCTTTATTGGCCCTGTGGGCGCTGTAACTTGTAATTATTGCAAATAATTACTAATGTTTTGTTTTATCACGGTAATATACGTGTTAGGTTAAGTTAGTTATTATTATGAGTGGTTTCAACCCACTAATTACTTGTTAGATTTAGTACTTTAGATAAGCGTTTGCTTTTTGCGCGTTTGTTTGTGGGTCTACAATTTATGAATGAACATAAAGATTTTTTAAATTTTGGACATCCATACTATCCATACTATAAATGCGAAATATTATAAATGCGAAACTGTCTCTCTTTACGCTTAAACCGCGAAACCGATTTAGATAACATTTGGTATGAAGATAATTTGAGTTTCAGGGAAGGACATGAAATAGTTTTTATCGCAGAAATCAAACTTTAAGGGGGCGAAAAGGAGTGTGGAAATTTATATGGGAAATCAATTTTTGGTGATCCGATTTAAATGGAATTTGGTGTGGAGTTTAAGTCCCGGGGAAGGAGTATGATAATTTCATCCCAAAATTTATTAGGGGGTGAAAATAGAGGTGGATTACAAATTCCACGTAGATGCAGTCAAAGCCAATAGTTAGTTGTGTAATAAATCATAAAATCATAAATTTTGTTCGAAGTACATACAAAAGTAGAAATAACAAGAACATTTAAACATTAAAATAATATAATTTTAAACAAAAAAGAACCGACTTCACTAAGCATCCACCTTTCCAACACCAAATGCTCGATCTGCTGTAAAAAATACTCAAATCACCATAGGCGTGCCTATAATAGTTGAAGAGTTCCCTCGATTTCTCCAGGATCCCATCATCAGATCCTGACATGGTTACAATGGGACCAACTGTGAAGTATACGCTTTCAAACAAAAAAAGAATTTTCCAAATCGGTCCAGCCGTCTTCGAATAATCGGTAACATACATAAAAAAAAAAAAAAAAAAAAAAGTAGCAAAAACAAAGATCCCGACGAATTGATAACCTCCTCCTTCGAAATCTTGAAGTCGGTTGAAAAAGAGTTTACTTCGAAATGGGCCCGCCTCAGCATAATGCTGACCCAAAAGCCAGCGCTGATCTTCCGGCGAGACCATTTGTGGACCACGATGACAGCTGTATAACACGGCCTTACTATAGAAACTGAACGCAGCCACTCCCCGCCTTCGTTCAGCGCCCTCTATTTTTTATAAATTAAATTATTTAGTATAAATAAATATTGAATTTCAATATATCAGATGGCAGGTTCAAAATTATATGAAAGTAAATGGTTGTTGGTACTAAATAGGTACTAATATAAAAACTGTAGAAGTTGTATTTTCGTATGTTGCTCAACTCGATCACCCAGAAATGGCTGCCTTGGTTTGGAACTTCGGAAGAACATGGCACAAATACTTTTATTGTTTATAGGACATATCTCAAAAGTTATCCCCTAGTGGCTTTAACCCTTTATAGGGAAACGGTCTCAAAAAAGACCACCTGTAGCATTATATTTTTTTCTTGTACAGAATTTTTAGAACTATACTTATAGATTGGCGATGAGGCTTGAATTGAGGATTTTTTTCAGTCTTGTCTGTTAAGGGGCTGACAACAGCTAAATTTCCTCCCTATCTTTTTCAGCGCGAGTGAAAGAGAAACACTGTGTTACGATTAGTATGGGAGCTCATTGAAAATTTTGCAAAATGATGAATTAAAAAAAAACTACGCATTAATTGAGAAATATAAAACAACGAAGTTTTTAGTATTACTCGTAGTGCGGTGGAATTTTGTTCTTAGTTACAGATGTATAAGTCAAGAAACTAAAGACATACGACTGTTTAAAGCAAATTTTAAGATGTAACTTTGGAATTATTTTCTATCGAGCCGATTTCGTCCAATCGTGTATCGGAATCAACGATGTTCTTCCAAATATAACGAATAATAACATATATATTATTTCGTTTCTCAAAACAAGTAGTTATAGCTAAAAAACTGTTTGAGTAAAGTTAATTTGAAGGTCATCGGGTGTTGTCAGCCTCTTAAATGGTTAATGGGGGTTTTGAGGGTTGAAAGCTAAAATGGGCGTACCGAGAGAAGAGAGTGGTGAGATTGAGGTTAGCATTCTTCAAATACTCGATGGCTTTTTTCTAAGGTTCGCGAGGTCTTCAATTTGCTTGTTGAATTTGGTGAGCGAGCATTCAAAACCATGTGTTCCACCGTTTATTTGAAAGCACCGCAGACGCATTTGAGGAGAGTTGCACCAGCCCTACTTGTACAGTCACCGGCAATAGTATCTTCCTACTAAAAGGCCGCAAAAACATTAACACGCTCTCATTTGTAGGGCCATATGAGCGTGTCACATATTTTTGCGGCCTTCGTGTAGGAAGATACTACCTGACTGTACCAGTACGGTGGGTGCAGTTTCCAACGCTTGTTCTAATGCGAATTATTTGGCTCCAGACCTTGCGCGGTTGGTTAAATCCTTTGGATCTTGTGTAAAAGGTGTTTGTCCTTATGATGGTGATTATTCAAGCAATGTTATTTATTATTGTATTAGTCTAAACTCCTATCCCTCGACATTACAATATTATAACTACAACAAACTGACATTTTAAAACCATTCTGTAAAGCCAAGCGTTACTCACGCTGATACAAAGTTTAATCGAAGCTGTCAGACATTAGAAGATATATTACAGAGTTCACAAATCCCGTCTGATAGCTATTTCAATATTTTATGCCTCACTTTTTGCTATAAATTAAGTCGCGTAAAATTTTCTCGTGACATTTTGACATTTAACTGATGAAATAATTTACGTATTAGGAATCTCATTTATATTATTACCTTTTACGAATGTGTAACCGTTTATTTGACTTAGCCTTGTTAAATAAATGTACGCAAAATAACATCTAAATATTTTAAATTACAATTTGCGTCGGTACCAAACTTTTTTACAAATAATAGTTGTATAAGTAATCTGACTATTAATACAGAGTAACTAATTAATAAAAGCCTTGTATTAACTTCTGTTTGTTTTCATATTAACACATCTGGCAAGTAGGTACAGTCAAGTTAGTATAGTATAGTCAGTACATAGGTATGTATTTTATGACAGAAATATGTGTATACGAGCGTGATTGTATCGGACTAAGGCCTTGTACATACTCGTATATTTGTTTAAAAAAATCACTTGAATATTTTAGACCTTATAAATTATACATTTTCACAAAATGTATAAATTCAATACATTTTATACATTCATTGTGGACACCTCCGTATGTCGCAATGCGTTCGGGTCAACCATACACCGGGGACAGTCCTATCTTAAATAATATAAGCTGGTCACCACGGCCCACGGTTAAACAAATGTGTGGTCCCCTTTTAGGCTAAAGTGTAATTTGCATATTTTCTAGTGTCTTAAGTTGAATTAAAGTGGTTCGTTAAGAATGTTGTTGTTAAGATAAGATTTGATTCTATTTTGGAAACTAATCAGCTTTATATAAAATACACCAATTAGGTGTATAAATTCATGAAGGTTAGGAAATAAATATTAGGTCCCTATTTATATTTAGAAAATACTTAATTATTTATAAAGCAGGTAGTGCAATGCAATACACTTATATTAGAAGTAGGTATTGTTTGTAGAATTCTCGTGTATTGCACGAGACCTTAAACCTAAACTAACCTGAAAATATTCAAATAGCAGTACTATAGCTTAGTCAAATGCTATATTGTAAATAATAACATAACGACTGACACATTCGATCGCTCAACCAATCGTAACAGTGGTGATTTTTTTGACATGTTCAATTTTATTTGATTCTAATCTAGAGCGGATTCAATTTCCGGGTTGTTTCGCTTAGTCAAACACGTTTTTGGTAAAATGATTCTTTGTGAATTGAATGCGATACAACATACGTAATAAACGATAGCAAAATTTCTTCCGGTAGCCTAGGTTGGATGTAAACCAAATTTCTTCAGCTTTATATTTGACAGTACCATCTTTCACGCTTTATTATCCTAAGTAATTCGGATAGAAGATGCAAGCAATTCTGCTCGCCCTAAGACTAGAGTATGGTCAACGATGCCTGGCCGTGTCACATATTGCACAATATATACGTGAGTAATTTCTATAGTTTCCACCAAGACCAGTTGGCGTTTACCATTGCCGGCATTTTTACCATTTTGATAAAGAAACACAGAATCTTTTCGTTTTCGTACCATAAATAATAATGGTTGTAACGGTAGGTGGGTGTCTGATATTCATAGGCGACTCACCAATCGAGTCGATCGTGAACGGTCGATCTTTTACAAAGTGGTTTACGGAATTCGAGATGCGACTCGTATCGTTTGGTATTCAGTCTCGATGTGTGCTCTGTGCTTCTGCGTACGTGAGCGACCACTGAGAGACCTTTTACACTTTAAATCTTCCATTGCAACAGTTTAAAAATAGAGTAAAAGATAAATCTCAAGAGCCAAGAAGAGTCGAGTCCTTTGTAATTTAAACTTAATTGTGGTATATTATTTAGAAAGAAAGAAAGAAAATACATCTATTAACGTCACACCAATTAAATGAACAAAAGGAAAAGTAACAAACATTAAGGACGATAAAAGGGACCCGCACTCAGCATAATGCCGCAGCAAGCCACGGCGCTGATTTTCGGTGGGGACCTAACTTATAACTAATTTATAACTAACTTACAGCTAACTTATAACTAACGAATGACGACACAAATGCAGACAAAAAACAATCAACAAAAGCAAACCAAGAAAAAATAAATAAACAAAAATGGTAAGACCGGTCACAAGATAAATCTCTTTGCCCTTATGCAATATATAGTTTAAAAAGAAGGAGAAAAAAAAAGGTATGTACACATAAAAACAGTTTTGATTAGCTGCCGCTAGGCGTTCAATTGAGCGCTGATAAATAACATTCGACACTTTAATTTAAACGTGTATTGCTTTTAGCGCACGAATAGGTGGAGGCAGGTTGTTCCAGCATTTGCTGGCGGCGTATCGAAAACTGCCACGAAATGCGGCTGAGTGGTGCACAGGATAGGCAAGCAGTAGAATTCTGGAGGACCTGACATCCGCAGACCTAGAGCCTCGCATCCAAGTTAACTTCTCATAAAGGTACGAGGGCACCTGTCTATTTACAGTACCGAATATAAGAGCGGCTAGATGTAATTTTTGACGCGTAGACATCCGTAATATTTTATGTTGGTTAAGGAATAGCGTAACATGTGCTTGCGGCGGTATATGGAAGCAAAAACGAGCGCAGGCATTTTGGACGCGCTGAATAAGCCTCTGCGTTCGTGCCAACAGCCGCGACCCATACACAGTCGCAATAGTGTTCAACCTGGAGAGCACAAGTGCGTCACATAATCTTATTCTAAGGCCAACATCAAGGAAGTCACGAATTTTATACAGCAGTTTGAGCCTGTAGAAGCAGTTACGAACAGTATCGTGAATGTGGCCCTCAAAGCGTAATTCCCCGTCCATCATAAGACCTAAGTTCTTAAACTCTTCTACCCGCTCTAACGCTTCATTGTTTATTTGGACCTTGAAGCAGGTTTTGGATATTTTTTTCTATTTGCATTTTTGTTCCCAGAACTAAATATTTTGATTTGATTGGGTTAAGGGAAAGTGAGTTCGCGTGACTTAGATCAAAAATAACACGTATTTTTTTTCCTAGGACTCTAAATTCTTAAACAAATACATTATCGTGGTTGCTACCAATACGAGCCTATACTTCAGTGTCCTCAGTATAGGTAGATGTAAAGAAACAAACCCTCTAATCGGTGTAGATATAAGGAAAAATACCTTATCAAGTACCTAGTTTACTAAAACAGAGCCCTCATAAGGACACTTTAATCATCCCCGCACGCGTACCTAAGTGCGTTAATGCACTTTGTGTTTTAGCAACTTTACAGTATGTAAATAACTTTGATATAATAAATTTTTTTGCTTGATTACAGTTATGTAGTACAGTTCCTATACTCGTATGAAACCTCAAACGTCACATTGGAGCCCCACGTTGGGCGCCATACATAATTAAACTTTTTGGATTTCAGGTTACATAATTTATATTCGATTTGTTCCAAAAATCACTCGTATTTTATAATTACTAATAATTAAAATAATAATAACGAAGGACTCGAACGCACCTCACCCTAAAAATCTAGAAAATATTTATTTGAGAAAAGTGTGATTTTAGTGAAGTGACTGCGACATCCAACGAAGCTGTAAGCTTTGAACTTAGTGTATTCATGCTTCAATTATGTTCGAATCTAAAGTCCAAATACAAAACAAGATGTATTATGTATTTCCAAATGATCTAATACTTCATGAAAATCCAAATCCCGTGTCATCACCCCGTAAATTACAATTACGTTAAGCCATTTGTAAGTAATTCGGCGCGGCTTGTAAAACTTTTATTATTGTGGAAATAAAATTTTGTTTAACGGTGTCGCTGAGTCGGGCGGATGGGCCATTTAATACGGGAATAATGGTCTCGGAGCAACAGACAGACATCGATGAGGGATGTGGGAAACTGTAGATATGGTAGAAAAACACTACCAGTATCAAATTCAGACATCTAGAAATAGTAACTGACTCAGACTTGAACTGACATCGAAACGTCTTGCCTACATGCCTAGGCTCGACCGTTTTTCTAATGTTGCTATGATTGTAATATCTTTGATCGCTTTTGGATGGTCTTCAAATTTATGTTTTTATTTGAGGTAATGACGAACGAGTGTGTAATGGAATTCCGATAGATGAACCATTGTGTCAACGGTAAAAAAAAATTGACAGTTCAATATGAATAAGAGGAGAGTTTGAGAAAAAGTATGGAAAACAAAAATTGCAAACCAGCTCAAGGCCTCTCTGATGACGATCGATCATGAGAGTACGACGAAACCTAAAGGATGCGATATGAAAATAATGAGACTTGTACCTCTTAATGATAGCGGTAAAGATAGGTACAATGATAATTTGTGAAACTTCTTACCAGTAATAGGTTTTTTCCGTATCAGCAATTTACCGACAGTATTTAGATTTATTCAGCATTCTTAGACTAAGAAAGGCTTTCTTAGTACTAATAGAAATTGTTAAGTGTAAGGAAGTAATTGGGTAGACAAAAACCTAGCCAACCTTGGATAAAACCACATTCTGTTTATTAGTATGCTTATTGTATTGCTTATACCTTCAGGAATATTACGAGAGGCCTAAATACACATACATTTTGCAAACAATATTATTGTTTGTTAATAAGCAGGTGTCTCTTGTAAAGTAGGCCACGATATTTGCAAAATAAATACGTTGAATATCGTTTTTAACGTCTCTCTCGCGTTTCCGTAGCTACCGATCTTTTATCGTTGGAACCCGTATAACATCAAACAAAGATATTCTTTTTGATTCAGATATGAAAACCTTATATATAATTTGCATAGATCATTCATAAAATACATGCATATCCATAGATAACTGGATACATCGTGTGCTATTGTCGTCTTTTAAGGTGCAGTTGGAAACGTCAAAGCATTGCTGTGCAATATTGCATCAGCGTGAAACAGGCAATGTGACAAGGAAAAGAAAGAGGATAGTTGCTCTTTTGCGCGTTCTGGACGTTCAACTGAGTTGCGTTACGTTTTGTCAAGAAAATTTACAGTCCTTTACTTCAATACGGAGAATTTACAATTTCAACCGATAAGCCATTATTATCTCTACTTAAGATTATGTACCTACGTACTTGGAGGAGGATAGAGAACTTATCTATAACTATGGATAATTTGGCTATTCGATAACTAAGTAATAGTCCGCCTCGAACTGAAAACTCGCGATTTATTTGAAAACGAGTTGACCAATATAATTTGCCAATATAACATGAACCTATGAAGATATTTTTTCGCCTTCTACCTCCACAACCCCTTGATCGATCCTGCTCATATATCTCTGCTACGACCCCAATCAATTTCATAAAGATAAAAAAAAACATTACTAAAGTTGTCGCGGAACAAACACTCAAAAACAAAAATCCATCGAAATGCCGAGATGTCGCTATAGTCAGGTGACAGTTGTGTCTAAAATTATTTGTATGAATTTATCCCTATTATTTAGGAATACCTTTGTTTCCCATAAACTTATTGTTTCGAATTTCGATAGTCAGAAATTGATATCCATATAATTTATGGGCATAAACATCAATAGTCATAATTTTTGTAAAGAATAACGTTTCATAGTTCTAATAATAAAGATCTATAATATTAAACACTATAATCGCAAAAGGCATAAACTTTATGAGTATAACATTCGAAGCTCTATCAATAATTATTCAGAAATATTTTAAGGCATATATTTTATCGGACTAATAGTCGTTGATCATATCGTTTTAATGTCATCCCTTTGTTTCCCATAAACTTATTGTTTCGAATTTCGATAGTCATAAAATGATATCCATTATTATTTATGGACATAAACATCAATAGTCATCATTTTTTTCAAGTATAACATTTACTAAATGCGACCCTCAAGAAAACTATCTGTTGCCAGAAGTGGGTTAGGTTAGAACTATCGGGGACTTCCCTCCCCTAGTGGCTTTGGACAAGGGACCAGGCTATGTAGCGGCCAAATGGGAAAGTATGGTGTTAATTGGCACATACTTCTCCCCCAACCGGCCGCTCATAGCCTTTGAGAGGCACCTCGACAACTTGGCGAGGGTGCTGAGGAGGGTCGCACCAAAACCGGTGCTATTAATGGGGGACCTCAACGCCAAGAGCGCGGCTTGGGGCTCCCCCATTACAGATGCAAAAGGGCATTGCTGAGGGACTGGGCGGTGGCAATGGGGCTTGCTATCGTCAATAGAGGGCACGCCAACACCTGTGTGCGATGGCAGGAGGGGTCCATTGTCGATGTAACGTTGGCAACCCCCGTCATCGCCGATAGAATTGGCGACTGGCGAGTCCTGGAGGAGGTAGAGACCCTCTCCGATCACATGTATATTCGAATGAGGGTCTCTCCATCGCGGGTGGCCCCGCCGCCTGTCCTAGCCAGGCACCGAACGGGAGGCGGATTTCCAAGGTGGTCACTGGCCAGCCTAGATATAGAGATGGCCGAAGAGGTGGCGCTAATCGAGGCCTGGTGTGTGGCCCCGCCGGATCTGAGGGCGGAAGAACGGGCAGTTCACTTTCGCACGTCGCTCACGAGAGTGTGCGACGTGTCGATGAGGAGAGCGAAGCGACTGCCCGGAAAAAAGCAGGTTTACTGGTGGACAGCGGAAATCGCCGCCCTCCGCACGATTGCGCATGCTGCAAGAAGGCAGTATACGCGATGCCGGCGCCGGCGACACACCGCCGAAGAGGAGGGGGTGCTGCTGGGGAATTTGAGAGCAGCTAAAGAGGCTCTTATGCTGGCGATAACAAAGAATGAAGCTCGCGAGGAGTTTATCTGCACGCTGGATAAGGACCCATGGGGGCGACCGTATAAGATAGTGCGGAACAAAATGAAAAACGCTCCCCCCATGGAGTCACTTGAGCCGGAACTCCTTGCGAGGATAGTAGAGGGCCTCTTCCCGGCGGCGCCAGATTTCGCACCTCCAGTGATGGCTGTCCCAATGGAGAACCAGGAAGGTGTCGGTGAAGTTCCGGATGTTACAGATGGGGAGATCATGGGGGCAGTCATCTGCCTCAGATCTTGCAAGAAGGCCCCAGGCCCAGATGGAGTCCCAGGAAAAGTAATTCCTGTGGCCATGAAGCATCTAGGTCTTCAGTTGCGGAAAATTTTCGATGACTGCCTCAAGGAGGGTATTCCCAAAAATTTGGAAAGAGGGTAGGCTGTGCTTGTTGCGTAAGGAGGGTCGACCAGCAGACTCTCCTTCAGGATACCGCCCCATTGTCCTCCCAGATGAAGTTGGAAAAATGCTCGAGTGAATAATATCTCGACGCATTACCAAACACCTGGAGGGCACGGTCCCGAATATAAGCGAGAGGCAGTTCGGGTTCCGAGTGGGGCGGTCAACGATTGACGCAATAGGCACATTGAAGGAGTTTGCTGATTCAGCTAAAGCAGAGGGTGAGGGGGCCATAGCGGTATCACTTGATATCGCCAATGCTTTCGGCTCCCTCCCTTATGAGGTCATCAGGGAGGCACTCAAATACCATAATGTGCCTCCCTATTTGAGGGATATTGTGGGACACTACCTCACGGATAGGGTAGTGCTACGAAGGAGCGGCGGGTCGCCAGGAAAGGAGGATGGAGTGCGGTGTTGGGAATTGTTGAAGGACCAGGCAGAATGAAACTAATGTTTTAAACATAAATGTACTGTATTCTGCCTCTACACGTACATATAAAATTACAAAACTACAAATTCAAAGATGCTGTGTCACAGCGAATAAAAGAAGCCGGTGGACGCCCTCCGTCCCTCCTCAGTCCCCACTCAAGCCCTGCGTTTCGTTCCAACATACCACGTTGAAAGCCTGGTCTTTCAACCGAAGAATGACTTCTCGACCGGTAATGGACATATTTTGCTGAACGCACGACGAATAATTCCAGTAGACGTCCGGATGTCGGCCACGCGACTGATTCCATCAGGTCCGGGGATGACGCTAACGATGCGGCCGAGCTTCCATTTTAGTGGAGGCAAGTTGTCGTCCTTGATGACAACCATAGTGTCAGTTGTGAGTTGACCCTTGGCTTGTCTCCATTTGGTTCGCTCCTGGAGTTCAGAGATATATTCTTTGTGCCAGCGAATCCAATAGTGTTGTCTTAACTGTTCGATCCTCTGGTATCTGGTTAGTCTTGAAGGAGGAGTCTCTGTCAGACAGGGTGTAGGAAGAGCTGTGAGTGGTCGTCCGATCAAAAAATGACCCGGAGTCAGTGGTAGCAGATCAGAAGGATCGCTAGACAAAGGTGTAAGGGGGCGCGAGTTCAAAATAGCCTCTATAAGACACAGCGTCGAATATATCTCAACAAAAGTTAAATGACAGTTACCCAAGACTCTAACTAAATGGTGTTTAGTGGATTTCACTCCAGCTTCCCACAAACCGCCCAAATGTGGTGAATATGGTGGAACAAAGTGAAACCTTATGCCGTCATTGGCCGCGGACTCAGATAACGTCTTCGCATGACTGGTGAGAAATCTTTTCAGATCATTATACGCCCCGACGAACTGGGTTCCATTGTCAGAGTATATGTCTGAGGGTAGACCGCGGCGACTAATGAACCGCTTCAAAGATGCCATATAGCCTTCTGCAGACAGGTCGCTACATAGCTCAAGGTGTACACATTTAGTTTTAAAACACACGAAAATTACAATATAAACCTTTATGGTTTGACTGCCACGACCTTTGCGAGACGCGGCTAAGATTGGACCGGCGTAATCCACACCGACAACCTCGAAAGGGAAACCTGGAGTTACGCGCGGCGATGGTAAGTTGCCCATGAGTGGCGTTATGGTTGCACCCCGCATACGGGTACACAGGACACATTTATGATACGTTGTCCTAGCTTGGGTACGACCTCCGATTGGCCAATAAGTAGATTTTATATATGCTAGCATGGCTTGAGGTCCGGCATGCAATAAAACGATGTGAACGAAATTGAAATACGTCACGGTTATAAAATGTTGTTTTGGTAAAATCGGGGGGTGTTTTTTATTAAAATTAAAAGGCGCATTTTGAAGTCTTCCGCCTACACGCATGAGTCCATCAGAATCTATAAAAGGATTCAGTTTTGTAAGCGGGTCTTTGGCCTTGAGCGCAGTTTTGTTTTTAATATCGTCGTAAGAATAAAATGATTCTTTTTGTGCTAATTTTACTAAGGTGTTCATAGCAGTTTGTAGTTCTTTAGTACTAAGGAATCCTGAACACTTGACACTACCAGGACGTGTGTTGTTGATGAACCGCAAAATATAAGCGGTGACACGTTTAAGTTTGGTAAAACTAGAGAACTTTATTAAGTTTAATGCAGCTAGAGGGGATAGTATAGGTTCGCACACTACATTAACCGGGATTAACTCGGTCTGTAATTGGTCACTATCCTTGCTTGCGTAGTGGTTTTTGGGCCAGTCTTGTTCGTCATTATGTAGGAATGCTGGTCCATTCCACCAAATATCAGCAGTAGCAATTGAACCCGCATCAAGTCCACGCGAGACCAGATCGGCTGGATTGTCATTAGTAGGTACGTGGCGCCAAGGCCAACTGACACTGATTTCGAGTATATCGGCCACTCGATTTCGTACAAAAATTTTCAGTTGGGTTGGTAGCATCCTAAGCCATCCTAACACGATCATAGAATCACTCCAAAATGTACAGCTATCCGCTTTCATGCGCAGTGAAGTCAGCGCTTTTTGGTATAGCTGCGCTCCAATCAAAGCTCCGCACAATTCCAGGCGGGGAATAGTAACCGGTTTAAGTGGGGCTACTCTACTTTTCGCCATGAGTAACCGAGTGCTTACCCCTAAGCTAGTAATCGTACGTACGTACAAGCAAGCTCCGTACGCAGTTTGAGACGCATCCGTAAAAATATGAAATTCTACTCGCGATGCGTGGATCCCTACAACGCTACGAGGGATGCTTAATTTATTTAATTCCGGTAGAGACATAGTCAGATATTGCCACCTTTTGGATATGTCTTGGGGAACTTCATCATCCCAAGAAACTTGTGACAACCACAGGAGCTGCAACAATACTTTACCCTGTACGACAACTGGTGATAAAAGGCCTAGGGGGTCGAATATCTTGGCTATAGTGGAGAGAATAAACCGCTTTGTTAATTTTTCGGGTGTTTTTTCTAAGTCGATGGTAAAATACAAGACATCAGCTCCACTTTTCCAACCTAGCCCTAGCGTCTTAGTTTCATCTAAGTTACCTAGATTAAGATTCCTAGATTCGTCGTTATGTTCACTGATAAGCCTATGCTCATTTGAACGCCACTTACGTAAATTCATACCGGCACCTTTAAGCACTTCGCTGACTCGTGCTATTACGCTGACGGACTCCTGTTCAGTATCAGACCCTGACAAAAAATCATCCATGTAAAAGTCATGGGCAATAATTTCAGAAAGTTGAGGGTCTGAACAGTCTAACGATAACTGCTTAAGGCATCTAACGGCTAAAAATGGGGCACTCGCTGTACCGTAAGTGACCGTGTTTAATTTGTACGTGCACAGAGGTTCAGAGGGATCCTGGCGCCAAATTATTTGTTGCAGGTGTCTATCGTCAGGATGCATTACTATCCTCCTGTACATTTTCTCAACATCAGCCGTGTACACAAAGCGGTATTGTCTAAACCGTAACAAGATAGCTATGAGATCGTCCTGAATTGTAGGTCCTACATGCTGAATGTCGTTCAGCGTCACTCCGGTTGACGTGCGTGAGCTCGCGTTGAAAACTACGCGTAGTTTTGTCGTAACACTCGAAAGCCGGAGCACGCCATGAAATGGCAAAAAGTTTCCTACAGTCTCGTTGCACGTGACCTTGGACATGTCTCCCAAAGTCTCATATTCGTTCATGAACTCTGTATACATGGATTTTAATTGAGTCTGCCGTTCTAACCTACGCTCTAACGACAGAAAACATTGTTTTGCCCGCTCGTAAGAATCGCCTAATGAAGAGGAAAACTGCTTTAAAGGATATCGTACCATGAACCTACCATCTGGTAACCGAGATGTATTTTGAACAAAGTGTTCCTCGCATGCCCGTTCATCATTAGTATAGTAAGCCGACGCGGGTTTTATTGTTGCTTCGTCTAACTTCCAAAAGCGCGTTAATTCGTCATCACTATTGTTCAATAGGACAAAGTGGCAAGGCATGCTTTTAGAGTTAGGATTATATGCATTAGGACCAGACACTACCCAACCTAGCTTGGTTTCGTACACCCAGGGCTTCTTTCGTCCCAACTTCAATCTTTCACTACCTAATAGTTCCCAAAAGACTTCGGCGCTAAAAAGAATGTCGATTGCTGCCGGCACATTGAACTTAGGATCAGCTAAGACTAAATGTTTAGGTATGTCTAGCATTGGTACATTTACCTCATGCAAAGGTAAGTCGCATGTAACTTGTGGAAGTACGTAGAATGACCTTTCCATATTAAATTTTTTATCAAACACTGATGTAAATTTCGCGTTGCACAATTTATGTACAGAAGACTTCATGTTTTTAATACCCGTTAATGACGCATTTACCTGCCTAGTAGGTAAGTTACGTTTTTCCGAGAAGTCAGATCTTATTAAATTACACGCAGCACCAGGGTCCAAAAACGCGCGCGATCGTATACTTCTACTAACGCAGTAGACAGTAAGACTTGACCTTGCAAAACAGCATGGGCCGGTAACATTATGCTGCCGTCAGCACTGCAGCCGGGGTCAGGTGTAGACTCGTCGTGCTCGATCGGGGTACTAGGAGTAACTTCAATTACTGGCATTGCTACTGGAGCCTTCGAAAGCAACCTATCCACATGTAAAATCGAGTTATGACGGAATGAGCACGACTTGCATGGAGCACGCCTACAATACTTCGCGATATGATTCGGCTTTAGACAGTTCAGACATACTTTCATCCCTTTAACCTTATCTGCACGTTCCTTGTTAGATAACGCGAGAAAGTCGGGGCACTCAAATAACCAACGACCACGCTTACATAACGGACACTCATATGTAAAAAGTGGGCTACTCACAGTATTGTTTTCACGTTCATCTAGTGCTACGAAACAATTCTCCTTTACCCGTCGCGTAGCGGAGCGCCCGTGCGCCGCGGTAGCAGCGCCGGCGCCAGGAGCGAGCGGCCAGGACGTCGACGACGGCGTCCGGGGCCATCCATCGCCATAGTCTCCAATAGATCCGCACGATCGCTGAGGAAATTTATGATGGCATCGAAAGTAATTGTTTCGCAACTAGGCACAAACTCCTCCCACTCTCGTCTCGTAACACTGTCTAGTTTTTGACATATGATATATACTAACAATGTGTCCCAATGGGTGGTCGGTTCGTTAAGGGTTGCTAATGCACGTATGTTTTTACATAGCGTGTCAATAAGATGTCGAATCGCAGTCGGCGATTCCTTAGTAATTGGAGTTAAATTAAATATTGCTTTAATATGATTATTTACCAATAACCGTTTGTTATTGTACCTATCGCATAATAACTGCCAAGCTATTTTATAGTTACTACTTGATAACGCTAATGATTGTACAATTACCGCCGCCACTGACGAGTAGTATAAATCTTCGAAATCCGACCGCTCCTCTAATTGAGCCTCGTCATCCTCCATCATATACTCCAACTTGGTCTGAATCTCATCGTAGGTATTGTAAACACTTTCCAATTTAGCAATCCGAAGTTGAAGTTCCGTCACCTGAGCCGCACACAATGATTTATCGGCTAATTCTCGTATATAACCTGAAAATTTAGTTAATCTCGCCTTAATATGACCCCTTTTTTTAATTAACTCCTTAATTACGGCTTCGGTCATCTTTAATTGCACTTGGTATTTACCTTTTTAACACCAATCAACACTGTTCCACTAAAAAGACCAACACAATTAACTAACAACGTACTGTAGCACTTTTTCTTAAATATGTAATGTTAATTATTCCAATGTTGTTTACGAAATGCAGGCCGGCTGAGTTATGATATGACGATAAGTACCTATGGCAATGGCGGCCGGGCGACCCGTTAGATATGGCAAAAAAAACGTTTACGTAATATCAGCGCCGATGCACTTTTATGTAATTGAAGGTTTGATTTTAGTTTAATGGTATGATTAGTTGTAACGTATAGGCTTATGTATATCGTTGTATTAAGAAATATAAGGATTATTTTTGACACTGTGTCTAATAGAAGTATATTGAAATGTAAATTTAAACGATCACGGAAAAAATAGAAAATAGAATGATAATAAGGAACGGACTCACTTTTAACTTTCAGCCTGCTCACTCCTTATAGACTTCGTCGGATTGTAGTTTTCCGGAATAACGGTAAAACAGTTGAGTTGACTACTTCGTAGCTGATGGATCAAGAATTGAAGAGATAGCCGCCTCGGGTTGTTTCAAGCTGCACTCCTCACTGGATCTCCGGGATCTTGGATGCGCAGGAAAGAATCCACACGATGCGTTTCTCCTTTGTCTCAGCTGTAGTGGAGTTCCTTGGTCCTTATTATTCCGTAGCTCGCTGGTTCATTTAATTATCGGTCTCGAAGACCATGTTGGGAATCGTTGAAGGACCAGGCAGAATGAAACTAATGTTTTAAACATAAATGTACTGTATTCTGCCTCTACACGTACAAAAAAAACACGGTCACTTACGGTACAGCGAGTGCCCCATTTTTAGCCGTTAGATGCCTTAAGCAGTTATCGTTAGACTGTTCAGACCCTCAACTTTCTGAAATTATTGTTCCACAGGGGTCGGTTTTGGGACCCCTGCTTTGGATCATCGGTTTCGACTGGGCGATCCGCGGGGCTCAACTCCCCCGAATGGTCACCATCTGCTATGCGGATGCCACGATGGTGGCCGTAAGGGGGAGGGAGTACCCGGAGACGAAAAGGAGAGCCACAGTTGCGACGGAAGTAACGATTCGGAGAATCAATCTTCTGGGGTTGAAGGTGTCAATGGACAAAACGGACGCTGTGGTGTTCGGAGGAAGGGGCTGGCACCTGCGGGCCGACGAGACCATCCCTGTAGGGGGTGAGGCGATCCAGGTCAAGGCCCATATAAAATACTTGGGCCTGATCCTGGACCGAAAGTGGGATTTCGGGGAGCATAACGCCTTCTTCCAAATGTGGGTGGCCCTGGAGCCCCGTGTCGGCGCCTCTTTGCAAATGTCGTCAGAAGTATGGCGACATATGGGGCGCCGATTTGGGCAGGGAGGCTTTCGGAGAAGACGAAGGCCCTCCTCCGAAGACCGCAGCGGGTGATAGCCCAGAGGATGTGTAAAAGTTTCCGAACGGTTTCGTTTGCGGCTGCCTGCGCTCTCGCCGGTACCCTGCCGTGGGAATTAGACGCCAGGTTGCTGGCAGATAGATACAGAGTGAGGGTGGACGCCAGAACAAAGGAGGATGAACGCCTGGCCCCACGGGAGGTAGCCGCGAGACGAAGAGCGGCAGTTGATAGGGAAAGAGATAGGTGGAAAGGAATGCTAGAGGAGTCCCCCTATGGTACTGAGACAATAGGGGCACTCCTCCCATCGTTTGAGGGTTGGCTCGTGAGGAAGAAGGGCACTTTACACTACAGGTAATGACTGGGCATGGCTGTTTTGGTCATTACCTATACCGAATAGGGCGGGAGCCAACACAAAGCTATCACCACTGTGACTGTGAGGACGACACGGCCCGGCACACAGTAGAGGAATGTCCAAGCTGGGCCGTAGAGCGTGCTAACTTGAGGGCTATTTTGAGGACAGACGACCTCTCGTTGCATAATTTAGTGTCCCGTATGCTAAGCAGCGAGAGATTGTGGAAGGCTGTTGTAGATTTCTGCGACAAATTCATGTCGCAGAAGGAGGAAGCGGAGCGAGTGCGGGAAGACAATGCCGATGCGCACCCGCTCCGGCGCAGACGGTTGGGGAGAAGGCGGTTGCAGTATATCAACCGCCTACTCCCCCAGTAGGGCCGGTGGGATGGGGACCCACAATTTAAGGCCTTACACGTCTGGGGGAGGGGTCGCTGCGTTGCCGACCCTTCCCTCCTTTGGTGCGAGGGTGCCCCCGGTATAAGCCGGGGCAGCCGGGGGGACGTCCTGGTAGAATAAATCTGATCCCAGGGCGTCCCCCGGTAACGGCAGAGCGGGTAACGCCAGTGTGTTTTTAGTGGGTATGCTCCTCCCGTCACTATCACTAGGATGGCGGCCGGAGGAGAGAGTCCCATATAACCCTCCAAATGGCCTCCCCGGGCCGGAGGGTATGCGTAATGCATTTTCACACCGTCAAAAAAACAAAAGAGGTTAGAACTGTGACCCCCAAGAAAACGAACTATTGCCAGAAGTGGGTTAGGTTAGGTTAGAACTGCGACCCCCAAGAAAACGAACTGTTGTCAGAAGTGGGTTAGGTTAGGTTAGAACTGCGACCCCCAAGAAAACGAACTGTTGCCAAAAGTGGGTTAGGTTAGGTTAGAACTGCGTCCCCCATGACATCGAACTGTTGCCAGAAGTGGGTTAGGTTAGGTTAGAACTGCGACCCCTAAGAAAAATAATTATATGCTGAATAACTATTATTACGTGTAAAAAAGATTAAGTAAAAAAACCCGAAATGAAAAGCCATGACATGAATTTTATTGAAATAAGTCAACTACCAATTAAAATACCTCTGTTCAAATTACCTCGTATCGTGTCCTCGACGCAATGAGTTATTGGAAATGTAATTTGTATTGTTTAATTAAAAGTTAAATGTAATTTGTTTAATTATATAACTATTGACAATATGACTAATAAAACTTATGATGGCTAACGTTATGGACTATAAAAAATCGGAACTTAAAATTTGTGGAAACCAATATACACCCCTAGTTATCATTATAATCTGCGATTAAAGAACTTAAAACAATTATTATAAGCAAGTTTATTGCCTTCAACATTATGTAATAGATACCATCTGGACTTTGAATATTATGAGTAACAGATTTTATGACTATCAATAATGATAACCTGCAAAAATCGGAATAGCAATTTAGATTGTTAAATTTTATGACTATTGACAATATGACTAATAAAAATTATGATGGAAAACGTTATGGACTGAAAAAAACGGAAGTAAAAATTTATGGGAACCGATAGAGACCCCTGAAATTATTTTTATGAATTTATTATTTATTTATTTATTTTTTATTTAAACTTTATTGCACAAATAAAAAGTGTACAAGAGGCGGACTTAATGCCTTAAGGCATTCTCTACCAGTCAACCATTGGATCAAACCGAAACTTGTAATTGGTGGTAGAAACACAAATCAACATTACTATTTATTGATAAATACACATACACATATAGAAACATAATAAACATACATATACATACATAAATAAAAATATAGTACCCATGTTTATAAGTAATATGCAGATAATTAGTCCTAGACTATTTAGAAAGGTGTTTACGTAACATACGTTTAAACTAAAATTTGCTCTGTGCTTGTCTTAAGGGGAGAGGGAGATCGTTCCAAAGACGAATAGCCTGTAGGGCGAAGCGAATTCCGCTTCGCTTACGCTCCCAATACTTGCCGTATCAAAATTTGCACAGAAAAGTCTTCCGTGAACCATATAACGGTCCCAAAGTAGCTGTTCCACAGACTTTACGGCGAGAAATAAGTACCGACTGAAACATATTCGAGAATTCCTTTTTATCACCCATTGCAATGAGAACGTCTGTTAATGCCTTTATGATAGACGTTAAAAACTTAAGGGGATTCAACCATCCGAAATAAGATTTGACACTATAATAGTAGCTCATGTGACCGCTACAACATAGTGAAGGGCATTAAAAAACGAATGCAGTGAGTTCTATAATAATATCACACGAGTATTTTAATGCCTAATTATGTACAGTTACTTATGTACACTACTTTATATACACACTATAATAACTCCTCAATGACGTCTTGAATAGAATTGACGTGTTCATTATAATGATCTCCATTGTACTGCCAACTAGATGTTGATACCAATACTTCAAAAACATTCCGATTTCGAACATCTTCTGGTTATCGGCATACATGTTCGAAATTTGAATGTAGTTAAAGTATCGGTCATGATGCTCTTAAGTAAACTTTACGATGGACCACAGATACAGGTTTTTAATATAGACCATTAGCTTATCGTTTCTGAACATTTTATAGGGAAGTTATGCTATGGGAGTAGATAAATTACATTAGATTACAATATGCTAGGTGTTTTGAGGCGGTTGTGTCAAGTAGGTATATATTACCTATGTAATACACTTGCACCTATTATAACTGTGTATGCATACTGTACTATAACAGCCATTGTAGTCGAAATATACTGATTAGTGTTATGTATCAAATTGAGATTCAAATGAAAGTTGATAATTTGTAAAATGTTAAGTTTTTTTTTTTTTTTTGGCAAACAAGCATACGGCCCGCCTGATGGTAAGCAGCTACCGTAACCTATGGACGCCTGCAACTCCAAAGGCGTCACATGCGCGTTGCCGACCCTTTACAAAAAAAAGTAAGTAAGTTAAGTTGAACACTTGTTTTTGTTTTAGTATGACTTCGTGTATTTACCAGATTTGGTGTGTTAAGATTCTTTACAATTTTTTACTTCATTTCATTGTTAAAGCAATCAAACTGGTAATTTTTAGCTTTTCAACCGTTTAGCTATTACTGAGCTGTATAAAATTATTTATAATTAGGTATAGGTACTAGAGAGAGTAACTACGTATCATTTTTAGGGTTCCGTACCTCAAAAGGAAAAAACGGAACCCTTATAGGATCACTTTGTTGTCCGTCTGTCTGTCTGTCTGTCTGTCTGTCTGTCTGTCTGTTAGTCTGTCTGTCAAGACCATTTTTCTCAGGAACGCGTGGAGGTATCAAGCTGAAATTTATACCACATACTCAGGTCTATTGCCCCTTGGAGCTGTGAAAAAATCAAACTCAAAAGCCAACGCAATCAAAAGATACAGTCGTTTATGCTGCAAATTTTAGTTTTTCGGCACTCGCAAAACCTACGGGGTACTTCCCGTGAACTCAGAAACTTGAAATTTGGCACGAAGCAGCGTCATATAGCATAGACAATGGAAAAATTACAAAAAGTAGACATTTTTAATAAAATCATACAAAAAAACATTTTTTAAATTTTAAACTTACTACTTCTTTTCTCGTAAACGCGTGGAGATATTAAATTGAAATTCATGTCAAATACTCAGGGCTATAGGACCTTTCAGATGTAGCAAAACCAAACTTTTATGTCAACGCAATCAAAAGATATAGCAATTTAAGTCGCATATTTTGAAACTGAGTACTCGCAAGAAACTCAAAACCTACAGGGTACTTCCCGTAAACTCAGAAACTTGAAACTTGGCACGAAGAAACTTCATATAGTACAGACAAAGGAAAAATTACGAAAAGTAGACATTTTTAGTAAAATCATACAATAAATATTTTTTTAAATTTTAAACTTACTACCTTTTTCCTCGTAAACGCGTAGAGGTATTAAATTGAAATTCATATCAAATACTCAGGTCTATAATACCTTTAAGTTGTAAAGGTTTGTACGGAACCCTCGGTGCGCGAGTCCGACTCGCACTTGGCCGGTTTTTTTTTTTTTACATGTTGTAGTCTTATTTCAATATATTTGAAATCAAAATTCAACGTGTAGCCCCTTAACACCTTAAAGAAAGACGTTAAAAACCTGAAGCACGACTTGCACTGTTTAATATCTTGTGAATGCTTCACTTTGTAGATTACTCTGTATTCGCGAGAAAAATGTTACGATTTCTAGAAAACTACTTACTTACAATGATTTTGTGAACAAAGAAATTTATCAGATGTTACCAAAGTAACATCGGTAGTCCAGTAATCTGATAATAGGCATATTTTTTATGTATGGTATCAATCGATTCGTTTTGTTGTGAGGATCGAATGTTTAAATATATATGAGATTTGCATTTGTTTCTCAAAACGCTTCTAACAAAATGATGTTCAAAAGTGACGTGACGATCATATAGTCGCCCTGTTTAAGGTATTAAACAATTATGAAATTCCTATTTTTACAGTGAATTGTTGCGCTTATGTTTACGGTTGCTAAACAATTTATTTTACAGTCATATGTTAAAAATGGAATAGTATCATTGTTTTTTTTTATTTAGTACTTTAAATAATCGTAAAATTTTGAAATTTTGATATCTTTGGACGATTTCAATAGATATTTTTAATTTTCATAATTGCATAATTCAACACGTGTCATCAACCCTATTGAATTATTTCTTTGCCATTCGCCGAGATCGGTGATTCCGTGAAGGTATTGTTGTGGCGACATATGGTCTAGCGCATTACTACTCAACGCCACGTCACTACTCAACGTCATGTTACTACTCAACGTCGCATCACTACTCTACGCTGTGGACCGGGTGAGTGCTACACTGCTACGGCGTCATCTGCTACGAATATCTGCTACGCGTCGGCTAGTGTTATGACCTGTTGTACATCTATGCGCTCCTGGTACTTCGCTGGCATATTGTGAGTGCGGCGATTACGTCATTACCTACCTCTACGTGCCATCTCCTACGCGACACATCTGAGGTGAGAGCTCCGTCCGCTTCTGAACCCCTGGTACCTCTGATTGCAACGCATCGGAAGAGCGATCGGAACGATGTCAGTAATGAACGACAGTATGATATGCAATGCATGCCAATTGGACTTATCTGTAGGCGCAGAGTTTTTGCAGTGCCGGCTGGAGACATGCGGTAAATTATATCACTATACGTGCAACAACAAAACCCTTTCAGAGGCCGAAAAGTCAATATGGGTTTGTCCCGAATGTGCCTGTGCAGTTAGGAAAGGAGGCCGGAATTGTGACACCCCGGTTGGTACCCCCGTAAACTTAAAAAATGTTACGCTCAGAAAACCGTCCGCTAGTGGACCTGCACTACACCCAGCCCCTCAACAACCCCCCCGGCAGTCGCTGGAAGCTGATGGAGACATGTCCATGTCAACGCCTTCGACCTTGGAAATTATATTGCTTCGAGACCAAATAACGTGCTTAACAGAACAGCTGGCAGATGCAGTCTCTGCCATCAGTCGGTTTCAATCTGCGTTTTCTACGTGCACGAGTAAGATTGAGGTATTGAGCGGCAAACTGGAGGCATTAGAACAGGCCCGCGAGTCCCGCTGCGTTGGCTGTGCTGCCTCAATAACCCAATTACCCAATCCTTTTGAAATTAGTGACAAAATAGATACTAACAGTAAAACGGAGAAAACGCGTACATCCAAACGTCCTAAAAAGAGCAAAAAGGTCATGGACCCCGTAATACAACCCAGTAACTCAACGGTGATGCCAACTACCGAAATCCTGCATGCAGATCCACCAGGTAACCAAATTGACACCGCACGCTCTGAGGAATGTGATCCCGTAACAGACAATTCGTCTACGGATGAAGGTAACGGAAATCCTACGACCGAGGGATGGAGAGAGGTTACTAAAAAGAAGCAGAGAAGGCCAACATCCATACGCTGCACCGGAGGTCCTAATGTTACTACTCTCAGGGCGGTCGAGGTCCGGAAACACATCCACCTGTGGAATATGGTGTCCAGTGCGGATGAAGTCCAGGAGTACCTGCAGCAGCTTTGTGAACAGGGCACGTGTACCGTGGAGGAACTTCATTCCAAGGGAGATTATAAGTCCTACAAGTTAGGGGTTCCTGTAGCATATTATGATAAGTGCTTGTCGGCGGACGTATGGCCTGACAATGCAAGAGTGAAAGCGTGGTTTTTTCGAAAACAAACCAAGAAAAATAAAGGAACCCCGAGCTCAAACTAATGGAATCACAATCAGCATTGCCTACCAAAATGTCAGAGGTCTCAACACAAAGTTGAAATTTTTTAAACATAGTATTCTTGCTCACGAAAGTGATATCGTTGTCGTCACGGAATCATGGTTGTCAGCATCGGTAGAGGACCCTGAACTGGTGGGAGACGCTTGGAGTGTCTTGCGCCGAGATCGCGTCACCGGACGACAGGGAGGAGGAATACTGGTTGCTGCGAGGCCAGGCATTAGTCTACGGCGGCGACGAGAGTTTGAAACTGCCGACGGAGAGGATCTGTGGACCTCCTTTGTCGTAGGCGAAACACTGTTTCATTTGTGTGCTGTTTACATTCCACCTAACTCTTCCGAATGTGTGTACATGCAGTTTTTTCAAAAAATAGAGTCATTCATTGACTCTATTGGTACGGTCATAATCGTAGGTGATTTGAACCTTAACCCTAAGTATGCCTCAACTAGTATTCTAAGTTATTATTGTTTTTTTACCACAGTATGTGATCTCACAGACATGAATCAGGTATTAAATGCGCATGGAGGAATGCTTGATGTAGTGCTAGTACGACAGCGTGCTCATGGTGTTAAGGTTAGTGCGGACCCTGAGGGTAGTCTGGTTCCATATGCAGATGCTTATCATCCACCTCTTCAAATCTCAATCCCGCTCATAAAAGCCGTAAGTGACTCCGTGAAGATCGACCCTAGCAATCTTGATTCGAGGCGTGATTGGAATTTCTCAAAAGGCAATTACGAGCTTCTTTACCAACTAATTGCCGATGCATCTTGGACAAGCGTCTTTGAAGCCCAAGATGTCAACGTCGCCGTGGACCGCTTCTATAAATTGATCTATGGCTTTTTCGATTTGTGCATACCGAGGAAGAGAAGGTCAAGCAAGCCCAGTCGACAGTATCCGATTTGGTTTACAGCAGATCTTATACGAGACATAAAACGGAAGGCTTTTCTTCACCGAACGTGGAAACAAACCGGAGACAAAGAAGTATATGCCAATTTTTCCAAACTCAGAGCCGATATAAAGTTGCGAACATCAGAAGCTTATGAGTATTATATTGGCAGTGTTCAGACTAACATCACAGGTAATCCTCGTTGTTTTTGGCAACACATTCACAACCTAAAATCTAAGGGTGGGTTTGAAAACCGAGTGTTACACGATGGGAAGCCCTATGAGGGAGCAGAGGCGGCTCAGGCTTTTGCGAACTTCTTCTCGAGTGTCTTCCTCCCCTGTGTACCTTTACTCGACCCCTCTAAAACTACTGAACAGGATGAGTCGAAAACTGCTAATTTTATTAATATCGGCACAATATCCCTTCAGGAGGTGGACTCTGGCATAGGTCGTCTGAAGCCCCAAAGCTCATTGGGTCCCGATGCCATCCCTGCGTATATTCTAAAGGGCTGCAAAGACTGGCTAGTGCAACCTTTATGTCATATTTTCAACTTAGCTATACGCACTGGGGAGTATCCGAGTCACTGGAAGGTAACGCGGGTACGGCCGATTCCGAAGTCGGGCGAAGCAACTAAGGTTGAAAACTATCGTCCCATAGCGATTCTCTCCTCTATTGCGAAGTTGTTAGAATCTATCATAAACAAGCATATAGCCTCTCAGGTGCAGCCCTATCTTTGTGACGCTCAACATGGGTTTAGACCCAGGCGATCAGTCGAGACAAACCTATTAACCCTGGTAGACTCTATCTCGGAGCATTTGGATAGGGGGATTCAGGTAGACGTGCTGTACTTTGATTTTAAAAAAGCCTTTGATCGCGTAGATAACGACATACTACTAAGGAAGTTATGTAACATCGGTTTCTCGCCAAAACTGCTCCGGTTTTTTGCGAGTTATCTACGCGATAGGCAGCAGTACGTGCAGCACGGATGCTTCGTCTCCGATTCCTACCATACTCGTTCCGGAGTAAGCCAGGGTTCAATTCTAGGCCCTTTTCTGTTCGGCGTCATGATCAATGACTTGGCGTCGCTCCCTAAATGTGCACAATGTCTTCTTTACGCCGATGACCTAAAGCTTGTTTATGGTTTACAGCAACAATCTGACTTTGAATCGCTCCAAGAAGATATTAACAGGATATATGAATGGAGTATCTCAAACAAATTGATTTTTCACCCTGAGAAATGCTCTGTGATGTCTTTTAGCCGATCTCGGAGTCCAATAGTTGGCAATTACATGTTAGGAACGGAACCAATAAGCCGTGTTGACACCATTAAAGACCTAGGTGTCATATTTGACCCGCACCTCAATTTTCATGCTCATATGAGAACTCTAGCTACCGACTGCTATCGGAGATTAGGGTTTGTTATCCGCAACGCTCGTGATTTTGACAACGCGTTTGTCATCAAAATTGTTTATACGGCTCTAGTTAGGAGTAAACTGGAGGCAGCGTCTATAGTGTGGAATCCCCATGAGGTCACTTACGTCTTACTTCTGGAGAAAATCCAAAAGACGTTCCTAAGATTTTTATTTAAAAAAATCTATGGGTATTATCCTTTCCTTTACCCCACAAAATATTTGCTTGGAACCCTGGGTTTTAACTCCCTGGAAGTGAGGCGTAACTATGCACTTATGACCGGGGCGTGCAGAATATTACGTGGGGATTCAGACTGCCCTCAGCTGGTCTCGCAGCTGGTTCGCCTCCTCGTCCCTTCCTTGTCTTCGGCAAAGTTTAATTTTAGGCCTCGTAATCGCGACTTACTTGCGGCTCCTAAAGCGCGCACTGCGGCATACAGGCAATCACCATTGGTTCGTGCTTTGCACTACATCAACGCACTTCTCAAGTCAGCACCTGACTGTGATATTTTTGCTAGTAATTGGAGGCTAATTTGCCAAAAATGTAAATACCTTTGTGAGGCAATGGATGACCGTCCGTCCTCAGTTAGTTATTAAGTTTTCTTTTGTATGTAGTTTTATTTTATGTGTAAAATGTGTGACAGTGTATGTCATTCTTTTAATTTGTTTGTATATGTAAAGTTTACCTAGTTGCAGATTGTACGCTTTACCTTGTTTGTATGTATACTTTCTGTCCTGAATTTCGCAGTGCATTAGTACCTACTGTAATGCTGTGTAATTTTTGAACCAATAAAATAAATAAAATAAAATAAATAAAATAAACGTCACGTCACTACTCAACGTCACGTCACTACTCAACGGTCTACTCAAAGGTTAACTGGAAGAGATCCCTTAAAGGGATAAGTTCGCCTTTGTACTTACGTTTTCCTATTATTGTATTGTTTTTGACTGGTTTTTGTACAATCAATAGTTTTTACATTACATTACAATTAAGTGGAATGTCAATATTATTTAATAATTAACAAGGAAATGTATGGAAAGTTTTTAGTCGATTTCTTTCACCAAAAAAGATAGGCAAATTGAAATTGTACATTACTACATTACTACCACGTCCGTGGGCTGACCAGCTAGCCTAATATAGTGAGCCTTTTATCGCCTGTAGCCAAAGCAATCACCATAGCTGTCGTTCTTCTTATGTAAGTGCGAAAGTGATGCATGAAGTGATAGACGATAAAAAGTAAAGTAAAGTCCGCCATTTGTACCATCTTGTATTGTGCAATAAAGATTAAATAAATAAATAAAATGACAACCATGATACGCGTTCTGGTCCTAATAAGATTTGTTTTTTTTTAAACACTAACAAAAAACTTTTTTGCAAGTTTGAACACTCGTCAATTACCGATATTATTTATTAAACGCACCCAAGCCAATAAATGTTTTATCATAAATTTTGTGACGCTAATATTGGCATGATATCAAAATTAGCTCGGCAGTTGCTATATGTCCATTTTAATCAAAAATCAAGTTGAATAGGTAGCGGGAAATATTGAAAACGAAATTTTTTTTTAAACCGGCTTCACAATTTTGTAGTTTAAAACCCCCGATCCCCATTTGGAATGCTTGATTGATAGCATGATTAGCGATTGGTTGACCGGGGATTGGTTTCTATGGCAACGAGGCGACCTTTTTCATCTAACGAACCATTACAGCCCGACCCTCGTCTTCAGTACGCCTGTCTTAGCCTTTAATAACTTTTACAGTTCATTGGAAAATGGTCTTTAGGTGTGAACTACCAATTCCGACTTACTGTTAGTGTAGTCTTTATTGGCTAAGTTTTAAGAGTGATATTTGTGATTTTAAAATCTTTGTTTTTTTCAATGCTGATTGGTTCGGTTGACAGTTAGGAAGATAAACGATAGCTGTCATTTGTCATTTGTGTCCGTTGACGTAGTGCATTCGAGTTGTTAAATGCATTATAATGACACCGATGTTTGATTGATGGTAAATGCCCTTTAAATTCACAGATAGGTAATCAATGTTGATATTTTAGCTGTTGTTATATGATGGGGTAATTAATATGTTTACCTTTTTCATATGATAACATCGAAATAATTCCAGTCACTAGTATTTTCATTTTCATCATGATATATATTGTAATACTAGTATTGGAACACTAGTGACTCTAAAACCAGTAAGGATCATGCCATGAAATGAGAAACTTACTCATATAATTAAATTCAATTAGACGTTTCGCGGCTCTCTTAATAAATCTTACATACACCCACAGTAATATGATCTTGCTGTTTAAGTAACACGTTATACTATTTATTCGTAAGTACTTACAATGTCATTAATATTTAAGTAAGAAAAAACACACAACACTATAAAATACATTACAACCTTTGCGGGAAGGAAGTTTGAAACTTGGAATATCTACGTAATACGTAGAACGCACCTTTGTAGATGAAACCTCGTTTTACAGTTTCTAATTGTGTAAGATGGAGAGCTTTTTAAACGTTAACGCTTATATTCCACCAATGCAATAAAGCGAGTTATCCTCCGAGTTTTCCTGCGAGATCGAATTAGTAACTAATGAAAAGATTCACAACACAGCAAAGGTTGTTGACAAGAAACAGGGGTGTAGACAATTTTTCATTTACTTTTTATATTATAGGTATATATTTATTTTGTTATTTATTTATGAACGTGGTCTGATGTTATATGTGTATAGTAATGTATATTATATTTTTATGTATGTAGTAAAATGTAGTTTAAGTATTTGTATGGTACATGAATATTTGTACCTATATATTTATTATTTACCTGCAGCTTTATGTGATTTGGAACTTTTTATTGGTATCTTTTTGTGCATAGTTTGTCTTTCACCATTTGTATTTAATCCTTTCTCATTTCCTCATCGGTTGGCTGGAAGAGATCCCTATCAGGGATAAGCTCACCTTTATGCATATCTTTTATATATGTCACTGTTGTTTTTATGTTATAACTACTTGTTTATGTGCAATAAAGAGATACATACAAACATAGGTACATATAGATACAATATATTTTAAAAAAATATTAAAATAATATCCCACACGTATATTAATTAAAATCCCTTAATTTAAATTCATTTTATAATTTGCCAGAAATATCTCAGGTGCAATGGGTCACTTTCAACCCTTGGTTAACAATCTACTATTTATCTTCTGCTATACACAAACGAATTCGTAATTAACTAACAGTTGTTACATTTATTTTAAAGTGTCTTAAATAATTTAAGTGGAAGTATTTTTTTAGGAAAATAGAAGTAATATGTAATAATACTATGATGGTATACTAGTACAGTCAGCGTTAAAGATATCTTCACACTTTTGCACCCTATAACAAAGCAGTAAGGTGCAAAACTATCTACATATAATTGACGTCGAATTTACCTACTCGTTCCTTTCGCTTCAAGATGTACCGTACGTACCTATTACCTAATAATGTTGTTGGAGGGCAAAGTGAGCATGTATATTTGATATTCAATATACATTCACTCTAATAGCTTATAAATCATTGTTTATAACTTATTCAGAGCAATCCCATGCGAACTTTATTTTACGTTACGGTTACGACCCCGCGTGGTTACGAATCACTCATGTAAATTAATAAGATGCCTTTTTACTTATTGGATTTTAGGTATTGTTTAACTCGCATAGCAGAGCTTCAAATTGAAAAAAAAAATCTGAGGAGAGGAAAAACACTCAATAAACATTTTTTTAGAACGTCATGTAACAAAAATATATATATATGTACATATTTTTTTTAATATCATAAGGAAGCATTGCAACAAATGGACTACGACCTGGTCACGTCAGATATGACACAATAATAACAGCAACAACGTCTGGTTAGATTGCTCCTTGTTGCTAGATTCGGGCATCTGTCAGCTTTTAATGGGTGGAGCTTAGAGTGACAGACTAGCAAAATTTTTGAATTAGAAAATAGTAATACCAAAATAGGTAAAAACTGCCGAAGTTGTCTCGGTTCTAAAGGAGACGGCCCGCGGCCTATATTGTTACATTAGAAGTATTATGCAGAAACAAACGGATCAAATTGATGATTCTGTGACCAAAACAATGACCGATCGCATGGAAGAGAATGTAGATGAAAATAAAGCATTGAAATTAAAAAATAATAACACTGGTAGAAAACATAGTGCTAATTGAGCATATGAAGAATATGAATCTTGAAGCAAATCAAATTATTTTGTTCAATATTTTTTTTTAATGTAATTTTAAGGAGTTACACTACATATATAAACTGTAAATAGATGTCATATACTTTAGAAAAAAGAACAGTTCATATGAAGAATAATTTACTACTATTTGGCCTGAAGGAGAACGAAAAGGATCAAGGTGAACTAGTGGAAATAGTTAGAGAAAACATTTAAAATGACCTTAAAATTACCTAGGAAAAATCTGAAGATAACTAATTACATTGCATTAGCAAAAAAAATCTTCATCACCAGAAGAGAAGCAAACAAAGAAATTCCCTTCCAACCCCTTAAAGACTGGTAAAGTTATCGCCTTTTAGACGATGATGAACGGGGGATCAATGTTACTCTGCGTCCGTAGGAAACACCTTACACAACCCTACACGTGATCCCTGGGTGGTGCTAAAAGAGTAACAAACTTGGCATCTGCACTGTCCCATCTGGACCTCGCAGCACTCACTGGATTTTATTTATCATCTGATTTCCCTCTACTATTACCTCAGAGAAGAAATGCCTATCTATATCCAGTGACATGTAGCCATACGATAAATAAATAAATATGAACGGGTCAACCTAAATAAAAGCTGTATCACCCTCACCAGACGATCACAAATAGGACAGAACTATTGACAACTGGAAACCAGTACCTACAATGCAGCAGCACAGATAAGAAACCGCTTATCACCCCAACCTGGTTGGTCTTCGTGGGTTTAGCGACCACTACCCTCCAAAGTCACAAAACATAAACATAAAAAGGAATAAAATTCACTTTTGCTTCATTTTCATAATTTTGAAACTACCGATTTTTATTTATGTTCATTTTATTACACACAAAAAAGATTAAGTTTGTTGTGTTGTTTCTTTTTGTTGCAAGTAAAAACTAAGATAGATACTAAGATAGTTAGTCCCATAGTATGTTAGGTTCTCTTTTTTTCCTTGATATACCAATATGTATCAGATATCATTAAGGTAGACCACGTGAAGAAAATGCCAAAACTGGATAGAAACCAAAATTTTCAACGCATTCCTGAATGTTTTTGTTCCTCATGTTACATTAAGTCCTCGTATTTTTCCATTTACAGAATATACAAACCCGTAATGCCGGAGGTGAAAACATTTTTATAACTGAAACTCATATGAGAGCTAAAGAAAAACAGTAAAACACTCTTGAAGATTTAGCACCGGCTTTGGAAACTATGTACTCGTACACTACCTGGTACAAACTAAACAAGTTAATATTACACAGATTAAAATCAGTGGATTTTATCACAGCAGATTTAAAATGTTTTTATGTTACTCCGGAATCAGGCACATAAGTCGAATATAACCTGGAAAGGTATAGGCAAGCAAGAGGGATATATTTGCTTCAGTAAATTTCCTAACAACTCCAAAATATTTTTTCTTTGCACGTCCATCAATTGTTTCACGAGACCTCTCTAATAAGTCCTAACTCTGTACGGTTGTAATCCTTCCATTAAGGATTTCATTAAACCACCTTTCGACTGCATTATAAGATCAGCTCCGTGTTAGATTACTATTGCAATGTCATGTAAATTACGGCTTGAATTTCAGCTCAATCAGATACCGGGTAGTTTGAATCAACAACAACAACATTTAAGGCCACCAGACACTGTCCGTCCGTAATAATGTCACTATTTCTGTACCCGTCCTTTTCTATAAACCGGTCAGTGCAGTTAAAAAAAATAAAAAATAAAAAAATATATATTATGGGACATTCTTACACAAATCGACCTAGTCCCACAGTAAGCTCAATAAGGCTTGTGTTGTGGGTACTCGTACTAGACGACGATATATATAATAGATAGATATTATTAAATACTTATTATACATAGAAAACATCCATAACTCAGGAACAAATTACTGTGATTAACACACAAATAAATGCCCTGACCAGGATTCGAACCCGGGACCTCCTGCTTCGTAGGTAGGGTCACTACCGACTGGGCTAGGAGGCCGTCAAAAGAACTATGCTAAGCAGTTCTAAGAACTATGCTGAAAGAATTGTTATTTACAAATGTTTTACAATCGATTTATAATAATAATAGCCTTCGCAATTAAAACAGAGAAATAAATTAGAATAATGTGTTTTATATTGCATTGCCAACCCCAGTGCTTCTACGTAATGTATACATTTTCAAAGAACTCTTGATAAAAATATTATTAATTTCATTCGGTGTTTTTTATGACATCCTTGTGGGGTCTATGTCGTTATTCCTTTAACAGGTTCACACCGTTTGTTTTGGGTAAACTTCCAATTACAAGTTCATATCTTGTGAACTTGACGATGTAAAGGCTGTTGCCGGACAAGACTGGTTCACGACAGCAGCGGATAGAGAGCTTTGAAAAAGCTTGGAGGAGGCCTTCACCCTATAGAGGGGTTCTCATCACCAAAAAACATAACTTAATTTTTAAATAGTCTTATATTACTAGATCTGTCAATTTGTTTGTGATCGAGAAATAAATGGCTTTTTTATTATTATTTTATTTATCTTGTGAAGATGAACATGTAAGTCACGATGTTGAGTTTTTCCACCAGATTTTCACTGCTGTCTACAAAGTCGAAACAGCTATTCCCGAACATGGTAGTTTTTCTTAACGCGCGTTACGATTACAGTGCGAATATCACTTTCGCGAAGGATGTAGCAAGTAAAAATAATTTCGATAATTTAATCCATTTTTAGCACAACATTATGACATTAAGCATGACATTACGTAAACGTTACCTTCTTTAATTTTGTAATGAGTTATTAATCATCAAAATGACATACACCAAAAAGGTATGTTAATAGGCATGGTGACACATGTTGAATTATGCAATAAAATTTAGTTGATAGGATGCAAAATGATCAATATATCCAACTAAAGTGAAAATTTATAAATTCAATTGAAATGGCTTAAAGATATCAAGCTGCAAAATTTCTAAATTTTACGATTTTTTAAAGTACGAAATTAAAAAAAAACAATGATACCATTCGATTTTTAACATTTTACTGTAAAATAAATTGTATAGCAACCATATACATATCAACTACAATAATATTGCTTTGCTATTTCGCGGTATAATAACGTGCTAGTTGATTAGTGACTACCCGTTATACTTATTTGCGTATTTTTTGCATGCATTAATGTTCCCACCCTCCCGCCGCAAAAACAAATACGCAAACAAATACAACAAACCACCACCAATAATACCAAAACTCGACACGTGTTTCGCCGCCGCAGACTCCAGCACCAGCAGATCTCCAGCAGCTCCTGAGGATGCCTCGTAGAGAGGCGAAACACGTGTCGAGTTTTGGTATTATTGGTGGTGGTTTCTTGTATTTGTTTGCGTATTTGTTTTTGCGGCGGGAGGGTGGGAACATTAATGCATGCAAAAAATACGCAAATAAGTATAACGGGTAGTCACTAATCAACTAGCACGTTATTATACCGCGGAATAGCAAAGCAATATTATTGTAGTTGATATTATGGACTTCCGCAAAGTAACGCCTGATTCCATTAATTACCATATACATAAACGCAACATGTCACTGTAAAAATAGCAATTTCATATTTTTTCCATACTTTAAACAGGGCGACTATGTGATCGTGACGTCACTTTTGCACGTCATTTTGTTAGGAGCGTTTTGAGAAACAAATGCAAATCTCGGACTTTAAGGACCGGTTGCACCAAAGCGTCTGTTAACGTCAACGCCATCGTTAAAAAAAATCTTGTATGAACATTTTGACAGTTTTCTATGGGATGACAACTCCGTCGCCATATTTAACGTTGATGAGTTCGTTAGTTATGCGTGGTGCAACCCACCCTAAGTCTCATTTCTGACTTTTGGGTTACTTTAACGCAATAGGCCCCATATAGACATTTGATCCTCACAATAAAACAAATCGATTGATACCATACATGAAAAACCGGCCAAGAGCGTGTCGGGCCACGCTCAGTGTAGGGTTCCGTAGTTTTCCGTCCGTCACAGTAAGTGTCCCCACTTAAGAGTTAATAACACCGCCATGTAGGATATGATATGAGAGTTCCACGCAATAGTTTACTTAGTTAAACTATTGCGCGCGAGCTTAAAGTATGGAAGATGATTTTTATGGAATAATTCTTTATTGCGTGAACCGATTTTCAACATTTTTACTTTATTTGAAAGCACGTCATTTCATTGTAATTTTGTAGAAATTACAGGTACAATAAACATCTGCTTATAAGGTTAAATTACAAACTTAGTTCAGAAATTATTTTGTAATTTTTTTTCAAAAACTATTCATCCTATCAAGTTCAAAATAATTTTCCTAGAAAGTTTTTACAAAGTTCTACTTTTCAGATTTTTTTCATATTTTTAAAACTTATGGTTCAAAAGTTAGAGGGGGGGGGACGCATATTTTTTTACTTCTGGAGCGATTATTTCCGAAAATATTTACATTATCGAAAAATGATTTTAGTAAACCCCTATTCATTTTTAAATACCTATCCAACAATATATCACACGTAAGGGTTGAAATGAAAAAAAAAATCACTTCCCACTTTACGTATAGGGGAGGTACCCTAATAAAAAAATTTTTTCCACTTTTTATTTTACCACTTTGTCGGCGTGATTGATATACATATTAGTACCAAATTTCAGCTTTCTAGTGCTAACGGTCACTGAGATTATCCGCGGACGGACGGACGGACGGACGGACGGGCAGACATGGCGAAACTATAAGGGTTCCTAGTTGACTACGGAACCCTAAAAAAATTCACCATGCCTATTCCTAAATAATTTTATTTATTGCTCTACTAGGGTATTTGGTTACTAAAAAAAAAGTAAAAAGTGAGTCTTGAGAAATAAAAAGTATGACTATTTGGAAACAATTTATTAAGGTTCGAAATTGATGATGATTATTGTATGTATTAAAAACTTTGTGTTAAATCGACCTTATGTTTCTTAACGTTAAGCTCTGTGGTTGTCAATGTCTCCTAGCAAGCAAAAGTCGACTTTATGATGACATTACTTGTCAGTCATGTAATAGTAGTTTATGTAACTGTTACGTAATAAGGGTCCTTAAAACATGAGTATGTGTTTATGAAATGAGCCGCAGGCGAATTTCATAATAAGATCACACGAGTGTTTTAAGGCCTAATTACGTACAGATGCATACACTGCTTTATCTACACTCATATTATTTATTCTAAATGCCTTATTTGGAAACCATAGAATGGCCGCAATTGCACCGCCACCATGGCCAACTCTCGTGTGCCGGCGGTCGCGCGGGCGCGTGTCGGGCTGTCGGCGGATCCCCGGGAGGGTGCAGGTGTACATTATGTTATCAAAACTCATAGCACATCAATAATTGAGCATGAAAAGTTAAAATTACGTGACTGCTACGGATAAAAAGCTTATCATAGTAAAATCGGTCCTGGTAATGCTAGCCATTGCCTACCGTTTTCGAACACGTTTTAGAGAACTTACAATATGAGTGTAGATAAAGTTTGTTTACTATAAAGGTCATTGAACCCATTTACTAATTAGGGTTGTTACAGGCAGTAATTTGCACTTTAACTTCAACAAGCTCTAACTTGAAATCGGTTAGAAATATTAACATGGTTCATTGGTTTAAAAGTCATTACTAAAACTATACATTCCCCCATTTTCGTAAAAGTCAATCGTGTTTGTGATGTGCTGATGTAGGTAGACTTACATAAATAGCGGCTGACGTGTGTCACATACGCCAGTCTGGAATAAATCCTCGAACTAACTGGGTGCCTATCATTGCTAATTACCTATCCGTGTACCTAGCCCTCTAAATACGTTACAGTATTGTTCCTCGCGGTATATATATGAAGGCTGGAGCAGCTGCCGAAGCAGCGCAAACGCCGCAAATATGCAGCAATCGACTCTAGCTGCATGTTTGTGCCGGAGCTCACGAAATTTTTAGACAACTTTGTAAACGCCTCAAAGATGCTTCGGGTGAACAGAGGGCTGGCTCTTTCCTTGCCACGCGGCAAGGAAAGAGCCAGCCCTCGGCCTCGCTTAAGAACAAAATAATATACGGAGTGACGTTAAATAAAAAATGTGTAAAACGGAGTAAATAGGTTTAGAATGTGGGAGCAAGAGTGCCGGGGTGTGAGGTTTCGCAATTTTTAGATTTCCACACCGACTAAGTCGAAAGCAAAAGCTACCAACTGTTAAAATCTGTGCACTGCTGCAAAGCTTTGACGTTTTTTCGATCTCTAGAATGTCTTTTATGCCGTCCCTCAATCTCTTTCATGTAGTGGCTTATCTCGATCTTTGTGAGAGCAAAGGGATGCGAGAATGTGTGTCGGGCCGCGGCTTATACAGTGCACTATACAGGGTGACATTAGAGATGAAATAACATGGCGCAATGAAAAATTGAATTAGAAACATGATAAATAAAGTTAGTTAGTTATAATAATATACTCGTTCTAATATTGATGATTATTTGGCAAAAAATACACAGGTGAGAAATAGTTGCAAGCATCTTGGTCACCTTACCTTACACTTTATGTCATCATCTCATCGTGTCATGTATGTGTCAAAAGTGGTAGTGTGACCATTTTTTTTTTCATGTAATTACTATATAAATGGGTAAAAGTAATGTAACGTATCTATTTATACGAATTTATGCTATATTGCTCAAGACATATAAATTCAATTTGTCGACATATACATATTTTTATAGACATATAAAGTACGTGCGAAATGTATAATATTAAAATGTACATTTGGATAATGTGTAATATACTTTATATATAAAATTGCTTAGGATAATTATAATTTAAAAAATAATAATGAAATGAACAAAACGAATATCTGTAGTCTAATAGCACATCCCAATCGAATCAAGGCGATGCCAATAACTGTTACCAAAACAAAGAAACCATTTCTTGGTAACAGTTTTTTTCTATGAGGGGTCACAATTCTAACCTAACCAGAAAAGTACGGTAGACTTTTCTGGTAACAGTTTATTTCTGTGCGGAGGTCGCAGTCTTACCTAATCTATTTTTCTGGTACCAGTATTTCTATGGGGGGTCGTAGTCCTAAACTAACTGAGTTTTTTTTATTAGGTTAGCCTAATTTTCTGGTTTCAATTTATTTCGAAGGGTTGTAATGTTTAGGTTTGTTGACGCATTGTTTGAAATGTTATTTATTCGTTATTTGAACTTATAAACGTAATGATGATTAGTTATATAAAATTGAATTAGTAAATATGTTTGTTGTATGAAACTGATGTTTAATGTATGTTATATTACTTTGGCTAATACTAATTGAAAATAGACATTTAGTGCATTATATGTAGGTATATAACGTTATTGTATGTTTTGAACGTTTGTAAACTGAAATTATACAAAAAGTTAGTATTCATTATGATACGCACCTACTATTGGATTGAAATGGCGTTCTATTATATAGTCGGTAGAATCGATTTCTAATCACGTCTCCGATTTCACCCTGTACCTGCACTCGTAATGCAGTCAGCATAAAATATACTGCCCATCAATCATAAGAGCCGTAAGTAGTTATGAAAATCTGTTTCAATATGGAATTTATTTACTGCTGGGGACTAATATAAACAGTTGAATGACTTTTTTAATGACACTTTTGCGCAGTGGAGTAGTTTATACACGGTGCCCGTGAGCATTGCGAGAGACTTTAACAGTGTATTCATTATCATATTTAGAGAACAAAATGTCCTTTAAACTTTTTCGAAATTCGCCATAGTTTCAGAGTAAATACTACTTACAAAATATTGCATTTTGAATTGTTTCTCAGTGTAAAATGATTTTTTGATGGCGATCTCACCGGTATGGGGCATAGTCTAGACATCTCTTATTGACTGATATCAAAGACCTAAGAAACACTTTGCATGGACTAGTTTTTACGAGAAAAAATGTAGCAATTTACTTTTTCCGTTACTTTTTTCTAATGACATTTACTTTTTATGTAGAACAGCATTCAAAAAAAGTGAAAAAAAAAGTAAAAAAAAAATGTTTTTTTGGCGTTTTACAACAAAAGTCATATAATGTTTTTTCATTCTTTTGACCTCAGAAATGCGTGGTTAAAATCTCTCGCAATGCTCACGGGCACCGTGTATACCTAAGTGGTCGGCAAAATTCAATGGAGTTCAGATCAAAGGAAGTTTATTTGAATGAAATTTTGATTCAATTAGAGAACTAATTATTTTAAATATTTAGAGTTATATTTATTACTGAATAAACTTTAAATATTTTGATTTGTTCATTTTAATTAGACACATAAACTAAACAGATGTCATATACAAAGGTAAAAATTGACCAAGGCCTCTCGGTGCCCAAGGCTGGAATCGAACTAGCGTCTTCTACATTCGCGGCAGATGCCCTAACGGGTTAGGTTAGTTTAGTTACCCATAGGCTACCCATAAAACTACAGCAGCCCCGGTAAAATTTACCCATGCAATCTTTGTAAAATGTTGAAATACTTATTTTTCTTTGTTTGAAATTTTATTCCAATTAGTTTTTATTTAAATAACTTTATGGCATACGGCATGATAAGACAAGTCTGCTACATGAAAGTTTACACAATATGCTTGTTTCTGCCCGCAATTTCGCCATTGTTAAAACCCACCTTTTTCTTATTGAAAGTATATATGGACCAAATTTGAATAAGGACCGAAATAAAGGACTTTTTTTAAATATAGCATTAATATTACACGTATTAATTTCACGTAAGTATTTGCACCGATTCAATAAAAGACCTCATCCTTCTTATCCATTGTTTAGTAGGTCCAAGACCGTAGCTTTGCATGCGTTGTCCGTTTTAAACATAAACAATAATACCGTTACCGGAAGGAATGTTAGCCTAATTATTTTACGGATTACACGAAATCCTTGTATATCAAAATTCCCACAGCCGGGATTTCTGTATTTGTTTTTTAAAAATCCAACCCAAGCAAAGCAATAACATCTCCGTGTAAACATTGCAGTCATTATATTGAGCCGGCGGCATGTCAACGGAGCGTGAAATTATTCTGTTGCCGCCATTCTAATCTACCCCTTATACGGTGGTCCGAAGGACTAGGAAGTAGCGGGAAGCTTAGTCTGATTGCTCCTAGGAAATGCAACTTTTATAGTAAGTGATGTATCTTACAAGGGCACTGCGATCACTTACGCCTTTTTGAAATGGACTGTAGGAAGGAAAGGGGACTTACTTTAAATTAAAAAGATACTTAAGCCCATGTGTACAGATGCGCAATTTGATGTAAGAACTTCTTGCATAAGTTTACACGTGTCGTGAAGTAACTTTTAGAGTTTCCCCAAGTAGCAAAATTTGGCACTATAAAAGTCCTGAGAACATTTTAGAACGTGCTAATTAGTGTTCATGATTAGCACTATAATGGTGTCGTAAACCTTTACCTAACCCCAAATAGGCCCTAGTTTTATCACTGATTTATTCTATAAACATTACATAAAGGCTCTCACTGTGATAAATCAGCTCTATAATTGAAATGTCTGCAATGTTTATGTCACAATTAGGAACTATTAAAGTAACCAAAACATTTTTATAGTGCTAATTTGCGCCGAAAACGATTCCAGTGATCTTTTTTATCACCAAAAGCCTCGTGCTGTGTGCTGTCGTCGTCGTGAGGTTATTTCACAAGAAATTAAACAAATATATTTGTAAGTCATTCGCCATGTCGCTTTAGTTCCTTAAAGTGACATATAAAGGTACATACTAAAAAACATTCATGAACCGTAATTCTGCCGGTACTTGCACTTGTGAAAATAATTGTATTGACAAAATCATTATGCTGATTTCAAATTTGACAATGCGCCTTCATAATTTTACTGTTTTAATTAAATTTTAATTAATAAAATTAGGACTTGTCCCGACTGTGGCTGCTATAGTACACATGGGTTCCAGTCGTGCTGCTAATGTGCTATCACTTTCAGAAAACGGCAGCCATATTTTAATGGATTTGGGTAGCCCTATAACGATGGTGAGGGAGCATTTAAAAAGCTAAAACGTTATGTAATGGTCGTGCAAAGTCCTTTTATAGTGCAGATTGGTCCTGTAATAGTGTTTGCGATACTGCTACAATACTAGTACTATAAAAGTTAATTCGACGCATTATTAGTGCATAATAGGTACATAAAAGTGTCAGTAAAGTGTCTATAGTATTAAATAGTACTATAATCGCTTTTTGCAAATCTATTACAGTGCAACACTTTAAAGATTATTTTTATGGTCCTTTAAGCGTTCTAAGAGCTAACTTATAGAACTAAATTGCTCTTTAATTTATAGAACCAAAACGCTCTATTAAAAACCTTTATAGTACAAGCAGTCACAATGGTTACCATTATAGGCCTACTATATCACTGATTGGTGATAAAAGGCCTTAGTTATAGAAGCTTTTGTTACTTGGGTCGCGTGGGTTCTGTCTTGTTTTTGTAGGAAAATTCATTATTTAATCATTGTTCTCCAGTGTATGCTTTGACGGATAACAAAATGATTACGAAAATTAATATTTTTCTGCTGAGGTGGTAGTTTTAGGTACGATGCGGAAAAGACATACCTGTTTTATAAAACATTAGTAATAATAACCTTTTCGCCATAATAAAATCGTTTATATAGCATACTAAAATACGTGAATAGATATCAAACTTAAAATCTAATATCTGCTCATAATTATTTTACTTGGTTTTTTTTTTTTTAAAGTGGGGCATTCCACTCATACTCGTACAATAGTTTGTTATTCAATCAAATACAATTATTTGATTGAATCTAATATCTGCTCTTAAAGTAGACACTTAACCTAAAATAACTGCCCCCCCTCTCCATGGCGGTATGGTACCGTAGACGCTGGCAGTATGTCCTAGCTGTATTGCAATACTAATACGTTGAGCGAGGAAACTGCCAGCTCTGCATACTTTGCTTAATAATTAATTGGCACTAGGACTCCACGGGTCAGGGGTCTCACCGAATTGCACGAGATACTATTTAACGCCAGGACCCAGCCTCTTTTCAGCACTGTGCAAATTACCAATCGTTTCCAACTTACACCACCATCCATTTTGGGTACTATGACCCGGTACCAGATATTCGGGCGGGGATTTTAGAGAAAGAATCTGCACGGAATCCCGTCATCATATCCGCTATCACCATTTCACCCATCTGCTAGTATTATGCAAACCAGCATAAGAGATCCTTAAAACAAAACGTAGTGGGAGATCACATGTATATATTGGTTTAATGAAGAAAATACTCGTGGGTTTTGGGAATACCATGACGTGTCCTACAAAGGTGCCGTTTTTGTTAATTAATCTATTTCAGCCCTTAATTTCGTCCGGGTTCTAGCTTAAATCACGTGAACATTTTGTCTTTATAAGTCGAATTGCAAAGCCAGAAGCAATGGGAGAAAGAGCACCCATGTAGGTAAGCTATTTACATTTAAATAAACGGAATTGCGCAGGGCGGCGTATGTACTCGTATGTTTAAATGATCTTGTTATTCTACTTTTGTATGTACTTCGAATAAAATTTATGATTTATAATTACAAAAACATGCAAAGAGGCTATTATGAGTCTGTATCTGTATAATATGTCTCACTACATCACAATTACTACAATCTATCTCATATTCTATATTCATATATTCGTACGGAATAGTTAGTGTAATGGTGTAATAGTATAGTAAATACCATGCTTCTTTAAAGGTAGGTTTTAAGATGAATATGTCCAAAACTAAAGTTATAACGAACCTCCCCGTTGAATCGAGTCCAACCATAAAGATTGGAAACGAAATACTGGAGATGGTTGATCACTACGTATATCTTGGACATATTCTATCTTTTGACAAAAAAACACCAACAAAAGGAGATCGCCAGGAGGATCCTGGGTTGGGCGGCATTCGGCAGACTTGCAGACATCCTCAAATCCGAAGACGTTCCACAGTGCCTCAAGCCTCGCCTTTTTAACCAATGTGTCCTGCCCACCATGACGTATGGAGCCGAGACATGGACGCTAACAGAGGAGGCTTTATAAATAAAATACGAGTGGCATAGAGAGCCATGGAGCGCACCATGCTCGGCATTAAACTTCAAGACCGAGTTAGAAATGTAGAGATCCGACGTCGCACCAAGGTGCGAGACGTAGGAGATACTATTACTAAACTTAAATGGAATTGGGCAGGACATGTTGCAAGGCTGGGTGACGGCAGGTGGACCAAAATGTTGACGGATTGGTGGCCACTTTCAGATGAAAGGAGTCCTTGGCGTCCGTTGGCTCGTTGGGTGGATGACATTCGGAAGGTCGCGGATCACTTCTGGATGAGATTAGCTCAAGACCGGGACAAATGGCGTACTCGAAGAGAGGCCTATGCTCAGCAGTGGGCGACAAATGGCTAGACTGATGATGATGATGAAATAGTGCTTGAATGTTTGCAGTATCGGTAAAACGCGTGTGCCTTTATTTATTTAAACGGAGTTTCGAGTTCCTATAGGCCGAGGCGGCTTAAATAATGTTTAAAAAAAACCTGTTAACTCATAGCTAGTAATAATGGGTTATTAGCGGATTTAGAACACAATATGACTAGTGTAATATTTTGACAATATCGCTTTTAGTCTACATCGCGAACGGTCTAGAACGCAAAATATCTACATCATTTTCGTCGTTTTACCTTTACGTTAGCGATGTCGACGGAGCCCCGTTATTCAGCATCTTTTACATCTCTTCGGAACCTTCCATCATTCCTTTAATGTTCGCCAGCTTACGCGTATACTACCCATTAGGTTATATACTGTCGCTTTGCACATGCGCTTGCACTTTGCGTTAATTATCCACAGCCAAATAAGCCGATCGCTTGCGTCTTCACGCTACGCAAACAGGGGTGCCGCGCTTACAGTGACTAGATACGGCACAGCATGCATCTACAAACTTGTAGCCTGTTCTGGTGCCTGGAGAACTCTCCAGGCACCAGAACGTCCCCAAATAGATATCAAGAAGAACATCCCGCACCATACAGACTATATTTGTTTTACAAATAAGAGCCATTCGCTTTCTGTATAACTTAAAGGCAGGTGCATCAGTTAGAGAACTATTTTAAAAAAAAAATTTTACTGTTGCTTCCCAATATATCTATGACAATATAATTTTTGTTGTGAAGAATATACATACATTCAAAAAGATTTCTGACATCCACAGCTATAACACTAGAAATAAAAACAAGCCTGCTATCAGAAGTAGTCGTATCCGCAAAGCATATAAGTAATTTTTTGGTCAAGGTATTCACATTTATAGCAAGTTACCCATCGATGCTTTAAATTTATCATTTCCCGCTCTTAAGAAATATTTGAAAATAACTTTAATGTCAAAAGGTTTTATTACAGGGTCGAGGACTATATGACGGACAAAGATGCATGGCCCAAACCAGAAACTACTACAAAGTCATCTAACATTTAGAGGACACAGTTCAGATAGGAAAGCATATCAAACGTTTTGTGAAGCAACCAGATTTCGATTTCATTATTATTATTTTATTTGTATTTAACAATACGTACATTGTATGTCTCAAGCTGTTTTGATATGTCTTCTTATAGAACTACGCATTGTTGTGTATCTTTAAGATATAATATTACTTTATTACTGTTTTGAAAAAATAAGTCCCGCCGAGTTTCTTGCCGGTAATAATATTTCTCGGGTTCAGGTGTAGGGTTAGAACCAGTGGTAGTTTTTTTTCTCTGACGTTCATAAGTGCATTTTAATGTGCCTAAATTGAAGAATAAATATATTTTATCTTTTTATCATACCGCAGTGGTACAATGACCCGTGACCGAAGTCAAATCAGCGGATACTTCAGACCCTACAACCCTGCCCCCATTAGAATAGAATAGAATAGAATAGAATAGAATAGAATAGAATAGAATAGAATAGAATAGAATAGAATAGAATAGAATAGAATAAAGGTTTATTGTCACTTAAAACATACCATACAAGAAGCAACAAAATAAAATAAAAATAGGATATTTTCTTAATCCAAATATACAAGATTAAAAGAAACAGACAGTGTGACAAAAGGGATGTACTCAGCGTTTGCTGTGGCGCAGACTAGCAACTACAGCGCTGGTTTTCAGTTCACCCCAAACAACAATTTATATTTAACACGTTCAGCTTACAATATTATATATAGGCATAGATGTATTAAAATTAAAATAAAGCACTTAATGGGCATACAGAGAGTCCTTATAACTTAAGCTTATATTACCTACCTAAACATTAAAAAAAAAACTACTACAGTTTGTTAGCTAGGGCAAAACATGAAAAACTACAGTTTTTGATTTAAAGGGCGCTTAAATATTCTTTTGTTTATTTAATAATATTATCTTCAATTTAGTTTTAAAAGTATTTTGGGACATATTATTTCTTAGCGGCGGGGGCAGGTCGTTCCAACCTTGGCCGCTGCAAATTTAAAACTCCTTCTAAACCCAGCCTTTTGGTGACGAGGTAAGGATAATTTATTTTGCATTTTACTGCGAGTCTTTCGATTATGCACATCTTGCATACAAATAAACTTCTCAAAAAGATATCCTGGTCTCTTGGTATTAGAAGACGCGAAGCGAAAGACTACTGCTACTGCGTTTTCAATCCGTGGCCAACGTCATCCAACTCGGCCACAACCTCACGCGGCGATAGAGGCGCCGGGGAACGGCCTCCTAGCCTAGCCGGTAGTGACTCTGTATCAGAGCATGCGGTCAGGGCATTTATTTCTGTGTTTATCACGGATACTTGTTCCTGAGTTATGGATGTTTTTTATATATTTAAGTATTTATCTATATCTATGTATTATATATATCGTCGCCTAGTACCCACAACACAAGCCTTATTGAGCTTGATGTGGGACTAGGTTGATTCGTGTAAGATTGTCCTTTTAATATTTATTATTTTAGTATATTATGTAGGTAAAATCAGCGCTCTAAATTGTGGCCAGACCGAACGTGAAGAAGATATTGGTTAAAGGTGCGTCATTGCTGCGTCCGTCTTAGGTGATAAAATAATAGTACCTATCTTTAAAATTGTAGTCGGATACATTAGTCTATTATGTAGCTGCGATATGAATATGATTGACTTGACGGATTTGCCATACACTTACGTCAAATTTAATATGGATTGACAGCTATTTCAATTCTATTCTACAGTCTCGGTTTAGCTGGTAATACCTACACGTGTCTACTCTCTAGATTATGTATGTTTTCATCTCTCATGATTCTCAAGTGGGTCATTGTTTATCTGTATAGGGAGTGGGTAGAAAGTGATGCATTTCCGCCCTAAGCACGTCCACGTTCAAGTTTCTTTTCACATTTTCACAATTAGTGATGAAAAATCAGTTTAAAATGGATTTGTAGTGTGTTTTTTATTCTGATATTTAACTCTCGATTTTATGAATAATGGTCCTTTGCCTTACTTCTTTATTAATAATTACCCCAACCCTATGGTTACAAAATACACATTATTTACAGCATCACTCCGTTAGTGTGCCAAAATACTCGTTAAGGGGCTGGCAACAGCTAAATTCCCTCCCTTCCTTTTTTAGCGCGAGTGAAAGAGAAACACTGTGTCACTATTAGTATGGGAGCTCATTGCAAATTTTGCAAAATGATAAATTAAAAAAAACTACGCATTCATTGAGAAATATAAAACAACGAAGTTTTTAGTATTAGTGTGGTGTAATTTTGTTCTTAGTTACAGATGTATAAGTCAATAAAATATAGACATACAACTGTTGAAAGCTAATCTTAAGATGTAACTTTGGAATTATTTCCTATCGAGTCGATTTCGTCCAATCGTCTTTCGGAATCAACGAAGTTCTTCCAAATATAATGACTATTAATATTTTTTTTACTTTCTCAAAACAAGTAAGCTCGCCTTTGTACACACTCACTATATTTTTGTTGGTCATGTACTTGTTTTGTACAATAAAGTGTTTTACTACTACTACTACAAGTAGTTATAGCTAAAAACCTGTTTGAGTAAAGTCAATTTGAAGGTCATCGGGTGTAGCAAGCCTCTTAAAAAATGGATGCCTTATTTAATAGTAGACTAGAAGAGTAGGTTCGTCTTTTCTAGTAACTATTTGTACCTTACCTCTGTGTAAAGGTGAACGCAGGCAGTTGTTTAATTTAGCCATTGATTACCCATTGTTCGTGGGCGAATGCATACGCTGTTTACTCAGAGGGTGCATTGCTAAACGTCATTTAAATTTAATTAAAGCCGTCAGATCGAGCGGCTGTATCTGTTTGACAGTAGTTTTTTGTCAGTGCTCAAAGCCTACGCACAGTGGTGGGTTTACCAAAATATTTGTAGTATAAAAAATACTTTCGTAGAATCACGTTTTTTGCTTTCGTTTTGTCGTGTCACGCGTGACATGGTAAATATAACTATGATTCAGTATTATTTATTCACCACTAGCTTTTACCCGCGGCTTCGCTCGCGTTAAATTCGGGGTAACACGGTTCCCCTTTCCTGATTTAAAACACAAAAGAGAACTCGGAACAGAATAAACCGCACACAAATAGTCCGCATACCAATTTCTAGCTTTCTACCTTGAAAATTGCGTAATACTCCATACAAACTTCGACTCCCCATTTAGTGGGGGGTTAGAAAGAGACGAAAAGTAGCCTATGTCACTCTCCATCCCTTCAACTATCTCCACTTAAAAAATCAAGTCAATTTGTCGCCCCGTTTTGCCGTGAAAGACGGACAAACAAACTAACACACACATAAACTTTCCCATTTATAATATTAGTATGGATTAATAATGATTTTATCCACAATTTCTAAATCAACGCCGCAAGTTTTCAACATTTAGACCTTACGTAGATTTTAACGTGTCCTCTAGCCATCGAAAACCGAATATTGGTAATTTTGAAATTAGGTTTTATTTTCAAGATTTGAATCTTTACGAGGCTTAATCGTTTTAAATGAATTCTATTGAAAAACATTTTCTAATGTAAACTTTGAAAATCACGTGATAAATGTGGCAGGAAAGCAATACGATACAGAACGCCAGGAAGGTAACACGTAACGTAACTGAAAATACCAGTACATTTTTGTATTAACCATTCTGGAATTTGGCAAGACAAAAATACTGGTATTTCATACACATGCCGGCTAAAAGTATCACTGTGGAGAGACTCCAGGGTGCGTAATTTACATTTAATTGAGAGGGCTCTGACACTTAAATTTTTGACTTTATTGTTAAACAAAATTGACGCTTAATGTAACCCTATTAGGGTCTTAATATGTTTAATTTTCGAACTGTAATTTATTTGTCCGAGGCAACGTGTTGTCGTGACAGGTTATGACTTTGAAATTTAATTTTCTACAACGATGTAAATTTTATTTGAAAATTTGAATGAAAATTTCAGGGTGATTTGTTTGTACAAGTTGTACACAGTTGGTAAATAGCAAGGGGACAAATACAACTTGAAAAAGGAAAGGATTGTATAAAAATAATGACATATAAATAAAGAAATATCAAAAAACACTACAGGTATGAGAAATACAGCGACCAATACCTAAGTAGATTGTAGTAAGGTGATTGTGCTAGTTTCCGTCCACTCTTGTCAGTTTTCCGTCCATACTTATTTATATGTTTATCTTCAAGTTTTTTTTTGGCCAAAATAAAAGCTTAAAATTAATAAATCTACTAAAATATAAACTATAAATATAAACTATATTTACCTTGAAAAGTTTTCCCATTTATTTGCAGCAGTTTATCAAGTGGACGGTAAACTGGACCTGGACGAGAAACTAGCACAATTACCCTATAATAAATGATGGCTGTACTTGTCTATATGAAAGCGTGATGACAATTCCAATATTTATAACGCGCGGTATTTAACTGACATTTGTTTAAAATATATGGATAACCTCGTCCGTGATCGCCCGCCGTTAAAAATACACCTACCAAACATAATTTAGGTATTCTAGTTGCTTTTTACTCCTAAATGCTTCGCCGTCTAACTAAGCTAACCTGACATATCGTTAGATCCTTTTATTTATTCATAAATATAAAGGTTGAAATAAACCAAAAGCCATTATAGTTGCTTTTTTCAAGCGCAGGCAATTTTCCAAGCAGATGCATTTCAAATTCCAGTTCAGTGAATACAATTGTTTTATGCTTCGAATGTGCCTGAGGCAAAGTGAGCACGCACAGATAACTTCATATTGATAATGTATTTAGATTAAATTAATAATGCGCCATCGAGTGAGGTGATACTAGATAGGGCAATTGCAGCTTAAGACCTCTTAGAAATCACACGAGGAATGTTTAGAAACAAAGTTGTTAAGAAATAATTTGAAACAAAAAATAACCGACTTCACTTAGCCTCACCTTTCTAAAGCAAATGCTCGAGCTGCTGTACAAAATACTCAAATCATTACAGGTGTGCCTATAATACTTGAAGAGTTCCCTCGATTTCTCCAATTTCCCATCATCAGATCCTGACCTGATTGCAACGGGACAAACTGTGAAGACTCATTCAACAAAAAAAGGTTTTTCCAAATCGGTCCAGCCCTCTTCGAATAATAGGTGAACATACATAAAAAAATTGCAAAAACAAAGATCCAAACGAATTGAGAACTTCCTCCTTTGAAATGTTGAAATCGGTTTAAAAAGTTCCTGGCGGACCTGGTGTCCATTAGCTCGATGGGTAGACGATATTCGTAGGGTTGCGGGTCTCATCTGGATGAGAATCGCTCAAGGCCGGGACGACGGTTATGTTATACCTCTGGAGTTGCAAGCGTCCATTAGCTACCGTAGCTGCTTACCAACAAGCGGGGGTATGCTTGTTTTCCACCGTCATGGTATACAAAAGTGGCGTAAACGAACCCTACGCTTAACGGTAGGCGGTAAATGGTTAGTAGTCCAAAAGCTCCACATAGGTAAGGCAACTTAATATTTAACAAGCATTTTTATCTACTTCTTTTTCACGTTTTAGTTTGGTGCTTGCCCGACGTATGGACACATAAGGTAGTTTGCAGTTGACATAAGTAAAACATGAACATTTGAGCTCATGAAATTTGCATTTGTACCACGTTGAGTGTGATCATCGCTTTTTATTTTATTTTATTTTTATTTTATTTATAATAAACTATTGTAGGCTTTTAATTCTTTCGCAACGAAATCATTATTTACAGGCAATATTTTAATATCGTTTGCCGCTTCTACATATTACACTTTTCTATTAAAATTTACCTATAGGTTTGATTGTTTTCTGCACTGCCACTTCACCAGAAGCTTTTATTTTCTGTTTCCGTAGTAGCATAACATTTTACCGGAAAAGGTTTCAAAACCAGACTTTTCTCCCTCGACCCAGTTCTTCAATGATTATGTTATTTAATTACCTGGTGAAGATAACAAGTCACGTGAGATAATTTCATATTTATAATTTTTAATGCAGGGATGCTGTGCGGAAATGAAACTCTTTCCAATTAACATTAATATGCTATTTCTCATTTCAAAGTTGGTTTAATGAGACAAGTTGATATAGCTACATTATATTTGCGTATTTTAGGAAATTATTCATTTAAGTGAGGTCACGATGGCAGGACGGAACGGGCTCTTGCCCGCAAAGAGCCATATTAAGGCTCATTTACACGAGGTTAATAAACAAGACAATTTACAGAGCAATATTAACCAAATTAACTAACTTACTTTTAAAAATATACTTGTTAATAAAATTGCTTATATTTAAACTATGACGATGTAATATTAGCTTTATTGAGTTTGTCTTCATAATATAAGGCTCGTGTAAATAGTGTATTTTACGCAATATTTGTATTTGAAGTAGGCGCAGCTGCCAAAATAAATGGGACACTGCCTTTTATTATTTCTACTGAGTGTTATCCTTAAAATGAAAAAAAAAGTGCGTTCTAATTTCGGCGGATTTGAATAGTCCTAAAAATTCTAAAAATGTTAAAAAATAGTGTCCAGACGGCGACCCTGTTAAATTAAGGGTTATGAATTCCAGGGTCACGGACACAGACGGTCAAATACCGAAAGAACATGTCTAGTCACATTTTTTTGTAAAATAAGATTTTATATCAAAATGTAGAGCTTGCCTTGAACTATTACTAACAACTTCTGTTACAGCTGTAAATTGTAACGCTATTCTAATTTTTAACTCATAAAAACCATCTAGTTACGAAAGTAGTATGGTTAATTTAACCGTTCAAAAATTTAAAAGCGCTATAACTCAAAATATTGTCAAAGTGGCTAGACATGTTCTTTCCGTGTACCCTTTAAATGGAAACCTGACAGCGCCGGCCCCCGAGTCTCTTCAACTGCGACGCTCTGCTAGAGAGTGACATCCCCCAGCTAGGTTGGAGGACTATGTGTGCATTTGTATGCCGGGGAGAAAGTGGTGAATGCCATAAACAAACAAAACTGTCACTTATACGTCAACAGCTCGAGAAAAAAAATCGGTATAATAAGTACTCGACATTACATAAGTCACATATAGTTTTATTTTCAAAAAATATTTTTTTTTAACTTATCGGGCTTGACCACCCACCCCTCGATATACTCTTACGACGCTTGTGACGCAAACTAAAATACATTAAACACCCTGATGAAGAAAGCCCAATGCATCCAAAATATGTCACAATACAGTATACAAGTTGGTATTCCAACTTTTGTATGTAGAAGGTTTATTTTGATAAATCTAAGTAAGCACAATAATTCAGTAGCGTCCATTTTGTTTCTGCTCTGTCACAACACAACAGACCCAAATCTGATTTAAAACCACAAAGTATCTATTACGAGGAACACAAAGCTTCTACAGCTATTCCGCTGGATGCACATGTTCTTAGAATTTCAGGCTATCCGGTCGTCTGAGTCGCCTATTGCCTTATTCAGACACTGATTCAATCATCATTCTCCTAGTTTGTCTGTGTGTAGCATAGTCATAGTCATAGGATAAAAGGGCCGCGATTCGAAAAATAAACACACACACTGGACAGACACAGCTCCAACCCAACTCAACCCAACTTAACTCAACGATATAACAACATTGACATTTGCTATTCGAACAGATTTTCATTCAACATTGGTCACACATTGGTCTCACATTGGTCTCACATTGACCAATATTGGGAATTGAAGAGAAACGCGCTAATTCTTTCTAAATTAATACGCTTCTTTACGTTATAAGCTACTAAAAGCTAGAGCAGCTATTGGAAGCTACTAAAGGAAGGTACAACTTAGAAAGCTGAAACTGAAAAGCTTAGAAAGCCAAAGTAGCTCTCTATGAAGGAAACCCTCTACCCCGTCTGAAACCCGGTAATACTAAAATGTTCTAAGCTCTGATGACTATACATACTTACCTCCTGAAAGGAACACTACAACCCTGCGTTAAGTACTACAACCCCAATAATCTAATTTCCTATATAAACATGATTTGTCAGACAATTTCAGCGGTTTTTCCTAACAATGGCTCGTGAAAGTCTAGTAGTAGATCCCTAGTTATGTAGTAACCCGATAAGTTTTAGGAGACTGATAAAGAGGTTGTTGAAACAAAAACAAGGATATTTAGATTAAACTTTATTTCCCATAAATGGTACTTTACAATGAAAAGACATTAAGTAAATAGGTATATAAAATTAATTAGTTAATTAGATATTCGGTTATAAGTTCAAGCTGTTGATACGGGAAGGTTAGTGGTAAGGCTGTAGAATGGTGTCAGGATCTGTAAAAGAAAAGGCTATTCGGTAGTTTCCACATAGACAAAGTCTTCCCAATATTTGCGGTGAAGATTAATGCTAGAAAATTATTTTGTAAAATTTTGTTATTGACGATGTAATGATCTCTTGTCTTATTTGAATATTTTTTTAACTATAAGCAAATATAGTTTTTTTTTATTTAACCCCTACGCCTACAAGCGCTAATGTTAACGAATCCAGGCAGTAACAACTTTTCTAATTAGTTGTTTTTTCTGATTATTTTGATTAGATATAATTTTGCAAGTATTTAAACAAAAGTTAGGATGGGTAGCTGATGTGTGAAAGGTTTTCCCTTATCTACACGCCTGTAATCCGTGCGTTGGGGATTATTAGCTCAGAACCTGTCTACATTTTTTTTATATATTTTTATTTTGTGTTATTATTTTCTCTACTAATAACTTTATTAAGTGAAGCTACCAACGTTTCATAACCTACACACCAGAGGAAAGAAACGCCAAGAAAACCTCTGAGATGCCTAGCTAATTAATTACATCAAAATTAAATCTAAAATTCAACCAAAGGGACTGTGGTCATGCCGAAATAAATCATAGAAATATGTCGTGTTAGGCAGTTATGCTAATTCAAACTTCAAAGATAAGCAAATAGTATAGTACGCAGAGGAGGGCATTGTTTCTAACTACCAAACTCTTCATCTAATTATCAAATTTTACAGATGATGTACACTATTGAATTGAAAGCCTGAATTAACTTATGAACTATTTTCGTTCAGTTGTAGTTGATATGGATCCCCATAACTCACTCCAGCACGACTCAATCTCTCAGTTGAATTTCAATACTTTATTATAGTGGCTTTCTCTTTGCCAATAATTGTATTTCCAACAATACAATAATATTTATTCATCAATTATCATGAATGGTGATAAGATACAAATCTCACTAAGTCAGAGAACATTTGGTACATATTCAGATGTCTTATTTCAGCTCAAAAGTAATAAATAATTTCAGTTATATAAATAACACTTCATAGAAGGATCAAGGCAGTGGTTATGAAGAATGAACATAATTGTTCAATGGTTAATGTTTCTTTCACTGTCATAGAAGGATTATAGCATTGGATAATGAAGGTTGAACATATGATTGATCAATGGTTAATGTTGGTTACACTGTCATAAATGAATAATGTTACAATCATACAATTACTTCAGTTCAAGTCAATGCTTATATACCAAAGCATATGAACCGTAAATATAATAGAGCACGCACTCCTTTAAATTCATAAATCAGGTACGTAAAACACGCTAATAATCGTTCCCAAAATAGGGTAAACGACTTAATATATACTCAATTAAATTCATATACCGCAGCCGCAAAACGTAAAAATATAACGCATTCCGCAATAAAATTCGCAAACCGTATAAAAATATAACGCATACGCCATATAGGATAAACGCATCCATCCCTATTTCGTTAAATTCGTAAAATGTTTCCGCATACTCCGTTAAATTCCGTACGCGTATACATATCATATAATAATTCAACCAAATTTCACATAAATTAAATGCAAGAACCACAATAATAAGGAAAATGTTCATAATATAACAGTCAATTAAAAGCACTTACTCAACTCCAAGGCCTAAAGAGAATACACAGAAAAGAAATAAATTTTATAAGTGAATAGATTTTGCCTCACCAAATTAGACTTCTTTTGCTGGTCCTATTGGCAGCTCAGGGCGGGGCCTCGGTGTTTGTAGCTAGCTCTATTCAGCGGCAGAAGTCAGGTCCCGTTGCTCCGGATGGTGCTTGTGGCTCACGACGGCGGCAGAAGTCAAGTGCTCGTAGATCTCTGGTCGGAGGCAAAGTGATCGCAGCTCTGGTCGAAGGCAAAGTCCATCCCTACGGTACGCCCTTCCCTTATATAGCATTAAAATTACGTATATAAACGCGAACTACCCCCGTGACGTCAGAGAGGTCCGAAACGTCCGCCTTGTGGTAGCTTGGTTAGATTGATCTAAGCCAATTTGAACCTTATTGATCCTTTAGTTCATACTATTTTAAAGACCAAATTCCTATACTTAAGTGACCTAGTTCGATAACCTCCTATCTCCCATAGGGAATGTTTTTCTTGAATATCTATCCAATTATGCAATTTCCAATGAAAATTTATATGAAAATAGATGAAAACATTAGCCCCGCGTATGATTTAATAAGCCCCTGTAAGTATTAATGTCTATTTTCCCCGTAAAATGCCAATATATCTTTGTATACCAATTTGATTCTTAAGATCCCTACGCTACATACTTCTATAAGAATCAAGTTCCTATGAGCGCCCTACCCTTTTTGGAAAACCTAACCTCTAAGAAAACTATTTTCTTTAATTCAAACAAAAGTAAGTATTTCCTAAGGTGTATTTATATAATCTATGATGAAGATAATTTTTCTGCATATATTATGACCAGATCCTATCGGATTTACGGCGTATTTACTTTGTAAAATACCAATATAAATTTTATAAGAAAATTCGCTTTTTATCCTAATTTTCATCACTTTACTTTATTTGTTTTGATCAAAATTGTGTTTATCACACGTTTATAAGCTAAAACTAGCCTAGAATTCCATCAAACATCAGTAATATCTACAATCTTTTTACGACAATTTTCGATCATAAAATTTGTCTATTTTAGCGCTTTACCGAATCGAACTCGTTATGTTTTATAAAAACAAAGCTCCCAACTTTATTTATTTCCGTTATTTAACTTCATAATACGAGTTTTTACATAATAATCCCAAAATCGATTTTGGACGAGAAAGTAAGTTCTTAACTTTTTCACGCTTAATTAATTCAATTTCGTTAATATACTTCCTGCAATATAACTTTAATTACTTTCCCTTTAATTTAAGTATCGATTTATAACAATAATTAACAAATTAAAAACATAACCTCTCCATTTGGACAGATTTTCAGACAAAGCTAAAATATTATTAGATACTACTTTTTGTTATTGGATGAATCATCAATAATACATTTATTCTATACAATAAACTACATTTCATCTCGAAAATCCTATTAAAAGTATCGATTTATAACAATAATTAACAAATTAAAAACATAACCTCTCCATTCGGACAAATTTTCAGACAAATTTAAAATATCATTAGATACTAGTTTTTGTTATTGAATAAATCATCAATAATACAGTTACTCTATACAATAAACTACATTTCATCTCGAAAATCCTATTAAAAGTATCGATTTTCATCATTACTTAACGAACAATATTCTCAGTTGTCGGTCATTCCCTTCCCTAGATATTCTCACAATGAAAACATATGAAATTATAAGAAACTGATGATAAAGCAATTTGTAATCAAAATACTAATTTCTAAATAGGTAAAAGAACCTGTCTATGTTACTAACCGTTTGTACTATGTCATAAAATGTCTTTAGTAAATTATATATTTTTGTCCTTAGTACATATCTCAAGAATGAAGTAAATATTTCTAGAACATACTTTATATACGAACCCCTGCCATCCTATGAGTTTAATTTTACCTAATAATATATCCCCCATTGAAGGAATCGATCACAAGATTGCTAAAACCTTATGACAAATCTAGTGCGGTAACCAAATTACTGTTTGTCCACTGCAAATGGTACAAACGGATATTTCAGATAATAATTCCCCAAAACGTTGCATACTTATCCTGTTAAGTTGTTATTCATAGCCTCTGTTCCTGTGAAAACTAAAACATACATTAAATATCTACACAAGCTGCATATATATATTACATATGAATGCCACTTATGGTCAAAATGCCATTTTAAATACCCAAATAATAATAATAATAACCATTATTTCTATCTAAAATACAACTATGCAAAATACATAATTAATTGACCAAGATCATGAATGTTTCAAAATCTTGCCAATCAACGGTGAACAATATTTAGCAAAACTCTATGGTATCAATTGCTTATGCAATAATGCAAAAATAAGTAATAATATAAATATAATTATATCTAAACATAATATAAGTTATCGAAAACTGTGAGAAATCCTAGTAAAGATTTCAGGTTTTATATTTTCCAAATATTCTCAGTTACTGAAAGCAATGATAATAGCTTATCATTAAAGTTCAGGTATGTATTGTTGCTAATAAAACACAATGATGCTTATATACTTCCATTTATTTTATTTCCTTTGTCAGATCATTAACTTGATCTTTTCTTACATACTAAAATAAAACCCATATGTAATAAGGTGAACCTCCACCCTCATACATACTATGTGAATCATTTATTTTCATTTTTTCATGAACTTTACTCATGAAAATATCATGTAAAAGCTTACAAATGAAGCTCTATCAGCCTTTAAAGTCATTTTGCTAATTTTCATACTTAGAGGACCCTATGGACCTCTACAGAATGTTGAATGAAAATCTGTTCGAATAGCGTTGAGTTGTCGTTATAGCGTTAAGTTGAGTTGGGTTGGAGCTGTGTCTGTCCAGTGTGTGTGCTTATTTTTCGAATCGCGGCCAAGGTATGGACGGGGTATGGTAATAACAATACCAAGATCGAACGGGATGGTCTTATTACACTTTCAATAGGTACGACAGAGAAGGTGCTATTATCGTTGGTCCTTTTCATAGGCTCACTTTTGTTGTATTACCATATTTTTATAGCAGTGGAGGGTCACAAACAGATATTATTCGCAATTTCTTCAAGAATTTCGGTGGTTACTACGAGAAAACCTGATATTTTTCTTAGAAAGTTGTGTCGGCTAAGGAAAACAATGGTAAATTGTTTTGTTTTGTGCTTTAGAAGTTATTTTATCGTCATAATCTATCCCTTACGGGTGTAAGCGTGTGCGGTCTTTAGTTAAATTCTTGCTTTGAGGTGTGTTAGCCTTTGATAACATTAGCATTAGCAACCTAATCCCATGTATTGGCGCAAGCATAAGTTTTTACAAAAGGGACTTCCATCTGACCTTTTAACCCAGAGCAGATAATATCTCACTACGCCTCCTCCTTCGCCTCCGTCCGATTTCATTAAGATGTTGACATTCAACGAAAAGCAACAGATTTTCAAACGAAGATTCCATACTGCGTTGGTTGTGAAAGAGATGCATTTATCCCCAAATTTATCAACACAGTATATACTTGTGTATGCAAGTATAAACTGTGTCGGAAGTAGTGTACTGGAAGGTTCTGCAACACATGTTGGACTCGAATGGAGGCCACTAACTAGCCCAATGAAGATACATCAAAAAAAGTCGCGGCAAAAGAACCACTGATTGACAGCGCTTATAAAGGAGTTGTGAAGGTTGAGAGACCTCCGTCTACCATGTAACGATTTTTAACATGACGTTCTATAGATAATGGTTGACTTTTACTCACGAGCAATCGCGTAACATGACTTTAGAAATCCAGGTCTACAATATATTTTCGATGTACTTTCGAGGATGCATTCGAGAATAAGCTCCCGCCTGACATCGTAAACCGCCTCCCACATTGGATTGTAGAGGATTGGAAACTATAAGGGAGTGCATTCTTAGACTACCTACTGAAAAGCCTTATTCATTTATTACTGGCCATCTGTAATCTTTAAGCCTTGAAATAGGTAGCCCAGTTGAATTATAACGAATAAGCTTGACAAAATCACTTTAAATTAATTGTATACCTACATCTTCCTCACACATCACACATATCACAGGCGCATGCCTACGAGGAAATTAAAAGATTTATTCTTGAGGCCAATAGGAGGAAAGTTCAATTTCTCAAAGAAAACTGAGGGATTCATAACCTTATTATTAGCCTTATTAGGGATTCGCGGATGTAATTTATTATAAAATTTAATATGAATCTTAATGAATGTTATTATTATTATAATTAAAATGTGGACCTGGTCTGAAATAAAGAATCTAATTCTTATTCCGAAGAGGTTAAAATAACTCTATTCAAAGCTTATAACCAATCGTTTTACTCTAGCAGCATCTGGGCTCGGTATACCAAGGGAGCCTACAGCGCCCTACGAATCCAATACAATAACACCTTCAGAATGCTATTAGGACTCCCTAAATGGTGCAGTGCATCAGAAATGTTCGCACAAAGGCACACGAACGATTTTTATGCGATCATGCGCAAAAAAAATTCGTCGCTGATGGGTCGCGTAAGGGAGAGTCAGAATGGTATTCTGAAGGTGATCGCGGGTAGATTTGGCTGTCCAATAATGTGGCATTGGATGGGTGTAGTAACAACTACCTTGACTTATGTCAAGTAGATTGTATTTTAGTATGTAATCTTAGTCTTTTAGAAATTCTAACATAGCTCCTAAGTGAAATACTGTTTCTAACAACATATGGACTATGCCTGAAATAAAACTATTTTGATTTTATTTGATAACCAGGGTTATTGGCACCAGGGTGCCTATTAGTCCAGTCAGTCTTCGTTTAGTCCAATCAATACTTCGACTTTGGTCGGTGCAACCGCACGAAACTACACATAACTTAGTTCCTGTGGGACGAACTTTGATGTCAACTGGTAATAGAGTTCAAGGAACAAAATGCCGTTTTTATGGCGCCTCATTTTATTGCTTTATGTGTTTTATGACGGTTCGAATCATCATGGGGCAAGAAGTAGGGCATAATAGTATTTTAGTATAGTCTGGCAAATATGCTGGTTCAGGCGTAATGTTGACATTTGACTTGACGTACATATTACTATCATAAAATAAAATCTATTGCCTATTATGTAAAAGTATGCCATACGATTAAATAAATAAGTGTGATATGTTTCACATATCACTTCAAAATGTATAGCAATATGCAACATGTGAACATATTGTAAATAGGATAGACCGAGGCAAATCGGATCGCAGGGCGAAACGGATCACGTAAATCAGTTTTGTCATGTCATAGTGCACGCCACCGTGTGCGCGAAGGTTAAATAAAACCAACGCGAGACGCTGATTGCCTGTCCGTGGCTACCCGCGATCTTATGTATTTGACAAAACTGCTTAATTTGATCTGTTGCGCCCTACGATTTGACCCGCCTCGGTATACCCTATACAGAGATTGTCAGACAACAAACAGCACAGCCTAAAGTTTTAAAAGTAGGACCTTGAAATATGAATGAAAGGGATGAAAATGTTGTTGAAGTGGTCGCAACTTCTACATGGACCAAACCACGGATGTTAGTATTATACCAAACTCAGAACTTGTTTCATCCTTCAAGTTTTATGCACACTCTGACCGCCACCTATGAACAGCAGAGCTGCCAGACGACCAGATTCTTGCTCGTTTTTTTTCAGATGCTGTCCTCCGGCTAGTAAGAGTACAACGCGTCGCATTATATTGATTTAATAAGCGACACCTTCATTTGGTCAAATCTGTTTGCAATTAAATTAAAAAATAACGACGATGATAAGTGGTTTCCGCCACCCGCACCAGGGGGCGCAACCCCACAACTACACCATAAACACGAGAAACAAGATGGCACGGCGCCTGGCAGCAACAGTAGCTCTATATTTGGCGCCATTTATTATCTATCCAGCTATCTAGTACTAGCGTGAGTTATGACAGAGCTCTATTAGTTATTTTACTAAAAGTATCAAGTAGAATAATGTTTAGTATAGAGTTATGACGTTTTGTGCAAACGAAGCATAATGCTGGTTAAATGTTCGCGCTTCCTTTTTATAGTTCCGTCTCACGCACCTGTGGCGTGCTGCGTTCAGATGGCTTGTTTAGGCAAGTGGCAAGTGACTTATTTTTCTTATATTTATTTACACTATGTAAATAACAGGAACAATTAAAAAAAATAACCTCAATCCATTGTGTCTCTGACTCAATCAGAACTTAAATTAGATTCAGTTCTACCCAACTACAAAATCAAGATCAAACATGGATATTACAATTGAGTTAAAATATATTTGAAAGGCGTAATTCTGAGTTAAAAATAATATAATTTAAATTTTATTAGCAAGTCTGGACTAAAGGGGTTTATTTACTCTAAGCTTATTTAATTAGTGTTTCTATTTACTCAAAAGTGTTCGACAGATTATGCATGGATGTTTTAAAACCGTCTATTCTAGTAGGTAAAGTCTGCTTCTTCAGAATTATTATTATTATCCAATGAACAACAGCGATACTAAAATTTGTTTCAAATTAATGATTAATTTATCACAAAAGTATTTAATTTTCTTACAAATAATCAGTTCATTTGAAAAAAAAAATATTCCTACGAAGCTACTCATATATTATCAAATCTAAAGCTTACATAGGAAAACTGTTACAAGTGAAAACCCGCACGCTTCAAATTGTTGTGCTTTGTTCAGATAGTTCTAACAGTTAACACAACGACTATTTTGATGTTTTTAATAACCGTCACTATGTTTCTGAAGTATTCGACTACTTTTATTAAAAACCGGCCAAGAGCGTGTCGGGCCACGCTCAGTGTAGGATTCCGTAGTTTCCCGTCCGTCACAGTAAGTGTCCCCACTTAGGAGTGAAAATAACACCGCCATGTAGGATATGATATGAGCGTTCCACGTACAGCGACATCTATCGGCAAATTAAGTAAACAATAGCGCGCGAGCTTAAAGTATGGAAGATGATTTTTATGGGATAGTTCTTTATTGCGTGAACCGATTTTCACCGTTTTTACTTTATTTGAAAGCACGTCATTTCATTGTGATTTTGTAGAATTTACAGGTACAATAAACACCTGCTTATACGGTTAAATCACAAACTTAGTTCAGAAATTATTATGTAATTTTTTTTCAAAAACTATTCAACCTATCAAGTTTAAAATAATTTTCCTAGAAAGTTTTTATAAAGTTCTACTTTTGAGATTTTTTCCACATTTTTTAAACTTATGGTTCAAAAGTTAGAGGGGGGGGGACACATTTTTTTTACTTCTGGAGCGAATATTTCCGAAAATATTTACATTATCAAAAAATGATTTTAGTAAACCCCTATTCATTTTTAAATACCTATCCAACAATATATCACACGTTAGGGTTGAAATGAAAAAAAAAAAATCACTCCCCACTTTACGTATAGGGGAGGTACCCTAATAAAACATTTTTTTCCACTTTTTATTTTACCACTTTGTCGGCGTGATTGATATACATGTTAGTGCCAAATTTGAGCTTTCTAGTGCTAACGGTCACTGAGATTATCCGCGGACGGACGGACGGGCAGACATGGCGAAACTATAAGGCTTCCTAGTTGACTACGGAACCCTAAAAATGTTTGTTCATTAGTGATGCCATATGTAGCGCTAGAGTATTTAAAAACATAAAAAATTAATCAATATATATTAACTGTCACCCTGCTATGTTAGTATAGCACCACACTTATATTACAAGTGGATTCTAAATTAAATTATTTATCAAATATTACAAAACAAAATACACTATAAATCTTAAGTCTAGTCACAATGTCCTCCTCGAGTTCTCCCCGGCGCAAAGGTGCCCATCACGCTAGTTGAATTGTGATGGACAACCTTTGCACCAGGTAAAACATAGAATTTTTAAAACAGAAAGTTATTTGTTACGGATGAACGCATTTTGTATACATTGCCAGTTTCCTTGTTTTATTCGTTCATGGTAAAAGTAGCTTTCGTATCAAGCCGGTCTTATACGTCTATTTTATTATTTCCTTCCTTATTAATGCCACTTACCAAATTGTCTGATTTTATTGCAGTTAAAAGGGGGAGTCCAGCAAAAAGTGCCCCGTTTAGTGAGTAAGCGGGAGGGTGGCCACTGTTAAAAGACAATTAAAACAATGTGGACCTTATTTCAAAGGCATAGAGTCCACGGATTGTAAAGTATGTTGCCGAAAGTACGAGTCAGGCCGTGACGGGAATATTCACGATGACTCATGATATTTGGATTACTTTTATACTTGCCTTGTGATATACTTCAATGTATTTTTCTGGTCACTCCCGTTACTCGCTTTTCAGAAACCCTCGAAGATAATAAAAAATTGGAAAACCTAACTTTGATTTAAGATTTACTCTTGGTAGAGAAAATTCGTTGTTTTGGCAATGGTTTAACATTATGATCATCGACGTCAGGTAAACCGACACATTCATCGGCAATAATATCTTCCCCGACGAAGGCCGGCAAAATATCTGAGACAATCTTATTTGTAGGACCATAATCATAAGAGCGTGTCACATTTTTGCGGCCTTTATTGAGGAAGATACAACAGGTGACTATATAACCGAAAATTAATCAAAACTTTAACAAGTACATACATTTAATAGTTATTTATTATACAAGGGGACATACTTCATGTTTAACCTCTCGTGCTTTTATTGAGACCCAAGCCAACGAAAGATTCCAAAATTAAGACACGAGCGTAGCGAGTGGTTCTTAAAAATAGAATCTTAAGCGTACGAGGGCCTCAAGGCAAGAGAGGTTGCACAAACTGCTATAAAATATAAGAGATCGCAGCCAAATGAATGCTTGCAAAATCATATCTTTAAATTCCATCCTTGAAAAAAAAACAAATAAAAACTTGTATAGTTTATCCTGCGGCTTAAGGATAAATGCGCCAAACTTTAAGTAAGGAGCATTTGTTCTTAAGCCGCCGGACCAACTATACCAAATATACTTTCCCCACATATGGCTAAAATGCGTTTTCCCCCACCACTTTCAAGGGATAAAGAGCGTGTTTCCGAGGTGGAGTGAGGTCAGTATCGTAAAACCATCCAACTACAGTCAAGGTGCAACTACCTATATGGTCCACAACTAATATCTTTAATACGTAATCAAGAATCAATCCCAATATATTCTTTTCGCTTTAAATTAAGTTTCTTCCCAAATTTCTGGACATATATTTATAATGAAATTTTTGATTTACATAAATGAAAGTCACACCTACACGAAGATATCCGAGTCTATTTTGGTCCATAGTTAGGAGCTTTTCGACTTTTGACTATAGGTGGGTGGTTTAACGGCAATGCTTAGCAGTCGAAGTGCATCCATAAAACTAAATTTCTGTCTATCTTGGCCAATTTTCGAGCATTGAGCACTTGGGATTAAAGAAACTTAAACTTGCTCGTCGTATTATTTTAATAAATACAAATTACAATTTGAAAATTGTTCAAATTCTGTTATATTACGACAAAATTATCATTTTAAGGCAACGGTGGAATAAAAAAGATCAAAATATCAACGGACGCCCCGTCGATACTATTCTAAAGCAAAATTGTTAATCGTAATGTCTCATTATTTACAATAACACTAACGGCAAATACAAAAAAAGTTACACAATCAAGGTTATACAAAAATATTTTTAAAGCAACAAATTATTGACATCTCAACGCACCTCAAAAGAGCCGCCTCTTGAAATAACACGATTAATCCAAGCGTACTATTACCTATTATATTAAGTTTAAAAACCAACAACGATATTAGAACCTTTTCCTTTTAACGTCATTGTTAAATTTGGTTGGGGTACGTGTTTTGGTTAGTGCGACAGGGTAGTAACGTGTTTCTTTTGAGGGTGAATGTACAATATATTCTTCTTCCAAATGACTGACTTTTGTGGATCGAGTGTAGTGCAAGTGACGAGTGATATCCAGTTTATCTAATCATCATTCGTGTTGTTGACGAAGTTGCAGGCATTTATACTAAATTGTTAGAGTCTGTCCAGGAAGGAGAAAAAGTGTCGTAGAATGTACCTATGAATTCCCATACCATGACACTTCTCTTTCCAGACAAACTCAACATGGATTTTGGCATGTGACAGCTATCATTAGAGTTCACTAGGTTAAAGGAATGACACAGGAAATAAAATAAAACGACACGGTCGAAGGAAAATGTTGGAAAACAATTTTTTTCCAACATTTATCTACTTCCTTTCGATATGAAGTTGTCAGGCATTTCAATCGCTTTCTTTGTTGTTTTAGATTACATCCTCAGTAGCTTACGTTGGGTGGAGCATTCGGCGCCTAGAGCAGCATTGCGTCGAGCTTACAAATGTATGGCCTCAGTAGCGAGCGTTCGGTGACGAGAGCAGCGTTCACTCAGGCCACTTCCATACGGTGGCATTTGTTTACTATGTACGCGTCTCTTGTGGAGCTGTTGGTCGCCGCCACTTGAGCGGTCACTCAGTTTTCACGCCAAGATATTTGAGGGGCGTTGACTGAGGCCACTGCCATACAGTTCATTTGTTTACCACGGATGCGTCGCCGGTCATGCAGTCGGTCATCGCCGCTCGATCGGCTACTTAGTTTCATCCTTATCTTTTGACTTAGACCAAACCGGTTATAGGGCTAGTAACAATGTCCCCCATTTCGCACGTGAGTCAGTGCCGATCGAAATGATTTATTCGAATAGAATGAGCGATATTTACTATTGTCGACATGTTAAATTATCCTCTTTGTTACTTTCAGGGATGCATAGTTGTGTTTGTACTTTTAATATCGTATTTCTTTTACAAAGCGTTAGTATAACTAGTAGGGGTGGGAAAAAAAAGATTTCTAAAAATAACTGATAACCTATCTAATTATACTAATTTTATTAATGATTTACATTAAAAAGCTTTTGATATTTTCACTGCAAATTTACTGTCCTATCCTACTAGATTAAAATCGACTTTATCTTCAACAAAAAGTTGGCAAAGAGTGTTTAGTTCTATTCATTCGTTTTGTAACGAAACCGAGTACTCAACATTCGATTTTTGAAATGTACTTAATTAATGAAGTTATATTAGTACTAGAACAGGAACCGGAAGAAAAGATGTGAGATCTTTTCACAGCAGTAGGACAAAATAATCTGACTTGGCTCAAAATAATATTAAAACAGCGCCATCCCTACAGTATAAAAAATAAATTAATTTATAATAAGAATCTCTTCCAGAAAATCATCTGCTCCATCAGTCGTAATTTCTTGGTGTTAGGTTACTTAATGTATGTCGATAGTATTTAGTATACCTTTGAATAATGTATCCTGATGTAAATTGATGTGTGGTTGCGGCTAAGGCCGACGGAGACATGTTTCGTGAGGTGTGGCTTTCGCGGCTATTACTGGATGGCAAATATACTAATATAACTATACTAATATTATAAATGGGAAAGTGTATGTGTGTGTTTGTTTGTTTGTTCGTCTTTCACGGCAAATGTGGCGACGAATGTGACGTGATTTTTTAAGTGGAGATAGTTGAAGGGATGGAGAGTGACATAGGCTACTTTTTGTCTCTTTCTAACCCCCCACTTCCCTAAAATGGGGGGTGGAAGTTTGTATGGTTTGTTACCCCGAATTTAACGCGAGCGAAGCCGCGGGCAAAAGCTAGTGTCATATAGTTTGGGAAGCCAGGAAGTTTCCTACTTTGAGCATATACAGAGACAATCATATTGTCTATTTATTGCTCCAGTAATATCACCACGAAAAAGAAATGACGTACGGATATTATTTTTACTGCTGCTGACAAATTCAAATTTAAATAGTATAAGCGCGTGTTTTTAGAGTTCCGTAGTCAACTAGGAACCCTTATAGTTTCGCCATGTCTGCCCGTCCGTCCGTCCGTCCGTCCGTCCCTCCGTCCGTCCGCGGATAATCTCAGTGACCGTTAGCATTAGAAAGCTGAAATTTGGTACTAATATGTATATTTTCGGACCCGGGGTATGTCCTTAAACTACGTCCGGACCTGGGTATGTCCTTAAACTACGTCCGGACCTGGGTATGTCCTTAAACTACGCCAAAAAGAGAGGTATGGGCACTGCGAATGGCATCTCGCTAAGTGTGGTAGGGCACGTTCAGCGAATGTCATCGCTCAAATCTGGAGCAGAGCCCGACTGGGGAAGTACCTCCACCTTACAGAAAACCACAGCCAAATAGCACTAGACCCTACTCATAGTGTTGTGTTCCTGCTGGTGAGTAAGGTTGCCAAAGAGCTCAAAGAGGACCCAGTGTGTTAACGATGAGGGACCTTCTTGTTCCTTTAGTCGTCAACACAGTGAATCCTCCTTTTTGTAAAGGGTCGGCAACGCGCATGTGACTCCTTTGGAGTAGCAGGCGTCCATAGGTTACGGTAGCTGCTTACCATCAGGCGGGCCGTATGCTTGTTTGCCACCGTCGTGGTATAAAAAAAATAAAAAAAATCACGCCGACAAAGTTGTAAAATAAAAGTGGAATTTTTTTTTATTAGGGGGAGGTCCCCTATACGTAAAGTGGGGAGTGATTTTTTTTTTCATTTCAACCCTAACGTGTGATATATTGTTGGATAGGTATTTCAAAATGAATAGGGGTTTACTAAAATCATTTTTCGATAATGTAAATATTTTTGGAAATAATCGCTCCAGAAGTAAAAAAATATGCGTCCCCCCCCCCTCTAACTTTTGAACCATAAGTTTTAAAAATATGAAAAAAATCTCAAAAGTAGAACTTTATAAAAACTTTCTAGGAAAATTATTTTGAACTTGATAAGATGAATAGTTTTTGAAAAAAAATTACAAAATAATTTCTGAACTAAGTTGTATAAGCAGGTGTTTATTGTACCTGTAATTTCTACAAAATTACAATGAAATGACGTGCTTTCAAATAAAGTAAAAACGGTGAAAATCGGTTCACGCAATAAAGAATTATTCCATAGAAATCATCTTCCATACTTTAAGCTCGCGCGCAATAGTTTACTTAATTTGCCGATAGATGTCGCTGTACGTGGAACTCTCATATCGTATCCTACATGACGATGTTATTAACTCTTAAGTGGGGACACTTACTGTGATGGACGGAAAACTACGGAACCCTACACTGAGCGTGGCCCGACACGCTCTTGGCCGGTTTTTTTTACGTTTGTAACAATTTATTGTCAATCTTTCTCAAGTTTGGTGCTTTCTCCCCGGTTTTATGACTTAATCATAATATACCCGGATAAGAAAGTGCATTAATTAAAATTAAGGATACGGCTATAGGTATATATTTTTTTATACCACGACGGTGGCAAACAAGCATACCTGATGGTAAGCAGCTACCGTAGCCTATGGACGCCTGCAACTCCGGAGGTGTCACATGCGTGTTACCGACCCTTTACAGGGAGGATTCACTGTGTTGACGGCTAAATGAACACGAGGGTCCCTCATCGTCAACACACTGGGTCCTCTTTGAGCTCTTTGGCAATCTTACTCACCAGAAGGAACATAACACTATGAGAAGAGTCTAGTGCTATTTGGCTGTGGTTTTCTGTAAGGTGGAGGTACTTCCCCAGTCGGGCTCTGCTCCAGATTTGAGCGAGATGACATTCGCAGTACCCATACCTCTCTTTTGGACGTAGTTTAAGGACATACCCGTGTCTGAAATTGTTATGAGGCCCGGGTTATGAAGAGATATGACGAAGGCCCACTTGAAGCACAGCTGTAAGGTGGTCTTCACATTTTATTGGGACTCATATGTTGCTCAGGTGTGCATGTTTAGCACATGCGGCGGAATTAAGTTACAATAGACAAAAATGACGTGTTGAGGAATAATTTGACTCATCAGCATACTCATACGCCATCATAAGCATCATAACAATTGATATTATATTCACTTTTTGCACATACTTATCACAAACTAAAGTGTACGGGTTGTTGTCATTCTAAAATTTGTACGAGTGTACCTTAGTCAGGGGACATCCGTAAATTCTAATTTGTCAAATTAGTATGAGCGAGGCTTATCTTATGAGTATGACAATTGCAATAAATCCACTTCAACCAACATTTAAAATTACCAAATGACTATTGCCCAGTTTCAAGTTCCCCTAGCAATAACAGTCCTTTGAACATCTGTAGCTCTGCTCTATCTGATCTGATACGATTGTGTGTTGACGTTGATTTGATTTGACGGTGACCGTTACGGGCATGTGTGTGTATTGTGTTGTATCTGAAGAATGATCTACTGGCTTTTAAATGGAGAATAGAGAATTATTTTGAACTATCAGAGTGCCTAGAAATATGGGATCAACTTGCGTTTGAAGCACATAGTGAAACAAATAAGTGTATTTTTTTTTATTTAATTTCTTTATTAAGTATTATTTTTTTTATTTTTTATTTTTTTTTATTTAGTGAATAAGTGTATTACATCTTTTAATAATAGTTATTAGTGTTACCTAGTCCCTCGGTAAGCTTAAAGTTAGGGCCAGACGGCATACAACTACAGCCGAGACCTTGTCAGAAAATAAAGATTTTAAACCATGTAGCCCGTGGTTGATGCCAAATTCTACATGATCTTTAAACGTCCTTGGTGGATAGGCGTGCTCTGCCAACCATTGGCAGAAGCGAATGATTGGTAACCGTCTAACCGCTTGTTGTAAACCACGCGAACAATAGTCGCGCCGCGCCGCACGCACCGATTGCAGACGCGGCGCGCACGCACACGGTAAAATTTACATGATATTATATGTTTTATATTCTGTCGCTTCTACTTTTGTATGCTGTATAAGTTTACTGCAAATAAAATGTATGATTTCTTATATGGTTTTATCCCTCAATTGCACTCAATAGTGCATAATAAACATCAACCTTTCGGAATTTTAGGAAACAAAGGAGCCATAGCATCTCCGTAGGTGTTCCGTGCACAGCACAAACGCTTCGAACACACTGAAGTTGGGCGCTTGTTGTCATCCATGTAGACGCTCGCTTTAACCAAGGTCACGTGGCAGAATCTGCGGCTATCTGCCGTCTGGCCCTAACTTAATAAAGCTTGGGTTGTGGGTACTATGGCGATAAGTTGTAATAGTAGTTATATAGATAAAGAGGTACGTAGGTAAATACGAAGAAAACATCCATAAACACACAGAATTCGGATTCGGTACAAACTGTTTTTAATTAACATATGTATTTCAGTTTGACTCCATGTCCTTAATTTAATATGTGATCTAACAAAATCGGCAAACAGTAATGTATATAGGCCTTGTCCTATAATGGGTGGTTTAAACTTGTCTGAAGGGCAAACACCGGAAATACTGTCTGAAGGGCACTCGTGGCAATTGATAGGGCTTAAAATAAGTAACAACGCAACACTCTGGTTGGCACCTTGTACAGAAATATATTATTTGGTGAGAAGTTCACATCTGTGAACAATAGAAAAACAAGCATGTCAAGTAGATAATAATAATTATTTATGTTTATTCTAAACTGCTTAAAATGTAAGGGCCTGTTTCACAATCTCCAGATAAACTTATCTGCCAGTTAAAATTATTGCTATCCTTTTCTCCAGTCATATAAAAGAAAAGGACAGCAAACACTTATCTGACAGATATGCTTTAACTGGAGATTGTTAAATAGGCCATAAGTCTAATAGGGTGCAGCGTGAAAATTAGCTTTTATTTACATAGTTCTATTAATCTACAAAATTCTACAGGAAAAAACGCGTATGTAATATAATTGTAAATTTGACTCAAATAATAATGCCAGCTTTCTTATGAGGCCCATAGTAAGCGACCACGTTTCAGTTCCATATGTCATTACTAGCAACACACTGGTAAAAGACTTTCGTCTTGAGACACTGCGGAATATTGGACAAAAAGATGTGCCGTAACTTCCCGAACGCTGCCCAACCGAGTCGGATTCGTCGATTAACCTCTTTCTCTAAGGCGCAAAGTCACCCAAAGGGCAATGGAGAGGGCTATGCTTGGAGTCTCTCTGCGTGATCGCATCAGAAATGAGGCCATCCGCAGCAGAACCAAAGTAACCGATATAGCCCTCCGAAACGCTAAACTAAAGTGGCAGTGGCCGGGCACATTGCTCGTAGAACCGATGGCCATTGGGGCGGAAAGGTTCTCGAGTGGCGACCACGAACCGGAAGGCGCAGCGTCGGTAGACCCCCCACAAGGTGGACTGATGACCTGGTAAAGGTCGCGGGAGTCCGCTGGATGCGGGTAGCGCAGGACCGGTCATTGTGGCACTCTTTGGGGGAGGCCTATGTTCAGCAGTGGTCGTCTTTCGGTTGATATAATGATGATGATGATGAATAATGCCAGTGTTATTTTGTAACTCCGTCCTTTGTTGGAATGCCCGTCGCGGTTTAAATTTGACTATGACTTCGTCTGGAAGGTATTGTATTGTTGTACGGGCAGGTTTCCGCAACTCGACGTCTAGCGCCTTTTTTGCGTGAAGCACCGTCTACAAGGTCAATAGATTAATTCTGTTCATGTGTTTATGTGATAACTTTAATTTGTTATTGAGATTACTTCCTTTAAGTATAGTTATCAACGCATCGCCTTTTATTGTGTGGATTTGGAACTTCTGATTAGCAATTTTAAAAATAGTCACTTCAAGTTCATTGCGTAAATCTAAAAAAAAACTGAAGTTCTGGTTAATTCTTACTCTTAACTTCTAAGAAGATCTTCAGAACATCAAGTAAAGATGTTGCTAGTTACTTGTGTTACCATTATAGTGACTAAATGGTCGCTGCGCTTATACAACGTGTAAGAAAAATGCTGGTTATCCTTCTAAGGCCATACTTAATTGGTATCGTATTTATGCAAAACTAAAAAAAAAATCTGGCAAAAAAAAAAGTTTTGTTTTTTCCCCGTCCAAAATATGTTTCACCTACTTTTTCTTACGATATTTATCCATATACCATATCCTTATTCCCTAAAAGGTCGAAAACTCTATTAATGAAAAAAGCCGCATAAAATGCTATTTATAAGATAGTTTGAAGTATTAGTAATACAAAAAAATAATTTAGAACCATGTTTATTATTATTAAGTACCCAAAAATACGATTCTTACAAAAAGTGTCCTGTGAAGTGTGATTTAAGTATCATTTTTAAAAAATCATAGTAATTTGAAATTTACTGCTATAGTAATGTATTTTTATCGTGATAGAAATGTAGTTTAACTTTGCAATGGTAATATTTTTAGGGCAAAATATTCATAGGGTTTTCGTGGAAAAAATGAAATGTAACCGTGTTTTCATCAAAAAACTGGCATATAATCAGAAGGTATTTTGTCGATTATCCAAGATGAATCTTCGATTTTTTATTTCCATGGCCGTCTCATACATGACATACTCAATTGAATTTAATTCAAATTGAATAAGAATTTTTACCCTTTTTTGCGTAATCTGAAAATGAACGGTACACCTAACTGGAAAATCCGGAAAGGCCTTCCAAGACAACCAATTTTTTTCATATTTCACTCGTTAAAATGTAATATTTGCTCCGATGGCCGTCTAGATAAAGAAATGAACTATGTGCATCAATAGTTGATTAAAAAAAACTTAGTATTTTCGCCATAGCCTTCGAAGAAAATGAAGCATTTCGTGAAATCCGCGCGTTTTGGGAATAAGGCCTCTTAAACGGATCAGTATTTATGTTACAGTACCGTATAAGTACCGTTGCGGCTGGGAGGACTCGGCTGCCTGTCATTGTGGTGCAAGAGCTGAAGTATCCATACTAATATTATAAATGGGAAAGTTTATGTGTGTGTTTGTTTGTTCGTCTTTCACGGCAAAACGGGGCGACGAATTGACGTGATTTTTTAAGTGGAGATAGTTGAAGGGATGGAGAGTGACATAGGCTACTTTTTGTCTCTTTCTAACCCCCCACTTCCCTAAAATGGGGGGTGGAAGTTTGTATGGTTTGTTACCCCGAATTTAACGCGAGCGAAGCCGCGGGCAAAAGCTAGTCCACCATATATTCCTAGAATGCCCATTTACTCGTCATACCGGACGTCCCCCGGAGGACCGGATCGATTTAAACGACGAAGTTCTTATGTGTGTATAAATTCTCTGGAGTTAGATTTATGGTCTCTCATCTTTAAATTTTTGTGACTGTAGTATACCATACGAATAAATAAATAAGTGACTAAATTCCCTGTGATGGATTTAGAAAGATCTGGTGTTATTAGAAGCACGTTGGACCGGCAAACCAGTGGAGGCAGGTTCGAATTCTACGATTTTCTGTAGTCCTTCTGTTAATGTTTTTGCATTGGCACATCTATTTCCAATGTGTAGTATGTTCATAGTAGACTTCAAAATAAAAAGAAATCTACTGAAGTCAAATTTAGTTAGGTAATTAAGATATTCTGATGAAATTAAACTGGAGAGTCTAGTCTTAATAAGATATCCTTTGATGCCTTATCTAGGGACTATGGGATACTATTTCACAGTAAATAAAGTCCTATTTTTTATTAATATTTATTAAAATACATTTTTATGGGTGAGGCTTTTGCGATGGGACACTTTATAGGCTTCAAAATAAATCCATACTAATATTATAAATGGGAAAGTGTATGTGTGTGTTTGTTTGTTTGTTTGTTTGTTTGTTTGTTTGTCCGTCTTTCACGGCAAAACAGGGCGACGAATTGACGTGATTTTTTAAGTGGAGATAGTTAAAGGGATGGAGAGTGACATAGGCTACTTTTTGTCTCTTTCTAACCCCCCACTTCCCTAAAATGGAGGGTGGAAGTTTGTATGGAGAATTTAACGCGAGCGAAGCCGCTGGCAAAAGCTAGTAAATAATAAAGGCCTACTTTAATGGATGTTGAAGTCAAAGGGCTATCTATATATTTGTTAATAGGTCAGGAAGACAGATGATACCGGCCTCTAAGTAGGTACCTACAATATTTCAATATGTGGGAGATACCAGCATTTTTATACAATTTTTCAATGAGTTTGAACCATTAAATTACTTTAATACTGAATTTAAGAGTACAGTAAAACATTTTAGAAAATATGAAAAATGTTAGTGAAATTTAATGAACAAAAAATAAAAGTCAAAAACGTTTAATTAAATCGATTTCCGCTCAAAGTCCGTTCTGATCCGGTACAGGCTTGCATTCCATTTGACATAAATAATCCTCGCTACGATGCTAATCCTCATAAATCGAAATATCGGATCCGTACAGTCGGACCGCACTGCAAACGCATATTTACTTGTGATAGGATTGGAGCTGCAGTGTGGGAACAAACGCGAGCAGATGAAACATTTTACATGTCAAAAGTCTTCAAAATAGGTTACAATATTTAAAAATTATTTATTAACTTATCACAAATTTTGTAGGTTTAATGTCGTAATTACTCGGGACAATTCATTTTTGTTATGCATTTCTGTGAAAAATTCATCAATATTCGCATGCCATTGATGAAAAATTCGGTGTAAAATACAGGTTGTTACCAAAATACTGTTGATCCGTTTATTGGTATCGTATTACGACTAAGAAAAACTAAACTAACTTTTAAAACCCAATCATCACGATATGGATGCGGCACGTCAGACACTTGATAATGGTAACTGTAAAATTTTTTTCTCAACTAGATATATACGATTTCAAGCTCACATGGTCATATAACTAGATATAGTTTAAGATATTAAAGAAGACCATCCATTAAAAAAAAATACTACTGTATGTTGATGATAATATCGTTAACTTATCATATCAATTTTGGTCACAGCGACTGTCACTAATGTTGACATCAAATATTATATCTGCACTCTGTTGGATATGCACACATTAATAGCAATATTGCTGGAGGGCTTTTGCTCTATGCAGGTAGTTACTAATTCTGTAGATATCTGGTGTGATGTTTCTAGTGTTAAGTACACGCTAACATGCCCAAAAACTGTCTAGGTCACAGAGATTAAATAATTTCAAACTGAATTGTCTGTCCCTAAAACTGTGCTGCATTGCCCTCACATATTTACTAACATGATGCAGGGTTATATGATCTGGATCACACGCTGTGCCGTTGATTTAACCGGGCTCATCCCTAGTACGGTGTCTGTCAGTTTGCGCTATGACTTAGAATTTGGAAATGGAAGTAATTGGTTTTAACAAGTTTGATGTGATTTTATCACAATTCAGACTAAACGTATTACTCACGGCAACCACGGCTGCCAAGTTTAATTAAATAAATGATATAATTTATGCCACTCATTTATTACCAAAAAGCATATTTTATCTTTAAACCGATGTAAAAGCCTGAAATAATGTATTAATAGAACTCAAGAAATATTCGTATAAACAGTATTTTCTCTCTCCCAAGGCAATTCTTTTGATATATACCCGAATCGTAAAAAATGAAAACATTGAAATTTTCGTGAAATTTAATACTAGGCTCTTTTATCCCCGAAGTTTGCCCAAGCAATTTATAGTTTTATTAAAGTACCCACGGCCATAGAAGTCTATGGATGGGTGTCTACAGACGGCTATAAGCTCCTAATATAAAAATTTTCAACAAAAGCACCATGAGAGACGTAATAATCTCCTTATTGTGCAGAACCATAACATGACCCTCTGTTTGCTTACATGAACCCAATTTCCTATTCAAATATGAACCTTATCCCCCCTTATTACAGTTCCACCGAACAAGCGAGTAACATAATATCCTTATTACCATAATTTCATAACGAAGGGTGCAGAGATTTTTGATATTGCATTTTGATTTTCGATTTATTTTTTGGTTATTAGGAGCTCATATATCACGATTACGCTTAGATAGTTTGAAATTTTAGATGCGGTCAGAGATAAAGTGAAATTGCAGTGGTACGTGAGTGGAAAGTCAATTTGAGGGCTATAACCTACTTGTTCGTCGAAACGTCGAAATGAAAAATTGCTGACACAAATTGTCTTGCAGTTTTAACGTTCGATTCAAAGAAGTTAAAATAGTAGATCAGCTCATCGTTACAACTCTAACAACTACAAGTTTCTGTTGGACCCAAAGAGTGAACTGGAAAGTACATAAGAAATGCCTGGAGAGTTTTAAAGCAATAACTTAAAAAAAATATGTAAAAACATTTGTACCTATGGGAAACGTTCTCACTCGATAATTTTTCGCATATAAAATGGAGAACGTTCTCGAGATCTGCAAAATCCTAGCCTGTTATAATAAGGACCGTTGCCCGTGCAACAATGCCATGCAAATGTTAAATAAAATTGTATTTTAAATAGATCGTGATATATCCATATATATTACGATATATATGGATATATCACTTCGTGTCACGCGTTAATTATTAGGGTCAGGGAGGGAACAGTCGCTAGGATTTTTTCAACAGGCTGTTGCATGAAAAATATAAATCCCTAAACCAATTGTTGCAAGCACAGAGCACCGTGCATTATTACACTTTCATATGTAGCAAATATATTTGCTGTTACTTTCACCAAAAAAGATATATCCATTCTTTTTTAGAAATTGGGAATCGAGCCGCTGTGTACCGGTTGCTGTACACAGTGACTAGAACCCGCTAGTACACAGTGGTTCTAACAGTACACAGTGGCTCGAGACACTGTATACTACGCCCTGTAAACAGTAGTTCTAACAGTACACAATTGCTAGGTACGTAGGAATCGAACCTAAATTATATAACAAATAACATTTTTGTTGAATAAAACGGTAATTAGAATAGGTAAGCACAACCCCCGGAATAATCGTTCCTGATTTCATTCTTGATTTAAAATAGGTACCTACCTAAATGTCGCATGATTTATTCACTTTCATTTTATTTAAAAAAAAGAGTGCATGAATTACTTTTAATAATCACAGAATTTTTATTCTTATTCATATTCAAGTAAATTTTAGTCCAACTCTGTAAGGTGCACAGTGGTTCGCGAGCCACCGTGTACTTTTCCAAAACGAACGTCTGTTGACCTTGGCGTCAATTTGTATTTTAGTTCAAATTAAAAACACAAACAAACACCTAGGGCCTTGAATTATCAGCCAATACTAAGTAGATTAGACACACTCTTCGATAATAACATAAGTGATTGAAAATCTCGTACGAGTTAAGAAAAAAGAGGAGTGAAACTGATCTGGAAATGTAATTTTGATAGCATTAAACACAAAAACGCACCATAACACATTCGCATGGTGCCGGAGCGCCTCACTAACTAGTTCGTACATGGTCGGGTACGGAACGGTTCCGATTGATGTAGAGGACAGACATAAAGCTCTTTCTGTTTTTCGCACAGCACATTCGAGTCACTGTTCCCACCGAGCGACTGTTCCCTCCCTGACCCTACGCTCAATAAGGGTTACGAGTTACGCATCTACTTATTCACAAATAGATCTACGGATTAATTTTGAAAACAACGCCTATTCGCCTACGGTTATGACCATTTTATTATTATTGCGTGTACGGGGACGCATAAAGAGGAGACGGATGGCTGATAGATCACGTGTGGGGCTTCTGCCTACGTCAAATATCAAACTTTTTATATTGTTTAAATCCAGAAACAGTAAGCTAGGGATGCACGAACATGCTGGAGATATGTTCGTAGACACATCCGTGAGAACCGCACCTTCATTTGATGGGTTTGTCCACCGGACAATTAGGAACATACATGATTTTTTGGAAGACGTCATTCGATTATATTTCCCATTAGATTCAAATGTCTCTAATAAACTTACTATCTATTGTAGCCCTGAAACGTCAAAAATGCTAAAATACGTTAGGCGTCTGCACCGCGCTAAAGCACAGATTATATAATAGTTCTTACGAACACATATGAATCACTCATAGAAAAAGCAAATACCTACGGTTTACGTACCTACGCAATAATACAATGGAGCGGCCTTCAACGCGCGGCACCCCGCACCTCCCGCGCACCCGCACAATCGCTAGGGTCGCCTATGTTTGGAAATGTTTTATAGTTAAGGGAAATAGGTATTTTGCATTGATTCAGTGTTTAAGTGGTTCGCATGGTGCATAACAATTATAGTTACATGAGTAATATTGATTGAAAATGCCGCGATGAGAGTACGATTAATCTTGACAGATTTGCCACACACTGTCAAAATGAATATGGATTGACAGCTATCTCAATCTTATTCTAATCGTCTTTTAGCAATATCATCATAGTTATTTGAGAGATTAATAAAGATAACATGTCTATTATTATTATAACATAAGTGAATCCTCCTTTTTTGTAAAGCGTCGCAACGCGCATGTGACTCCTTTGGAGTTGCAGGCGACCATAGGTTACGGTAGCTGCTTACCATCAGGCGGGCCGTATGCTTGTTTACCACCAACGTGGTATAAAAAAAGTTTGTATGCCTACTTACCTTTCCCCATCCGTCGGCAGAGCGAAAAACGATAAGTTTTTATTAGCTTTGCTATTTTTACATCCAACCATTCGTGATGTGATGACATTGTTCCGAGTTCCCACTGACTTTAGCTCCCTCGACGGAGGCGCAAAACGTACATTCATAGGCCTGGCTAAAGCGTGAGGTTTGTGACGTTACCGGTCGGCCTCGAAGTTGCGGAAATCTTGTTTGGAAGGAATAAGTTTATGGAAGATTATTTTAGGCACGAAAAAATGCGTTTACCTATATAGTTGTCATACATTTTTTTTTCTTGTTTGAACACAAGTAATCGAATTGCGGTTTTGAATATAAATTTGAGGTATTGAAAAAATGGCTCAAATTTTACGTTTTTAAACCGCAATATCTAACATAAATGTTAGAACATTATTACTGATTTCCACTTTTTTATATTACTTTGGTGTTGTTGAACGTGTTTATTAAACAAGTTCAATTAAATATTTTGGGGCAGATCTATGATCGGTAGGTATGTAAGTACCTAATGGAAAACTATAAATGTATCGCATTTAAATATTCAAAACATGAAAAAGACAATTAGGCCAAGAAAATAAGATTTTTTTGAAGAATTAATTCCCAGCAGGCTGGAAATCGTTTTAATACCTTCATGTGGTCCTAAATGCATGTAATCCGAGTTTGCCCGATCCCAAGAGGTGTGCATAACTTTTTAGCGACAATTTTGCTCTTTGTCAGGTTTTTGCTTGTAGCTCGAAAACGGTACGTCCGACGGAAAATGTCATGTATATCAATATTAAAGAGGGTTAAATTCTGCCTCGAATGAGTATCTCTACTTCTAATTCGGTTCAGAGGTACAGCCGAAATCAAAAGTTATGAACCGGGAAAATGTCTCATTTAATTGAAAAACTCATATTTTATATTATATTTGACTTCCATACCACATATCTTTGAAACAGATGACTCCTGGTGAAAAACCTATAGAATAAAAGTTGAAGACAATATAATTTCACGTTATATAGACATTTCAATTTTCAAATTCAGTCATTTTGAAAGACTAAATTTGGCATGAATTCAAAAGCGGTTTTTTACTAATTCCTGCTAAGTTGCATATTTTCCATAAATATGAGGTGTGAGGCGTACATTTAATGCATTGTTACAACTAAGAACATTTAGGTGCAAATTTCTAGGGAATTAATTCCTCAAAACACTTTTTATAGATCTTATTTGCTTGGCCTAAATCTGCACTTAATATGGTAATAATTAGTCTCGCGATCCAGCGAGGAAATGCTGCCAGCATCTTCGGTACCATGCCGCAGGGGCCGTATTTAAATATACCTTAGTTTTAGTTTAGTTCTATTTTAGAGTTAATTATTTTATTTATAAGTATTTAAGTTTTAGTTTATAGTCGTTTGTAATTATTTGTATGTTTGTTATTTAATAAATAGATTTATACCATATGGTAATATGGATCGGTACCTATTTTAACTAACTAAATAATCCATATTTTAAAGGTATTTTAAATGACTTTTATTATAAAATCACATTAAAAAAAAATATTCTCACAGCTTAATTGTCACTTAAACGTTTGACGTAAGGCAATCTCCTTTTAGGGTTCCGTAGCCAAAACGGAACCGTTACATAACAGTTTCGTTACGTCATGTCCGTCTCTCCGTCCGTCCGTACGTATGTCACCACCATTTTGCTCAGAAACTGCAAGACGTATCATACTAAAATCTAGCCATAAAGTTTATTTTATATGCCGATATTTATTTATGTAGTTAAATTGCAGAAAAAATATTTTTAGGGACTCCATACATGTAACTAAATTTCAAATATATTTTTTTTACTAAATATCAACATATTGTACATCAATCGATAGGTCTTTAAAAATGACATCTAAGTTCCTCTGAAAATTTTGTGGTTAAGTAAATATTTTCAGAAGTAATAATCCCTTCGAAAATCATGACTTGATCCGTAAATCCAAAAAATATGAAAAAATATGATGCGCCTTATCACATACTTACTACGCAAATTGTTTTGAATTTCTGTTAAGCCATTTTTGAGTCATCTCCAAAAAACTTATTCCATTGGCATCAGATACGACCTTTTGGTATTAGTTTGGTTCTTATTCCATTGAAGGTACGAAACCCTGCATTATGCGTGTTCCGAAACGCACTTTGCCGGTTTTTTGATATTTAAATGGGTGACCTGATTCTCCGACGAATTATTTTGGCAATTTAAATGGCATTAACTTGATAACAAGAAAAGGATGACGTCACTTTTGACGGGGTAAATCCCGTTACGAATCAAATTAAGATTATATTCCTCAAATAGGCATAGTTAGGTTAGTTTGGGTCAAATTTAAATGTAGGTAAGTGGCAGTTTAATAATACATACTTAGGTACTTATACCACCTTTAGTTGGTACTTACAAACAGGTACAGATGTAGTGAATAATCCTTTCCTATCGGCAAAACTCGGAACAACGATAACACCCGAATGGTGCCGACGTGTCTATGAATTACTGTATTATTAAATTACGTGTAGGTATCAAATAAATCGCATACTTTATTTATCAATGTCAAATGTCAAACTGGCCGTTTGACGTATATTACACTGAGATGTTAAAACCACCACGATTCTATCATATAAAGAATTCGTTAGGTAAACAAAAATATAACTAGTTACCGAGGACGTTTTATTTCAATAAAACGCACTGATAAAAACCAAATTCCGGTTGGGATGATCTAATGATTCTATAAGGATTGGAACCCCAAAAGTCTAACTATAAGTCAAAACTACAGTAGGATTTTGCAGACCTTTTTTATAACAATAAATTTTTGTAATTAATTAAAAATACTATGACATAACAAAAAAGACACCTCAACATAAAACAAAACAAACCAGCAGAGAAATTAATATAAATAAATATGATTTTCTGATTGGATGAACGACTTCGATTATGACAGCGGGATAAGAGGAGGAGGAGCGGGGTGGACAGTGTGATGCGAAACAATACTTCCAACTTCCATATCACAGTCAGAATCAGAACTATTTTCTGGTGTATCATCGTCAGAGTTTTCATGAACGGTGATTACAAAACTAGCCATATAATTTTCCAACTCAGGTTCGTGTTTTCGGTACTCGTTTTCGCATTTGATGGCGTGGTCACATACTTTGGCCCAAACATCGGAACCAATCATATTAACCTTTTCCTGTACCAATTGTTTCACAGTAGTCATATTCATACTGATGTTTCTTTTGGATACGTATCCCTTTATTTGTGACCATATGTTTTCAATCGGATTGAAATCAGGATGATATGGTGGCAATCTTAGTACGCTGTGTCCATATTCGTTCATAAGTTTATCTATAGAGTATTCTACAAAGTCTTGTTTGTACTTGCAAATAATTTCATATATTTCAAGTTTTGTTAATGACGGATCAATCGGAACGTTATGTTTGGATAGCCAATCAATCATGTCTTGCTTACGGGTATTTGAATTAGGAGGTTTTTCTACGTACTTATTATGATATGTAGCATTATCTACTACTAGTACCGAATGTGGAGCTAAGTTTGGAATGAGTTGATTACGAAGCCATTTTTCATAGTTTTCATTGTTCATCGCGTTGTGATAGTCACCTGTTTTATCAGTAGACTGATACATTAACAATGCCCCAGGTATAAACCCCTTTCTACTACCAGCGTGCACTATTATAAGACGTTGTCCTTTAGAAATTAACTGTTTCACTCCGTTTTCTGACGAGTCAGCCCAGCTTTTACCTGCCAAATGTGAGGTATGGATGTATGTTTCATCCATATAAACAATCTCTCTCCCTTGCAATCTGTACTTTTTTATCGCGGTTAAAAACTTTACTCTTTTTAAACGAACATCATCTTTCTCGATAAGTAATTTTCTTTTGTTTTCAACTTTTTTATACCGAAATCCCATTTTTCTAAGAATTTTTCTTAGCGTAAAGTCACATCCCTTAAAATTTATGGCTTCGGATAACTTGGACTTCAGGGCTTTAATTGTAGGTACTTGTTTGTATATCAAATGGAAATTATACACTAATCGGCGTATAACGTTGTAGTCAAAATCGTCAAGACCTAGACAAAATAATTTATTTGGTCTACCCAACTTTGCCGACTTCGGACTATTGGAGGTAGATTGATTTATGTATTCTTTTTGCAATATTTTATTTACTGTTCGTTGAAAAATTCCACTGGCCTCCGAAACTCGTTTTTGGACTTTACAAAAGTAAGCAGTATAGTTGGTATGTTTGAATTTATCATTTTCAGTTAAGAAATATAAATAAATATTGAAAATAACTTCGCAGGCTTGCCGATCTAAACGTTTCCCTTTTCTTAGTGCTTTCGGCATGTCTGTTATAAATTGTTAATGTGGATCGAATAAAATCAATGTTTATTATTTACAAAAATGACAGACAAGAGTGACATGTAAAAGTCTATCAAAATATAGGTGTCCTGCATTAATACACGAGTCCATGAAGTTTATCACAAAATCTAACATAAATATCAACGAAATATTTCTGTGGTATTAACCATTTCGACGCATATTGCCAGAAACGCAAATTACCTGATACTCACATGACCATGATTATATACGCGTATTACCATCTACGCAAAATACCATAATTTCATTTCGCAAATGACCGGATACTCAAATTACCAGACCGATCAATCTACGCATAGTACCAGAAACTCAAACTACCCGATACGCACATGACCATGATAGAGGAAGGTTAGGTCGTGGGCAACCCTACCTTATCGAGTAGCAGAATTCGGCCTATTATAAGGGGAAAGTACGTTAATACTTTCAGTTCCAAGAACTCCCCAAAGGAGCTCTCGGTAATTTGGTTTACATGCCGCATAACTCCCAAGGGAAGTTCATTATATCTAGTTAGCTAAAGGCGACTAGAGGCTATGCCAACCGACTCTCCTAGCCAGCCCTTTCGGAGCATAGAGATAAATGAACTCCCCAGGGGAGTTCTAGGAGTGCAGTCTTGTTTTGAGTTATCGCAATATCCAGCCCTCCTCCCCGACCGCGGTTGCCCTCCTTCCCGACCGTTCGCACAATCGAGTTGGCCATGGCGGTCCAATGGCGGTCATTGAGAGTGTACAGCCGCTATAAACGTTTAAACCAATACTCAGTGTGACAAATGAGGAAATGACAAATCCGCGGAAATTAACATCCATGCATACTCGGCGTCATCAGTTGCCGAATATACTACAATATATTTTTTGTTGGTACAGTCGCCATCAAATATATCGGAGCGGCTAAGGTACTCAAAAATATCTGAACATGCACCATATCGCCTTGACAATAGAGGCGTTGTTCAGATATGTGTAACCACCTTGGCCGCTCCGATATATTTGACGGCGACTGTACATCAAACCAAAGTCGGTTTTTTAGTCATTTAGTCCTTAGAGAATTCAACCCGGATAGAGTAGCCATGTCTGTCATTTTCTATACAAAAGTATGACGATTTTTGCGGGGGATGGAAATGTCAAATGTATGGCTATTCGTACGTAACGTACAAATAGCTACGTCAGATAAACGTCAGTCCAGGATACATGTGTATGACCACTGGTCATATGTTTTCGGCAGAGGGGAACGCCTGTCAATGGCGACTCCGGGTGGTTGAATTCTCTAAGATTTAGTCAGTACCGAGGCGTTTCCATAGAAATCGGTCTCCACCGATTTTCTTCATTTCGAAACAATGTACGAGTACAAACTTATTTTAAAACCGTGGAGCTACACATAACTTATTTTATCTACACCCGTATCATAAATCCTATTTTCTGCGTTCGGAAACCGTATATAATCACCACCATTATTGCATTATCTGTGCCAGTGTTGTAACAATGTATAAAAATTCATTACCACATGGATATCGGTAACGTAATCAAAATCCAGTCCTCCTCCCCGACCGCAGTTAACCTCCTCCCCAACCGCCCGTACAATCCAGTTGGCCACGGCGGTGCAATGGCGGTCATTCTAATGGTTTCAGAACAAGTCATTTAGGATTTATAACGTGTGTAGAACTATAGATAAAGTAATATATGCAACTGTCACAAACACACTCGCAAATTTAAGGGTCCTTATTACGTAAGAACTACATTTTTCTACTCCAGCACTTCTATATGCTAATTAAATGACTGATAGTGGTATCTAAAACTACATCATTTAAGTGAAGGCGCTAAAGTCTATTTGTCTGTAGGTACTTTCTATAACTGCTAGCAGTCACACTAAACATATTGTGCAACTGTTTTTGTTTTTTTAATACACTGACTTCCAGGTGCCATGTCTAAAAAGGGTTCGTTCTTGTTTACAATATAAATTATATTTTCAAATTGATATACACTTGAAATTATTTTTGCACAAACTATGATAAAAACATTATCATGTCTTTTTTAAAGTATTAATATCTTAAATTATTTAGTTTCATATTTATGAAAAGCATAATAGTACTTTAATGTAAACTTTTGCATTGAGAGTTACTTGAACGAAGCCATATTTTTTTGCAATTAAAAACCAACTCGTGATCTGTCTATGACATTTAGTAAAAAGTTAATATTTAAAAAGTTTCAACACAATGTACGGCTTAATTTTTGTATTTAAACTCGTATATTATGTTAATATCAAGAAGTTTATGTTAATTTTGATAAAATAAGTGACAAGAAAACTTCACAGTGAATATCCGAAGACTTCGGCACAAAAGTAAGAGTTATTAGTTGATAAAAAAAATCTTAAAACAAAATTGATTTATGTACTCGTGATACTTAAGAACTTTAAAATTATTTATTAATTAAGTTTTTGCTACTGTCGTAGAAAAAGTTTCGTGTGCAACGGTACATAATTAGTTCTTAAAATTCTCGGGTCTGTTATTACAAAATTCGGCTTCGCCTCATTTTGTAACTTCGACCCTCGAATCTTAAGAACCCTTATTAAGGACCTGTTGCACAAAATACTATTGTGTAACAGGTCTTTCGCGAATAAAGTCTAGGGCGTTTGCGTATCTGGTCTTTCGCGAAAGAAAGTCAGGTCATTTGCGTATCGGGTCTATTGCGTATAAGGTACTTCACGAATGAACCCATGGTCATGTTCGTATCAATCAGGTAATTTGCGTTTCTGGCAATATGCGTCGAAATGGTATTAACTACTCTATATAGATACTTCCTCTTGCAATGCGACCGTTCCCTACGTTGTCTCGATGGGTACTGAGTGCGAGTGAAGTAGTAAGACAAAAACGAACATTTCCGAGAAAATACGAAAGGAAAGGATTATTCACTACATCTGTACCTGGTATTATTGTTTTCACAATACCACTTCAAGAAATCCTTTATTGACTCTGGCCATTTTTGTTGCGGGAATTCCTTTCCTCAACGTGGCTTTTACTGTAGGAGGAAATTCAGACATTGGCAGTGTACCTACACTGTAGGTTGGCCATGAAACTTATGGCGGACAATGGCGGACATATGATAATAAATGGTAGATGGCATTTTGTAGGATTAACTTACGCAGAAATGGGTTTAAGATTAGTATGAAACTTTTATTTTCATTTAATATATTTTATCTCTGACTTGGGGATTAAGTTTAATGCCGTTTTTAAAAGCATTTTACGTGGAACTTAAATAATACTCTTTATAAAGTGCGATTGGCCAATTAAATAAAACTGTATTTATTTAACGAAATGTACATATCCAAGTAGCTAGTATATAAAGCCTGACCAGAAATATATGATCATGCGCCATGTTGCGGAAAATCATTGGAACTAATTTCTTACACAGGCAATAATTTTAATGACGGTATGATATGCATGTGTGAGTGCATGTGATAGGCTGTCACTGTTGTCAAGTGTCATTGAGACGGTTTACTTGAATAATAATAAAGTGTTGAATATGAAATAATAAACGACAAAATTATCCATATTCAAGAGCGAAACATTGTAAATCTAAATATATAAAAGAAGAAACTGACTGACTGACTGACATACCAACGCACAGCCCAAACCGCTGGTTCTAGAGATTCCAAATTTGGCACGTAGGTTCCTTATAAGGTCTAGGGGTGTACTAAGAAAGGACTTTTCAAAATTCACCCCCTAAGGGGGTAAAATGGGGGTCCAAAGTTTGTATGGCGAAACAAGATTTGTTAGACTATTTTGTTCGAAACTTCACAGGAGTATTCCTAACGATAAATGAGTAAACACGTGTTTCAGGTTTTTTGAAAATTCAACCCCTAAAATGGGAAAATGTGGTACATACAAACATACCAGTCTAACTGATAACCTTCTTTTTGAGTACTTATAGCACGCGGGCGAAGCCGCGGGAAAAAGCTAGTAGTGTATATAATAAACTGCTGTAAATAATACACTCGGGAAATAAAATTATTTCGCTGTGAAACATTTTCAAATTAACATCAGAGCTGACAGGTAAACAAATCAAGATGTCACTATACCATATATAATTATACGCTCTATGACTGTTGCCATATAAATGAGAATAATAGCGCCCTCTTGACAATAATCATATATTTCTGGTCAGGCTTTAAATAAAACGTTTTTTACAAAATAAGTCAACATCTCAGAAGTTCTAAACTCATGGTCACCGTGTGCCAGAGAGCACGTTACCTGCAAGCTTAACAATAACCAGACTTTTTGCCCACTAGGGCTAGAAAAGCATTGTCTCAGCTCGGACTTTTATGATGTCCGACAAACAATAATACTATTGTTAACCTACTCCCAAGACGAAGAAAGAAGAACCCACAACGAAACAACTCGAGGAAAGAAAGCATTGCAAATTGACTCTTAGAGCCATTGTAATTAGGTTGAAACTTAGTTTAAATTTCGATACCCAATTTCTTATAATTATTGTTGAAAGGTTATTGTTTCTTGATTGTGGATCTTGAGGTTTTTTGTGGTGAATGTATTGTTTTCTTTGAAGTATAAGTGCTTTATGTTTCAAGTGTTTTTCTTTCGAGTTGCCTATCCTACTCAGTGTAAGGTCCTTAAGGGTTTTCCTTGAAGATTCAATGATAATCTTTTAGTAGGTACTTACCTTACCTGCGGATAAACAAAGGTTTTATTTTTTATTTTTTTTAACAAATCAACCTAGTTCCAAACTAAGCATTGCTTAGTACTATGGGTACTAGGCGACGATATACATACTTATATAGATAAATATATACTTAGATACATAGAAAACACCCATAACTCAGGAACAAATTTTCGTGATAAACACACAAATAAATGCCCTTACCAGGATTTGAACCCGGAACCTCTTGCTTCGTAGGCAGGGTCACTACCGACTGGGCTAGGAGGCCGTTACGTATTTGGAATTTCACCACTGTGTTTAAGGGCCTGTTTCACAATGTCCAAGTTAAGTCCTAAATAAGCTACTTGCCACTTATCTGACGAATAAAGTCATCGTTGGTGTTTCACAATCTTCAAATAAGCTTAACTTAAAATCTGGAGCAGAGCCCGACTGGGGAAGTACCTCCACCTTACAGAAAACCACAGCCAAATAGCACTAGACCCTACTCATAGTGTTGTGTTCCTGCTGGTGAGTAAGGTTGCCAAAGAGCTCAAAGAGGACCCAGTGTGTTGACGATGAGGGACCCTCTTGTTCCTTTAGCCGTCAACACAGTGAATCCTCCTTTTTGTAAAGGGTCGGCAACGCGCATGTGACTCCTGTGGAGTTACAGGCGTCCATAGGTTACGGTAGCTGCTTACCATCAGGCAGGCCGTATGCTTGTTTGCCACCGTCGTAGTATAAAAAAAAAAAAACTGGTAGATAAAGTGCTAAGCTTTGCAGGTAGTTTTATCTGGCAGTGAATTTATTTGTTTATCCAATACTTTACTTGGACATTTTGAAACAGGCCAGTAGTATATAATACAAATTTGTTACATTATTATTTTATAAGCTTATAATAAAAACCGGCCAAGAGCACGGCGGGCCATGTTCAAAAGGTCGTTTCTTAAGGGATATTTGGCGGCGCTTACGTCATTTTACTATACGGCACTTACGTCCTTTCACTATGCGTTTTTGCGGCTGAACCGATTTTATTGAATATAGTTTTTATTGAAGGTGCTTATCAGGTCTCACTTGCAAGATTTTTTCAATTTTTTTGGACCCATGGTTCAAAAGTTAGATGGGAGGACGCCCTTTTTTGAACTTTTAGAGCTATTATTTACGAAACTATTAGTTTTATCCAAAAAACGTTTTAAAAAACTTATGTTCTTTTTAAAATACCTATCTAATGATACCCAACACGATAGGGTGTCAGGGTTACGATTAGGGCTTTTATTCACCCACTACTTCACGTGAACGGGAGGTACCCTGATAAAAAAAAATCCAGTTTTTATTCTACCAAATTTCAGCTTTCTACTGCGAACGGTCACTAAGCTAGACCGCGGACAGACGGACGGACATGGCGAAACTATAAGGTTGACCACGGAACTCTAAAAAGAAGTACCTATAAATCGAACTGCTAGACCGTTTTAGTAAGTTTAAAAAGCTTTTAAACGTAGTAATTTAGCTTTAAATAATTTAACAAAATAAGTATATCTGCTATCGTAGAAATCTGAATCCTACTTACCCCTTTCCACCAACCCCACGCCTACTTTTTTTTTAACGTGGGGGTATGTATTTAGGCACCCCGAAACCCCCCGCGACGCCTCTACATTAAAGACACACTTCCATTATTTGATTTCAAGAATCAAACAAAAATATGGTATTAGGTTTTCTATGGAACTATGAATAGATAAAATATAATTTTTAAGAAAAAAAAACCGACTTCAATGGGGGTAGCCGGTGAAGGATTATTGTAGATAGATGGTGCACTTAGATTCCATACAATGAAATAACTTGCTTAAAAAACCCGCTGCGTTTTTTAAGCAAGTTATTATCATCAACAGTTCCACTTCATCAAATGTCACTCTTTTGAATGAAAATGCTTGATTTGTTGATAAAAATACAAAAGTCACTTTATGTATGCCTTTAAGATTTGAGGAATTCCCTCGATTCCTCGTGGAACTCATCATCAGAACTTGAGCTTGACGAAAATTGGTCCTGACAATCTAACTTGCTTAACAAACATAGCGAAGAGGAAGAATCGCCAAACATGAACTATGCGTCGTTGAAGAGTTCCGTTCTGTTCATCATCAGCAGTTCCACTTCAACAAATGTCACTCTTTTGAATGAAAATGCTTGATTTGTTGATAAAAATACAAAAGTCACTATGAGTAAGCCCTTAAGATTTGAGGAGTTCCCTCGATTCTTCATGGATCCCATCATCAGAACTTGAGCTGGACGAACATTTGTTCTGACAATTAAACTTGCTAAACAAACACAGCGAAGAGGACGAATCGCCAAACGTGAACTATGCGTCGTTGAAGAGTTCCGTTCTGATCATCATCAGCAGTTCTACTTCATCCAATGTCACTGTTTTGAATGAAAATGATGGTTTTGTTGATAAAAATATAAAAATCACTATATGTATGCCTTTAAGATTTGAGGAGTTCCCTCGATTCCTCATGGATCCCATCATCAGAACTGCGTTTTGACAAAAACGGGACCAATCTGTATATATATACTTACAATCAAAAAAAGAATTTTCAAAATCGGTTCAGACATGACGGAGTTATGGAGTAACAAATATAAAAAAAAAAAAACAAAAAAAAAAAAAAAAAACATACGCGCCGAATTGAGAAACTCCTCTTTTCAAATCTTGAAGTCGGTTAAAAATGAGATTCGAACTTCTTTAACTAATCTTTTTACCTCAAATCCATTTTCTTGAGAAATTATTCGATTTAGAAATGTCGGTACTGAAATCAAGATTAACTTTTATTATTTCCAACAAGAAACTTAACGTTTTTGAGTATTATATTATACAAAACAAACTTAGTAAAGGTTCTAAACGGATGTTTCAGAGATAATATACTTTATCTTGAAGAGTTCTTCCATAAAGAGTGTCGAAAAGCTTTCATCTGATTCGTCTATAGTAAGAATAAAATAAAATAAAATCATAAATCCAAAAATATAGTATCAAAAATTTTTATTTTGAGTTTTACTCTAAATACAACAAATAATAACGGGGATTAATTTACAAACTCACAAAAGACTCATGATCTTTTCCAAAATAATGCTCCAATTTTTTTTTAAATGATGGGATTTTACTTATACAAAATATTTTACTTATACAGGGTAGCGGGAAAGAAATTAGGGGTGAATTAGCCGCTTACTGACACAGACCGAATTCCACGCGGGCGGAGCCGCGGGCACAGCTAGTTTTATATAAAGTCATTATAAAAGTCTTACCACACGCTTTGCCGTTCCGTATTATTTCTTGAAACTACTATACAAAAATAGTACTTTAAACTCATATGACCCCAATTCTATTAGCGTTCATTAATTATAATAACTAACGATATAATTTTATTAATATTTAATTACACGTTTATCTATTATATGATAAACCAAGCTTATTTAATCAAGTTTAAAGCATTTTGGTCAGTTCGGCGCTGCTTGAACGAAAGCAAGAGTCACTGTTATGCTATGAACATACGATGTTTTGTATGGAACTTGAGGGCAGGTGCACATTATGAGTCATGATTTTTATAGCACAGGGGGACACGAGATAAGGTGTAATGTTCTTTATCACACATTCATTCGATTTGGGTAATTTTGTTAGGGTTCTACCGGGTGTGTGGTGAAGAAATGAGAACCTACTATCATTATTTGTCTGTATTTTAACATTTTAGATTTCTGCATTGTGAACACGGTTAAATTTTTTCATTGTTAAGTATATGCTATAAAATAATGAAAGTAGTAGCTTATGTCTGTATTTTTATAAGATGACTAAATAAAATGTAAAGGACTAAATAAAATTTTATTCAGTTAGGAACATCAGTTATAGCAATATTCATTCCTCCCCCTTTTCACGTCCTAAAGGCATTCTAACTATCTCCATGCCTAATTTAATTTAAGTTTTAAGCGAAAAGAGGTAACAGATTGAGATACAGAGTTACTTCTCTCTCTCATCTAATGTACCTAGATAGTAGAATACGTAAGAAACCACGCCTTTTGATCAGTAGATGCACGTAGATACTGATTAGATACCTATTTATGACTAAATATGTATATTCATGACTAGGTAATATTCAATTCAAGTATGACCATTTTACTATATAAGGTGCTAACAAATTAAGAACAAATATTTTAAGAGAAGTTAACTTACACCATGTGATTTTTTTAATTTTTTTTTTCCGAACAAAATCAATAAATTAAAATTCTGTCATACGTAATCATCCTGTGCAATTCACTGACAAGGTGTTTAATATTTTCTGTCAAGTGATATAAGGTGCTAACAAGATAAGTACAAATATTTTTATAGCTGATAGTACTCGGCTCCTGAAATATATTTAAGTATGAAACACCTTATATTGACAGCAACTAAATGACTACCACGGATTATTAGCATTGCTAATAATGCTATTACTACACTGGTGGTATAAAATGTTATCTCACACGAAGTACCAAGGATGCCGCTTTGATGTCATCATAATGGCATCCTTATTAAACTGTGTTTTAAAACGTTATATAACGTAGTGTAGCAGCATCATAACGCGCGGATTACATTAGCTTTGTTAAACTTTAGAGAATAAAATTTAGCAAATATTATTACGATTACCGACAGTTGCTAAAATCTGCACTTAAACTCTGTGTTTGTCGTTATATGAAAAGTGTTCTGAATACTTCATTTTAACTCTAACGTACTAAGGAAGATTGGTTAACTCCCACCTACCCTTGTATCCCTTCACACAACATTCAAGTGCTATTACTATACAACCCTCTGCTTGAAAAGCCACATTATCACCGTAATATCCTTGACCCTTCCAAAATTCGAAGCCCAAGAAACCCCGTCCGTTGCATCCACTCCCCACCAGTTGCAGGGTTCCCCGCCCCATCTGGGTGCGGAGCTCAGTTCGGTTCGGGTTTTCTGGGGTACGCACGTCGCAAAATTTTCGGAGTTCCCGCATTCGAAGTTTCCGAGAACTTAGTTCTCGTAATTCAGTGATTATTACTGGTGCGTGCCTACATTGAGGGTGATACGTGATTTCGGCTTTGGGTGAGTTATTTTCTATTGGGTTTTCTTTATCGAGTGTTAATTAGGGGTTCGGTAATTGGCGTTAGTTTTATTTTGTTTCTGTGTTGATTTTGATTTCGCCTTCGCTAAATGTTGTTAACGTAGCCGAGCCGGTAGTTTAGTTTAGCTCGTATTTATTGCTATATTAGATTTGCGCTTTTTATGTTTCCTGGTTTCGATTACTAAAGCACGACTCTGTTTTAAGTTACACTGACGCATAATTTTATTATACTTAACTTTGTTTTATTTGAGCCTTAATTTTAAACTTAATTCTAATTTTGTCGTTTGATGTCTCTGTTTTAAGTACGCACAATAAAATAAAAAAACGATATAAAAAGTTCTCAGATATAAAAAATATCCAGCTTATTTAAGTAAGTCCTATTTCAGGAGCACGAGGTCTCTTTTCTTTTATATTAAAAATGCAGCCGAACTAAGAATCTCCTAGCTATGAAATTATTTAAAAATGCCTTCGTCAGAGGGATTTTATTGTGTATTCGAGATTCAAAATGTAGACATAATAATAATTAATTAATCTGAAGGCATTAATTAACACACAATTACTTATTCACAGTTCGACTAAAAGACATTCTTTCCTACTCTAACCACACATAAAAACAATTTTTTTATATAACAATATTTTTGTTCAAATTCCTCTACTTAGGTACGTCTTTTATGCATAGTCTGACAATACTGTTATGTATGTAATCACAGTGTAAGCTCACCTTACAGAGTGATTAAGCAAAAACAGTTCCCTCCCTGTGGTCCCCAAATACGTTAACCTGTAATCCATCTTCCGCTTGGCTAGCTCTGGTCAAATTGCTCCAATTCTGCACTTCGCCGCCCGGTTTGGCCCATTACTGTAATTTGTCATCAGCTCAACCAATGATCTGGAGAGAATTTATCGTTTTTCTGACAGAGTTCCCGTAATTTATAATTCATTATTTAACGGGCATAACGCTGTTTAGTTAGTTTTTAACAGGTTATGCTTTTTACTATAGGTATTTGCTATACGTAAATAAAGAATATATCTATCTATCTATCTATCTATACGAATAAGTATTAATTTAATATTATAAAAAATATAATCGTGGGAGAAACGTTTCTTCTGCCTTTTAACGGGTTAACGTGCGATTGTTTGTCGCTTTTATTTTAGGGTTCCGTAGTCAGTTAGGAACCCTTAACATTTCACCATGTTCGTCTGCCCGTCCGTCCGTCCGTCTGTCCGCGGCTTTTCTCAGTGATAATAGTACTAGAAAACTGAAATTCGGTATGAGTATGTATTTTAATCGTGCCGACAAAGTAGTAAAACAAAGTCTGATTTTTTTTCGTCCCAATCCTATCGTGTAGGTTGTCGTTGTCTTAAAAGAGGTCTTAAAAGGTCTTAAAAGAACAATACGGGTTTTCTAAAAAAAACATTAAATAAAACTAATACTTTCGTAAATAATAGCTCAGTAGAAGACAAGTATAATGCCTATTCAGAAAAAACGTTATTAAACGGAAACGTGACTTAAATTAAAATTGATTTTACGTAGACTGAATGTCCCTGGTACTAATTACTATCTCCCCTCGCACTATATATCCATATGTTTCACTTTCTCCCTAATTATTTCTGGACTATTGATTTTACGGAAATACCGGCAGGACATATAATGCTTCAAAGCTTTCATAAAAATTAGGCAAGCGCGAGTTAGACACTCATACGACGGTTCCGTATATTTATTTTTAAGTCAATGTATTGAGATTGACTCGATTGACTTGAGGTTTTCAGCTTTGCTGTATTGTAAATAAATATTTTATTTACGGTTTTCAGTTTTTTATTATTTTCTGTGTATAAGATATTGCTTTATGCCTTATACGCGTTCTTGAGAAAAAGGGTCTGGACGGACAAACAAAAACGTGATTATAATAAGGGTTCCGTTTTTCCTTTTTAGGTAAGGAACCCTAAAATTAATGATTTACTAATGTAAAACCTCAAAATCTTCAGTATATATTCTGAAATCGCCTCATAATTTAATTTTAATGAAATTTCCTTTTTATTACTTTAACTACATAGTATTTAATATATATCAAAAAGTTAATTAATTATATTTTAATAATAAAACTTTCTGTCTTGTAGGTATGTTAACGATTGGTGATAGGTATTAAGAACGAACCTGTTTAATTTAACTGAACGTTCATCTATCTTTCATACTTTTGATAGACGCGACATCTTTGTGTTTAGTAATTCCTGTTTAGGGTTCCGTAGTCAACTAGGAACCGTTATAGTTTCGCCATGTCCGTCCGACCGTCTAACCGCGGTCCAGCTCAGTGACCGTTCGCACTTGAAAGCTGTAATCGGTATGAGTATGTGCAGTAAACACGCCGGCAAAGTGGTAGAATAAAAACCGGCCAAGTGCGTGTCGGACCACGCATAGGAGGGTTCCGTACCTTCAATGTAATAAGAACCAAACTAATACCAAAAGGTCGTATCTGTTGCCTATGGAAGAAGTTTTTTGGAGATAACTCAAAAATGGCTGAACCGATAATGTTCAAAATATTTTTTGTAGAAAGTATATGATAAGGCACATCGCCTCAAATTTTTTCATATTTTTTGGACTTACGGTTCAAAAGTTACAGGGCCACAATTTTTCTGACTTTCTAAGCGATTATTTCAGAAAATATTCACTTATTTTATTTTTATTTTATTTTATTTTATTTGGGGCATTAACAGCAATACAACAAATAATACAAAACTTAAATAACAGTATAATACAAAACTTAAATATGTATGTATGTGCGTATATTTGAGAGTAGATGTACATGTAATAATAAAATAATGTGTTTAATACAAACACACAATACAAACTTAATCACAAAATGGTCAAAGAAACCTCAATGTTATTTTTAAAGACCTATCGATTGATGTGTCACATGTTGATATTTGGTTAAAAAACATTTTTTGAAATTTAGTTACATATGTGGAGCGCCACCCTAAAAATTTTTTTTTTTCAAATTTAACTCCATAACTAAGTAGCGGCATACAAAATACACCTAATGTGTAAATTTTATTCAGATACGTCGTATAGTTTCCGAGTAAAATGGCTGTGAAATACGGACGGACAGACAGACAGACAGACATTACGAATCCATAAGGGTTCCGTTTTTTGCCATTTGGCTACGGAACCCTAATATTTTTTTTTTTAATACGGTACCTCCCCTACATATTATGAAGTGATATGTGATTTTTTTCGCTCTAACTCTGTCGTGTGGGGTATTGTTGGATAGGTCTTTCAAAAATAATACAGGTCTTTAAAAATATTTCCTGGATAAAACTAATAGTTTCGTAAATGGCGTCCCCCCATCTAACTTCTGAACCGTGGGTCCAAAAAATAGATTCATAGAAGTGAGGCCTGATAAGTATTTTCAATGAAAACTATATATTGAATAAAAGCTGTTGAGCCGTTTTTGAGATATAAGTGCCGCATAGTAAAATGACATACCGCCGCCATATATCCCTAAATAAATGACCTTTTCAACGGATGTTTTGTAATAGGCCGGCAACTACACAACCCTACACAGCATGGCCCGGCATACTCTTGCCCGGTTTTTGTAGTTTTCTTTACAGAGTCGACCAACGAAGAACATAGAAGAAAAACATGTTATTTTAGCCTCGATCACGTCAATTGGCGTCAATATTTGACGAAGACGGAACAATAGCTAATATAGGTAATAGCTTTTAGGCAAATACTTCAAATGTATACAGGGTGGGCGCAAATAACAAATATATATTTCCTTAATTTACTTAACCGTCGCGCTTATTTGTCCTTCTTTACTTTTTATTTTCCTTATATACCTAATTCTTTTTTGTTACATTTATTATTAGTATTGTTATTTGTTTCTATAAAAACAAGATGAAGTTTATTGTAAGCAGGGGCCGTATTATAACTTTAAAACACGATCCTACTTCAATACGACTCCAATGCATTAACTACGTAATACAACCAGCGCCTAAACGTCTGAATCAGAAATATCAGAATTTGCTTATAATTATTCCGATGCTACTTCAATACTAATTGGATATTTTTTGTGTAATTTTAATGTATTTAAAAATTATAATGGCACCAGATAGGTAGTAAGCAGATATATAATCGTTTTGTTAGCCTTTCTTCAAAGAAAGGTTTTTGCCTTCGTTACATTTATTGATTAAATTATTCTAATATCCCAGGTCAAAGCATCTATTATTAAAGTGTATGATTTTCTCATTGTGGTGAATACTAGTACCTAAATATGTTAGATTAATATTTAATTACCTGATAGATTATAGTTTATGTTCATTGTAAGCTTTAGTTAACGTTAAACTTATATCTTCAAAGGGGTCGCGTAGCATATTAAAATACTTACCAAAATCTTGTACACGGTAATGCGGTTAATATAGTTATTAATTCTCTTATGAGAAGCTTACGGCACGGCGCCGCAAGCTGCTTTAATAATGAAAAGCGTGAAACTTTAGCCCAAATATAAGTTAAATAGTGATGACATGTTTTTATATTAACTGGTTTAAAAAAAGGAAGAGAGACTCAATTAGATTCGATGAACTCAGTCGAATTGAGTCCCTCTTACATAGCTATTAATTAATAGCTATGTCATCAACTTTCCTTTGAATAAAATTTTAATTATATTTTCCTGCTACCTGTGATTGAAATAACCCCCGTGAATTTGATCTCAAAGACGCGTTAGCGAAGACTGATAACATTTCTGCTTACCTACGTGAATGTGGAAACTGGACTATTGAGTTTTTTTTACCTTTGTATCAATCATCTATAGGTACTAGCCGCAAAACTAAACGACCCTGGTCCAAAATATGGTTGATGAAAGTTAAGATAGTTATATATTTTAATTTATAATAGTGGTTGGGCTTTGATCCCATCGCGTCAGGCATCAAAATGAACGCGCCGCTGAGACTCAAAATCATTAACCTTCTCGTTAGTAATAACAGTCCTCCATTCGCATGGCGGCTTGCAGCTTCCACTGTGATAGCTCTAAATATGCCACATTTCCGCATGTGCTATAGGTATCTTTATTTACCTGTGGATCACCTTACGTGTAGCTTCTGCTAGTGCGTACTTAACTACTAACGTAGTGCAGCGCATGGACAAACACAGCTCGCTACAGGTTAAATCCACCCCCTTCCCAGCGATATTGAGGTATATTAAGCTTGCCCGTGGGAATCTCGAGGCATATATCTACCGCCATGCCAAATCTCAGCGCGCTAGGATTAATCTAAAATTTCGACCAAAAAAAAGTTTAAAAAAAAGTGGAGGCCTTAAAAACTGCCAGGGGCTCTCTATAACATTTGGTCGAGCACCCCCCCATCTAGGTCTTACCGTTTGGGCGGGCTGTTCAACATTTTTTCTATCGTAGCTATATGCTTGTAATCTTTCAAAAAGAAAGAAAAAACAAGACATCATGCCATACAAAATATTTAATAATATAAAATGTGCATTATACGAAACTAGTCCGCTATTGTTGTTGGACAGCGCTCTGCTCGACGAACTAGTCTTGTTAAAAGTTCCCATCTCAAGTATTAGAGGAACATAAATAAACATGCTAAGAACTTGTGAATACTTGCAGTACTATTGTGCGTCAAGCAACTGAACACAGATTCTAGCAATTACACATTTTAGGTTTAAAGTTTAAATAGGACCGGAATACTTGAATAACCAGGTACTTAATCTTTAATAACTAATAACTCAGAGAACACAATAGTTTCATATGTATGCAGATTTACAATAGAGCGTACTGTGAAGCTAAAATAGCTTGTGTGAACAATAAGAAGATCTTCTAAAATTCTCCATCTAAGAAGATTATAATAGATAATTTTTACTACCTATAATTTGGCAATGTTTAAAAAAAAAGAGAGACAAAACTTATGATTTAAATTCATGTCTGCCGTTTTCAATTTGAAGAATAAATGAGCTATGTTTTTCGAATGTTGGCAAATTTTGGCGATTTAATACCAAAGTACTTTGATATTATATGTATTTGACATTATAACTATAGGAAGACAAATAGCTAGAGTCAAATAAAAATTAATTAGCGGACGTGAACAGAAATAGAGTAACGGAATCAGAGATTATAGAAGGGACACGAGATGAAAACCGTAACACATTTGAGGACGCCTCAGTTAAAAAAAATACCTCTTCGTTCATCAAAGTTACGTAGTTAAGGTAGTTACGTAGTTAAGGTAGTTACGTAGTTAAGGTAGTTACGTAGTTAAGGTAGAAAATGATGATGAATAGAAAAGTAAATCCATCAAGAAAAGGAAAAATAACACTGACGAGTGACGGCCGAAGCAACAATTTGGGACGCAAAGTTTTCCGTTAAATCCCCTTCGAGAACCTGCCCAGTTTAAATATGCACAGAAGCACAAACACCCTAAAGAAATTTATCATTTACAAAATTAATGTAAACTGACTTTATCAGTAGCTTACTGGTGATGGAAACTTGGAACTTCAAGTTAAATTTGACGAGTGGCTCTCGAACGAAGTTTTCACTTAAGGCAATAAGTTTTGAATTATGGAGGCTCGAGATTTGAATGATGAGAAATTATGTTTCTCGTGCAAAGGTGTGCTTAGTAACAATGTGTAAAGGTGTGTTTTTAAATGGCAGAGCTATCTATGTAACGTTTACTGGATGTTTACGTTGCTAGGTGGTTGTTAGTACTGAAAATAGGGTTAGGAGATATTAGCCGAGCAAAGTAGGTATGCTCTAGTAATGTTTACCCAAGTAACACATCAAAGCAGTATAACGGCCGTCTTACAGCATATCTGTATGCTTTTAGCATTTTGAGTTCGTTTTATAGTAGCATTATAAACGTTTATAGTGCTGATATAGGTCTTAAATAGGCACAAATTACCCAGCTTGAGATCCTATACAGGTCATTTAATAGCATTGCAGGCGCATTATGTCTGCGCTATTAGCATTATCGTTGTCATGGAAAGTGCAAATCGCCTCAAAGAAGCATTAGTACGCTCTATTAAGTTGCCGACTGCATTAAAGAAGCCTTAATACGGCCAAAAAACTTGCTAATCGCAGTACAGAAGCATAAGTACTCTCGATTAACTTGCCAATCGCAATACAAACGCATTATACTAGCATAAGAGTGTAGTAAAATAAACCTTACGTCAATGCAAAAACGTCTCTAATACCGACGGAACAAATGTTATAATACAATGAACGTTGTGATTTAACTACTTTGTCTCGCAATATAAAATGGACGAAGACGGTACAAAAAACTGAATGAGTGACACGTCATATTTGTTTGCATCCTAACAAAATTTATAAAAGTTTTTGACACTTTTACGTTATTATATCGTTCAAATATGACTGCGGAATGTAGTTTACTGTAAATGTGTTTATAAGTTTCATTGAAATTTTTCACGCGCCTTTGATTTATTGTGGTTTTGCTATAAAATATTATAAAAAGCTATGCGTCAAATAAACAAAACAATTGTGTAATCCTCGTATAGAACGAGTTTTGCATTATTAACACAATAGTGTTGGTTGAGCAGTCTTAAATTAAGTAATTTCTTTATTATATAGGTATTTTCCTTGTATAAATAGGTCCGCATGATTTTATTTTTAGGTTATTAATTATTTACAAAATGGCGTTGGTCTATATAGACGGAGAGCTAGCCACGTCCACGTCGGATATGACAATAATGAGAGCAACCAAACCCCTCTAGTCAGTTTGGTATATTATGCTTATTTCTAGATCTGGACATCTGGCAGCTTTAAAGTAGTGGAGGTCAAAGAATGCAAACCATTTCAAGAAAATAAATCCTAGAGATCTGGGTTTGATGCAATATTATGAGAAACTATACAAATACTATACAATATTAAGAGAAATTATACAAAAACTTATGTTGGGAGAAAGTAGTGCCAAACGATGTATAATAAAATATAGTTCATAGTTTTCGCCTACTGTTTTTGTTTCCGTAATAAGAATATATCGGGGTTTTCGGTGCGGGAACGATTTGAGAAAGAGTAGAGATAAACAGATAGGTTGAGAGTTAGTCTGAGAAAATATCATATTATGCTTAATGAATAACTACCTCTCTGTGAATAGCTTACACACCATGATACGAGCTTTTTTTTTAGAGGCATGTTTGTATTGACTATTATATACTTAGTATTTTAAAAATGCAATTGCATATCCGAAATTTATTAAATAGATCTACCTAAGACAAAGACACGGTATAGTAAGTGTCAAATATTAATCTTGACGTCCGATATTTATGAACTATTTGATTAACTGAAGAGGTTGACAATGATCAGTCACTACATGAATTAATAAAAAAATACTTGAAAAAATATATATACATAATTAGTCAGCTATTTCATATAAATTGTATGTACCTATGATTTTTTCGATCAATTATTCATTAGGTAGAAACGTGCTAGAGTACATTCTGTTTTTTAAGTTAATGCCTACTCTTTGGCTAATGTCAAACATTCCCGCACCGAAAACCCCGATGTATGGTAAGAATACACAATATTTTTTGGTCTAACGTTTTTTTTTATCGATTTTTGACCAGTTTTGAGTCGATATTCCAACATATTCACTATAGATAGAATTATAAGGCAAACGACTATCGGTTTTTGAATCTTTTATCTCCATTCTGTAGAGCCGGATCTTGAAATAAATGAGCCGTTATTTTTTTATGATATTTTTAAAATATGGTCTAAAAAACACTTTTATCGATATTCGAATGGTGTAAAGAATCTTACATATACGTAATCTACATATTAGGGTTCCTCTTTGATGTCTCTAAAAACTAGCTTATCATATTATCAGTAACGGCTTTAAACAATAAGACTTTAAACAATATCTCGAAGACAATGAATATTGAAGTAAATATAGGATACTATATTGTTTAAAGCCGTTACTGATAATATGATAAGCTATATAAATAATTAGAAAACTAAGGGAATCAGATCTAAGGTCGTTGGCGCCAGGGAGCCCCTTAAAATATAGGCCCTGTCCTTTATAACTGAGACAACTTCGGCAATTTTTACCTAGTTTGTTATTACTATTTTCCAATTAAAACATTTTGCTAGTCTGTCACTGTGACCTCCACCCATTAAAAGCTGCCAGATGCCAGGATCTAGCAATAAGAATAGTATAGCAGTCTAACCAGACGGGTTTTGTTGCTCTCATTATTGTGTCATATCTGACGTCGCTAGCTCTTAGTCCAATAGCAGCTCAGTGACCCTTAAATAATGCCTTATTTATGCCTACAGCATTACACGTGAATAATTATGCTATTAAACAACATTAAGCATTTATTTATGCTATTGTAGAACCTAAGGCACTAAAACCGCTAAAAGCTGTATAGGGGCTGTTCATAAATTACGTCATCAATTTTTGATAGTAAAGCTGCCAAATAAAGTGACGTCATTAAAAAAAATGTAAAATAAAAAACTATTTAGTAGATAATATTTTATAGCATTAAAAGTTTATAGAAACACGACTTTCATTCCTTTTTTACACATTGATGATGTGATCTTCGGAATGACCGCCCCCCCCCCCCTCCTACGTCATGCTACCATCATCCGATGTCCAGACCCCCCCCCCAATTGAAATGACGTAATTTATGAACAGCCCCTTATAGTGAATTACTTGGCTTTATAATGGTTTATATTATTGCTATTATACTGCATTAGGAACGTATTACCTACTTATAAATGCTATTGTACACCCTAAGGCATTAAAAATAGCTGAAAGCTGTATAGCGAATTTACGTGGCATTATAATGGCTAATATTCATGCTCTTAAACAGCATTAAGCATTTATTTATGCTATTGTAGAACCTAAGGCACTAAACCAAACCGAAGCATTAGTGTAGCAAACCAAAACGCAACTGTACAGCATTCAGCTGTACAGTTGCATGTTGTTCGCTGGACTAAAACTAATGGCTAAACAAAAGCATTTACATATGCCATTATACAACCGTTATAGAGCGTAAAGCATCATAAAATGCTATTGTAGCACCTAAAGCACTAAAAACAGCTGAAATCTGTATACCGGATTTACGTGGCATTATAATGGCTAATATTCATGCTCATAACCAGCATTAAGCATTTATTTATGCAATTGTAGAACCTTAGGCACTAAACCACACCGAAGCATTAGTGTAGTAAACCAAAACGCAACTGCACAGCATTCAGCTGTACAGTTGCATTTTGGTACGCTGCACTAAAACTAAAGGCTTTAAAAAAGCATTTATACATGCCATTATACAACCGTTATACAGCTTAAAGCATTATATAATGCTATTGTAGAACCTAAAGCACTTAAGTGCTTTTAAACAGTCGAAAGCTGTACAGTTGCGTTGTGGTTTGCTGCACTAAAGCTAAAGGCTTTACAAAAGCATTTAGATATGCCATTATACAACCGTTATACAGCTCAAAGCATCATATAATGCGACAAGTTGCTCGGTGAACGTATATAAGAGTTTATACGGTCCTTAAGTTCGAAATAAGTTAACTATTCATATGTTATAATGCTTCCTGTGTTACTTGGGTAATTAACGTTAAACTTGTTGACGTTTGAATCTTGGATCATAACAACATCAAACTTCAAGGAAAGTCCTACATTTTCGTATTTGCATTCAATTTTGTGTCATGAGCGAGTTGTAAATGTTTTAACTAAAAACTAAAAGACAAGATTACCTAAACATATTATTGTGATATGTTAACTAAGCATTTTCTACCGACGAGAAGTGTCGATGTTTTTTTTTTATTATTAATTATTGTTGTATCTAATTGTGACAGAGTCACTGATTTAATTAAGAATTTGCATTTTACGCAGTGTAATATAAACTCGCTAACAGTTAATTGAAACTTTTCTTTGCTGAATAAACATTATCTACATAAAGTTTTAGTTGAAGCCAGGTAATACTAAAAAGCACAAATTTAATATTCCGTAAGCTTTGTCCAAAGTTAAGTAAGAGCTCTCACTGAACAATATAAATGCAATAAGGATGAAGTTAAGACGAAGGAAGATCCTGACTGTAGGTACTGCTAGTTATCTTGTTTTATTATTATGGAAAAATACTTTCATAAAGTATTTTACTAAGAATTAAGTGTAGGACGATAAAATACCTTCTAAATTCATTGTTAGGTACCTACTTAGTCTACCTAAACATAATGTTTCTTATTAATTTGTTTAGTCGCCGTTTCTTGCTATTTTCTAAAACATTCTTTGTTTTAAAAACGCGTGGGTTCTTCAAATGGTAGTAGCCATATCGTACCAAATTCGACTAATGGTAGGTTTCATTTTAAAAATGCAACACGATTTGCTATCTAATTTTGCCAGCGTAACAAGAAAATTACTTACATATAAATATATTGGTGGCTTTAGCTTCTGCGTATAAATTAACCTTGGACAAAATGTAAAATATAATAAAATATTTTAATAATCAAACAGAAAAAAATGGCACCAGCTAACTGTGTCTGTTTATCGGGGTCCAATTCCAAAATCAATAACTGGCTGTCGCTGCTCTCACCACTTTGATTAATTCTACTCTCTATTATGTAAAAAGAAGTAGTGATCTCGCATGGATAACGAGCCATAGTTTGGCATGTCGAATAGTGGCGGGTCCTGCACCTACTTTACGTGATGTCCCCATGACTATTGATTTGGTTGACTTATTAGTTAAATGTTTTGTAAACTAGTCAGAAAATCTCTATCTAATTATACTCTAGTTCTAATCAACCAAACTACAATGCCAAGTTCACGCAACGAACGCTCCAAGCGTTTCACGCCTCGTTCACGCAACGAACGCTCCGAGCGTTTCACGCCTTGTTCACGCAATGAACGCTCCAAGCGTTTCACGCCTCGTTCACTAAAAAATGCTCCAATTGGCCACTCAGTTTCATGAACGTGAGAATGGTGCTCATACGTTTGATTCACACGCTCACCGCTGACAGGCGACAACGTCATAATTTGTGCGATATCGCTCGGAGCGTTTTTTTAGTGAAATATGTAATATTATAAGACTTGCCCAGATACAAGGGAAGTGTTGTATAAAACAAACTTTATAAACAGTAAAACATTTAGCTCTTTAGTAAAAAGGTAATTCATTAAAATAAAGTAAATAATACCTACCTGTTACAAATTCCAACGTGCCCACTCTCATGTAAAAGACAAGCTAAGGAAACTGAAGGAGGCAAACACGCTCAACTTATAGAGGAAAGATAATTAACTAGACCCATTAGAATAGAAAACTTATTAAACTCCCACTTATTAAGTTATCTTAAGTAAGATAAATGGAGAATACTGCCCATAGCTTTAGCACTTATTTGAAAGCTAATTGAATTTGGATCTTAAACCGTTTAGATACAGATAATAATTCCATGCATTTCCCAAAGACTAACGGGGGTTATAGGTAAGGGCATAATATTCGACTAGTATAGCTAAGTGGATAAATGTTTGCCGCTTATTAATAAAAGTATTTTTATAATGGCCAATTTAGTAAAATTGATACTGAAACTGGCGGTTATGACATAAAATATACCTACCAATTCTACTACATGTTACAATGCAAAATGATCGACTAACCAAGTTTCAATTTTTCTAAATCCAATACGCTTAAATATAATTTAACGGCCTCTTAGCCTAGTAGGTAGTGACCCTGCCTATAAAGCAGGAGGTCTCGGGTTGGAATCCTGGTCAGGGCTTTTATTTGTGTGTTTATCACGGGTTCACGGGTTTATTCATGAGTTATGGATGTTTTCTCTGTATTTAAGTATTTAATGTTAAGTATGTAATACGGCGACGATATACATAGGTATATAAGTCTTATTGAGCTTAGGTTGTGTAAGATTGTCACATAATAGTTATTTAGTTCGTTAATAGTTAAATTCTTTTTTTACTAACAAGCAATCGTAGAAATCTGAGGATAACATTAGTAATTTGTAAACACAGTATAAATGCACCTGCCTTTAAACCTTTATTTAACAAAACAATAGCCAACCTGTTGTTTAAAGAGGCCCTAAACAATATTTGTATGCAATATACCTGTACCGTTTTTACAAAATGTCCAACAAAAGTTTGCTGTTCCATTCAAATCTTGAGCGTATATTGTTAGAACACGTACAATAAATGTCTTTCACGATAAAATGGACCGCAAATACACTGTCGCTTCAACCATTACTTAAAATGAATCAATACAAATGCAACGCTTTGCGACGTAAGCGCCACTTACCCTAAATTTATTTTTACACGGAACTGCACAAATAAAAAGGCGAACACAAGACATTTCGTGGAAAACAGACCCGTAACACGAAACGCTGTATTCTTAAGAGGTCCATAATCAATCAATCATGCTTGATAATCACAGTCAACCAATTTGATTACACGCCACTGGCGTGACGCCTGACGCCATTATAGAGCCTTGTCATGATAGCTAGTTTAGTGCTGCATAGTTACGTTCACACATATCCACTACGTAACTGCCATTATGACTAGTGGGAGTAGTGGGCCGCCTCGAACTGGGAACTCGCAATTTACTTGCAAACGAGTTTACCAATATAACAAGAACCTTATGAAGATCTCCTGTGGTTTTCTTGCTCCACAACCCCTTCATCGATCCTGCTCATATATGAACTCTCAAATGATATGTAGGTCTGCTACAACCCCAACTTTCATAAGGATCAGAAAAATGTTATTAAAATTATCGCGGAACAAAGTTACGGTAGTACTATTAGTTATTCTGTGACAAAGTATCAAAATCAGAAAAAGTCATCGAAATGCCGAGACGTCCCAGTAGTATAAAGTGTAATAATGTTAATTTGCCTCACGAAAGTTTAAATTCAATATTTTGCCAAGTATATTAAATCATAAAAATCATTTCCATCTCACGGACCAAGAGAGCAACCGGACATAACTCTTACTCCATTTCCCTAATCACAGTTGAACCTTATTACCGAGCAAAACAGGCATTCATAGGTGACTAGTAAAAAGTAGTAAAACGGTCCGATAGAGAGCATAATGTAAATGTAACGACACGCATTGGTTCAATCAAACCAAACAAGTGAATGTGTGTGCACTAGACCGCAGCTTATGATGGAACCACAGTTTATTTTCGCGGGATTATATCTTTACATTTTATACGTCCATGGTTAAGTCTCTTTTTCTAACAGAACGGGCGTTTTCGAAGTATTTGGACAAAATATTATTTAAGACCACAAAGGGTACGCAGGTAGAACGCAACAAAGCGCGCAGGTAGAAAAGTAATCATTTTGTGGACTGTGAATTGGGATTTTTGTCACAAGGTATTTGAAGTAATTGGTCCTTTACAGTTTACTCTATTGTTACTTTCAAGAATCTGACGACAGGTAATTTTGTACTATGTCTTTTGTCCCTAATTTAGGTAGGTTTTTTCGTGAAAGATTTCATTATTCAGTATGTATGTAAGTAGGTATATAATTATTATCTCTTAAAGATAAATTAATTTATGATTTTTGTGTTTTAGTAGTAAAAGTAAGAACTTAAGAACTATAAGTACAAAGGCGTATTTATGCCTATAAGGGATCTTCTACAGAGATTCTCTCCTTTGTTTTGTTATTTTAGTTGTAGGTGTATTTTAATTGTTTTGATTTATTTTTACATTTGCGATGTTCCATATAAAAAGATTAGTTTTACCTTTATTTATGTACCTATTAGTAGCGGAGCGTCCATAGGTGCCGTATTAAAATACATAAACAATACATTAGAAACAATTTATCTCAAACATAACTCAAACACAAAACAAATAATCAACCAATATTGAAGTTGTCTTGAAGTTGGACGTGTCTTAACGTGTTTTATAGATATAATACGCGCCGAAAACACGATAATTGCCTAGTTTTCATTTTGTTAAGCTTTTTTCCTACAGTTCTTAAACCAAAAGGTGAGCTGTTAAAAACGATATTGGCATGACTTTATGGTTAAGATAATAAGAGCAAAAGTCAGGGTCGGTAACGCGCATGTGACACCTCTGGATTTGCAGGCGTACATAGGCTACGGTAGCTGCTTACCATCGAGCGGGCCATATGATTATTTGCCGACACTGCTATTAAAAAAGAGCAAATAAAGGTTATATTAACACCTCACCCGCTGAGATACTTACTTATGCTTCTGACCGTATAATGGAGGAAGCCATAGCTAATTTGTCTATCCTACCACTGGTGACTATACATTTAGGGAACAAAGGTACAAGGGGAGTGAAATCAGGTAGCTATTATGGTCCTCTATAATTCACATTCGTTTAATCTATCCGAAACGTGAGTTACCTGTGTAATAAGGTACCTTCGTTCCCATGTCAAATTAGGGGCGCAATTCCTCATTGCTTTTTACAGGTCGTGACATTTCACGGCTTGAAATTTTGGCGTCCGTAACGTAGCCCACTTTTTTGTCCAATTTACTCAAAGTCTACTGTCCTAATATTTGCAAGATCGTCGATAATGTCATCACTTTTTACATTTTTGCCCGAACACATAACAGCCTTAAAATCAGTTTGAATTTGGAATTTGTTGTCCGAGAATACGATAAAAGGCAGACTTCTAATAGGTATATACCGAAGTCTTAAGTCAGATCCATTTGGAGTAAGTACTGTCACATTTGGGCAGGAGCACCTGGATACCAGCTTGGGCCCGTTGACTTGGTCCAAAGGCGCGCTGTGTGAATCGTCAACGATCCCATATTCACAAGCAATATAGAGCCTTTGAGCCTAACTGCCGTATTCTAATATACATTAAAAACACAATCTATAACTCCAACACACAACAAATAATCAACCAATATTGAAGTTGTATAGGAGTCAGAATAATTTTCATGCAAATTCTGATGTTTCTGATTCAGACGTTTAGGCGTAAGCTGTATTGCGTAGTTAATGCATTGGAGTTGTATTGAAGGAGGATCGTGTCTAAACATGTTTTAAAGTTAGAATGCGGCCCCAAGGCTCTTCCTTTGCCTCCGTGTATTCTATCGCTTGCACAATGTGTTGTGCTCTGAAAACTTGTTGGAAGTAATGCCAATGGCCGCTTTCTACTACCGTATTGCTCGTCGTAGGCATAAAAGCATTAAAAAATCATTAGAGCTTGTACACAAACACTGAATATGACGTCATTTTATTAGGTCGTCAGACATGTCAATAAGGTTGTAAGGTGTTATGCAACTGTGTTATGCTTTATACTGCGTGTATAAAGAAACGGCCAACTTAGGCTACTAATCAATACCTATGGCATGACAAAAAAGACTTTCCAACATCAGCCTTAAGGAAATATTAAGTTCAAACTTCAACCTCTTATGTGCCGAACCCTGATTCGAGTATTTTGACAAGTTACTTTTCACAATTTCTGTAAAATTGATTATCTCTGCTCTACGTAGTCTATTCATTAATATAATGGCCGGAGATATTCGGTAAAATTATATGTATAATATTAAATTATAAATAAATCTAAAAGCCGTAGTTCCGTTAAGAGCCCTTAATTGATAAAGATAAAGATAATTTATTGTCAAAACTGTGTACAATGGTTAACATGTCATATACAGGGTGTTTGGTAACCGGATGCAAAGCCGAAAGTAGGAGATAGTCTAGGTCATGTAGAACATTTTTAGCCATACTTGTCTTAGACAAATGTTATTAGTTTTTTTTTAATTTAAATTTTAAGATTTGTCGGAGAAAACTGCAAAACTTCAGACTAAATCGATAATTAGTACTTTTTTTACTGCAGGTAGATTTTTTTTTGTTTTATTTCGTATTGTGCAATGTCTATCAAACACTAGAAAAGTGATTTCAAACATCTGTGTCTAAAGAAAACAAGTTGACAGCGATTTAAAATTTTAGTTACATGAAAATGTAAACGATTTAAGTGATTTCAAAGTACGATAAAAAAAAAACTAAAATAGCCACGAATTTTCAAACCATTTTAAAAACATGCTTGGCTTTAACCCTTTTATTTAAGCTATCAAACACGACTGTAGCTACTGTATCCTTGAAAATAAGCCACCTAAACCAACTGGGTAGCTAAAATGTTTCACTCTACTTGTGATACTTGTGGTAGTTGTGGTGACGAATCTCATTATGATTTTACAATAAAACATTGGTTCTGAATACTAAGTTGGCGTTGACTTGACATTTGACTTGTTTTAAAAGGGTTAAGTGTACTGGACAAAACTACCACATGCAATTTTAACAAACAAAGGCTTGCGGCGGTGAGAGACAAAAGGGACTGATAGCGGCAGGCGGCGGGCGATAAGACAATCATGTCTCAAGCCATTTTATCTTTGAAAATAGGCTACCTTTACTAATAAGAGGGAATGTTTAGGGTAAATTAAAACAAAAGCATAAAAGATAAGTTATTTATTTTTACGATCAACACATTAATATTACACATCATCGCTCGTTTTCAAAATGTGACCCGCCGTTTCGAATACAAGCACGAGCCCGTCTTCTTACTTCTGTGGTGGTTGTTCCGAATATCATTTCTTCCCTCATCCTTTCGAACGCCGCTTCTATCCTCTCCCTCAGCTCTTCTACGGTATTAATGGCCTCTTGTGTGTAGACTAGCTCCTTAGCTCGGCCCCAAACGAAAAAATCCAATGGTGTCAAATCAGGTGACCGAGCGGGCCAAGGGATTCGTCCGCCTCTGCCGATCCAACCGTCCGGGAAACAGTTATCCAGATGCTCCCTTACAGCCAGAGAGTAATGGGCGGGACAACCGTCGTGTTGAAATGTCACTGCACCGGGCAGCTGGTCTTCGTCAATAAGCCTGGGCAAATCGTTTTGTAAAAATTCCAAATAATTTGCCCCATTTAAATTATTTGGCAAAAAATGTGGCCCAATAAGGACTCTGCCGATGATTCCAGCCCACACATTGACGGAAAACTTTCTTTGGAAGGACACTTGCTTTTTCCAATGTGGATTGTTGTTTTTGTCAGCCCATTGGTGTAGGTTATGGAAATTTGTGATCCCCTCCCGGGAAAATTTCGATTCATCGGTCCAAAGAATGCTTCGCAAAAAACGTCGGTCTTCGATATCCGCATTGAGTAAAAATCGGCAGAAGTCCACTCGGCGTGCAGGATCTCCTTCGTCCAAACCTTGAACTCCGATGCCGCGAAAAGGATATTTTCCCTCACGATTAATTGTGGCCCATACTTTCCATGTGGACAAGTTCAGATTACGAGCTACCACTCTGATGCTCGTATTCGGATCCTCTGCAAATGCCTGTAGAACGTCTTCCTCCACTTCAGGGCGATTACGTCCTGGATTCCCTCCATGTTGCACAGCAATACCATTCTCACGTAGCCTTCGGAATGAATTGTAAAACACTCTCACATTAGGCAATCTCCGGTTTGGAAAACGCTCTTGGTACATCCGTCGGGCCATCGCTCCATTACTGTCAGCTTTGCAGTACATGTAGATAATGTCGGCGTATTCTTCGTTCGTAAACTCCATGTTTACAATGAAGAAGTCGTAATTACACGTGAAGGAGCGCCTACGGCAGCTACCACTTGACACGGTAAATTGATATGAGAGCGGGAAATTAAACCACAATGAACGTCTAATCGCAACTGAAGTTGTAACTAGACTAAATTACTAGTTTTTGCACAAATACTCATGTAGCTAATCAGTTTATCTTTGTCAATAAAACACAAAACCGATCATCTTTGTTTAACGCCGCTCACCGCCTGCCGCTATCAGTCTCTTTTGTCTCTCACCGCCGCAAGCCTTTGTTTGTTAAAATTGCATGTGGTAGTTTTGTCCAGTACACTTAACCCTTTTAAAACAAGTCAAATGTCAAGTCAACGCCAACTTAGTATTCAGAACCAATGTTTTATTGTAAAATCATAATGAGATTCGTCACCACAACTACCACAAGTATCACAAGTAGAGTGAAACATTTTAGCTACCCAGTTGGTTTAGGTGGCTTATTTTCAAGGATACAGTAGCTACAGTCGTGTTTGATAGCTTAAATAAAAGGGTAAAAGCCAAGCATGTTTTTAAAATGGTTTGAAAATTCGTGGCTATTTTAGTTTTTTTTTATCGTACTTTGAAATCACTTAAATCGTTTACATTTTCATGTAACTAAAATTTTAAATCGCTGTCAACTTGTTTTCTTTAGACACAGATGTTTGAAATCACTTTTCTAGTGTTTGATAGACATTGCACAATACGAAATAAAACAAAAAAAAATCTACCTGCAGTAAAAAAAGTTCTAATTATCGATTTAGTCTGAAGTTTTGCAGTTTTCTCCGACAAATCTTAAAATTTAAATTAAAAAAAAACTAATAACATTTGTCTAAGACAAGTATGGCTAAAAATGTTCTACATGACCTAGACTATCTCCTACTTTCGGCTTTGCATCCGGTTACCAAACACCCTGTATGTACAATATAGGTAGGTGTCAACAGTTTGCCCATTTCGAGCGTACAATGGCTGGTTTGTGTTTGATTTTACTAATTCGTATTATATAACTGACTATGTACTCTGACAATAGCAGCAGTATTAATACATTTGACTAGCATCGAGTAGGTCTCCATTACTTTGTACAAATATATTTAAATACAGTTAAAGACTTAAAAAATAATAAAATGTCACATGCGTCAAGTAAAAAAAAAAAAAAAATTAGATTTCAAGAAGAGGTATTACGAGGAGGGTTGCTACTTATATATCCGGAAACAAAAAAACAAACAAACGTACACGGCTGAAAATGGTTTTATTGTTTTTCAAAGTATTCCCCTTGATGATCTATGCACTTTTGCATTCGCGTGAACCAATTTTTAAAGCACTTCTGCCACTCCGCCTGAAGTACCTCCATAACGTGTTGTTTGAATGCGTCGACAGCATCTTCAGCGGTCGAAAATCGTTGACCGCGTAATTTATTCTTTATATTTGGAAATAAATAAAAATCGTTGGGTGCCAAGTCAGGGCTGTACGGCGGATGACCCGTTAATTCCACATTTTGACCCTCCAAAAATAGAGTTGTTTCGCGTGACGTATGACAGCTGGCATTGTCATGATGAAGAATGATTCTTCGTCGCTGGTTAGTTTTACGAATTTGTTCAAATACTTCCGGTAAGCAAATGGTCGTGTACCACTCTGAATTAACCGTTCTACGGTTTTCTAGTGGCACTGTAGCTACATGGCCATTAATACCGAAGAAGCAGGCCACCATTTGTTTCAATGTACTTTTTGCACGAGTAACTTTCGTAGGGTTCGGCTCATTTTGAAACACCCATACCGTTGATTGTTGCTTCGTTTCGGGATCGTATGCATAGATCCAGGATTCGTCACCTGTATAGATGTTATAAACGGCTTTTGAGTCACCACGGTTATATTTTTTTAACATTTTATTGCACCATTCGACGCGAGCATCTTTTTGCTCTTTTGTTAAGTTGTGGGGTATCCAACGCGAACAAATTTTTTTTACAGCCAAATAATTATGTAATATGCTATTAATGCTGGTCATAGAAATACCCAGAGTCGCCTCTATCTCGCAGTACGTAACATGTCGGTCGTCCATTATAAGTTTTCGCACAGCCTCGATATTTTGTTGTACAACGACCGATTTCGGGCGACCTGCCTTAACTTCGTCCGTAAGCATACTACGTCCACGATTGAACTCACTAAACCAGTGATACACAGTAGTTTTAGATGGGGCTTCATCACCAAAAGTTGAAGTTAGTTGATCTATGCACTGTTGTTGCGTTAAACCACGCCGAAAACCATAATAAATCATAGCACGAATATTTTCACGAGTGAGTTCCATTCTTGCTGCGAGATGACATTTAAAACCCGTCAAAAACAAAACACAAGCGTTAATAAGAAAGAAAAAATATACCGGCCAGTACTTAAAAAAGTTCAAATTTTACCATGGAGGTCAAATATGCTATTTAAGAAGATTGTAATCCCGGTTTCCGGATATATAAATAGCAGCCTATGTACGACATTAATTTAAAAAAATATTCATTTAAATTATAAAAAGTCTTAGATATAACCAGTCCTTTAGTTTTCGTTTAAATTGAATCCCATCCAACGCCTTGATACTATCGGGCAAGTGATTATATATATTAACTCCAGAGATCTTTTTAAGTATATGACTAGAAGGCGGGAATGTGCGTAGGTCGTATCTGTATTGAGATCGTATATTTTTCTTAGAGTTACATTTCTTTGTAAATACATCATCATGTTTTTTTAATAAATAAACAAATCTCTAAGATATATATACACGTCAGCGTCAATATTTTGGATTGTTTAAAAATATGTCTATGAGTTTCAATTCCTTTAACATCAGGTAATCGATATATTATGCGCAAACATTATTTTTGAAGAAGAAACGTGGTTTGGACATTTACCGAATTACCCCAGAATATGATACCGTAGGTGAACAGAGGATACACATTACCATGATATGCTAGTTTAGTAACCTCAACTGATGATACATTACTTAAAATGGACAACGCATAGCAATTACTGGCGATTCTCTTATTTATTTTCTCAATATGTACCTTCCAGTTTAGGTTGCTATCTATAGTAACCCCTAAGAAATTTGTGCTTTTAACTTGCTCAATTTTTTTATTATCAATAGTAATGTCTAGTATTCGTTGCACCTGTTTGTAGTTAGTAAATTGAATTATCTTTGTCTTATCTAAATTAACTCTTAAATTTAATGCTGATAATCATTTTTTTACTATACTTAATGTGTTATATAGTTCATTTCTAATATCAGAACCGCTTTCGTCAGATATAAATATTGTAGCATCATCTGCAAACATGACACATAAATGGTCAGTTATTTGGGGGAACTCGTTCACATAAACCAAAAACAATAATGGGCCTAAAACGCTGCCTTGTGGCACCCCTTGAGGATTTTGTTCGTATTTTGACTGTACCCTAGTAATTGTTTTAGTTGGTCTATCATAAGTGTCCAAAACGGTAGATTGGGTTCTGTCTGTAAGGTAGGTTTGAATTAGTTTTAATGCAGGCCCCCTAATTCCAACATGATCGACTTGCCCTAACAGAATTTTATGAGAGACGCAGTCAAATGCTTTGGATAAGTCGATAAAGATGCCGACTGTTGTAGTATCTTTATGCACATCTTCCCACACTTGTTGCAAAAATTTAAAAATTGCTAATGTAGTATTCTTCTCTTTCTAGAAACCTAGTTGATTTTCATTTAATATGTGAAATTTATTAAAGAACGATAGTATTCGATTTGAAATTACCTTCTCAAATATTTTGGAAAAATTAGGCAATAACGCAATAGGTCTATAATTGTTAAGGTCTTGTTTAGAACCTTGTTTATGTAGAGGTTTTATTAGCGCTTTTTTCAATTCATCAGGAAAGACTCCACTCTCTAATGTTAGATTAATAATGTGGACCAACGGTTTCACAACATACTCAACACTTGCTTTGATTAATTTCATAGGTATTTGGTCATGTCCAGTACTTTTTTTATTTTTTAGTTGCCTTATAATATTTGCTATCTCCTGAATATTCACCGGAGTCATGAATATACTATTCGACCTTGGTTGTGTGACTGGTTTATTATTGTGTTGGTTATCAAAAGTATAATCGTTGTTTAATTTTATAAAGTAATCATTGAATACATTAGCAATTTCAATAGGTTCATTTATAAGGGTGTTGTCCTTCTCTATGGATGCTACGGTTTCTTTTATAGTGCTTACTTTAGGTGTATTTCGGTTAATGATTGCCCATGTAGCTTTACTCTTGTTATCACTCTGACTAATATAGTTTATATTTATATTGCGTTTTGCTTGCCTTATTACGGTTTTTAGAACCTGACAATACTTTTTATATTTGTTTATTATGGTTTTACTATTTGATTTAATAGTCTGTAAGTATAAGTTTATCTTGCTTTTACAGGCTGCTACTATACCTTTTGTCTTCCAATTTGGTTTTTTGTAGTGTGTAACCTTAATTCTTTTAATTGGTATGCAAAGGTCATAAATTAAACTAAACTTGTCAATGAAAGCATTATATGCTTGATTTGAATCATTCAGCAAATAAATATCTGCAAAAGATATCTGAGACATGTATTTAATAAAAATGTCCACGTATTTGTCAGGATTTCTACTGTAAACAAACCAGTATTGTTCTTTAAAACTCAAGTTAGTAGGAAAGGAGATTATTTGACACGTATGACGATGATCTTGTTAGCGCTTTAACTTGGGGATCCATGAAAATATCCGTTACAAGAAGATGTTCATTTTAATTACCTTAATCTGTTAGATTTCGACATAAGTCTTTTATTATCTACATTGAATATAATTTCCAGACATCGGAATATAGGGGGGAAATTTTAATAATGTGTAGGGAGTTACTATATGGATAAACTCAGTTATCGATGGTTTTTGCATTCAAAATTGCATGGAAAATTTATGAATGAATTCATTCACACTCCATGTTTTGTCTGAGACATTGTCGACATTGAGAAGTATTTTTTCTTATCCGTTTTCAAGTACGTAAACTATTTATATTAATTGTCTAAAGAGGTTTGATAAAAAGATAATAATTATAATTTCATGTAGCACATATGTAAAACCTAGTTATTGCAGAAAATAAGATTTAGTGCAAACTTTCTTAAGTATCAAAAATTCGAGAACGGCACAACACTACTACAGACATCCATCGTCAGTCGACATTTAAATAAATATTTCCTGCAGCAAAAAGTGAGATTATTGAAGGACATACACCTAATTATATTTTAAGTCATTTTCTTATATCACAATCATAGTCATCGTCATTATCATCATTGTATCAGTGTATCATGCAGGAAATGTCGATTTGAATCTCAATGCACCACATTATTGATATTTCCTGCAGTAATGTTGCGTTACAATAAAGTATACCCTAGCTAGTACTTATACAATGAGTTGGCTATACAAAGTTTAAATTATAGCAGAGAAAAAAAAAACTAGTCATTTTACTAGAATAATTATTAAAATGTCTACGAAATCACAAAGATATATTTTTTTTTAATTTTTTTTTTAATATTATAGGACAATCTTACACAAATCGACCTAGGCCCACGGTAAGCTCAATAAGGCTTGTGTTATGGGTACTAGACGACGATATATATAATAGATAAAATAGGGATAAATACTTAAATACATAGAAAACATTCATAACTCAGGAACAAATATCTGTGATAAACACACAAATAAATGCCCTGACCAGGATTCGAACCCGGGACCTCCTGCTTCGTAGGCAGGGTCACTACCGACTAGGCTAGGAGGCCGTTATGTATATATGTTGACAATGGCGTAAAATTTATTGAGAGTCAACATACAAAAACATGCTTGAAGCATTATAAGGTTACTGAACGTCTGGGGACTTTGTTTTGTACATCTCAATAACAACGCATAAGTTCAGGCTTATATTTTTATTCATCATTTCAAACGCCTCAAAATGTTGGTTGTAAAAATAACAAAAGTCTAAACGGCATTTTTAAGAATCATCGTTTTGATTATTTTCTTTCTTATTAGGACACATCAAATATAATGCGTCAAACGAAACCAAAAAGAATCCTTTATTAACATTAGAACAAAAGTCGCTGGGACGGCAAATGTCCCTCCAAAGTCTCAGTGCTTAAATAAAAACGTCAAAAACGGGGCCACGTTAAGAAAACTCGGTCCAAAACGACTCTGGCTACTTTCGAGCGTTGTCTCTTAACAACTTGCCCGGATTGAAATTGCGGGCACGCTCCCAGTGGTGAAATTAAATTTAAAAACCAAAGACGAATACAATTCGTTAATCTCTGTTCTGTTTTCTTTCGCGCACTTCCTTAAAAACTTTTAAGGTTTCTTCTATCTATGAACGGCTTCAATAGCGCCTTAGCGAGCCGCACACGGCACGTTTGACAACGCATCCAGCATTGCCTCGAAGTTCCAAGGACTTTGAGTAGGCGTGCACTAGGGACTCTGCCCACGAAGGGTGCTCGTATGTATACCAATTTGTTTAACGTGGACGTGGCACGAACGTTAACTCGGTTTGCACCGTCGCATGACTTAGTTTGCATTTTTTTACTCAAGCAAGAGGAGAGGGAAGGGGGTGAAGAGGTTCAATATTTTTAGAGTCTGTTGATATATTTCGCGTAAATGGCTGTTCAGAATGTGAAAGTTGTCATAAGTTCCGTATTAGTTAGGAGTGACAGTAAACTTATTCATATGAATATAACTGAAAACATGTTTATCCATAAAAACGAAATTAATTGTCAAGATGACACATAACAAACAAATTATACTTATTTATTTGAGGATCGTAGGACGTTTATAATATGAAACACGGCATACAACATATTTATGCTATCAGTCGAGTAGGTAACTTATTTACTAGGTAATTGTTTACGTTCTTATAATATTGTATTGTTAACAAATATACTAGACATCTTACTATCTTTATAACCTTCTTTGATAACTATATACATCGGCTTATTATTTTTTCTAAGGTACGAATGCCATTTAGATGACAAAAAAAAATCTATAACAAAGTCCTCGAAACTTAGAAAATATCGCGCTTAATTTAAGTCTAAATGACGAAATAAAAGTAAAACAGAAATAAAGTTTGATCTTGCTTTTAAGGTTCATCATTCAAAGGGCAGTTAGTAAACAATGAATAAACAAGAAATATTCATTCTAACCTTCCTTTTTAATTAAACAAAAGAGTCAAGGGATCAGCGAATCCAATCCCTAATAATCATTTAGACACAAAGCCATTACCTTTTTTGTCTCGCTCTGATTAGGGAGCTCATTTAAACAAAGGAAAAGGACAGATGTTTAATTAACAGCCAACGTATTGTCACTGTTGCGTTTTTCTTAGTAATAAACTTTTCGGGTGTGCTTTTTGTGACTTTGTTCCCATTTTTGTTACGTTAGGAATTCTTAGTTAAAAATTTAACCGTTTAGAATTGAAAAATTCTTGTGTAATACTAAAATATAAATAGAATTCGAAATGAAAAAAATTGGTTTGTTTTTTTTTCTAGTTATCCGTGATATGTGTTTAGTGTTTTGTGAGAATACATAGTTAGTTACTTACTAATTAAGTAGCTTTTTACGAGCACTTACTTCTTAATTTGCTGTAATTGACACAACCAAGAACTACCAATAACCGGACAAAATGCTTAAAAAGGGTTAAAGCAGCGGAACAGTTTCTTTGTATCTTCATTTGAAGCTTCTTTGAATCATCGTAGATTTTAATGGATTTAATTACTTTTAATTGTTCATGAAACATTACTGACACATGTTCAGCCGTATATTTATGCTTAGACTCATTCACCACACATCAATGAACGTGGACACTGTTAGCCAATCTTCAACCTTATTACATTAACATTGAGGTCCACCGATAGGTATTAAGAATGTTGCTGTTAAAACAAGGGGTCAAGCGTTAATGTCCAATATTAGTCAACTCGGGTTGAACACCCCACAAATTCTACTAAGTGCAATATACATCCATAATTATGCTTAGAACGCATGCGAGCTCCGTAAAAACCGTAATTTTCTAATAATGACTAGCAATAATAGACTGAATTACCGTAATTGCAAATGGCTCATGGCATTTTAATTTACTTACGCTATTTGTTTTTAGGGTTTGATATTTGGTACACATGTATCTATATACCACTACATATATATAAGTCCAGTGGGGAACAGAAAATTATTTTGTTTGTCTCTTAGTTATTTTTCGGATTCAGGATTAATGTTCTTCTCTTAATTATAATGTATAAACTCAATGGTACACAAACTTTTATTTCAAAAGAAATAGAATGCTTTCATTTCCTCACTCACAAAGCAAACCTCCTTTAACCGTTTTTTCCTTTTGTTGCAGGTAGTGAAAGGCGAGGGTTATGGAGTCCGTCGTCCAATATTTACTCCTAGCTCTGGCTCTGACCTCCGTGCAAATATCCTACACCGAGAGCCGGCTAAATGAAAAACGCCGCGATAAAACTGAAAGGAGACACAAAGACAACATCTGCGATATATCCGACAGAGCGTCCAAAGTCCACTGTTATTGTGACGAAACTGAAGTAAAATCTGCAACTAGAGCTGATTGTTGGGTCTTCAATGACGGCGTGAATGAAACTGATCCGATATGGTCTAGCTTCAATTCACAACCACATCTAGAAAGGCTCAACTTCAACGTCAGATCCAATGACGCTTTGAAATTCATCCCATTACACGTGATACACCGCCTGAAGCAACTGCAAAAGCTGTACATTCATTATGCGACTATCAGCAAAATTGAGAAGAGGACGTTCTCCAATATGACCATGCTGAGAGAGATTATGCTGACGTACGACACAATAACCGAGTTAGATTTTTCCTCATTTACTAACTTGCCGGCGCTCGTGAACCTAACTATAAAATATAACAAAGTAACTGAGATTCAGCGGGACGTGTTTGTGGATTTGCCGGCTTTGCGATACCTGGATTTATCGTTCAACAACATTAATCTGGCTCACGACGGTTGTTTTGAACATCTGACTGTGCTGAGTGAACTGATCCTAGAGGGCAATTCGATTACCGTCCTTACCAGAGAGACTTTCCGAGGGCTCGGTAATTTGACGAGATTGGATCTCAGATCTAACAAGTTGCCAATGATCGGAGATTTCACGTTCGCAGAATTGTGGAATTTGAATGAGCTACTGTTGGATAATAATGAATTGGGATATTTACGTGAAAGAGCTTTCGACGGGCTCGCACTGCTTCAGAAATTGTCTATGACCGGGAATAAATTGAGGTCCATAAATGATCGGCTTTTAGAAGGCGTTAGGGGACTTGAGTTATTAGATTTGAGGAACAATATGCTCGAGTTCTTCACGTTGGATACGGTTAAACCGATACTCGACAATTTGAAAGTGAAAACGTCGGTCCTTTACCTGAGCGGTGAGTGATAACGATTTAATTTAATTCCTTTCTCGAATAACATTTTATAGATCGAATTTGGGAGTTTGTCTTTAAGAAAATTTGCTTTAATTCGCTTTCGTTTGCCTTTCAATTTCGTCTGTTAGCGTTGATGGACTGAACTATTGTAACGGATTTGGCGTAATAACAAAGACGGAAAACATTACTCGTCGTAACAATGAAATATATTATATGATTTTTTCTAACATAAAGCACAATGAGGCATACACGTACAACAATAAGTTTATTGTAATCAAATCATACGAATCTTATATTTGGCGCAAACGTGTTATTTAGGAGAAAATGACGCACACACGAGTGCCTAGCGCACTCACGGGAAGATAAACAACTATTATTTCGCCCGAACAATGGCGCAGTCCCTGTAGAGCTCTAATCCCTTACAAAAGCACCCTCCATATTAAAGACAATTAATGAGTGTAACAACTCTCCCTTTAGCAAGCTAACAAAGCCATAATAATAGTGTACACAATGCAATGTGTTTAATTCAGTCAACAAACAGAATTTGATAAAAACGATAACTTCATTACTTTTTTTTCCACGCGCCGGTTGGGCCGAGAATACCCCAGAGCCGGAGTTTAATTGAAAGTTATGCCTTCTATTAATTTTGCTAAAAAAATCCAGTTAAACTTATTTAGTGGGAAAAGTTAATAAGCGGAACTTGTTATAAACAGAACTGCTCACCGAGAAAATTAAGTCATGTTTCGGAGGAAAAAAACCTATTTAAAATAATTTGTCTATCGCCGTTCAACGCGGCAACGCGGCGAGCGTGATGGGCACCTTTGCATCTGGAGGTTCGCGGGTGGGCTTTTAGGAGAAGTTATTGTTTTGTGTAGGTATTGGGTTTAGTGTTTAATTAAAGTTAATTATTAGGTTTTCATGTTTTGTATTTATTTGTGTGTTATTATTGTGATTTGTTGTTTTTTAATGTAGACATATAATATTTTGTAATGGTGTACTGTTATAATTTGAAATATATTTTTTGTTTGGAATTATATAATTTTATCCAATAAATAAATTTTGACATTAAAAATAATAAAACATATATACTACTTCCACACATAAAACAATATAAACTAAAATAAATATAATTTACATAAGAAAAAGTGACCATACGTTCAAGTGCCATGAGATGCCAAACTATTTAATATAAATATTTTAAAGTAAAATAACTACATGTATAATAAATAGTTATATATGTTTTTTCATAAAGCTACCTACTGGTCAAATACAAAGTTTAACTATTATATGAATGTGAACAGCGAATTTGTCCTAGTGTTTTTCCTCACCTGATAAACTGCACTTGTTTCACAAATATAATAAATTTCTTTTTCTCCAGGTAACCAATTAACTTGCGACTGTCGCTTGACGTGGATCCACGTCCTGCGAAACGAGACAAAGAGCGAACCGCTCATAAGCGCGCTAGACGACGTGACCTGCGTGCAGAAATCTAGCGAACTCACCAACGACATCGCGCAGAGTCTCGACCGACCACATCAATTCGAAATAGAAGCTAACGCCGATGTCTTTCAACAAGACGAGGAAGAAACTTACGAAGAAGCCAACCCATCCTACAAATTGGAAGCCACCGCTCCTCCCACTGTCGAACAAGTCGTAGTATTAGATATCCCAGTGCAAGCGTTAAAGTGCAAACAAGAATCGGTCCAAAACGGAGAAGATTCGTTAATGCTATCCTCAAAAGATGAGAGCTACTGGCGGCCGAGCTCAAGTTTCAAAATCCTTTCAAATCTCTCGTTAGTGCTCACTCTAGTCACTATAAGTTTTTAAACTAAACGCAAGCTAAACTGGACTTTAAGGGAACAATATGTTGCGCTTGTTCTGTAAGAAGTTTTTTACGCCTGCAATTTTCTTCTGTAGTTTGTAAGGATGAAGACTGGTTAATTGTATTTAATTAAATTATTTCGTAGCGATAACTTTGGTGGTTGTGAGTCGGTAATACGATGCGACTCGTTGAGGGTTGCTCATAAATATTTATTACCTACTGTTACTATACATTAGAATAGATTGATGATTCAACTTTTTCAGTCCGCTATTATTACTGTTCTATTATGGTAAAATATTTGATTGATAGATTACAAATTAAAGACGTAAAATAATTTCACAATTGTACTCCTATGATTAGAAATTAAACCTATACGTGTAAGTAACTATACTAGATTATTATATCGATTGATCTGTATTAATCGCGCAATTCTCATTTCAAACTTACATCCAAGTTCTGAGATATGAACCATCCTACTTTATATAGTTCATCCCAATACGTATCCGCGACAATTTTGATTTGTTTTCCTTTGTACATTCTTAAGTTTTGAAACTGTTACATAGCGGAGTAGGATGAATTAGAGAACTAATTTCGAAGGCTTGTCTCCGCCATACTTGAAACCTGACTAATCCAATTTTAGGCTAGTGTAGCTGCCTTACTAAACAGTCAAATTTGGAAAAAAGCTATGCTATTAAAAAAATGTCGACGTAGCTGTAAAAGTGGCAATGATAAAATAAAACGTGTCAGATGCATTGATTTATTATGTATTCTACAAGATGTGAACAAATCTGAGGTGTGAGATGTGCGTCATGTTTGACGGTTGACAGCTATAACTGAATCAGAGAGTAGTATAGACTTGTAGTGATTTTCACTACAACTTTTGGGACAAAAAAAATCTTAGGGATGTCATCTCCTGTTACTCAATGGTCAGATGTCACAATGTCGCCGTAAGCGTGCTTACGCGACGCATCGCGGTGTGGGACTTGCGGGGCAGTCACGTGACAGTATGTCCAACAACCGCAGTTTCGATTTGTACTAAGTTTGTATTTTTATTGCGTTTTTTTTACATGTGAAAGAGAAAGTGAAATGTTTATTAATTATAACATGACAATACATTTTCCGGCATGTAAAAAAATATGGTTAACATTGTCAATTTTGTAAAATATTTCACATACTAATTGTATAAATATTAAAATATAAAGGTTACACAATTTGCAATGATGTTTGTTAGTCATAGTTTATGTATTTTATAATAATTAAGACCTTTATAATAGGCATAGGTAATTCTTGTTTGACACAATACCAGTATGTAGTTAAAAACCAGTGATCCGTTTAAATAATTACACCCTTTCTGTATATCCTGAAAAAAAGAAGCTGTATACACTAATTTAGTAAATAAATATAAGAGCTGTAAATATTATCTACCTAGAGTAAAATTTTAATTCAACATAAAATTTTGAACAAGTAAATAGACATTAATTATTAAATCAAGTTTTTTTATAAACCTCAACTTAATGTATATAAAACTAAACCTATTTGAGCTGCGTCATCAACGCAAACGGTTTGCAGCATTTTCAGTGCTTAATGTTACTCTGCGTTCGTAGGAAACACCTTAGACTAGACAGCCCTACACGTGATCCCTGGGTTGTGCTAAAAGAGTAATAAACTTGGCAGCTGCACTGTCCCATCTGGACCTCGCAGCACTCACTGGATTCTCTTCATCATCTGCTGTCCCACAACTACTATCCCAGAGAAGAAATGCCTATCTATATCCAGTGATATGTAGCCATACGATAAATAAATAGTGCTTGATAGTCCTAGGCTCTTCAAAACATGTCGCGTGACTAAAAATATCTGCGCTAAATCGTATTATATACACATGACAAAGATTATTAACACGTGATAAAAGTATAATTTCATAAATAGCGAGGCGTCATAAACAATGATCGGATTTAAGGGTGCAACATAGTTTTATTACTTCAAAAATTATGTTATATGGATTATTTTCTGGATTTTAGGACCCATGTTGTTTACTTGAGTTACATCAAATACATTTCAATAACATTTTAACGTTTTAACCACTATAATAAGTGTATGTATTCCACCGTGTTGCACCGTAAAATCCGATCACTGGTCATAAAGTGCGTGAGTATAATTAGCTCCTTGTCTGTCTGTAAGTACGAGGTATGTATGTCAGGTCCAGTGCACTCCACGAATCCTTTACGGCAGCTATATTTATTGTGTACGTATTTCTTTTTTCAATTAACTTTGAACAAACCTTTCTTTTTTTAACATTGTCAAAACAAAAAAAAAACATTGATCCGAACTCAATCTAACCGGATCGGCCACTGCACTCATTCAAAACGGTATCCTCTCGCGCCTTTGAAGCGTCACTCAATTGCAAGTATTGCAACGGAAAGCTCACCACGGCTCGCGGTTGTCGATAGGAGATTTGCGTTTTCATGAGAAAGGCGTCCGTGTTTTATTAAAGCGTTGTCCACATTTTGCAATGCTTTTTTACATAAGTAAGGAAACTGACGGACCTCCTGAAGATCTGATCAACCTTAGCGACAAAGCCAAGTGGCTGACTGGTCTTAATCTTTATCAAACCACTTCAAGATTTCGAAGGAGGAGGTTATCAATTCGTCGGGGTCTTTGTTTTTGCAATTTTTTTTAATGTAATTATGTTAACCGATTATTCGAAGACGAAACGGCTGGACCGATTTGGAAAATTCTTTTTTTGTTTGAAAGAGTATACTTTACAGTTCGTCCCATTGTCATCAGGTCAGGATCTGATAATGGGATCCTGTAAAAATCGAGGTAACTCTTCAAATATTTTAGGCACACCTATAGTGATTTGAGTATTTTTTACAGTGGCTCGGGTATTTGCGTTTGGAAAGGTGGAAGCTTAAGTGAAGTTGGTTCTTTTTTGTTTAAAATTATTTACAAGTACTAGTTGCTTTTGTTTCTGTTTATCATGTATGCCGCACAATTAAATAAATAAATCAGGCAAAGGCCCGTTACCAACATACTGTATGTCCTTTATGTGATCTTTAGTAATAGTGATCAGTGTAGGAGCACTAGGAATTATTATAAAATAAAATATGTTACCCCTAATAAAATATAGCACTGATTTTGTGGAAAATAGAAATTGAGACCGATTTATAAGTAAAATGGGTGCCTCGTTGCAGAAAAAGTATTGAAAAATTCTTGAGGATGTGGGGAAGGGGGTGATATTTGTCCTTAAATGATTTCCCCTCATATTATTCATAACGCGTAGAATATTCAAAACGCCCTAAAGTTTAAAACCAACATTTTTTTTGAACCAGGTTTCGTATTGAAGAATAGAAAACATATTTACCGCTATTAAGATTTTAGTTTTCCATTACGCCTAAGTCTGAGTCCTATTTTATTCGCCTAAGTTAAGAAAATTGGAAATTTGTATTGTATCTACTAACATGAATTCTGTGTTTACTAACAACGATATGGGCCTGAAATAAACGTTTATTTAATTTAATTTAATTTCAATAAAAAAGTCTTCTGTAAAAAATGTAATGTTATCAATTGTGTCGTGGATTGGCCTCCACCCATTTATTCTACACGTGCCATGCACTGTGCTGGGCAACCAATTTTAGTTATGTACTCCAGTAACGTTATCCAGGCGATTAACTCATACCTGTGAATATTTGGTGACATGGTAGGCTAAAAGACAAATGTAATCTAGGGAAAGCGTCGCACAAATAATTTTGAATTGTAAAAAATAGATACTACCAACTATCAACCGTGCATAATATAAACTGAAAGAAACGCATAAGTACGAATTAAGTGACTCCCAGTGTCCTGGGTTGGAATAAAAGCAGCATCTTCTGCACTCGCTGCAGATGTCATAGCGGCAGCTTTATCGTGTATAATGCAGTCTATATAAACGCCAGAAGATATTTGGCCACAAGATGTAAGGTTATTCAAATAAAACGGGACTTAATCCGTACACATATAAACGTAAATTGAATATACAATGGAAACAGTGACTTCTAGTGTCCAGGTCTGGAATCGAACCATCGTCCTCTGCATTCACGGTAGATGCCCTAACCTCTAGGCTACCCGGGTCACAGCGGCAATAAGTGCAGAAACCTGTGTCGAACATAAAGTTCTTTTATAATGACATATTTTTTTTCAAATGTCATCATCAAATATTATAAGAAACTTTTAATACAAAATAAATATAATAATAAATTCAAGTATTTACGTACTCTGACTAAGTCATACCAAGTTGAAGTCAATGAAGTAAAGGTGACTTTACTTAAGATTTTCTAAACTCTGAAAGTTTGAATTGGCGTAATGAGCATCTGCGACTTTAAATACGTATAAATACGTATTGTAATAAGTTTGATAATTTCAGAATATTATTTATGTTACGATTTTACCCTTAAAGAGTGAACAACAACAAATGATCAAAAGTTCATTCTTCTGAGTAATGTTATAGATTGACATAATTATCTACATTAAAAGTGAAGTGGGATGGGAATAAGTGTCAAGTCGGAATAAATATTTAAACATTCCTAACAAGTCGTTAAATAACTCGCAACTTATTCTATCAATGTATATTTATAGTATAAGCCAATGCAGATAAGGTAACATAAGCCAAATAATATACTTCTGTATTTTTAAAAAACCCAAATGATCACACGTGTAATCACCGTGCAGCATACACATGATTAATGATGATGATGACTTGATAGGTTTGTGTGATCGTTTTTAATTTAGACCAAGCATGTGGAGTACGTAATTTGCCATATTGTTTTTGATATAACATATATTATAGCATAAGACTTGGCTTGACACATCAAGGACTCTAACTATGTCTCTTACATTAAAATCGGTTACAGCATTTAAAGGTTTTTTAGTGATAGGTGATTAATGATGGAATAAATAAATAAACAAACAAATAAAAACCTCCTCCTAGCGCTCGTACTGCTTTTTTCCAGGGTTCAATACCCCACAAACATTAACCAACTTTACGAAAACTTCTTTTTTAGGCAATAGTTTAATCATATTGGTACGAAACACTTTTTTTATTCTTCTTAGTCTTTTTCAATCTTGCAGAAAGGCCTCCTTCAATTTTTGCCACTCGAGTCTATTTTGTGCATTTTGTTCCAGCTGTTCTTACGAAACACTAATGATCGCAAAAGTATTCTCCGAACATATGAGTTTAAGATCTAATTTTCTCGTCCGCACAAATAGAACCGCAGCTTAAACTCTAATAAATAACGAACGTGTTCCAAATGCGCTGTAACTATTGGAAGCTGATTTTCCAAGTTCGCTAATGATATCGAAATTATAATGGACTTTCTGTACCTCAGGGGGCGAAGTTTCGCACGTATATCCGAACCACTTTTATATAAGTGCCTAACGACCAAGGAGAAGCAGAAGTGCCGAAAAAGGCGACAGTTCTGTCGGAATTGAGTTGCGTAGTTAGGTGAGTTTAGTTTGTTAGTATCGGGTAACAAGCAACAAGATGTTACTTGTGGTTGTGGTCATATTAGTTTTCATCGTTGATCTTGGCGTCTTTTTTAAGGACAAGGTTTAGAATTAGTTTATTTTAAGTGAGTTCCTGCATGTAGGTAACAAAATTTTTTTAATGCTAGAAAATGCTTGAAGCATACCACCCAGTTCGAGAGCAGGGGGTGGTGATGCGGGACTTCCAGAGACTCACTAAAAACCAGCAGCTTTATAACCACGGCTATATAATTATGACACGTTTCACGATGCGCTTGTGCATACAACTGCGGATAAGGTGTGTATATATACCTTGCGCCACATTTACTACCTTTGCCATATAAGCCATAAACACAATTTATTTGAAATAACTTCCCCTTGTGAAAGAATTAAGGCGCTAGGCGCTGATTGTGGCCGAAAACAGTTACTTTCTAAGGGATATATCTCAATAACGGGTCATCAAAAAAATTTGAAAAAAAAATATGTTAATTACCATTTCATGCACAACATTGTCAACGTTTGAATAACTTGTGTAACGTATAGTTTCTCCGTTATTTAAATGTAACGAAAGGTCGTTTTACGGTTAATTTTGCTTATATCTACTGAACGGCTCATTCGATTTAAAAAATTGTTGAACTAAAAAATGTGTACTACAAAACACTACAAACTCAACGTAGGATGTTTAAATTGATTTGATTTTCTTAAACAACTTGATCATAATTCCACATTTCGTGCGTTGGTAGCTCGAAAACGGCGTTGTTGGCAGTCGTGAGCTAGCTTTGAGACGAGGAGGCTGTGTCGCTCGTCGCTCCGTGCTTCCCTTGTACTACATATACTTGTGCATGGCCCGTGAGCAATAATATCGGACTTACTGTGCCTAAAGACTAAATAACTGCAGAGAGTTCATGCGGTGCGGACATAACGCGTCTCCTCGGAATCAATAAAGCACAGACGTTTTATCTTTTCAGATAATGTACTCGTATGCGTGTTCATTACATTCTTATAAAAAGTGCATTTTATTTAGATTATAACAAGTATTCAAAATAAATTAAATAAAAATGGAGAAAAAAAACCAAAATCATGCATCTCATAATGCTCTGAAAACAAATTTGATCATGTAAGTATTATGTTTTAGTAGACTAATGCATCACGCAAAATGGGTGTTAACTAGTTGCGGAAATCTGCTAGCAGTAACTACAATACATTAGACTAATAATTTATTTATTTAGGACCGAATTTATTTAAATATATTCATTTAAGTATTTATAACGTGTTCTAAGTTCTAAACGAATGTATTATGCGTTTTATTTTAAGATTAAACACAATCTTTAATGTTATACTTTAACTAATTTATCAAATCAAGAAATTGCGAAGAAAACTGCAAAGGATTGCATATAAACCGGCCAAGAGCATGTCGGGCTATGCTCAGTGTAGGGTTGCCGTTGCCGGCCTATTACAATTTACAATACATCCATTCAAAAGGTCGTTTATAAAGGGATATTTTGTGGCACTTACGTTATTTTACTATGCAGCACTTACGTCTTTTAACTATGCGTTTTTGAACCATAACTCAAAAACGGCTCAACCGATTTTATCCATGTAGTTTTTATTAAAAATACTTGATAAGTATTTCAATGGCCTCACTTCCAGGAATTTGCAATTTTTTTTGGAGCCACGGTTCAAGATCAAAGGGCATTTTAAACTTTCGGAACTGTTATTTACGAAAGTATACGTTTTATTCAAAAGTTGTTTAAGGCTTATTCTTTTTGAAATACCTATCCAACAATGTGTAAGTACTTCATGTGTTTCAAATACTTATTGTGTTACCACTTTGTAGGTGTAATTAAAACACATACTCGTACCAAATTTCAGTGTACTAACTATCACTGAGCAGAGCCTGATAGATTATAATTAAAAATTGCTGATATTTAAGAGTTCAATGTACTTACAATGTAATATGTAAGAATAAAGGAAAAAAAGCTTTTTTTTATACCACGACGCTGGCAAACAAGCATACGATCCGCCTGATGGAAAGCAGTTATGGAAGCAGTTATAATTCCTATGGACGCCTGCAACCCCAGAGGATTCACATGCGCGTTGCTTACCCTAAAAAAACTTCACTATGTCGGTGAAATGCAAATAAATAAAAATTTTATATTAATTATCAATACAAGTAAATAAATAAATGACTACTTAGGGTTAATACTACCTACCAAATATCTTTAAAAGACCGGCCAAGTGTGTGACCACGCATAATGTAGGGTTCCGTAGAAAGTAGTTTCTTGGAGATAACTCGAAAACGGCTGAACCGATAATATATGAAATAATTTTTGTAGAAATTTAGTACTAAGCCGTATCTTCTCTTTTTCATATTTTTTTGAAATACGGATTAAAAGTTAGATGGGGGGGGGGGGACTATTATATTTAGATATTCAAAGAGAATGATTTCTGAAAATATTGACTTAATAAAAGAAGATCTTCCATATATATAATATATTTTTAAAGCCGTATCGATTGATGTACAACATGTTCATATTTACAAACAAAATATTTTTGACATTTAGTTTGGCATATGTATGTATGGAATGCCTCCCCTAAAAGTTTTTTTGGCAATTTAGGTATAAAACTAAGTAGCGGCACATGAATCACACCCCTAGATAAAATTTAATTAATATATGTTTTATAATAAAAATGGCTATGACATACGGAAAGACGGACATGTTTCAAGAAACTTTTAAGGGTTTCGTTTTTGCCATTTTGGAACCCTAAGAAGTGTTTGCGTTGTGTTATATTTTAAACATCTAAATTTCATGGGCTTACAGCTCTCATGACAATTGTATGACGATTTCGTGGACAAATGCCGCTCCTTACATGTGCATTTTTAGTATTCGCAACTCGCAACAGGCTTAGTTTTGTTGATAATAAAAAAAAGAAAATCCAAATTCACATGAAAACACCGCTTTGATGTGCATTCAGTTTTTTTTGCTGTGCTAATCAGTATTTTTTATTTTTTTCTGATATGCAGAATATTTTTAACCATATTTTGTAAATTCATAAATATTTTGCCGCTCACTGTACTTACTTCATATTCAAAATCGAAGTCGTTATTACTTATCTTATTTAATAGGTAAGTAGCATTCCCAAAAATGTCACCACAGTACTTAGTAGTAGGTATTCACAATATTCAAATCACAAAACATCCGCAAAAGGATCATAATTGTTATACAGTTGCCCGCACGCCTCTGGGTAAAGTCATATTCTTTGAACATCGTCCAGGTGCATCGCGGCGGATTTACGCACGATCGCAATGAGAGGGGTAAGCGGATGGCGCGGATACAGAGCGTCCAAACCCTCAAGGACACTCCGGCGACAATCGTCTTAACATTTTCGGTGCAAATAACAAGTTATATTATGGTTGTCTTTCAACAACTTTTTCGCACGTGTGTTTGCATTGCATAAATAACATCATTCGAATATGGCAGCAATAGAACTAAGAGTGTTCAGTAAAGGCTCCCTTTTTTGTTCGACGTATGCCAGACTTAAGCAGTTTACCACAAAACAGCAAGAAATGCGTAGACTTCAACTCTCCATCATTTTCTTGGTTTGCCTTAACATCGGGCTTCGTTTTGTATAATTATATTATTTTGCTTATCAATTTGGTTCCCTCATGTTTTCTCTTCCGTCGAATTTGTTCATGTGATGTCCTGAATAAGTAAATAGATTTGCATCGTTTTGATATGTAATGTATTATTTTGGCGTAAAGAATTTTGTTTCTGATTGAATGCGTGTTCTGCCTTTATTATTTGTAACAGTAAAAGACTTAAAATTATACTTTGGCCAAGGAGGTTTTCAATTAATGCTTATATATAAATTATCATCCTCTGAGGCAGTGCCAGTCAGTGGCATCGCTTAAGGTGAGTCTAAAAAATATTGTGGCCATCAAATTCATGTTATTAAGAAGGTATGTAATTTGCGGTTTATATAATATATTTTATGGTGTGTATGTACCCGTATATGTATACACATATATTTCATTGCATATTTAAAGATGTTGGAATTTATGTGTATGTGAGGATTATATAAGGTGCTAACAAATTAGTCAAGGATATTTTAAGAGATAATACATTACATTAAAACAATTAAATTTTAAACTTATATAAATGTCATATACAAAGGAAAATGTGACCTAGGCCTCCGGTGCCCAGGGCTGGGATCGAACCAGCGGATTAACTTTTAACTGTTATTAAGGAACCTTTGTATATAATTTTTTTGTTTTCATTTACCGAACAAAAAAAATATTATAATTAATTATTAAAATAACCATCCCTATAATGTACCTGTCAAGATATTTAACACTGTCAGTCATGTCACGTCAAGAGTTTTTTTCTTAAATGTCATTATGATTCGGGCCTAAAGAGGTCTCATTTAATTATCTTATTAACAAGGTGTTTTAACGTAGGAAAATTTGTTTCCTAGTTTTCTACAAAAAAACATAACAAAACCTATGATGTTTCATACTTAAATATACTCCGAGAACCGAGTACCATCAGCGGTAAAAATATCCGTGACTAATTTGTTAGCACCTTATATATATGTATGTTCATTTATTTGTTAATATGGATTATTGCAGTCTAAGATTAGATTTAAAAGTTAATTGATGAAAACTCTTGCCGTCTTGTACATGATAAATTTCAATATGTTTTCCAGATCTCAGCATTTCTCAGTTACTCTAAGGTTAGCTGAGAGAGATTCCTTAAAGGGATAAGTTCGCCTCTGTACAAATTATATGTTTCATAATTGTTTATTGTACAATGTTTTAGTGCAATAAAGTGTTTTACTACTACTAATCATTCTGTTTTTTCTTACGCTAAATCACGCATCACGTAACCCAATTAAAGTTTCCAACAAATTGAGAAGCTCGTCCTTCGAAATCTTGAGTCAGTTAAAAAGGGGATGAGTGTAGTTTTCTTATTCTAATGCTAATGAAAAAAGCATACCAGATATATTCTATAAATTTTTAGTTATTCATCGGATGGTATCGTAACTCCTAGTTATATAGGTACTAGTTAACGTTTCCGCCGCCAACGTTTCAAATGAAGCTTGACGCATTTTAGTAAGGTTTACTATAGTGCGTTATATAAAAGTCGTTGGCAGGAGTGTTGTAAACAGTGATGTACTACAGTTTGAGTGATGGGCGCCGAAAGGACTACAATCATCTTAGAGAATTCAACCAACAGGAGCAACATGGCTGTCACTGTCTATACAAAAAAAGGGTGCCAATTTTTGCGAGGAAGGGGAGCGTCAAATGTATGGCTATTCCTATTCGTACGTAACGTACAAATAGCCACGTCAGATAAACGTAAGTCCATACAATAAATATGACCACTGGTCATATGTTTCAGCCAGAGGGGAACGCCTGTCAATAGCCGATCCGGTTGGTTTAATTCTCTAAGACAGGGGCCGGCAAACTTTTTTGACAAAGAGCCTGATGGCGGAAAAATATGGAATTTTCGGAAGCTCAAAGAGCCGCAGTTGTCTATTTTATGTTTTTTTACTGTAATATTAGATTTAATTTTTTTAAGGGGAACTCAAAGAGCCACAACTGACCCTTCAAAGAGCCGCGGTTTTCCGACCCAGGGGTCCAGCAGGCTGTAAGACAATCATAGATGTAGGCTTATACATTCTAAATTTTTCACGCTATGCATGCATTTGGGTTAAACTATAAAGGTTTCATGATCTTATATTATCGAACACTATAATTTATTATTAAACAGGTTTAAGCCCATCAAATGTAACGTTTTGACTTATTTAATAAGATCATATAATCATTTAGTTTTCAAGTTCATGTCACATAAAATACGTATCAACACTGCGATTCTTGTGAAACTATGTCATTTTTCAACTTTAACGATGACGTAAATGTAAGAGCAATAAAACTCTAAAAAACTAAACGAAAGAACGTTAAGACTTTTCCGTCAGAAAACGCGCGACTTGAAACAGGCCAAGCATTAAAGGGAAAAACCTCGGATAAACGTGGAAAAATGTAATGAAGACGTTACTCCGCACCTTAAACATTTGGCCAGGTAATAAGTAAGAGTATTTTTAACTCAGTTCTATGTCACGTAGGCGCCCCTACCAAGGAATTATTCTTCATTTTCTAGAAATACTTTAGTGCGTTTATTTGCGATTCTTGTGGAGTCCTTGTAGACTGACTCAACTACTATATGGCCTCTCCTTGGGCGCCAGCCGCCTCTTTCATCTCATAGTTCTCAACAACATCCTCAAAAAGTTGTTCTTCAATGCCAGTAATACTCATAGTAACGTTTTGTAGATCTTGATGACGTTTTCGGTTCATGAGTACAGGACCTCTTTCAAATAGACATGAAATTACTACAGATGATTCTCTAAAAGCATTCTGGATTTTTTTTACCAATTTAGGGACATAGTCTCCTAAACTGGCTAGCAAGAGTATTAGAGAAAAGGTTCAAATCCCGATCAAGTCACAATTTTTTTCAATTTCTTTAATCTTATTGAAACTATGCCATCAAACCAAATCACAATTCAACAAACAATATATCTCAGACTAGACAATTTATGGCTATAGGTGTCATAGATGACACATAAGCTTTAATTAATCCGGATATTGATAACCCTATATATCTACATTATTCTGCAGACATCCTCCTACAGTATATAACGTAATAATAATAGTAGTATAGCCATAGAGCCAGATAACCAAGTGCATGGACTTTTCAATTCCAAAATCTGGAACTTCATTTATTTATGTTAGTAATAAATATGGATCTGAATCCGAAAGAAAGATTTCGATTTCTGTTATAAACGTCGCATTTTCATATAAATTTGACGTTTATGCTGGCTCGTTTACATATTGTGCTTGGAAAGTCAGTGCAGAGTTAGTGTGGTCACTTGGTCAGGCTCTATCTATATATTAGCCCATAATTTACATTCCTCTTTGTTTAACGCTTTCATAGTTGCAAGCAATGGTTGTGCAATGGTCAAGTTGTAAATGCCTTGCAAACTCAGGTTTAATTATTTCTTACATTATATTTTATTTTAATTTCTAAGTAACTTATGCCACAACCGGGGGTAAAAATTTACTAGACAGCTGGTTTGGAAGGCGCACTAATGATTTGTCCGCTGATGGACATAATTATACATAATTATTATTATATACCTCCTCGATATATATCTTAAACGACTGATCGTACTCTGATGTCATATTACAATTACCTGATTATTGATGAAAACGAATTTTTTAACACAAAGTAAAGAGTTTATAAAGTCGACTTAAGAACTATTAAATAAAGCTTATAATCGTGCTATTAGCACGTCAATCCAACGATGTTAATGATGAATGCCTGGTTATATAATAGCTGTATAATAGCTCCGATAATTGGTTTGCTTCACACCCTTCTTAAGCACGCGACGGGCAATAGAAGAAAATTCCTGAGCAATAAAATAGCTATTATCCATACTAATATTATAAATGGGAAAGTGTATGTGTGTGTTTGTTTGTCCGTCTTTCACGGAAAAATGGGGCGACGAATTGTCGTGATTTTTGAAGTGGAGATAGTTGAAAGGATGGAGAGTGACAAAGGCTACTTTTTGTCTCTTTCTAACCCCCCCACTTTCCTAAAATGGGGGGTAGAAGTTTGTATGGTTTGTTACCCCGAATTTAACGCGATCGAAGCCGCGGGCAAAAGCTAGTACTTCATAAATCAGTGTACCTACGCTCTATTTTGTATGGCTAGATTACCATACCACCGTTACTTAAGGGACAAACTTCCTAATTTACATTCCTGATTTCTTAGTAATTCATAGTAATTTCTTAGTGATGTTGGAAAATTATTTTTCACCTCACTGGCTCGGAAAGCTCTTTTTTATTCTTTAAAAACAGATAGCAAAACTGCATTTTATTCACAAGAGTGCAAAGAATATTTGAAATTCGAACGTGATATTAGTCACTTTTTTAAACATAATAACATGTAAAGGCCACTCCAGACTGGACAATTTTCGCCCATCTGATTTAAATTGTCTGATATGGATGATATGGACGCAAAAAATATTTTATATTTAATTGTATTCAATTAAAAACATTTAGTGTAAACAATTTTGTTTCATGATTTTACTATAAAACGCTTTAAGTCTTTCAAAAAATATTATTTTGATCGATCCATTTTAATTGATGAACTATAGTCTGGCCAGCCAACGAACGCAGTAGCCATGTACAGCGAACAAAAGTATGTCAACACTAAGAATCAGTGAAAAAAGCAGCAATGATCATCAAATTTTATGTTTTTAATTTTAGTTGGTATTTCCGCCCCTTTCATTTGGTGACATTTACAGTGTGTAAAAAGGAGACGGACATATTTCGTCTGATCTGTCATCAACTGCAACAGATAATCTGGTTGAGGCAATTGACATATGGCTTAAAAGTAAATTTGAATTTAATTGGGAACGTTGCAGGAGTTCTATCTCACTCGCGCTTAAGATGAGAGAGCGAAATGCACTAGAAACAAATTCAATGTGAATTTAAATTTTCGTCATGAAATACGGTGTCTCATCACAAAGGGTTGCCACATGTACGTATTTTGAATTTGCCGCGCGTTTCTACTGACAGAAATGGTTTTCCAGACTATACCTGTCTCAGAATAATTCGAAAATTGTTCTTTTTGTTTTATCTGTGACATGTAACTTTTTAATTTTAAAAAGTTAGTTTTGTTTACTTATTATTTTAAGTTTCAGATTGCGTTTTTTATTATTTTATTAATGTAATATCTGCCATCACCTTTCAATAAATGTATTAAATCAACGCAAAGACTAGCTGAGATATTTATGTAGGTATTTACGACAGGTGTAATACATTTTTCGTGATATATGTGACTTTGAGGTTATGTAGAGTTTTGTATCGAATTATCATTCCAAGTTCTTTCTTTCAGTGTAAAATCGAATAATTGAAGCGAAAACTAGTGCTAAATGAAGTCCAAGATCGTTTGTTGCATAGGAGCATATGCTGCATATTGTCACAAAGCAAGAAAACACGACAATTTAACAGGTTTAAGCACCAAGCATCCCGCTACCTACAACAGACTTTTATCAAGCCTTTGAAATGTTTTCCTTTATGTACCTACCTAAGCTATGTATAAAATAAATAAACACCAAAACCTGACGTGCGTTTATTGATTATTCAATTATACAATTCGTACATTAGATTAAATAAGTGCCTACCTACCTACCTAATAGTCGTCAAACGAAATGATAAAAGGAAATATAATAAATAAATAGGAGTATACTGAGTGATATAATATATCTAAATTAACATGACTCTCTTATTCATACAGATAATGAAGCTAATCCTGTTCCATTCTAAACTGAAAAGTTGTATTTTCTGGTAGATATAGGTAGTTACTCGTTTTCCTCGACTGTTACATTCCTTCCTGAATGTCAACTATTGTATTTTGACCTTCTGTCATTTTTATGTTGTTATTTTAATTTCTTCGCACCTTCTTTTTCATTGTAAAGTCATAAATATATCAGAATTATCAATTATTTTATTATTCAATGCAGAATTACAATTTTCGAAATGACATACAAAAGCGCGTGACAGGCGTCCAAAAAATACTAAGTTTTGTTTGATGTACATTGCTGCTTTTCTATGGAGCAATGCTGCTGTTCGATTCGCTAAGTGCACGCTTAGTGTTGCTATATTTTTGTTTGATGTACACTGCTACTGAGTTCGTTGGCTGGCCAGACTATATTTTCCTCGCTTTAGTGAGGTGAAAAAAATTGTGTTACACACGGCTGCAAAGTTATTTTTACGTCTCGTATGTTGCAACACTTGCTACGCTCAGGATTCTATTTTTGAACTACTCGCTTCGCTCAGGATTCTATTTACGAACCACTCGCTTCGCTCGCGGTTCAACCATAGAATCCATTCGCTACCTCGCAGTTCAACCCTAGAATCCATTCGCTAGCTCGTGCTTCAATTCCACACTCGCAGTTTAAATACAACTTTGCACCCTTGTATAACAAATAACTATTGTTTTGTTTATGTGTCTCCTACCTGCCGATCTACCGAGACTTAAGTTAGGGCCAGACGGCAGATAGCCGGAGGTTCTGCCACGTGACCTTGGTTGAAGCGAGCGTCTACATGGTTGACAAAAAAGCGCCCGACTTAAGTGTGTTCGAAGCGTGGCTAGCCAATGGTTGGTAAGAGCACGCCTAGCCACCAAGAGCGTTTAAAGGTCATGTAGAATTTGGCATCAACCATCTTAGGGGGAGCAATAGCCTGTTGTATTGGTAGGTAAGAGTCTTGGGCAGTGTTTATCAATTTTTCCTTCTTTCTAACCATTGTAGAATGGTGTGTGTAAACTTTATTACGTTAAATATTACAATATAATATAAAAAGTAACAACATAAGAAGAAGAGGAATCTAGTGTTCTATGGTGGGTATTCCACAGCCGTCTTCGCATCCAAATCTTTCTATTCTTCTTCTCGTTCTAATTTTCATAGAGACCGCTCTGATGATTGATATTTGTATTTTGACTTTGATCCAGCTTATTATTTGTGAGTATGGTTTCGACCATTTTTCACTTAGCTTTAGACATGTTTTCTTTATAAAGGATTCGTATTCTAATCCAACAATGCCATCGCGGGAGACCACAAGGGGAGTAAATGAGGCTCTAAGATCTTCCGCAGCCAGATCGTATTTGCGATGTTTTTCACGAGCGTGTATTTGGGCGATTGTGGGCCATGTGAGTAGGCCATACGAAGCGGCGTCGGCATTTACGATGCGAATGTCAAAGAACGCCTTCCTCGCTGGCTCCCACACACTTTCCATTAGTAGGTCGCTTATTAGCCCTGGTTGATCTAGGGTTGCGGCTCGCATTATTGGCTCAGTGGTAGCCGAACCCCATGCTAGTTCCGCCCAGTTTTTGATGCCGTCTCTGTGTTAGTCGTGGCCTCTTTTTATGAGCCCTCCTCTCTTGCAATTAAGTGCGTGGTTGAGGTTGAAACTATTTTCTCCACAACCATCGCAAGTTGGTGGCGGGTTAGAGGGTTCATGCCCGTATCTGATCGCAAGGCCATCACGAAACTGCGTTGCTGTTAGGTCGGTATCATCAGCTTTGGTCGGTATTATTGTTAGCCACTGTGATGATTTTTTTCAATCGCCCTTTGAATGCTTTTTTGTTTCTTTGTTGTCAGCTTACGTAGGATTGATTCTAATTCATGTTGTTCATTTTTTTCTCGCTTTTTTCTTTCTTCATTTAGAACTTTATATACATGTTTTTGGTGGTCAACTATGTTAATTTCTTCGCCGGTTCGAATTGCTTTTATTAATATTTTGTTTGCATTTGATGATATTTCATGTGCGGTTTTTGCTTGTTTTGTGGGATAATTAATTGCAAGGCCTCCCAGCCTTGCTGGAAGTGCAAAGAGTTCGTGTTCTATGGATGTTATTTCTCTGCCCAGTATTGAGGGCGTTAAATGAGTCTTGATTGCGTTCTTTAGGTCATTGTAGTCTTCGTCTGTTCCATCGGTTACTCTTTGTAGGTATTGCCATTCATATTGCAGTGATTTAGTAAATGCAGTATGGACAGCTTGATGATATTTTTCACTGGCTTTTGTGATTTTAGGGATGCAGTCTGTCCAATTTTTCACTTTTTGTAGTATGTAGTCGGTTTTTGGCAGACGTTCCTTCTTAATACCAAATTAAACCGATTAAGTTATACCATAACCTAGTATGTGTTGTTGTAGAATATCTTACTAAAGTTCAAATTCTCATAACCACGCCTTATTACCTTCGGTGATTACTAAAATAATTAATTATTGATAAAATAATAGTTCTTAAAATTTAAATATTATAAAATGCACGATCTTCTCCATTGGTAAGGGCCAAATGACGAGTCATCTCAGCCGATGTTAATGCGTCGTTTCGAGATGGGCACCATTTGCCGTTATTACGTTCCTTCAGGGATCTCTATCGGCGCAGAAATGAGTTCTGAAATAACTTATTTTGTCACCTTTTGGCGGTTTTAAACTGGATTTTATGCGGCATCACTCTTTTGGCGACAGGGAAGGCAATTTATTTTCCAGCCTGATTGAAATACGGACTTAATGTATTGTTGAGATATTTGTTATCCGACTTAAGAAGGAAAAGTACTGTTTTGGATTTTGATATTACTCGTTACTACGAGTTCCCGTGTTCATTGCAGGTCCTAATCCCATTTAGTCGTTTTACGTGAAGGAAGGATAAATACCCAAATATAATTATACAACATTTTACATATTACTAACATGTGTCTCCATTTCTGGGCACGGCATGGCTATGTAAGTACCCCAGATGGATTCACGGATAAACCCTTCTCTTGTCTCAGTTTTGGAAGCAATACTATGACATGTGAAACCTTTGTGTTGTTAAAGTGGAGTTCGGGAACGCCTTTTTATCCTATAAAAATGAGATAACTCACAAGTCCGTTTTTATTTTGTGACTTATTAGAAAAGGTTAAGTACTAATAACGAAAAATATTTTCTAACAATTTTTAGCAGTGCGCTAGGTGTACATGTACTCGTATTTGTTTGCTACACAAAAAAAAAGATTATGCAAAACTTATTTTTCTCAGGCTATTGCTATTTATTATTGCAACATAACTTCACATCTTATAACGGTTTTGTCAAGAGCTTATGTCGTCTTAGCCTTTTTCCATTCGTTTAGAATTCAAGGCCACTTATATTTTTACAAATTGTTTTCGATTATGCTCACATAATCTATTGACCAAACTGTTATAAAATTACAGATGATGTTGAAATGTTGAATAGTATGGTAAAGATAAATATATCTTGTATAATCTTTTCTTTGCGTTATTAACAAATATATATATATATATATATAATACCTAGCGCAACGTCAAAAACTGTTAGAAAAAATTTTTCACTTTAACCAATCAAATTATATTAAAACACAACCTATTTCAAACTTTACTCCAACACACAAAAAATAATCAACCACTATTTGAAGTTGTTTTGTAGTGGCATCAGAATAATTTTCAAAGTAATTTTGTTATTTCTGATTCAGACGTTTTGGCGCCAGTTGTATTGCGTATTTAGTGCATTGGAGTTGTATTAAAGTTGGTTTGTATCTAAACATGTTTTAAAGTTAGAATACGGCTCGAATGTTTACATTATATGCACAAAAAAAATTCACAAATAACTCGGTTCAGAGTACACTGTGCGACTGCCATATGTTATTAATTTGCATCTAAAAATGGTAGTACAGTGTTTCTACAATATTTCAGCGTTCTGAATGCGATGATGTGCCAAGCTATCCGTAACACATAGCTGCATAACTATCAAACTAAAGAGAAATTGCCTCAAAGGCATTCATTAGATGTAAGCACTAAGCAAGTTAGAAGACGTCGCGGTTAGGTGGAGACGGCTTCCGTCTGGGATCGTATTCAATGATTTTATATATACATACAACCCGTTATATGAAAATTCTTTGATGATTATACTTAGCACATAACTCCAACACACAACAAATAATCAACCAATATTTAACTTTTATTTAAGTTGCATCGGAATAATTTTCAAGGAAATTCTGATATTTCGGATTCTTATGTCTAGGCGCTAGCTGTATTGCGGAATTGTGTTGAGGTTTGATCGTGTCAAAACGTGTTTTAAAGTTAGAATATGGCCCCAGTTCGCTACGCGCTACGCACGTAGCTGACTTTAGCGTATTTCGTATGTAAAGCAAAGCGGCTACGAACGGCGAGCCCGCTTAGAGTGTTCCTGTGGCCGTATTCTGACACTTTAAAACACGTTTTGACACGATCTAACTTCAATACAAGTCCAATGCAGTGGCCGCGATTCCAAAAATAAACAGACACACTGGACAGACACAGCTCCAACCCAACCCAACTCAACCCAACTCAACTCAACGCTATAACGACATTGACATTTGCTATTCGAACAGATTTTCATTCAACATTGGTCTCACATTGGTCTCACATTGGTCCAATGTTTGTCCAATGTGTGATAAAACTACATAATACAACAAGTGTCTAATCGTCTGAATCAGAAATATCAGAATTAGCTTGAGTATTCTTCCGACACAACTTAAATATTGGTTGATTATTTGTTGTGTTGAAGGTAGGTTTGAGATAGATTGTGTTTTTAATGTATTGTTTATGTATTGTAAAAGTGCCATATTCTACTTTTAAAGAACTCTCACCTTGTGCTCAATGTGTTAACCTAAACGTGTCAATTTATTCAATTAGTAGTCCTACTCGAACTAAGAACCCGCGATTCTTGCAAACGAGTTTACCAGTATAACAAGACCCTTTACAACACTCTTTTAGGCCTTCTGATTTCAGAACCGCCTGTTTAATTCAGCTCATTATAATAACTCTCTAATTATATTTATCTCTGGCACAACCCCAACAAATTTCATGACAGAAAAACGTTAAGTTTTGAAGTTACCGTGGAATAAACATTGAAAAACAAAAAGCCATCGAAATCCTGGGACCACCCAGTAGCCAGCGGACTATTCTGTTGTTTCCGAAGTTTTGTGTAATAACTTCGCTTTGTTGGGCTTGCTCCTTCGAATAAGCTTGTGGTTGCTGGTTTTTTCGTGCAAAATAAAAGGTGGCACTACATAAAACTAATCGCTCTTACGTTGTGCCGCTATGTTACCTACATCTACACTGACACCTACATCAATGATTCTTAACCGGTGGTCCTTAGAAGCACCTTAAGTGGTCCGCGAACTAATAAACAGAACGACCTTTTGTCGACCTTATTCGTCAAAACTGTTACTCCCAAACTACTACAGGTAAAATAAGGCTACATATGATATGACAGTTTGTGGGCGAAAACAATCAACGCTGAACATGCATGCATGCAAGCATGGCGGTTTTGGCTTCGGTACTCGCAACACGGATGGTGATAGAATCCTAGAGTTTGCGACGAGAAACGAACTTGCCATTGTGAACACTTACTTTAAGAAAAAAAGAGACCACCTAATAATTTATCGGAGCGGAAGACATGTGACCCAAATAGACTATGCCCTTGTAAGGCGAAAACATCTTGGCAAAATCAGGGATTGTAAGGTAATTCCAGGAGAGGCGCTGACCTCTCAGCACAGACTATTAGTATCAGTCCATAAGCTAAATAAACCTGTCAAGTGTAACAACAAACAGATACCTAAAATTAAGTGGAAATCCCTGAAAACCGCCGCGGGATCAAGATTCGTTCAAGACATGGAAATGTACTTTGGCACAAAAGACACTTCAAAGGTAGAAACCTCAGACGATATGTGGAACGATTTCGAAACGTTCTGTAGAAAATCCGCAGAAACACATTTAGGGAGAACTAGGAGTAAGAGAGCCCCTTCAAAGAGACCAAATAGTGGCAACAATCTGTCAAGGAAGCGGTTTTGGCCAAAAAGCTTGCATTTAAGAAATGGCAAGAAACCGGTAATGATGCGGATAAAGCAGACTACAAAAGAGAGAAATCCAACGCAAAACGTAAAGTGGCAATCGCACGGGCCAAAGCTGATGCTAACTTTTATAATTAGAATCTTCCACTACAGAAATCAATATCCATCAAATCGCAAAAGCTCGAAATAAAAACAGCAAAGATATAACTTCAGCCAAATATATCACAGATAAAAACAATAAACTATTGACAGAAGACAGTGATATAAGAGAAAGATGGGCAGAGTACTACCGCCATCTGCTTAATGTTACCAATCTCAGAAATTTAAACCATGAAAATCCATCGCCGGTCTAGGTCCAATAACAGCAGTTACAACGGATGAAATTATCAAAGAGATCAGAAACATGAAAAACAACAAAGCCCAAGGTCCAGCCGAGATACCAATAGAAATCTGGAAACATATAGGGCACTCTGGCATCGACTGGCTAAGTGAGCTGTTTAACAGACTTATGGCAGGACAGAAAATACCAGATGCTTGGAGAAGAAGTCATTTAATACCGTTTTACAAAGGAAAAGGCGATGTACGTGACTGTGGGAATTACCGAGCAATAAAGCTCATGGATCATACCTTTAAACTATGGGAAAGGATAATCAACAGCAGACTTAACGGTATCGTTAAGCTCACACCCAATCAGTGCGGGTTCGTAGCTGGAAAGGGCACCTCTGACGCCATTCAGGCTATAAGAATCCTGATTGAGAAAGCCAAAATCAACAACACAAACCTGCATATGATATTCATCGACCTTGAAAAGGCGTTTGACCATGTACCACGCGACCTTATATGGGAGGCTCTCCGCGCCCAGCTTATCCCAGAGTCGTATATCGATCTTATTATGGACATGTATACAAACGTCTCTACACAGGTGATTTGCCCAGCAGGTGTAAGTGACAGCTTCGAGCTCAAGGTCGGTGTACACCAGGGTTCCACACTTAGTCCACTTCTCTTTAATGTCACGATGGACTACCTCACACGAAAATTCCAACGGACTGTACCCTGGCACTTGTACACCTTGGTACTTCTATATGCCGACGACGTGGCCTTAATAGCAGAGACTGAGACTAACCTTCAGCGCGATTTAAATAGATAGATAGATAGATGGATAGAAGCGCTAGAAGGACACGGCCTAAAAATCAGTCGGAAGAAGACCGAACACATGTCCTGTCTGTTCAACAAAGCGGCTAATAACCCAGAAGATGTCAAATTCTATATAAGGAATGATCGCCTGCCAACTGTTACAAAGTTCAAGTACCTTGGCTCCGTACTCAGCAACGACGGAAAGATTGACAGCGACGTAGTCCATAGAACTCAGACAGGCTGGATGAAATGGCGAGAACTCTCAGGCATCCTCTGCGATAGAAGAATACCTCTGAAGGTGAAGGGTCATGTATACAAGACAGCGGTAAGACCAGCAATGTTATACGGATCCGAGTGCTGGGCTACAAATAAACCCCACCTAAACAAGCTCCACACCACTGAGATGAGCATGTTACGCTGGTCAGCGGGTGTCACCATGATGGACAAGATACGAAACGTATATATCCGGGGTAGTTTCAAAGTAGCGCCAATAACAGAAAAGCTGACAGAAAAACGTCTGCGGTGGTACGGTCATGTACAGAGGCGTCCAGTAGACTACATGGTCAAGGTAGCGCTCGATATTCCAACGACGAAGCGAGGACGTGGAAGACCACCTGCCACCTGGCTGACGACGGTTCAGCGAGACCTGAAAGACCACAATATAGACGCCGACCTTGCATCAACTCAAATCGTGCAGAATGGAGAAAAAGAACAGGGAAGGCCGACCCCAAGTAAATGGGAACAGGGCCTAGCAGGATGATGATGATGATATGACAGTTTGACGGCAAATTATGTATATCAATGAAAGTTTGTTTATAACTTTATCTTGACACTAGAAATGAGGATCTGCTGAGTCCTACGAAAATTTAGGGGTCCTACCCCCTTCCCCAAGGGGTATAATATAGGGTTCCGTAACTTCAATGAAATAAGAACAAACCAATACCAAAAGGTCGTATCTGCATAGGGAAGAACATTTTGGAGATATTTCAAAATTCAAAAGCTCAAAAATGGCTAAACAGATAATATTATAACCAATTTTTGTAGAAAGAAGGTGTTGACGGGCATATTCTTCAATTTTTTCATAATTTATTGACTTATGATTCAAAAGTTAGATTTGGGAGGACACAATTTTGACTTTCGAAGCGATTATTTCTGGAAATATTTACAAAATCAAAAAATGTTTAAGAAAACCTCATTGTTATTTTCAAACACTTACCGATTGATTTGCAACATGTTGATATTTGCCTCCCTACTCCCTATCCATAACCCCCCGATGGAAGTAGGACCCCTAAATTTTGATAGGACTGGGCAGATCCTCATTTCTAGTGCCAAGATAAAGTCAATAAACAAACTTTCATTGATGTACATAATTTGCCTCCAAAATATTATATTTTGTCCTGCATTTTGTCGGGTGGTTAATTATCACTGAAGGGTTAATTTTTATATCATGGTTATATATGGATTTTTTCAGAAAATCCGTCTTAGATAATAAAACAGTCTGAAAGTGAAGCTGTCGTTATTTAAATAACCTGCTTTAACATATTACAAACTTATTATTTGCATTTTAAAGTTACATTTTTTCTGAAATTCTAACAGGCATACTTCGCCTGTAACTCAATACGCTTTCTCATAAAAAATAAATGAGCTGGAAGCAACTACGGAAGGACAAAATTACTGTATAATTAACGCTACATAATGCTACCTCATACCTGTAATTACAGTCCTTGCCGTTGATTTTCTAAGGATTATCGCATTTAATGCGGATATAATTGCCTTATTTAACAGAAAAATAGGAAGACTAAAATAACTGTGACAGTTGTTGGTTTCCAATACAATCAAACTGTTTTTACGAAAATTATACAATGTAAAAAATTACATGTTTAAAAAAAACACGTGATTTTTTTCACGGTTGCGTTGAAGCACGGTTAAATAATAAGGTTAAGAAATGTTACGAAACTCCGCTAAGAATATATGTATAGAAAATCAACCTTTAAAGGGGCGAAAACCTTGTCGAAAGTTTTTAACGACTTCCAAAGGAATTAAATCACGAAGGCATATTAGATTGAGTAGGTAATTACTGGTAATATCATAATGATACCTTTTTTCATCAATTAGTAAGTTCGAAATAGTTCGAAATCAAATTACGAGCGGGGGCTTTAAAGTATTAAATCGAGTAAACGAATGTACCTATAAACGTATAACTTGTCCCGGAGAAAGGTATTATGAAGTGTTTAAATAAAACCCCTATAGTTAGTAAGCTATACTATCTGTGTAGCTGAGCCGGGCAACTGGCCGCTCTTAGTCCAGTAGAGATTAATATAAATAATAGAGAGATTGCACGCCTACGCCACGTACTTATAAAGTCATACATTTTACTAGTAGCCCTATGAGCTGTAGATATCACAAGGTCAGCTTAAATTGACTAAATGCATGGCTTCACCATTTTGATAAATATAGAATAACTTAACAAGCTCACAATGGTTTTAAGCGTCATGGAGCATTCTTTTTCTACCTGGCGTTTATCCCGGCTATTGCCAGAGTCAGCTTTCCTGCTCGCTTTTAATTGTAGAGGAGAACCTGTAGAGGAAAACAGCTGGACAGACGCCGGACATACGGAAGCATTTTGCCCAAGCTGTAATGGAGACCTTCGCTATCGCTCGGTCAACAAAGTCTGTGCCAGGTAAGTTATGGTAACTACAAAACTGTAGTTCAAGTCGTTATCAGCAAAAGGGATCAAAAATAACATTATGTAAAAGATTTTTTTTTAATTTCTTGTACCGATGTTTATAACCAACACATCTTATTAAAGTCACAATGAAAATAAATACTATATACATGTAGGTACGTACTTACTCGACATTTTAACCACACCTAACACGTCCACAATGCATATAATAAACAGTAATAAATCGCCCGTGTCAATACGAATCTCACCCCAACGTATTGTGGAGTCCCCTACTGGTGCTATTGTTACAACTCAATATGGATTAAGGAAATCTAAACGATGTTAAAATGTTAAGCCACTGTGAGGGTAAAATAGGGTTCCTTAAAAGGCTGTCGAAAGGGGCCATCAATATGGATAAGATAATAAAAAGATGATGAAGCAGAAGATATTGTACCTCAAAAATATAATATTATCAGCAGATGAGATGTTCAAAATGGCACGACTTAATTGTTAAGACAACGAGAGCGTATGCCGTATTCTGATTTTAAAATACGTAAACAATACATTAAAAACACAATCTATTTCAAACATAACTCCAACACAAAAAATAATCTACCAATATTGAAGTTGTATTGGAGTTGCATTGGAATAATTTTCAAGCTAATTCTGATATATTTGATTCAGACGTTTAGGCTCTAGCTGTATTGCATCGTTAATGCATTGGAGTTGTATTGAAGTTAAATCATGTGTACACGTGTTTTAAAGTTAGAATACGGCCCGTGTGAATGTAGCTATTTTTGATCATGTCATCCATTATGTTAGTTCTGCTGCCAACTATATTGGAGAACATTTATAGGTAGGTATTTATAAACACAAAGAATATAAGCCACGTTGCAATGAGTGCGAAATAGATGCCCTTCGGACCGTTTTCTCTAATGCAGACCTCTCTTAAAATGTTTCGATTAAGTTTATCTAAAATGAAAGAGATACGTGTAGCTTTCTGGTAATTAAATATATAACTAAAAGTTTTAAAGGTCTTACAAGCCTCATTCAACTCTTAATCGTTTGTCCTTATCTGTCCCTTTGATAGTTGTGTTTGTTAGAAACAGACAAAACATAAATTAACTAAATAAGGCTTGTAAGTAGAGTTGTGCAGTTCTCGAGAATTATTTAGGGACGTTTTGTATGGGAAGAGAGAGAATATTTCCTATAGTAATAGGAGAACGTTCTAGAGGCTCATCTCTACTTGTAAGCGGATAAGTAAAAAATATCTTAAACCAGTTAAATCAGTAGCCTCTTTCTCTCTATAGTTACACACACAACGTAAACAAAATATTTGCCTAACTTTGCCTCAGATAATGAAGTAAAAAGCCGTAGGTACTTGACTCGCTTTGTTATTAAAAGCAACAAATCAACTGCATACACTCTATTTCCGAAAGAGGGTGCTTCCCTTAATATGGCCAAATCCGCTTAAATCAAATAAATCATGTGAAGTGGTGTTTGATTCCCGTTCTAGCCCTGTTTTTGTAGTTCCTTTCGGCGCCCAAAATAGCGTGATAATGGTTGAACTTGACAGTAATCATAGTTCATGGATTACCTATTACTAAAAATACACCACTTTCAAACACAAAAAGTCCTTCTCACCTTGCATACGCTCAATATTTCCATTGCCTATTTACTGCTACAGTTTGAGTACCTGCTACGTTTTGAATTGTATCGTAACATCAACTTTGTGACCAGTTTACTTATTTTATTCATTTTTTTATTTAAAACCACTGTCATTCAAATGTGTCCAAAAATATAAGACAATAAGCCTCGCTACCGCTAGTGTCAGCGCGTTTTATTCTTGTATCCTAAATTTTATTATTTCTGAACACCGAGCGAATTGTGTCGACGTTTAATGCTAACAGCTTTGCCTGCCGTATTTGAACATTCGGACGTTTGGATGTACGGATGTTTGGACGTAATTTAGCGTATAGCATCCAAGCCATAATAATATTACTGTGAAAATTTTTTGACCCTTGTGACCCTTCGGAACACCGGTCCGACCGCTCTGACCAACTGAGCCATCGACGCTTACTCAACCGCGGTGAATATTTCCATCAGTTCCTTCATTGCTTTCGTCAGAGGGTGACGTGTAGCGACATCTACCGTAACCGTTCGTACCGTTTTTTCCACTTTTCTTTCAATTATAAAATTGAAATTTCGCTTGCAGACGTTTCTGCTTAGTACAAAATTAACTGTGAAAAATGTAAGTCATTCATTTCAACCTCAATGAAAAAATGAAAAATGAAAGATATGTATTAACCAATAAGCATTTTACAATTTGTGTTGGTTAACCTTGGTACCCGCACTAGGCATGCCAAATTAAAAAAAAAAAAAAAAAATTAAATTAAAATTAAAAATTAAAAAGCTTATTTGCCTATCATGTAGATCTAACTATTTTCTAATTTGAATAATGTTTTCAGTATAGTCATAGGTTAAGCTGGCTAGCCATTGGCTGATGACTTTTTTGGCTTTAGGTTTCTAAAGGATTGATATTTGATGTCTAAGTGTCTAGTCACGGTATTATAAACAAAACTAGATATATACGGTTCAAATCGTTTTGCAAAGGCAGTATGCTCCGTCGAAACCTGTGTTCGATAAACTCTTCCTTTCAACATCTCTCTGTGCTCGTTGGTACCAAAAATTTGCTTGTGCTTATCAACAACGATTTTGAGTAGATACAATTGACGAACCGTTAATACTTCGGACTTTTTATATAGTAAAAGTGTTGAATACCTGAAGGGAAAAATATGTTTATAATGTTTCCTTTTCGTGGTAGTCATCGTCATCAATGTCAGCTTAGAGCAAACACATTTGAAGTAGCTTAATACGAGTAATAATTGGCCAATAGCCTTGTCAATCGAGTCTACCTTATATGTTGAGACTGTTAACATTGCTCAGCGATAAGTGGGCGTCCGCGTCTGAAATTTGAAACAAAAAAGAATCGACTTCACTTAGCCTTCACCTTTCCAAAAGGAAATGCCCGAGCTACTGTAAAAATATTTAAATCACTATAGTATTTGAAGAGCTCCCTCGATTTCTCCAAGCTCCCATCATCAGATCCTGACAATGGGACCAACTGTATACTCTCTCAAAAAAAAATTAATTTTCCAAATCGGTCTGGCCGTCTTCGAATAATCGGTGAACATACATAATAAAATAAAAATAAAAATTGCAAAAACAAAGATTTCGACGAATTGATAACCTCCTCCTTCGAAATCTTGAAGTCGGTTGAAAAATATAAAATTCTGTTCTGTCCACCTATATTTTATGTGTACAAAATATAGGGTGAACAGTTACATTAGTAATAAGATTAAATAATTATTTCTAAGTAGATGATGAATTTCTAGATGCAAGAAAAAAGTTTATTTAAGTAAATAATTTGTTTTTTTAAACTATTTTTGACTCAATATAAAAGAGATCATTGCCAATAGAGAATGCACCATATTATAAAATAGCATAAAGCTATATAAATGGAGTACGCTTCGCCTCATCTTTCCAAACAAAAAAGTCTGCCAAAATCTGAGGGGGGCGAGGTAGCACGCATGTGATTTTCAAGTCAAAGGTACATCATTGTCGGTTGTTAATACAGTTTATTTCTAAATTAATTTTTAAGGCAGCAACGCTTTATTGACAACCGACAAAGATGTACCTTGAAAACACCAAAGATACTTGAAAACACCAAACATTTTTTGACATATTCTTTTTATACTTCATAACACTAAATGGAGCAATATATAGTCGACTGTACAAATGTTAACATATGGTGCATTGTTGGATGCAATCTTTGCAAATGTCAAACGAAAAAGCCAAGGATAATTTTTGATTGTATTTTCCAACAATATATAGAAGACAGCAATCCTTAAGTGCGTCAAATATGGAGAAGTGTCAAACTTCAAATAGTTACTGCCTGTCAGAAAGAAAACGATTGTCTTTGAATCGATTCTGTAAACGAAGCTTGATTTTCGATTTAGGTTAAATGTTTTATTACGAAAGTAATGATAAATAAAGTAAAACTGTACTTACATCTGAAATGGTATTTAATCTTTGTGTAAACTAGACGAAATATAACATTTTTTACATCCAAAAACAGCGCATAAGGGCATTTTCACGGAGCTTGTTATCCATTGACAGCGATGACGAAAATGCGTGACATCGATTATTGAAATAGTTTTTATAGATGTACTGGATTTTCCTGCCAATACTTTTGACAGAGGGGACATGAGGCCTCTCCTGGTTTAGAACTCTCTGTAAAATAGCTATAATTCACCCATATTTCGTACTTTGTAGGTCTAACGGGAGATTTATTTGAAAGTAGTGCTGAATATAACCTACGTGCCTGCAAAAATAGACTGCTATTTAACGAGACGTCACTAAATGGCCACATTTCACGTCTCCAATATTACTTCTAAGTAAAGTATATGTATGTACTGTATTATGCAGACTGCGTAGGGATTATTTTGTTTTAGATGCAGTGCAATGTGTAAATGAGACGTATACCTACCACAGATGCATAATAACTCCACAACAATCCGAGCCCGTAATTTTTCCTATAATGTGACTAATCATTGTTGTGAAAGAGAAAGAGAAAACAAGAAAGAAAAAATATTTATTGCCATGACGTTATTCACTTGTACATTGTTTCTATTCTTAGTTAGTAATAAAAAGAAAAAAACAAAACAGACAATCATAATTCACATTTGTAGTGTAGGCAATGGGTACCAGTCTCAGACTATGCTAGATTGGTAGTATTATCCAGCGCTGAGCAGCCTGGTCCCGTTGTGTGTTCGGGTAGTATTACAAACAGCAACACCCTTAACTGACCATCGGCAGACTTTATGCCGTTACAATAGAGATTAACAATGGTCAGTGAACCGTGTTGGCGATGGTACATAATTTAATTAACACTTCCAGCGTGACATACATAGGTGTCTATGTGTTTATGTATATGTGCAAATATATATAGCACAAAATTGTATTGAGCTTATTGTGGGACCATGTCGATTTGTGTAAGATTGCCCTCATAATATTTATTTATTTAAGTATATACAACGTGTTACACCCAAGACTAAAAACCTGAAAACTGTTTATTCAGAATCGAGAATGGAATCGATTGCAGTATATCTTAAAATGGGTATACTTTTTCATTAATTTTCCAATTTTTTACGTGTCGAGTCTAAAACTTTATAATGCTACAGTTTACCTAGGCTAGCAGATAGAGGTTGAATATTTAATAATGGCTGGCAGTTTTGACGAATTCGTTTTTAGGGTTCCGTACCTCAAAAGGAAAAAACGGAACCCTTATAGGATCACTTTGTTGTCCGTCTGTCTGTCTGTCTGTCTGTCTGTCTGTCTGTCTGTCTGTCTGTCTGTCAAGACCATTTTTCTCAGGAACGCGTGGAGGTATCAAGCTGAAATTTATACCAAATACTCAGGTTTATTGTCTCTTGGAGCTGTGAAAAAATCAAATTTTAAAGCCAACGCAATCAAAAGATACAGTCATTTATGCTGCAAATTTTAGTTTTTCGGCACTCGCAAAACCTACGGGGTACTTCCCGTGAACTCAGAAACTTGAAATTTGGCACGAAGCAACGTCATATAGCATAGACAATGGAAAAATTACAAAAAGTAGACATTTTTAATAAAATCATACAAAAAAACATTTTTTAAAATTTTAAACTTACATTTTTTTTCTCGTAAACGCGTGGAGATATTAAATTGAAATTCATGTCAAATACTCAGGGCTATAGGACCTTTCAGATGTAGCAAAACCAAACTTTTATGTCAACGCAATCAAAAGAAATAGCAATTTAAGTCGCATATTTTCAAACTGAGTACTCGCAAGAAACTCAAAACCTACAGGGTACTTCCCGTAAACTCAGAAACTTGAAACTTGGCACGAAGAAACTTCATATAGTACAGACAAAGGAAAAATTACGAAAAGTAGACATTTTTAGTAAAATCATACAATAAATATTTTTAAAATTTTTAAACTTACTACCTTTTTCCTCGTAAACGCGTAGAGGTATTAAATTGAAATTCATATCAAATACTCAGGTCTATAATACCTTTAAGTTGTAAAGGTTTGTACGGAACCCTCGGTGCGCGAGTCCGACTCGCACTTGGCCGGTTTTTTTTTATTGTACATAGTGGCATGTAGGTTGTCATTGTCAAAGTATGTCATGTCATACAAATTGACAAAGTAGGTTGATAGGTTGACATGACATGGCACATGTAGAGATGTGACAACAACGCAACAAATGCAGAGTTAACAATTGAATATAATTGTAAGGAAACGTAAACATACGAATATCTTTCGAAATAATTAACTGATTGAAAAATAAATACGTTAATGAGCAAAAATAAAAATCATTTGGGGTGTCTGGGGTTTTTAGTGGCTCAAGTAACACGTTGTATATGCGTGTGCGTTGATACGATTTTAAAAAAGAGACTACATTCGAAAGCATACATAAGGAGTATACATTCTAGAACCTGTTGTATTGAAATTTGTTGATGCCATATGATTAATCGAAGTAACCTTATATATTAAAATACATAATATAAAAATATTATTCAGAAATTTCATAATTAGTATTTAGGCTTAGTTGACAGGGTAGTCTAGGGACACCCTGATATATAAAGTGACAACTTGTAATGAATCCAAGGCATCCATATAATGCCTATTTCAATGGACGGTAAAGTTGTTCGATATTGTGACATTGCTATTAACTTTATGTAGGAGTTCATTTAATTTTCAGTTTCAGGAAAAATTATGACTTTACGATTAAGCTTTCATGAAAAATTATACTGTAATATTAAAGTTCGAATTATAACTCGCCTAGAAAATATGGAGTATCATAAAATCAATTAGTAGTTATATCTTAATTTTCATAGCTTTGGTTCAGTTCGGGAAGGAGAATTTAGTGTTGAAATAAATACTGAAAACTAGCTTTATTTCAAGTGGCTTTTCTAAATAATATGCCTTTTCTTTTAAACATTGAGATAGTAATTCATTTGGAATACAGATAATAGTATTTTCCAATAAGTTTTGGTTTCTAAAAATCTAACCTCGAATTTATAGATGTTAGTGTATGTAGCAGAAAACAAATGATAAAGTAAAATCTAATTCCTTGATCGAAATAGGCGTTAAAAGTAACACGGTTTATTATAAGACCGAATAAAAATAATAGTTATTTTGGAAGATTTGGTTAAGAACAGTATTGTGACCTAAACACGTGAATATTTACTTCTAAGTACAAATAAATGTTCTCATTCGATAAACAATATAGTCCTCTTAGCATTCCTATTGATATTTTTTTAGAAATATATGAGTTTTAATAATTATTGGTAAAAATCGACCATGCGGCTACATTGAATTTGCTTTCGTTTCCTATAGAAACACTATTGTATGTATATTTCATTATCATATATATATTCCCTATATTTTTAGCGTATTTATCCACATGTAGTTTCTAAGTTTTATTCAGCAATTTGCCAGAAAATCCTGGAATTGTAATTATAAATTAATAATTTTACATAAATGCGGGTAGGAATCGCGCGAGGATAATCTCAACCCACCCGCATATTTGCTTAGATTTTCGCAGGCGATCGAGAAGCGGTGTGCAGACGACGAGTGAGGAGTTCACACGAATTTGAACCAGACAAGTTAGACATTTATTTGGTTTTAGTATCTACAGGTTGGATCATCAACCTTAATATTTAGATAACTAAGTTCAATAGCAGAATCGGATGTGTAATCGTTAAGATTTTTAAAGAGGTGTTTGGATTAAAGCTACAGAGGGGAATGTAGGTGATTGTGGGGGACAGGGTACGGAAATTATAAAAGCGGGTGGTAAGGTTCGAACTTAACTTAGTCGGAACGAGATTTCAAGACATCAGCATCTCTCAGCCAAGATCGAGGTCTACAACTTTATGTAAGTCCTTTTAAATATTTCACTTTTATCTTAATTGTTTGTCGTGTACTAGCATTTTACAATATCTTTACTAGTGAAGCGTACGAATATTATAATAACGGTCAATACCCTTCTTTTATTAATTGGGATATTTGGGTACTAATATTACAGGCGTTACGCTTATTTACCTGCAGTGAGTGTTAGAATATTGAGGGATATATTATTAATCCACATTTGTAAATATTTTAGCTGTGTTTGGGATTACAATAAAGAAGGGATCTGTGTTACTTAATATACTTAATTAAGTACTATTTCAACTATTACTGAGCGAGCGAAGCGAAGCACTATTCCGCTGTGCCTAGACCCGTCCGTATGTCTAAATAAGTACTTAAATGTTTTGATTATTTATTGAGTGTGAAATTTAAATACCATCTTCGTCTTCTTTCATAAACGATTCTTAAATCGTATGGACGTCTCAACATAGGATTAACTTCAGCGCAATGGTTTAATATATGAGTTATAGCTTGATGTAGGGTCGATATCGATATCGATATCGACTTGGTTTTCAAACACATAATAACACAGCTAATAAATAATAGTATTTTGTATTTACGTGGAACTCGTTGTCGTGAGGAAACCATTTCACAATTTAATGATATTCTATTTATTTACATTCAATTATATAGGTTGATAGCGTATATTCTGACCAGATTCTTCATAATATATCGCCTGTGTTTGTTATTTTAACATTGAACCTTTTATATTTTCTATATACGACTGTGTGTATTTATGTGTGCGTATATTATATTTACAATAGCTAACTATTTAGGATCGTAATATTTATTCTCCATCGTAGTATATATATTTACTGTTGACGTGTCGAATAGGTTCTAGTTTGAGAGTACCAAACCATATTTTATCTAAGTTTTTTTTTTTTTTTTTTATACCACGACGGTGGCAAACAAGCATACGGCCCGCCTGATGGTAAGCAGCTACCGTAACCTATGGACGCCTGCTACTCCAAAGGAGTCACATGCGCGTTGCCGACCCTTTACAAAAAGGAGGATTCACTGTGTTGACGACTAAAGGAACAAGAAGGTCCCTCATCGTTAACACACTGGGTCCTCTTTGAGCTCTTAATAGATTTAGTAGATTTTAATACAGTTTTCGGGTAACTGCGTTCTATCTGTTAACTATTTCTTTCTACCACCTTATAAATACGAGTATATAGTTTTAATATAACGGTCGAAATTGTTTGAACTTACTATAACTAAGATAGGTTTCGATCTTTTAAATGTTAATTGTCGATGTCGGTTAAATATTGGCCATGGTTAAACGATATCGCGTAATATGTACTTCCACGTAACACTTTAGTAATTATATAAGGGATAAGATGCTGGATTTCTAGCGTAAAGGATTATTCCATGTAGAATGCGTGTCTGTTGTAGTGCCTAGGTGGCAACGGACTCCTCTCGGGTTTGAGGCCAAAGCGTTCTGTATCACCCTATGATCTTGAACATATGACAGGGAAAACAGCATGTGCTTACAGAGGTTTATTGCCATGTAGGTTCGCCATTAGTGTACAAAGTGTTCTTAGCAAATTCCATTCTCTTGCACTGATGAATTGGGCGCGGTGAGGGTCTTACACGTCTGGGTTACTGCACAGATATCGCTTATTAACGATGATAGGTACTTGCTATTTACTTCCTAAATTTATATACCATTCGTCATAAACGGTGGTTGGTATTTGCTTACTTAATTATTAAATGTACCAGTCGTTATTTGCATATGTGGTGTGGAGGAATTGGCGGTTATCTGTCAACTATACATTGATGTATGAAGCGAGACTGTAGGCTACTGGCCCGGTCGCACACTTGGATCATTACAAATGCTCAGAACGCACAAACACTCATCAGGTCTGTAGGCCACTGGCCGTGGACAATATATATTACCAGATCCATTAAGCTTCGAATCGTACACTACTGGTCGTGGTTCCACCGTTGGAAGACGGAACCGTCAAAACTGACATGCCACATATTTTTTACTGGCGTACTTCGCCAACAATCACTACGTTGGGAGTCCAGCAATCCTCCTTACATATATTTTGTTGTAAATACAACTATTTAACAAACAACGAAATACCTATTTAATCAATCATAATAATTCTAGTGTAATTTTAATATTCAATTTGACTATTTATTAGAGTTTGTTAATTAGGGTATATTTATATGATGCTTCTTATTCTATTTTTAACGTCAACAGTTAATATGCTAACCTATCATTGTCTATTTTATTTATATTCCATTAGATTTAAGTTAGGAATTATATGTATTTTAAATATTGCGGTTATTTCTCACCTTATCGAAAAGGACTTGCGGTAACTACATACACAACGTTGGGTTTCCACTAGCTTTCACGATCATTTTGGCCAAACTGCGTATCAGAGCAAGCTACTGTATAGATAGTTTATTAATTAATGTATTTGATATTATAATTATGTTACTTATTTTACTGTAATACGGCGCGAAGGTTTTTTGCTTCGTTAGTTTCGTTTTTACCTTCGCAAAGCCTAGGAATCGGAAACTAACACCTAATGACGTCTGCAAAGGCAGCATTAGGGGTATTTAGTCAGTGTTTCGCTTTTCAATAACAAAAATCCAAAATTAAAACTTAAATAAATAATTTTCTTTTCAACCTTCAATCTTTTGTTTGATTTTCTTTCCCTGTAGTAAGTTCCTTTAGGTAGGTATTTATATTTACAGAAGTTTCAGGCTTGAGGTAAGTAAGCTTAGTAGGCTCTTGTAAGCATTTAAAAGCCTTTGACGAAAAGCTTAATAGGGTAGACATTACAAACTCACTTCATAATTTTTATCAAATACTTAAAATCAGTTGTGAAGACACATTTTGTATTCGTTCCTGCGCCACTTTCGTTTGAAAAACTATATACCGAAGGAAAGTTCTAACCATTCAAACCATTGTACATTTTTTTTGTATGGAAATTAAAAATAAATGTTTTCCGCCTAGCGTATGTCTTAGCTTTTTGCTCTATTGAACCTGGGGTCCGCTCGGCAACTAAATAAATATTTATTTGATATAAATATGTCCTTTATTTTTCATAATTATTCTTTGAAAGACGGAAACATTTCCTTTTATTTGGATAAATATAAAAGAAAGCCTTGTACATTTGTTGTTTGAAAATTTGAGCTAAGAGATGTAAGCAGAGCACAACCTGATAATAAAATACAAAATAAATTTCCGGGGTTGGTACAATAGCCTCTTGTCTGCAAGGCTGACAGACGATGATTTGATGAAGAGGGCAACGTTCCCTACTTATCCATAGGGAATAAATAGCTACAAGCTATAGCCACGTTGTATTCATAATAAATACATATCCCCCACGGTTTCACCCACAAGTCTAGAGAAAATCCGGACTGAGCTCTTTAACAAAAAAGCGAAATACAAAGAGAAATCAAAGTAGGGGATAGCATTTCGTTCTGATTAAAAAAGTAATAATGTCATAAGATAATTATGCATTTGTGTAAGTCAATATTACAATATCAGCGCTAGTTTCAAAACTTTCTGCTGTGATGCTCTTTTGTAGATAGAATATAAACATGTTTTTTTTTCAAAAATAAATTTTATAAAATTTCTCGCATTTTTTGTAAGTATGGGAATTGTATAAAAATATTTATTTGGTTGTCAATTTCCTATTTTCTTAGAATTATTCTTTAACTGACGAGAACATTTTCATCACACCTTGTGCATTTGTTGTTTCAAATGTTGAGCCAAGAGATGCACATATCACAACCCTACAACACCATACGAAGTTACTTGCCAGAGTAAGGTTGTAATGTCCGCAATAGCTTTTTGTCAGCAAAAACTGAGAGGCGATGATTTGATGGAGAAGGCAACATCCCTTACTTATCCATAGGGAATAAATAGCCACAATGAATAGCTACGTTGTATTCACAATAAATACATATCCCGCACAGTTCCAACCATGGACCTAACGATATATAACCCGGAACGAGCTCTTAAACAAATAATATTAAATAAAAAATAACTGACTTCACTTAGGCTACACATTTCCAAAAGCAATGAAAAAATACTTAAATCGCTATAATATTTGAATAATCCCACGATTTCTCCAGGATCCCATCATCAGATCCTGACCTGGAGACAATGGGACCAACTGTGAAGTAAAACTTTCAAACAAAAAAATAATTTTCCTAATCGGTCCAGCAGTCTGCGAATAACATACATGTACACGAATAAAAAAAACAAAGACCCCCAACGAATTCAGAACCTCCTCCTTCGAAATCTTGAAGTCGGTTGAAAAGCGAAACTGGAATAGAAGTCAAAGTAAGCATCTCACTCTGACTAAAGTCCTAATAACGTCATTTACTTGTCATAAGACAATTAACATTAACAAATTAATGCTGTAACGAGCGCGAGTGAAACACTGCGCACAAATTTAATGCTCTCTTTCGGATCATTTTCTCTAGCATCGTCGATCACCTGTTTTGCTCCGTAATAAGGCTCGATTTACTTTGGCAAAAAATGTAACAGTACTATCCTAGCAATATGCAGTTTCCTAGTTTCGCCAAGCAATCAGTTTTAGGGCTAAACAATTTTTACGACTAGGGTTCCGTCCGTCGTAAAGCCGAATAGTATGAGCCTAGTGTGATCGACATGTCTATAAATTCTATGAAAGTGTATCTATAAAACTACGGTGAATATATCCAAAAGAAAATATCCATAAAATAGATAACATTGCGTAAAGCAAAGATAAAAAAATATTGCCATGTAGGTACGTATTAAGTACGTGTAAAACTACGCAAATGGAATGTTGTAACTGCATATGATTCTAAAATAAATACAAGCAGCCTTTCTCATTTCTTATTTACCAAGTGGAATCTCCGGCATGCACCTGTGGGGCACCAGTACAAACAATCCAGCACATCATCGAGGACTGCCCCATAACCCGCTATGCTGATGGACCTGGACCCGCTGGACCCGGGGTATGTCCTTAAACTACGTCTGGACTTGGGTATGTCCTTAAACTATGCCAAAAAGAGAGGTATGGTCACTGCGAATAGCATCTCGCTTACTGTGGTAGGGCACGTTCAGTGAATGTCATCTCGCTCAAATCTGGAGCAGAGCCCGACTGGGGAAGTACCTCCACCTTACAGAAAACCACAGCCAAATAGCACTAGACCCTACTCATAGTGTTGTGTTCCTGCTGGTGAGTAAGGTTACCAAAGAGCTCAAAGAGGACCCAGTGTGTTGACGATGAGGGACCCTCTTGTTCCTTTAGCCGTCAACACAGTGAAACCTCCTTTTTGTAAAGGGTCGGCAACGCGCATGTGACTCCTGTGGAGTTACAGGCGTGCATAGGTTACGGTAGCTGCTTACCATCAGGCAGGCCATATGCTTGTTTGCCACCGTCGTAGTATAATAAAAAAAAACCTGAAGACCTGTTCACCCTTAGCGACGAGGCCATTAAGTGGCTGACTGGTCTTAATTTGTACTTATAGTTGCTTTTGTTTCTCATGTATATGCCATACGATTAAATAAATTTACCAAATTTCCTTGATATCTAGGCTAGTTTGCCGGGCTGTGTTACTTTTGAAAATTATTTTACGGTTTGAATCATTGTCGCAATTGCTAAACCGTTTTTGATTGTATTTGTCGGGTAAAGCCCAGGAATTAATCGACATTCATGCCAATATCATTTCTTCCTATTCGCAATTCTACACAGTCTAAATTCCTCACAGTAAGTATTTAACCACATTCGCTATTGTGCACAGTCATTATTTGTATACAGTAGCGATTCAGCCTTTTCGAAATTCTGCACAATCTGAATTCTACACAATATCATTTTCTCAAGCATGCAATGAAATATTGTCATTCTGTTCGGTATTTTAGGCTTCAAACATTTCGTTTCGGGCGGAGCACATCTAAGAAGCCGGCAATTAAATTAAAGGCCTAGGCCGACTAAGTACTATTTTTTAATTTTCATTTCACAGATATAGGAACACAGCATCATGACATTCAGAAATGAAAAAAATAATTGAAAACAATATTTCTTATTTAATAGTTGTTTTTAATTTCATTGCTAGTTTGAGAGAAGCACTATACATACCTAGGCGTGAAAAAAGGTTGCCTGCCTCATAATCATAACTATATGCATTCGGCCGGCAACAACCCCTTTCATCCCGGCCTCTGTAATAATGTTCTATTAATAGAATTTATAGTATATTTTTTAGTAGCTTTTAGTCGTCTTTTCATTATCCTAACAAATAAATAATGAGATTTTTCCATCGCGAGATTTCAAACGGCAAGTCGGCAACCTTACACTTCGCAAGTTTTGTATTGTCAATTTTTTTAAATGTATCTCGTTGTTTTGTGGGTGGCGAGGTAATATTTCATAGTACACAATACTGAACACAGTACCGTAATTCGGGGTGAGTAGGTTTCGCGGGGAGAGGTGGATGTCGAATGGGGTGAGAAGGATTGAGAGGGGGGTGAGAAGATTTTTTTAAGGCTACTGCTACCTAAATAATGTATTTCAATTTAAAATGGAGCTATAGTAATATTCATTACAAAAAAGAATCGATCAAACAAACTTCCAAAATCACTTTTGTATGAAAAGCCTTCTCACCCCGAACACGAGTGACTACGGGGTGAGGCGGGTTTTCGTGTTTAGTTTATTGTTAAAGTTATTGAATATAACTACTCAAAATCATCAAAAACTAAAATACAAGCGTCCGAACTACTTATTATAATTATTCAGTTCGCATATGGCACAATAAAATATTATCTAGGTTTAAACTTCGATTTCCAGCCAACTCACCCCGTTTTACGGTACCTACCTATCGAAATTCGTTGTCAAGAATTCTGCGTAAGGCTAGACCTGTACAGTCACCGTCAAAAATATGTCTCTAATTTTTTACCTTATTCCATTGTTATACGGTAAAAAGTAGTCGCATATTTATGTTGGTGACTGTGCCTTTTATATGTAAAGTGCAGTACGAGTATAAGATGTCAGGTGTCAAACAACAAACAAAAAAAAAATATTCAGGTTTCTGTTCACTAAATAAACAACTCGGGAAGCATCTAAAACTAATCGTTTTTAGACTAAATAAGTATAGTACTGGAGTCCTCGCATTTAATGATAATAAAATTCCAATCGATCGATATCCCACACAACCCTTTTATAAGCCTGTCGGCAGGAATTTTGACTAATTAAAAAGCTTTGATCTGTGTTTTATCAATGAATAAAAACAATGCGAAGATCCCTGTATTTAGTTTAGTAATAGGAGGTAAAAATGAAAATGAAAAATATGGCTACATATTAAAAAAAAAATATAATTCACGTACTGGAACACAATATTAACTATTTAGAACTTCGTAGTAAACTAAAAAAACTGGTCTTATTGTTAAAAAATGTCATAGCTAGAACTGTCAGAGTTTTGCACATCAAAGTGATCACTAGAGTGTTGTTCAGAATCCGTTTCTGGATCCGAATTGTCATTCTCTTCTGGGTCGGAACGGTCATTCACTTCTGGGTCTGAATTTTCATTTACTTCTGAGTCCGAATTTTCATTCACTTCTTCGTCAGTACTACTATCATAATCTTGAAAAACATAGTCATCCCAATCACTTAAGGTTTGTAAGGCTTCTGGTATTGTCATTTCTTGTTTTCTATATTTTTCAATTATATCTTTAGCCGTGTAAGTATCACATCGTTGTCTTTTTTTTTTTTTGTACAGCCAGCTAAGTTTCTTTTGATCCTGAAATCTTGGTGCTTGGCCTCTCTTTTTAATTTGCTCAGAAATAGAAATAGTTTTGGATGTCGACCAAATCTTAGAGCGATTCGGTGGTGCCACCCTTCTAATGCACTAGTTGTTTTATTGAGTTCGTTGCAGCAACTAAATACCTCAGCTGTTATTTTGTTCATCCATTCTTTCTGAAAGTATTCGGCCAATTTAGTGAACACATCAATGTCAGGCATATGTTCCGTTATACAACGGAAACCTTTTGGTACATCTAATGGCTGCAGTAATGCCAATTTGCAAAGCTGTTTAGTGACATTTTTTCCGATCGGGTGTTCAGTAACTCCAAGTTTTTCAGCATTTCGCCATATTGCTTGTTGGTAGTGAAAAAAACATCCTTTCCATGTCACAGTTTTAAAAACTTTTTTTAAGGCATTTGCGGCTGCAATTTCAAAATCACTTTTGAAGTTTTCGACATTGAGTGCAAGTTTTTCTTTTAAAATTGAAAAGAATAATACATAAGTATCTTCCAACTTATTCGGGAACAGAGCGTATACCAAGGGTACTATTGTCGTTACTTCATCATTAAATTTTCTTAAGTCTGCGTGGAGCGTGTAGAGTTGATAAAATGGTAGTGGAGTAACCTTGAAAGTACCATCTCCCAAATAACTCGTCGTTTTTTTAATAGTATCTTTAGCTAGGGGTGTAGCAAACACAAGAATATTATGTTCACTACTAACCAAAAAGTCTTCTGAAATGATCTCGGGCAGTGATATATCTTCGATGTTTTTAAATACACTTTTCTTAATGTTCAGTGCTTTGTAGCGTCGCCTATACATCGAATCTCTGACCGATACAAAACTTGGAATCAGTTTCGACTCACTCACGGATGCTTCTTCCCGCAATTTCTCAAACTGTTTTTCAAAAACTTTTTGAACTGGTTTCATAGTATTAGTGACTTTTGATCTGCAGTTATCTATACAAATATCAACTTTATTTTTAAACGCATTTGGCTTACACATATGAACGCTCTGCTTAAGTTAGTTTTACTGATAGTTATAGATGCACTACACGATAACTGATTGACGCATCGCCAATTTGTGCCGCACACACGTTTGCCTCGGAAATAATATTTAAATCCACTTTTGAGTAAAACGTCTTTGCCCTTTTCGCTTTTAATGAACACTATTTTGTCCTCTCTTTGCTCCATTCTTTAGGTTTTTACCTCTTATAACAAAACAACAATAGAATAATTGTAATCATAAATTACGTCTATCAATGTCATTGATATGACAATACTGCTATGAAGTGGCCAGTGACATGATTAGGTGTTATTTACGCTAATATGAAAATAGTTTGCATATCAAGGGCTAGGAGTTAAAACTCGATAATACAAGCAATAAAATACAATTTTGAGCTAATAAATTTTCATATGGTTTCATTTTTCTTTTTTGTGAGAGGCATACACAAATATCTAGATTTATAACGGAAAAACAATATTCAGATATGCGGCAACTTTATAAACAGCTTATTTTTTGCCTATTTGTTAAATACTCGTATTTTTGAAAGTCATCATAAAAAGTGATGCTATAGGTGTTTGTTTTAGAGTTCCGTACCCAAAGGGGAAAAGCAGAACTCTATTACTAAGACTTTGCCGTCTAGTGGAGTACGGGAACGGCAAAATTGCCCTGAAAAAAACATAACTCACAAGTCCGATTTTTTTTGGTATCAGTAAGAGTACACTGAGCACTAATGGCGAAAATTTTTTTCTAACTGTTTTTGAGGTCGCTGTAGGTATTAAAAATAAATTTGTTAGCGACATTTATAAGTTTAACAAAAGATAATTCGAGTGGTATTTCTTTTCTTTAGATTATCGTATTTAACTATATGAATGTCCTCTGACATTTACTAACAGATTTATCGATAGCCGTTTTTAAAACAAATAAAAAATATATACTCCCTCCAAAAGATAATTAAAGTGTTATATGGCAACTGAAATATATTAAAAACGATTGAAGGCAAGTAATGGGTTTGATTTTTAACACATTATTCAATCGCTTAAATTTTAATGAACAATTGAATTTTAAAAGCGTTCTAATAGGCATAAAAGAAATCTCGAAATGTTCAAGTCAACGCGTTGTGTTCATTATCATGTTACTAAAGCTTGCACCAAAATTATAACAAATCCATCAATCGCTCCCAGTTTTTTTTACTTATCAGTTCTTAACTTAATTCAAACGCGCGGAGATTATGGCAGCCGTCATGGCGCTAGCGGCGGGACCAATCATTACGCGCACGCGACGTTGCCTGTTCGCCGTGCGCCGTTGCCCGGCCGCTGCGCTGTTTCCATGGTAAACCAGTAGGTACGCGAATATTGTATCTGGACGTTTGGTTTAGTTTAGGGCACAGAGTAAATAATAGTACTGCCCAGAATGCGAACAGTTTTGAGCTTTGATAACGATTTAATTTTTTAGTTGGAGAGTATAATATAAAGGTATTACAACAGCTCAGTGAGTTATTTCATTTTTATACGTAAAAAGGCGTTCCCGTATGTACCTACTAGCCATATTGTCACTTCTTCTTTCATGACACGTTCTTTTTTTCTCTTATGCATGTACTCGAGTATGATGTTAAACTGGTTGAGTACCACATTGCTGGCTTAGGTATAAAATTTAAAAAAACTGGTATTTTTGAAGTTGCGATATTTCAATCCTTCTTAGTTATAAGTGACTTTGAAACTATATATTTACATTTATAATGATTTGGTGAAACGAAATAAGAATGGGAAGGAAAAAAAACTGTCAATACACCTAATAGCAGAATAAAACATTCCCACCTGCTCCCATATGGCTTTTTATGTGCGAGGAGATGGAAAGTTTTTTTGCCCCTTCCTATATTCATATGGAGGGAAATATTCCTATCGGTTCCCAGCGGGCACAGATGGAAATTGGTGTATTTTCATCCGTTCCTGGCGGGTACAGACGTCGAACGAGAGGAGTCATTCGCATGTGCGCTGGCCTTGATGAAGGTCATGCGCGGTGGGAACAGATAATAAATCTAATACGGGAATAAAAAAATCCCACCTGCTCCCACATGACTGATGTGGGAGTAGATAGAAAGTTTATATTGCCTCCTACTATTTTTACAAGAGGGGAACTATTCCCATCGGTCCCTAGCGGGCACATGTGGGAATAGCTACCTATGTTCCCGGCGGGTACTGACGTCGAACGAGAGGAGTTGTTCCCATCTCATCTATGCCCGCCTTGGTCATGCGAAGCCGGGGCAGATGGGAATACATCTAATAGCGGAATAAAACATTTTCACCTGCTCCCATATGGCTTTTTATGTACGAGGAGATGGAAAGATTTTTTTACCCTTTCCTATATACATATGGAGGGAAATATTTCCATCGGTTCCCAGCGGGCACAGATGGAAACATGATTATGTAACATTTTAAACAAAGATATTAGTTAAAGCCATGGCGCGTAGTTATGGTGTCCGAGAGGCAACCAGATGGCTTGCGGTATTTGCTCCCGAAGTATTGCGGAACCGCCCTGTGCAACCCGAACTGACTATATCAGTAAACGAATAACAGCCATCTATATTCATTAGTATGATTTAATCAACTTACTGCTTTAACGTCTTCCTAGCCTAGTCGGTAGTGACACTGCCTATGAAGCAAGAAGTCCCGGATTCGAATCCTGAATAAGGTATTTATTTGCGTGTTTATCACTTTCCTGAGTCATGGATGCTTTCTATGTATTTAAGTATTTATAAGTATTTATCTATTATACAACGTGTTATACCCAAGACTAGAAACCTAAAAACGATTTGTTCAGAATCTAGAGTGGAATCTATTGCAGTATATCTTAACATGGGTATACTTTTTCTTTAATTTTCCAATTTTACACGCGTTGAGTCTAAAAGTTTCTAATACTACAGTTTACTATTTTATCGAGAGGTTAGGAGATAGAGGTTGACTATTTAATAAAGGCTGGCAGCTTTGAAAAACTTGTTTTTTCACTGTACATAGAGTCATATAAAATAAATAAATAAATATTATGGGACAATCTTACACAAATAAACCTAGTCCCACAGTAAGCTCAATAAGGCTTGTGTTGTGGGTACTAGGCGACGATGTATATAATAGATATATACGTATAAATACTTAAATACATAGAAAACATCCATAACTTAGGAACAAATATCTGTGATAAACACACAAATAAATGCCCTGACCAGAATTCGAACCCGGGACCTCCTGCTTAGTAAGCAGGGTCACTACCGACTAGGCTAGGAGGCCGTTATATGGGTTGTAATTGTCAAAGTATATCATCTGATGTCATGTCATACCAATTGACAAAGTAGGTTGATAGGTTGACATGACATTACACATGTAGAGATGTGACAACAACGCAACAAATGTATAGTTAACGATTGAATAGAATTGCAAGGAAAACGAAACATACGAATATGGTTCAAAATAAGTAACTGGTTGAAAAATAAATACTCGAGATTAATTAGCAATAATAAAAGTCATTTGGCGGTCTGGGGTTTTTAGTTGCTCAAGTAACACGTTGTAACACATTTGATTTACTATAAAATGGTATATATATTTTACATTATTTAGGTTTATAATAAGCTGAAGTTTATGTTTGTATTAATTTTGTAACGTTGTAACACATTTGATTTACTATCAAATGGTATATATATTTTACATTATTTAGGTTTAAAATAAGCTGAAGTTTATGTTTGTATTAATTTTTTTTTATAAATAATCATGTATGTAGTCAGAAACCGCGGTTATTCTTTGTGTATTTTTTCCGAAAGTTGACTGATTTAAATATTTTTTTTCTGAGTAATTTTGTATGACATTGGTAGAATTTTTTATATTTATTCCATAGAAGACTATAAACTCAATATTACAAAAAAAAACTGTAGCAATACGACATCAATAAAATCCCCAAATTGATAGTTGTCCGAACCTCCCCGAGCTAAAATTGGTAAAACACTTGTTGGGAATAGGTCAATTATTCAAAATACAATAATAAAGTAGATAATTTTTTGTATTTATACAGTCCCTATTGAAAGGATCTTTCAATTTATGCTTAAAAATTTGTTGATTTAGTACTCTTTAATGGCTAAATCATATCAAATAGTTGAGCGAAATTGTAAAAAGACTTTACCGAACTTTTAAGGAACATCTTTAGTAACGGCATCAATTAACGATTACAGTCTTTCATATTTATTTAGTTGAACTAGTCAATCTACTGGAATAAGTTATTTAATTTAAACATCTAATCAAAGACATTCATTAATAAACGATAACAGCCTTTCAATGTAACTTTTCCCATCTGTGCCCACCGTGGACCGAAGGGAACAGTTTGTTTTCCATCTGTGCCTAACCCACGTGACCACAGGTGGAGACAGGTGAGAATATACTTAACAAAAACATCAATAAACGATAAGACTTAAAATTTACTTCTTTAAACTTGTCGATCCACTACTGGGATAAGTAATGTAATATTCATATCGTATATGAAAGCTATTTGAATCCACAACACCACAGACAGCTATTTGAATTCGGCACAAAACATAAATATACATGTCCATGTAAAATTCAATAATTGACCACAAAATGCACTTATCTTCGACATTTCGTTTTGTTTGAGAGGATCATCGCCATCGGGGTTCAGCGGTGAGAGTTAAACACAAACAAAGACAGTGACACGGCGCGTCGTGATTGGTGGACCCGCTCGCGCTGCCTACTGCGCACAAGACTCCCGCGCCAATCTCCATGTGTTCAAATTACGAATTGAACTGATAAGTTCATAAAACTTACAGCGATTGATAAATTCGTTATTTCTTTTTAATAAACATTACTATAATAATAATAAACTGAACACGCTGACTTGAAAATTTCGGAGATTTCTTTTATGGTCAAGACAACGCTTTTAAAATTCAAATGCTGTAATAAAATCAATCTATTGATGAATCTATAATAATTTAAACATGATAGGTACTTTACACAGCTTTCAATACAATGCAGTCATCATAAAACACTTGAAAAATGTTTTTGTGGAAATATGATTTTATTTTACGTTTTACATTATAATGAATTAATCTGTTGAAAAATACGTTATTAAATGACAGCCGATGTTCAAACAGTCAAATACTATTATGTCATGAAGAAAAATGCCACTTGTATAATCTTACCTTGAATTAAGAAGGCCTGTTAACAAATACCTACTTTATACCTAAATCTACACCAAAATCCGATATATTTTTTTATAAGGAGTAGTTCTCAGAGTATTCTAACCGACTACAAAAAACTGGCCACTTGTGAGTTATCGAAGCTGATTTTGTTCGTGTACTAGACTAGTCTGTCTGGCCGCATCTGTAGAACCGTGACAACTGGACAATTGAAACATATATTATAGTTTCACCATGTCTATCTGTATGTCTGTTCTGGGCTATGTTCAGTGACCGTAAATACTAGAACGCTAAAATTTAGTTTGAATATTATACAGGATGGCTCATTTAGATCGGTCAGTATGGGAAAGTCTGAATCTATAAGACATACGAAGATCTGTTCTTACTCTTAGGAACCATGTAACCGATTTTCATAACAAGGAAAACTGCATTCATACATTAAAAAAAAAGAACATCTCGCTCGGAAATCGAAACTAGAGGATTTGAAAAAATATAACTTATATATATCATCTCTACTTAGATATCAATTGTGTAAGTCTTAAGCAGTAAATTTTACTATGAAATATGACGTCTAAAATGAATAAAATGCAGGGTATTTTATTTCATATTCTTTAATTTATTTTTGTACCTTTTTTTTGTAATGTTTGAATAAACCAGTGTCGACTTTTTTTAAATGCAGTTTTTCTTGAGGTTAAAGTCGAAGACATGGTTCCTAAAAACAGATCTTCGTATGTTTTTTTTTTTTAATTTCAGACTTTCCCATACTGAAAGTAGACTAGAAAACATAGTAGTGTGACTACAGAAAAATATAAGTGAAAAGTTTCTCTTACTGACCAATTGAAATGAGACACCCGGTACAGTACCTAGGTGTTATTTTATTCATGATACAAACTGCCAAAAAATATATAGATGATGGACGTACTAAACAATTTCCACTATGGGACCAACCACGAAATTAACCAAAACTTATAGCCGTTGAAATACATTTTGATCGATCGAATATCGATGTTTTGTGTGAGGTCGATATTTTTTTGACATTTACGGGGTTGGTCCCATAGTGAAAGTGGTTCAGTAGGTACGGTCGCGTGCATAAATTTGTGACCCACTTAAGGTTGCACTTAAGGATGCACGCGACTGTCTATCTTTATCACTTTTTGACAGTTTGTAACACCTTGTATATTAAACGTGCGGAAGTGGTAAATTAAAAAGTGCCAAATTAATTTTTAGGGTAATATGTTATAGGGCAGGAGGTATTTTATTCCATAAAAACCTTGATGTGTGAGGTATTACGAAGGTTTTTAGGTCAGAAAATAATTTGTAATATGATACCCGTCATAACGTAGGATTTTTTTAGTATGTAATCTCAATAGCATATATCAAATAGTTCACTTTAAATCGGAATCACTTACTATGACTGTCGGAAAACCACGGAAACCTACAACTAAGCATGGCCCGACATGCTCTTGACCACTTTCTAGTGGTATGGAACCCTTCATGCACGAGTCTGACTTGTACTTGACTATATTTAAACTTTTGAGGTACCATCAAACCCAAAAAATTACAGTTGACTAAATATATCGACTAAAAACGAAAAAATAAACTATTAATGCGATTAAATGATATTGCGTTGAATTAAGATTGTGCGAGATTGCGAACAGGGAGAATCGCTAATGTGCACAAATAATGACTGTGCACAATAGCGAATGTGGTTAAATACTTACTGTGAGGAATTTAGACTGTGTAGAATTGCGAATAGGAAGAAATGATATTGGCATGAATGTCGATTAATTCAAGCCTAGCACCAGGGTAAGCACAGCTAGTAAGAACACATTATATTTCAAATAACATTTATGTACAATGTATATGCATATACACACACCACTTGACTCTTCGAATGCAACTTAGAAATATCTTCTAAACTTACCGTTACACATTGAATTTACAGACTCCGCGGAGTTTCGTCCATTACGAAATTGAATTAGTAAGCTTTTGCCAAATTAAAGGGGGGAAGTAATTAGGTAAACAAGTTAGCGAATTTTGTCTCGTTGCTAAATTAAGCAATTAGGAAATATTGATACAACAACGTGTTTAAATGCATTATTTTTGATTAAAACTTATTTTAGAGATTCGCAGCTTGTACATAATTATCATGAATCACCCTAATGATTTATCCCGGCTTGTAGCCATGACCTAATGTAGCCTGGGGTTCGCTCAGCAATATTACATAGAATTTACGTAAGCACTAACTTTTACGAAAGAGCTTTTAACTGAGCTTTAAACCCCGAGTATAACCTAGGCCTTGCTGGAATTACTTAGTTCAAGTTTCAGGGCTTGAGTTACCAGCGTTTCACACACACACATCAATCTGGGCCGTATGAATGGCAAACATGCTCGCGGTGGGGCACGGATGAGATGCTCGAACGCTGCAAAAAGGTCGGCTGGCAGCAACCTGAACCGTGCAGTCCACATGGCCTATGACCGCGCTTTATGGTAACGAGCTACATGTGGTCGCGATCCTCAGCAGTGAGGGAACGAGAAAGAAGAGAGACCAGCGTTTCACATAAAATAAATCCAAATATGTTTAGTGCAGGGAATAAGGTCCTATTTTTGTCGATGTGGAGTAATTAGTGCTCCCAAAAACTGCACATACGCTCCCTATTAGTGAAAGAATTGATGTGCCCTTGTAAACCGATAAAGTGGTCACCTTCACTAAACTCGTCCACGTATATAATTTTATATTATAAAATAGTCGCATTACATAGACAGACTGTCAGGCAATACACAGTTAAAACCGATGAATGTATTCGGTTCATTTTCGGATTACGCAAATTCGACCATGTTTCTAGTTTTCGTTCTCAACTCAAATGGCTCCCTATCCGTCACCGCCGTAACTCTCACATACTTTCTTTACTCTTTTCTATACTTTTTAACCCTGCAACTCCCCGCTACCTCAAAGAGCGTTTCTCTTATCTTAATTCTATTACATCCTCTCAAAAATTGCTCCTAAAAGTGCCATCTTCATCTTCCAAATTTTATAATGGCTCATTTACGTTCCAGGCCGTTCGTTTGTGGAATTCTCTCCCTCTCAACATAAAACGCGCGCAATCTATTGGTAGCTTTAAATCGCAACTTAAGGAATACTATTTATCTCTTCCTTAGGTTTTTAAGTTGACACTGTTGTTTCTTACTGTGTGTATTGTATATGTATATATGTACGTATATGTATGTTTATTTTGTATTTATTTAAGTATGTATATTCATATGAATGTGCTGTGTTATCTATTTCGTCTCTTTTGTTTCTATGCACCACCTACTGCTTATTGTTTTCCTCTAGTCTCCACTACCCAAAGGTTGTCTGGAAGAAATCGCTCATTAGCGATAAGACCGCCCGTTGTTACCTCTACCTAAATTTATCTAATTGTAAAATTTGTGCTTGTAACTGTATGAGGTGTGCAATAAAGAGTATTTATTTTATTATTATAATGTAGACATTCAGAATATACAGAGTGGCCAAAAAAGAACTATATTCCCGTTGGCTGTAAGGTTTTGGGACCCAACCAATCCTCCCGAGATGGATTTGGAGCCTCTCAGATTGATTTGATTTATGGATTTTGTAAAGCTATTGAGTAATGGTCCCTTCTAAAAATCCAAAGATCAAAGCAATCTGAGAGGCTCCAAATCCATCTGGGGAGGATTGGTTAGGTCCCAAAACCTTACAGCCAGCAGGAATATAGTTCTTTTTTTTGCCACGCTGTATAAGTAGTTTCACATGTCTCAGAAGCTCAGAACTCCACTAAGAATGGATTTTTTAATATTTTTGGCCCCTAACGAGCAGAAGCAGACGAAGTTGCGAGCGGAGGCTAGTACCTAATACGAATAATCTCAAACATATATTTTGCTACATAGTGAAATTCTGTTGATAGAACTAATTATTAGCATCATGTGACCTTACATTAAGAAGTCAGTGACATCCGATATAAAACACGCAAAGAGGCTTAAAATTTAACCAACACTGCTGCACCAACACTGCTGCACCGTTAGACGTGACACAATAATGAGAGCACCGAAACCCATCTAGTAAGATTGCAATACTATCCTTATTGCTAGATCCGGACATCTGTCAGCTTTTAATGGAGGTCCCCTGACCTCCACCTGCTGACAGACTAGCAAAATTTTTGAATTGGAAAAAAGCTATACCAAATTAGGTAAAACCGGCCGAAGTTGTCTTATTTATGGAGGATGGGGCCTATATTTTAACATTAAAACCAAAAACATTACGTATTATATTGGAAACAGAAACAGTACGCGACAAACTATAAATTACATTAGACGTCGTTTTGGACTATTTTTCCATCAGAAACTTTTGGCAATTATATAATCTAATTATTTATATAATTTCTCATAGTACTGCATCACAACCAGAACTCTAGGATTTGTATTATTTGACTTCCACCACCTTACAGCTGCCAGATGTCCGCATTGTATAGCAAACTAGCGAGAGGGGTTTCGTCGCTCTCATTATTGTGTCATATATCTCCTTATATATTGATAATAATGTAATAATATGTTGTTTTGTTATACTACACAAATAAAATGTTGTTGTTGTATATATATTGACCTATAAAATGTATTTCTAGCAATAAAGATCTGTAATCTGTATTATTTAGGTATTTATCTTTTAAAATAAAAAGTAGTTTAAAAAAAAATACTGGTTTCTGTTGTTGTGACAAAAATGTTAATATAATATGGAAATGTAATTTTTTCTATCAGCTATTTTTTAGAATAATTTTCATCCTTTATGTAAAAATGTGGCAGATTTATCTGTTTCCTGTCCTCAACTCACTCCGATCCCACTTCCTCGAGCAGCTTTTTCATTCATTTTCGTCGCTAATGACATCATTGATCATTCAACTCCAAAGGTAATACGCAATTACGATTACACAAACTTATATCTGCCATTCGGTAGAGACTCTATTATCAGAGGAGTAAGGGTAAAATTCGGAGAAAAAGATGGGGGATAAAATTGTGATTCTTCATTGTACTATTTTCTTTCATGTGATTTGTTAAGGCATAAACGGTTCCTTTATAAAATGGGACAGATATATCCATACATATCTTGAAATAATGACGTACCTAGCAAATGTAATAAATTGGCCAATAGGTAATGGCTGTATTTATGTAAATAGACTATCATTCGCAACGAGAGGTATAAGTAGTAAATATTGCTCAAAGCGGCCAAATAAAAAAAAAATATGTAAAGAGCTGTGTACCGAATATCAAAAATGTACCAAGTTTTTTTAACGATCGATAGGTTTATTAATTAACGTGTTAAAACACAAACGCTGATGATTTATCCAATTATTGGTGCAATCGAGATACATAAAATATAAATCTTGCTATTTTAGGTACAAGTAATAGAGTAGCATTTGGGATACAATAATACAACCAAGGTCGATCTTGAACGGAATTCTAACTTTATAATTATATTATGTTACAGATTTGTTTGTCATCAAAATTATGTTCGTGTAAATAAATTTTCATTTTAACAACCAACATCATTAACCGTACGTATGTAACTAACCTAATCTAACCGATTTACCTATAGGATAGTACAACCATCGATAGATGCTTAGAATTATTACCTCGAACAAACAATTAAACGCTTAGAGGCACCTCGTGAACTGGAAGCGTTAATTAACTACAGAAATTGTAATCATCAATCCACTTATTATAGTAGGCTGGGCCGCGATTCGAAAAATAAACACACACACTGGACAGACACAGCTCCAACCCAACTCAACTCAACGCTATAACGACATTGACATTTGCTATTCGAACAGATTTTCATTCAACTTGGTCTCACATTGGTCTCACATTAGTCGCACATTGGACTAATGTGAGTACGCTCGAAAGAGTGTTACTTTAACCTGCGCTGTACACCTGCTGAACCTCTGGGCTATCATGTTGGCCCTCACGGCCAGTGCCCTACGCTCGCGTTCTATGTCCGCGTCGTCACGCAGGTCATCGGTGACCAAGTGCCCAAGATATTTAAACGTGTTAACCCTTTTCAGTTGTACGCCATTCAGACGAATGGGTGGGACATGAGATGGGCACTTGTTCCCCGCCTTAAATACCATGTACTCACTTTTGAGCACATTGTACCTTAGACCGTGACTTAAAGCATAAGATTCACACTTTTCAATCAGTACACGCAAACCACCAACTGAGGAGTACCATGATACTCAGCAGTACCATGTCGTCAGCATAACTTATGTAATTAAAACAAACTCTGTCTATGTGACATCCAACATGCACACTGCTAAGCCCACCAATCAGAGCATCCATGTAGAGATTGAAAAGGATGGGGGAGCCATATTCGTCTGACAGCGCGTCACCCCAGCGAACACTATTTCGCTGGCTATATCTACACATATAATAAAGCTGAAGAGGGTCGAAAGTCTGTACATGGAAGATAATCGAAAAAAAGTTGGCTGGGGATACTTAGAATCGATAACAGAACACGTTCCAAAATTTTTTAGAATTTTTGTCTGTTTATCTGTTTGTCTGTTTATCTGTTTTTCTGTTTATCTGTTTGTCTGTTTATTTGACCGCGCATCACGTGAAAACGGCTGAACGGATTTAGATGAAATTTTGTATAGAGATAGTTTGAGTCCCGGGGAGGGATAATATATAGTTTTAATCCCGAAAAATCAACCCTGTTGGGGGTGAAAATGGGGTTGAAAGTTTGTATGGAGAATTTTTAACCGCTGAAATGATTTAGATAGAAATGAGTATGGAGATAATTTGAGTTTCGAGAAACGTCATAGGATAGTTTTCAAACCCTTGTGGGGGTGAAAAGGGGGTTGGAAGTTGGTATGTAGAATTTTTTACCGCTGAACTGATAAAGATGAAATTTAGTATAGTATGGGTCTCAAGAAAGGACAAAGGATAGTTTCATCCCGAAAATCAACCCTAAAGGGGTGAAAAGGGAGTTGGAAATTTGTATAGGGAATTATTAACCGCAGAATCGATTTAGATAAAATTTGGTATGGAGATAATTTGAGCTCTGGAAAAGGAAATAAAATAGTTTCTTGGACCCGGGGTATGTCCTTAAACTACGTCCGGACCTGGGTATGTCCTTAAACTACGCCAAAAAGAGAGGTATGGGCACTGCGAATGGCATCTCGCTAAGTGTGGTAGGGCACGTTCAGCGAATGTCATCGCTCAAATCTGGAGCAGAGCCCGACTGGGGAAGTACCTCCACCTTACAGAAAACCACAGCCAAATAGCACTAGACCCTACTCATAGTGTTGTGTTCCTGCTGGTGAGTAAGGTTGCCTAAGAGCTCAAAGAGGACCCAGTGTGTTGACGATGAGGGACCTTCTTGTTCCTTTAATCGTCAACACAGTGAATCCTCGTTTTTGTAAAGGGTCGGCAACGCGCATGTGACTCCTTTGGAGTTGCAGGCGTCCATAGGTTACGGTAGCTGCTTACCATCAGGCGGGCCGTATGCTTGTTTGCCACCGTCGTAGTATAAAAAAAAAAAAAAAAAAAAAAGTTTTATCTCGGAAATTCCTTTAAGCGGATGCAAAAGGGTTGGAAGTTTACATGGGGAAGAAACAACCAATAACCGCTGTACGTATTTAGATGAAATTTGGTATTGAAATAATTTGTAATTTTTTGGTCAAGGTGTTTTATATATTTATAACATGTTACCCGTCGATGCTTTAAATTTACCTTTACCCGCTCTTAAGAAATATTTGAAAATGTCATTAATGTCAAAGGGTTATTGCAGGTTCGAGGACTATATATGACGAAAAAAGATGCATGGCCCAAACCAGAAACTACTACAAAATCATCGAACATTTATAGGACACCGTTTAGGTAGGAAAACATATCAAACGTTTTGTGAAGCAGTCAGATTAGGATTTATTTTTCTTTATAATTAAACAATAGGTACATTATCTGTCTCTCAAGCTGTTTTGATATGTCTTCTTGAAGAACTACGCATTATTTTGTATCTTTAAGATCTACTAATGTAAAAAAATAAGTCCCGTCGAGTTTCGGACATAATACTTCTCGGGTCAGAGGTGTAGGGTTAGAACCGGTGGTAGTTTTGGAACGAAGTTCCTTATCGGACGGTTCGCGGATGGGCCCCCATCCCCCATAGGCGAAAAAAAGTCACGTGACCGTCACGAAAAAGCGTCACGTCACGAAAACGCGACACCCATACGATTGAGAAACATATAAAATGGAATGAAATAAAAAAATATAAAATAGAATAAAGTGAAGAAAAGTGAAAATTTCAAAAATTTCAAAAAATTCAAAAATTTTAAAATTTCAAAAATTTCAAAAATTTCAAAAATTTCAAAAATTTCAAAAATTTCAAAAATTTCAAAAATTTCAAAAAATTCAAAAATTTCAAAAATTTCAATAAATTCAAAAATTTCAAATATTTCAAAAATTACAACTACGTTCCAACCGAGTGTTCCACGGCTCACGTATTTTTTTTCTCTGACGTCTATTAGTGCATTGTAATGTGCTTACATTGAAGAATAAATATCTTGATCTACACCAATATCATAAATCCTCTATTCCGCGTTCGGAAACCGTATGTAATTACCACAATTATTGCAACCAGTAACGTAACATCAGTCTTCTGTACGTAATTAGGCCTAATTACGTAACAGTTACATAAACTATTATTTATCTCTTTTTAGGGTTCCGTAGTCAACTAGGAACCCTTATAGTTTCGCCATGTCCGTCCGTCTGTCCGCGGTCTAGATCAGTTACCGTTCGCACTAGAAAGCTGAAATTTGGTGATTCCTGATAAAAACTTTCAATAAAACCTATATTGAATAAAATCGGTTCAGACGTTTTTGAATTATCAGTCAAAAACGCATAGTGAAAGGAAGTGCCGGATGGTAAAATGACGTAAGCGCCGCCAAATATCCCTTAATAAACGATCTTTTGAACGGATGTTTTGTAACAGGGCGGCATCTACGAAACTCTACACTGAGCATCGCCATGCTCTTGGCCTTGTATTGTTATCCCGGAAATCACCCCTTAAGGATTACTAATTCCAATTCAAGAAAATTCCCAGCCAGGTTATACGTAGCCTATAAAAATTCAACGTCTAGAAATTTGCATGGGTCATGGAGGGGGGGGGGGGGGCCTCCAAGTGCACCTCACCTAGAAAAAAATCATTTCTGCATTTGTGAACCCCCCCCCCCCCCCCTCCCGCCCCAATTTCAATCGCACCGGTTCTTACCTTTCATGCTTAGACTGATTTGACGGGAGGATCGATTTGGATGATATTTGCCGTGGACATGAACGTATTAATACACCTACTACTCTATGTCGTTTAAATCATGCCAAAAAAAATAATAGGATAAAAAAAAGTATTAATTTTTGAGTGTAGTTTCATTTAGCAGTAATTGTAAAATATTTTATTAGGACTACTGTCCTCTAGCGTATCCATCTGTCAACTTTACTTCAAGTTCCGCCTCCAGGGTAGCGGGAGAGAAATTAGGGGTGAATTAGCCGCTTACTGACACAGACCGAATTCCACGCGGACGGAGCCGCGGGCACGGCTAGTCTATAAATAAATAAACATTTTTTTTATATAAAATATATTTAATATTACTCTATACAAATCAAAATATTTATTAAAAATAATTTGATTTGATCTCTAATAGTCCTATTACCTATATTATTAAAAAGAAATCTCACATCGCGCTATAGAAGTCGCGAGAAAGCATTTTCTGGTCATTTGACCCGCTCAAATCATGTATTTTTACAAACAAACTAATAAAGTTTTGAAGCAATTACAACCCTATTGAAAAAATGCAAACAACCTATTTCGTTTAGAATTTAATAATTATATTTTTTTATTTATAGGTACACCCATATTATAAATTCTCTACTCTGCGTTCGGAAACCGTATGTAACTACCACCATTATTGCAACCAGTAATGTAAAATTAGTGTATTATTTGTGCCAGTGTCGTCCAATCCTCCTCCCCGACCGCGGTTATCCTTCTCGCAGACTATTCGCACAATCGAGTTGGCCATAGCGGTGCAATGGTGGTCATTCTAATGGTTTCAGAACACGTAATTTAGGATTTATAATATGTGTGTAGATAAAACAGTATGCAACTGTACGTAATTAGGCTTTAAAACACTCGTGTGATCTATGAAAGTCGCCTGCGGCTCGTTAAATAAAACCACACTCGTATTTAAGGACCCTTATAACGTATCAGTTACATAAACTATATCAAAGATACTTTTTTCCTAAGATTAATATTTTTTTCAAAAAATTGGTTGTTTGTAAAGTAGGTTTACGATCGAGATGTTTACGTGATAACGTCTAACCGCTCGTGAGGATTCCGCGTGACAAGTTTCACGGAATGACTGGCAGCGCTCGAGATGAGACGGGAGATCGGTCCGTCTCTCTCTCGTTATACCTGCGATCGCGCTCGTGAGGTTTTGGTGTGACACAAGTTTCTGAACATGTCACCCGACTAAAACGATTTTAAAGACGTTATCACGTCAAAAATAAAAATATCCGTGGACTGGGACACATTTCCTGCTCAAATGGGTCCAATGCGTTAAACACTGTTCCTAAAGGTATGCTATCTATAATAGTTTTAAAACTTTATTAGTTTGTAGTAGTAGTAGTATAATACTTTATTGTACAACAAAGAAACATACAACAGAAAGAATATATGATATTTGTACAAAGGCGAACTTATCCCTTAAGGGATCTCTTCCAGTCAACCTTTGAGCAGTTGAGGGAGAATTAGAACTGGTAGACATACCTGGCTGTACAAAACTCATTGAAAAATAACTTGACTGGATCAATTACAAACGAGACTGACATTGCGTGCACTTTTTTGAATAATTTTGAATTATTGTAAAAAATAATATTACTAATAAATATTGAATACTTTTCGAACCAAAATGTTACTTTTTACCCTCAAAATAAGCTCGGATTTGGCCATAAACCTTTCGCTACGGATATTGAAAATCCAAGCCCAGTACGCATGATCGGTTCCCTTAATGTTTTCGCATTATCGAAATACATGAACCGTATTACGTATGCATTTGGGGTGAAAATTGAAGAGTTTTATGTAGGCCACAAAATAGTTTAAACCTTCAATTCGTTTGATTTATAATTCAAAGTTTAATAATAGATAGAAATCGCGAAATATCATATGTGTATTAGGATTGTTTTATATGTTGATAGTGTGGTTTACATGTATTTTGTCATAGTAGAAACCGCATAAACAACCGGCCAAGAGCATGTCGGGCCATGGGTTCCGTAGTTGCCGGCCTGTTACAATACGAGGACATCCATTCAAAAGGTCATTTATTGAGGGATATTTTGCGCACTTACTCCCTCCCCCGTATGACCAGCGCCTATGCGTCCTTGCAGCAGAACTGCTGGCTGGTGGTGTCACATGACGGTGACGGTGACGGATATTTTGCGGCACTTACGTCATTTTACTATGCGACACGTACATACATCCTTTTACTCGTACTATGTGTTTTTGAGTTGTAACTCAAAAATGGCTCAACTAATTTTATTTAATACAATTTTCATAGAAAGTAATATTAAGCTCCATTTTCATGTATTTTGCTAAATTTTTTGGACCCACGGTTCAAAAGTTAAAGGGTCGCCCTTTTAAAATTTTGTAGATATTATTTACAACAGTATTAGTTTTATATAAAAATTGTTCTTAAAAACCCGTGTTATTTTTTAAAGACCTATTCAACGACACCCCACACTATAGGGTTGGAGCGAAAAAAAATCATCCCGCACTTCATGTGTACGGGAGGTACCCTAAAAAAATATATTTTTTCAGATTTTGTTTTACCACTTTGTCGGCGTGATTAAAACACAAACTCGTACCAAATTTCAGTTTTCTAGTACTGACTATCACTGAGGCCGTGGACAGACGGACGGACGGACGGACAGACTGACAAGGTGAAACTATAAGGGTTCCTTATCGACTACGGAACCCTAAAACGGTAAGTAAGTAACTACAGAAATAAGAGGTCCTGTCGCATTTGACTAGACCCTTAATTTGATGGACCAATTTAAGTAACGTATTTTTGGTTTTATTTACATTTGATATTGAACAAAATTGAACCCGTTAAAAGTAACGTTTGATATTATGAAATAACCGGCCAAGTGCGTGTCGGACCACGCATAGGAGGGTTTCATACCTTCAATGGAATAAGAACCAAATTAATACCAAAAGGTCGTATTTGATGCCTATGGAAGAAGTTTTTTGGAGATAACTCAAAAATGGCTTAACCGATAATGTACAGAACAATTTTCGTAGAAAGTATATGATAAGGCGCATCTCCCCATTTTTTTTTTCTTTTTTTTTGGACTTACGGTTCAAAAGTGACAGGGGGGACACAATTTTTCTGACTTTCGAAGCGATTATTTCAGAAAATATTCACTTAATCACAAAATAGTCAAATAAATTTCAATGTTATTTTTAAAGACCTATCGAATGATGTGTCACATGTTGATATTTGTTTTTTTTTTTTTTTAATTTAGTTACATGTTTGGAGCGCCCCCCCCCCAAATATTTACATAACTAAGTATCTGCATACAAAATACACCTTATGTGTAAATTTTATTCAGGTACGTCGTATAGTTTCCGAGTAAAATGGCTGTGACATACGGACGGACAGACAGACAGCTGCATACAAAATACACCTTATGTGTAATTTTTATTCAGATACGTCGTATAGTTTCCGAGTAAAATGGCTGTGACATACGTGACATACGGACGGACAGACAGAAACACAGACATGACGACTCCATAATGGTTCCGTTTTTTGCCATTTAGCTACGGAACCCTAAAAAAAGTCACCTTTTTTGCAAATTGCTATGCAATATGACCCTTACACGCTTTTATTTTCTTAACAATATCGTTGTGCTCAGATCATTTTGAACACCTCACCCGTCTAGCTACCTTTGCAGCTGATTACAGCACCTTACTGGAAAATGTGCCACGTGAAGATATCGTAGAGTGTCATTCCGCTAAAATTGAGGACGCCATCCCCGTCAGCGCTATGCTGGGGCCCTATTCAACTCGTGTTAATGACATGCCGACTGTAGGTATGTATAGCTGTGTGTCTCTTAAATTGTATGAGTTACAGTACATTTTACTACATTTTTATTTCAATTTTATTTCTAGAATGATGTCACGCATAGACGCACGGGGGTGCATTTTAAAATCGGGGTGGTCTTCAAGGCCTTTTCTAATATATCACCAGCTATAAATACCAACCGTCTATTGATTTGTATATAATTGGCTGCTTGAAAAACGATCTTACACTGTAACAGCTTTTATGACATGTAGTAATGTAATTGCTAGTTCTAATTATTGGCTCAATTTACGTTTATTAATATAATTACTTGACATATTAAAAATATTTATAACGGGTTATTCACGTAATTTAAGTCGATTTTTGCTGGGCAAGTTTCGATCAATTGACGATGATAATTCTCAAGAGCGGCCTTCCGCGACGGCAGCGCGGCGGCTATATTTTTAATATGTTAGAGTCTCACAAAAGTTTTATACTTAAAATAATTACTTGAAATGTTTATTTAAGTAGTTAGTTAACACTTATTAAAATTATTTGTATGCTGCATTGTAATAAAATAGTTGATTAAATCTACTGTATTTACAATCTTCAAAATGACTATGACTATGACAACCGAAGATGGGAACAGTAAGGGTCGGTTGCACCATGCACAATTAACGGACTTATCGACGTTAAATATGGCGACGGAGCTCTCATCCTATAGAAAACTGTCAAACTTTTCATACAAGATTTTTTTAACGATGACTTCGACGTTAACAGACGGTCTGGTGCAACCGGCCCTAAATCTTTGCCCGTAAGTCTGTCTGCATCTATGAATCTGTAATTATACTTACTAAACAAAAAAGAACCGACTTCACTTAGCCTCCATCTTTCCAATTGCAAATGCCCGAGCTATAAGTATGCCTATATTTGAAGAGTTTCCTCGATTTTTCCAGGATCCCATCATCATCCTGACTTGCTGACAATGGGACCAACTGTGAAAATATACTCTTTCAAACAAAATGTCCGACTTTCAGTCTGGAAGTCTTGGGTTCAAACCATTGACTTTATCAAATGCCGGTTGACATTTACCAGTCGCTTTTTGGTGAAGAAAAAAAGTGAGGAAACCGGACCTAATCCCAATAAGACCTAGTGTTTCCTCTGAGTTGGAAGGTCAGATTGCAGTCGCTTCAGTAAAAACTTTAAGCGAATAATATATTTAAAACGATCTTGTCACGATCTCAACTCTCGTAAGGACCATTTTAGATACCTCACCAACTCAGCTACTTATACTTTGTAAGCTCAGCCTAGTCAGCTATATAAAGTCTACTATAGAATACGTTCACAAAGTTAAGGTACTTTATCATCTTCGAAATCAATGAGGTGGACTATATGAAGAGTATGTACGTAAATATAAATACATTTAATGTGACAAAATCATGTATCCAAGAGTTTACGCCTTGGCTACAGATTGTCATACATAATTCTATACAAGATTTAACAAAAATACTGGTGATCCGTTTAAGGGCATAATCGGTATCGTACTCTTAATATGAAAAATTAAGAAAAAAATTATTTCACGCGATAAAAATTGGTTTTCTCAAACATACTCCGAAATGTATGCGTTAATGTCACGAAATGAAGACATGAAGTTGCTCATTTATGGCTCAAGTAATGTATGGAGTTAATATGAAACGTACATTATTGCCCGCTACTCTAACTTTTTAAATTTGCTCACTAAGGTTAGACTGACAAAGGAAATATTACATACAGCCAACGACCACTCTGTAAGTATACTTGCGATATTAAAATTAAAAAAGAAAAAACAAAATCTATGGTACTAAATTTATAAGCGGTTAAACATGGTTCTCGAATAGCTTTTTCAAATGTCAAGTTTAAAAAATAAAAAAGGCGGCAATTTAAACTTATTTACTTGATAAGTGTTTGTGAAAGTAGTTATTTTAATTATAATATTTTCTTACATTGTTTGAGAAAAGCACTATACAATCCTTGGCCGGCACAGGGATTGCAGGACTCGCTTTATCCGGCCTCGTCTACGACTCAGCCGTCTACCGCAATCTCGTCCTTAAATCGCTTACTTCACGGCCTCTGAAGTAATGTACTATTTGTATGGAGGGCCGGCCGGCTGGGACAACGTTTCCCATACAAAAAGTTAAAATTTTATACCAATTATGCCCTTAAACGGAACACCACTATTTTTGTTACATCTTGTATAGAACTATATATGTATGACAATTGTACAGTCACGTCTGAATATATGAATACATTTAATGTGACAAAAATCTATAGCCAAGGCGTAAACTCTTGGATACATGTTTTTGTCACATTAAACCTAATTATAAAGGTCATTTAAATTTTTGACAGCTCGTCCAAAAGACCTCACCTACGTCACATAATGATGCCATTCGTTGACATCTTCAATTCAGTCAGGGAGTTTAACTAACACACTATTCATGTTCAAAAATGTTAGCGTGCCGTTACTAAGTTTATTTTGTGCTTTTTAATTATATTATACCTAAAATAAGCTTCATATAATTTTAGGTAATTTAATATAATACTTTTAGTTGGCAATTCATTTATGGCGTGTAATTTAATAAGGACTTTTTTTTAACATTGTGGCAATACAACTATTTGGCGAGTATTACACTGACAGACGGCCATATTGTATTATCTCTGTTTCTTTTAAACTTATCACGCCATTTCATTTTTGTCTGAGATTCCCAAATATTTGATAGCTAGATAATGTATATAATAATAGTTGCTCGTAATAAATATTGGTGTAGTGTAACTGCGTGTAAAACTTCATACCAACGCACTGAATGTGGAATTACGCTAAAATATTTTATAAGTTACGTTGTAATTGTAATGGAATTACATTGTAATCTTTAGTAACATATTTATGAGTTTAATTTCTTTTTTTAATGGACTAAGCCGTTTAGTAGAAATCAATACGCAAATTTAACAGTATAACGGCATGTCGTTAACTTTGTATAACGGGGAAACTATAAGTAATAATAGGAATAAATCAAACTTTGGTAATATTGTACTGACATAGAATAATGATAATTTTTGTTTTTGGATTGACCCATTAATGAAGAATATCCCATAGGCGCACCGCACCACACATTAGAGCGGAATTTAGCTATTCATAGACAAAAGCGGGAATTTGTCTATAGTAGGCTGAATTTATGTATGGAGGCCATAGACAAATTTCCGCTACCATAGCCCAATTTCCGCTTGTGTTTACGAATAGCTAAATTTCGCTCTAATGTGTAGTGCCCCTTAAAAACTATAACAGTTTATGGCCGGCCATGAATTCCGTCATAGGGACACCATAAGTAGATAATATTCAATACTGTGCGGAAAATTGTCTATGGTTTGTGGAAACCGCGGATCTTCCGCATCATTTTCAAAATCCGCATCCGCCTCCGCATCAAATCGAAGTCGGTACAGGAACGTCTCTGCGACGGCGCACGTGCTAGGTAAAGTAACGTAGGTAATTTCACCATTACCCAATCGGAATATTGTTACATTTTCGTGATTCGTCGATCGAGCTCTATGTCCTTGACGGAAAGCGACAGGAAATGATGAGTTTGTTTTGTTTTGATTTTAGTGTTGAAATGCTATTGTAGGGCGAAGGGCTTTGTATGATGTGAGTAGTACAAAACTTCCGCGGATGTCAAAAAATCAGTATCCGTAATATCCCTGATACAGAGCTCCTTCTTTGAGGTTACGAATCATGTTGTCCCTTCTTAACGCATGACAAGTTCTCTTTCTCACTTAGGGAAACGTATCGGATACTAAATGTCAAACTCAATTTTTTTGACAGAGATGCACACTTGCACACCCTTGGTATGGTGTCGTTTAGATATACCCAATGATTTGTTTTTTAATGGCACGGCATTTAATTTGCATTCTTATTAAAATGTCTAGTATAATTACTAATAATAGAGGTAATCCTCTATTAAATAATATTCCCTATTTTAAAAGTTTGAGAACCGCATCGTTCCCTGATGACGTCAGTGTGGTCACTGACGTCACGAGGTATCAAAAATTTAACTGACCTGTATAATTAGGCTATGATTAAATGTATACCTATCTCAAGTTGGAAACGATGCGAACAATTTTCAATACACACTTAGATTGTTTTGCAATACACAGCTAAACGATCCTCAATACATCCAATCCCCAAAATTGAAATGCACTCATCGTGGAGACCACAGGAGTTTTTCCACGACAGCCCGGACTTGATCCACTTACGCGAGCTCCGGGTAAATATTTTCCAGCTCCATTATTGTGTTTTAGGCGAGAGCAGTCTTTGTCGAAAGCAATCCCCGTGAAACGCGCACGTGCATTCGCGGAGAGACAAGGCTATGTTCCTTATTGCGCTTATGTTAAAATAGTACGTACGTACATTATGCAATGAAAAATAAAAAATGGAAACTCTTGAGAAAAATCATATGTTCCGTTCATAAAGCATTTGTTATTAGTCTAGTACACACGTAATTAGTCTACACGTAAACTTATTTATTATTATTCTCATATTATTATTCTCATTTTAGATACTATTACCATTCCGCCATGAGAAAAAAAAACAGGTCCATTTACAGTCCCCTCGAGCAACTGCGTCGTTTCGTGTTTTGGAAAATATTAAGTTTCGGTTTGATCCAATGGTTGACTGGTAGAGAATGCCTTAAGGCATTAAGTCCGCCTCTTGTACACTTATATTTGTGCAATAAAGTTTAATTAAATAAATAAATAATAAAATATTCAAAACGGTGAAAATTGGCATAAAGGAATTACTATAATGATCTTTGGCGATAAAGATCATTGTGAGTTCACTAAGACATTATATGTTTAGTTTAAAAATATAGCCACTAGCATTATTAAATATTGGCTTTAGGTATTACCGCCCATAAAGTCCATTACAAGAAAAAAAACCGGCCAAGTGCGAGTCCGACTCGCGCACCGAGGGTTGCATACAAACCTGTTTTTAACCTAACCTAACCTATTAACTTTAAAATTACTAAAAAAAGAATTATTATATGATGTAACTAAAAATTTACGGTTTTCGCAATTTTACCTTTATATGTGCTATAAGACGTTGCTTCGTACCAAATTTCAAGATTCTGAGTTTACGGGAAGTACCCAGTTTTGATTCCCTTGCGAGTTTCGAAAACTTGCGGAAATTCGCGGCATAAACGGCTGTATCTTTTGATTGCGTTGGCTTAGAAATTTGATTTTTTCACAGCTTCAAGGGACTGTAAATCTGAGTATTTGATATAAATTTCAGCTTAATACATCCACGCGTTCCTGAGAAAAAGGGTCTTGACAGACGGGCGGACGGACGGACGGAAGGACAACAAAGTGATCCTATAAGGGTTCCGTTTTTTCCTTTCGAGGTACGGAACTCTAATTATAAACTTGGTGCAAACCTCACGGTCACAAGTGGAACAACTCGCGGTTTACTGCGTTCAGAGGCGTTCTCATATTCATACCCTCCTTCATCGGGCACCTTTCATATTTTGAAGTTAGGCTACGTTTTCTTTAGCGGGAGCCGTATTCTAACTTTAAAACACATTTAGACACGATCCTACTTCAATGCCTAAACGTCTGAATCAGAAATATCACAATTTGCTTGATAGTTATTCCGACGCAACTCCAATACACCTTCAATATTGGTTGATTATTTGTTGTGTGTTGGAGTTATGTTGGCGATGGTTGTATTTTATATGTATTGTTTATGTATTTTAAAATTAGAATACGGCACCAAGAGGCGGCGATAATGTGTCAGCGCTATCTCTCTTGCACACTGCGGATGCGAAGCCGTAACTTTTTATAAACATGTATTTCTATTCACAGTTTATTGAACGTGATTAGTTAATATGGCAATTAACAGCTTTGACTCATTTAAATCACCAGGACCGGATGGAATCGTCCCAGCCCTATTGAAATGGGGCGGGGAGATACTCACTCAAGGGCTAACCTCCAACCTAGACGCCTGTCTGGCGCACAAATATGTGCCAACACGGTAGTGAGATGTCAAAGTGAGTATTCACTATTTTCAAATACTAAACTTTCGTTAGACTCAGACATAATAAATGTACTGACTAATGTCTATTGCTTATTTAAATAGTACAATAGTAGAAACATTATTAGTATTAACTACACACACACACATTAACTACATATTTAAAAAATCAGTTTATAGTAAATTCACTATAGTTTATTCTGCAAATCATCCTGTATTTATTGACACCTATATTTTCGACGATAGCTTCGAGATATTTTTATATCACGTCGGTGACAAACAAGAATACAACCCGTCTGATTGTAAGCGGTCATCGTAGACAATGGATGCGTGCAACGCTATGGGGCTCATTTCCTTTGGTTAGTTCGAGTAAACGTTCGAAAATTCCAAACTTGTTAATAGCGCAATGCGTTCTTGCGGTACATTAGAAGACATTAACTATTCTGTGGTAATGAGCACAATTGAACGCCCTAACGAAACCGCCGCCTTATGCAGTGTCGCCGCACGGCGTCTAAATAATAAAGCCTTCTACTTCGAGACAGCCACACATACACATTACACATACATATTAAAAAACACCATCGTTCTACCGCTAGCTATACACAGATCAATGTAGATCAGAAGCATTGTAAATGTTTTAGGGCATAGCTTAATAATAATTATCATCTCAGAGGACTTGTAACATAAGAAGGCATTATTTTATTTTGTTTATCATCTCGCTTTGGTACATGTGATTCTGGAATCAATTGAATTTACTGCCGAAGATCGTGATGTGATAAAGCGATTACTTGATCATGATGATAAATCAACAATTCTGTGAGCAAATGAAAGCGAAGAATTCAGGATTGTGGTTACAAAATTCAAAGAAGCAGGTATAAAATTGGAAGGCAATGGTCAAACAGCCAAACTGTGGATTCAGTAGGTACTTCCAGATGATAACTTTAGTAAAATATTTTATTGAATCTGAGCGATCGGGAAACATGCAACTGCATCTCAACACCGTTCAAAGAATGCTGCCCCATTTCTATGCTACTGGGCACTTTTTTTATGGAAAATTTGCTTATCTATATTTACGCCGCATGCAAGACTTGGAAAAGTAAATAGATCCCGTCAAATACCATAAATCCACAACGCTTGGCTATTTCACGGTCAGGCGTTCGGATAAATTTTGGTCAGGGATCTGGAGTGATAAGACTAACGAACAAAATTTGATGCGGATGATGCACAGTTCAGGGAGCCTTACACGTGGCCGTGGAATCAGTGAGGGCGTACTTGCACTATGGACTTTAGGAATGACATCACTGCACAATGTTTGCGAATCTATAGAAATATATTGTGGTGTTCATTTAGATACATCAGAACAACATGTCGATACAAGGGCTTCACGCTTCTCTTGTGACAATCAAGATTTGAAGAAATTGTCGAATTGGTTATCACAACATCCTCCCTTTCTCGAAACTGATTCACTCATTTCTATTAGTACCGGAGTTGTTGGAAACGAAACGATAAGATGAATTGTCGTTTGGCCAGGGAAAAAGGTGTATATAGAGCTGATGTTCAATATCGCAAAGACATACGAAACTTTTGTGTCCATCAAATTCAAACGCAAAGACAAAGTCCACGCACTAGCAGCAGTCTACAACAGCACAGAAGTCGGTGAATTAATAGTCGATCTATTACCCCTTTTTCAAAGGATGTGTATCGTTAAAAAATTGGACTATGAAGCAAGGGACTACCTTAAATTCGAGCTTGTGCCATTACGACTATCGTTATTCTTAGCAAAAGGATTGCAAAAAGGTACGCAATGATCGTTCTATGTTACTTTCAAACAACACACAGAGAACGTTGAACTCGGAAATAATAAAATAAACGTTGTAGATGGAGGATATCTAATACATAAAGTAGTATGGGATGTAAATGATAAGTTTGAAGTGATATGTACGAAACCATTATGAACCAAATGCAGTCCTTGTTTTTTATGGTGCAAAGACAAACACCAAGTCAGAGGAAAGACTCGTCGATCAAAGAAACAAATGTCAGCGGATGTACATTTTGACCACACCTCGAATGCATCAATCCTTTGTCTTTCCCGGGCTAAGATTATTCCGCTAATAGTTTTAAATACAAAGAAGCTACAGCCCATTTCCTCTTTCTCCGTGCGTATATTCCAGGCTGCGATACCACAAATTCACTGTTTAATAAAGGGAAAATAAAAATTTATTTCTCTTGTCGAGAAGAACAGACAACTGAAAGAGATCATTAGCATTTTCAAAAAATGAAACCGCACAACCAGAAGCAATCACAGATGCCGGAGCACGATGCTGGTTGCTTGATATGGTGGCGATATGGAAAAGGAATCCGTAGAAGAAATCCGATATCAACGATTTGCAAAATCATTAAAAAGTAGATTAAACCTTGCTTCATTGCCACCAACAAAAGACGCTGCATCTTATGATGCTTTTAGGACATACCACCAAGTCCAAACATTTTTTTTATACCACGACGGTGGCAAACAAGCATACGGCCCGCCTGATGGTAAGCAGCTGCTTACGGTAGCTACCGTAACCTATGGACGCCTGCAACTCCAAATGAGTCACACGTGCGTTGCCGACCCTTTACAAAAAGGAGGATTCATTGTGTTGACGGCTAAAGGAACAAGAAGGCCCCTCATCGTCAACCCACTGGGTCCTCTTTGAGCTCTTTGGCAACGTTACTCACCAGCAGGAACACAACACTATGAGTAGGGTCTAGTGCTATTTGGCTGTGGTTTTCTGTGAGGTGGAGGTACTTCCCCAGTCGGGCTCTGCTCCAGATTTGAGCGAGATGACATTCGCTGAACGTGCCCTACCACACTTAGCGAGATGCCATTCGCAGTGCCCATACCTCTCTTTTTGGCGTAGTTTAAGGACATACCCAAGTCCGGACGTAGATTAAAGACATACCCCGAGTCCAAAAACATGGTACGGAAATGAAAAATATAGGAGATATGACATCAATAGTGGACTAACTCCTGTAAAAACAACTGAGAAAGCAGCGCAGCACCCGAGGCACTTTTAAATACAATATCTTGCAACTGTAAAAAAGCATGCAGTAGAGCATGTAGCTGCAGAAAAGCTGGATTAAAATATTCTAATCTGTGTTGATTCTGTAGTGGTCAGGTATGCGAAAATGTATGAAGACTGGGGATTATAATGAAGAAATTTCACAATGCAATGAGACGGAAAATGCCAACACGGATAATTAAATTATCAATGTGAACTTACCTGGAACCTCAAGACGCAAAAATAATTAGTTGGTTTGAAACATTTAGTTAACAAAAAATATTTTACTACGCGCAAAACAGGGAAAACGAGTAAGTATTGAATTTAACCATAAATGTATACATTTGTGAGTGCGGGAGTTTTCGTAAGTATCTATTACATTACAAAATTGTTATTAAGACCCATCCTTTTTTAAAAAAAAGATCGACCCAATGACAACACTTAGAATAAATACGAGGACACTCGCGTTTCTCCCCAAAAATATATTATATAAAATCGTGATTTTATCTCAAAATAATCCAGCGTTCAACCCTAGCGATTGCGCCACACGCGAAGTCTATTAGCTATATATATCTGTAATGTTTACGTATTAGCTTGAGTAGCTGTATGATGTTTAATTCAATATAATTAGGCATTGATTTGCTCTGAACTTATGTTGATTAGTTGAGAGAGGCTTCGGTGAGATGTTTGTGGTGGTTACAGTTAATATGTATGTAGTTTATGTCTACCCTAAGGTTGTGCATTTTAAATAAGATCTGTTTGCCTATGAAGATTCATAAGATATTACAAGATCCATCTATGCTGTCTTAAGCATATTAGGTTTTTGGCGTTGGCCTGAGCTATATTGTGAGGGGTAATTAGGCAGACTGAACAACTTAAATATGGGTCGAACTCCGAAAATGCACATAAAATGGATGGAATTTCATACTTATCTTAAGGCAAGAAGATAAATTGTGAGTTCCGGTGAAGGACATAAGATTTTACATGGAAATCATTCCTTGAGAGGATGAAAAGGGGCAGAAATGTATTAAGCGAGTGCGATAATTTGGTACATTTAATCCAATATTATAGTTTGGCCAGGACTGTTTTACTTCAAGCATAGATAATCATATTGTCTCTTTCTTACGCTAGTACCCTCGCTACTAAAAAAGGGTTGAGTATAGCTTGTTACTTCCACTGTTACTGCATTTTTTGGCCAGACTATTAACTAACACATTTTATTTAAGCGTTTCATAAAATAGTAAATTCGTTATGTTATGTGGTTATAGTGTCAGTTGTTGAGTTTTATGAACTTGTTATGTCTTTATGAATATAATAATAAACAAGTAAACCAAATTTCGCTTTATTTACTGTTGTCTCTAAACCATTACTTATGTAGATAGTTATCAACTAATAAGTTTTATGCGTATCCATTTCATATTTATCAAGTACATAAAATATTATCACATTTATTTTTACATTTGAAGTATATTTTATTACTTTAAAAACTTATTAGTTGAATTTAAAAGAAGCAAAAAAAACAAAGTTATAATATTTATTACATTTATTTTAACAAAGTAAGCTTGAAATTACAAAAATCTGAATGCCGTTCAATTAAATATTTGTCTGTCTCAGTTTGAATCTTCCTCGGTGTTATTTGCCTTGTGCTACTTTCAAGCGACTAGTACTGAAGCACTTAGTTACTAGGCCGGTGGTTTATATTGGTAAGTAGGAATTAAAGGAGATAGTCAATTCTGGGCCACCTGATATAAACCGTATACAGTTCGTACTCCAATGTAAAATAAATACTCATTTTATTATTAAAGTAGACAAAATATTACAAAAAAATGAAACGGGAATTAGAAATACTAAATAAATAAATGTTATGTTGATCTTTCTGCGATTAAAATACAGCAAGACAAGTCGTTAACGTCCTTATGGCATTGACATAAAGTTTAACTTCACCTGGACTGAAACGGGTTTGTTTTTTGGTTTGACACTGTCAATGTCTACCGTTACATAATCCGCGTTTTGATACTGTTCGGTAAGTTAGAACATTGTAATATTAAAATAATATCTTAGCCTACGAATACGGAAGTTTAAATTAGAAATCGACTGTATAAAAATGCCCAAAGATTGAAAATGCGTATTTTTGGATTTTTGATCGGAGTTTGAATATTAAAAGTGGGTTTCATAATGGAATAAAATCATACTCCTTCGATAACGAAACGCATCTTTTTTTCAATTTTACAATGTCAGATACTAGTGAGTAGTGGTATCGCACTTAACGGTGGTAAACCTTATCTCTTCGCAATAGGTGTTAGGAATGTTAAGTTAATAGTATCGACGATGGTTTGACGTCTTTGTTTACCGAAATACAGGAACTATAAATACGATCAAAATATGACTGTTTTGTTTTTAAGTCCGCTTTTGTACATTTTCTTTAAAAAACCGGTACTTTTTTTACATTAATATATAAATCATAGGCATGCACGCTTTCAACTATTGTTCTTGTCAGATTCAAGTTTTAAATGCATGATTTTTCAATTTTCCCATTAGATTTAGCAATTTTTTTACCACCGTCCTGATCTAGAAATTACGACGATTTTTTAAGGGTAACAATCATTCCTAAACGGTCCTAAATAATCTGGGCCAGATCACCTAACAAAAATTGACGATCTCCTTTAGAAACTCAGAAATTGGCGCTGCTTTGATTCAAGTTATTTTTTTATTTGCTTCGAGTAATCTTTGCATGAAGTTAAACTTTTATTATTATTTATCGTATGGCTACATGTCACTGGATATAGATAGGCATTTCTTATCTGGGGTAGTAATAGTGGGAAAGCAGATGATGAAGAAAATCCAGTGAGTGCTGCAAGGTCTAGATGGGACAGTGCAGCTGCCAAGTTTGTTACTCTTTCAGCACCAACCACGGATATAGTGTAGGGTTGTCTAAGGTGTTTCCTATGGACGCAGAGTAACATTGATCCCCCCTTGAACTTTTATTGATTCTGTACCATCTACAGTAAAATGCAATAATTAACGTTATCTACGAGTATCATGTCATGAGTTTTATTACATTTCTAATTTCTTTTTGCCTGTATCTAGAGTTTCATATTATTAGAATTATTCATAAAATGTAATTAGCCGTTATTAGTTTTACTGAGTCAAATAAATTATACTATTTCGCCCGCGTTTTTATGCAAGAACGGACACTCGTTTATCCTATTAGAATATAATTATACTGCATTTTGATTTTTTTTATACCACTCTGGTGGCAAACAAGTATACGGCCCGCCTGATGGTAAGCAGCTACCGTAGCCTATGGACCCCTGCAACTGCAGAGGTGTCACATACGCGTTGCCGACCCTTTACAAAGGAGGATTCACTCTGTTGACGGCTAAAGAAACAAAAGGGTCCCCGATCGTAGACACACTGGGTCCTCTTTGAGCTCTTTTTGATTACTATTTTAATCGCCAAACAAGAACATTACTTGCATTCAAGTCATCATAATTTAGTCCCCTCCATTACTCGTCCAATTCAAACGAACCACCGTAAACTTAACAGGTGCTATAAGTATTCCGATCTTAATCTTTAACGAGGTTACTGTACTTACCAGGAACTTTGTCTCTTCAATAATTCACTTGATTGGCTTGCAACTAAAGAGTTTCAAACGGGGCCGAGAAACTTGAAAGGGAAGGACATTTTCAGTAATTTTATGCAAAAGGGCTGGTAAAAGGAAGTGTGCGGTGGTTTGGAAATTAGTCTGCTAGTGGCTTTTAGAGTTGTTTATATGGGGCTATATACAGATACTGTGTTATAATACAAGGTGAAACAAAAATGCTGTAGACCCATTTGAGGGTATCTTTGGTATCGTATTCTAATTATGTTTTCTATGGAGGGTTGGCCGGGTGGGACGACAGGTACCATACAAAAAAATGTTTTTGATACAATTGCTCAAAAAGTTTAATTTATGTAGCTGCAAATCGTGCGTAAAGTTTGATTTTACGCACGATTTGCAGATCAGAATTTTAAATAAATGAGTATTATGCGAGACCCGCTTATAAATGACCCACCTGAACTACGCGCGGTTGGGCATAAAGGAGTATTACGCGAGACCCAATAGTATTACTTAAACAACGCGCGATTGAATGAAGCTCTCTTTCGTACACTGACAGAATATAAATGTAATTTTATTGCATTGTACTTTTTTCGCAATTTTATTAAAAAACGTTGTTCGACACACGTGCGGAAGTGTCATTTTCACTCGTCCCGAGTCTTGACCCGAAAACTACTATTTCGCGTCCAAAAAATTTTTATCCTATTTTTTCTTATCCGCAATACGATACCAATGATGCCCTTAAACGGATCACCGGTAGTTTGTTACATCCTGTAGTATATATAGGCATACAAAATAGTAGTTTTCGATACAAGTGCGAGAAGTATGTCAGTTTGCACGAGTACCGAGGTTACTTGGCCCGAGCCGAGAGGCGAGGGTCAAGACTCGGAAGGAGTGAAAATGACACTTCTGCACGTGTGTCAAACAACGTTTTTTAATACAATTGCGAAAAAACTACAATGAAATAGATTAGTTGAATACAATGAATACTACAATGAATTAGATTAGTAGATTGTTTGACAAGGGTCTAAAGTAGGCCATATTACCACCAGGTGGTTATTTTCCCGACCGAAGTGAGGGAAAATTGTTCGAGTGGTAATATGGCTTTTAGACCAGAGTAATGCATACAATGTTTCACTTCAATTGCGAGAAAATATCACAAAAATACTTATTATTTACGCACAATAACTAAACTAAGGTGAAATTATGGTATAACTTGACGGTCTTTTAATTTTTTTAACTTCTTTGACATAGATACAAAATATCAATACCGCGAATAAATGCCACAGACGACGGTATAATTAGCTCTTTAAAACAGCTATTAGACATGGCAATTTGTAGGGCCCAACCTGTTGTGTACCCTGCCTCTCCCACACCCTCCTTCAGCTCCCTACGGGCCCAACCTCCTATTACACCTCCCAACACAACAGGTTGGGCCCTACAAATTGCCATGTCTAATAGCTGTTTTAACAGTTTAAACACACTTTAGCGTTTCCCAAAAAATTTAATCTTTTTTAATGATTGTGAAGTAGGAACTAAAAAACACCTCATGTTTTGAGAAATAAATTGCGTTTCCTGATTGGTCGATTTTTACATTGCTGTATTCTGATTGGTTGATATTAAATACAATGTTTTTTTTAAGGACTTAAATTATTTACACAGTATACGCACCAAAAAAGTATCTTGCGTTCCGATTAACTCCGATATGTGTTGTGATTGGTGGATTTAATATAGTGAAGTGTTCTGATTGGTCAATTTAAAATGCAATATATCTGCAAATCGTGCGTAAAATCAAACTTTACGCACGATTTGCAGATCAGATTACTTTTTAGCACTAGTGCATAAAATCAAACTTTACGCACGATTTGCAGCCACATAAAGTAAACTTTTTGAGCAATTGTATTAAAAAGTATTTTACAGTACAGGTTAGGTACCGAAGTGTTTTGTATTTGTTTTGTACCTACTTGGTTTAGCTCAGCGGCCATTTTTTCCCTCCGGCAGCGACCCTGCCTGAGAATTTCTTGTTCTTGGTTAAATACCTGTAAGAGATACCTTTGTGATAAGCAAAAAATAAAAAGATGAGAAAACCTTTGACGCTTGCAGTAAAGAGTTTAAAGTTATATTATAAAGGTCTTCAAAAGGTTTAAGCCTACGTACTGCGCCAGTTAACTTTTTGCCAAATTTTGTGGCTCACTTTTCGCCTCTTGGCGGTCAGCTATGCTCAAATAAAACATTTAAGCCCATTTGTCCACTCTAAGGCCTTAAAACAACGGTAAAACTAATTTTGCCGAATTAATCTTCTCTCATTCGCTTGAATACAAAAACGTGAATATTCAAAGGACTCAGCCGGTGTTTTATGGTCAATTTTGCATAGTAAAGGACCGTTCGACTTTGAACACTAAGTTCCTTGTTAAATGCTTGTTGAAAATGATATGCCCAAAGACTCATTTACGTAGCTAAATTGGTTTACTAATTTGCGCGACATAAAGGGAGGGAGACTAAGGGTCGGTTGCACCAAACCGTCTGTTAGCGTCAACGTCATCGTTAAAAAAATCTTGTATGAAAAGTTTGACAGTTTTCTATGGGATGACAGCTCCGTCGCCATATTTAACGTTGATCAGTTCGTTAGTTATGCGTGGTGCAACCCACCCTAAGTTGTAGTTTCGTGTTTATAGGGATAAAAACACTTACCGTGCTTGTATGGGTTTTAAATTCGGCTGTACCATTTTATAAATAATCTAGTTCTATAAGTTAGCACCTGTAATTAATTGCCTTTCCAATTTTAGTTTCTCAACCGACTTCAAGATTTCGATGGAGGAGGTTATCAATTCGTTGCGATCTTTGTTTTTTTTTTTTTGCTTTTTTTTATGTTTGTTCACCGATTATTCGACGACGGCTGGACCGATTTGGAAAATTCTTTTTTTGTTGAGAGTTTCACAGTTGGTCCCATTGTAACCAGGTCAGGATCTAATGCTGGGATCCTGGAGAAACAGAGGGAACTCTTCAAATATTATAGCCACATCTGCGATAGGTGATGTAATGATTTCAATATTTTTTATAGTAGCTCGAGCATTTACTGTTGGAAAGGTGGACTCTGAGTGAAGTCGATTCTTGTTTGTTTAAAATTGTTTCTAGTAATATGTTGTGCCATAAATATTATAAGGCACGCGACTCGTTTTTTTTTGTTTGAAACAAGAAATCATAATTGCACGGAAAAACGCCATAAGTAAACATTTTTTATTTATTTAGAGACAATGTTGATCTTTTGATGTGATAAGTATTTTCATAATATTGTCTTCGGTTGCCGCGATAGTTATTCATGAAATAAAACAATTAAAAACGGATTTTATCGCGTGTACTGAGCTTAAATTACATCCCGACGTTTCGAACACTTTACAGCGTTCGTGGTCAACGGGTCAACTGAGGAAAAATATACAATTACCTCCGTTCAAAAACTATCTCAATATGCAAACCTACCCACATATTAAATATTAAACAAATTTTGTGTTTGCACATGCCAGAGGGGCCATTATAAAAAACAAATTATTTATTATTACAAAACAAATTATTAAACAAATTATTTTTATTATTATTTATTATTATTTTTAATTTTTTAAATTAGTATTAAATTATTATTAGTTGACCACGAACGCTGTAAAGTGTTCGAAACGTCGGGATGTAATTTAAGCTCAGTACACGCGATAAAATCCGTTTTTAATTGTTTTATTTCAAGTATTTTCATGTTTCCTTTTCATCTTTATAAGGATGAATTAAATATTACTTGAATATAACTTGTTTTATATTTCATAAAATCAGAACTCACTATTAATTGCAAAACACATCATTAAAATGGATTGCCACGGCCCAACAGTTCGCGATCTCTGATTCATAGTTGTCGAATACGCATTCCATTTTCCCAATAATTACTACCGGCCACCTGATTATCCCTGACATGCCAACGACATGCATTAGTATGCACTGCGGTGTCCAATAGGAGACGTCGGGATTTGAGCTAGCTGTAGACTACTTTTAGCAGACTGCGTATTTTGAAATATTTATAAGTATAGTAGACGAAATTTGATTAATACTGATATTTGAAAACTTTGTCCGGCGAATAGAAGCACAAGTTTTATTTTGACGGTCTCTTTCCCCGACTGCTCAAAAAAGAAGTACGTATAAAATGTTTTTTCTCGCTACTGTTCGGAAATGTGACAAAAGATGGTCAAAATCCAAGCTGGAAAGTAAGCATTTGCTGTAGCACCTGAACCACCACTACAGCAATGTTATTGTAGCGATGAAATGTCATTAGTTGGAAAGTAAATTGTCCAGTTATGTCATTGCATTCATTAAAAACATTAAAAGGTCTTTTTTTGGCACAACTTTATGTTTCAAAAATAAAATAAGGTTGTTTATCGGGCCAACTACCTGTTTAAAAAAAAAAGAAACGTCAAAACCCTTTTATTTATTCACCCTTAAGGCGTTTTAACTTTTTTTTAGCCGTTTGAGGTTTTCTATCAAAAACGCCTCTAAGTAATGAGTCGGTTTGAAGCAAGCAACAGAGAAACGCTTCTTGAAAGTGAAAAAAAAAGTAAAAAGGGTAGAATGGAATACTGAATTGGATATTGTTTCACCGAAAAACTAGAAATTTGTGTCAACGCGGTGAAAATGACTTCATCTAGTGAAGAAAATGATTTATTTCCTCACAGTAGTCGTGAAAAGCACTATGTAATATCTCGGCCGAAAGCGCTATAGGTGGACTCGTATCTTCGAGGGCCTCCCCTAGCGGGTCGGCCCTCGAACTAACTCGATCCACCTATAGCTTACTTTCAAGCCTCTACAACAATGTACTATACTTGTGAAATACTGTGCCTGGGCCAAAGTACCTGAAATATCCACCTTTTTAGGGTTCCATAGCCAAAATGGCAAAAACGGAACTATAAGACGTATTTATCTTAATAAAATACATCACATAGCTATATCATGACATAAGGTGTATTTTGTATGCCGCTATTTAGTTATTTATTTATCGTATGGCTAAATGTCACTGGATATAGCTAGGCATTTCTTCCCTGGGGTAGTAGTAGTGGGAAAGCAGATGATGAAGAAAATCCAGTGAGTGCTGCGAGGTCCAGATGGGACAATGCAGCTGCCAAGTTTGTTACTATTTTAGTACCACCCAGGGATCACGTGTAGGGTTGTCTAAGGTGTTTCCTACGGACGCAGAGTAACATTGATCCCCCAGTAGATAAATTGCAGAAAAAAAAATTTTTAGAATTGAAAATTGTAAATATGAAAAAAATTGTTTTGACCAAATATCAACATGTTGAACATTAATCGATAGGTCTTTAAAAATAACATTGAGGTTCCTTTCAACAATTTGTGGTTAAGTGAATATTTTCAGAAATAATCGCCTCAAAAGCCAGCAAAATTGTGTCCGGGGGACACAATTTGTAACTTTTGAACCGCAAGACCAAAAAATATGAAAAAAATTGAGGAATTGCCCCTTATCGCATACTTTTTACGAAAAGTATTATGAACATTACCTGTAGAGCAATTTTTGAGTTATCGTCAAAAAACTTCTTCCTTAGCATCAGATACGACCTTTTACTATTCAGTTTGGTTGTTATTTCATCCATTGAAGATACGGAACCCTCCATTATGCGTGGTCCGACACGCACTTGGCCGGTTTTTTTGTTATATACCCATGTTACCAACTAATTTGCATGAAACGTTTTAAAAGAATACATTTTTAATTTAATATTAAACAGGATTCGACCTATCAAAAGTGATGTTTGCCGTATTCAGATTATTATCTCTTGTTAACAATTAAATTGCTTAGTTCATGTCAAAAATCTAGGTGTCAAAAAGTGTCTTGCTAATGGCAATATGATACGTCTAACGTTTTAGTTGTCAGAATCAGAATTTGTTTGGATGTAATTTTGATGATAAAATATCATATATTTTAGAAGTTAGAGCCGTACAGTTGCGTCCTATTAAATTGAGCAAATTGAGAATGCATTCTCATGACAGTTACGCATGTTAGATTAACAAAAGGTGTTACGATTCATCTATTAGTAAGCGATCTATACCTAGGCCATAAATCGATCATAACCTAGGCACGTTAAGTGCTTGAACAGTTAGGGTAATTGGGTAATTAGTCAGCTATTGACGCCAGAGCTGAAACACTTCGACCAACGGAAAATCAGACGAGAATTGTAAATTGATATAAATAGATCCCATCAAAAACATTAATGTGAAATGAGAGCCAAGTTCAATATATTATATATGCCTTGGTTGTTGACTTAAACGACAAAATAAGTGAGATCTAAATGGGTGCCAAGTTCAATGATCAGTCCTAAAATTTATTTATAACTACTTTTTTTTTATAACAACGCAAAATATAATTTCTTCTTAAAACTTAGGATAATATATTGAAGCGTAAGATTTGACTTGTCTAGTTCTGATTTATTTCTTTGTATTCTATTCACCCAACTACCTAAATATCTGCAAGTCAAATTTGAACTTTCCAGGTCATCTGGAACAGGGTTAGAGTTTTGGTCTATAGGTCAATACGTGATAAAAATGACGATTTTTTGACGTTAATATCTAAATAACCGCTTGAGGTATGTTTATGAAATTTGGAGAACATATGTATCTCGCAAGTTTAAATATATGAGACAAGTTTGACTTGTTTATGTGCAATAGTTTTTGAGTTATGAGGGGGTAAAAAGTGGCTCCAAATGATTCATGTAATATTACACACGGTGCTGCTCGCCAGTTCTGTTATACTTGAACTTGGCTTGACACGCTACCGCTTGTCTAGATTGTACGCACGGTTTAGGAGAATTGAGGCTGTGCCATGAGCTCCCTGCAGATGTTTTCCCAGCGGGCTGCAGTATGAGGTTCTGAAAGGATAGGAAACGCGCATGTGAATCCTCTGGGGTTGCAGGCGTACATAGGCTACGGTAACTGCTTACCATCAGGCGGACGGCCCGCCTTGCTCGTTTACCACCATCGTGGTATAAAAAAATGAATAATTAATTCATCTTATTCCAACTCGCTTTTGACCACGCTTCAATTGAGCCTGTGGTCCTATCGGCATCCTAATCATATTAATTGGCGTGGCACTAGTTTTTACGAAAGCGACTGCCATCTGACCTTCCAACCTAAAGCAAACATATGGGAAAGATTAGGTCCGGTTTCATCAGGATGACATTCACCGAAAAGCGAATTAATAATAATAATAATAATAAATAATAATAAAGTCAGGCGTAGTACCGCCAGACTACCAGGTCCCGGATTCTAATTTTAAAATACATTAACAATACAATAAGAACACAACCTATCTCAAACATAACTCCAACATACAACAAACAATCAACCAATAGTTGCGTTGGAATATTTCTCAAGCAAATTCTGATATTTCTGATTCAGATGTTTATGCCGTAGCTGTATGGCGTTGTTAATGCATTGGAGTTGTATTGAAGTTGGATCTTGCCTATACGTGTTTTAAAGTTAGAATACGGCCCCAGCACATTTTTTTACTCAACCGTTATATTTAATTATTGATAATAAGAGTATATTGATAGTAAGAGTTGACTCTTATACCGAAATTTCATATATTATTTCCAACATAACTCCAACATACAACATACAATCAACCAATAGTTGCGTTGGAATATTTCTCAAGCAAATTCTGATATTTCTGATTCAGATGTTTATGCCGTAGCTGTATGGCGTTGTTAATGCATTGGAGTTGTATTGAAGTTGGATCTCGTCTATACGTGTTTTAAAGTTAGAATACGGCCCCAGCACATTTTTTAACTCAACCGTTATATTTAATTATCAACTCTTATACCGCAATTTCACATTTATTACATTTATTTTTATATTTTTACATTTATTTTTATATTTTTATACCATGACGGTAGCAAACAAGCATACGCAAGCCCGCCTGATGGTAAGCAGCTACCGTAACCTATGGACGCCTGCAACTCCAAAGGAGTCACATGCGCGCTGCCGACTCTTTACAATAAGGAACAAGAAGGTCCCTCATCGTCAACACACTGGGTCCTCTTTGAGCTCTTTGGCAACCTTACTCGCCAGCAGCAACACAACACTATGAGTAGGGTCTAGTGCTATTTGGCTGTGGTTTTCTGTAAGGTGAAGGTACTTCCCCAGTCGGGCTCTGCTCCAGATTTGAGCGAGATGACATTCGCTGAACGTGCCATACCACACTTTAGCGAGATGCCATTCGCAGTGCCCATACCTCTCTTTTTGGCGTAGTTTAAGGACATACCCAAGTCCGGACGTAGTTTAAGTACATACCTCGGGTCCGGGTCATATATTATTTTCCTGTCAATGTACTCTCCAGAGCATCGAACACGGCTTACTTTGTGTGACCATTTCTTCAGTGAGGACCCGTTTGCGCCTGATTTATCGTCTTAGGAACTTAGGAAGCAATGAAAATACGTCTTGGAAAACTACGACTTACGGGTAGGAATTTTAAAAATTGCCATCTTTACGTTCTCTTCGCCGGGGACGGTTATTAAAGTCAGTGTTTATACTGAGTTAGTTTTAGGTTCTTGCGTTCGTAATATTTTTAGTTTTTTAGAGTTCCGTACTAAATGATTGAGAGTTGGGACCCTATTATTAGTAATAGGCTTTCGCTTTGCATATGTTTATCTGTCACTGGGTTTGTCTCAAGACCCAAAACTGATAGACTACTGAATTATGAACAAACTACCTGTGGTTGGCATATAAGGAAAGCATTTTTAAAGTTATTTAATGTTAAATGTTTACATTTTGCATTTGCAGTATTATACCTCTTTCAATAACTCTTTGGGTGACATAGGCCATTATGACCGTTAAAATAGTTAATATTCAATTGACGGACGCGCAGTTTAAAATAGTTGTTTATACCTATTTAGTAGGTAGATTCTGCTAAATCCATTTATTGTAAATTTAGCAGTATCTACCTTGGTATAGCAGTATAAATGGGAAAGTGTATGTGTGTGTTTGTTTGTTTGTTTGTTTGTCTGTCTTTCATGGCAAAACGGGGCGACGAATTGACGTGATTTTTTAAGTGGAGATAGTTGAAGGGATGGAGAGTGACATAGGCTACTTTTTGTCTGTTTCTAACCCCCCACTTCCCTAAAATGGGGGGTGGAAGTTTGAATGGTTTGTTACCCCGAATTTAACGCGAGCGAAGCCGCGGGCAAAAGCTAGTTTATAATATTTTTTTATATATTTTGGATTTAATTTTTAAGACTATTTTATTACAATACTTTACCAAAACGGAAACAAGAAATAGTACCATTGTAGGTACTTATTAATTTTAAGACTAGACATAATTTTTTTAATTTTGTCTAATTAGATTGTAGTATTTTGTTATTTTGTATATTTGCAATGCTGATATGGTTGTACTGCCTGAAAATAAAACTTTATTTATTTTATTTTTATTTAACAATCATATTACCATTTTCAATAATTCTACAAATATTTACTTTACGAACATTCAGCATAGACCAAAGACCTGTGCAAAACCCCTGAGTTCATTAACCTCAGGTCACAAAAGCCAGCCTGATTGCGCGCGGATAAACCAGGTACAGTAGTGAATTAATTTGAAACGTGCCAATGATTTACAACCCCTGATTTGGACGGAATTTAGTTTTGGGTGATGTGGTATCTGCACATTCCTTTTTGGGGTAAAAATTTATGGACTGGTGACGTATTCTAATTTTAAATGATATAAACAATATATTATAAGCACAGCTATCCCCAACATAACTTCAACACGCAAAAAATATATTTATTTATTATTCAAAACAGTTACACAGCATTACAGTAAAAACCAAGGCACTGCGAACTACGAAATAAACATATCAAAACATATAAAATGACTTAATTCTAGGTTGATTTAGGCGACGTAACCGCCTGGCTCCGTTGCGTCGTCTGATCGGGCGTAGGATTCAGCAGATTGCCTCGCAATCGCCGAAACACGACACCCTTCGGCCAGAAATCTGCACTCGCGACGGTGTCCTGCAGCGGCCGCGGCACGCGCACCACAAACGAGCTGAAGTGCACGTAGTGCCGGGACTGTATACGACTGACTGTGGACGGGGGTATTGAAGTTGTATAAGAGTTGCGTCGGGATAACTTTCAAGCAAATTCTGATATTTCTGATTCAGACGTTTAGGCGCTAGCTGTATTGTGTAGTTAATGCATTGGGGTTGTATTGAAGTTGGATCGTGTCATAACGTGTTTTAAAGTTTGAATACGGCCCCTGGGCCAGTATTTTTTTGGATTGGGCCAATGTTGAATGAAAATCTGTTCGAACAGCAAATTTCAATGCCGTTATAGCACTGCGCAGCTTTGGATGTGATCTGTGTGTCTCCAGAGTGTGTGTTATTTTTCGAATTGCGCCCCGTGCGTTGTCCAATACAACTTCAATATAACATAACATAAACATGACGATGTTTTCCTTCACCGGAAAGTGACTGGTAAATATCAAATGATATTTCGTAGGTACATAAGTTCCGAAAAACTCAGTAGTACGAGCCGGGGTTTGAACCCGCGACCTTCGTATTGACTTCTGACGTCGTACCGCTAGGCCACCAGCGCTTTTTAACGACCAGTATAACAAGACCGAGAGGCTTAAATTTTTTATAATCAAGTTAATTAATATGGAATTAATGTCAATCTGTATGTAATCAAATAAGACACCTTCTTACACGTTCTTGCAGTGAAAACAAAAAAATCACATAAGCAACGAAAATATATTTATAAGTAATCCATACTAATATTATAAATGGGAAAGTGTATGTGTGTTTGTTTGTTTGTTTGTTTGTTCGTCTTTCACGGCAAAACGGGGCGACGAATTGACGTGATTTTTTAAGTGGAGATAGTTGAAGGGATGGAGAGTGATATAGGCTACTTTTTAGGGTTCCGTACCTCGAAAGGAAAGAACGGAACCCTTATAGGATCACTTTGTTGTCCGTCTGTCTGTCTGTCTGTCAAGACCATTTTTCTCAGGAACGCGTAGAGGTATCAATCTGAAATTTATATGAAATACTCAGGTCTATTGTCCCTTAGAGCTGTGAAAAAATCAAACTTAAAAGCCAACGCAATCAAAAGATACAGTCGTTTATGCTGCAAATTTTAGAGTTTTTCGGCACTCGCAAAACCTACGGGGTACTTCCCGTGAACTCAGAAACTTAAAATTTGGCACGAAGCAACGTCATATAGCATAGACAATGGAAAAATTACAAAAACTAGACATTTTTAGTAAAATCATACAAACATTTTTATTTTTTTATTTTAAACTTACTACCTTTTTCCTCGTATATGCGTGGAGGTATTAAATTGAAATTCATGTCAAATACTCAGGGCTATAGGACCTTTCAAATGTAGGAAAACCAAACTTTTATGTCAACGCAATCAAAAGAAATAGCAATTTAAGTCGCATATTTTGAAACTGAGTACTTGCAAGAAACTCAAAACCTAAAGGGTACTTCCCGTAAACTCGGAAACCTGAAACTTGGCACGAAGAAACTTCATATAGCACAAACAAGGGCAAAATTACGAAAAGTAGACATTTTTAGTAAAATCATACAAAAAATATTTTTTTAAATTTTAAAGTTACTACCTTTTTCCTTCTAAACGCGTAGAGGTATTAAATTGAAATTAGTAAGAAACATACTAACTACAACTTTTGCTTGTTATAGGTTTGTACGGAACCCTCGGTGCGCGAGTCCGACTCGCACATGCCGGTTTTTTTGTCTCTTTCAAACCCCCCACTTACCTAAAATGGGGGGTGGAAGTTTATATGGAGCATTCCGGGGGGCAATCAGGAAAGGGGAACCGTGTTACCCCGAATTTAACGCGAGCGAAGCCGCGGGCAAAAGCTAGTATTATAATATATTCTTTAGATGAGGCTATAAAGAAGTGCAATAGCTATGAAGTGTTAAGCTGTGCCCACAAAACAGTTTTTGTATACACACAACATCTCACTTCTAGTAGCATAATTTAATCTGTGACCAAACAACAAAATACCAAATCGCTCACCGTATGTGCAGTCTTTATCAAAAGGTACTATTTGGCACTTATGCTTTTATTGCATGCAACATTGGATCTGTACAACATACGACGTAAACGCCTGTTCTATAAAAACGTCCAATAAATACTGATAAGTACAATTTCCGTACCCAAATCTGTCTAAACTAACTTTTAACTTGTATCAGTAAGTTAAAAGAAAATCCCCAAACTTTGTATTTACAGTGAAAGGCGGACTCTTAAATCTCTGCCGTGTTCTTGGACCATGAAACGGAAAAACTTTGAGATACTTATTCGAGTATGCCTACGGTGACGCTTGATTCTCTGCTCAACATTTGACGGGTTAGTATTACTTTGAAATTGTTTTGTTTTTTTTTCAACTTAGGCTTTATGGTAAACCGAGCTGACTGTTAGATACTTAGAGCATTCAACCAACCGGAGTCCCCATTGACAGGCGTTCCCCTGTGACATATACATCATTTTAAACGAGTTCGACTCTCGTTAACGAATGTAAAGGAAATCTATATTTTGCCTAGGGTTCAATTCCCCGGTGTAACGTTGTCCTGGATTATGAAATTATGAACCCGATCAAGGTTCATCAACATCATCCTATACAATAATATTATAATGTCACCCATCCATTAACAATGTGTTATATCTATTAACTTGTTCATGTTTTATTAGTGCTGTATTTACGTAACGTGCGTATATTGTCTTGGAAATTCCCTATCTTGAAAATCTCTTAGTCATTATTATACTGTTTTCGTAACTATAAGCTCAGACACATTAAATCATAGTGTCGTAGGAGTAGGCTGGTTTAATCTAGGTTTTCCACGGGTTTTCCTGGGTCCTAAAACGTGTTGTTTTAGAGCAAATGCTAAACCAGATAGGGTAGGCCCGTACCTATTGCGATAATAAATAATCATTTTTAAATCGCCATGTGACCTTTATTTCCGTAGCTACCCCAAGTAACTCAGGCATTTAATTCGATTTCAATTCAATTCAGTTAATTTAATAATTTATAGTATTCAGATTCAGTAATTTATACATCATTTATCTTTCTAATTCATAAAGATATAGTTTGCTCAATATATAGATGTTATAGACATATATACAGATATATATGCGTTGACCCCAGTGCCACGTCACCCCTCTGCCGAAAACTTATTTAGGGCCGGCGGTGATACACATGTATGGAATGACGATTATCTGACGTGGCTATTTGTACGTTACGTACTAATAGCCATACATTTCACGTTACCCTCCCGCGCAGACTTTTTTTTTATATAGAAAATGACAGACATGGCTACTCCGGGTTGAATTCCCTAAGGTTTGATAGGATGGTATCCGCGGGAAAATCTATGATCCTTCCGCGACTTTTAGCCATTTTGTCGCCCACTGTCAGCAGTGGCCTATGCTCAGGCATAGGCCTCTCTTCGAGTACGCCATTTATCACGGTCCTGAGCTCTGCTAATCTCATTATTTATTTATTTATTAAGGTAATTAACAATAACAATAACATTTTGATACAAGAGTATCGGTAAACCGGTGTGGTTTGTCTCGATACCGATTCCGCAGTAATTTATAACTACTCATCCAGAAGTGACCCGCGATCTTCCGAATATCATCCACCCAACGAGCCAACGGACGCCAAGGACTCCTTTCATCCGAAAGTGGCCACCAACCCGTCTACATTTTAGTCCACCTGCTGTCGACCAACCTGGCAACATGTCCTGCCCAATTCCATTTGAGTTTAGTAATGGTATCTCCTACGTCTCGCACTTACATTGAGTACTTATGTATGAGAATCAAAGTGATGGGTGTATTGTGTGATTTCTTTTCTTAAGAATTGAACTAACCGCGTCTACAGGTATGTGTACTTATAGAATTACACCGTAAAGTAGTGAGCTCTGCGAACAAAAGGTGCGGTCCTAAAGAAGGCATCCAAGAGTAACTTTTATTTCGGCCTCGCTGTTTGGTCGAAATACCCATTCGAACGTAGATGTAGATTCGAAAATCCAATTAAATTAAGGAAATAAAATATGTGGGAGATGATGAATAGCAAACACAATCGGTTTGAATTTAAATTAAATTAGCATTAAACTGATACAACCCGAATGGACCTACCCTGCGCCTTTAACTTGGTAAATATTTATTGAAATGTTAAAGATATTTGATTCCAGGAATTAAAGTGGTCTTGAAGCCCCGGGGATGCAAAACTACTTACTTCGACTTTTGAAATAGGGGCTTAAAATTGATGGAATAAGGAAGTTACAGGATAATATAGGTAAAGTAAGACTACATATGCCATTTTGGCTGCAAAATATGTACAGTCACCGGCAATAGTATCTTCCTACACGAAGGCCGCAAAAATATGTGACACGCTCTTATGGCCCTACAAATAGGAGCGTGTCACATATTTTTGCGGCCTTCGTGTAGGAAGATACTATTGACGGTGACCTGTACATCAATGACACTTTGCTTTATAACTTTATCTTGGCACTAGGCATGAGGATCTGCCGAGTCCTATCAAAATTTAGGGGTCCTACCCCCATCGGGGGGGTATGGTAGGGGGAAAATTGAAAAATCGGCCAAGTGCATGTCGGACCACGCATTGAAAAAACGTTTCAGTAAGAAGGTTTTAAAGTAGATATAATGTATTTAGACTTATAAAAATACTATTGCGGCGTTTTTGAAATAAATATTTGAAATTACTTAAATGAAGGAGCAAACATCCATGTTCACGATTAGTTTTCATTTAAATATTTCACAGTATTTTTTTATTAAAATAATTACTCAATGTAGCAAAAATAATCCAATATTACATAGATAACTACTTAAATATAAAATAAAATATACATTTAACAAAAAATCTAATATTCCTCATTTTTGACAAGTACACACAAAACCTAAAATAAACAAGTATATTGAAAACAAAAACAACCGCATCTAACGAATACTCGCAAAACAAATCAAATTTCATCTAATAAAAATATTTTCATACTGTTCAGAAACACTCTTGGGGTTGCGTTATCAAATAAGTTAAACTCGATAAGTTTCAGTGGAAAAGTCCCTAGGGAGAAAGGGGAAACAGGAAAAGTTCACACCTCGAAAAATGGGGGATTACTCCGAAGGTCTCGTTATGGATGACACTATTTACCGAATTAACTTTAGTTTGTGGTGAATTATTTATTTGACCTAAATCAGTTGCATTTTTTTGGATGACTTGGATGTCGAAAGTGATCGCAGGGCGTTGGCGGTCCGGAGTAACATGGTTACCCGCAGGTTTGCTCGTTGTTCAAGTGATGTAAAAATAACGCTATTTAAATCGTACTGTCAAACCTTGTACACGAGCAGCCTGTGGGTACGGTACACGAAACGGGCCTACTATCCTCGTTTATACAACGCCTTGCGCCTACAGTACAACAATGCCTTTAGAATGCTGATGGGACTGCCTAGCCGGTGCTCTGCATCGGGCATGTTTGTGGCAGCGCGCACGGATAGTTTTCAGGCTAATTTGGACAAAATATAGCCTCATTACTAAGTCGTGTGCGAAGTAGTCCCAACAGCATTCTAAGGGAAATTGCCGACAGGTTTGTAGTGTCCAATCCTAAAATACTGAACTGGGCAGATAAAAAGTGTAGCGCAATTTGAAGTGTAAATTTTTTATGTAAATTTTATAATTGTAATTAAGTTTATTGTACAAATACCTGCGATTTCGGGCTTTCTTTCTTTTACAGTCCTTGGTAAGTAATGTACTATTAGGTTCCTCCTGAGCACATTGTATAGACTGATAGACTAAACGCAGCCTATATACACACATTTGGGGCCAACATTGGCCAATTTAAGCGATATTGCGATATCTCTCCGCCATAATATACATAGAACGACGAACGAACGAGCGGAGCGTAAGCAAAGAAAGTGACGTTCTTACAGACAATTTCAGACACAACGGAACTGTCAGCCGGCTACCTAGACGTCTGTGCATTTCGACGGCTTTTTGATTTTGAATAGTTGTTCCGCGATAATTGTAGTAACGGTTTTTCAGAAAAAACTTAAAGCTTGTAAAATTTGTTGGGATTGTAGCAGAGCTCAATACAATGAGAGTTCGTTTATGAGCAGAATCGATCAAGGTGTTATGGAGCTAGAAGGTTCGAAACAGTCGTCAGGGTCTTGTCATATTGGTCAACTCGTTTGCTAGGAAATCGCGAGTTTTCAGTTCGAGGCGGACTAGTTAAAAATAATATACGACCCTTAGATTGGCTGACGTTGGTTTAAGTGTGGATCGGGCGTGAAGTTTACTGCATATATTATCATACCGATTGGATAACATGAGTACAAATCATGGAATATTTGGATATAACCGATAAAATCTTCAAGAAAAGAGCGTACTCCCATCTTAAAGGCCGGCAACGCGCTTGTGACCCCCCCCCCCCTCCCCCAGTGTTGCGATCGTCTATGGGCGGTAGGAATTGAGAAAAAAAATTAAAATATTTATTAACTAATAAGCATTTTACAATCAGTGTTGTTTAACCTTGGTACCCGCACTAGGCATGCCTGTATCGCGGGGACCACTATCACATGTTATGACAATGTATGCTATAACAAATAAATTAAAATAATAAAATTGCTTACCATCAGGCGATTCGTCTGCTCGTTTGCCTCCTATGTCATAAAAAAATAGGTAATCTTTCATCGTTCTATTGACCCCTGATCTCATCAAAAAAGCCATTGAATTAAAAAAATGATTTCCATGTAAATCAATTAGCGCGTTAACAGAAAATAAAACAGCCAAGAATAAAGAAAAGTGAGTTCGTCCGACAAATTAGAAAATTAAATTAAGCAACCGCAATTCATTAAAAATAACAATATTTGAAATGTTCCCTAAAAAGGAATTGAAAGTGAAAACCGGTATTCATTCATGCCTAATAATTAATTCGGTGCTTAACAACCAAAGAACTCTTAAATTTCTTGTCTCCCTTTCAACGGTTTTACGAGTTCAATTATTTAAAGTCCTTTAGAACTTATTGAATCGAGATTTAGTCTCGAGTAAGTAGTGATGGGTTTTTCTGGAGCAGTAATATAATATTTAATTACTACAAAGACTTTCTCCGCACAAATGTTTTTTTTAGGGTTCCGTACCTCGAAAGGAAAAAACGGAACCCTTATAGGATCACTTTGTTGTCCGTCTGTCTGTCTGTCTGTCAAGACCATTTTTCTCAGGAACGCGTGGAGGTATCAAGCTGAAATTTAAATCAAATGCTCAGGTCTATTGTCCCTTGGAGCTGTAAAAAAATCAAACTTAAAAGCCAACGCAATCAAAAGATACAGTCGTTTATGCTGCAAATTTTAGAGTTTTTCGGCACTCGCAAAACCTACGGGGTACTTCCGTCGAACTCAGAAACTTGAAACTTGGCACGAAGAAACTTCATATAGCACAGACAAAGGAAAAATTACGAAACTACACATTTTCAGTAAAACATACAAATACTATTTTTTTTTAATTTTAAACTTACTACGTTTTTCCTCGTAAACGCGTAGAGGTATTAAATTGAAATCCATACTAATATTATAAATGGGAAAGTGTGTGTGTTTGTTTGTTTGTCCGTCTTTCACGGCAAAACGGGGCGACGAATTGACGTGATTTTTTAAGTGGAGATAGTTGAAGGGATGGAGGAGTGACATAGGCTACTGTTTGTCTCTTTCTAACCCCCCACTTCCCTAAAATGGGGGGTGGAAGTTTGTATGTAGGATTCCGGGGGGTAAAGGGGAACCGTGTTACCCCGAATTTAACGCGAGCGAAGCCGTGGGCAAAAGCTAGTTAGTAATAAACATACTTCAACTTTTGCTTGTTATAGGTTTGTACGGAACCCTCGGTGCGCGAGTCCGACTCGCACTTGGCCGGTTTTTATTTAAAGCACGTTTACAATTGCGTCAATTGAATAAGGTGCTTGACGCGCTAATAACCAATAATTGACACCCTACTGTTCTGTCACCTTTAGGCTGCGTTTATATAGTAACGCTTCATTTACCTATCCTCGCTCAGTATCAGCTCTAGCGGAACAGCTCAGCGGAGCGAAGTTTTTGTACATACAAAACAACGGAAGGATGTGTGCGAAGAATGTGTTACGAGGGATGTGTTGCGAGGATTGTGTTGCTAAGTACTAAACTATCAGTTACTAGACGGCGTTTGTCAGAGGCTCGCACTTCGCACTCCGGTTCGCACCGCTCAGCTACATCGCACATCTCTGGTGGAAACTCGGACTCGGACGTTTATCTAGTGACATTTTTACTATGTATGTATACCTACTTCGATTTTCGCTATGTTTATGTTTATTTATTGGTAATATATGTTACAAGTCAACATTTTTTTAAATTATGTCATTCCAATTGATTATGGGTCATTGTAATTTTAGTTCCGTTCTGATAATAGGAGCGAAAAAGTAACCTTTAAGTCTTCTCTTTTCCTCATAAAATTGGCATCTAAACTTTTGATTCCGAGAACCAACGTCACTAAAACATTTGAAGTACTTATCGTATTGACGTAAAGTAATCGCATAAGTCCCGTTTTGTTATTTTTTGACAAAAAATTGACAAGCAATTATTGAGAACAAGAAAAATATGATTTAAATGTCGGCACTTTTAACAGGTTTCATTGTGTGTTGTGATGTTTAGTCCCCACTAATATTATAATTCCGAAAGTAACTCTGTCTTTATATCTTCACGTTTAAACCATTGAACCGATTTAGACGTAGTAGTTTAGGTTGAGTCCCGGGGAACGACATAGGATAGTTTTAATCCCAGAAACAATATTTTAGGGGGTGAAAAGGGGACTGGAATTTACTATGGACGGAAGTAGTAGTCATTTTAAGTTTAAATATAGTATGTACTCTGATTGCAATAATGCAAGTGGTAATTCTAAGCAGACAAAGTTGCGGGGAGAAGCTAGTTGAAAATAAAAGCCAATCCAATAATAGTCTTTCCGGTAAGTACTTAAGTTTTTTTTTTGTGAAATAAGAGTCAATTGCTCTAATACTTGATAGAATTACCCTGGAAGTATTTCATACAGCAATCTTTTAACCATGTCATGTCCGTCCATTAAGAAAGCCATTTTAACAGTATTTTAAAATAACTTGAGACTCTTAGCGAGGCTATAAAAATAAAATATTGCGTTTCCACAATTCTGTTTCATTTTTTATTCGTACTTTTGCAATGTTAGTCAAGAAAAAACAGGATGTAGCCTTCGGAAGCGTTCCAGAGGCAAGTTTTTCTTGGCATAGCCACCCCAATTTCTTCGCCTTAAAAAACTTATTTTTCAAAAGACTAAGAATAGAGAATTCAACCTACCGGTGCGGCCATTGACAGGCGTTCCCCTCTGCCGAAAACACTTGACCAGTGGTCATATTTATTGTATGGACTGACGTTTGTCTGACGTGGCTATTTGTATGTTACGTACGAATAGCTATACATTTAGGTCCCCCCTCACCCCTCCCGCAAAAATTGGCAGACTTTTTTTGTATAGAAAATGACAGACATGGCCGCTCCTGTTGGTTGAATTCTGAAGGTGAAGGCCCTTGTCCTGTAATGAACATAGTCTGACTAACACGACGATAGCGAAGAACTCATTAGAAAGTTACTCAAAATATATAAAAACCGCCCAAGAGCATGTCGGGCCATGCTCAGTGTAGGGTTCATCATCAAAAGTTATCGAACCCTTAAACTTGAAACATATTTGTCGACTAGTTTAGTGAAAGGTGAAAGCTTCTTTTACTTAGGTATAGATAGCGTTTATTGTGTAATCTAAAAAGTAGGACCTTTTCCCCTGCAAAGACACATTTTTCGAAACTCAACCTCTCCGGTCAATCTCAAATGGTCGAAGCCGCGGGCTATCTAATGCTATAGGTATTAAAAGTACCCTGTAGAATACATAGGACCCAAATTGATCCCATATTAATACATTCTAGGTCCCACCACAATGTTTAATTAGCCCCCTTTGTTCCCTTTTTGCTCCAGCATTAAAATACAGCCATTAGAGTTAAAAAGGTTTTTTACAGGCGCAATAAAGCCTTTGATTCACCACTAGTTGCGGACATCCCGCTCAGCGTTTTGGCCCACAGGGAGTAATGAAAAAGTTGGAAGCCAAAAACTACTTCTCTGCAATGTAATGGCTTTAAGTTTTAAGAAATTCAGTCTGCGGGTGTGTTCTCAAGAATTAAAGCTATTTCGTGGAATATTATAACTCTATTTAGAGTAGACAGGGTAATTGGGAGCTTTTATATTTACGTACCAAACACTACTGGTATTGCTATAGTCTCTCGCTGGCCAAAAGCGTTTTAAGGATTTTACATTTTGAATTTCTTCGCGAAAAATGCAGCTTTCATGACGATGTTTTTCTTTACCGAAAAGTGTTATGAAATACAGAACACTTTTCGGTAAAGAAAACGATATCATAGGTAAACAGAGCATTTTAAACCTAATTCCAATAATAATCCAAATGAAAATATTATTTTGAATGCAGCATAAATAATCGTGCTTTAATTTTTTTAAATATTTGAATCAAAATAGTACATTACTTACCAAGGACTGTAAAAGAAAGGAAGCCCGTAATCGCAGGTATTTGTGACCCGAGCCGCAGGCGAGGGTTATAACAATGCGATAGAGGGCTTTCTTTTTTACTGCCCGTGGTGAGTACACAACTATACATCTCCACCTGGCCATAATGCTAGTTTTACCGTACGCGTAGCGTGCGGTAAAACTCACATTATAGCCAGGTGTGACGTAAATAATATTTTAATTTGGATTATTTTGCAATAAGGTTTAAAATATTTATTAACTAATAAGCATTTTACAATCAGTGTTGTTTAACCTTGGTACCCGCACTAGGCATGCCTGTATCGCGGGGACCACTATCACATGTTATGACAATGTATGCTATAACAAATAAATTAAAATAATAAAATTGCTTACCATCAGGCGATTCGTCTGCTCGTTTGCCTCCTATGTCATAAAAAAATAGGTAATCTTTCATCGTTCTATTGACCCCTGATCTCATCAAAAAAGCCATTGAATTAAAAAAATGATTTCCATGTAAATCAATTAGCGCGTTAACAGAAAATAAAACAGCCAAGAATAAAGAAAAGTGAGTTCGTCCGACAAATTAGAAAATTAAATTAAGCAACCGCAATTCATTAAAAATAACAATATTTGAAATGTTCCCTAAAAAGGAATTGAAAGTGAAAACCGGTATTCATTCATGCCTAATAATTAATTCGGTGCTTAACAACCAAAGAACTCTTAAATTTCTTGTCTCCCTTTCAACGGTTTTACGAGTTCAATTATTTAAAGTCCTTTAGAACTTATTGAATCGAGATTTAGTCTCGAGTAAGTAGTGATGGGTTTTTCTGGAGCAGTAATATAATATTTAATTACTACAAAGACTTTCTCCGCACAAATGTTTTTTTTAGGGTTCCGTACCTCGAAAGGAAAAAACGGAACCCTTATAGGATCACTTTGTTGTCCGTCTGTCTGTCTGTCTGTCAAGACCATTTTTCTCAGGAACGCGTGGAGGTATCAAGCTGAAATTTAAATCAAATGCTCAGGTCTATTGTCCCTTGGAGCTGTACAAAAATCAAACTTAAAAGCCAACGCAATCAAAAGATACAGTCGTTTATGCTGCAAATTTTAGAGTTTTTCGGCACTCGCAAAACCTACGGGGTACTTCCGTCGAACTCAGAAACTTGAAACTTGGCACGAAGAAACTTCATATAGCACAGACAAAGGAAAAATTACGAAACTACACATTTTCAGTAAAACATACAAATACTATTTTTTTTTAATTTTAAACTTACTACGTTTTTCCTCGTAAACGCGTAGAGGTATTAAATTGAAATCCATACTAATATTATAAATGGGAAAGTGTGTGTGTTTGTTTGTTTGTCCGTCTTTCACGGCAAAACGGGGCGACGAATTGACGTGATTTTTTAAGTGGAGATAGTTGAAGGGATGGAGGAGTGACATAGGCTACTGTTTGTCTCTTTCTAACCCCCCACTTCCCTAAAATGGGGGGTGGAAGTTTGTATGTAGGATTCCGGGGGGTAAAGGGGAACCGTGTTACCCCGAATTTAACGCGAGCGAAGCCGTGGGCAAAAGCTAGTTAGTAATAAACATACTTCAACTTTTGCTTGTTATAGGTTTGTACGGAACCCTCGGTGCGCGAGTCCGACTCGCACTTGGCCGGTTTTTATTTAAAGCACGTTTACAATTGCGTCAATTGAATAAGGTGCTTGACGCGCTAATAACCAATAATTGACACCCTACTGTTCTGTCACCTTTAGGCTGCGTTTATATAGTAACGCTTCATTTACCTATCCTCGCTCAGTATCAGCTCTAGCGGAACAGCTCAGCGGAGCGAAGTTTTTGTACATACAAAACAACGGAAGGATGTGTGCGAAGAATGTGTTACGAGGGATGTGTTGCGAGGATTGTGTTGCTAAGTACTAAACTATCAGTTACTAGACGGCGTTTGTCAGAGGCTCGCACTTCGCACTCCGGTTCGCACCGCTCAGCTACATCGCACATCTCTGGTGGAAACTCGGACTCGGACGTTTATCTAGTGACATTTTTACTATGTATGTATACCTACTTCGATTTTCGCTATGTTTATGTTTATTTATTGGTAATATATGTTACAAGTCAACATTTTTTTAAATTATGTCATTCCAATTGATTATGGGTCATTGTAATTTTAGTTCCGTTCTGATAATAGGAGCGAAAAAGTAACCTTTAAGTCTTCTCTTTTCCTCATAAAATTGGCATCTAAACTTTTGATTCCGAGAACCAACGTCACTAAAACATTTGAAGTACTTATCGTATTGACGTAAAGTAATCGCATAAGTCCCGTTTTGTTATTTTTTGACAAAAAATTGACAAGCAATTATTGAGAACAAGAAAAATATGATTTAAATGTCGGCACTTTTAACAGGTTTCATTGTGTGTTGTGATGTTTAGTCCCCACTAATATTATAATTCCGAAAGTAACTCTGTCTTTATATCTTCACGTTTAAACCATTGAACCGATTTAGACGTAGTAGTTTAGGTTGAGTCCCGGGGAACGACATAGGATAGTTTTAATCCCAGAAACAATATTTTAGGGGGTGAAAAGGGGACTGGAATTTACTATGGACGGAAGTAGTAGTCATTTTAAGTTTAAATATAGTATGTACTCTGATTGCAATAATGCAAGTGGTAATTCTAAGCAGACAAAGTTGCGGGGAGAAGCTAGTTGAAAATAAAAGCCAATCCAATAATAGTCTTTCCGGTAAGTACTTAAGTTTTTTTTTTGTGAAATAAGAGTCAATTGCTCTAATACTTGATAGAATTACCCTGGAAGTATTTCATACAGCAATCTTTTAACCATGTCATGTCCGTCCATTAAGAAAGCCATTTTAACAGTATTTTAAAATAACTTGAGACTCTTAGCGAGGCTATAAAAATAAAATATTGCGTTTCCACAATTCTGTTTCATTTTTTATTCGTACTTTTGCAATGTTAGTCAAGAAAAAACAGGATGTAGCCTTCGGAAGCGTTCCAGAGGCAAGTTTTTCTTGGCATAGCCACCCCAATTTCTTCGCCTTAAAAAACTTATTTTTCAAAAGACTAAGAATAGAGAATTCAACCTACCGGTGCGGCCATTGACAGGCGTTCCCCTCTGCCGAAAACACTTGACCAGTGGTCATATTTATTGTATGGACTGACGTTTGTCTGACGTGGCTATTTGTATGTTACGTACGAATAGCTATACATTTAGGTCCCCCCTCACCCCTCCCGCAAAAATTGGCAGACTTTTTTTGTATAGAAAATGACAGACATGGCCGCTCCTGTTGGTTGAATTCTGAAGGTGAAGGCCCTTGTCCTGTAATGAACATAGTCTGACTAACACGACGATAGCGAAGAACTCATTAGAAAGTTACTCAAAATATATAAAAACCGCCCAAGAGCATGTCGGGCCATGCTCAGTGTAGGGTTCATCATCAAAAGTTATCGAACCCTTAAACTTGAAACATATTTGTCGACTAGTTTAGTGAAAGGTGAAAGCTTCTTTTACTTAGGTATAGATAGCGTTTATTGTGTAATCTAAAAAGTAGGACCTTTTCCCCTGCAAAGACACATTTTTCGAAACTCAACCTCTCCGGTCAATCTCAAATGGTCGAAGCCGCGGGCTATCTAATGCTATAGGTATTAAAAGTACCCTGTAGAATACATAGGACCCAAATTGATCCCATATTAATACATTCTAGGTCCCACCACAATGTTTAATTAGCCCCCTTTGTTCCCTTTTTGCTCCAGCATTAAAATACAGCCATTAGAGTTAAAAAGGTTTTTTACAGGCGCAATAAAGCCTTTGATTCACCACTAGTTGCGGACATCCCGCTCAGCGTTTTGGCCCACAGGGAGTAATGAAAAAGTTGGAAGCCAAAAACTACTTCTCTGCAATGTAATGGCTTTAAGTTTTAAGAAATTCAGTCTGCGGGTGTGTTCTCAAGAATTAAAGCTATTTCGTGGAATATTATAACTCTATTTAGAGTAGACAGGGTAATTGGGAGCTTTTATATTTACGTACCAAACACTACTGGTATTGCTATAGTCTCTCGCTGGCCAAAAGCGTTTTAAGGATTTTACATTTTGAATTTCTTCGCGAAAAATGCAGCTTTCATGACGATGTTTTTCTTTACCGAAAAGTGTTATGAAATACAGAACACTTTTCGGTAAAGAAAACGATATCATAGGTAAACAGAGCATTTTAAACCTAATTCCAATAATAATCCAAATGAAAATATTATTTTGAATGCAGCATAAATAATCGTGCTTTAATTTTTTTAAATATTTGAATCAAAATAGTACATTACTTACCAAGGACTGTAAAAGAAAGGAAGCCCGTAATCGCAGGTATTTGTGACCCGAGCCGCAGGCGAGGGTTATAACAATGCGATAGAGGGCTTTCTTTTTTACTGCCCGTGGTGAGTACACAACTATACATCTCCACCTGGCCATAATGCTAGTTTTACCGTACGCGTAGCGTGCGGTAAAACTCACATTATAGCCAGGTGTGACGTAAATAATATTTTAATTTGGATTATTTTGCAATAAGATTTAAAATGCTCTGTTTACCTTGTGTTATGATATCGTTTTCTTTAAAATAAACATCCAAGAAAAGGTAACAATCCCAGGAAGCCAAATAACGTAATTTAGGAAGGGTTGGAATTGAAAACGGGGAATAGATAGGAAGCAACTTAATTGTAAATCAATTTGGAGGAACTTGAGATTGGCGGCGATTGCCTATTGCTTGTCATTTTTGTTCGGTGGAATATTGATTACAGCTGAACCACATTAACTCTTCCAGGTTATACAGAATGTAATAAAAATACTGGTTATCCGTTGAAGGGCACAATTCGTATCGTATTGCAATATATGCGAAATTTTTTTTTTCGTTTGGGTCACGTCGTCCCAGCCGGCTAACCCTCCATACAAACCAAATTTTTTTAAACGCGAAATTTTGTCTTCTTAGTTTTTCATAATTAGAATACAATACTGTAGTAAATTAATATCAAAATAAGTTTAAAATAGAGTTACCAGCGCCATCTAGTTACATACTGTGTAAACATGTGTGTCTATGCATTCTTTGATCTTAGTAAATCCCGTTACTTGTCAACCGTTCATTATAGGTTATGGGCTACTCCCGTATATTAATTAAAAAGTAGTGATTATTGTTAGTAGATTTCGTGTTCCGTATGTGAAAATGAGTTCTAATTTTCTGACGAACGTGCCGAAGTTAAAAGGTCGCGAAAACTACGACAATTGGGCGTTCGCGGTTGAAAATTAGCTGATACTTGAAGGTGCGAACAAGTATCTGAAGGAAGAACCTAAGGCAGCCGAGGGTGCAGCAGCATCAGTAGCAGACACGGCAGATGCAAAAGCACGAGCTAAACTGATTTTGACGATAGATTCATCGTTATTTAATATCCATCAGATTGGAAAACTGTGAAAATATGACGAATTATGTGACGGAAATAGTGGAAACCTCGCAGCGGTTAACCGACACGGGTTTCAGTATTGATGACGAATGGGTGGGTTCGTTGATGCTTGCAGGATTACCAGAACGGTTTACGCCAATGATTATGGCTATCGAGCATGCTGGAATCAGTATTACAGCCGATTCAATTAAAACTAAATTATTGGATATGGAATGTGCTCAAATAAGTGAACGGAATGCAACTCTGCATTACTTGCAAAAAAACAGTTCAACAAAAAAGTAAGTGTAACAACACAAGCAAGCATAGACAACAAACCTCTCATGTGTCAACGTTAAACTCAAATGTCAACACGAAAACAATAATTTGCTATAGTGGACATTATCGCAGTCAATGTCCGTTTTCTAAAGAAAAACCAGAGAAGAAAAAACAAACTCACGCGTTCTGTGTTGTTTTTCTCGGTGGAAACTTTAGTAAAAATGATTTTTATGTGAATTCTGGTGCAAGTCAGCACTTAAAGCCGAATTAAGATTGTCTACAAAATAAACAGAATTCAATCATCTTCCTGAAATCATTGTAGCAAACGAAACAAAGGTTCCTGTTGTGTGTTCCGGAGATATAGAAATAACAACGAGTCACGACTATGCAGTAAACGTAAAGAGCGTTCTGTGTGTGCCAAGCCTAGCAACTATGTCCTATAACGGATCAACAGCATTTTCGTTACACTTTTTATGGCAATACTTCTTATCCGTCTCAAAAAAATTGACATAAGTGTTGCCATATAACCCGGAAGAGTTAATGTGGTCTGGCTATAAGCAACTTCGGCTCGGTTCTCAGAACTTGTGTATTATTATTTGATAATTACTAGTTGCTTTTAGGTTAAGGAAAACATTGTGACAAAACCTGACCTAAACCTTCCTCTCTGGTTTAGAATCTTGGTCACTTTCACCAAAACTAGTTATTTCGCCAATTTTTGGGATTCGAACGCTAAACGAAAGCCTTCAACCATCACACAGCAAAACACAAAATCCAAGACAGCTATGAGGATGATGATCCGGGCTATGTTTAAGAGAGGTATGGGCACTGCGAATGGCATCTCGCTAAGTGTGGTAGGGCACGTTCAGCGAATGTCATCGCTCAAATCTGGAGCAGAGCCCGACTGGGGAAGTACCTCCACCTTACAGAAAACCACAGCCAAATAGCACTAGACCCTACTCATAGTGTTGTGTTCCTGCAGGTAAGTAAGGTTGCCAAAGAGCTCAAAGAGGACCCAGTGTGTTGACGATGAGGGAACTTCTTGTTCCTTTAGTCGTCAACACAGTGAATCCTCCTTATTGTAAAGGGTCGGCAACGCGCATGTGACTCCTTTGGAGTTACAGGCGTCCATAGGTTACGGTAGCTGCTTACCATCAGGCGGGCCGTATGCTTGTTTGCCACCGTCGTGGTATAAAAAAAAAAAAAAAAAAATATGTTTTAATGTGAATTTTTTTTTACTGTGCAAATCAGTATAATAGTTAGGTTACGGTTATTTTTTTGTTGTGCTTTTAAATATTGGGCTTAGTGTTTCGTAACTGTTGTTTTATGGCAAATGGTATTTTCTAAATGAGGCTAATTTTCATTCAAATGCAGTTATTCGTCGTTTTTTTTATATCAAAGATCATCAAAGACAAGCAGTTTATTATAACCTAAAAATACCATCAGTTTTTGGTCCACATAGTCAATTCACAAAAACTAAAGAACCACATTGCAAATGAACGAAATCCACTTTAAACTTCTGAAAACCCGACAGCGTCAATCCCGTTAACTCCGTGAAGGTAAAGAGCCACTTAGAGCTACTAACTCGCTGTATCTAACTTTTATTAGAATTCTTAGCAGTCCAATAAGCTTACACTCGACTTGCCACGAGAAACAGGAGAGAAAAAAACGGCGACTGATCAAGTGGAAAATTACTTGAAAGCAGTACCTCTTAAAATATCTACGTACGGTTGCGGAAGACGCAGTGCGGTTTTTGTGCAGGTATTTTCGGAAAAGTTGTTTAATAGTATTTTGTGCAACAGGTACATAATAAGGGTTCTTAAGATTCAAGGGTCGAAGTTACAAAATGAGGCGAAGCCGAATTTTGTAATAACAGACCCGAGAATTTTAAGACCTAATTATGTACCGTTGCACACGAAACATTTTCTACGACAGTAGCAAAAACGTAATTAATAAATAATTTTAAACTTCTTAAGTATCACGAGTACATAAATCAATTTTGTTTTAAGAATTTTCTATCAACTAATAACTCTTACTTTTGTGCCGAAGTCTTCGGATATTCACTGTGAAGTTTTCTTGTCACTTATTTTATGAAAATTAACATAAACTTCTTGATATTAACATAATATACGAGTTTAAATACAAAAATTAAGCCGTACATTGTGTTGAAACTTTTTAAATATTAACTTTTTGACTAAATGTCATAGACAGACCACGAGTTGGTTTTCAATTGCAAAAAAATATGGCTTCGTTCAAGTAACTCTCAATGCAAAAGTTTACATTAAAGTACTATTATGCTTTTCATAAATATGAAAACTAAATGATTTAAGATATTAATACTTTAAAAAAGACATGATAATGTTTTTATCATAGTTTGTGCAAAAATAATTTCAAGTATAAAAATATAATTTATATTGTAAACAAGAACGAACCCTTTTTAGACATGGCACCTGGAAGTCAGTGTATTAAAAAAACAAAAACAGTTGCACAATATGTTTTGTGTGACTGCTAGCAGTTATAGAAAGTACCTATAGACAAATAGACTTTAGCGCCTTCACTTAAATGATGTAGTTTTAGATACCACTATCAGTCATTTAATTGGCATATAGAAGTGCTGGAGTAGAAAAAGATAATATAAATGTCATGATCCCCTAACTTAGACGAATTATACCAAAACCACACTTTAATGCAATCCTTAAAATCGAATCCCTTAAAGGGATATGTTCGCCTTTGTACTTGAGTTTCAAATTATTAAATTGTTTTTGACTTGTTTTTGTACAATAAAGAGTTTTTACATTACATTACATTAATGCATCTAATGTTTTTTTTTAATAATCACTTATCAAAATGACAAATATATTTGACACAAATGTGTACTGAGGTCTCAGTCATTGTGTAGTCAGACATCATCGTATGATCTTGTAACTTCTCTCAAACGATATCATACCGAACATCACCTACATATAGCTCAGCGTTTGATCTAGCTTTTTACTTTCGTTGGGATTCGCTTTATAACCTAATCCGGAGTAATATATTACTCGTTTTTACGCGAGTAACTTCCATCTGACGTTTCTATTATTATCATCGAGTTATCTTCACAAATTATAAAATTTTACATGTTGGTATTTAACTATGACGTTCATCTGTAGTTTGTCCCTATCGTGTTAAAAGAAGGAGGTCTCTAAATAGCTCAATACTGTTTTCTAGTAATTGTATAAAAATCTAGTACAATCCCTGTAGATATAATTAATTCGTATTTGACTATTCCTCATTTATTTACTGCATAAAATATTCAAGTAATTAAAGTTTCCCACAGGCACCAGCACTGTGTCCCGCGCCTTATAGGATGACAGTGTAACGCTATGGACGGTTCTTTTTTAGCTCATTCGATTATTTAGGAAGCGGAAAATATGTCCCCGTTGTCGTGCCAGTGAACGATCCGCTTGATCTGGTAATTTTGGCAGCAAATTCAATTCTGCGTGCTGAGATTTGGCTTTTGAGGATGAGGTTATAAGGAAAAGAGGCGAAATTGTGAATTATTGAAATATATTCAACTTGTACTAAAATTGTAACTTTTATATATAGATATTTACAACACGTTTAATTAATTAAAAATTATTGTTTGAATGATGCAAAATATTTACTAAAATTAACGTTACAAAAAAACACTATCATAACATGTTTAGTATTTATGACGATAATATCAATATATACTCGTAAATAGTAGGTATTAAGCAAATAAACTTGCTTGACTTGAAAACTATCGTAATTACGCATATTTTTCTTTAAGCACTCTTCTCAACAACTTTCCAGAGGGATTTTTCGGAAGACTATCTAAGAAGATTACGTCTTTTAATCTTTTGAACTTTGCTACACGAGTTTCTACAAAACTCTTGATATCTTCACCATCTCCTTTGTGTCCGTCTTTTAAAACTATAAAAGCCTTCGGTGCTTCTCCTGATCTCTCATCAGTTACTCCGATTACTCCAGCGTCTAAAACTGACGGGTGTTCTTTCAAAACACTTTCCAGTTCTGCTGGTGCTACTTGGAGACCCTTCACCTGGAAATGTAGGCACGTCTTATTATCTACATATTATACTCCGATAACTGATATTCTTTTAAAATGACGCCTATAATGAATAGCCTCATCAAATGTCTCGCATTAGTATTTAAGCCCTTATAACGCAAATTTCACTGAGTTCATTAGATTTTTTAATCAGTTCAAATTAGGCTTTTTTCAAGAGTTTTAAAAGAGACTGGTACCAAAAGTTTTGTAAACAGATCCTTGATTAGACTCCATAAAAATAAATTTATTTTTTTCTAAAATTTCGGTTCACCTACCTTAATAAGTTCTTTAAGCCTATCGGATATGGTGACAGCGCCATGTTCGTCTAAAGAAGACAAGTCTCCGCTTCTGAACCAGCCTTGTTCATCTATTACATTCCTAGTGGCTTCTGGATTGTTTCTGTATCCATTCATTACTTGAGGTCCTCGGATTAAGAGCTCACCAACCTGAATTTTTATTTTTTATTAAGTACCTATATATTGTAAGGTATTCACGGTTACACATCTTTAGGTACCTATAGGTATAAAATAGCAAACTGTTTAAGGCTCCACGCTCGTACCAGTTGTACAGCTACAATTATTCTAACTCAAGAAATTTTATATTATCATGACTAGTAACTGGAGTTCACTTAACATGTATAAAATTGTATTAATTCACGAATGGAATTGACTAATTTTATGTATAAAATTTTATTGCAAGCGGATGAAACTACATGGAAACCAAACTAAAAATAATATAAATGAAAAAATGATGACCAACTAAACTAATTATGTAAGAATGTAGAAAGCATACCTCATTTGGTCCCAGGTTCTTCATTTCTGAGTCCACTATCCTTAATTCAGTGTTCGGAATTGCAAATCCAGCTGTCATATAATTAGTTGCTCCTGGAGCGGTTGTAGTTACTAACGGTGATGTCTCGGTCAAGCCATACAAGTGGATGAAGTTGACATCGGGCTGAAATAGGATCGTCACTGTAAAGGTTCCAAAAATATGGATTTTAGAATAATTACAGAACACGAAGTCGATTGTCGAGGTAAAATCATTGAAAGCAAAAAATATACTTGATATTGTTTTTTCGCGCATTTAAGGCAAACTGATTTTAAATTTCTATTGCTATAAAATTATTTGGTCTATTACAGTATATAACTATCTTTTGTCTGTAGGTACTTATATTTATGATCTTCAGTTTAAACCATAATAATTGTTGTTATATAACAACATAATTATTAATAATATCTTACCTTACACTTATCGAGGAATCTCTCGATATCTAATTTTGGTAAAGGTGCTGCTCCAGAAACAGCTCTTTCTACATAAGCTAAGTGCTCTTTCTTTGTTTGGGAATGAGATCCCAAAAATAATACTGGAAAAAAAACCAATTGCTTGGTGTTTTTATTTGCTATGGGTCAAATATAACTATTATAAAGAAATATGCATAATATAAGAGGACAAATCCTTACGTAGTCATCATCAGAGCCAAAACTACTCAACGTAGAAGCTTCAAGTTTTACACTTTAAGTTACTTTTGTAACGTAACCATCCGCTAAGAATGGATTTTGCGAAATTCCAACTCCAAGGATGTTAAAGGGGGTTGAAACTTTGTAGAAAAGAAATAGGTAAAAATTCAAGAAAAGTAATTTCAGGTTTTTTGGATTTCATCTTCTAAGGGGGTTAAAAAGGGGTTAAACGTGTATATCGAGAGTAACGTTTTCTAAAGTGACTGACTTTAAACTTCGTAGAAAGGTAGTTTTATACAGTACCGGCCAATAATATATCACCTTTGTATTTTTTTTAATACATATATACACGTATATACATAACAGGTTAATATGAATACTCACTTATAGGAGGAACTATGTACAACAGACTTATTTTGTGACCCTTCAAAGTAGATAAAAATGTTTTAGGCTGGAATTTGGGCAAAGTCACTATTTTGGCTCCTATAGATAACTTGTGAAGTGTAATTATGGATAAACCATAAATATGGTACATTGGTAGCACGGCCATTATAGAATCTTGGAATGAAGCTGAAAGTTTTACAACATTGGTTAAGTTATAGTTGTTTTATTGAAATTTATTAACAAGTGTTATTTACGTAGTTATTATAATAGTAGTTTATGTAACTGTTACGTAATAAGGGTCCTTAAAACATGAGTGTGGTTTCATAATAAGATCACACGAGTGTTTTAAGGCCTGATTACGTACAGTTGCATACACTGCTTTATCTACACTCATATTATTTATCCTAAATGCCGTATTCCGAAACCATAGAATGGCCGCCATTGCACCGCCATGGCCAACTCGATTGTGCCGGCGGTCGCGCGGGCGCGTGTCGGCGGCCGCTCGGGAGCGTGCAGGTGTACATTATGTTATCAAAACTCATAACACATGAATATTTGAGCATGTAAAGTTAAAATTACGTTACTGCCACACATAAAAAGCTTATCATAGTAAAATCGGTTGTGGTAATGCTAGCCATTGCCTACCGTTTTTGAACACGTTTTAGAGGACTTACAATGTGAGTGTAGATAAAATATATTTCAATTGACTTTAAGTAAAAATTGATATTGATTTAAAGATGTCTGACTCCCAATCACTACGCAACAGTCATACCTGTAGTTTCACGATATTGTTTCACTCCTTCAACATCGGCCTGCACACAGTTAACAACTATATTCATTTGCGTCAATTCAACGCCTTTTGGTAGGCCTGTGGTACCACTAGAATATGGCAGTATGGCTATATCACCAGCTGTCTTCTTCACATCTTTAAGAACACTATGGTCTACATCTTTAGTCAACTCATTAAATGAAATAGTGTCAAGAACAAAGCTATTATTTTCTGTTATACATGTAATTGGAATGTTTATTTTGGCTAATTTTAGAGACTCTTTGATGACATCAACTGTATCTGTGTTACCAATTATAATTTTAGGTTTGGAAAGTAACAGTTGTCGTTGTACTTCATCTGAAAATAAGTTATTAATTAAACTACTGTTTCATATTAGATAGGTTATTTTATTAATAAGCTAAAGCCAGAATTATCATAGTTCTCTTTGATCTTTTATTTTGCACGAACAGACCTCATCGATGGAATAACCAAAACAAAACGTTTTAAATTCTTCTTATTAGTTAACTTAAATTTTTAAAATAAGCACGTTAACCTGCGACCGACCGACCTCGAAAGGTCTAGTCTGAAAACCAGCGCTAGGCACTCTGCTTGGCATATGCTGAGACTGTGGAACCCATTGCCCAACAGAATATTATATTCACCAATTTGTTTTTTAGATTATAAAATGTTTAGTTTTTAGGTTTTATTATTGTGATAAGTTTTTTTTTAAGGCAATAAGTGATTCTTATTCTTATTTTTAAATCGTTTGTTAACCTTTAACTGACGATGTGCACGTCTCACAGACGTATTGAATTTTCTTTCGAGAATATTTTTTTAAATGTATATTGTGAAAAGCTCTCGTTTCTTGTACCTTTCTCTTTTGTTATTATCTAGCATCCCTTCGATGCCGGCCGTCAAACTTGTGCACATTATGCCCTAAACCGAGTCATTGCCGTCTCACGGACGTCACTACGGTGTTCGTGTACTAAAAATTTGTTAAACACATACAAATATTTCGGTCGAATGTTTCTGTTAAAACGCATCCCGCAGTGTCATTATTTATGTCATCATCCTCTAATTGAACTGATCTAGCATCCCTGAGATGCTGGGAGCGAAACTAACGCACATACATTCGTAACAATCATCGACGTCTTACAGACGCCACCACGGTGTTAACGTATTTCACGTCTCTTGGTGACGAGCTAAAAAGTAGAAAATTCTTTCCAATAACAGTCTTAACGGCTTTTGTTTTACTACGTAGCCTCACAGCTCGTGTCCACGTGCCGACTCTGTAACTTTGGGCCCTTAACCTCCCAATATCACTCATAGTATCTTCTGACAATTTCCTCTCAGTAGTGCACAAAAAACACGATATATATTTAGCGTGTAACAGTTTATTTTATTTTATTTTGATGATTAATTATTGCACTAGAGCGCTCTAATGATCATTTCTTAACATATAAGATTTTGTGTTTCTTGATCATTGAGTAATTAAAGAAAAAAAGTCACTGGAACTTTATACCCAATTTTTTTTTGGTGTTTTTTCTTAAGTGTCGAATGGACTCTAAAATTTGTATGTTTTTTTATGAATATCTATTATTAAAATGCATAAAATTATTAATTATTTGATATAAAACTTGTGTATCTGAAGCAAATGCAAATGAAATTTTTTATGATATATTTTACCTTTGACGTCTGTTAGACACCACCTCAGCGTGAGTGTTAATCTGAACCCACGTCGTTAGTTAAAGGTTAAGACCTACTTACGAGGTGTATATGTAGGGTTGACAGTAGTCAACTCTGCTCCAGCTGTCAATATTCCGAGTATAGCGAGCACATATTCAGGCGAATTTGGCATCATAGTACAAATGACGTCACCATCTCTTACTCCTAGTTTGGTGCGAAGTTGCGACGCAAAGTTACGGGAGTATTTGTAAAGTTGATGGTAGGTGTAGGAGCGATTTGTTAATCCACAAATCTATTAAGAAATAAAAAATAATTGTTGGTGAAGAAAGCATTAAAACATAAAATTAAAATAATTTTAATTGTACACGTTTTCCAGGAAATGCCAAAAGAATATTACTCATATAACGTTATTAACGATTAGGACATTCACACTTATGTATGTAGCTAATAGGCTTATATAAGCTGTATAGCTTGCATTATCATCAAATGCGGTTTCTAGATAACCTCGGACAATTAGTAAATATAGATAACAAATATCAAAAGGGTATACATATTAGACATAATTAGGATTTCCGCTTGTATAAGTAAGTTTACTCATGTAGCAGATTATTTACCAAAAGTATTTGGAAAAAGAATTGAATTGAAATGTCTAATGAGCTGATATATAGGACCAGCCCAAAAACTGCGAAAAATTGTTTGCGAGAATACATCGGGGTTTATAAACCGTGTTTTTGTTTGACATCAAAATTTTTTCGTGTTATTGTTGTGCGAGTTATATTTTTCCACTAATATTTTAGCTGTTATATTTAAAATGTTTAATCATCTTAAGCTGAAGTGGGACTGAGCGGGACACGTTTGTCGCATGCCGGATGATTTGTGGGCCAAAGTAAATACCAAATGGGTCCACACAAAACCGAACTCGGGGTCACGGCAAACCTCGACGGCGATGGTTAGATGACCTTGACGCCTTCGGTAGAAACTGGTGGGAGACGGCTTAAGACCGGGACAGATGGAAGGGAAGGAGCGAGGCCTCTTACCAGCAGTGGGACACTCTTGGCTCCTATAAATAAATAAATAAATTATCTTGAGCTTGTCTTCAACCGACAATACTTACCGTTGCCACTTTATCAGGCCACCTTTCCAAATTCTCCCAAACGTGTTCGACGATAGTCCGGTTAGGTATTTCCACGTCTCTGTACGGTGATTTGACGATGTTGTCTGGCGTCCATACAGACTGACTCCTGGCGTGCGTGAATACTGACAGGGTATGCCGCGATATCAGACGCTTGGCGTTTCTGGATAATGCTGATGCCATGACGAAAGTCTGAAAATGTAACTCATTTATTTCGTACATACTATCTGTACACAAGATTTCGCGACATAATTGACATTATTAGCTATTTCGAAAGGTATTTAGAACTAAATCATAAACTCCACTTTGATTGGTTTCAAAATGTATTTTTCCCGCGCACATGAAGAAATTTGTAAGAAAACGAAATCTAAAACGACATCAAAGCGGCAAAATTTTTTTTTTGGTTTTGGTTGCACCCAAAAGCGGGCGATAATGACGATAATGGGTCACTTGAAATTGGTGGGAAATATCACACGGCCAATAATTGTAAGCTTAAGAGTTACTGCCCCGATGTTATTACTGCTTTTGACACGTTGTTCATGTAGAAAATATAATTTTATACAATTGTGACATAATTAGGAGCTTTTCAGTTGAGTACCGTGTTTAGGCTACGAAGCTTGCTGAGTGGCCTAAGTAAGGTACGAGATTAAAACCCTCGATTATATCACTAAGGTGATGGCGGCGTCGCCGGGCGGGCTCGAGCAACAGTGTTAGTTCCAATATTGTATGAAAATCCTTTGTACTCGTATCGTTGGCGATGCTACCATATGCGACCATAAAAGCTCTATCGAAAAGTATGCGCTAGTAGTTCGGTCTACACAATATAAATTCAATGATTACAGTCGAAGAGTAGAAAAAAGTATTTGAAGCATCTGATGAAATATAAATTTTACTTTTTGAAGTAATCAGATTCATTTAAATTAAAGTCCATCCAAAAATCTTGAAGCAAATCAAATTATTTTGTTTAATATTTTTGATTTGCAATTTTAAGTAGTTACACTACTTGTTGTTGTTGTTGGAGGGTTTGGTCACTTTTTCTGAAGTATATGACATCTATTTTCAGTCCATGCAAAAATTTGAATTTAGATAATGGGTAACTATGCATTGAATTTGCCCGTGACTGTCTATCGAGGTGGGACATAGTATCGTTAATTATACATAATTATTAATCATTATTAATAATGATTACTGAGCGGAACGTATTAATTACCTAATGAATGTAGTTTAGATATATAATAAATTGTATAATGTTTTGAGAAGTGATTTTAATGTCACTATATCGTTATTTGCATTAATTAAGTAAATACTAAATTACTAAAATTTATTATTTTTATTTTTGTAGTATCTAGAAAAGAATACTATTTATTTAAAGATTTAGACAAAGCTACGAATTTCTTGTATTGTACTCGTACAAAAAAATGATAAAACATACCGGCTTCGTCAGGTGTATACACAAAAAAGATGCACCCCAGATTTCGTCACAAAACAATCAAAGATGAAATCCGCCACACGCTTTGTCAATTTGAAACACACATTATAATATAACTCACTAACTACCCCGGACCGTAGCTGGCTCAAACGTCCCCACGACACTAGCAGCATTAAAATGATTAGTTTTACAAATTAACTTAATATTCATAACTTTACACTTAAATAAAATAAAACAGTAAAAGACAAAGACTCAAAGTAGCGGGAGTCAACAGGAATGTCGCTAGTTTTAGTTTGTTATTTTCAGTTTTAAATATATAATTTAATAAAAAAGTAACTTATTTTATTTGACAGTAACATTGTAACTAGTCCCAACCTAAAACTATACCAGGTTCAAAACCCGGTACCTAAGACGTCAAAGACAGGGTTCTTATTCCCATCTTAGCTGAGTTGGTACTAAGCTAAATTACAACAGTTAAATATAAATATGCAGTAAAAATGTATAACAAACTTATTCTTTACATTTTTTACACATTTTCATTGATAAAAAATCATATCTTACTCAGATAAACAGAATTTCCCACAACCTTAATATATAAAATATAACACGAAAAATATCACAGACACTAACGTATACGGCACCCAACGATACGGTACAAACTGACACGAGATTTTAATACCAATACGGTTACCCACAAAACCAGTTTCAATTGATGTGGCGATTGCTCTCAGTTTTGCCTGTGTTTGTATTAATTTTCCATCCAATTTTCAACCTTATTACACACATATAAAGTTGCTATTTAAATAAAACTTTCTGCTTGTATGCTTAGTGACTATGCAACTAATCGGTTATTTGGTCGTCAGTACAATTGAGACTGATAACGTCACAATAACAATGATAAGACCTTAGCCCAGTCACAGTGAAACATGGTATATATACTATTATCTTATCAAATTTAGGGTTAACATTGACTTATCGTCCGATAGCTTATGATATGTTGTATGTACATCGTTCGACTAGATTCAGGTAAAAAATAAAAAGCAGCAACAACATTTCTGTTTAACCAGGTGAAGAGAAACGCACCTGGCGTTCATAAATTATTCTTTTACTTCTTTACTCTATAAACTACTAAAAGCTAGAGCAGCTATTGGAAGCTACTAAACGACGGAACAACTTAGAAAGCTGAAACTGAAAAGCTTAGAAAGCCAAAGTGGCTCTCTATGAAGGAAACCCTCTACCGCGTCTGAAACCCTGTAATACTAAAATGTTCTAAGCTCTGATGACTATACATACTTACCTCCTGAAAGGAACACTACAACCCTGCGTTAAATACTATAACCCCAATAATCTAATTTCCTATATAAACATGATTTGTCAGACAATTTCGGCGGTTTTTCCTAACAATGGCTCGTGAAAGTTAGTGGTAGATCCCTAGTTATGTAGTAACCCGATAATTTTTAGGAGACTGATAAAGAGGTTCTTGAAACAAAAACAAGGATATTTATTTTAAACTTTATTTCCTATAAATGGTACTTTACAAGGAAAAGATATTAAGTAAATAGGTATATAAAATTAATTAGTAAATTAATATTATTCGGTTATAAGTTCAAGCTGTTGATGCGGGAAGGTTAGTGGTAAAGTTGTAGAATGGTGTCAGGAATCTGTAAAAGAAAAGGCTATTCGGTAGTTTCCATATAGACAAAGTCTTCCCAATATTTGCGGTGAAGATTAATGCTAGAAAATTATTTTGTAAAATTTTGTTATTGATGATGAAATTAACTCTTGTCTTATTTGAATATTTTATTTTACTACAAGCAAATATGGTTTTTTTTTTTATCCCCTACGCCCTAAAAGCGACAGTGTTAACGAATACAGACAATAATTATACAATTAAATTATTTTCTTAGAAAAATTATATATAAACGTATATAAACGCTAACTACCCCCGTGACGTCAGAGAGGTTCGAAACGTCCGCCTTGTGGTAGCTTGGTTAGATTGATTTAAGCCAATTTGAACCTTATTGATCCTTTAGTTCATACTATTTTAAAGACCAAATTCCTATACTTAAGTGTCCTAGTTCGATAATCTCCTATCTCCCATAGGGAATGTTTTTCTTGAATATCTATCCAATTATGCAATTTCCAATGAAAATTTATATGAAAATAGATGAAAACATTAGCCCCGCGTATGATTTAATAAGCCCATGTAAGTATTAATGTCTATTTTCCCCGTAAAATGCCAATATATCTTTGTATACCAATTTGATTCTTAAGATCCCTACGCTACATACTTCTATAAGAAACAAGTTCCTATGAGCGCCCTACCCTTTTTGGAAAACCTAACCTCTAAGAAAGCGATTTTCTTTCATTCAAACAAAATAAGTATTTCCTAAGCTGAATTTATATAATTTATGATGAGGATAATTTTTCTGCATATATTATGACAAGATCCTATCGGATTTACTGCGTATTTACTCCGTAAAATACCAATATAACTTTTATCAGGAAATTCGCTTTTTATCCTAATTTTCATCACTTTCCTTTATTTGTTTTGATCAAAATTGAGTTTTCCATACGTTTATAAGCTAAAACTAGCCTAGAATTCCATCAAACATCAGTAATTTTAAAATCCTTACAATCTTTTTACGACAATTTTCGATCATAAAATTTGTCTATTTTAGCGTTTTACCGAATCGAACTCGTTATGTTTTATAAAAACAAAGCTCCCAACTTTATTTATCTCCGTTATTTAACTTCATAATACGAGTTTTTACATAATATTCCCAAAAATCGATTTTGGATGAAAAAATAAGTTCTTAGCTTTTTCACGCTTAATTCATTCAATTTCGTTAATATACTTCCTGCAATATAACTTTAATTACTTTCCCTTTAATTTAAGTATCGATTTATAACAATAATTAACAAATTAAAAACATAACCTCTCCATTTGGACAAATTTTCAGACAAAGCTAAAATATTATTAGGTACTACTTTTTGTTATTGAATAAATTATCAATAATACATTTATTCTATACAATAAACTACATTTCATCTCGAAAATCCTATTAAAAGTATCAATTTTCATAATTACTTAACGAACAATATTCTCAGTTGTCAGTCATTCCCTTCCCTAGGTATACTTACAATGAGAATAATATGAAATTATAAGAAACTGATGATAAAGCAATTTGTAATCAAAATACTAATTTCTAAATGGGTAAAAGAACCTGTCTATGTTACTAACAGTTTGTACTATGTCATAAAATGTCTTTAGTAAATCATATATTTTTGTACTTAGCACATATCTTAAGAATGAAGTAAATATTTCTAGAACATACTTTATATACAACCTCCTGCCATCCTATGAGTTTAATATAACTTTATGACAAATCTAGTGCGGTAACCAAATTACTGTTTGTCCACTGCAAATGGTACAAACGGATATTTCAGATAATAATTCCCCAAAATGTTGTATACTTATCCTGTTAAGTTGTTATTCATAGCCTCTGTTCCTGTGAAAACTAAAACATACATTAAATATCTACACAAGCTGCATATATAAATTACATATGAATGTCACTTATGGTCAAAATGCCATTTTAAATACCCAAATAATAATAATAATAACCATTATTTCTATCTAAAATACAACTATGCAAAATACATAATTAATTGACCAAGATCATGAATGTTTCAAAATCTTGCCAATCAACGGTGAACAATATTTAGCAAAACTCTATGGTATCAATTGCTTATGCAATAATGCAAAAATAAGTAATAATATAAATATAATTATATCTAAACATAATATAATTTATCGAAAACTGTGAGAAATCCTAGTAAAGATTTCAGGTTTTATATTTTCCAAATATTCTCAGTTGCTGAAAGCAATGATAATAGCTTATCATTAAAGTTCAGGTATGTATGGTTGCTAATAAAACACAATGATGCTTATATACTTCCATTTATTTTATTTCCTTTGTCAGATCATTAACTTGATCTTTTCTTACATACTAAAATAAAACCAATATGTAATAAGGTGAGCCTCCACTCTCATACATACTATGTGAATCATTTATTATTCATTTATTCATGAACTTTACTCCTGAAAATATCATGTAAAAGCTTACAAATGAAGCTCTATCAGCCTTTAAAGTCATTTTGCTACTTTTCGTACATAGAGGACCCTGTGGACCGCTACAGCTCTGCCCTCCGATGGAATTGACGCGGAAAGGACATTTGTACTTGAAGCAGAGATTGCATCGTAACCCAATAAAGACACAGATATTGATATTTCACCCTCCCAGTGTTATTTCACCCCATTTGACTAACCATCAATCAAAAAGTTGACAGTATCATCAAACGAAGCAAAAATTTTTTTTTATAGTGTGATATGTAAAAGTGACCATTACTCAGCAGTAATCAATTGATTCCAAGATAATCATAGACCTCGTGGTTTCTCAGTTTCTTGAGTCAGAATTGGTAAAAAGCCAGAATTTCCGCCCTGACAGAAGTGCAAGGTTTGTGAGGTCTTACAATCTCTAATAGAAACTCCCATTGCCCATTCATATGTATTGTATCAAACAAGATTCTTTCCTTAATTCTCAAACAAAACAATCAACTTTGCCCTGGCCTTATGAAGGGACAAGAGAAGCCTTCGTCAGGACGACTATCCCTTTACTCTTTTATAACTTTCCCCAATAGTATCCCCAAGTACCGATAGCCAGTCTACAACCATCTCCAAACCAACTAATACTACCTTTTATGGCGTGATGTCCTCTATTCAAACAAAAACAGATCAATAATAACAATTCTGAAATACTCAAAATCATTCAGTCACTGATCTACCTTATATCTGAACAAAAGGGTGTGTGAAATTAGTTTTTGCAACGTGTATAGTGTCTCATCGTCAAAGAAAGATACCTAGAACTGGTATGTATAAAATGAACCTAACACCAAGATTCCTTTGACAACGATCATTGTAATCCCTTCAAGAACCCCTTCCCCCCCCCCTAAGCTCAACTTTAAAAAACATCAATATCCGCTGACCACACTCCAACTTTGTGTAATCAAACAAAATTCTTACGCGCAAAATTCTCGTATGTCCATACTGCATCATACATTCAACCATCGCCTCTTAAAATGTCATAACTCACACAGTTAACCTCTCATCCATCCCTTTAAAAGACATCCTCCCACTGTCAACACACACTGTTTTGTTTAATTACCCAAAATATTCAGAAAATGTGATCAAAAACAAAATGTTCCCTAAACACAAAATATTGTCTTCATCCCCCATTTATGAATAATTATAATTACCTCATAACTAAAATTGCAGAATAAAAAGATAAATCTACAACGATAGTTACTACAATACCTTATCAAAACCTCGTAACCAGGACTATAAAACTATAGACCCGGCTACTACCATTACCTGAACTAAAATTATTAGAACTTAAAAATCTATATAATTTCAGTTGTACCTTTAAGTATAGAAATTAGTGTAATTGTACTAAACCAAGAACCTCACTTATTTATTAAGCCCGCGTAAAAAAAAAACTTTAAATTTCCGAAATTTTAACTACTGTGTTGCATAACTCTACATTTTAGAACAACTCGGTGTACTTGTATTTCTCCAATATCCCGCGTTATCTATTTTCCTCTCTTACTTGTTTAAACTACACTCTTTATTTATTTACTTATTTCTACTAGATAAAAAAAACCGTTTCATCTAAGAATCAAGACAAATGGTAACAACGCCAAGTGAATTCCAAGACGTGTATCATACCCGCGATGTACTATAACGTAGATAAGCGCTTACGTAATATCAAAACCTCTAATTCAACGTAATTATATATTTGCCTACTTTATTCTAAACTAAAAAAATTCAAATATGTACGTTTGTATACCTGCCCGGAGTATAAACTTGTGTCGTGACATCTATTATTCGATTTATTTTCATATTACTATCGAGAAATATCCCTTTTATCTACACTACTGACAATATACCGCGATCTCGGAATCGAAAAGTTTACGTATGAAATTGTCTCCTAACCTATAAAATTTACAACAACAAGTCAATCGCTAGTTCCTAGCCGTAACAACGTCATCTAGTGACAAGTAGTAGAACTGAAGACGAAAAGTTATTCTAATATCGAAAAAATCTATAAGCATTCTACAAGAAAACATCGTTCGCTAGTTTACGCTACGAACAGTGACATCTAGTGACGAGTAGTTGAACTAAAACTGAATAATTATTGTAATATCGAAAAATCTAAAAGCATTCTACAAGAAAACATCGTTCGCTAGTTTACGCTAAGAACAGTGACATCTAGTGACACTTTGAAGAACCTCCTGCCTGCTAATTGTTAAAACAAAATTATAATTTTAAAACCATTTGATGTAAGAACATTGTTGGCTAGTTCGTAATTGTAACAACGACCCCTTGCGACCCTTACATAAACTATTCCCAAAGCATAGTAAAATTTGTAAAAGCAAAATTTTATTTATTTATTTCGAGTCTAAAATTTATATCATGTTGAAGGAAAAATCGGTAGTTCTCACTATGGCCAACATAACGCACAATTTTTTCTGAATTTGTTGTTGCAAATTTGTGTATGGACCCCTTTTTTTTACTCCAATTCTTAAGTTGACGTAACTACGTATCGTATTTGTAGGTTTAATTAACACTAATACCGTCTTAACTCACGTAAACGCTAAATAAAAGCTGAATGTACGATGAGACGATGACGCTTATATACTTGTCTTAGTTAGCTTCCTAAATGATTTAGTTTCTAAATTTAGTCAAGTCTAACCGCATTTAGCAAATAAATTTACTATGAAAACTAGTTAGGATCCTAATTAGGGTGCTAGTTAGGACACTAAAAAAAGTTAAGTGTACAGGGCCTTCAGACATAAAGACACTAATGTTATCAATGACTATCAAATATTTTCTTTATCTGTGGAATGATACCAATAATCTTACTACTCTGCTAACTTATTATACTACTTTGTATATTTTTAAAGTAAAATTCTAACATAAACATATCAATGCTACTATTAAAATGAACCCGAAAGTATATTAATGTGTGCCTGTTTACAAATTTAGTTCGTTTTAAGCACTGTGTGAATTTAAATCTTATTTTTGTTCCAATAAATAAAACGAAATAAATAAATATTTTTTTTTTCTCGCAAGTATTTTACTAATTTACGAACGCGCTTCGTAGTTTTTAATTTAAATGGCAACACCGCTCTGAGCTCATAGCCGTCCCCACCAACCAAACAGAGCCGTTCAAAATTTTCACAAGTATAGCGTGAATATAGCAATGTTAGCAATGGCCGACCGGTGTTTTAATGTGACACGTTTCGACTCCGGTTTTCTGATTCCTAATTTCCTTATATGTGTCCGTTTATTAAGTAAAACAATAGCAAAAGTACCTAAGTGAAAGAAGTAAGTGTTAACCGACATATTTAATCAACAGTGGTTTAAGTAGTTCGAACGATGGATATGTGTTTACGAGTTCACAATTTTGTTAGTAAATACCGGCGCCATTTTTACTACGTTTCATGAATTTGTTTTATTTCTAGATTATATCTGTTGATAAATATCTACACCTATTATGTTATGGATAAAACCAGATTACAATGGAAAACCTATAAGTTACTACGCAATAATCAATCAATCAAGGAAGCTATGCAGTGTCTAAAGCCCTTGAAAACTTGTGACGTAATTGAATTACATTAAAATATCAAGTAAGTACGCATTATTTTGTTTAAAAGTGGACTATCTACCCAATTCAGTTTATTTTACAACCGTATCCCTTTTGTTTTTTAAATATATATCTAAATGTAAACAAGGTTTTATCCCGTCAAAACTTATATATGACGTTTGTACCTACAAGGTTACTAAAGTTACTTTATCCCTACAATGTTACTTTATCTCGGTTATTTCATTAAGTTATTTCAATTACAGGTTGACAAGAGAACGTGACTACATGAAAGGATGGAGCTCGGAATTTTAGAATTGCCAGATTTCACGACAAACTGGCCCTATCCCTACGGCTTCAACTACAGCTCCCTAAGCTCCGCGTGTCTCTCCAGAACTGAAATGTAAGTACATGTTTAACCCAACATTTCTAAATATCTATACTAAAGCATTTAATCAAAAGAAAACGCTGCCCCCCGCATTTTAGACCAATAACTAATCATATATATTTTTTTGTAGGTTATGTTTATTATGTTGTTTCTGAAATATGTACACTCCCTATGAAACGAATTTTAGTTTTAGCTACATACAAAGAATATTTTTATTATTTAAAACAGCCTACTATATAAACTACTTTATGTATTTCAGTGAATCCAGCCCCGCAATGCATTGTTAGTCACTCTGACAGTGGCTGCCCTCCAGATTTCCGACTCTTACTCCAGGTAATTAGCCTTTATTCTTTGTTAGTAAATTAATTATTACAATGAACTACCTAAATTGCAACTATACTCCATATATGTATGTTTTTGAGAATTTTTGTTTTACCCGTCCCACTGTCTGTAATTAAATTTTAAAAGCGAACTTTGAACCCTTTCCCTGTTTCCAATTGAGCTGAAATTTTCCTCGCCTATGTATGTCTAAAAGCGAACTTTGAACCCTTTCCCTGTTTCCAATTGAGCTGAAATTTTCCTCACCTATGTATGTCACGTGACAATGCAATATTATGATGACATGCAACTGATCTGATGATGGAGCAGAAAGGTGGCTATAAGTATTCCCTCAACTATTCATTTTTATCCCGTTGTGTTTGGGCTTGTTGTAATCGTCTTGATGAGCAGTTTGAGATTGTATATAGAAGAGTACGGTAGGCAAAGAATAGCTTATCATAAAATTTAAATTATTGAGAGAAAAAAAAATGTAGTAAAGTTTTTAACGCCCCGTTAACTAAACAATGGATATTTTTTTTTTCTAAAATTAAGTACTAAGACAGCCATATTTTAAAATCTCCCTATTCTAAGTTAGATCACACTGATACTCTGAATGTAGAAGACTAGCCCGACGTTAGTTTCGAGCACCAGAAACCTAGATCACTTTTTCTTTGTAAATGACATACATGTAAGTTCACACTAATACCATTTCTATTTAAACTTATTTCAGGCTAATTTATGCAGTACCCTGAGAGCTTCCAGTCTACCCCTGGCTCCTCGCATCTCTTCTACGCGTTTCACAACGGAAAACAAGTGAGTATAGAATCTCTTCCTAATAATAAAATTAAAACCTATGGCTGTATATGCATGCATACCTACACATGTGTGTAAGTATGTACTTAATCATCTACTATTAACGTGATGCTGATGATGATGATGACTTCTAAAATATTTTTTTGAAATCAGCCCTACATGTACATAATGACAAACCTTCATGAAATAGAGTTCTATGGCCGAATTACTGGTCCTAATTTTGGTATAGACACCTACACAAAGAATCAGGTTCAAACGAAACCTAGACCGTAACTTTAGTCTTCCTATTGACTACCCGTTACTTGCAATGCCATGCCATTGCTATGGCCGGAGCATTTCAAACCCCTTAAGAAGAATGATTATGAGTTCCCATTTAAAATTAGAATACTTTTTTAGCGATTTACCTATGTACTTGGAAACAATAACAAACTTACTTAGTTTAAAGTAAAACGTTTGGAAAGCAAATAACCATTTAAACTATTTCCATGTTCAGACACTAGTAACGTTTTTATTTTAATCAATTTTCAGAGTTCCAGAACATCTATACAAAGCGACTTCCATTTCATCATCGATCAACGCGGCTCACCTTCCTATCACCGCGGAAGACAGACTGGGATCTACACACTATTCCTATTGTAGCTTTAGTCCCTTAAGTTAGCCACTAACTATCATTTATTTTATACCACGTTGGTGGCAAACAAGCATACAACCCGCCTTATGGTAAGCAATTACCATAGCCTATGGACGCCCGTAACCTCAGAGGATTCGCATGCAAGCATTTATGGTACCTATATGCTTTCGAACATGACAACTTTTCAAAATAATGATTTTACTTTTATTTTATTAAGTTAATCAGTATATATAAGCAATTATATCTAATACTAGCTGGGTAATGTTGTTTTAATGTGAATACCCTACAAGTAAATAACATCCTTATCATTGCTAAACCTTTTTAAATATTTAAACTTTTGTGAGATATGTTAACAAGTACTTGTGGCTGTACTCACTACTTGGCTGGTTTTTAAATATTACTCTAAACTGCCTACGTCAACTAATGATTTCAATTTGTAAAATTAGCATACATTTGACAAATAAGCCTTTCAAATCACCGAAACATCAAATGCAGTGTGCAAACTATTAAGTTGATAATCTCAAATAATAGCAAAGACAAGGATCCCGACGAATTGAGGAATCATCTTTTGAAACTTGAATGTCGTTTGATAAGAGATCATTGCTTGGAACTGGTATGTGTAAATAAATATATATCCTAGGTTGCCCTACATTGCCTAAGATGAAATACTATTATCTATTCTGTGGCCTAAGTTTATTATCCTGCCATAATATAATACATTTGCTTGATAAAGGTTCTCCAGATGGAGAAGTAAGTGAGATTACTGATAGATGGATTAGATAGATTGCTTAATTATTCGAAAAGTATACATTTATTTATACAGTGCCCTGCAGAACAGTTTTCGTAGTTTGTCTGTAGGTGAGCTAGTTACTAAATAGTTATTCTATTGTTATGCTAATGTTATTTATTGGCACACTTAGCGACATGCTGTTTGTGATACCGGTATCACCCAAATGTATCTAGTAGATATTTCTAAAGCTGTTTTTAAAATTTTTAATTTGTCCAGCTGGTGTCTTATCTTATAGGGTAGGTTATTTAGATAATACGGTGATCTTTTATTGAGGGTTTGGTCACCGAAATAGTTTTCTACTTGTGGCAACTCGTATTTGTCAACAGACACTGATTTTGTGTTATGTGAGTGATCGATCAGTACTAGGCTGCACTATGATCATGTTGATACTACTTTTCTTTTGTTATTATTTATTAAACAAGAAATAAACATGTAGTTTTATTAAGCGTGGCACCCTTACTAAATCAACCCCACCCCAATGATCATTTCTTAGGTATTACTTTTAATAATTGAACCTATCTCTATTGTTATGTATCTACTAATAACCATTGATTTTCCCCTCCTGAAACAGGCTACAAGTTAACTAAAATATACTTTAAGATGATTGGTATTTCATAAAATAGAAATGAATATTAAACTTACGGACCTAGACTGAGTCATATTTTTACCAAAACATTGGTATTTTGAATTTCCCGCCTTTTGAACCACTAGATATTATTAAAAATGTCTCATTGTTTATTGAATAAGAATAATAATACGTTAATTACATAGTGAAATACTAATTATTTTTACAATTTGCAAAATAAAACATTGTTAGAGCACATATAATCGAAACGCAACGCCAGTGACAGTCAGTATTAACATGGCTGTCAGATAGTCAAAACAAAGTTTTCGTGGTTATGTTATTGTTAGTTTTAGTGATTTTAAAACGCGTGAACTGCTTAAAAAGTGTGTGGAAAACATGCTTTCGAGCACCAGTGAAGTGATGCAATTATGTTTCAAGTGTATTTCGTGATATACCGTGATTTAATGTGCCTACAAAGTTTACCCGGAATTCGCGGCTAAGGTAACAATATGATTTAAGAATGCTTCCCTCTGCCCTCCGCGTATATATTTTTTATTGTTTCAACAACAATATCAGTCTCCATATCCATTAACACGGTCAGCAACTGAAACCGCTTAATTTATCTAACCAAATCATGTGTAAATACTAATATGTATGATTCTAATCCTGGTCACGGCACCAACTGAAGAGAAACGCACCTGGCGTTCATAAATTATTCTTTTACTTCTTTACTCTATAAACTACTAAAAGCTAGAGCAGCTATTGGAAGGTACTAAACGACGGTACAACTTAGAAAGCTGAAACTGAAAAGCTTAGAAAGCCAAAGTGGCTCTCTATGAAGGAAACCCTCTACCCCGTCTGAAACCCTGTAATACTAAAATGTTCTAAGCTCTGATGACTATACATACTTACCTCCTGAAAGGAACACTACAACCCTGCGTTAAATACTATAACCCCAATAATCTAATTTCCTATATAAACATGATTTGTCAGACAATTTCGGCGGTTTTTCCTAACAATGGCTCGTGAAAGTTAGTGGTAGATCCCTAGTTATGTAGTAACCCGATAATTTTTAGGAGACTGATAAAGAGGTTGTTGAAACAAAAACAAGGATATTTATTTTAAACTTTATTTCCTATAAATGGTACTTTACAAGGAAAAGATATTAAGTAAATAGGTATATAAAATTAATTAGTAAATTAATATTATTCGGTTATAAGTTCAAGCTGTTGATGCGGGAAGGTTAGTGGTAAAGTTGTAGAATGGTGTCAGGAATCTGTAAAAGAAAAGGCTATTCGGTAGTTTCCATATAGACAAAGTCTTCCCGATATTTGCGGTGAAGATTAATGCTAGAAAATTATTTTGTAAAATTTTGTTATTGATGATGAAATTAACTCTTGGTTGTCTGGAAGAAATCGCTCAATAGCGATAAGACCGCCTATTGTTACCTCTACCTAAATTTATCTAATTGTAAAATTTGTGCTTGTAACTGTATGAGGTGTGCAATAAAGAGTATTTATTATTATTATTATTATTATCTTTATTTATTTTTTGTCTCAGGTTAGTTTTTATAATATTTTTACAAAATAAAATATAAAAATACATCTAAAACATACAAAAACAATAAAAACATTATAAAAACCTAACCTAGGGTGCCGCCGGCAGCGGAGCAAGGCCCAGGCTGCCGGTGGTTAGGGCCGCAGAGTGAGGAACCGTCGGACTATGCGCGCCGTGTCCAAGATTACCGCCTTCTGAATCTGACCCTTAATCCAACCACAACCCCGTAGCGAAAGTCTCTCAAGATGTTGGTCGAGACTCTTCGCTATGAGACCGTTCGCAGAGACAACTATCGGCACAATGATCGCCGAATCGACCTCCCACATGGCGGTTACCTCGTGAGCCAAGTCTAGGTACTTGCTGGTCTTGTCCTTCTCGGCCTTCACGAGGTTCTCGTCACATGGGACGGTGATGTCGACGAGCATGGCCCGGCGTTGCGGTCGATCTATTACCACGATATCAGGCCTATTGGCTACAATAGTCCTGTCCGTGATAATAGATCGATCCCAATAGAGCGTGGCACGACCATTTTCGAGAACTGGCGCAGGTGTGTACTTGTAGTACGGCACTTCGTGGTCCACAAGACCGTATAGGAGAGCAAGCTGCTGGTGTATAATCCTGGCTACGAGGTTATGTCTGTGCAAGTACTCGCCGTTAGCAAGATGAGAACAACCGGAGATGATATGCCTGAGTGACTCTCCGGGACGGCGGCATTCCCGACAAATGTCGACCGTACCGTCCTTCAGGATATATCTCCGGTAGTTATTCGTCATGATAACTTCGTCCGCAATTGCACAGGCAAAACCTTCGGTTTCTCCGAAGAGGTCCCCGAATCGTAACCAGTTCACCGACGCGAGCAGGTCTACGTCGGGTCCCGTGAGGGCCCTGTAGAACCGCCCGTGTAGCTCCTTGCTCTTCCATACCGCCCTGCGATCCTCGGTGCTTAGCACCACAGGTTTGCGCCAGTTCTTGTTTGCCAAGGAGAGCGGCGTGAGACCCTTATCTGCAGCCACCACATCACGATGCATCTCACACTCGTTGTTAAGGAAATAATTCCTGAGATTGTACACCTCACGGTTGTGGAGATTTTTGGCGTTTAAAAAGCCGCGACCTCCACACTTCCGTGGGATGTACAATCTCATAACAGACGAGCGTGGGTGAAGCATACGGTGTGTGGTGAGCAATAGACGGACTCTCCGATCCAGGGCATCCAGCTCGGTCTGTGTCCACCTTAGTATGCCAAAGGAGTATGTGAGTAGGGGCATTACCCAGGCATTGAAGGCGCGCACCTTGTTGCCACCTGACAGAAGACTATTAAGTACTTTTGTCAGCCGACCAAAGAAGCGCTCCTTCAACGCCTGTTTAATACCCACATCCTCAATGCCCAAAGACTGTGACATACCAAGGTATTTGTAGGTTTCTGATTCAGAGATAGATCTGAACGTCATTGTCTCAGAAAGCTGTATATTTGTTGAATTTACTACTTTCCCCCGCTGTACATGCATAACCGCACATTTATCAACACCAAACTCCATCTTGATGGAACTACTGAACACTTTAGTGGTCTTCAGTAGTTCCAACAAGTCTCGATTATTTGGTGCAAATAACTTGAGATCGTCCATGTACAGAAGGTGAGATATGACTTCACCCTCTCTCCGAAGCCGGCAACCTAGCCCTGAATCCTTCAGCAGATTGCTGAGCGGATTTAGAGCTAGGCAGAACCACAGGGGACTCAGACTGTCGCCCTGAAATATTCCTCGCTCGATCCTTATAAAGTCCTGCGGGCTAGGGGGGTCATCCCCGCCTCCTGGTTGACGAAGGACTGTGGTCCACCGCCTCATACACGCGCCAAGGAAGGACCTCAAAGCTGCATCAATTTTATACCGCTCTAAGATCCTCTCCAGCCATGAATGAGGCACCGAATCATAGGCCTTCTTGTAGTCAATCCAAGCGGCCGAGAGGGCCCCCCTGTTCCGCCGGACTCGTTGGCAAATGGTCATGTCTATGAGGAGGAGCTCTTTAGTACCACGGGACCCAACCTTACATCCATTTTGAGCGGAGACCAAAATGTTGTTTGCGACCATGTGCGCGTTTATTTTTGCTCTCAAAATGGATGTAAGAAGCTTGTAGAGCGTAGGCAAGCACGTGATGGGTCGGTAGTTCTTCGCTTCCGTGGTACTACCGGACTTATAGAGCAGGAAGGTTACACCAGTTGTTAAGGAAGGCGGGAGGGAGCCAAGTTCAAGGGCTTGTTGAAATTGCGTTGCCAGCCGCGAGTGCGAGCACCGAAACCATTTTAGCCAGAAGTTGTGCAACCCATCCGGGCCAGGACTTTTCCAGTTCTGGGCCGTACGGATCGCGCAACTTACGTCGTCGGGGCTGATGGTGATAGCCCCCATTGGTTCGATGGACTCGCACTCACGTTCAACAACACTCATCCACTCGCCCTCCGTGTGTTCAACGGGCGCTGACCAGATGCTACGCCAGAAATTAGTCATGGCAGTAGCATCCGGCAGTCGCACGTCGGACACACGGGGGTCGGTTTCCTCCCACCTTCGGTATACCTTCCTTTGGTCACTTTGGAAAAGACGATTCTGCTTGAATCGGTCCACACGCTCTCTGTAACGGCGAATACGGCTTGCCCATGCATAAACTTTCTGCTTCAGAAAGTCGATGCGCTCTACGACGTTGGCCATGTAGTCGCGGGGCTTGATATCCGTCCCCGCGAACGCCTGGTGCACAAAGCGCATTACTCGGGGGCGGTTATTGCCCCCCCTGAAGCAGATCAGCTTTGCAATGAGAGTCCTAAATGAGTTGATACGACGCTCGATCCGCACCTGCCATGCGGGGACACCCCCGGCGGTCCTAGGTGCACGTTCAGCGTCCGGAAACTTGACTCGAGCAACACGGCACGCCGCGATGGCTCCGCAGTACATTATCGAGTGCGTATCATCTAAGTCTTTACTAGTCCGCAGGAATGGATCTAGCAAATCATTTAGGACTGCCATTAACGCTAGATTGCGTCTATTCATAGGCAAGCGTGGTAATCGCGGCCTAGGGATGTTTGTGGAGCGATACTGCGTAATTGCCTCTTCCAAAGTCCTCCTCAGTTGCTCATTGGCTGAACTACTCACACTCTGATTCGCGATCCCCTCCTCATCGGCACTGGGATCAACCCGCGGTGCCCCCGATGCCAAGTCGGGTGCAGGCATCGGATCCGGCGACGTGGCGAGCGGATCCCGCGCCGAGGTGGTGGTCGCGCGAACAGAGAGAGTCTCCAGGCGAAGCCGATCAAGTGTCGCGTCATCCAACCGCTTTAGCCGCTGAATGACGCGCACCTGATCCAACAACCGCTGCGCAGTCGTGTCAATGGTTGGTTCAAGGGCCTGAAACAGAGGAAGTATCCGGTCACGATACGCGCACAGATTAGTTCCCCCCTCTGTAGCCCCATAATAGGCACGCATGACGTTTTCATTCATGGATGAAGTCCATCTCATGCGACGCACTATACCACCGGCAGCGGGGGCCCTGGGCGGGACAGGTTGTCCCGCAGGCCCCAAGCGTGCCGGCAGCGGTGGCCGTCCTCGTCGCGCAGGTGGTCGTGGCGGCGGCGGCGGCGGCCCGCACTCGTCGCTCGACTCGCTGGTGTCGGGCACAGTAGCGAACTCATTGCCCGACAACGATGGTGAGGAGACTGACGAGGCGGGCGAGGATGGTGGGCGTGCGTTTGGTGGGGACGCTTGCTGCTGTCGTGATTTACTTCTCGTAATCATTTCCTTCCTTTTCCTTGTTTGACGTTTAATGTCCGGGATTCTGTTTACGTGTTGTAACCATATTTGCGATTACATACGCCCTGCGCAACATTCATTTAAGTGGCGGGCAACTTTTCCGCAAATAATCGTATAAAAACAGATGTATAAATGCCCGTAAAACATAATTTTATCAAAAATATTCGGAAATCAGAAAAATCACGACTGACTTTGACGGCGTCATGTTTTTTTTTTTTTTATTATTATTATTATTATTATAACTCTTGTCTTATTTGAATATTTTATTTTACTACAAGCAAATATGGTTTTTTTTTATTTATCCCCTACGCCCTAAAAGCGACAGTGTTAACGAATACAGACAATAATTATACAATTAAATTATTTTCTTAGAAAAATTATTTATTTATTTTAAACATAGTTAGGAAGGGTAGCCAATGTGTGATAGGGGTTTCTTTTCCCAAATACACACGCCTGTATTTCGTGCGGTGGGGTAAACTGTCTCATATCCTATCTAATTATTATTATTATTTTTATATATTTTATTAAAAATAAAATATTTTTATTTTGTCTTTCAATGACTTTATTAAGTGAAGCTACCAACGTTTCGTAACCTACACACCAGAGGAAAGAAACGCCAAGAAAACCTCTGAGATGCCTAGCTAATTAATTAAATCAAAATTAAATCTAAAATTCAACCAAAGGGACTGTGGTCATGCCGAAATAAATCATAGAAATATGTCGTGTTAGGCAGTTATGCTAATTCAAACTTCAAAGATAAGCAAATAGTATAGTACGCAGAGTAAGGCATTGTTTCTAACTACCAAACTCTTCATCTAATTATCAAATTTTACAGATGATGTACACTATTGAATTGAAAGCCTGAATTAACTTATGAACTATTTTCGTTCAGTTGTAGTTGATATGGATCCCCATAACTCACTCCAGCACGATTCAATTTCTCAGTTGAATTTCAATACTTTATTATAGTGGCTTTCTCTTTGCCAATAATTGTATTTCCAACAATACAATAATATTTATTCATCAATTATCATGAATGGTGATAAGATACAAGTCTCACTATGTCAGAGAACATGTTAAAATTTTCATAATATGTTTTGTTTTACAACACAAGGTTGGTACGTAGTCAGATGCCTTATTTCAGCTCAAAAGTAATAAATAATTTCAGTTCTATAAATGACACTTCATAGAAGGATTAAGGTAGTGGTTATGAAGAATGAACATAATCGTTCAATGGTTAACGTCAGTTACACTGTCATACATAAATAAATTACAATCACAGAAGTAATAATTACTTCAGTTCAAGTCAATGCTTATATACCAAAGCATATGAACCGTAAATATAATAGAGGACACACTCTTTTAAATTCATAAATCAGGTACGTAAAACACGCTAAAATCGTTCCCAAAATAGGGTAAACGTCTTAATATATACTCAATTAAATTCATATGCCACAACCGCAAAACATAAAAATATAACGCATTCCGCAATAAAATTCGCAAAACGTATAAAATTATAACGCATACGATATATAGGATATAGAATAACCGCATCCACAAAACGTATAAAAATATAACGCATTCCGCAAACTTATAAAATAAAACGCATACGCAATATAGGATAAACGCATCCATCCCTGTTTGGATAAATTCGTAAAATGTTTCCGCAAGCTCCGTTAAATTCCGTACGCATATATATATTGCATATAATAATTCAACCAAATTTCACATAAATTAAATACAAGAACCACAACAATAAGGAAAATGTTCATAATATAACAGTCAATTAAAAGCACTTACTCAACTCCAAGGCCTAAAGAGAATACACAGGAGAGAAATAAATTTTATCATTAAAGTGAATAAATTTTGCCTCACCAAATAAGACTTCTTTTGCTGGTCCTATTGGCAGCTCAGGGCGGGGCCTCGGTGTTTGTAGCACGGTGCTTGTAGCTCTGTTCAGCAGCAGAGGTCAGGTGAAGTCCCGTAGTCCGAAGGTAGAAGTGTTCGTAGATCTCAGGTCGGAGGCAAAGGTGATTCCCTACGGTACGCCCTTCCCTTATATAGCATCAAAATTACGTATATAAACGCTAACTACCCCCGTGACGTCAGAGAGGTTCGAAACGTCCGCCTTGTGGTAGCTTGGTTAGATTGATTTAAGCCAATTTGAACCTTATTGATCCTTTAGTTCATACTATTTTAAAGACCAAATTCCTATACTTAAGTGTCCTAGTTCGATAATCTCCTATCTCCCATAGGGAATGTTTTTCTTGAATATCTATCCAATTATGCAATTTCCAATGAAAATTTATATGAAAATAGATGAAAACATTAGCCCCGCGTATGATTTAATAAGCCCATGTAAGTATTAATGTCTATTTTCCCCGTAAAATGCCAATATATCTTTGTATACCAATTTGATTCTTAAGATCCCTACGCTACATACTTCTATAAGAAACAAGTTCCTATGAGCGCCCTACCCTTTTTGGAAAACCTAACCTCTAAGAAAGCGATTTTCTTTCATTCAAACAAAATAAGTATTTCCTAAGCTGAATTTATATAATTTATGATGAGGATAATTTTTCTGCATATATTATGACAAGATCCTATCGGATTTACTGCGTATTTACTCCGTAAAATACCAATATAACTTTTATCAGGAAATTCGCTTTTTATCCTAATTTTCATCACTTTCCTTTATTTGTTTTGATCAAAATTGAGTTTTCCATACGTTTATAAGCTAAAACTAGCCTAGAATTCCACCAAACATCAGTAATTTTAAAATCCTTACAATCTTTTTACGACAATTTTCGATCATAAAATTTGTCTATTTTAGCGTTTTACCGAATCGAACTCGTTATATTTTATAAAAACAAAGCTCCCAACTTTATTTATCTCCGTTATTTAACTTCATAATACGAGTTTTTACATAATATTCCCAAAAATCGATTTTGGATGAAAAAATAAGTTCTTAGCCTTTTCACGCTTAATTCATTCAATTTCGTTAATATACTTCCTGCAATATAACTTTAATTACTTTCCCTTTAATTTAAGTATCGATTTATAACAATAATTAACAAATTAAAAACATAACCTCTCCATTTGGACAAATTTTCAGACAAAGCTAAATATTATTAGGTACTACTTTTTGTTATTGAATAAATTATCAATAATACATTTATTCTATACAATAAACTACATTTCATCTCGAAAATCCTATTAAAAGTATCAATTTTCATCATTACTTAACGAACAATATTCTCAGTTGTCGGTCATTCCCTTCCCCAGGTATACTTACAATGAGAATAATATGAAATTATAAGAAACTGATGATAAAGCAATTTGTAATCAAAATACTAATTTCTAAATGGGTAAAAGAACCTGTCTATGTTACTAACAGTATGTACTGTGTCATAAAATGTCTTTAGTAAATCATATATTTTTGTACTTAGCACATATCTTAAGAATGAAGTAAATATTTCTAGAACATACTTTATATACAACCTCCTGCCATCCTATGAGTTTGATTTTTCCTAATAATATATCCCCCATTGAAGGAATCGATCACAAGATTGCTAAAACTTTATGACAAATCTAGTGCGGTAACCAAATTACTGTTTGCCCACTGCACGACGACAACAACGTATATGATTCTAATTGAGAAATGACAACTTTACAGGAGAGCAAAACAGAAGTAGAATCCTTATACTTTTTTTCGTGTTAAAAATAATAAACTGAAACTTGGCACACATGATTATAATTTTATTTTATTGCTTATTTTATTTTCATATAACTCAATTTAATGGTAGTTTTCGAGAAAATGCAGATAGTCCACTAGATTAAGTTACAACTATTGGCTTACCGTTGTGTATACTGTTCTATCTACCACTTAGAATATTATACTTGGTTACAATTTTATTTAAGAACTACGTAAGCAGGTCTATCCGGGACTTAGAACATTATACTTGGTTACAATTTTCTATAAAATCTACGTATGTAGGTCTATCTGGGACTTAGAATATTATACCTGTAAAAAAAGTATGCGACTCACTGTAAAAGATTCTATGTGTGAATTAAGTCATCAAATTGAACTCGTTTATTTTGCTTATTTTTAAAATTATATACCATATTTTTAACGCACAATTTTATATTTTATTTTTGGGTGCATAAACATTCTGTATAAATCTGCATAATTATAATTTTGACACATTTTGCAGATAGAATCATATTCGACATTAGTTTTATAGTTCAATAATTATGTAGAAAGTACTAAATAAAAGTAAAAGTATATTAGATGTGTTATTTATTCAATAAAATGTAATAAAAATGTAAACCTCTTACTAAAACCTTACATATCAGTCTTAATCACGGCATTAGTCAGGAAAAAAGGAGTATTTTTTAACATTGTTCTTAGTTATTTACCTTATGTTTTAATATTGATCGATCAATCTTCTTTAACAGCACATGATTTTATCAGTCTTTCTGACAAAATTACGTATTCAAACAAGTCTTTTCGCATGCAATAACATTAAAATTTTAAATGGTTTTCATAATTAGATATTTCCTTCTCAGATGTTCTCCGTAGATTTTTAAATTGATGACATAAATCACATTGGTCTTTTTTGGGATAAATTATCCAATATTCATGTGTTTGTTTGTTATATCGCGGTATTGTCTGACTTGACTTGAGATTTGATTTTCAGATTGACTTGATATGCTTGTATTAGTCGAATGCGTATCTTCTGGCTCCTCCAACGCAGTTGTCAGTACTCTATATAATTCCTCGGGTTACCCTTATCTGGTAGAATAATATTAGTCAGAAATACACTTGGTATAACATGTTTTGCAGAAACACTTTCGGTCGAATGGTAATTTGGCATAAAGGTATAGTTGGCATTACTACTACCACGTATACGACACATTTTGCAGCACATTGTTTTGTAGAACATTACTTTGGCCGACTTTGGTTTAGCATAATTTAATGTACCATAATAATCCTATAGCATACTATTACAAAAGCATAATTATTTTCTGCTAGTAGGAAAGTAGGTTAAGTAAATTTTACGTAGTTGAATATAAGTCTCACCAAATTTGCTATGGCATAATAGGATTATTAGGTATCTTGCGTCCCCAACACACCCGACTCGCTACCAAAAAGGAAATACAGTCCCAGAGTATTCGTTAGGTACGACGACGAGCGAAGCCAGAAAAGTGGGATAGGCTAGGTTAGAACTGTGACCCCCTACAGGAACCTACTGTTGACATAAAATTGGGTTAGGTTAGAACTGCGACCCCCGCGGCAACAAACTGTTGCCAGAAAAGTGGGTTAGGTTAGGTTACAACTGCGCCCCCGCGGAAAAAACTTTATGTTCCTATGAGCAATACATCCAATCCCGCATGTCTTGTACAATATGATAAAACAATGAAGTCTATCTTGTAATCAAATTTTATTCGGCTTGACAACTTTATGCCGCCTAAATATTATGCAAAAAAAATATCTGCGAAAATACTATTCGTTTAGAAGACAGTTATGCCCATCAACATTATGCCAATTTAAGATTCGATATTATAAAAATCTGTGATATGATTTATGCCAAAGCATATTTACTCTGCGTAAGGTGTTTCTGCCAAACTTCAGCTAAGTATCATTATGCAAAACAAATATATGTCAAAAAAGTTTCTGCAAGACAATAGTGAACCTTCTTCGTTTATCCTTAGAGACTCTGAAAGTCAAATACCATGCATATTAAAAGCAACATAAATTAAGCTTTAACACTATGTGCATATACTTATATGTAAAGCTGTATTACTGGTGCAAAGTAAACAGTGATCAAAATAAGGATTAGCTATACAACAAAACTGCCCGTATAAAACCTTAATGTGTGATAGTTATTTTATTACACATAGCACAGCATTATTTTACATTACATTGTATTACGCTTACGCTTTTTAATATTTAAATTAGCACTTGACAATGACAGATATGACTATTTTGAGTGTGTCCAAAAACAAATTCAAAAAGATAAAAAGTTCTAAGTGACTGATTAAATGGCGTAAACAATTCTTAGTAGCACATAGATTTACAAACTTTGTTAACTATAGCTATGATAATAACGTATACAGTTCTAAGTGACAGATAGTCCTGCGTACGTAGTTCTCTTAAATAATACTTTAAACGTATGTAGTTATATGTGTCATATCGAACACTTTACACATTTTTAAACATATAAATACAAAAATATAAGGAAAACGTAAATAAATATTACATACCTCCATAGAAAACGATCTAGTGTTCACAACTGTTGACTAGCTGGTCGGCCGCGAACTGAGTGCGATGTGGTAAATAGCGCTCCGTGCGTGCGAGTGAGAGAGATGGCATTCATCGAGTACGATTCGATGTGGCACTTGGAATCGTGTTCGTGTTAGTATACTAACTTTTGAGTCAGATGGCACTGTATGCGTCATTTAAAAATCTATACTAAGTGACATTTTAAGAAAATTTTTATACCAGGCGATAGGTTTCGACTTCTAGATCATTATGCTGCAGCTTACGTAGTTCGAACCTTTTAGCACTTTGCACCTTGTACGTTGTTGTCGTCGTGCAAATGGTACAAACGGATATTTCAGATAATAATTCCCCAAAATGTTGTATACTTATCCTGTTAAGTTGTTATTCATAGCCTCTGTTCCTGTGAAAACTAAAACATACATTAAATATCTACACAAGCTGCATATATAAATTACATATGAATGTCACTTATGGTCAAAATGCCATTTTAAATACCCAAATAATAATAATAATAACCATTATTTCTATCTAAAATACAACTATGCAAAATACATAATTAATTGACCAAGATCATGAATGTTTCAAAATCTTGCCAATCAACGGTGAACAATATTTAGCAAAACTCTATGGTATCAATTGCTTATGCAATAATGCAAAAATAAGTAATAATATAAATATAATTATATCTAAACATAATATAATTTATCGAAAACTGTGAGAAATCCTAGTAAAGATTTCAGGTTTTATATTTTCCAAATATTCTCAGTTGCTGAAAGCAATGATAATAGCTTATCATTAAAGTTCAGGTATGTATGGTTGCTAATAAAACACAATGATGCTTATATACTTCCATTTATTTTATTTCCTTTGTCAGATCATTAACTTGATCTTTTCTTACATACTAAAATAAAACCAATATGTAATAAGGTGAGCCTCCACTCTCATACATACTATGTGAATCATTTATTTTTCATTTTTTCATGAACTTTACTCCTGAAAATATCATGTAAAAGCTTACAAATGAAGCTCTATCAGCCTTTAAAGTCATTTTGCTACTTTTCGTACATAGAGGACCCTGTGGACCGCTACACAGGGCACTCCATACATATACCACGTACAGAAAGTAAAAAAAAAATTGTTTGCAAATATTAATATGCAGCGTATGTCATATCATCAGATAGGTCTTTCAAAATACGTATTAGGTTTTTAAAACAATTTTAGGCTTAAGGTCATAGTTTAAGAAATAATCGCTGTTGTATTCGTTCGGAAACAATTATTGTGCGCATAAATTTTTTTGGGAACAATATATATTGCAAATTTTATGCTCTATAATGTACTAATGAATGCGGGGTTTGCACGACGGATCTAATGTGTATGGGAAGATCCGTGATTCCGGATAATTTCGTACATTCCGGATCCGGATCGCTAACCCTACGTGAACGATTACTTTAATGAAGTTATGAAAACATATAATAATCGCGAATAAACGATTTTCGTGAGCTTTGCCCTTGAATAACTTACGACATAGACACGAGATTTTAAAAGATTTTTGAAACACCTTTAAGAATACTAAAACGAAAGTATATACGAGTTTCCAGCTTATATCTCTGAGAGCAGCTTTTAGAGCGGATGGAGTTTTCTAATTTAAATTTTAATAAATATTACTTATTTAGGTATTCGAACTCAAAAAACATCGATCAAAAATCAAACAAGAAATATTCAATTAACAAACCCATCAGTATTTACCAAGGTTGAAAGTCAAACAAAACTTACAAATCATTATACTTTATTTAGTCTTCAAAATGGCGGATAATACTTATTGAATAAACCCACCACCGAGCAGCAAAGATAAACTTTACAAATGCAAAATAAAACTGCCGATCCGCCACTTATTAAAACAAATGAGTCAGAATCTGGCGATCCAGGTTAATGTTTAACTTGACCAGAGACCAGGTAAATTAAAGACTGGTAACTATTACGATGTCTAAATTTTAGTCATTTGCACAACCTCATTTTACTGCTAGTCGCTCAGTGGAATAGGGTGCAAACTGAGTGGCCGATTGCGTGGCGGCGATCGACTGCGCGACTGGTGACGCATGGTAAACAAATGCAACCGTATGGGAGTGGCCTGAATGAATCCCTAGGAAGCTCCACGCATCGCTGCACGCTGGTCGCGTCGCCACTGAGGCCTTATACTAGCAATAAGTGTACGATCACAGTGACGTGAATAGCGCTGCATCGAGAATTAAGCAGTGTGGCGACAACTGAGGCGACTCCCATATGTTTTCATAGTGTCGGTCGCCGCCGCTTGAGCTTCTACTAAGTTCGCATCCTAACCCGAGGACCATGAACACACTCCAGGCTTAACGCTGACGCAGCCGGCAACAGACGTGTAGAACAAACGCTTGAGCTTCCTTACGATGGCCACGAAGCCGCACTCTAAATTACAGCGATATTCACTACGAGCGAATTTTGCATCAGCGTCGGGTCAATTGTTTGGGGCACATAAAAAACGCTGCGAGTGTGACGCTCAACTTTGTGGCCATGTTTTAACGCTTCGTTTACAATCGACGCTATAAACGTCCGAAGCTGACAGGGTAGAAACGCTTGGGGCTTAAGGTGCATCCAGATCTTGCGATTTAAATCGATATAAATTATTTGCGCCCTGCACATCGACACGTCCGAGTCAACACAGAACTATGTGTGAAGGTCCTTATTATATATTAGTCCTTAACTTAGCGAACTGAGTAACTAACCTAATTAAATCAAGTTTTGTAACTTGTAGTAGTAGTAGTATAATACTTTATTGTACAACAAAGAAACATACAACAGAAAGAATATATGATATTTGTACAAAGGCGGACTTATCCCTTAAGGGATCTCTTCCAGTCAACCTTTGAGCAGTTGAGGGAGAATTAGAACTGGTAGACATACCTGGCTGTACAAAACGGCAATAAATGTAATAATAATAAAATAATTAAACATTATAATCTAACCTACTAGATAGATAAAAAAAAAAGAACAACATAAATATAAATAAATACCTAACCAAATACATACATGTACACTATACATAAATAAATACATATATACATACATACATAGTCTAAACCGCAAATAATAATATTAAAATTATTTGTCTGAAAGCCATAACTTCGTCAAATTCGCCTTTAACGATGCGACCGATTGACACTGTCGAAGAGGAGACGGCAAAGAATTCCATAACTTAACAGAGTATACCGTAAAGGATTTGTTAAAAGATCGCTGATTGTGAGGTGGGATGGAGAGAGAGAGATCCGCACTGGAACGAAGCCGGTGACCGCTCTCGTCTGCCAAAAACTTAAATCTCTCCGAGAGATAGAGTGGAGAAGAAGGAAGGAACAGAACTTTAAATAGAAGGGAAAGAACATGGATGTCTCTACGTCGGCGGATAGGCAGCCATTGGAGTTGAGAGCGGAAATATGAAATACGGTCAAATTTACGAAGGCCGTAAATGTATCTGATGCATACATTTTGCAAACGTTCAAGCTTGTCAAGCAGTTCCTCCGTCAGGTCGAGAAAGGCAATGTCCGCGTAATCCAGAAGGGGAATAAGAAGAGAACGGGCAAGCATGACTTTCGTGTGGAAAGGAAGGAAATTTTGGAGACGCCGAAGTGAGTGCAAAGAGGCAAAAAGTCTTCTACTAATTTCAGTCACATGAGCTGCCCAAGAGAGAGTCTGATCCATAACAATGCCCAAATTCCTGACGGTAGGTGAGAAAGGAATGTGTGTTCCATCAAAGTAAATCATAGGCATTGTCATTTCAGACAGCCTGCCAATGAAGTGAGGACTACCAATCACTATAGCCTGCGACTTTTTCGCGTTAACCACTAGGCCAAAGGATGATGCCCAGTTGCGGATGTGATCAAGGTCACTATTAATTTGCCTGATTAAAGAGACAAAGTTATCAATGCTAGCCGCTGCGTAAATTTGCAAGTCATCAGCATACAGGTGGTACGATGAGACTAGTGATTTCGTGATCCCATTAATGAATAGAGAAAAAAGTAATGGAGACAGTACTCCGCCCTGAGGAACCCCAGCGGTCAGTTCACTCCACGAAGAAACACTATCATCGACCATGACACGCTGACGCCTTCCAAATAGGTATTCACGAAACCACGAAAGAGCTAAGGGGGAAATGTTATAACTACGAAGTACCGCGAGTAGTATGTCAAAATCCACGGTGTTAAATGCACTACTGAAGTCTAACAGGACCAAAACCGTCAGCTTCTTGTTATCGATATTAAAGCGGATATCGTCGGTTACCTTGACTAAAGCAGAGACTGTACTATGCCCGGGCCGAAAACCTGATTGTAAGGGATTAAATAGGTTGTACTTATTTAGGAAAGAGGAGAGGAGTTTGTGAACAAAATGTTCAATTACTTTAGAGAGTATTGGAAGAATAGAGATAGGACGGTACTGGGAAAAAGAAGTGGGAGTAGGGACTTTTGGTAAAGGGATCACATGTGCAAGTTTCCAAGATAAGGGAAACGTGCCGGAGCACAAGGAAAAATCAATAATATGGGCTAGGACAGGTGCTATAATTTCGGCCACGAGCATTATCATGCCCAGGCTAAGGCCATCTTGTAAATAGTAACGTAGAATTAAAGTGTGATAGTAGGACAACCGACTTTAAACCCGGAGGTGTTCGGTTCAAACCCGGTTTGAAATATCATTCGAAAATGACAACTGTATTTTCTGCCACCAAAATGTAGATTTCCCATCTAATTTTTATCCCTAATTATAAGATCTGTGCCCGTTTTAATTGAAACGGTCACCAATTTCGAACACACAAAATTAATGGATATTTGTACCAAATTTAAAACTTTGATCACCAGATTTGTATTACTAGAATAGGTACTTATAGATCTACCACCAAATAATTGATAATAAAAGATATAATATAGTGGCCAATCTTATTAATTAGGTCATCGAGTTCGTATTTATTTGGTGACCGGGTAAATCATACCCTTCGAAAATTACCAGTCATTTTTCGGTAAAGAAAAACTTCATGAAGAAACATGATCTAATTCCAATAAAGCCTAGCCTCTGGGTTGAAGGATCAAATCAGTCAGACGGCAGTAGCTTTCGTTAAAAATAGCGCCTATGCCTGAATTCATGGGATTAGGTTGCCGAGCGAACCCATGGTTCAATGTGGCAAAAACCTGAGCCAAATGCTAACAGGATGATTTTGTTCTTGAGTTATGGATGTTTTCATATGTAAAGGTATCTATGTATAATCGTCACCTAGTAAATACCTGTAACCATATTATTTCAAGCTTTGCTTATTTTGAGGTTAGATTAAATGTGCAAGATTATTTAAAAATTACCCCCATAATTGTTGGTTCCTACTTACCAGCCCGTATGTAAAGACATATACCCAACTGGTTTTGCCGTATTTGGGTAAAAAAATCCCCTATAGGAATCAAGCATAGAATTTATCAATATCGCTCCAAAACTCCAAATATTCCGACACGGGTCGGTTATCCTAGAGCCTCCGGCATCGCGTAGAATATTCTGAATTTTCATATTGCAATGCCCCTGAGGTTTGGAATGTTATTTTACAAGAAATAAGTACATTTAAATCTAAACTTCTATCCGTTCGTCTATTTATTGTAAACCTTTTAAATATTATTATTAATGAGCAAAGCTTATTTCTATTATAAACAAACATAGCAAGAGAAGGGGTTTGAGGCTTATAGCGAAAGAATAGCTTATTGATATGTGCATGGAAATTTTCGGCGTACGATATACTCGTACCACCGCCGACGTGAATAGTTGGGTGAGAAACAAACGAGCCCAATTGAAACGCATAGAAGTACGAGTAAGTATATATATACCTAGTCGGTCCATAAGTTCTGTCACAAGGGTTTTAAGTGATAAAATATAATACAAAGCTTTTATTTAAAAAAATTAGACCTGATTAGAAAGCATATTTCATACAGATTAAAATATAATATGATTAACTTATAATCAAGATCGCGTATTTTATAGATCCTTGTAAACTTGAAGATTGTTGTCAGTCCAAAACACGCCGATGATTTATGAAAATTGTACTTCACAAAAATTGGTTTCGATCATTTTTATAGTTGTCCAGAGTTACAAATTGTTATTTTTATGAAAGTAGATGATTAAGGCATATTTAAAAACCAATATTTAGTTGACTTACAAGTCTGTGCTTCAGCTATTCTTCTCCTGAACCTCAACGTATTTTTCAGTTTTGAGCAAAACACGATGATTTTGATGCCATACATCAAGGTAGTCTTCCAAAATTGCGTATACTAGCCTTCTTGTCAGTCAGACCCATGTTAATTATGTATTAAAATGAAGGTTAAAGATCAAGCTAATGCAGTATGCAAGACTGAAGCCTCTTAAAATTGAATAAAAATAATGATGGTCAAAATCAACTCGAACAGGGCGCGTGTTTTTGACGTGGTTTTTTATTCCGCTTTTTCGAATGTTACAGGGAATTGTGTAAAACTGCCACAACTATTTGCCTTAAATAATATCGTAAATTAATCAGTATTAAATAGGCTTTTTAATCATATATTGAAATAGTAAGCAACCTCTAACAGTTCGTATTTTACCAGTCCAAACCCTAGTGACAGAACTTATGAACCGACTAAGTATATATATATATATATATTTGTTTTTATTTTATTTTAAAATATCACTTTCAATCGTCTATGAGACAGCAAAGACTGGAACAGGAAGCGGAGTGGATGTTTAATTCCCCAAATCTGGTAAGAATGATTCAATATTAATTTATCCGCTTTGGTTTCTCACATACTTATTTTATCACCTGTTTCAAGCTCTGGGCGGAAAAAGAAGTGTCATGGCTAATATGGGAACCCATAAGTTCTACAACTCTTCTCTTTCCGCACAGACTCTAGTGTTGAGATGCATCTAAACTGCGACGTATTCATGCAGCCCGGACGCACATGACGGTATCGCTTTGTCGCGTCACAATATCACATCAATGAAAACCAGGTCATTGCTCAAGTCACCCTTCCATAAATTTTATCTGCATACTCCCAATTTATAGGTTACTTTAAATACTTCCCGTTAAAGAAGCTCCGCTTAACCCGAACGCTTGGCAATTGCTAAATGTAGCGCGAAGACGATTGGCCCCGTAATCCGGCAAGTCAGTTATGTTGAGCAGATATAGGTTATCAGACGCAGACATGTATGTTAGTAGAAGTTGCACCGTAGATTGCTGGATTATTAGCCCAACTGGGTGTTACATACTAACACACGGTGTTACAACTACGGTTGCAATAACACAACTACTAGTTACTAATAATTAATGTGAATATAATTATTATGTTTTTGAAGGTGAGCAATGAGGAGGCCCTAAGGCATAAAACAGTTAACTATTCCCATTTTAAAACTTTTTATAATAAGCATTGTACCATTTGTACAGTTGCACCAGTGATACGAGAGTCTGCGTCTATTGACGATCATTGGCATGCTTATGCCATTATAATCTTCATAGCTGATCGTCGCATGTCGTTGGCAGACCAAAAAGGCAAAACCAATGTGGTGAATGCCATAAACGAGCAAAACTGTCACTATACAATGCTAAAGATTTTGTTGAATATAGCCTAATTTCCGGGAAATTTTCTCTTTCATTCCTCTCAATTTATTCAACAAAATATGGAGAAATATTTACGGCCCGAGCGGTTTGACGCGGACGCCTCGTCTAATGTCGACAACGCAGCAGCAACTTGGGTTCATTGGAGGAAAACGTTTGAAAGCTTCCTCGCCTCGGTACAAACGGCCAACAAGGAACCATGTACTGAAGAACTGAAATACAAACTCTTGGTAAACCACCTTTCTGCGGGTGTATACAGCTATATACGTGACGAAACTAAATAATATAAAGACGCAAACAGTAAGCTTGAAACACTCTTTGCCAAGCCAGCCAATGAAGTTTATTCTCGATTCAAACTGATGAAAAGGCAACAACAACCAGGCGAAACCATTGACAAGTAGGTTCAATAACTTAAACTTCTGGCAAAAGACTGTGCGTTCAAATCCGTGTCGTGTTCGGTCCAAAGTATCAAAGATCTGCACCGATCTATGATAAGGAGAAAACCAATCGTTTGACGGAGCGGAGCGCTATTCTGGCACGCTGGGCGTAACATTATAATGAAGTTCTTAATCCTCAAACCCAGATCACAGACTTGCAATATCTATAGACACTAGGATATCTGCCCATTTTAGAAGACCTTGCCAATCTTTCGTCTTTCGATGAGTTCATAGCAGCAATAAACAAATTAAAGAACGCGAAGTCACCCGGGTTAGACAGCCTACCGTCATAGATCTACAAATACGGCGGACCCAATATAAGAAATACTCGCCCTAAGCCATCTTACATATATTTACATACAAAACAGCTGATCAACTTGTCAACTGCGTCTTGTGTGACCGCTTCTTCACGACGTAATTTGGCTTTGTAAGTCATAATACCCCAGCATTCCATTATTAATGCGGGAAGGAATAATTGACGGAGTCGTTGTCACGGATACGGCGACGAGTCTACTATCTACTTTTATATACGTCTTTGTAATCGAAGTTAATGTGGTGTTGGTAGATGTTTGGAGATGTATCGCTTTAGAGTTATAATGTTGTTATATTACTTAAGTTTCCAATGTTATTGTAATGATAAATATGGATACATAACATACTCGTACATTTTACCCGAAGACCACGGGTCACACGCTTGGTGCTGACATCTATTAACGGCCATACATTGATTAAAACTAAGGATAAGGTTTAAAATATGTACAATTTTAAGGCTTTTACTGAACAAAAACTACGTTAAAAAAATCTTTTGCGTCGTCGTGTATATGTTTATCGACACTCATATTGTATGTTCTCTAAAACGTGTTCGAAAACGGTAGGCAATGGCTAGCATTACCACGACCGATTTTACTATGATAAGCTTTTTATCCGTAGCAGTAACGTAATTTTAACTTTTCATGCTCAATTATTGATGTGCTATGAGTTTTGATAACATAATGTACACCTGCACCCTCCCGGGGATCCGCCGACAGCCCGACACGCGCCCGCGCGACCGCCGGCACACGAGAGTTGGCCATGGTGGCGGTGCGATGGCGGCCATTCTATGGTTTCCAAATAAGGCATTTAGAATAAATAATATGAGTGTAGATAAAGCAGTGTATGCAACTGTACGTAATTAGGCCTTAAAACACTCGTGTGATCTTATTATGAAATTCGCCTGCGGCTCATTTCATAAAACCACACTCATGTTTTAAGGACCCTTATTACGTAACAGTTACATAAACTACTATTTCTTCACAGTAAATCAATGTAAACGCGAACTTGTGTATTGACTTTAAAATGTATGTATTGCTTATTTCCCGAGTAACAGACCTTATTTTCTTTATTAAATCACAGTAAAAATTGTCACACACCTCATATCATATCCACAGCGCAGGTTTCGTCATAGTTTCTACAGTCAAAATTAGTATCCACAACATGCTTCGTCAAAAAAAACAAAAACCAAATCCACAACAAGCCTCGTCAAAAATGACCTAGTCTAACCTACCACATAAAAACTAAATAAGCCCTAATATAACTAATTCTTATTTTAAAACTAAACAGAACAACAAGCGTTGATAAATATTGAAATTATTGAAAGAAGTAATAAATTGAGACATCTATTGTAAAATAAGAGAGAAGTAAAACAATTTCAGAGGAAAACCGTGAAAGCCAACGAGGAGATTGAACCATGATACTTTGCTTTAAATAAATTCAAATAACTCCCATTGGATTAATAGTTTTGTCACGTCAAGGTATATATTAAATTCATGTTTTAATTATGAATGTATGGTAAATGTAGTACTGGATCTTTATAAGATAAGATTTCCATTAATCGCACCAGCTCCAAAACCACAAGAAATCAAAGAGCTCAAAGAGGACCTAGTGTGTTGACGATGAGGGACCTTCTTGTTCCTTTAGCCACCAACACAGTGAATCATCATTTTTCTAAAGGGTCGGCAACGCGCATGTGACTCGTTTGAAGTTGCAGGCGTCCATAGGTTACGGTAGCTGCTTAGCATCAGGTGGGCCGTATGCTTGTTTGCCACCGTCGTGGTATTAAAAAAAATGAGACCCATTTTAATTTTATCAAATATACTGACTGCGTTTAGATTTCTTTATTATGCGACTTTGAATCACGCCGTCGTGTCAATAAATGCGTGCGAGATGTCAATGAGCAGTCATATCAGGATTATCAAATCCAAATACCGCTTCAGAAACGAACAGTGGAACATTGTCTATTTTTGCCCTGACCCATTCTTTGTCTCAGCCTGCATCCTCGTCTGTCTAGGTATGCAAAATTTCAACTTAACAGACATGTTGTAAAAAGGTTAACCTTGTTTAATACATAGTTCTGTTAGAATATTATCAGATGTCCAAATGTAAGGAAGAAATGATTTACTATTTAGTAGGTCCATAAGATTGGTACATCTTAGAAAAATCTGAAATAGATACACAATTTAATTTTATAATTCAACATAAACCAAGTCATCCCCCTGGCCTAGCGTCAATGATTTTACTATGGATGGGTTTTTTGTGGTCATTACGTTAGAGAATTATTCTCGTACAAAAAATACTTTCAAATTAATTTCATAACGTAGCAATGGTTCTGTTTTATATTTTAGTTATATTGACAATCATTACATCTTTGTCACTCGCGTTGTTAAAAAATTAGTTTGTCTCTTTCTCACGCGGGTAGCTTATTAGCACGTCCGCGTCTCTCGTTTGGTGGTGCGCGACTAGAAACAATTGTTTGAATTCACTCATTAAGTGTATCACTTTTTGCGCGTGCATACCCCAGCTGTCATTATTATATATCATAGTCTAGAGTTAGCTCAATGAGCCTAGGGTGAGCCCAGGCACGTTATCCAAGAACTGGCGTAGGCACTAATTTTGAAAAAAGCGACAGCTATCTGAACTCTCAACCCAGAGGGGAAACTAGGCCTTATTGAGTTTAGGTACACAAGTAAGTTCCAAAAAGCGACCTAAACCTGAACAAACTACGAGGAATTAAAGAAACTTGTTATCAACTTTAATACTAAATTACCTACACAAAGTACAGAACTACACTTTAGTATAGTAATTAATTTATATTTTAAGTACAATTTACTAACTGCTTACATGTGATTGCTGAAATATAGAACTTAGTTCATACATTTTTTAAATTGTGTCTTATTTATCTTCATTTGTAAATCCAATTTAATTAAATGAATGAAGCCTTTCAGATACTTTACCTTCTTAAGTCGTTTAACTCTTCTCTTTCTGATTGTTTGTGTTATGTCCTAGCTGTAGGTTTCCAAAGAAAACTCCAAAATCAGATACAGACTCCCGAAAGCTACAACTACCTACTAATATATGTAAATTAACAGTTTGATAATTTTATGATTACTATGATTATTTCATAAAATAAGTACGTATTAAACAAAAGAAAACAGCTTGAACCGTAAATGGTTCCACAACTAAAATCCGTGAGTGTACACTGTACAGTCATCGGCAATAGTATCTTCCTACACGAAGGCCGCAAAAATATGTGACGCGCTCTTATTTGTAGGGCTGTAAGAGCGTGTCACATATTTTTGCGGCCTTCGTGTAGGAAGATATTATTTCCGGTGACTATATCTACACCTACGTAAATCATAAATCCGAACATTTGAGCACTAGTGTCATACCACGTACCCCGTTCTGAATCGCCCCGGGGCCAGTCACGTGCGTCCTTAACAACTTAAGTTCCTCGCGAAACTTGGATCATTGCAAACAAGGGGCATAATTAAATTTTAAAACTATCCCACGTATTTACTCATTACTAACCCCGATTAGTGTAGACGAGGCTTTAAGCGACGTTTAATACATTGTGACTTGTAAGGGTACAGGCTCTCTTGCAATAATATATGACAGTTTATATAGAAAGGTAACATTGGACGAAAAGTGCTTAACTCGTGCGTTGTACAGATTCAATAATTATTGTTGTTGTTGATCCTAGGGCACCCCGGGGGTGCATAGGGCCTCCACAAGATCCTTCCACGCCTTTCTATCCTGGGCAACCGTTTTGGTCTCTCTCCAGCTCAGTCCTATGGCTCGCAGCTCGCTTTCTATGCTCCGCCGCCAAGTGTGGACGGGGCCGCCGGCTCGCTTTTTATCTTTAGGCAGCCATTCGAAAGCGATACTGGCATTATTCGATGCTCCTCTTCGAAGGGTATGTCCAATTCAATATTATACTCGAGAAAAAAAAACGTAAGCACCGTCAAATTATACCTTTTGATGTACACCTTCATATATCATGCACAATCAAGGCCGCAAAAATACGTATAGATGAATGATCGAGATCATGGAATTGCATTTGTAGTGGTTGTACCGTTTGCAACAAAAGGAGAATAATTTTCTCTTAATTTAATAAAATTACATACCCTTAAGAAAAGGAATAAATAGTAGTCCTCTGTTTTTTGCTTTCAGTCGCTATCATGTTCTTCATCTGAGCTGTCACAAGTATTGATAATAAGATTGTTTGAAATTCGATCCATTTCCCCTTCCTGACATCGATATTTATTTTCTTCACTTTCGACATGGCGACAAATATTTTCCCAGTCCTCAGCAGTAATAGTATTCATTCGTTCAGTTGCTAAACTCATAATGCCTTGCATGTTTAATGAAACGTTTCTTTTCGCTACATATCCTTTTACCATGGACCAAATATTTTCGATCGGATTGAATGTCGGGTGTTCTTTTAAAATTGCACCTATGTGGTACTCACGAAACCGCTCTTTATTTTGTTTAATTAAATCATACAAACTGGTTTTGTACATCAACGGGCTATACGAAATGTTGTGTTCTGTCAACCAATCCATCATTTCTTGTTTATGAGAATTTGACGTTGGAGCACGATTCAAAAGTTTGTTGTGATAGGACGCATTATCTACGATAAGTACGCTATTCGGTTTAAGGTTCGGTATAAATTTTTCTTTTAACCATTTTTCGTAGTTGACAAAGTTCATTTGGTCATGGTAATCTCCCGTTTTTTGGTTTGCCTTAAACATTAACAAAGCGTTGGGAATAAAACCATCTTTTCCTCCTGCGTGCACTATTATTAACCGCTGGCCTGTACTGATTTGTTTTTTTACACCAAATTCTGTTCCATTGGTCCAAGCCTCTCCGGACACATGTGAAGTGTGGATGTAGGTTTCATCAGTATAAACTAGTGGTCTATCTTCAGACCGATATTCCGCAATTTTGGTAAGGTAATTTATTCTTAGCAGTCGTATGTTGTGTCTTTCCATTAATATTTTTCGGTTGTCCTTGGTCTTTTTCCATTTAAATCCTAATTTTTGTATTTGTTTTCGTAAGGTGGAAATGCCAAATTTGTAATCTATATCGGATTTTAACACAGAGTGCCTTTAAGGTTGGAAATTGCTTATGGGACAGATGAAAATTGTATATAGTTCTCCGGATGACTTCCTGATCAAAATCGTCTACTGCTGATGACGGACAAGTACGTAACTTTTTATTTCTCGGGGAGGTGAATTTCTTTGTTGTTGCGAATTTCTCACTATTGCTCTCAGACACAATGTTATAAACAGTAGAGAGACAAACACCTGTAGCTTTTTCAACTAACTGGGCAGCGGTGTAAGGGGAATTTAAATTTTTCTTCAGTTCAAGTTCAAAATATTTATAACAGTTAAAAATAATTTGCTTACTTTGACTCTCAATCGGACCAAAATTACTCACTGCCTATTTTTTGAAAATTATGTAACTTACACTTAGTCGTACGGGCTGACACAAAATTATTCTGATAATTGTGAGAATACAATAAAATCAGACGTAAAAATATATGCACAACGTAAATAATATTCACAATTTGACACTGACATTATTTTAGTATTTACTTCTTCAATATATAACAAACCTCTTTTTATGCTGATAGTACGAGAAAATAGAAAATTCAAATATAGAATGCCTGTAAACATACAATACTACTACATATGCAATTCCATGCTCTCGTTAATTTATCTATACCACGCTTTTATGACTCTGCAAATAAGTTGTGTCAGATATTTTTGCGCGCTTGATTGTCTTGTTTGTTATTTTACAAAGAAAATATCTAAATTAACTTCCCCGAACTTAGAAAACCCCTATTGTTCCTTATAAATACCTGAACTAACAACGATTTTTAAAAAGTGCGCAGGTTTTGTACAAGTATAACATTAAGTAACTTATAAAAATTGGTTTAACTCGTTCATTTATTTCATTTATCTTTTGTGATTCTACCATTTAAAATGATCTCTAAATGACTAAATTTGTCACTGGAGCTGCGCGTATTCGCGTACTTTTACTGATTTATAATGAATGGATGCAAATGGCTCCGTCTAAGCGAAGTTCTTAGGCAAGGAAGTGACGCAAATAGTTCAGAACTTGACGCTTAATGGAGTTGAACGTAATGACTGCATTGGCTAACTTTGACCAAGATTTAATCTATATTTTTAGGATCCCTAAAATTGAGCAAAAGCTTTAATCTTGGTATCCAAATATCTACTGGACAAATCCCAAATGTGTGTTAAATTACTTTCTACGTTTGTGAATAAAACTGCATTTCCCTGAGCAATTAACATGAATATATTATGATATGAGGAGTAGTTAGGAAATTAAGTTACGAAAAGACGTGAAATGACAGGTAGTGTTGTACTCGGTCTTAGACATATATTAAATAACAGCATATGAAGTTATGATTGGCGTATTTAATAGACTTTATGAATTCTTAAAATATTATGTATATTTTCATACTTTTACCATCAGCTGGGCATCAGGGGCTGTGTGGGACCTTATTTATACGCCCTTAGTAGTTGAATTTAAAACATCCTTTATCAAACGTCAAATATTTTGAAGTCACTAGTTGTGTCAATGTGTGTGTAAAATGTTTCAAAAATATGTTTTAAATTTTAAAGTTTTGCCTAACGGCTTGACCTTTACCTTATCTGCTAATATCTATTATAAATGCGACCACGTTATATAATCCAACAATCGAGGAATCATCTTCATACATTGCCTTACAAAAATTTAAGTAGAAAATATTTTAATAGATATTTGTAGGCTACAGACTGATTATTAAAAATCTAACTTTGAGGAATCAAAGCGTTGGCCGCCATCTTGGTTTATACTAACAACCGTTTAAGCGTCAAAGTTAAACAACTGAATTTTGGCACCTTTAAACCAAGAATGTGGCAAACGCTCCCCCCCCCACCCCTCAAGAACTAAAATATTTTTAATAACTACCCTGTAGCGTACCAATACACATTAAAACATTTTCTACGCCACCTTTTGTAAGGCAAAATGCTCCAATGACTGATCTTATTTAGATGTACTATTTGTATCTTAACAAGTAAATAAACAACAGTCTTAAATATAAATGAAACAACTCAATTCCAATACGCAAATTCGATTAAATGCAGCTACTTAGAATTATTTTTAGCTAGGTCATCATTCTTGTTAACAGAACAAACAGGATTTGAGACAATGGAGAAGCAATTTAAGCCAGTGTTTCCGACGTCCTAGCTTATATTGGATACCTATTACACCAAAACCTGACGGAATGCCTATACCTCGTTTATTTCAGATTAGAAAAATAACGGTCGATTTCGCCAATGTATCTTTATTTTTTTCAGCCATACCAGGGAAAAATTTTGTGAGACTAAGACTACTTACTAAGACAGGAAAGACAGGAATGACTGGCATGGAATGGAGGAACCCTTCAACCAGAAATTGAAGATCCCCACTTAAAATAAATAAAGTGTCAATTTAAAGTTTAAGTGATAATTAAGTTTAAGTGCAAGTTAAAAGTTACATGGTTAAGTATTTTAAGTTAATTATTTTGTTTTATTAGCTTTAATGTTAATTTTTACGTTAAATTAGGATAAGTATTTTAAACTGTAACAATGGGGAATAAAGGCTATTTTTATTTTATTTTAAGAATACTTTTTTTCTATTATTACTGATACGCTTAAGCCAATACGATGCAAAATGGTGAATTTTAAATTCGTTTTCCCAAAAAACGCACTTAGACAATCGCACGATTTTTCTATTCTGAAAAAACCGAAGTATAGCATTTTTAAATTATTGTCCACTTATTTAGCTACGACGCATCCATGGATTCGTAGGAACAATCAATTTTTGGCAGACTATAAACCCGGAAGAAGGTAAAACCATTGTTATGGCCATCAAAACAGGACTCCCCGAGAAAGATAGCCAATTGTGTGTCAAATGTTTGTTTTGGTCATCACACGGTTAACGCTTTGGGAAGTTGGGTTGGGAAAGATGGTCAATTGTGATAAAAAATGCACTTATTTATTTTAAGGACGTACATTAGAAATTGGTACATTTATTTATATATTTATTTAAACTTTATTGCACAGTATAAAATATACAGTTACAAAAGGCGGACTTAATGCCGTAAGGCATTCTCTACCAGTCAATCTTTAGGCCAAACAGAGAAGCATAATTGGTGCCGGGTATGTAAAGCACACAGAACCTCAGAGAAATAAACCAATGGAGTGGTAATTGTCAGGCGTCCCCCTCTGCCAAAAGTAGAAGACCACTGGTCGTAGCGGTTATATAAAACTAGTTGTCGCGCGTCAAACGCCATTCAATGAATGTCAGTCAGCGCGGAACGATCTGAGGTAAAAATGCCGAATTGCTGCGTGTTTTCATGTAAGAAAATATCTGAATTGTTTAGTTTACAGAAGGATAACGTTTCTTTTCATCTGTAAGTATAATTACGTCTAAATATCATCAAATAGTGTACGAAATTAGCAAAAAACTAAAAAATATTGTCAATCAAAAAGTGTTGCCACTTAATGGTACTACATCTACTTTACGGTAATTTTTAAACTTGACTCGTCATAGTACATTGTACCATCGGGTTCATAATTGCATACCCAATTTATCAATGAATTCATTCATAAATTGGGTATACAATTATGAATACGATTACATCGAGGGAGGTAAGTAAAATATTGCAAACAAGAGTAATCGACTCCAGTGCGGCAGAAATACGTCCGTCATTATGTCATTCATTGTCAATGTTGTGACAGGTTAGGCAATACACTTAAAAGATACTCTGTGGGTTAGGAAGAGACCCATTCGGCATACAGCCGTAATTGTAAAGCATTGCTCTGTTAAAAAAAGCAGTGTGTCTGTGTGTGTGTTGTTATTAAATTGTTTCTAAACATATTTTAATCGACTTTTAAATTATTTAACTTACATATTGAAAAAATGAAAAAATTAACGTCAGTACTTCAAAGGTAAAACTCATTCACACGCATAGCTTTTTAAATTATATATGTCGTCGAGGACCGCCGAGGGCAGGGCAGTAAGGTGGTTTGGAACTCAAAAAACTGACACTATAAGGATAACCTAGCCTATAGCACATTACGCACGGACGCACGGTAATGAAATAAAACATAAACACTGGTTTAAAAACTATATTGAATTCAAATCTTTTTAAAACCGTATTATGGGAAGGGCAATAAACTACTACTGGTTCGGAAAGGAGCCCCAAATGAGAAGAACCAGCGTAAGAAACTCAGCGTATGTGTGCTGTACGGCACAATAGCTGAAATTTGTCTATGGTCTCAAAAATACAGCTACCATAAACCCATTTCCGTTTTAATAGACAAATTTCAGCTAGTGTGCTGAATTCCGCACTGAATTCCGCTCTAATGTGTGGCGCCCCTTAAGTGAAATATACTTGTAGATGCTTGAAATAACGATATTCCTGTTTAGAAATTAATTCGTTCCTTTATTTTCACCATACATTTTATGTAGCATTTTAATTTTGTATGGAATATATTTTATTTATTATAAGGTACGTTATACAAACTTAACCCCTTAAATAGGCACTTTTAATTTCTGACTCTGGTATCACTTGGTAAGTTTTAGTGATGGGATAGCACAAAAATAAATGTCGATATTAACATTAGCAGTATGTTATACTTTTTATTTATAATAGAAAATGAAGAAGAGATAATAGAAATAGAAACACAAATTGGAAACAGATGCCCATTACAATCAAAATATCAACTGCGAAGGACTCTGGAACATCACGATGTCGCTAGTGACTGATTCATCATTGTTCATTACAGTGAAAAATTCACTGAGGTGGATAGAGGAACGTCTAGTGTAATTGGAAGCACATTGGAACGGTAATCTAAACACGTGGGTTCGAATCCCGTGATGTTCCAGAGTTCTTTGCAGTTAATTGTTTCATTGTAATAGTTATTTGTTTATAATTTGTAGTATTTTCTACTAAATATAAAAGCAAATACACATCAAAATATTAAATTGATAATATAAAAGTTATTCTAAATCAGCTTGCAAGATTTGTCCTGAACAAATAGACAAACTAACTTACGTAGAATACTAAAATTTCAAGTAATATTCTGGTAGAAAAACTTGATATTTAATCACAACTTAACATTATAATTTTATCAATAGCTAAACCTTATACTTGGTAAAGAAACAAAAATATATAACTAATCTACGATCAATGTTTCTCTGCGTCCGTAGGAAACACCTTAGACAACCCTACACGTGATCCCTGGGTGGTGCTAAAAGAGTTACAAACTTGGCAGCTCTACTGTCCTACCTGGACCTACCAGCACTCACTGGATTTTCTTCATCAACTGCTTTCCCACTACCCTAGGGAAGAAATGCCTATCTATATCCAGTGACATGTAGGGATACGATAAATAAATCTACGATAAAATGTGACCTTTTCAAGTCAAAGGTACATCATTATCGGTTGTCAATAAGGCGTTACCATAAAAAAATCATTTAGAAATTAACTCTATTAACAACCGACGATGATGTACCTTTGACTTGAAAACGTCACAAATATCGATACTTAAGTATATTATTTTCGACGCGTTCCTCGCACTGCGTACGTTTACTTAAAGATGACATTATCTCGTTCACGGACAGGTTGTCTGTGTCTGAGTTTGTACTTGTGTGAGTATATTTTATGCTAGTGTTTGATAATTTTATCGTGTGCGTGTGTAGCGACGTCAATGGAAAATGCATTAGTGTTAACAGTATTTGTGTGCGTTTCCTCGTCCCCCGCGCCGAAATCGGCAGACTTTTTTTGATAGAAATGAGTGCGCGTCTCGCATCCGGTTGGTTTAATAATCAAAGCACAGAACTAATAACTAAAATAGCAAGAACGTTATCAATAGGCATTTAAATAAATATATATTAATAAGATATAAAATATACGTAATAAATACAAATAAATATATGATAAAAAAAACCGACCAAGTGCGAGTCGGACTCGCGCACCGAGGGTTCCGTACAAACCTATAACAAGCAAAAGTTGTAGTATGTTTATTACTAATTTCAATTTAATACCTCTACGCGTTTACGAGGAAAAAGGTAGTAAGTTTAAAATTAAAAAAAATAATATTTGTATGATTTTACTAAGAATGTCTACTTTTCGTAATTTTTCCTTTGTCTGTGCTACATGAAATTTCTTCGTTCCAAGTTTCAAGTTTCTGACTTTACGGGAAGTACCCTTTAGGTTATGAGTTTCTTGCGAGTACTCAGTTTCAAAATATGCGACTTAAATTGCTATTTATTTTGATTGCGTTGTCATCAAAATTTGGTTTTGCTACATCTGAAAGGACCTATAGCCCTGAGTATTTGACATGAATTTCAATTTAATACCTCCACGCGTTTACGAGGAAAAAGGTAGTAAGTTTAAAATTTAAAAAAATATTTATTGTATGATTTTACTAAAAATGTCTACTTTTCGTAATTTTTCCTTTTTCTGTGCTATATTAAGTTTCTTCATGCCAAGTTTCAAGTTTCTGAGTTTACGGAAAGTACCCTTTAGGTTTTGAGTTTCTTGCGAGTACTCAGTTTCAAAATATGCGACTTAAATTGCTATTTATTTTGATTGCGTTGACATCAAAATTTGGTTTTGCTACATCTGAAAGGTCCTATAGCCCTGAGTATTTGACATGAATTTCAATGTAATACCTCCACACGTTTACGAGGAAAAAGGTAGTAAGTTAAAAATTAAAAAAAAATATTTATTGTATGATTTTACTAAAAATGTCTACTTTTCGTAATTTTTCCTTTGTCTGTGCTATATGAAGTTTCTTCATGCCTAGTTTCAAGTTTCTGAGTTTACGGAAAGTACCCTTTAGGTTTTGAGTTTCTTGCGAGTACTCAGTTTCTAAATATGCGACTTAAATTGCTATTTCTTTTGATTGCGTTGACATAAAAGTTTGATTTTGCTACATCTGAAAGGTCCTATAGCCCTGAGTATTTGACATGAATTTCAATTTAATAGCTCCACGCGTTTACGAGGAAAAAGGTAGTGAGTTTAAAATTTAAAAAAATATTTTTTGTATGATTTTACTAAAAATGTCTACTTTTTGTAATATTTCCATTGTCTATACTATATGACGTTGCTTCGTGCCAAATTTCAAGGTTCTGAGTTCACGGAAAGTACCCCGTAGGTTTTGCGAGTGCCGAAAAACTGTAAAATTTGCAGCATAAACGGCTGTATCTTTTGATTGCGTTGGTTTTTAAGTTTGATTTTTTCACAGCTATAAGGGACAATAGACCTGAGTATTTGATATAAATTTCAGCTTGATACCTCCACGCGTTCCTGAGAAAAATGGTCTTGACAGACAGACAGACAGACAGACAGACAGACAGACAGACAGACAGACAGACAGACAGACAGACAGACAGACAGACAGACAGACAGACAGACAGACAGACAGACAGACAGACAGACAGACAGACAGACAGACAGACAGACAGACAGACAGACAGACAGACAGACAGACAGACAGACAGACAGACAGACAGACAGACAGACAGACAGACAGACAGACAGACAGACAGACAGACAGACAGACAGACAGACAGACAGACAGACAGACAGACAGACAGACGGACAACAAAGTGATCCTATAAGGACGGAAGTTTTTTCCTTTCGAGGTACGGAACCCTAAAAAGATAAAAGATTAAACTCAGGGTAAGCTCAAAGCAAGCATTCGACCTAGATAAGCAGATATTGTAGCCTTTGTATGGGTCCAACACTAAACCACACGCGTGTTAATAATCCCTTTATTTTTTGTTAGAACTGTTTTGGTTTAAGTCGGTGTGATGTGTTCCCACGTCTCTTGCAACACAGGTTATCCCAACGTTTCTGAAAGTATAATAGGAATCTTGAATTAACCTAAAGTTTTAATTACTTGCAATAGCGATTTGGAAAAGCGGACGTTTTCGGGAAAACTCCAACCACGTTTGAATTTCAGATTCATTTTCTCAATATTATTTCAATGCGTTTAAATTGGATATTGTCTAGTGTAAGAATTGTTTGCGAACAGTTAAGGAGCCTTATTCCCAAAACGCGCGAATTTCACGAAATGCTTCATTTTCTTCGAAGGCTATGGCGAAAAACTTTTTTTTTAATCAACTGTTGATGCATATAATAGTTGATTTCTTTATCTAGACGGCCATTGGAGCAAATATTAGATTTTAACGAGTAAAATATGATAAAAATTGGTTGTCTTGGAAGGCCTTTCCGGATTTTCCAGTTAGGTGTACCATTCATTTCCAAATTACACAAAAAAGGGTAACAATTCTTATTCAATTTGAATAAGATTCAATAGAGTAAATAGTAGGTCATGTCTGAGACGGCCATCGAAATAAAAATCGAAGATTCATCTGGGATAATAAACAAAATACCTTTTGATTATGCAAGTTTTTCCACGAAAACCCTATAAATATTATGCCCTAAAAATATTACCATAGCAAAGTTAAATTATATTTCTATTACGATAAAAAAATCATTACTATAGTGGTAAATTTTTATTACTATTAATTTTTAAAAATGACCTATAAATCACACTTCACAAGACACTATTTGTAAGAATCGTATGTTTGGGTACTTAATAATAATACATATGGTTCAAAAGTATTTTTTTGTTTTACTAATACTTCAAACTATCTTATAAATAGCATTTTATGCGGCTTTTTTCATTAATAGAGTTTTTCGTCCTTTTATGAAATAAGGAGCCTTAAGATTTTTATGCGCAAATAAAGTGTAAATAAGACTAAAATAATATAAATAAACATAGTCACTGTAGTGTTACGACGTAGTCACGACGTTAAAAAGTATCTGCATGTTTACACTTTAGCACCTTTTTAGATAGATATACATATAGATAGAAATGTATTAAATAAAGCTCACATCACAGAAAAAACCAGAGGTTGAAAAATGCATACCTAAAGGTAAACACTAGTCAAGTATAGGTACTAAAGAATTTCACAATGGGTTCAGCAATGTGTGCGATAAAGAAAAGGCTCAGACTCAGCATAATGTTGCGAAATTGCAAGTTGACCCCACAATTTGCAACGCTGTATTCTGTCTTGGCATTGGGGGAGTCTAACGTGATTTGAAAAAAGAAAATTAACGTAAGATATTTTGCATAAAAAGCAGACATGCACAAAGTAAGAGTAAACAAAACGGAAAATAAGCAGAATAGCACAAGTAGATAGATTTTTTTTTTTTTTTATAAATATTTTTTGGGGACAATCTTACACGAATCAACCTAGTCCCAAACTAAGCAAAGCTTGTACTATGGGTACTAGGCGACGATATACATACTTATATAGATAAATATATACTTAGATACATAGGAAACACCCATAACTCAGGAACAAATATTCGTGATAAACACACAAATAAATGCCCTTACCAGGATTTGAACCCGGGACCTCCTGCTTCATAGGCAGGGTCACTACCGACTGGGCTAGGAAGCCGTTGCAAGATATGTAATTTAAGCTAGTAAATTTATGATATTTATTAATATAATTACAATAAACACTTCCAGGAATAGATGTATAGTACTTGTACATTAGATATGTTATAGAAAAATGCATACCTGAGAAAACAAAGGATGAGTACAAACGAAGCCTTAGATACAACCTAGAAGTTAAATAGTTATTAGTTATTACAAATACCCACTACTTTTCTTACTCTCAGTGAAATTTAATAAAAAAGTAGCGGTTAGGCACCGCCAGTGCAGTCTGGCCGTGACGGCGACCAACTTATGACGACTTATTGGAACAAAGAGCTAAGGAGGTCAGGATTTATTACCACTTATGATGCTTTCTCTTCTCTTTTTTTAATTTTTTTAATATTATGGGACAATCTTACACAAACCGACCTAGCAAGCTCAATAAGGCTTGTGTTGTGGGTACTAGACAGACGATATACACCGTGGGCTGGAATAACCCGACAGATCTTAACCACGAATTTCTAAGACCAAAAGAAGGAAAAAATATTATGTGACATTAGGTCAATTTTCGTTTTTTTTTTTTCATTTTTTGAATGTTTATTGCACATGAAAAGCAAATGTTATTAATAAAATTATCGCCTAAAACAAATTGGTACATTTTTTTTGTAAAAATTTAGTTACTGCAAAGTTTTCCTTGTCACTTTGATATCTGTCAATAAGGACGTGTAAACTATGTCCAATAGTGGCAACAACGCCATCCAGAAGGCGTTTTGTGATGAGTTATAATAAAAATTGTATTTTTTTTAAATTGGTATTAACTCTGAAACTAGGCGTATTCTAGAAAGTTTATAGGACATTTTAGTATCTAAATATGATCAGGAATACACTGTTAAAATCTGTCTAGTTATATGGGCCCACGGCGTATATAATAGATAGATATAGGTAAACACTTAAATACATAGAAAACATCCATAACTCGGGTACAAATATAAACACGCAAATAAATGCCCCTACCAGGATTCGAACCCGGGACCTTCTGCTTCGTAGGCAGTGTCACTACCGACTGGGCTAAATAGGAGGCCGTTAAACGTTGGGCTTTGTGGCCTAGATTCTAAATATTTTTAAAAAACATTTTAAATATTTTTTTGTTATAAAACCATTCATTCGGGGAGATATGTATCATTATTATTAGCAACTGGCCAGAAGAGCACATGATCGGGAGTCATGCAGGTCAAGGGGGGAGGCCTAAGGCCCAGCAGTGGACGAAAGAAAGAAAAAATCAATAATAAAATATCACCTTGTGTATCTCAACACCTCCTTTGCGTGACGGACAAGGGCTGCCGTAGTCGGTAAATAATCAGAAGAGAATGTAAGTATATAGGTACGTATTATTGATGGCATTGGCACTCAACTGTCACACCAATATAACTTGGGCTTTCCGTAAACTGTAAGAAAAAGGAATGCAGTGAGGTTGTGCCACGACAGTTTCATTCGTCTGTAAATATAGACAGATGTTTAAATCATTTCAATATCACTGTAAAGGAGCCCAAACAATCCAAACAAACTCAAGCATATACAATAACTTGATGTTCCACTAACGCATTTGTTATAAAGTATATCATGAACACGAAACAAATGATTGTCGATTAGGAATGAATATTACAGATCTTATATTATCTTTAGATACCTAGCACTCATAAATAATATTTTAATCTCTGTTTACTTTGGCCCGGCGATTAACTGGTAGAGAATGCCTTTTGGCTTGGGCGTTCAGTGGCATTAAGTACTCTTTTTTTCATTGTGCAATAAAGTTAAAATAAATAAATAATTAATGCGAACACTAAGGACTTTGTGTCTGTTCTTTAGTCTCAGGTAACAACGCTTGGCACGATTGTTCTTCATCTCAAACTAAGCTGATAAAGCCTAGCCATGAGGTCAAGCAGTGGCTACTCCCTAAAAAGAAGGGGAGAAAAAGGGGAGTCTGTGTTATTTCGCTACGAGGTCGGGTCTGATATATTACCAGATATACTAGCTAACCCCTTAAGCCTCGTATGTAAATTTGAGGACATCAAATACGAGTACTCCGCAGTTATGGGTTGGTTATCCCTATCCGATGAACAGCTGCCAAATGCCCAAATCTAATAAAAAAGGTTTGTAAAACAATTAAAGCGCGAGTGTGAGATTTTATTGCTCTTAAAATACTTTACCATTTCCCGAGAAATTCCCGGCTCATAACTCTGGCTAAAACGTTCTCTACTATTAAAAAATAACTGCAACTTTTTCGTAATTTGACATAGAAACCCTTTTAAACTTCCCAATTTAGTTCAGTGGAAAGCGTTGAAAGCTCCAAACAAATATCGAAAATATACTTTCAACATTTGAATTTGAAAACAGTACCACATAGATTTAGTTTCAAAAATAATATTCCACCCGAAACTTTGCATGTTCATTTGTAAATCATTACCACGAATGAAACAAAATGTATGAATGTAAAATTATTAATATTTTAACCAGCTTCCAAAAGAACGTTCCTCTTAACTCTTTTAAGCCTGAGGATCCTTTTTTTATCGTTTTTATTAAGCCTATCTCGGGCAGTAAAAATTTAAATACCCTGGTTATTTTTTTCTGGAAAATTTACCTTAATAGAAATATAAGTAAAAGATAATAATAATTAGTTCGAGAATTCATTTAAGCGGGCTTTAATAGTAAGCTTTTGAATCGTTATCAACCCCAAACTATGCGGCCGTAAAATAACTATAACAGTTAATTTTATCAACACGATAGTCGACTTTATAAAGCTTTTAATGGTTTTAAAAGCTGCCAAATTTGGTAGTGTTATCCGGAGTAGTACAAATTTAATTTTATTCGACCTATTCAAATACACAACCTTATGTTCGTGATATTAGGAAATAAATCATTGTATTCAGGCCGTGGCAAAACAAGACATATGCTAGTTAATCACACAGTTATTTTAGGCTTTTTAAAACTCTTTAGCTGCTTAAAGGATTGCCTACCTGGTTCTATTTGCTTACGCTCGGCTGTCTATATCACATGCGGCAGGCTTTGTAGTTATGTAGATAGGCGTGTAAAAAAATTACTCGTATCGCGTTTTAGTTTTTTCACTCTCTAAGAGCCTGTTTATACATTGATTAGTGCTAAGTGCGAGTTCCTACATTTGTTACTAAACACAAGTAGCAAATTTATGAACTCGCGCTTAACACAAAATATAATTGTAAATGGGTATTTAGGACAAGGCTTCGATAGGAGTCTTTGACCTTTGAGTGCAAAGTTTGAAGATACTGCAAGATTACTAGTAATTTCTTCTAGACGATCAATATCTTAAAATGTGATTCGCGTCTATCAATAAGCGATGTAATCATATTACCGCATAACGGCCATATAAATAAACTTACATTTCATTATTAGACAAGGTGTAATGAAAAGACTGATGATCCGTTTCAGGGCGTAATTAGTATCCTATTCCAATTATGAAAATATTAAATAAATAAATAAATATTATAGGACAATCTTACACAAATCAACCTAGTCCCACGGTAAGCTCAATAAGGCTTGTATTGTGGGCACTAGGCGACCATATATACAATAGATAGATATAGATAAATACTTAAATACATAGAAAACATCCATAACTCAGGAACAAATATCCGTGATAAACACACAAATATTTATTTCAGGACATTTGCCCTGACCAGGATTCGAACACTGCTTCATAGGCAGGCTAGGAGGCCGTTAAGCGTAAGAAAAAAAAAATTTGACGCAGAAAAAAAATATGGAGGGTTGGCCGGCTGGGACGACGTGCCTCATCCAAAAAAATAACGTCAAAAAAAATGTCTCGTACTTCTTCTTAGTAGCAATACCAATTATGCCCTTTAACGGATCACCAATTATTTAATTAATCAGGGTACGATTCGACATGGCATAACTGACAGTCGCTTGCGAGACAACTATGATTTCACACTTTTGCGACAGTTGAAATTTGGGGTGGAATCACTCAAGGGTGATATCTAAAACGGTGGCTGACAGCTTGACAGTTAGGTGTGGACACGTGTGGACAGATGGATATCGCTCTATCCATTAGCGATACAAGTGTAACATCCACGTCTCACAGTTTGGCATGTTGAATCGAGCCCCAGTCTATCCATGACGCCCGGCGGTAGTGAGTGTTGTTAACATTCCAATTACGACTGCAACAAAAATTCAGTTGGCAGTAAAGCAGTTTGATATTGCGGTAGGTATGTGGTTTGAGTTAGTGTGTCAGAGGTGCCGGTTCTATTGCCGAGTAAAATTATTCCTGCAGCAATGCAGCCTGACGCGCTAGGTTGCTACTGACGGTGATCGCACCGCATTGCTCTCAGCAGCATTTTCCAAAGACATACTGCCAGCTACATTGCCCCGCTGCAGGCGCAAATAGGCATGATGTTTTTTTTCATGTATGGTATCAATCGATTCGATTTTGTTGTGAGGATGAAATGTCTACATAGGTCCAATTGCGTTAAAGCAACACAAAAGTCAGAAATGAGATTCACATTTGAACACTCGCTTTTGTTTCTCAAAACGCTAACAAAATGATATTATGCAACAGTGACATCACGGATGCATAGTTGCCCTGTTTAAAGTATGGAAAACTTATGAAATTTCTATTTTGACAGTGAAATGTTGCGTTTATGTAGATGATTGCTATACAATTTATTTTTCATTAATATGTGAGAAATCGAATGGTGCCATTATTTTATTTCATTTTGTACTTTAAAAAAAACGTAAAATTTAGAAATTTTGAAGCCTGATATATTTCAACCATTTCAATAGATTTTTAAAATTTTCACTTTATTAGGATATATTTACTATTTTGTATTTATTCAACTTAATTTTATTACAAAATTCAACATGTGTCATCCCAATTGTAATTCAACCTTTAGATAATGTAAGTTCTTAACTCCGTACTATGTTGCATCCAGGGATCGGGAACCGTTCTTTGCAAAAACCCTAAAGGTTGTCTGGAAGAAATCGCTCATTAGCGATAAGACCGCCTGTTGTTACCTCTACCTAAATTTATCTAATTGTAAAATTTGTGCTTGTAACTGTATGAGGTGTGCAATAAAGAGTATATATTATTATTATTATTAATAGCCTAATACTTTGAATTAATTTATGCTCCTTATGTAGAACTCAATCAGATTAGTAGGTAATGATAATGACTGCATATTATTACATGGCACAATTAAAAAAGGAACAATTAACCAAAGAACGAAAAAGAACGATTAAATACCGGTAGTTTTATATGGAGTAAAGAACGGGTCCCGATCCCTGGTTGCATCTACCTGCGCCAAGTCAAGGGTTACCTGAAAGACTTTGTGACTTCACGGATCACCCGCTTCAAGTTACACGCTTCATAGGATTGTAATTAATGGTATAACTTCTAGCTATTCGCATTTGTACCTAATAGGCAGTTCAAGGTTAGTTTAGGGTTGAAACTCTTGAAAACGAAACATTATCTATACAAACTTTATACTCGTAAATACTACAGCTTAGTTGCGTCCAAGGATGATATAAGACATGGATTGATAATGTCTGTACAAAATCGTATTCCTGTATTTCTGGTTATGGTAGTAGCACCATCTATCGGTCACTACAAGCACTAAGTCCCAGTTTCATACAGTTTGTTCGGCGATTAACGCTGACAGAATAACTCGACTCCAGACTCGATATATGGCACTGCGGCACTTAGTTCCGAAAACAGACGTAGGTATAACCAGAAGGATGATGCGTAGGATGATTCCATACATGTAAGTAGTATTGTGACGATATTATCGACGTCCACGGCAAAAAATAAAAGTGAAACTTCACTATCTTTATTTTATGACACATTTATCCGTGCACCTAGTTTGGCATAATGAACGGCTCAAAGTGCAACCGGCTCCGTCGAAAAAGATACGAAAATAGTCCGTGCATCGACATGATTGACAGTAATTGCTAGCGGACTGACGTTCTCTGCAAGGATGTTGTTGCAATCGTTTTCTATGCACGGGCGAGTTGATAGTTCAGTCGACCGTTGTTCTGTGAGTTAATCTTGTGACAATTTATTTGGGTGCGAGCGATAGGGCCTGTAACAAAATAATATCTAGACGGCAATAGACAGCCGCTGACGTGAATGTATTGAGGGATATTACAGTTCTTTCTTCCTCCTAGCGTTTGTGTAACCTAATCCCAGGAATTGCCGTAAGCACTAGTTTTTAAGAAAGCGACTGCCATCTGACCTTTCAACCCAGAGGAGAAACTAGGCCTTGTTGAGTTCGAGCCGGTTTCTTCACGATGTTTTCCTTAACCGAAAAGCGACTGGTAAATATCAAAATGATATTTCTTACATAAGTTCCGAAAACTCAGTGGTACGAGCCGGGGTTTGAACTCGCGACCTTTGAATTGAAAGTCTTATCGCACCAGGCCACCAGCACTTTAGAGGGATATTAATGGTATTATAGTAATTACATCAAACGATGATCACATAATTTCTGGACATAATTCCTGCAGATGCGACTGTCGATTCAACAAATGCGTTGCGAAAGTGCGCTCCAGTTTACTGTAACCTTGCAACTGTTGTTCTAATTAGGCGCGTAATCTCCACCAAAAAATGGCAATGAATATGTAATAGTTTTACGGATCTGGATCACATGACACTGGTTTGATCGTAAGTTCGGTTAGCCTGCGCTCGCGAGTAAAGTGGCAATGAAGGCAGCTTGGACAGATTTTTAATGGCGACCACTAGCTTCGACATTTTTAGGGTTCAGTGTTGAAAAATAAGGATACATAAAATCTTGACAGATTTACTTTGTAAAATAATTTCTGACTAGAAACTGAAAGGCTGACTGGGCTGAGAGGCTGAGAGGCTAGGCTGACAACTTGAAAATTCTAAGTCTAAAAGAGACGCTGGAGAGGCTGCGAGACTGAGAGGCTGAGAGGCTGAGGAGCTGTGAGCATGAGAGCCTAAAAAATCTAAGTCCAACGACACTTCTCTTTCCGGACAAACTGTATTGCCGGCCAGTGACTTATCATATACAACCTTCTTGGTTTGCACAATGTGGCCGACGGAGAGGATTTTAGTTTGCGTCACAACACAATTAAATAAAATGATAGCTTTAAAATTGTTAAAGGAAGAAATAAATACAAATTGAATTAAATTACCTATTATAATAGATCCTGTCTATCTTTCTTTATTTTCAGTAGTCATTTCTCGTCTCATAAAAGATTGAACTAGGCATTTTTACAAAATGTTTTGACATTTTGTGACCATCTCACACGATATCATCTCTCCTATAGAGTGCCGCTCACGACTCGTGTGATCTTATTATGAAACTTGACTACGGCTCGTTTCATAAAACCACACTCGTATTGTACCACCTAGTGCTACGAGCTACGGTCGTAGCCCGTAGCCACGTATTTGTCGCATGTAGCTCGTAGTACCTACGAACAGAGAACCCGACAGTAAGGTTCTCGCTGTTGTGTTAAGGACCCTTATAACGTAACAGTTACATAAACTACTAGAATTTAAAGTAATCACTAAAAAACATAATTTCTAATGAAGAAATCTCCAATAATCGAAGTAACGAATGAATAACCTGAAAAATAAATGACGTTACGATTACTAGATTGATACACGTTTGTTTACAAGATAAGATAAATAAGGATGAATTCTGTATACACCTAGGAACAAATAATACTGGTCAACTTTTATAGAAATTTATAAACAAAATGACCTGTGTTCATTGTCCATGGGTAATCTGGTATATTAATTATTGCGGTCAGGTCAGGATAGTTTGAAACTTTCTACATTAGGTAGTTAAGTCAGCATGACCTGTACAGCCTTTGACCTTCAAATGGCGCCCTTAAGGGCTTAAGACATTAAGCAGTTTCAAACTATAAGAGGGGGCGGATTATGGATGACCTTGCCCTTTGGCTTATTACTGACCTTATGACGAATACTCGACTCTAGCCACTATAGATTAGAACAGATGTAGCAAGTACCGTCAATAGCATGACAACCAAGGATGATATAAGACACGGATGGACAATGCCTATACAAAATCGCGTGCCTCGAACCTTCAGGTTATACGTCTGTTTTCAGTACTAAGTGCCACAGCGCCATCTGTCGAGTCTGGATTCGGTTTCGGTTGTACCTATTACCATTTCATTTCAAATGAAATTCAGAAATGAAAGTTTCATTTGAAATGGTAATAGGTACAACCGAAAAAACCTAGTTCCTTTTTAATTACGCCTTAGAAATAAAGTAGTGGCTAGTTTGTTAGCGACGTTAGCGTTAGTTGTCATCAAGGATGATATAAGCCTAGGATTGACAATATCCATACAAAATGGCGTTCCCTTATTTCAGGTCTATACCTGAAATAAGGGAACGCGATTTTGTACGCTAGTGCTATCACTAGCGTCATCTATCGGTCACCACAAACATTAAATTCTAGTTTCTAATATTTTATTCCGCGATTAATGCTGACAGAATAACTCGACTCCAGACTCGACAGATGGCGCTGTGGTAAAACAGACGTATAACCATTTAATTTGAAATGGTAATCGAAATTTTTAGATGGAGACTGACAGAAAACACATAACTGTAGTTTTTTTACTGAAAATTTGATAATTTTAGAGGTTTCTAATGTGATGTCGTAAATAAACACTTGTTTCGAGTCACTGAATGACATGTTTTTTTATTTCTGAATGCATCCTTTAAGAAGGTGAAAAAGGGGGGGGGGGGACGTATGGGAAATCCATAATCGCTGAACCGATTGAAATTGAAAATTTGTTATAGCGATAGTTTGAGACCCGGGATTGTTATGCTAGAAATCATACCTTAGTGGGGTGAAAAGGGGATGAATTATTAATTCTCCGCCGACGAAGTCGCTGGCAAAAGCTTGTACTACATAGATTTAATATGACACTGTTACGTAAAATACTGTCATATTTTAACTTTCTAAGAATTCGCGTAATGCTAATAAATAAATTAACTAGGCATTTAACTTCTAAGAAGGGTAACTATTGTTGAAAAAAATATTGGTTCAGTTCAGTTCAACCCGTTTACTGTCATTACAAAAAATTTAGTGGGACCTGTTGTACCATTGACAGTTTTAATGTTTTCGATTTTTAGAAAAAAAACACAAAAGCCTGCCTGCTCGCTACATGTGCAATTTTCTAAAGATTGACTACTAATTAAGCTACATTATTCAACAGTAAAAGAAACAATACCATTGCTGGTTTCGACAGGGTAGGCTGTTAGAAAAAAAAGGGAAATGTGTCCAAGGTACAACACCCCTTTGTACCTTGGCCATTCACAGACATTCCTTAGGGAAGGTTTTTAGGCGAATAAAAAAAATATTAATTATTGTGTTTGGTTATACACATTTATGAATACGATAAAGCGAACTAATTTTTAGAAGTATTTTGTAATTGAGAATGATATTTAATAATATTTTTTGAAGTTTAAAATTATGATTATTTAGGATGTAGCACGAAATTGCCAGCATTTCATGGTGTAATGTACTCAATGTGGTAGGATGAACGCATAACCATACAATAAAAAACATTCCTTCCCCTATATATTTTTTTAGACTAAGTCCAAGGTACAACAAATGCTAGGTGTCCAAGGTACAACGTAGATCATTATTACTTTACAAGTTTCGTAACTAAACTTGAATTTGACAAAAAGATTAGCTACATTTACCATTTGATAGTTGATTTAGACAAAGATAGCCTACATATTATAAATTGCTTGGATATTGTTTGATGAAACAACCAGCGAAATCAAAAATCAAAAATATTTACTTTAAGGTTCCGAAATCCTGTTTTTAATATTACTAACTAACTTGATTGAATTGTTCACGAAAAAGGGTAAAAGTGGCATTTACAATATTTTAAAAGAATCAGTATATTATCGGGAGTACTTATTCGTATATATATTATAGGTTTCGAGAAAAAGTCGACTAATCTAGGTTAAACTATGTCCATGGACCGTATTCTAACTTTAAAACACGTTTAGACACGATCCTACTTCAATACAACTCCAATGCATTAATTACAGTGCAGCTAGCGCCTAAACGTCTGAATCAGAAATATCTGAATTTGCTTGAAAATTATTCCGACGCAACTCCAATACAACTTCAATATTGGTTGATTGTTTGTTGTGTGTTGGAGTTATGTTGGTGATAGTTTGTATTTTTAATGTATTGTTTATGTATTTTAAAAGTAGAATATGGTACCAAGGCAGAACAGTTTCCCCTACCAACTACTCAACTTACTTAGCTGGATTATTATAGCGCAAAGTTGCTTAGAACAAGTTTATCTTTTCTTGTAGACATAGGTAACTTTAAGACTTATGATCCCCGAACGTGCCTTACAACACTATATTACTATATAGAAGCCAATCGGTAAGAAACTTAATATTTTAAAACATAAGATTAGCATAATTTATCGAACAAGCGGAGCGTAAGCTAAGTGAAGTTCTTACAGACAACTTCAGACACAACGGAACTGTCCAGTCAGCTGGCTACCTAGACGTCCCGGCATTTCGATGGCTTTTTGATTTTGAATAGTTGTTCCGCGATAACTTTAGTAACGTTTTTCTGATTCTTATTAAATTCGCGGGGGTTTTATCAGAGATCAATATAATTTGAGAGTTAGTTCGTATATGAGCAGGATCAATCAAGGGGTTATTTATGGAGCTAGAACTAAGGCACGAAACAATCATCATACGGGTCTTGTAATATTGGTCAACTCGTTTGCAAGTAAATCGCGAGTTTTCTTTTCGAGCCGGACTACTAGTAATAATTACATTTTATTTCGTATCTGTCTCTCTAAAAGAGTTCTTCTTGCCGTTCGACCCGGTATTTACCGTCATTATTAATCGTACTGAGCTGCTTACCTACTACGTTACTTACTCACTCGTACTCCCCAGCTGGAACGCAGGTGTATTGCACAGCGCTCATAACTCCGCCAAATGCCTCGCTCTTCCGACACTACATAATGACAACACACTTCACCTCTATTACAAGATGGAGCTTGTAATACTTGCGGCCACCTTAAAATGAGTGCTTTCAAAATGTTGTTGGCAGATTAAAGATCAAAGGGGGAACAAGGGTTGAGTAAGGATATATAGTAGAGGTACAGTCTCAACTAAGATTTACCGAAAATATGGCTCGTGAAAATTTGTAACCGTGAGTGTTATACCGTAATTAAACTGTCAGAGAAACTGCTGTACGAGTCGTTCTTACAGCACTATTGTGGGGGCATTTTTTGAGCTGATTTTGCATCTTGTTTTTTATTTACTTATCGGTCGGAACTACTGATATATAAGTTTTGACGAGTTTCTATTGCCTTATAAATATTATTTGAAACGGGATACCTATTCTATTATTTTTCTATTACCTGCTGAGGTTTTCTAGAGAACTACACTATTTTCAGGTTTTTAAATGTCGGCAACGCTAATGTTGTTGTTGTTGTTGCTGGAGTTGCAGGCATCCATAAGCTAACGAGACCGCTTATCATCAGGCGGGCTGTCAGGTTTTTTGTTACAGATATGATATAAAAAAACTTTAATTATTGTTCTAAGAGTTCTTCGTTCCTTTCAAACTGGTATTTACCATCATTACAGTAGCTAAACCGGCGGGGTGTTCAGAATCAGAAATGTCGTAGAATGTATGAGTCTCCATGTAAACCACGAACCTTTTCTTTCCGGACAAACTCCATCGCCGGCCAGTGACTTGTCATATACAACCTTCTTAGTTTGCACAATGTGGCCGACTGGAAAAATGTTACTTGGTGTCACAATGAAATAAAATGATAGCTTTAAAATTGGTTTTAAGCAAGAAATAAATACAATTTGAATGAAATTTCCTATTATAGTACCTCCTGTCTATTTTTTTTAAATTTCTGTACTCATTTTTCGTCTCATAAATGATGCCATTTTTAACAAAATGTTTTGAAATTTTGTGACCGCCTTACACTATGGAATGCCGCTCACGACTGGATCGCCGTTGGTGTCACAATTGTGTTTGACACCGACAAACTGGCCGAATTCGTGGTGCCTGTTGGTCCCGTCCTTACGAAGTAATATATAATAGAACAAGAGCCCACGACACTGAACCTAGTTCGATAAGTCGCCAAGATGAGATATATATAATTAGTCATGTATTTAATGGGGGAATACGAAAGGCGTTTTATTTTGGCATACATCTACAAACTTTTGATGCTACTGCCACTGACAAGGCCACGCACGTGGCCTCGTGTAGCCCTACCTCTCCCCTGCTTCGACGAACAAAGAAAATCTAGGCGATTTGTCATACTAGAAACCGGATTTTTAATTAAAAAAAATAATTAAAATACGCCTCCACTTTTTTTGCATTGCAGCATCGGCATTTCATATTCCCCCATTAAAGACGTGACTAATTATATATATCTCATCTAGGAGACTTAATGAACTAGGTTCAGTGTCGTGGGTTCTTATACTATAAGTCTATGTTTGCAAATGTATGTTAAGTGATGTCAAATTACTCCACTCAATTAAAAATTCTAGACTTAGACCATCATTTGTTGCGTCGCCAAGATAAGGGTTAATAAGAGTCGGAAACGCGCATGTGATACCGCTGGAGTTGCAGGCGTCCATGGGCTGCGGTAACTGTTTACCATTAGGTGGGCCGTATGCTTGTTTTCCACTGTCGTAGAATAAAAAATAGCTTTCGAATTTTCGTAATCGAAAATCAATTATTTTTTAATGATCGGGTATCAATTATTTTTTAATGTTGTAGTTAATAAAATAAAAAAATATATCTGAGTATTTCAACATTATCTTTGGTTGCAAAACTGCACTCAATCCCTAAAATGCCCTAACTCCGTATAGTCCGAGAGTTTGCAGGTGTTTCGCCGGAACTTTCCCGAAACTCCGCCAAATCGCCTCTTACTTCCACCGCCAGCTAATGACACAGCCCAACAGTATGGGATTAATTGGACTCAACTCTAAACTGCATGGAAATCAGCCTTATCACTTTGTGAATTCATCGAGAGATAAGATAAGATAAATTAGATAAGATAAGATAATTATTATTCCAGCAGTTATGTACATTTCACCTGGAAACTAATCGAAACTCAACGGAACTTTAACGGGTTGTTCTGAGGAATACTAGGAAGACTCTTCTAAGTTTTCGGGTCACATAATTTTGAGGTATTTGCCCCTCCCCCAAGTTCCTCGAGGTCGAAATCTTATGAGAGTCTTCGTAGTATACCCCAAAACTACCCGTTAAAGTTTCATTGAGTTCGGACTACTTTTCAGCTACCCTTACCTTCATACGACATATTTAACTGCTGGATTATATGCAGAATGTAATGAAAATAGTATATGTCCGGCATGACCGCTATAAAAATAAGTCAATCAACTCCTCAAAAAGACGTTTTTATCAAGGCTTTTATAATTAGAATACGATATTGGCTATGATTTTAAGCGGATCACCATAACTTTAGTTACACCCTTATTTAAAGTAAACAAATAAAATTAAAATATTAGTACCTAATCAAAAAGTCATGTCATAAAAGTCAAATAAATTCACGCAACTAACTTACTTTAAGCTTTTTCGAAAGGTTAATTTTGAAATATTTTTTTATTGCCTTTATGTTTTATGTTAGCGAACGAGCGGAGCGTAAGCTAAGTGAAGTTCTTACAAACAACTTTGGTTACTGAACGTCTCGGTATTTCGATGGCTTTTTGATTTTGAGGGTTTATTCCGCGATAACTTTAGTAACGTTTTTCTGATCGTTACGAAATTTGTTGGGGTTGTAGCAGGGATACATATAATTTAAGAGTTAATATACAAATAGGATCTATCAAGCGGTTGTGAAGCTAGAAGGCGAACAAATTCTTCAGAAGGGTCTTGTTATATTGAATACTAGCCTTTTCCCGCGACTTCGCCCGCGTACTATGAGTACTCAAAAAGGATACGATACTAATGTTGATTTTCAGACTTTGTGACCACATTTGCCCCTTTTAGGGGTTGAATTTTCAAAAAACCTGAAATACGTGTTTACTCATTTATCGTTAGGAATACTCCTGTGAAGTTTCGAATAAAATAGTTAGTCTAACAAATCTTGATTCGCCATACAAACTTCCCCCATTTTACCCCCTTAGGGGGTGAATTTTGAAAAATCCTTTCTTAGTGCACCCCTAGACCTTATAAGGAACCTACGTGCCAAATTTGGAATCTCTAGAACCAGCGGTTTGGGCTGTGCGTTGATATGTCAGTCAGTCAGTCAGTCAGTCAGTCAGTCAGTTTCTTCTTTTATATATTTAGATATCGTTTGCAAGTAGATCGCGAGTTCTCAGTTCGAGGCGGATAACTAGTTTTATTATTTTCTCATTACGTTTAGTTGTCAACCTGCACTCAACCCTTTAAACACCCTAAGTTTAAGTAGCCCGCAGTTCGCAATTGTTCCCACAGAACTTTCCAAAACTGCTTAATCGCCTCTTACGAGAATTGGTTGAGAAATACTACCTGTAGAAATGAACAGCCGAACATCTACCACACGCATGTACGAAAGATATTTCCCAATCGGAATGGTAGACGCTTTGCTTGTTTCACTCCCTCGGTCATTTAAGTGAGCGGTGTGTCCTCCCTGGTATCGGAAATTCCGAGCCCCAATAACACTAAGTTCAAGGGTTGCTATCTGTTTCCATTAACGACCTATAAGTTTAGTTTTAAAGGTAAATTGATTCGAAACAGTCGGAACGGGCGTTAATTAACGTGAGACTTTTAACGTACATTAGGCAGTTTTTTGCTCTGCACTGTGTATGTACTTTTTTAAGGTTTTTGGCAGTTTTAGATTTCCCATTACCCTGCAAAAGCGAGGTTTGGTAGCCACTTCTTTTAACACACTTGTATACTGCTGAATTTAATACATGTCACTTCGTATACTTACAAATTTTCATAAAAGTGACCCCTTTTCATTATCCTTATTTATTTTATTTTGTTTTTAGAAAACATATGTCCACTGAAACACGTCACCCTTCGGCCAGAAGTCTGCACTCGCGATGGTGTCCTACAGCGGCTACGGCACGCGCATCAGAAACGAACTGAAGTGCACGTAGGGGTTGTACTGCAGCTGGTGCACTCTCAACGAGAGCTAGCCCAGCTGGTTCCTGCAAACATACTCCACCAATCGTTGGCCAAGTAGTGATGCAAGCGCGACACGTTGAGGGAGTTACTCGGTATTGCAATCCGAATACAAGAATGAACCGGCTCTGCAAGCCGGCAGTGTCACAGAGACTTGCAGGCCGCCCTACGCACCTAGATCTTCCTTCTCTTGAGTGTTTTTACTTCTACTTTATTTTATTAAGTGTAACTTACGCCGCCGGCCAAATTATACCTACCTACTTATACCTCGACTAAGAAACTACGACGACGAAACAACATCAAACGTTGACAAACTACCATGCATTTGTTTAAACAACTCGGTGTCAGAGCGTCAGATTGTCGTAGCCCTTGGGCCGTATTCTAACTTTAAAAGACGTTTAGACACGACCCCACTCCACACAATACAACTCCAATGCATTAACTACGCAATACAGCTAGCGCCTAAACGTCTGAATCAGAAATATCAGAATTTGCTTGAAAATGATTCCGATGCAACTCCAATACAACTTCAATGTTGGTTGAATATTTGTTGCGTGTTAGAGTTATGTTTGATATATATTGTGTTTTTAATATATTGTTTATGTATTTTAAAATTACGATACGGCACCCTGGGCCGCACGTACGTAAAAGTGGGCAATGTTAAAAATTTTTTTTTTTTGGCTGACCTGTTTAAAACTCTTTTTCTAAACTACTTTAACTGCTTTTTACTGTAGTTTGCTCACTCACACAAATAATTTGATATCAACGTGTGAGCGGCCCAAATAAGTTATACAATATGGACAATTAACCTCGGAAAAAAAGTAAAAGATCGCAAAAAGCGGGGATCGCAAAGTTGTACACTTCTACGGTAGGTATAAATAATATACAGCATGCAAAATAACTTATTGTCTAATAATATTATTTTAAAGACAAACATAAAGGACGCGTCAGAAATTATAACCTAAGGAATACAACGAAATTAAAAAGGAAACCTACGAAGCGAAGTTTATGTGTTAGTGGTTATGTTCAGAAGTTACGTAAAATGCGATCAAATTTGATATCAGTAGTATCGATAATCCTTAAATTAGTTTTAACTCGATAGATGGCGTTGAGTTAATTTTTAAGGATTTTTATTAGTTTTGTGATAAACCTGAACGTGCGACTGTAGAACAAGATCTACAAGACACCTTTTTTCTCACACAACTCCTTCCATCGAAATTCCAAAATAAATTTTAAAACTTTCAATCCAAATGCAATAATTCTTGCAACAACGTCCCGGAACTACTGAACTCTGAAGCTTGTAGCAGATTCGGAATACTCATTGCCCTGCATTAACATAGAAGGCGAGTAAAACTATCACTCCTCAAAAGGGTTTAAGCGACACACACTTCCTATATACTTACGCTTTTTTTTTCAAAACTGGCGCAAGTTCTAAGATATACGTTCGAATAAAAACATGGAAAGAAAATTGCACCTTATTTCTAAGATAGTAAGGACAAGGTTTTCTTGTTCAAGAAAAACATTTGCTGATCAAAATTGAACTTTGATGTCTAGGATTTAAGACTTATAAGATTGAAAGAAGTAGTTCGTAGGCAAACATGCAAATACCCTGACTTACAAAAACTTTAAGAGGATTCAGTGTGTGGCTTTGACATTGTTTCTAGAGCGAAGAAGGAAAGACGATCCCGATACTGTAACCGTCATAAATATCTCTGTACACGGCAGCATTTAAAGGTATTGTGTGTGTTTTCAACCAACTTCAAGATTTTGGAACTTTGTTTGTTTTTTTTGCTATTTTTTTTAAATAGATGGTGGATGGGATCCTGGAGTAATCGAGGGAACTGTTCAACTATTGCACACCTATAGTGATTTGAGTATTTTTTACAGCAGCTCGAGCATTTGCTTTTGGAAAGTTGGATGCTAAGTGAAGAAAGCGCTCGTTCGCTAGCGGGGGGTGGCGGCAGCAGCGGCGATAGTAATGTCAAGTAATGTGGTAGAGCTAACGTGGTTCGCTTTTTCACTTTTGCTAGTCACAGTATTAAAAAAACTCATGTGAAGATCATTTTGAACACCTCTTCCGCTTAACTATTTCAGCATGACTGTGCGTAGTCTGTCGAAGCATCAACATCGTTGTCGTAATTTTAAAAATTTCCGTAGCATGTATTGCGCCGATGTACCTACAAAACAATTAAAGAATGAATAAGCATAATATAAGAATAATGAGCAGCAAAATATCCTTTTGATAATTTTATTGATATTTGAATTTTTATTAAAACTCATTTCTGGCTAAACAGGTACCTTCAGCCTCGTGTATGTTGATGCGAAAGGGATGCACGAGGATTGAATTTAGCTAAGTAATAATAGATTGGTATACTACTAATAAAGATAAAAGCATCCCTAACAGATCGTTAATTGGTGCCGTATTCTAACTTTAAAACACGTTATGACACGATTTAACTTCAATATAACTCAATGCATTAACTACGAAATTCAGCTAAACGTCTGAATCAGAATTGTCATTTGCTTGACAATTATTCCGATGCAACTTAAATATTGGTTGATTATTTGTTGTGTAATGAAGTTATGTTTGAGATATATTGTGCATTGTTTGTGTATTTCAAAATTAGAATATTATAAGGCACATCGTTAAATTTTAGGCACCTATCACTTTTAACATAAGTGTTAAAACGTCCGTTAAATTTAATCATAATGGAAAGTTTCATACTACTCTGCTGAGTAATGCTGATGAGGAGTCAGTTGTTAAATGTGGTTGTTGCAATTGGCAACCTTTCTATTTGAGAATAGACCACTAAAAACTTAGCATTTGTAATTCAATGTACAATTTGTGAAAGTAATGTTACAAATATTCGTATCAGTTAGTTCTAATTCTAAACAATCCAACTCGAAATACCACAGCGGCCTAAGTCAAAAGACCACAACGGCCAGCCGGACCACAGTCGAATTCTAGTGACAGTAAACAAAGAGACAGTCAATAATACAACATGATGCACTTCAATAAGGTCGTTTATTCTCTGCCTTTTATGACACTAGGTTACATCATTTTCAGAGCGCGGCTCGAAAACGCTTCGCTAAAATACATTTCATACGATTGCACGTTAGTGCAATAAAAACGCGAGAGGATTTTTTGGATTATAATTTTGTATGTTTGGCCGACAAACGGGGCAATGGCCTAATAAGGCACTGGTCCTCTCTGTTTAAGTTTAGCACCTAAGATAGTTATTTAAGTTAACCTTAGGTATACCTAAGTTTAGTTTTTATGTTTTTTACTATGAAAATATGTTCAACAATTGGTCTGAAAGGAATGCAAATGGTCCGAAATAAAAATAAATGCATATTTTGTGAATGTCTGTTGTTTTCTTTAAATATCGTGTACATGTTGTTTGTTATTGACAGGTGGTTTTATTCATTTATCGGTAACCCAGTAACATTTTGGTGGTAGCGTGTGAGCAGTAGTCAAATACCTGACCTTTAACCTGTATACCTTATATCAATTAATATTTTCTATTTAATAACTGTAGTTTTTCATATTTTAAATTCATCTTAATTCTTATTCGTAGTCTTAACAGTCTCTCGAACTCTTACCTAATTAAAATACGCTACCATCAAAAGTTATGATTACAATCATCAACACAAGCGCACTATTGAGCGGCATGTCTGTGCTGGCAATTTTATTATGTACGACATAAGGTATAAAACTGGATTTATATAACCACTCAATCACAAATAAACTATGAGTAACTTTTTCGTAAATTGTCAAGGTAAGGCAAGAACAGTCATCAGCAAAATAGCTAAGCTTACCCGCTAAGCGTTTAAAATGACCTTCACACGTCCTTTACCGTTTATTAAACGATACAGTCGTACCAGGACCATATTTAACACCTCACTCACTTAGCTACTTTACTGCCTAGTAAGCAATAAACATAGTACTATTGAAAAGCGACGGTTTACATTTTTATTTACCACTAAGTGCACGGCACTGGAGTCTGAACCGAGCGGCAAGTGAATTGTAAATTGTTCGGTGCACCCAACTGTATTTTCGCCCACTCGCTCAAATCGGCGCGATTGAATAAGCAACTGATATCGAGAAGAGGCGATTTGGCCCGGCGCGAACACTTAGAGAAAATGTCACTCGCTTCACATATATTTGCATGTGAACGCTTTATTTGCACTGGCTTGTTTACGACGATTTTTGTTCAACTACCTATTTATTTACGTAGTGAGTATATTGAGCTTGTCCGGTTCTTGTTCATTATGGTTTTGGTTTTTAAGGTTCCGTAGTTTAAATTTGTTTTAGTTTATACATTGAATTTGAAAATTTTTATTGTTGATTAAGAATATATTTTCTCATCATTATTAAATTTTTTGACGCTCACAATATATATGTATGATGTTTGTTTTCTATGTATTTAAGTATTTATCAAAATTTATCTATTATATATGTCGTCGTCTAGTACCCATAACACAAGCCTTATTGAGCTTACTGTGGGCCTAGGTCGATTTGTGTAAGATTGTCCTATAATATTTATTTTTATTTATTTATTTTATTTATACTCGTACCTATTATTCTTATTATAGAATAGCATTTATGTAATTTATACTGCAATCAATATGCTATGTTGTAAAATAAATATGTAAATCGAAATCTTACTAGTAATAGTAGTAGTAGTAGTAGTAGTAGTAGTAGTAGTAGTAGTAGTAGTAGTAGTAGTAGTAGTAGTAGTAGTAGTAGTGGACGCTAGCTTCTGTAGGTTAGGATCGGCAATGGTTAAGTTAGACAACTATATAGAGTACGGATTTATTGTCCAAAAGTATGAAAGTTGTGTTAACGCTTAAATTCTTGAATAATATGCGATAATCCCCAGAGAGATTGAAAATTGGAAATTAATAGACATGCATTTTAATCATGATAAGAAAAATATATGCCTTCTTTCTCATGATAATTTTCAATGAGATTGCAGTATCTGCATTCATTTATCTTCCCCTTATAACTTGCGCTTTCTCAAGTTAAGCCACCCTCTTTCTCTTTAGCCTTATCATTTTAGGGGATTGTATGTGTAAAAAGATTTCAGTGTCGACTCGTTGCCTATCTTCTCATTTTGCATCAATTTTCTCTGATTTTGTTTTAATGCCGATACGCATTGATTGAGTCGTTTCATGTGTCATATTAATATAATAATTGCAATTAGTCAGATGTTCTTAAATAGATAATAACTCAGTTCCTATATTATGTATGAGCACAAATTAGGTACTCCACTCATTATTTTTCAGAAGCTACACGATGGTTTTATAACTTATATAGTAGTATATATAGATAGTTTTATTTTAACTTTAAGATGAGTGGCACCCCTCTACAGTGTCAATTTAGTTTAAGTCCCTCTTGTATGCACTATGGGTACTGACTCCCTGAAATAAAACTTTTTTATTATTATTATAATTTCCGTCGCTTCCAATGTACACGTGTTAACTCTTCCCGAGATGTGTTGAAAGCCTGTCAAAATGCTGTCAATTAAGTTTCAATTTCAAATAAAATAAAATATCCCATCATAATATTTGCTAATTACGTATTTACGAATACGCCTCATCTTACCTATTTTCCGGGCCTGAAACCGGTATTCGCAAAAAACTCAAAATATTTCATTATTTTATGGTATTTATGTAGAACTCAGTAATGTATTTAGGAAATGATTATAAGATTGTTCGATTAAAAATAAAATAGTTCCCATAAACCCAAAAATTACCTGTACTCTAGTATGGAGTAATTACCGGTTTTCAAGCAGCTATTTTACATACATTTTGGTGGGACGAATTTTAGTTTTAAACCTTCTTTATAGGATTATATGTAAGGAAGATGATAGTCATGAAAAGGTAATTTTTTGTTTATCTTAAAGAATTAACCTAACATTGCCTTTATGTTTAAAGGATTACATAATATAATATATATTATTGTTATATTTAATTGAAATAAAAAGAAAATATAATATCTTCATATTGTTAAAAAAAAATCTAAAGGAATGCCGTTTTTGGTCATACACAGACACGAATTCCCATAAAACAAAGCAAAAGCTAATATCTCACAAATTCAATTTATTGCGCGTGGAAATGAAAGTTCCAAGAATCATTACCCCATTAAGCTGGTGGTCAAAAGTCACTAGCAGAAGCCAAAAACGGGACAAATAATTTGGACAATGGACCCTCCGTATTGTGTGTGGCTTACGGGGGCGGTGGTCCGGATTTCTATTGTGATTTGAATTAGGATTTTGTCATTTCGTGGATAGGAGGCTTTGGTACTTTGGGGGCCGATTGTCCGTAAATGTTTTGTAAATCCGTTTAGGTTGTATTGACGAAATGTATTACGTTATTGTATGTTTTCATCGGGTACATATTAATGTAACGATATTGAAAATTTGCACACTATTATTTATGATCTTTTCGTTTTGTAAATACCTTAAGTAACTACTTCTATAAATATAGACAATAAGTCATATGAAGGGTACACGGAAAGAACACCTATGGTCACTTATTTTGTAAGGCTTGCAATGAACTACTTATTACTAAAACTTCTGTCACAGCTGTAATGTAAATTCACTTTTTAACTCATAAAAACCATTTAGTTACGAAAATAGCATGGTTGATTGAATCGTTCCAAACTTTAAAAACGCTATAACTCAAAATGTTGCCAAAGTGACTAGATATGTTATTTCCGAGTGCCCTTCATATACCTAGTATAGAAGATCACCAGTTTTCAACGGAGTTCAAAATTTCGAAGGAGAAGGTTCTCAATCCGTCGTGATCTTTGTTTTTGCTTTTTTTATGTATCATCATCATCATCATCATCATATTAGCCTAAAGACGTCCACTGCTGGACATAGGCCTCCCCCAAAGAGTTCCACAATGACCGGTCCTGCGCCACCCGTATCCAGCGGACTCCCGCGACCTTCACCAGGTCATCAGTCCACCTTGCGGGGGGTCTACCCACGCTGCGCCTTCCGGTTCGTGGTCGCCACTCGAGAACCTTTCCGCCCCAACGGCCATCGGTTCTACGAGCAATGTGCCCCGCCCACTGCCACTTTAGTTTAGCGATTCGGAGGGCTATATCGGTTACTTTGGTTCTGCTGCGGATGGCCTCATTTCTGATGCGATCACGCAGACAGACTCCAACCATAGCCCTCTCCATTGCCCTTTGGGTGACTTTGAGCTTTCTTATGAGGCCCATTGTAAGCGACCACGTTTCAGTACCATATGTCATCACTGGCAACACACACTGGTCAAAGACTTTCGTCTTGAGACACTGCGGAATATTTGACAATGGAATTTTTATGTATGTTCACCGATTATTCATAGACGGCTGGACCGATTTGGAAATATTTTTTTTGTTTAAAAATGTATACTTTACAGTTGGTCCAACCAGGTCAGGGTCTGATGATGGGATCCTGGAGAAATCGAGGGAACTCTTCAAATATTATAGACACACCTATAGTGATTTAAATATTTTTACAGTAGCTCGGGCATTTCCTTTTGGAAAGGCGGAGTCTACGTCGGTTCTTTTTTGTTTAAAATTATTATTGACCCGTGTAATGTTGAATATTGATTTTTTTAAATAGATATCGATGGGCAAAATAGATATCAAAAATATGTTCACATTTTAACATCTTTACTCCTTTGTAATAATCTAAATTATCTTTGTATGTATCTTTGTATTGTTGTCTTTCCCCTCTAATTATTCATTTTAAGTGTATTTCTCCTTTTGTTTTTTTTCTATTATTGTTCAAAAATAAAGAATACTGTATTGTATCGTAGTAAGGTTCAAAACTGTAAACATACCACCGACTATGCAAAGCCTCCATCGTTCTCATTACCTCATCAGGATCATGCGAGCCATACATTAACCATCATACGTTATAAACTACTCACTTTACTGCTAAACACTTCCATATCTTATTAAAGCTACTTACCCCACTTAATTATTAAGGCAAATTGTTGACCTCCGGCCAGATGGGCTACCGAATGTGGCCAACTTTAATTATCTTGATCCTTCCCTCGTTTTAACGATTCCCTTGTGCGTAATTGCCAACGGGGAGCTGAAATAAACGCAAGACTGCACATAGGGTATTCGACTTGCAAAATTGAACAAAAGGATCAGGGTTCGAATTGGTAGGAAATTGGTTGAAGAATGAGGTGGTTAAGATTGAGGATAAAAATGTAGTTGTTTTTTGTTGGTCCGCCAGATATCCTGTATCCGGTGTATGGCCAAACCACTATCCGTTGCATCTCTAAAAAAAATGTGAGCTTCGATTCCAAAATAAAAACAGTTAAATTAATCAATCAATGGAACTGTTTAATTATAATCAGACTTTTCTTAGTTCTCCACTTCATTTTTCCGTGATGCCTTGCTTCAGTAGGCCGATATGTACTAAGCCTTACAGATAGATCCTTCTAATGTGTTTCTAAACAAGTCGGTGATCGAGTAATTAAGTACATGATGGTTTCATTTAGCGTATGTGAATTACGAGCGTTGCTGCTGCCGCCCAGTGTTACCTAATTATCAACGGATACTAGCCTACGACTTCATCCGAGATCTCTCTCTCCTTAGCATTACTATTCACATCTGATTGTGGGGTCTGCTTTCCTCGTTCTTTCTCTCCACTTCGCGCGATCGGACGTATCGTATACTGAAACTTCGCAGGCTCTCATGTCTTTTGCTATGGTATCTGTGCCAAATTGTATGCTAAAATTTATTTTTCTACTTATCATCTGAAAAATAATTATCAATACTGGTGACGAAATAATTACGATTATCATCATTAGGTTATTCTTTCAATTATCGCTTGCTACACGACCCCGATTTCACCCTGTATATGTTTCACTCGGAGCATACAAAAGTGCTACGTGTGTGCCTTTTTTATGATTTTTCCTGTTCGTTACGGTAAACGGTAACGGAGAGGCCATTTTTCCTGCACACGGCAATCGGTAGAAATAACATGCAACCAAAAAAAAAGGTTTTCATTCACAAATTAATTCCAGTCGACTACAAAGCGCGTCTACCAAAGTTCCGCAAAACAAAACCACTGGATACGTGAAAAATTGACTTTGCCACTGAAAAACAAATTTCGACTAAAAACTGTGATATTTTCGAGAGTAAAAACAAATAAAGCGTAGTCAGCCGCGCAAATGCAAATGTAAATTTATTAGAAAACTGTGCGCTGTGGCAATACAAAAAACGCGTTTTGTTTTGATATTTAACTGCATAATAGTTTAACTTGTTTAAGTTAGGGTTCCCGCGATCGAGATTTTCACTAGATGGCAGCACCGTGATGCGAGGTCTTTTTGACAGCAGCTGTCAAAATCCACCAATAAAAAAAAACGTGATTGGTGTATACACGCCACAGTGCTGCCATCTAATGAAAAACTCGATCGCGGTAACCCTCGTCTGCTATTAAAGCTACGATATTACTGCAAAATTTGCTAATAGTATCATTAAATGACACACTTGACTGGCAGTATCAGCCTGATAAAGTCATTTACTGTTTTGCGATTCACGATGCCGCTTCTTTATAATTAATTATAATATTCGGAGAAAGACGCAATCATCTGAAACATAATTAACAACACCGTGATGAGGGTAGCACATGGCTGTTCATTATACAAAATTACAAATCGGTGCCTCATTGATCGCACGACAAACTATTTAAAAGATTGTCGGATAAGCATGATGAATTGTTTTCATGTATGTGTATCAGACGATTCGTTTTGTTGTGAGGATCAAATGTCTATATGGAGCTAATTGCGTTAAAGCAACACAAAAGTCACAAATGAGATTCAAAATCTGACACTCGCTTTTGTTTCTGAAAACGCTTCTAACAAAATAATATGCAACAGTGACGTCACGATTGCATAGTCGCCCTGTTCTAAGTAGGTATGGAAAAATTATAAAATTGTTATTTTGACAGTGAAATATTGCATTTATGTATATATTTGCGATACAATTTATTTTACAGTATTATATGAGAAATCGAATGGTGTCATTGTTTTTTTTTAATTTTGTACTTTTAAAAAATCGTTAAATTTTGAAACTTTGAAGCTTGGTGATATCTTTGAACTATTGCGATAGAATTCTTTAATTTTAAATTTATTAGGATATATATTGATCAGTTTGCATCCATTCAACTAAATTGTATTACACAATTCAACATGTGTCATCATCCCTATTGCTGACAATTACCGACTCGCAGATTAGTCCTTTGTCAAAATCACGATTAGCAGAATTTCATTACGCAGATGATCGTTTTGAAGAATAAATAGCCCGTACGCGTATTATTGATTTGCAGATTTTCTTTTTGTGAATAATGATACCCATATAAATCATAGGAAAGGAAAGGATGTCCATCATAGTTATATAGCTATGTCTACCGCAGGGATGATGACCGATAAGAGCAGCGAGGTCAGCTCTGGAGACTATGAAACCGAAACTACGTGAATATGCTGAGAACTGAGAAAAAGAACCCTAGAAGAAGACCAGCTAAAGTTAGGCGCCTTATTATTGTTACAATGTTTTTCTTTTGTTTGTTGCAAACTAATTCGAATCAGTATAAAAATTATCTCCACTGGGAATCGGGTGTCAATACATCAGTCCCGCGAACCCGGACAACTGTCAGGAGGTAAATTAAACCGTCAATCATTTCGGGCGAGGGAGCCCACGCATGCTACATATTGTGTGTATTCGGGGCTATGTTTAACTTTTTTACCGCAATGACATTATGTTACAAAATATTTGAGTAACTTTATATTATAATCTTCAATACCTAATAGGATAAATAGACAATTGAGACAAGAGGATCCCCGCTCCGAAGCGTTTCTGGTGCAGAGGCTGTCCATAGCCATCCAGCGTGGTAATGCCGCGAGAATTATGGGCACTTTTGCAGCGGAAGCTTCAAGGAGTGGGTTTGACTAATTGTTTTTTTCACATTATTTATTTTTTTAGATTTAAAATTATTATTTAGATTTATTTAGATTAACATTATTTATTTAGATTTAAAATTTTGTGATATCCATTGTAAATAGACAATTAGATCAGGTTAAACTAAAAAAACCTGCCAAGTGCTTGTCGTACTGAATAATGAAGAGTTCTGTACCTACCTTTAAAGGCAAAACTACTTATAATATCAAAATGTCGAAACAATATATATCTTCTCAATTTTTTATATTATTTGGATTTCTTGTTCAAAACTTACAGAGGGGACACAATTTTTGAGAGATAATTTTTAAAGACCTATTGATTGATATGCAACATGTGGATATTTGGAAAAAAAAATTACATAACTAAAATTAAATAGCGACATACACAATACACCTTATGTCAAAATTTTATCAAGATACGTCTTATAGTTTCCGAGTAAAATGGATGTGACAATACGGACGGACGGAAAGACGGACATGGGAAAAGTATAAAGGTTCATTTTTGCCATTTTGGCTACGGAACCCTAAAAACTCCCTTTATACGGTGTCATCAAAACAAAATTAGAACACATAATGACGCATGCATATAACTTCTATACTTTCGAGTATTTAAAAGGTACGAGGTATATAAGTCCACCTCCCAATAATGTCATATTACGCCTCATTTGATGACAAAAAGGGCTATAATAGATCCCTCTTTTGACATTCCTTTTTATTTGTCCCAGCCAAATAATCCCCTTTGCGATTTCTGAGAGACAGGTTTTAAATACATGTATGTCGTGGCACGAAATTTCAGGTATAAATCTAGACACACGGCAGTGTGTCCGCCAAGTTCGAGCAAAAAAAAGCGACACACCGGCCGTGGGTTATATTACACGAACCATTTCGGGCCAATTTCGACCACCCTATAACTCAAAACATATTTTATCTACGCATATGAAATTTCGAGTGTCTGTTGACATCCCCTTAATTGTCTAGAATACAAAATTTCATTATTCTACCTATAGCAGTTCTTGAGATATTGACGTCAGAAAATCGCTATTTTTACTATACACTCACTGACTCACTGACTCACTGACTCATCAAAAACCTAGACCACTTCCAATGGTCGTACTGACTTGAAATTTGGCATGGAGATAGGTCTTAAGGTCAAAGTAAAGGGAAAAATCTGAAAACGGCCAAGTGTGAGTCAGTTTTAAAAATAGCGAAGGTGTAACTTTGTTCTACTATGAAGTCATAATGAACTAAGTGGGTCTATCTTCCAATGGTCATACCGACCTGAAATTTGGCTCGAAGGTTTGTCTTTAGGTCGAAATAAAGTAAAAATCTGAAAACGGCCAAGTGTGAGTCAGTTTCGAAAACAACGAATGTGTAATTTTGTTCTACTATAAGTAGGTATGGAGTGGAAATGAGATAAGACTTATTTAAATTTAGATACGTACCAATTTAAGACAATACATGTTTGTCTTAAAGACAAGAACAATAAAATTGTTCACCACTCTGTGTGTGTCTGTTGCGGGAACCGAACCCACGATTTACGAAGTACAAAGCAGGTCACTAGGTGCACTAGGTGCGCTAAATCAGTCAAACAAAAATGAAAAGACTATTTTTTCTCGCATAGTCTAAATAATTTCTAAATTTACAACTAATAAAATCGCAGATTCAAGAACATGGAAATCATATATACTCTAAGATGGAATTATATACTACTGCCCATCTCATCCCGTGGCGTATCGGTATACGCCACGGGATGAGATGGGATGGTGCACTTCTAGGGCTACATAATAGGCCACCAATTATAATACCTACTGGTAGGTAGGTATTACCAAGTTATTAATTATCTATGTAGGTAGCGTACTTACAAACAGAATAAAGTACGTTATTGATGTATGTAATTATATGTAAGTAGGTACATTTTATAGGTGTAGGGAGCCAGTTTATTTGTAAAAATCACCTATAAATAAATAGTAAAATAGAATTAGACGCTTAGTATAAAGGGTATAGTATAAAGTACATACCTAAGTGGAATGAGACATTTCCTAAAGCAAAAGTGATAAAAAAATAATAAAGAACCTACACCTAACAAAAATAAATGAAATCCCATCAAAAACATAAATGTGAAAGGCTGCCAAGTTCGATACTATGGGAATGCTTCGCCTATAAAAGAAGTGAGATCTGAATAAGTACCAAGTTCCATAAAAATACCTCAAATCATAAATAGTTATAGGAATGCACACTTGATTTCCAGCAGTTTTTAAGGTACATTTTGAATAAGTATCACGTTACATAGAAATACCTAAAATTATAATAGTCAGAGAAACGCACACCGGTTTTTTTAGCAGTTTCCTGATAACAATTATTATTTTCAGTACTTTTTAATGATGTAACTTGGCAAGTTTTAATAGAAAATTATATACTTGACATATTGCAGTCCAAAGGTGTCGATTCATTGCATTGAAAAGGTGTGTGGTGTGTGAAAACTTGCCAAGTAACATCATTAAAAAGTACTGAAAATAATAAATGTTATCAGGAAACTGCTAAAAACACCGGTGTGCGTTTCTCTGACTATTATAATTTTAGGTATTTCTATGTAACGTGATACTTATTCAAAATGTACCTTAAAAACTGCTGGAAATCAAGTGTGCATTCCTATAACTATTTATGATTTGAGGTATTTTTATGGAACTTGGTACTTATTCAGATCTCACTTCTTTTATAGGCGAAGCATTCCCATAGTACCGAACTTGGCAGCCTTTCACATTTATGTTTTTGATGGGTAAAATATTAACCGGGAACATCTCAATAGGTACGGATATTGAGGCGAATGTGACAAATAATGTTTAAGGCTCCTTATTCCCTAAAAGGTCGAAAAACTCTATTAAAAAAAAGCCGCATAAAATGCTATTTATAAGATAGTTTGAAGTATTAGTAAGTAGTTTTCCAACAACAGCTATAGGTGAAAAACTTAAGTAAGTCACCTGTTGTATGTGTGAGTAATGTATGCGAATAGACATTCCATTTTTAAAACTTGTAATATATCGTATGGTTTGCAAACTTATTATTTCTAGTTTCTTTCAAGTTTGATTACTCGTATTCCTGTCCACTTATGATTATATTGTCATGATAAGATATAAATAGTTGTCAATGTCGAGTAATTGTCTTCGTATTTTTTGCGTCGTTCATGAATAAACAATAATACTTGCAGTTTACCACAGAAGTAAATTGTAAAAGCAAGTCATGATGCATTGACTCACTCAGCGAATTATTGACTATTCTCCAACTATGTATAAGACACACCTATACGATCTTGTGCGGGTCGCTTCCAACCGGTACGTGTGGAGGTCCAAGAGGGAGGCCTATGTTCAGCAGTGGACGTCTTACGGCTGAGATGATGATACGATCTTGTACTCAAAAATAAGCAAAAATTCGTAGCCTTTAGGGGCATACATGTCCAAGTGTCAGAAAGGCTAAGGGTCATAATGTCAATTAGTCAATTTACCCGAATGTTATAATACCATGATGTCGGAAAGTGCAGATGTAAAAACATCTATTTGTCATTAGGTCAAACTGTTATTATGTTCTATTGCCATAATGGCCAGGTGTCACAATGTTAATTGTCAAATAGTTCGAATGATATAATCCCCTACTGGCAGAATCCCCATGTGTCATTAAGTTCAGGTGTCAAAATGATGGGAAAGGCAACTGGCAAAGTTATGTGTTTTGGGATGTGTTAGAGTCTGACTAGCCAAATATTGTTGACAGATATTTCCTTGTTGTATCACCAATAGTCTATGATTTAAAAAAAAAGCTAAAAGTCTGTTGTCAATTTTAGTCATTATTTCAAATTGTTCACGGTTTATAAGGGGTTTAATAAATATTTATTTTAAATAATATTAAAAATAACTGTACCGAGTGGTCCGCAAACTATTATTTAGGCTCGTAAATAATTACGACGATGTGCGAAGTTGACGTGAAGCGTGTTGTATAACGAAAAACTGCAATGTTTACAAGTCGTCAACAATTTTGTAGGTTGGAGCTCTATTAATATTTTGATACTTTAAGTACTAGTTCTAACATTTGCCTATAACTTTGATTAAGTACGTGAATTTATTAATACCTGAATCTCATAAACAGGACAAGTGTGTAAAGAAACGGATAAACTAGAAGTTCTGGAAAATATCAATACAATCAAAACATTGGAACATAAGAAGTTACTTACTGAAAACCAATATTTAGGAGAAATCTGTGGACTGACTGGTCAGTAGTAATTTTATGTAAAACTAAAAATATTTTCGCAAAACATGTCTATACAGTACGTAAACCAACTAAAACCATCCCTTAAAACAAGTGAACAGGGAACTCAAGTACATAGTTATTAGATTGTTTTTACTTTTTTTTTACTGTTCTGGGGAATTTAATTTCTGAATGTATTTCTCTTGTTGCAGTCGGTTAAAGATCTTTCTAACACCCTGTGAAGCTTGTTTACTTCGTTGATTTCTGCCTGTTTACCTAAACCTACCTACTACCTACCTTACGTGTGCACAGAAATCAAAAGTATTTTCTAGTATCAAAACTATTATTCCTGCTATACAAGGTGTGACCAGACCATGATTTTTTGAATTTCCCGCCAAATATTTGGGTAATATTTCAATAGTCAGACTCTAGTATACCTAAAGATAAAAAAGATAAAATATAGTTTTCACCTCAGCAGCTTGAACAGGGGTTCTTTGGTGCTCAATAACAGTGAGCAAAATTCAATTTTGCTGCGAGCGTGAGTCAGAGAATACCAGACCCCCGATGCACACCAAAATAGCTTGGACACCTAATCACAAGATTTGGCGCAGGCACTAGTTTTTAGTAAATGTGCTACTTGTAATAAGTGGCGAAATTGGATCGGAAGTCAGTAAAAGAGGCGAGAATTGAGTGGGCGTCAGTGAAAGTAGAGCGGAAAACAAGCGGAACTGGGTGGAAGTGGCGCGGAACTGGCGGAATTGGAGCGGAACTGGAGCGGAATTCAGTAAAAGTTGCGGGAATTGAGTGGAAGTAGAGTGGAAGTGAAGCGAAACTGGTCGGAAGTGGAGGAAAACTGGCGGAAATGGAGCGGAACTGGCGAATTTAGAGCGGAATTGGAGTGGAAGTAACTAAAAGTGGCGGAAATAGACTGGAAGTCTAGCGGAACTGGGTGGAAGTTGAGCGGAATGGCGGAATAGAAGCGGAACTTGAGCGGAACTCATTAAAAGTGGCGGGAATTGAGTGGAAGTCATTGGGAGTAAAGCGGTGTACTAGGTGGAGGTTGAGCGGAACTGGCGGAATTAGAGTGGAAGTGATAAGAAGTGTAGTAGGAGTGGCGGAAATTGAGCGGAAGTGAAGTGGGATTGATCGGGATGGAGTGGAAGTCAGTGGGAGTGAAAAATTATTTAAATTTTCTGCTATGTTCTCACTGCTGAGGTGAAAAGTTGTATAAGCAACATGAGACCAAAGTTATTTACACCTCGTGCCTCTACTCGCTACGCTCGTGATTCTATTATAGAATCTTTCGCTTGCTCGGGACTCAAAATTAACACTCGAAGCAAAAACAAACTTGCTCTCTTGTTGCACAAATATGTATATTCTTCAATTTAGGCACATTACAATGCACTTATAATGTAATAACTAGCCAAACTGTTTAGAATCAACTTAAGTAGGTAGGTAGGTAGGTAGTTTTACATTGTCACTATTATGCCTGCTCTTGGACCATTATTAGGGTTCTTTAATCAACTAGGAACCCTTCTAGTTTCGCCATATCCGTCTGTCTGTCGCGACTTAGTTTAGTGATCGTTAATAAAATTGAATTTTGGTATAAGTATACGTCCTTAGCAACCAGGTTTCAATCGCCCCTTCATAATCATACTCTGCATTTACCAGGGAACTAAAAGGAATGACTACAAATGTACTAATTTATGACCATCGATTTATATTAGCTACATCTCTAAACTCGTCATTTCCGATGTGATTAACTGTTAGAATAATATAATAACAAACCCTTGTAGAATTACACAATGAGGTTGCAGTGTTTTATTACAGTGTTCTTATGGGCACCTTCTAGTCATAGTTTCTTTGGCAACCTTTCAATACATCACCCGAGATGAGACTTTTGACTTCTCGATTCGACTTCTTTTACAGTAAGGACAGGTGGACATTTTGACACCAGGACATTTCGACATAAGGGAAATATGATATGTAGACTTTTTGACACCAAGACCTTTTAACATATGGGAAATATAACATGTGGACTTTTTGACAATTTGGACATTGTGACGCCTAGACATTTTGATATTAGGGTAACATAACATTGTAACTTTTTGACAAACTGATATTATTACATCTGGACCTTCCGACATCATGACATTATAACCTTCGGACTTATTGACAATAGACATTATGACCCTTAGCCTTTTTGACACTTAGGCATATATGCCCCTAAAGGCAGGAGGAGCAAAAGTATCAATGTCAAGAATTACAAATGGATGCAATATCGGCGAGTTTCATTATAAGTGTTTCCTCGGAAGATAATGACAGTGACATTGGTTCTGTACAGTCCACTGATGAAAATGAGGATGACGAAATGCCGAGTGATTGAGATAAATAAATTTTCGGTATGTTATTAATATGTACTACTCATATTAAATGTTTATATAATTTATTATGCTTTTACGTTTTTTGCAAACTGTACACAACTACATACAACGGGTGACTTACTTAAGTTTTTCACCTATACCTGATTTTCTCACTTAGGCGTCCCCCGACGCGACCACGCTTGGAAAATAAAAATATTTGAACTTACATAATATAAGTGACGATAATAATTATTATAGGTTTAAAATATTATTTGTTTATTTTTAGAGTTTATTTTTTGTGTTGGCGGGTTTTTTTAATTTTACTTTTTTGCGTAATTTGGAAATTAACGGTAAGTACATCTAACTGGAAAATCCGGAAAGGCCTTCCAAGACAACCAATTTCTTTCATATTTTACTCGGTAATATTTGCTCCTATGGCCGTCTTGATAAAGAAATAAACTATTATATGCATCAATAGTTGATTTTAAAAAATCAAGTATTTTCGCCATAGTCTTCGAAGAAAATGAAGCATTTCGTGAAATTCGCGCGTTTTGGAAATAAGGCCTCATAAATTGTATTCAGTTCACGTAGAATATATATTCACAGATTGAATGTGCTAGGAATGTTACTCAAAACTACGGAACGCTGCTTTGTCCCAGAACTCCCTGGTATCTGGTACAAGAACTTTGGTCAAACTAGCAGTAGCGTAGCGACAAAAAAATGTCAAGCGGGAGAGACTTTGACCTTCCTTTTTTTTATGAGCTGAGGAAAAGGCTGAAGCCACCGAAAAAACGAAATCCGGTGGAGACTTCTTTTGCCACGACGATAGCAATCAAGCATACGGGCCGCCTATTGGTAAGCAGCCATCGTAGCCAATGGACGCCTGGAACTCCAGAGGTTCACGCGCGTTTCTGACTCTTATTAAAAAGTCATGCCTCTACCAAATTAGGCATATTACAATCAGCAGCAAAAGTAGCTAATTTAAACCCGCCAGATTGTTCAGGCTTCTTGGGTGTTACGGAGGTGGTTTAACGGAACCGGAGTCGGAACCGAAGGTTTTAAATTATTTTTAACGGAACCGAAACCGAAGTCGGAACCGGAACCGAAAATAATAAACTCATCGTATTGAATATAGCGGTTTGACTAAAATGACTTTTTACCAACAAAGTTGTGCCACAGAATACGTAGGCGTCCTTTTCTTGAGTAAGTACACGTTTTTGGACGCTTAGAACTTCGCTGTATTAGCGTCAATTCTGCTTCCAAATTTCAACTGTTTAGACGTCACTTTTTGCTTGACTTTTTTAATACCATTCACAAGAAGATAAAATCCCACATAGTACCTACCTATCCTGGCTCCAACTGTCTTTTGTTTTTGAAAAAACAAATCTATAGTCAATGTGTGTGTTACGCCCCCGCTCAACCTCTACTGCCAATGAATTGATACCCCATAAAACGAGAAATAGGTCTAATTTTATTTATTCTAAGCGTGGAAATCGAACACAGTGAAGCGTAAACTGAAACAATTGCAAAGCCATCTCCATCATGCTTTGAACGTTTATCCTCTATGAGATGGTATGTTGTTTACTTGGATCGGAAATTTAAAGAAAACGCGAAAAAAATATAATCAATTTTTATCTAGGTACCTTCCCAAAAAGCAACAGTGTGGATATTTAATTTATCAGTAGTGAATTAATCTTTTTTTTTATTTTATTAAATGATAACCAGGAAGGACCATATTGTGATTTGGTTAGAGTTTAACTATGCATTTCGATTTTCGGTATGACTACCGTTCTAAATAATCGGAACCGAAACCGGATTCGGAAGTGTAAAATGAAACGGAAGTTCCGATATTTCGGAACCAAAGACGGAGCTTTGTAACATCCCTAGTACAAATGTCGCTAGTGATTTGTGTCACCATTGTAAAGACTGAATTCGCTGTGAGGGATCGAGGTAGCCCTGGTGTAAATGGAAGCACGTTGGACGGGCAATCCAGAGGAAGGCAGGTTCGAATCCTTTTGGTTTCCGAGAGTCCTTCACAGTTTTTTTTTTTCATTATAAGGGATGTTTCCAATTCGTGGTATGTAGCTAAGCATTGTTCTTCAAAATAAGCTTGACACAATTTAATTATCAAATAAATTTAAAGAAGAAAAGCCGAGTTCACTTAGGCTTCCCCACTTTTACAATAGCAAATGCCCTAGCTACTGTACAAATACTCAAGATGTGCATATAATATTTGAAGAGTTTCTATTATTTCTCCAGTATCCCATCATCAGATCATGACCTACTGACATTCAAACAAAAAATAATTATCCAAATCGGTCCAGCCGTCTTCGAATAATCGGTGAACATACCTAGATAAAAACCGGCCAAGTGCGTGTCGGACCACGCATAGGAGGGTTCCGTACCTTCAATGGAATAAGAACCAAACTAATACCAAAAGGTCGTATCTGATGCCTATGGAAGAAGTTTTTTGGAGATAACCCAAAAATGGCTGAACCGATAATGTTTAAAACAATTTTCGTAGAAAGTATATAATAAGGCGCATCTCTTAAATTTTTTTCATATTTTTTGAACTTACGGTTCAAAAGTTACGGGGGCTACACAACTTTTCTGACTTTCGAGGCGATTATTTCAGAAAATATTCACTTAATCACAAAATAGTCAAAGAAACCTCAATGTTATTTTGAAAGACCTATCGATTGATGTGTCACATGTTGATATTTGGTTAACTTTTTTTAAAATTTAGTTACCTGTATGGAGCGCCCCCCTAAAAATTTTTTTTTTTAATTTAACTACATAACTAAGTAGCTGCATACAAAATACACCTTATGTGGAAATTTTATTCAGATACGTCGTATAGTTTCCGAGTAAAATGCCTGTGACATACGGACGGACAGACAGACAGACAGACAGACAGACAGACAGACATGACGAATCCATAAGGGTTCCGTTTTTTGCCATTTGGCTACGGAACCCTAAAAAGAGCAAAAAAAGCAACAACAAAGATCCCTATAAATTGAGAACATCCTTTTTCTGAATTTTGAAGTCTGTTGAAAATGATTGTGTTTCAAGATCATTTCGAATTCCTCGCCCGCCTTGTTACTTCTACTCATATAATGAATACTATAGCTACTAATTTATAGGTAGTCGTATAAATTATATCAAATGCAACGGTTGGTGCGGTATTGATTACTCTAAATAGCTTTGTGATGCAGCTGCATACATAATATATTATGACTAGCTTAACATACGCTTTCGAAGACCACAGAACCCTTATCAAAAGCGTATTCACTTTTAACCCTCAAGTAGTTTATTGTGTATTGTGTGATTAACACACAAATAAATGCCCTTACCAGAATTGGAACCCTGGGCCTCAAAGCAGGGTCACTACAGACAGAACTAGGAGGCCGTTTAACAGAGTGGCCTTTCTGACCGTTAGTAGTCTGTGCAGACTTCAGCACAGTTTAAGCTGCACCTTGAAGTCAGCCTGATCGAATACATTTAGATTCACATATGCATATCAGTTCGGAAGTAAGCTACACCTGAGATAATTCTGGGGCAAGGCTTTGAATTGGTTCAGTCGACGTCAAATATATTTTTACTCATTTGCAATTTATTCCTTTGAAATATGCTCCAAAGTGGAAAAGTTTTTGATATAGACTGAACCACCATGCCATAGCCACTGAAGTAGTTTTTCTTTTTATATTTTAACATTGTTGGTATCGTTTCAAAGAAAAAAGAAAATTATTGATTTTGTCGTATCTCCTTAAAGTTATTCCGATACTACAAATCATGTAAATCCCGGCTGTAAATCTTTTTAAATTTATGTAAAGGAAAGGCAAACTGTTTAGGTGTAGATGAAGTGGTTCGAAAATTATAAAGGTCAAAATATTTCAGAATGATCTTCATGGGATGAAAAAAAGTTATTACGAAACTTAAATTTTGTTGTTTGGTTCTTTTGATGAATACGTTTATCACTTACGACATCTGAAATTATCGATATATCACTACTGCACTCCCATAGACGCAAGGAAGCAAATACAATATGCATAATATGATTGTTTGACAGCATATTGTTTCGTTCCACTGACAGAACGACGCAGGTGTCTCCGGGCGGTATCGGAAAATTTCATGAGATAATCCCGTTTAGGGACCGACTGTATACAAAGAAAATATTGTTATAATTTAGTATGCTGCTTGTTTTCGATAAATATTAGGGTAAGTATTGTTTATCCTTAGGTATGAGTAGCTGTTTTTACGACTTACTAATATTATAAAAGCCTCAGTTTGTATGTTGATATATATTTGTAGTAACGGGACTTAACTGCGTATAAATATAATTTTAAAATTACCTTCTACGTTTCGAGGACAACATTGTCCCCGTGGTCCCGAAGAAAGACCACGAACACTTTCTTTGGGACTACGATGACAATGGACACAGTGTGTTGACGATGAGGGACCTTCTTGTTCCTTTAGTCGTCAACACAGTGAATCCTCCTTTTTGTAAAGGGTCGGCAACGCGCATGTGACGCCTTTGGAGTTGCAGGCGTCCATAGGTTACGGTAGCTGCTTACCATCAGGCGGGCCGTATGCTTGTTTGCCACCGTCGTGGTATAAAAAAAAAAAAAAAAAAAAAAAAAAATGTCGCGTGTCGTCCCCGAAACATCGAAGGTAATTTTAAAATTATATACGCGGATAAGTCCCGTTACTACAAATATATATGTGTAAAACCGTGAAAGCTTAAATCAGTGTTTTATATGTTGAAGTTTGAATGGTTGTTACTCCTCAAAGAAAAACGGCCTAAACAGACCTAAATTAAATTTAGCATACATATAGATATTAGTTTAAGGTATTACTTACAAAAATAATGTATGTATGTATGTAAGAAAATATGTACCTTCTAACCCGGAATAAACTTTCGAAGCACGGGAAGTGTGAAGATGGGGAGGGGGCGAGTGCGGAGATCATTTAATAGCTTTGGGAGCTAGTTATTTTATATACTTAATACAATGAGTGATGAGATGAGAGCGAAACAACTTAGATGACGATACTAACATACAGATATCGCTTAGTTGAACCACGGGCTTTTTTCACTAATTTGAGTGAAAAAAGCCTGTGAGTTTCTAACTGCCAAATACCAAAGCATTTATTTTGCCTTTTATCTGTTACTTCGTTTCCTTAATATTAGTAAAAGTCCTGCAAACAGTAACAAAATTAAATATTTAACTTGTAATATTTTCCTGGCATAAATAAATAAAGAAAAGAAATCTGAACGTTATTTTCTAATCCCAATATGACGTCACCAAAACAAACAAATATTGCCCTCTTCGACGTAAGGAAACTCTTCACATCAAATTACCAATAATATAAAGGAAATCATCTCTTTTTTCTTCCCGGCAGGATATAAATAATCCAACATAATTTAATTTGCACACCTTTCTTGGATCTCTTATATCAGACAAGTGGTTATATTTATACCCAATCCTCTATAGCTCAGAAAGTTATCTCTTACTGAAGCAAACAATGATTGACGTACGGGGATAACCGAACGAGAACATACTTGAAGTAAGTACAGGGCCGCGATTCGAAAAATAAACACACACATGCACCTGGACAGACCCAACAACAGACTCCAACCCAACTCAACCCAACTCAACTCAACGCTATAACGATATTGACATTTGCTATTCGAACAGATTTTCATTCAACATTGGTCTCACATTGGTCACACATTGGTCACACATTGGTCTCACATTGGTACAACATTGGTACAATGTGTGACCAATGTGAGACCAATGTGAGAGCTATGTCTGTCCAGTGTGTGTGTTTATTTTTCGAATCGCGGCCTTTGTATCTTCCTGCACATTTATTTATCTTCTAAACAGCTTGTCTAATCTTGTTGTGACAGGACACAGTCTGAATTAGGATTAGGTTTATAGTTCTACGCAACGTAATCCTACTTCAATCCTAGTTTCATAATGTCCAATAAAGTCTAAATAAACTTACATTATCGGTGTTAAAATGGCAAAAAACATTTAAAAAAAATGTTAGATTCTACCAACGACTCTTTTAATTATTTTTTTAAAGTTCACGTGCCTTTTCAAATCACCGATTATCATACCTATGTGTACTTACCAAATTTCAAGTAAGTTGGCCTAGAAGTTTCGGAGAAAAGTGACAGACAAACAGTGACACTAGTAATCCTATAATGGTTTTTTTTATTAAGGTTGGTCTCCATTCGGTAGGTCGCCATTTACGGTTCAGGCTATTTTTTTAAATGTAATACTTACTCTATGAAATATCCAATGTAAGTTGAACCCTCAATTAAAACAATTAAATTCCATGACCGTACGGAACCCTCAAAACTCATATTTAAAGAGACAATAATACTCAAAACTTTAATGTCAAAGGGTTATTATAGGATCGAGACTATATGACGGACAAAGATGCATGGCCCAAACCACAAACTACTACAAAATCATCTAACATTTAGAGGACCCAGTTCAGATAGGAAAGCATATCAAACGTTTTGTGAAGCAATCAGATTTGGATTTTTTTTTTTAATTAAACAATACGTACATTGTATGTCTCTCAAGCTGTTTTGATATGTCTGCTTATAGAACTACGCATTATTGTGTATCTTTAAGATATAATATTACTGTATTACCGTTTTGAAAAAATAAGTCCCGCCGAGTTACTTGCCGGTCATAATACTTCTCGGGTCAGAGGTGTAGGGTTAGAACCGGTGGTAGTTTTTTTTTTCTCTGACGTTCATAAGTGCATTGTAATGTGCCTAAATTGAAGAATAAATATCTTTTTTGACATTCGAAATGTCTTTTCGTTCGTTCCAGTATAGGCCCCGATTTCACGAAAAAGTGCGATCCCCTTATAACTCGGAAAGTTGTAAAGATATGATATTCAAAAATAGCTCAAAAGACTCATATTTACGAGAGCTATAAAATGCAAAAAGAATTTTTCGAGAAAATAAAAAAAGAAAAAAGTTATAACCGGAATAGTGAAAAAAAAAATCAATTTTTTCAAAATTTTTGATTATGGCGTTCGATATTTTGGAAACGAAGAATGATATCAAAAATTTGAGAAGAATTCCTCTGGACAATTTAGTCAGCTACAAGTTAAGCCTAAAAAAAAGACGATCGGGTTAAGGGTCTGCCCTGTAGCCTAACCTTGTTGAAAAAACGACATTTTTCACATTAATTTTTTTTAACTGACTTCATGATTTCAAAAGAGGAGGTTCTCAATTCAGCGTGTATGTTTTTATTATTATTATTTTTTAATGTTTTTTTTATGTTTGTTACTCCATAACTCCGTCATGGGGAATCGAGGGAACTCCTCAAATGTTAATGGCATACATGTAGTGATTTTTATCAACAAATCAATCATTTTCATTCAAAACAGTGACATTTGATTAAGCAGAACTGCTGATGATGATCAGAAGGGAACACTTCAACGACGCATAGTTCACGTTTGGCGATTCCTCCTCTTATCGAACACACATCGGTGTTTGTTAAGCAAGTAAGATTGTCAGGACAAATTTTCGTCAAGCTCAAGTTCTGATGATGGGATCCATGAGGAATCGAGGGAACTCCTCAAATCTTAAAGGCAAACACATAGTGATTTTTGTATTTATATCAACAAATCAAGCATTTTCATTCAAAAGAGTGACATTTGATGAAGTGGAACTGCCGATGATGATCAGAGCGGAACTCTTCAATGACGCATAGTTCACGTTTGGCGATTTGTCCTCTTCGCTATGTTTGTTAAGCAAGTTAGATTCTCAGGACAAATTTTCGTCAAGCTAAGTTCTGATGATGGGATCCAGGACGAATCGAGGAAACTTCTCAAATCTTAAAGGCATACATAAAGTGATTTTTGTATTTAAATCAACAAATCAAGCATTTTTATTGAAAACAGTGAAATATTGATGAAGTGGAACTGCGGCTGATGCCATAGACATGTGAAGTGTAAAATGAGAAAGGAATTCTTCAACGACGCATAGTTCACGTTTGACGATTTGTCCTCTTCGCTGTGTTTATTTCAAGAGTGCACCATCCAAAATAATCCTTCACCGGCTTCCTCATTGAAGAAGTCGATTTCTCGAGTTGACTACGGATTTGTAATGTAATAATTTTCTTGTACTTTAAACATTATTATATCCTGCTTATTAATCTAAAAATGAAATATGTATACTTAGGCGCCACGGCGACAATTATTCAAACTTCGATATGCGTGTGGAAATTTTTCAATTTGTTTGTTCACAGCAGAGTTGGGCACACTTGGTTAAAATCGGTGATCGATTACTAATCATCGCTGATTGAATAATCGCTGATTAAATCATAACACAAAACAATCAAGTAATTTCGCCATGAGTAAATCATTAACGACGGGCGCTGATTGAAACTAAATTAACGCTAATCAACTAACTTGTTAAATGTGATTGATGAATGTATGATTAGAGTGTTCTTAAGCTGATTTATATTATTACTTGAATAAGGCGTTTCTTCTGAATTTCACATATTGAACCAGATACATATGTAGAAATTTTCATTATCTTAAATGAAAATGAAAATGAGAATGAGAATGAAAATGACAATGACAATGACAATGAGAATGGGAATGGGAATGGGAATGGGAATGGGAATGGGAATGGGAATGAGAATGAGAATTAGAATGAGAATGAGAATGAGAATGAGAATGAGAATGAGAATGAGAATGAGAATGAGAATGAGAATGAGAATGAGAATGAGAACGAGAATGAGAATGAGAATGAGAATGAGAATGAAAAGCGCATGTGGAAACCGCAGCTGTGTGATAGCTGCCTTAACTGTAGCCGAAAACCGCAATAAAACCGAACAGGCCGTTTCAAAGTTAAATGGGAGCATTCATTTGTACACTCATACCAAAAACTAACAAAAAAATTACCGATATTTTGGTAAAGGTAACATTTGCCACTATTGAAATAAAAGCGTAAATGCACGCTTTTATTTCAATATTCATTCATTCAATATTGAATCTGCACTATACAACTTAAGACGTAAGCGCCAACCGCCAAATGATACCTTTAGATATATTATCACAAATAGCCATTTATCCTAAATGTATATTATACTCACCTAGGTACCGCCTCTGTTTCGTCAGGGAAAAAAGTGAAGGAGCTAGTAGCTACGCAAAATCTAATCAAAATCTAATCATCTAATCAAGTAAATCGTTAGTTTAACTAAGCATAGTAAGAACTAATGTAATCACTTCAGCTAATCATAAGAGAAACTAAAAGTCGACATGATTTACTCATGTCGGTGGTCAATCAGATTAGAAAGCCCATGATTGAATTCGTAATCTTCTTATTCGTGTAAAGGGATCAAATTTCTTAAGGTTAAACTTTTGATTGCCAATATTTTGCCACTTCTATTCCTCGGGGTGTAGCTCTTAGGAGATCTTCCTCAGTGCACGTTGTTGGGCACATAGGGCACTGTCTCATGTGTATCGTTGTTTGGAGGACACCACACTCGCAGAGAGCATCATCTTGTGGCCCAATTCCCCATTTTAGGAGGTTATCTTTTGACCGACCAACTCCCGTCCTTAGTCTGTTGAGAGATTTCCATACTGCCCACTTTTCCTTTCCCCCTGGGGGCAAGTGTTCCGCAGCTTTTATTCGTAACGATGTGTCAACACGATTTAAGTTCCGTGCTTTGAGGCGAGCCGCCTGGGGGGTTTGGTGTTGGAGAGCTATGTTTGTAACGAAACTCTTCCGGGACTTTAGTTTTGCGGTAGCTGGTTTATTTTTTTTTATTTTTTTTTTTATTTTATTGGTTCAAAAATTACACAGCATTACAGTAGGTACTAATGCACTGCGAAATTCAGGACAGAAAGTATACATACAAACAAGGTAAAGCGTACAATCTGCAACTAGGTAAACTTTACATATACAAACAAATTAAAAGAATGACATACACTGTCACACATTTTACACATAAAATAAAACTACATACAAAAGAAAACTTAATAACTAACTGAGGACGGACGGTCATCCATTGCCTCACAAAGGTATTTACATTTTTGGCAAATTAGCCTCCAATTACTAGCAAAAATATCACAGTCAGGTGCTGACTTGAGAAGTGCGTTGATGTAGTGCAAAGCACGAACCAATGGTGATTGCCTGTATGCCGCAGTGCGCGCTTTAGGAGCCGCAAGTAAGTCGCGATTACGAGGCCTAAAATTAAACTTTGCCGAAGACAAGGAAGGGACGAGGAGGCGAACCAGCTGCGAGACCAGCTGAGGGCAGTCTGAATCCCCACGTAATATTCTGCACGCCCCGGTCATAAGTGCATAGTTACGCCTCACTTCCAGGGAGTTAAAACCCAGGGTTCCAAGCAAATATTTTGTGGGGTAAAGGAAAGGATAATACCCATAGATTTTTTTAAATAAAAATCTTAGGAACGTCTTTTGGATTTTCTCCAGAAGTAAGGCGTAAGTGACCTCATGGGGATTCCACACTATAGACGCTGCCTCCAGTTTACTCCTAACTAGAGCCGTATAAACAATTTTGATGACAAACGCGTTGTCAAAATCACGAGCGTTGCGGATAACAAACCCTAATCTCCGATAGCAGTCGGTAGCTAGAGTTCTCATATGAGCATGAAAATTGAGGTGCGGGTCAAATATGACACCTGGGTCTTTAATGGTGTCAACACGGCTTATTGGTTCCGTTCCTAACATGTAATTGCCAACTATTGGACTCCGAGATCGGCTAAAAGACATCACAGAGCATTTCTCAGGGTGAAAAATCAATTTGTTTGAGATACTCCATTCATATATCCTGTTAATATCTTCTTGGAGCGATTCAAAGTCAGATTGTTGCTGTAAACCATAAACAAGCTTTAGGTCATCGGCGTAAAGAAGACATTGTGCACATTTAGGGAGCGACGCCAAGTCATTGATCATGACGCCGAACAGAAAAGGGCCTAGAATTGAACCCTGGCTTACTCCGGAACGAGTATGGTAGGAATCGGAGACGAAGCATCCGTGCTGCACGTACTGCTGCCTATCGCGTAGATAACTCGCAAAAAACCGGAGCAGTTTTGGCGAGAAACCGATGTTACATAACTTCCTTAGTAGTATGTCGTTATCTACGCGATCAAAGGCTTTTTTAAAATCAAAGTACAGCACGTCTACCTGAATCCCCCTATCCAAATGCTCCGAGATAGAGTCTACCAGGGTTAATAGGTTTGTCTCGACTGATCGCCTGGGTCTAAACCCATGTTGAGCGTCACAAAGATAGGGCTGCACCTGAGAGGCTATATGCTTGTTTATGATAGATTCTAACAACTTCGCAATAGAGGAGAGAATCGCTATGGGACGATAGTTTTCAACCTTAGTTGCTTCGCCCGACTTCGGAATCGGCCGTACCCGCGTTACCTTCCAGTGACTCGGATACTCCCCAGTGCGTATAGCTAAGTTGAAAATATGACATAAAGGTTGCACTAGCCAGTCTTTGCAGCCCTTTAGAATATACGCAGGGATGGCATCGGGACCCAATGAGCTTTGGGGCTTCAGACGACCTATGCCAGAGTCCACCTCCTGAAGGGATATTGTGCCGATATTAATAAAATTAGCAGTTTTCGACTCATCCTGTTCAGTAGTTTTAGAGGGGTCGAGTAAAGGTACACAGGGGAGGAAGACACTCGAGAAGAAGTTCGCAAAAGCCTGAGCCGCCTCTGCTCCCTCATAGGGCTTCCCATCGTGTAACACTCGGTTTTCAAACCCACCCTTAGATTTTAGGTTGTGAATGTGTTGCCAAAAACAACGAGGCCAATATAATACTCATAAGCTTCTGATGTTCGCAACTTTATATCGGCTCTGAGTTTGGAAAAATTGGCATATACTTCTTTGTCTCCGGTTTGTTTCCACGTTCGGTGAAGAAAAGCCTTCCGTTTTATGTCTCGTATAAGATCTGCTGTAAACCAAATCGGATACTGTCGACTGGGCTTGCTTGACCTTCTCTTCCTCGGTATGCACAAATCGAAAAAGCCATAGATCAATTTATAGAAGCGGTCCACGGCGACGTTGACATCTTGGGCTTCAAAGACGCTTGTCCAAGATGCATCGGCAATTAGTTGGTAAAGAAGCTCGTAATTGCCTTTTGAGAAATTCCAATCACGCCTCGTATCAAGATTGCTAGGGTCGATCTTCACGGAGTCACTTACGGCTTTTATGAGCGGGATTGAGATTTGAAGAGGTGGATGATAAGCATCTGCATATGGAACCAGACTACCCTCAGGGTCCGCACTAACCTTAACACCATGAGCACGCTGTCGTACTAGCACTACATCAAGCATTCCTCCATGCGCATTTAATACCTGATTCATGTCTGTGAGATCACATACTGTGGTAAAAAAACAATAATAACTTAGAATACTAGTTGAGGCATACTTAGGGTTAAGGTTCAAATCACCTACGATTATGACCGTACCAATAGAGTCAATGAATGACTCTATTTTTTGAAAAAACTGCATGTACACACTTTCGGAAGAGTTAGGTGGAATGTAAACAGCACACAAATGAAACAGTGTTTCGCCCACGACAAAGGAGGTCCACAGATCCTCTCCGTCGGCAGTTTCAAACTCTCGTCGCCGCCGTAGACTAATGCCTGGCCTCGCAGCAACCAGTATTCCTCCTCCCTGTCGTCCGGTGACGCGATCTCGGCGCAAGACACTCCAAGCGTCTCCCACCAGTTCAGGGTCCTCTACCGATGCTGACAACCATGATTCCGTGACGACAACGATATCACTTTCGTGAGCAAGAATACTATGTTTAAAAAATTTCAACTTTGTGTTGAGACCTCTGACATTTTGGTAGGCAATGCTGATTGTGATTCCATTAGTTTGAGCTCGGGGTTCCTTTATTTTTCTTGGTTTGTTTTCGAAAAAACCACGCTTTCACTCTTGCATTGTCAGGCCATACGTCCGCCGACAAGCACTTATCATAATATGCTACAGGAACCCCTAACTTGTAGGACTTATAATCTCCCTTGGAATGAAGTTCCTCCACGGTACACGTGCCCTGTTCACAAAGCTGCTGCAGGTACTCCTGGACTTCATCCGCACTGGACACCATATTCCACAGGTGGATGTGTTTCCGGACCTCGACCGCCCTGAGAGTAGTAACATTAGGACCTCCGGTGCAGCGTATGGATGTTGGCCTTCTCTGCTTCTTTTTAGTAACCTCTCTCCATCCCTCGGTCGTAGGATTTCCGTTACCTTCATCCGTAGACGAATTGTCTGTTACGGGATCACATTCCTCAGAGCGTGCGGTGTCAATTTGGTTACCTGGTGGATCTGCATGCAGGATTTCGGTAGTTGGCATCACCGTTGAGTTACTGGGTAGTATTACGGGGTCCATGACCTTTTTGCTCTTTTTAGGACGTTTGGATGTACGCGTTTTCTCCGTTTTACTGTTAGTATCTATTTTGTCACTAATTTCAAAAGGATTGGGTAATTGGGTTATTGAGGCAGCACAGCCAACGCAGCGGGACTCGCGGGCCTGTTCTAATGCCTCCAGTTTGCCGCTCAATACCTCAATCTTACTCGTGCACGTAGAAAACGCAGATTGAAACCGACTGATGGCAGAGACTGCATCTGCCAGCTGTTCTGTTAAGCACGTTATTTGGTCTCGAAGCAATATAATTTCCAAGGTCGAAGGCGTTGACATGGACATGTCTCCATCAGCTTCCAGCGACTGCCGGGGGGGTTGTTGAGGGGCTGGGTGTAGTGCAGGTCCACTAGCGGACGGTTTTCTGAGCGTAACATTTTTTAAGTTTACGGGGGTACCAACCGGGGTGTCACAATTCCGGCCTCCTTTCCTAACTGCACAGGCACATTCGGGACAAACCCATATTGACTTTTCGGCCTCTGAAAGGGTTTTGTTGTTGCACGTATAGTGATATAATTTACCGCATGTCTCCAGCCGGCACTGCAAAAACTCTGCGCCTACAGATAAGTCCAATTGGCATGCATTGCATATCATACTGTCGTTCATTACTGACATCGTTCCGATCGCTCTTCCGATGCGTTGCAATCAGAGGTACCAGGGGTTCAGAAGCGGACGGAGCTCTCACCTCAGATGTGTCGCGTAGGAGATGGCACGTAGAGGTAGGTAATGACGTAATCGCCGCACTCACAATATGCCAGCGAAGTACCAGGAGCGCATAGATGTACAACAGGTCATAACACTAGCCGACGCGTAGCAGATATTCGTAGCAGATGACGCCGTAGCAGTGTAGCACTCACCCGGTCCACAGCGTAGGCGTGACGTATCACAGCGGTCTGGTAACTGTTGCGCCTTCGAACTTATGCGCTCCTAATTTGTCACGCGAATTAAATTGTGTAAAATGATTATTTATTTAATTAGTAACAAATAGCGCGGGGGCTTAGACACGTCTACCCTTTGCGGGGTCCGAGGGGAAGAGCATTATGATCGTGCAGGGGGTGTCGTGGGTCGTGCTGTTGTTTTCCTCGTTCGGCAGCCGCGGCTACGTTTCTGCGTATATCCGGCGGTGCAATTCCACTCAGTTGATACAGGTAGTCGCGTTTGGTGGGTTTTAGGCATCCGGTTATTAGGCGGCAGGATTCGTTGAGAGCTATGTCAACCTGGGCAGCGTGTGCAGAATTCTTCCAAACTGGGCAAGCATATTCCGCAGCGGTGAAGCTAAGCGCGAGTGCCGTTGTGCGTAGAGTATGTGGGCTAGCCCCCCACGTGGTAGCAGCAAGTTGTTCCTTGCCGCCACTTTCTGTTTGGTGTTGAGGCAGTGAGTTTTGTAGGTCATGGATCGGTCCAGCGTTACTCCTAAGTATTTGGGGGCGAAAGTATGTTCCAGTCGATTACCTTCCCAAACAATGTTCAGCTGCCTAGTAGCCTGGCTGTTTCTTAGGTGGAAGGCACAAACCTGTGTTTTAGCTGGATTCGGTTTAAGCTGGTTTTCTGTGTAGTACAGTGATAGGGTCGCCAAACCTTCCACAAGTCGGTTACGGTTACGGTACTATTTCAAATGACTTTCCTTGCGATGTGAGTGCAAGGTCATCAGCAAAAAGGAAGTGTTGTAGGTTGTCTATGATCGGTTGGTCGTTCGTATAGGTATTAAATAGTGCTGGTGCCAATACGCTACCCTGGGGGAGACCATTTTTAAGGGACCTCCATCTACTTTCCTTCCCTTGGAACGACACATAGAACCTTCTGTTGGAGAGCAATTCAGATACAACTTGCGTGAGTCTATAGTCTTTTGTAGTCTTATACAGTTTAGTGACTAGTCTCCTATGGTTTATGGTATCATATGCGGCTGTGAGGTCAACGAAGACTGCACCTGTCACCATGCCCCTTTCGAAACCATCCTCAATGTGTTGTGTCAGGTTTACAACTTGCGAAGTGCACGATTTACCTGCCCTGAAACCCGCTTGTTGGGCTATGAACGCATCCTCCAGGGTTGTAGCCATGCGTTCAAGTAAGAGGCGTTCAAAGAGTTTGAAGGTATGGCAGAGAAGAGAGATCGGTCTGTAACTTTGCGCTTCGGCAGGGTCTTTACCAGGTTTAAGAATGGCAGTTACGTGGGATTTCCTCCATATCTTCGGGATAGATGTTGTCTCCACGCAAGCATTGAACAATTTCAGGAGCCACAGTTTGGTTTCAGGCCCGAAGTGTTTTATTTGTTCGACTCGTATGTCATCGATCCCGGCGGCTTTCCCTGTCTTAAGTTTTTGGATAGCTGCTTCCAATTCCGACATCGAAAAGGGTTTACTTAGATGATTTTTTTCATTCTCAGGAGGAAGCCTTACAAGTTTTAGTGGCTTACGCTGACCTGTCATTTTTCCGTTCAATAACAGTTGGTGGGCTATCTGATCAGCTGTTATGTTGGCTAGATACGTGTGCTCTTTGTTGTCACTGCAAAGCTTGTTTATAAAGCTCCATGCTTTTTTACTATTGTGGGTCATATCGACACTTTCCACGAGGTCGTTCCACTTTTTCCTTTGGGTTTCCGATATCTCATCCATGAATTTATTACCTAGGAGAATAGTTTCCTGGGAAAAAGGGTCGGCCGCATATGCGTTATAATACGTATTAGCGTGGTCTTTGAGGTTTTCAGACATCCCTGGAATATACTGGGTTCTACAACCACGTGGTATATGTCGTCTTGACGCCAGCTTCACCAATCCAATGAACTCCTCGTAACCATCGGAAGTAGGTGGAAGGTGTGACACGAGGTGGTCCAGCTCTTTCGAGTAGCATTCCCAATCCGCTTTTGCGAAATTGTATCTTCTCCTGAATGGAACTGTGCGTGGTCGGACTGCTTCGTATATCCTGCAAACTATTGGCCGGTGTTGGGTTTTAGGGATGACTTCACATACTGACTTTCTGTACTGTTTTGATACGCTTTCGCTGGCGAAAATAAGATCAGGGTTGTAGCCTCTTTTCCATCTACCGCTGTTGAAAGATGATGGCAGCTTAGGGTCATGGATCAATGAGATTCCATATGAGTCAGCCCATTCCTCCACTAGGTTTCCATTCTCGTCTGCCACCCTATAGCCCCAGCTCTCACTATGGCTATTGAAGTCTCCCAGTACGAACTTTATAGGCTGTGAGTCGAAATTCAAGGGTTTTTCGAACTGGAATACCTCGTTGGGTGGTGTGTACACAGATGTGACAGTGCAATTGTTAAGCTCTACAGTGATGATCTCGATGTTGTTCGCACTGGTTTTATGTACAGATCTGATGTTCAGTCCTGGTCTAACAAACAGTGCACTTCCGTACTGTCGGTGTTGGATCTCCGCTATGAGTATCATCCCCTCGATGGCAGGGCGGCCATTGTCAGGTCCTCTATGGGTTTCTTGCATGCAGAGGATGTCGCACTTATTTATCATGCACATGTTTGAAAGGATAAATTCTTTCTGGGCTGATATTCCTTCAATGTTGATGGATATCATTGTCATGCTTGGCCCTGAGAAGGGCCTTTTCCTTGATAGCATATGTGGATTTTTTGATAGCATTTGTGGCATTAGCATATGTGGCGTAACTTGATCATGTTCCTATGATTATGAGTAACGTTCTCATTTTTAACTTCAGTTTCAATCACGTTAATTTTTGCCCAACTCTGGTTCACAGGCGTTATGTCGAGGATACTTATGTTAATCTAAGAATAAAATAATTATCATTCAACGTCGTAGTTTTATTTTATAACATTTTCCTTATCCCGACTTTCTCGTCGCTCAGCGCCAAAATTTTGTCGAATTCCGTAGATTCATTTCCAATGTGCTGGATAGTCGTGTGAGGCACGAAATCTGTGAATTTTTTTTCTTTAAAACTTAAACTTAAAGTCTCCTCGCGGCTATCATCAGAGTGTCTTCGCAGAGTCCTAGAATACTTCGGTCACGTTGCAAGACAAGATGGTGGCAACCTGGAGAAGCTCATCGTGACCGGCAGAGTAGATGGGAAAACACCTCGTGTTCGCAGCCCTATACGTTGGTCTGACCAGATCCGCACCGCTCTCGACTCGACCTTGCACCACGCCCTCCACACCGCCAGAGACAGAAACAGGTGGAGAAAGATCGCACGAGAAAATGTGATGCGGTAGGGAGATTACGCCCCTCAATACTGAGGAATACGACACAAGGAGGGAATACTCAACACAGAATGTTTCATGCAGCCAGAGAAAGCTACAACTCAAAAATGTCCGCTTTCCGAACCTCCATAACGGAAGCTGATACAAAGAGTGTATTACTACGAAAGTGGCTGCCTAACACAAATGCATACAAAAATGCACCCTCACGCCACATTAGCCATTTCCCGATATAGTGTTATCATGGCACGTCCCCGTTGCTTTTGTGAATATACGGGTCCTTAATACGCGCAGGGACGCTATCGAAAATCACGACATCGACAACAAAAAACGACATCTTACCACAGAATAACTAATATATCTTACACAGAATAGACCTAGCATCAACCAAAGCAAAGATTTTATGGGTATAGACATCGATATGCTTACATAAACATTATTTTCTTAGATATTACATTTCTAAATATATAAAAGAAGAAACTGACTGACTGACTGACTGACTGACTGACATATCAACGCACAGCCCAAACCGCTGGTTCTAGAGATTCCAAATTTGGCACGTAGGTTCCTTATAAGGTCTAGAGGTGCACTAAGAAAGGATTTTTCAAAATCAAAAATCGGCCAAATATGATCACATAATTTCTGGACGACCCCTTAGATGTACCTTCAGTGTATATGTTATTATATTTACAGGAGCTAGCATAACGACTATAAAAATGCAACACGTTCCGTATCAATCCTACATAACTAGCATTTAGGCATCAATCTACCCAACGAACCATGTCTTGCATGAATGGTATTCCTGTATAGTGACAAAATAATAAAATTATAAATATCGGGTACAGTCGTACTGCTGCTCGGTGTGTATATGCCAACAGGATAGCGTTTATAAATAAACACATTAGTGAGAAAGCCGGATTGGGCTACAAAGGCCGGAGAGATGCCGATATTTTGGCCGGCGATAGGTCTAATGCATCATTAGTGAGTAATAGCATTTATTATTGGTGATGAAAGAGTACTTTTTGCTTCTAGCGTTAGATCTTTTGTTTATTTTGTAGTTAGGTAGGTATTGAGTGATGATGATTGTTATGTTTTTTTTTAGTGTGTCGGTCCGAGGTAGCCTTTGTAACTAGATCACATGGTGTATAAACTAGGTTTAGTTGTATCCACAATCGATATTCAATGGTATAACATATGCAAGTTTTAAATAAACTACAAGAAATATACACTCAAAATTAAATAAACCTTTTTAAAACGTTAAAATAATATTATTATATTTTACAATGTGGCTTACAATAAATATTTTTTTTGTAACGGGGTCTGATGGAATTCTTCCTTGCTCAGCATTCGCTGCTCATAGTGCAATGTTGTGACGGCAGAATGGAAAATTAAAGAAAAACAAGAAAGAGCACGAGTTTTTCTTTAACCTTTTTGTAAAATAATACAGTTTTTCTGGTATCGTATTTATACCAGAAAAACTATATAATTTTATTTACGAAGAGACAATGGGTAAAAATATCAATGTGCATGTAAGTATATAAGTTTTTGATGATTTTAAAATTCTCAAAAGCTGGTTATAATAGTTTTACCTGTTTATTTTTCCGCGGTACTGTTGGGTTGGTACCCTGCCGGTAAGACGTCCGACTTTCAATCCGGCGGACTCGGGTTCAAACCCCGGCTCGTAGCAATGAGTTTTTCGTGTGCGAAATATCATTTGATATTTACGAGTCCCTATTTATTTATTTAATATTTTTTGCACATGAGGAAAACTTAACGTACAAAAGGCGAACATAATGCCATAAGACATTCTCTACCAGTCAACCTTTAGGGCAAAACATAAAAGATTGTAAGCTATTCGGTGAAGGAAAACATCGTGAGCAAAACCTATTCTTAAACAAATAATACTATACGAGAGGTAGAACCCAAATAAGAAGGCTAGACTCCCTAGGGACCTTTAAGTCACAACTTAAAGTTTTAAAGTCGGCAGTAAATTTGAAATCTTCCATTCTTAATTATATTCCATTTTGTAAACCAAATTGTGTCAATAGAAAACACCTTCGAATCCAAAGAATAGAGCGGCCAGCCGCCAGAGTAAGATTTTAAATTTTCCCAACAATGCTTCGAGGACGTCCAATTTCCAAACAGCCGTCTCCACGCCATTGCATATTGTCGGCATCGGCAGTACACATCACCGACATGTGTTGAAGTGAGGATATTATTAAATTTCTCAATATTTAGGAATTGGTATAGCGAAGATGATTCACACACTCCGGTCCTGTTATTTATTTACCAATTACTGTTTTGGGATCGAGCTGAGAGACTTAGGGCTTGTTTCACAATCTCCAGATAAACTTATCTGCCAGTTAAAATTATTGCTATCGTTTTCTCCAGTCAAATAAAAGAAAAGGACAGCAAACATTTATCTGTCAGATATGCTTTAACTGGAGATTGTGAAACAGGCCATTAATGTTACTTTTCTTATTTTACTAAAAGTTGATGATAGATAGAACTATCGAATTGACAGTCGGATGACTCAATGACCGACATTTTATTTTTATTTATTTAAACTTTATTGCAAAAATAAAAAAGTGTACAAGAGGCGGACTTGATGCCTTAAGGCATTCTCTACCAGTCAACCATTGGATCAAACCCAAACTTGTAATTAGTGCAGGATCATAGAAATCGAGATATATTTAGAAACACAAATCAACATTACTATTTTTTTTTTTTTATACTACGACGGTGGCAAACAAGCATACGGCCTGCCTGATGGTAAGCAGCTACCGTAACCTATGGACGCCTGTAACTCCACAGGAGTCACATGCGCGTTGCCGACCCTTTACAAAAAGGAGGATTCACTGTGTTGACGGCTAAAGGAACAAGAGGGTCCCTCATCGTCAACACACTGGGTCCTCTTTGAGCTCTTTGGCAACCTTACTCACCAGCAGGAACACAACACTATGAGTAGGGTCTAGTGCTATTTGGCTGTGGTTTTCTGTAAGGTGGAGGTACTTCCCCAGTCGGGCTGTGCTCCAGATTTGAGCGAGATGACATTCACTGAACGTGCCCTACCACACTAAGCGAGATGCCATTCGCAGTGCCCATACCTCTCTTTTTGGCATAGTTTAAGGACATACCCAAGTCCGGACGTAGTTTAAGGACATACCCCGGGTCCAAAAACTACTATTTATTGATAAATACACATACTTACACATATAGAAACATAACATAAACATACAAATAATAAAAATATAGTACCCATGTTTATAAGTAATATGCAGATAACTAATCCTTAAGTGAGTTAGACTAATTTAGAGAGGTGTTTACGTAACATACGTTTAAACGAAAATTTGCTCTGTGCTTGTCTTAAGGGGAGACGGAGATCGTTCCAAAGCCGAATAGCATGTAGGGCGAAGGAGTTGGATATAAAGAACATTAAAGAACACAATACATAGTATTTTAGCAGCTTCAACTGAAGTTACTCAAGCCACTTACAATAAAATATCTATGTTTTTTTTATCACCTATGATTTATACAACAAGGATATTTATTGTTACACATAGCATCGCATTGAACTAGCTTTAGCAAAACAAAATAAAGTTTTATTTTTATTTAAGTCACAGCTATAAATACATTAAGCAATATAAGCTAAAAAATCATTAAAACATAGTGAAACTGCAGCAAGCATCAAAAAATAGCATTGAGAGTCACTTCGATGTTGCGTTGGAAAGGGGAAATTGTAAGCATAACCAATACAATGATGATATATAAATGTGAAAAGCAACGCACAGTGTATAATTTATTTAAGTCAATTAATAAATACATTGCACATACATTTTTATATCACAAAAAAAACATTTAAATGTCACTATACCTACTTATAATATGGGTTAATAATAAATTATTAACTTAGTCGAAAAGCCCGCCCCGGGCCACCCCCGGCGGAAAGGTGCCCATCAATCGCAGTTGACCAAGCAACGCACAGTTGACCAAGCAATAGGATAGAAAATATATCTCTTTAGATATGTCTAATCACACCATAGACGAAAGTCTAGAAACTTAGGGACTCTTTGTTTAGGTATATCAAATCCATACGCCAGAGATGAAAAAAGCGTTTTTTTTTTAATCCAAAACAAAAGACTGTTGGAACAAATTATAATCTGTGATTTTATTCAACTAATAGGCATGATGAATTTTGTTCATGCATAGTATCAAACGATTCGTTTTGTTGTGAGGATCAAATGTCTATTTAGGTCCAATTGCGTTAAAGCAACAAAAAAGTCAGAAATGAGATTCAAAATCTAACACTCGCTTTTGTTTCTCAAAACGCTCGTAACAATTATATGCAACAGTGACGTCACGGTTGCATAGTCGTCTTGTTCAAAGTAAGGAAAAATTATGAAATTTCTTTTCTAACAATGAAATTTTGCGTTTATGTATAATATATGGTTGCCATTCAATTAATTTAACAGTAATATGTGAGAAATCGGATGATATTATTGTTTTATTTAATTTCGTACTTTTAAAAAAAACGACAAATCTTGAAATCTTTGAACCATAACAATCGATTTTTTTAATTTTCACTTTATTAGGATTATATTGATCATTTTACATCCAATCACCTTAATTTTACTACAAAATTCAACATGTGTCATCAGTCATCATCCGTGTTGTACTAATGGATGAAGAATAGTGAACCATCTTAGGAAACCTATATCTTTTCCCTCGCGTTTAAATTTTCAAAGCACACCTGTGAGCTGAATCTCCCATTTCCGTTTGTTGAGAAAAGATGGCGGCCGATATTTACTCATTTATCACTCTTTACATAGTCATGAAAACGTCGGTGCCGCTGGTGGGACTGGTGCAGTATTCTAATTTTGAAATACATAAACAATACATTAAAAACACGATTATCTCAAACATAACTCTAACACACATCAAGTAATCAACCAATATTGAAGTTATACGCGTGCCGTATTCTAATTAAAAACAGGACCTATCTCAAACATAACTCCAACACACAACACATACATAACCAACCAATATTGAAAAAAATTCAAGCAGATTCTGATATTTCTGATTCAGATATTTAGGTGCTAGCTGTATTGGAGTTGTATTGAAGTTGGATCGTATCTAAACTTGTTTTAAATTTAGAATACGGCCCCTGTAGTTACATCGGAATAATTTTAAAGCAAATTCTGCTATTTCCTCGATATTTCTGATTCAGATGTTTAGGCGCTATTTGTACGAGTATTGCATAGTTAATGCATTGGAGTTGTATTGAAGTTGGATCGTGTCTAAACGTGTTTTAAAGTTAGAATACGGCCCTTGGTGCCCTAAATGGGCGGGGTGACTTGAGATCCCGGGCGCTAGTCGGGAACTAGTGGCCGCTATTCGGCCTGTTCTGAAAGAATGGGTCTAACTCAAGCACGGCGCACCGTCCTTCCACCTCACACAGCTTCTGACGGGACACGGTTGCTTCGGCTGGTACCTGTGTGAGAGTGTGGGACGGGAGCCCACTAGAGTGTGTCACCACTGTGAAGGAAGAGCCGCGGATACATTTATACTTTTGAATCTTAGTTTTAAGGTGTTTTTAGTTTTGTAGCATTCTCTGTAAAATTGTAATTCCATGTGATGTTAAATAAAATTATCTATGTGACACAGCCCAACACAAGGGCAACACAAGGGCGCGCGAAGAGTGCCCTGCGTGGGCAGCGCCTCGCGCTGTCCTGTCCGCAGCTGTAGGAGGAGACCTCTCACTGCCAGCACTAATTCTCAAAATGACTGACAGTGAGGAGGCGTGGGCGGCAGTAGCCACCTTCAGTGTCACAGTGATGACATGAAAGGAGGCTGCAGAAGGAATGCGCGAGATGACGCAAACTCGCTCCCTCAGCGCCGCAGGAGGACAGGCAGGCGGCGAAGAGCCTACGCAGGCAGGGTGCTGTCGCCTTAACGGGAACCTGCGGGTGATGGATCGGGAGCTTCATCACCCGCCTGAAGAGGTTCCGAGCTGGAAGGCCCTCAAGTGTTCCGAGGTGCCTTCAGCGGAGGATGCTGCATGAGTAGCCATCAAATGAATGGGCCTTAAAAGGCAACGCTGACGGGGTATCGGGTGTTGGCAGACGCGTTCCCGAAACCCGTCCAAAGGCGAGCGGTGGAACACCCCAGGGGTTTTAGTCCGTGCGAGTCGGACATACCCACTCGGTTTCTCCCGGGCCGAGTGGGATCCATAACGGATTTCCCCTGGGCCAAAAAAAAACAGCCCCTGGTTAAAGGTGCCGCTTTCAATCCAGGTACAATCCTCGACTCGACTACTACTCTTCTCGAAACTTCTGTACGAAATCTTACCAGTCGCTTTTGTTGCTCACCCGGAATGGAAGTTCAAATGGGAATTTTTGTCATAAAAACTAGTGTATGGGTTTGAGTTCCCTAACAAACGCTGGGAAGCTGATAGTAATAAGACGTAATTTATTATTAGCTATTTATTAAACGGAACTTTGATTGTGACGCACGTTTCGTAAGTCGATTCTTTCCTTAAGTATGGAGTAACTGGAGTGATGATTGATTGATAAAGTATGAGCATCCATCAGGAGAGCTTGATTGATGACTTCCGGAGTATTTAAGCTACATTCAGATTATTAAAAAAATTGTTTGATTTGATATAGATAATTGTACAGTCGCCATCAGATATATGGAAGCGGCAAAGGTGGTCACAAATATCTGAACAACGCCTCTATTATCAGGGCAATAAAGTGCATTTTAAGATATTTAGAACCTTGGTCGCTCCGATATATTTGATGGCGACTGTACGAAACGCGCTTACAATAAAAATTACGAGTTTGTCACTCCGTTCAGAAAGTGCATCTACTTGAGAAAATTCGACAGGATCCGCCGTGATCGTGGGTGGTCTAGTGGTCAAGGCGTCAGCCGCGAAAGCTGAAGACGCCAGTTCAAATATGGCCTCGGACACCGGTCGACTTGGTGACTTTTTCTGAAGTATGACATTTCAAATCGGATCTTTACAAAATTGCATTACAGTAGAATCGGTTTATTATGACCCCGCATACAATGACCAACCGTTTTATACCGTTTAATCGTATTTTCGGTACAATGTTTGGTTTTCATAGAAAATTCATTATAATTGAACCGGATATACTGACATCACTGAATCCGCTTACGTTGACCTATTTTTAAGAAATTATGTTACAGTGACACCTTCCTTTATTTTTGTTAGTTTCGTGACCGTTTTCATTCCTTCTCCTGTGAAGAAGTCGGGTAGGTAGGCGTGGTTACATTTTGTTTAGAATATTATGGTCGAACTGAATGTATTAACATTAGGCATTGTCAGTGAGTTTTCAAAATTACCACACGTCATTTAAAATCGTTTCTGAGACTTATTTTACATGACGTCCAGTTAGTATGACTTGTTTAGCATTTCCCTTCGATGTCATTATAAGCGGATTATTCTGTACTAAAAATAAAAGCTACACACTTTCAGGTTCGAATTCAGGGAAGATGCTTCAAATTCCATGGACTGCATTTCGAACAAATAAATCGATATTGAAAGAACTCAATATAAAGACAAGGCTTTCCACTACCTGCCTGCGAAGAATCCTGGAGTTTTTTGGTCACATTGCCCGGAAAGATGGACACAACCTTGAACAACTAATGGTTCTCGGGAAGGTCGACGGAAGAAGGCCGAGAGGTCGAAGCCCAGTCAGGTGGTCCGACCAAATTCGCTCAACGCTCAACACCAAGCTACATGATGCCCTCCATGATGCTAAAGACAGACACAGATGGAGGAGCATCATTAGAGACAAATTAATCTCCCATTGGGGGAATCACAACCCTCAGTAATGAGGTGCACGACGCGAGGAGGGAGGGGACATTCAGGTTCAAATGCCTGTTGAATGGATGTCTATTTATTTTGATAAAGAAGTTATAAAGTAATACGTTCATAGCAAATCGTAGATGGGCGCCGCAATCATTTTAGTCCCCGTTTTTTTAATGCAAGATCTAAGTATGCACCTGTATAAAGAGCGTAATCCGACAGACACGGAATGTAACAAATTACCGGCTCAGTCTCCTACTGGAAACTTTTTCATTACACCGCTCTAGCCCGAGCACAGACTTAGGACGACAGACTATGCACGGGAAATACGTAACGCATATTTTTATTTTTTATAATACAGGACAAGCAAACATAATAAGGAGTAAGAGGAGAACGGAAATACCATCTATCCGACCTAAATGTCAACCCTACCTGCACGCGCCGGATGGCGGCGGCGGCCAATAGGCTTCCGTGGTGCTCCCTGCTAGACAACGGACAGGGCTCTGGCGACCGAGATAATGGCGGTATATCCATTCACCTAACTAGGAAACTAGTTAGAAGAGGCTACAGCGGCCTTGGAGAGTAAATTACTCCAGAAATGCTTGATGCAGAAGGAATTGGGGTCCCACTGCAGTTAGAATTGCCCTTAGTACACCTTATGCCATGTCATTAACGAACAGTAGTATGCCATACAAACCGACTAGCGTTCGGCGTCGTGGAGTTGCCGGGCTCTGCGATGTTAAATTTGTTACTGGCGAAGAATCTAATGCAGAATGTTTGAAAGTTACCACAAAGAAGAAGGAAAAATACTTGAAGATAAGTACATGGAACGTCAGAGGACTCAACAAACCAGGTAAAATAGAAAATGTCATAGCCGAGATGGCAAGATTAGAAATAAATATATTAGGCCTAAGTGAGACTAAATTAGTTGACAGTGGAAATATATGTAGAGAGGAATTTACACTTTATTACACCGGGAATTCCAGAAATTCTGAAATCTAACTATCATGGAGTAGGATTTTTGGTTAGGAATGAATTAAAAAAATACATATCAAATATAATTCATTTCTCAAATAGATGCATGATGCTTAAAATTAACGCCCAACCATTCAACATAAATATAATACAGCTTTACGCACCTACAGCTGATAGCGAAGAACAAGAAATAGAAGAATTTTATGACGAAGTTAACAAAGTAATAGAATTAATAAAATCTCAAGAAGTCGTTATAGTAATGGGCGATTTAAATGCTAAAGTTGGTGAAGGTGAAGCAGGAAAAATTGTCGGGAAGTTTGGACTTGGTACAAGAAATGAAAGGGGAGATAGACTTGTCGAATTCTGCACTGAACATAATTTGGTAATCATGAATACTTCAACATCTGCCTCGGAGACTCTAAACGTGGCCATCACCTGCCGATAAACCATCTCATATAGTCAGGAACCAAATCTATTATATTGTGATCAATGATAGATTTAAAAACTCTATTATTAACGTAAAAACTTATCCCGGAGCAGATGTGAAATCAGACCATAACCCTCTGGTAGCTATCGTTAAAATCAAATTAAAAAAGCTAAAATCAAAGAACTCCCAAATCTCAAAAGTAGATATAGACCGCCTTAAGGATGAAATCATTAAAATGACGGTTAGCGAAAAGCTCAATAACTGCATTAAACCCATATGTCAAAGTGGAAACGACCCTAGAACTATATGCTCAATGATGGCTTCAAAAATAAAAGAAATTACAGTGGAACACCTAACTCCGAAACCAAACAAAAAACACCATGAATGAATGACAAATGAGATAATGCAGCTAATGGACCAACGCCGACTTTAAAAAAACTCGGATCCTGTTAAATATAAAAATATAGATAAATTAATTGAAAATAAAATTGGTGCTGCTAGAACACAATGGTTATTAAATAAGTGTACAGAAATAGAAGAACTACAAAGAAAACATGATAGTTACAATCTGCATAAAAGACTAAAAGAGTTTACAGGCAGGAACAAGAAACAAGTACCTAATATTTTAGTGAACAAGAATAATAGAATAGTAACTGATGAAAAAGGAGCATGTGAGGTATGGGAAGAATATGTGCAGGATCTATTCAAAGATGACCAACGAGCGGGTACGTGGACACATGCAGACAATCAAGAAAGACCTCCTATACTCAAGTCTGAACTTATAACCGCTCTAAAGCGCATGAAACTTAGAAAGCCTGTGGGTCCTGATGGAATAATAGTGGAAATTCTAAAACTCATACACGAATATAATATAGAGGAGATTAATCTTTTGTTTAACAAGCTGTATAATACTGACGACGTGCTGCCTGAGGACTGGGTAGTCTCATTATTCACACCTTTACCAAAGAAGGCTAACGCGAGATCTTGCGGTGACCACAGAATGATCAGTGTAACGAGTCACTTTCTGAAGTGTTTTTTAAAGATACTACATGGCAGAGTATATAGAAAAATTGAAGAGAATATAAGTGAAACACAGTTTGGTTTCAGAGCAGGTTTAGGTACAAGAGATGCTTTAGTAGCAGTAGTAAACCTAGTTCAGAGAAGCATAGATGTGCAAAGGGACGTACACATGTGCTTTATAGATTTTGAAAAAGCCTTCGATAACGTAAAACACGATAAATTATTCCAAATTCTAAAATCGATTGGCTGGGATGGGAAAGATTTAAAATTTATTGAAAACCTATATTATAACCAAAAAGCAAAGATAAGAGTAAACAAAAACATATCAAAGGAAGTAAAGATAGAAAAAGGTGTAAGACAGGGCTGCATTCTCTCACCCTGTTTGTTTAACATTTATTCGGAAACTATATTCAAAATGGCACTCGAGGATCTTGACGTGGGCATTCGTGTGAATGGTAAGCCTATTAATAATATACGCTATGCCGATGATACTGTTCTTCTGGCTGAAAACCTCGATGACCTTCAAATTATGCTTGAAAAATTAAATGATGCACTTCAACAGTATGGTCTAAAAATCAACACTAAAAAGACAAAATACATGGTTGTTAGTAAAACTAGTACACAAACTCCCCCCTTAAGACTAGGTTCAAATAATTTGGAAAGAGTTAGTAAATACAAATACCTCGGCTGCTGGCTTAATGAAACGTGGGACCCTGAACAGGAAATTAAAACTAGAATTGGTATTGCCAAGAGTGCCTTTCAAAATATGAAGAAACTGTTGACGAACAGGAAGATCAAATTGGACTTAAGATGGCGGATAGTGAAATGCTATATTCTTCCAATCCTCATGTATGGATCCAAAAGCTGGACGCTAAGGAAAAATTTGATTAGTAAATTACAGGCTTTTGAAATGTGGCTCTATCGTAGAATGCTTAAGATAAAGTGGACGGACAAAGTTAGTAACGAAAAAGTTATGTTATTAATGAAAAAGAAGGTGGAAGTCGTAACGACTATTAAAGAAAGGAAAGCAGCATATTTCGGACATATATATAGAAACTCAAAATACTATTTGTTAAAACTAATAATTGAAGGGAAGATTGAGGGGAAACGAGGACGTGGTAGGAGGAGAATATCATGGACAAGGAATGTAAGAGACTGGTTGGACGTGGACAGTACAGAAAAACTAATTCGCATGACTTCAGATAGAATATCATATAGGCATAAGATCGCCAACCTCCGGGACGGAGAAGGCACTTAAAGAAGAAGAAGAAGCAAACATACAGCCTGCCTGCATAAATCTAGCCTATAGTCGCCTGAAATTCTCATACAAAATTTATATTATACAAATAACATTGAGTTTGTAGCATAGATGGACTAAGAGCTGGCCACGTAAGATAAGACACAATAATGAGAGAACAAAAACCCATCTGATTAGATTGCTATACTGTCCTTATTGCTAGATCCGGGCATCTGGCAGTTTTTAATAGGTGGAGGTCAGAGTGTCAGACTAGCTAAATTTTTGAATTGGAAAATAGTAATACCAAAATATGTCAAAACTGCCGAAGTTGTCTCAGTTATAAAGGATAGGGCCTAAGTTTTAACATTAGAACAAAAACATTGCGTATTATTACGGAACCAAAAACAGTAGGCGACAAACTATGAATTACATTATACGTCGTCGTAACCCCAACAGAAACAATTGGCAATGTAGTATTTCTCATAATATTGCATCAAACCCAAAATTCTAGGATTTGTTTTCTTGAAGTGGTTTGTGTTCTATGACCTCCACCACTTTACAGCAGCAAACTATAATAGAGGGGTTTCGTTGCTCTCATTATTGTGTCATATCTGGCGTGGCTAGCTCTCCGTCTAAGTGTGAAACTAGAATTCTTTTGTAATTTTGAATATTTGACGGACTCCGTATACTATTTGAGAGCCTGCCTTCGATGCTGGAGGTCCTAGTTTCGAACTATGGTTATGTAATAGCATTTAATTTGATTATTTACCACTAATCTTTGTTACTAAGTTGTTCTTGTTTGTCTGTCTATATAAATATGTAGATGAATAATTGGTTGATTTCATTTGTGTAAGATTGTTCCCATTTTTTTTCAATGGATTCTGGATTTGAAGCTCAGGTGGCAGTGGTTTTTGTACAAACTAGTGCCTACGCCAATTCTTACAAGTGGACACCGGACTCCATTTAGCCGAGGAAAAGACCGGAACAAACGATAGGACAATGATGTGGCTGTCCTAAGTCAGCTGTGTCCTTTACTCGAGACAGCTCTGAAATCCGCCATACTGTTTACAAGTTCGCTAACTAAGTACCTGCAACGAAGAGTGCTAATACTTGCCAACCGGCTATTCGCGATACAAACTTAGCGGATCAATATAACTGTGACTAGCCCATGGATTTATATGAAGTGGATCTAATTCTTAGACTTTTTCCCTAACCACAGTTTGCACACGACATAAAAAGGTCAAATACCTATGGCTTTTTGTGAACAAAGGATTTCCTTCAGTTCTTTTTTTATTAATGGCCAATGTCAAGGTACACTTATGATTTTATTCATTTTTGTAAAATAAAATAAAAGCAACGTTGTTCGGTTAAGGCCTTGTTGATTGTAAAGTGATAGCTTCCTTACAAACACGTGGGTGTCCGGGACCCCGGATAACCGTTTGTTTAACTAAAGGGTGGTTACTCGCGGTTTGGGGATAATTTTTCATTAGCTGCACACTTGTTCGTTAGGTCACCGCACAATAAGCTATCAATATTACACACTGAACTACGTAAATGAGCAAAAAACTATTCCAAAGACGATGCAGCCATCTTGAAGTTCAAACGGTTATCCTTCGGTGGACCTTCGGATTGTGTCACTCGCACTCGTTTCAAAATTGTCACATTTGACTCATATTGACATTTTGATTGTCTGATGACGTCATTAACTTCTCAGTCAAAGACACAGTCCCATAGATAACCTTCTCTTTCGGCCTCACTTTGACAATTAGATCCACTCCATATAAAATCCATAGACTAGCCAGCCAAGTGACAATCGTTTGCCGACAACGACAAACTTAAACAATGCAGAATGTAATTGTCACGTGACTTTTCTTTCCTGTCGGTAAATCCAGTAGATTGTAGCGTTATACAGGGTGTAAGAAAATAGTGGTGATCAGTTTAAGGGCATAATTGGTATTGTAAAAAGTAGGAGAAAAAAAAAATTATGCGAAAAAGTTTTTTACGAAACCATTTTTTTTGCATGAAAAATCTTTTTTCTCTTTTTCAGAATTAGAATAAGATACCAATTATGACCTTAAACGGATCACTAGCATCTTTGTTACACCTTGTAGACTAACGATTGCTATCTTGGCTACGTCCTCTTTGTTTAACCTACTCTTTTTTTTTCAGATTAGAAATATAACGGTCGATTTCGCCAACTTTTTTGCTGAAGCCTAGATGCAAAATGGCGAATTTAAAAATCGTTTCCCAAATTCGCACTCCAACAATCGCACGAATCTGAATAAACAATCGAAGTATAGGCGTTTCTTTTTATATACCACGACGGTGGCAAACAAGCATACGGCCCGCCTGATGGTAAGCGCCTGTGGACGCCTGCAACCCCAGAGGATTCACATGCGCGTTGCCTTCCCTTTTAAGGAGTGTCTTAGGTGTAATTCTGCCGCCTTTTGTCTACCACCCTTATTATAAGTATAAGTTTTTCTTGTTTTTTATTTATTTATCGTATGGCTATTATGTCACTGTATATAGATAGGCATTTCTTCCCTGGGGTAGTAGTAGTGGGAAAGCAGATGATAATGAAAATCCAGTGAGTGCTGCGAGGTACAGATGGGACAGTGCAGCTGCCAAGTTTGTTACTCTTTTAGCACCACCCAGGGATCACGTGTAGGGTTGTCTTAGGTGTTTCCTACGGACGCAGAGTAACACTGATCCCCAGTTTTCTTTGTCATTTGTATTTTCTGCTATTGGTGAACAATAAAGATTGTATTTTATGTTTATTTATTTATCTATGTATATATATTTTTTATCTTTATTTTACATAAAATAGACAAATGGTGGACCTAATGCCTTAATGCATTATTTATCAGTCAACCGCTGAGCTAACGAATATTTGTTAGTTGTAATTTTTATTTTAGGTTTCATTTTAGATTGTTATTAAATCAAATACAAACATTGAAAACATTGAAGAAATAGTATATGTAATATATATATTAATATACATTTTTTTCAATGTTTTCAATGTTTGTATTTGATTTAATAACAATCTGTTGTATGAGTGGAATGCCCCACTTTAAAAACATGCAAAAATAATTATGAGTTGATAGCAGCGCCCTCTATATTTCCGTTATGACACTTGCTATAGTGTCGGCGGGAAGGGTATGTAACTCTAGTAGTTAGTACCTAAATGTCGCTTACGGCTGCTGTAAAGCCGAAGTAGATCAAAATAAATGCAAAAAGATGATTGAAGTCATTGAAAATTTCGTCAACTTAGGAACTTGACCCATAGCTTAATTGGTAAAGCGATCGAGCCCCGGCAAGGCGTATCGATGCAGGTTCAAGTCCTGCTGGGTTGATTATTTTTTCAATGTTTTCAATGTTTGTATTTGATTTAATAACAATCTATTGTATGAGTGGAATGCCCCACTTTAAACACATGCAAAAATTATTATGAGGTTTTATTTTATTTTTCAATTTATGTCATTAAAATCCATATTCTGTTAAAGACCACGTCATCACATTAATAGATTTTATTAATAGATTAATAATGAGACGGACATACAATTTTATGTTAACACAGTATATGGTATGGTTTTCCTTGGCGACTACTGGCTGTGATTATGATTACTGATTACCTTACCCAGTTTAATTAAAAGCTTCAGCTACATTTGTCAACGTTACAATCATAAAATATCACAGGGAAGGGGTCGAAAAGTAAGGAAAAGATGATCAAACGATTTCTGGATAGACCCTAATCTAAGGGTCAAGCTATATAAGAAATGTATTAATTGACGAGTATTATATTTTTAGTGAATAGACGGACTACATGTTCACCAAATGCGGTCGTTGAAGTTTAAACGGCTACTTTGAACTAGGTTAGTTTTATTGATTTATTTTACTACCAAGAAATAAGTATTTCTTCGAGTTTTGCTGTACTAGTTTTAAAGATCTTTAACTGCTTTAGTTGCAACTACGGCATGACTAAAAATTATTTCGTAAAAAAAATTCATTTGCGAACTGAAGGCCTTCCTTAGTCACTTTTTCTATCGAATAATTTAGTTTAGATTAATAATCTGATAGCCTTTCGTCCAAAAAAACTTATACTATTAAGATAGTATAAATTAAGAGAGCGCTGGTAGCCTGTCGGTAAGACGTCCGACTTTCAATCCGGAGGTCTAGGGTTCAAACCCCGGCTCGTACCACTGAGTTTTTCGGAACTTATGCACGGAATATCATTTGATATTTACCATTCGCTTTTCGGTGAAGAAAAACATCGTAAGAACTACTTCTGGGTTGGAAGGCCAGATGGCAGTCGTTTTCGTAAAAACTAGTGCCTACGCCAGTTCATGGGATCAGGTTGTCAAGCGGACCCTAAGCCGGGACAAACGCTAGGAGGAAGGAGGAGAAGATTAAGATAACAGAAAGAAAAATGCAATGTCTTTAACATCGACGACGGTTCATCTGTGGGTTCCTGTAATGAAAATTAAACCTCGTTCATAACTATGGCGGGATTTGTTTAATCTCAGACGATCTGAGCACAGATTATGTTTTGGTTAAATGCTATCAGGATTAATTGAAGATAACGTGGGAGACTCTCACGTATAACATCAATATTATTACATAATAATAACAAATTATTATTTATAAAAGGAGCTATCTCTGGCGGGATGTCATTCAACGAAGTGAAGAAGAAGACGAAGCAATGTTAGCTGAGACACTTTTAACGCTTTTATACTTCGACATTATAAAACATCTAGGGAAGAAACCCAGTTTAGAAGTAGCAGTAAATCCTGAAATACATATTCAGGACCTAGATCTTGAAGATCCGATACGGTCAAATCAATTCAAAACAATCATGGACATGGGCCAAAAAAAGATGCCATTAAAGAATTACCTTCGATCGAAAACCAAACAATACATGGTTGCAAAAAAGGAAAAAGAAAAACCCGAACATCTTCGAAATGTCTGCGACAATTTTAAATACCATAAATGTTTAGAAACTATGGATAAATGCAAGTGGTATCTTGAAGAAGGATGGGTGGATACAGATGATAAAAAATCAGAAGATTATGCATATGTAGAGTACGAAGACGGTAAAGTGGCAAAAAGGAAAATAGTTAAAGTTAATAAATATGGACGTCAAAATTCATTCACAAGTACTACAGATATATATCAAGAACTAAAAGAAATGGGTGTGAAGCTCGTTCCGCCTGGTATACCGTACAGAAAAAGATTGGTCGAAATTCTTTAAGGTGGTTTTGTTGTTAGTTTACAGTTGCATAAAAGTGTAACATGTGATGAAACTGTCTTGTTCTATATCCACATGCACCTACCAAATCAAATATTATGCTTGGTTTTTATGTAAAAAAATTGCTGCAATTTATTTTGATGCATTTGTGTTTTGAAATTACGCGCATTTTATTGCCTGTTCAAAACGCATAATGAATAAATATTTTTTAGTCATTTCATACATACATTTGTAAACATAAATATTGGTATGTACGTCGTAGGTAATACAAATATTTATTTTTCTGTACGGAAAAAAATTGTGTGATACTTTGATGTGTTCCAATACAAAGAGGAAAAATACAAAAATAAGTCACATTTTTCACGATGACAATTCAATTTAGCCAATGAAACGCACCCGTATGATACCAAAAGTAATAAAATACGTGACGTTTATCACAAACGTCACCAAACCTTTTAGCCGAGTAAATTGGGAAACAATAACTCAAACTCGAATGACCGATAGCGAACGTCCTCCGGGCTCAACCGGCCTTTTGTCATACTAATTTGGAGACAGTTTTTTACCCTGAAATAACATTAATTCTCCGACGAAAGCAATATGTCTCCCGAAAGTTTCCAATTTACACAATCCCATCGTAAATCTGAAGAGCTTTGTCTGAAATTTTAAAATATTAGGGCCGGTGTCGAAGGAAAAAGGCGGAGATACCGCCCCTGGATTACGTTTAGGGTTGAATGATTTATTTTGTTTAAATTCCGGTGTTAAATTTTGATGCGGCTCGTTAGGGTTGTCGCAATTCAAAGGGTATTCATTAAACAGCTGAGGCGTATTCCGATTTTTAAAGTTTATTTATACGTCTAATTTTCGAGGAATTGGAAACCTTTTATCCCCTCAGCCGTGAGAGACAAAACAGTGAATTTTCCTAACTGGCGTATACTTGACGGGGATGCTGTCAAATTAATTTTAACTGTGGTGAATCCCGCTTAGGGGTCAGGACCATCCGGTCACGTGATCAAATTTCCATCAAAAATACACAGATAAAATACTTTTGGCTCTTTCTACCTCATTAAAATGTGTTATACGTAAAGTAAGACAGCTAAGAAGCGGTCGTTAGAGTACTTGGTAGACGAAAACTCCCGCGCAAATTGTCAGTAAAGGTAGGCATCATTTTTGTTCCTCACTTGAAACTTTGATTGTGTAAAATATTTGTATGAGATGCATGAGTAGGGCTTGCAATCCGAATATTTCGAATAGTAATTTGTATGGAAATTATTCGAAATATTCGTATTATTCGAATAATATTCGAATAATTGCAAGCCTTAGGCATGAGTAGTATGCTTTTTATTTATGAATTTGTATTATAAAATTGTAATAAAATACAGTTTCTACGCTAAAAAGTGGTTTATTACAAAGATATAGTCCAAAATATATTTCAAATTTAGGTACCCCATTAATAATGCTAATAGCTGTAAAACAGTATTACAATAACGTAACAAAAGTACGTGAATATAAATGGCAAATTTAGTTTAAAAAATATTTTTGTCAAGATAAAGGCTGTTGTCCACTACAAACCTAGGGAAATGCAGTTTTAGCGTAGGTTGGAACCCTAAAAACATCGGTCTACGGCGAACCCCTCTCGGGGATCCACAAGCGTCCAAAATCCTCCATTTTGACTCCCACTGATGTCTGAAAATCGACAGCATCCCCGAGAGGGACGCACCTGCGGAGATAAATTAGAACGTATTAAAATATTTACACATTACATTTAAACTCACACGATTTTCACTCATTATTTTGACAAAAACGGGACTTAATCGCGTACACTTACTTTTATTATTTTCCTGACGTTTCGAGCTTGATTAAGCCCCGTTTTTGTCAAAATAATAAATACCTACATGTTTTAGAAATATGCAATTTCAAAAGTTTGTATTACCAAGTCCCTTTGGCTACCGTGAGCTAAAAAATACCGGCAGTTATTGTAACAAACTTGTGGATTCCGTACAAATAGTCCTCAGCGGGCGAACTTGCCAAGAAATAAGCTAAATTGACGTAAAACTCAGCAGAAAGTTAACATCTGACGCCATCCCAACTTATCTAACAACAAATGTTAATCAAAGAACCAGAAAGTGTCTCCAAGTTTTTAATTGCTGGCAATGTTGAGGCAAAGTCAAATAAACTGTTTCATAAACTCGTGTGTGACGCGCAATTTTGGTTGCAACGCCATCGTAGCGTTGTGACTAAAATCTAATTTACATTTTCAATGTAAAGACTGTTACCAATTAACACAAAGTGTAGCGGTGGACCTGAATTAAGGTCAACGTTTAATTATGTATAAAGTTTTAACATGCATATTTTTATTGAAGTAACAATATTAAGCGTTGCTGATTTTTAGTTAGGTGCCTAGTGATTCTTAAATTTTAATAGTATTTTATACAATCTTGACATAATAAAGACCTTTCAGTCGTGTACCGTGTCCGGAGGGCGGTCCTCCTCCCCGACCGCCGGTACGATGCAGCGGGAGATCGAAGTTACTAAAATGTATAATAGGGAACAGGGTGTATCGTAAGGCATTCGTTGAACTTAATTCTTACCGGCTTGCCTATTTTGAGCACTCGTCAAATAAGTATTGTTGACAGGCGTCATTGCAATGAAAATGAGAATTATTTGTAATGTTACAGTTGAAAATAGTTATGTGCTATGTATAAACAGTTTTTCGTGTAATCATCTAGCTGTTTTTATCACAGAATTAAGGATTTTGAATACGGTTTACCAGTGGTAGATACAGAATAATCTCTAGACCGTACAGTGGCACTTTAGTATATTTCCACTCACCCACTCATTGGTATAGCTAAGTACCTACATTATATTCACTAACAGTGCTGGAAACAATAGTGGCAGAAACTATAGGTACGGAGCGAAATCCAGTAAGGCCGAGCAAATTGAGCAGATGTTACGGATTCCAAAACCTTTATCAGGTTACATTACATTGGGAACAAGAAACGCGCGGAGTTAGGTTGAGAATGGATGTGGCATAGATTGGTACCCCGTGGCGTAGGCGTGGCATGATTATGGCGCCATCTTTCGGGCCAGGGCTCAATCTGTTTTTTTCTATTTTTATGAATGTCTTTTATAAAATGCTTATATAAAATGTATCTGGCTGATTCACTATTTTGACAGTTGACCGACTTGAGGTGTCATAGGTGATGTCCCTTTGCAGGTTTCATTTCTTGTCGTATTGTGCACTGCGATCGTTCATGTTATGCCCACCATGCACGTCGCACATAGCGAATACAATCGCAGTGAGTTTGCACGTAAGACACAAATAAAACAAAAAAAACGGCGTGAAAATTAGCGTTGTGACTATCCTACCACGACACGGTTTTGGTGTACCCGAGATTGTATTTTGTTTTTTTTCTGTGTTTTTGTCTGTTTTTGCACCAATTGTATATATTATACAAATTCATTCAATGAAGATTCATATGAAAATAAATTCATTTAGGTAATAAATACATGTAGGCATCCTGTTAGATCTTCTGAACCGCAACTGAGGTTTCAGTAAACAAGAGAAAATAATGCAGTTAGTCCAAACCAACCTCCTAGCAGCATACACATTTTTACAGGTGGTTTAGATGAACCACTATAATATTATCGGATTAAAAAAAAAGGTTAGATTACAACGTTGATGAGTCACACAGGTATCCAATGGGACGCTTTAAATTGTTCTAATAAACAAACCGGTGGAAACGGCACTCTTAGTACTAGAAGATGGAGACCTAGGCTCTCCGAAACATGTCATGCGAAGTGGCTAGAGACGTGAGTTTAACCGTTATACGAGTATTTTATAGCAGTGGAAATAGTTAAGGCTTTGCCATTGCTGCTTGGTTTCACAAAACACGTTGAGAAAAACCGCTAGCACTGTAGCTGTTTTTTTTTATACCACGACGGTGTCGACGGTAGCAAACAAGCTTACGGCCCGCCTAATGGTAAGCAGCTACTGAAGCCTATGGACGCCTGCCACTCCAGAGGTCTCACATGCGCGTTTCCGACCCTTTACAGAAAAGCAGGATTCACTGTGTTAACTACTAAAGGAACAAAAGTTTCCATTGTCAACACACTGGTTCCTTTTTAAACTCTTTGGTAATAACCTTACTCACCAGCAGGGACACAACACTAATAGTAGTCTAGTGCTATTTGGCTGTGGTTTTATGTAAGGTTGTACTTCCCCAGTCGGGCTCTGCTCCAGATTTTAGCGAGATGACATTCGCTGAGCTTTGCCTTACCAGACATAGCGAGATGACATTCGCAGTACCCATACCTCTCTTTTGGACAGTTTAAAGACATAACCGGGCAATTGATAAACAATATTCATAGTCACAATCAAGATCAATATATGTGAGTATATTAATGACATTGGTCTGGGATAAGATAACGGAAGAGAAACATCCGCCTGTATCTTCGGTACCTTGCCGCAGAGGTTATTTTGACATTTATTTTAACTATATGCTTGTGCATATTATAACTTATGCTTGTTTGTCACGTTTTAATAGAGAACATGCATGAAAAATATTTGATTGAATTTGTTCCATAAACACGTTCAACAACCCCAAATTAATATAAATAAGTGGAAATCCGTAATAATTTTTAACAGTTTTTTAAAGATATTGCGGTTTAAAAATTTAAAATTTTAGGCATTTTTTTTATACCTCAAATGTATTTTAGAAACATCAGTTCGATTACTTATGTTCTAACAAGAAAAAAAATGTACGACAACTATATAGCTAAACGCATTTTTTCGTGCATAAAATTACAAAAATCTTCCAAAAACTTGTTCCTTCCAAACAGTTTTGTCCAACTTTGTGGTCGGTGACGTCACAATCCTCACACTTTTTGTATGGGGCGTTTTGACGCGCGGCGCAGACGCCTAACGTATTTTCACATTTAGACGTTTCAGGGCTATCATAGATAGTAGGTTTATTAGAGACATTTGAATCTACAGGGAAATACTCGTAGAATCGAATGACGTCTTGCAAAAAAATCATGCATGTTCCTAATCGTTGATAATAAATATTTGTGTTCGGACAAACAAGTACTAATTTTATACTTTGTACAAAGTTTAAATAAAACCAAATACCACATCCAATCTTCATAATTTACCGGGCCGCGCGATAAAAACGCTCGGACATTGATTTTCACAAATTGATTCCGTGAGTGAATTGCGGTGTAAAACCTTTACATATTTACGCTAAGTGGATGAGATGAGGCCTTTAGACCTTGGGTAATATGATTACTGACAGGGACTAATACGCTTTCTTTCTTGATTAGACCTACAATACTCGCGCTACAGAGGTAGACTTTTATTGACAGACCGATAGCGAATCATAGAGGTTTATGGCGCTAAGACCGTTGTGTGTTCACTATAGGTAAGATATTATTGGTGGAGCCATACATCTGTTCCGCTGAAGCTATGGTGGCGCCGCGTCCCTCTCCGGTGAACGAGACGGTGCTATAAACATGCAGAACGCTATCTCGCTCACACACGGCATGCGGAAACCGCATCAATGTGCTAACCGCCTAAGATCGCGATGGTCTAAGAGCTGGCCACGTCAGATATGACACAATAATGAGAGCAATGAAACCCATCTAGTAAGATTGCAATACTATTCTTATTGCTAGATCCGGGCATCTGGCACCTTTTAATGGGTGGAGGTCAGAGTGACAGACTAGTAAAGTTTTTGAATTGGAAAAAAGTAATACCAAAATAAGTAAAAACGGCGGAAGTTATCCTATTTATAGAGGACGGGGCCTATATTTTAACATTAGAACAATAGTATTTTGTGCAACAGGTACATAATAAGGGTTCTTAAGATTCGAGGGTCGAAGTTACAAAATGAGGCGAAGCCGAATTTTGTAATAACAGACCCGAGAATTTTAAGAACTAATTATGTACCGTTGCACACGAAACTTTTTCTACGACAGTAGCAAAAACTCAATTAATAAATAATTTTAAAGTTCTTAAGTAACACGAGTACATAAATCAATTTTGTTTTAAGATTTTTTTTATCAACTAATAACTCTTACTTTTATGCCGAAGTCTTCGGATATTCACTGTGAAGTTTTCTTGTCACTTATTTTATCAAAATTAACATAAACTTCTTGATATTAACATAATATACGAGTTTAAATACAAAAATTAAGCCGTACATTGTGTTGAAACTTTTTAAATATTAACTTTTTACTAAATGTCATAGACAGATCACGAGTTGGTTTTTAATTGCAAAAAAATATGGCTTCGTTCAAGTAACTCTCAATGCAAAAGTTTACATTAAAGTACTATTATGCTTTTTATAAATATGAAACTAAATAATTTAAGATATTAATACTTTAAAAAAGACATGATAATGTTTTTATCATAGTTTGTGCAAAAATAATTTCAAGTGTATATCAATTTGAAAATATAATTTATATTGTAAACAAGAACGAACCCTTTTTAGACATGGCACCTGGAAGTCAGTGTATTAAAAAAACAAAAACAGTTGCACAATATGTTTTGTGTGACTGCTAGCAGTTATAGAAAGTACCTATAGACAAATAGACTTTAGCGCCTTCACTTAAATGATGTAGTTTTAAATACCACTATCAGTCATTTAATTAGCATATAGAAGTGCTGGAGTAGAAAAAAAACATTGTGTAATATTGCGGAAACAAAAACAGTAGGCGACAAACTATGAATTACATTATACGTCCTTTTGGACTGCTTTCTCCCATAAGAAACTTTTGGTAATGATATGATCCAATTAATTATATTATTTTTCATAATACTGCATCAAAACCAGAACTCTAGGAGTTGTATTCTTAAAATGTTTTGCATTCTATGACCTCCACCACTTTACAGCTGCCAGATGTCCAGATCTAGAAATAAGCATAGTATAGCAAACTGACTAGAGCGGTTTCGTCCCTCTCATTATTGTGTCATATCTGACGTGGCTAGCTCTCCGTCTACGGTCTACAGCTCACCTGTCGGCTAGTAATAATTACAATTAAATCGGAAAGTGTGGTAAATACTGTAACATTTCCCGGATGCTTGTATGCCATTAGGCGTATTATATAGCTCACCACCTGATGGACCGTAGCCTATGGACGCCTGCAACTCCATGCGCGTAGTCGGCTCTGGAACAGTAACTATTGCAGTGCAGCTCCAGTCGTCCGGTGTCACATGCGCTTACCTACTGATCCATTAAAAAGTTACTTTTTACATCCGTTTCATAACATATTTTACAGCAAGTCCCTATTTTTCCTTCACATACATTTTATCATATAATAAAACGGATACAGCACTATATATTATTTCGTTCAAGTTTATTTTGCCCCCTCTAAGCGGATTACAAACGTAGCTCATTGTAATCTTTCTCAAACAGTTCCGACTCTTAGAAATATTACGTTGTTAAAGGAAAATATGTATTTCAGTGATTTGTTAAGCTGATTTATGACCTTGACCGTGAGTGACCTTAGTTTTCCCTCCGCGTTGGAAGGTCAGATTGTAGTCGTTTTTATAAAAATTAAACCTATGCCAAATGCCAATTCATGGGACTAGGTGGGGAAGGGAAAACGCTATAAAGATAATTTTGCATGTAAGTAATTGAAGGAATGTTTACAAAATCAACATAACTAACATTTTTGGCAGATTGGTGTTTATGATGTCATCATGTTCGTCTCCAAAGGGGTTACCAAAGGTGAAAATATGTTTGTGCAAAAACTATTCCGTGTATCGAAAAATTGCCGTTAAAACTTCCTGCATTAGTACTATTATAGCCTTCAAAAGTGACGATAAAAAAAGCAGAATTACAATAAATAAATATGAATATAATAATATAGATACATTTAGTAGATATAACGAAAACTTTCTATAAAAATTATATTTTTTCAGAACAAAATATGTTTCTTATTGCACAGTTTGAGGCCATATATCTTTATCGTCCCTGAAAATCAAGCTTTAATCATTATTATTTGAAGAGATAAATATAACTACATATTCTGAAGAACTAAAATATCCAACTCCAAAGGCATATACAAGTCAGGACGTCTATTCGAACTTAATTCATGTTAAATTGTTTTGATATTGAACGAACGAACTTGACATAACTCGCAGCCTTCAAAAAGCTATAGGAATCGTTTCAAATTCATATTATCAATAAAAATTAAGTTAAGATAGTATGAGTTCGAATAGGCCTTCAGAGAACGTGTCAAAAATGCAGGAAAATCTTACTAGATCCGGTATAATCCTATATTTCTCTGTCTCGCTACATTTACTTACACATACTTAAATCCGCAAATGCAGATGTGAGGTATGTATGAGGAACCATAATGTCAGTACTTTATTATTTTGCTCTTGCTTATTTACATGTATTATTTCCTTTTTTCGTACAGGCATTTTTTCGTAATAATAACGAGTAGGTACAGTTCGGAAATTGCAGCTCAGATTAGATTTATTTACTGTTATGTTTTAGTACAAATACATATAAAAAAAATGTGTTAACACCGTTTTGATTCAGCTATGAGCAGCTGCTAGAGGCCCGTATCTAGGTAATAAGGATGTATAGCAAACTGGCTAGAAGGTCTTCACTAGAAGGTCTTGACGGACGAAATGGCCGCATTTCGCGCTTCAAATTTTAGTTGAATGCGGCCGATTGAGCACTTTTCAACCGACTTCAAGATTTCGAAGGAGGAGGTTATCAATTCGTCGGGTTCTTTGTTATTACAAATTTTTTTTGTTTTTTTTTTTCTGTATGTTGTATGTTTACCGATTATGCGAAGACGGCTGGACCGATTTGAAACATTCTTTTTTGTTTGAACACAGTTGGTCCTATTGTAACCAGGTCAGGATCTGATGATGGGATCCTGGAGAAATCGAGGAAACTATTCAACTATTATAGGCACACCTATAGTGATGTGAGTATTTTTACAGCAGCTCGAGCATTTGCTTTTGGAAAGGTGGAGGCTAAATGAAGTCGGTTCTGTTTTGTTTAAAATTTTTTTTATGTAGCAACCTGCTGTCCAAAATAGAATCAACCTTTATAGTCGCGACTCGCAAGCATCTCCATATTTCCTTGAAAAAGTACAGTATCTATAGCAAACTTGTATTCCATCTGTGTTCGTGTAACAGAAACAATTTAACCGAAACTTTGAGAACCTCTTTACAACATATTAATCAGATTCCTGTGAGGCCCTTCACCTAATCACGCTTGCGTTTATTACGTCAGTGCTCCATGCTTGAGGCTTCTTACAGAATTAATAAAATAATAATTGCCTGCTAAAACTTTGAGATCCTCACGGTACAAGTCGAGACAAAATAAATGTATCTTCGATATATTTTTATTGGGTGGTAAGTAATATTGACTATTAAACTCTCGTGAGACTCTGTTATATATTCAATAATACTAAATTAAAAAAGACATACTTATAGGTATTATTAAAGTATTAGTGGGCGAATTTCGCTCGACAAGTTTCGATCAATTTACGATGATCCTAAATATCTTTCATACTATATATATCTTCCTCCTAGCGTTTGTCCCAGCTTTTTGCTCTCTTGAGCCTGGGGTCCGCTCGGCAACCTAATCCCAGGAATTGGCGTAGGCACTAGTTTTTACGAAAGCGACTGCCAGATCTTTCAACTCAGAGAGGAAACTAGGCATTGTTGGGATTAGATCCGGTTTCCTCACGATGTTTTCTTTCACCGAAAAGCGACTGGTAAATACGAGTATCAAATGATATTTCGTACATAAGTTCGGAAAAACACAGTGGTACGAGCCGGGGTTTGAACCCGAGACCTTCGGATTGGAAGTCTGACGTCTTACAGCCAAGCCACCAGCGCTCCATACTACATATACATATAAAGATCTTAAATATTATTTAATTAGTTGTTTTAAAATAATGTAAGAAGCATAATGAAATAAATTATTACGTATATAATTTGTTAATTGCTTTAATTAATATGATATGGCCATATGAAAATAAATAAACAAATAATGAGCTATTTACTTGGCGGAAGCCAATACCAAATTACATAAAACCTAGCAGAATGGCAGACAAATTTATTTTTCCATTTCATTTAGGGCCTGTTACACAATCTCCAGATAAACTTATCTGCCAGTTAAAATTATTGCTATCCTTTTCTCCAGTGATATAAAAGAAAAGGACAGCAAACATTTATCTGACAGATATGCTTTAACTGGAGATTGTGAAACAGGCCATTAATAAATAATTTAATTATACCCAGTTTTAAATGCACTGCACACACCAGAGATCACGTGTACTAGGTACATGCCATGTAGCACATTTTCAAGTTTCGTAATATCTTCTCCTCAAACAATTATATTCTGCAAAGGCTGTGTTATACAGTAATGTATTTTAAAATTCGTCGTAAAGTTTTTGACATCATTCGAAATAATATATTACAGCAGCCGGAAAAATAAGGATGAAAGGTCAAGTGCAAGCGCGGACAGGGATTTGCGGCTGGGAATCCGTTATCACACCAAAGTGGCTATAGCCTGGGGCGCGGGTGAGTATTCATTTTACAGGTCAAGATATAGTAATGTAGTATGAAAATCGATTACCTCCACTATTAAGACTTTCTTTGTGAGTTTTCCGACTTTATGTCGAAATGCTGTTGTTGTAGGGGAGGTAACCATTATGAAATTTTAAACCAAGTGGTTCATAATTAACGAGTTACCCCTTTGATAATATATATTTGATAATATAAACGATATTAGGTTTTTGAAGGATTTTAATTAATACATTGCATATTAAACAACGTCTCAAATATAAAATAGAGAGATTTCATACAGCCTAGTTGTATACATATATTTATTGACTAACTACAATAAACACGATTGCAAAGGCTCGACCGATAGGTATTTGATCATTCTATATACAAAAAGTAATAAAAAACGTTACTTTTATGATATGTATATATATTTTATTCAATGGACAATTTGCCATATACGAAGACAGAGTAGTTATAGTTATTTGTAGCGTTAGGACATGTGGTGGCATTATTGAGCAAAGAGGCCAATGGAGTCGCATAGCTTACATTTTATGATTGAATTACGAATGCTTAAATTAGTTTTTGTCTTAAACATGCATGCATTATCAGTAGTGCCAATATTTTTGGATTGAATTATTGAATTATTTTTCATATTATTACTCAATTTAGGCAGATCAAAAAGAGTTGAAAACATCAGCCAAAGGTCTAGCGGAGTAAACGAAGGGGGATTCAATAATTTGAGGGGGGCCTGTAACTTATGAACCAGACCTCAAAAAAAATTGATAGATACATCTTTGTATGTTCTTTCAAAGAATTTCAAAGAATTATTTTAAACATTATCGGTTAAGCCGTTTTTGAGTTATCTAAAAAAAACCGTCTTCCTTAAACAGATACGACCTTTTAAAATTAGTTTTTCCTTATTCCATTGAAGGTACGGAATAGGGTGTCCCTTATATTGCGATTTTGAGAAATTAATAACGCATACCCCGCGTTGTTAATTTCTCAAAATTACAATATAAGGGACACCCTTGAATATTACTGCAGGGGCCGTATTCTAACTTTAAAACACGTATAAACTCGATCCAACTTCAATACAAATCCAATACATTAACAACGCAATACAGCTACGGCATAAACATCTGAATCTGAAATATCAGAATTTGTTTGAGAAATATTTCAATTAACGCAACTCCAATACAACTTCAATATTGGTTGATTGTTTGTTGTATGTTGGAGTTATGTTTGAGATAGGTTGTGTTGTTATTGTATTGCATATACTAAATATCTCTATACTCCGCTTAGCGCGTTATTTCTTTGAAACCAAAGCTGCCAAAACCGAGGGGTGCGGGAGGGGAACCGAGCGATTGCAGGCAATGCTAGACAGGGAACGCGCGATTGTTCCGTGGTGCATAAGAGAGAGACATTAATGGCTGCCATGGTAACACACTTGTTTACTGTCACATCCAATAATTACAATTATATTTAGAGTCTGTCCGGAAAGACAAGTGTCGTAGAATGTCTGAGCGTCCTTATAAACTACGACACTTCTCTTTCCGGACAAATTTTAATAGGTAATTAAGATAAAAAACGGTTTACCAGTGAAATTAAATGCCAAAATTTTGCAGACCAGATGTTATAGTGTTTCTGCGTCACAATTAAATGCAACAATAATGCGTTTTAATGCCGCAAGCAAGCGATGTTACATACAGGACTGAAAGGAAAGACAACTTTCTCTCTCACACCGTCGAGTGAAGCGACTGTATGCGTGGCAGCGGGGTTCGCCCGGCTATGCGGCGTCTTGGGTTATTAGTCTATGTTGTATTGTTAATGTATTTTAAAATTAGAATCGGGCACCAAGTATACCTACTACCATGACGACGAAAAGGACACTGGGAATGTCATCTCGCTCAAATCTGTAGCAGAGCCCGACTGGGAATACACTTAATGTTATTTTATATAGGTATATGAAATACCTCACTCGCTTAGGTACTTTGGCTGATGACTGTAGAACTGTAGGCACCGACCACTGTACCGATTAAAGATTTATGCGAAACGTTATTGACCTGCCTACATCTAAAGCCTGACCAGAAATATATGATTATTGTCAAGAGGGCGCTATTATTCTCATTTATATGGCAACAGCTCAGTATAGTCATAGAGTGTTTTATTCTCTATGGTATGGTGACATCTTGATTTGTTTACCTGTGAGCTCTGATGTTACTTTGAAAATATTTTACTGCGAAATAATTTCATTTATCATTTAATATTCAACACTTTACTATTATTCAAATGAACCGCTACAATAACACTGACATAAGTGACAGCATATCACATGCCAGGACACATGCATATCATTCTGTCATTAAAATTATTGCCAGTGCAAGAAATTAGTTCCAACGAAATTCCGCAACATGGCGCATGATCATATATTTCTGGTCAGGCTTTACAAATCTGCTGAGATCAGAATTTTCATATAAATTCCTGTCGCAATATTGCAGTCTTATGCCCCTCATAACCTTAAACCACGCAATAGCCAGTCACATTTGATAATCGAAATAAAAATTCATATCAAAGGGACGGGCGATCACTCAAATTCAGGGACCAGGTGTGAACAAGTATGGTGCTATCAAAACAAGCTACATTGAACTATATGCAATTGAAATAAGGTAGGGGATTGTTTGTAGGAGGGGAGAGGAAAGAGACGAAAATGAATTTGTATCTTGTAAATTTGCGATTTGAAGTGATACGTTTGATGAAATTTTGTAGACAACGACGTCACTTCATAATAAAAAAGCGAACATTTCGACGCCACTCTAGATGATACAGTCAATGGCAGAAGTAGCTCTACTAAGCTAGCAGTAAATATCAAATGATATCTACATAAGTTCTGATATCGAAGAACTCAGTCATCGAAAGGCCACCGCTACCCGCTAGGCTACCAATGCTTCTATAACCGCTACGCTGTCAATACTTTATCGCCTTTGGTGGTTTGGGTCCTTTTTGCAATCTGAAAAAAAAACAATTCGAAGTTAAGGACTAAATGTATGGAAATTTTCTCACTTATTATTTCCATCTAAGAATAGATCCATTTTGACATTAACCTCGTCTCTAAGTATTTTGTTAAGCTACTTCCAAACTATGCCCAAATATGTTATAATATCAATGAAGGACACTTCTATATAATTTTTAGTATTCCCATGCATGAAACACAAAATAAAGTGTTTATATAGAGACCATCGAGGATGAGGTTAGAAATATCACCCTATTTTCTCTGGCATAAACTATTTGATGCAAATATAAAGGAGTGCATTGCAGGCGTTTGTTTATTCACGAGACACAAATGACCCGGAGAAATGCATAATGTGTAGAACGGACTGTTTCATTAAGACAATGGGCTCAAATTGCAGCGGTTAGACAGACTGTGGATGCATGGATGAGGTTCTAGCGGTCATAGTATCGGCTAGTAGGGTTATAGGTTTATGGTCAAAAAGTGTCCTTAGTTGTTCTACTTCATTGCTTGTGTGTCCGTTGTGTAGTTGAAGGTTTCGGCTCTTGGTTATTCAATGCGACTTTACAATTAAAAACGAATCTTCAGAGCCATCAAAAAGATACAGTACCTCGCCAATCTGCCTGCGACCATGAGCGTTACGACTCGCTCGAAACGTCAGTAAAATAATAAAAGTAAGCATAAATACGTGATTTAGTTCCATTTTTATCAAAATAATAAGTGAAAAAAGTGTGAGCTTTTAAATCAATACATCAAGAAAAAACTCGGACCTGTAGATCGACAGACGACAACCATATATATATTTTTTATACCACGACGGCGGCAAAGAAGCATACGGCCCGTCTTATGGTAAGCAGCTACCGTAAACTATGGACGCCTGCAACTGCAAAGGAGTCACATGAGCCTTGCCGACCCTTTACAAAAAGGAGTATTCACTGTGTTGATGGCTAAAGGAACAAGAGGGTCCCTCATCGTCAACACACTGGGTCCTCTTTGAGCTCTTTCGCAACCTTACTCACCAGCAGGAACACAACACTATGAGTAGTGTCTCGTGCTATTTGGCTGTAGTTTTCTGTAAGGTGGAGGTACTTCCCCAGTCGGGCTCTGCTCCAGATTTGAGCGAGATGACATTCGCTGAACGTGCCCTACCACACTTAGCGAGATGCCAATATATTTTAGTAGGCTGTCAAAAGTGAACTGAAAGGAGTTGAAGTTATGAACCGACAGTTTAGATTTTACCTTACTCTTAAGGCGGACTGTGGACTTCGCCCAAAAAGTGGGGCTGAAAGAAAAGTCACGGGAGTTATGATGTCACTAATATATTTGTCTAATTAAAACTAGTAGTCCGCCTCGAGCTGCGAACTCGCGATTTCCTTGCAAACGGGATTATCAATATAGCAAGACCCATATGATCATTTTTTCGCGCCTTCTAGCTCCATGACCCCTTGATGGATCCTGCTTATATACGAACTCTCAAATTATATGTATCTCTGCTACAACTCCATCAAATTTCATGAAGATCAGAAAAACGTTACTTAACACGTTCACTACGGCATGGGGTCGAATGTATCCGATGTAGAACTTTCCTCCGGTGCGGGGGAGAAGTTGCTGTTCCGAACGCTGGTGCGGGATAGATATCTCTGGATTTGGACAGTTAGTGTTTTGTCAATGTCTACTCGAAATTAGGCGATTGACGCAATAAAAACTCATCGGGTCCTTTCGACCCCATGACGACCAGAGCGAAAGTTTTTTCATCTGGTACGGCCACCGGGTCTTCAAGATCCGATGCCCGATAGACCCGGTGGCCGTCCTAGATGAAAGTTTAGTGAGCTAGTACAGTCCAAGTGTGTAGGTGGTATTTATGTAGTTGCAGAGAGATTATCAATCATGAAGCGATCACGGAAAATGTTGATTATGTGCAATAATAATGAGAACGAGCATGAGACGGAGAAAAAGAAAAAAGAGGAAGTACCTGCCAGAAAAATTATTATTGGTAAGCGAAATATCAATTCAAATAATATTTACACGAGCCCGAGTACTGCAAAATGCAGCCCCTGCCACTCCATCAACCAGCAACAGCAAAGAAGACGGAAATAAAGTTAAGAAGGTCAAAACTATGTGCGAAGCGTGTAAGAAAACATTTTGTCGAGAATGTTATAACCTATCACATAAGTTCAAAATGTCGTCTATATAATCTTACATTACCTAATTACAAACGTTATGGCATTGTCGTAAAGGCCGCATTTAATTGTGTATCTTATAAGTTTAGTCTGTTTTCATATTAAAATTAAGAATTTTCGATATCGATATTTTATTTCTACCCCCAACACTAGAAAAGTATCGACAATGTAAACACTCAGTGCGGATACCGGGTTAAAAAGATCCGACAAATTGTTCTTTGTTTTGCTAGCAAATCATTAAGTGAATCTACCTGCGATTTTAATATTGGTTAGGTTGACTATGTAAGAATATGTTATTTTAAACACATATTCATGATTCGTCATAACTATTAAAACACCTTGTAAGCTTTGCCACAGACTAAATATATTTCATAGTGTTCCTACGACTTACAAAATAAATGGTTTACATTAGAATGGCGCTAGTAGTATTTATTATGATACCTTCAACACACTCCCTTATCAAAATAACATACTATTTATTTAAACATTCTAGCTAGCACAGTTACAAAAAATGTGTAGGTGCCAAAAGAAAACATTATTTTAAACAATTAGGTTTGAACTTATGCAACAACTTTAGCAATACCTAACTGCTCAACAAACTTGTAATGTTTAGGCGAACTTAAACTTTTAGTTAACACATCGGCAGGCATTTCATTTGTATTTAAGTATTCAATTTTTACAGATTTACGCTCTACAGCTGTTCTAACAAAGTGATACCTTACATCGATGTGTTTGCTTCTTTTGTGCAGCAAATTATTCCCAGTAAGCTTTTGTGCACTTTGATTATCATTAAGTAACAAAACAGGTGACTTATCTCTACATTCTAGCTCAGATAACAAATTCCTAAGGTAAATAGCCTCTTTAGTAGCTTGGCAGAGGGCCATGTACTCGGCTTCAGTACTTGACAAGGCTATGGTATGCTGTTTGCTACATTCATGAGATACCACACTCCCTGACATTTTAAAAACAAAACCTGTAAAGGATTTCCTATCTATAATGCCAGAAGCCCAGTCGGCGTCCACGAACCCAACTATATCTAAATCATCCTTAACATATTTTAAACCTAAATGCTTAGTACCCTTTAAAACCTTAAAATACGCTTTGCATGGTTCCAGTGAGTCTCATTGTAATTATTATTAAATTGACTGAGGTAACATACTGCATAGCATATATCAAGGTCGGGTAAGTATTGAAAAATATAACAAACTTCCAATCAGCTGTTGGTAAGGATACTGAGTATTACATGCATTATCACCTTTTTCTAGTTTTAAATTAATTTCCATAGGTGTATTCATCGGTTTACATTTTTCCATATTAAATTTAACAAGTAATTGCTCAACAAATATTTCTTGATCTACAGTTATAACATCATTTTCCCTATGGACACGCATACCTAAACATTGCTTAGTCTCTCCTAAATCTTTGAGTTTAAACTTAGAACTAAGCTCCTTTTTCAGGTACTCGGTCTCAATAGGACAGTTTGAAAATACGAAAAAATCGTCAACAAACAACGCAACATAAGTTTTAACTTTTCCATTCTGTTTAACAAACAGACAGGGCTCATAATTAGACTTGGTATAACCAATTTCCTGTAGACAATCATCAACACGTTTGTACTAAGCCCTGGCTGATTGTTTCAGGCCATAAATTGCTTTCTTAAGTTTTAACACTTTGTTTGCTCTGTCTTTACATTCAAAGTTCAACGGTAAGTGCATGTACACAGTTTCACTGAGATTTCCATTCAAGAAAGCTGTGGTGACATCAAGATGGGTCATTTGCAGATCATACTTTACACTCAAAGCAAACAATAGTCTTAAGGTCGAATACCGTAGCACTGGGGAGAAAGTCTCTTTATAGTTTATTCCAGCTTTTTGTGTAAAGCCTTTCGCCACTAACCTTGCACGATACCGCACTTCATTTTCACTGTTCACTTTTTTACGAAATACCCACATACACTGAACCACTGTTCCTTGCTTAGGCCTATCAACTACTTCCCATGCTTCATTTTCCTTAAAGCAATTTAGCTCTTCTTCCATCGCTGCACACCATTCTTTAGATTCCGGCCCGCTCATGGCTTCTTTGAAGGTGACCTCATCCCCGCACAAATTTCCACTGGATTCCATGCACATATTTGTAAAGCCATATCGATCTGGCTTTCGCCTTTCTCGCTTCTGTCTTTCAGGTTGATCAAGCTGATGCTTGTCTAATGGTGTCACATTTTCTGAGTCATCCGATGTTCCTTCTGATTCCAGCTCCTCTTGATTTGTTTCAATAGGTGCTGGGTCAAGCTGTGTTGCATCTTCCGAAACTTCTGGTTCCACACTGTCCAATTTAGACTCTGGCTTCTCTTCTACAACTGCCTGAACCATATCAGAGTCTGCTTCTGGCTCCATGACAACAACATCTCGGCTTGTAATGATTTTCTTGCTTACTGGGTTGTATAGCCGGTACCCTTTTGTGTTGTCAGGATATCCAACAAGGTAATGCTTCACTGCCTTTTTGTCCCATTTAAGTCTTTTTTCTTTAGGAACATGAGTCATTACGGTGCTGCCGAACAGACGTAGGTGACTGACATCAGGCTTTCTCCCGTCCAAAGCTCATAGGGCGTCTTCTGGTCCAGCCCTGAAGCTAACGATCTGTTCTTTAAGTATACAGCCGTATGCACTGCTTCAGCCCAAAACTTTTTCTCGAGTTTAGCATCAAACAGAAGGCATCTAGCTCGTTCTACTAAAGTTCTGTTAAAGCGCTCACAAATCCCGTTCTGTTCAGGGGTGTACGGATTTGTACGCTGATGTATAATGCCACATTGTTTCAAATAGTTTTTCATCTCATTTGAGAAAAATTCTTGGCCATTGTCCGATCTGATCGCTCGGATACTCGTGTTCGTCTGCTTCTCCACCATTGCTTTAAATTCTAGAAAGCATTTGAACACTTCGCTTTTTTGCTTTAAAAAATACACAAATGACATCCTGCTGAAGTCATCCACAAACAGCAAAAAGTACCGGGACAACCCCATGGACACAGTCTCCATTGGGCCGCACACATCTGCATGGATAACCTCCAATACTGCTTTACTCCTGCTACTACTTTGTGGAAAGGGTGATCTGGTCTGTTTACCTTCACAGCATACAGTAAAATTCAATTTGCTCGCTTCTGCCTTGTCTTTGTACTCTAACCCTTCTACAGCGCCATTTTTCATTGCATCGAGATCCCTACTGTTTATATGCCCAAAAATCCTATGCTAGTCACTGCTTAAATTTGTAGCTGAAGCTGCTAACAAACTCACTGGCTTCACGTTTAATCTATATACTCCGTTCACTAACTCAGCCTCTGCAATTAGCTCATTCTGCCGATTTTTAATGCTACAACCTTTTGTATGGAAGTCCAACTTATTTCCTCGCTTAATCAGCTGGCTAACAGACAATAAGTTAGTTGTTAGATTAGTTACACACAAAACATTTCTCACGGGAATCTCGATTTCTGTATTATTTACCATAGTCGTTATTTTGGTGTCCCCCTTACACACCACTGGCACGCTTACTTTATTTGCAACAATAATTTCCTTTGTTGCGAACTGGTCTGACTTGTTGGTTATTCATTGGATACTAAATAATTAATCATAGTTTTTCATTGGATACTAAATGAGAGCTTGCTCCTGAGTCAACATACCAATCATCTTGACCAAAATCACCATTTAAAAACACTGCACTGAAAGCGTTTACTGTTTTTTCTTTGTACAAAGGGCATTTATTCTTATAATGTCCGATTTGTTTGCAAAAGTGACATTTGACAGATTTGACACTGACAGTTCGTGATTGCGTTTCGTTAGTGCTCAATTTGCTGCCTTTCTTGCTACGCTGTTGCCAACTTTTAGATAAGAATGCACCTTCGGTTTGATTATTGCTTACGTCTGCACTCATGTCGAGAAGTTTCGATTTTATGACGTTGGATGAAATGTCGATTCCAGAGTGTTCAATGGCCATGATCATTGGTGCAAATTTCTCGGGTAAACCAGCCAACAACAATGATCCGACCCACTCCTCGCTAAAATCAAAGCCGGTTCTTCTCAATTTCTGCGCTGTATCCACAATTTGAGTAATATATGTCATCATTGACTCACTGCTCTCGAGGCGAATTGAGATCAAATTACGTAAAAGTCCAATCTTGCGAGTAAATCCAGAATCATCGAAGAGTGATTTTAATTTGTGCCATACGGCTTGCACTGTTTTCTCACCCTTAATATGAACATATAGTGATGAATCAATTGTCATAATTAATTTTGCTTTCGCCTTTTGAACGTCAACTGTAACGGCCTCCGCGGCACCACTACCACTGGCTCACGCCTTCTTTGTTATATCGACGCCTTCCAAAATCAGGAAATTTTCCGCAGCGTACGCCCACTCGTCATAATTTTCACGTCCCTTGAGTTTTGGTACATTGACGATGTAATTTGACGACATTTTAACCCGAAAAAACTATTAATTTACTTTAAAAACGAACTGGAGCACATAACCTATTAAAACACACTTGTAAGCTTTGCCACAGACTAAATATATTTCATAGTGTTCCTACGACTTACAAAATAAATGGTTTACATTAGAATGGCGCTAGTAGTATTTATTATGATACCTTCAACAATAACTACGTAGATAATCACAATTAAACAAGAGCATACCCAACGGATATTTTCGACCCGGTAACGCACTAGAATATAGTTATGCGTCGGATCTAAAAGACCCCATGCCGTACCCAGGTAAAGTCTTATAAATTCTTAGCCGTAGTGAACGTGTTAAGTTATCGCGGAACAAACTCTCAAAATCAAAATGCCATCAAAATGCCGAGACGTCCCAGTAGCCGGAGTTGTTTGTAAGAACTCACTTCGCTCGTTCGATAAGCTGGATCGAGGCAAAAGCATTGCTGAAAAGGACGGTGTAACTGGTAGTTATTTTACAATGACACCATCATTTAGTGAAGGTAAAAATTGTGCCTAATCCGTAAAACACTAAATTTGCTAAATTTGTGAGTTAAGCATTTTAATGCTTGAAAATAATATGAAAATTGTAGTAGGTATTAAGGGCATCAGCCATTAATACCCGGATTAGATAGAAAGGGACGTTGGGTTGGGCTAGCGAGAGATGGTCTCTACGGTACAGTAGTACTATTAGTTATTCTGTGTCTACGGGCTTACCGCTTATGCCTTACATCGCGTCTAAGTAGACAGGCCGACAAAACAGAGGCATAGTTAATTCTAAGCCCGGAAATAACGGACATTAGTCAACGTTCCCCGGACGTATCTGTGACATAATTGTTGATCTTTGCACTCAGATATTATAGTGCAGTCAGATAAGAAGTAATGCATGTATATGCAATAGTTTATATTAAGGAAAGGTGACCAACATATACAGTAATCTTAAACTAAGTTTATTTTATACCTATGACCTATGTTATACTGAATAAACTAGTAGTCCGCCTCGAACTCAGAACTCGCGATTTCCTTGCAAACGATATAACCAATATAAGAAGACCCTTTTGATGTTTTTTTCGCGCCTTCTAGCTCCATGACCCCTTGGTCGATCCTGCTCATATACGAACTCTCAAATTATATGAATCTCTGCTACAACCCCGACAAATTTCATGAAGATCAGAAAAGCGTGACTAAACTTATCGGGGAACAACCTCTCAAAATCACAAAGCCATCGAAATGCCGAGACGTCCCAGTAGCCAGAAGTTGTTTGTAAGAACTTGCTTCGCTTACGCTCCGCTCGTTCGATTATTCACACTTATTCAAAAGTAAAACGCCCTGCGCCAAGGTCGCCAATTGCAGAAGCTACCTGCGACTCCTGGCATCGCATTTCGAGCGGATCATACAAATTTCATGCCTTTACTCCTCTTTTAGGATAAAGCTGACCTGTCGTTCCTATCGCCTAGTAGGCAGAAGCAAGCGATCGACTCAAACAAAGTACCTATTATAAAGGTGAAAGAATAATTCAAATTCAAAATCATTTATTACGTGGAATTTTGACACATACTATTTGAGTATTTTTTTTAAATATAAGGGTTATTAAAGATAAAGGTTAGTACTTACCTAATAACTAAATGTCAAGTCTAAAAATAAAGACGTTTTACTACCACTGTATTGAAATAGTAGGGGAATGTAGACCAGCATTATACAGACTGTCAATATAGTACCTACGTAGTACGGCTTTCTAAACTAAATACATTTCTTAGTTGATTTTTAACAAGTTTTTTTAAATACCACGACGGTGCTAACCAGCATAAGCCTCGCCTGGTGGTAAGTAGCTACCGTAGTATGAACGCCTGCAACTCCACAAATGTCACATGCGAGTTGCCGACCCTTTAACAATCTGTGCACTCGTTTTTGAAGAAAGTTTATCACCAGCTCAGAGGATGAACCCTTCTTATCGCACATCCCCGCTCTCTCGGCTGGTGCTTGGATCAGTGCAACGCTTAATCAGCTAGAAAATTCATGGAGCTCAATACCGAGAATAGATTCCGATTTTCATTATTACATGTTACCTACGTGTTAGGGGATATTAAGGGAAACTAAAACTAAGAACAACTTCCTTCTAGCCAGGACTTTGTAAGCGATACAAATAACAGCCTCGGATGTTCAGTTCAAAGTTTCCCGCGCATTCATTAAATCATGGTTATCTTGCGTCTCGTTATTCCCCAAATTCGTTTGTTTCCCACGGATTTCCTTTGTTTTCGGTGAGGTGCAGGATTTTATTAGCACCGTGCAGCGGCTTTGAAGTTTTCATTTTGACGTTTTTGGGGTTCCGTAGCGTAGTCGGAACCCTATTAACGTCGCTCCACTGTCTGTATTTCTGTCAGGGGGCTGACACAAGATCCGTAATAGGTAGACAGTTCAACACAGAATCTGAATTTCCATAGTCATAATTATCAATTATCAAAATAATAAAGGTAGATAAAATATAAGAGATCATAATAAACGGCCTCGTAGCCCAGTCGGTAGTGGCACTGCCTACGAACCTCAAGGTCCGGGGTTCGAATCCTGGTAAGGGCATTTTGGTCTAAGAGTCCACGTCAGATATGACACAATAATGAGAACAATGAAACCCATCTAGAAACATTGCAATACTATCCTCATTGCTAGATCCGGGCATCTGGCAGCTTTTAATGGGTGGATGTCAGAGTGAAAGACTAGCAAAGTTTTTGAATTGGAAAAAGTAATACCAAAATTGGTAAAAACGACCGAAGTTATCTTATTTATAGAGGACGGGGCCTATATTTTAACATTAGAACAAAAAACACTGCGTAATATTTCGGAAACAGAAACAGTAGGCGTCAAACTATGAATTACATTTTACGTCGTTTTGGACTACTTTTCCTCATCAGTAACTTTTTGCAATGATATGATCTAATTATTTATATAATTTTTAATAGTACGGCATCAAAACCAGAACTCTAGGATTTGTATTCTTAAAGTGGTTTGCATTCTTTGACCTCCACCACTTTACAGCTGCCAGATGTCCGGATCTAGAAATAAGTAGCGTATAGCAAACTAACGAGAGTGGTTTCGTCGCTCTCATTATTGTGTCATATCGTGGCTAGCCTCTCCGTCTATTTATTTGTGTGTGTCACAGATATTTGTACCTGAGTTATGGATGATTTCTATGTATTTAAGTATTTACCTGTATCTATATCCATACTAATATTATAAATGGGAAAGTGTATGTGTCTGTTTGTTTGTTTGTTTGTCCGTCGTTCACGGCAAAACGGGGCGACGAATTCACGTGATTTTTTAAGTGGAGATAGTTGAAGGGATGGAGAGTGACTTAGGCTACTTTTTGTCTCTTTCTAACCCCCCACTTCCCTAAAAGGGGGGTGGAAGTTTATATGGTTTGTTACCCCGAATTTAACGCAAGCGAAGCCGCGGGCAAAAGCTAGTATTATATATATCATCGTCTAGTACCCACAACACACGCCTTATTGAGCTTACTGTGGGACTAAGTCGGTTTGTGTAAGATTGATTATCCCATAATATTTATATTTATAAATAATAAAATTCGGTCTACCGTAAGTCGGCCTTAAGTGAAAAAAAATCTAAAAATCATACAAAAATACGAATCCGTGTTGCGCGATTCCAACTTGTTTTTGGTTGCTTTTATTAAACTGTATTCGGTTGTGTAAAATACCGGAAATATAATGCATAACTAATATGCTGTGTGTTGGGTAGCCTTTCGGCTACCGCGTTCATCTTGTTTTCCGTACGAATGTTACTCGTAAAGATAATGGTCATAAAATGGTCTTGCTCCTGACCTTTCGATCGTAAAACGGTAACTTTGCTACCTATGCTATCGCTTGTAGGAACAAAAATCGTAAATTACCTGTGTTTTATCTGATAGCCATGCTTAATCGTAGATACCTGTGTAATTCTGTATCGCGTTTAGAAAGGGTTGTCATGTGTTTCAGGGGATTTCGAGCGTGATTCTGATCATAGTAAAGGGAAGCATTAAAATTGCCATTTAAATAAAGTAAGAAATTATTTTTTTACGATACATACAAAACTTAGATATAGAATATATAGATAAAAACTTGAAAACATAGAAAACATCGATAACTTAGGAACAAATATCCGTGATTAACACACAAATAAATGCCCTGACCAGGATTCGAACCCGGGACCTCCGCTTCATAGGCAGGGTCACTATTAGTGTCACTACCGACTTGACCAGGAGGCCGTTAGGTAACAAATTAATAATTTCATCCGAAGGGCCCTTGTCAGCGCTAAACTGCCGGCAGTCCTGGAACCTAGCGGTTTGGCCAGAGACGACGGCAAGAGGCCCGACGGCATGACACTGGTGCCTTGGATTATGGGACGGCCGCTAGTTTGGGACGCTACTTGCGTTGATACCTTGGCACCGTCCCGTATTTCAGGCACCAAAATCAATGCTGGCGCCGCGGCATCCTCGGCCGAAGACCTCAAGCGCCGCAAGTATGTTGCTCTAGGAAGTAGCTACATATTTGCGGCGTTTGGGGTTGAAACTTTGGGGCCATGGGGGCCAAGCGCGCGCCGACTGTACAAAGATCTATCGGCGCGCCTAATAGAGGCCTCTGGTGACCAGAGGGCTGGCTACTATTTTGCACAACGTATAGCTATCGCCATTCAACGTGGCAATACGGCCAGCCTTCTGGGCACTCTGCCCGTTGACAGTGATCTGGACCAATTTTTTTATCTCTAGTTTTAAGTAGTTTAGAGTGTTTATTATATTTTTATTGTTGTGTGTTGTTATCTATACATATAATAAAGCTGAAGAGGGTCGAAAGAAATGTACATGGAAGATAATCGAAAAAAAGTTGTCTGGGGATACTTAGAATCGATAACAGAACACGTTCCAATAATTTTTAGAATTTTTGTCTGTTTATCTGTTTGTCTGTTTATTTGACCGCGCATCACGTGAAAACGGCTGAACGGATTTTGATGAAATTTTGGATAGACATAGTTGAAAGTTTGTATGGAGAATTTTTTACCGCTGAAACGATTTAGATAGAAATGAGTATGGAGATAATTTGAGTCTCGAGAAACGTCAATATCCTAATAGTTTTCAAACCCTTGTGGGGGTGAAAAGGGGGTTGGAAGGTGGTATGAGGATTTTTTTACCGCTGAACTGATTTAGATGAAAATTGGTATAGAGATAGTATGGGTCTCGAGAAATGACAAAGGATAGTTTCTTCTTTTCAACCCATTTATTTTTCTTTTTAATTAAACAATAGGTACATTATCTGTCTCTCAAGCAGTTTTGATATGTCTTCTTGAAGAACTACGCATTATTTTGTATCTTTAAGATCTAATAATGTATTACTGTTTTGAAAAAAATAAGTCCCGTCGAATTTCTTTTCGGTCATAATACTTCTTGGGCCAGAGGTACACCTACAGGGTTAGAACCGGTGGAGTTTTGGAACGAAGTTCCTTATCGGACGGTTCGCGGATGGGGGCCTAGGCGAAAAAAAGTCACGTGACCGTTACGAAAAAGCGTCACGTCACGAAAACGCGACACCCATACGATTGAGAAACATGTAAAATGGAATGAAATAAAAAATATATAAAATAGAATAAAGTAAAGTTAAGTGTAGTGAAACTAAGAAGTGGCAAAGTGAAAAAAGTCGAGAACCTCAAAAGTCGAGAATTTTAAAAATGTCGAAAATGTCAGAAATTTCGAAAATGTCAAAAATTTAAAATTTCTAAATTTCCAAAAATTCTAATATTTCGAAATTCTTCAAAATTTCCAAAATTTCCAAAATTTCCAAAATTTCCAAATGTTCCAAAATGTCCATTATTTCCAAAATTTCCACTATTTCCAAAATTTCCAAAATTTAAAAAAAAATGCAAAAAAAATTAAAACCACAAAATTTACGAAAAAGTAAAAAATGAAATAACATTAAATAACATAACTTCGTTCCAATCGCACTTGATTCACACACTTTCCACGACACTCACGTATTTTATTTTTCTCTGACGTTCATTAGTGCATTGTAATGTGCTTACATTGACGAATAAATATCTTGATCTACACCAATATCATAAATCCTCTATTCCGCGTTCGGAACCGTATGTAATTAATTAACAACATTATTGCAACCAATAACGTAACATCAGTGTATTATCTGCGACAGTGTGGTAAAAACGTATGAAAATTCATTACCTACGGTAACGTAATGAATATCCGCCCCCCCCGACCGCCGGCATACCCCCCCGACCGCCGGCGCGATAATGTTGGTCATGGCGGTGTAATGGTGGTCATTCTAATGGTTTCAATGGATTTTTAATATGTGTGTAGGTAAAGCAGTGTATGCTTCTGTACATAATTAGGCCTTATTACGTAACAGTTACATCGCCATGTCCGTCCGTCTGTCCGCGGTCTAGCTCAGTTACCGTTCGCACTAGAAAGCTGAAATTTGGTGAGGCCTGATAAGAACTTTAAATAAAAACTATATTGAATAAAATCGGTTCAGCCGTTTTTGAATTATTAGTCAAAAACGCATAGTGAAAGGAAGTGCCGAATAGTAAACTGACGTAAGCGCCGCCAAATAAACGACCTTTAGAACGGATGTTTTGTAACAGGGCAGCATCTACGTAACTCTACACTGAGCATCGCCCGACATGCTCTTGGCCGGTTTTTTTTTTCATTGTTATCCCGGAAGTCACCCAATTAAGGATTACTAATTCCAATTCTAGAAAATCCCCAGCTAGGTTATACGTAGCCTATAAAAATTCAACGTCTAAAAGGGTGGGGGGTAGCCACTAGACTCGATTGAGTTAAATTTGTATGGGTCATGGACCCCCCCCCCCCCCCTCCAAGTGCACCTAAAATAGAAAAAATAATTTCTGCACCCCCCCCCCCCCCCCCCCCCAACTGATTTGACGGGAGGATCGATTTGGATGATATTTGCCGTGGACATGAACGTATAAATACAAAAGTGGTCCTGTATCGTCCGATATACACCTACTACTCTCTATGTCGTTTAAATCATGCCAAAAACAAATATAATAAAAAAAAAGTATACATTTATGAGTGTAGTTTCATTTAGTGGTAATTGTAAAATATTTTATAAGGACTACTGTCCTCTAGCGTATCCATCTGTCAACTTTACTTCAAGTTCCGCCTCCAGGGTAGCGGGAGAGAAATTAGGGGTGAATTAGCCGCTTACTGACACAGACCGAATTCCACGCGGGCGGAGCCGCGGGCACAGCTAGTGTTGAAATAAATGTTAAAACAATGAAGTTCGACTTATCCAAATCGTCTGCTTTTACATTTGGTTATCAAGTTCATAATCAAATAAATTTCATGTCATAAAGATATTACTGAACGTATGTAGGTTAATACGATAAATCAAACGTTGGTTGGTTGGTTGCAGTGACATTGGTTGTCAGAATCATAATTTTGTATAAGTACCTAGATGTCATTTTCATAAAAAATAAAAAATAACAAAGATAAAACATATTAATTCTTCAATTTAGGCACATTACAATACACTTATGTACGTCAGAGAAAAAAAAACTACCACCGGTTCTAACCCTACTACCTACCTCTGACCCGAGAAGTATAGTAAAATATGCAGTCGTGCGTTGTCAAATGCTGCAGAAATGCCACCGGTCGAAAGAAAAAAACGGATGGGGTAACTTTTCACCGTTAAGTAAACAATTCATTGCGTAATCATATTAAAAATCAGTAATTTCGTAAACTATTAACTTCATGGTAGCGGTGTTGCCAGGTGGTTGAATAGGGAAACTTCCCGAACGTAAGGGGGTCTATAATCGCCGCGATATGTTGTCAATACGACATTCACGTCTACACTCCTAACTATACGTTTTATTTCACGCACGTTTCCAACGAATATTAAAACGTTACCTAATAGTTAATAACTTTTATGCTTTTGTGAGCAAATTATTCTTCATTATTTTTTGAAAAAAATTTATAAATAAACATATTTATATATTTCTTAAAATTATTCCAAAAACTTCGTAAAACAAAAAGCCCATATCTAATCGTAGATTGAACGCGCGAAGTTATATCACCACTACTGATCTGTCAAACTTACGTCTCATTCTAACTATGTTCATTGATTACGTAAGACATTTTTTACCAAAGACACCCTTCCGCCCCTACGTAAGAAAAATAATAATAATAATCCTCTCTGTAGTAGAAGTAAGACATGGTCAATTCTCCTCCCCCCCTAAATCGTGTTACGTAATAAATTAATACGTAATTACACTGTTAGTTGTCTTCGTCTTAGCGAGGGCACTGCCGTGCCTCCAGATTTAAAAGGCATAAAGTATGCTTAAAATAATAGTATTGGGACGACAAGAAAGGCCACCACACTCAACAGTAGTCGTGTAATTTTAATAAATAGTAAGTTTCGATTTTTTTTTATTTTACCTTTTAGTCGCCTCTTCAGAAATATATTTCATCAAATTTATTAAAAGAGGTGCTTATTTATTTTACTTTTTTTATACCACGACGGTGGCAAACAAGCATACGGCCCGCCTGATGGTAAGCAGCTACCGTAACCTATGGAAGCCTGCACCTCCAAAGGAGTCACATGCGCGTTGCCGACCCTTTACAAAAAGGAGGATTCACTGTGTTGACGGCTAAAGGAACAAGAAGTTCCCTCATCGACAACACACTGGGTCCTCTTTGAGCTCTTTGGCAACCTTACTCACCAGCAGGAACACAACACTATGAGTAGGGTCTAATGCTATTTGGCTGTGATTTTCTGTAAGGTGGAGGTACTTCCCCAGTCGGGCTCTGCTCCAGATTTGAGCGAGATGACATGCGCTGAACGTGCCCTACCACACTTAGCGAGATTAAACTACGCCAAAAAGAGAGGTATGGGCACTGCGAATGGCATCTCGCCGAGATGCCATTCGCAGTGCCCATACCTCTCTTTTTGGCGTAGTTTAAGGACATACCCAAGTCCGGACGTAGTTTAAGGACATACCCCGGGTCCAAAATTATTAATTATATTTAACCATATATATTAATAATCTATATGTTTTTAATTCAAAACTACTGTATTCTTAATCGGGAAACTTTGTGTTACATGGCAACACTCCTCTGGACACATACATTCAAACCAGCCGCCATCTTGCGTCACAGTTTATTGTACTGCCATGCTCCGTCCTTTAATTTATTCGTCCAAGGGCGGGACTTATTTTTTCAAAACAGTAATACAGCAGTAATATTATATCTTAAAGAAACACAATAATGCGTAGTTCTATAAGAAGACATATCAAAACAGCTTCAGAGACATACAATGTACGTATTGTTTAATGAAAATAATAATAATAAAATTCATACCAATCCGTAATAAATTATGATTTTAAGATATAGAATATCGCCTCAACTCGCCTGCGCCCGGACCTGCTATTTGGAATAGAGTTGCCGAAATTATCCTTTTACAGCTAATGTTCATTGTTATGCTCCATTCTCGTATACTTTTTAATTTACGTTTCTATTCATGAAATGACGACCATTTCACATTTTTTTAAAAACAGGAAACCAACAAACACGTTTTACGTAAGTATTACTTTATTGCAGCACGTAAGCTATTGTTTTATTAATTTATAGCTTATTGTATTGTTAACTTTATGTGAATGAAAACCACACGTTGAAACGACAGTTATTAATTATGTTTCAACAGCTTGCTCCGTGACGATATTCCACGCATACAGTCGTTTTATGCCACAAGTATTGTTGTAAGACTTGTAAGGTGTTGAATACACGAGCTGTAGCGTTTGTGTACAGCCTCAGAGGGCTTACCGCGTACCACAAAAATCTAAGTTTCGTTATCGCCCTCCATCGCACTTGCTAATTCGAGCGTAAGAGACGGATATACCGAAATTTCGATTTTCGAGGTTCGCAGTACGGTGGTGCTTTCGTTGGGTATGACAAGCGTTTCGTCAGCTGCAGCGTTCTTTGACGCGATAATTGGTTGCGTTAACGAGGAGGATTTTAAATACAGTTTCTTTTTTTAACGAACATGTTTAATTTACCGTATTTATCTCTTTCTTTACTACTTCAAAGCATAATTCGTGACTAGCATTTTATTAACATTAGCAACACCCATACACAATATGACCACATGCTACACGAGCGCCGCTAGCGGAAAATTCCCTCGCAGTCACTAGTATGTCTATCGTCATGACGTGTGCTCTGCGCTTTACGGGCTAAACATCATAGTGTATTACAACCTCAGTATTGTTCGAGTTTTAGTCAATTGTTGTCGACAAAATGCTCAAGCTGTGTTTTTTAATTTTGGTGTCTACGGTGGCATATGTATATTCTGCTATGGCAATATATCCTTATGAACCTAAACCAGCGGAATTTAGTGAGTAAAATTAATTGTATGTAGCACATTTTTATACAGTTTTTTCCTTGTTTTGTCCAAGTTTAAATTCGTAGTATTCTATCAGAGTGCTTTTCACAGACAGACAGACGGATATTTCTCTGTCTTGCACTCTTTTGTTGGAACATGAAGAGCTATCGGTATTTTTTAAAGCTTTTGTTTGATTTGCATTTAGTTAATTTGGCTCTTTGTTTTTGAACCAAATTTTGCTAGCAATATTTGAATAGGCAAACAAGTTTCTGAGATTCGACAGAGGTGAATTTTGGCTAAATAAGGCAAAGAAAGTTGTAGTCAGCGGTTTGAATTATGTTAGGATAAGATGAGATAACATTTATGTAACAAAACCTATAATTGTTAATATTTTACGGTAGATTTCTTTACGTTTGTTTAGTGTTAGTAGGTACTTTTTTGTATTACTGAGTTTAATATATTTATTTTTAATAGTGGATCAGGAGGGGTGTTACATAGGCGACTTAAAGAGAGTGTTGCCATATGAAAAACCGTATTACCCAAAAGGCGAAAAATCTTGTCTACAATATAAATGTGGGAAAAATAATGAAACTCAAGTATTTTCGTAAGTATCTTTTTCTATATAATTCTTATTCTATTTTTTTTTCCAGTACTTGTCTTCAAATACTACAAAGTTAATTTTACACCGCTTTGTCTAATATAATTAATGGGTTAAGGCCAAATATACGTGAATCATAATTATTACATAAATTTCCCTACGACTATGGGATTCGAATCCGGAACCACCACTTCTTTGTCCTCTCCAATCTCTCAGTACTGCCGAAAGTGCCAACTAGGTCAATGTAGTTGTTCGCTTGAATCTTGTAGCATGTTGATGATTATATTAAAAATAATATAAAAATAACTTTTTACAGGTGTGGTGCAATAGGCTTTCCTAACAATTGCCATTTACAGCAGGACTACACTCTTGACTACCCTAAATGTTGTGGGACCATTGTGTGTAACGACATATCGACAACTACTACGGAACCGACAACTGAACAACCAACCACCGAAACACCATCTACCGAAGCACCATGCGTAACTGTCACTGAAGAACTACCCTCTGAATGTCCAACTTTACCACGAAAGCCGAAATCTCCCAAAAGCTCAAAGATACCGGAGCAATCGAAAACACCCGAATGCCCAAAGGCGCCCGAGAAACCGAAAGCTCCTGAAAACCCAAAAACACCCAAAATACCTAAGACGCTGGAAAAAAAATAACCAAATAATTTAACCAAACTCAAAGAAACATTTTGAACATAAGAAATTGAACTTATCCGTTGAGAATCCCGATACGTAGAAATACATAATATATTATCATGATATATATTCAACTTTATTGATACTTTTGTACTTTTGATAACTTCTTGTTTAATCCAGTTTAGTTTTCTTCAATGTGTCTTTCTTATATACCTTAACTACCTGAAATAAACGCAAGCTTTTCATGTACCTATATATGTAGGCCTGTTACAGAGAAATTACCAACTTGCTTTGCAATTACTGTGGCGTTATGCTGAGTGGTCATCCTATATGACGTTGTTATGGTATTTTTAATTCTTGCTTCATCGTTGAGTGTACCTATTTATGACACTAAATATCATATCAAATCTCTAAGCTATTTGATCAACTTCAATATATAGAAGACATCCATAGTTCAGATACAAATATCTGTGATAAGCACACAAATAAATGCTATAAGAACCAGGATTCGACCTTCCTGCTTCGTAGGAAGGGCAATGGCCCTCATAGAACAAGAGCCCACGACGACCACGACACTGAACCTAGTTCGATAAGTCTCCTATATGCGATATGTAAGTCACGTCTTTAATGGGGGCAAAAAAAGTGGCGGCGAATTTTAAAATATTTATTGAAAAAAATAAAAATCCGATTTCTAGTATCAGGCGCTTTGTTTTGACATACGTCTACAAACTTTTGATGTTGCTGCCACTGACAAGGTCACGCACGGGGGCTTACAGCACTGCATTATCGTGTAGCCCTACCCCTCCCCTGCTTCGAGGAATAAGGGAAATCTAAGAGACTTGCTAGAAACCAGATGTTTTTTTTTTTTTAATAAAAAAAATACGCCGCCACTTATTTTGCATTTCGTATTGCCCCATTAAAAACGTGACTAATTATATATATCTCATCTAGGAGACTTATCGAACTAGGTTCAGTGTCGTGGGCTCTTATATTATCAGTAATGACCGACTAGACTAGGAGGCCGTACCTAATGTCATAAACTGAAAAAAAATATTGAAGGAACACTAACTTGACTACCTAGTTGCCTTGTCAATAATATACACGTCCATCATCATCATCATCATCATTTCAGCCGAAAGACGCCAAAAGCCTCCCACAAGGATCTCCACAACGAACGGTCATTCGCCGCCAGCTTTTTCCCGCGACTCTAACCAGTTCATCGGTCCACCTAGTCTGGGGCCTTCCCACACTGCGTCTTCCGGTACGCGGTCACGCACACACAACATAATAATGCGGTACACGCCTACTATATACAAAATAATATTTATTACATAGCTCAAACATAACTAAATGTTTTTTTTTTAACTTCAAGCTTTTTTAACATAAGCTGATAACAATATTTTCAACGTCACTTTTTTTCATAGACACTTTCGTACATAGGTACAACTTGGTATGTGAACCGTTGGGTCTGGTTCCAGGAGTCGAAAGCGATCTTTATCCTGGCGCTGTCTGTCGTCGACTATTATTTCGTCCTGACTAATTTTGAATTTAAAGTCCGTCTTTCCAGAAGTGTATGTCAGTCAGCCAGTCGGTCAGTTGATGTCACTTAGCCAATGATGTTGGAAGAGCCCTGACAGTATGAATGGAAAGGATGTATAAACCAATAAAACATTCTTCACGTCTTTCATATTTTATTAAAATTAATTAGAAAATCATATATAACAAATCGTCATGGCAAATTAAAAATATATGACATGGACAAGAAAATTATTTTAACCATTTTTTTAATCATACTTAAAACGCTTTTAGTGCTCAAGTACTATCAACCAAACTCAGCAAACAGTATAAGAAAGCTCTTACAGACTTCGCTAAAATGAAAGTGAACTTAATTCAATGGCTGCTAAACATTGGAACGTTGCACAATCAAACTTATAATCAGGTAAAATACAATAAAAACTTCGTAAAAAGTAACATACCCTAACAACTTAGCATACAGCAGCAGCAAAAGTAGCTGAGCATATGAGGTGTTCAAAATGATTTTGGCACGACTTTATTGTTAATAGCATAAGAGCGTGTGAAGGTCATTTTGAACATCTCACTCGCTAAGCTAGTTCTGCTGCTAACTTTACCTAAAATTACCGATATAAAATTTGACCCAGACCAGGGCAGGGCAGGGCAGGGCAGGGGCAGGGTGCCCAAAAGGCTGGCGGTATTTCCACACTAGATAATAATAACTATTCGCTATCCAAAATAGTAGCCTGTGTCATGTAGCTGTGTATGCATACGAAAATGATAATCAAGAAAAACCTAACCCCCGAAATTCGAATTAGCCTGGGCCATGGACAAACAAAAGTTCATTAAGCAGTCCTTCGTGTTCTAGTAATTGCACTTCAGTCGTTCCTGATTCTAAGGTCTCACTGGTTACTTCAAACACTGACGGATCAGTTTTGCCTTCTTCCTTAATTGTCTGATCAGATACTGGCGGACCAGTTCTTCCTTGTGTCTCGTTGTCTTCTTCTGTGTTATCTGATCGTCCAGTTAGATACTCTGGTGAAATGGTTCCGCACATCGCATATGGACAGCAGTCTGGATAATCTGCCTGTTCATTGCTAACCAGTTGACATCTTTTGTCTACCTTCACTACGCCACATCTGCAATAGTAAATATTAAATATTTTTATTTATTACTTTTAACCCCCGAACAAAAAGAGGAGTGTCACAAGTTTCACCACTAAACGATGAATCGAGTAAAACAACCAAATGGGATAAAATTATTATTTCAAGTCTTTGATAAATTAAATTTTTAATCTAAAATAAATGTCCTATACTAAGAAAAAGTGACTGAAGGCCGATGCTTGCTCAGAGCTGGAAATGAACAAGGTTCTTCTGCATTCGCAGCTGACGCCTCAACTTTACAGAGATTCACGTTTAATACATCATTGGTCCGCTAAACGTTTGTAAGTTAAAAATAATTTAATGTAGGTTCACACAGTCAGAAAGACAAAAATAAAATATTGATTATCTCAGAACTGGAGCTAATTAGGACACTGGCGTCTTTGAGAAACATACTTAACAACTAAAAACGGATTATATCGCGTGTACTGAGCTTAAATTACATCCCGACGTTTCGAACACTTTACAGCGTTCGTGGTCAACGGGTCGACTGAGGAAAAATATACAGTTACCTCAGTTCAAAAACTATCACAATATGCAAACCTACCCACATATTAAATATTAAACAAATTGTGATTGAGAGGGGCCTTTATAAAAAACAAATGCTAATAATGTGAAATACCTAATTTTCAATGTCAAATAATTTTAAGTTACAAAAAATATAAAGAATGTTAATACGGTCAAATAAATAATTTCAAATAATTTACAAATTAAAATAATTGCACACGCCGTAGGGGCCTTTATGAAAATAAATATTAATAATGTCAACTAAAATCCTTACAAATGAAATAACAATAGGTTCCACACTGTCCACCATTATGGTCTCACGGTCCTATGTCTAGCTTGCTCCTTAACCAAATGAATAACTGGATCCCAAGCTGGAGCCGAAAACCCATCCTCTCTGTTGAAATTTGGATATTTTTTAATCTCGATCGCCTCTCGCAACATCCGGGGAATGTATCGTTTCTCCTTGACGAGGATTTGCGGTTTGTCAAATTTAACTGAGTGATTGGGCCTATCCATGACATGCTCACAGACTGCTGACCTTGGTAGACGGTGCTTTACATCGGCTATATGTTCCTTTACTCGAGTAGAGATGCTCCGCTTAGTCTGGCCTACATATGATAGACCACATTCACATTCCAGCCTGTAGACCCCTGCACTCTGTAGAGTAGCCGACTTCACTGGATGAGATGAAGATGTTGCCAATCCTGTCAGTGAGTCCTCGGACAAAAGGCAAGATGGCAGGCTGGCGCTCAACTCACTAAATTTGTTTAATATTTAATATGTGGGTAGGTTTGCATATTGCGATAGTTTTTGAACGGAGGTAATAGTATATTTTTCCTCAGTCGACCCGTTGACTACGAACGCTGTAAAGTGTTCGAAACGTCGGGATGTAATTTAAGCTCAGTACACGCGATATAATCCGTTTTTAGTTGTTTTATTTCATGAATAACTATCGCGGCAACCGAAGACAATATTAAATATACCTACTTAAGTAGCTTAACTTAAGTTAAGCTCAGGAATGTACCCTTCAAATTAACGGAAATAAAAAAACACGGTGTATTAATAGTTTTATGATTGGGTACGTTTTAGGAATTAGCACTGAAATGTTCTTAGTTGTAACGATGCATTAAATCGAGGCCTCACATCTCATATTTATGGAAAATATGCAACTTAGAAGGATTTAGAAAAAAACGATTTTGAATTCGTGCCAAATTTAGTCTTTCAAAATAACTTAATTTGAAAGTTGAGGTATATAACGTGAAATTTTATTTTATAGATTTTTCAACAGGAGTAATCTGTTTCAAAAATATGCGGTATGGAATGTGACATTTTCCCGATTTCTAACTTTCGATTTCGGCTGTAGCACTGAACCGAATTAGAAGTTTAAGATACTCATTCGACGCAGAATTTAATCCTCGTTTATGTTGAAATAATTGATATTTTCCGTCGGACGTACAGTTTTCGAGCTACAAGCAAAAAACTGACAAAGAGCAAATATTTTGCTGATTACGAAATACGAATTTCGAAAATAGTTACGCACATCTCCTGGGAATGGGAAAACTTGGATTACAGGCATTTAGGACCAAATGAAAAATTAAAACTATTTCCAGCCTGCTGGGAATTAATTCTTCGAAAAAAATCTAATTTGCTTAGCCTATTGTTCTACCTACTCGATTGACCTTGTAGCGGTCACAATTATTCATGTTTTAAGAAACGAAGCGACCTATTTAAAAACATTTGTTAATTATTATTACATTTGTTATTTATTTTATTTGTTTATTCGGAGTACTTGAATTTTGTTGAAAAATAATCTATTATATTGTCATCATTACTGTTATCATTATATGTTAACGTAGACACGTATCCCCTTATTCATAAACGGCCACTAAAGTTAAGAGATCGCTGATAATCGTTTGTCCCTTTCCCTCATATAGGTTGGACGGAAAGGGACAAACGATTATCAGAGGCAGAGGCCTCTTAACTTTAGTAGACGTTTATAAATAAGGGAGTAAGACACTAACAATTCTTATGGGCGCGCGGGCCTGAAATAAACGTATATTTAATTATTATCTACTTCACAAAACAAAACATGTAGGTAATAAAAAAAGATTTTAATATCAGTCTTAAATTCAAAAGGTTTTCTTTCTGAATGGACGAAAAGTATAGCGAACGTCAGATAAGTAAAGGAACATACTCAGTTCAAGGACTTCAAGGGGCGTTTTAAGTTAAAGTGGTCTGTTAAAGGTATTCTCTCAAGAGATTCCCGATACACTTCTCAACACCTACGAATACTTACGTGAACGTTTGTGTAATATTATCCGAGTCACATGTGTATTTATGACAATACTTCTCCGGGTAGTAGTCACCATATGGAATTACTTTTTGTAAGTGTTCCAAGTAGCAGCCTTCTTGATTTTCTAGAAAAATAATAAAAGATTTTATTTTATCGTATGGCTACATGTCACTGGTTATAGATAGGCATTTCTTCTCTGGGGTAGTAGTAGTGGGAAAGCAGATGATGAAGAAAATCCATTGACTACTTAACTGCAAGGTCCAGATGGGACAGTGCAGCTGTCAAGTTTGTTCTTTTAGCTCCACCCAGGGATCACGTGTAGGGTTGTCTAAGGTGTGCCCTAGGTTGTGCTAAAAGAGTAACAAACTTGGAAGCTGCACTGTCCCTTCTGGACTTTGCACCACTCACTGGATTTTCTTCATCATCTGCTTTCCCACTACCTGAGAGAAGAAATGCCTATCTATATCCAGTGACATATGTTGCCATAATATTAAATAAATAAAAATAGTTTTTTAGTCATTGTTTATAAAAACATATTATAACATAATTTCCTGATTAAACGCCACTTTACTTACGTAATTCCGGTGGCTTTGCCTGCGCCTTATACAATGCCACAGCTGCATTTGTATACACCGCTGCAGATAACAAAACCAAACTTATACACAGACTGTACATATTTCTAAAAAAATATTGATAAATAAACCTCACTATCAAACGTTACAAAACTGAGCGACACAGGAAAGGTCAGCCACAGCATCTTATAACAACAGGTAGCTTGATCTGGTTTGCATGTATAGACATATATTTGTCTAGACCACGCTGAAGCTCATCACCTTCCGTTCCGTTATGACAGAACATAATTTTTATCACAATTAATTAAATATTTTCCTGTATTTTTGCTCCCCATCTTAGAAATGTAAACCGAAAGTACTCATATACTTATATGTCTTTCCCGACCACGGAACAATGGTGTTCTGGACCTTTGGGAGGCATATGCGGAATCGAAGCCAACGCGCAGAACTAAACCAAAACTACTTACGAGTATTTCACCTTACAAAAGAAAAAGGTTAATTTGCAGAAAGGAAATGGCACAGTAAGCAAGTACCTTGGTACTTATATGTAAGATAAAAACAAAATGGCGTCAGATTAAAAAGTTGACTTTCCTTACAATTTCAGGATGTCATGCACTTTCAATATTGTTTTCACTAATCTCAAAAGGAAAACTATGAACAATTCTAAATTCTTGTACAAATATTTAGTATGAATAGTAAAGCACAACACACAATCTAAATCTAAGATTTACCGGTTGGAATGTGAAATGTTTAATATTAAACTGAAATAGCTTTAAATTTGTAAAAATAGTTCTCAAATATCCTTATAAGCAAAATGACCTATGTACTACACGTGGGAAAATTGCGACGTTGACACTTTTCAATAACCTACAAATTCGTTATAAAAATATGGAAATAAATCGGAATTTCCTTTACAAATTTGCAATAAAAAGGTACAAAATAAAGAATACCAATGATCAGCAATGCAAAATACACGTGGAAAATGCGATTTTCGCTTCCAAAAGGTGAGTAACCAACCACAAAACAAAATATGATCTCTGATATTCTAAAACCAAAATTTTAGCCTTTCATAGAGCAATTAAAGACCTGGAGAAATACCTTTGGGCGCCAGTGTCAGGTTGATAAAATTTAGGCTAGGTTTTGATAACCTAGAACTATGCCACAGCTTACTTTTCCTGAACACAATTAAATAAATTATTATTAAATCACTAAATCAAATGTTGATGTCGCAAGGGTCTTGCTCTATGCAGGGCTGGTGTGAAATTAAACAAGTGGATACTGTACTAAATCTTTATTTCCTATTCTTGCTTTTGAAAATAACTTGTTAAAATCGAAACACTGGATAAATCTCTTTTTTCGTTTAAGCGCGACACCAACTAAAATTTTTAGGAGCTCAGCGGTTAAGCTAGATCGTTAACAAGGTTCAAAGGTTGAGATTTATTCAGGTTTCTCTCTAAATTCTTAACTACTTAGGTTAGTCCCTATGGTTTTATATATCAGAGATTTCTAAATTTAAATACTTAATGTTGGTTCTCAAAACTAATGATATTTACTTTTCCACAGAATTCCTACTGCCATTTAAAATTAATAAAGGACTGAACCGACCTCAGAAGCTGTTCTTCGCCAGTCGCTGATGTGCAAGAAGCTTGCCACGTCGCAAAGCTACAGGACGCTGTCCGGAAACTGCTCACACAGACTTTGCAGCGGGGCACCGACTTCCGAGAAGCTCAGACCGCTTGGCCGGAACAACGTGGTGATGAAACAAATGGAGAAGCAGCTGCTCGATCCATTAATGATATGAGATTCCAATTTAAGTCGTCACTATAACATTTGTACTACATGGTACAATGGTTGCAAAATACAACACATTGGTTGAAAATACAACACCCGACTCCGGAGAATGGAAAATATTCCTATAACATCTCTACAGAGCACGCCCTCCCTCAGGCAAGTTCAAATGATTCTCCTTTGCAGATAACCGAGGATTATTGAACCGCCACCTTCGCTGCCACGAAGGGCAAAATTTCAGAAGGCTGCTTGAGCCCCCCCTTGCACAAGGCCGCAAATCAAATCCCCGAGTCATTCCTAGTGACTCCCAAGATGGAGGAACCAGAGGACAGAGGACCCAATTCAGGGTGGCAATTAAATAAATATAAATCCCTCTAATTATTGTTGATTGATTCCAGCGAAACAACTTTCCTATCAATGGGTCAAAGACATGATACTAAATATCCAAATACTTTACTTCAAAACCCGCTTTCAGAATTTCCAGATACATTTTCTTTGACTACATTTCATTTACTAATTTTCCAAAATACCTATTTATGAAACGCCAATGTTATTAAAAATGACAGAAGAAAAACCCATAATTTAGGCTAAATTTATTAGATGACAACCCCATACAGATAAACACAAGGTGCATTCGAACGGCGCTGTTTGAAGCATTGTTATAACCGATCGAATCGAAGGTGTTGAAATTTATTGATAAGAAACTATTCTAATTAGAACCAAAAGACAATGTAACAACGTTACAATACAATACAATACAAATAATCTTTATTGCACACCTCAATAAAATAGAACAGTACAGTACACAGATGAAAAGTAGAGGCAGTCAACAGGCGGTCTTATCGCTAGAGAGCGATCTCTTCCAGACGACCTTGGGGTAGCGGAAATCTATTCGAAAGTAATATTATTTATCTTCCGGTCTCCGTTTGTTAGCAGGGTTCGTAAACCGAATAATTAAACAGTTCAGCAACTTATGACGTCACTTTCATCAATCAGTCACGATTGATTAGATGTTCGTACGAATGTATCGTAAAAGATCTATTTATTTATATGTCTTTATTTATATGAACTATGCGTCATGGGCTATTCCAAATATCATTATCATTTTCTTAATATTCAAAAGGCGTAAGTATGTTGCCGTTTTCCTTAACTGGGTTGAGCTTAGTTATTATCCTCCTAAGCTATTTAATCCATGAACCTTGTTGCCTGAAAGTACGGGGTAGTGTGCGTCAAAACCGGTAGTTCTGATTTTTGCAGACTTGTTTGTGATGTTGACCTACCGGATTAAGATCTACCGGATTGAACGCAAACGATAATTGTATAAAACCGGTATTAGACATAGCAATTTGTAGGGCAAAATCTATTGTGTACCCTGCCTCTCCCTCCCCCTCCTTCAGCTCCCTAAGGGCACTAACTCTTATTACACCTCCCAACCTGACAGATTGGGCCCTACAAATTGCAATGTCTAAACCAGTTTAAAGTTTCTGGATCAATTGTGCAATAACCTGTAACTTTGATCTTAATTATTTTTTAAAGACTGTCATCAAAATGATCCTCATTTGTCATCAAAATGTCAATTGGGGTCCTGACCATTGATTTATACAAAAAGGGAGATATGGTACCTGGCGCTCGATTGTGTGCCATCAAATATAGGTCCGGGGCCTATATTGAATTAGTCGTGTGGCAGTCTCTCAGTCACACTTTGTGCAATACGCAAAATATGGAGGTCTCCCTTGCATACCCGTGTTAACTATATTGGTTTATCTCTTTTGCCCATGATGCACATACATTATACTCGTAGCGATGTGTAGCATTTTACAAGTGTGTAGGTGCTGGAACACATTTCAGTTTTATTTACTATGAACGTCACTCATCTTCCTTTTTAGGGTTTCGTAGTCAGCTAGGAACCCTTATAGTTTCGCCATGTCTGTCCGTCCGTCCGCGGATAATCTCAGTGACCGTTAGCACTAGAAAGCTGAAATTTGGTAATAATATGTATGTCAATCACGCCGACAAAGTGATAAAATAAAAAGTGGAAAAAAATGTTTTATTAGGGTACCTCCCCTATACGTAAAGTGGGGAGTGATTTTTTTTTTTCATTTCAACCCTAACGTGTGATATATTGTTGGATAGGTATTTAAAAATTAATAGGGGTTTAGTAAAATATTTTTTTGATAATGTAAATATTTTCGGAAATAATCGCTCCAAAATTAAAAAAAAATGTGTCCCCCCCCCCTCTAACTTTTGAACCATAAGTTTTAAAAATATGAAAAATGTCTCAAAAGTAGAACTTTATAAAAACTTTCTAGGAAAATTATTTTGAACTTGATAGGTTGAATAGTTTTTGAAAAAAAATTACAAAATAATTTCTGAACTAAGTTTGTAATTTAACCGTATAAGCAGGTGTTTATTGTACCTGTAATTTCTACAAAATCACAATGAAATGACGTGCTTTCAAAAACTCTTAAGTGGGGACACTTACTGTGACGGACGGAAAACTACGGAACCCTACATTGAGCGTGGCCCGACACGCTCTTGGCCGGTTTTTTGTTTATGTCTATGTATTAGACATAGCAATTTGTAGGGCAAAATTTGTTGTGTACCCTGCCTCTCCCTACCCTCCTTCAGCTCCCTAAGGGCCCTAACTCTTATTACACCTCCCAACCTGACAGACCGTGCCCTACAAATTGCAATGTCTAAACCAGTTTACAGTTACTGGATCAATTGTGCAATAATCTGTAAATTTGATCTTAATTATTTTTTAAAGACTGTCATCAAAACGATCCTCATTTGTCATCAAAATATCAATTGTGGTTCTGACAACTAATTTTACTTAAACGTTTGAAGTATTCGTCAAGCAGAGGAGATCGTCAATTCTGGGCCACCTTCTGATTGATATAAACCGTATACAGTTTGTACTTCAATGTAAAATAAATACTCATTTTATTACTAAAGTAGACAAAATATTACAAAAAAAATGAAACGGGAATTAGAAATACTAAATAAATAAACATTATGTTGATCTTTTCGCGATTAAAATACAGCAAGACAAGTCGTTAACGTCCTTATGGCATTGACATAAAGTTTAACTTCACCTGGACTGAAACGGGTTTGTTTTTTGGTTTGAGACTGTCAATGTCTACCGTTACATAATCTGCGTTTTGATACTGTTTGGTAAGTTAGAATATTTTAATATTAAAATAATAACCAAGCCTACGAATGCGGAAGTTTAAATAAATAAATAAATATTTTGGTACAATCTTACACAAATCAACCTAGTCCCAAACTAAGCAAAGCTTGTACTTTGGGTACTAGGCAACGATATACCTACTTACATAGATAAAATATATACTTAGATACATAGAAAACACCCATAACTCCGGAACAAATATTCGTGATAAACACACAAATAAATGCCCTTACCAGAATTTGAACCCGGAACCTCCTGCTTCGTAGGCAGAGTCACTACCGACTGGGCTAGGAGGCCGTTAGAAATCGACTGTATTAAAACGCCTAAAGATTGAAAATGCGTATTTTTGCATTTTGTTCGGAGTTTGAATATTAAAAGTGGGTTTCATAATGGTATAATATCATGCTCCTTCGATAACGAAACGCATCTTTTTTTCAATTTTGCAATGTCAGATACTAGTGGTATCGCACTAACGGTGGTAAACCTTATCCCTTCGCAATAGGCGTTAGGAATGTTCAGTTAATAGTATCAACGATGGTTTGACAGCCGTCTTTGTTTACCGAAATGCAGGAACTATAAATACGATCAAAATATGACTTTTTATTATTTCATCATGATTCCCGGTTTGTTTTTAAGTCCGCTTTTGTACATTATCTTTAAAAACCGGTACTTTTTTACATTAATATATAAATCATAGGCATGCACGCTTTCAAATATTGTCCTTGTCAGATTCAAGTTTTAAATACATGATTTTTCAATTTTCCCATTACATTTCACAATTTTTTTACCACCGTCCTGATCTAGAAATTATGACGATTTTTTAAACGTAAAAATCATTCCTAAACGGTCCTAAATAATCTGCGCCACATCACCTTACAAAAGTTGACGATCTCCTTTTATTTTGATATGTGTATATTTGACACAAAATTAATAATCAATTATTTTATTTATTTATTTATTAGCCTGTAGTGTCCCACTGCTGGGCAAAGGCCTCCCCCTCCTTCTTCCACGTGTCTATGGCAATATGAGCCCAATCACTACGAAAGACGTCAAGATCGTCCCGCCATCTCCGCCTAGGTTTGCCACGCCACCGCCGTTTCCCATTCGGTGCCCACTCAGCAGTTGTCTTGGCCCACAATACGTCTGGCATACGGTAAACGTGTCCCGACCAGTTCCACTTAAGCTTGGGGGCTGTCGAGGCTACGTCGGCTACTTTGGTTTTGAAGCGCAAGATGAAGTTTCTAATTCGGTCGGCCAGTTTGACGCCAAGAATACTGCGCTCCATGGCTCTTTGGGTAACCTTGAGGGAGAAATTTGAACATTGGTCAAAGACCAAGTCTGCGCGCCGTAGGGGAGGACCGGCAGAATGATAATCAATTGATGATAAGAAAAATAAGATCAAAATAAATAAGTCAGTTTTGATAACATTAAATTTGATTGATTCCACTATTTAATCTGCTTTTATTGGATAACCCACACGTGCATATACAATACAAGTTTTGGGTATAATATGCATATTGCACAACAAAGGAGCCATTTTGAGGACGTCATTACGCGGGAGATCGTGCCCTGTGCCACTGCCTTCCGTCAAATTTTGTGGTCCCAGTACCATAAGAACATTTTAAAATGTTCTGAACCTACTCTTAAGCCATTTACATAAGGGAGAGCAATAGCAATAGGCACAAATTCCACCTTCAAGTTCAAGGTCAAGTTAATAAATCCTATCTTTACTTCAAAATTGTAAATGTAGCTCCGTATGTCTGTCTTACCTCTTTATGCGCTCGTTAGGTACCGTGAAAGATGAAAATAATTATGGAGATAGTTTGTGTCCTGGGGAATGACATAGGGTAGTTTTGTCACGGGAATCATCCCGTCAAGGGGGTGAAAAAGGGGAGGTTTAGTGTGCGTTGTTCATGTTTGTCTTTACATTTAATTTTTTTTCTTTATTTTCAGAAAGAGAGATACATCTAATCAATTTCACCTTCTGCCAAACTGCACAGCAGTTTGTTGGCAGAAAACTTATTTTACCCTCCACCATTGTACTATTAATTTAGGTACGTACTTATGTAGCTGTGCATTTATACGCGTACGAAGTCGCGGGCAAAAGCTAGTGATAATCAATCAATATCAATATGATTTAATTGTTAATAAATAAAAATAATGTGAAAATTGTGGAAATAAAACAATAAACTACGAGCGATATTTGATTTTATTTAATTGTAATTGGATCATTCAATGTTTATGAAACGCTAGCGGGCATTAGGGCTAGATCTGGGTACATATCAAAATGTATAAAGTCAAAATACATACGGTTAAAATCCATACAGTAAAATACCTAAAGTCAACATGCATACTGTATCAAAATACATAAAGTTATTTTTCATACGTTTTGATCGCCTAATCTGGGACTACATAATGGTTCAAATATATAACACCTAGTATTCATAATGATTGTTACTCTGTATGGTTTGAACTTATACATTCCAACCGTATACTTATAATTATTTTTGCATGTTTTTAAAGTGGGGCATTCCACTCATACAATAGCCCATAGCTTGATTGGTAAAGCGATCGAGCCCCGGCAAGGCGTATCGATGCAGGTTCAAGTCCTGCTGGGTTGATTATTTTTTCAATGTTTTCAATGTTTGTATTTGATTTAATAACAAACTATCGTATACTTATATTTTAACTTTATAAATTTTGATATGTACCCCTCGAGCCACTTGAAACTGGATTTCCGTTGGTCGTCCGCTCACCGACTATGTAAGTGGAAATAAAACAATAGGTAACTACTATAACTACGAGTGATATATGCTTTTAATTAATCGACACTGAAGCTGAGGCTGAGGCTGAAACTTTGGGTGGCGCTGGTGTAGTAGTTGTTGAGTTCGGGCCCTGGGTAGTTGATCCCGTCGGGCTCTGGGTAGTTGGGGTACTTGGCCCCTGGGTAGTTGGCATAGTTGGAGCTGGGGTGGTCGTGGTTGGGGCCTTGGTAGTAGTGGTGACGTCGTAGGCTTCTCGGCCGCAGCAATATGGGTATGTGCTCCTTAAGTCAACGGCGGTTATTCTGCAACCCGGACGGACTTGTACTGCTGCACAACTGTTGAAAAATGTAAAGAAGTTACTTTATGAAGTAAATAAAAAACTTTTGTGATTCTTTGATTGGTTGGATGTTTGGAAGATTGTTCCTTCTTCACGCCAAAAAAAATCAATCTATTAAATATGCTGAAACTAGGCACCATGAAGGTATAGAGGCCATGTCAAATCAAAGTAGAAAATTACAGTTCGTTTTGATGTAGGGAGTAATGACTCCATTGGACAATAATGCTAGCGTGACAACAAGTCAGTAATGTAACTGAGCGAGTGAAATACCGCCCCCTATGTTATACTCTCTCTATCAAATCGTTTTGTCCATATAGTCTCCTACGAACAACTATTATGCTAGGTAACAAGGGTCAACTGTAGTTTTGGGGAAAAGTGTAACAGGCACCTATTCAGATGTGTATGGACCCGTACACAGATAAGTAATTTATAATCTAGAAAAGGATGAAATATACTTTTTATTCTGGAAGTCATGCTCTAAAGAAGTAACATTGGATGATATGATAGTATATATGACAATAACATGTACTAATGTTTTACAAATCAATGCGATTTTTTTTGTTACAACATTTTTCACATATTTTTGACTTGCATAATAGGCATCATGGTGTTTACGGTTCCGTAGCCAAATGGCAAAAAACGGAACCCTTATGGATTCGTCATGTCTGTCTGTCTGTCTGTCTGTCTGTCTGTCCGTCCGTATGTCACAGGCATTTTACTCGGAAACTATACGACGTATCTGAATAAAATTTACACATAAGGTGTATTTTGTATGCAGCTACTTAGTTATGTAACTAAATTAAAAAAAAAATTAACCAAATATCAACAGGTGACACATCAATAGCTAGCAATATCTTTCAAAATAACATTGAGGTTTCTTTGACTATTTTGTGATTAAGTGAATATTTTCTGAAATAATCGCTTTGAAAGTCAGAAAAGTTGTGTAGCTCCCCCCGTAACTTTCGAACCGTAAGTTCAAAAAATATGAAAAATTTGAAGAGATGCGCCTTATCATATACTTTCTACGAAAATTGTTTTGAACATTATCGGTTCAGCCCTTTTTGAGTTATCTCCAAAAAACTTCTTCCATAGGCATCAGATACCTTTTGGTATTAGCAGGCCTATGAATCATGCCCGCGCGAGCGAGTTATATACCTACGTTTTGCGCCTTCGCCGAGGGAGCTAAAGTCAGTGGGCTACCAACGCGCTCACTGAACGCACGTCGTACCGCGCGCGACGCTACTCGGAACTCGGAACAATGTCATCACGAAAAAAAAAATATTGCGATATGGTTGAATGTAAAAATAGCAAAGCTAATAAAAACTTATCGTTTTTCGCTCTGCCGACGGATGGGCAAAGGTAAGTAGGCATACAAACTTTTTTTTATACCACGTTGGTGGCAAACAAGCATACGGCCCGCCTGAAGGTAAGCAGCTACCGTAACCTATGATCGCCTGCAACTCCAAAAGAGTCAAATGCGCGTTGCCGACGCTTTACAAAAAAGGAGGATTCACTTATGTTATAATAATAAGAGACATGTTATATTTATTAATTTCTCAAATAACTATGATGATATTCCTAAAAGGCGATTTGAATAAGATTGAGAAAGTCTGTCAAGATTAATCATACTCTCATCGCGGCAACGGCAATCAATATTACTCATGTAACTATTATTGTTATGCACCATGCGAACCACTTAAACACTGAATCAATGCAAAATACCTATTTCCTTAACTATAAAACATTTCCAAATATAGGCGACCCTAGCGATTGTGCGGGTACGCGGGAGGTACGGGGTGCCGCGCGTTGAAGGCCGCTCCATTGTATTATTGCGTAGGTACGTAAACCGTAGGTATTTGCTTTTTCTATGAGTGATTCATATCTGTTCGTAAGAACTATTATATAATCTGTGGTATTAGTTTGGTTCTTATTCCATTGAAGGTACGGAACCCTCCTATGCGTGGTCCGACACGCACTTGGCCGGTTTTTTTATGTATAGTATCAATCGATTCGTTTTGTTGTGAGAATCAAATGTCTATATGGGGCCAATTGCGTTAAAGCAAAACATAAGTCAGAAATGAGATTTAAAAGCTGAGATTTGCATTTGTTTCTCAAAACGCTCCTAACAAAATGACGTGCAAAAGTGACGTCACGATCAAATAGACGCCCTGTTCAAAGTATCTAAAAATGTTATGTGCGTTTATATGGTTGCCATAAAATGTATTTTTTAAAACAATTGCTCAAAAAGATTAGTTTATGTAGCTGCAAATCGTGCGTAAAGTTTGATTTTATACACTAGTGCTAAAACGTAATCTGATTGATACTTTTTAAATAAATGAGTATTATGCGAGACCCGCTTATAAATGACCCACCAGCATGGCTAGCACGTCTTACACGAGCGACTTAAACCACGAGTAGGGAAAACCTTCCCGCGCCTGTCAAAAATCTCGCTTTCCGGTAGCATAAAATGCACCCGCGGTTGTAACTGACGCGAATAGAACTCAAAGTTGTGCAAAGGATTTTAGTACAAAGTCGCGAGTTACTGTCATTTTATCGTCAGTGGCATTGGATCGCCAGTCTGTCGCTCCTTTCACGCGCAAGTTGTGCTGCCAACTAGCGACAACGCATGAAGTCGCGCAGATCTGTCTCTTGTCGCGCCAGTCGCGCGTAAGACGTGCTAGCCGTGCTGAACAACGCGCGATTGGGCATAAAGGAGTATTATGCGAGACCCAATAGTATTACTTGAACAACGCGCGATTGAATGAAGCTGTCTTTCGTACACTGCACTTAAGAATATGAATGTAATTTTATTTCATTGTAGTTTTTTCGCAATTGTATTAAAAAACGTTGTTCGATACACGTGCGGAAGTGTCATTTTCACTCGTCCCGAGTTTTAACCTCGGTACTCGTGCAAAATGACATACTTCTCGCACTTATATCGAAAACTACTATTACAGTATAATGTTAAAAATTGAATGGAGTCATTGTTTTTTTTTCGTTCTTTTAAAATCGTAATATTTTGACATTATGAACGGTGACCTTTGAACAATTTCGATAGATTTATTTTTATTTTCAATTTCTTAGAATTTTATTTCTTTGGATATTCATTCTGCATCCTATTAACTTAATAAAGCGTAATTCAACATACGTCATCATCCCTATTATGAAATTATAAATATTTTTTATTACTTACGTTTCATATATAGTTTCATTGCTGCCCTGCAAGCAAAGGTACCTAGCGCAATCAGTGTTTGGGTAAAAGTAAACATTGTACTGCAGTACTCTGTACAGATGGGGCAAATAACATCCTGGTTGGTTAGCTGAAAAAAAAATCAGTAGGTATTAAAGTTGTGGAAATTTCATCAATATCTGAAACCGTAAGTTCGTTTATTGGCTAAAATATACAACGTGTTACACTCAAGACTAAGAACCTGAGAACTGTTTGTTCAGAATCGAGATTGGAATCGATTGCAGTATATCTTAACAGGTATACTTTTTCTTTAAGTTTCCAATTTTTTATGTGTTGAGTCTAAACATTTCGAATACTACAGTTTACCATTCTATCTAGAGGTTAGGGGATAGAGGTTGAATATTTAATAATGGCTGGCAGCTTGAACAAATTTGTTTTTTCACTGTACTGTGTCATGTAGGTTGTCATTTTCAAAGTATGTCATCTTATGTCATGTCATACAAATTGACAAAGTAGGTTGATAGGTTTACATAACATGACACATGTAAGGATGTGACAACAACGCAAAAATGTAGAGTTAACAATTGAACAGAATTGCAAGGAAAACTAAACATACGAATAACTTTCGAAATAATTAAGTGATTGAAAAATAAATACTCTAGATTAATAACTAGCAATGATAAAAATCATTTGGGGTGTCTGGGGTTTTTAGTGGCTCAAGTAACACGTTGTATTAGGATATTTTGCAGCACGCATAATTAAAGTAAGAGTCCGGTAACGATTTGAAAACCAAAATCACTCATAATAATATAACACACATGAATTGTATTTGATAACATAGTTTGAAGTCTTGTTATTGCAAATAAAATACTTTTGATACGTGTATTATTACTTAGTACTTTAAAACTCTATTCTTACAGAACTTGTTTAGTGAGGAAGTGCAAGCTTGTCGCTTGATTTTTTATGATTATTTTATATGCCCCCTAATATGTGTTACTCGTATTTCATCTGATTAAAACATAAAGTCAAGTTTATTTCTACATTGTTATTTATATGAAATACTTTTTACAAAATTCCAAAAATATCACCGGTATTTCAGCAATTTTTCTTAAAAATTCTTAAGAAACACTCTTGCTTAAAAATTATATATAAAAATGAAAAAAACTGTTCCACTTATTCCTTACACGACTCATTTTCCAACGTATTTATATATTTTACGTACTAGATAAACATAATTTTAATCCATCTTTTCTCACCTCTCCGAGCAATTAGATTGAGGGCAATTATTTATAAATAAAACATAAAATCAAAGAAATGTTCCACTTATGCAGTAAAAAAAACAATCTTTCATAGTATGTACACAAACTAATAAGAGTTTTGATATTACTGCAAAATAGTATAGAAAAGTTGAGCGAAATCGAAAAAAAATAATGTTACCGGGCTCTTAAATATGGCTACGCATATGACATCTTATATGTGTCATCTAAATATTTAAAAGCATGTTACTGGGTTTCTGTGTGCCTGTTCAAATAGCTAATATAAATGACTCTCGCAATAAAATAAAAATTATATAGGTACCTAATTCGATTTTTTTATATCAGTTTATTAGTATGCAGAAGTGGATGTGATCATTTAGCTATCAAATATTTTCATATTTAACCTTATTTATTTTATAAAGTTCAAATGAACCTGTGGCTAGAAATCTTACCAAAGTCTGCAGGTTTTTCCTGAGGGTCCCAGCGGTATAAAGCAGCGGAAGCCACAGACACCAAAGCAAGTAGACCTACCACTTTCAGCATTTTGAATAATATCACTAAAAATTCGCAAGAGAGTCCTCTCCTTTTATAATTTCATTATGACTAGACAAACGTCAAAGCGTTCACACGACAGAGTCTTTATGTCATTGGTACAAGATTCACTTTTGTCTGGCTGTAAGATACATTGGCAATTATAATATGTAAAAGGTTTTAACGAATAGCCTTTCATTTAAACAATAGGTTTTAACTGAGAGAAATAAAATCGAAAGTAGCTTGCTTCATGGTATTTTTAAATATTTAATAATAATTGTATTTGAACAATTGTTTTCGAAGCGCATACGCACGAAAGTTACAATTAAAAGAAATTCGTTATAAAAATAAGCCAAGCAACATAACAATAGTGTTGCTGGCGCCGTCCGTCGCCACGAAACTCGACCAGAGCTCGAGCAAAGAGTTACTTTGTAAATTAAATATATTTTGCTCGAGCCGCTCGGCACATATTATAGTATTCAATATATCCATATTTTCAAACGTGACTGCACATGAAAATGATTAGGATCGTGTGTTGTTGGGTACCTACGTCCTACCTATACAGCGCCATCTGTGATCACTGTTAAAAACTAAAAATAGATTAAAATTTTATTTTGAAAAAAGCGAGATAGAGACTACCCTAAATGCTGCTCCAGGGTATAAACTGCTATACTGTACTAATGTTCATATAATTCTGTGCGGTAGTTTTTGCGTAGTGAGCGGACAAACTCATAGACAGGCAGAGAAAACTTTCAAAAATCACTGAAACGTACCCCCTGAATTATTTTTCCACAAATATCTTTAATGTACATTTTTTTTCTCCTTATGCGTTTATTATATCAGTGCCTCCAGTGAATAATGGCATAATATGAGTTATTCCTTTTAGTTTATATTGTCCCATTCGATTCAGCTCGTCGAACTACAAAACATATCAAAAGTGCGTAACTCTAGCTGTTTCCTAACCTAGTTTTTGCATTGACCCAAAGGGCATAAATCCAGTGTGATTGAAGGCATATGTTACTTTATCCGGCGTTACCGACAATCGCAAAGAAACAAGTGGTCTCAAGTCAAAATTACATATGAACTAAAAGACATATTCGTAGTTATATTTTGAAGAAACGTAATTATTGATTTTGGTCCAATACGTCCTGTTGATGTTATGACATGAACGGATTTATACCATTATTCAATCGTGGTCATAAAGGAACATCTCGTTTTGCGTCATTGCTATAAAATTATTTGCATAATAAAGAGAGGCTGATTCCATTGCCAGTTGATTATAAGTTGATTTCATTAAAGAATTTAAGTTATACCATGGTCGTTTTATTATATTTTCCTGAAATAACTCTTTATTCAGAACATTAAATGCTTCATAAGTCATGTCAATCCTAAAATATAAAATATAATAATGGCACAACTCGTGTTGTTCGTTTACGCACGTTGTACTTAAGGGCATAAGTCGTTTTAGTGCTAAAAACTTAATATCTCTATAAGATTAAGTTGATATATGTCTTTAAGAATTCGTGAATAAGGGCATAATTAGAGGAAAAAGGGAAAAAAACATATTAACATGTTACAAATATTAATTATTTGTTATTCAATACAAAGCTAAACTCCGTTACATCTAAAAAAATGCATTTGAAGCTCAATCTATAAACGCTAGCGTCGCCAAGACAACGAAGTATTGTTTTTTGTCTCTCCTTAAAAGTGCCGATTTTGAATTATGCCGTTATTCACTGGAGGCACTGATATTAAGATTAGCTACGTCTTCAATAGGGGAACACAAAATGGCGGTGCTGCATTTCAAAAAACCTTCAATGTAATTTTTCAATATTACAAAGTAAATACACAGTTCTACTTCAGTACCTATTTTACGAGACTTATAAAAATTATCAAAATTGCTTTGTTGGGGTTAGATTTGGTCGATTTTTGGTTTTTAATGCCATTTTGATCCTTATTTCAATACACATATGCTCCAAAAATCACATCAGCTTAATTTCAATATTTCAGGATTTATCAAATCTAGTGTCTTGAATGCGCCGAATTACTATAATCATAATCACTAAGTAAAATAAATCACATAACTACTTTAGTTTGATTAGAATGCGCCTAATATGTGATTCTTGACACAGCGATATTTTTCACTTAAATTAATCAGATATTTTCACCCACTTGTAGCGATAATTTTGTAGTTTGGATCGACGTTTTGTTCGTAGACGCGGCGTCAGATGTTATTTTACGGTACATAGCGAGATTTTTCTTCTGTACCTTCAAGTAAATAAATATGTTTTTCACTAAACCATTGTTGCTGTCACTGGCAGGCAAATCAAATTCTTCTTATTTTCGTATAACGGGATCAAAAATTAAGCGTAATAATTTTTTGCAAGTGGTTTGCTACCTCTAATCTCCGAGAAGTAGCTTTCATGAAGTATTCTGTATTACACATAGTTGGATACAGGGTACACTGACAATGATGTCATGTGTTGCGTTATTTATAAGTCCCTACATTCGCATTATGCAACTCTTTGTACCGGGCTGATTCCCCGTTTAAGAATAGCCTTTGGATCGGCTAACTTCCGACTTTAGTCTGTTTAGAGACTTCCAGTGGACCGTTGTATGTCGGAAATCCCGCGTTCTACAGCAGTTGTCAAGTTTAAGTATGTGAGGAGGAGCAATGTCGCTCAATCAATCAAGCAATCGTTTTTTCTAAGAATATGGTACACAGTTGGTTAGTAAAAAGTGTTAGGTCAGCATAATCTGCCGGCATGCATCGGCGTAGAACTTTTTACATGAGGAGTCAGAGAGTCATTTGGTAAAGATGGTCGCATTTGGTAGATTTAAGGCATCCAGTGATTAGTCGACAGGTTGAGATCAGTATCTATCTGATCCATGTGTGCAGAATTCTTTCTCATTGGGCATGGGGCATGCATAATCTGCAATGGAGTTGCACCCCATGTGGTGTCAGTGATCCGACTAATGTTGTTGTTTCCTGCAGCCACTTTTTGTTTTGTGTTAAGACAGTGTGGTTTCTAGGCCAGGGATCTGTCTAGCGTTATGCCCAGACATTTGGGAGCGAAGATGTGATCCAGCCGACAACCCTCCCAACCAATATTTAGCTGTCAAGTTACCTGTATATTTTTGAGGTGAAAAGCATTTGCCTGTGCCTAAACTGGATTTGGTCTGGGTTGATATCTCCTGGTAGTACGTTGAACGGGACGCCAGACCTTCCGCCCAGCCACTCTTTACTTTCTCGGAAGATTTTTCTTATGGTGTTAGGGCTAGGTCGTTGGCATAGTGGAAGTGACGTTAGTTCTCCATTATGGGTTGATCGTTTGTATAAACGATGAATAATGCTGTTGCAAGAAGAAGAATGGTCTTCCTCAGGATAACCACCCTTATCAACATGGAGTACTAAGAAATATTACTTCAACGGAGTAATTAAAGTAGGTACGAAACATATTACGGCCAAGACATACTTTCGTAGGTGTACAGTGAGATTCAAAATTGCATGGGCACATTATGAATGAACTAATTCATAAATTGTCCATGAAATTTTGAATCTGGGTGTACACTTAAAGTCTTTCCGATTTTATTGTTATTTGCCAGGCTAGGACGGATTAAAAATACATGTCTGGAAGGAGATGTTTCTAGAAATATTTGATTAAAGAAATGTCTTATAGGTATAGATTCATTCTAATTATGATCTTATCAAAAGACATAATGAAAGTAACATCGATATGTAATAAAGAACGGGCTACACATACACAATCAGCCCGAAAAATGGTCCCGCTACAGTGCTGTAAGAACGACTCGTACAGCAGTTTCTCTGATAGTCCGATAGTGATTGCTTGCTTCGCTTACGCTCCGCTCGTTCAATTAGTTTTTTGTGTCTCCTGTAAAGTAGGTTAAAATTTTAAACACATGGCGACTTTTGCACGCACAGCGACATTATGAAGATATTACGTATCATTAATGTATAGTTTTCGAATAATAAATCAATCTATCTATCTATCTATTTGTGGTATATTGTACAAAAAAATCTGTTAGGCTTATCGTATCTGAAGGAGCCCAGATATTTTGTGTGAATAACTAAACAAACTATACCAGCTGATGAAAAGGCGCAGTTAAAGGGTTAAAGAGGTATTCCCTGTTGGATATATGGATATTACGTATCATTTTATTGATATTACGTAAAAATTAAAAATAAATACTAATGAAATTATTTTCAAAATTTCTCCAATGACGAGGCCGAAGGCCATGATTGGCAAGAAGCCAACTTTTGAAGACGACATGATTCCGTGCGAGGCCAAAGGCTAAGCTTCGGTAGAGTAGAGCTTGAATCTAAACTACGAACCAATGTCTAAGTGCGTTTAAAACCGAGGCCAAAGGCTGAAATGTGCAAACAGCCGGCGACCTGAAGCATTTAAAGGTAACACGTTTTCGTGAGAGGAGAGGTCAAATATTATGGACGAGTTGCAGGAGAGCAGAAGCCTATTTAATAGTAGTAACTCAACTGTCTCGATTTTGATAATATTCCAATTTTTCTTCACCATGCCGTAGCGCTGGCGGTGGCTTGAGAGTTGGCGTTTCCTTGAGCGCTAGCGGTAGCATGAGCGTTAGCGTTATATCGCCAAGCCCGTGCACATAGTAGATATGACCGTTTTAGGCGGCCAAAAATATGTTTGTTTCTTATCTTGTTGTAAATAGAGGTATATAGTAAAAGTATGATATATATTCATGAAAACATTTATTATTATCAAAAATCATCATCATCATCATCAAAAATAATACAATATAACATTTTTTTCATAAAAATGCAATAAAATATAATGATTTTATTAGAAAAACGTTTCTACATTACAACAAAATACATAAATATATAAAAGCATACAATATAATATAATATTTGGATTGGCAACTCTGCCGAACAGTCAAGTTGGTTTCAGAATCAGCTGACTAAATTAATTAAAATTTATTATATTTATAGTTTTAAATTAGACGCATTGTGCATTAAAAACAACAAAAGTGATACTGTAATTGGTTTTGTTAAAACAGCAGCGTAAAATCGCAAAATTGGACTTTGAACCGGAGTAACTGTTAACACATATCACCGTTGGAATTTGGTTTTTGAAACTAAGGAAGTATTCGTTCTTTTTTCTCATTGTTACTACACAATTTCGTGATAAGAGTATCGTATGTTATACGTAAATTATATTATTTTCATACAAAGCTCACTGTTATAGCCGTGAGCAACGTCAAACCTACTACATTGGCACAGTGCGGTTTCTCTTTGCTTGACGAACTTGTGGAAGCATAAGTTGAGACTACACATTCGCCACAGACACTGCCCACCACTGACACACTGCACACATTATTATCATTCTTACCTTCTAGCAGTAATCTAACTTACCATCTTAGCAAAACATTTCATTATCAATATAGGAACTTTCAAATTTTTTTTTAACATCTTTTAGATAACCTGAGAAGTGAAAATGGACAACGATCGCAAAGCCACAGCACGCGAGGCTACAACGAAAGACCTAAGGGCGGCCAAGGCCTTATCTGACCAGCTGATGCAGGAATGGGATGACAGTGAAGTGGAACTCAAGAGTATTTTAGACAAAAACACAGCATTGAGAAGGGAGCTTGCAGACAATGATGTACAGCTGACCGAGGCTCGTTGTGAAGTGGACCGTCTACAAAAAATAGTGGACTCGTTTAATCATTGTGCTTCTACACATGAAGTGGCCTTAAAGCGTATTGCAAACCTGGAAGAGGAGCTGGGTGATGCAAATGAAGAACTTGATCTGCTTAGAAGTGAACGGGAGCGCTATAATGCCTCGCGGCTCCAGAATGTTTATCAAGAGTTGAACGGTGAATTATTTTTTAATAGTAGCAAGAAGCTGAAAAAGTATGTAAAGATAAATAGGTATATTAGGAGAACCCAGAAGCTTATCAAAAGCCAAGCATGCATAAAAAATGTTAATAAATTAAAGTTAGCATTGTCAGTAACAAAAAATAGGGTTTAAAACTGCCATTTAATCATTAAGAAGTTTTAAATTTAATTGTCGTACGTATTTTTTGAATACCCAAATTGAATCTTCTATATAAACTATTCCAACAAAATCAGTCACATTTACAGTGTTGTTATTTTATTACAAACTTATATAGATGTCATATACTTCAGTTATTATTTTATTGTATATTTTTATTTTTTTGTTTTAATTATATTAAAATTAATAAGAGTGTCGTTGGCGTATGTATCGCCACTATGACCTAGTTTTAAGTTAGGTTAAGTAGGTCCCTACTGAAAACCAGCGCCACGGCTTGCCGCGGCATTACGCTGAGTGGGGATCCTATTTTAACGTCTGATTGTGCCTGTGTTAATGTTTCTAGGTTTAATAATGTTTATATTGCGGCGTTAAAATAAATGTGTTTTCTTTCTTCTTTCTTTCTTTCTTTTCCATTTAGAGCTTGCAACAAAAGAATTAAATTTACAGGAGTTGCATGCTGAGATAAATAGGTTAAAGGATGAGCTTGTGGTAATATCCTCTAGTTATGAAACTAGTATTGGGCAAGTTGAGGAGCATACTAAGGCTTTTTCTAAACTGTTGGAAGAAAATCATAATTTAGAAGAGCGTTGCAAGTTGCTTCTTAATAGTAACGTTTGTAGTTGTGAAAAAACACCACCTACAGTGTCTGATCAACCCAGTGTGGCCCTCAAGGCACCAGGCTGCAGGCTGCAGGCTGTGCCAGCAGTTAATAAACCTGTCAAGAAGACGGTTATTTACTCTGATGAGATTGGGTTAGGAATGGGCCCCTTATTGAACCTTGGACTGAGACAAAAAGTGTCAAATTACTGTTACCGCAACATAACTTTGTCTCATTTATGTGACTTTATTTCAAAGGGATGTTATGATAATAGCACTACATTGGTAATTTTAATGGGAAATAGTCTTAATGTTGATAAGCCAAGTATAGATAAGCTGATGTCAACTTTAAATGATATTGAAAGATCTGGCGTGGGCAAAATTATTTTTTTGTGCATTGCCATATTCAGAGAATATGCCTTATGACTACAATAGTAAAATATCACGCTACAACTCTTTAATGTGCAACGCCATATCTTTCAATAATAAGTATCATTTCTTTGACTTAAATAAATTCATTGAGCGCTTTTGGCTAACCCCGGGGAAGATTTTTTTGCCAAAGAAATGTACTATGAGTATTTCTGATTTATTGGCCTTTAATATTGAGCCAAATAGAAATAATAGTGTTATAAGAGGATCTCGGCAGACCCACAGCACCACCTTGTCACATTTAAACTAGATTGTCAGACAGCGGAAAAACATCTTAATATGAATGTTGTTCACCAGAATATTCAGGGTTTTTCCAGCAAGGAGGTAGAGATAGGTTTATTCTTAGATAATAATGATGTACAAGTTATGTGTATTACAGAACATTGGCTTAAAGAAGAACATTTAATATTTGACTTTGTTAACTTTAAATTAGTCAGTTACTATGCTAGAAAATCTGCCATTCATGGTGGTTCCCTTATTATTGTTAAAAATGTTCTAAGATCTAAAGAACGGAAGGATGTTGTAAAATGTTCCATAGAGAGGATTGCAGAAATTTCTTGTGTAGAATTAGAAAGTTATATGTTATTTGTGTATATAGGCCACCAACAGCGGCAGCAGCTGATTTCAACAAATTTGAAAATACCATGGAAAATGTGCTGAAATTTGTGACTAATAGCCGAAACTGCCGAAAGCATGTTATAGTATGTGGAGATTTTAATGTTAACTTGCTTGAATCGTCTAATAATTCTGTTAAATTGCTATGTTTGTTTAAATCGTTTAATATGTTTAATTTGTTCTTTGAACCTACCCGGGTGGGCGTCACTAGTGCAACATGCCTAGATAATATTTTTGTAACTGTGAATGTCTGGATAAGCAAATATTTAACTGTTTTAATTCTGATCACAGCGGTCAAAGGGCATCTTTTATAAAGCCAATTCAGGAAACTCCACAAACTGTAACATATTAGACCCATTAATGGTTATCGTTTGAAATTATTCAAAAAAGAAATTCAAAATCATCTGTCAACACTGCCTTATTCACATTTTTATGACTCAAATAATTTGTATGAAGATTAGTTTGGTATGATTCTTTGTCAATTTAACAAACATTTCAAATTGAGAACTATTAGTGGGTCAAAGACTAAATCTAAATCAAAGTTTAGCGAATGGGCTACCGTAGGCATTCATAAAAGTAGAAAGAGGCTTTATGAACTTTATGGAGAGAGAGAACTGAACAAAAATGCAGATTTTCTGGACTATGTTACGAACTATTCAAAAATTTTCAAGAAAGTGTGTTTGACTGCGAAGACGAACTATACTAGTGCAAAAATCAAAATTTCGGACAACAAGGTGAAAACAGTATGGAATATTATAAATAAGGAAGCTGGTAAATGTAAATCACGCGATTGTCAAGTCAACATTGTCTCAGAGGAACAGCAGGTCTTGTCAAATGACGATATTGCCTCGGCATTCGAAGATTATTTTTCTAACATAGCATTAAATACCACAAAATGTCTAAAATCATCTTCGTTTCAAGCTCATTCCTTACTTTGCACTAATATTAAGAAATGTCAGATGATATTTGAATTTGACCTTGTAGATTCAGAAAAAATTGTAAAAATATTCAAATCTCTGAATTTAAAGAAAACAGAAGACTTATGGGGTACATCAGTTGTAGTCATCAGTCATATCATAGACGTCATAGCGCCTTACTTAGCCTTAATTTATAATAATTCAGTTTCACAAGGCGTTTTTCCAGATCTTATGAAATGTAGTAAAGTCATACCTCTTTTTAAATCGGGTGATTCTAGTGATCTGAATAAATTCCGGCCGATATCAATACTTTCTGTACTAAGTAAAGTCTTTGAAAAGCTAATGTTAAATGATCTACTGGGCCACTTCAACAGACATGGATTGCTTACAAGCAATCAGTTTGGTTTCACAAAGGGACGTTCCACAACCGACGCTGCTGCGGTACTCATCAAACATATTTTCATTGCCTGGGAAAAACATTACGATGCAATTGGTATATTCTGTGATCTTTCTAAAGCATTTGATTGTGTAGATCATACAACCCTCATTCTTAAATTAGAACATTATGGTTTGTCAGAAAATGCCTTGAATCTCATGTCTTCATATCTTAGCAACAGAACACAAACAGTTGTTGTAAATAAAACCCAGTCTAAAGGGACTTCAGTAAAATTAGGAGTGCCACAGGGTTCTATTTTGGGCCCATTCCTGTTTTTGGTTTATATAAATGATTTACCTTGTGTAGTACAAAACCTTTGTGATATCGTTCTGTTTGCCGATGATACATCTTTAATTTTCGAAGTTGACCGGCAATCTACTGATTTTACTGTAATCAATAACACACTAGCTGCTGTACTGAACTGGTTTACTATTAATAATTTGCTACTTAATGCTAAGAAAACCAAATGTATTAGATTTGTTTTGCCAAACGTTGCACCGGTGGACACTAAGATTCTCCTGAATGGTGAATGTTTAGGGATAGTAGATAAAGCAGTGTTCCTTGGTTCGACGTTGGACAAAAATCTACAATGGAGTCCTCATATAAGAAAACTTGCTCTTCGATTAAGCTCGGCCGCTCATGCCGTTAGGAGAATTAGACAATTAACGAATATTGACACAGCTCGCTTAGTTTATTACAGCTATTTTCATAGTGTAATGTCATATGGTATTCTGGTTTGGGGCAAAGCAGCTGACATACAGATTATATTTGTTTTACAAAAAAGAGCCATCCGCTTTCTGTATAACTTAAAGGCAGGTGCATCAGTTAGAAAACTATTTAAAGAAATTAATATTTTAACTGTTGCTTCCCAATATATCTATGACAATATTATTTTTGTTGTAAAGAATATACATACATTCAAAAAAAATTCTGACATCCACAGCTATAACACTAGAAATTAAAACAAGCTTGCTATCAGAAGTAGTCGTATCCGCAAAGCATATAAGTCATTTTTTGGTCAAGTTATTCACATTTATAACAAGTTACCCGTCGATGCTTTAAATTTATCATTTCCCGCTTTTAAGAAATATTTGAAAAAAGCTTAATGTCAAAGGGTTATTACAGGGTCGAGGACTATATGACGGACAAAGATGCATGGCCCAAACCAGAAAATACTACAAAATCATCTAACATTTAGAGGACACAGTTCAGATAGGGAAAGCATATCAAACGTTTTGTGAAGCAATCAGATTTGGATTTTATTATTATTATTTTATTTTAATTAAACAATACGTACATTGTATGTCTCTCAAGCTGTTTTGATATGCCTTCTTATAGAACTACGCATTATTGTGTATCTTTAAGATGTAATATTACTGTATTACTGTTTTGAAAAAATAAGTCCCGCCGAGTTTCTTGCCGGTCATAAATAATTCTTCTCGGGTCAGAGGTGTAGGGTTAGAACCGGAGGTAGTTTTTTTTTTCTCTTACGTTCATAAGTGCATTGTAATGTGCCTAAATTGAAGAATAAATATATTTTATCTTTATTAATACACATTTTCGTATATATGTCAAATACTGCCAGGCAGCAACAGTTCGATTGCTTCTCTTGAAAAAGCTTTATGTGACTTTTTTTTATTAGTCCTCATGCTGCTCACAAGAGGATCCGAAGTAAGCAAGAGTATGTTACATATGTCGAGATCGCACTCTTCCGTTTTCCTTCTTTTGGTTCGTTCACTCGAATCCTCGAATGATTTACATGGACGTCCTTGTCCTTGCCGATCGGATTTCTCAATTGGAATTTCAAATGTTCCTTCTAACCAAGTCTGATAATTTTTCAGGAACTTTTCTTCACTTCTTTGTGCTTTTATCCATCTATCTTTCATTTGTGCTTTAAACTGTGAAAACTTATGCTTGAGGCTTTTTTTTACTCTCTTCACTGTGCCCATAATACTCCACAAGGTCATTTTCTAAATTGTTAAGTTTTTCACTCAAACTTGGGTAATTCTGGTCTTTCATCTTCTCATACAAATATTTGCGAGTCACTACTATAATACCAGAGGCATTGGAGGGATCTTTAACAATAAAAACAAAAAATTACTACAAACAAAAATATGTACAGTTTTTTTCTGATTATACCCGAACAACTTCGATTGACTCTAATTTGGAAAGGCGCACGTTATAGCAGAGGCAATTAATGTTTGTATAATGCTAAAGATGTGCTCAAACTATTGTCATCCATTTTTTCTTGGAAATGCTTGGAAATATTTCAAAATAGCTTTTGAAATTTAAAATGTAGGAAAAGTCGCATAAAAAAGGTGTTCCGTTTGAATGCTAGTTAGATACAGTCAAGTAATACAAAATATCACATTTTCATATAAAATTATTAGATTCTTACCTGAATTATTGAAATCCATTTTTTCACTGCACTACACCAAACCGTTTTTTTGGTGCAATTTATAACACTGAGTAAATTGAAGGGATCGCGAACAGTTACGTACACTGCAAGTGACAACCTTATTTTGATGACCTGGTAATTAGCGCAAACCTTATCTAATGAGTCGCAAGTGGTGGGGATGGGTGGGAATATTTCGACTTATGGCCGCCTAAATCGGTCAAATCTACGTGGTGGTGGCTGCACAGCTACCCGACTGTGCTTGCGCTTGAACATAGGATAGCTGATAAGCAGGTTGGTTGACTAGTTGGTAGGGTTGGTAGGCAGCTGGAGCTGATTGGTATGCATTTGGAACTTGGATCGTCGTTGTTGGAGCCTGGGTGGTTGGGATGGTCGGAGCCTGCGTGGTGTTTGGTGCCTGGGTGGTGGTGGTGGTGGTGGTTGGGGTGGTTGTTGGGGTAGTTGGTGCCTGGGTGGTGGTTGTGGTTGTTGGGGTAGTTGGTGCATAGGTGGTGGTGGTGGTTGTTGGGGTAATTGGTGCCTGGGTGGTGGTGGTTGTTGAGATAGTTGGTGCCTGGGTGGTGGTGGTAGTGGTTGGGGTAGTTGATGCCTGGGTGGTGGTGGTAGTTGGTATCTGGGTGGTAGGAGTATTTGGGGCCTGGGTGGTACTGGTGGATGTTAGGGTAGATGATGCCTGGGTAGTTGGAGAAATTGGAGCCTGGGTGGTTGGTGTGTTAGGGTAGTCGGCGTCGAAGTGGTTGTTGCAGTGGGTGTGGTTTGGGCCTGTATAGTGGTGGTCATGGTAGACGGGACCTGGGTGGTTGTAGTGGTGGTTGGGGTAGTTGGTGCCTGGGTGGTTGGGGTAGTCGGTGATTTGTTGGTTGGGGTGGTTGGTGCCTGGGTAGTGGTAGTTGTGAGGGTAGTTGGCGCACCTGGGTGGTTGGGGTAGTTGGAGCTTGGCTGGTTAGCGTAGTCGGGGTAGTTGGCGCCTGGCTGGTTGTTTCAGTTGGTGTGGTTGAAGCCTGTGTAGTGGTGGTCATTGGTGCCTGGGTGGTTGTAGTATTCGAGGTAGTTGGCGCCTGGGTCGTTGGGGTCTGTGTAGTAGTAACGTTGCAAACTTCTCTAGCGCAGCAATAGGGATATGAGCTTCTTAAGTCAACAGTAGATTTTCTGCAGCCTTCTCGGATTGCAACTGCTCCACAGCTATAAAACGGTGTTTATATATTATACAATGTGCTCGCGAGGAAACAAAAAAAATTAACAGTGTAATTCCTGATCATATTTATAGGCAAAAATTTCATATAAACTTTTCTGGAATTAACCTAGTTTCAGAGTTAATACCAATAAAAAAAATATTTTATTGTGTATCGCCTTTTTGATGGCGATGTTATAATTATAATTTATAATTTATTATAATGTCACTTACAGCTTACACCACACATGACATACAGATATAAATAATAATTACTTAATACAGGTATATAAGTTAATTAATTACAAGTACAACAGATTAACTAGACAACAGATGGATTACAGAAATTAGCAACAAATTGTCAGAATTAACAAACTTTTAGGCTAGGTACTGATAGTGCTAGATGCCACAATTTTCTCAAGATATCGCCCGGCTGTGGCTAAGAATCTCGATTCTGGTGTTGAGAATAAGTCCAATGAATCGTCCTGGTCCAGTAAATTGTTGATGAGCTTTATAGCCCGGTAGAGAGGTGAGTTGGAGAGAGACTTTGTGCTGTTATCTGGGAGATTAAGTAAGGGTAGGTTACGAGGGCGTAAGTTGTATCTTAAAACAGGTGGGACATTTAGAGACATTTGCTCTAACAGATAGCAGTTGTTTACATTCCCTCTTAATAGACGAAGGAAGAAACGCACCAAGGTGATATTCCTTCGAGCTTCTAGAGCCTGGTAGCCTACCATACCTAACACGTATGGGGTCGGATACATATACGGATAGTAAAAATATATCTTCTGGAACAAGTATCTAGCGAAGGATTTTTGGACCTTTTCAACTGTCAGGACATATTTATCTTCGTAGGGATTCCATACAATTGCATTAAAATCTAGTTTACTTCTCACATAAGAGTAGTATAATAAATCTAGAGTCAGTCTGTTAGTAAAATGCTTGGCCTGGCGTTTAATAAAACCCATACGTTTATAAGCATCTTTACAGGTTTGGAGAACTGCTGATAGAATGTTAACTGTGGGTCAAACCAAGTACCTAAATCCTTTACTATTGTGGCACGCTTTATTTTTTCACCGGCTATGACATAATTATGTTGCCACTGTGCGGTCTAGACTAGATATCCTTATTGACATATATCAAAATCATAACAAACACATTGCATGTACTAGTTCCTACGAAAAAAATGTATTGATTCATTTTAAGCGGCAGTTTTACCAAGAAGATTTTACATTTTCATGAACAGAAACATAAAAAAAATAGAAATAATAATCTTGAAATTGCCAATCGTATAAAACTAAATGTAATATTTTTTCTCTCTTTTGGCTTTTCTCTCAAAAATCTCTTGGTCATTCTGTGATTAATACAATTATGTTTTCAATTAGCCTGGGCTATATCTATTTGTCGTCAGCCGGGCCTCAGCCTGCACGCTTGCATAGCAAAATAGCAAAAACAAAGATCCCGACTAATTGAGAACCTCCTCCTTCGAAATCTTGAAGTCGGTTGAAAAGTGGAAAGTAAAATGTTAATGTATTCATGTAGTATCTAGGTGCTTTAATACTTGTCTTATTACTTCACGTTCTTTGTATTCATAAATATTTTTATCTACACTCATATTGTAAGTTCTCTAAAACGTGTTCGAAAACGGTAGGCAATGGCTAGCATTACCACGACCGATTTTACTATGATAAGCTTTTTATCTGTGGCAGTAACGTAATTTTAACTTTGCATGCTCAACTATTGATGTGTTATGAGTTTTGATAACATAATGTACACCTACACCCACCCGCGCTACCGCCGACAGCCCGACACGCGCCTCCCCGACCGCCGCCGGCACAATCGAGTTGGCCATGGCGGTGCAATGGCGGCCATTCTATGGTTTCCGAATACGGCATTTAGAATAAATAATATGAGTGTAGATAAAGCAGTGTATGCAACTGTACGTAATTAGGCCTTAAAACACTCGTGTGATCTTATTATGAAATTCGCCTGCGGCTCATTTCATAAAACCACACTCATGTTTTAAGGACCCTTATTACGTAACAGTTACATAAACTACTATAACGGGTCTCAATATAGGCACATGCCTATCTACCGTCACCGTTGTGTGTTAAATTTCCTACATTAAGGGCCGGTTGCACCAAAACCAAACCTCTTAACGTCAACGTCATCGTTAAAAAAATCTTGTATGAAAAGTTTGACAGTTTTCTATGGGATGACAGCTCCGTCGCCATATTTAACGTTGATCAGTTTGTTAGTTTTGCGTGGTGCACCCCACCCTAAGCATTTTATTTTTCAAAATTGACTTACGTTTCATAAAGAGTTTCGTTGTTGCCGTTCAAGCAGAGATACCGGGCGCAGTCAGTGTTCGGATAAAAATAGATATTGAATGGCAGTACTCTGGACAGATGGGCTAAGTAACACCCTTGTTGATCCGCTACAAAATAGATAAGTTTAATTGTAACAAATGCAAAAACGTAAATAATATGTACTTACATACAGTCGATTTCAAAGATATGTTTACACTTTTTCAACTTACCCCTTTGCAATAAGGTGCAAAACTGTGAACATATCTTTGACGTCAGCTGTACTTATGTGAAACAAATCGTTCACGTCATTCAATCGATTTTGTATAAAATGTGTTGCCACTATGGGATCTAGTCTAAACATCCTTTTTGAAAGATATTAAATAAAAATACAAATACACATGCGTTTATTTCATTACTTTTAACAGTTGTTATTACGGTATAAAGGTTGGGTTGATAAGTAGCCGTGTTAGGTATAAGTTAGGTAACAATTTAAGATCATGTAATGAAAAAGGTGCGGGTACAGCTTGCTGATTTAAACCCGCCCTTGGTCAGCTAATTGGACAGGTATGAAGTTTACATTACAAATTATATAAAATAAAAACAAGAAAAAAAAAACAATAATAGTTTCCTTAGGGGTAGGTATAAGTACAAACAAAAACAGAATACTAAGTAGTAACTTACGGCTATTGATAAAATAATACTTACAGCTAAATTATTAAATCAGCATCCCTGAACCAAAATGGCTAAAAGAGCTATTATTTATTCAAAATCGATTAAGCTAAAATAGAACTAAGATTTATTGAATGACACCAGGCCTCAACAAACAATAAAAAAAAAAAGGTTCCTCTCTCTGCGGCCCTGACCACCGGCAGCCTGGGCCTTGCTCCGTTGTCGGCGGCACCCTAGGTTAGGTTTTTATAATACTTTTATTGTTTTTATATATTTTAGATGTATTTTTATATTTTACTTTTATAAAAATATTGTAAAAAGCCTAGCCTAAGAAGAAAGATAAATAAAGAGATAATAATATTATATAGAAATTAAGGAATTGTCTGTAAACTTAGTATTCGAATGTTGTGCTGTGAATCTACTTAATCATAACATAATAGTAGTTTGTGTATATAGAGTTCCATGCGATGCAAATTTATTAGAATTTATGCAAATAATGGAATCAATGTTAATAAATTTATGTAAATCGCATAAGAAAAAAATAGTCGTTTGCGGTGACTTTGATATAAACATGATAAAAGACACTAAAGTATCAAGAGAATTTGAAAACTTATTGCTGAACTATAATTTATTTGTTGAATTTAAACAAATCACAACACTAGCAAGTGGAAGTTGTGTAGATAATATAATATAATCCACAATTTCCGAGAATGTCAAAGCAAAATTCTGCATTTGAATCTGTTAGACCACTCTGCGCAAATGTTAAAATGCCCTATAAAAATAAACCTACGCTAGACTTGTGGTTTATTAAGATACGAGAATATCCAGAAGAAAATTTACTTAAATTTCGAAAATGTTTAGGTAGCCTTACGTTTTTTAACGTTTACGAGTCCAGTGATTGTAACGTTGCATATAATAATTTTTATAACACTTTTAAGTTGTTCTATAATCTGTGCTTCCCATTTAACTTAGTAAAATGTAACGTTAAACGAAGACCATTTTGGTTAACGCCAGTATTAGGCGATCATGTAGACAAAAAAGAGTAATATACTTTAAGTACCTAAAAAATAAAAAAATATATAGCAAATATTATAAAAATTAGAATAAAATACTTAAAAAAGTAATTACGTACTCTCAACGACTAGAAAATTTTAATAATATGAACAGATCCACCAACAAGGGCAAAGAAATATGGAGCTTTATAAATCAGAATAAATACAAAAACACTAGACCGGAAATTCATCAAATAAAGTACAAAGGTAAAATTCTACATGATCCAGTGCATATTGCGAATGTTGTCAATAATACTTTTGTTGAACTGACAAAGCCTTACTTCAAAAAAGATACAATGAGTACGCCTGTAATGAATATAAACCCTATTGAAAATTCTATTTTTATGCAGCCAACTTCATCAAAAGAAACCTCAAATATTATCAAAAGCCTTAAAAACTCACATAGCGTTGGACATGATGAGATAAGTACAAATGTGATCAAAAGTTGTTCTGATGAGATAGTAGAACCAATCTCGTACTTAATAAACTTAAGTATACAAACTGGAACATTTCCAGAAAATTTAAAAGTGAGCGTAGTTAAACCTGTATGCAAAAAAGGCGATAAAGAAGAGTGTGAAAATTATAGCTTTTACTTCAATCATCTCAAAAATATTTGAAAGAGCAATTTATAATAGGCTAAACAATTTTTTTGAGAAATATAACGTATTAGCAAAAGAACAATTCGGGTTTAGGAAAAATAGGTCAACCACTTAAGCTGTCTTTGAATTAATGAATACTATTTCTGAATGCTTAAATACCTGTCAACCTGTCACAGCTATATTCATGGACATAAAAAAAAAATTAAAATTTAAACTGTTTATTTTTAATTTTTACATGTTTACAATATTACAGGAGCTCAGTTGCAATCTCTATTTTTTGAGATTATAATAACTAAGCAAAGCCTTAATTATATAGGTAGTTATAGTGCTTACATTTATTACAATAAGTTAAGTACATTAATCTTTATTATTCAGTGCTTTCTTAAGTACATATTTTGCCTTATCGGGGTTTTTTACTAAGGTTTCAACAACTTGTTTGGGTAAGCTGTTAAGGATATTAGGTAGGTATGTTGACCAGACCCTATTCCCATATTCATTGATGCTTTTTGGTATTTTAAAGTATGGTTCATTGGGTAAGGTCCGGAGATGGGATGGTCTTTTATACCTGTCCAGCTGATCCAGCAAGTGTTTGTATTCTAATATCACAGCAAGTTTGACTTTGTCATAAACACTATATATTCTACAGTACTTAAACAATTTATGGTAATTATTTTTATATTGAAGTTTTATTTTTAAAGGAACTATGGTTTTTAACAATCTTATTTGAATATTGTATATTTTTTGTAAGTATGTTTTATATGATCTCCCATAGCTGGATATTCCATAGTTGATTATAGAGTCTGCTAGAGCCATGTATAGTAGCCGAAGTATAGAGTATGGCATTTTATACTTTAGTACACTAAGATTACTTAAAATTGCCCTCAGTTTGTTACACACATGGTCAACATGCTGACCCCAGTTAAATTTGGTGTCTATTTTAAGGCCTAGGTAGGTATGTTGATCCACAACTTCAAGTTTCTCACAGTTACAGCATGTCGGCCCTGTGTGCAAACATACATGTTCATGGGCTACAATACTAGGGGTATACATGGTTTTGACATAGGGTGAGTGAATATACATTAACTTGGTTTTTTTGTAGTTAAGGGATAATCCTGCATCATGTGCCCATTTACATAGGGCATCAAATTCACTTTGCATTTGACTCTCCGCCAATTTTACATCTTTATTAGCCGTTATTAGGCATGTGTCATCAGCAAATTGGTACACAGAGGCGGATCTGAATACATTGCACATATCATTGACGTAGATCAAGTATTCAGTCGGGCCAATTATCGAGCCTTGTGCGGTCCCAAAATTTGATTTTGTAAGTTCGCTTAAGTCTCCGGCAATACTAACTGCATTGTATATATTATTATGGTAATCTTTAAACCAGTTTAAGGTTGACCCATGACCAACATGACTAAAGCCTTCGACTTTGTATGTCATAAGCTGCTGCTTATCAAATTATTTCAATATGGTTTACGAGGTAACGCCTTTGACCTTATTAAATCATATCTAGAGAACAGAAAACAGTATACAGTCATAACAAGGATAGATAAAACAGAAGGCGTCTCTAACTCAACAATAAGAACTATAGAACGAGGAGTACCACAAGGTAGCATATTAGGACCACTGTTGTTTTTATTGTTTATTAACGATCTACCGAACGCGACTCAAAATCGCACTGTTCTCTTCGCTGACGATACAATTATCCTAGTTACAGGCAAAGATATTAATACCTATCAAGACAGACTTAACCTTGCACTAAAGAATGTAACGGACTGGTTTTCTTCCAATCAACTTATTGTAAACTTAAGTAAAACAAAATATATGCAATTCTATTTACAGTCCCAACCAAAAGACACCTCACTAAAGTATGAAGACATTGTACTAGAAGAAGTTACGGAAATTCATTTTCTCGGTCTGATCTTGGACTGTCATGGAAGCTGGAATGAACATACAAATAGTCTCTGTAAAAATCTTAGTAAATATGTGTATGCACTTAGGAAAATTTCAACTGTTGCCTTTCAGAATACTGCACTCTGTGCTTATCATGGACACGTATCATCTATCTTGAGATATGGTTTCCTGAACTGGGGACATTCTTCGAATAAAAAAAGTATTTATTCAGCAAAAAAAATGTGTAAGATCGATAGCAAGAGCCAGATATAATGCTGAGTGTATGCCTTTATTCCAGAAACTTGATATCTTGACTTTACCCTCTATGTACATATTGGAAGCGTGCGTGTTTGTTAAAGAACACTTAAATCTATTTCAAATTATACAAATAAATCGCCCTCGCAATCGTCACAATAGATATGAAGTACTTCCAAAAGTCTTTGTAAATAACGGCTACTATAGCAAAACTATTTATGTAATGGCAGCTAAATTATTCAATAAATCACCAGACTTTATAAAAGATCAACACATTAAAGAGTTTAAAAAGTCCCTAATAGGGATATTAAAAAGAAAGAGGCCCTACGATATAAATACTTTTCTAAACATAGATTTTTACTCAACTGAATAATACCTACTTAAATAACAATACAATAAAACATAATAACACAATGACACAATAAGTACCCATTGTAAATATTGTACATATTTAATTCTAGATATTAAGTCAATTTAATATTGTACGCCTGAAAGGCAAAATTATGGTGACTCTATAAAATAACTATTATGTGACCACTATGTATACCTATAATTTGACAATGAATGGTTTGATTGATTGATTAATTGATATAAATAAGGTTCCTCACCAAAATCTGCCGGTTTCTCCTGAACCGGAAATATTCCTTCAGCGGCAAAAGCCGCAATTACCAAAGCAAGACAACCAACCATCTTTATCATTTTGTCCAGTATAAGAAAGCCAAAGTCAATGAAACTCGGAATGAGATCTGTCCCTTTTATACTTTTATCCTATACAGGTAAACTTAAAACAAATCACATGTGAAATTCTTTATGTTAATGGCATAAGGTTTAATTTTGTATAGTCTTTTAGTTTAATGTAGTATATGTATTTCCTCTGCTGTATGTGTATTTGTATTCTATTGTATATATTCTGTATTTGTATCAGCTAAATGTTTAACATTATTAAACAAAAGGTCACAAAAGCCTTTTATTTAAAATGTTGTCTCGCAGTAAAATTACACCTAATATTGCTTAACAATAGTTTACCCGTTTTTGGCATGTTTGGTTAGCATTTATTAATAATTGTAATTAATGTTTAGACAAATGCTTCCGAAGTGCGTCAATCCGACTAATGCCACATTAATTAAATAGAAAGCGATAAAATAGGCGATTATTACATAGCAACATAATAATATAATATGATACACGTATACTATTCACCTTATTAGTCGTCGGCCGTACGTGTGTTAACTCGGGGCAAAAATACTTAAATGATGTCATCATCATCATCATCATATCAGTCGAAAGACGTCCTGCGACTGCTGAACATAGGGCTCCCCCAAAGAGTGCCACAATGACCGGTCCTGCGCCACCCGCATCCAGCGGACTCCCGCGACCTTTACCAGGTCGTCAGTCCACCTTGTAGGGGGTCCACCGACGCTGCGCCTTCCGGTTCGTGGTCGCCACTCAAGAACCTTTCCGACCCAACGGCCATCGGTTCTACGTAAGTAAATAACGGTTAAGTGATGTAGCAAAATATTTTATCGACATAAAATATATCGATGAAACTATTAACATCTAGATGATAGGCAACATAAATAAATATTATTGAATTTTTCTTCATTTTCTTGGGTGGCATGACCTCATATATTATTCTTACTCTACAATATGAATGGCAGTGACAGTAAATTTTCTTATTTTGATTTAAATTATATCAGCATAATTAAGAGGCTCGATATCAGACATGTATTAAAATATATCGACACATATTATACGGATATCAAATCCCTAGAACGTGCCCCGAGTTAGCATAGGTAATGTTCATCAAGTGCTATTTTAATTAGTGTCTGGCAAACGATCGAAGCGAGGCCAATATTCTAACTTTAAAATACGTTTAAGATGTAATTTAACTCCAGTGCATATGCAATGCATTAGAGTTGGATTGAAGTTGCATCAAAAGTCAGTTGTCAAAAGAAGTTCTGATTCTTTACTTACCTAACTGACTGTCCTAGAACAGAAAAGTGCCACTTTCCCTCCTAGTAGGGAAGAAACAGCCCGTATACGAAACGGTATAGGTGGTGTGAAAAAGGTCTTATTGCTTAGCACGATGGCCGACCGATTACCTGCAAAGGCATGTTTGTTTAGAACCTATACTTCTAATACATACTAATTTATATTTACACAATTACTTAAGTACGTCATCATCACAACTGACGAGCGAAGAGTGTGACGAAGAAAATAAAAGCGATAATCAGATGTCAGTAAAAAGTGAACTTCAGGCCTACCGCGGACTTCGAAAATCGAAATCTCCGTCTCTATCGCTCTTGCGTATTAGAGAGTGATGCAAATAGACGATCAAACGACCGAAGTAGTTGACAGCTTTACGACGCAGTCACGTTTTACTCCTATGTGTCAATTTACCGGCTTGAATAGCCCCCCTTGTAAAACTAAAAACCAATTATCATACTTCCTACTTCTTTGTTGTATCCTTACGGCTGAGGGACGTGATGACTGTGGACACTTTTCCCCAACGCCCTCAAAGCCGCTCGATTCTGGACCATTGTCTAAATTATGTTGTGCTCTCCTATACGGGCTGCAATTCGAAATATAAACACACACACTGGACAGACACTTTTTTGTTGTTTAGGGGGGGGGGGATGCGTTACGCATACCACTCGAGTGCGGGCGGTGGCCCGAGTGGTAATGTGGGACTCCCGTGTAGGCTAATGAGACCAACCAGACGGTTGGGCGCACCTTCCTCCACGGCCTCCATCCTGTGGTGTGACGGACTCCCCCGAGCCCGTCACGTGGAAGCCCTGCGATCCCACCTCGGCCACAGAGTATAGGGAGAATGCGCATACCGCCTGACCTCGGGGACGTAGGGGCCAGGCGGTTATGTGGGACTCCCATTTCGGTGTAACCACTAAAAACCCCTCTGTTTGCCGCCTCATCGCTAACTCTAACGGGAACTCCGAAGTACACTACCGTGGCCTCGCCAGCGGCTGGCTGTTGAGCCACCTCTCTGAGGACTTCGTTCTCTAACGCTGGATATGGGGCGTGGATAGGTGTCTGCCACGCTCTTCGCCTTGAAGACCTATACCTTTAGGGTGACAGTTGTCCCCGTGACTGCCCCCCAGAAGTCCTCCTTAAGGCGGCAAGCGGCGGTCATGAGCGACTCGCCTGCGCCCGGGTCTCTTGCGCCGCATCGGGTGAGCTTCCACGTCCTACTCCCGCGCGCGCTCAGAGGCTTCTTTCTCCGTCATTACTGTTTGGCTGTAGTAAGACATCGCCTTCCATTTACTCTTATTTTGGAGCATGCCCCTTACGACGCTGGGTAGCGACAGATCACTGCTGACCACCGCGGTCAGCTGGTTTCGCGCCTCGGTCCACCCTCTACACTCTGCCAGCGTGTGCTGTGCTGTGTCTTCAGCACTATCGCAGTGATGACACGCTGGCGTTGGCTCCCTCCCGGATATTTTGCACCCATGGCCCGTAAGCACCTGTGCGAGGTGGAAAGTTACCACTCCATGTTGTGTCCCTATCCATTCTTTTAGCATGGGCTGGATCGCGTTGACCGTCCAGTGGCCGGCACTTGGGGTCTCCAGTCTTTCGCCCCATTTGCGAAGGAGTAAATCGTGGGCATTTACCCTCCAGCGCTTCACCTCCTGGAGCATAGGCTCTTGCCCTCTAGCTCTCGACTCCGCGACCTGGGTGTACACTCCTGCCAGAGCTTCCGCGTCTAAATCCCAAGGAGGTGTCCCAGCGAGTGCGCAGGCTGCCACGCAGGAGATCGTGCGGTATCCCCTGATGACTCTTATCGCCATGACCCTTTACGGTCTTCGCAGAAGGGACTAGTTGTGGGTGTTGAGAGCATCCACCCAGATGGGCGCTCCATATAGGGCCATCGACCGCACTGCCATGGTGTAAAGACGGCGGCAGCCCACGTTTGGTCCTCCTACATTTGGCAGAAGCCGGCCCAAGTAACACATCAAAGCAGTATAACGGCCGTCTTACAGCATATCTGTATGCTTTTAGCATTTTGAGTTCGTTTTATAGTAGCATTATAAACGTTTATAGTGCTGATATAGCTCTTAAATGGGCACAAATTACCCAGCTTGAGATCCTATATAGGTTATTTAATTGCATTACAGGCGCATTATGTCTGCGCTATTAGCATTATCGTTGTCATGGAAAGTGCCAATCGCATTAAAGAAGCATTTGTACGCTCTATTAAGTTGCCAACCGCATTAAAGAAGCATTAATACGGCCAAAAAACTTGCTAATCGCAATAAAGAAGCATTAGTACTCTCGATTAAGTTGCCAATCGCAATACAAAAGCATTATACTAGCATAAGAGTGTAGTAAAATAAACCTTACGTCAATGCAAAAACGTCTCTAATACCGACGGAACAAATGTTATAATACAATGAACGTTGTAATTTAACTACTTTGTCTCGCAATATAAAATGGACGAAGACGGTACAAAAAACTGAATGAGTGACACGTCATATTTGTTTGCGTAACAAAATTTATAAAAGTTTTTGACTATTTTACGTTATTATATCCTTCAAATATTACTGCGCAATGTAGTTTACTGTAAATGTAATTTTCATTGATAATTTTCACGCGCCTTTGATTTATTGTGGTTTTACTATAAAATATTATAAAAAGATACGCGTCAAATAAACAAAACAATTGTGTAATCCTCGTATAGAACGAGTTTTGCAATATTAACATACTCGTAATAGTGTTGGTTGTGCAGTCTTAAATTAAGTTATTTCATTATTATATAGGCATTTCCCTTGTATAAATAGGTTCGCATGATTTTATTTTTAGGTTATAAATTATTTACAAAATGGCGTTGGTCTATATAGACGGAGAGCTAGCCACGTCAGATATGACACAATAATGAGAGCAACCAAACCCCTCTAGTCAGTTTGGTATAGTATGCTTATTTCTAGATCTGGACATCTGGCAGCTTTAAAGTGGTGGAGGTCAAAGAATGCAAACCATTTCAAGAAAACAAAAATCTGGGTTTGATGCAATAACTATACAAATACTATACAATATTAAGAGAAATTATACAAAAGTTTATGTTGGGGGAAAGTAGTGCCAAACGATGTATAATATAGTTCATAGTTTGTCGCCTACTGTTTTTGTTTCCGTAATAATACATATTATTTATTGGTCTAACGTTTTTTATCGATATTTGACCAGTTTTGAGTCGATATCCCAACATATTCACTACAGATAGAATTATAAGGTAAACGACTATCGGTTCTTGAATCTTTTATCTCCATTCTGTAGAGCCGGATCTTGAAATAAAAGAGCCGTTATTTTTTTATGATATTTTTCAAATATGGTCTAAAAAACACTTTTATCGATATTCAAATGGTGTAAAGAATCTTACATATACGTAATCTACATGTTAGGGTTCCTCTTTGATGTCTCTAAAAACTGTAGAGAGATTCAACCACTTTTTTAGCCTAAACTGGTTCGATTTTGATGTCAAATATCTCAATGAATATTGAAGTAAATATAGGATACTATACGTATTGTTTAAAGTCGTTACTGATAATATGATAAGCTATATAAATCATTAGAAAACTAAGGGAATCAGATCTAAGGTCGTTGGCGCCAGGGAACCCCTTAAAATATAGGCCCTGTCCCTTATAACTAAGACAACTTCGGCAGTTTTTACCTAGTTTGGTATTACTATTTTCCAATTAAAACATTTTGCTACTCTGTCACTATGACCTCCACCCATTAAAAGCTGCCAGATAACAGGATCTAGATATAAGAATAGTATAGCAATCTAACCAGACGGGTTTTGTTGCTCTCATTAATGTGTCATATCTGACGTGGCTAGCTCTTAGTCCAATAGCAGCTCAGTGACCCTTAAAAAAAGCTTATTAATGCCTACAGCATTACACGTGAATAATTATGCTATTAAACAACATTAAGCATTATATACTACTTAAAATTGCTATTGTAGGCGCTAAGGCACTAAAACAACTGGTGGCGTCGTTGATCGGGTCGCCACTTTCCCGAAGAAAGGTTGAGGGAGGCGATGGCTGAGATATGCGTCATACTCGTGAACGGGTGCTGTTTGTGGAGACAGGTCTGTTTAGGCAAACTGGGGCAACACATTTACGTAACTTTTTATTGATCATATTTAATTTTAATTTAATTGGCTTTAGACACAACATTCGGTGCTTGATTATCCATATTTTTTATTATTATACTAGCTGTGCCCGCGGCTCCGCCCGCGTGGAATTCGGTCTGTGTCAGTAAGCGGCTAATTCACCCCTAATTTGTCTCCCGCTACCCTGGAGGCGGAACTTGAAGCAAAGTTGACAGATGGATTTATCCTATTAATTTTTATTGGCATGATTTAAACGACATACAATAGTAGGTGTATATCGGACGATACAGGACCACTTTTGTATTTATACGTTCATGTCCACGGCAAATATCATCCAAATCGATCCTCCCGTTAAATCAGTCTAAGCATGAAAGGTAAGAACAGGCGCGGTTGAAATGGGGGGGGGGGTCACAAATGCAGAAATGTTTTTTTTCTATTTGAGGAATTAGTAATCCTTAAGGGGTGATTTCCGGGATAACAATGCAAAAAAAACCGGCCAAGAGCATGTCGGGCGATGCTCAGTGTAGTTTCGTAAATGCCGCCCTGTTACGAAACATCCGTTCAAACGGTCGTTTATTAAGGGATATTTGGCGGCGCTTACGTCAGTTTACTATCCGGCACATCCTTTCACTATGCGATTTTGACTGATAATTCAAAAACGGCTGAACCGATTTTATTCAATATAGTTTTTATTGAAAGTTCTTATCAGGCCTCACCAAATTTCAGCTTTCTGTCACTGATGTTACGTTACTGGGTGCAATAATTGTGGTAATTACATACTTCAAGGTAAGCACATTACAATGCACTAATGAACGTCAGAGAAAAATAAAATACGTGAGTGTCGTGGAACACTCTGTTGGAACGAAGTTCTGTTATTTAATTTTATTACATTTTTGACTTTTTCGTTAATTTTGCGGTTTTAATTTTTTTTGTAATTTCTTGAAATTCTTGAAATTTCTGAAATTCTTGAAATTTTGAAATTTTTGAAATTTTTGAAAATTTTGAAATTTTTGAAAATTTTGAAATTTTTGAAATTTTCACTTTATTCTGTTTTATATATTTTTTATTTCATTCCATTTTACATGTTTCTCAATCGTATGGGTGTCGCGTTTTCGTGACGTGACGCTTTTTCGTGACGGTCACGTGACTTTTTTTCACCTAGACCCCCATCCGCGAACCGTCCAATAAGGAACTTCGTTCCAAAACTACCACCGGTTCTAACTCTACACCTCTGGCCCAAGAAGTATTATGACCGAAAAGATACTCGACGGGACTTATTTTTTTCAAAACAGTAATACATTATTAGATTAATAGTTCTTCAAGAAGACATATCAAAACAGCTTGAGAGACAGATAATGTACCTATTGTTTAATTATAAAGAAAAATAAATCCTAATCTGACTGCTTCACAAAACGTTTGATATTTATGTTTTCCTACCTAAACGGTGTCCTATAAATGTTGTAGTAGTTTTTTGGTTTGGGCCATGCATCTTTGTCCGTCATATATAATACTCGAACCTGCAATAACCCTTTGACATTCATGACATTTTCAAATATTTCTTAAGAGCGGGTAAATGGAAATTTAAAGCATCGACGGGTAACATGTTATAAATATGAACACCTTGACCAAAAAATTACAAATTATTTAAATACCAAATTTCATCTAAATACGGACAGCGGTTATTGGTGGTTTCTTCCCCATGTAAACTTTCACCCCTTTTGTATCCGTTTAAAGGATAATTTCCGAGATAAAACTATTTTATTTCCTTTTTTAATTAATTATCTCCATAACAAATTTTATCTAAATCGATTCTGCGGTTAATAATGCCCTATACAAATTTCCAACTATCTTTTCACCCCTTTAGGGTTGATTTTCGGAGTGAAAACTATGATTTGTCCTTTCTTGAGACCCATACTATACCAAATTTCATCTTTATCAGTTCAGCGGTTAAAAAATCGTCATACCAACTTCCAACCCCCTTTTCGGGGTGAAAGGGTTTATTTTCGGGATGAAAACTTGTCGTTTCTCGGGACTCAAATTATCTGCATACTAATTTCTATTAAAAAATCTCCATACAAACTTTCAACCCCCTTTTCACCCCCTCCAGGGTTGATTTTCGGGATGAAAACTATTCTTTGCCCTTTCCCGGGATTCAAACTATCTCTACACAAAATTTCATCACAATCCGTTCAGCCGTTTTCACGTGATAGATGTATAGATAGATAGTTTTTATTGAAAGTACCTTTCAGGCTACGCTTCCATTATTTTTTTCAAATTTTTTGGACCTACGGTTCTAAATAAGTTAGGGGGGGGGGGCTTTTTTCAAGATGACACTATCCTTTGTCCTTTCTCGAGACCCATACTATCTCTATACCAATTTTCATCTAAATCTGTTCAGCGGTAAAAAAATCCTCATACCAACTTCCAACCCCCTTTTCACCCCCACAAGGGTTTGAAAACTATCCTATGACATTTCTCGAGACTCAAATTATCTCCATACTCATTTCTATCTAAATCGTTTCAGCGGTTAAAAATTCTCCATACAAACTTTCAACCCCATTTTCACCCCCACCAGGGTTGATTTTCGGGATTAAAACTATATATTATCCTTTCCCGGGACTCAAACTATCTCTATACAAAATTTCATCGAAATCCGTTCAGCCGTTTTCACGTGATGCGCGGTCAAATAAACAGACAAACAGATAAACAGATAAACAGACAAAAATTCTAAAAATTTTTGGAACGTGTTCTGTTATCGATTCTAAGTATCCGCAGCCAACTTTTTTTCGATTATCTTCCATGTACAGACTTTCGACCCTCTTCAGCTTTATTATATGTATAGATAGAATATATAGATCAAGACACTTGGAGACCTTATACATCTCTAAGGATAATTTAGAAATAGTATGTTTATTGTATACTAGAATCACTTACTTTTTTTTATTTAAATTCAAAATTATTTTGTTTCTAACTGTTGATGATGGATTATTATAATTTGGAAATTTATTTAGAAGACACAGTTCAGGTAAGAAAGTATATCAAACTTGTATGTAATTCATATTCAATAGTCAGATTTGGACTCATCTTTTTTCTTTGGTATTTTTCTTAAACTATAACCTATTGTTGGTTAATCTAACCTTGGTTTGATATGTTTTCTGTTAGAACAACGCACTTATATGTATTGTTTAGTTTTGATGTACTGTTGTTTTGAAAAAATAAGTCCCGCCGAGTTTCTTGCCGGACATAATTCTTCTCGGGTCAGAGGTGTAGGGTTAGAACCGGTGTAGTTTGATTTTTTTTTTCTCACTTTTACTTTGACGTGTAAAAGTGCCCTTGTGGCCTACTTACTGAATAAATGTTTGAGTTTGAGTTTGAGTTTGAGTTTGAACAGCTAAAATCTGTATAGGGGCTGTTCATAAATTACGTCATCAATTTTTGAACCAACCCCCTCCCCTAAAATCATCCAACCCTCCCATAGCCAAATAAAGTGACGTCATTAAAAACAATGCGTTTTTAGCTTAATTGTAAAATAAACAACTATTTAGTAGATAATATTTTATAGCATTAAAAGTTTATAGAAACACGAATTTTATTCCTTTTTTTACACATTGAAGCACTTTTTAAAGACGCGAAAGATGATGTGATCTCCGGAATGACCCCCCCCCCCCTCTTACGTAATGCTACCATCATCCGATGTCCAGACCTCGCCCCCATTTGAAATGACGTAATTTATGAACAGCCCCTTATAGTGAATTACTTGGCTTTATAATGGTTTATATTATTGCTACTATACAGCATTAGGAATGTATTACCTACTTAAAAAAGCTATTAAATAAATAAATAAATATTTGGGGACAATATTACACAAATCAACCTAGTCCCAAACTAAGCAAAGCTTGTACTATGGGTACTAGGCGACGATATACATACTTATATAGATAAATATATACTTAGATACATAGGAAACACCCATAACTCAGGAACAAATATTCGTGATAAACACACAAATAAATGCCCTTACCAGGATTTGAACCCGGGACCTCCTGCTTCATAGGCAGGGTCACTACCGAGTGGGCTAAGAGGCCGTTTGATTGTACACCCTAAGGCATTAAAAATAGCTGAAAGCTGTATAGACGTTTACGTGGCATTATAATGGCTAATATTCATGCTCTTAAACAGCATTAAGCACTTATTTATGCTATTGTAGAACCTGAGGCACTAAACCACACCGAAGCATTAGTGTAGCAAACCAAAACGCAACTGTACAGCTGAATGCTGTACAGTTGCATTTTGGTTCGCTGCACTAAAACTAATGGCTAAACAAAAGCATTTACATATGCCATTATACAACCGTTATACAGCGTAAAGCATCATATAATGGCTATTGTAGAACCTAAAGCACTAAAAACAGCTGAAAGACGTATACAGGATTTACGTGGCATTATAATGGCTATAATTCATGCTCATAAACAGCATTAAGCATTTATTTATGCTATTGTAGAACCTAAGGCACTAAACCACACCGAAGCATTAGTGTAGCAAACCAAAACTTAACTGTACAGCATTCAGCTGTAGGCTAAAGCAACTAAAAAGGCTTTAAAAAAGCATTTACATGTGCCATTATACGACCGTTATACAGCTTAAAGCATTATATAATGCTATTGTAGAACCTAAAGCACTTAAGTGCTTTTGAACAGCTGAAAGCTGTACAGTTGCGTTGTGGTTTGCTGCACTAAAGCTAAAGCATTTAGATATGCCATTATACAACCGTTATACAGCTCAAAGCATCATATAATGCGACAAGTTGCTCGGTGAACGTATATAAGAGTTTATACGGTCCTTAAGTTCGAAATAAGTTAACTATTCATATGTTATAATGCTTCCTGTGTTACTCGGGGGCTTAGTGCTCCAGCTGCTCCCAGCAGTTTTGGAGCTAGGCGCTTGAAGTGTTCCTTGAAGTTCCACCGGCTGTCGAGGACAAGTCCCAGATATTTCATTGTCGACCCGATGCCGATGGAAACTCCACCTACCATTAGTTGAGCGCCCGCGAGGGGCGCTCTTCTGGGTCCATGAAAGCAGAGGGCCTCCGACTTGCTGAGAGCAACTTCTTATCCTAGCTTGCGGATCCTTCCCACCACTTGGGCCACTCCCGCTGTTGCTTTTCACACCGTGTTCTCCGGACGGACCAATGTGAGACGGACCGGACACTGGACAGACACTTTTTTTTTTCGAATCGCGGCCACGCACATCCGACCTCTTAACACTCAAAACTAAACAAAACCTATATAGCTATGCCTTGTAAGTTGTATGTAAAAAAATATTTGGCAAACAAAAATCATATTTTTTTTATAATTTTCGGATTGGTATTACTTATACTTTAATTCCATTAGTGTAGGATATTTTCATGGGAAATCTAAATATTATAAAACGGTTTTGAATTTTGACCTAAAACTACTTCTGTACAAATGGGAAAGCCTAAGAAAATGTTCTGAGTCATGGTCATATCTCAGAGAGATACGAGCTCTAGGTACGTGGAAACGGGACCATAAACAATAAGGAAAACCAAATATCAGGTAACTAACTACCCACGAGTAGGTACATTAAGAATATATGTGCCATTTTACATAAAAAGGTACCATTTATTTCTCTCAATAAAATTTGTCATTTCATTTATTTTATATTAAACACGCGCACCTGCCATGGCACAAGTGCACTTGCCATTTGTCATTTATTGTAAGCAAAGTTTGTTTTTGTATGTAATAAAACCACTATAATGCATGTTAGTCACTAGATATGAAATACCAATTAGCACGTAAGGTTTAGCTGTAAGTGCTTATTGTAGAAATAAATAAATATATAAATAAATAAATAATAATAATAATAATTTCACGGCTGACGCTTATGATTTTAATGATCGAATACAGTATTGAATTTTTACAACGTCCGACGTAAGTACCCTAAATGGTACCTTTTTATGTAGACGCCACATATCATGGTCATCATATGAATCATATCTCAAAGGATGAGCACATTGAATAGTAGGTACATTTTGAGTTTTACGTGGAAACGTGACAATAACGCCATAAGGAAAACCAAATCGTAGTTAGGTACCTAACTATAGGTATACAAATACATTCATCATCATCATCATATCAGCCGAAAGACGTCCACTGCTGAACATAGGCCTCCCCCAAAGAGTGCCACAATGACCGGTCCTGCGCCGCCCGCATCCAGCGGACTCCCGCGACCTTTACCAGGTCATCAGTCCACCTTGTGGAGGGTCTACCCCAATACATTATGAATGTAGTAGAATTTTATAGTTTCAACTAGCGACCCGTCCCCGCTTCGCACGGGATAAAAAATGGGTATTGTGGGTTATCCCTAAGAGATAGACATATACCATCACAGACTTTTTTGTAAACCTTTTTAAGATGTACAATACTGTAGTACATTATTTTTATGACGCAAAAAATGGGTTTATTTACGACATCACATTAGAAACATCTAAAATCATCAATGTTTCTCTGCATTATGCATGTATTATACATATAAACCTTTAGACGGAGAGCTGGCCACGTGAGATATGACACAATAATGAGAGCAACGAAACCCATGTAGTTAGTTTGCTATACTATGCTTATTTCTAGATCCGGACATCTGGCAGCTGTAAAGTGGTGGAGATCAAATAATGCAAATAACTCGAAGAAAGCAAATCCTAGAGTTCTGGGTTTAATGAAATATTATGAAAAATTATGTAATTAATTAGGTTACATCATATCCAGAAGGTTCTGTTCGGGGAAAGTAGTGCCAAATGATGTAAAATGCATTTTTTAGTTAGTCGCCTACTGTTTTTGTTTCCGCAAAAATAGACAATGGTTTCTTATCTAATGTTAAAATATAGGCCCTGTCCTCTATAAAATACACAACTTTGTCATTTTTTACCTATTTTGGTATTACCTTTTTCCAGCTTAAAAACTTTCTTGGTCTGTCACTCTGACATCCACCCATTAAAAGCTGCCAGATGCCCGGATCTAGCAATAAGGATGGTAAAGCAGTCTAACTAGACAGGTTTCATTGCTCTCATTATTGTGTCACATCTGACGTGGCCAGCTCTTAGACCACTTCCTCTTGAATCTACCTATTTAAAAAAACCGCATCAAAATCCGTTGCTTAGTTTTAAAGATCTAAGCATACATAGGAACAAACAGCGGAAAGCGACTTTGTTTTATACTATGTAGTGATACAAGTGATAGTCATAGTGACGATACATCGTCGTACTTTACTTACCGCCGTGTCGCGGTTAGACATCCGACTTTCGAACCGGAGGTCTCCATAATTATTTTTGCATGTTTGTTTTTTTAAAGTGGGGCATTCCACTCGAGCCCCGGCAAGGCGTATCGATGCAGGTTCAAGTCCTGCTGGGTTGATTATTTTTCAATGTTTTCAATATTTGTATTTGATTTAATAACAGTCTACGGAGGTCTCCAGTTCTAACTCCGACTCGTACACTGAGTTTTTCGGAACTTATGACATCATCTTCCTAGCGTTTGTCGCGGTTTTTTTCAACGGTCCAATTGAACCTGGGGTCCGCTCGGCAACCAACTCCCTTGAATTAGCGTAAGGCGATAGTTTTTACTTAAGCTTGTGCCATCAGACCTTAAGCTTAGATCCGGTTTCCCCACGATGTTTTCCTTCCCCGAAAAGCGAATACTAAAATATATCAAATGTCTTATAATGTAAAAAATATATCAAATTAATCTTACACCGAGAAACAGCTGCTAGTCACTCAGATTTAGTATGAAGCAAAGTTGGTATAGTAAACTAAATACGCAGTTTACTTGTTCAAAAAATTGTACGTCATTTTCCGCAGCTAGCTCTCCGACTATTCGTTTCATTATAAAGCGGATTTTCCGTTCACAACAAGGAGTTTAGGTACCTACAACCTTATAGCCTCGCATAACATCACGATGACCACAAGGTTATTATAATCCTATTTAAATTAAAAGTCACACTAATCACATCGTGTTCCTTTTATTTAGACTGCTTTGTACATTGCCAAAGTATGGTACAAGCTTTATAACTAGTAGCTTCCCTTACACAACCAAGCAGCTGTGTAAACAACTCACATATAAATTAACACTATGTTTAAAACAATATCCTTTTTCGTACTTTTTGGAACAGCTTATAGCGCTGTGCATTTTCAGCCGTATATTGAAAAACCTGCTGAGTTTGGTATGTAATCTAAATATATTTTTTGCGTTCATTTTATTTTATAGTATCTATATTAATCATTCCGTCAAGGGGTACGGTAGACTCGAATGAAATTATGCTCAAATTAATGAGCGTAAAAAAATAATAGCTTTTAATTGACGACATATATGGGCAAAATTCTGATTGTCGCGTATTTTGCATTTAAAAATGTTAATTTATTTACAAATGGTTGGCCACATTACATTTTATTGGTTGACAACTTGACAGGGGTCCGTTCGTTCGGAAATTGTGCACTATGTTTACGTCCGGCATGTTTGACAGGTTAGGGTCAAAGCAAACGTCCGGTTTCCATGGTCACCGAATCAGTTCGCCTGAAGGCATATTTCTAATACTAAATACCAGACCCCCTGCACACATGGTTCTGAACCGTACGATTTCAGGTTCCTGGGATATCCGGGACTTTAAAAATCCAGGATTCCGGAAATACGGATCACCGAGCTTCCGGGATTTTAGAAAGCTGGAATTCTGAAAATGTGGGACACCTGAATTTTAGAGTCCTGGGATTCCTGAACTTAAGAATACCGGAATATCGTAACTTAAAAAAAACCGGAATTTTAGAATTGCGCGAGGTCGGGATTCCACTATATTAAAAACCAGGGATTCCAGGAATACAAGGACAGGATTTTAGGGGTCCCGAATTTGCGGGGTTTTATAAGTCCGGGATTCCGAGCATTTAGAAATTCCAGAACTACGGCAATGCTTCCTGCAATCATTCCTGCTCCGGGATGTCGAGACTATGTGCTTTCGAAAATGCGGGTCCGATAATTCCAAGACACTTATAAAAACAGGGATTCCAGGAACGCGACAAATCCTGGGATCCCGGTAGTGTTTCGTGCTGGGGCTTTAGAGTCTCAGAAACCGGAGTTTATAAGAACTTTAAAAAGCTGACATTATGGGACGTTAAAAAACCGTGGTTCGGAAAATGCGGCACGCCGGGATTTTAGGATTCTAGGAGTCCGGGACTTTAGAAACTCGGAATTTAGGGACTTTGAAAATCCAAATTAAACCAGGGATTCCGAGAATACGAGACGCCAAGATATAAGGATCCTGGGGAGGATACGTTACTTTAGAAATCCTGGTTTTCTGCACGAACAAAACCAGGATCCCAACATTGCGGAAGTGCGACGTACCGGGGTTTAAGGTTCCGGTATTCGGTGTTTTAGAAACACATGCGCGAAACCGAGATATTATAATTCCGAGATTCCGGGACATTAAAAGCCGGTATTACGGGTTGCGAAGTCGGGATTCTAAAAATGCGGGATGACGAAGTTTTAGAGTCAAAGGAGTCCGGAATATTGATATTACCAAATCGGGGACATAAGATTCCGGGGATTCGGGGATTCCGGGAATGTGGGAAACAGAGATTTCAAGGTGCTGGACGTTCCGATATACGTGACTCCGGGATTCTGAGACTAGGAATTCTGTATTCGGAAAAATGTCGGATGAGTTCCGGGACATTAGAAAGCCGGGATTCGTATAATGCGAGACGCCCGGATTTTAGGGAATTAGGAATCTAGAACTTCCGGCTTTAGCAAGCAAGAATTTCCGGGAATTACTAAACCCTGAATTCCGGGAATAGGGAAACAGCGATTTTAGGGTGCTGTGCATCCAGATATGGGGAATCCTATACTACTACATATTTTTCAATCGTGAAAAAAAAGGCATAATTATTTTAAAGTGTATTAACTTTAAAATAATTATGCCTTTTTTTCTGGTTTTTTCTGGTTCTTGATCAAGAGGGCGCTATTATTCTCATTTGTATGGCAACAGTCATAAAGCGTATTATTCTCTAGTATAGTAACATTTTGATTTGTTTACCTGTCAGTTCTGATGTTAATTTGAAAATGTTTTACAGCGAAATAGTTTCATTTCCCGAGCGTATTATTTACAGCAGTTTATTATATACACTTAATACAATGTTTCGCTCTTGAATATGGATAATTTTGGAAATGTTTTGTCGTTTATTATTTAATATTCAATACTATTATTATTAAAATAAACCGCCTCAATGACACTTGACATCAGTGACAGTCTATCACATGCACTCACACATGCATATTATTTTGTCATTAAAATTATTGCCTCTGTAAGAAATTAGTTCCAAAGAAATTCTGCAACATTTACTTCGTTTTATTGTTTTATTTACCTAATAAACTAATAATAGTATAAAATAAACTTGGATAGTTATTTCCAGCGATGAAACTAGTGCGGAAATTGATAGCACTCCACCTAATTTGAAAAAAAAGCAAACTCAGTAATGGATCTAGGTTCATGCTTAGGCAAGATACAAATATATCAGGATTTATGACCTATGTATGAATTCAAAGACGAGCAAAAATACAAACACCTTTTCTGAAAAAGTGGTTTGGCTTATTTCAGAAACAGGACTTTTCTGACTCTGTAATTTCTGACTCGGCAAGCCTCGCCCTGGCACCCAAGTAACTCGACAGGAAATACCTTTCTTTCCGTACCTCGCCCATAATGTACTATTTTTAATTAAACCGTGCAGCGTTTTAGAAACAATTTTTTATAGTTATTGATTCCTACCATTGAGTAACAGGAGGTGACATCCCTAAGAAATTCTTTGTCCCAAAAGTTGTAGTGAAAACCACTACAAGTCTATACTACTATTTGATTCTGTCATTGCTGTCAACCGCCAAACATGGCACACAAAATTTGTTCTAGATGTCACATCTAGTAGAATACATAATAAATCAATGATACCTACATAAGATTAGATTCGAATCTAGCCACTGAAAGCTTTTCTTTATTTTTATTTAGCCAACCAAGAAGGATGCTACGTTCCTGAGTTAAAAAAGGTGTTGCCCTATGAAGAACCGTACAGGCCGACAGACGGAAATCCGTGCGCAATTTACACATGTAACAGTAGTAATGAGACCCAGATCGACACGTAAGTAACAGGATAACTAAGTTCTTTTTAGGGGTCCGTAGAAAAAACGGCTGAAATAGAACCCTTATACTTTCCTCATGTCCGTCTGTCCGTCCATCCATCCGTCGGTCCTTCCGTCCGTTCGTCTGTCACAGCTATTTTACTCGGGAACTATAAGATGTATCTTAATAAAATTTAAACATGTACTACTATGTACAGTATGTACATTTCACGGTTTAGAACTCTCTGATTTCACTCTTTCTCATCGTAGATAAAAGAACCATGCAGCTACCAACTAATGACTTTTTTTTTAATTTAGAATGCGATATAAAATTGACTAAGCTTCATTAAATCATTATGAATAAGTAAGTACAATCAGGTTCATAACTGCATACCCAATTTCTGAATGAATTCATTGATAAATTGGGTATGCAATTATGAACACGATGGTACATAGGCGGTTACTAAAGTTGCCGTAGGCAAATCAAATTCGCCTATGTCCAATTTAGCTAATTGATTGTTATACGACTTATACGTAACGTCAACTGTTTTTACATTTCGTCGCCCCCATGCTAAACTAACATAACTGTAAAATTCACATTTTACAGGGGAGCGATTTGAAGCTGGTAAAAAAATCTTTGGTTATTTTTTTAAGTATCAGTTACACTTATGTTGATATAGTGTTTTCAAAATACAAGTATTAAAAGATCAATTAGTCAGATATGTATTATTTTATTGGAATTGGAAATTACAGCACATTCGCCACTTTTCATCTCCATAGACAGAGAAAAAAGAGTTAGGTTTTCACCATAGTAAACTCACGAAAGTACCACATTCGCAAATTAAAAGTGCTTTTGATATATTTGAATCAAGGTAAAGTTACGAACATGACAGTTTCGTGTGTTTACTGTGGTCTCTTTTCTTTTGTATCCAGAAATTAAGTTGCGAATCTGTATTTATTTTTGATTCTGTCCAAAATATTTTGAAAAATATGTCAATTTATTTCAAAAATGCTAAAAGCTTATATATAAGTACGGACGTCATTTCAAGTTCTTTATAAAGCAGGTGCTCACGATTTATTTGATTACTTCAAGTTTGAATCTTGGAAGCAAATCAAATTATTTTATTCAATATTTTTTGATTTGCAATTTTTAAGTAGTTACACTACTATATATAAACTGAAAATAGATGTCATATACTTCAGAAAAAGTGACCAAACCCTCCGGTGTCCGAGGCCAGATTTGAACTGGCGTCTTCAGCTTTCGCGGCTGCCGTCCTGACCACTATACCACCCGGTCACGGCGGAACTTGACAAATTTTCTGATTTATATGCAATCTCTGAATTTGAAACGGCTAGGCGCCGTTGACCATACTCTAAGGGCATGCGCAGTACGTGCTTGTACCTTCACAAAGTTTCATTAAGTCCCGTTTCTTTGACTTTGAAATGGGTCTTCTGGTTGCATAAGCAGGAACTGGTTATCGTGGCACTTTTCCCCCTCTTTGCTTTTAATTTCAGTTCTGTGAATTTTGTGTCATTATAACCAGTTTTAATGAAGATTGATTTCGGATTTTCTTTCTGATATTGAATCCACACTGCCTCATTGAAATTAGTTTTTAATTTTTGTTTCGTTTCATCTTGGGGCTCATTCTCTTCAGCTTCATTATATTGGATAAAAAAGAAGAAGATTTTTTTTGTAGCCGTTTTTTAACCTCTTCTGTAAATTTTATTTCGTTAGTGTTGAAGTTCAGAAACTCTTCATGGGCCATGATATGAACATTAAATGGACGAGGATTCATTCTAGCCGATGTCATTACCTGGGTCAATCTATCAGGTATATAGATTGGTAAACTTTTAGCTTTTTGTTCGATTTTTGAATGAACCGAGTCGCACTACATGTGGCTGTGTCCAGACTCATAAAAATCATGATCTATGATTTCAATCGTTTCGTGCGTCGAGATAAGGTGTAAGAGCACGCAACAAAAGGCATAATTTTTCTGTTGTCCACCGCAATTATCTGACATCATTCGAACATGTGTGACACCTTCTTTGTCTAGAATGTATTTGTATACGCAGGTGGCAATCTCGGTACTGCCACGATTACCTTCAGTTTCATTCCAAGTATAACAATATACATCTTGGTCACCAAATTTGTAAAAAGTTAAGTTATAGACTGCCAGCTTTCGAACATAAAAGAAAGGCCCAGCTGCTCCTTACGGCGTATAAAGAACAGCTTCCAAGTCAAAGTTAAATGCCAAAGTTTTCGCATCATTATTTGCAACTATTTTATCGGCGTCCCGACGCAGATAAGAGTCATCTCTTCGTTTTAGGTGCTGGGAATGTTCATACAAGCTTGTTTCGCCAATCTTATGAGCGATGCATTTTTTGCATATATCTTTTTTTGGTACATGAAATTTTAGCTTATAAGATCTAAAAAAAATTCTGTACGTCTCTAAACATGCTGGAACGATTCCTTTCTCCATGCAGTTTTTTTACTAAAGTGTATGCATTGCTTGTATATTGATCGAGGCCTCTAAATATTTGTATTCTGTGGTACTTCTGCAATAATGTGATTCCATGGTGGGAAACGAAAAAATATGAGATTTTAAAACCTCTGTTGTCTTGTTCGAGAACACCTACGGGGGAAATCTTATTTAATGCTCCTCTAATCATGCCTTCTATTATGTTTAAAGTATCCAAGAAAAACTCTCTGCATACTTGAACCTGCACATTTTTAACTGCTAATGTATAACGGTTTGTACATTCTTTACGTGAAGGACCGCCCGTTGTACATCGTTTTTTTTTTGTCTCTTTGTACATGTTGAACTATAAAGTCGTTGCTCTTCTAAGGTTTTCAGGGACCTAAAAGATTTATATATAATTTTTCTTACAGATTCTGGCACTCCTTCATTACATTTATGCTTCGGTTTCGTTACACACCTAGGTTCTTTTATCGGTCTTGCTGCAACGTTTTTCCCACTAATAGTTTTATATGCTTCATCTCTCGCACGTTTCCCTCTTTCTATATACCGTTTTCATTTCGAAGGATCTGATCGAGTCCTCTTTTTTGGTGAAACAGATTCAATTTGTTCTAGCGGTAAAACGAGACCTGACAGCGATGCACTTCTTCTTACTCTTTTTATAGCTTGTTCTGTTTGCGATATATCATTTTCTGAAACTCTTCTTTTTCGTGCATTTAGAACAAACACATGCAACTCTGGATGAGAATTGGCTAACGTTACAGGACTTACAGTCTCAATTTCTGGTAAAACCTATTGAGGTTTATTATTGAGGGATATTTCTTCACATGTACCAATAAGGGATGAGTGTATTGACACTCATCCCTTATTGGTACATGTGATGAAATATTGCTTGTATCATTTCGTAACTGCCCTTTTTGTCTTGTAAGGTGGTTTGAGGAAGAGATGGGTTTTTCAGTATGAACATCAGCTACGGTTAAAACAATAGAAGTATCACAAGTGGAATCATCATAGAAACTGTCATTAGAATCATCGTATACAACAAAATTAGGATCTTCAGCACCGTCATCGCTTAATTCTCCGAATTCAAAAGCATTAGAATTTGACAGTGTTTCAAACATGTTTATATTATCAGGTGATAATGATATCGAACGTATTGGTGAAGAGTTTTCGCTACTGTCACCAATAATTACATTTGTAACCACAGAAATTATCGGCGAATTCACCGGTGATTCAGATGTTAGTGAGGATACGTCATAGTCCGGAATTGAACATGGCTTGTATTTGCATAACTTCTAGACAAAAACTTCTGTCTGTCTATTGGCGTTATGGGAGAGTATGTCGGTGCTTCAGGAGTTGGTAGGGCTAAGTCACGATCATACATTTTTGAAGTGGGACTTGTGCCACTTTCATCGTGATCTGCCGATTTTGGACTGCAATGTGAAAATCCGATTTGCACATCATTTTCCTTGCCTGGACGTATAACTTTGTCTTGAAGTACTTGCAACTGTTGTGTTGTATCTAATTTAGGATCCTCAAAGTTTGAACTCCCGCGTTTCTCTTTAAAATTATTTAAAGAATCCATTGACAACATCAGCTTAGCAGGTTCTAGCGATTTTGATGTAGCTGAAAGCAAAACATGTTTAGTTAAGAATGTTCTAAACATTAATTTACAAATAAACAATAAGTACCGGGTCTAAAAACCACATTTACAGTAATTTAGCTTTAGCGACCGATTTGTCAGCACAAATTTAACTTGACTACTAGTAATTATAATCCCTTACAGACGTTAAAACTCCGGGGAAAACAATGGCAATCAACTATTGTTATGTTCTTCTCTAGTAGGTAGGTACATAATGTCTTCAGGCATTCCCTCCCATTTGGAACATTATATAATTAATGTTCACAAAATATCAATAGATGGCGCTACGTGTATCGATCTGTATTGCAAATTCAATTTTAGCAGTAAATGTACAATAATCATTTATAAATATTATTCTTTGAATGCAAACATTGTCTCTATTACAAATTAGGTGATTTATTTAAAAAATAAACGGGTTGCTAAAAACAACTAAAAATAACAATTACGAGTAACAGCGCCACCAAACCAGCCAAACACAAAACACTAAGCTATGGCAAAAGACTAAGCCGCGATAGATGGCGCTGCACAAGAACCAATAAAATACGCATCTAAAAGTAAAAATAATGAATCACGAAGTTAGAATATACATAAAAAATAATTTAGCAATCATTAGATATCCAATTATCATCGATACAAAAGGTTAAAAGTGCCGCCCTCAAAGCGAAAACATTTAGTATCATTTTTAAATGTGTGCGTCCTTAAGATGGCGATATGCGCACACTAACGCGTGCGTAAATACGGTCAGCAAGCTCTAATATCTTCTCTCTAATATTTGGCCAAATATAATATTGCCAGGCTTTATTACATTATACAAACAATTATATTTAACTTGATACCTTTTTTATGTCGATGTTATCATCGATGTCAGGAGTAGCATCAATAATTAAATATACCTACTACTATTATTTTTCTGACTTAATTTTTTTTTTAAGTTAATGGTTGATTAGTTATTTCTTTTAACATTAAATTAAATACAATACCTATTTTAAAACAAATAAATTCAACTAAATCAAATCTAAACACTAAAGTAAGCCTACACAAATAAATATAAAAAAGTTATATTACATACAACTAAACGTTAGTTAAAGAGCTACTCCAGGAACCCGCCCCACGACCCGCAGACACAAAGGTGCCCATCACGCTCACCGCGTTGCCACATTGAACGGCGGTAGACAAACTTTGCATCAGAACTTTAAAATTGATGATATTGAGTTATTTTTAGTTACCTGCTAATAATTATATAAGCGAAGCATTACAGTGTATATTATTAAGGTAAAGTACTGAAACTTTCTAAAAAACATTCATTTCTAGTTTCCAAGATATATAGACAAACAAGCATACGAACATATATACCATCCTACATACTTAATTATGTACGTACGTCTTTGGCACATGCTTACCCTTATAAAAATTGACTCACGAGTTTAAAGACATTTACAATAAGTCAATAGCGAATATTATCAAATTCTATCAATAATACATACATTCGGATCGAAATCGAAATAATCATGAACGATAAAATGATAAAATAAGCATGAACGTAATAGTTCGACTGAATTTTTTTACATTGAACTCGTTTTTAAAATAAAACATTGCGTATCAAGTCTGTTGACGCTACCGAGCTATTCGCGTTTGTTAGCGTCCACCAATATGTAGACGATCCCTATGTGAACCGCCACACGGTTCAACCAGGTGTCTAAAATTTAATGGCCACAAACAACACGCCACAAGGCCACCACGGTACGGTACCTAGAAAATAGTGGCATATATTTCTTTCTCGCAGTAATTGCCAACACTACTTACTCTGTCTTGCATGCAATTTTCATTTTGATCGCTTCGCGTACTGCATATTTTTGTCAAGACTGGTATAACTAGGTGTGTAGGTACTAGGTAGGCTAGGTACTGTTTTAGGTAGCTTAGGTTATTTTTTTTTTCATTGATTTATATTTTGCTCATCAATACCAGAGTGCATTATGATTTATGAGTATAATTCAACATTTCAAAAATATAAAACAAGAATGTCAAGAATAGAACATTAAGCAGTACAATTGCGGTAGGTACAATTTTACAGGTATCGGATATTTAAAAACGCACAAATATTTATACTTCGTTTTTTTTTTTGAGATTAGAAATTGAGTAAACATGGAAACAGTAGTTGCCAACCTGTTCTAAATGTTCAAATTAAACACACTGCAAGCACACCAACGAACGATTAGTTAACATGATTAAGAGTTCACATTTGTGAATAAATAATAACAATTTGCAGATTAAATAATCCAAGACAACAATAAAAATACAATTTCGTTTTGATTATCACGTTAGAGATACGTGAAAATTTAAAAACGGACAGTGACGCATGTACGTTCTAAAACGGAAACTTAACGTCTAGTTTTTTATCAGTATTCACGAAAATTATTTAATTTACAATCATAATATGCACTTATTAATAAAATTTCGTAAATAAAATTTCTTCTAGACGATATTTAACCGTTTTATTATATAATACTAAATAATAAAACAATTGTCTTAGGTGATGGTAAAAGATTTGTTGGACTACGAGGTGGCTTTTGTTGTTGTATGCCTCTCGGGCCTACCCCTGCTTGCTCTATAACTCTCCAACCAATCGCACAATAATAGAACAAGCAAATATCTTTACTTAAATAACAATCACAATAAGCTTTAAATATTAAAAACTATCCAGATAAGGCTGAGAGATACGAATGACAGATGACGCGAGAAAATATTTAAAAATCTAACCATCCGTCTCGAACTTCTTCTTCTATAGGTTTTTTATTGTGCGACATTTACAAGAACATTAAAAATGTTAAAAATAAAATAGTTCGAGCAAATAACTACTATCAAAATATTGTTAAATACTCAATATAATATTTACAAATACGTAGATGCGGCTTTACTATAAATACAAATATATTTAAGTATGTTTAATGACGGCGTAGGCATTTTGACAGTTGTGATATGTATCTTGCCTGATAAAGAACCCTGTTCATCGTTCTGTCAACTTTTTTCTAATCTCAAATAAAATAAGTATAAGTATAGTGCTTTTATACTGTCAATGATTGGTGTCGTTACAAATAGATATGTTCCTATCTAGACAACGAAATACATAATTTTAAATATCTGATAAAATTAACTGACAATTTATAACACGATGCAAACATATAATTAACTAGTACTGAAAATGTAATTAAAATTAAACACTTGTCAAATACAAGCTTATCGCCTGACGCCTGCGGGCCTACCGCGAATCCGTCTCTATAGCTCTTGCATATTCGAAAGATAGACAATTCGACGAACGTAGAATAAATATCTTTCATCTTTTTATCTATTATCTTTGAAGTGGTTCACGGTTCTAGCCCTGAAGTTAGTTAGGTACTTACTCTAAAATCATAAGAGTAATTGGTAATTGATTACTATAGATTACTTACTTACATTACAACTGTGACTTCCCGTCGTGTGTAGCATGACACCGTAAAGTAAGTATGACACCTATAAGCGGGCCTAACGCTCTCCCGAAGCCCCGAATCCCATTCTGCGCCCCAGTTATTGTGATCACATGTGTGAGCACAGCCGAGTCAAGTTTTCGAGTAGCCATTGTAACTTGAACTATAGTTTTATGACAACTATGCGTAGTCGAGGAGCGCTCTTATACTGGTTTGTTAATAAATCACCATAGCTACGTAGGCCAGTGAATGTGTAAATATAACCGGATTCACATTTGTCTTTATTGCTAGTCAGTACGCAGGAAAAAAATGGCCAAGTCTTGATTTACTTTCAGGCTGTGTGACATTTAAAATGATATTTAAAAAGAGGCACCCTCTTGTTCCTTTAGCCGTCAACACAGTGAGTCCTCCTTTTTCTAAAGGATCGGCAACGCGCATGTGACACCTCTGGAGTTGCAAGCGTCCGTAGGCTACGGTAGCTGCTTACCATCAGGCGGGCCGTATGCTTGTTTGCCACCGTCGTTGTATATAAAAAAAATACACAAAAGTGGGAAGGTCAAATTTCCAAGTAGGTATTATGAATTACTCGTATAAAGGTGGCATTCTGATGTAGAGATGGTATACTAGCGAGTAGCGCGGTTTATTTCGTTTGCATCGCATGCACGTATGATAACCACTTAAGTTCCGGGGGAGAGGGTGAAGGGGATAGAGGAGACTACATACTGGTCCTACAATCTTTATCTAATTAATATATAATTATCTTGTAACCACCGATAGTAGTGTCGTATTTTTCTTTGCGAACTTGGCCGTCTACGCTACTACGGTGTCTTTTCTAGGTGCAGTACCTACCAACCTAACGAAGGCTATAAATATACAATATTTGAATACGTATTTAGGCGCCTGTAAAACGCCATCTAGTGACACTTAAACATATGAGTATAAGTAACAGGTAGCTAATGTGTGTTGTAGCTATAATAGATGTCGCAACCGCAACATCAATTTCCTAATAGATCGGTGCCGTCATCTGTTTAGCGTTTTATGAACTAAAGTTTGGATACAGTTCTTGGATACTTAGGACGGGATCGCTTGGGATTATGGAGTTTGGGCGTCTGTATCTGTATTGTCTTTGCTTCAGGTAATACTTTGGCTAATGTATAAATCCTCAAATATTTTATTTTAAATGTATAGCAGGTTTAAATAATAAAAAATAGATTGCAAATCATAAACATTAAATTGTCACAAAATTACTTATAAGGTACTAAAATTAATGAACGTTTATCGTTTTCCCCCTATAATTTTATTTTTAATTGCTAAATAACCTCTTAAATGCAACAAAGTGCATTTAAATTTCCAAGTTTACAAATTGGCTACTTTCCTAAAAAAATATAGTTAGTCCGTCAGTTAGATTATCAAAAAATATTGGACACGTATTTTTTATTTTGTCAATCAAACAAAAATTGGTGAAGATATAGCCCGTTAAAGTTCCGCGTGACGTCACATTTCAGTACAATTTTTAGTATAATGTGACGTCACGCGGAACTTTAACGGGCTATATCTTCACCAATTTTTGTTTGATTGACAAAATAAAAAATACGTAGCCTATTTTTTGATAATCTAACTGACGGACTAAATATAATTATATTCTTTTTACCCAGGAAAGTACCCAATTACTTATTAAGGATTTTAAATCCACTTACTTTTTGAATATTCATGAAGTCGGTATCTTCAAAAACTTTAAGAATATTTTTATTGTTTCTCTTCATAATTAAAACACACCTGGCTTCATTTAATGCAAAAAGACAACCTAAGAGTACAATGTCAAACTACCTTCTAAATATGCACTGCCCAGATGAGAATTTTTAAAACTCAAATTCGCAAAGGTATTTAAAATTTCAGCCGAAAAGTAGCCTTTGAAACAGAAGGTACGTTTAAATGATTAATTTATGTTCACATTTATTTGTCACCAAAACAAATAACCGAATGAGTAGATTCGAAATTGTAGATAATGTAGGTAAGTAGGTATTAAATACCACCATAGTAAATCGACGTATGTGTCTGATTCGCGAATATGATGTAGCCTACTAGGGCAGTTGAGTAAACATTTGCCACCATAGTAAAATAGCGATTGTGTCAGTTTCGCAAGTACGCTGTAGTCTACTAATGTGATTAAGTAATAGTTGCCACCAAGGTATACTAACGAATATACAGATTCGCAAATATGCTATAGTTCATTAAGCTGGACAAGGATTAAATATCACTATAGTAAAATAACGTATGTGTCAGATTCGCAAATATGTTGTGGTATACTAATGTGATTCAGAAATAGTTACTACCAAGGTAAATTAACGAATACACAGATTCGCAATCATGCTATGGTTCATTCTATGGTTGAGATTCAAATGTCACTATAGTAAAAAAACGAATGTGGCAGATTCGTAAATTATTTAAGGTTTACTGCCAAGGTAAAATACCATATCTACACTTCGCAAGTCTTCCATGGGATAAAAAAATAAAATTGCAGATTCGCAAAAATGTAACTTTGAAAGCTTATAGGAGCCTGAAAATTGGTGACATTATGAACAGTCGTATTTAGTACCGATTTACATCAAAAACTCATTTTTGCAAAAAAAGCAGTTATGTTAGTTTAGCATGGGGGCGACGATTTGACATATTATTTGCAAATGGCCAATAAAGTGTGTTGCCATTGTTTTTGTGCAGGCGTTCATTTGTTACACGTTTTTTTGTATTTTGTACATGAGTCGACCGATTAAAATAACCTTATGCCTGATGAGATGATCTCTGCAGTGTTCGATGATTGTTAAAATAGTATCATGTACGACTCGTACTTGGCCGGTTTTTTTTCTTGCAAGAATTTTCAAGGAGTTCTTATACTCGTAATTAAGGGCCTTCTAATACCTACGCTACGCTGCGCCCAGATAAAAATGCTAAATTGTATTAGTACTTATCAGATCAGGTCATCGATTTCTTCTCTGCCTCGGTGGAAAGGCAGCCTATCGCATTACCATAAAACTATAGTTGGGCCAAAAGCAAACGTTTCGATTGGGTCGAAACTCCTAAAGATACACGTCTCGCTCACTCGCTATTTGCAGTCGCTACGTGTCGCAGCGTTCTTCCTTTATTTTATTGCCGTACCGGCACAATGCTTTTGACTATGCTATAGCTTAAAACGATTTTTAAGGAACCCGGCCAAAAACACGTCTTGTTGCAGGGACAGATATAAAATAGCGTAACATAACATTACATAAATACTCTTTATTGTACCCCTCAAATAATAGACACAAAGTATACACAAGTCACAAACAAATAAGCAGAGACAAAACAATTGGCGGTCTTATCGCTAAAGAGCGATCTCTTCCAGACAACCTTATTATTGCGTATTGCGAGTAATCGTATTAAACGTGCCCAAATTTATGAAGCGGGTTATACTGTATTTAACCTTATTTTATATTTCAGATGTGGTAACGCCGTAGTGGCCGAAGGATGCCGTCGAGTCATGCCTACTCCTGAACGGACTACTGCAGAGAACTGCTGTGGGGACATTATATGTGACTAGAGTAAACCAAGGCTTTTTTTACCTAATAGCTAGGCGATGCTAGCTAAATATATAAAAGGTCTAAGACAACTGCGAAGCACTTACAGCCCGACCAGGCATAAAAACCGTATTTTTTTTTATTTGTATAGCCTCTTTCTTGGCATGGAAGATATTGTTTTTTCCCTTTAGTATTCTAGTATGTCTATCTTTCTAATCTTCCAGGCCTCCTCCAGCCTTCTCCACTCGTTTCTATCCTGCGCTACTCTGTGCCAGGTTATTCCTGCAATTTCGTGAATGTCGTCTTCCCAGCTCTTGAGTTGTGTGCCACTCTTCCTTTTGCGTCCCAACGGGTACCACTCAGTTACTCGCTTGCTCCACTTTTTGTCTCCTCTAGCCAGGTGACCAGACCATTTCCATTCAAGTAAAAACCGTAATAGTAAATTGAAAATTCGGTTAGTGGGGATAAACGCTCAACCTAAAGGATAGTAGCTGAGAGCATCAGCTAGAGAACATCACGTGACCTCCGAGGATCACATGACGCTTTCCATACAAAATGAAGTGTCTGAAGTGTCGTGTAGGACAACTCCGGCATTAGCTCTTGGAAAGGAGGAGCCTAAATGAAGTCGGTTTTTTTTTGTTTAAAATTATTAAAATAAATATTCATACCTATTTGCGTTCTTTATTTAAATATTATGTATCACAAAGTAGGTATCTAAAAGTACCTAAAGCTGAGTCAAATTATATTATGTAGAAAATAATAAAACTAACACTTATTTTATATAACTATTTCATCAATAAAATAAATTAAGTAATTCAAAATAATTTGGCGGCAAGATAGCTTCGAGAGTCGATATAAAACGACTCTCATCAAGGAACTTATTTTCATTCCAATTACATGAGTAATCCAACTGGTAACATTAACTGCATATTTACATAAGGTTAGAGATATAAATAAGTACATAAAAGAAAATAATAATAAATAGAAGAGGTAAATATAAACAAAACATGGAACCACCCAACTATAGCCAAAAACTACTTAGGTATACCTTTGTCTAGGTTTAAAAACTACTTAGGTATACCTTTGTCTAGGTGTAAAAACTATTATTTGAAGAATATAAGTCAAACTAGAATTTGAATATAAGTCAAATATTGTCATAAATGAAAGTAAAAAAAAAATGTGGTTACTATCTACTATAGTACATTGGGCTAGAGTTAGTTGGTTTTACAAAACGTAAGAGAATTAACCAAAACAAACATAATCTCTAAGTTTATAATGTCAAACGTAAATTGATATATGTATTTGATACTAGTGCTTAATTTTTTTACTAAATGAATATTACCAGAATGCTCTGTGCATCTCTCTTTACGACTACTTAACATTTACAGTCACCATACGGGAATGTTGAGCCACTTGCCATTGTTCGTAATTTAGCTGTCTAAATAAATGACTGATGTTGCCGACTAGCTGTCAGAACTGACAGCTCTGTCAGCTAACATCGGTGATTAATTAGACGGCCAAATTACGAACAATGGCAAGTGGCTCAACTATCCCGTATGGTGTTTGTACTATGCCATAAGTTTGATAAGACTTTAAGAAAAGAATGTCTCAATTAAAGATATAGTTGCGTATTGTGCTAACGAGCCGACAAAATAAATAATATTTGTATTATTTAGCTAATTTACAATTTTACCTTAGTTATTTCAAATTATAACAGTTACATCTATAATGTGTACTTCATAATAACATGTACAAAATGCCATGATAGCAGTCAGTGAAGTTAAAACCTTTAGTTTGAAATTACATTTTAATGCCACAGTTTGTATATTTTATACTCATCATCATCATCTTTATAACGCTTGTATTGAGCGTGGGGTCCACTTGGAATCCCATAAATTGACGTTGGCACTAGTTTTTTAAAACAACCTGACATGTTTGGTTGAATTGTCGTGTAGAATATTTTTATAGGGTAGAATTTGGTTAGGAAATACATACAGATGCTGGCCAGCTCAATGTCTACCCAGGTGAAGTAACGGGCAGAGGCTTATCATCGATAAAATATCGAAAAATCAAATGCACATTCGGGAATAAGGTCATTAAAACGTACTTAAAGAGCGATGAAAATGGCCATGGCATCAAAGGCCGGAGCGAAGAGTAATAAACCGTCCATTTTGAGAGGTCACATGTGATAGCAGAAAGCCTAACTAAGCAAGTTATAGAGGAATATTCCACCTCTACAGTACTAGTGAATTGAAAATTGAGATTAGAAAGTCACTAATTTTCATACCCACGCTGGAGGACACGACAACAATTCACTTCAATTACATTATCAACTTATTAGGGTATTATAAAACTTATAATTTAGTGTAGACTGCAAATTACCAATTATTGCAACCAGTAATGTATTATCTGTGCTAGTGTTGTAGTAATATATGAAAATACATAACTACATCGGTAATCGGTATGGTTATGAAAATCTAGTTGGTCATGATCCTATCCTCCTCCCCGAATACCGGCACAATCCAGTTGGCCATAGCGGTGCAATGGCGGTCATTCTAATGGTTCCCGAACACGTCATTGAGGATTTATAATATGTGTGCAGATAAAGCAGTGTATGTAAGTGCTTAGTTAGGCACTACGTAGCAGTTACATAAACTACAATAGTAAAAAAATATGAACAACATAATTATGTAACAAAAACAAAAAAAAAAAGTTTAAATTCTGCTGAACCACGCATAAAAGCCGTTTGTACGTTAGAAAATTAGTGTGAATTTGGAATATATTGCGAAAGAATAGGTACGATTAAACAAGTGAATAAGCTTTTCAATAGCCGTAACGGTTATTAATGCGTGATGGGGCAAAATTAGAGGACCCAGACTGACACAGTTTTTTTTATATTCTCTTTCTTAGCCACAGCCTATTTCAGCCAGTTGGATCTACTCTTATACATACAAAAGAATCCGACTACGCCAACTTTGTAAAATATGGCCCTGCCACCATTATCGTCATTTTATATTTTGAACATTTTGACGTGTATGCTGGGTATGTACATATTGTCCCTTGCAAAGCTGGTTGCGTTAGCGTGGTCGACTTTAGCTGTCTAGACTTGGTTTTCGTCTTCGCACTTGAACGTCGGACAGCAATCGGGGTAGGGTTTCGTGAGATCTCCTTTTGTCTTATGGCATTTCGGGTCGCTGCTGAAGACTACGCCGCATCTGAAATAATGTTTTAATAATTTAAATTTTTGGATAAAGTGTTTATGGTTTAGGATAGTAGACTTTCAACTAGAGATGGGTAACTACCCGAGTAAATACCCGAGGGAAGGTAAATACGGGTATTTACCCGATATTTACCTACCCACGGGTAGGTAGAGATACGCGGGTATTTGCGTTTTTCTTGTAACTTATAGGTGTTAAGTGATCGCAGAATTAAAATAATAATGATTTTAGTTAATCTTTAGGATATACATACATTAATGTTCATTAGAATTGATTTTAAAAGTATGCTATGAGGAAAAATAAGATCTTAATGTACGGCACGCACGAGTCAAATTATAAAAATCGAATATAAAATGATAGATTCCAAGAAATATACAAATATCACATTTTACTTCCCACCCCCTTCCCCCAAAACTCGAATGTTAAACTGGGAACATATACGTACGTTAGTATTCCCAAATCCAGAAAATAAGACGGCTAAGTGACATTTCGTTTTGAAATTGACGAATTCATATGAAAATTTTATTAATATAACTTTGATTTTTAACCAATTATTTTGTTATAAATAATACTAAATAACTACAACCACTAACTTACTTTAAACCTTTACAATAACCAAAGCGACATGTTTAATAAAAAAAACGAATCTACCCGACGATGTCGGTAGTTACGGGTAAATAGGCATTTACCCGGTATTTTCCCGGGTGATTGGGTAAATGTCTGCGACCCATCTCTACGTCCAACCCGTCAAGACGCCGAACCGTGGAAAATGGCGTGCTTATGAGGAGACCTATACTCAATAGTGGGTGAAAAAGTGTTGAAGAAGAAGAAGAGAGTGTTGGAACCGTTCATGATATACAGCCTGTAAATTTTATACGGGCGTATACTTTATCCAACCGTTACGTGTGGAGGTCCAAGGGGGAGGCCTATGTTCAGCAGTGGATGTCTTACGGCTGAGATGATGATGATGATGATGTATACTTTATCCACCTATAGTATCCAGCAATAGGACTCATATAGTATAATCATTTTGTTAAATAGTGTTATTAATTACGTGTAACGATTTTTTAAAGTCCTACCGGGCACCAATGTACGCTATCCAACTGATTCAAAACTGACATAACTGACATGACGCATCGGTAAGTTAATTATCATGGATGCAATACATTGCGTGCTGAATTATTATGTATGAAAAAAAAATCCTTATTTTCATAAAGAAATAAATGTAAATAGGTTCCCTAGGTCCAATACTAATCGCCAGTACAATATACGCCCGTATAAAATTTACACACTGTATTATCTAACCTTTGTAATCAACCAGACAAGCCGTTTAGGATATAAATAGCAGCATTCGTATTTATATACAAACACACATACCAAAAAAACGCTCATTATTTACATATACCATATCGGTTCCATCGGGGGAAAATAGAAAATCATCTGTTCTTTGTAAAAAAAAACTCCTACCTCTTTATTTATAGCAAATATACGGTAAAGCCCGCAACTGACAATGATATTTTATTTGTTCTCCAATTCCAACTTTGGAAATGTATTTTTATATCTTTGTAACGCCCACCATTATACATTGTTAGAGAAATCTGATTTAACTTGTAAAAAATACTATTATTTTTCCTTTGTTCTAAAATTTGACGGAACAATATTACTAAATGAAGTTTTCGAAACACGTTAAATTAAAAACAAACATTGTTACCTACTCGTCAACAAAACGCTGTAAATAAAATCGAGTATCAGGAAGCCAACAGAGTCTAGTTTTCTACATTAAACTATAATCATAGTAGGTATCTCTAAATAATAGTGAGAGAGTTCCTTTTTAACCCCCGACGCAAAAAGTGAGGGGCGTTATAAGTTTAACGTGTATGTCGGTGGTACCGTAGCTCCCAAACAGATGAACCGATTTTCGTTTAGTTTTTTTCACTGAATAAATAACAGTACTACGTAATCTACGTATAGAATGATAACATTGATAACTTACTGAGTTTATACGTATACATATGAGTACAGCAGGGGCCGTATTCTAACTTTAAAACACGTTTACACACGATCCAACTTCAATACAACTTCAATGCATTAACCACGTAATACAGCTAGCGTCTAAACGTCTGAATCGGAAATGCTTGAAAATTATTCCAATGAAACTCCAATTTGCCGCGATCGAGTTTTTCACTAGATGGCAGCACCGTGGCGACAGGTCTAGCTGTCACAATCCACCAATCATGTTTAACCATATATTTTTTGATTGGTGGATTTTGACAGCTACTGCCAAAAAGACCTGTCGTCACGGTGCTGCCATCTAGTGAAAATCTCAATCGCGGAAACCCTCATTATCATTGATTTAAGTCAACTGAGTAGGATTTACTTTAATGCGATGGTTTTGAACCATAATCCATACTAATATTATAAATGGGACAGTGTATGTGTGTGTTTGTTTTTTTGTCCGTCTTTCACGGCAAAACGGGGCGACGAATTGACGTGATTTTTTATGTGGAGATAGTTGAAAGGATGGAGAGTGACATAGGCTACTTTTTGTCTCTTTCTAACCCCCCACTTCCCTAAACTTGGGGGTGGAAGTTTGTATGGGTTGTTACCCCGATTTTAACGCGATCGAAGCCGCGGGCAAAAGCTAGTAAATAATATACCGTAAAAAATATTATTTTGATTTGATTTGTAATTGTGTGAAACAAACGTTTGTGCTTCCTTGTCACGTTCACGAAATGACACTCCAATTAGGGTTTCCGCGATCGAGATTTTCACTAGATGGCAGCACCGTGGCGAGAGGTCTTTTTGACAGCATCTGTCAAAATCCACCAATCGAAAAAAATATGATTAAGTAAACATGAGGATAATCGTTTACGCTTCAAGATGGCTGCGTCGTCTTTGGAATAGTTTTTTGTTTTTTGCTCATTTACGTGGTTCAGTGTGTAATATTGATAGCTTATTGTGCGGTGACCTAACGAACAAGTGTGCAGCTAATGAAAAATTAGTCCCAAAACGCGAGTAACCACCCTTTGGTTGAACAAACGGTTATCCGGGGTCCCGGCCACCCACGTGTTTGTAAGGAAGCTATCACTTTACAATCAAGAACAACGTTGCTTTTATAATAATAATAATAAATACTCTTTATTGCACACCTCATACAGTTACAAGCACAAATTTTACAATTTGATAAATTTAGGTAGAGGTAACAACAGGCGGTCTTATCGCTAATGAGCGATTTCTTCCAGACAACCTTTATTTTATTTTACGAAAATAAATAAAATCATAAGTGTACCTTGACATTGGCAGAATTCACCTCGCTAAAATAGGCGAGGAGTAAAAGCCATTAATTAAAAGAAAAGAAAAAAGTAAACATGATTGGTGGATTATGACAGCTGGACCTCTCGTCACCGTTCTGCCATCTAATGAAAATCTCGATCGCGCAAACCTTCATTCACAGCATTTTTGTTGAAGCAGGCGTCAAACGCTCGGAGCGTTTTTTCGTGAAACAGTCATTATTAGGTAATTATAGCCTGAGCAGACAGTCTTTCCTATACGACGGTCTTACTCCCGTTGCCTTGAGAATATAACCAACCGGAGTCGCCTTTGACAGGCGTTACCCTCTGCCGAAAATATATATCCAGTGGTCATACTCATGTATGGACTGACGTTTACCTGACGTGCCTATTTGTACGTTATGTATGAACAGCCATACATTTGACATTCCCCTCCCCCGCAAAAATCGGCAGACTTTTTTTGTATAGAAAACAACAGACATGGCTACTCCAGGTTGAATTCTCTAAGCCCGTTGCCGTTAGATGTATTGTGTAGTGTATCACTTACGTTGCATAGTACAGCCAATCGCCTGCGCACTCTATCCTAATGCAATTGCCGATAGGGGTGGTAGTGGACCCGTACGGGACGACATCTTTCACTTCCTCGACGTAGCAGCCTTCTTTATGAGCTAGAAATAAATAAAAAAATGACTCATTGAGTAATATTAATTAATTATAATAAAGCTAACTTTTGCCCGCGGCTTCGCTCGCGTTAAATTCGGGGTAGCAAAACATACAAACTTCCTCCCCCCATTTTAGGGAAGTGGGGGGTTAGAAAGAGACAAAAAGTAGCCTATTACACTCTCCATCCCTTCAACTATCTCCACTTAAAAAATCACGTCAATTCGTCGCCCTGTTTTGCCGTGAAAGACGGACAAACAAACAAACACACACATACACTTTCCCATTTATAATATTAATATGGATATGTATATTTATTCACAAAACGATGTTAATCTGTCGTCGATCGAGATTAGATTAGTCCAAATGTTTATAGAAAAGGGCATTCAAAAAAACAAACCATTCAATTTGATTAAATGTCCGAATAATAATCAAGCTCAACCTTTTACCTATATGGTTAGGCTAACATAATTGTTCTGTTTATATGTAAATGACCTGACACATGATAACAAAATACATATAATAATATTGACGTTATAAATCAAAACATTGGCCAAATGTGAATTCAAGTCAAAGGTACTCATTGTCGGTTGTCAATAAGGCGTTACTGCCATAAAAATCATTTAGAAATAAACTCTATTAACAACTGACAATGATGTACATTTGACTTGAAAAAAATGTCACATATTAGCATTGCGATACAGAGGGCAAATAATGAAATCCTCGGCACTATACCGCGAGCCCGCGAGGTTTTTAAGGCCCATTTATTTTACACATTTAGCTTTTAAGGCCCATTTACACATTGATTAGTGTTTAGTGCGAGTTCATACATTTGCTACTTGTGTTTAGTAACAAATGTATGCATTCGCACTTAGCACTAATCAATGTGTAAATGGGCCTTTAGATAATTTTTAGTTGTACAAGTAATAAGACCACTGGGGAGAGGAAAGAATCACAACTTTATATTTTTAGACGATCCTAATGAGGACGAGAGTGGGTTTCAAATATTTATTCAAATAATTAGATTGTGAAAGATAATAATGTTCCTTCTTTAGTTATTTAACACAGTTGACATATAAACGATTGAATTAGACTCAGTGCAACCGACTTCAAGATTTCGAAGGAGGAGGTTCCCATTTCGTCGGAATCTTTGTTTTTGCTATTATTATTTTTATGTATGTTCACCGATAATACGAAGACGGCTGGACCGATTTGGAAAATTCTTTTTTTGTTTGAAACAGTATACTTTACAGTTAGTCCCATTATAACCAAGTCAGGATCTGAGGATGGGATCCTGAAGAAGTCAGGAGAACTCTTCAAATACTATAGGCACACCATTAGTGATTTCAGCATTTTTTACAGTAGTTCGGGCATTTCCTTCTGGAAAGGTGGAGTCTAAGTGAATACGGTTCTTTTTTGTTTAGAATTATCAAATAGATTAGTCTCACAGCTTTGATATGGTCACTTTAAGCCAAATGAGTTATATTGTCATCAAACAAATACAATACAATACAAATATTCTTTATTGCACACCTCAATGAAATATAACAGATTACAAGTAGAGGCAGTCAACAGGTGGTCTTATCGCTGGAGAGAGATCTCTTCCAGGGTAGCCGAAATCTAGTCTAAAATAATCGTAAGTGAAAAACCAGTAGACTATAAGTACTATAATAAATAAAATATAGCTTAATTATACATATACATACACAAATAAAATAATCGATATACATACATATATAGGTAAGTACTACATACACAGAATTATAAAAAAAAAATATTAAAAAATTCAGTCGAATTGAGAACCTCCTCCTTTTTTGAAGTCGGTTAGTTACATATCATTTTAAACAAAAAAAAACCGACTTCACTTAGCATCCACCTTTCCAAAAGCAAATGCTCGAGCTGCTGTAAAAAATACTCAAATTACTATAGGTGTGCCTATAATAGTTCCCTCGATTTCTCCAGGATCCCATCATCAGATCCTGACCTGGTTACAATGGGACCAACTGTGAAGTATACTCTTTTAAATGAAAAAAGAATTTTCCAAATCGGTCCAGCCGTCTTCGAATAATCGGTGAACATACATTAAAAAAAAATAGCAAAAACAAAGATCCCGACGAATTGATAACCTCCTCCTTCGAAATCTTGAAGTCGGTTGAAAATACAGTCAGCAAACATTTGTGTCAAGGAAGAGATAGGTAATACTCCTTAAGGTGAAATACTTGCTGATCGTCCCACGTTATTGTGGCATTAATAGTTTGTTCAATGTTGACCCAGTACGTATTTTTGTCACCCGACTGCCAAGTTTAATACATTTAGGTCATCTTGTATTTCTAGGTATTTAGCAAAGGGGTCAATGCTAGGTCATTAGATTATTTAAATGACCTAGTCGACTTATCAAGTTATCATTGTGTTTGTGATCCCAGATTAAAGTTCAAATACATAATGTTAATGGGTTCGTTTTCAGATCTGTTTATTGCATCTCTTTATCAAACAGCGCAAAAATAGTATTTACTTAATTAAAAAACGTAAGTAGGTACTTTTCCTTATTTATTTGCATGTTGTTTTTAAACAAATTAAATTATTTTTGTTTTGTGTATGTACCTTAGCATTAAAATGCGTATACACAGGAAAATTTGACAGGTTGATACGGTTCGAGCTTCTGTCGCGAATGCAGAAGACGCTGGCTCGATTCTAACCCTGGGCGCCGCACTTTTTCCTTTGTATATGACATCGGTTTAATTATTTTCTTCGAAAAGACGCAGATTCACGACACTGCATTAGTGGTTGTCCGTTTTTTGCAAAACTACTTCCTTGGCAGTCACTGCACTGCACCTGTCATTATCTCGAGTCAAATTGGGCCCCTCGAAAGTAAGATGGAGACGGATGAGACTAAGTAGGTATTTTGGCGATTATTGGATTTTCGTCCTCATGAAATTACCCTCCTTTGCGTCGCGGAGTCGGGTAAAAATAGGGCGATTATAGACGTGCGATCTTTTGGAAAACGCTTTTAAAACTCGTCATTTTACCTCTTATTTGTCTTATGCGTGTACATGTCACTTATAATGGAAACAAAGTAGTCCCGTTTAAAATTTTCATTAATTTCCCTCGTGTTACTGATACATGGGTGAAATACAACGTTATTTTTCTAATCCTAAAATAGCTACTGTGCTAAAAAGTGGATTTAAAATCTTAATTTTTAAATGCGGATATAATTTAAGCTACCTGTGTCATGACCATTAAGTAAATCGTTAGTAAATTAATGGATAGACATACTCATTAATATAAGTATTATGAGTAGCAATGATTCCAGTTTATTATGTCTATTAAGCCATAACGATAATGGTTGTTAAAAAACTTGTGTCATTAGCAGGGCCCGGAATTAGGTGAGCTAAAATACCTAAAGTTCGCGAGAGGACATAATATAGAGTGGTTACAACCGGATGAAAATAATAATTTATTTGGATTCCGGGTATTCGATATTCATCCGGGCACTGCAAGTAATAGTCGTAATGATGAAAAATGGTTACATTGCAGCCATAAAGTTAACATTATAATAATAAATCTGAAAATGTGACATATATTTTAAATTAGTAATCTGTATTTTCCTATTCATTATCAATGCTTGTCAGAGTGGCGTATTAGCGTCAAAATAGTGAAAGCTACTAGTACTACTATAGTATATATAGAAAGATAAGGAAACAAGTACTTAGTATTATCCAAATAAAATATTATTTTCATCCGGTTGTAACCACTCTATATTATGTCCTCTCGCGAACTTTAGGTATTTTAGCTCACCTAATTCCGGGCCCTGGTCATTAGTTAGCTACACAAGGAAGTCAAAACCAATGGAATTTACAAGTAGAACTTAGAAGCAACATTTTAAGCCTGAGTTGAGGTCAATTTTATTTATTTATCTACACTCACATTGTACGTCTTCTAAAACGTGTTCAAAAACAGTATGCAATGGCTAGCATAACCACAACCGATTTTACTATGATAAGCTTTTTATCTGTGGCAGTAACGTAATTTTAACTTTACATGCTCATATATTGATACGTTATGAGTTTCAAATTCCGAAAATCGAATTTGATAACATAATGTAATGTACTCCTTCCCGACCAACGAAACGCGCCCGCCCGACCGCCGGCACAATCGAGTTGGCCATGGCGGTGCAATGGCGGTCATTCTATGGTTTCCGAACACTTCATTTAGTCTTTATAATATGAGTGTAGATAAAGCAGTGTATGCAACTGTACGTAATTAGGCCTTATTACGTAACAGTTACATAAACTACTATTATTATTGCATTTATTGCTATTTATTTATCGTATGGCTATATGTCACTGGATATAGAGGCATTTCTTCCCTGGGGTAGCAGTAGTGGGAAAGCAGATGATAAAAAAAAAGTGAGTGCTGCGAGGTCCAGATGGGACAGTGCAGCTGCCAAGTTTGTTACTCTTAGCACCACCCAGGGATCACGTGTAGGGTTGTCTAAGGTGTTTCCTACGGACGCAGAGTAACATTTATCCCCATGCATTTATTTCTAACCATAACCAATATTGACGTTGTATTGGAGTTGCCACGGAATAATTTTAAAATAAATTCTGATTCAGACGTTTAGGCGTTAGCTGTTTTGCTTAGTTATAGTAAATGCATTGTGGCGTATTCTAAATTTAAAACAGTTTAAGTAGACGCGTTCAATTTCAATACAACTCGAATGCATTAAATAAGCAATACAGCTAGCGCATAAACATCTGAATCGGAAATAACAGAATTTGCTTGAAAATTATTCGAATTCTGCACCAATACAACTTCAATAGAGGTTGATTATTTGTTGTGCTTTGGAGTTATGTTTGAGATAGATTGTGTTTTTAATGTATTTTAAAATTAGAATACGGCACATTGGAGTTGTATTGAAAATTGGATTGTGTTTAAACGTGTTTTAAAGTTAAAATATGGCTTAGTCAAAGTTCGTTCAGCTATAAGCTAACTATTTTTAACATTTATTTACCACTAGCCTTTTCCCGCGGCTTCGCCCGCGTACTATAAGTACATAAAAAAGCATACGATACCCATGTTGATTTTCAGACTTTGTGACCACATTTGCCCCTTTTAGGGGTTGAATTTACAAAAAACCTGAAACACGTGTTTACTCATTTATCGTTAGAAATACTCCTGTGAAGTTTCGAATAAAATAGTCTAACAAATCTTGATTCGCCATACAAACTTTGGACCCCCATTTTACCCCCTTAGGGGGTGAATTTTGAAAAATCCTTTCTTAGTGCATCCCTAGACCTTATAAGGAACCTACGTGCCAAATTTGGAATCTCTAGAACCAGCGGTTTGGGCTATGCGTTGATATGTCAGTCAGTCAGTCAGTCAGTCAGTCAGTCAGTTTCTTCTTTTATATATTTAGATTAATATTTTTTTATCCACAATTTTAAAATCCACACCGCAGGCTTCGTCAGGTAGATACAAAAACAGGTCAACCACAGGCTTCGTCACACAACAATCAAAATTTACAAGTTGAAATCCACCTCAGGCTTTGTCAATAATAACTACTTACACGTTAAACATTAATTAAACAGACCCCCCCGGACCGTAGCCGGCTCAAAAGTCCCCATGACACTAGCAGCGTTGCCACGCTGAATTGCCAAGGAAATCTGTTGACCCAGGTACGATCCGGAGCGAGGATCGCAACCCCTCTCTCTGAGTCGACGACCCAAGTCCCTGACAAACTCCTTGGCCTCCGCACCCCAAGACCCTGCAGTCTCTACCGCAACCGGTATGAAGTCATACGTTGGTTCCAAGGCAGAGTACTTAGTATGTTTCTGCCTAGCTGCATACTCAGCAGTCGACCCAGCAGCTCTTATGGTGTGGCCCAGGCGGGATGAGGCAAAAGTACTGACGCATGTAGCGTCCCATAAGTGGCACCTGCCCTTCTGCCAAGGAACCAACGTAAGACCATCAGGTCTTTTGCCATCCGAGCGGCACAACCCCGGAGGCTCCAGAACACAGGGTACTTTGGCCGAAACCAAAGCCCGGCGAACTATTTCGTTGATTGCATGGTGACGCGAAAAACGCCCCGCACATTTTTGGCTAACTTGCGGTAAGCTAACTTGTGGTCACAACACTACTTGATCTGAGACTTTTTGTGAATAAATTTATTATGTTAAATATTATGCTTCTTAGAGTAATTGGGATAATAGTAAAAAAGGTTTAATCCAATCGTTAATTTAATCGCTGGTATACTTTATTTTATTACAAATTAGCATTACTGTGCTGACCTCAGTTCACGTTATCAGACCTCAATGTCGCAGTGTCCCGAAATAATCAGCTGTTCACGGTCATTTTGTCCGACACGATAATAGTATACAGATACAAACCAGTAAACCATGACTTGGTTATAACCAATGGGGAAAGCAACTAAAAAATGACATTTGGTTATAACCAATGGGGAAGACATTTCCTACTATATAGTCCTTAAAAAAGCTAAATTTATGTGGTGGGATGTAGTTTTTTTATTGGATCTGCGGACATTGTGACGGGGTGGTAACTACGGAACCCTACATTGAGTATGGCCCGATATTCTCTTGGCCGGTTTTTCTATTTAACAGTTTAAATAAAACTGGCATATTTTGATACCAAGCGGTCTGACGGTTAATCAAATTCCAATAACAGACATAGGTACCGTCTGCTACAACTTTGCCTACGATGCTCAACTTTGTCTGGCTTGAGAAACCTGATTATCTAACCCTACCGAACATATATTTAATTCCTCATAATGGCCGCCTTGCCCAGGCTCTGGAATAAGATATAAATAGCTGTTTGGTCAAGAAAACAATGTTTAGACAAAGTTGAGCATGAGCAAATTTGTAGCAGTTGACGGTACTTAAATATGTGGGTAAACCGTCCCATTATTTTTTGTGTACAAATTTCAGTCTCGATGAATATGAAAACTAAATTGTCATAGAAAGAACCACATTTCCAAATTACTCAACATGACAAGGTCAAATTCTATTGAATCTTATTAGGTAAGTATATTAAATGTATTTGAAAGTTTTTATTGTTGTTACCAAATTATCCCTGTGTGAAATGGGGGTGGAGGTTGGTATTTTTAATAAAATATACTTAAAGTCGCTGGCAGTTACCATTGTATCATACTCGTAACACAACCTAAAACAACTCTAAACATGTATATCTACTAAACAAACTAAAATCTTCATGGTACCGACATCAATAAAATTCACGATACTCTATCCTACCGTCAAAATATGTTTACTGTGCAGGTGAATGTGAGCCTTAATAATTCTGCAATAATTTATAGATGATAAAATATTTCACCAGAGGTCACGTGAAGGTCAGGGTCGGCTCATTTGTAAACAACGTGATGAGGCCGTTTGTTGCCTTTTAATTTATTTTGAGGAATCCCAAAGGCGATGGCGGTGGCGTTAAAATTCAATACTGATTTTATTGCATTCTGTAACCGGTTTTATAAGGCACCTATTTACAGTTGTCAACAGTGTTTTGTTATTGGCAAGTTATTGGTTATTGGACCTTAATAAAATAGTCATAATCGTATCTTAATTCTTCTAAATTACTAATGGCCTGTTTTGAGAAAAAAATCATATCACTTTTGTGATTGAAGTGATTCAAAAGTGAATTTTAGTGTACATTTTACAAGTCTAAATCACAAACAAGAAAAAATTATAACTAACTTATAAAACCTAAGTTACTTCCACTCCTCATTCTATGCAAAGGGCTCAGTTCGAAACAATACAAAGTTAAAAATAATAATCACATTACCTAAGAATAAAATAAAATAATAAAAACTTAACAATCTTGTTTGAAATAGGACCTCTGTAGTGAAATGGTATCCAATCCGAGACGTTGGCAAAGCCCGAATCCGCTTTATATTGACATAAGTCATTAGTGTCATTTTAACAGGTCGAACGACTTGTTTAGTTTCTGGAATGTCATTCCAAATGCTTCGCGGCGAAACGGCTCAAACAAACCGGTAGGATGAAGAATCGGGCTCGAAAGTGTTCGTGTAAATAGACACTGCAGTGTCGCAAGGCCTCTTCTTTTGACTTGGCTGAGACACACTCCAGTGTCATTAGATAGTTACCATATAGGTACGCATTATAGTTTGGTCGGTGATCTTCTCACTTAGGTTACAGACAGAGCAAGATTAAATAAAATACTCTTTATTGCATTAATTTATACAAAAACCGGCCAAGAGCGTGTCGGGCCACGCTCACTGTAGGGTTCCGTAGTTTTCCGTCCGTCACAGTAAGTGTCCCCACTTAAGAGTTAATAACACCGCCATGTAGGATATGATATGAGAGTTCCACGTACAGCGACATCTATCGGCAAATTAAGTAAACTATTGCGCGCGAGCATAAAGTATGGAAGATGATTTTTATGGGATAATTCTTTATTGCGTGAACCGATTTTCACCGTTTTTACTTTATTTGAAAGCACGTCATTTCATTGTAATTTTGTAGAAATTACAGGTACAATAAACACCTGCTTATACGGTTCAATTACAAACTTAGTTCAGAAATTATTTTGTATTTTTTTTTCAAAAACTATTCATCCTATCAAGTTCAAAATAATTTTCCTAGAAAGTTTTTATAAAGTTCTACTTTTGAGATTTTTTTCATATTTTTAAAACTTATGGTTCAAAAGTTAGAGGGGGGGAGACGCATATTTTTTTACTTCTGGAGCGATTATTTCCGAAAATATTTACATTATCGAAAAATGATTTTAGGAAACCCTTATTCATTTTTAAATACCTATCCAATAATATATCACACGTTAGGGTTAAAATGAAAAAAAAAAAATCACTCCCCACTTTACGTATAGGGGAGGTACCCTAATAAAATAAAAATGTCCACTTTTTATTTTACCACTTTGTCGGCGTGACTGATATACATATTAGTACCAAATTTCAGCTTTCTAGTGCTAACGGTCACTGAGATTATCCGCGGACGGACGGACGGACGGACGGACGGACGGACGGACGGACGGACGGACGGGCAGACATGGCGAAACTATAAGGGTTCCTAGTTGACTACGGAACCCTAAAAAGGGAGATATGGTACCAGGCGCTCGATTCTGTGCCATCAAATATAGGTTCCGGCACCTATATTCAATTAGTCGAGTGGAAGAGTCTCGCAGTCACACTTTGTGCAACGCGCAAAATATGGAGGTCTCCCTTGCATACCCGTGTTAACTATATAGGTTTATCTCTTTTGCCCATGATGCACATACATTCTAGCGGTGTGTAGCATTTTACAAGTGTGTAGGTGCAGGACCACATTTCAGTTTTGTTTACTATGAACGTCACTCATCCTCATCCTTTTTGTTTATGTCTATGCTTTATTGCACAATTTGCACATCTTAATAACAGAAACTGAGACAGAAAAAATACAAAAACTTAAGGTAAACAACAGACAGTCTTATCGTTAAGATAGTATCATACTATCTTTTTCTTATACTACTTAGTATATAAACCCCCAAATGATGAGCTTAGCTTATTATTCTGCTACTGACAAATTTTGTTTGCCCGACTATACCAAGAGATCACCCAAAACTACATTTTTGCATTGAGAATATACAGTACTGGTAGATTTAAGGAAAATAGACTCTAGTATCATAATAATAAGATTTACGTTCGGTCGTGAAATGTAACGTAGTGTAAGGATGTATTCATTGGAATTCCCAAATTCTTTGTACCCGGATCCGGATGGATAGTTTAACATTGGATACGTCATTTGTTTTCTCTAATAAGAATAACAATTCGACGAAAAACTGAACTATGATGCTATACGATGCTTTGAATTACTGATTAGTTAGATGAATCAGTGATGAAGGTCATTCTACTAATATTATAATGTGAGTGTTATAACTTAAAATGTATGCATGTTACTCCTTTACACAAAAACTGCCGAATGGATTCTAAACGTCTGAATCAGAAATGTCAGAATTTGCTTGATAATTATTCCGATGCAACTCCAATACAATTTCAATATTGGTTGATTATTTGTTGTGTGTTGAAGTTATGTTTGAGATAGATTGTGTTTTTCATGCATTGTTTATGTATTTTAAAATTAAAATACGGCACCTGATCCTGTCTCTGGAAAGACAGGACAATTTTATCCCGGAATTCACTTCTAAAGGAGAGGATACGAGTATTAAAACGACGGGATATCTAAACAATGGGGAATGAAAGAGGGGTTTGGTAATTATAGGACTATAGTGATTTATTCCCGTATTCATAAACGTGTTACAAACTTCTTGTCAACTGTCATTACCTGCCACTTTAACAGTTGTGTTGATTAGACACAGACAAAACATAACATAATAATAATAAGACATGAAAGACGATTATGAATATAAGAGTAACATGCTCATTGGTTTTGCATATGTAAATGATGCATAGCATACCAACAAGTAGGATAAACGTCAAGGCAAATTGAAAGATTTATATTCATTTAATATTGTCAATAAATTAAATATGCTACTTATCTTGTGCAGTCACGTCTGAAAATATGGAATAATATGGATACATGTGGCAAAAATATGTAGCCACGTTGCCGTATTCTAATTTTAAAACACGTAAACTATACATTAAAAACACAATCTATCTGCAACATAACTCTAACACACAACAAATAATCAACCAATATTGAAGTTGTATTGGAGTTGCGACGGAATAATTTTCAAGCAAATTCTGATATTGGGCCTATTCTAACTCTAAAACAAGTTTAGATACGATCCAACTCCAATGTATTAACTACGCAATACACTAGCTAGCGCCTAAACGTATCATTCAGAATGATTACAATTTGCTTGAAAATTATTCCGCTGCAACTACAACAAGTCCAACACAACTTCAGTATTGGTTGATTGATTGTTGTGTGTTGGATTTATGTTTGAAATAGATTGTATTTTTAATGTATTGTTCATGTATTTTAAAAATAGAATACGACACCTAATTCGCCTACGTTAGTGATTCTATTTATAAATCAGTGTATATTCTATTACTCATCTCTCATCTGATCATAGTTATTTTTTTAGCACAATTTTATTAAACTTTAACCAAAATAAAACAAGTTTTTATGATAGTGTCAAACAAGCATACCGCTACGACTAGCTAAATATAATAAGCCATGGGCCGCGATTCGAAAAGTAAACACACACACTCGACAGACACAGCTCCAACCCAACTCAACCCAACTCAACTCAACGCTATAATGACATTGACATTTGCTATTCGAACAGATTTTCATTCAACATTGGTCTCACATTGGTCTCACATTGGTCAGACATTGGTCACACATTGGTCTCACATTGGTCCAATGTCTGACGTTTGAAGAAGTATCAAATACGCGTCGCATATATGTTGGGCGTCCATGATATCAATGTATGGCGTCAATTGATAACCTCAGGTTATCATCAAACTTGCATAGAATAGGAATAGAACATAGGTCGATGATCTTTTCGTTTGTTTAAATGTTTTGATGTTAGTTAATTTATTAGTTGACTTCGATGAAATGGAAAGGGTATTTCAGATACTTTTTATCCCGAAATTAACTCCTTAAGAAGGTTAAAATAGGCTTTAGTAAGTACCATATGAGAGGGCGGGTTGGAAAAGTCTCTACGCTCAAACGGGGTCGCTTTAAAATCACAGAAGATCAATTTATACGCCAAAAAACAGTTTTTTTTTACTCCCTGACTTTTGATACTCTTCTGATTTTCACTCCTAAGAGTTCATTATGATTTTAATCATTTGATAAAGTGGATCAAGATAATAAATAATGCTGCTTTTATGAACGTTTCAAATATATCCAAATGTACCTAAAGCAACCCTGTTTTACGGTATTTATACGTGGACGGACAGTTGAGTGGAAGCTGGTTATTTTATTACGTAAGTATAATATCCACACCAATGCTTTCACATTTAAACTTTATGTTTTAAAACCGGCAGTGGATTTTTTATAGTCTTTCTCCTTTCCGAGTATTTTCTCTTGAGTCTCAAAAAGCTTTAAGCCATTTTTGTGTTGGATAACTGTTTATATTTTCGTATACTTAAAACGATTAGTAGGAATTACTTATTAACTGTTTTAGTATAAATGTAGTTAATAGTTGTAATTTTAAGAGAACTTAACAGAATTTAATGCTCACTTGACTAAGATTACTTTCTTAGGTCTTCCTTAATATAATTTGTGTGTTTTGTCTTGTCTCTCATTTAAACATAACAGCTATAGAGAGCCATCACGTGAGACTAGGTGTCGTATTTTATTTTAAAATACATAAACAATACATTCAAAACATAATCTATCTCAAAGATAACTCCAACATACAACAAATAATCAGCCAATATTGAAGTTGTATTGGAATTGTATCGGAATAATTTTCAAGCAAATTCTTATATTTCTGATTCAGACGTTTAGGCGCTGGCTGTATTGCGTAGTTAATGTATTGGAGTTGTATTGAAGTTGGATCGTGTGTAAACGTATACATAGGCTGCTATTTATATATCCGGAAACCGGGATTACAATCTTCTTAAATAGCATATTTGACCTCCATGGTAAAATTTGAACTTTTTTAAGTACTGGCCGGTATATTTTTTCTTTCTTATTAACGCTCGTGTTTTGTTTTTGACGGGTTTTAAATGTCATCTCGCAGCAAGAATGGAACTCACTCGTGAAAATATTCGTGCTATGATTTATTATGATTTTCGGCGTGGTTTAACGCAACAACAGTGCATAGATCAACTAACTTCAACTTTTGGTGATGAAGCCCCATCTAAAACTACTGTGTATCACTGGTTTAGTGAGTTCAATCGTGGACGTAGTATGCTTACGGACGAAGTTAAGGCAGGTCGCCCGAAATCAGTCGTTGTACAACAAAATATCGAGGCTGTGCGAAAACTTATAATGGACGACCGACATGTTACGTACTGCGAGATAGAGGCGACTCTGGGTATTTCTATGACCAGCATTAATAGCATATTACATAATTATTTGGCTGTAAAAAAAATTTGTTCGCGTTGGATATCCCACAACTTAACAAAAGAGCAAAAAGATGCTCGCGTCGAATGGTGCAATAAAATGTTAAAAAAATATAACCGTGGTGACTCAAAAGCCGTTTATAACATCTATACAGGTGACGAATCCTGGATCTATGCATACGATCCCGAAACGAAGCAACAATCAACGGTATGGGTGTTTCAAAAGGAGCCGAACCCTACGAAAGTTACTCGTGCAAAAAGTACATTGAAACAAATGGTGGCCTGCTTCTTCGGTATTAATGGCCATGTAGCTACAGTGGCACTAGAAAACCGTAGAACGGTTAATTCAGAGTGGTATACGACCATTTGCTTACCGGAAGTATTTGAACAAATTCGTAAAACTAACCAGCGACGAAGAATCATTCTTCATCATGACAATGCCAGCTGTCATACGTCACGCGAAACAACTCTATTTTTGGAGGGTCAAATTGTGGAATTAACGGGTCATCCGCCGTACAGCCCTGACTTGGCACCCAACGATTTTTATTTATTTCCAAATATAAAGAATAAATTACGCGGTCAACGATTTTCGACCGCTGAAGATGCTGTCGACGCATTCAAACAACACGTTATGGAGGTACCTCAGGCGGAGTGGCAGAAGTGCTTTAAAAATTGGTTCACGCGAATGCAAAAGTGCATAGATCATCAAGGGGAATACTTTGAAAAACAATAAAACCATTTTCAGCCGTGTACGTTTGTTTGTTTTTTTGTTTCCGGATATATAAGTAGCAACCCTCGTATTAACGTTAGAATACGGCCCTAGGGTCAATCACTAATCAGTTTGTTTTTTTTTAAACCTTGAAAGCTTACCCAAATGCGCCGGTTTTTTCGGCGCTCTTCCTATAGCCGTAGCAGCACTAGCAACACCAATCATTAAACACAAAAAAAGTAACTTTGACATTGTCAAACTCTAGTCAACTTGGGTATCCGATATGTGCCGGGTCAAGGCAAAGTTCTCGCCGCGTATCGAGATGCGACTGGCGTTTGAGTAACCGGTGTGTCGTATATAGTTGAGCTTGTAGTAGGGTGCTTACAGATGCGCGTTTTATTTGCGTACAGTCATCATCAGCTATATCGGAGCGGCCAAGGTGCTCACAAATATCTGAACAACGCATCTATTGTCAAGGAGATAAAGTCCATGTTCAGATATTTTTGAGTACCTTGGCCACTCCGATATATTTGATGGCAACTGTACCTAGTAACCTTAGAGAATTCAACCCGGAGTAGCCATGTCTGTCATTTTCTAAAAGTCTGCCGATTTTTGCGGGGGAGGGGAACGTCAAATGTACGTAACGTACTAATAGCCACGTCAGATAAATGTCAGTCCATAAATGTGTATGACCACTGGTCAAATGTTTTCGGCAGAGTGGAACGCCTGTCAATGGCGACTCCGGTTGGTTAGTCCACAATAGAGCATTCACTATTAACTGTTCATTGATTTCAATTTGAAAGAAGTAGGTAAATAAAAAATAAATAACGCAGTGAGATAAGACTAACAAAATCCTCCCACACTTTTCGTTACCTATATTAGAATTTAGTTGCTATCAGATAGGTCTATTTTGCAGACTTTTTAGCTTGACAGGATTTTTACAAACCACTTTTTTTAATTAAATTACTCGCTATGCAAAATGTATAATAACGAAAATTTCTAGAATTCAGAATAAAGGCCCTATATCCTTGTAATAATATAAATCAACTTAAAAATATTCCAATCATATTAAACGAATCATGATTGACTCTAGTAGATTAGCATTACTTTAGTTTAAATCAGCACCCGTCGTTAATGATATATTCTTGGCGAAATTACTTGATTGTTTTGTGGTATGATTTAATCAGCGATGATTTAATAATGAGAATTTTTAATCTAATCACCGACTTCAATTATGAGTCCCCAACTCTGGAGCCAATGAACCTTGGCATCACACACGAATCGTAGAAATAAACCATTTTTAGCTACCATAAACAAATTTAAGCATGTACCTCTGATTTTGTCTACGAATTGATGAATTCAGAACTGAATTCAGATCAAGTGTGTGGAGTGCCGAATACGGTTAACGGCGATCCAGACGTCAAGTTGGTGCCATTACGCGGTGAGTATAGACCCCTTTACCTCAGTCACTCGCCGGATTTCTAATGGGCGAATCTGCCTCTGCCGGTGTAGGACTACATTTACGAATGGATGTGAGAAACTGTGAATATTTTATGACATTCGTGCTTTTCCGATTAGAAATCTATTATACTCTCGTTGCAAACGATATTTCACTTACCTCCTAGTGGTGAGTGTTCCCTAGGGAGTTATGGACTTTATATTAATTTATTTAAGATTTATTTTGATATTTTTTGACACATTTTTTTTTTCACAAGTGTGATGAATAATTCGTAAGAATATTGCAAACTTGAGTAACAAGGACCGTGAACAAAACAAAAATTAACCTGGTATTGTAGTGACTAGTTAGAATTATTATGTGTCGCCGGGAAGTTATATTATAAAAATACTACCCGTAAATGTTCAAAGTAATGTGTTAACTAAACAGTACTGCGTCTTTAAATTAACAATTTATTTACCCTATATACGTAAATCAACCGATAACAATGTTGGCGCGATTTTTTTCTTTAATTTAATAAAATAAAATATCGTTTCTCGCAGATTGACGGCAGTCGCACCGAGTCCTAACTGTATGAATAAATCGTAAATATTGTAATGAAGCTTTTAATGCAATGAAACATATGAATTTGAATGTGTCAAATTCGTGATAGAAAATGTGAGATAGACATATGCAATGACAGTTCAATGACAAGTCTGCACTCTTTTCGTGAATTGTCAAATAGCTTTTTACAATTAAGACCTCTATGCCAGCCAAATAGGGTTTGGTTTTGTATATTGATGACGTAATTTTGATTTTGTTATTATGTCAGATATTTATGCGGTCGACCTGTCATCCGATGTTAAAGCTTTCACAGTGGTTAGATATTTATGCCGGTGGCAGTAGCCACATAATTCTGATTTACATGGGTAATCAGATATTTTTAAGCGGCCGGATCCGATATTTATGCTGATCGATGCAAAACGATGTTTATGCCGGCCACAAAGCATCACATATTTTTACCATGGAAGTGTCGTCACATACTTTTGCCCTCAATGGAGAATCAGATATTTTTGCAGGGCTGCCCATAGTCATATATTTATGCTGGTGACTGTACATACAAGGTTTTTTATCACAAATGCAAAGAAAAATAAAGTTTTTTTTTCCAAAAAATAAAATAATTATCCAACATTAGAATTATCTTAGAAAAAAAACCGGCCAAGAGCGTGTCGGGCCACGCTCAGTGTAGGGTTCCGTAGTTTTCCGTCCGTCACAGTAAATGTCCCCACTTAAGAGTTAAAATAACACCGCCATGTAGGATATGATATGAGCGTTCCACGTACAGCGACATCTATCGGCAAATTAAGTAAACTATTGCGCGCGAGCTTAAAGTATGGAAGATGATTTTTATGGGATAATTATTTATTGCGTGAACCGGTTTTCACCGTTTTTACTTTATGTGATTTTTTAGAAATTACAGGTACAATAAACACCTGCTTATACCATTAAATTACAAACTTAGTTCAGAAATAATTTTGTAATTTTTTTTCAAAAACTATTCAAAATATCAAGTTCAAAATAACTTTCCTAGAAAGTTTTCATAAAGTTCTACTTTTGAGATTTTTTTCCTATTTTTAAAACTTACGGTTCAAAAGTTAGAGGGGGGGGGGACACATTTTTTTTTACTTCTGGAGCGATTATTTCCGAAAATATTTACATTATCAAAAAATGATTGTAGTAAACCCCTATTCATTTTTAAATACCTATCCAACAATATATCACACGTTAGGGTTAAAATGAAAAAAAAAATCACTCCCTACTTTACGTATAGGGGCGGTACCCTAATAAAACATTTTTTTCCACTTTTTATTTTACCACTTTGTTGGCGTGATTGATCTACATATTAGTACCAAATTTCAGCTTTCTAGTGCTGACGGTCACTGAGATTATCCGCGGACGGACGGAGGGACGGGCAGACATGGCGAAACTATAAGGGTTCCTAGTTGACTACGGAACCCTAAAAACGAATACACTTCTTCTACGCAAGATGAAGAAAAAGTAAGATTTAGCTTAGATCTTACCCAAGTGTGGTGGCTTCTTCGGCGCTGGTCCCTGGGCCGTAGCGGCAATAGCGACTCCAATCATTAGGGACAAGACAAACAATTTCATCATTGTTGTAAAACAAGTCAAAAAATATCAAAAGTAACAACAAATTAAAAAAAAAAACGTAGCAAAAAAATAGTAAAAAATATAAAATAAAAACTTTCTTTAAGCTTATAAAATGATGCTTCACTAACACGCCTTTCGTGACTACTGGCCGGGATGATTATGTGTCCACTTTAAATGTTACATTTATCTTGCATTAAATGATAAAAATGTTATAAATAACATACAAAAAATATCTAGATTAATATGACCTTACCATACAATCTCATTTCGTCTGGTCACCAGTTTTATCAACCAAACTAATTACAGAAAAATAATACCTAGTATCTGAAATATTTTCATCATTTATATTTTATCAGTCTTATGGCCTGTTTCACAATCTCCAGTTAAAGCATATCTGTCAGATAAATGTTTGCTGTCCTTTTCTTTTATATGACTGGAGAAAAGGATAGCAATCATTTTAACTGGCAGATAAGTTTATCTGGAGATTGTGAAACAGGCCCTTAGTAACAGAGGTAGGTACTTTAAATTAATTGTATCTTTGCTTATTCGTTTGTATTTGCAGACATACTCAAAAATAGAATTTTGAACATCTCAATTGCAATTTGAAATTAGAATGCCAAACAATAGCATAATTTTAGTAAAATAATACACATTCAACAAAAACACAAAATAATGAAAAAACATAAAACGTTTTAAACAACTTATTTGTATAAACAAATTATTGTGTATTACTTTATCGTCATGAATTGATATAGGATCAATTATTATTACAGACTTACAGAGTTGCTGTTCTGCGGTCTGTCTTACGAAGGACATCTGTTCGAAATGTGATGGACGTTTGGAAGCTGATGTAAACAAAATTGAAAAAATGGTTTTTTACAATTTTTGCACAAAACTAGTAGATATATAGATAAAGAAAATAGTGAAAAATTACAACATCGACAAACCTATATGTATTATTATTGTTTAGGATCTAATGATACGTAACAATAGCACTAAGGAATGTTATTATTATTACAAAATTAAATACTAATTAAGGTTTTCAGTACAATTTTCATTTAAAAAAACATCAATTAACCTTCACCTACCTGTGTTTACACTTGTACGTTGACCCAGGGTGGTAAACCTTCATAATCCCAGACAGATGTCACTAGTGACTTGTATCACGATGGCAGAGCTCGAAATTTTAAAAAAATGTGCGCATCGAGAAAAAGTTGTGTATTTTTGATCATGGATAGAGTGCCCCACGTAGAATATTTTTTAGGATAGGTCTGTAAAATTTTTGGACCTTCACGTCAAAATCAGGGGTCCCGTGGAATATGTTATTATCTCTCTGATTAAGGCTGCTAGGGGTTGTGTGGTATCATTTCCGTATAAAACAGACATGCAGATTTCATTTTTGGTAATAAAAAAGTAAAAATCGAAACTAAAAAAAAAGCTCCGCGGAGAGGGAAAACGCTCAAAAAAATATTATTGTATAGAACGTTGTATAACTAATAAATATCATTTATTTTTAAATACAAAAAATATCGTAAGAAAGCATATTTAATACAAATTTACGGACCTCCAATACTAAAAAATATTCATCGTAGGGCACTCTATCCATGGTCAAAACTTCACAACTTTTTCTCGATGCTCACAATTTTGTTTCACTTTTGTACTGAAAGTAAACCCTACTATAGGCGCTGTTCCAGATTCCATACAACGAGAGAAACAGACAAAAGATGAATGGTCCTTAACAATGTACTGAAACTATATACAGTTAGAAGGCTTAAGGAAAATTCTTCTCTGTCGCTTTATTCTACAGTATATTAATTTTAGAGTATTTATTACCTGAGGATTTCCCTCATGATCAGTGATCGGAATTGGTAGTGCCATTTCGCGGGACTTCGGTGCGTAAGCTTAGTATTGATATAGTTTTTAACCCCAGGATTTGATATGAAATTTTAAAGTTTGTGTTTGATTTAAAAAATGTTTTAAAGAATCGCGGGCCTAACGTATGAAAAATGTGGTTTAAGTAAGATAATGAACGTCAAAAGAAATAGATTGACAGTAGAAAATATTGAAAAAAATATGGTATGCGTTACTATAATTTCAAAGATAGTAATAATTTAATTATGTTTATTTAATATAATGATGTTGATGTTTCGTGTTTTATTTTATGATTGTATTGTTGTTAAATGAAAGTATTTATAATGACAATTTTTTACTTTTGCGTTTTGAAGAAAATTTTCTGTGAGAAATACGAGTCGAAGTCTTATCCATGTTATATACAATGTTTAAGGTTTAAGTTTTCGTGTTTTATTTTATGATTGTATTACTGTTAAACGAAAGTATTTATAATGACAATATTGAAAAAAATATGGTATGCTACTATAATTTCAAAGAAAGTAATAATTTAATTATGTTTATTTCATATAATGATGTTGATGTTTCGTGTTTTATTTTATGATTGTATTGTTGTTAAATGAAAGTATTTATAATGACAATTTTTTACTTTTGCGTTTTGAAGAAAATTTTCTGTGAGAAATACGAGTCGAAGTCTTATCCATGTTATATACAATGTTTAAGGTCATTCACCCGAAATGGCACTACCTGTTCCGATCACTGATAATGACTGATAGAATATAAGGAAGGCGGTGAGCCTATAACCTACGTACACCGTATTAAATACACATACCTACGGGTCTCATGCAAACACATAAACAATTGAGCCCGACATAAATAATTGCATTCTCAGGATTTATGTGTACATTCTAATTCTAAACATATTTATTTAATATTTAGGTAGCTTTTTGGTACTGTAAATGTCTTTATCTACACTCATACTGTAAGTACTCTAAAATGCGTTCAAAAACCGTAGACAATGACAAGCATTACAACAAACGATTTAACTATGATAAGTTTCTTATCTGCGGCAGTAACGTAATTTTAACTTTGCACGCTCAAATATTGTTAAGCAATGAGTTTCAAATTTGGAACATCGAATTTGATAACATAATGTTACCGCCATGGCCAACTCGATTGGTCCCGCGCGAGCGCCGGCACAATCGAGTTGGCCATGACGGTACAATAGCGGTCATTCTATGGTTTCCGAACACTTAATTTAATATATATAATATGAGTGTAGATAAAGCAGTGTATGCAACTGTACGTAATTAGGCCTTAAAACACTCGTGTGATCTTATTATGAAATTCGCCTGCGGCTCATTTCATAAAACCACACTGATGTTTTAAGGACCCTTATTACGTAACAGTTACATAAACTACTATTGAAAGTATACTACTTATGTTGAATTTCATTGGATTTCATACCTTATGTGCAAATGTTTTATGTCATAGCGTTGTAATTATGTTCGCTAACTCATTGCAATAAACAATCCAAATCGTTTATGTTATTTATTAACTCTCTGACAATATTCATTGACAACATACAACAACATATATTCATTTCTACAACGTGGGTCTGCATATAAATCGCATACAAACAAACCATACGCGATCTCAGGCCCATAAAGAACTCGGCAGCAATCGAACTGCAATGTTTTCAATAAACTTTGCAAATGTGACTTGCGACATTTCAGCGACGAGTAATCGCATCAATTTTGTGCGCGTGAGTGCATTAACAATATAACAGTGTAAATGGGCACTGGAATGAATATTGTCTCATTAATTTGATGATTTATGTGTATTTAAAGGGTCGAAAAGGGTTTGCGGCATAAGTATGGGTAAAGTGACTTACTTTACTAGATATTGTAAACTTTACCGCACTACGCTAATACGCCGGATATTTACGGGCTAAGTGCGGAAACCGAAATTCACACATTTTTCAATCATGCTCAAATTTTTGCACAGGTTCTTCTTTAACACAAATTTACACGTGCAAATTGATACTTAAATAAGAATTTATAATACATAGGTGTGGTATATGTAAAAATCCATTAGTAAATAATATATCTAAATCTTATTTATACCCAGTCATCATTAATAATACACAAATATTAAAAACATGTATGCGTTCTAATGTGACATTTTTGTATATAGTCTATCTAGTATAGCATTTGATATCTACTGAAGTGTGTAGTTTAGCAAGCTGAGGTCATGTATCAAATATTTTGGCAAACAGACCCGTCCTAAGTGCCGACGATAAGTGACGTCACTTTAATCGTGTGTGGCAGACAACTTGCCTCAACAGTTTTGTTGGACATGACCTCGGGGTCAGGTGGCGCTCCTCTCTTGTATGCCTTTGTCAAAAAGACTTAAACTATTTTCAATCTAAAGCCACTGTGATAAAGCTGAAATTTGAGTAAATTCCACTTTACATGAAGTTGTCTAAATAAGGAGTGATCCTTGGCTAAGTAACTCAACGGGAGATTAAAATGTTAGCGATAATACGAACTAACTTGCAAAACCAGATGAGACATAATGTTTATTTTAGCGGATTAACCTCAATCATTTTGCCAGTATAAAATATTGTACACATTAAACGTATCATCCATCAGATAATTAAGTTTTCCAGATATGAAGAAACGACTACAGAGAGATAGGTATAAATTAAACTTCAACCTTTCAACCGTGTACCAACGTAATTAGATTTAAAATGACACAATACATCTCATTTCAGTTCGACGACGACTTTACGACTTTGTGCCTATTTTGAAGCCGATAACAGGTCTTAAAATTACCAGTTAAATGCTCATTGTGTTGAAAGAGAATCTAACTATAAATAGCTTCCATATTCACATATTCTAAATAAACTATTAGGTAACTGCTCGTAACTTACCTTGCAAAATGAAAGCTTTCATGAAACATGAAACTGTCCCTACACCTTGTCGGTCAAGTATTTTACAAGATTTACCACTCTTCATTAACCCAGTTATTACTACCGACCTTTATAACGCCACCAACTAAGCGTTAGATCTACCCGCAATATTTATGGCTTTGACGTAGCATAAACAAATATCAAGTTTAATTGAAGTACTTACAAAGGGTACTTCAACAAATCGCATTGTTATTTGACACAGTGTTGATTGTGGTTTTAAGTCCAGACGTGTTTTAAAATAACCTAAGTGATTTCTTTGAAACATGCCCTCGAAAAGGTAAGTTTTTTTATTGAATTTGTTGATAGTGTAGCCTTATCATCAGTGATCGGAATTGGTAGTGCCATTTCGCGGGACTTCGGTGCGTAAGCTTAGTATTGATATAGTTTTTAACCCCAGGATTTGATATGAAATTTTAAAGTTTGTGTTTGGTTTAAAAAATGTTTTAAAGAATCGCGGGCCTAACGTATGAAAAATGTGGTTTAAGTAAGATAATGAACGTCAAAAGAAATAGATTGACAGTAGAAAATATTGAAAAAAATATGGTATGCGTTACTATAATTTCAAAGATAGTAATAATTTAATTATGTTTATTTAATATAATGATGTTGATGTTTCGTGTTTTATTTTATGATTGTATTACTGTTAAACGAAAGTATTTATAATGACAATATTGAAAAAATTATGGTATGCTACTATAATTTCAAAGAAAGTAATAATTTAATTATGTTTATTTCATATAATGATGTTGATGTTTCGTGTTTTATTTTATGATTGTATTGTTTTTAAATGAAAGTATTTATAATGACAATTTTTTACTTTTGCGTTTTGAAGAAAATTTTCTGTGAGAAATACGAGTCGAAGTCTTATCCATGTTATATACAATGTTTAAGGTCATTCACCCGAAATGGCACTACCTATTCCGATCACTGCTCATGATGACTAATTCGAGACAAAACAGTGAGTCATTTTCGCGAAAATAAATAAAAACCGGCCAAGTGCGTGTCGGGCCACGCATAATGGAGGGTTCCGTACCTTAAGAACCAAACTAATACCAAAAGGTCGTATCTGTAGCCTATAGAAGAAGTTTTTTGAAGATAACTCAAAAAGGGCTAAACCGATAAAGTTAAATACAATTTTTGTATAAAGTATGTAAAAAGGCGCATCTTCTCAAATTTATTCATATTTTTTGAACTAACGGATCAAAAGTTACAGGGGGGGGGACTCAATTTTTCTGACTTTTGAAGCGATTATTTCTGAAAATATTCACTTAATCAAAAAATATTGAGAGAAACCTCGATGTTATTTTTAAAGACCTGTCGATTGATGTGCAAAATGTTGATATTTGTTTTTTTTTTTTTTAATTCAGTTACATGTATGGAGTGTCCCCCCCTAAAATTTTTATTTTCTTAATTTAAGTCCATAACTAAGTAGCGGCATACAAAATACACCTTATGTCCAAATTTTATTCAGATACGTCTTATAGTAGCCGAGTAAAATGGCTGTGAGATACGGACGGACGGACGGGCGGACAGACGGACATGACGAAACTATAAGGGTTCCGTTTTTGCCATTTTGGCTACGGAACTGTAGTACTATTAGTTATTCTGTGACGGAACCCTAAAAACTAGTTCCCGCCATACAAATTTAGCTTTTCTAAGAACCATTGTTGGAAATGTCATTGTGACAGTTGCCTCCCCATTCGCTGTGATAGATTTAGGAAGGGCTTGTGTAATTGAGAGAACATCGGATCGGCAATCCAGAGGAGGCAGGTTCGAATACTGCGGTTTCCCAGTGTCCTTCACAGTTCATTTTTAGGGTTCCGTAGTCAACTAGGAACCTTTATAGTTTCACCATGTCCGTCCGTCTGTCCGTCTGACCGTTCGTACTAGAAAGCTAAAATTTGGTATCAGTACCTGCATTAGTCACGCCGACAAAGTGGTAGAATAACAACTGGAAAAATATTTTTCATTAGGGTTCTTCCCAAACACATGAAGTGGGGGGGGGGGTGATTTTTTTTCGCTCCAACTGTATCGTGTTGGGTATCATTGGATAGCTCTTTTTTTAAATACAGGTCTTTTAAAATATTTATTGGAAAAAATAATAGTTTCGTAAATAATAGCTCTGAAAGTTCAAAAAAGGGCGTCCCCCCATCGAACTTTTGAACCGTCGGTCCAAAAAATTGAAAAAATTCATGGAAGTGAGGCCTGATAAGTAATTTCAATGAAAAATATATTGAATAAAATAGGTTTAGCTGTTTTTGAGTTATCACTCAAACACTCATAGTGAAAGGTCGTAAGTGCCGGATAGTAAAATGACGTAAGCGCCGCCAAATATCCCTTAATAAACGACCTTTTGAAAGGATGTATTGTGACAGACCGGCTACTACGGAACCCTACACTGAGCACGACCCGACATGGTTTTTCATTTGCAATGGACTTCTATTTCCTATGTGTCGCTCGACTGCCTTACCAAGTTTGCGAGCAGCCTTTTTAAGAACACAAAATTTAATTGGCATGTAACACATGAGTCAGCTGAGATGTAAACAACATTTGTGGGGAAACACGCTGACACTGATGTATACAACAAGGTCGCAATTTTTAACCGACTTCAAGATTTCAAAAGAGGAGTGTCTTAATTCGGCGTGTATGTTTTTTTTTGCTTTTGAATTTTTGTGTTTGTTACTCCATAACTTCTTCATGTCTAAACTGATTTTGAAAATTCTTTTTTTGATTGTAAGTATATATACAGATTGGTCCCGTTTTTATCAAAACGCAGTTCTGATGATGGGATCCATGAGGAATCGAGGGAACTCCTCAAACCTTAAAGGCATAATATAGTGATCAACAAATCCATAATTTTCATTCAAAACAGTGACATTTGAAGAAGTAGAACTGCTGATAATGATCAGAACGGAACTCTTCGACGACGCATAGTGCACGTTTCCCGATTTGTTCTCTTCGCTGTGTTTGTTAAGCAAGTTTGATTGTCAGGACAAATTTTCGTCAAGCTCAAGTTCTGATGATGGGATCCATGTGGAATATAGGGAACTCCTGAAATCTTAAAGGCATACATAAAGTGATTTTTGTATTTTTATCAATAAGTCAAACATTTTTATTCAAAAGAGTGACATTTGATAAAGTGGAATTACCCCTTACAGCACCGGCTGATACGATCGTGCGTTCAACTTTAAAAAAATCTAGTTTGAAAAATAATCAAGTTTGCCGCTTCAGTACGACATCGATCGATCGTGCGTTCGATTATTATTCATTTTAAACCCGTGTGCGTTTAGTTAGGGGCCAGTCGTCGGCGCGGTGAGCGTCAAGCAGGTACGTGTACGAGACGGACGACCAGGGTCAGAAGTAGGTATTCACGAAATTTTTTAATTTTTGATTTTTAAATGTGTTAAATTGGTTTTTTATTAAATTAAACGTTCTTCTGTCGTATAATGTAGATAATTAAAAGTTTAACCAGAAATTTTAGTAATTTTTTGTGCCTAAAGTTATAACGCACGATCGTGCGGGTCAGGACGCAAGTCGACAAATTTAAATTGTGTTGACTATGATAAATTGAAAATATGAACAATCATAAGCGTTTTTTTTTAATCATTTCATATGAAACATGTAAGAAAACTAAGAAATCTAAAATTTTATTAATAAATGGTTATTAACTCCTTTGAACTCTGTAATTTACCCTTATATTTCAAAAAAAAAATAACAACTTTGCTAGGGGTCGCAACGAAATGAAACGATTGTGCGGGTGGGTTTTCACAAAATTTTTGGGGGGGAGAATTTTTTTTGTATTTTTTTGTCTTTTTATGGGCCTTAAATGCACCGAAAAATGCAACTTCAAACCAAAAATCGAAAAAAAAAATTCTCGTGCTGTAAGGGTTACTGATGATGATCAGAACGGAACTCTTCAACGACGCATAGTTCACGTTTGGCGATTTGTCCTCTTCGCTGTGTTTGTTAAGCACGTTATTTCATTGTCTAAGTCTAAGTGCACCATCTACAATAATCCTTCATCGGCTTCCCCCATTGAAGTCAGTTTTTTTATCTTAAAAATTAAATTAATACTGAAACGGATAACATGAAAAGTGTCAACATTCAAAATAAAAATACTCCTATTAGATAAATAAGTACGTTTTTGCTATAAATAAAGAAACAGTCTATGTGATTTAATTCGTAGTAGACGCAGAGCTCAATCAGGTACGTAATTAAAATTAAACGGATTACTTATTAATATTCATCAGGTAATCTGTCTGAAGTCGAACTTAGGTTGTTTAAACTCCATGAACGGTTTACTCCGCTGTGTACTCTGATAAGAAGCGAATAATAGAAGACAAACCCGTCAAAATAGGTAAGTAATTTTTATTTACACAATGCACAGGGTGGTAAAGGTATAATTCTGGGCACAAAACAAAAATGTCTAAAAACAAAAACAGACCACACATAACAGAGGGTTCCGTACCTTCAATGGAATAAGTACCAAACTAATACCAAAAGGTCGTATCTGATGCCTATGCAAGGAGTTTTTTGGAGATAACTCAAAATGGCTAAACCGATAATGTTCAAAACTATTTTCGTCGAAAATTTGTGATAAGGCGCATCTTCTAAAATTTTTTCATATTTTTTAGACTTACGGTTCAAAAGTTACAGAGGGCACAATTTTTCAAATATTTACTTAATCACAAAATATTATATAAGAAACCTCGATTTTATTTTTAAGACCTATCGATTGACGTGCAACTTATTCATATTTTGTAAAAAAAAATTGAAATTTAGTTACGCGTATGGAGCGAAAATATTTTTTCTGCTATTTAATTACATAACTAAATAACAGCATGCAAAATACACTTTATATCTAAATTTTATAAAGAAACTTCTTATAGTTTCCGAGTAAAACGAGACGGATGGACGTACGGACGAACAGACGGACATGACGAAACTATAAGGGTTCTGGTTTTGGCTACGGAACCATAACAATGAAAAATGTCTGAGAGGTCTCAAACTAGAAGAGATAAATAAAATTGTTCCAAATAAAGCAAAATGTAGGTTAGAAAGATGGTAGAAAACTATTGTACAGAGAGTCCTTGTGTACTTAACGGCCTCCTAGCCCAGTCGGTAGTGACACTGCCTACGAAGCTTGGGGCCCCGGATTCGAATCCTGGTAAGGGCATTGATGTATGTGTTTATCACAGATATTTGTACCTGAGTTATGGATGTCTTTTTATGTATTTAAGTATTTATCTATATCTCCTCTTTGGTCTGCCTGCACCTCGGCGCGCCTCATCAATGGTGTGTCGTGGGTCCCACTGGGTAACCTTTTTAGCCCACCTGTCCGGGTGCATGCGGCAGACATGTCCAGCCCAGTCCCACTTCAATTTAGCGGTCTTGGCACCTACATCTACAACTCGAGACGACCTGGACGCTTTTTACACAGAATGGTGGGAAAATTCAAACGACCGGGTTGAGTAGAGAAAAAAAGGGGAGGCCTTTGCCCAGCAGTGGGACACTAACACAGGCTAATAAAAAAAATCTATATATAAACATTTGTTTGATAAATAAAAAAAATAAAAAAAATCCATTATATATATCGTCGTCTAGTACCCACAACACAAGCCTTATTGAGCCTGTGGGACTAGGTCGGTTTGTGTAAGATTGTCGTATAATATTTAGTCCACGTCTGGCAGCCTGGAGGTAAGCGGAGCAAACGTAATAAACTGATCAGGCAGTCAGATAATCTTAATAAATATGCAACTCTTAATTTTATGTGTATTAATTACGTGTTCTTTGATGTTTAAATTAATTTTATTATGTACCTAGCTTTTGCCCGCGGCTTCGCTCGCGTTAAATTCGGGGTAACAAACCATACAAACTTCCACCCCCCATTTTAGGGAAGTGGGGGGTTAGAAAGAGACAAAAAGTAGCCTTTGTCACTCTCCATCCCTTCAACTATCTCCACTTAAAAAATCACGTCAATTCGTCGCCCCGTTTTGCCGTGAAAGACGGACAAACAAACAAACAAACACACACATACACTTTCCCATTTATAATATTAGTATGGATTATATGGAAAAAATGCTGAGTGATTCCAATATTATAATTATTTACTAACTGCTCCTATAATAGAGTCTTAATTTACATTACTTTATAATTGAGCCACTCTGTTTATTAAATAAAACAATAAAGTCATTAATTAACATGTAAAACTTTAGAATTACCATGAGAATGCTAAGTGAGGCAAAAATAACAGAATAATTAATAGAAAATAGATGTCATATGCTTAAGAAAAAGTGACCAAACCCTCCGGTGTCCGAGGCCAGATTTGAACTGGCGTCTTCAGCTTTCGCGGCTGACGTCCTGACCACTAGACCACCCGGTCACGGCGGAACTTGACAAATTTTCTCATGTATATGCAATCTCTGAATTTGAAACGGCTAGGCGCCGTTGACCATACTCTAAGGGCATGCGCAGTACGTGCTTGCACCTCCTATCCGAATCTCTTACGTGATTCTGGAATAGCGAGAGAGATGGTGCTGCCATCTATGAATCTTGAAGCAAATCAAATTATTTTGTTCAATATTTTTTGAAAGAATAATTAATAATAGAAAAAACGGATTAATAGGTTTTTGAACTTTGTATTTAAATGCAGAATACTGTGTGATAAATGATATCCTGGTTGGTGGTAATTACATTTAGTTGTATAGGTAGGTTAAGTATATTAAATGAGGGTTTTTTCGGGTGATTTTTTCATTAGGTGGCAGCACCGTGGCGAGCTGGCGAGAGGTCTAGCTTCATAATCCCATCATTTAAGCACATTTTTTATGGCTTTTACTCCTCGCCGGTTTTAGCGAGATGTATTCTGCCAATGTTGGGTGTAGACTTTTGACTTTTTTTAAGAGAATGTTCGGTTTAAATTTAATCACTTTTTTTTTTTTAATAAATGGCTTTTACTCCTCGCCGATTTTGGCGAGGTGAATTCTGCCAATGTCGAGGTGTACACTTATTATATTAATATATTAATTTTTCATAAAATATAAGCAACGTTGTTCGGTTGAGGCCTTGCTGATTGTATATTGCTGATAGCCTCCCTACAAACACGTGGGTGGCCGACACCCCGGATAGCCGTTTATTCAACTAAAGGGAGGTTACGCGCGTTTTGAGACTAATTTTTCATTAGCTGCACACTTGTTCGTTAGGTCACCGCACAATAAGCTATCAATATTACACACTGAGCTACGTAAACGAGCAAAAAACCAAAAACTATTCTAAACACGCTGTCACCATCTTGAGCTCAAACGGGTAATCACATTGTTTTTGATTCGTGGATTTTGACAGCTGCTGTCAAAAATACCGCCCCCGACATTGCTGCCACCTGGTAAAAAATCCATCGAAAAACCCTCATTGTAAGTCGTTAGTCACAGTTAGTCGGTGATTCAAGGACCGTGTTGGGTAACCAACTTACATTATGTGTTGCAAATTTGAAATCAAACAATTCAATAATTTCGGAGAAAATGGACAGTGTCAGACAGACACACGAGTGAGCCTACTAGGATTTCTTTTAATTATTTTGAGGTACGGAACCCTTAAAATATCTAGGCTTAAGGTCACAATATATACGAGCTCATCCTAGAGCTCGCACCACTCAGCTGCTATATGGCTGCTATACAGCCATAAGCAGTATTGAAACTTTAAAATCTGATGTGTTTCGGCTTTGTTATCAACATGATCTTCTGTTCTCGTTAAAATGACATCAACGTTAAATGTATTGAACACCGTTAAGTTAAGACAGGTTACTTTGATCTATGTAAAAATCACGATTTTTTTTTTAATCTGTAAAAAAGAGGATATAATAAAAAAAAAACAAGATCCTATAGGTAAAACCTTCAACATGGCAATGTGTTAATGGACCAGATCCAAGTATATTCCAATGATCAAAGGTTACCTAATCTCCATATCCAAACCAAAGTAACCCGGCTTTACGGTAAGTATTCAACATAAAATTGATACCAAAAAAATCTGGCCAAGTCCGAGTTGGAACTCGGGACACCAAGTGTTTCGTACCACAAGGATAACAAATAATCCTCACCGTGTGACCTTAAGAGGGTTTTTATGTTATACTAGCTGTACCCGAGGCTTCGCTCACGTGCGTTTTAGTAGGCTTTACCACTTTTCGTTACCTTCAACAGTACATTGCTAAAAGTTGCCTACGCATTCAACGTGTCAAAAAGTCAGTGCAGCAGTTTACTAACGCAGCAGCAGCAGAGACTAAGAGCGAAATCAATGATCAAGGGAAGCGTATGAGCGGGAAGATCTGCCGAGCTGAAGGCAGAGCTCCCCGTATAGCCGAACGCCCGAAGCGTCGTAGTAGAAAATGCCTCTGCAGTAGCTGGACAGATATCAAACACAAATTAATGATTAATGTGAACCGGAGCGTGGAAAGCCCGACAGTAAGACAGCATTTTCACCCAGGCGGAGACGAGAGGAAACGTACGAGAACCAACCAATAGCTTTGTACTTTAACCACTTTTAAGACTGCGTTTCCACCAGAGATGAGCGAGGATGCGTTGCAAAGAATGTGTTTGTAAAGAACCAACCCTAGAGCTGCGCTGTACGAGGATAAACAAATGAAGCGATTCTATTGGTGCTTCACAAACACATTCCTCGCAACAGTCGCAACGCATCTTCCCTCATCTCTGGTGGAAACGCAGCCTAACTAAGATACGTGACCGTGAACAATGCATTGCTATTGGTCGATTCCCGCGTGCCCACACTTATCTCTGATCATCTCCGCATTAAAAGGAAAAAATAAATAAAAGGAAGGCAGCCTTAGTGGTAAGGCCGAAAGCTGAGCTCGACGTAATTTCGAAGACCCCAAGCATCCCAGTCAAAAGAGCTTCTGCAGTTGCAGGTGAGAGATCGAACACAACTTAATCCCGCCTATCCCGTGGTTAACTATATTAATACTCTTTTTGCTCCCGTCTTAAACATTCAACCTCATATCACAATTTTTGGTATGAAAAGAAATCGTCCAGTGTGTTTTTCTTTGTGCGGCGGGCTCGGCGGGCGGAGCCTTATACTAACTCTTATTTAAGTGCCTTATACGCGAGCCAGTATATGGCACTTAAATAACAGCACGCCTACCGAGCCCCTCTCTGGAACTTGTCACACAGTTAACTTTATCGCATAGACTAATAACCCAAGACGCCGCATAGCCGGGCGAACCCCGCTGCCACGCATACAGTCGCTTCACTCGACGGTGCGAGAAAGTTGTCTTTCCTTCCAGTCCTGTATGTAACATCGCTTGCTTGCGGCATTAAAACGCATTATTGTTGCATTTAATTGTGACGCATCTGGTCTGCAAAATATTGGCATTTAATTTCACTGGTAAACCGTTTTTTATCTTAATTACCTATTAAAATTTGTCCGGAAAGAGAAGTGTCGTAGTTTATATGGAAGCTCATACATTCTACGGCACTTGTCTTTCCGGACAGACTCTAAATATAATTGTAATTATTTGTGACAGTCAACATAGTGTGTTACCATGGCAGCCATTAATGTTTGTCTCTCTCTTATGCACCACGGAACAATCGCGCGTTCCCTGTCTAGCATTGCCTGCCACTGCATAGAATGAATTAGTGATGTGACACGTTTTTATTCAGTTATTATCGACAATGACATGTTATCTCTAACATTATCAAATAGTGTTCCAGTTATATAATATGGAGCAAAATTATTAAAAATACGGCCCAAATTACTTCAACGTGCTGACGGAGTGATGATTTTCACAATTTTTTGCAAACCATTGAGTTAGAATATAGTAGAGGTACAGTCTCAAAGAAGATTCACCGAAAATATGGCATGGCTCGTGAAAATTTGTAACCGGTCTCTTTTGTCAATGACTAACGCCTAATAAAACTGACCCAGTAACGAGTCGTTCTTACAACACTTTCGTGGGGCCGTTTTTTAGGCTGATTGTGTGTCCCGTTCTTTATTACATATCAGTAGTCCAAACATAAATACTTGACATATCATCGATATAAATTGAGAATTTATCGATCGCGTCACATCACTAGCGACCAGCTGTGCATTTTATTTTGACGTTCAGGTGTCACTGATTTCATTAATGACAGCGCGGCAATCGCTCGGTTCCCCTCCCCCACCCCTCGGTTTTGGCAGCTTTGGTTTCAAAGAAATAACGCACTAAGCGGAGTATAGAGACATTTAGTATATGCTTTATCGATACTCGTTTTGCTCCCATCTTAAACATTCAACCTAACCATTTATGGTATGAATAGATATCGCTTAGTGTGTATTTCCATTGTGGGGGGGGGCTCCGCCCCACGAACCCTCTTTTACCACCTATCATGTAATAAATTCAATCAATATTCTATTTTTCCCCGTCTTAAACATTCAACCTTACCATTCTTGGTATGAGTAGAAATCGTTTAGTGTGTCTTTTCTTTAAGCAAGGGGCTCCGCTCCCGAACCCACTATCACGTGCTTTTTTGTGCCTATACTAAACTACGAACTTTGATGTCAGAAAACTAACTGCTTCTCAGTGACGTCTTACTTAGTAAGACAATCCTGCGAGAGATAGCGTTGTGGTTCATTTAGCTTTGGCCATTTTTTTTTATTTCCGTTATTAGGGTTCCGTATTTACCATATTTAAATACTTTTTATTAAGAATATGAAAAAACCTACTACATTATTTATGTATAATGTCTCCAAATAAACCAATATTAATTTGTGACTTGAGCTCTGCGTTATAATAATTGCATTTACCATACTATGTTCTACCCGCTAAAACCATAATACTACAGTCATTTTACGGGCGGCTAGTATGGGGAATTGGAAATAATTAATAATAGCTAATATTAATATAATTAGTATAACGGATATATCATGATACTAGTATTATTTACGCAATGAAATCCTACAAAATATCGTTATTCGCTAACCGTCACAAATATGTACACACATATTACGAGCGTTTTTCTTGTAGGATTTTAATGAATATATCGTTTCTAAGTCATTTAAAATGTGTAAGAGCAAACTACCAATTATTACTATTTGTTGTAACGAATTGGGATATATATATCGCCCGCGCCGTACATTTTGTTATTTATGTGGTTTTACATGGACACGGTTTCTTGTTTTTCGCTTTAAACAGAAAGAAAACTTAAATATCGTCATATTTACAAATAAAAATAATTGATATTATTGTAAATAAAAATAAACAATTTTTGTATATAATTTTTATGTATATGCAATCTCTGAATTTGAAACGGCTAGGCGCCGTTGACCATACTCTAAGGGCATGCGCAGTACGTGCTTGCACCTCATATCCGAATCTCTTACGTGATTCTGGTATAGCGAGAGAGATGGTGCTGCCATCTATGAATCTTGAAGCAAATCAAATTATTTTGTTCAATATTTTTTGATTTGCCATTTTTTTTAAGTAGTTACACTACTATATATAAACTGATGCCAACTGGTAAGATATAAACTGACAAACAGACAAAAACACAAACAGACAAAAGTTCTAAAAATCGTCGAATACTGATCTGTTATCGATTACTTATTAATATTTTTGCTAATATCTCCAATGTACAGATTTTCTACTCTCCTTTGCTTTATTATATGTATAGAATAGATAGATAGATAAATGAATGTTAGGCGGTTGTATCAAATTATTTAAATGTGGTCGTATAAACTCAAATATTAAATAATGAATGAGTCTTACTAAAGTCTGTTCGGAAAGATAAGTGTAGTGGTTTACTCATACATACTACGACACTCTAAGAGACTATTAGAGAATTCAACCCGGATGGAGTAGCCATGTCTGTCATTTTCTATACAAAAAAGTCTGCCGATTTTTTGTGGGGGAGGGGAACGTCAAATGTATGGCTATTCGTACGTAACGTACAAATAGCTACGTCAGATAAACGTCAGTCCATACAAGTGTATGACCACTGGTCAAATGCTTTCGGCAGAGGGGAACGCCTATCAATGGCGACTCCGGTTGGTTGAATTATCTAAGGGTATACTCTATACTGTCAGGTGACAACTAAATCGCACAAATTGCAAAAAAATAAGTAAACTAAAATCCGCCTTGTTCTGTTACAAATACGGTTCATTACGACTGTAAACTTGTGGTAGTAGGTAATTTAATTAATGAATTTGTTTGTCACCCGAAGACATGCGTTGCTTTGAAGGCCTGTTCGAAAGGAGATCGTCAATTATGGGCCACCTGATATAAACCGTATACAGTTTGTACTGCAATGTAAAATAAATACTCATTTTATTACTAAAGTAGACAAAATATTGCAAAAAAATGAAACGGGAATTAGAAATACTAAATAAATAAACAATATGTTGATTTTTCCGCGATTAAAATACAGCAAGACAAGTCGTTAACGGCCTTATGGCATTGACATAAAGTTTAACTTCACCCTGGCCTGAAACGGGATTGTTTTTTGGTCTGACACTGTCAAAGTATACCGTTACATAATCTGCGTTTTGATACTGTTCGGTAAGTTAGAACATTGTAATATTAAAATAGTATCTAAGCCTACGAATACGAAAGTTTAAATTAGAAATCGACTGTGATAAAACGCCTAAAGATTTAAAATTCGTATTTTTGCATTTTTGATCGGAGTTTGAATATTAAAAGTGGGTTTCATAAAGGCATAATATCATGCTCCTTCAATAACGAAACGCATCTTTTTTTCAATTTTGCAATGTCAGATACTAGTGCTATCCCACTTAACGGTAGTAAACCTTATCCCTTCGCAATAGGTGTTAGGAATGTTCAGTTAATAGTATCAACGATGGTTTGACAGCCGTCTTTGTTTACCGAAATACAGGAACTATAAATACGATCAAAATATGTTTTTTTACTATTTCATCATGATTCCCATTTTGTTTTCAAGTCTGCTTTTGTACATTATCTTTAAAAAATCGGTACTTTTATTACATTAATATATAAATCATAGGCAAGCACGCTTTCAAATATTGTCTTTGTCAGATTCAAGTTTAAAATGCATGATTTTTCAATTTTTTCATTAGATTTCGCAATATTTTTACCACCATCCTGATCTAGAAATTATGACGATTCTTCAAAGGTAAGAACCATTCCTAAACGGTCCTAAATAATCTGGGCCAGATCACCTAACAAAAATTGACGATCTCCTTTAAACTTATGTTATCTACTATCTCATAAAAACAAGAAAACAGCAATGAAGTATGGAGTTCTATATTCAAATTGTTCCCACAAACTGCATAATAATTTTCCTTGGGTAGGAAGGCTCGTTCGATATTTACACTTATAAGTCTTATAACAGTTATAACCTTAAGTTTATGGTGCATAACAATGGGCCTCATAAGAAAGCTCAAAGTCACCCAAAGGGCAATGGAGAGGGCTATGGTTGGAGTCTCTCTGCGTGATCGCATCAGAAATGAGGCCATCCGCAGCAAAACCAAAGTAACCGATATAGCCCTCCGAATCGCTAAACTAAAGTGGCAGTGGGCGGGGCACATTGCTCGTAGAACCGATGGCCGTTGGGGCGGAAAGGTTCTCGAGTGGCGACCACGAACCGGAAGGCGCAGTGTGGGTAGACCCCCCGCAAGGTGGACTGATGACCTGGTGAAGGTCGCGGGAGTCCGCTGGATGCGGGTGACGCAGGACCGGTCATTGTGGCACTCTTTGGGGGAGGCCTATGTCCAGCGGTGGACGTCTTTCGGCTGATATGATGATGATGAACCTTAAGTTTAATTTGTAGGGTAAATCGCCAGTAACTGGCCACCATTCAGTTGCTGGCCACCTATACTAAAATGAATTCTGTGTATAGGTGAATAGAACTCATTTTTCTAAGAGGCGGCCAGTTATTGAACGAGTGGCTAGTAGGCAAATATCCAGTAACTGGCCATTTTCCTCATACTACAATGAATTCTCTTCACCTTTAAATAGAATTCATTTTTAGTATAGAATTCATGGCCAGTAACTAAAATGTGGCCAGTTATTGAAATTTTTACTTAATTTATACCTTGTACGAAAATGAACTTTATTCACCTATAAATAGAAATCATAAGGTGGCCAGTTACTAAAAGGTGGCCAGTTACTGGCGATTTAGCCTATGTACTATTTTTCTCTTATGCTTTTAATGTATAAATCATAGGAAATTACCACTGTAAATTGACTGTAGGTACATATTGAGTCCTATAGTAACCTAAGGTCAATCCGTGTTCTGAAAACTGTTAAAGATAGGTCTACCAAATAATTATGCCGTCATCTGCAGGGTCTGTTTAGTGGACTATTCAGTTCTCAGTTCCTAGTTAGCTATAGTTTCTGAAAAAAACGCAGGGACAGAGTCGTAATTTTTGTATGAAAAAACCGGCCAAGAGCGTGTCGGGCCACGCTCAGTGTAGGGTTCCGTAGTTTTCCGTCCGTCACAGTAAGTGTCCTCACTTAAGAGTTAATAACACCGCCATGTAGGATATGATATGAGAGTTCCACGTACAGCGACATCTATCGGCAAATTAAGTAAACTATTGCGCGCGAGCTTAAAGTATGGAAGATGATTTTTATGGAATAATTCTTTATTGCGTGAACCGATTTTCACCGTTTTTACTTTATTTGAAAGCACGTCATTTCATTGTAATTTTGTAGAAATTACAGGTACAATAAACACCTGCTTATACGGTTAAACTACAAACTTAGTTCAGAAATTATTTTGTATTTTTTTTCAAAAACTATTCATCCTATCAAGTTCAAAATAATTTTCCTAGAAAGTTTTTATAAAGTTCTACTTTTGAGATTTATTTCATATTTTTAAAACTTATGGTTCAAAAGTTAGAGGGGGGGGGACGCATATTTTTTTTACTTCTGGAGCGATTATTTCCGAAAATATTTACATTATCGAAAAATGATTTTAGTAAACCCCTATTCATTTTTAAATACCTATCCAACAATATATCACACGTTAGGGTTTAAATGAAAAAAAAAAAATCACTCCCCACTTTACGTATAGGGGAGGTACCATAATAAATAAAAAAAATCCACTTTTTATTTTACCACTTTGTCGGCGTGATTGATATACATATTAGTACCAAATTTCAGCTTTCTAGTGCTAACGGTCACTGAGATTATCCGCGGACGGACGGACGGACGGACGGGCAGACATGGCGAAACTATAAGGGTTCCTAGTTGACTACGGAACCCTAAAAACTGCATTTTCAAATGCGTTTTTTATCAAACCTACTGCTCGTAAAATGAAGTCAAAATCAGTCAGCTGTCCTAACTTTTTGCAGGCTTTCTATTGGTACCCCACACGATTCTTACAAATGAAAAATAAAATTCACAACCTTGTTTATGTAGCCACCGTAATAAATTTCTATTAAAATGTCTGTATCTATAATTCTGTTTTTATCAAAACACGTTCTGGTTTATACTTTCTACGTGACGTCGGTACAACGAACCGGATTATAGTTAATCACAGTAATTAAAATGGTTAGTAACCAAAGAATTATATTTTAAGACTTATGGCACTTTTGGACTTTTGGTGTGCAATTATCTGTAATAAATAGTTTCGTATTAAGACTTTTTGTATTGTGTAAGCTTTAGTTTAGATGGGGTTGCCGGTGAACAGCTGACAGTAAGCATTACAAAACTGGTAAACCTTATGCTCCTGGGCGACGTATGCCAAGATGTGACACCGATACTTTATGGAGCTAACTTGATTGCTCTTACTAAGAAGGATGCTGGCGTGCGCCCCATAGCTGTTGGCTGTACCTTCCGGCGTCTTGCAGCCAAAATCTGCGTAAGACACACCCGTACTAAATTACAAAAACTTTTCGAACCTACACAGGTTGGTTTTGGAACTCGTGGCGGCTGCGAGGCCGCAGTTCACGCTGTGCGCACCTTTATAAATACTGAGCCATGTGAGGTCCTTTTGAAAATAGATGTTAAAAACGCTTTTAACTCAGTTAATAGGGAAACTTTGCTGAATGAAATACGATATCATATACCAGAAATATATAACTTTTTATTACAGTGTTACCATTCTCCATCCAAGTTACTCCACAAAGACAACGAAATTCTTTCAGCCGTAGGCTGCCAGCAGGGGGATCCCCTAGGTCCGGCCCTGTTTAGTCTCGCCATCAATCCAATCATCCACAGTCTTTCTTCCGACCTAAACGTATGGTATCTAGACGATGGCACATTTGGCGGTAAGTATCAATCCGTCCTGGCTGATTTATCCAAAATTATACAAAAATTTGATGATATTGGACTGAAACTAAATTTCGACAAATGCGAACTGTACATTTCCGAAAAAACGGATCCATATTTGGCTTCTCAAATAATTGATAGTTTTAAAAACATAGCTCCAAACCTTAAAATTTTGACTAAAGACAACCTCTACCTCCTTGGATCACCCATTTTTGACGAGGCCATTCCGTCTGTTCTAGATAAATCAATCTCAAAATTCAAAAATAACTCTGAACGTTTAGCCAAAATAAGCTCTCACTCTGCCTTATTCATTCTAAAATTTTGCCTACTCGTTCCTAAATTTACATACCTTCTCCGCTGTTGCCCTATTTGGAAATTTCCCAATCTAGCCCTTTCTATTGATATCCTTTTGAAGTCCACACTAGAATCAATTCTCAATGTTAAATTTAGCGAACAGGCCTGGACTCAGGCCTGTTTACCCATAAGATATGGCGGTTTGGGAACTCGAAAAATCTCGAGCGTGGCCTTGCCGGCCTTCTTATCATCAACCCACAGCACACAAGATCTCGCAGGTAAAATCCTTAAAGTCTCAATGACTGCAAACTGCGAGATCGCGTGCTTGGTTGAGGCTAAGAACGCCTGGCTAGCTGGATCGAGCCCAACTTTACCATCAAGACCAAAATTACAAAGGGCATGGGACTCGTTAGCTTCCGCCGCTACCATAAAGTCTTTGATCGACTCCTCATCCGGGCGGGACCGAGCCAGGCTGCTGGCAGCATCCAGGCCAGAATCGGGGCAATGGCTTCACGCCTACCCGTCACCTAACTTAGGTACTTTTATTGATCCGGGCACACTCCGAATTGCAGTCGCTCTCCGCATCGGAGTTGATGTGTGCGTGGACCACAATTGCATCTCCTGTGGAGCTGCAGTAGATAGCTTTGGTCACCATGGACTCGCCTGCTCCTCGGGCGCCGGCCGCTTGTCCCGTCACGCTGCACTCAACGACATCCTGAGAAGGGCGCTTGCCAGCGCATGCGTCCCCGTGGCTCTTGAGCCTCGGATTGTACGGGATGACGGCAAGCGTCCAGACGGGATGTCGTTGATCCCCTGGCGGATGGGCCGTGCACTGGTGTGGGACGCTACTTGCGCTGATACGTTGGCAGTGTCCTACTTGCCAGCCACGTCCAAACAAGCTGGGGCAGCGGCGGATGCCCGAGAGCGATCCAAGGTCGGGAAGTATAGCTGTCTCGGCGCCCAGTACGATTTTGTTGCATTTGGCGTCGAGACACTCGGCCCTTGGGGAAAAAGCGCGCGTGGGCTCTACAAGGAGATAAGTAAGCGGTTGAGGGACGCAACGGGTGACCCTCGCGCGGGCAGCTTTCTCGCTCAAAGAATAGCGATTGCTATTCAGCGCGGGAATGCTGCCTGCGTGATGGGCACCCTGGCTAAAGGGCAAAGTTTTGATACGTATCTATAATGAATTAATGATATATTTGTAATTTTATTTTTTAAGTAGTTTTAAATCTAATGACTTGTTTTCGAATAAATTTAGTTTAGAGCAATTTAATGATTTTTAAGACTAGTAAACACAGGTAATAAGTAATATGCATTAATTGTTAGAAAACGTCATTCGATTTTACTCTTATCTCTTTTGAAATTTTAATGTGATAAGATAACTATGAGAGTGTGTTAGTGAATCAGTTTTTCTAAAGGGTCTGCAACACGCATGTGATACCTCTAGAGTCGAGTTGCAGGCTTATAGGTTAGGGTGGCTGCTTACCATCAGGCGGGCCGTAAACTTTTCGTCAGAAATTTGTTATTTTAGGTGTGAAAGAATGCCTTTAATTAATAAAGTTGTTGTTTTTTTTCTCCTTGTGATAGTATCCTAAAAAAATGTACCCACTAGAAATAAAATAAATTTCGTGTATAAAAAAATACTGATATTCTACCTTTTTAAATTGCAAAAGTTTTACAAAAATGTCGAAAAATGTATATACAATTTATTACATTAATTTATAAGTAGTGTTGTTGAACGTGTTTCTTAAACAATCCCTAACATATTTTTTTATACATGTTATCAATTAGGTAAAAATATCAAAGTACTACTAGCTCGTTTTTTCTTTCATATATGTACTGCTTGCCCAGTAGGATGGAGCGAAGTCCAAAATTCTTGAATATAGCAATGAAGACCCAATTAAAAGATGTCAATTGTGACAACAACAAAAAAGATATAACCACTAATCTACATGACAAACTAGGTACAACTTTATGTACCGGTTTCGCAATGACTAACAAGTTTTTATTTTTTCCCATAGAAATCTAAAATTGTAATGTCAGTGTTTTTTCCGATACAACGACGCTCTACCCTACCCAGGGGCCGTATTCTAACAACACATTTATACTCTATCCAACTTCAATACAACTCCAATGCATGAACTACGCAATACAGCTAGCGCCTAAACATCTGAATCAGAAATATCAGAATTTGCTTGAAAATTATTCCGATTCAACTCCAATACAACTTCAATATTGGTTGATTATTTGTTGTGTGTATGTTTGAGATATATTGTGTGTTAATGTATTGTTTGTGTGTTTTAACATTAGAATACGGCACCTAGGGCCGTATTATATATTTAAAACACGTTTAGACACGATCCAACTTCAATACAACTCCTTTGCATTAACCACAATACAGCTGACATCTAAACATATGAATCAGAAATATCAGAATTTGCTTGAAAATTATTCCGATGCAACTCCAATACAACTATAATATTGGTTGATTATTTATTGTGTGTCTGAGTTATGTTTGAGAAAGATTGTGTTTTTAATGTATTGTTTGTGTACTTTAAAATTAGAATACGGAACCAGTTCAACAAATATTACATTGTATTTATCGTTGATTCAAAATAATATTGTAACGAATAACTAAATATGAGGGTCCGACTTTAAAAGCTAGCCTGATTGTTAACAACATGTGTGTGTTGAATTATCATAGTTACCAAACCGTTTATTACGTATGTGAATGAACTCAAACATAATTTAACACAAATACTGAACAGGTTAATGAAAGGTGATCTTAGAGTCACCCTAGTGATAAAACATAATCGGGGCTCACAAGAGCAATCTGCATGATACGACTTATTTTCCAACAAAGTACGCGAACGATGTTTATTATTATTAGTTATTAATATTTATACAATTATTGGAGTATTTTTACGTATGTGCATTTACCACACAGTATTAATATTCCACCGAAACAATTACAACTTAACATTTCATTTTGTTTGCCATACTGACGTAAAATCTAGTTTAGTAGGTACGAATATATCTCCAAGTCAATTTTATGTGCAAAAAAAACACAAATATTCACAAAAAAACAACACTAGAAATAGACTACAAACTAAATAAACTAAAAACTAAACTTAAACAACTCACCAAAACAATACTTACTCAAATAACCCGTCCCGAGCCCTACCAGATGCAAAGGTGCCGATCACGCTCGCCGCGTTGCCACGCTTAATCGCGATAGACAGCCTCTGCATCAGGAATGACCCGGAACGAGCGTCATGATCTCTCTCAACCGCCGTCCCAATTCGTCCAAGAAAATTTTGGCCTCGGCACACCAACACCCGGACGTCTCTACTGCTAACGGGACAAACATATACCTCGACAGCAGCGCCGAGTACTTGTTGCTTGTAGGTATATATTTTATAGGATGTATTTATATTAAAAATATGCAACCTATTATTACCTAGAAAATATATTAAATGTACAATTCACTCATCTTTATTCAAATACCTTCTAAATAGCCCCATAACAGTTATCATACCAGAACCAGGGCCGTATTCTAACTTGTAAACACCAATCTAAGTCCAATAGAACTCCAATTACAAGTCCAATACATTTACTAGGCAATTATGTTGAGCTTACTGTGGGACTAGGTTGATTTGTGTAAAGTCCCATAACATTTATTTATTATTTATTTATTATGTACGCCCAACCCAAAAATGTCTTAACCTGAATTTTCTTGAAAATTATAGCGATGCAACTCAATATTGATTGATTATTTGTTGTGTTGGAGATAGTTTGTGTTTTTAATGTAAGTATTTTTCTGGTGCAAAGACTGTCCATGGCTATCCAGCGTGGTAATGTCGCAAGCGTTATGGGCACTTTTGCACTGGAAACGACAACGAACGGTAGCAATTATTTTAGTTAAGTTGCGTTTGACTGAGTGATCTGTATGAATTTGTAAGTCTGATAAAACTAAATTAAAATTTAATTAAATTTTGACTTAATGTAGGTTAGCTATTTTAAAATTACAACATGACACCTAAACGCCCTAATTCGGTATATTTTATTTCGGAATCTGTAATAACTAAATTATATTGGCAAAATTTGACTTCTGTGGATACAACATCTTTTTTATTAGGGTTCCGTAGTCAACTAGGAACCCTTATAGTTTCGCCATGTCTGCCCGTCCGTCCGTCCGTCCGTCCGCGGATAATCTCAGTGACCGTTAGCACTAGAAAGCTGAAATTTGGTACTAATATGTATATCAATCACGCCGATAAAGTGGTAATATAAAAAGTGGAAAAAAATGTTTTATTAGGGTACCTCCCCTATACGTAAAGTGGGGAGTGATTTTTTTTTCCATTTCAACCCTAACGTGTAATATATTATTGGATAGGTATTTAAAAATGAATAGGGGTTTCCTAAAATCATTTTTCGATAATGTAAATAATTTCGGAAATAATCGCTCCAGAAGTAAAAAAATATGCGTCCCCCCCCCCCCTCTAACTTTTGAACCATAAGTTTTAAAAATATGAAAAAAATCTCAAAAGTAGAACTTTATAAAAACTTTCTAGGAAAATTATTTTGAACTTGATAGGATGAATAGTTTTTGAAAAAAAAATACAAAATAATTTCTGAACTAAGTTTGTAATTTAACCGTATAAGCAGGTGTTTATTGTACCTGTAATTTCTACAAAATTACAATGAAATGACGTGCTTTCAAATAAAGTAAAAACGGTGAAAATCGGTTCACGCAATAAAGAATTATCCCATAAAAATCATCTTCCATACTTTATGCTCGCGCGCAATAGTTTACTTAATTTGCCGATAGATGTCGCTGTACGTGGAACTCTCATATCATATCCTACATGGCGGTGTTATTAACTCTTAAGTGGGGACACTTACTGTGACGGACGGAAAACTACGGAACCCTACAGTGAGCGTGGCCCGACACGCTCTTGGCCGGTTTTTAATTCAAATATCGAAAAAATTATTAATATAGTTGGTCGGGTTATTTGGGCCCACACAGTAATTCTTAAAAAAAAAATAGACCTTAAAAATCCATAATGTGTTAAACTTATACCTACAAAACTGAACCTACACCTATGTTAGTAAAATACGGAAAATACAAAATACAAATACAGATCACATTATTTTACCCTCCCCGTCACAATGCCTACCCAATATCCGAGCATGGGGCACAGTAGCGTAGCTAGGGGGCGGCGGCGGGAGCGCTCCGCCCCGGGTGTCACCATCTTAGGGATGACACCTGACCGTGAACATCAGAAGTGCCATCTTCAAGTCAACCCACCCCCCCCCCGTGATTGATATTCTGGGGTGCTGGGGTCACATTTTAGCTATCCGCACCGGGTGCCACCCATGCTAGCTACGCCACTGCAGCCACCATCCTCAGGATGCTATTTAATAAAGCAAGCATAACCCATTTTGGGACCGGGTCTGTCCTTAAACTACGTCCGTATGCATACATGTACGTTCTGAAACTACCTCCAAAAGAGAGGTATGGGTATTACGAATGTCATCTCTATCTAGAGCAGAGCCCGACTGGGGAAGTACCTCCACCTTACAGAAAACCACAGCCAAATAGCACTAGACCCTACTGATAGTGTTGTGTTCCTGCTGGTGAGTAAGGTTGCCAAAGAGCTCAAAGAAGACTCAGTGTGTTGACGATGAGGGAGAGTCTTGTTCCTTTAGCCGTCAACACAGTGAATCCCTTTTCTTGTAAACCTGGAGTAGCAGGTCAAAGTCAAAGTCAAAGTCAAAAGTGTTTATTTTGTAAAACATAGGTACATCAAATGAGAGGTGTTTAGTTATTAATTGTTTCACTATGTTTTGCCTTTCGGCGTACAAAAACATACTTATATAATTAATTGTATACAGCCTTCATAACGCAATACATTAAGTCATCATCAATAATTTATATTCTATAACATTTTTATAAAACTATCAAATAATTCAATATGGCAACGAAATAAATTACAATTACATCAATTTGAAAATATGAAAATTAAAATTAAATTAAATATAATTTTTGAACATTCAAGTCTAAATTATTACAAGTTTAAAAAAAAATAAAATTAAAATAACATGTCAAGAACTAATTTAAATTATTATCTATAACTTCTATCTATTGACTATTCATTGTTATCTATATATTGTCACATGTCAAGAAATCTGCAATGGAATAAAAACATTGATCAAGAAGTAATTTTTTTAACTCTGTCTTGAATTTTGGCAATGGCAAATTTTTTATCCTATCGGGAAGTTTATTAAATATTTTACTGGCGAGACAGAATACGCTTTTTTTCTTTAGCGCAGTACTTGCGGGCTCTGTGTATATGTCTTTAGCGTACCTAGTACTCCGCGGAAAGACCTCAGAGACTGTCTTAAAAAGAGTTGGGTTTGTTTTGACAAATACTGCGGTCTCAAACACGTACTGGCAGGGTAATGGTAGGATTTCTAAATCATTAAAATGTGGTACACAGCTGTCTGTTTGTTTGAGTCCACGGATTGCCCTTACGCACCTCTTTTGTGCCTTGAAGACAGTTTCTCTGTTCGTGGAGTTTGCCCAGTACATAGTGCCATAGCGCAAAGTCGATGCAACGAAACCATGATATGCTGTCATGACAACCTCAACACTGGCCTGTTTCGCAAGTTTGTAAAGCGCATAGGCAAACTGGTTTAGCTTTTTACAAGTTGCTTCAGTGTGAGATTTCCATGTAAGGCCACTATCTATATGATGCCCTAAAAACGGTAGCATTCACCACTTCAATTGGAGTTCCTTGGTAATCGCAAAGAATGGGAGTAGCCAGTTTACGTTGGCGTTGACTGAAATGTATGATTTTGGTTTTATTTAAATTAATCAACAAGTTATTACTTTCAAGCCAGCTGATGATACGACTTACAGTATATTGATTTCGTGTTCATAAGTTTTTATATCCTTGCATTCAATAACTACTGTACTGTCGTCTGCGAAAAGAACCATTGGATATTCAATGTACTGCGGGAGATCATTAATATATATCAGGAACAAGAGTGGTCCTAAAACGCTGCCCTGAGGAACTCCACATAGGGTTTTTCGCATTTTTGATCTATAGGTCTCTTGTCTTCTTGTTTTTAGGCATATCTGTGTCAGTTCGGTGTATTGTGTGGTGTCCATAGACTACGGTAGCTGCTTGCCATCAGGCGGGTCGTATGCTTGTTTGCCACCGTCGTGGTATTCAAAAAAGTAGGTAGGTAGGTACATACTAATTTTGCTAAAATTGTTTTTGTTTTGGTCTCAGGAACAGGACAGAGAAACTAACATTATTTGCAATATACTTTAATTCACTGCTCTTAATACTAAAGCTATTACTTATGGCTGTCAATAATAAGCCGTGTATTTTTTTTATAGGTAATATACTAAAACGATGTTGAAAACACGCAAATGTGTTAGTTTTAGAAAATAATGCAATTTTACAAACATATTCACCGTAAATTCGACCTATTGTAATAGGAAACGAGGAATCTATAGCGTCAACGTCTATATCCTTCAAGTAACACGTCCCTTTCTTGAGTATACAGCTTTTTATGGGTGCGCCAAACATTTGAAACAACATTTTGATAATATTGCTCGAACAATTCAGTATTTTTATATTATACGTATATCCATTTGACAGCCGCTTTTGTTTGTTTTCCAGCCAAAAGAGTCGCTTCCTTGTCAAATCCTGATATATCTTTTTCCACCGTTAGATTTCCTCTTATAAGAGAGCGGCCGGCAATGTTCCTGTACAATTCAACATTGACATTGTAGGGCAATGGATTGGTAGAAGGGGGTTGTAGATTTCGACAATTATCTATACTGACAATATTTACACTATATGGTTTGCTAAAACAGTAACTCCAAGCCGGTAATATTATAAAAATGTGCGCAGCAGATTTCATTGCGCTGTTGCAATATTAGATATGTTATAGACTATAACTTATAGTATGAGCACACAACGTAATAAATAGATTTTATAATATAGATGCTTACGTGTGTTCTTTCCGGTAATTTAACAAAAAAAACCGGCCAAGAGCATGTCAGGACTTCGTTCGTCAGGGTTCCGTAATTGCCTTGGCCTTGGCCTGTTACCATAGATGCTTTCAAAAGGTCGTTTGTTAAAGCATATTTTGCGGCGCTTACTTCATTTTACTATGCGTCACTTACGTTCTTTTACTATGCTTTTTTTAAAGTTAAAACCATATTATAACTCAAAAACGGCTTAACCGATTTTATTCAATATAGGTAGTTTTCATTGAAAGTACTTTCACTTTCATGAATTTTTGGACCCACGGTTCAAAAGTTAGATGGGGGACGCCCTTTTTTTCAACTTTTGGAGCTATTAGTTACGAAAATATTAGTGTTATCCAAAAATTGTTAAAAAAACCCTTAGTGTTTTTGAATTACGTATTCAATGGCATCCCACAAGATAGGGTTGGAGCGTAAAAAAAATCCCCCCCCCCCCCCCACTTCATGTGTGTTTAGGTTAGCTCCCGTACACATGAATTTTTTTCGCTTCATCCCTGTTGTGTGGGGTGTCGTTGGATAGGTCTTTAAAAAATAATACGGGTTATTTTAAAACGAATACTTTCGTGAATAATCGTAGCTCCCTACGAAATTTAAAAAAAGGGTGAAACCAAAAAAAAAAATTAAAAAAGTTAGGCCTAATTAGTACTTTCAACTAAAACTATATTGAATAAAATCGGTTCAGCCGTTTTTGGGTTATAAGTTATTATAACTCAAAATCCCCCTTAATAATGACCTTTTGAATGGATGTATTGTAACACATCCCTAACTTGGCCTTGTTAGCTGAACTGATGTAGATATCAAGATGAAGTTGCGAGCCTCCCCCCCCCCCCCCCCCTAAAAATTATATCAAAAATCTAGATGGCACAACTTCTCAACTCGATCCTTGGATTCTAAGGAATAATCATGCCATAGGAAATCTGCAGTTCACGAAATGTATTTGACCTTTTTCAACTATTATAATGAGACTAAAGAATATATAAGATAATATTATATTATTTGAATAACAATTTTATTGTATTACTGATTGAATTACTGAATTTAATCTGCCATGTGATTTTTCCATATCCTTAAGAAAACACGATCTCATGCAAGTCTCGCAACGCACTTCTCAAACCGCAAAAAGTTTTGAAAACTAATGTAAAGTCTGGTGTCCTTGTAACTTGATACCTGCTAGAGTTACATAACTAACAACGTCATTGTGACCATTGTTGTATTAGTATAAAAGCCCATGACACTGAATCTAAGTTCGATGAGTTTCCTAGATGAGATATATACATATAATTAGTCACGTCTTTAATGGGGGTATACGAAATGCCGAAGCTGCAATGCAAAAAAAAAATCGGTTTTTAGTATGATAAGTCTCCTAGATTTCCTTTGTTCCTCGGAGCAGGAAAGGGGTAGGGCTACACGATAATGCGGTGCAGCAAGCCCCCGTGCGTGGTCTTGTCAGTGGCAGCAGCATCAAAAGTTTGTAGATGTATGCCAAAACAAAGCGCCCCTCCCCTGCTTCGAGGAACAAAGGAAATCTAGGAGGCTTATCATACTAGAAACCGCTTTTTTGTTTTATTTAAAATACGCCGCCACTCTTTTTGCATTGCAGCATCGGCATTTCGTGTTCTCCCATTAAATACTTGATTAATAATTATATATATATCATCTAGGAGACTTATCGAACTAGGTTCAGTGTCGTGGGGTCTTGTTCTATATGTATTTCTCTCCCACTTTTAGGTTTGACAAAGTTAAACTGCATCTTGTAAGTTTGCGTCAGGTTATTTATTCTAATTGAGAGTTATTAGAGCCTTTTAACATATATATAACAACTAGTTGTCCGCCCCGCGACTTCGTCCGCGTATGATAGCACCTTCGCACCCCTATTTAACCCCCTCAGGGGTAGAATTTTACAAATCTTCCTACAAAGTTAAAAGATTCTAGCTCAAAAAATTTAATTTCCCCGATATAAACTTTGCACCCCTGTTTAACTCCCTCAGGGGTGAAATTATCCTAAACGCTGAAAGTACTTTTTGTGTATTCTAATAAGTAATATTCCTACAAAGTTGTAAGTCCCTAGCTCAAAGAAACAAGTTTTCCGCATACAAACTTTGCACCCCTATTTACCCCCCTCAGAGGCGGAATTATCGAAAACGCTGGAATTACTTTTATATTTTTATAAATATCAGAAAACGTATGAAGTTTCAAGTCGCTAACTTGAAATTTTAAATCCTACACATACAAACTTTTAACCCCCTTTTTACCCTCTTATGGGTTGAATTTTTCAAAATCGCTTCTTATTATTTGAACACGTTATAAATGAAACCCGACCTGCAAATTACAACTTTCTAGCTTCAGTTGTTACGAACTCGCTTTAATATCAACTTTTCAACTCCGTTTCAACTCCTCTGGAGTGGAATTTTGAAAAACGCTGAAATTAGTTTTTTTGCTTTTAAGTTCTTAGCCTGCAAACGAAAATTCAAGTCTGTCACAAAAAAAAAATGATCTCTATATAAACTTTCAACCCTTTTTTAACCCCGTTAGAGGTTGAATTTTGAAAAACGCTGAAACCACTTTTATTGTTTTTTAATTATCAGTAAATGGACGAAGTTTCAAATCTCTAAACTTAATATTTAAGCCCCATCCATACAAACTTTCAACCCCCTTTTTACCCCCTTAGGGGTTGAATTTTTCAAAATCGCTTCTTATTACTGGTACACGTTATAAATGTAACCAGACCTGAAATTTTCAACTTTCTAGCTTCTGTAATTTCGGCTCTGCGTGGATCAGTCAGTCAGTCAGTCAGGACAAAGGCATTTATATATATAGATAGACTAGCTTTCCGCCCCGCGACTTCGTCCGCGTATAATAGCACCTTCGCATCCCTATTTAACCCCCTCAGGGGTAGAATTTTCCATAACGCTGAAAGGACTTTTATTGTATTTTTTTAAATAAGTTATCTTCCCACATATTTAAAAGTTTCCAGCTCAAAAAAGTAATTTCCGTCATGCAAACTTAGCACCCTATTTAACCCCCTCAGAGATGAAATTTTCTAAAACACTGAAAGTAGTTTTACTGTGTATTAATAAGTAATTTTCTCACAGCGTTTAAAGTCTCTAGTTTAAAAAAAGAAATTTCCGCCATACAAAGTCAGCACCCCTATTTAACCCTCTCAGGAGTAGAATTTTCCAAAACGCTGAAAGGCCTTTAATTGTATTTTATTAAGTAATCTTCCTACAGAGTTAAAAGTCTCTAGCTCAAAAAACATAATTTCCCCCATACAAACTTTGCACACCTTTTTAACCCCCTCAGGGATGAAATAATCCAAAACGCTAAAAGCACTTTTTTTTACTCTAATAAGTAATATTCCTACAAAGTTTGAAGTCTCTATCTCAAAGAAAGAAGTTTCCCGCATACAAACTTTGCGCCCCTATTTAACCCCCTCAGGGGTATAATTAGCCAAAACGCTGAAATCATTTTTATTATTTTTAAAATATCAGCGAACGTACGAAGTTTCAAGTCTCTAACTTAAAATTTAAAATCCTATACATACAAACTTTTAACCCTCTTTTGACCCCCTTAGGGGATGAATTTTTCAAAATCGCTTCTTATTATTTGTATAAATTATAAATGTAACCCGACCTGTAAATTACAACTTTCTAGCTTCAGTTGTTACGGCCTCGCTTTAATACAAACTTTTCAACCCCGTTTCAACTCTTCTCGGATGGAATTTAGAAAAACGCTGAAATTCGTTTTTTTGCTTTTAAGTTAGTAGCCTGCAAACGAAATTTCAAGTCTGTCACAAAAAAAAATGTAATCTCTATACAAACTTTCAACCCCTTTTTTACCCCGTTAGAGATTGAATTTCAAAAAAGCTGAAATTATTTTTATTATTTTTTAATTATCAGTAATGGTACAAAGGTTCAATGCTCTAACCTTAAATTTTAAGCCCCACCCATACAAATTTTCAACCCCCTTTTTACCCCCTTAGGGGATGAATTTTTCAAAATCGCTTCTTATTATTTCTATAAATTATAAATGAAACCCGACATGCAAATTACAACTTTCTAGCTTCAGTTGTTACGGCCTCGCTTTAATACAAACTTTTCAACCCCGTTTCAACTCCTCTCGGGTGGAATTTTGAAAAACGCTGAAATTAGTTTTTTTGCCTTTAAGTTAGTAGCCTGCAAACGAAATTTCAAGTCTGTCACAAAAAAAATGTAATCTCCATACAACTTTTCAACCCCGTTTCAACTCCTCTGGGGTGGAATTTTGAAAAACGCTGAAATTAGTTTTTTTGCTTTTAAGTTCTTAGCCTGCAAACGAAATTTCAAGTCTGTCACAAAAAAAAATGTAATCTCCATACAAACTTTCAACTCCTTTTTTATCCCGTTCGAGGTTGAATTTTGAAAAACGCTGAAATCACTTTTATTGTTTTTTAATTATCAGTAAATGGACGAAATTTAAAATCTCTAACATTAATATTTAAGCCCCATCCATACAAACTTTCAACCCCCTTTTTAACCCCTTAGGGGTTGAATTTTTCAAAGTCGCTTATTATTACTTGTACACGTTATAAATGTAACCAGACCTGAAATTTTCAACTTTCTAGCTTCTGTAGTTTCGGCTCTGCGTGGATCAGTCAGTCAGTCTGTCAGTCAGTCAGTCAGTCAGGACAAAGGCATTTATATATATATAGATATAGTTTAACAGTTTGTAATTCAATATAATACAGAATATATTCTTAAATGGATTTTCAGGCAGAAAGCTCACTCTCAGCCGTTCGATACGATATACTGTTGTTTATTTTTAGGAATTGTACTAAACTTGGTCTGCCAACACCCAAATGAATTAGTTTTAGAAAATATTGTGATCTTACAACCATAGTCGCCGTAAAACCGACCCAATATGGGATAAAAAGAGTCAACGTTATCAACATCTACATATTTTACTTAATATGTTCCTTTCGGAAATTAATTTTATTAAAATGATTGACATATAATTAATGTTATAAACTGAATTAGATGTCATATACTTCAGAAAAAGTGACTAAGTCCTTCGGTTTCCGAGACCAGATTAGAACTGGCGTCTTCAGCTTTCGGCTGACGCCCTGACCACTAGACCACGGCGGAACTTGACAAATTTTCTCATGTATATGCAATCTCTGATTTTTGAAACGGCTAGGCGCCGTTGACCATACTCTAAGGGTATGCGCAGGATGTGCTTGCACCTCCTATCCGAATCACTTACGTATATATCATTAATGTCCGTGTTTTCATCAGAGATGAGCGAGGATGCGTTGTGAGGAATGTGTTTGTTAAGCACCAATAGAATCACTTCATTTGTTTACCCTCGGTTCTCAAAAAACACATTCCTCGCAACACATCATTGCTCATCTCTGGTGGAAACGTAGCCTTAGGCTGGTCTTTAGGTCTATTGGTAACTAATGTCATCATGGCAGGTAATCCATACTTCCATACTAATATTATAAATGGGAATGTGTGGGTCGTTCCCGCGTTTCGTGCAAATCGGTGATATTCTCTTGATTTGTAATTTTTATCTTGTATGGTAACCTCTTTGGTGTTTATGAAGTGTGGATCCATTGATTAACATTTTTATGGGAAAGGCACCGTTTTAACCTTATTACTTTATATTTAATGAGACTTCTGGTAATGAACTACGCACCGGTAATGAAATATGCTGAGATGGTAATGATTGAAAAAGGAAAGAAATGAAAATGCCATTGGATGGTAATTTTTCCAATGGAATGTAATGAAACAAACTCATGAAATCAAAAATAAAAACTGTATTTATTGGAAAAAACACCATTCCTAAAATTTGTAACATTAAAAATAAGTGTCTAAAGCACTGCGCACAGACAATCAAGCTGACTTGGCTAGCATATAATCTTAACAATTGTTTGCTTCGAGATTAACAAGCATATCTTATTGTATGGTTTATTTGTTTCCAAATTTAAGAGGCTTAATTAACAAAAAACGATTTCTGCTTTGATTAAAATTGCATTAATAGGACCACAAGAAGGCTTGTTAATCACGTTAACCGGATACATGTGTTTTTAAGCATGTTTGATCGTGTAATAAACCTATAATAAACTAAACAAAGTTATAATCATTTTTTGGACAACATAATTATTTTCAATAGTTTTATTATAAAAAAAACACAGATAAATCAAATAAACTTATCACCCCATCAAATTATTCATCATCACCATCACAATTATTCTTTGGACAACATAATTATTTCAATAGTTTTATTATTTAAAAAAAAACAAAGATAAACCAAATCAACTTATCAACATAATTATTTTCAATAGTTTTATAATTAAAAAAGATAAATCAAATAAACTTATCACCCCATCAAATGTTGTACGCAATAAAATCCGAGCACGTATATGCTGGCTCATTTTCAAAAATACTTATAATTTTGAAGCAGCTCAGATTTTTTATATTTATAATATTATGACATCATCAGATTATTCCAATGATATTTGCTTAATAATGACAACTATGAACCAGCTCATGCGTGTCCGAATTCTTTAGCGTATCTACCAATAGTTTTTATGATTAAAATCTTAAAGTAATTAGATATTTTAATATTCTTCTTATTTCTCGCCTGAGTTTGGCAAATTTTCAAACAATTCTGCCCGCGTAAATCTAATTACACTCACTTCTATGTATTTAATACAAATAAATGTAATTAGAATTATGTGGGTAGTATCGTTTAAAACATTTGTCTGATTATTAAAATGATTATATATAAATACAAACAAAATTAAGTTTTAATCAGTCTTTGATCAGTCTACAATTTTAAATATTACAATTGTTAATTGCTAATTATAGCTAATTGGAGGATAAATTTGGTCAATGTTTAAAACAATACTGCCGCTATATAATTGTAAGTAGTTGACACTCACTAATTGGATAATGGAGACCTAGGTTATCCAGAACTTGTCACGCAGAGTAGCTGTGTACAAACGAGTGTAATTAGTTAGTTCTAAGCAGTATTTTTTAAACATTTGCTGAATTATTTGGACTACATATAAAGCAAAAAATAAATAAGTATTCATCAGTCTTACATCAGAATTATTTTTAAAACGTTACAGTATTTGAAAGGAGCAATTTAATCAACTTATTACGTAACAACATATGAACATTTGTGAAATTGTTTATATGAAATATGTAGAGACCAAACAAAGTTTTGATTAGTATTAGACCAGACTATAATTTTAAATACCTAAACAAGTAAGCATGAACGTAATCAACTTTTTCTAAATTATGATGAAACTTCTCATAAAAGCAATCATTTTCAGGATTCAGGAGTGTTGTGTAAACCTGCTATTTAAATTTTAAATTAGGCAATTTTTTAAAACTATACTGCCCTCGTCGATTAATTTCTGGCATTTGCAAAGTACACAGTATACGGGATTCAGATACTGTGTCTTCATCGACATTTGTAGGCCATGAAAACGTATTAGCCTTGAATGAAGATTTCTTTAAAAAATGTATTGTGTAGGACGTGATGTCTGAGCAATCTTGAATTCTACCTATATATGCGTATACTTGAGTCTTTACTTGATATTTTACAACTACCCAATCACCAACCTTAAGTCCTTGGCGCTGATGTACCATGTTTTCCTTATTGTCACCATTCTCTGAAGTCTGTATTTGATTTTGCTCCTCATTTGTTTGATCATTTCCATCATCTATAGTATCATTTTTAGTATCCGTTGTAAAAAAATCCTGCTCAGTAGTACCGGATATAAATTTTTTGAACTCGTCTTGACCGGATTGATGGAATGCTCTAGGTTTTAGATAAAATTTAGAGTTCTGCCAATCAAATTTAACGTTTGACAATATTGTGACTTTAGGATATTCTGCCGTTTTATTTATGGGTTCTGGTATCTCATTTATGGTTGTATTAGGTGAATCTATTTTGCTTGTCTCCAAAAAAGTCTGGTGATCAATTTGGTCGAGGAGTGCAGCATCATCTGTATTAATAATGTTTAGAATGGTCGGGGAGTCCAGATTCAGATCATAAGTGTTGTCGTTGAGTATAGGTAGCTTTTCTGTATTTGTTTCATCAAACTTCGGAATTTCAGGTATGTCGTTTTCTGACAATGAATCCAGACCTGGCACATCGTTATTCAATCTTTCAACATCAGAAGATTCGTCTGTCATAGTTTCTCTTCTAAGTGTAGTCTGCATGCTGTCGACCCCTACACTAAGAACTCCTAAGTGTCTGTTATGGCGACAAGGAATAAAACTGCACTCGCACTCAAAGCAGCTGAGCTTTCTTAAAGCAATTGTGTGGGGTAGTGAATTGCACCATAATGCCTGTGAACAAAAAGTGATTATTAATTTTTGAAAAACACAAAATCAATTTAAAAAAACATATAAAATAGCATTTTATTAGTCACCTGGTGAACGTTCATCGTTCCCTTAAACGTTGGGATATTGCGCGAAAATTTCGTCTGCAATATGGTTTCTTCTTCTATGATCATGATTTTTATGCTGCGAACACTTTGACTTATGACTTGGATCAAATTCTCGAACGAGCCAACGTCTCCGCCACGCACTACAAATTTATCTGCAGCTTGTTTAACAGTTGCCCCAATACCATCCGGAGCTCCTTTGCCATGTCCAGCTTCTAGGTAATTCCATGTTACTCTTTGAATATCCGGTATATGTTGCTTGAATTGTGTCATCATATAAAATATAAATTTGTTTCGGTACTGACTGGTAGGTGAGTCGGATAAGAAATGTATTACCTTTAACGAAGGTACAATTCCTTTTGCCATGTTAATTACTGGTATCAAGTGCGCCCAGATTGAAGTTGCATCATGTTGCAAACACTTACTGACAGTACAAAATGATTGTAAGTCGGGTTTTTCTTTTGGTTGAATCTTGTAGTACAAAACACCCGTGTGTAGTGATACCTGTCCCCTGCTTCCGCCAAAGTGAAACGATTGAATTTCGGCATTGTATTTTAATGAATAATTTTCACTAAAGTCTATGTGAATAAGGATCTCATCTGTTTTTAGAGTTTTCTGCAATTTCTTGATCGAGGCATACTGAAGAGCAATATTCTTGGCATGTAACATAAACTTAGGCAGTGTTGTCTCTTCAAAATTTCGAATTATATTGCGTGGATATTCTTCTAAATCCTTTTTAATCGTTACATTTGTCGTTTTTTCTTGTCCTTGTTTATCTTTGTAACTCTGTTTTTCGACTATCCATTGTTTATATCCTATTTTGTCCTCGTTATTAAATTCCTGATAATGAATAACATTTTTAGCACACTGCGAACAAGTCCTATTTAAACAATTTTCTTTTGTCGCCTCGCAGCACATGCTTTTAAAAATCTCTGAACTTGAACCTTCTTTAGTAATGGTTGCTTTTTTTAAAGATTCCATTATCAAATCTACATTGCAGTGTAGTTTGCATAAACATGTATCAGTTTTTATTGGATTAACAACCCAAGCTGGTCTGTATCTACAAAATGTAGAGTAGCCTACTTTTCCTTCTTCTTTACAAAATTTCTCGTGCAATTTTAACATGTCATCTCTTAGAAATCGTTTTTTATGTTTAATTCCTTTGAATTTATCGTATTCTTTTTTGCCTGCAGCTATTGAAGTGTTAGAATCGTCTTCAAGGAATGTACTAATTCTCTCTGATAATGTGTTTTGGGTTTTTGGTCTATGAGTAGGTGTCCTACATGAAAAAGGCACTAGATTAAGCACTTGATACTTTTTCATTTGGTCTCTATTTTTCACAATTCGATTCACAAATGGCTTTTTTTTTTCTTGTCCAATGTTTTGTATTCTTCTTTAAGATTTTTTGATACTGCCTCAGCAAATATCAATTTTTTCTTTATTTCTTCTCTTTTATCACTCTGCACGTCTGTTACTAATTCATCGACCCTTTTCTCTATGGAGTCTTCGACTTTTTTAGTAGCATTTTTCTGGTTCATTGATTTATCTGTTATTTTATTAAGATCAGCCTTTAATGCATTTATCCCTGATTTCAGTTGTTTAACTATTTTGTTATGTTTGTATCGCAATCGTCTAATGTGTTGTTTAGTGTTTATAACTTTACGAGATGGCTGTGGAGTGTTATTTTGTGGTGTCAGCAATGGGTCACGCTCCTCTCTTATGTCTTCAATTACATTTTCTGTCATTTCTATGTCACTAGCGGGCGGTGAATTTTCTAATAAAATTCGTTCAATTTTTTGTTGTTCTTTTTTCTCCTTTAAATATCTTAAACTATTTGTCCGCCATCGCTACCTTTGTTCTCTTTGATTACGAGGTGTCATTTCTTTTATGCTATTAGTTTTTTTTTGTTCTTTTCTTAACAAGTATCTTTTTCTTTCTTTTTCTTTTTGTATCGCATATAATTCAGGGTCATTTTTTAAATTCGTGTATTTATCTTTTTTACGCTGCCTATCTTTTGCTAGTCTGTCTTCTTTACTCATTGTTTTCTTTGTCTTGGCCATTTTAACCCTAAAATGTATAAATAATTTTAATAAATTGGTCTCAAATTTATTTTAGGTAAACACTTACAGTTACTTTACTAAAATATATAATGGTATTAAAAATGCTCAGACATACTGAGGTCCCAAAGAGATTCATAAAGACGAAATTTAACGGCCTCCTAGCCTAGTCGGTAGTGACCCTGCCTATGAAGCAGGAGGTCCCGGGTTCGAATCCTGGTCAGGGCATTTATTTGTGTGTTCATCACGGATATTTGTTCCTGAGTTATGGATGTTTTCTATGTATTTAAGTATTTATCTATATCTATCTAATATATATATCGTCGCCTAGTACCCTCAACACAAGCTTTTTTGAGCTTACTGTGGGACTAGGTTGATTTGTGTAAGATTGCCCCATAATATTTATCTATTTATGAAACAAAAAAAAATGTATTATTTTTTTCAAATTTGGAGTAAACAAATTAAAATATGTTCTTTATTGCCTGCTTCTTAGGCACGGTCACTACCAACCAAAAATTTTAATTATTATAATAGAAAGTAATAATTGCAAGATTAGGCATTTTATCACAACAATATTATACGATATATTCAGGTAAAGAATACCGTAATTCTAGCATGAAATTGATTCGAACTTTTAAAATATACTAGGTATTTTAAATCAAAACGCGTTACCTTGTAAACAGATGACTGCCAAACGTGAGGTACCGCCCTATATTATATTTCGATGAATTCTAGAATCACGATATTAACTTAATGTCCCAAGTTCCGTTACAAAACAAAACACACATTTGGTTGGTGACATTTCATCTAATAAAAACGTAATATTTAGCAAAATATAGCTTCATTTTCGTTAATTTCTTTTAATGTATAATCTCGAACATAATTATCATTACCTTCTTAATCCATTCATTACCTTCCCTTCTAAAATTGGAAGGAAAAGAAATGAATGAAACAGATATGAATGAAGTTTTAGAAGTTTTGGCTGCCTAAGTCGATTGATATCTGACCTTGAATTTCCAGAATAAGCCACGTGCAAGGCAACTCAAAAACACATATAATAGGTATAATTATAACGTATTACACTTGGTACTTACTGTATAAATCGCTGGATGGCGATGAACTAAAACTCGTACCACACTCCTTTTCGACACCAGAGAATCTACGAAAGTTCGCCAATAGCGACACACGGGCATACCCTGCGGTAGCAAGAGGCCAACTGAGCCACGAACGATATATTTTACCGACGGTAGCCGCTATACACCGTCTCTATATACCGAAATATAGGTAATCTCTTTCTCGCGGCGGTAATGAAGAAATTGTTGGAACCATACACTTATATGTCTGTAAAAATTTAGTTGATAATATCCAGATGCTAATATTATATGATTAAAATCTTAACTTAATTATTTGTTGATTGGACAAACAATGAGGATTCTATTTCTAGTTTTTTGTGGTCAAATTTTAAGCTAAAGTTCTACCTTCACGTGTTTCATGTAGAGATGAATGAAAAAAGGGGGTATTAATTACACATTTACAGAAAAGACCTTTTACCATTTGCTTTATGTTGATAAATATACCTTAGACCCTATCTAATAACATTGCATTAACAGATACTCTATAACATCACAAGATTTTTGGTAAATCTCATATAATACCGATTTGCACGAAACGCGGGAACGACCCGTGTATGTGTGTGTTTGTTTGTCCGTCTTTCACGGCAAAACGGGACGACGAATTGACGTGATTTTTTAAGTGGAGATAGTTGAAGGGATGGAGAATGACATAGGCTACTTTTTGTCTCTTTCTAACCCTCCACTTCCCTAAAATGGGGGGCGGAAGTTTGTATGGAGCATTCCGGGGGGCAATCAGGAAAGGGGAACCGCGTCACCCCGAATTTAACGCGAGCGAAGCCGTGGGCAAAAGCTAGTACATCCATAATTGCCTCTGTTATGGACAGTAATATTATGAAGTAAACGCAGCAATGTATTTCGTGTCATTTTCGGCTCCAATTAGTTTCGATAAAAATCAAGAAATACTGAATCGCAGATCATAGACTGTTTTAGGTGTTTTTGAGTTTTTGGCAAAATATCATTTAAACTACGGTGTTTGGTATCGCTACTAGGTAGGTACGGAATCCTTCACTTGCTAAGTACGGGCCCGGATAAGTAATTTAAATTTAATTATTATTAAAAAAATATATTACTTAAAACGTCAGCAGAGAATATTTACCTATTCAACAATGGCATGTCATTACTGTTTTATGGTATTAGATCTAAAGTGATTTACAAATACAACACTAGGAGCAAACATACGTACAAACACACTTATAATGAAATTAGTAGGCACCTACACTTATAATATGATTGCTTGAAAAATAAATAGTACTCATAGCTAAATAAGTACGTATTGTACTTAATTATATCTGAATCAAAAATCGTACTATGAAATATGAATATGAAATATGAATATGAACGAGATCAAATATTAACCCAAGTCAAATAACAATTTGAAGTCAACAAGTTCAAGATATATAAAAACAAGAAACAATCTTAGTTTTTAGGGTTCCGTAGTCAACTAGGAACCCTTATAATTTCGGCAAGTACAAGTCATCGTTAATACTAGAAAGCTGGAATTTGATATAAGTACGTATGTCTTCTAATCACGCCGTTAAAACGGTGAAACGAAAATTAAAAAAAATTGGGGTGTCTCCCGTACACATGAAGTGGAAGTGAATATTTTTTCGCTCCAACCCTATCGAGTGGGGTGTAACGTTTGCAATTATCCGGATATCATCCGAATAACAAAAAATATATTCCCAATAGTATTCCATACAAATTACTATCAGAAACATCAGCCCTAGTGGGGTGTCATTGGATAGGTCTTTCAAAAACAATAAGGGTTTTCTAAAACAATTTTTGGTTTAAAACAATACTTTTGGAAATAACAGCCTCGAAAGTTTAAAAAAGTGCGTCGGACCTTTAACTTTTGAACTTTGGGTCCATAAAATTTGTGAAAATTCATAAATGTGACGCCGGTTTCGTGTATATTGAATGACTCGGTTGAGCCGTTTTTGAGTTATAACTCAACGTACGTAAGTGCCACATAGTAAAATAACTTAAGTGCCTCAAAATATCCCTTAATAAACGACCCTTTGAACGGATGTATTGAAACAGGCCGGTAACTACGGAACCCTACACTGAGCATGGCCTGACATGCTCTACCTAGTTGACAGTTCCAAACCCTATGTTTAACGTAACTCGAAATAAACATCTCATGCAAAATGCTCAGTAGAGTAGGTAATGAAAACCACAAAAAAACGAGAAAATTTAATACTAGCAGATGTAAATGTACTAGTATTGATATTTATTAAATTTTTATATAAGGCACATTTATACAAAATATCAAAGAATTAATTTTTACAGTACATATCTTTCAAAACCCTACGCAAAACTTTGCCAGACGGACTTTTCGGTATGCTGTCGATAAACGACAAGTCTTTTATCTTCTTATAAGGCGCAACTCTCTTATTAACAAAGTCCATAATTTCGCTATCAGTCGCATTGGCCCCTTCTTTGAGCATTACAAACGCTCTCGGTGTCTCCCCCGAGAACTGATCAGGGACGCCTATGACTGAAGCGTCGAGTACTGCCGGATGCTGTTTGATGAGATTTTCTAATTCTGCAGGTGGTACTTGGTATCCTTTGACCTGAAGTTGAATTAAATAAGTAAAAAAAATAGATATTATAGGACAATCTTACACATATTATCCACCAAGGCCCACAGTAAGCTCAATAAGGCTTGTAAGGATTGTAAGCTCTCACTATAAGCCTTTAAATCCTTATGTAGGTACATACAAGGTGAAAAAAAATCTGGTGATCCGTTTAAGGGCGTAATAGGCATCCTATTCTAATAATGAAAACCTAAGAAAAAAAATATTTTGACGCGAAAAAAAAATAGTTTTGTATGGAGGGTTGGCCGGCTGGGACGACGTGCCCCATACAAAAAAAAAACATTTTATTGGACAAAAATTTTATTCTCCAACTTTTCTTAGTCGTTAATGTCGCAATACGATACCAATTATGCCCTTAAACGGATTTACCATTTTTGTTACATACTGTAGCCTACTGTAGGTCTATAATATATTTTCACGCCAAAAATGTTAAATTAAAAATAATCTCAATAAAATCAAAATTTCAATCAATAGGCCTACAACTTAATTTAAACAAATGTGAACTATATGTCGATCCAGACGACCAGAATAAATACGAAATCATCAGATCATTCGAAAATCTGTGCCCGGGTATCAAAATTCACACGAAAGACTCGCTCCACCTCCTTGGCGCGCCGGTTTTTGAGGAAGGTATCCCCGGCTTTATCAACAAAAATATAGATCAATTTAATTCGTTTTCGGACCGCCTACTCCAAATTAATCCGCATATGGATATTTTTATTCTCCGCTACTGTCATTTCGTCCCTAAATTTACGTATGCTATGCGTTGTAGCCCGTTTTGGAAACTCAGTAACCTATGTAAGAAATTAGACCTCATTATTTGGACACAAATAGAAAAAATTGTAAACATCAAAATTGATTCCAGAATGTTCTCGATCGCATCCCTCCCAGTAAGATTTGGTGGTCTTAATCTGCGAAAAATCTCTAGCGTTGCCCTGCCGGCGTTCCTGTCCTCGGTGCATAGTACGTTATCTCTCACTGGAAAAATACTCAATCCGTCACTTTGTGGCTGTGAGATAGCGTACATGCCCGAGGCCAGGGTTGCCTAGCGGCTGGCCTGCCCAGGGAAGGATCCGCCTTTCAACACAAATAGTCGAAAACTTTGGGATGGACCGATCTGCCAGCGTGAGCAAAAAGACCTATTAAATTCTGCTACAGTTCCATCTGATAAGGCCCGCTTATTAGCGATATCCGAAAAAGAGTCAGGGCACTGGCTCAATGCCTACCCCTCGGCCAATTACGGAAACCTACTCGATCCCAACAGTTTCCAAATAGCCGTCGGCTTGCGTCTCGGGGCTAATTTAGTAATCCCACATCGCTGTCACTGTGTTACACTAGTGGACCAGCTGGGGCACCACGGCCTTGCCTGCTCGAAGAGCGCAGGCCGCCTGTCCCGCCACGCCAGCCTCAACGACATCATCCGTCGGGCTCTGGTCAGCGCCAACGTGCCGGCTACATTAGAGCCTTGTGGCCTGGTGCGTGATGACGGTAAGAGACCCGACGGGATGAGTCTTGTGCCCTGGCAACAGGGACGGCCTTTAGTTTGGGATGCCACATGTGTGGACACCCTAGCACCGTCCCACCTGGGCACAACTTCGTTGAGGGCTGGCGGGGCTGCATCCACTGCTGAGGCTGCTAAGCGCCGAAAATACGCTTCATTAGGTGACAGTTACGTATTTGTGCCTTTTGCAGTGGAGACGCTAGGCCCATGGGGACCGGAAGCAATCAAGCTTTTCCAAAAGTTAAGTCACTTGCTCATCCGGTCCTCCGGTGACCATAGCTCGTTCCTCGCCCAGCGAATTAGTATCGCCATCCAGCGAGGCAACGCAGCCAGCCTTATGGGCACCTTGCCAAGTGGCAGCGATATAGGGGATATTTGTATATATAGTTACCAATAGTCTTTAAGTTTTTGTCGGCTGTAAAAATTAAATTTTATTTGTTTTAATTATTATATTAATTATTATCCCATCAAAACTTTAAAAAGTGATATTTAAGGTACCTAAATAAATACTCCAAAATTTTGAAATGTCGCTTGCTTATTTTGTCTTGTATTTGATTTTAAAAGCGTATTCCTGATCATAATTGGAGACTAAAATGTCGTATAAACTTTTCTGGAATTCGCCTAGTTTCAGAGTTACTACCAATTGAATAAAAAAACATTTTTTATTGTGACTCAGTGCAAAACGCTTTTTTGATGGCGATTTCACCCTTTATGTGGTCTAGTCTAGACATTCTTATTGACAGATATCAAAGTGCCAAGGAATACTTTACGTAAACTATTTTTTACGAAAAAAATGTACAAATTTATTTTAATCGACAGTTTTACCAATAAAATTTATGTTTTTACGTTCAAAAGCATTTAAAAAATCGAAAGAAACCAAAAAAAATATTTTTTTTGGCGAAATTGACCTAAATTCATATAACATTTATTACTCCTTATGACTTCAGGAATTCGTGGTTAAAATCTCTCGCAATGCTCACGAGCACCGTGTATAATACATATATAGTAAAATTTCGCTAGCCTTTAACTAACAGGAATAAGTATACCCGTGACCGTCTAGTGGTAAGTAGCTTACTCACCTTAATTAGTTCCTTTAATCTATCAGCAATGATGACTCGTCCCTTCTCATCAATGGAGGCGAGGTCTCCGGTACGAAGCCAACCGTCTTCCGTAAATACCTGCTTATTACCCTCAGGGTTGTCTTTGTAGCCTTTCATGACGTTTGGTCCCTTGATAAACAGCTCTCCCACCTGTAATGGTTTAGATTCTCATCATCATCGATATTTAAGAGCTAAGCTTTTGTCGGTGGAGCAATACATTCTCCTCCTTATTCTCTGCCAGTCTCTTAAATAGAACAAGACAGCAACTTTCATCTTCACTTAGATTCTCAAAGCAAGAATAATTATATAGGTATAGGATAGAACATAAGCAATGCGTTGCGAGTTTTGCGACTAATTTTACTTAATTTTACTTAATTTAGTCGGGTAAAAAACAGTTTACTTAATTTAGTCGGGTTATTGGTGTAGTCGTAATGGAAAAAGCTCCTCGACCAGGCCAAGGCCCACTCCGGGCTGTAGAGCCTTAGATGATGATGAATGGTTGTAGTTATATGATGAAAATGGTTGTATTAATATGTGACTGACTCTATTCCAATAGTGCCTACATAAGTAACATGTACAGCATTCCACTTCTGTTATGCATTGTATAAGTAGATTCGATAGCCGAAATATTAACTAAATCCAACAAATAATATTAATTTAATACCACGGAATATTAATTACCACGTTAGGACCCAAATTTCTAAGTTCTCGATCCACTATCCGTCTCTTCACGTTAGGTAGACCAAGTGGTCCCACAGTCGTGTTGTCTTTAGCTCCTAGAGGGGCTCACGATGGCCAGTGTGTAGACCTCTAGTTATAAGTCTTACCTTACGAGGACCTAAATTTCTACTCTCCATTCGCTATTCATAGTTAAACACAACAAGTACAGTCTTTATCTCCTAGGGGGTTCGTGATTACAAGCGGTAAGACATCTAGTCTAAGTCTCACCTCATGAGGACCCAAATTTCTCTCTTCTCCATCCATTATCCGTAGTTCAACGTTAGGCAGAGCATTGCCCACGGTCGTGTAGTCTTTAGCTCCGAGGCGGTTCGCGAAGGCTACCGGTACGACATCTAGTCTAAGTCTTACCTCATGAGGACCCAAATTTCTCTCTTCTGCATCCACTATAATTCAACGTTAGGTAGAGCATTGCCCACGGTCGTGTAGTCTTTAGCTCCGAGGCGGTTCGGGAAGGCCAGCGGTACGACATCTAGTCTAAGTCTCACCTCATGAGGACCTAAAATTTCTCTCTTCTGCATCCACTATCCGTAATTCAACGTTAGGTAGAGCATTGCCCACGGTCGTGTAGTCTTTAGCTCCGAGGCGGTTCGCGAAGGCCAGCGGTACGACATCTAGTCTAAGTCTTACCTCATGAGGACCCAAATTTCTCTCTTCTGCATCCACAATCCGTAGTTCAACGTTAGGTAGAGCATTGCCAACGGTCGTGTAGTCTTTAGCTCCGAGGGGGTTCGCAGTGGCCAGAGGTGAGGTCTCTGTTAAACCGTAGGCTTGAGCGAATTCAAACTCGCGCTGAAATCATTATATTTTTTTGTCCCGCTAATTTTTTTAACGAGTTTTTGGGTTGACAATCGCCATATTCAAAATTTTTTGCATTATTTGCTATTTGTATTGACCTTAGGTATATTTTTACTTTTGTTATTCAATAAAATAAATGGGTACGAATATCTTGGAAACAACTTTGCTTCACCTCAGACACTCTCAGATACATACCTTAGCTTTGGAAAACATCTTATCGATATCAGCCCTCGCCAGTGCCGCAGCTCCACTCGTCATGCAAGTGATGTGGTCGAAGATCTCAGGGGTCACCTGGGGATAGGAGCCCAGGAAGAGCACTGGAAAATACACAAAACAAAATTAATAACCCACACAAGATCTCGTATATGCTCCATTAAATTTGTATACAAGATGTTACAACAATTCTGGTAATGCCTTTAAGGACATATAATCCATTAACCTTGTCGCCTGAAAGTACGGGGTACTGTGCGTCAAATCCGGTAGATCCGATTTTTTGCAGATTTGTTTATGATGTTGGCCCAATGCATAATCCAAGTTTGTGACCTCGAGCGCCGAACGCAACTTTGTCAAAAATCAAAAAAATATTTTTTTTTTAGACTTTGGCGATTATGACCCTAAAGGACTGGTTTTTGGTAGTACCTTCTCAAGAAATTTTGAAGGAAGACTAAATTCGCACAATAATATGAGACTAGAATTGTCTCGGTAAACGCAATAGTTTGCAAGATAAAACTTTTCAAAATAGAACCGTTTTTTCCAGAAGAGAAGGGGAAGGGTAAAGGGTAAACTGTTCTGGAAAGAACGATAGTTTAATATTGTTGAAAATTCAGTCTACTTAAAAATGTCTTGAAAAGGTACTGTCAAAAACTAGTCTTTAAGGGTTATAATCGCTAAAATCTGAAAAAAATCACACATTGGACCAACATTGGACCAATGTGAGACCAATGGGTGACCAATGTTGAATGAAAATCTGTTCGAATAGCAAATGTCAATGTCGTTCTAGCGTTGAGTTGAGTTGGGGTGGAGCTGTGTCTGTCCAGTGTGTGTGTTTATTTTTCGAATCGCGGCCAGTATAATTTATCTATAGTAAACAAACCCATTATCTAGTACCAAAAAAAATGATTACAGTAATTCTCCGGCCTCGACAATTGAAGATTATTTTAAGAGGCCTGGTCCAAGGTCAATGTCATTATCTGTGTTATTATTGACAAATAGAGCAAGTTTACGGAGAACTTGGTTGTTATTAATGTTATTAGGTACAGCGCAGGTCTATATGACAGTCCAGAAAACCATACTATATTCAGTGAAATTAGATATTAAATGTACTATGCGTGATGTAGTTGAGATTTTTTTGTATGTTGTTAGGGACGGTTAGGGCAGTATTTGTGATATTTGCTACAACAAGTGTCTTGAGCTAGCCGCGAAATTCGTGAAAAACTGACAACTTTGAAATATTTCCTGTACAAACTCAAAAACTGTTCATTTATTGATAAAGGTAGATAATGGAGTTTTACAGTACATTTAACTATCCATCATTTAATTTATTAAATTTAATAATAATACTTTATCGTTTATTAAGGTTTACGTTGGTTCCTCGAAACAGTTGCAGGTATTTAAACTAAATTGAATATGTCTAATCAGAATTGTTGTAAATTATCTACCGACAATCATGAAAAACAAATAAACTTGTCCTGCATTTTCAAATTTCTATTTGTGTGTACTATTTCCGTATATCTACCTATCTATCTAGCATAATGTATTTTACATAAGAGAGTAACAACTTATATGCCGATGTTCACTTCGAGATTCGGAATCGCATTGTGTTTCTTGAGTCACCTTTTAATTGTGAAAAGATGGAACACTATTTCATTAAATAGAGCCATTTGAGCCTCTGGCATTAAAATTTCTTTTTTCTGTGGTGTCTCGTTAATGTATCTACAGTTTTTAGGGAGTTCGCGCAAGTTGCACATAGCACTATATAATACCCTACTCATAGTGTTGTGTTCCTGCTGGTGAGTAAGGTAGCCAAAGAGCTCAAAGAGGACCCAGTGTGTTGACGATGAGGGACCCTCTTGTTTCTTTAGCCGTCAACACAGTGAATCCTCCTTTTTGTAAAGGACCGGCAACGCGCATGTGACACCTCTGGAGTTGCAGGCGTCCATAGGCTACGGTAGCTGCTTACCATCAGGCGGGCCGTATGCTTGTTTGCCACCGTCGTGGTTTAAAATTATAAAGTTGATTGTGATATTTTTTAGTTTTTCAAAGATATAAAAGTAGCCGTATCTTGTAAAATATTTAAGGTAGACAATCGAATTTAGACTCAAATTGTTGCTAATTAAAGGGCCTTCAAAATCGCTAAAGCAACCTTATTAATATAGGTATAATTTGTAAAATTAAAAGGAAAAAAACAGTACTTTTTAATGTATTGCTCATGAGCACATGTGCTCAGCCAGCACAAGTTAATTAGCCAGTAAAATAGCCTTAACTAGTCCCAACAACATTATCAAACATTCAGAACTACATCACGCTTTGTCATTTTAGCAATTTTGATTGTTTAATTTCACTGGTCTATACGGCTGATAGCACGACAACTTACCAATACGGAACGTCACATGTAAAATGTATTTTATTCCGCATCGCTTTCAGGAATGTATCGAGGTGGGACTTGGGTAGCTGGATCAGCCTCATTCCAAGGCATAACTTATATTAATAGCATTCCAGGAAACCATAGGGTTCAAAACAACCAACATACCATCAGGACCCCCTATTGGTATGTTGCAGTTGTTTTGAACCCTATGGTTTCCTATATAGCTTAATATACATACTTCACGCAAGAGAGTCACAACTTATATGCCGATATTCACTTCGAGATTCGAAATAGCATTGTGTTTCTTAAGTCACCTTTGTTTGTGAAAAGATGGAACACTATTTCATAAAATAGGGCCATTTGAGTCTCTGGCTTTAAAATTTATTTTTTCTGTGGTCCCTCGTTAATGTATTCTGCAGTTTATAGGGAGTTTGCGCGCAAGTTGATTGTAATATTTTTTAGTTTTTCGAAGATATCAGTAGCCGAATCTTGTAAAATATAATGTAAGGTAGACAATAGAATTTAGACTAAAATTGTTGCAAATTAAAGGGCGTTCAAAACCTCCAAAGCAATCTTATTTAAAAAAATCTGTAGTTTTTAATATATTGCTCAGCCAGCACAAGTTAAAATTACTAGCCCCAACAATCAAAAATCTAGAACTACATCACGCTTTATGATTTTAGCAATTTTGATTGTTTAATTTCATGGACCTATACGGCTGAAAACACGACAACTTACATAGGTACCAATACGGAGCGTCACATGTCAAATGTATTTTATTTCGCATCGCTTTCAGGAATATATCGAGGTGGGACTTAGGTAGCTGGATCAGCCTCATCCCAAGGCATAACTTATACTAAAGGCGTCCCAGGAAACCAAAGGGTTGAAACAACTGCAACATACCAATAGGGGGTGCCACATACAAAATGTTAATCTTGTTACTCTGCATGGCCTTCAAGAACGTATCGGGCTGGAACTTGGGCAGTACGAGGAGTTTTATGCCGACGCATAGCTTGTGCACCATGGCGATGGACAGGCTGTAGCTGTGGTACATCGGCAGCACCACCAGTTGGTTCTCTTGATATGGGGCTGAAGTTTTAAATAAACTTGGTTTTAGTGAAGTACAAGATCCGTGGGGTATTCTACGTATTAATGGATGTGTCAATAATTGAGTCAAAGTAAGTAAGTAAGTAAGTAAGTAAATATTCTTTATTGCACCAAAAATACAAGAATAATAAAAATATTTTTTTACAATAAACTTAAAATAAGGTAACAACAGGCGGTCTTATCGCTAAAAAGCGATCTCTCCCAGACAACCTTTGGGTAGCAGGAAATGAAGAAGTAATTAATGGTATTAGGTAATTAAAAAAAATATACTTTGTGACTTCTTGTGTGGTAAGATAATGAAAATTTACTGGGCGTCTAGCAAACATACATAGAGTGGATGAATGAAAAACAAAAGACCTTAAACATTAAAAGGCCAATTTGCTAGAATTGTAAAGTTTGAATTCTCAATTCATAGAAAGTTACTAAAGATTCTAGAAAGATATAGTATTACCTAAGACAGATATAAATATTAGATGAACAGACAGCTTACCATCAGGTGTATAATGTTTGAGTTCTGAGTCCTGTTGTGCGCAGTTAGCGACAATATTCCTATGAGTCAACTCCACTCCTTTAGGTAGTCCCGTGGTTCCACTCGAATACGGCAAAAATGCAACATCACTTGTTTTCACCTTGACATTCTTCAAAATGTCTAGATCTATGTGATTATCTTCCATAAGCTCTTTGAAAGACACTGTGCCTTCTATTCTCGTGGCTCCTGAGTCTAAGCAGATGATTGGTACCTGTTTTTTGCTCAGAACTAATGCTTCTTGTACAGTGGGTATTGTGGCAGGGTCGGCAAAGATTAGTTTTAATCCTGATTGCTGAATTTGGATTTGTATTTCATCTGTAAAGATGGATTGTCAATTTAATGGTAAATTCAATTACTGAGCTGGCTTAGAGCTAGCACCAGCGTGACCAGCAGGTGCATCCGTGGCACACGCCATGGTTGTAAATATACCAGGTGGCTTGGCCTCGATGACGGTGTCGCCTTCAGCTCATCGATCAGAAACCTTACCTTACCTTATCATAGATAAGTTTTTGGCTATTTGAAATAAATAACTAATTTTGGAATAGTGTCAAGAATGTGACATTTCAGCCACTAAAATTCGATTTCCTTTATAACATATTTCCTTTTAAAATATCAAGTTCATTGGCATATCTTGGAGAATGACATTAGACAGGAACAAATGACAGAAAAGAGTAGTGGGATACCAAGGCTAATGTTTCTTATGTGTTTATACAACTATATCTCTTGCTCGCTTAATTTCAACTTAACTTACAAGCCGTATAAATAGGATTAAAAGTTGTAAGCGTCGCTCCAGCATCCAAAGCCCCCAATGCCACTATAGGAAATTCTGGTGAGTTAGGAGATATGATGCCCACCGTATCTCCATCGTTGATGCCAAACTTCTTCCTCAAATTAGCGGCCAGGGTCCTGCTAAACTTGTATAGTTGGCCGTATGTGTAACTTCTGTGCGTAACAGCACATTCCTAAAAGTGTAAATTACAATGTGTTGTTATAGAAGGTTGTTAAAATGAAGATAGATAGCCACTCTCGATGCGATATTTCTCACCCCCGAATTTAGTTCGAGTTAAATGGGTAGTGGGGGTGTTCTGCCCAACTCTTCATCCAAATTAAACACCATACATTTAAATTTTTATACAAAAAAATTAAAATATGTATACGCGTATTTTTTAGATAAACTAACCTTAACTTAAACTGGTAGTAGATCCGACTAACTTTTATTTTATTGAAGCTTGGAAGTTTAGATTAAAACTACGTACGATTTTAAGAAATATCGGGAGCCCTAAATGGTAATCGTTTCGACGCCAACGACGGATATATACGCGCACCGTAGCTTCAATGCCAACGACGGATATATCCGTCTTAAGAGACGATACGTTTAACTCTGAATTCATTATTGGTTTGACGTATGCATGAATGCATTGACATTTGTCAAAGCGTCGAAAAAGTTAATAGCATTTTATTTTATAGCTACGTCTAGCAACTAACTAACTGCTATAGGTGATTATTTGCCACTGATATTTATTGGATATTGAACTAAACTGACTGACATAGTTATTTTCCATTAAATACAACGAAATCAGGATAATTAATAAGGTAATTTCTAGTCTCATTAATTCGAGTGCATGCTTCTGTTGCCTTGTTTCTTTTTGTCTAATTAATAGTAGCCCATAACCATATCAGTATCCAATAACTATCTAAGTAGCCAGTCACCCTATTTACTTTATTTACCGTTGCAATTTTCCTCTCCCATTTATCCAAATTCCGCCAAACAAACTCATTCACTGATAATTCGGGTATCACAATATCTTGACAAGGCGACCTCACTACATTGTTATTAGACCACACATGTTTTTTTCTTAAAATAATCGCGGGAAACGAGTTACGAATGAGCACACGAGTGACCATGACTACGACCAGATAATGTATGCATGCGACGGCGAAGGGATTGGTGGTACATTACATACGAGTAGCTAGCGGTGCGGCTTTGGTAAAATAGCTAGAGTATCATCGTGACAAATGTAACGTAATCATATAATGATAGCGTTTATCGTGGCCACTGTAGTTCACTGTACTGACAACATCACAGAGTATTATACAATTTACTTTTTCACTATAAAATATAATGGTTACACTCGCGTCACTTTAGTCACTTCACGCGACTTTAGTTAATTCGGAGAACCTAGGTCTCCATCTTGAAGCATTAAGAGTGCTATGTCGCGCGAAGTGACTAAAGTGACGTGAGTGTAAGCGTTCTATTTTATAGTGTATATGTCTCACGGAAGTTTAAAACTAATAATTAACTTTTTATTATAAATTAATTAATACATATTATGAGACAATCTTACACAATCCGATCTAGACCCACAGTAAGCTCAATAAGGCTTCTGTGGGTACTAGACGACGGTAAAATATAATCGATAGATATAGATAATAGTAGTTTATGCAACAGTTGTATAAGAGGGGTCAAAAAAGTGAGTGGCGTGGGTAACAATTTGAGCCGTAGGCGAAAATTGTTAAGAAAAACGCCACGAACATTTTTTTACCTACTTATACGACGATGCATACAATACTTTTTCTACGAATACACTTACTTTTACATAAAATGCGAAATTGAAAACTTCATGGATATCGCAGTTATTTTGTCAACATAATCAACAATCATTTAAGTTTTACCTTTTAAAACACTATTTTTCAATAATACTAACATTACTAACACAAATACACACCGTCGTTATTTGATGAATTATTAAAGAGCTACAGAGATTAGTAAAAATATCTAAATTACTTTCAAAGTTTGAAATTCGCCCCAACAAACGAACGGGAAACTTAAAAAACTACGAAGTAGGTCTGTGGTTCTTTAATTTTTTTCTTTTTTAAAGTTTTTTTTTCTAAAAACGCTGCGTTTATTTAGGTTTCTTAGGTTGGCAGTAATTTATTTTATATTAATAGTCGTGTTTGCACGCGATTACGCGATACTATTTTGGCGCTTTTATAGAACAAGTGTTATTTTGGGGAATAGACTTACTAGATAGACTTTTCATCGAGTGTATTATCTATGTTCTTATAAAGGTGTTGACGAATGTATAAATGACAGATAAAAGTACAGGAGTAGAAAAATACTTAAATACATAGAAAGCACCCATATCTCAGGAACAAATCTGTGAAGAACACACAAATTAATGCCCTTCCTGCCCTTAATGCCCCTACTTTATAGGTCACTACCAACTATGCTAGGAGGCCGTAAAACACATAAGGTTGTCTGGAAGAGATCGCTCTTTAGCGATAAGACCGCCAATAGTTTTGCCTCTGCTTTTTTGTTTGTGACTTGTGTATACTTTGTGTCTATAATTTGAGGTGTGCAATAAAGAGTATTTATGTTATGTTATGTTATAAAGTCCAAAGTTATTTTTTTTTGTATAATATGAGAATCAGGTTACATATTATTGCAGGTCATACATAAGTACCTTCTTACGATAAAAAAAAATAGTTTTATTTACAATTTTAGTACCTTTTAAATGTATGTTTTGTTTGGTTTAGTTTTTGACTACACTAGCTGGGTTAACACGCAAGTTTGCAATCGCACAGGACAAAAAAACATTTTGTAATGATACTAATGATATATGTACCCTTTGAGAGGCCGGCTAGAGCTACATATATTTAGCCGTGCGATCGCCAGGTCATTCTATTTACTATGAAAATATAGACATCTAATATTCAAAGGGTCACAATGACATGTTAGTAAAATCCAGTAGCGATTGAGTTTGATGGACACCGGCTGGTTTTACATTATATCTCAATACGTTTTGCAGTAGGAGAACTGCCGTTGCGAGACTGGCATTTTTGTGCATGAAATGTTTTCAACCGACTTCAAGATTTCGAAGGAGGAGGTTATCAATTCGTCGAGATCTTTTTTTTTGTATGTTCACCGATTATTCGAAGATGGCTGAACCGATGAGGAAAATTCTTTTTTTGTTTGAAAGGGCTTCACAGGTAGTCCTATTGTAACCAGGTCAGGGTCTGATGATGGGATTCTGGAGAAATCGAGGGAACTCTTGTAGCGGTCCACAGGGTCCTCTATGTACGAAAAGTAGCAAAATGACTTTAAAGGCTGATAGAGCTTCATTTGTAAGCTTTTACATGATATTTTCAGGAGTAAAGTTCATGAAAAAATGAAAAATAAATGATTCACATAGTATGTATGAGAGTGGAGGTATTGGTTTTATTTTAGTATGTAAGAAAAGATCAAGTTAATGATCTGACAAAGGAAATAAAATATATGGAAGTATATAAGCATCATTGTGTTTTATTAACAACCATACATACCTGAACTTTAATGATAAGCTATTATGATTGCTTTCAGCAACTGAGAATATTTGGAAAATATAAAACCTGAAATCTTTACTAGGATTTCTCACAGTTTTCGATAAATTATATTATGTTTAGATATAATTATATTTATATTATTACTTATTTTTGCATTATTGCATAAGCAATTGATACCATAGAGTTTTGCTAAATATTGTTCACCGTTGATTGGCAAGATTTTGAAACATTCATGATCTTGGTCTATTAATTATGTATTTAGCATAAGTTGTATTTTAGATAGAAATAATGGTTATTATTATTATTTGGGTATTTAAAATGGCATTTTGACCATAAGTGGCATTCATATGTAATTTATATATGCAGCTTGTGTAGATATTTAATGTATGTTTTAGTTTTCACAGGAACAGAGGCTATGAATAACAACTTAACGGGATAAGTATCCGACATTTTGGGGAATTATTATCTGAAATATCCATTTGTACCATTTGCAGTGGACAAACAGTAATTTGGTTACCGCACTAGATTTGTCATAAAGTTTTAGCAATCTTGTGATCGATTCCTTCAATGGGGGATATATTATTAGGTAAAATTAAACTCATAGGATGGCAGGGGGTCGTATATAAAGTATGTCTAGAAATATTTACTTCATTCTTGAGATATGTACTAAGGACAAAAATATATAATTTACTAAAGACATTTTATGACACAGTACAAACTGTTAGTAACATAGACAGGTTCTTTTACCCATTTAGAAATTAGTATTTTGATTACAAATTGCTTTATCATCAGTTTCTTATAAATTCATATTATTCTCATTGTAAGTATACCTAGGGAAGGGGATGACCGACAACCGAGAATATTGTTCGTTAAGTAATGATGAAAATTGATACTTTTAATAGGATTTTCGAGACGAAATGTAGGTTATTGTATAGAATAAATGTATTATTGATAATTTATTCAATAACAAAAAGTAGTATCTAATAATATTTTAGATTTGTCTGAAAATTTGTCCAAATTGAGAGGTTATGTTCTTAATTTGTTAATTATTGTTATAAATCGATACTTAAATTAAAGGTAAAGTAATTAAAGTTATATTTCAGGAAGTATATTAACGAAATTGAATGAATTAAACGTGAAAAAGCTAAGAACTTACTTTTTCATCCAAAATCGATTTTTGGGAATATTATGTAAAAACTCGTATTATGAAGTTAAATAACGGAGATAAATAAAGTTGGGAGCTTTGTTTTTATAAAACATAAAGATTTCAATTCAGTAAAGCGCTAAAATAGACAAATTTTATGATCGAAAATTGTCGTAAAAAATTTGTAAGTATTTTAAAATTACTGATGTTTGATGGAATTCTAGGCTAGTATTAGCTCATAAACGTGTGGAAAACACAAATTTGATCAAAACAAATAAAGCAAAGGGTGAAAATTAGGATAAAAAGCGAATTTTCTTATAAAAGATATATTGGTATTTTACGGAGTAAATACGCAGTAAATCCGATAGGATCTGGTCATAATATATGCAGAAAAATTATCTTCATCATAAATTATATAAATACACCTTAGGAAATACTTACTTTTGTTTGAATTAAAGAAAATCGTTTTCTTAGAGGTTAGGATTTCCAAAAAGGGTAGGGCGCTCATAGGAACTTGTTTCTTATAGAAGTATGTAGCGTAGGGATCTTAAGAATCAAATTGGTATACAAAGATGTATTGGCATTTTATGGGAAAATTAGATATTAATACTTACAGGGGCTTATTGAATCATACGCGGGGCTATTGTTTTCATCTATTTTCATATAAATTTTCATTGGAAATTGCATAATTGGATAGATATTCAAGAAAAACATTCCCTATGGGAGATAGGAGATTATCGAACTAGGTCACTTAAGTATAGGAATTTGGTCTTTAAATTAGTATGAACTAAAGGATCAATAAGGTTCAAATTAGATCAAATCCGAGAAAAATTGTCGGCTCAGATGGTGGTCGAAAGCATACCAAACTCGACTAATACGCCGCAAGCAATCTTATTGGACGAATCGATACGGAATTTTTATTACTATATAAGGGAAGGGCGTACGGTAGGGAAGGACTTTGCCTTCGACCAGAGCTGCGAACACTTTGACTTGACTTTGCCTTCGACCAGAGCTGCGAACACTTTGACTTGACTTTGCCTTCGACCAGAGCTGCGAACACTTTGACTTGACTTTGCCTTCGACCAGAGCTGCGAACACTTTGACTTGACTTTGCCTTCGACCAGAGCTGCGAACACTTTGACTTGACTTTGCCTTCGACCAGAGCTGCGAACACTTTGACTTCACTTTGACTCCGACCTGAGATCTACGAGCACCTTGCCTCCAACCTGACTACGGGACTACGGAACGACTGGACTTCTGCTGCCAACGTGAGCTAGAAGCATTTCCTGAACCACGAGACCCCGACTTCTGTCTACAAGCCGAGCTGCAAGCACCGAGGCCCCGCCCTGAGCTGCCAGTAGGACCAGCAAAAGAAGTCTTATTTGGTGAGGCAAAATTTATTCACTTTAATGATAAAATTTATTTCTTTTCTGTGTATTCTCTTTAGGCCTTGGAGTTGAGTAAGTGCTTTTAATTGACTGTTATATTATGAACATTTTCCTTATTGTTGTGGTTCTTGTATTTAATTTATGTGAAATTTGGTTGAATTATTATATGCAATATATATATACGTACGGAATTTATCGGAGTATGCGGTAACATTTTACGAATTTAACGAAATAGGGATGGATGGACCCTATATTGCGTATGCGTTATATTTTTATACGTTTGTGGATGCGTTTATCCTATATCCTATATGTCGTATGCGTTATAATTTTATACGTTTGCGAATTTTATTGCGGAATGCGTGATATTTTTATGTTTTGCGGTTGCGGCATATGAATTTAATTGAGTATATATTAAGACGTTTACCCTATTTTGGGAACGAATTTTAGCGTGTCTTACGTACCTGATTTATGAATTTAAAAGATTGTGTTCTCTATTATACTTGCGGTACATATGCTTTGGTGAATAAGCATTGGCTTGGACTAAAGTAATTATTACTTGTGTGATAGTAACATTATTTATGTATGACAGCGAAACCGACATTAACCATTGAACAATTATGTTCATTCTTCATAACCACTACCTTGATCCTTCTATGAAGGAGCCTATTTATATAACTGAAATTATTTATTACTTTTAAGCTGAAATAAGGCATCTAACCTTGTACCAACATAGAGTTGTAAAACAAAAATATTATGAAAATTTTAACAATGTTCTCTGACATAGTGAGACTTGTACCTTATCGCCATTCACAATAATTAATGAATAAATATTATCATATTGTTGGAAATACAATTATTGGCAAAGAGAAAGCCACTACAATAAAGTATTGAAATTCAACTGAGAGATTGAGTCGTGCTGGAGTGAGTTATGGGGATCCATATCAACTACAACTGAACGAAAATAGTTCAGGGTAATTCCATGACAGAGATCAAAATTTATCAATTTCTAAATATAGGTTTATCAATACTATTTGCAGCTCAATCGTTTGTCTATAGTCTGGAGTAACGTATTATGACCTTTTTTGTCACTTCTGTCAATGTATTTTCGCATATTACGTGTCATTTATTACACTTGAAAACTCAAGTTCAATGTGAATAGAAAACGGACCAAAAGATCAGTAAATTTTAAAGTTTTTTAAGAAGTGATCGGTAAGTATTTCTTTACAATTTTTAGTCCTGTTATTACTTTATATAAAACTACAAACAAAGTAACATTTTACTAAACGTAGCCAAAGTTATTGCAAATCAAAAATATATACTTGTTAATTGAAACGTAAGTTACCATTTTGTATTATTTTTCCAATATATCAAAAAATACTAAAATTAGTTCAGTGATTCTGGTGATTCTCTTTAATATTGTTATAGCGAGTTATATAGCGTTATTGTTTTTTTCTCAGAACAAAACCTTTCTTTTTAATTAGCTATCAAAATTTGAAATGTAAGTTACCGGTAACTTACGTTACACGCATGTAACAACAGTTACCCTTATAATATATTATGAATTGCAGTTGAAATGCCACTCAGGGCTGCTGAAAAGATGAGAAGAAGAAGGGAGAAGTTAAAGGAGAACGGAAAATATGAGGAATACAAAGAAAAAACGAAACATGCAACTCGAAAAACAAGGCAAAAGAAAAAAGAAGAAATAGAGCAGTTACCGTCATCAAAAAAAGTAAAAATAATTAAAGAAAATCGAAATAAAATCAAAGAAAGAGTATATAAGCATAGAAATCAGAAAAAACTGAATGAACTGACCAACTTAACTACCAGTGAAACTTCTATACGTATGACTCCGCAATCTATTGGTAAAGCTGTAGTTCGTGCCCGTAATTCATTGCCCAGGTGTCCCATAAAAAAACGATTGGTGCTAGAAAAACTTTTGGCTGAATGCCCGAAAGAAGAACCCGTTACTCCAAGTGGTGCATATGGATTAGACAAGAAAACAATTCTGGATATAAAAACATTCTTTGAACGCGACGATATAAGCCGCCAAGCTCCTGGCTTAAAAGACTATATCACGGTTGTCAATGAAAGAGGAGAAAAAGAAAAAAAGCAGATTCGTCACTTATATTCTTCAGTGACTGAAACGCATAGCCTCTTTGTTGGAGAATTCGGAACTGTTGTGAGACGCAGTAAATTTGCTGCGCTCCGACCAAAGCGAATTTATCTGTCTAACAAGTTGCCACATAATGTTTGTTTATGCAAATACCATGAAAACTTCTCGCTTGCTGTAAACGCATTGCATAGCATAATAGGGAGCCCGTGCTACGATCATAATTTTTTAGATGGCTTCGTTTGCACAGTACCAACAAAAGCTTGCTGGCTAAAAGACTGTAACCACTGCAAGGATCTGCTGATAATAAAACTTGAGGAATATTTAGAAAGTAACGAAAATGTAGGCCCTGAAGTCGAAATAAATTGGTTTGTATGGGCAAATCACAATGGAAAACTAAGTAAGATACAGGTAAGTGGTACAGTAAAAGAATTGATCCAGAAGATAGACGAAATGGCTCCAAAGTTTTACGAGCATTCTTACATCAAACGCAATCAAGCTTCTTCCTACCATAATCACAGAACTGAATTTTCTAATAGAACTGATTCGGAAAAAGTACTGATTCAGGTGGACTATTCTGAAAATTACACGTGCCTAGCTCAGGATGAAGTGCAGAGCTTTCACTGGGTGCAGCCTCAAGTTACTTTGTTTACAGTCTCTCTGTGGATGACAGGTAACCAGCATCCAATCGTACTAGTTTCTGATGATCGCCGTCATGATAAAAAAACAGCGATTGTATATATCGATCGAATACTAGACGACTTACCAGAAAACGTTAGGGAGGTGCTCTTGTGGTCGGACGGGCCATCTTCTCAGTTTAAAAACAAATACGTTGTGGAATGTATTAAACAGCTGGAAAAAAAGCATAACCTTCACCTAAAATGGAACTACTTTGCTACGTCGCATGGTAAAGGCCCGGTCGATGGAATCGGAGGAGCATTGAAACGGTTGGTACGAGGGCAAGTTTTAAAAAGAAAAGCAATCGTATTAAATGCCGAACAATTTGCTTCCGCAGCACAAACATCGACTGTGAGAGTAGTTGTAGTTCCAACAGAAGAAATTGAAGAAAGAGCACAACTTCTTCAATTGGATGAGTGCTTTTCAAAAGCTCAAGCTGTTCCTGGAGTATCTAAGTGCCATGTTATATGCTGGAAAAATGATAAACTTCAGAAGAGCATGATTTCAAAAGACTTCGAAGAGTAAACAGAAAAAAATATTGGCTGAGGACTATTAGACTAAACTATTAGTCTAATAGTCCTCAGCCAATATTTTTTATTGTATTTTTATGCAAGAAAATGTGCAAATCTAACTATCTTGTTCGGAGGTAATGTAAGTTACTATTTGCATGTAACGAAAGTGACCACTGTATTATTTTTTTAATTAATTCTGTAAGAGAAGTTGGCTATTTTTTGTTGTAGCATTAAATAATTTGATTCTTGACTTAATTGTTTTTATTAGTGTAAAAAAAAATCCGCTGATATTATCAGAGAAATTTCCACTTACAAAAAGGTCTTAAAACGTCGTGTCCTTTTTATGTAACGTAAGTTACCAGCACATTATATTGTGTTGGCGTGAGACTATAAGTTGGTTTCGTCTGATCTTAAGTTTAATATACAGGACTCACAGTGTTGTATTTAAATGCACAAAAAAAGAATAAGGATTGCTTATTGTTATAAATATAATTAAGGAGTATATTTCATAGTGAAAAGTTCTGATTGTAATGTAAGTTACCATGGAATTACCCTTCATAAGTTAATTCAGGCTTTCAATTCAATAGTGTACATCATCTGTAAAATTTGATAATTAGATGAAGAGTTTGGTAGTTAGAAACAATGCCCTACTCTACGTACAATACTATTTGCCTATTCTTGAAGTTTGAATTAGCATAACTGCCTAACACGACATATTTCTATGATTTATTTCGGCATGACCACAGTCCCTTTGGTTGAATTTTAGATTTAATTTTGATGTAATTAATTAGCTAGGCATCTCAGAGGTTTTCTTGGCGTTTCTTTCCTCTGGTGTGTAGGTTACGAAACGTTGGTAGCTTCACTTAATAAAGTTATTAGTAGAGAAAATAATAACACAAAATAAAAATATATAAAAAAAATGTAGACAGGTTCTGAGCTAATAATCCCCAACGCACGGATTACAGGCGTGTAGATAAGGGAAAACCTTCCACACATCAGCTACCCATCCTAACTTTTGTTTAAATACTTGCAAAATTATATCTAATCAAAATAATCAGAAAAAACAACTAATTAGAAAAGTTGTTACTGCCTGGATTCGTTAACATTAGCGCTTGTAGGCGTAGGGGTTAAATAAAAAAAAACTATATTTGCTTATAGTTAAAAAAATATTCAAATAAGACAAGAGATCATTACATCGTCAATAACAAAATTTTACAAGTTAATTTTCTATCATTAATCTTTACCACAAATGTTGGGAAGACTTTGTCTATGTGGAAACTACCGAATAGCCTTTTCTTTTACAGATCCTGACACCATTCTACAGCCTTACCACTAACCTTCCCGCATCAACAGCTTGAACTTACAACCGAATAGATTTAATTTACTAATTAATTTTATATACCTATTTACTTAATATTTTTTCCTTGTAAAGTACCTTATAAAGTTTAAAATAAATATCATTGTTTTTGTTTCAACAACCTCTTTATCAGTCTCCTAAAAATTATCGGGTTACTACATAACTAGGGATCTACTACTAGACTTTCACGAGCCATTGTTAGGAAAAACCGCTGAAATTGTCTGACAAATCATGTTTGTATAGGTAGTATTTAACGCAGGGTTGTACTTTCAGGAGGTAAGTATGTATAGTCATCAGAGCTTAGGGAAAGTTTTAGTATTACAGGGTTTCAGACGGGGTAGAGGGTTTCCTTCATAGAGAGCTACTTTGGCTTTCTAAGCTTTTCAGTTTCAGCTTTCTAAGTTGTACCGTCGTTTAGTAGCTTCCAATAGCTGCTCTAGCTTTTAGTAGCTTATAACCTAAAGAAGCGTTCTTATTTAGAAGCGCCCGGCGCGTTTCTCTTCAGTTAATAGCCGTGACCAGGATTAGAATCATACATATTAGTATTTACACATAATTTGGTTGGATAATTTAAGCGGTTTCAGTTGCTGACCGTGTTAATGGATATGGAGACTGATATTGTTGTTGAAACAATAAAAAATATATACGCGGAGGGCAGAGGGAAGCATTCTTAAATCATATGGTTACCTTAGGCGCGAATTGTTGGGTAAACTTTGTAGGCACATTAAATCACGGTATATCACGAAATACACTTGAAACATAATTGCATCACTTCACTGGTGCTCGAAAGCATCTTTTCCACACACTTTTTAAGCAGTTCACGCGTTTTAAAATCACTAAAACTAACTATAACCTAACGACGAAAACTTTGTTTTGACTATCTGACAGCCATATTAATACTGACTGTCACTAAAGTTGCGTTTCGATTCTATGTGTTCTAACAATGTTTTATTTTGCAAATTATAGAAATAATTAGTATTTCACTATATAATTAACGTATTATTATTCTCATTCAATAAACAAAGAGACATTTTTAATAATATCGAGTAGTTCAAAAGGCGGGTGATTCAAAATACCAATGTTTTGGTAAAAATATGACTCAGTCTAGGTCCATAATTTTAATATTCATTTCTATTTCATGAGATATCAATCATTTTAAAGTATATTGTAGTTAACATGTAGCCTGTTTCAGGAGGGGAAAATCAATGGTTATTAGTAGATACATAACAATAGATATAGGTTCCTTTATTAAAAGTAGTAGCAAAGAAATGATCACTGGGGTGGGGTTGATTTAGTAAGGGTGTCACGCTTAATAAAACTACATGTTTATTTCTTGTTTAATAAATAATAACAAAATAAAAGTAGTATCAACATGATCATAGTGCAGCCTAGTACTGATCGATCACTCACATAACACAAAATCAGTGTCTGTTGACAAATACGAGTTGCCACAAGTAGAAAACTATTTCGGTGACCAAACCCTCAATAAAAGATCACCGTATTATCTAAATGATCTACCCTATAAGATAAGACACCAGCTGGACAAATTAAAAATTTAAAAAACAGCTTTAGAAATATCTACTAGATACATTTGGGTGATACCGGTATCACAAACAGCATGTCGCTAAGTGTGCCAATAAATAACATTAGCATAACAATAGAATAACTATTTAGTAACTAGCTCACCTACAGACAAACTACGAAAACAGTTCTGCAGGGCACTGTATAAATAAATGTATACTTTTCGAATAATTAAGCAATCTATCTAATCCATCTATCAGTAATCTCACTTACTTCTCCATCTGGAGAACCTTTATCAAGTGTATCAATCAAATGTATTATATGATGGCAGGATAATAAACTTAAGCCACAGAATAGATAATAGTATTTCATCTTAGGCAATGTAGGGTAACCTAGGATATATATTTATTTACACATACCAGTTCCAAGCAATGATCTCTTATCAAACGACATTCAAGTTTCAAAAGAGGATTCCTCAATTCGTCGGGATCCTTGTCTTTGCTATTATTTGAGATTATCAACTTAATAGTTTGCACACTGCATTTGATGTTTCGGTGATTTGAAAGGCTTATTTGTCGAATGTATGCTAATTTTACAAATTGAAATCATTATTTGACGTAGGCAGTTTTAGTGTAATACTTAAAAACCAGCCAAGTAGTGAGTACAGCCACAAGTACTTGTTAACATATCTCACAAAAGTTTAAATATTTAAAAAGGTTTAGCAATGATAAGGATGTTATTTACTTGTAGGGTATTCACATTAAAACAACATTACCCAGCTAGTATTAGATATAATTGCTTATATATACTGATTAACTTAATAAAATAAAAGTAAAATCATTATTTTGAAAAGTTGTCATGTTCGAAAGCATATAGGTACTATAAATGCTTGCATGCGAATCCTCTGGGGTTACGGGCGTCCATAGGCTACGGTAATTGCTTACCATAAAGCGGGTCGTATGCTTGTTTGCCACCGTCGTGGTATAAAATAAATGATAATTAGTGGCTAACTTAAGGGACTAAAGCTACAATAGGAATAGTGTGTAGATCCCGGTCTGTCTTCCGCGGTGATAGGAAGGTGGGCCGCGTTGATCGATGATGAGACGGAAGTCGCTTTGTATAGATGTTCCGAAACTCTGAAAATTGATTAAAATAAAAACGTTACTAGTGTCTGAACATGGAGATAGTTCAAATGGTTATTTGCTTTCCAAACGTTTTACTTTAAACTAAGTAAGTTTGTTATTGTTTCCAAGTACATAGGTAAATCGCTAAAAAAGTATTCTAATTTTAAATGGGAACTCATAATCATTATTCTTAAGGGGTTTGAAATGCTCCGGCCATAGCAATGGCGTGGCATTGCAAGTAACGGGAAGTCAATAGGATGACTAAAGTTAGGGCCTAGGTTTCGTTTGAACCCGATTCTTTGTGTAGGTGTCTATACCAAAATTAGGACCAGTAATTCGGCCATAGAACTCTATTTCATGAAGGTTTGTCATTATGTACATGTAGGGCTGATTTCAAAAAAATATTTTAGAAGTCATCATCATCAGCATCACGTTAATAGTAGATAATTAAATACGTACTTACATACATACGTAGGCATGCATGCATATACAGCCATAGGTTTTCATTTTATTAGGAAGAGATTCTATACTCACTTGTTTTCCGTTGTGAAACGCGTAGAAGAGATGCGAGGAGCCAGGGGTAGACTGGAAGCTCTCGGGGTACTGCATAAATTAGCCTGAAATAAGTTTAAATAGAAATGGTATTAGTGTGAACTTACATGTATGTCATTTACAAAGAAAAAGTGATCTAGGTTTCTGGTGCTCGAAACTAGCGTCGGGCTAGTCTTCTGCATTCAGAGTATCAGTGTGATCTATCTTAGAATAGGGAGATTTTAAAATATGGCTGTCTTAGTACTTAATTTTAGAAAAAAAAAATATCCATTGTTTAGGTAACGGGGCGTTAAAAGTCTTATTACAATTTTTCTCAATAATTTCATTTTTATGATAAGCTTTTCTTTGCTAACTGTACTCTTATACAATCTCTAACTACAAAAGTACAACAAGCCCAAACACAACGGGATAAAATTGAATAGTTGAGGGAGTTCTTATAGACACCTTTCTGCTCCATCATCAGATCAGTTGCATGTCATCATAATATTGCAGTGTCACGTGACATACATAGGCGTGGAAAATTTCAGCTCAATTAGAAATGGGGAAGGGGGTCAAAGTTCACTTTCAAGGGTTAATTACAAACAGCGGGACGGGTAAAACTAAAATTTCTCAAAAGGTGATATTAAAATGTTTGTACTATATAGAGTAGTTGCAATTTTGGTAGTTCATTGTAATAATTAATTTACCAACAAAAGATAAAGGCTAATTACCTGGTGTAAGAGTCGGAAATCTGGAGGGCAGCCACTGTCAGACTGGCTAACGGTGGATTGCGGGGCTGGATTCACTGAAATACATAAAGTAGTTTATATAGTAGGCTGTTTTAAATAATAAAAATATTCTTTGTATGTAGTTAAGACTAAGATTCGTTTCATAGGGAGTGTACATATTTAAGAAACACAACATAATAAACATAACCTACAAAATATGATTAGTTATTGGTCTAAAATGCGGGGGGCAGCGTTTCCTTATGATTAAATGCTTTAGTATAGATAATTAAAAATGTTGGGTTAAACATGTACTTACATTTTAGTTCCGGAGAGACACACGTTGCTTAGGGACCTGTATTTGAAGCCGTAGAAGTAGGGACAGTGTCGTGAAATTTGGCAATTTTAAATTCCGTGCTTCTTCCTTTCATGTAGGCACGTTCTCTTGTCAACCTGCAATTGAAATAACTTAATGGAATGACCGAGATAGAGTAACATTGTAGAGATAAAGTAACTTTAGTAACCTTGTAGGTACAAACGTCGTATATAAGTTTTGACGGGACAAAACCTTGTTTATCTTTAGATATATATTTAAAAACAAAAGGGATACGGTTGTAAAATAAACTGAATTGGGTAGATAGTCCACCTTTAAACAAAATAATGCGTACTTACTTGATATTTTAATGTAATTCAATTACGTCACAAGTTTTCAAGGGCTTTAGACACTGCATAGCTTCCTTGATTGATTGATTATTGCGTAGTAACTTATAGGTTTTCCATTGTAATCTGGTTTTATCCATAACATAATAGGTGTAGATATTCATCAACAGATATAATCTAGAAACAAAACAAATTCATGAAACGTAGTAAAAATGGCGCCGGTATTTACTAACAAAATTTTGAACTCGTAAACACATCTCCATCGTTCGAACTACTTAAACCACTGTTGATTAAATATGTCGGTTAACACTTACTTCTTTCACTTAGGTACTTTTGCTATTGTTTTACTTAATAAACGGACACATATAAGGAAATTAGGAATCAGAAAACCGGAGTCGAAACGTGTCACATTAAAACGCCGGTCGGCCATTGCTAACATTGCTATATTCACGCTATACTTGTGAAAATTTTGAATTTGAACGGCTCTGTTTGGTTGGTAGGGACGGCTATGAGCTCAGAGCGGTGTTGCCAGTTAAATTAAAAACTACGAAGCGCGTTCGTAAATTAGTAAAATCCTTGCGAGAAAAAGAAAATATTTATTTATTTCGTTTTATTTATTGGGACAGAAATAAGATTTAAATGCATACAGTACTTAAAACAAACTAGTTTTGTAAACAGACACACACTAATATACTTTCGGGTTCGATTTAATAGTAGCATTGATAAGTTTATGGTACAATCCTATTTTAAAATACACAAAGTCATTCCACAGATAAAGAAATGTTTGATAGTCACTGATAACATTAGTGTTTAAAAGCCCTGTTACACTTAACTTTTTTTAGTGTCCTAACTAGCACCCTAATTAGGATCCTAACTAGTTTTCATAGTAAATTTATTTGCTAAATGCGGTTAGACTTGACTAAATTTAGAAACTAAATCATTTAGGAAGCTAACTAAGACAAGTATATAAGCGTCATCGTCTCATCGTACATTCAGCTTTTATTTTGCGTTTACTTGAGTTAGGACGGTATTTGTGTTAATTAAACCTACAAATACGATACGTAGTTATGTCAAGTTAAGATGTGGAATAAAAAAGGGGGTCCATACACAAATTTGCAACAACAAATTCAGAAAAAATTGTGCGTTATGTTGGCCATAGTGAGAACTACCGATTATTCCTTCAACATGATATAAATTTTAGACTCGAAAAAAAAAAAAAAAAAAATAGCTTTTACAGATTTTACTATGTTTTGGGAATAGTTTATGTAAGGGTCGCAAGGGGTCGTTGTTACAATTACGAACTAGCCAACAATGTTCTTACATCAAATGGTTTTAAAATTATAATTTTGTTTTAACAATTAGCAGGCAGGAGGTTCTTCAAAGTGTCACTAGATGTCACTGTTCTTAGCGTAAACTAGCGAACGATGTTTTCTTGTAGAATGCTTTTAGATTTTTCGATATTACAATAATTATTCAGTTTTAGGTCAACTACTCGTCACTAGATGTCACTGTTACTAGCGTAAACTAGCGAACGATGTTTTCTTGTAGAATGCTTTTAGATTTTTCGATATTACAATAATTATTTAGTTTTAGTTCAACTACTCGTCACTAGATGTCACTGTTCTTAGCGTAAACTAGCGAACGATGTTTTCTTGTAGAATCCTTATAGATTTTATCCGTCACATAATTATAATTAGCTTTAAGTTCACTCATTTGTCACTAGATGACGTCGTTAGAGCTAGGAACGGGCGAATGACTTGTTGTCGTAAATTTTATAGGATAGGAGACAATTTCATACGTAAACTTTTCGGTTCCGAGATGACGACATATTTTGAGTAGAGTAGTTAAAAGGGATATTTGTCGATAGTAATATGAAAATAAATCGAATAATAGATGTCGCGACACAAGTCTATAACTCCGGGCAGGTATACAAACGTACATATTTGAAATTTTTTAGTTTAGAATAAAGTAGGCAAATATATAATTACGTTGAATTAGAGGTTTTGATATTACGTAAGCGCCTATCTACTTTATAGTACTTCGCGGGTATAATACACATCATGGATTTGACTTGGCGTTGTTACCATTTGTTTTGATTCTTAGATAAAACGGTTTTTTTTTTATCTAGTAGAAATAAGTAAATAAATGAAGAGTGTAGTTTAAACAAGTAAGAGGGAAAATAGATAACGAGGGATATTGGGGAAATACAAGCACACCGAGTTGTTCTAAAATGTAGAATTATGCAACATAGTAGTTACAAATTTCGGAAATTCAAGTTTTATATGCGGGTTTAATAAATAAGTGAGGTTCTTGGTTTAGTACAATTGTAATGATTTCTATACTTAACCCATATATGCCCAGGACTTTTTTTTTTTTGGGTCTTTATGTGCCCACTGATTCGAAAACGAACAAGACCCACATAAACCTACAACCACACATATAATTCGTTTCTTATATGCCCACCGATTCGAAAACGAATCAAAAAATGACTTGTCCTTATTGTTAATTATCTTGCTCATTTCGTTTGGTAAGTGTATCCTACTGCCATCGATATTTAGAATAATGTGGGTAGCACATAATCTTCATTGGATGTGTTGACGTATCTCTGTTATTTATGCGTTAGTGACTTAGTGCAAGTTATGATTTGATATCTGTGTGCAGAAATCATGTCGTCGTTCACAAAAAAGTAAGTATTACTGAAATTAACTAATAAATAGCAGTTTTATGTATCTTAACATAAACGTAAATAGATTTAGTACGTGTATTATTCATTGTTACAAGTATTTTATAATATTTTGTTTACTAAAAAGTGTTCATTTATACTGTGTTTCGATAACGATACAATGGGCAAATATACGACATGAAAGATATGTTTACATTATTTTAAGTTTGCATAAATAAAATACCTATTAAAATAGATATTATCAGAAGAATAGTATTACAACTTTTTCTACATACGTGTCTTTGTATGTATATATGTATGTAAGTGTTCATGCAATCACATAACATCTTTACGGATTTCATACAAGGAAATATATGTAAGAATAATTATGATATACAGGTTGTAACAAAACACGCATATCGCCCCGAAAGGGTGTTGAAAAAAAAAACATTTTTTCTTTTTACGTTACTTACAATTACTTATTTTTATATTTCAGCAGGAGCAAGCAGTTGTCCACCAATGAAATAATTGACATTGTCAATGATTTAGACTCTGACGATGACATGACTGGCGCAGACATCTATATTGAGCCACCTGGCGATGGACTAGTTTCCGACTCAGATTCGGGCGATGAAACAAATGTAAGTTTTGAAAACTTATCACGGAGACAACTTTTGGCATCTGCTGAACTAGTAATTCGTGGTGCGTGTAATGTTGACGATGACAGTCAGTCCGAAGATGATTTACCGCTTTCAGAGTTTGTGACACGGGGCAGGTCAACAGAAATGCCCTCGTCCACCCGGCAACAACATCTTCCAGGCCGTAAATGGGTTGAACGAGATTTACCTAAAATTGACATTGACAGCCAGTGGTGTGCACCGCCTCCAAGATCAGTGGTTACCGTGTCAGATACGTCAGAACCAATCGATTTCTTTGAATTGTTTTTTAGCCACGAAGTGATCATTCATATCGTTCGTAACACAGTTATTTATGCTGTAGAAAAAGGAAATATGACGTTTACCTTGTCTGATGATGAAGTATATTCTTTCATCGGCATTTTGATATTGTCCGGCTATTGCCCGCTACCTCGACGCCGTATGTATTGGGAGAGTAATGAGGACACTCACAATTTGTTGGTAGCTAAATCTATGCGGCGTAATCAGTTTGAAGAGATTTTACGATACTTTCATGTGGCTGATAATGCCAATTTAGCTCCGGGTGACAAAATGGCCAAAGTTCGTCCGTTACTTGAGATGCTCAATGAAAAATTCTTACGATATGCTATCGTTGAAAAGGATATCAGCATAGACGAATCAATGATTCCTTACTATGGCAGGCATGGATGCAAACAACATATTAGAGGAAAACCTATCAGGTTCGGTTTTAAATCATGGGTAGCAGCTTTGAGACTCGGATATTGCTTACATGCTGATCTTTATCAAGGCAAATCTGAAAGAGTGAGAACCGGACTTGGCCAACATGTCGTCAGCAAACTAATGGCTGAAATAAAAGCTGTCTACCAAGATGTAAATTTCTCTGTATATATCGATAATTTTTTCACTGGGCTACCATTGATATCGGCAATGAAAGAACAAAATGTTCTTGTAACAGGTACGGTACGAAACAACCGTATTGAAAAGTGTCCTTTGAAAGATGTCAAATTATGCAAGAAAGAACAGAGAGGCTACCATGATAGACGGCTCGATGAAGAGAGTGGAATTCGTGCTGTACGGTGGCACGACAACAACGTCGTAACTATGCTATCCAGTGAATACGGTGTAGAACCTCTTAGGACAGCAAGAAGGTACTCGGCTGCGGATAAAGCAAGAGTGGATGTGCCACAACCTGATATTGTATATCAATACAATTGTTTCATGGGTGGAGTGGACCGTTTAGATGCTAATGTAGGCGCGTACAGAATTGCAATTAGAGGCAAAAAATGGTACATTCCGATAATTTTTTGGCTTATTGATGTGGCTGTCAACAATGCAACACTTATCGCACGACAAGTTTGTAAAGACGTAGACACGCTTGAATTTCGGCGTAGTATTGCTCGAACTTTGCTCCAGAAGTACGGCATAAACAAGCGGCGGCCAGGTCCAACCAAAAGAGTTTTCAGTGACGTTCCTCCTTCAGTACGAAGATACAATGCTGAGCACATGATTTGTAAAGCACTGAGCCGACTGCGTTGTGCTTATTGCAAAAACCTAACCGTGACATCGTGTCAATAATGCCAGGTTAACTTACATGCCAAATGTTTCATTGCCTTTCATTCTTAAAATTACTTGTATGTTCTTGAAACTACGTTGCGAATAAACAGATTTATGAATACATCGTCTTTTATTTATTTGACATAAACGTACAGTTTTGCCCAATGTTTCGTTTTTGAATCAAGGTAAAAAACAATCTTATGCAGCATGAATCGTTACAGAAATGTTAGAAATGGTAATATTGACATATTAGTATAAACACATCCAAAAACAAACAGAATCTGAAATCGAAAATAGTTCTGGGCACATAGGCTTCGTGTTCGTTTTCGAATCAAAAGGCACATACATAACCAATTACGGATAGGGTTCTGGTCATATGAGCATGTGATTCGTTTTCGAATCAAGGGGCATATATGGGTTAAAGGTACAACTGAAATTATATAGATTTTTAAGTTCTAATAATTTTAGTTCAGGTAATGGTAGTAGCTGGGACTATAGTTTTCTAGTCCTGGTTACGAGGTTTTGAAAAGGTATTGTAGTAACTAGAGTTGTAGTTCTATTTTATGATTCTGCAATTTTGGTTATGAGGTAATTACTATTATTCGCTTAATGTATGGGGGGGTCAAAATTGAGTTTAGGGAATAATTTCTTTTTCATATGACCATATACCAAAAATGGCTTTGGGTTTTTGAACAAATACAGATTACTAAGCTAGGAAGGGGGACTTAGAGAGATGACAGACGAGAGACTTACTATGATATAACAAACGAAAACGTATCGTTTGTTTGACTGATTGAGAGAAAGAGTTAGCGTAGGGTTTGTTTAATAACACAAAGTCAAGATTATGGTCAGCGGATATTGTTGTTTCTTAAGTTGAGCTTAGGGGGGGGAAGGGGTTCTTGAAGGGATTACAATGATCGTTGTCAAAGGAATCTTGGTGTTAGGTTAATTTTATACATACCAGTTCTAGGTATCTTTCTTTGACAATGAGACACTATACACGTTGCAAAAACTAGTTTCACACACCCTTTTGTTCAGATATAAGGTAGATCAGTGACTGAATGATTTTGAGTATTTCAGAATTGTTATTATTGATCTGTTTTTGTTTGAATAGAGGACATCACGCCATAAAAGGTAGTATTAGTTGGTTTGGAGATGGTTGTAGACTGGCTATCGGTACTTGGGGATACTATTGGGGAAAGTTATAAAAGAGTAAAGGGATAGTCGTCCTGACGAAGGCTTCTCTTGTCCCTTCATAAGGCCAGGACAAAGTTGGTCGTGTTTTGCTTGAGAATTAAGGAAAGAATCTTATTTGATACAATACATATGAATGGGTAATGGGAGTTTCTATTAGAGACTGTAAGACCTCACAAACCTTGCACTTCCGTCAGGGCGGAAATTCTGGCTTTTTACCAATTCTGACTCAAGAAACTGAGAAACCACGAGGTCTATGATTATCTTGGAATCAATTGATTACTGCTGAGTAATGGTCACTTTTATATATCACACTATAAAAATAAAAATAAATTTTTGCTTCGTTTGATGATACTGTCAACTTTTTGATTGATGGTTAGTCAAATGGGGTGAAATAACACTGGGAGGGTGAAATATCAATATCTGTGTCTTTATTGGGTTACGATGCAATCTCTGCTTCAAGTACAAATGTCCTTTCCGCGTCAATTCCATCGGAGGGCAGAGCTGTAGCGGTCCACAGGGTCCTCTATGTACGAAAAGTAGCAAAATGACTTTAAAGGCTGATAGAGCTTCATTTGTAAGCTTTTACATGATATTTTCAGGAGTAAAGTTCATGAAAAAATGAAAAATAAATGATTCACATAGTATGTATGAGAGTGGAGGTATTGGTTTTATTTTAGTATGTAAGAAAAGATCAAGTTAATGATCTGACAAAGGAAATAAAATATATGGAAGTATATAAGCATCATTGTGTTTTATTAACAACCATACATACCTGAACTTTAATGATAAGCTATTATGATTGCTTTCAGCAACTGAGAATATTTGGAAAATATAAAACCTGAAATCTTTACTAGGATTTCTCACAGTTTTCGATAAATTATATTATGTTTAGATATAATTATATTTATATTATTACTTATTTTTGCATTATTGCATAAGCAATTGATACCATAGAGTTTTGCTAAATATTGTTCACCGTTGATTGGCAAGATTTTGAAACATTCATGATCTTGGTCTATTAATTATGTATTTAGCATAAGTTGTATTTTAGATAGAAATAATGGTTATTATTATTATTTGGGTATTTAAAATGGCATTTTGACCATAAGTGGCATTCATATGTAATTTATATATGCAGCTTGTGTAGATATTTAATGTATGTTTTAGTTTTCACAGGAACAGAGGCTATGAATAACAACTTAACGGGATAAGTATCCGACATTTTGGGGAATTATTATCTGAAATATCCATTTGTACCATTTGCAGTGGACAAACAGTAATTTGGTTACCGCACTAGATTTGTCATAAAGTTTTAGCAATCTTGTGATCGATTCCTTCAATGGGGGATATATTATTAGGTAAAATTAAACTCATAGGATGGCAGGGGGTCGTATATAAAGTATGTCTAGAAATATTTACTTCATTCTTGAGATATGTACTAAGGACAAAAATATATAATTTACTAAAGACATTTTATGACACAGTACAAACTGTTAGTAACATAGACAGGTTCTTTTACCCATTTAGAAATTAGTATTTTGATTACAAATTGCTTTATCATCAGTTTCTTATAAATTCATATTATTCTCATTGTAAGTATACCTAGGGAAGGGGATGACCGACAACCGAGAATATTGTTCGTTAAGTAATGATGAAAATTGATACTTTTAATAGGATTTTCGAGACGAAATGTAGGTTATTGTATAGAATAAATGTATTATTGATAATTTATTCAATAACAAAAAGTAGTATCTAATAATATTTTAGATTTGTCTGAAAATTTGCCCAAATTGAGAGGTTATGTTCTTAATTTGTTAATTATTCTTATAAATCGATACTTAAATTAAAGGTAAAGTAATTAAAGTTATATTTCAGGAAGTATATTAACGAAATTGAATGAATTAAACGTGAAAAAGCTAAGAACTTACTTTTTCATCCAAAATCGATTTTTGGGAATATTATGTAAAAACTCGTATTATGAAGTTAAATAACGGAGATAAATAAAGTTGGGAGCTTTGTTTTTATAAAACATAAAGATTTCAATTCAGTAAAGCGCTAAAATAGACAAATTTTATGATCGAAAATTGTCGTAAAAAATTTGTAAGTATTTTAAAATTACTGATGTTTGATGGAATTCTAGGCTAGTATTAGCTCATAAACGTGTGGAAAACATAAATTTGATCGAAACAAATAAAGCAAAGGGTGAAAATAAGGATAAAAAGCGAATTTTCTTATAAAAGATATATTGGTATTTTACGGAGTAAATACGCAGTAAATCCGATAGGATCTGGTCATAATATATGCAGAAAAATTATCTTCATCATAAATTATATAAATACACCTTAGGAAATACTTACTTTTGTTTGAATTAAAGAAAATCGTTTTCTTAGAGGTTAGGATTTCCAAAAAGGGTAGGGCGCTCATAGGAACTTGTTTCTTATAGAAGTATGTAGCGTAGGGATCTTAAGAATCAAATTGGTATACAAAGATGTATTGGCATTTTATGGGAAAATTAGATATTAATACTTACAGGGGCTTATTGAATCATACGCGGGGCTATTGTTTTCATCTATTTTCATATAAATTTTCATTGGAAATTGCATAATTGGATAGATATTCAAGAAAAACATTCCCTATGGGAGATAGGAGATTATCGAACTAGGTCACTTAAGTATAGGAATTTGGTCTTTAAATTAGTATGAACTAAAGGATCAATAAGGTTCAAATTAGATTAAATCCGAGAAAAATTGTCGGCTCAGATGGTGGTCGAAAGCATACCAAACTCGACTAATACGCCGCAAGCAATCTTATTGGACGAATCGATACGGAATTTTTATTACTATATAAGGGAAGGGCGTACGGTAGGGAAGGACTTTGCCTTCGACCAGAGCTGCGAACACTTTGACTTGACTTTGCCTTCGACCAGAGCTGCGAACACTTTGACTTGACTTTGCCTTCGACCAGAGCTGCGAACACTTTGACTTGACTTTGCCTTCGACCAGAGCTGCGAACACTTTGACTTGACTTTGCCTTCGACCAGAGCTGCGAACACTTTGACTTGACTTTGCCTTCGACCAGAGCTGCGAACACTTTGACTTGACTTTGCCTTCGACCAGAGCTGCGAACACTTTGACTTGACTTTGCCTTCGACCAGAGCTGCGAACACTTTGACTTCACTTTGACTCCGACCTGAGATCTACGAGCACCTTGCCTCCAACCTGACTACGGGACTACGGAACGACTGGACTTCTGCTGCCAACGTGAGCTAGAAGCATTTCCTGAACCACGAGACCCCGACTTCTGTCTACAAGCCGAGCTGCAAGCACCGAGGCCCCGCCCTGAGCTGCCAGTAGGACCAGCAAAAGAAGTCTTATTTGGTGAGGCAAAATTTATTCACTTTAATGATAAAATTTATTTCTTTTCTGTGTATTCTCTTTAGGCCTTGGAGTTGAGTAAGTGCTTTTAATTGACTGTTATATTATGAACATTTTCCTTATTGTTGTGGTTCTTTTATTTAATTTATGTGAAATTTGGTTGAATTATTATATGCAATATATATATACGTACGGAATTTATCGGAGTATGCGGTAACATTTTACGAATTTAACGAAATAGGGATGGATGGACCCTATATTGCGTATGCGTTATATTTTTATACGTTTGTGGATGCGTTTATCCTATATCCTATATGTCGTATGCGTTATAATTTTATACGTTTGCGAATTTTATTGCGGAATGCGTGATATTTTTATGTTTTGCGGTTGCGGCATATGAATTTAATTGAGTATATATTAAGACGTTTACCCTATTTTGGGAACGAATTTTAGCGTGTCTTACGTACCTGATTTATGAATTTAAAAGATTGTGTTCTCTATTATACTTGCGGTACATATGCTTTGGTGAATAAGCATTGGCTTGGACTAAAGTAATTATTACTTGTGTGATAGTAACATTATTTATGTATGACAGCGAAACCGACATTAACCATTGAACAATTATGTTCATTCTTCATAACCACTACCTTGATCCTTCTATGAAGGAGCCTATTTATATAACTGAAATTATTTATTACTTTTAAGCTGAAATAAGGCATCTAACCTTGTACCAACATAGAGTTGTAAAACAAAAATATTATGAAAATTTTAACAATGTTCTCTGACATAGTGAGACTTGTACCTTATCGCCATTCACAATAATTAATGAATAAATATTATCATATTGTTGGAAATACAATTATTGGCAAAGAGAAAGCCACTACAATAAAGTATTGAAATTCAACTGAGAGATTGAGTCGTGCTGGAGTGAGTTATGGGGATCCATATCAACTACAACTGAACGAAAATAGTTCATAAGTTAATTCAGGCTTTCAATTCAATAGTGTACATCATCTGTAAAATTTGATAATTAGATGAAGAGTTTGGTGGTTAGAAACAATGCCCTACTCTACGTACAATACTATTTGCCTATTCTTGAAGTTTGAATTAGCATAACTGCCTAACACGACATATTTCTATGATTTATTTCGGCATGACCACAGTCCCTTTGGTTGAATTTTAGATTTAATTTTGATGTAATTAATTAGCTAGGCATCTCAGAGGTTTTCTTGGCGTTTCTTTCCTCTGGTGTGTAGGTTACGAAACGTTGGTAGCTTCACTTAATAAAGTTATTAGTAGAGAAAATAATAACACAAAATAAAAATATATAAAAAAAATGTAGACAGGTTCTGAGCTAATAATCCCCAACGCACGGATTACAGGCGTGTAGATAAGGGAAAACCTTTCACACATCAGCTACCCATCCTAACTTTTGTTTAAATACTTGCAAAATTATATCTAATCAAAATAATCAGAAAAAACAACTAATTAGAAAAGTTGTTACTGCCTGGATTCGTTAACATTAGCGCTTGTAGGCGTAGGGGTTAAATAAAAAAAAACTATATTTGCTTATAGTTAAAAAAATATTCAAATAAGACAAGAGATCATTACATCGTCAATAACAAAATTTTACAAGTTAATTTTCTATCATTAATCTTTACCACAAATGTTGGGAAGACTTTGTCTATGTGGAAACTACCGAATAGCCTTTTCTTTTACAGATCCTGACACCATTCTACAGCCTTACCACTAACCTTCCCGCATCAACAGCTTGAACTTACAACCGAATAGATTTAATTTACTAATTAATTTTATATACCTATTTACTTAATATTTTTTCCTTGTAAAGTACCTTTTATAGGAAATAAAGTTTAAAATAAATATCATTGTTTTTGTTTCAACAACCTCTTTATCAGTCTCCTAAAAATTATCGGGTTACTACATAACTAGGGATCTACTACTAGACTTTCACGAGCCATTGTTAGGAAAAACCGCTGAAATTGTCTGACAAATCATGTTTGTATAGGTAGTATTTAACGCAGGGTTGTACTTTCAGGAGGTAAGTATGTATAGTCATCAGAGCTTAGGGAAAGTTTTAGTATTACAGGGTTTCAGACGGGGTAGAGGGTTTCCTTCATAGAGAGCTACTTTGGCTTTCTAAGCTTTTCAGTTTCAGCTTTCTAAGTTGTACCGTCGTTTAGTAGCTTCCAATAGCTGCTCTAGCTTTTAGTAGCTTATAACGTAAAGAAGCGTTCTTATCTTAGGAGCGCCTGGTGCGTTTCTCTTCACTCTTCAACTATTATAGGCACACCTATAGTGATTTGAGTATTTTTTACAGCAGCTCGAGCATTTGCTTTTGGAAATGTGGAGGCTAAGTGAAGTCGGTTCTTTTTTGTTGAAAATTATTATGGAACATGTATATCGCGAGTAAGTGACTAGCACTTATAACGTGACCTCCACATTCGTAGCATTCACACTTTTCGTTTGCCACTTGCTTACGCAGGTCTAATTTTGTCGATCCTTTATGACTAGCGTACGGACAGGTGGTGTCATTATTGAGCAGAGAGGGCAATGGAGTAGCCTAGGTTACATTTGGACGTAGTTAAAGGAAAAGGGGTCAATCCACAGCGAGATGAGCAAAAGTTATGGAGGTTTGAAGTTTGAAGTGGTATTCTTCATTACTGATGCACTTTTACTATATTATGTCTGCAGATCAAAGATGCAGTCAGATGTATACTAGACGTACGTATATAAATAATTTACATTAATACCATAGGTACTTCTCATATTTGGCCAAATGTGGGGTTGGACCCTTTTTGCAAAAAATACAATTTCCATTAAACCTTCATTTGTTTTAATTAGCCAATAAGGAGTCACTTTAAAACAATTGTCAAGAATCACGAAGAGCTATAGAAAAACGATTTTTCCGATCTGTCAGTTGACGCAATTACAGTATTGCTAGTTATCAAAATAAATAAAAAACCGGATGAAACTTTTATTACTATAGTCTGGCCAGCCAACGAACGCAGTAGCAATGTACAGCGAACAAAAGTATGACAACACTATGAATCAGTGAAAAAAGCAGCAATGATCATCAAATTCTGTGTTTTTAATTGTAGTTGGTATTTCCGCCCGTTTCATTAGGTGACATTTACGGTGTGTAAAAAGGAGACGGATATATTTCGTCTGATCTGTCATCAAATGCAACAGATAATCTGATTGAGACAATTGACATATGCCTTAAAAACGAATTTAAATTTAATGTAGAACGTTGCAGGAGTTCTATCTCAGTCGCGCTTAAGATGAGAGAGTGAAATGCACAAGTAAAAAATTAAATGTAAAAGAAATGTGGATTGAAATGTTTGTTACGAAATACGGTGTCTCATCACAAAGGGTTGCCACATGTACGTATTTTGAATTTGTCGCACTTTTCTACTGACAGAAATGGTTTGCCGAACTATACTTAAGAATTGACTTAAAAAGTTTAAACAAATGAAATAATGTGAATTAATTAGCAAATTATACCGTATTTTATTATTAGTTATTGATTTGGATCGTTTTAATCATTTAAATTGGATTGCCATTCTTAATAAATTTTTTCCCTAAAAAGGATTCTTGTGCTTTGGATCGTTTTTGATGATTGATTGACGCCATAAAAATATAACTAGTTAATTCGTAAAAACGATTCACCTGTTTTGAATCGATTTTGTTTTTGACCGCCAAATGTAATGTACGTATTAATTAAATCTAGAAAAAGGATTCAAGCAGTTTCATTTGTTTCTATTGTTTACTTGTACCTGATTAAACATTTTATGTATAAAAGATTCATGTCAATACTGATAGGAAAAAATCCCAATAACAGCAATCGTCGTTGTGTAACTAGCTTTAACAATAAAAGATAAGGCTGGAATAATTTGAAATACCAGGCTAAAAAAAAGATTTCATCTGGATCTTTTCTATTGTTTACTGACACTCAAAAGCTAGAACAATAACAATAAAATAAAAGTGATCCAAGGCTGAAGAATTATTTTTGCTGTTTATTATATGTATTTGGATGTATTTAATTTAGTTTCTCAAAAACTATTCACATTATTTGAATCATTTTTGTTGATAAATATTAAGGATCAAAAGTATAAACTGCGTAATTTCAAAAGTAGTCCAAGCAGATTGGATTTCTTTAAGTAGTTGATATAAATATAACGCTTTTTTTATGAATGGACTATTATAACAACAAGGTTCCAAGAGTTATGAATAATTATTACTAAGTATTTATTTCAGCTTTCCATACATGTGGGATGGTATCCCACGTCGATTTAACTATGAAGAAACTGTGTGAGCGCTACGCCTTTTTTCTGAATGACAAAATACACTCCAGAGACCTCGCTGGTATACTTAACTCATGTTTTGGTAATTTTGTGGATTGACCCCTTTTCCTTTAACTACGTCCATTTTATGATGGAATGACTAATGATTAAATTGTTTTAGTATCTAAAACATACATTACATCCCCCCTCGTTTTCTCCGCTAGACCTTTGGATGATGTTTCCAATCCTGTTTTGGTCTGTAGTGTACCACTTTTTTGTTCTGTTTGTGTTTCTCGATATTATGGTACTTCAATGTAATTAGTCCATGAAAACAGAAAAACGTTCAAACAAACGTTTCAAACCAGGTTCGAACTCAGTTTGTATCAATGAGTTTTTCGAAACTTTTCAGGGAACGAAAACATCGTGAGGAAACCACGCTGATCCCAAAATGGTTTATCTTCCCCTCTGCATTAACTAGAAGATCAGACATGAGTCGCTTTCGTAATACTAACTACGGTTGAATTTCTAATTATAAAAAGTGACTTGACACATGACTGACAGTTAAAATATTGCCTGGAATAGCAAAAATAAAATAGTCATGGGTATATGTCGATAAAAAGTATCGAAAAGTGTAATGTTGTACTAAACACTACCAATACGATTCCATTTAAAGGATCCATAAACGTTAGGAAATTAAATTATCATGTCACAGCCTGAAATGCTACAATATTCAAATCAGACAAAAGTTTTAAAATACGTTGTCGCTGATAAATCGTATAGTTATGTTATACTACATATCATATATTTTTCTATCTCGTCGAACGTCGAAGTGAAGTTATAGACAGCTTCGGATGAAACGGAACTGTCAGCTGGCTACCTGGATATCGCTGCATTTCGATGGCTTTTTGAATAGTTGTTCTGCGGTAACTGTAGTAACGTTTTTTCTAATCTTTATGAAATTTGTTGGGGTTATAGCAGAAATCAATATAATTTGAGAGTTCGTATATGAGCAGGATCGATCCATGGGTTATGGAGCTAGAAGGCGCAAAACAATCATCATAAGAGTCTTGGTATATTGGTCAATGTATTTATCGTATACAAGGAAATCGCGAGTTCGAGGCGGATTACAAATAGTTTTTGTAAATTTGAGCTCTTTATTATGCAGGCGACATTTTGGATGAACATTGTTCTGGTTCTAATTCTTGCACGTCCAAAGGAATCGGTAATCCGAGGCAACATCACTTAATAATTGAATTCAACACTTCTACGAGTAATAACAACAAAACGAACGATATTTACGAACAGTCAGAAGACGATATTTCTCAAAAATACGAGGGTTACCTTTTATATTTCGGGATTTGAATAAGCTAGGGTTGCCATCGGTCAAATGAGGTTTTAAAAGTTTAGTTCAAACATTTTGGCGGCAATATTAAGAAAAAAAAAGTTTTGACGCGATCGTATTTTGTTTTTAACTGTCATTTGAAAAAATATCGTATCGGCTACCATGGAATTGGATCGCGAATATTTTCGGGCGATTATTTTATACAATTTTCGACGCGGCCTCAGTCAACAACAGTGTATCGATGAACTTATTTCAACTTTTGGAGATGAAGCACCATCAAGGACGAGTGTTTATCGTTGGTTTGCAGAGTTTGTTCATTTCCGTAGTTCGCTTGGGGACGAGTTCCGCGAAGGTCGTCCAAAATCAGTGGTTGTCCCGAAAGACATTGACTCTGTGTGTGAACTAATATTGCAAGACCGTCACGTGACTTATCGAGAGATTGAGGCGTCTTTGGGCATTAGTGGGACCAGCATACAAACAATATTGCATGACCATTTAGCTGTCAAAAAAAATTGTTCGCGGTGGATACCACATAATTTGACCGGTGATCAAAAACAGGCTCGCGTGGATTGGTGCAAAGACATGCTTAAAAAATATAACGGCGGGACTTCAAAACATGTCTACGATATTGTCACAGGTGACGAATCGTGGATCTACTCGTATGAACCGGAAAATAAGCAGCAGTCGACAGTGTGGGTTTTTTCAAGGCGAACAAAATCCAACAAAGGTTGTTCGTGCACGAAGTACTGCAAAACAAATGGTTGCCTGTTTCTTTGGTAAAACTGGGCATATTGCAACCGTTCCTTTAGAAAAGCGTAGAACAGTAAATTCTGAATGGTATATAACCATTTGTTTGCCAGAGGTGATTGAAAAAGTCAGGGAAGCCAATCACCAAAGACGAATTATACTCCACCATGATAATGCGAGCCCACACCAGTCGGCACAAATATCAGCCTTTTTGAAAGCCCAAAATATCGATTTAATGGGTTACCCGCCGTATAGTCCTGATTTGGCCCCCAATGATTTCTTTTTGTTCCCACACATCAAGAAGGAACTGCATGGTCAACGATTTTGACACCCGAAGCAGCGGTCGAGATGTTCAAAACGCACGTTTTGGAGGTGTCCCAATCGGAGTGGTCGAACTGCTTTCAAATTGGTTCTACCGCATGAAAAAATGCGAAGAACTCAGAGGGGAATATTTTAAAAAACAATAAAGTCATTTATGTTAGTAGAAAATTGTTGATAATTTCTATTCCCGAAATATAAAAGGCAACCCTCGTACCTACTTAACTACTCCTAAAATAGAAGAAAAGATACTTGGATAATTATTCGTCCGCATAGAATTCGGTTATCGTGTGGCCCTCTAAAAAGGTTTTTTTTTGGGATAAAAAGTAGTTAAGTATCCTATGTCCTATTCCTCACTCTAAGCTATCTCTGGCGCCATTTTAGAGACGTGCATTCAGCAAGATATTCACTCACAAACTGAACGGCAGGCATGTGTGTAGAGAAATCCCAATATTGGCCCGACCGCCGTGCGCTTGGAGAATTTAACTAACCAGAGCGGCCATTGACAGGCTTTCCCCTCTGCCGGAAACAATGGTCAATAAATATAACCAGTGGTCATATTTATTGTATGGACTGACGTTTATCTGACGTGGCTATTTGTACGTTACGTACGAATAGCCATACATTTGACGTTCGCCTCCCCCGCAAAAATAAGCAGACTTTTTTTTGTATAGAAAATGACAGACATGGCCGCTCCGGTTGGTTGAATTCTCTAAGCCATACGCCCGGTATTATCCCTACGGCAGGTGTATGAGTAGCCGCCTTTAGAAATTATTATTGTCTCCAATAATAGGATGTACAGAAGTTATAAATTGACTTCAATTTGTCGTGTACCGCATAGTTTTATCAACAAGTAATAGTCATTCCGTAAAAGTAACGTATTTTCCACATCATGTTGCAGCATTCTTCAGCCTTTAATCCTTAATCAAGTTGCAGCGACAATATCGCAACCAATAAGTCGCGGCGTTTGTAGAACTCTTAATAAATAAAAATATCGATAAGAACAGCACTGGCCGAATTGCGGCAACATTTGTGTTTGTTGACTTGTCAAGTCACTCCGTACAATTATAAATTCTACCTTAGTACTGGGTACATCAAATTCTTAGGATTAAGTTCGCGAGCGTACAAACTTCATTAGTTAGCTGGTAAAAACCAGTAAACGCTAGAAATAGCTGATTATCATACATCGTTATCGCGGGAGCAAATACAAATGTGTTGAAGAATATGTATAACAGAATGTCCGTTTATTATAAACAGAATATTATGCCTACACGTCTTAGCCTCTAAGAAGTTCTTCATATCTAGCACAATGTTTTTGCTAGAAATGATCAATCAAACTCGACTTGCTCCTTTTCGACGTTCGTTAAAGTGCGTCTTTTTATGTAGAAATTTCGTTTAACAGAAGATTAATATTTCATGAAAATTATGAGTACCTAACGTTGATTGTTGAGAAAAAAATACTCTTCGTGTGTCTAAAATAATCCTTTACTTACAAGTCCAGACAAATCGATCATGAATGAAAATTGTTTTGAATAACAGGTGACTGAAGAAGTTGTCGTTAGGATTGCGTGGCTATCTTTTTAGTATGTACTATAATCAAGTCGATTACGAAGTTTAGATATTAGAAAAAACATCGATAAATTTTGAACTTGTAGGTACAAACGCGTCGAAACTACTGTCACTTCTGTTATTTCTTATTTGTCATAATCTTTGACTACTGTCAAATCGTTTTTGCTCCCGCGATAACGACGTATGCTGATTATGTACTCCATAATATTGAGTTTTCAATTTTAGTTTAAGCTTAATTTAGTCTAAATCCTAAAGGGTCAAATTAATAAACAAAGAACTGTATATCTAAATCACGTATACTTCTCCTTTAACTCTCTCCTCAATATCTTCCCAGTTGCACTTTTCGGCAAACTATCCACAAAAGTAATATCATTAATCCTTTTATACGACGCTACTCTCTCCTTCACAAATTCACAGATGTCCGTAGGAAGTGCTTCGTGTCCTTTCTTAACGACAATGAAGGCTTTTGGTTCTTCGCCGTGAGTTTTGTGGGGAACCCCGATGACGACAGCATCAGCGACAGATGGGTGGTCCCGTAGTACTGCCTCTAGTTCCGCTGGGGGGACTTGGAAACCTTTGACCTACGGAATAAATAAATCAATGATTTAATGGGATTTTCAGATCTTATGCTCTAAGTTAAAGTTCGTCTTTATGTCGTTCGTAGGCGACTTAAAAAAGATTTTTATGCTCTAGAGCATAAAGTCAAATCTTCATCGAATACCAAGCCAATCTAACGGCCTCCTAGCCTAGTCGGTAGTGACCCTGCCTATGAAGCAGGAGGTCCCGGGTTCGAATCCCGGTCAGGGCATTTATTTGTGTGTTTATCACGGATACTTGTTCCTGAGTTATGGATGTTTTCTATGTATTTAAGTATTTATCTATATCTATCTATTATATATATCGTCGCCTAGTATCCACAACACAAGCCTTATTGAGCTTACCGTGGGACTAGGTTGATTTGTGTAAGATTGTCCCATAATATTTATTTATTTATTTATTTATTATTATTATTGATCGCATAATAAACATCTCGCGTGAAATGACGTTTTATGCACTTTTTGTACAATCTACTACTTATTGGTATCTTTTAAGGTAGAACTCATCTCCTTATCTATTAAACTTGGCAAACATCGGCTAAATATCTCTTTCAAAAACGAAAATGTGAAAATGTAGGATACAGACAAACAGTTATCAACGGCATTGTATATTGGACTGACGTTAATGAATAACACTCTTCATCCTATTCGTGTCTTGCAATCCTCATTTAGTTAATTTATGTTTTGTCTGTTTCTAATAAACACAATGTCAAAGTGAAAGATAAGGACAAATGATTATTAAGTTAAATAAGACTTGTAAGACGTTTATGAATAAAGAGATAGTTTAAGTTCATTATGCACAGGTTAATTTAACCATTGTTACTTTTGATCCCGAAAAAAATGTCATAAGTATCAATATTTCTTGTGATTCCGTCAGAATATACATGTGAAAAATAGAATAGAATAAAGGTTTACTGTCACTTACAACATACCATGCAAGAATCAGCAAAGTTAAATAAAAATAGGATATTTTTTAAATATATACAGAATTAAAAGAAACAAACAGTGTGACAAAAAGGATGTACTCCGCGTTTGCTGTGGCGCAGACTAGCAACTACAGCGCTGTCTTAAATAAATGTAATATTAAATAGATTTTCCCCGTATTATAGAAAATAATCTAAAGCCACTGTCTCGATAAAACCAGTCTCGCTCTCTACACAGGTCAGTTCGGATTAGCTTCCATAAATAGAAGTGCTTGCGCCAAGAAGTTTCTAATAGGCATTTAACTATCTCCAAGTAAAATATTGTAAAATTAAATGAAGACAATGGAAATATTTAATGAACTAAAACAGGTTCATTTTTCATATACGTTTTATCCGAAAAAAAAATAACAGCTTTTAACCAACTTAAATGCAGGTAGTAGGTATAGGTACTAGTTTTAGGTTAATTAAATAGTTACCTTGATGAGATCCTTGAGTCTGTCAGCAATGTTGACTATCCCCTGGTTGTCAGCAACCGCCAAATCTCCTATCCTAATCCACCCGTCTTCAGTCAAAGCTACTTTGTTTGCCTTCTGTACATAGTTACCTTGATGAGCTCCTTGAGCCTGTCAGCAATGTTGACCATCCCCTGGTCGTCAACAACCGCCAGATCTCCTGTCCTAAACCACCCGTCTTCAGTGAACGCTTCTTTGTTTGCTTTCTCATTGTTCTTGTAGCCCTTCATCACTTGAGGGCCTCGAACCAGGAGCTCTCCTTTCTGGAAACATTATTTACCTATATTATTATACGTATACATGTGGGCACACATGTACACACAATTGCGGATACATCAGACCTTTCACAAATGAGACTTCAGACTGATAGATAGATGGACAATGCGAAACTAAAAGGGTTTTACGTTGACTACTGAAAAAAAAAAAACTACAATCTGTAGTAACCTAACCTCATTGGGTCCGAGAGACTGGAGATTTTGATCCACGATCTTCAGCTCCGTGTTGGGAAGAGCAACACCAACACTTGAGTAGTTCTCCAGACCTTTGGGGACCATCGTGGCCACGGGTGATGTCTCTGTGAGACCATATCCTTGTCTGAAATCTAGTTTTCTCTGAAAATAAGACAAATTCAAATTTAATCATCATTATTAATTTCAATATGCAGGCTCAAACTCATATCTGGCTAAATCAGATATGCACAGAACATTTGCTAAGTCAGGGGAATGGTAAATGTAAAACAATAAACTAACGTGGTATCGACTTAATCAATAATCGGCCTCTTATTGGCCTTCACCATAGAACAATAGCTTCCACAATGTCCATCTCATTATATAATTAAATGTAAGTACATATTCCGTACGATAATTTTAAATTTTACGAAAACGAGAAGTCTTGACCATCTTACCAGTCTATACATGGCGCAATTTCGAAGCAAAAATCACATGCAACTTTGATATGTTGCCGTTTAGGTTAGTTAGGTTAGGTGCAGCGAAATCAACTGATAGATCAATGTATTGAAAATCGTTGGTATTTTTTTGCAAGTTCAATAGAGATACTGGAGGAAATGCTTAGCAATCCTGCATGCAATTACCTTGGCTTTATCGAAGAACCTTTCTGCATCACCGGTGGCTAAGGGTGCCGCTCCGTTGATGATAATCTCCAGGTTTTGGAATGTCTTCGGAGTCCCAGCTGGGTGCGAAGCCATCAGTAAAACTGTAACGAAAATACTTAATTTTACTTTAACTGTCGCGTTACGTGGTTTTCCAAGCGAGGTTTATGGAAAAATACGCAACTGAGTTGGTGAAGAAAGTAAACTTAAAAAAAGAAAATACTTATGTATATTTTTTTCAATCGTAGGAAAGTATATAATATCTAAAAGTGCTAAATATTCAATTTTAATTGATTATGCCTACTTCTGCAGGATAAAGATCATGTTTTGGAGGCAAAATATGTACATCAATAAAACTTTGTTTAATTACTTGATCTTGGCACTAAAAATGTGGATATCCCTTGTCCTAGGTATCAAAATTTGGGTTTCAGTGTTTTTTTTTAATGCACATTTTACAAATTAGGCGAGTAAAGAGTCATCATTTTATATGTGTCGCAGGGAAATGATTAAAACAGAGATTTGAACAAATCTCTAAGGGATATGATCAAATCACGCAGGATGTTAAAATGGAGATTCCATATCATCATTTTCCTAGAAAAATTCAGTGATTTCACCAAATCACTGACTCTGTTTAGTGGGAAGACAAAATCGGCCAAAAAACGTGACACGCTTTTTCATTTCACTAGATTTGCTTAGGAATTTGACAAAATCCCTAACCACTACAGTAAGTTGATGAAACGAACTCAAAAAGTCAACTAGGTTTATCATTTCGCTAAACAAGTTTAGTGAAATGATAAAGTCTCAACTGGAAGATGGTATATGGTGATTTGATTAAATCTCTGAACTGATTTAGTGAAATGACGAAAGGAAGTACCGAATACAATATTTTACTTTACAGTTAAGCGATTTTATCAAATCTCTGACTAGATAAAGTGAAACAGATATTAAATCAGAGATTTTAACAAATCTCTAAGGGGTATGATCAAATCACGCAGGATGTTAAAATGGAAAATCTATATCATCATTTCCCTAGAAAAATTCAGTCATTTCACCAAATCACTAACTCTGTTCAGTGGAAAGACATAATCGGCCGGTGCAATATTTGTGAACATCCAGTGCATGCAACATGTGGAAGTACTGTTGAAGAGGAAGGTTAAGGCTTAATCATTAAATGCCAATTTTGTCAAAAAGAAAGCAATATTAGAGCTGAGAGGGAAAATGCAGCAAAATTTTTGAAGAAACATTGAAGATATGACTTGAAGATATAGACTAGATTACGTGAAATTGTTACATAAAATGACAAAAGTAGGTATCAAAGTTGTTTATGCCATCAAAAACAAAACTTGTAAAAAAAATCAAGTCTCGCAACTTAGTTCTTCTACCGTAAAAAGTTGTGAGATCCATGTAATACCAAGTGGTTGATTTATTCAGTCCCTACTTAAGGGACCTTCTGTCTTAAGTTATTACGTAATTAGCTAATCTAACAACATCTTATAGTGACCGTGAGCATGCACCGGATTTTCACAAATAACGCACCTTCTAATTATGTCTTTCCAATAAACAGAGTCAGTGATTTGGTAAAATGACTAAATTTTTCTAGGGAAATGATGATATGGTTTTCCATTTCAACATCCTGCGTGATTTGATCATATCATTTGTTAAAATCTCTGTTTTAATATCTGTTTCACTTTATCTAGTCAGAGATTTGATCAAATCGCCTTACTGTAAAGTGTTGTATTCGGTACTTGCTTTCGTCATTTCACTAAATCAGTTAAGAGATTTAATCAAATCACCATATACCATCTTCCAGTTGAGATTTTATTATTTCACTAAACTCGTTTAGCGAAATGATACAACTAGCTTACTTATTGAATTCATTTCGTCAACTTACTGTCGTAGTTAGGGATTTTGTCAATTTCCTAAACAAATCTAGTGAAATGAAAAAGCGTATCGCGCTTAGTGGCCGATTTTGTCTTTCCACTAAACAGAGTCAGTGATTTGGTGAAAAGACTGATTGTTTCTAGGGAAATGATGATATGGAGTCTCCATTTTAACATCCTGCGTAATTTGATCATATCCCTTAGAGATTTGTTCAAATCTCTGTTTTAATCATTTCCCTGCGACATATGCACTGAATCAAATGAGACCATACCCATACCATACTTATAGGATCAATATTTTGCGAGATATGAAGGGTTGACAAAAAAAGAATTACCAAATATTAACATGTTGCACATTAATCAATAGGTCTTTAAGTCAAGACCTATTTGATTCAACTGCCCTATCGACGCTTACTCAACCTCGGTGAATTTTTCCATTTTTATCTCGGTGAAATTTCGCTTGCAGACGTTTCTGCTTAATACAAAATTAATTTAGTATACAGACCCGTCCCCCGTACAGGTACAGGTCCGTACCCGTTAGTATACAGATTTTAGTATATAAGGGTGGAGAAGCAGAATGGTCAGTATATTTAATGTAGGTATTTGTATAATATGACAAGTTACTGAGTTGTTTGTTTGGAAACGAATAGACAAATAAAAGAAATGCTAAAATATATTACGTGAAACGTTAATTATTAGTGCAGTTTGACAGCTTTTCAATAGTTTGAGTAAAATATTTATCCAAAAATATCGTATTTATAAATGTACTATTTATATTTTGAGAAGAATATATATTTACTAATAGGAGGAGCAGCAAACAAGACATTCGCCTTGTAGTTTTCCAAAGCCTCGAAAAACACTTGCGGCTCAAACTTAGCCAAGGTCACCAGCTTGGTGCCTTGGGACAGCTTGTGGAACATGACCACCTCAGCTCCGTAGATGTGAAAGAATGGCAACACCGCCATCACGGTGTCTTGGTGCGTCGCTGAAAAATTAAGAAACAGGTGTTGGTCATATGTGTCAGGTGTTCGAGCCCTGTTACTCTTTACTTTTTTTAGAGCCTGTTTCACAATGTCCAAGTTAAGTATTGGATATCTAAGCTAGCTAACTAACTTAGCACTTTATCTACGAGTATAGCTTATTTGAAGATTGTGAAACACCAACGGTGACTTTATTCGTCAGATAAGTGGCAAGTAGCTTATTCAGGACTTTACATGGACATTGTGAAACAGGCCCTTAGAATCCTAACCAGCATCCTAATTAGGATCCTAACTTTTTTAAATGCGGTTAGACTTTACTAAAGGAGATCGTCAATTCCGGGCCCACTTACGATATGGTCTCGTATAAGGTTTGTTCTATAATTTTAAGCAAATTCCCATTTTATTACGAAACTAGCTGTGCCCGCGGCTCCGCCCGCGTGGAATTCGGTCTTTGTCAGTAAGCGGCTAATTCACCCCTAATTTCTCTCCCTCCCCCTGGAGGCGGAACTTGAAGGTCTTGAAGTAAAGTTGACAGATGGATACGCTAGAGGATAGTAGCCCAGATAAAATATTTTTCAATTACCACTAAATAAAACTACACTCCAAAATCAATAGTTTTTGTCGTCCTTATAATTTTTTTTGACATGATTTAAACGACATAGAATAGTAGGTATATATCGGACGATACAGTACCACTTTTGTATTTATACGTCCTTGACTGTACCTATTCATATCATGTCCATGGCAAATATCATCCAAATTGATCCTCCAGTCAAATCAGTCTAAGAATGAATAGGTAAGAACAGGCGCGTTTGCAGCCTAAAATTGGGGGGTCACTAATGCAGAAATGATTTTTTGAGGGGGTCAGTAATGATTTTTTCTATTTGACGTGTACGATTGGGGGGGGGACATGTCCCATGTGACCCCCCCCCCCCCCCCTCATCGACCCGATCGGACCGTGCCTGCGTAAGAAATATACACATAAAAATCCATACTTCATATCATAACCTAACAACTTTTTAACGAATATACAACGAATTTAGGTCTAATTAGAAGATTTAGAAGTAAGATTAGAGAAAAGGAGAATAGATATCAAAATCGTGAGACTGGGTATTTACATGCACTGTGCAATGTGTGGCAATTAATTTATTGTCGTTTAATTTTGTTGTACCATTAAGTCAATAATTCATTTAAATTTGTTGATATCCGTACCCCCACTTCAAAACATAGAGTTAGTTTGGCAAAATCCTGCCTAAGTGGATTATTCATGTCACAACGTATTAATTTCAGCGCCATCTGTTAGTTATGCAGGGTACTCGTTAGTCTTAGGACATACTTGGAAAAAGTTTGCACCTCCTTCCTAAGTAGCGCCATAAGATTCAGGTGCAAAATTAACTCAATCGAGTGTAGTGCCTAGTGTAGTGCCCTTTTAGAGGTTGAACTTTTATAGCCTACCTATACCTGGCTGGGGATTTTCTTGACAATTGGAATTAGTAATCCTTAAGGGGTGACTTCTGGGATAACAATGCAAAAAAAAACCGGCCAAGAGCATGTCGGGCCATGTTCAGTGTAGGGTTCTGTAATTCCTGCCCTTTACAAAAACATCCGTTCAAAAGGTCGTTTATTAAGGGATATTTGGCGGCGCTTCCGTCATAAACTAATAATTGCGTGGTGGGTTAAATGTTTGGCGTTGTAATTGTACTATCCGGCATTTACGTCCTTTCACTATGCGTGTTTGACTGACAACTCAAAAACAGCTGAACCGATTTTATTCAATATAGTTTTTATTGAAAGTACCTTTCAGGCTTCACTTCCATTATTTTTTTCAAATTTTTTGGACCTACGGTTCAAAAGTAAGATGGAGGGGGCGCCCTTTTTTGAAGATGAAACTATCCTTTGTCCTTTCTCGAGATCCATACTATCTCTATACCAAATTTCATCTAAATCAGTTCAGCGGTAAAAAAAATCTCTCGGGACTCAAATTATCTCCATTCTAATTTCTATCTAAATCGTTTCAGCGGTTCTCCATACAAACTTTCAACCCCCTTTTCTCCCCCACCAGAGTTGATTTTCGGGATCAAAACTATCTATTATCCTTTCCCGGGGCTCAAACTATCTCTATACAAAATGTTATCAAAATCCGTTTAGCCGTTTTCACGTGATGCGCGGTCAAATAAACAGACAAACAGATAAACAGATAAACAGACAAACAGACAAAAATTCTAAAAATTGTTGGAACGTGTTCTGTTATCGATTCTAAGTATCCCCAACCAACTTTTTTTCGATTATCTTCCATGTACAGACGTTCGACCCTCTTCAGCTTTATTATATATATGTATAGACTAGACAAAACATTGCATGAAAATAAAACGGGAATTAGAAATGCAAAATAAAAAGTAATTTCGTTGATCCTTCCGCGATCCAAATAGTGCTAAATAAGTTGTTTACGTCTTTACAGCATTGACATAAGGTTAACTTCTCCTGGGCCGAGACGAAACGGACATTTTCAGTAAGGAGTTACGTTTATTTTACTAATCTTGTTTATGATTATAGTTTGACAATTTATGACGTCACCGTCATTCATGTCTGCCGCATGAAGTTATAATTTGAAACTGGAGTGTGCTCTTCGGCCACAAGGTGGGGCCGAAGGAGTTGGTGGTATGGGGGGATGCGTCTCGTTTTGACTATTTTTCTATTAAGTAATGGCTGATACTACCATGGATTTATAAAAAGTGGATGTAATTGTTGCACTTTTTCCCTAACCACAGATTATAAGGTTCACCTGATTAACCTTATTACCGTGTAAAACAGTCGTTCATAGCTGACTAGAAAAAACGGTCCGATAGAGATAATATGGGGCGCGGTGTTTCACTCGAACTCGTTACAAAATTGACACACATCGACATTTTGACTGGTTGTCATGCTGGCATTATTGTCTAATGACGTCATAACTCCCTAAGTCGAAGCGGGACGCGGCTCCCTAAATTACTCTCTCTTTCGGCCTCGCTTTTTGGCCCAAGAGTGTGCTCCGGTTTAAAATTATAACTTCATGGGTATCCATGAAGTTATAATACTAGCTCCTACTAGTATTAGTAGGAGCGCACTAACAGTGCTAAACCTTATCTCTTTGTAATAAGTGCTACGATTTTTTAGTTAATAGTAGCAGTGATGGTTTGACAACTATTATCCTTGTTTACCCAAATACAAGAAATCAGCGGCAGGATCAAAATATGACTTTTTGTTATTTTATTATGATTTCCGTTTCATTATCATGTCAGATTTTGTAGAAATTCTTTAAAAAACCGGTATTTATTTTGTGCTATACTTTAAATCATAAACATGTACGCTTTAAAAAAAAATCCTTATTACATTCATGTTTTTTCATCCCGATTTCTCAATTTTCCCGTTACATTTGATGATTATTTTATGACCACCCTGATCTAGAAATTAAAGCGAATGTTTTGATATCTATTTCATAATTATACGCATAATTATGATCTGGGGCAAATCGCCTAACAAAAATTGACGATCTCCTTTAGAAACTAAATCATTTAGGAAGCTAACTAGGACAAGTGTAACAGGATTTTTCACAAGTTTATTAATCGGCTTCATAGATTCTTGGTGTATTGGAAATTATTACAGATGCGAAATAACTATTTGCTAAATATGAAGTTAAAAATCAAAAACATTACAAAGTCAAAAGAATAGCATTTCCCTTTAACCCCTCATAACCCTTTGACATTGTAACTACATAGGTAATAATGTAAATTTTTGCATTTAATCAATATAAATAGTTAGCAAGTAATACGACAATTATGGGCACGTCAGCGACGTTCGGAGGAATTCGTGAGTTCCGAGTTTTCACGATCGGAATAGATTATGCACTACATCTATCTATTAGAGACGTACTCGTAAGTAATGAAAATTGTCTTTTTAACATTCGCGAACACGAATGCGTATGCGAATATTTGCGAATGCGAATACGAATATGGGGTCAATAACCTTGACATAAGAAAAGTTGTGGTAATTGAATGATTGAGGCGTGATATTTTCTAACCGAATGTTAAGAAACCGAATTTTATATACTTAGTACCTACCTTAGTACTTTCTATGTGCTTTTAACTGGAATATATTCGAAATTATGAAACAACAATTATATATAATTCATGAAAGCCGTTTGAAATTATAGTAATTTCCTTTTCAATATTTTTCGAGGAAAAATGCACTCAAAATATTCGCTAATATTTACATTGAATTGTGCGAATATGAATGCGAATGCGAATGTGGATATTCGCGAATGCGAATGCGAGTCCAAATATTCGTTTCATCCCTACTACAGATACAGATTAAATTACTCATTTTTGATTTTGCATAGCAAACTACTTCTGAATTGTCGCTAAAATGAGCTTTTAAAATATTATATTCGATTTTGTACAACAAACCATAAGTATTAAAATTACCTGTTGTATCATGAAAGGCCCTGGTTAAAGGATCATTAAGTTGCTGCATATTGGCTATTAGATTAGCATTAGTCAGCTCTACTCCCTTAGGCACTCCTGTAGTACCACTGGAGTAAGGTAAGAAACAGACATCTTCTGCTGTCCTCCTCACTTCTTTCAAGCATGATAGATCTGCATGGACATCTTCACTTAGTTCATTGAAAAGTATAGTTCCATCAGGCTTTGCAGTATCATTAGTCTTCACCACAATGATAGGTAAGTCTAATTTAGCCATTTTCAGAGCATTCTTCACAACGTTTGCTGTTTCCGGTAATGTCACTATGAGTTTGGCGCCGGACAGTACAAGTTGTCGATGGACTTCATCTAAAATGACAATTATAGAATTTATTTAATATTATTATTACCAGGGTAGGTAGTTTCCTGTCGAGTGTCTACTTAATATATAATGGCACATAAGTTAAAGTGAACACACACTGTAAATAGGGCTGATAGGGTTGGCCCCCACGGCGGTGACTAACTAGTCCGGCCACGGAGTAATCAGACTAGTAGGGCACGTTGAGGTGCACATCTAATCTATAGTGCATCAAATGGTTAAAAGGGTGGATATCATATGCTCACAGTAACGACGAGATAGTCGGGCTCCTTAGGACAGTACCTAACACAATATATAATGAATTAAGCTAGATAACTCGAATGAAGTTAAACTCACGTGCAGTGTAAATAGGATTAATACTGATGATAGTGATGATGCATGCTTCCAGCGAAGACGTAGGAGTATAATATAACAGCAAGTCATTTTTGTAATTTAATGCGTCAAGTTCGGCTAATCTTGCAAACAAATGTAAACTTACGTGCTGTGTAAATAGGGTTGATACTGGTGATGATAGCACCGGCGCCGAGTATGCCAATGGCGACGACGGGGTATTCCGGCACGTTGGGCAGCATGACGGCCACGGCGTCGCCGTCGCGCACGTGCAGCTTGCTGCGCAGGTTTTCTGCGAAGGCGGACGATAGCTTGAAGCCTTGTGAGTACGTGTAGCTCCGCCCCGTTGAGCCGCACACCTGAAAATATCATCGTTAAAATTAGTATTCAATCACTGTCTCCTGATAGATCTCTTTTAGTATGCAAGTCTTAGGGTCGGTTGCACCAAACCGTCTGTCATTGTTAAAACGTTCCCTAAATTTTATTGTATGAAAATTTTCATTGTACCTTGCCGCGTGACGCTGATGAGTCCGTCAAAAGTGGTTGGGTGCAACTGGCCCTTTGTCGCACTCAAAACTAACACGCAATCTTTTAAATTTAAGGTTTTGTTTCAACTGCACGTGACTATGCTGTATTGTCGGGCTGTATTGTTCTTGCAGTCGTAATTGGAATATTTGGAATGTAATCTTGAATGTCATCATCCTACCTAGCAACTAGATTAAAACAACAGATCTCCTCCGCTATACATACAGGTGTATAACATATTATATAAGGTGTATAACACAAGGCTAATGCTGATATAATTTCTAGTTTCTTTATAGGTATAGTTATACTTACTGCCATCGTCCGTTCTGACCATTTCTCCAAATTCTGCCATAAATACTCATGTACGGTGCAATTTGGCAATTCTACCGGTTTCAAAGGAGACTTTATAATGCCTTCCTGTGTCCATGGATTAGTGGTGAGTTTTCTTGATCTTATGGCGAAGGAAATATTTTTAGCAGCGGCTACAGTCCGATTTGCCACAAGAAAACATTTTGAAGCCATGGCTGTTATCAAGTTGCGAATTATCTATCTAAAAGGAATACAGTCAAGTTTATTTAAAGGAGCGATTTTACAACGGGTTGATGTTATTAAGATGGTTAATAATGCACATTTCAACTAGAGTTACCCAAAAATAGCTTCCAAACAATTTCAGATAAAAACGGCTAAACGTGACAACATAAGATATTTTTATTTATTCTCTTATCTATTGTGTGATATGATATAATGTACATTTTTATAGATATTTTATAAAAGCATAAATGTAATACTGTTTACTTTAATATAGTATAACATTACAATAAATAATAAAACTAGACCATCGCATCATCGCAGCATAGGCATCGCGTATGAAACTTTTTTGAGGGATGAGCTACCGACGCTACTGGAAGATGTGCCGCTTGCGACAAGAATTAACATAATTTATCAGCACGATGGCTGCCCTGCTCACTTTTACCGGGGTGTGCGGCAGTGGATGGATGAAAACTACCCAAGAAGATGGATTGGTCGAGGTGGCCCAACCCCTTGGCCAGCCAGGAGCCTAGATTTAACTCCGTGTGATTTCTACATCTGGGGTCACATGAAGGCGTTGGTCTACGACAGACCGATACGTGACGTAGAAGACCTACGGCAAAAAATCCTAGCAGCTGCACAGACGATGAAAGACGGGCTTTCGAGGCGAGTGACAATCACTGAAGTACGAAGAAGGCTTCGTTCTTGCATACGCAGGCAGGGCAAACAGTTCGAGCAAGATTTATAATTTTTCCTTTTTAAGATTAAATTTTATTTAATAATGAAACTGTATTTTTCCTATTTTTCTTATTCCCCTACTTAATTACTTACCAAAGTATCACCTCGGGCAACTTAAAGTCTCAGAAGATAAGAAACTGGAGAGTAAGTATGCCTTCGGCGAGTTTAAAACGACACAAACAAGTAAAGTCAAGTACGCTAAGTCCTGTACCTGCTCTGGTATTATTATTATTAATTGTAAAAAATGAGCATAAAATGTCATAAATTGTACCTTTTTAGAAAGCTTATGAATTGAGGAAATAAATTCTGTAATTTGTATGCGAAGTGTTATTACTTTTTTTTTAGTTATGCCTTAAAATGTAACAAGATTTGAAAAAAAAAAAACAAAAACTTCTGATTTCAGATGCTTTTATTTGCAAAATTTTGATATGTTTTGTACTTTTTTATTATTTTACGTAATCAGTGATTATTCGCTATTCGGAAAATCTTTTTTTTTTTATTTGAAAAATACGTAGTTTAAAAAAAATACTAGTTTTAGGTCAAAAAGCGGGTATTTATTAAAAAAATCTAAAATCTTGAATAACTTGAAAACCAATGAGTTTTGACCCCTGCTTGACTGGACTTAAATCACTCCAAATAAGCTGTAGAATAACCCCCTTGAAGGAATACGACGAATTACCAGTCATCCTGTATAATTTCATAAATACAATATATTTTTTACGAAAACTGGCTTAAGGCGTAAGTTTTCCTAGGCTTCCCAGCAATTGCAAGTTCCTTATGGCATGGTATATAAATAAATAAATAAATATTATCGGACATTCTTGCATAAATCAACCTAGTCCCACAGTAAGCTCAATAAGGCTTGTGTTGTGGGTACTAAGCGACGATACCTTACCTTAACACTACCTTTTCCCTTTAAACATTCAGTTGTTCGAAAATTAGAGACACAGTTATAATGTTTATAAACACAAAAACCCAACCTCCGCGGCGTAGACGCGTGCGCTCTCTACAGCAATTGATTATATACTGATTAGATTACTTTTGATATCATACAGTCGAACCCATTCCATTCTTACTAAATAAATAAAGTTAAAAGCTGCACTTAATAATCCGATTCAAATCTTATTTAAACGTAATACCGTCCATATTCAATTAAAAACAATTTTGTCTGCCTTTGAATAATTGATAAAAAGATGGCAATAAAATATAATGCATGAACAATGAAATGGATTTGCTGTGTCGGCATCGACTGTATCTAGACTGTTGACGACAAAGATAGATTAGGTAATTATTTTACTTGTTTTTTAAAGTGGGTATTCCACTCATACATTAGTATGTTATTTAATCAAATACAAACATTGAAACATTGAAAAAATAATCAACCCAGTTTGACTTGAACAAACATCGATACGCCTTACCGGGGCTCGATATCGCTTTACCAATTAAGCTATGGATAGATAGATAGATAGATAGATAAAAGATTTATTTGAATTCTGCAACACACAACAGCAAAGTACAACAATAACACAAAGAATCATTTGAAAAAGTAAAAATAAAATGTAACAAAACATGAGATGAGGTAGTAAGAATGGTAGTGTGCGTTGCAGCAAAACAAAAGGGTTCACAGCTCAGCTTTACGCTTCACTCTTTCGAGCAAAGCACTGATAATTCTGCTGAAACCTGGGCCACATTAGTTTCAACTGAAACTATATAAAAAGGTAGGTACTCGAAGGCGCAAAATGTATTTACGTTAATACTTGTAGGTAGGTATACAAAGTGGTGTGTTGTGCAATAGTGTAAAATAATTATCTTGAAATTAGTACAGTGTAATACATATACATAATATATCAATCAACAAATAATAAAAATATAAAATGGACGAAAATGGTGTGAAACTTTACCAAGTCATAATTTAGACTCTGAAATCCGCAACCAAATAACCGTAAGGTATCCCTGTTTTTTGTTTTTCCAAAAGTATCATTTTGAAATGGTGTTTGAAAGATAGTTTGGTTTTCAACCGCCTTACAGGTGGAGGGATGTCATTCCAGCATTTGGTTGCGAGATATCGGAAGCATCCTGTGAAAGCAGCCGTTCTATGAAGGTGCATTTCTAAAAGACAACGCCGAGTAGACCTAGTGCCGTGACGATTATGAAATTTAGATATATTTATTTTAGAATAGAGGTACTCGGGTGTTTTAGAGTTTAGAACGCCAAAGAGGAGACATGCAAGGTGTAGATGTCTACGAGAAGACATGTTCAGCATGGACGATTTGTTTAAATATGGCGTGATGTGGCTTCTTGGAGGGATAGAATAACAAAACCTATAGCATGCGTTTTGGACTCTCTGTATTAAGCGACGAGTTTTCTGTTGCAGACGTGGACCGTAAACAACATCACCGTAATTAAGCTTTGAGAGAACCAGCGATTCACATAAGATTATGCGGACCTTTTCACATAAGAGATTTCTTATCCGGTACAAAATCTTTAAACGGAAAAAACACGATTTTAATAATTCTCCAACGTGCTTCTCAAACCTCAATTGACTATCGATGACTATACCCAGGTTTCTGGCCTCTGATACCCTTTCAATTGGTGATCCTTTTATATTTATTTGAGGGTCACAGCTTATGATTCGTGAAACCTGTAATTTTGTACCCATAATCATGTATTTTGATTTGAGAGGGTTCAATAACAGACAGTTTCCTTCAGCCCAGGAAGAGATGTTATTAAGATCGTCATTAATTTTTGTGATTGAGTCGGCAAAATCATTAGGGCGAGCTGAGTAATACATTTGAACATCATCGGCATACAAATGATATTTACAGTGCTGAATAGCCTTGGTTATATCAGCACTATAAATAATGAAAAGTAAAGGACCCAGTATCGAACCTTGAGGGACACCTCGAGTTACCGGCCTAGCATCAGATGCCAAAAACGTGCCATCTTCTTTACATATTTTAACTGACTGCGTACGTCTATCAAGATAACTTTTAAACCACGCGAGTGACTTAGATTCTACGCCATAATATATCAATTTGGAGAGTAACAAATCGGTATTTATGCAGTCAAATGCGCGAGAAAAATCCAACAGCACTAAACACGTGCCTTTACCTGAGTCTTGTTCAGAAATAATATTGTCAACAACGTCAATCAAGGCGGTCGTCGTCCCCATACCTCTACGAAAACCTGACTGTAATTGAGGCAGAATTCTGTTGTTATCTACGTATTTGTATAATTGTTCATAGACAGCCTTTTCTAATATTTTTGAAAGAAAAGGTAAAATACTTATAGGCCTGAGCTCATTAAGTTCACGTGGGTTATCAACCTTGGGCAACGGTGTTACTACGGCAGATTTCCACAATGACGGCACTTCACCAGTCAAAATTGATCTATTAACGATGGCTGTTATTACTGCCAGGGTACGCGGAAGAGTGAGCAGCACCATATCTCTACTTATTCCATCTACGCCAACTGAATTAGTAGTAATAGATAATAAGTATTTGCCTACTTCTTGCTCGTCGACTGGCTTCAAGCTGAACGACGATTGACCATAACGATGCTGTTCAAAATTCAACAAGGTAGAAAGCGAAACATGACTATTACCTGGTACATTTAGGAAGCTATCATTGATCAAATTTGGGTCATTAAAATGATCTGGTAGACGGTCTCGATTATTAGAGTCCGTCAAAACAGATTTTTTAAGATTAAGCCAGAGTGTTTTAGAGTCCTTGTTATAAGCATTAATGTGAAAATTATAATATGCCTTTTTTTCATTAAAGATGCTCTGTACAACAAGATTTTTTAAGTCTTTGTAGTATTGTTTATGTACTTCCGATTTCGTAGCCCGGTATGCAAGATGAGCCTCGTTGCGCTTGTCAATCATGATTTTAATTGTTTTGGTGACCCACGGTAAATTATTATTACGTCTAATTGTGAAAGTTTTTATAGGTGCATATATGTCAAATAAAGTGAACAATAGAGAATTAAAAGCGTCAACCATACACTCCACGCTATCCATTTTTAAAACAGACTTCCAGTCCAAATCCTGAAGACCCCTATTAAATGCAGCTAGATCGATATCTTTGATAGGCCTACTGGTAAACTTTTTCGGTACTATTTTCGGCCGCTTTATAGGTAGTGTAATAGTTACCATGGCATGACCAAGAGAACCAGTTATGTTAGAAACGCATACATCGGTGACAGGCGCGTTTGTACAAATAACGTCGAGAAGCGTTTCATTGTCTACAGAAAAGTGAGTAGGCGTCATTACCACTTGCTCTAAACCTAAGTAGCTAAGAAAGCATGTAAACTTCGATGTGTTACTATTTGTTGTGTCTAACATATTGATATTAAAATCACCGAGCAAAACAACATAATCATGTCTGGAAAAGTATGTTACGGATTCGGTAAGGGCGTCAAAAAACACATCCACGTTAATCCAATTTGGACGGTATGCTGTACCTATTATGTAACTACGTTTATTGAGTGTCACAGATAACCATAGTTGTTCGATGTTAGCAATAGGGTGGGTAGATCGGCGCGCCCGCACGCTGGATTTAATGTAGAAACCTACCCCGCCGCCGCGGCCTCCGCGCATCGAAGTCGGCCGCGGAGCATTTATAAATTTATATCCGGGGACATACGGAGCTCGCCTTTGTTCACCCTGTCTGATCCAGGTCTCGCAAATTGCAACAATATCAGCGTCAAATTTGTTCATAGCCACTAAGAAGTCATCTTGTCCTGTTGCTAAAGATCCCGGGTTGTAAAGGGCTAATTTAATAAATTTAGTTTTAGACACAATAGTGGGTGAAGTTAAGTGCTGACATACATATGTACAAGTACAAGTACACATGTATACATATACACAGTAAAAAGTAGTCAAAATGTATGGCGTAATAACCCGGTTTGTTTTCGTATGTGAAGGAAAATACAGTGTTAAAATGTTGTGTTTCGAGGTTATAAGTGAGTTTCGTTAAGTGACAAGTGTTGTTAAGTGTAATGTTTAGATAAAATAAACGAGCAGGAAGAATGGCTATTATTTTTGTAGTTGTTGCAACGCACACCAATAACATGCAAAATAATTGACAAATATACAAAAAATATAATGCAAATTTGCGAGTACTGTAGACATACAATGTTAAAGATAGATTACTTTATGAGCTTCTACTATAAAGTGTATATAAAGTGTTTTGCGATGTGACAGATGAAAAATAAATATTAGGCAGTTTATAAAAAAGTTAACCAAGTTACGTTTATACCTATGATCAAATATTAAGAGAACCAAAAACACGAGCCAAGTCTTGTTCAGAGCGAATCCGGTGCCTCGGAGAATCTGTTCCTGGATGTTGTCGCAAATAGATCCTGCCGTCGCGGGTCCATACATATCGCCAGCCATGGTGCTCCTTGAGCTGCCTTGCCTTCTGAAACAGTCGTCGATTGGAAGAGGTGAGCCGCTCGTTGACATAGAAGCGGCGGGTGGGTTCCGGCAGGCCGGTACCTTCCGTGGTCGCGCCGCGGCGTACTCGCGCCGCCTGCAGGAGCCGGTCGCGCACGGCGCGGCGCGCCAGCCGCACCACCAGTGGCCGTGGGCGGGACGCCGGTCCTTGGGCGCCTTCCTCCAGCCGCGACGGGCGACCCACGCGAGTGGCATCGACGATGTCATGCTCAGACAGCGTGACACCGAGCTTCAGTCCTAAGGTAGTGACTATATGCATAGTGTTTTCGCCTTGCTGCTCTGGCACACTAGATATCTCTATATCGTTATGTAACAAGTCCTGGTCGCGATCATTTAACTCCATTTTCAGTTGGTCGATGGTGTTCAACAAAGAATCATTATTATGATCGGTCGTATGTGCGGCCTTGCTCTCCAGGTCATCGATACGGGCACACAAATTATCAATGCGTCCATCGCAGCTGTCGATCCTTAATGATATACTTGACATCGATTGACGGAGAGCCTGGATATTGTGATTCATCGTACGGATTTCCTCTCGAAATAGACGAAATTCCGCCACAAGCTGCTGAACGGCGGCGGCGGCGGCCGCGGAATCGGTAATACTTGTAGTGTCTATTGAAGCTTCAAACCTGGTAGTATCGTTCATTTGATGGCCGTCCGAGAAAGACATGTCCATGACTGAGTTGTCAGGCTCCCGAGTCGCCGCGGCACGGGGGCGGGCGGCGCCCCGGTGCATAGTTACATTTTCGTGAGCGCCACGCACCGGTGTGTCTGTATTGCCCGTCCGAGGTTCAACACTTTTGCATTCCACACACTTCCATGAATACTTATGTTCAATAACCATCCGAATATAGTCTAGGGAAACGTTCGCGCAGAGATCACAAAACGATTTTTGGCAGTTGATACAGTTCAAAAATCGCCAATCGCTTAGTGTGTTTTATACACTTCAAAATGTAGTTCAAAATGTAGTTTATACTTTTATAATAAGGTCTAATATTCGATGACGATCACTGAACACTGTTCTTGCGCGCGCGCAAAATGCTAACAGCTGATTCGCTGACAGCCGGTCAGCTGACACGCAACGATCGATGATTATAAAGTCCGGTTAGGTGAATACACTCCGATTTTAAAACTGTATTATTTATTATACGTTAATATTTACGCACTAACCACTATTAACTTCGTTAGCCACTGATGCTAGACCTTTAATTATACACCACCTGGGTGTGTACACAAACTTTTAACAATTTTTAACGCAAATTACACGGAGCGAACGAAAAGTACGTCTGACAGTTCTGGCGTTCGTCACGTGACCCACCAACAGTTCCCCACCAACTGAACCCATAGCTTAATTGGTAAAGCGATATCGAGCCCCGGTAAGGCGTATCGATGTTTGTTCAAGTCAAACTGGGTTGATTATTTTTTCAATGTTTCAATGTTTGTATTTGATTAAATAACATAGATTAGGTAAGTTAAAGAGTTATAGCATAGCTAGCATAATCTAATTTTAAATAATGGAATAAAAATATCATATAGTCTGTCTAACCAAATAGCGCAGTAATAGTAGAAGTAATAGGTAAGCTATTATTACTAAACCCTTTTTATAATGGCTCCCAAAATTCAAAAAAATGTGTATCCCTTTTGGACGTGAGGCCTAACAAGTACTTTCAATGAATAAAATCGGTTTAACCGTGTTTGAGTTATCGCACAAAGTTGTTATTTTTTTCAAAGTAAAATGACGACCGTTTGAAGTGGTGTAATTGACGGGTCTACAGTTATGGAACGGTTCCATGGACACTGAGCATGGCCCGACACGCTGCTGGCCGGTTTTTCGTGGTAAGGGTAGGTACTAGCGTAAGAAAAATACAGTATGATTCTCTCTGTCTATGCTTGAAGTGACTCTAATCTTGCCAAACTATACCTACCCTACTTCGACACAGACAAAAAAGGTTTATGACCAACATAGACTAATAACCCAAATATCTATTTGTAATGTAAATTGGTTCATACTTAACCTAACTAAATGCTTAATACAAATGTAACATGAGTACAAATAAGACCATGATGCTGCTTAGCTTACCATAAGGCGAATTTGCCACCGTCGTAATATTGAATTTATTGAATTTAAACTTTGGTGAGACATACTAAATAACACTGTATAAACTAAAACGGCTGTACTCACTTGTATTTAGTCCATTTTGTTTTGTTGTTTATTTTGTTATTTAGTCTAGACACCATCGTAGTATTTAAAAAAAATCGGCCAAGTGCGTGTCGGACCACGCATAATGGAGGGTTCCGTACCTTTAATGGAATAAGAACCGAATTATTGTGAAACGGTCGTATCTGATGCCTATGGAAGATGTTTTTTGGAGATAACTCAAAAATGGCTTAACCGATAATGTTCACAACAATTTTCATAGAAATTATGTGATAAGGCGAATCTTCTCAAATGTTTTCATATTTTTTGGACTTACGGTTCAAAAGTTAACGGGATGGGGGGATACAATTTTTCTAACTTCTCGATTACGGGAAAGTGTATTAAAATGAAACACATTCACCTAGTTTTCAAGGAAATTGTAGGTACGTATTTATTTTGTGGGTTGTACGTAAGTACTTTTTTTTGCAGATGTGAACTGTACGGAACACACCCGTAAAGATAAGATAATCTAAATTCATAGTATAGCAACTATGTACTATCACAAAAGTTAATAGCCTAAATGAAATGAGTTGGTAATCGCGTTTCATTTGCACTGCAAGCTAAATATTTTGTAAGTACCTAAGTGTTATCAATCCAAAATTGTGTGGATACCTAATAGATATCCACATGAGCTTCAGACACTAACAATTATACATTTTTAATTAATCTAGATGTATCTGATACTATAGGAGCAGTATTAAGCTACCTTACTATTGGACCGACCCTATAGTTTTTTTTTTTTATACTACGACGGTGGCAAACAAGCATACGGCCCACCTGATGGTAAGGAGTTACCGTAGCCTATGGACGCCTGCATCCCCAGAGGATTCACATGCGCGTTGCCTACCCTTTACGAACCTATTCACTCCTTTTTTGAAGAACCTCATACTGTAGCCCGCTGGGAAAACCTCGGCAGGGAGTTCATTCCACAGCCGCAGCGTTCGTGGGAGGAAATTCCTCTTGAACCGTACTGTGCGCGACCCTTTGGTCTCCAGGGTGTGAGGATGAACACCCTGCCGGCGGCGAGCGGTGCGGTGATAAAAAGCTGCCGTGGGCATCATTATCAAACAGTTCTTCGGAGCACAACCCATTGTACAAGCGATAGAACACACATAAGGAGGCAAAGTCTCTGCTTAGACTCAAAGGTTAAATATCGCTCGTGAGTTTGGGATCGTCGACGATCCGCACAGCGCGCCTTTGTACCGAGTCAAAGGGCCCAAGCTGGTATCCAGGTGCTCCCGCCCAAAGGTGACAACAGTACTCCATGTGGGGTCTGACTTGCGACTTGTATAGAAGCTTGTTATATAACTATACGCTTTTTCAGTACTATAAGCTAATACTTATATTTCTGAGAGCTTTTTAAAATATAAATGTGCCTTAATCTTGAGAATAATTACTGAAATAAGTATTACGGGTTTCTTTATCATTCATACAACAATCAACCATCTTGTGTTGCTAGAATCAATGCATTTTAATAACCTACACGTTATGCGTGTGTATCTTTAAGATCTAATGTATTACTGTTTTGCAAAAACAAGTCCTGCCGAATTTATTGCCGGTCATAATACTTCTCGGGTCAGAGGTGTAGGGTTAGAACCGGAGAAAGTTCTTTTTCTCTGACGTTCATAAGAGCATTGTAATGTGCCTAAATTGAAGAATAAATATATTTTATCTGTTTTTTAAATCTTTATACAGAAGTGTAACTATAACTTATGTAAATTAAGTTATTTTTTTAATGCCGGTAAAGCTGTAAAATCCATATTGGGCAGTGGGTGTGTAAAATAGTACAAATAATCATTTTCTTATACTTCATGTTTCTATGAAAGTTCATATTATTTCCAGGGCAACAGTCTCATTTATCGTATAAGGTTTTATTACCTACGTCACTTTATTGCCTTTTCCCTATCACGTACTTCACATATCGCCAATAAACGATAAGAGTGATACCCAAAGCATATATTAAATTAATAGTCCGCCTGGAACTGAGAACTCGCGATTTACTTGCAAACGCATTCACCAATACAAGTTGTAATAAAAATAGTAGTGATCCGTTTAAGGGCATAATTAGTATCGTATTTTAATTATGAAAAACTAATTTTAAAAATTCACGCGAAAAAAAAATGGTTTGTTTGGAGGGTGGAATGACGTCTCCCATGCAAAAAAAAATTTCGAGCGTCCAAAAAATGATTGTCCTACTTTTTCTTAGTGGCAATACGATGCCCATTATGCCCTTAAACGGATTAACACTATTTTTGTTACATCTTGTATAACAAGACCCTTATTTATGTAGTTCGTTTTTCGCCTCCTATATAGCTCTATAAACCCTTGATCGATCCTGCTCATAAACGCTCATCAAAAAGCCATCGAAATGCACGGACGACCTGTGTCCGAAGTTGTCTGTAAGAGCTTCACTTCGCTTTTTACGCTCCACTCGTTTGATAATATCGTTAAAACCCCAGTTTAGGTATGCCAAAAGTGCTTAAACGTGGTCGTGGCCGTCATTTGTCGTAATTTTTCAGCCCTACCTACTTATATAACTAAGCGACCCGTGTTTACGGGCCACCGGTATCAATATGTACTGGCAATGTCCAGCACTGGCAATGTAAGATAATGGCAATGACGTGACGAAAACGCACAGTGCGCCTCGCCTGCCCAAAGTCATTGAGGACTATACACATAGCTATGAAACGACCTCAATGTCAACGAACCAAACAATCATTATCATTACTATTTGTTATTTGCTCGCCAAGTGTAAACCAATATAAGTCAGGCATCATGTCATGTTCATGGACAAGCGTTTGCCACTTTTGATTGATTTAATGTGTTTCGCGTTTCGCTTAGCGTTTGCAGTTCAGCTTTGTTCTTTGGTAGGTACTACAAGACGCTACGTCGTTTGTGTAAAGGAGTATCCATTAATCTGGTTAATCGGCAAATTACTCGATGGTATACCATCTACCATAAAGCAGGTTATACTAGTCATGTGCTCGTAGTCGAATGAATATGTTTTCTGAATGAGATGGATAGCAAATAAACATATCGTCATATTAGTGCGCGCTCGGCCGGCGAGCGGGAAATACGTTGTTATTATTAAATTGACCGGTTAACAGAATTATTTTAATTTTAAATACTTAATAAGGTAAAGAGATAAAACAACGTGTTTCCGTAGACGTGAGAACAAAGTAAGTACTTTTCAAGTTCTCTGTATTATCCTAAAATATCTTTGGTATTTATTTATTTAATTTGCTTCCTTGCCAAGCCATTTCATATTTGAACCTTCGTCGACTAAGGTCAGATAGGCTAATAGCCTATATCCTTGTTAATTTCGTTTAAAACAGCACGGTTCTGTGGTCCAGCCAAGTATTTAAATTTCGATTAGCATAAAATGTATTGGAATGACAGATACCAACGAAAAGTCGCGTAACTATTTTCAAACATTCTTTTTTAGTACAATTGGCGTTTTCGATAAACGATTGTTATTTTAACTACGGCCCCAACCTTGACTAACAAACAATTCTACTTTGACGGACCAATAATGTTGTTTTTCAATTTATTTTTAGGCTAAACTGTGAACTTTAGTTTTTTAAAAATGAAAAATTTATCAACCGTGTCATTATTGTTAAGGTTTAAAATTAGGTTACATTTCTTTTATTTTTTATTTATTTATTGAATAAGAAAAAGTAAATTACAATATTTTATATTACAAGACCCATCATTGGCAAAACCTTAGAGAGGTTTGTGTGCCGATGGGGAGCACACAAACCTCTACCCTAACCTCTATATTTATGGGGTACATCTATTGTTAAAGTTTAAAATTAGGTCACATCTATTGTTAAGTTTAAAAATTAGTTTAAATTAGGTAGGAATAGGAACACAAATGACTAACAAATGATCCGTTCATTTGACGCATTTAATATTATCATAGTCGTTAAAATATCTAAGTGGCGCGATTACGTAAGTACGAATACGTAGTTAGTAGGTAAAACCAAGAGTGTTACAATGTTTTTAGTATCCTAAAGATCTAATACTGATGTGGTTACAAAATTAGTGAAATGCCTTTCAATCCTCGCACAAAAATAAAATAATAAGAACCATTTATTTTACAAAAATCAATTTTGTTATTTTTCTAACCAGTTAGTAAATGGCTATATCCTAGGATTCTGTTCCTGATTGAAGTCAAATCGGTGTAACTTAAAAAAACCTTATATTTTTTCAGTGATATCACATGCACCATGGCGGCAAAGTCTTTATTCGTAGCAAATCGAACTGTGGCACTATCCAAAAAGAGTCTTAAATCCATTAGCAATGTGCGGAAGTTTTCTGAAACACCTTGGACTCAAGAAGGAATTATAAAATCGCCTTTTAAAAACATTGAAGTACCGACATGTACACTGTATGAGTACGTGTGGCAGAATTTGGAAAAATGGCCGGATCGGACTATGGCGGTAAGTGTGATCTTTCAGATAAAGTAAACCTTAAAATGATTTAAAGTTTAGACGGATTTTAACTAAAAAATTAAGGCACTACATATTTTTCTCGTTAGAGTGACAGCTCGTAAAGTTTTCATCATTAATGAGTTTTATCATTAATTTTCACTTACGTACTTCCTTCTGTCAAATCCGAAAAGCATGGTTTTTAGTATGGTCGTCGTTCTTAATTCAACAGTCATCTAAAGTGCATGAAAAAAAACATTACTGGACTAAGAGCTGGCTACGTCAGATATGACACAATAATGAGAGCAGCAAAACCCGTCTGGTTAGATTGCTATTGCTAGATCCGGGCAAGTGGTAGCTTTTAATGGGTGGAGTTACTGGAGGTCAGAGGGACAGACTAGCAAAATTTTTGAATTGAAAAATAGTAGTACCAAAATAGGTATAAATTGCCGAAGTTGTCTCATTTATAAAGGAGAGGGCCTATGTTTTAACATTAGAACAAAAACATTGCGTATTCTTACGGAAACAATACGCAACAGTAGGCGACAAACTATGAATTACATTATACGTCGTTTGGCACTACTTTCCCCCAACATAAACATTAAGCGAAGATATAATTTATATAATTATATAATATTGCATCAAACCCAGAACTAGTGTGTGTTTTCTTGAAGTAGTTGTCATTCTTTAACCTCCACCACTAAACAGCTGTCAGATGTCCAGATCTAGAAATAAGCATAGTATAGAAAACTGACTAGAGGGGTCTCGTTGATCTCATTATTGTGTCATATCTGACGTGGCTAGCTCTCCGTCAACCGCTACAACTTTTCCTACGATGCTTAACTGTGCCTGGCTTAAAAAACATGGTTTTCTTCACCAAACAGCTGTTAATACCTTATACCTGAGATGGAAGAAAGGCAACCATCTCAGGAATAAGATATAAATAGCTGTTTTGTTGAGCATCGTAGGCAAAGTTGTAGCAGTTGACGGTACTTCGTGGATAGACTATTAAGCTTTTCGTATGTCAATTTCCAGGTGTGCGGTTTAACAGGGAGAGGCTATACGTACTCACAAGGCTTCAAGCTATCGTCCGCCTTTGCAGCAAACCTGCGCAGCAAGCTGCGCGTGCGCGACGGCGACGCCGTGGCCGTCATGCTGCCCAACTTGCCGGACTACCCCGTCGTCGCCATGGGCATACTCGGCGCCGGCGCGGTCATAAGCAGTATCAACCCTATTTACACAGCGTGTAAGTTTACTTTCGTTTGCATCATTGACTTGACGTATTACAGAATCGAGGCGCTATCCTCCGTGTCTGAATACTCTGTCGTAGATGTGAGTATACTATACTAGCCGGAAAACTGGCGACTGAGGTCATAACGCTGTCTCCTTAACTCTTGCTGTGGCTGTGTAAGTGTGAAAGAAAAGTTTTAGGACCTGAGTCGCTAGTTAGTTTTGCGAAAGACGCCAAGTGTTCACATCAATTTCATCCCTAGTATCGATCTTATTTACATTGCGTTTTTTGCTTTTGATTTGATCATTGATTGGACATAGCGTTTTATAAGTTGTATAATTGTCGTGACGTCTTCCGAGCTTGAATACTTAATATAATTATCCTGTCATGGCTAGGGTCATATTGGACCCCGGTGTTGACATATTTCGTATCATCAGTATCAGCCCTATTTACACTAAGCGAGTTACTAAGTAAATGCGTTTGATATAATATAAATTAAAATATGTGGCCCAAGGTCCTCGACTGTTCAATATTAGTAGGAGTAGTAGTAGAATACACTTTATTATACACAACACACGAGGTTAATACAATTATCATAACGATGTTGTAGAATCACTGTAATTATAACTATCAACCATATTAACACCACGCGTCAGTTTTGTATCAGGCAAAAAAAGTCATCAGCTTAACAAATATTTACCCTTACGAGGCGACAGAAAACTGACTAAAATGCCACCCAATGCCACGGGTTTCAGCCATTTTCGGCGAATCTGCAATCCGCCTTAACCATTTTAGATATTCTGACGTTCATAAGTGCATTGTAATGTGCCTAAATTGAAGAATAAATATCTTTTATCTTTTATTGGCATTATCCTTAATAAAACTTAATTTGCATTATGATTATGTATTTCTAATGTATCTTCGGTATTATTTTCAGATGAAGTTCAGCGCCAACTGTTGATGTCTGAAGCAAAAGCGATAGTTACTTTAAGAGAAACAACAGACGTAGTCAAAACCGCTCTCAAAATGGCCAAATTAAACATTCCCATAATTGTAGTAAGGACTGAGGATACCACTGTGCCAGTTGGCACAATAAGGTTCGGTGAACTAAGCGTCGACGTCAATGTTAATCTGTCGCCGCTGAAAGAAGTCAGAAGAACTGTTGAAGATGTTTGTTTCTTGCCGTACTCTAGCGGGACAACAGGAGTGCCTAAAGGAGTAGAGTTAACGAATATGAATTTAGTGGCAAATTGTGAACAAATGAATGAACCTATTATCAAGACACATAATGCTACAACAGGTATTTTTTTTAAAATTCTAAGTCAGATATTTGAACAATATATTGTCAGAGAAAGAAAATTATTTGATTGATAGAAGTTCATGCACAGTATACTGCAAAATAAAGTTCCCAAAATGTGAAGCAGTATCGCTTGCTAACTATACCGGAAGTTATTTTATTTTTCTTTTAGTAGAGCTAGCTACACGTTATCATTCATAACGTCATATGTAATCATTTACAATACCAAAATCTTCACTGGACTCCCAAGAGTCCAATTTGTATATCTAATTATAGCTACACTATAGCACACCTATCATCAAAAGTACTTACCTTATCTTTAACCTGTTACAAGCTTGTTGATTTGATCTTAATTTGTTATTTAGATGCATTGGTTCTCCTTTCAGAATCACAATCTGTTGAGATGTCATTTTGGCAACAAAAGAAAATCATATTTGTAGGAAACTCGTCATTATTTTAATATTAGTATATTTACTGCTCCGCTCCAGTTCTAATTCACGGTATCTTTGGAGAGCACTTGCGAGTTGGTGATAAAAAAAAATCATTAATACAACATTACAAAAGCTAGTATTGTCTCATTGTAACACCATAAATAATAAGTATTTATTCAAATTACTTATTTAATTTCCAGCGACCCACCAAGACGCCGTGATGGCGGTACTACCATTTTTCCACATATACGGTGCGGAAGTAATGATGTTCCACAAGTTGTCCCAGGGAATCAAGTTGGTGACTCTGCCGAAGTTCCAGCCTCAGCTGTTTTTACAGACCCTGGAAAAGTATAGGACCAATGTGTTGTACGCTGTTCCTCCTATTGGTATGCAAATTTTCAGTAGTATATTTCAGTATTATTTAGTTCGGTACTATATTTGTATTGTATAGCTACGAGTTCCAACAATTTTCCTTTGCGTTATTTTAATAGTTAACTATTATTCCACGTGCTATTTATTATTATTATTATAGTTCCATCTTGTGAATGAAAGTTTTTATATATTTAAGTAAGTGTATTAGTTAGTAGGAAGTAGTTTGCTGCGGTATGTTTTTTACGAAGACTCCGGATTTTTCTTCCCTTACCAACCAAGACTGCGCTCACTCAGACTTTACTTCTCCCTATTTTGGGCTAAGCCGATATTTCTTATATCGATCTCACTAAACTAAAGATCAGCTAAATAAACTGGAGCGCGTTCAAAATATATGCATCCGTTTCATATTTGGATTACGCAAGAATGATAAGTTTCCATTTTCAGCTCTCAGCTCAACTGGCTTCCCATACGTCTTCATCGTGATTCTCACTCTCTATTTCTTTTATACACCATTATTTTTCACCCCGCAACTCCCCGTTACCTCAAAGATCGTTTTAGTTATATACATCTTAATGTCCCATCTTCTTCTTTCTTCTTCTTTTACATTTTATATTAGTTTTTTTCACTTTTCAGACTATAAAACTGGAACAAATTACGCTCAGACTTAAGGCGTGCTAAATCTCTTGCTGTGTTTAAGAAACAACTGAAAGAACGTTATTTGTCTCTCTCATGATACGTTTATCCTGCAACTCCAATAACTGTTTTTACAACATGTGGCCTGCAGTGTGTACCAAACACACTACAGGCCACAGGTTTATAGTAGGCCTTGTTTATATTTCTTATTAAATATGTTTTTTTTTCTTATTTTATTGTACACTAGCCTTTTCCCGCGGCTTCGCCCGCGTACTACAAGTACTCAAAAAGGATACGATACCCACGTTGATTTTTAGACTTTGTGACCACATTTGCCCCTTTTAGAGATTGAATTTTCAAAAAACCTGAAACACTTATTTACTCATTTATCGTTAGGAATACTCCTGTGAAGTTTTGAATAAAATAGTCTAACAAATCTTGATTCCCCATACAAACTTTGGACCCCCATTTTACCCCCTTAGGGGGTGAATTTTGAAAAATCCTTTCTTAGTGCATCCCTAGACCTTATAAGCAACCTACGTGCCAAATTTGTAATCTCTAGAACCAGCGGTTTGGGCTGTACGTTGATATGTCAGTCAGTTGAGCTCCGCTGCCTTTGCAGTCAGAAAAATTAGACAACTAGCGAATGTACCCACGGCCCGGTTAGTCTACTTTGCATACTTTAACTGTTTGTTAAACTATGGTCTCGTTCTTTGGGGTTCCGCTGCCAATATAGATACAATATTTATTCTACAAAAGCGAGCAATAAGGGCAATATATAATTTAGGGACGCGGGAATCATTAAGAGAATTCTTTAAGGAAATTGATATTTTAACTGTGCCTTCGCTGTATATTTTTAACTTAATAATGTATGTGAGGGGAAATTTGCACAATTTCCGAACAAATGCCGATAAAGCTATTGTTACCAGGAACTCGGGTAAGCTTAAAGTTTGCTTCTATAGACTAGCAAAAACAAAAAAGTCATTCTTGGAAAATTGTACAAAGTTCTACAACAAAATTCCTGAAGACATCTGTCAACTCACTGATGCAAGATTTAAGGTCATTATAAAAGGAGCACTAATTGCTAGGGCATATTATAAAATTAACGACTATATCATAGATAAAGACATATGGAAAATATCTAGTGTAAGTGACAAAGCTACCCAAAATAAGGGTTGAATATTTATTTTACTTAAGTGTTTTAGTGGATAATTTGATATATTACCTACTAGCCTTTTCCCGCGGCTTCGCCCGCGTACTATAAGTACTCAAAAAGGATACGATACCCATGTTGATTTTCAGACTTTGTGACCACATTTGCCCCTTTTAGGGGTTGAATTTTCAAAAAACCTGAAACACGTGTTTACTCATTTATCATTAGGAATACTCCTGTGAAGTTTCGAATAAAATAGTCTTACAAATCTTGATTCGCCATACAAACTTTGGACCCCCATTTTACTCCCTTAGGGGGTGAATTTTGAAAAATCCTTTCTTAGTGCATCCCTAGACCTTATAAGGAACCTACGTGCCAAATTTGGAATCTCTAGAACCAGCGGTTTGGGCTGTGCGTTGATATGTCAGTCAGTCAGTCAGTCAGTCAGTCAGTCAGTTTCTTATTTTATATATTTAGATGTGTATTTGAAATTAATTGTTATTGTTATCGTTGTTATTATTTTCTGTACAATTGTAATTGTTGACGTTCATAGGTGCATTATAAATGCCTAAATTTAAAAATTTAAAAAGAAAGAAAGTCAGTCAGTCGGTCAGTCAGTTTCTTCTTTTATATATTTAGATACTTAATATATATGAAGGTATGTACTTATATTTATGAACTATATGTGTAAGTTTATAAATGTTTGGTTGATTTGCATTTGCTTTTACAACACCTACTTTTTTGTAAAATAAAAGTTTCCGCTTCCAAAGGTTGTCTGAAATCGCTTTTTGGCGATAAGACCGCCAATTATTTTACCTCTACTTTTCTGTTTGTAACTTGTGTATACTTCGTTTCTTTAATTTGAGGTGTGCAATAAAGAGTAGGTATTTGTGTTATTTTAGTTCAGTTTTTAACCAAACAGTTAATGGTTTTAAGTATAATGCTTAAGAGCATCATGACAGTGTTACTTATTATAGATTATATTTAAATAACATTACTACCACCACTCGGGTTTCATGAGTAACTCCTTCATCGTCCAGGCAAGCCATCTCTGGAATCCGCTTCCCCTTCCCCTCAATATAAGACAAGCCTCAAGCAAGTTTGCTTTTAAGCGGATGCTACATAAGCACCTGCTAAAGCAAGAATTCGAATAGTATCCATCAATATAGTATTTATAAATATATAGTAGTATATTTATCTATATATATTCCTAGTATTTTATTTGTGTATTTTAATGTAGATTATTACCTTCTTTTTTAGCTAAGCTTTCGATGATTTTAACTGACTATTCTTTTTCTTTTCTCTGCACCTTTTTGTCATGTCTCTGTTTAGCCCAATGTTTGACTGGTAGAGAATGTCTTTAGGCATTAAGTCCGACATTTGTACATTTTCTGTTGTGTGCAATATAGTTTAGATAAATAAATAAAGAGAAAAAAAAATACCTACCTAAAAAGTCTTAAGTTAAATCCCCCAACAATTAATTGACTTTTCATGTTGCATAATCAGATCTACTACACTCAGCGTCAAAAAAATCGCACATCTAATTTTTTTTCGTTCATGCGGTTTTAAACCTTATATTATCTAAGGAAAAGTATGACTATGTGGCCTTATTTGAAAGGTAATGAAACTCTCTATTGCAAAATGTCGTAAAATTTAGGACCCAACCTACAAAAAAAAGGTTTTTTCCAGGAAAAAGGAATCAACGTGTATTCAAGTTAAAATTACAAAGATTAAAAAACACAAAAAAAACAACAAATACAGTAAGAATAATTGTAAAACTAAACTTAAAACCTATTGTTGCCTCCTTTTGCTCTCCGTGTAGCTTCCACGCGATCAGCCATAGATCTAATGAGTGTCACGATGCGTTCTTGAGGAATGTTGTTCCACTCCTCAATGACGGCGTTTTGAAGCTCATCGATAATGGCAGGAGCAGGATCACGAGATCACACACGTCGTTTTAGCTGATCCCAGAGATGCTCAATTGGGTTCAGGTCAGGGCTCCTTGCTGGCCACTTCTTTACGTTGATCCCAACCTCACGCAGGTAATCCCTCACGATCAAAGCAGTGTGGCAGCGGGCGTTGTCATGCGTAAATTGGAAGTCAGGTCCAACAAAACCTGCATATGGGACCACATGATCCTCCAAGATCTTCGTTATGTATCGGCGAGCAGTCAAGCATCTCTGACCGCGACCACCTCCAGTCCGGGAAACGCACACAAGATCAGTTTTCCCGTCGATCGAAATGCCGCCCCAAAACATGCATGAGCCGCCTCCGTAGCTGACAGTTTCTTCGGTGCAGGCTTGCGTGAACCGCTCTCCCTACCTCCTGTACACCCTCCTGCGCCTGTCGTTGGTGTAAAGGCAGACCCTCATCTCATCGGAAACGAGGACATTCCTCCATTGATCAAACGTCCAATCTCGGTGCACTCGGGAAAATTGCCTCCTCGCAATTCGATGCCCTGTCTTCAATTGGGGGCCCGTTGCAGCTCTACGGGGCAATATTCTCTTCTCTCACAGCCTTCTACTGATCGTGGAGATGCATACTGCTGTTCTACGAGCTGCTCGAAGCAGCAGCTGCAGCTCAGCAGCGTTCAAGAATCGGTTCCGTAAAGAGGTCGATACAATGTACCGGTCGTACCTAGTGGAAGTGCAGCGTCTTCTTCCAGATCCAGGCGTCCTGATGTAACCACCAGTCTCCAGGAACCGCAACAAGACTCGTCGTACTCGGAAACGACTTATGTTCAGATGTTCAGCAACTTGATACTGCCGTAGTCCTGTTAGCAGCAGTGCCACCACTTGAGCTGCTTCTTCTGGGGTTGTATCCACTTTCGAGGGTTTTCTCTTGCTGTTGCTGTACAGTAGTACCCTTAGTGACGCCTTACAGCGAATGACCCATAACTCACTTTTACCCCCCTTTTTATACCCGTCCAGGATGGCACAACTAGGGACCCATTAAAATCGGAACTCGGCCATTTTTTTTACAAAACGCCGATGATTGGCGATGATTGTTCTTACGGAAAATGACACCCTATCTTCCTAAAGGTCATTAATTGTGCTTTCAAATGATACCAGTATTGATAGGGTACAATTACTAAAATAGGAGCTATATTTGCTTGAAACGAATTTTTCGCGAGGTGCGATTTTTTTGACGCCGAGTGTAGTTTCCAAAAACAAGAAAAATAATGAATGTAATTAATAAAAAAAATATTTAAAAAAATCTGTAGGTATGTCTATATGTCTAACAACCATTTAAAATTGAGCTTATCCCACTATTTACATTTAACTAAAATGATACATGTTACGATAATTTAATTGCAGTTTTACTGATGGCTTCACATCCAGCTGCAACTCCCACAACATTCCAACATCTTGAAGTAATCATCAATGGATCTGCTCCGCTAACTACCACAGATGCTGATAGATTTATCGATAGAGCTAAGGTAAAATACCACTTAATTATAGAAAACAACGAAGAAATACGAGTTTCAGTATTAAAAATGTAAATCCGTAAAGCTATTATTAAGTAGACTTCATTTAAAATCGATCGTACAGCGTTTAGGCAACACCACAATGGGTAACGCTTTCAAAAAGGTCAAATAGTCATCCCATAGAAAACAATCAAACTTTTCATACAAGATTTTTTTAACGATGACGTTGACGTTAACAGACTGTTTGGTGCAACCGGCCCTTAGTCATGCAGACTTTAATTAACTTATGTCATGCACTTTTTGCACCCACTCGTCATCAGTTGCAACTCGTAAGTCCCACGTTGAGCGCCAACGTCACTGTCACGGAAAGATCCTGGGGTAATAATCTCGTCACTAATCATTATGAGTAAGTAGGGGAAATATAATAAAATATGGTTCTCTAAATCATCGCCGAAAATAATCAGTTTCCAATCAATTTTTTGCATGATGCTTGCAGAATGATCATGTGCCAATTTATCAAAAGATTTATACATTAATATTTATTCTGTGGGAAATAGAATGTAGTCTCTTCGTCAAAAATAAAATGTCAGAATATCTAGGACATTCCTAAACACTGATTGCTGCAATTTTATACAATCTACTATTAAAAAAATTATATTAAATATAACATATTCATTTAATCTTTTCAGAGAAAATTTGACTTCAGACAGGGCTATGGTCTAACAGAAACTTCACCAGTGGTAACAATAACTCCAAGAGGAAATAATAACTATGGATGCGTAGGTCTTCCCATCCCGAATACTGAACTTAAGATTATCGATCAAGATCTGAAAACTCTTGGACCTAATGAGGTAAATGATGTTTTGAATCTACATATATGTATATAATATATTAGGGTACTGTTATTAAAGGCCTATGTCGATATGTAATAAAAACAAATGTTAAAAGCAACAACAACGTGATTTCAACAGTAAACAAGCTAGGTATATGTAACTTAAGTACTCTTAATTATTCTTTAAGTCAAAGGTCGACCGGCAAAATATTTAAATTCAAATACACACATAATATTTTTTTACAGAAAGGAGAACTGTTGATTCGTGGCCCACAAGTCATGAAGGGATACAAAAACAACGAAGAAGCAAACAAAGAAGCATTTACTGATGATGGCTGGTTCAGAAGTGGAGACCTAGCTGTTGGAGACGAACAGGGCATTATTACTATAGCTGATAGATTAAAGGAACTGATTAAGGTATTTAGACCTCGTGTATATCCTTTCATTTGGTATTTCCATTCATATTATGCGTATGAAAATATAACTCAGTAGTTCTAGTTAAAGAAGGAATTAAAATTAAAACATGTGATATCCATGAAGGTTAACTGGCAATGTTTAACATTTCTCTTACTAGGTATTATCTTCATTATATACCTAGATACAATAGTTCCATCAGAAATGAATATTGGCGTTTATAATTTCAACTCGTTTTATATAACTCGACCGATAGAAACTAAGATAAATAAATTCATATTCAATGTGCTGACAGCAATAGGCGTTAGGTCTTATTATGATGTCAAACACATACACTTCTTGAAATGTCTTATTTGTATTCAATATAACTATTCAGTTCAGTTCATCAGTTTTATAATTATTATTCAGGTCAAAGGTTTCCAAGTCCCGCCAGCTGAACTGGAAGGTGTACTTCGCGATCACCCATCGGTAGATGACGCTGCAGTTATTGGTATTCCCCACGAGGCCCACGGAGAATCACCTAAAGCGTTTATAGTTCTGAAGAAAGGACACAAAGTATCACCGTCCAATATTTGCGAATTTGTGAAGGAAAGAGTGGCTGATTATAAAAGAATAAATGATGTGATATTTTTGGATGAGCTACCGAAGAACTCTACTGGAAAGATAGTAAGAAGAGAGTTAAAGGAGAAATATACGTGATTTACCTTGAAAATTTTTTTTTTTTTTTTTATACTACGACGGTGGCAAACAAGCATACGGCCTGCCTGATGGTAAGCAGCTACCGTAACCTATGGACGCCTGTAACTCCACAGGAGTCACATGCGCGTTGCCGACCCTTTACAAAAAGGAGGATTCACTGTGTTGACGGCTAAAGGAACAATAGGGTCCCTCATCGTCAACACACTGGGTCCTCTTTGAGCTCTTTGGCAACCTTACTCACCAGCAGGAACACAACACTATGAGTAGGGTCTAGTGCTATTTGGCTGTGGTTTTCTGTAAGGTGGAGGTACTTCCCCAGTCGGGCTCTGCTCCAGATTTGAGCGAGATGACATTCACTGAACGTGCCCTACCACACTAAGCGAGATGCCATTCGCAGTGCCCATACCTCTCTTTTTGGCATAGTTTAAGGACATGCCCAAGTCCGGACGTAGTTTAAGGACATACCCCGGGTCCAAACAAAATTATGGCCGGACTGATGAGAGAAAAGGACGAGGATTTGACAATCTTTGACCGCCAATGTAATTTTGATAGGTACATCTCATCTCATCTTGATATATTTCTTTGGTTCTATGAACAATATGTGAACAAATTGTAAATGTGATATATTAAGTATATTACTTAGGTATATTATAAGTAGGTAAGCATAATAAATTATTGTTTTTACAAAACCTGTTTTATTTTCGTCATCGATGTGACAAAAGCTTCGCCCAAAATGATCATCGTCCGATGTTTTTTGTAATGTGATATCAAAAATAAAAATATAAAACAGTTTATCCTCAAGCCGCCGGACCAACTATAATATTTAATAAGTTTAGTTTTTACACCGTAGCAGGTGGCACAACAGAAAACAGTGGTGTCACCAAAATAATAGTTAGTTTATAATGTATTATGTATGCTAAAGTAGTATTTTTAATTCAAGACAGTAATCTGCCGACAGCTTTTGCTATACAAAGTGGTTTACAATGTACGACAGGAGCTGTTAGATTACTGTCTTGAATTAAAAATACTACATTAGTTTTTAAGGTATTTATTTGTAGGCCACTAGTTGCCTGAAAATAAACGTATTTCATTCATTTCATTTAGGCTAAAAAATACAAAGTGTCAATAATTACTGTAGAATACATTCAAGTAACATAAAAATAAGAAACCATCTTAGTACTTGCAGGTTTAAGAAATAAGTGTGACAATTTTCACCTTAAACGTTTTCCTTAACAACCGGCCGGGAAATAGGGCTGATGCCCCGGTTTTGGCCACTTTAAGGAGAGTTTGTCAATTCAGACATACGTTATTTTGGGTCAATACGGAAATATGATCTTTATCTACTGAGTCACTGGAAATATATTACTTTACTTACATGAATTACCGCTGTTAAGATTCTAACATTAGATCTTATTTTTTTCTTTAATGAAATGTCAGAAAGGGGCCCATGAGCCAGTTTTAGCCACTTTTTTCCATGGCTTCTTACAAATAAATGACAGATCTGTGCTGCTATGGATGGTACAAGAAGGATATGAATCTCTATGTTACAAAAATGTCCGTCAAAAGGCGATAAACTGATGGCGCCACAGTGATATTAAATTTGATTAAATTAATTTTGATATTATAAAATCAAATCCATACATATTTACAAAATAATTATTTGCGGAGAAGAAAAACACTCTGAATATTAATGTTATTTAGAATGTCATATAAGTATTAAATATCGGTAATTCATTTCAAATGCTGAACTATACTTAGCGCCACCCGGAGATATTTGGAACTATTGTTTAGTGCTTACCGCTGGACACTTTTTCGACCGTTTTCCTATAAGAGAGATCGATCCTCCTTGTACCATCCATATGTGCTGCAATAATTTTCTCTTATATGAACTATAAACCATAGACTCGTAAATTTGTCTATACCTTAATAAAGTTGAAAATGGCCAAAACCAGCAAAGTGGCCACCGGGGTATCTGCCCTATATACACAACAACGGAAGTTGTGGAGATCAGCGGAGGATGCCTTTGTCCAGATGTGGGACACTATAACAGTTTGATACACAGATATAGGATCATTTCAATTTGCATCTACAAACAGGTGACTTGTAACATAAGTATGTACATATTTTATCTTTTATCTTTACACCCCAGCGAGGCCACTTTATAATGAGATTAACTATTATCATCGTGTTGAAGTGTATACAACATGCTATCAAGTACTTAATGATACCTCGTCTTATCAGTACAAAGGCCAATGCACCAGTCATCATGGTATCTCACTACTTTTCTGTCCGGGATTATGTAACCAATCATACATTATTTAATAACATGTTAACTCAAAAAAAAATATTTATAACGGGTTACTCACGTAACTTAAGTCGATTTTTACTCGACATGTTTCAATCAATTGCCGTCGCGGAAGGCCGCTCGTGAAAATGATCATCGTAAATTGATCGAAACATGTCGAGCAAAAATCGACTTAAATTACGTGAGTAACCCGTTATAAATATTTTGAATGTTAGAGTCTCAACGGTAGTTTTAGTTAAAATGTTATTTATCTTCTATTTATGTAATTTTTTTTGCATAAAATATTTGCCCCATGATATTTAAACTTTTATGTTCTTGATGTGAAATAATGAAAAAAGGATTCCCTATCTACCTACCTTTCCTTACCTATTTACCTATCTTATAAATTAAAAATAAAATACCACGATACAAATCATGTAATTTATTTGATAAAATTAAACATAAACAAAACACCAAGCTTAATAACATTAACTTAAAATAAATAAGTTCAAACAAAATACAGTCATAAGATCACAGACTATTTGAAAATCACCATTGTCTTTTTTTTACTTACTATAACAACATATTTAATTTAATAGACATTTTACAAGTTTTATGTTTGTTGTTATTTTTACAGAAACTTATATTAATAATAAAAATATTAAGAGAATATTTACAATATACATACATACATAATATATGTATTTTGAAACCCTACTATGTTAACATGTACATACATACATACCTAACAAATACAAAGTGTTTGTAGAAATGCATACTAGGTACTGATTTAAACTTTCACGGTTTTTACACATATCTATTTGACCTGACGGGACTTAACCGCATATATAATTTTAAAATTACCTTCGACGTTTCGAGGACAACATTGTGCCCGTGTCCCGTGGAATTTTAAAATTATATACGCGGTTAAGTCCCGTCGGTACAAATAGATATGCATACTGGATGCTGAGCAAAAGATATTAAATCTCATTAAAGCATAAAAAATGTCCCCGAAGGACAAATATCTCAAATTTTTTAGACTAGTTTAAGCGGGTAAAGGCTCAAAGCAATAATTAATTAATTACCTATCGTTATAAATATTAAATATTCACATGGTATGCATACTATCCCTATGGACTGTTAAGCTATATAATATTATTGATAATATAATATTAATATTAATCACTCACTCGGCGACAGATAGAGGAAGATGGCGTCAGATCATCAGAGAGAAGCTGTTGAATGACCACGACCCTCAGTGATGAGGAAACCGATGCAAGGAGGAGGATAATATTAATATATTACTTAATATTCACATAAAAAATAAAATATGATATAATATCTAAAATGTTCCAGTACGCACACGCACATACACAAACACACAAAAGTATAAAATCAAGAGCTCATCGTGAGCGACATGCATTAATATGCTTTGTGCAGAAATAGTCAAGTGCTAATTATGCACTCGGTTATTAATTAGTTGTACTACCTAACTTTGCTTCGCGGATTACATCTGTCAATTTGATACACAATTATTTGTAAATTTATATAAACAAAAATTTTAACAACAAAAAATTCCAAAACAAATTAATATGCACTAAAGAGTAAAAAAAATATTGCGTATTCTTCTACAACTCAATAATAAACTTACTTTTACTACTCATCAATATGTAGGTACAATGCATGTGTTTACCACGCAAGAAGGTAAGTAGGTACCTACCCATTTCAAATTTAACTCAACACATAACTAAGAATAACAAACAATGATCAAAATATATTTTTTGAGTTATCCTAAGTAAAATGAAATGAAAAATATTAGACTACTTAAAAGTCTATCAAATTATTACGATAACATAATGTAGTTACAACTATTGTTATTTTTGAAGTTGGTGTCAGCCAAGGTAGGTAGCCACAAGGTAGGTAGTCGAAATGGGACCACACAGGAAGCACCAGCTTTCAAATAAAAAAAATAATCATCAAAATCGGTTCACCCAGTCGAAAGTTCTGAGGTAACAAACATTAAAAAAAATATATAGTCGAATTGAGAACCTCCTCCTTTTTTGAAGTCGGTTAAAAATGACCAAGTAGCTCTTGTTAACTTACATATAAAATCTCACCTTTACCTTCACGCGTACATATTCTTCAACTCCCTCCTCAAAATCTTCCCCGTATTCGTCTTTGGTATATCATTCACAAACACGACTTCCTCTATCTTCTTGTACGGCGCCACTTTCTCTGCTACGAAGCTCTGTAGTTCCTCTTCAGATAGTTTAAACCCGTTCTTAGGTATAACGAAGGCCCTAGGAGCCTCTCCGTAGTATTCATGGGGGATGCCAATGACGGCTGCATCGGCGACGGCTGGATGTGATCGGAGTATGCCCTCTAGTTCCGCTGGCATTACTTGGAGACCCTTGACCTGGAATTTAAGATGTAATACGTGATTAAGGTAGGTGCTTTGTAAAGTCCATTACTCCTACTTTTAAGATAGTGTAATGTATTATGCAGAAGGCGTTTTTGGATTATCAATAGGAACGATTAATTCATCATCAGTAGCGCCTACCTCAACTAATAGACAAGATTAAGTAACCCTTAATCCCTAAAACCTTCTAATCCATTCATCTAGTCTAATCCATGAAGTGAAGTGATTACCGACACTGTATAGAAATCAACATCCTTACTTAAGTATGATCACGGTTGGCTTAATTTATCTAAGAGTTAATCCGCCTCTCTAACAGCTATCTACATTTTTCATTTATGCTACCACTTCTAAGATTTTTTTATCTCTCACATTGCTATGACCTATGACTTTGTTTGTCACAACTTTAGGTAATATTTACAAAACATTCATGTTTTTAGCCAAACATCTAAGGTTAAACCAGTTTCAATGTCGAATCCTTAAGTATGTAGTATTATGACCTATGACTATGTTTGAAAACATGTTTCGTCTACGCGTTTAACGAGGAAAATATAGTGATATAGCTGGGTTCAACGGTGAACGTCTGGCGTGATTCTAGTTTCCACGAGTACTTAATTAATAGAATTACTTTCGATAAAACATATCATAAACACGTCGCATGTCTCATTAAATGCATTTAATATAATATCTATTTATATATTTGTGGACATAATTTTTAATTTGTTGGTTAAGTCGATGCTAAGTATTCTGACATGGCTAATCTAGCCCATCAGAGAGGTCATGATAAATTTATCATCACTGTCATAACCAATAAACTTATATTAAAGAATTGTATATGAATGATTGCGCTTTCTAGTTTTTTGCTGCTCTCATCCAATGGGAGAGGTATCTATTGGCTTAATAGATAGGTACGCCATCTTCAACCAAAGAGTGTTTATGTTATATAGAATATAACAAAAATAGTAATTATCCGTTTAAGAGCATAATTGGTATCGTATTCAGCCTAAGAAAAAGTAAGAGAAAAAATTTTTGGAAGTGAAATTTTTTTTTTGTATTGGACACGTCATGCCAGTCGGCCGACCCTCATAAAAATTACATAAAAATCACCAGCATTTTTGTTACACCTTGTAGACAGCCAGGAACATTTTTGATGCGAGATCTCAATTTCAGGGCACCATTAAATTAATGTATATTACCTTAATGAGCTCTTTGATTCTATCTGTGATAAACAGACCGATATCCGGCTTGTAGTAACCAAGATCGCCGGTCTTGTAAAACCCGTCCTCCGTCAAACTGTCCGCTGTAGCTTGTTCGTTCTTATGGTATCCCTTCATGACTACGGGAGCTCGCACGTACAGTTCGCCTGGCTGTGAATAAGTCCAAAATCATTGTAAGTAAGTAAATTACGTACGTGTGGCTCATATATCCGAATATATGAGCCACAGCTATTGGAAAATTATTTCAATTGTTTATTGTATTTTTGCGCAATTAGGGTTTCCGCGATCGAGTTTTTCACTAGATGGTTTGATGGCAGCACTGTGCGAGAGATCTTTTTGACAGCAGCTGTCAAAATCCACCAATGGAAAAAAAATGATTACGGATAACCGTTTTGATCTTCAAGATGGCTGCGTCGTCTTTGGAATTGTTTTTTGTTTTTTGCTCACTTACGTAGTTAAATGTGTAATATTGATAGCTTCTTGTGCGGTGATCGAACGAACAAGTGTGCAGCTATTGAAAAATTTGTCTCAAAATGCGCGTTACCACCCTTTAGTTGAACAAACGGTTATCCGGAGTCTTACAATCGGCAAGGCATCAACCGAACAACGTTGCTTAAATTTTATTAAAAATGAATAAAATCAAAAGTACACTGGCAAAATTCACCTCGCTAAAACTGGCGAGGAGTAAAAGCCATTAAATAAAATAAAAACATGATTGGTGGATTATGACGCTAGACCTCTCGCCACGGTGCTCTTCTTCTTCCATCCCTGTTCCCATTATTTGGGGTCGGGCCTCCTCACATATTTGCGCCAAGTAGTTCTGTCTTGGGTTGTCGTATCTGGCAAATTGGCTTGCTTGAGGCTTTTTGCCTTCATAAAAAATCATGGCACTTAGGGGTAGGTGGGCAGTTCGGTAAAATAATAGGTATTTCAAATCATTTATCATTATTATTTTACCGAACTGGTAAAATTATAGGTAGTTATAATCATTTAAATTAATAATAATAAAAAAAAACAATTTTATGGGATAATCTTACACAAATCAATCTAGTCCCAATCAATCATAGATAAATACTTAAATATATAGAAAACATCCATAACTCAGAAGCAAATATCTGTGATAAACACACAAATAAATGCCCTAACCAGGATTCGAACCCGGGACCTCTTGCTTCGTAGGCAGGGTCACTACCAACTGAGCTAGGAGGCCGTTGATTTATCATTATTAAGAATACAGATGATCAATTTCATGATCGAAACTGAAATACTCGTATCGAAATGAAATTAAATCAAAATTTTCATATGTAAAATGCGTTTAAATGCCTATGTGGATATATTTGTGGCAGTCTACCGCTTTTCGCCATATTTCTACCTCTTCTAAGGCTCTCACATTTTATCAGACAGATAAAGAAAGACCTTCTAAATGTATTTATGAATCTATGAGTTTTGATGTATGTAGAGATATGTAGTGATCCAATGACAAATTAAAATCAATTTACATTGTACTTACTTCTCCAGGTGGAACAGGGTTCCCAGTCAAGGGATCAACGAACTTCAGTTCTATGTTGCTCAACGGCACGCCACTGGAGGAATAGTCGGTAGTGCCACCGATCAATGTTCCCGTCGTTAACGATGTCGTCTCCGTTGCTCCGTACCCTTGACCGAATGCTAACTTGCCCTGTCAAGCATTATTTTAAGTTAATTTTACATCAGAAGACAACTTATCATTATCACTGTGGAAGAGACTGGCCGTTTGGTTAAATACTTAGAATTAAGATGTAAATAATAGATTTTAGACTGGCTTTGGCTTCTTTAAACTTGGCTAGACCCAGCTTGGTTAGACTGTCGTGTTTTGGATACTCTTAAAATACAGTGATATTTCTGCAAAACCTCGCGAACCATCCATTTATTCATCATCTTAAAGGTCATCAAGAAAAACTTGATACTCAGTAGCTACCAATTGAATAGACGGTTCTGGTGCCTATGAAAAACACGCTTTACCAAAACTAACAAACTATTTGGGCTCAACGATCCAAAGCGAATCTTAGCCTCCGGAATGAGAGCACGCCACCTGTGTCGATCCTGCGCAACTTCTCGCCAGTTATTGAGGCGAAGCTGAAGCAGATCCGCCGCCACACTGTCTGCCCAACGATACCTGGGCCGACTCACCGGACGGCGACCAGTCGGTCGTCCCAAGAACGCTTTCTTGACAGCCCGATTCTCACCCATTCACTATTCACCAGAACCAACAAAGTTGTTGATAATTTGTTGTGTGTTGGAGTTGTGTTAAAATAGATTGTGTTTTTGTTAGTATTTTAAAGTTATAATACGGCTCCCTGACTTCGTCTACACAGAAAACAGAACAGTCGCTAAAACATTTCCCGTTTTGTATGCCCACTTTCCAAAAATTTCCCAAATTTGCATCTTCATGTAACGAAGTAGAAGCTAATTTTTGTGTTGTTCGTTGACAGGAAACTTACATCAGTTTTTGCTATCACCAATTCAACATCAGAGGAGGATAATGGAGCGGCACCGGAACTGATACGCCTTACGTGCTTTAAATGCTCTTTGGTCACATCTGGATGCTTGCCTAATAAGACAGCTGGAAACAGAAGACGTTTGAGTGTAGTTCTTATTGCTATCTTCAGATAATCAACTGTGGATAACTGGTAGAGAATGCCTTTAGGCATTAAGTCCATCATTTGTACATTATTTACATTATATTATATCCAATAAAGCTTATATAAATAAAAATGTGTTATAAGATGTTGAGTCTAAATATATTATTATTTACTATTGTAAAGTTGAATTAAAATCATCATCTTTTTTTAGGAGTATTCTTTAATAGACATTCATAACGCCCAAAACAATAAAAAAGGCGAGGAACGTTTTTAGTACCTAAGTAATAATTCTCCTAAATCAGAGTCATTAAAAATTCAGCGGAAAAAAACCTAAAGGTGATCTTTAATGGAAAAGCTGTGAAGATCAATGAAGATTACGGGTATGTTTACTTACCTATAGGGGGTACTATATAGAGAATACTGGGTTTCTGATTTTTTAGGATATCTAGGAACAATCCAGTTGAGAAGTTAGTCATGGTAATCAGTTTACAGCCTTTTGCTAGATGCCCAAGTAGATTAATCACTAGCCCGTAGATGTGGAAAAATGGTAATATGCACGGAACAACATCTTGGAACGAATCTGAAATCAGAATAAGTGTGCTCTTAAGCGTCGTGAGGCAGAACCTGTGGTACAGAAGTACTAGAATCTCGATCATGTATGAAAAATGCACCTAACGTATCTCACAAAATAAATAGAAGATTGGTAAAGGTCGCGAAAAAGGCTGGTAAAGCAACTAAACTTATGTTCTTAGTGAGATTCGTTTAAGGAAGCATCTGTACTCCAAAATGATACTCTAATTTATTGTATACTTCATATTATGTATGTTTCTGTGTAATGTCCTTCATATAAATAAATAAATATAGAGAAATGATCAAGATATGGAAGTTTTGGGACGAGACCGTAGGGGATTTCAATGGTGGATTTGTGTTCTAATGGAGAAGTAGGAGGCAGATGTAGCAAAATTGAGGGAGAAGTGCGACTTAAAGAAATGTCCTTAGTCGTTTATAGGATACATAAACGGCTAAGGACATTTCTAATATCAATCAACCAACATAATAAGAAAATAATGTTTTTTTAACTCGAGAACCTCCTACAAGAGTCAGAAACCTTAATTTTGTTACTAAGGTGGTAATTGGTAACAATGAATAATTAAAACAGAACGAATAAACAAAAAAAATACCAAAGACAAAGACGACCGACGATGATGACGAGATGCCGTCACCCATAATGACATAGCAACTGATCATGTTTAAGCTATTCAAATTGACAAATAACCATTGATAACAATAATAAATAACTAAAACATATTTTAGTAAAATTTGGTTAAGGGAAACCCATATATCCCTTGACCTTGCCAAATACAATATTGGTTTCGATCCTCAGTCGTGAGGGACGCAAAGAAATCTTTACCAACATACGTCCTGGATTCCCTCCATGTTGCACAGCAATACCATTCTCACGTAGCCTTCGGAATGAATTGTAAAACACTCTCACATTAGGCAATCTCCGGTTTGGAAAACGCTCTTGGTACATCCGTCGGGCCATCGCTCCATTACTGTCAGCTTTGCAGTACATGTAGATAATGTCGGCGTATTCTTCGTTCGTAAACTCCATGTTTACAATGAAGAAGTCGTAATTACACGTGAAGGAGCGCCTACGGCAGCTACAACTTGACACGGTAAATTGAGATGAGAGCGGGAAATTAAACCACAATGAACGTCTAATCGCAACTGAAGTTGTAACTAGACTAAATTACTAGTTTTTGCACAAATACTCATGTAGCTAATCAGTTTATCTTTGTCAATAAAGCACAAAACCGATCATCTTTGTTTAACGCCGCTCACCGCCTGCCGCTATCGGTCTCTTTTGTCTCTCACCGCCGCAAGCCTTTGTTTGTTAAAATTGCATGTGGTAGTTTTGTCCAGTACACTTAACCCTTTTAAAACAAGTCAAATGTCAAGTCAATGCCAACTTAGTATTCAGAACCAATGTTTTATTGTAAAATCATAATGAGATTCGTCACCACAACTACCACAAGTATCACAAGTAGAGTGAAACATTTTAGCTACCCAGTTGGTTTAGGTGGCTTATTTTCAAGGATACAGTAGCTACAGTCGTGTTTGATAGCTTAAATAAAAGGGTAAAAGCCAAGCATGTTTTTTAAATGGTTTGAAAATTCGTGGCTATTTTAGTTTTTTTTTATCGTACTTTGAAATCACTTAAATCGTTTACATTTTCATGTAACTAAAATTTTAAATCGATGTCAACTTGTTTTCTTTAGACACAGATGTTTGAAATCACTTTTCTAGTGTTTGATAGACATTGCACAATACGAAATAAAACAAAAAAAAATCTACCTGCAGTAAAAAAAGTTCTAATTATCGATTTAGTCTGAAGTTTTGCAGTTTTCTCCGACAAATCTTAAAATTTAAATTAAAAAAAAACTAATAACATTTGTCTAAGACAAGTATGGCTAAAAATGTTCTACATGACCTAGACTATCTCCTACTTTCGGCTTTGCATCCGGTTACCAAACACCCTGTATTAATTCTGCTTCATTACCTATGTTGCATTGAAATGAAGAATATAAAGGTACAAACTCACCATGTGCAAGTATAGGATAGCAATTTCTTTCTTCATTCATAATTTCCATAGCAGCAATGACGTTTCTGTGAGTGATCTCCACTCCTTTCGGCAAACCAGTAGTTCCGCTAGAAAACGGAATGACTGCTATATCATCTGGCTTGCGTTTTTCTACTTTATCTAAAAGAGCATTATCTGCTTCTCCAGTTTCTGCTACTTCTGAGAATCTGACTGTACTTTTTGGTACTGGTGTCCCAACATTGTCTCTTATTATAATTGTCATATCAAGCTTAACATTCTTCATTGATTTTACTATCGTCTCGTAGCATTTTGATGTCGTCACGATTAGTTTTGGTCTGGTTAAGGATAATTGATGAGTTAATTCCACTGTAATGAAAAACATGTAAATCATTATTAACTACCCAGATCATATAAGTCATAAGAATGAATCTGATACCCGATTTGAGTTAAATAATTCGAATTATGCTTCGTTTGAAATAATTATGAAATTGTAAGAGTTAATTTAGGAATAAACTCCTGTTTCGAGTTTATTTGAATTTACTTGATACTCTTCTGCGTCTTCTAGAGTAGAGGGGGCCGTTATCAGGGGGTCGCCTAGCCGATTAAGACCAGAGTCGTATAGTTTAACATCAACAACATCGTCATAAATTATAAAACATTTATTGTTAATCAATTTTATAACACATCCTACGGTAATTAAGATTATTTCGTATATCTTATGAATCATTGGATTATATTCTGGATTATTCGTCACTAGAACCACTGACTGCAATCGTTTTAATTTTGTTTTGTCCTGTTGAAACATTTATTCAGTGAGTAGGCCACAAGGGCACTTTTACACGTCAGATAGTTTAATAAAGTAAAAGAGAAAAAAATAACTACACAGATTCTAACCCTACACCACTGACCCAAGAAGAATTATGTCCGGAAAGAAACTCGGCGGGACTTATTTTTTCAAAACAACAGTACATCAAATCTTAATAAATGCGTTGTTCTATAAGACAACATATCCAAACACTTTAAGAGAAATGCCATGTGAAAGAAAACAGAATGTTTCTGTGTCCAAATCTGACTATTTTAAAAACGAAGTAAACAAAACGTTTGACATACTACTTTCTTACATGAACAGTGTCCTCTACTTAAATTTCCAAATTCCAATAATCCATCATCCTTAGAAATATATCAGGTCTCCAAGTAATAATTATAATGAATGGAAATAAAAATTTAAGGATAAACAAACACCGAGTGTGGCTAACGCCAGTTCAACTGAAATTAAATATAAGTAATTAATTTTGTGTTAAGCAGACCGTCTGCTAACGATACCCCAATGTTTAGAAATAATGGAAAAGTAGAAAAATCCACTACCTCAGGCAAGACTCGAACTCGCGACTCTGGGATACTTGTTACTGGGGACTTCGTTTTTTTTAATTTTATAATTTCATAGGAAAACTTACAGCTAGGGTAACAATATAGGCAGTAATTTAGAAACAGTAAGCCAATTAAAAGTTTCCACAGGTAGAAACTGCGTAAAATAAATAGCGTGCGAAAGAACTACATCAATTATTAAATAATAACTAGGCGTATAATTATGATTGCTTAACAGCAGGAATGTAATTAAACAGTCAACAAGAAGAACAAAAGAGAAATAAAGATGATACAAGGGATATCAGAGGGAGGTCTTGGATCATTGGTTTACGTATTTAATTAAGATTTCATAGAAAGAGAAGATTAAGACATATTTAATCACAGAACAGATTGATGAGATTGTGATGTTTACAGAGCTGATTAAAATACCGAGCAGCTCTTAGAAGAAAGGAATTTTTCCTATAATTATTTCTCCACCATAATATATCCTTTATTTTTATATGCGTCTTAGGGTGACACCTAGCGACATCTGCCGAAGAAGTCTTACATTTTTTAACCAGCCATAGGAGTCCCCAGTTGGGCAAGTTGCATTGAGAATTTACCGGTAACAAAACGCATCCGCGCAAAGTTACGTAAAAGTTTAACCCCAGTGAGCCTAAACAGACCTGTCTCCACAAACAGCACTCGTTCAAGAGTAAGACGAGTATCTCAGGGGATCAATGTTACTCTGCGTCCGTAGGAAACACCTTAGACAACCCTACACGTAATCCCTGGGTGGTGCTAAAAGAGTAACAAACTTGGTAGCTGCACTGTTCCATCTGGACCTCGCAGCACTCACTGGATTTTCTTCATCATCTGCTTTCACACTACTACTACCCCAGAGAAGAAATGCCTATCAATATCCAGTAGCCATACAATTAAAACAAAAAACGAGTATCTCAGCTAATATTACTTATAGACTTGTTATTGTTTGGGTTATTCAAGTAGATATAACGTCCAAGTCTGGCTAAAAAGTTAGTAACACGGTGTGAGTATATACAATCACCTTTTAGCCAACTTTTCTGACCTGTATTGAGTAGCTAGGTCGAAGAGTTATAGATAAGACACTTACCTACTTACATTAACTGATATTATCGGCTGAAGAATGTTTTATAACCCCTAGATTAAATTAAAATTAGTTTTTAGGTCCTTTTGATATTTTTATATTATTCTATACCTACCATTTTCAGTCATTTACTTTTAGTTATCTCCGTAGCAAAAACATAAAATATACATTTAAAACTCGATTCTCTGTTTTGGCTAACATAAAAGTATCACACCAGAGGGTTCGGAATATAAACTGATTTTGTAAAATGACCTTACACTCTTTGTAAATAGGGTTGATGGTGGTCATCGTGCAACCAGCCTGTACGACTCCTAGAGCCGTCACCACAAACTCCGGACAGTTTGGTAACATGATGGCTACGAGGTCGCCTTGCTTCAAGCCGAACTTCTTCAGCAGAGATGTGGCAAAAATGCTAGTTTTCTGCTGGAGTTGCTCGTATGTATACGATTTTTTGGTCTCGGCACATTCCTGAAACAAGAATTGTTTAAATAAATTATAACAATTCAACTGCTTTTTTACCAGATTTTATTTAACTTGCTTTCGGGGCTTAGCCAACGTGGCATTCGTTAACGCTCCGTGGCGTATCGTAGTCATCTCTCTCTATCACTCTTCTATATTAGTGCGACTGTGACAGTTGCGTTTCGTTCGCTACGGAGCGTAAACGATTGGCACGTTGGCTAGGCCTTCTGTTCTGTTTGGGTAATATTTCGCGACATAAATTTGAACTATTTTCACCAGTCAGATTGATATAAAATTTGTTATAAAAATCGTATAAATCGGATAAGTAAAATGTATGTTGGATGACAATACAATTTTATAATAAAAGTATTAATATTAGACACGGTCAGTGACAATGCAATTCGTCCCACATACATATTTTCGGATATATATGGGTTCAGATTATTTATAAATCTTATAATCCGCCCAAAAACACATAAATTGGTGAATTACCAAGAAAAACCGGCAAATGATTTAACAAATACCCACTGAAGTATGTACCACTATTGTTGTTATTCTCACAATGCCGATAATTACCTATTTATTAACAATTTTGTCATGTTGTTGTGTTTCAATCCATCTATTACCGTAATTATCGTACTTATGATAATGGACGTACTTCTGCAAACAGGAACCAACCCACACGATGACAGTTTCGAGAATAAGTAGTTTTTGTTTAAAACGTGTAAACAAAAAACATGCGAAAGTAAAATCAAAAAAGTTTGATTTAAATACTGAACAAATCATTACTTTCTACAGTTTTTACTGGTAACTTGCTAAAAAAACAAAACGTATACGGCTTTTTTTTTTTAAAAGTCGATGGTTCCTGTTAACAAAAAAGATTCAGTGAGGGTTGGTTCCTTATTACTTTACTAATAGGTAAATTAAAAAACATGATAAGCTATGTTTTACTAGTTTTATTTCAAAGAATGTAAAGTAGAAACAATGGACAATACTCAAAAACACTTTATTATTCAATACTTTACTCAAAAATCGTTTTATGTTCTCAAAATAACCTATTTTAACTTAATACATACTTAAACAATATGAGATCTTTTGCCCAATTTTGTTACTACTCAGTGGTTTCTTCCTCAATTTCAAAGTCTGGTTCACCTGAAAAGCCTTCCAGATCATCCTCAATGTTTTCATCAGGGATCAATTTAACGTAGAAATCATGGTTCACCTGTGGAATAAGATGCAAAAGACTCTTCAAGTCCTTCAACTTTGCATCTGGGATAGGCTTTCCAGATGGCCACAGGGGTTCCATTATATCCTTCGATATATTAGTTACCCTTCCACGGACATTTTTTTTAATGTCTATTTCGTTAAATTCCTCATCATAATTAGATCTCATATATATTTTGTAACTTTCATGTTTTCTCAGCTCAATTTCTTTCGTTGTCAGCCACGATACTTTAGTGCCATCAGTGTATTTTTTCCTATTAACTATATTTTTTTCTAGCTTCAAAGAAGAAAGAAAGTCCTGTTGATTCATTCGATGAACTTTCATGGGATTATTTCTTTTGCAAGACTTCATTATATCCATGTAATCATCTGGAGTGTAAAGCCTCTGGTGATGTTTCAGAGCAGTTTCAATTTTTCCGAAGTCGGTGTCATTGGGGAGGAAACTGTGGCCCGATTCGAGAAATTTCATATTTATTTGTTTAAGTGTTGGATGGTCATTTAAAGCCGCTTTCATCATCAACACCAGTTTAATATTTCGGTTTTGTCCGCCGCATGAATCACTCCATAAAATCAGACGTGTTACACTGCTGTCTAGTCTTTCGTAAATATGTTTCATTAGGCAAGATCCCACCTCTTGTGCACCACGACCAGCTTCCCCTTCTACCCACACATTGCAATGAGCTTCATCGCTACTTCCTGTGTGTATACCAAGGTTGTATACCCAAAGTTGTCTCTTATAAAAAACAATGTTTGTGGGTATGCGTGGTAAAGGAAGTGTTTTTTCTAAGTCGAAAGTGATTGTTTCCACTGAAGGATCATCCTTTGCCAGTTTCATATCTATTTTCAATTGGTTTTGCAAGCGATTTGCAAGGTCTTGATGTGCTGTCCGTTTTAAGTCAATATCGGTTTTTTCTACCTCCGAAGCAGTCAGCATTTTACTGTGGAATGAGTCACATTTATTACACGTGTCTTTTTTTAAGGGTTTGGTGCGTAAATTAAAATTAGCCAGAAATATTTGGTTTACTTTCGATAACGACAAAATTCTCATTGCAGCTTTCTTTGCTTCTTCTTGGTATAGCTGGAAGATTTTGGAAACAGTCATGTCAGACCTGAGATACTTAATCCCATTGTTTTGTTCTCGACGATAGTGAGATACATATGTCGGCAATTTTTTAATTAAGTTTATCACAAACAGCTCGCATTCAGGAGAGACTTTATTGTGTCCGCTTTGCAAGCCACGTTTGTCTATAATGCAATTTTCGGACCGCATCTTGCAAAGCGACGTATTTATCCTTTTTGACGACGTTTGCAAAGTTTTGAGAAACATGTCTCTACAAACTGAAATCCCATCCAAGCAATATTCACGTGAAATCTCTTTTTTTTTTGAAACCTTGCTTTTGTTTTCAGTTGCAATGTAATGACGCTTTACAGGGTGTTCTTTTACCAATGCATTAATAAACATATTATTATTATAAGAGCCTAACGAGTAAAATTTTATAAAAGCAGCCTTTCTTTTCTCTGTGGATATAATTTCGTGACACTTTTTGCTGCAGCTGCACTGATAATCTATGAAACTCTTCGCACCAACATTTTTTTTTCTTGAATTTATATATGGCAAGTTCATGTACTTTCTCTTTTTTCTTTCTTCTCTAGACAATCCACCAAATTTTCGCTTTCTCCCCTTTTTTGGCCTTCCACCAAGTGAGTCAGTTTGTAATAGTTCAGTTTCTTTGTCTGAAACTGTTTCCGTGCTTGAGTCAACAATAACCGAATCTCCGTTGGTAAGTGGTGTGTTACTTCGTGAAACAAGAACTGTTTGACCATCTTCAATTTGGTTTCCTACTGCAGGTGTTAGGCGGACATGTGCATAACTAGTACTAGAAGTAAAAGAATCGTTGCTTGAGCTGGCGCCGTCATTACTTTTTTCATAATCAGGATCCTTAACAGAGTCGTCACTGTATGGAGATAGGGCGTCATCATCAGCTGTTGTGGTATCCAAATTGTTTGTAACATTAAGGTCGTCGTTGTTCAAACAATTTGCTAAAATATCACATATTTCTTCCGTATCAGGTGACATAACTGGAAGCGGAGAGTAAGAGCTGCCAATACCATTTTCAGCAAAAATGTTAGTAAGCGGGATGTTATGGTCGATCCGAACATTATTTAGTGGGTTAGGAGTCAATGGTGAGTATGGAGGAGGCTCAATACTTTTTTCGGCATCAGTTTCCGTAACTTTGTCATAATCGCTGGCTGATGGCGGCACGCAATTTGGAGCAGGAGTCAGTGGTGAGTATGGAGGAGGCTCAATACTTTTTTCAGCATCAGTTTCCGTAACGTTGTCATGATCGTTGGCTGAAGGCGGCACATTATTTGGAGCAGGAGTCAATGGTTCTCCATAGTTAGGAGGAGGTTCAATATTTTTTTTGGCAGCAGTTTCCATAATTACATCACACTCTTTCTCTGACGGCGACACATAATGTGAGGCAGGAGTCAATGGTAAGTATGGTACTGGTTCTATTTTGTTTTTCGTCACCAGCGACGTAGCATTTGATTCAACATTTAATGGTGAGGGTGGGGGAAGTTCTATGCGTTTTTAGAAGAAGTGACAGTATTTAAACCATTACGGATGATCGAAAAAGTATTTACTGGAGCGTCCTCTTGTAATGAGTATGCAGGTGATTTGTAAGCAGTCTCATAGTTTTTATAAACTAATAATTCGGAAGTTGACATAGCTTTATTAGTAGTTTCCCCAACCAAATTATTAGTGACAAGCGATCTGGCTGCTAGCGAAGACAATAGAGGGTCTTCTGGTGATATACATATCGATTTAGGACACATAGCAGAATTGGATATTACTTCAACCTTGTGTTTTAAAGCTTCGTTCAATTTATCTTCATGCAAGTTTTTAGTAGCAACATTCACTTTTTTCGTGTTTTCTTGCAAGCCCAGGCATGCTAGAATGAAATAAAAGCCCCATGTTATACACACAACATACTCACGCTACTTGTTGAGAGCTTATATTGTGACCTTAAAGACATATTTTTTTTATTATACTAACAATAAAAATTAATACATACTTTTAGCTATGTTAAGGCGACGAGATAGGCTAACTAGTGAAACGAAGATGTTTTTGGGCAAGTTTTGTGACGAAAGTTAAGCACTCATTAGCGTGGATATACTACTATTATCATAAAATAGGACCCAGAGAGACTCTAGACCATGCCCTAGTCGATTATAATTATGCAACTCCAGAACGTGCGTAATCCACGCTACTGCGTGCTTGACTTTCATCATAAAAATATGCTCAAAACAGCTCGATTTCACTAATTTGCCTATCCCGTCGCCTTAAGTAAGATGAACTAATTTGAATAGGTAACTCATTAAAATTTGCTAAATAGAGTAACAATATAAAACTACTTTCATCAACAAGCATTGCTATATTCACAAGGTGCATTTTAGTAATAAATAAATCATCAGAAAAAGAATACCTGAATTCATCTGCACTGGACTGTTAGATCGAGAGTAATCATAAAAATCTGAAAACAATACAAGATAACAATAACACTTTTTGGGTTTAGAACTCATATTCATAATAGGTATCAAGTCTTAATCACTAATCACAAAATAATTTTTACAAATGTAAGGTTTCATTCAAAAACGCACACACAGTCCCTGTCATCTTCCTAGCAATTCAATACCCATTTACTTTGTCAATATGTAGTAGGTGACTACACGACTGTAACACCAGACACGTAAATTTTGAAATACATACATCTTATATTCATGCACCATTGCAATGCCAGTTGGAAATCAGCTTAAAATAAAGTTTAACAAAAAGTTTGTACGACTTAACCTTAAAAATCTAATACTAGAAGGCATTTTTAACATACCTGGAATGTTTTTGTCTTCATCTTCGTCGTCTGAACGAACTAAACAACTTAAAACCATAGTCCGCGCCCTTGTACCCAGTTTCTTCATTGTATTGCAGGCTTTTAGATAATTTATTTAAAGTAATTTGCCTCACCCAATAACTTTCTCCAAAAGTTTTGACACATAGTCCTACTCCTTGTAATGTTACCATGTTAAAAACATTGCCACACCAAAAAAAATGTTTTTAGTTCAGCACAATATCAAATTAAAATTTTATCATTTTCTACTTGTTTTATTTAAAATATTTGGTAAATCTTGCTAGTATACCAGTAAAATGATTTCATTAACCAGATTCAAAGTACATGGCTCCATAGATATTCTGCATAGAAAACGTTTAATATGGAACCATAGTACATGAACCTGAATTAAAATTATACTCAAGGTATTTTTTATTACGCTAACCGGATTCAAAACACATATTGTCTTGTATATTATAAATAAAATTATTTTAACATAGGACCATGCGATATGGATCTTTGTGAACATATCGACTTGTTCGATTTTTGTTTTGCAAACGGGAACCAACCCGCATGGTTCTATGTGAATAATAATGAAGGTACTTTAACAAGGAACCATGTTGAGTGGGTCTTTTTAGAATAAATATAGTAATCATATTAATCAATGTATCGGGTTACCAAGTGACATGGATCTATTTATTTTTATTAAATAGTCATGAACAGAGTGCTGGTAACTTTGTGACCATGATATTTTTATAGGTTATACTAGTCATAGCACTTTGATATTTCACAGGGTCGACATAAGGTGCATTTTACAGCTTAGCTGTATACTTAACTCATTTTTTGACGTTGTGTGGGTTGGTTCCTGTTTGCAGAAGTACGTCCGATTATGTGTACCTAAATGAACATAAATATTTACGAAACATTTCATTTACTTTGGTGCAAAAAATATTTTTAAACCCTGTCAATATTTTTCACTCTTGATACGACCCTTGTAATCTTCGTCATATCTTTACGTCACATCACAGGTGCACTTTTCGACGGATATTAGCCATATTCTTAGCACCATCATTTGATATTTGTCCAACTACTCGAACCGGCGTGTGTGCTTGTTCGCGAACCCGCGCTCCGCATTCGCGAATGAATATCTGCCAATCACTCACAAGCTTGCAAACCTTCGCATAATCTACGAATCCTCATACTCATATAAGTGGCCGGCATTATGGCCAGTTGGGAATATTATGTCATTACCTGAAAGTAAGTACCTGTAGTTTACTGTCTATTACTCCACTCGTTAAGTACCTGCTAGCTACGTCCTTGTATTTTAGTTCTTCAAAAATGCAATATACAGATTTTAGAGCTGCTGTTGATCGCATAGACATATAAAATAAGAAGACGCAGTGCCGTGAAGACAAAATTGTGATTTCATAATGAGCCGATATCCTCGTGTTTACACGTACCACGCACACATATACAACTCGTGGACGAGCGGTGATTGGTTCAAACGTTAAAAGTGAGTGTGTGTAGACGAGACCGCGGCTTATTATGGAATCACAGTTCTATCTTCGTGGGACCACGTCTTCCTATTTTATAATTTTTATATGGTGGATCGCTAACCATTAGGCGGGTTGTATGCTTGTTTTCCACCGACGTGGTATTAAACTATTGAAAATTCCATTATTTAGTTATGCAGACTCTTACGAAAAACCACTTCCAAAATTCCTGCATGAGCCTCATGGTCTACCTGATCCACCTCTATGCGAGTTCTGACTTTTGACTTTAATTAATAAAACCACAATAGTCAGAAAAAAAACCGGCCAAGTGCATGTCGGACCACGCATAATGGAGGGTTCCGTACCTTGAATTGAATAAGAACCAAACTAATACCAAAAGGTCGGATCTGATACAATTTAGATGAGATTTAGTTACATGTATGGAGCGCCCACCCCTTAAAAAATGTTTTTCTGCAATTTAACTACATAACTAAATAGCGGCATGCAAAATACATCTTATGCCTAAATTTCATTAAGATACGTCTTATAGTTTCGGAGTAAAATGGCTGTGACATACGGACGGACGGACGGACGGACAGACGGACATGACAAAACTATAATGGATCCATTTTTGCCATTTTGGCAACGGAACCCTAAAAAGATGAATTTTGCTTCTTGATTATAGTTATCTGAGTAATTGATAAGTATTTTAACCCTTATTAGTACAAGGGGATATTATTTCCCACTTTGTCTATTCGTATAAAATTTATGTAATTTTTTAAATGCTAATAACACTTAACAAAGCTTACCATACAGTTTTGGTAAATATTAGATTCATTTTTCTGGCAACACTTTTTAATCAAATTTCATATGTCAGCAAACGTCAGTGTCAAAGTCAAAAGTGGTGCCAAATTCGTAACGTCGGCGAAGTGCGACCGGATTCATAAGAAAAAAATCAGATAAGAGGATTTTGATATCAATTATGTAAAATTAGGTATATTGTTAACAAATGACTCTTGAAGTTGTAGAGTGCAAGTGGTAAAATAAATCCCTTTGTTCATTTAAGACATCAATGAAATCACATATCAAATTTCTCTTATATGTTTTTAGTAAAATATACAACACAATTACATATTTTCATGATTATTCTGATAATAAAAACATTTATCGATATTATTTTTAAAATTTTTAGTATACAATCATAACTTTTTAACGCATATTTTCTGTGAATTTAGTCTTTGACTTGTAGTATGATATAATAATGTTATGCTGATTTATATAATACTTATTATGAAATCTTTTTAGACTCACCATATAATTAGTAAGGGTTTCTCTCAGTACAAAAGTAAAAAAAATTGTGCGTATCGAGAAAAAGTTGTGAATTTCTGAGCATGGATAGAGTTCCCTACGATAAATATTATTTAGTATTGGAAGTTTGTAAAATTTTTGGACCTTCACGTCAAAATCAGGGGTCCCGTGCAATATGTTATTACTCTATGGTTAAGGCTGCTAGGGGTTGTGTGGTGCCATTTCCGTATAAAAATGATATGCAGAATTCATTTTTGATATAAAAAAAGTAAAAATCCCTATTTAAAAAAAAAGTTCTGCGAAGAGGAAAAACAAAAAAATTTTTTATGAAATAGGAGGCAAACGAGCAGACGAATCGCCTGATGGTAAGCAATTAACGCCGCCCATGGACGCCCGCAACACCAGAGGGGTCACAAACACGTTGCCGGCCTTTAAGATGGGAATACGCTCTTTTCTTGAAGGTTTGAAGGTCGTATCGGTCCGGAAATACCGACCGGATATTGACTAATAACAAGCAATGCATACATTTTAAGGTCAATTCGCTACGGATGTTTACGTTTCTTATTGATTTTCCATTCTTATAATGGAGAAAACATACCTATACACCACGACGCCAATGATTTTGTTTCGCGTATTATATATTTAAAAACTGCATTAAATACGCTTCCTTATGAAAATGAATTCTGCATGTCTGTTTTATACGGAAATGATACCACACAACCCCTAGCAGCCTTAACCAGAGAGTAATAACATATTGCACGGGACCCCTGATTTTGACGTGAAGGTCCAAAAATTTTACAGACCTCCAATACTAAAAAATATTCATCGTGGGGCACTCTATCCATGGACAAAATTTCACAACTTTTTCTCGATGCGCACAATTTTTTCAAATTCAAGCTCTGCTAAATGCCTAAGCATAAGATAACTAATTAAGGTTAGAGAATGAATAGATACTTAAAAAACAAAATATCAGTTGACAGTCACTTGAAAAGGTAAAATGCAACGTGTTTCGGACTCTGATTGTTACTTCTTTTGTATTTTTAACTAAGTTTTAACCGTTATTTCCTCATTAAGTGTTTCAAGAGATAAGTAATATTTAATTTTATAGCATTGTTCATAAGTATGAAAATAAGAGGCTCTATTACTTTACCAATGAATACTATGGTTCTACGAAAGTTAACGTTTTGTTTCTATATTAATATGATTATACTTTTTTTGCAAATTATTCTCTTTTATTTTTACTTCAATATTGAAAAAAAAAGTGAAAATACAGAAAACACAATAAAAAATCATCAAGGGTAGAACCATTTTTCGCAATGTGCACATTGAACAAGGGGAAATAATTTCCCACCGGAAATCACCCCCTTCCACTTACCCCCTTAATTTTTTACATATTTATTCTCAATCTAGATGCTAAACTTAACTATAAATCAACTCCATTTTCTCATTTGCAGAAAATTGATGCTCTGTCCTATTAAGGGTTAAGGTACGTAGGTACCTAATTAGTTATTAGTAGGTACCTAATTAGTCCTGTACCTAACGTTAGGTAAATGACATAGTAAAGCATCTAACTTAACTACATCCTATACATAAGTACCTACAGCCTTGGCTACAGAAGTGTTGATAACATAAAAATTGTAAACAAAAATAAGTAGCTATTTATTTTTTGTTTACAATTTTGATGTTAAGTATTATTTCTCTATCATAACAATGTTCGATGACGTAAAATGTTATATTTTAGTTATATATCTAGAAAACTTCACTTAATAACACTTTCAAGGTACCTATAAAATATGAAAACTGGAGGTAACAAAAATGCGAATTTAAGTCGGTGCGAAAAATTGCAAATATGCTATGCAACACTAGCTTCAACAAAACATGCCTGTTCAGTTTGAATTAATTGATAAAATTACTTCAAAAAAGATAGAAACGCCCAGCGTTATGCTATGCAATACTAGCTTCAACAAAACATGCCTGTTCAGTTTGAATTAAGTGATAAAATAACTTCAAAAAAGATAGAAACGCTGGGCAAAACTTTCGAGTTTTGTATGAAAATGAAAGTGCTTAATACTTCTGGCCAAGGCTGTAACTAATAGCACAGATTTAAGTCATACAGGGATAAACGTATTGCAATTCTAGTTGGGATTTACATAAATTACAATGGCGTGTGTATTCAACAGAAAAGTGGACCATTGTGCGCTAAATGATGATACCTACAGTCAATAAGTTTAACGTTTAGTTTGTAGCGTAAATACCTACTTTGAGATGGAATTTCGGACAATACTCACTGGATTTTGGGACTTATTCGTCCCTAATGGTCAACTACGAGTTAAATTCATCAGTACTTAGGTATAGCTAGATTAACCTCTCATATTTTCGGGTTTCCATTGATTTCAGTCAGTATTGGACTTTCCAAAAAAATGTTATTGGTTAAGCAAGTAAGTAACACTTTATTGTACATAACACAGTAGATATATACAGTAAATAAAAGTGTGAAGTACAAAAGCGAACTTATCGCTTTAAGGGATCTCTTCCAGTTGACCTTTGAGTAAATGAGAGTGAAATTGAATTGGTTTACGTATTATTTGGATTCCAATAAATGTTAGGTGTTTTATTGATTTTTATTATTATTCTCATGAGACTGACCAGCCATTGGCCCTAGTCTCACCTGATGGAAAGTGAAGACAGAGCCTAAGATGGAGCTCACCGGTTCAGTAAATAAGTATACCCTATTCACTCCTGCATTGCTTTAAAGAGACCGAGATCGTATTTGTCAGGGAATACAAATGGCGGGAGTGCATCCATTCCTTGGCCTGTAAATTCTACTGTAGGGACCCAAAATATCTAACACTGTGAAAAATATAATATTAACGAATTTTTTTAATTAAAGTTTTCTAAATTGTTACTTTGTGTGTAAAAACATTAATCTACACAAAAAATCTAACAGTAGGTAATATCAAGAATCAAAAGTTGTCAGTATGTAACAATTATTCATTGCTTACTTTAAAAGTTAGATAATTTGAAGCTATTTTCCATTCATTCATTCACATCAAAATTCCTACTACCAATATTTATATGACACAAAAGCAACCACATCCTTTATGTATGTACGAGTATGTCCAAAAAAGAAGTGTCGTCGTATCTATGAGTTCCCATCCCATATAAACCACGACACTTCTCTTTTCAAAAAAACTAGACATGTTGCGAATTTTTTTCCTCACACTTTTGTAAACAAAACCTGATCATAAGACCTTCGCCTTCACTTGTTAATCTACTGCCAAGGTTAATAATATGCAAACGTCATGTTATCGAACATCTGAATATTACTAAGCGGCTCTTTACCTTGACTTGTTGGCCTGGGGCCGTATTCTAACTTTAAAACACGTGTAGACATGATCCAACTTCAATACAACTCCAATGCATTGGCCACGATTCGAAAAATAAACACACACACTGGACAGACACAGCTCCAACCCAACTCAACCCAACTCAACTCAACGCTATAACGACATTGACATTTGCTATTCGAACAGATTTTCATTCAACGTTGGTCACACATTGTACCAATGTTGTACCAATGTGAGACCAATGTGTGATCAATGTGTGACCAATGTGAGACCAATGTGAGACCAATGTTGAATGAAAATCTGTTCGAATAGCAAATGTCAATGTCGTTATAGCGTTGAGTTGAGTTGGGTTGGAGCTGTGTCTGTCCAGTGTGTGTGTTTATTTTTCGAATCGCGGCCATTAACTACGCAATACAATACAGCTAGCGCCTAAATAAACGTCTGAATTTTAAATAAGTATCAGAATTTGCTTGAAAATTATTCCGCTGCAACTCCAATAAAACTTAAATATTGGTTGATTATTTGTTGTATGTTGGAGTTATGTTTGAGATAGATTGTGGTTTTAATGTACTGTTTATGTATTTTAAAATTAGAATACGGCACCTTACCTACAATGGTAATTTTTACGGAAAAAAATTTCATTTTAGAATACTTTGGAGGTGTGTTCCGAACCGTTCAGACTAGTTTCTGAACTAAAGAGAGCCGACTTACTTGAACAAAGCCTAGTAAACGCCCTAGTGATTGACACGGTAAAGCCCAATAGTTGACACCCTGCCGCCTTCATTCCGTATTACTTATGTTTAGACACTTTAGAGTTAACATTGTAGTGGAATAGTGACGAAGACGGTGACGGTGACGACGAGTGGGTTATGTTTTTAACCGACTTTCAAACCGAAGCATATACACTTAGGTGCAAAACTGTCCCAATAGTAGCATCTTAGTAGAATGTGGAGAAGTTGATGTAGATCAAGGAAAGGGGCACATGATTAATACATAACAGTACTCTTTAAAATTTCCTACAAATCGGCCTTATATATGGTATACTTAGAATTTACGGTTATTTTGTAATTTAGAATCAGAAAGTAGAAAAAAACACATTTTTATTTTTTCGAATATTTCTAGTTCCTCCTATGGAAACTCCAAATAGGGAACCATACATAATTAAGAAATTCAGCCTCTATAAAATAAGGTATCAACTGTTTGAATCATGAACATAGTTTTGTAGTTATGGCAGAGTTAACAGTCGTCTTTAACATTGAACTAACAGACACTTTCTATGGCTGTTTTTAATTTTTGCACCGAACTATAAGTCACCTAAAAGTAACTTGAAAAATATGCCCTATTAAATCAATTTCATGATGATTTTATAGAGGCAGAATTTATTAATTATATATGGTTCCCTATTCGGAGTTTCCATAGGAGGAAATAAAAATATTGGAAAAAATAAAATAAAAATTTTTCTACTTTTCTATTCTAAATTACAAAAAAACCGTAAATGCCAAGTTCATCATATGTTACGCTAATTTGTAAAAAAATTCAAGGAGTACTTTATGTATTAATCATGTGCGAGGGCCACACCTTGATCGACATCAACTTCTCCACATTCTACTAAGATGCTATTATTGGGACAGTTTTGCGCCTAAGTGTAGGTCTCTTTTAAAAAAATAGTTGGGAATAGGAACTCACTTGAAATAAAGAGACGACCCTAAACATTAAAAGTATGATATACGTAGGGACATCATAATACACGGTGTCATGTGAGGAACCTGAATAATATAGACATGTGAAGAGGAGACCTCCTGAACTTATCGTATCTTGAATACCACTTTGACTTAAAAATCCTCGGGAACCAGAGGAGGGGGAAGTCCGAAAGGGGGAGGATAGATTCCATTAAGAGAGACCAGGCCCTGTAGCCAGGAATGCCAGGATGACAATGGTTTGCAGAAAACAAAACGAAACGCTACACGCTCTCGCTCACTCTTCCATATTAGTGAGATAGAAAGACGGATACCGCTTCGATTCGTTTTATGCAAACGATTGTCATCTTGGCTAAGCCCCCTGGAATGCTGCAATGTCTCTGAAGTCGACATATGAAACATTGCAAAGTGGAAAGAGAAAACTAGGAAGGCACACTCCACCATCAAATATTGGGAAATATTTAACATATAATAAGTAGGAAGGTACCTAATAGTTTAAAAAACTGTGTAACTAGTGTAACTACCCAAGTAATGGACTTCCTCGTCAAATTGAGGAAAAATTATGGACGTTGAATTTGTCATAACATTGACATTCGTCTCGTTCCGGTCAAAGGCCAAACACGTGGATCGCTAATTTCCATGTTGGCGAACTTGTTAAAATTATGTTTGTAAAGTCTTAACTTAAACGACTTAATCAAATACAAACATTGAAACATTGAAAAAATAATCAACCCAGTTTGACTTGAACAAACATCGATACGCCTTACCGGGGCTCGATATCGCTTTACCAATTAAGCTATGGGTTCAGTTACTGAGCTGACGAAATTCTCAATGCCTTCAATCATCTTTTTGCATTTATTTTTACATCGACTTTATAGCAGCCGTAAGCGACATCTAGGTGCCAACTACTACAGTTAGCTCCCCTTCCCGCCGACTCCTTTACAAGTGTCACAACGGAAATAACAGATGGCGCCTGCTATCAACTCATAATTATTTTACTTGTTTTTTAAAGTGGGTATTCCACTCATACATTAGTATGTTATTTAATCAAATACAAACATTGAAACATTGAAAATATAATCAACCCAGTTTGACTTGAACAAACATCGATACGCCTTACCGGGGCTCGATATCGCTTTACCAATTAAGCTATGGGTTCAGTTACTGAGCTGACGAAATTCTCAATGCCTTCAATCATCTTTTTGCATTTATTTTTACATCGACTTTATAGCAGCCGTAAGCGACATCTATGTGCCAACTACTACAGTTAGCTACCCTTCCCGCCGACTCCTTTACAAGTGTCACAACGGAAATAACAGATGGCGCCTGCTATCAACTCATAATTATTTTACTTGTTTTTTTAAAGTGGGTATTCCACTCATACATTAGTATGTTATTTAATCAAATACAAACATTGAAACATTGAAAAAATAATCAACCCAGTTTGACTTGAACAAACATCGATACGCCTTACCGGGGCTCGATATCGCTTTACCAATTAAGCTATGGGTTCAGTTACTGAGCTGACGAAATTCTCAATGCCTTCAATCATCTTTTTGCATTTATTTTTACATCGACTTTATAGCAGCCGTAAGCGACATCTAGGTGCCAACTACTACAGTTAGCTACCCTTCCCGCCGACTCCTTTACAAGTGTCACAACGGAAATAACAGATGGCGCCTGCTATCAACTCATAATTATTTTACTTGTTTTTTTAAAGTGGGTATTCCACTCATACATTAGTATGTTATTTAATCAAATATAAACATTGAAACATTGAAAAATATAATCAACCCAGTTTGACTTGAACAAACATCGATACGCCTTACCGGGGCTCGATATCGCTTTACCAATTAAGCTATGGGTTCAGTTACTGAGCTGACGAAATTCTCAATGCCTTCAATCATCTTTTTGCATTTATTTTTACATCGACTTTATAGCAGCCGTAAGCGACATCTAGGTGCCAACTACTACAGTTAGCTACCCTTCCCGCCGACTCCTTTACAAGTGTCACAACGGAAATAACAGATGGCGCCTGCTATCAACTCATAATTATTTTACTTGTTTTTTAAAGTGGGTATTCCACTCATACATTAGTATGTTATTTAATCAAATACAAACATTGAAACATTGAAAAAAAAAATAATCAACCCAGTTTGACTTGAACAAACATCGATACGCCTTACCGGGGCTCGATATCGCTTTACCAATTAAGCTATGGGTTCAGTTACTGAGCTGACGAAATTCTCAATGCCTTCAATCATCTTTTTGCATTTATTTTTACATCGACTTTATAGCAGCCGTAAGCGACATCTAGGTGCCAACTACTACAGTTAGCTACCCTTCCCGCCGACTCCTTTACAAGTGTCACAACGGAAATAACAGATGGCGCCTGCTATCAACTCATAATTATTTTACTTGTTTTTTTAAAGTGGGTATTCCACTCATACATTAGTATGTTATTTAATCAAATACAAACATTGAAACATTGAAAAAATAATCAACCCAGTTTGACTTGAACAAACATCGATACGCCTTACCGGGGCTCGATATCGCTTTACCAATTAAGCTATGGGTTCAGTTACTGAGCTGACGAAATTCTCAATGCCTTCAATCATCTTTTTGCATTTATTTTTACATCGACTTTATAGCAGCCGTAAGCGACATCTAGGTGCCAACTACTACAGTTAGCTACCCTTCCCGCCGACTCCTTTACAAGTGTCACAACGGAAATAACAGATGGCGCCTGCTATCAACTCATAATTATTTTACTTGTTTTTTTAAAGTGGGTATTCCACTCATACATTATGATGATGACCAGAGCTCGGATTTTTCACGGCAAAACAAAACACTAGCGTAATTTAGCCAGTGCTTGAAATATTATTTTATCGATATCGATAATTCAGAACTAGAAGAAATAAAAGTCACCAAATAAAATTAATATGTAATAAAACTAATAAAATCATTTGTATAAAGTTACTATATATTAGAAACAGACGCAATGTCTTCTTCAAAATCTACGTCAGTACACACAGCAACACAAGACATTTTATTTGGGTAATAGTGATAGGAGTAGATGATCATTATCTTTTCAACATTCTCTGGGAGTAAACAGTTGCGTTTATCACTATAAATCCATTTATGTACTCTAAATGTACGTTCAACTTCAGTTGACGTCAAGGGAGCAAATTTATAGAATTCATTATCAGTTCGGGTAATATTTTCAGATATGTCTCTTAAAATTTCGTAATCAGGATTTCGTTCGAGCACGGCTTCAAATTTACGTATCACTGGTAAAAGTTTACTCCAGTTTACGTAGCAACGAACAGTATCCAGAATGAGGAAGGATTCCGCAATGGATAAAGTCGAACATTGCAATTGTTCTATTGAAGAGGCTATTACTTCGTAGTTGTCGCGAATGAAATTTAACTCCGGTCGTAGTTTGCGTGTTTGAAAACATTTTTTTGCAGCTCTTATAGCTGCCGAGTCATTAGCAAGTATGGAGACGACATCACGTATTTGCTCATAGTATTGAGCGTAATATACCGCAGCAGATATCCATGTTCCCCATCTGGTGATAATTGGCTCGGGAGGTAGGGGAATGGACGGATATTTTGCCTTAAAAAGGCGTACACGCTCTGGAGATTTTAGGAATATCTTTTTGACATTCGATATCAACCCATCCACACCTTTGAAATTATCTCGCACTTCTTCGGCAACCCGGTGCAGACCATGAGCTAAACACGTAATGTGTTTCATACGAGGAAACGTTGCTTTTAAAATACGACCGGCTTTAAGCATATATGCGGCACTATCTGTGCAAAGTAAAAGCAAATTGTTTACGTTATCATTGAAAGAATTTTGAAACAAAAATTTTAATTGGTTTATTATTAGGTTTGCTATTGTTTCCCCATTTACCTTCTCTAAAACCTTCGACCCCAAAAGATAAAATTGCTTAGAACAATTTTTTTGCAAAGACCGAATCACCACGTTTGTCACACATTTTCCCATGAAATCTGGTGTTTCGTCTATAGATATCCACAAATAATTGGTTTTGTTTACCTCTCTTATACCCTGTATAGTTTTTTTGTACACGAGATTTAAATAAATTTTTCGCAGGGTCGATTCGTCCGGTAAAGAAGTCATAGAGCAGTCGCAACATAAATACTTGTTAAAAAAATGACGAAAATTATTGTTGTTGACTGTTGCCCATGGTATGTTGCATGAAATAAGAAAAATAATTAAATCGAAATAAAATTGATGTTTCCTATTTGGTTGCCCCGAACGGTAATTGTGGCGGTTGCTTTTCACATGATTCTCAATATTGCATTTCTTCAGTTTTAGATGCATATCGCACATAGAGCAGTATATAGTGGAGGTCACTTCATTATAGACTAACTCAGGGTGATTTTCAATCCACGTTTTGATCCGATCTTGTACATTACTCATTTTTGTATTAATTGATACCTTGCAATATTAAGTTATTATACGTATATCCAACACGTCGGATTCAATGCGTTGCGAAATAAATAATACCTAGATGCAATTTACGTTTTATACGTAATGAAATGACAGTTAAAGTGTGAATGTCATATGTCATGTGAGATGAAATTTGCAGTCGTTTCTATCATTTTAAATGAGGTGGTATAGTTACTTCGTTCTAAGTTGTACATGCAGACCTACCTCTTTGTTGCTCGACTATAGCAAAGCTAAAATGAAAAGTTATTTTATTACTTATACAGGATGTCCGGTAATTAATGCACAACCTTCTAACCCCCAGTAGGTCACCTTAGACTGGTCAAACATATTGATTTTGAGCTCTAGTAAGTCTCCTGTTTTTCGAAATTTTCGCACGTTTGTTAGTTTTTAAATTTTGACATTCACACTGATAGGTGTACCATCGAATAAAAAAAGAAAAAATGTACTGAGGCAATACCTGTCATATACTCTAGTAAGACTCGATAGGTGTCGATAAAATAATATTTCAAGCACTGGCTAAATTACGCTAGTGTTTTGTTTTGCCGTGAAAAATCCGAGCTCTGATGATGACTCATATATTATTATGTATGAGTGGAATACCCACTTTAAAAAAACAAGTAAAATAATTATGAGTTGATAGCAGGCGCCATCTGTTATTTCCGTTGTGACACTTGTAAAGGAGTCGGCGGGAAGGGTAGCTAACTGTAGTAGTTGGCACCTAGATGTCGCTTACGGCTGCTATAAAGTCGATGTAAAAATAAATGCAAAAAGATGATTGAAGGCATTGAGAATTTCGTCAGCTCAGTAACTGAACCCATAGCTTAATTGGTAAAGCGATATCGAGCCCCGGTAAGGCGTATCGATGTTTGTTCAAGTCAAACTGGGTTGATTATTTTTTCAATGTTTCAATGTTTGTATTTGATTAAATAACATACTAATGTATGAGTGGAATACCCACTTTAAAAAAACAAGTAAAATAATTATGAGTTGATAGCAGGCGCCATCTGTTATTTCCGTTGTGACACTTGTAAAGGAGTCGGCGGGAAGGGTAGCTAACTGTAGTAGTTGGCACCTAGATGTCGCTTACGGCTGCTATAAAGTCGATGTAAAAATAAATGCAAAAAGATGATTGAAGGCATTGAGAATTTCGTCAGCTCAGTAACTGAACCCATAGCTTAATTGGTAAAGCGATATCGAGCCCCGGTAAGGCGTATCGATGTTTGTTCAAGTCAAACTGGGTTGATTATTTTTTCAATGTTTCAATGTTTGTATTTGATTAAATAACATACTAATGTATGAGTGGAATACCCACTTTAAAAAAACAAGTAAAATAATTATGAGTTGATAGCAGGCGCCATCTGTTATTTCCGTTGTGACACTTGTAAAGGAGTCGGCGGGAAGGGTAGCTAACTGTAGTAGTTGGCACCTAGATGTCGCTTACGGCTGCTATAAAGTCGATGTAAAAATAAATGCAAAAAGATGATTGAAGGCATTGAGAATTTCGTCAGCTCAGTAACTGAACCCATAGCTTAATTGGTAAAGCGATATCGAGCCCCGGTAAGGCGTATCGATGTTTGTTCAAGTCAAACTGGGTTGATTATTTTTTCAATGTTTCAATGTTTGTATTTGATTAAATAACATACTAATGTATGAGTGGAATACCCACTTTAAAAAAACAAGTAAAATAATTATGAGTTGATAGCAGGCGCCATCTGTTATTTCCGTTGTGACACTTGTAAAGGAGTCGGCGGGAAGGGTAGCTAACTGTAGTAGTTGGCACCTAGATGTCGCTTACGGCTGCTATAAAGTCGATGTAAAAATAAATGCAAAAAGATGATTGAAGGCATTGAGAATTTCGTCAGCTCAGTAACTGAACCCATAGCTTAATTGGTAAAGCGATATCGAGCCCCGGTAAGGCGTATCGATGTTTGTTCAAGTCAAACTGGGTTGATTATTTTTTCAATGTTTCAATGTTTGTATTTGATTAAATAACATACTAATGTATGAGTGGAATACCCACTTTAAAAAAACAAGTAAAATAATTATTAAACGACTTAGATAAATACTCGTAGTGACGTCGAAGTTACACGTTTAGTTTTTGGAGAGCCCTCTTTAGGGTTCCGTAGTCAACTAGTAACCCTTATAGTTTCGCCATGTCCATCTGTCCGTCCGTCTGTCTGTCCGCGGTCTAGCTCAGTGATCGTTAATACTAGAAAGCTGAAATTAGGTATGAGTATTAATCACGCCGAAAAAGTGGCAAAACAACATCTGACAAAATATTGTTTTAGGATAGCTCCCGTACACATGAAGTGGGGGTGATTTTTTTTTCGTTCCAACCCTATTTTGTGGGGTGCCATTGGATAGGTCTTTAAAAAAATTAGGGTTTTCGCAAATTTTTGTATAAATAACGCTAATAGTTTCATAAATAATAGCTCCGAAAGTTAAAAAAAGGGCGTCCCCCCCCTCATCTAACTTTTGAACTGTGGGTCCAAAAATTTGGGAAAATTCATGGAAGTGAGTTCTTATAAGTACTTTCAATGAAAACTACAATATCAATCAAAACGCTTCCTTTGTATCTCGGGCTATGACCTAATGTTCGCAATTACCTACAGTCAAGTGCAAAAATACGTATCGAAAAAATCGTCTCATAAATATGGTACTACGCACTTATTACAACGGAATAAGATACTATGGGACATATTTTTGAGTAAGATGAGTACACCCATATTTTTACACTTGACTGTACATTGACTTATTACATAATTTTCAATTGTTTGGTTGAGGTAAATTAGATTAGTGACCGATTTAACAATTAATGTATGAAAAAAAAAACGAACTTTTAAAAACTAACTATGTCAATTCGTTTCCTTAATCGTACCTAACCATATGCTGAAATTAACGGAAAAAAACACGATGTATTATAGCGTAAGGTGTGCAAATTTATTGAGTTTCTCTGTTAGCTATGTGATGTGCGCGAAAGTAGGCCTATATTTTGAACAGAAATTATTAATGATTGTGTCACCATTTGTTGCAAATCAGCATGTTGCTATTCTCCACCTCCGTGTTTTGCCACATCCTCAAATCATCATCATAAAAATTAAATTGCTATAAGATTCACATGCCTTTATGTGAAAAGAAATTTGTCGCCATCTCATATCGCTAATGTTGACATCATATTACAGCTATTACAACTACTGTTAATAAAGGGGTATTTACCATGAATATTTATTGGGTATTGTGAGTTCCCGATATTTCGGCACAGTTGTATACGCCATCATCACGGAATAATAACTGACATTGGCGGCGAGATTTATTTGTAGACTACAAATAAATCTCGCCGCCAATGTACCCACACATCGCAGTAGCGATCTACCCCAAAGGTTTTTACATAGACATAAATAAATAATTTTAAACAAAAAAGAACCGACTTCACTTAGCATCCACCTTTCCAAAAGCAAATGCTTGAGCTGTAACGAAAACTCAAATCACTATAGGTGTGCCTATAATAGTTGAAAAGTTCCCTCGATTTCTCCAGGATCCCATCAACAGATCCTGACCTGGTTACAATGGGACCAACTGTGAAGTATACTCTTTCAAACAATAAAAGAATTTTCCAAGTCGGTCCAGTCGTCTTCGAATAATCGGTGAACATACATAAAAAAATAAAAAAAAATAAAAAAAATAGCAAAAACAAAGATCCCGGCGAATTGATAACCACCTCCTTCGAAATCTTGAAGTTGGTTGAAAAGAAGATGAGTGACGTTCAATGTAAACAAAACTGAAATGTAGTCCTGCACCTACACGCTTGTAAAATGCTACACACAGCAATAATGTATGTGCATCATGGGCAAAAGAGATAAACCTATATATAGTTAACACGGGTATGCAAGGGAGACCTCCATATTTTGCGCATTGCACAAAGTGTGACTGAGAGACTGCCACACGACTAATTCAATATAGGTGCCGGAACCTATATTTTATGGCACAGAATCGAGCGCCTGGTACCATATCTCCCTTCTTGTATAAATCAATGGGTTTTTAACAGTAGTTCTAATGTTAGTCACCACGTTTATTACAGGTAGCTAAGTCACTGTATCTTTATCTTTAAATAATACATACTTTGGGAAATGATGTCAAGTGGTATTTATTACTAACGTACTCGTACAGAAAACAATGGACTGTTCAAGTAATTTATTCTCAATAGGTGGATTAAAATTTCAATAATTCGACTACACTTGCTTGAAGTGAGACTTTCTATTGTTTTTGGTAATCCCTACTTATTTTAGTGCTATTGTAGTGGTATTTTTAGTGCTATTGTAGTGTAGTGACCCTGTCTACAAAGCTAAAAGTCCCGGGTTAGAATCCTGGTAAAACTCATTTATTTGTGTGTTTATCACGGATATTTGTTCCTGAGTTATGGATGTTTTCTGAAGTATATAGGTATGTATATATCGTCGCCTAATACTCACAACATAAGCCTTATCGAGCTTACTATGGGAGTGGATTGATATATATAAAATTATAATATTTATTTTCCCTTATCGCTTAGGTGACCGACCTAGCGTATTAATGTATTTACGAGTATGATCCCATTTTTGCCAGTTACTAAATGGAATGGTGATGATAATGATTATCGCTTGGTATATATGTATCTATACCTATTTCATATGTTTTATAGAGACAATAAAATTACCCAGTCCCATAATGTTTTTGTAGGTAATATTATTTAACAAAAAGGTAATAAATATTCTTTAAGGCACAACGAAGTGTACAATGCACCGGATCGTATATGGATGCCGTAGCCTATGAACGCCTGCCTATAGCTAGTTTAGCAACTGCTAGTCTGCATTGCGTGTGGGACGTACCTACATCATTAAAGTACCTAAATAGCTCAAAGAAACGTTAGCGAACTCTTACCCCCGTGCCTGAGTGACATCCTCTCCCTCGACCCTTGAATACTCGGAGCTCACGCGTACTGTGCAGTCTACTGAAGGAGTAGGGAGCTGGTCTGTTGTCACAGTATACTCGTAAATAAGACCTGCTTTTGCTTGGCAAGGCAGTAATGAATGAATGGTTAAATAACAGTATGCTGGTACCTACTCGAACTTGCTTTTTAAATTTTGTTTAACCGCTAAAAGTAGATTTTACTTACACCCTAAAAGGCGAGTAAATCAAAATCAACCAATCGCCGTTCTTTATTTTTGTTATTTACTTAGTAACTAAAAGAAAATAATTGTAGTTCTGGATGTTTTAATACAGAAAATAAGCAAATACTTTTTTCTTTGTAGACCGAACTACCAGCGCATAGTTTTCGATGGAGCTTTTATGGTCGCAAATTCTAGCATCGTCGCGGATGCTGAAATGGATTTTCATACAATATTATACAATGGTCAGGGAGGAGGACCGTCCTCCTCCCCGACCGATCGAGCGAAGTTACTAAATTGTATAGAGGGAACAGGTTGTATTGTAGGCATTCGTCGAACTTAATTTTTACCGGCTTGCCTATTTTGAGCACTCGTAGAAAAAGTTTTGTATACAATACTGACACAATTAAGCTTTTCAATCTCGTACCTTACTTAGGCCTCTCAGCAATCAACACGGTACACGACTGAAAAGCTCTTTATTATGTCACGATTGTATAATATACTATATTACTTCTAATAATATAGAAATAAACTTACCAATGCAACTAACTTTTTAAACCCCGCAGATTCCATCCACACTCTATCTAACAGTTTCATATCAGGAATTTTCTTTTCCGGCAGAAAAGATTTTATGATAAAATCCTCGTCTTTCCCCAGTGATGCACTGATCGAGAGTTTCCTTTGCCATTTTATTTTTTTTAATTCACTCGAGAGTAGTTTACGCGCGAGACCGTTCATTGTGTGCGTTTCTGCGGTTCGCTTACAACTGATGCGAGTGAGCGGGTTTCGAAATGCTCCGATTCTGTTTTGTTATGATCATGGCAGAGAGTAGCAAAAAATAACAACTGACAGTCTTCATACAAAACCAAATTCCGAGTTAGGCACTGGTCCCACCGCGGGCGAGTAACTATGAGCTATCGGTTATTTTCTAGCCCAAGAAACGAACAAAAGATAATCGCTCCCGTGTAAATAAAAGAGAGAGATGTATATTTATAGTTCACCGCAGTGTGAACAGCCAGCGATGAACTATAAATATATATCTCTCTCTTTTATTTACACGGAAGCGATTATCTTTTTTTCGTTTCTTGGGCTAGAAAATAGCCGATAGCTCATAGATTACTCGCTCGCGGTGGGACCAGTGCCTAACAAATATCGAAAATATTAGAAAAATAATTGACTATATAATTAGTCTGTCTGGACAAAGAAGTATCGTAGAATGTATGAGTTGCGATATTAACGACATTTATCTTTCCGGATAAACTCTATCGGACTTGGTACTTAGTACCTGCACCTTGACGGGGCTCGATCGCTTTACCAAATAACCATGTTGACGAGATCTTCGATCATTTTTAGGCTTCCGTAGCTAAAATGGCAAAAGTAAAACCATTATAGTTTTGTCATATCCGTCCCTATGTCACAGCCATTTTACTGAATGATTAATGAATTTTTATCTGTACCTAGGTGTAATTTGTGTACCGCTACTGTAGTTTTATTTATTAAAAATGTATTTTTGCCGCCATACAGGTAAATGTCAAAAAAAAAATCCGCAAATATCAACATGTTGCACATCAATCGATAGGCAAAAAAAACTTTGAGGTTCATTTCAATATTTTTAATGAGGTCTATGTTTTCACAAATAATCACTTCGAAAATCTGAGAAATATTGTTAGGCCCTCGCCCTTCTAACTTTTGAAACAGAAGTCCAAAAATGTTGAAAATACATATCTTAATGAAGATACGAGTATTGTCAACGAAATATATTTGAACATTATCGGTTTAGCTGTTTTTAGTAGGCCGGTATGTAAAAAAATTACATTCCAAAATGACGTGAATGGCAGATACACTTTTTTTCTAACGTCGTACGGAACCTTAAGTAAGTACCTTTTTTTGTGTATAGTACAGCTGCCATCAAATATATCGGCGGAGCGGCCAAGGTGGTCACAAATATCTGAACGTAAGGCGATACTTAAAGTGCATGTTCAGATATTTCTGAGTACCTTGGCCGCTCCGATATATTTGATGGCGGCTGGTACCTACCTTACATGCAGTTTTAATTAATTGAAGCATTACTTCGTCTATTACTAAATCGGCAAACCAGTCTGTCCAACTAGGTGTACGGTAAGTAATTTTTTTTCGTAACCAACAACCTAGTTCTGGGGTCGGTAAACCATGGCTTGCGGGTCTTTAAGTTCCCGTAAAAACAAAACATATATTACAGTAAAAAAAACATAAAACAGGCAACTGCGGCTCTATGAGCTTCCGAAAATTCCATATTTTTCCGCCATCAGGCTCTTTGTCAAAAAAGTTTACCGACGCGACGCCTGACCTAGTTGGTTGTAGAATTAGCAGTTTTTACTGTTTATTTGTCACTAATGATTGTGTACTTAAGTACATGTATATAATAAAGTGATAAAAAGGCAATAAACCATGTCGAAATAAAACAATTTCTTGTATCGCGTGGTATTTGGTATCATTGTTTATGTAAAAGAGAGTATGTAGGTACACAATACATTGTGCATGATTGTGGCGCCATCTCTTAGGCAGGCATCTCTTCAATCGTTTTTTTATGAATGGCTTGTACAGTCAGCATCAGAAGTAGCTACGCAAACGAAGACTTCAAAAGTCCTTTTTAAAAGGGAATAAGAGCTTTTGACGTCTTCGATTGCGTAGTTACTTTTGATGCTAACCGTACTCCTTGCCTATGTGAAATATTTCTGGCTGATTCACTATTTAGACAATTGACCGAGTTGAGGTGACATAGGCGTTGTCAAATATTTAGAAATTTGAAATTGACTATACAGCCCTTTGCAGTTTAATTTCTGGTCACATTGTGCACTGCGATCGTTCACGTTGCCCCCACCATGCACTTCGCGCATAGCGAATACCTACCTATAAATAAGTAAGTACCTCTCTTAGGTACCTACCTGTGCTAATTAAAAAATAAAGAATACGAGATAACTTTTTATATCACGGTGGTTGTAAACTAGCAGGCTTACGCAGCCTATTGGCGCTTGTCTGTTACGTTTCTGCCCTTTCTAGTACCTACCTGATACTTATTACAAATATTCTCACTGACAAGTTAAACGGCAAGTCCCCTCACTCAAATATATGGTTAATCAAGGGATGAAAGTTACCGATTCGATTACCTACAGTTAGACAGTTACAGGCGAGATATTTTATCAAACCTGCCTTTTATCCGACTTGAATAGTCTTATTTTAATTTTGAATGCGAGAAAAGTAAAATACATGTGTACAGTCGACTTCAAAGATATCTTTACAATTTTGCACCTTATTACAAAGGAGTAAAGTGCAAAAGTGTAATGTAAATATAAAGACTGTATTGAGAAGTATAAGGACAACTGCAACAAGCCGTCATTCCTGTTTTATTTGTTTTAAAAATATAAATTATTTATTATGTAATAGATGATATGATATTAAATCAATTACTTAATTTTTTTTTCGGATCACTTTTGATTTCAAGAGCAACGAAAAATATTCTTGGACAAATACATACGAGAAAACGGTATGTCCATGAGAAAGATCGCTAAAATCGCGAGGGTGTGTGTTTCTGCGATTTAAATGGTATTAAAAAGTTTGGCTAAGACTTCTCTTTTAATGACAAGTCAAAAATCGTCGAAAAACTGTCTCGAATAATCGCAATATCGACTCAAAGATACATCGAAAAATCAAAAACTCACTCAGTGCTTCAATAAGATATGTGGAAAAAAGTAAAGAACGTCTGTAGGAATGGTTCAAAGGGCCAAGAATCGCAACGACTGGGTAGCACTCCAAACCAACGGAAGCCAAACCAACTCCGAAATAAAACAAATAAATAAATGTTAGACACCGTCTTCGAAATTTATATGACACAGTTTTACTTAAAAATGACCAGTGCATATTTCTAAGCGACGAAAACCCCTTCAAACTGGATTGTTTTGTTCTACCGGGTCCGTAGTACTCTACTATTCGCAAAGAAGAACACCTGTATGAGAACAAAACGTCATTTTTTGCCGAAAATGTTGGATCTAAGACAATGTGTGGTAGGTAATATGCAAACGCGGTATGAAATCTACTGCGTTCATCGCTACTTCCACGATGACTACCAATCTTTACATAAAGAAGTGTGTACAAAATGAATTTTGTCACTGATTAGACGCCACAGGGGCTCTACTTTATTTTGGCTCGATTTGGCTAGTTGCCACTGTGCCCCCTGCATCAGAGAGTGGTGGAAACCCACGACGTGCATCATGCTGCTAAGAATATGAATCCGCCAAATATACCCTTAGGTACGTCCCATCGAGGACGTGATGGGTAATCATGAAGAGAAAACTTCGGCAAAGCTTCTCGGTAGCGGATTCCGTAAAAATATAAAAAAAACTTGGCTCAAGTGTCGACACTGGTTACGTAAACGTTGTCCGCATCTGATGAGAAACGTCCGAAGCAAACGACGAAAAGTCGCCCGAAAACAAAGGTAACATGGTCTCTTAGTCAACACTAAAACGTTTAAAAAGGTCTTCCAACCATATGCCCAGAACATACTTATGCAAAATAATAAACTTTTAAAAAGTAATTACACATTTCACTTGTCCTTATACTTCTCGATATCATTGTCGCTGACTGTAACTAAATGCAATTCTAAACACCTACTCTTTAGGTACCTACACAATTTATATCCAACGTTTGATTCTCATGAAGTGGGTTGTAGAAAAAGTACCTAATCAAAACTAATGCATAAACTTTGTATCTATATAGGTAGGTAAGGTAGGTATGTCTTGGGGTTAGGTTAGGTAATGTTTCCTATGCGTTGACTTATCGACACCTGGTCAATCGTGATAATCGTAGGTGTTTTTTGTATCAATGGTACGGAAGTCATAAATATCTAATCACCTGTCTTATTTATCGACAATAACAGTATTAACAGTCGATTTCTCCAATATCTATACGTATAATTGGACTCAAATAGTAAACAGTTTAGTCCCATACAAAGTTCCCTTAAACCCATACAAAAAAATAAGGTTGTGATCATATATTTTTATACAATTAACGGTATAGATATTGGAGAACTCAACTGTAGGTACCTATTAATTAATAAATAATATACAACTTTAGGTAGGGGAGACCAGGTATAAAAGTAACGCGGGATGAACGCAACAAATCTGTTTACAACTGCACTATGAGACCTAAATGAATATTGACCTAAGGGCGCATTCGACGCCCTTTTGACTCTCTCCCGACATCAGTTTACCCCCGCGACGCTGTGCCGGCAGGTGTAGGCTGTATAGTGCTACTTATGGTCTCGAAAAAATATGTCTAAAGTCAGTTTTTTACGACTTTTTGGATCCTAGCTTGACCTTAAATGATACATGATTTAGTTTGTGTTTTGTATGGATGTTATAAATAATATCAGTATACCTACAGTTTATGGGTTGATAACAAATACTTTATTAAAAATATTTATAACGGGTTACTCACGTAATTTAAGTCAATTTTTGCTCGACATGTTTCGGTCAATTTACGATGACCATTTTCACGAGCTGCCTTCCGCGACGGCAGCGCGACGGCTACTACGCGCCTGCGCGCGGTGTGCCCTGCTGCTGGCGGCGGGGAACATGTCGAGCAAAAATTGACTTAAATTACGTGAGTAACCCGTTATAAATATTTTTAATAAGTCTCACGAAAGTTTTATAGTTAACAAATACTTTAATAATGATTTGTCATTCTTTTTGCCGTATAAATAAATCATTCGCCCGAGTGTAATGGACACTAAGTACAATCCCAAAACTGCTATTTCTGAATGTATGTCTAAGCATTATACTCGCATAGAAACTGGATTGAATTCATGCCACACTCATTAAGAAAATTTTTTGATCTCACGTAATAATTTTAAAATTGTTAATGTTTTTTTACCAAGATATTCGAGATTGTGACATTTAAAGACTGGTAATTACTTAATGAAATTGCAGTTTTCAAATAAATATGTTGCTTATTTTGTCATTATTTACTTTTTATTTTGTCAAAAACGGGACTTAATCGCGTACACTTACTTTTATTATTTCCCTGACGTTCAGATATCAGTACATTATTTAATTTGTTTCATTTATCCCTGTGCACTGTTACAACCAACCCCAGAACAGAGGTAGTTGTAACAAATTCCATCCTTCACTGTAAGCCATTTTTTGATAAAACTATAGTAGATTTATAAGATATTTCTTTAGATCGCAAAATGAACAAGAAAGATACATGTATGTATTACACATAACTATGCAATATTCCACAACTTTCAATTGTTACGTTCATCCCTGGTCTCCCCTAAGTACCATTATTTCTTTGTAAAGGTAGTATAAGTACGGTCACGGACTTTACTTATTGAGCCATTTAATAGGGTTCACTTTTTAGACACATATATTATATTTTTAATTTACATTTGTACCAAAAACTTTCTTTTCTGAGTACGTTAGCTTCTCTTAATGATCACTTCGTGCAGCTAATTAGGCTAACGATTTAACGAGCACAATTTTGTTACGATTCAAATCAGCTAGAGTCAGACTAAGCTAACTGCGCAAGTACTTTTCATTGCCGTTATAAACGTCATATTTTTTATATACAGGCTGTTACAAAAAAACTGAGGGTCTATTTAACACTTTCGCAACCGGGCAAAATTTTGAACAATACCCCAGAAACCGACAGAACCCGCCAGGCGGGCTACGACGTGCAACGCATTGCCGCACGCCGCGTGCCTGGCATCTGAGCAAACATTACGAGTGCCTACCAGGCGGGTTCTCTGTAGTCAAAGTGTTAAGGGCATAATTGGTATCGTATGCCAGCTAGGAAAAACTAGAAAAAAATTGTATGAGACACGTCGTCCTAGTTGGCCAAACCCTCCATAACCGCCCAAAAGCGCTTTTTTCGCGTCAATTTTTATTTTTATTTTGTCCTTTTTACTCTGATACAAGGATGATGGATTGACAATACCTATATAAAATCGCGTTCCCTTATTTCAGGCTAAAGCACTAGCGTCATCTATCGGTCACCACAAACACTAAATTCCTACTTAATCTTTCTGTTAAGCCCATTGGTTGACTGGTAGATAATGCCTTATGGCATTAAGTCCGCCATTTGTACCATCTTATTTTGTGCCATTAAGATTAAATATATAAATTCTAGTTTCTAATATTTTGTTCGGCGATTAACGCTGACAAAATAACTCGACTCCAGACTCAACAGATGGCGCTGTGGCACTTAGTACCGAAAACAGACGTATAGCCTGAAGGTTCGAGGAACGCGATTTTGTATAGGCATTGTCAATCCATGTCTTAATCATCCTTGCTCGGACACGATAACAATTTTATGGTGCCCTTAAAAAAAACATCAGTATATTTGTAACATTATAAATTCCATCATCAGTATATTAACCTTGTAAATTCGTCGTCTATACTGAGGCGTCCACATCATGGAATTGACATCCAACTCCTTTAAATTAGTTTGTGTTAACTTAAAATCATTGAAAGCATTAACATTTCTTGATCTTCCTTGAAACTGTGTAAAACTGATTTCATAACAACTACTAGTGTACAACAATTTAAGTAGTTGTTTTTTTATTTTTCTTTAAAAAATTCTGGTAGGAAAAAGATTGCTTAAAATATCCCGAGGGATTGACTTTGTAACTTTTTCTACTCCGGTACTTTTATCTGTCAATTATATGGTCCCGCAAACGAATATAAAAGCATGTCTTATGCAATTTCAAAAAAGTCTATCTAGTCTATTCTTCATAAAGACCCTAGGGTTATTATGTGATATAATGCAACTGCTAACAAATGATTTTTTTTTTCTACTCCCGTTTGTCTATCAGTTATACATTCGTAATCATCTATATAAGGACATAGATAATATACTCGAAGAAAAGTCTATCTAGTCTATTCCCCAAAAAAACAACTTTTCAATAAAAGCGCCAAAATAGAATCGCGTGCAGTCACGACTTTATAAGAAAATAAATTACTGACAACCTAAGAAACCTAAATAAACGTAGCGTTCTTAGAAAAAAAAACTTTAAAAAAGAAAAAAATTAAAAAAACCACAGACATACTTTGTAGTTTTTACGTTTGCCATTCGTTTGTGGTGGCAAACTGCAAACTTTGCTTTTTTTTATTTTTACAAATCTCTGTCGCTCTTTGATAATTGATTAAATAACGACGGTGTGTGTTTGTGTTAGTATTGAAGTACTTGAAATACAGTGTTTTAAAAGGTGAAACTGAAATTATTGTTGATTATGTTGACAAAATAACTGCAATATCCATGAAGTGTTCAATTTCGCATTTTTTTGTAAAACTACGTGTAGTCGTAGAAAAAGTATTGTATGCAACGTCGTATAAGTATGTCAAAAAATGTTCATGGCGTTTTTCTTAACAATTTTCGCCTACGGCTCAAATTGTTACCCACGCCACTCACCCTTTTTGACCCCTCTTATACAACTGTTGCATAAAATACTATAACGGGTCATGCACTTAGAAAAACAGGGTAACATTATACAAAATATTTTAATGGAAAGTATTACATATTTTGCATTGTCATACATAAAAAGTTTATAAATGTAAATTAACGAATAGAAGATTAGACTAGGCTACTTTTTGTTATTATGGCTAAATAAACTAAAAAATAATAATTAACGGCAGTTAAATGCATGATAACATAATATTGCACAACAGTCGGTTAAATTAATGTACAAACAAGTTGCATTTTCCCATAAAATACGTAATTTTATTACGAATATATAACATTGACAATATACAAAACTAATCTTTTTTTTATTTACATCTTAAATCAATTTAAAACAATATAATAAAACTGCGTACAATTTTGAATTAATAATTTAAAAATACATTGATTTTCTTTAATACCATTGGTCCCTCGATTTGATTTTATCTACTAAACTTTAAAATAATTTAAAAATAATACAGCAATTTATTAAATTTGAATACTTGGGTAAAACATTTAAAAAATCCATAATAGGTACAAATTGTCATATAAAAATTGATAAGAATACTTAAAAATACTATAGGGCCGGTTGCACCAAACCGACTGTTAATGACGCAGCACCGTGGCGAGTGACCTAGCTGTCATAATCCACCAATCATGTTTAATCACATTTTATGTGATTGGTGGATTTTGACAGCTGCTGTCAAAGAGCTCTCGCCACGGTGCTGCCATCTAGGGAAAATATCTATCGCGGAAACTGTCATTATCAACGTTATTTTTTTCTTGTATAAAAAGTTTGACAGGTCTCTGTATGACAGCGCTGCGCTGCCAATGCGGCCATATTTATAGTTGGTCAGTTTGGTAATTGTGAGTGTGGTGCAACCAACGCTTGCTTTTAATTTCGTTTTCATCTTAAAATCCAATTTGTAAAGCTCCTAATTCATAAAACTTCGCAAACTTCCGTTGATTTTTGTCTCTTTTTAATTAACATAATTGCCAAAATGACGGATAGGGACAAACTATATCATGAACAACAGCATTACTTTTTTTATAATACGTAGGTAGGTGTGTAAAGTCTTGCAGTATTTGTGAATTGAAAACTTATACATATTGATAAGTATGTCATTCCTTAATAAACTATAGAAATACTCGTGTAAATAAGCATCAGTCTTAAAATACTAGTATTCTTAAAACTAACCTTTTCCCAATTCCCAAGCTATCACTATCCAAAACATGTCAACACTTTGACAAAATACAAATATGAACAGTAATATTTCAGTATTAAGAAACAATGTAAAGTCGATTATATAAAATATCTGTACATTTTTTACTGTTCAAATGGTACACTCTAGACATGAAAACGGGTCAATTGGTATAAAATTATATCTCTTTTATTTGCTCCATTGAATGTATAAACCGTGATCTTGAAGTGAGTAACGATTTTAACAGCAATTTTTTTGTGTATTTAAAAACTAAAATCATCACATTTTAACAAGGAAGACTTCAATTTCAATAAGAATAGATAGATTAATTGTAAAAACATTTTTTTGTACATACTTAAGGCCATTGGCCAAGGGGCTGACAACACCTAAGTTCCCTCCCTATCTTTTTCAGCGCGAGTGAAAGAGATACGATTAGTATGGGAGCTCATTGCAAATTTTGCAGACGAATTAAAAAGACTACGCATTAATTGAGAAATATAAAGCAACGAAGTTTTTAGTATTAGTACGGTGGAATTTTGTCCTTAGTTACAGACGTATAAGTCAAGAAACTAAAGACATAAGACTGTTTAAAGCAAATATTAAGATGTAACTTTGGAATTATTTTCTATTGAGCCAATTTCGTCCAATCGTGGCCTCCTCATACTAAAATGAACTATCCACCTAAAAACAGAATTCATTTCAGCATAACTTGGCCATTCTCTTTACAGGTGAACAGAGTTCATAATTAGTATGAGGTGGCCAGTTACTGGCGATTCAAACTACATTTTAAATACTGAAAACAAAAACTACGCGACTCGGCCATTCGATCTTTTACAATTTCATAGATACATAACGTCTTTGTCATGACATGACCAAGAGACGTTGTATTGTTTATTTACTTTATTTAAGAATGCATGGGTACCTAATAATCACGGTTTATGTACAATCAACCAATTTGATCCTAGGTCTATACAAGGTATAAATTGAGACTCCGAAAAAGTAGATTTTTTTTTGTATGGGGCGCGTAGACTCAGCCGGCCAACCCTCCAAATTATGACAAGGTTCTTTAATGGCATAGGAATCAAATTGGTTGGCTATTTTAGAGCCAAATTAACAATACTTAGCCTTTAAATCCTTTCTTAAGATTTTACCAGCGGGATTCTTAGGAATAGCTTCAATACTTTGAACTTCCTTGATATGTTTGAACGACACCAACTTACCGTTGACATAATCTTTGATTTCTTCCGGGGTGATAGTTTGGTTTGGTTGAGGCACTATGAAGGCCTTTGGTACCTCACCGGTGATGGGATCTGGGATGCCTATGACGGCGCAATCTGCGACTTTGGGGTTAGTTCGGATAATCGCTTCTAGCTCGGCTGGGGCTACTTGGAAACCTTTCACCTGGGAAAATTTTGTTTAATGGTTGTTTGAAATTTGTATCGTAAGAATTATAAATCCCTACTAATATTATAAATGGGAAAGTATGTGTGTGTTTGTTTGTCCGTCTTTCACGGCAAAACGGGGCGACGAATCGACGTGATTGAATTTAAGTGAAGATAGTTGAAGGGATGGAGAGTGACATAGGCTACTTTTTGTCTCTTTCTAACCCCCCCACTTCCCTAAAATGGGGAGTGGAAGTTTGTATAAAGCATTCCGGGGGGCAATCAGGAAAGAGGAACCGTGTTACCCCGAATTTAACGCGAGCGAAGCCGCGGGAAAAAGCTCGTAATAAATAAATAAATAATTTTAAACAAAAAAGAACCGACTTCACTTAGCATCCACCTTTCCAACAGCAAATGCTCGAGCTGCTGTAAAAAATACTTAAATCACTATAGGTGTGCCTATAATAGTTGAGGAGTTCCTTCGATTTCTCCAGGATCCCATCATCAGATCCTGACCTGGTTGCAATGAGACCAACTGTGAAGTATACTCTTTCAAACAAAAAAAGAATTTTCCAAATCGGTCCAGCCGTCTTCGAAAAATCGGTGAACATACATAAAAAAAAAAATAGCAAAAACAAAGATCCCGACGAATTGATAACCTCCTCCTTCGAAATCTTGAAGTCGGTTGAAAACAAACAAACATTTGTAAAGTCGAATACCTATTGCTCTATTTACTGTTTTGAAGTCTGCGTGGTACATTATATTTTAGGGTGGGTGCGTAGTAACGAGAAAAAGCTTTGCATTTGTGTGCACAGATTTTATATGTGTGCTACCTTCTCCCCCTCAAGTTTTGGCGGACTATTTTATTTGGAAAGATGAGGGGAAGCCGCCTCCTCTGTTTAGAACTTTATGGGTAAGACACACGTTTATTTCCCCATGTAAAGAGAAACGGTATTGGGATACCATACGAGTACGACTGTTGGACTTACCCCGGTGTTTATCTTATCCCAACTGACCTTACAACATTCTATAACTGCAGTGTTGTAGGTATCTTGGGTACAGGGTACGTACCCAACGTGCCATATCCCGACTGACCTTACAACATTCTATAACTGCAGTGTTGTAGGTATCTTGGGTACAGGGTACGTACCCAACGTGCCAATCGTTAACACTCCGTAGCGTATCGTAGTCACCTCTCTATCACTCTTCCATTTTAGTTCGACAGTGACAGTTGCGTTTCGTTCGCTACAGAGCATTAACGATTGACACGTTGACTACGCACGTATAATATTGATGATGATCGGACTGTACTGCACCAGATCAAACGACAGACGGGACCGGACCAAAAGGAACAGACCGGACCGAACCAGACCGGACCAAATATTTAATACTCACCTTAATAAGTTCCTTCATCCTGTCAGTGACGTACAAGTATTTCTTGTCGTCATATTTCCCTATGTCGCCGGTTTTATACCAGCCATCTTGGAACACCTCGTTAGTGGCTTCCTCGTCTTTGTAATACCCTTGCATGACGTTGGGCCCACGGTACCAGATCTCACCTTCCTGTGAAGGATAAAAAAATATATGAATAGAATTTTATATTTTGTTTAAAAAGAATCAATCTTTCCTATACATATAGTATCCACTTATTATTTCCACTTGTTTTTTTTATACCACGACGGTAGCAAAGTGGTAAGCAGCTACCGTAGCCTATGGACGCCTGTTAGTTATATTTTTGTGGTCATCTATTATTGGCTTTTTCTCTGTTATATTATTTGTTGTATTGCTGTTGATGCCCCAAATATAATAAAATAAAATAGGTACATTGTTTAGAAAGGAAAAGTAAAAAAAAATCCACTGCCTCAGGCGAATCGAATTCGCGACTCCGCAATTCGCAGCCATCAGGTAAGTCTCAGTAGCTTAGTTGGTCAGAGCGACGGGCATGTATCCCGGAGTCACGAGTTAAGTCTCGCTTGAAGCAGATGTACCATATACACTTATATTATAGACGAATGGAGGTGAAAACAAAAGTCAGTTGGCGTTGGCACAATTTGCTATCTGTGTACTGTGTAGCCCATAGCATTTTCAACCGACTTCAAGATTTCGGTTTCTCAATTCGTTAGGATCTTTGTTTTTGCTGTTTTATATAGGTTCACCGATTATTGGAAGACGAGAAGAGAATTATTTGTTTGTTTGAAATGATATACTTGACAGTTAGTTCCATTGTCGTCAGGTCAGGATCTGATGATGGAATCCTGAAGAAATCGAGGGAATTCTTCAAATATCTTACAGGCACACCTACAGTGGTTTTAGTATTTTTTACAGTAGCTCGGGCATTAGCCTAGTAGCCTAAGTGAAGTTGGTTCTTCTCAACCGACTTCAAGATTTCGAAGGAGGAGGTTATCAATTCGTCTGGATCTTTGTTTTTGCCATTTTTTTTTAATGTATGTTCACCGATTATTCGAAGACGGCTGGACCGATTTGGAAAATTCTTTTTTTGTTTGAAAGAGTATACTTCACAGTTGGTCCCATTGTAACCAGGTCAGGATCTGATGATGGGATCCTGGAGAAATCGAAGGAACTCTTCAACTATTATAGGCACACCTATAGTGATTTGAGTATTTTTTACAGCAGCTCGAGCAGTTGCTGTTGGAAAGGTGGATGCTAAGTGAAATCGGTTCTTTTTCAACCGACTTCAAGATTTCGAAGGAGGAGGTTATCAATTCGTCGGGATCTTTGTTTTTGCTATTTTATTTTTTTATTTTTTTATGTATGTTCACCGATTATTCGAAGACGGCTGGACCGATTAGGAAAATTCTTTTTTTGTTTGAAAGCGTATACTTCACAGTTGGTCCCATTGTAACCATGTCAGGATCTGATGATGGGATCCTGGAGAAATCAAGGGAACTCTTCAACTATTATAGGCACGCCTATGGTGATTTGAGTATTTTTCAACCGACTTCAAGATTTCGAAGGAGGAGGTTATCAATTCGTCGGGATCTTTGTTTTTGCTATTTTTTTTTTTTTTTTTTTTATGTATGTTCACCGATTATTCGAAGACGGCTGGACCGATTTGGAAAATTCTTTTTTTGTTTGAAAGAGTATACTTCACAGTTGGTCCCATTGTAACCAGGTCAGGATCTGATGATGGGATCCTGGAGAAATCGAGGGAACTCTTCAACTATGCACACCTGTAGTGATTTGAGTATTTTTTACAGCAGCTCGAGCAGTTGCTGTTGGAAAGGTGGATGCTAAGTGAAATCGGTTCTTTTTTGTTTAAAATTATTTCTTAAAAATAATGAAGTAGTTCAGGCATCAACGGCCTCCTAGCCTAGTCGGTAGTGACCCTGCCTACAAAGCAAGAGGTCCTGGGTTCGAATCCTGGTCAGGGCATTTATTTGTGTGTTTATCACATATATTTGTTCCTAAGTTATGGATGTTTTCTATGTATTTAAGTATTTATCTATATCTATATATTATCGAACGACCGGAGCGTAAGCGAATTGAAGTTCTTACAGACAACTTCGGACATAACAGAACTGTCAGCTGGCTACCTAGACGTCTGTGCATTTCGATGGCTTTTTGATTTTGAATAGTTGTCGCGCGATAACTTTAGTAACGTTTTTCTGATATATATGAAATTTGTTGGTGTTGTAGTAGAGCTCAATACAATTTGAGAGATTTTCCATGATCGATTAAGGGGTTATGGAGCTAGAAGGCTCGAAAAAAATCATCATTAGGGTCTTGTTATATTGGTCAACTCGTTTGCAAGAAAATCGCGAGTTCTCAGTTCACTACTCAGGAGGACTACTAGTAAATATCGTCGTCTAGTTCAACACAAGCCTTATTGAGAATTAATTAATTTAAATTTAATATTAATTTGATCTGTATTGACGTGTAAAATGTATATTTTATGAATAAACGATTGAATTGAATTGAATTGAATGAGAATGAGACATTTATTGATAAAAAATTTCAACAATTTTTACACGTCAGTTACAATGAAGTACTTATAAATTATATTTACATCATATTTTCATGCTTATTCTATAGCAATTTTGGTTATTTTTCATTTAAATGTAGGTAAGTACATTACTTTTAAATACGTTTTTAAAGGTGTAAGTATGTATTGAGCTTACCATGGGACTAGGTCGATTTGTGTACGATTGTCCCATAATATTTATCAACCGACTTCATGATTTCGAAGGAGGAGGTTATCAATTCGTCGGGATCTTTGTTTTTGCTTGTTTTTTTTTTTTTTTTTTATGTATGTTCACCGATTATTCGAAGATGGCTGGACCGATTTGGAAAATTCTTTTTTTGTTTGAAAGCGTATACTTCACAGTTGGTCCCATTGTAACCAGGTTAGGATCTGATGATGGGATCCTGGAGAAATCGAGGGAACTCTTCAACTATTATAGGCACACCTATAGTGATTTGAGTATTTTTTACAGCAGCTTGAGCATTTCCTTTTGGAAAGGTGGATGCTAAGTGAAGTCGGTTCTTTTTTGTTTAAAATTATTTATTATTATTAATTTGCTCTTGGAAAGGTGCATCCTAAGTGAAGTCGGTTCTTTTTGTAAAATTAATGGTACCTTTCCAGCAGGCAGCGCCTCTTGTGTTTCAATATCGGCGATTTTGACTTGAGAGCTGGGAAAGACATGTCCAACTGAAGCGTGGTTGGTGTCCGTGTTGAACCCAATAGCGATACCGCCGTTGGTCTCGGTCAGACCATAGCCTTGGCGGAAGTTTAGTTTTGGCTGAAAAAGAAAATATATATATATATATATAAAAGAAGAAACTGACTGACTGACTGACTGACTGACTGACTGACTGACTGACTGACTGACTGACTGACATATCAACGCACAGCCCAAACCGCTGGTTCTAGAGATTCCAAATTTGGCACGTAGGTTCCTTATAAGGTCTAGGGGTGCACTAAGAAAGGATTTTTCAAAATTCACCCCCTAAGGGGGTGAAATGGGGGTCCAAAGTTTGTATGGCGAATCAAGATTTGTTAGATTATTTTATTCCAAACTTCACAGGAGTATTCCTAACAAAAAAAGAGTAAACACGTGTTTCAGGTTTTTTGAAAATTCAACCCCTATAAGGGGCAAATGTGGTCACAAAGTCTGAAAATCAACTTGGGTATCGTATCCTTTTTGAGTACTTATAGTACGCGGGCAAAGCCGCGGGAAAAGGCTAGTATATACATATTAGAGTAGCTTATACAGGATGTAACAGAAATACCGATGCTCCGTTTAAGGGCATAATCGGTATCGTATTCAGACTGAAAAAAAAGTAGGAGAAAAAATTTTTGGACGCTTCATACAGACGTTTTATTTTTCGCGTGAAAAAAAAAATATTATCTTGGTTTTTAGGGTTCCGTACCTCGAAAGGAAAAAACGGAACCCTTATAGGATCACTTTGTTGTCTGTCTGTCTGTCTGTCAAGACCTTTTTTCTCAGGAACGGGTGGAGAATCAAGCTGAAATTTATATCAAATACGTCTGTATCTAATAAGTGTATTGTCACTCTTGGAGCTGTGAAAAAATCAAATTTAAAAGCCAACGCAATCAAAAGATACAGTCGTTTATGCTGCAAATTTTAGAGTTTTTCGGTACTCGCAAAACCTACGGATAATTCCCGTGAACTCAGAAACTTGAAATCTGGCACGAAGTAACGTCATATAGCATAGACAATGGAAAAATTACAAAAAGTAGACATTTTTAGTAAAATCATACAAAAAATATATATACTCAGGTCTATAATACCTTTAAGCTGTAACAAAATCAATTTTCTATGTCAATGCAATGGTTTGTACGGAACCCTCGGTGCGCGAGTCCGAATCGCACTTGGCCGGTTTTTCATAATTAGAATACGCCCTTAAACGGTTCACCAGAATTTTTGTTACATCTTGTTTACCTATTTATGTTGTTTTTTTTTTAAAATGATACTTTAATTTTTTGGAAAAAAAAAAACAGCGGAACCGAGGCGGGCACAGATAGGAATAGGGAATATTACGCAAAACTCTGCGTACGGGGCACTAGCACAAACAGAGAGCCTACCGCGAAAATCTAAATTTCGTTACCTGTCTTTCTACTCTCTGTCACTCTTGCATATTCGAGCGATAGAGATGTCGAAATTCTGCAAAAAAAACGCCTTGGTGCACAAATGACATATTTATTCGTTACAAACTATCTATGAAAACTTGGGATCAATGTTACTCTGCGCCCGTAAGAAACACCTTAGCCCCTACACGTGATCTCTGGGTGGTGCTAAAAGAGTAACAAACTTGGCAGCGGCACTGTCCCGTCTGGACCTCACAGTACTCGCTGGACATTCTTCATCAACCATCATCTACTTTCCGTCCAGTGACATGTAGCCATACGATAAATAAATATGATAACTTGTCGAAAATTGTTTATGACTTATTTCGCTATTTCAGATTTATTTCGCTTGGAATTTTGTTTCTTTCTCAAACTCGAGTCATTAATTCCTCAGAGAATTCAACCAACCGGAGCGGCTACGTCTGTCATTAGGGTTCCGTAGCCAGAATGGCAAAAACGGAACCCTTATAGTTTTGGTCATGTCCGTCTGTCCGTCCGTCCGTATGTGACAGCCATTTTACTCGGAAACTATAAGATGTACATATCTTAATAAAATTTAGACATAAGGTGTAGTTTGTATGCCGCTATTTAGTTATGTAGTGAAATTGCAGAAAAAATATTTTCAGGAGCCCCGCTCCATACATGTATCTAAATTTAAAAATTTTTTTTACCAAATATCAACATGTTGCATCGATAGGTCTTTAAAAATAACATTGAGGTTTCTTTGAACACTTTGTGATTAAGTAAATAGTTAGATTAGTTAATAGAAATAATCGCTTCGAAAGTCGGAAAAATAGCGTCCCCCCCTGTATTTAACCATAAGTCCAAAAAATTTTTAAAAATCTGAGAAGATGCGCGTTATCATATACTTTTTACGAAAATTGTTTTTAACATTATCGGTTTATCCATTTTTGAGTTATTCCCAAAAAACTTCTTCCATAGGCATCAGATACGACCTTTTGGCATTAGTCTGGTTCTTATTCCATCAAACCTACAGAACCCTCCATTATGCGTGGTCCGACACGCACTTGGCCGGTTTTTTTTTCTATACAAAAATAGTCTGCCGATTTTTGCGGGGGAGAGGAATATCAAATGTAGGGCTACTCGTACGTAACGTACAAATAGGCACGTCAGATAAACGTCAGTCCATTAAATAAATATGACCACATATGACCGCTCCGGTTGGTTGAATTCTCTAAGAGTAATGACACATGTTGAATTATTAGTTGATAGGATGCAAAATGATCAATATATCCAACTAAAGTGAAAATTTACAAATTCTCTTGAAATGGCTCAAAGATATCAAACTGCAAAATTTCTAAATTTTACGATCTTTTAAAGTGCGAAATTAGAAAAAAAACAATGATAATATTCGATTTTTAACCTTTTACTATAAAATAAATTGTATAGCAACCATATATGTACATAAACGCAACATTTCACTGTAAAAATAGCAATTTCATATTTTTTCCATACTTTAAACAGGGCGACTATGTGATCGTGACGTCACTTTTACACGTCATTTTGTTAGGAGCGTTTTGAGAAACAAATGCAAATCTCGGACTGTAAGTCTCATTTCTGACCTTTGTGTTGCTTTAACGCAATTGGCCCTATATAGACATTTGATCCTCACAACACAACGAATCGATTGATACTAACTATACATGAAAAAAATTCACCATGCCTATTTACTCATGTATGCAATATTTCATTAAACCCCCTCGTCGCACAATGTTGTATGTAACTCACATTTTTCTTGAGTACGGCGGCCGCGTCTTGCTCGGACACGGGCGCGGCGCCGCTGATGATGCCGTACACGCTCTGCAGGTGCGCCGGCTGCACCGCCGGGTGCTTGCCCAGGAACACCACTGCAATCAAACAAAACCTGTGATAATTAACAGGCGCGGATCCAGGATTTCGTTCAGGGGGGTAATTTCCTTCACAAAAAACCCCGCGGTCTGCTATGACCCCCGTAGTATAAGAGGTTTGCGTTTCAGGGGGAAGGGGGCAATTGCCCTTGTTCCCCCCCCCCCCCCCCACCCCCTGTATCCGCGCCTGGTGAGGACAGAATAAGCCTGTGACAAAAAAACCGGCCAAGTGCGAGTCGGACTCGTGCACAAAGGGTTCCGTAAAATTATCTATAAAAACGACAAAATAATCGTGTCTGTTGTATGCAAGGATGATATTTATATTCATATTCAGGTTAAAGCACTAGCGTCATCTATCGGTCACACCAGACACTAAATCCTAGTTTCTAATACTTTGTTCGTCGCTTAACGGTGACAGAATAACTCGACTCCAGACTTGACAGATGGCGCTGTGGCACTTAGTACTGAAACAGACGTATAGCCTGAACGGGATTTTGTATAGGCATTGTCATGCAATGACATCCAATGCGTAAGGATAGGGCTGTCCACCCTTGCCGCAGCAAGCGGGTGGCGTCCCTGGGTGAACGCGTACGGAGCAGTACCAACACTCTCCTGAAGGTGATCGCGGAGAGGGTGGACAGCCCTATCCTTACGCATTGGATGTCATTGCATGTCAATGCCAATTATAATTATGCTTTCCTATAGATATAAGTTATTAATAACATAATTTTACTCTTAATATAAGTTCTTATACTAACATAATATGGATGTATCGTTGTCCGAAATAAACGATTTCATTTCATTGTCAATCCATGTCTTAATCATCCTTGATGCCTATACAAAATCGCGTTCCTCGAACCTTCAGGCTATACGTCTTTTTTCGGTACTAAGTGCCACAGCGCCATCTGTCGAGTCTGGAGTCGACAGTCAGCGTTAAGCGACGAACAAAGTATTAGAAACTAGGATTTAGTGTCTGGTGTGACCGATAGATGGCGCTAGTGCTTTAACCTGAAATAAGGGAACGCGATTTTGTATGGATATTGTCCATCCATGTCTATATCATCATTGGTTGTATGGGAGCCCCCTTAAATATTTATTTTATTCTGTTTTTTAAGTACTTGTTGTTATAGCGGCAACGGAAATACATCATCTGTGAAAATTTCAACTGTCTAACTATTTTTATGTACGTACAGAAAAATTCAGTCTGCCAGTTCCTGCATGGCCGGAAGTGCCCGGCAGACTGGTTTAAAAGTGACGTAAATTTGGAGTCAAACGAGTTACTTCCCCTACACTACTACCCCAATACACTATATTATTTTTTATGCAGTGACTTTAGTTTTACCCATAGGAGGCACCAGGAACAGCACATTTGCCTGATACTTGACGACGGTCTGCAGGAACAGCTCCGGCTTGAAGTACGGCATGGTGACCAGCTTGACTCCGAGGTACATCTGGTTCACCATGAGCGCGTTGAAGCCGAAGATGTGGAAGAAGGGCAGGATGGCTGGTAGCACGGCTTGGTGGGTCGCTGGAAGTACCAAGTGATTAACGCTAATGAATATTATTTTATTCAAAAATGTCCCGCAAGGTTGACTTTTACGGTTAAAAACTAGGCGGCGAAGTGCCTAGTTTATGGTCAAATAAAAATTAAAAAGTTACGGAAATTGCAGGCTCGATTTCGCGACATAAATGTTGCATACAAATTCCATTTTTGTCGAGGTACAAACTTTTTAAAAAGTTCAACAGCCATACAAAAAGAAAGGCAAAGGTCGTAAACAGCCAAAACACAGCCTCGGTATTTGCTATTTATAATGTTGGTACCGATTTTTTACTTGTCTCAAATAGCTTACCGTGAATTCAGAAGAAAAATACACTTCAAACTTTTTAATAAAAAGATATAAAGGCGGCAAAGCTGAGCGTGTACCGCGAACATAAAAAATTGTAGTTTCGAATAAATCTGTCTCTCTCACTCAAAATGAGAAGCGATGGAGATGGAGATAATTATAGGATTCGAATCGAAATTCGATGCTCGCGGTAGTGGTCATTCTTTTAACCTAGAAGTTATCCTGAATATATTATTTATGTCAATATTGTTTGTTGTTCATCAACGTTGGCTGTTTTGCATTATTTTTGAATAAAGCACTATATTGGACTCGGTGTGAAGGGCCATTGCTGGCTTCGTATTAAATTAAACGGACTCCTAAAGTCGTCCGTTTAAACGTAATAATCAGCCATCAATGTGCTACATCACCTCCTCGACAATAATGTACTATTAGGCATAGGGCAGATGCCCCAGTTGTAGCCACTGTGCCTGGTTTGGCCATTTTCGACTTTATTAAAGTATAGATAAATTTACAAGTATATGGTATAGTTTTTTTTTTTTTTTTAATTAATGGCTTTTACTCCTCGCTTATTTTAGCGAGGTGAATTCTTCCAATGTCAAGGTACACTTAGGATTTTATTCATTTTCGTAAAATAAAATAAAAGCAACGTTGTTCGGTTAAGGCCTTGTTGATTGTAAAGTGATAGCCTCCCTACAAACACGTGGGTGGCCGGGACCCCGGATAACCGTTTGTTCAACTAAAGGGTGGTTACTCGCGTTTTGGGACTAATCTTTCATTAACTGCACACTTGTTCGTTAGGTCACCGCACAATAAGCTATCAATATTACACACTGAAGTACGTAAATGAGCAAAAAACAAAAAACTATTCCAAAGACGATGCAGCCATCTTGAAGCGTAAACGATTATCCTATGGTATAGTTAATATAAGAGTAAATTATGGCAGCACAGATGCCACTGTCATCTGTCATGTAACAATTGTCATTTAGTTGTCAGGAGCCATGGAAAAGTGGCCAAAACTGGCTTCCGGGCCCGTTTCTGACATTTCATTAAAGAAAAATATAGGATCTAATGTCAGAATCTTAACACTGGAGATTCATATAATTATTGTAATATATTTTCAATGATACATAAAGAGTGACATAATTCCTTATTGACACAAAATGACGGCCGTCTGAACAGACAAACTCTCCTTAAAGTGGCCAAAAACCGGGGCAATTGCCCTAATTCGATCCTACGTCCTTATCGATAACCACATAATAATGATGAACCTAGAAGTAGCAAGCACTCTCAATAGTATGAAAACGCGCGTGCCAATTTCTTCATACTTAAAGCCTCACCAGTAATATATTGATCATGCGCCATGTGGCGGAATTTCATTGGAACTAATGTCTTACACTGGCAATAATTTCAATGAAAGGATGATATGCATGTGTGAGGGCATGTGATAGGCTTTCACTGTTGTCAGTGTCATTGTGGCGGGAGAGAATAAAAACAAAGTACAACGTGGGTCAGTTCGGGTTGCACAGGGTGGTTCCACAACACGTAGGGTGCTTAAATACCGCGAGCCATCCGGTTGCCTCTCGGACACTGTAACTACGCGCCATTGCTTTAACTAAAATACTGTCAGTTGTTCATATTTATTAAGCACCATCTGGACCTCAAAGCACTCACTGGATTTTCTTCATTACCTGCTTTCCCACTACTACAACCCGTGAGAAGAAATGCCTATCTATATCTACATGTAGCCATACGATAAATAAAATGTTTATCAACTCACCAGAAGTCTCTTCAATAACAATAATCTCCGGGTCAGCTATCTGCTGGTTCATGGCCACCACACTCCTATGGTTCAACACCACTCCCTTAGGAAACCCAGTGGTGCCGCTCGAAAACGGCAGGATCGCCACATCATCAGCCCCTCTCTTCACTGACTTCAAACAATCAGTGCACAGGTTAAAATCTTCCGCAAACTCTGCGAATTTGATCGTGCCTTCTGGTAGATCATCATTGTCGACTAGGATTATAGGAATGTTTTTCTTTAGAATGGTGAGGGCCTCTTTAATGTTGGCGTAGGAGAATTTAGAGGCTATTATCGCTTGGCAGTCGATTTTGGCTAGCTGGTGCTGCAGCTCATCTGGAAGAGGAAATAAGACAAAATATATACAAAAACAATATAAACATAGCTTGAGCAAGTTTTAAACAGTCCTAACCATCTAGTATACCTATACCTGAGCGTGTTGCTATATCATATTGATTATTGAATATTACAATACTAAAATCATACGATTACAGGAATATCGTAAGATTGTCGTAACTAATGCACTCAAAACCCTATTGTACTGTAGGCTGCAAAAATGCAGTAGTACCCGGATAATGAATGAATTCATTCAAGATTGGGTATGCAATTCTGCCGCAGTACAATCAAAACGAACGTGCCGGTAGAGTAATATAATAAAGCGAGAACGCTGCGACACAAAGCGACAGCAGAGGAGCGAGAGCGAGTGAGACGTCTAGCTTAGTAAGTTTCAACTCAATCAGCACGTTGGGTTTGCGCCTCTAAGTACCTAACTTAATTACTTATAGTCTCAAAATATTGGTGCAAAGGATCTGCGGTCCTACCGCGAACTTCGATCATCGAAACTTCGTTATCTCCGTCTTTATCGCTCTTGCATATTCGAAAGAGAGTGATGCAAATAGACGATTCGACGAACGAAGTGGTTCGTGGTTATAGGCCTGTTTTGAACAATTACAATTTCAAAAGAATATCAAACGATTTATTTACGTGTCTTATTTTGTCCCCTTAACTCAAAGTGACAAGTGTGAATGAATCGTTAAATGAAATAAATTTTAAGGATTTACTTTAGTAAATATGTTCACTTTAGTGAACATTTATGCGAGCGGATTGCATTTATATTTACTCAATTTTGTTTGATATACAAGGTTTAACAAAAATGCTGGCCATAATTTGTACGAAAAAAACTAATAAGAAAAAAACATTTCTGAAGCGAAAACAAAAATTGGTTTTGTATGGAGGATCGGCCAGCTGGAATGACGCGCCCCAAAAAAAAAATTTCGGTTCCAAATTTTTTTCCTTTATCCTTTATTTTTTCTTTATCTTAGTCTCAATAAGATACCAATTATGCCCTTAAACGGATATTGTACGTTATGTACAGGTTATAAAAAAAATAGTGGTGATCCGTTCCGGCCTCGAGTTTCTTATGAGAATGGATTGTAGTCAACATAAGTTAGTTGGACTCTGACCTTGTTTAAAGTCTAAAAAGTAACAGCGCGTAACTATTATTAAAGTAAAAGCAAAGAGAATAGAACGCAGGTATCTAGTTTAATAGATCGGTAAAAAGATAAAAATATCGTTAAAAATATAATGCCATTTTAGCAAAAGTTTACATTATTTGCTAAAACATTATATCACGAGATATTCCAACTTTTTATCGTGATCGATCGTGACTTGAAATTGTGATTGCAATATTTACTGTGAAATTATTTCATATTAATGACCGTGGATTAAATTTAAATGTGGATATAGATATTTATAAAAAAATATAAGAAATTTGAGTCTTATTTTTACCACATTAAGGTTCAATTATTTATTAGATGGCCTAAATTAAACTTATAATTCGCGACGCGTAGAATATAATTGAATAATAATGCAAGTAAGGAAGATAAATATTGATAAGAGTGTCTATCAGGTGATCACCTGCCCGGGAGCGATACATGTCTAGTCTTTAGATCTTTAGATCTAGAATCTTGAGATTTACTTTAGTAAATCAACGTGTTTGTTTACTTGGTATAAGTTAAAATTAAGTTTGAGTAAATTTTACTTTTTACAAGGTTTTATCTTTAGGTGTATCGTGTCAGTGACAAAGAAGACTACCCGCTATGGCAAGCCTACGATGTGCCGCAAACACAACGCCAAAGGCCAGACTATTGGTTGAATAAGAACTTTTTGACACGAAAAACCGAGAAATTTTATGCGCGTTTCTACGCGATAAGACGATCCGTGGTCTTCTCTCGATGCAGTTAAAGCCTTTCAGGCTTAACGCAGCTCTAATTGCGTTCGAAGCGGCGGGTCCGAACGCCTCAACCAAAATATACAAAACTACTCAGTTCGTCACTCGACCGCTCAAGCGGCGGCGACTGCGCGAGTGGCGCCGCGTCCACGGCAAACGAATGAAAAAGTATTGGAGTGGCCTCACTGCCCTTAGTAAACACTCAGCAAACGAGCATGAAACGAGCATTTTTAGTACAAATTTAAAGAAAAAAATTACCGACTGCACTTACACTACTAACACTACTTTTACAAGAGCCAATGCCCAGGCTACTGTACAAAATACTCACATCATATGCATATTGCATGGGGCATATTGATGCCCCTCATCAGATCCTGACCTGATGACAATGTCAAGCATACCCTATCAAATAGATAAAAAATCCAAATCGTTTGAATAATCGGTCCGACAACAAAGATCCCGACGAACTGAGAACCTCCTTAGAATTCTTGAAGTCGGTTGAAAACTGCAATTCTTAGCATAATTAGGGGTCGTCCAGAAATCATGTGATCGTTTAGGGGGGGTAAGGAAAATATCACGAATTATTGTCAGAGAAGATATCACGTGTAATTTTTTTCAAAGCGGGAAAGCCAAGTTGCGTTAAAATCACCAAGGGGAAGGGGGGAGGGGTGTTAAAAATCGGCCAAATATGATCACATGATTTCTGGACGACCCCTTACGGCCTCGGCAAGTGTGGCGACCAGGGTTACGTCAAGTATTTGAGCAGGAAAGAATACTCACGTGAAGTGTAGGCCGGATTCATTAAACTGGCTATGCAGCCCGCTTCTAGCGTTCCGAGCAGCGCGCATGGGTACTCGGGGAGGTTGGGAAGGATTAACGCCACCTTTAGAAGACAACACGTATTTTAACTAACAACTGTTTTTAGGGTTCCGTACCCAAAGGGTAAAAATAGGACCCTATTACTAAGACTCCGCTGTCCGTCTGTCACCAGGCTGTATCTCAGGAACCGTGATAGTTAGACAGTTGAAATTTTCACAGATGATGTGTTTCTGTTGCCGCTATAGTTATTTAGTTAGTTAGTTAGTTATCCTGGGCGTTTTTCCGCAAGTCGACATCCAGTGTGCCTATTTTGCGTGAAACGGGGGTAGCACTATTATTCCAACCAACCCAGCTCCTCAACGAAGCCCAGCAGAGCTTTCAGGTTGCCTGCCGCCTCGCGCAAGGTGCCTGGGGTCCCTAGGTGTTTATTTCTGTATACTTCTACCTGTTTGCAATCTAGCAGAATGTGTTTTGTTGTTTCATCCGCCTCCATGCATGCTCTGCACATGGGGCTGTCTGTCCTACCTATTGTGAAGAGGTGTTTGTTTAGTGTGTTGTGTCCTGTTATCAGTCCCACTAATTTGCGTAGCTGGAGTCTTCTTGTCCTCAAAAGTGTTTTGGTAAGTTTGTGATTGTATTCAGTTACTATTTCTTTGGTTTTTCTACAAGTGTCCATTTCTTTCCAGTATGTTTGATGTAGTTGTTTGTTGTGGTGGTCAAGTTGGTTGTTTATGTGCGAATATGGTAAGGGTACGATGGGTTCGGGTCCATATGCCGGTGTATCTGAGCCCTTACGGGCTAGCTCATCCGCAGCATCGTTCCCTCTCGAGTTACTGTGTCCCTTGATCCATTGCAGTGTCACCTTATTGTCATCTTCGCATACCTCTGAGAGGCTTTGATGGCATTCGTGTATGAGTCCAGATGTAATTCTGTCGCAACCTAGCGCTTGTAGTACTGACTTGCTGTCTGATAGTATACATATGTTTTCGTGTTTTAGCTGTCGTCGTTTCACTGCATTGCAAGCTTCTATTATTCCCACACATTCTGCTTGGAATACTGTGTTATGTGCTCCGAGTGGTTTAGAGATGTGAATATTCAGGTCCTCCGAGAAGACACCACAACCTGTTCCTTCGTTGGTTTTTGATCCATCTGTGAAGATTCTTAGTTCTGTTTGATTTAGTGCTTCTTTTGTCTGTCGATTACCGCATCCAGCATTGGAAATTTCGACAGTATGTTATCGTATATCCTCGTGTGCGGTGTTTTATGTTTGGTCCACAAGTTTTGATTTTTTAGGCGAGTAGCCGTTGCGGCTGCTTCTTTTTGTATATATAGGTGTAGTGGTAGAAGCCCTAGCATGATTTCCAGCGCCGCTGTCGGAGTTGTTCTCATGCAGCCGGTCGCTGCTATGCATGCTAGCCTTTGCATTTTCTGTAATTTGTTGATTGAGGTAGTAAGTTGAGTAAGGGGCCACCATACTACAGCTCCGTAGCTTATCATTGGCATTATTATCATTTTGTACAGCCACAGTATAATGTGGGGGGCTAGACCCCTTTTCTTGCCTCCGGCTTTCTTTTCTCCGGCATTGCCAGAAGGCGACTGTCGCTTTGTTTAGTTTATTGTCCAGGTGTTTATTCCAGTTCAGTTTTTCGTCCAAAGTAATTCCTAGGTACTTTACTTCTTTAGAAAGTGTTAGTCTAGATCCAAACAAGGTTGGCATTTCGTATGATGTACCCAGTTTCCGTTTATGAGTAAAGAGACTTGTGTCAGTATTTTTTGGGTTTACCGTTAGGTCATTCTCCTTGCACCATTTCTCTACTATTTTCAGTGCTGTCTGTGTAAGGTCGCACGGTGTGCTTGTCACTGGTCCATTGATCATTATTACTAGATCATCTGCGTACCCTATTGTCAGGAATAAATTGTTGTTTAGCTTTGTTATCAGGTCATTTACTACCAGGTTCTATAAAAGTGGCGAGAGTACACCTCCTTGAGGGCATCCTCTCATGACGAGCGCCTGGTGATTTTGGTTCTCCGAGAGTCTGATGATTCTCTTTCTTAGCATGTTCATTATCCATTCTGTAATCAATGGTTCGGTTTTATGTCTGTTTAGAGCTTGTTGAATGCTACTAAAATTGGTCTTGTCGAAAGCTCCTTCTATATCAATGAAGGTGCCTAGACAGGAGTTTTTCCTTGCTAGCGCAGTTTCTATATTATTTACAACGGCATGCAGTGCTGAATCTGTCGATTTGCCTTGTGTGTATGCATGTTGGTTTGGGTGAATACCTATGTTTTTGAGTGCCGTGTCGTTCAGTTCTCTGTCGCATAGTCTTTCTAGTATTTTTAGCATGAAGGAGGTAAGGCTGATGGGTCTGAATGATTTCGGATCTGTGTAATCAGTTTTTCCTGGTTTTGGTAGACACAGTATACCAGATAGTTGTTCGATAAGTTTGTCTCCTCCCTGTTGCCGCTATAACAAATACTAAAAAAAAAAAACAAAATAAAATAAATATTTAAGGGGGCTCCCATACAGCAGATATGATTTTTGCCGTTTTTATAGTTAATCACCCATGCAAATTTTTGTTTTAGAATTTCGTTTACATGAAAACAAACTAAATGAATAAACACTTTAAAAGCAAAGTCCTGGGTTTGCGCAGGTAAAAATGTATCTGTTTATCTCTTTCTAAAAACCATATGGTGTGTTCACATGTCCACAATGTTCGCGATCCTTTACCAACAAGATTGGCTACATCACCACATGCGACAGACAACCAGAGACAGCGACGGAGTTGACAGCAGTCGCCATGGCGGAATCCGCGTGGAATTATTCTATATTTGTTAATAGGAAGAGAGGCAAACAGAGTAGCTTTATATAACGCGGATATTAACACATTACTTTATAGATTTTCATAAATGGTGTATGGGATACATAAATATCCAAAAATATGTTTTTAACGGCCTCCTAGCCCAGTCGGTAGTGACCCTGCCTACGAATCAGGAGGTCCCGGGGTCGAATCTTGGTAAGGGTATTTTTTTGTATGTTTATCACAGATTGTTCCTGAGTTATGGATGTTTTCTATGCATGTAAGTATTTATCTATATAATATATACAGCTTGTAAGTTTTATACGGGCGTATACTTTATCCACCTATAGTATCCAGCAATAGGAATCATATAGTATAATCATTTTGTTAAATAGTGTTATTAATTATGTGTAATGATTTTTTAAAGTCCTACCGGGCACCAATGTACGCTATCCAACTGATTTAAAACTGACGTAACTGACATGACGCACCGGTAAGTTAATTGTCATGGATGCAATTCATTGCGGGCTGAATTATTATGTATGAAATTTTTTATTTTTATTTTCATAAAGAAATAAATGTAAATAGGTTCCCTAGGTCCAATACTAATCGCCATTACAATATACGCCCGTATAAAATTTACACACTGTATATATTTTAGTACCCATTACACAAGCCATATTATTGTGCTTATACCGTGGGCCTTTCTTTTTCAACGCTGCCATACCTCATTGATACAGTTTTAAATATTGAGGAAAAGGACGCAAATAGCGCATTCCGATACCGAATCCCGAAGTGAATTAATTCAAAACAAACCTTGTCATCGTTCTTCAGCTTCAACTTGGTCCGAAGCGAGGCCGCAAACGCCACTGACATACGGTGCGTCTGGGCATATGTGTAGCCATGACCGGTCACTGCGCACACCTATAAATAGCGACTTCATTATCCGTTTGTGAACCTTATTCCAACGACATAAAGTCGACAATGTACAGTAATTATGTCTAGTTGACGTCAAGCAAGTGCAAGCGAAAGAAATAGTTCAGTTTAATACCCCTTAGTTTTAGAGTTATAACCACATTTTGATTGACCGAAGTCTTAGTATAGTACTTACTATTAAAATGGCAAAAACAGAACCCTTATAGTTTCGGCATGTCCGTCCGTCCGTCCGTATGTCACACCCATTTTACTCGAAAACTATAAGACGTATCTTAAAAAAATTATGACATAGGTGTATTTTGTATGTCGCTATTTATATATTTTTAGGGGGGGGGGGCTCCATACATTTAACTAAATTTAAAAATTATATTTTTTTATCAAATATCATCATGTCGCACTTCAATCGATAGGTCAATCAAAAATTGTTTTTGAGTGAGTAAATCAACTTCATTTCTTATCGATTCAGATTATCGAAACTGCTTCATCACTTGCCCCCAAACTGAGCGTTAGATAACGGGGTTTACTTATCACATACTTTCTACGAAAATTATTTGAACCTTATCGGTTCAGCCTTTTTAAGTTATCTTAAAAACTTCTTCCTAGGCATCGAAACGACCTTTTGGTATTAGTTTGGTTCTTATTCCATTGAAGATACGGAACCCTCCATTATGCATCGTCTGACACGGACTTGGGCGGTTTTTTAATAGTTTATTTTAAGTGATTAGGGATTTTTTCTAGATGAGGAATAATACGTTTGAATAGGTACAATAAATTAGGTAGGAAATTTAGGAAGTTGTATTTGATATATTTTGATTATTTCAAAAATAAATATGTAGACAAAAATGACATTTTTCTTTCACAGTCACAGGATAACGATGCCTTTAAGCCTGTAGCTTGATATGGTTAGTACAATACAGATTGAGAAATTATTAGGTACATTACTCTATGAAGCAGCTTTACTAGTGTCCAGTATTACCTGTTTTTCGTTTTTATTTTATTTTATTTTTATTTAGTATTTGGACACTTAGAGACGTTATACATCTCTAAGTCTTGCATTCGCAAATATTTATATGTATAGATATATATTTAATGATCCTGACGCTTAGAGACATGTACATCTCTATGTCACTTTTATATTGTAATTTAGTTCACGCATGTAAAATACGAGCACAGAATATTGTTTCTCACCAGACTAAACATGGCTAATTTTTATTAATTAATAAAGCCCGCCAGCTTGAACATGCCATGCTCGCTTAAAAAGCTCTGCTTATGGTGGCGTCGTTGATCGGGTCGCCACTTTCCCGAAGAAATGTTGAGGGAGCCGATGGCTGAGATATGCGTCATACTCGTGAACGGGTGCTGTTTGTGGAGACCGGTCTGTTTAGGCTAACTGGGGCAACACATTTACGTAACTTTTTATTAATCATATTTAATTTTAGTTTAATTGGCTTTAGACACAACATTCGGTGCTTGATTATCCATATTTTTTTTATTATATAGAATATATAGATCAAGACACTTGGAGACCTTATACATCTCTAAGGATAATTTAGAAATAGTATGTTTATTGTATACTAGAATCACTTACTTTTATTTCTTTTATTTAAATTCAAAATTTGTTTCTAACTGTTGATGATGGATTATTAAAATTTGTAAATTTATGTAGAAGACACAGTTCAGGTAAGAAAGTATATCAAACTTGTATGTAATTCATTTTCAATAGTCAGATTTGGACTCATCTTTTTTCTTTGGTATTTTTCTTAAACTATAACCTATTGTTGGTTAATCTAACCTTGGTTTGATATGTTTTCTTATAGAACAACGCACTTATATGTATTGTTTAGTTTTGATGTACTGTTGTTTTGAAAAAATAAGTCCCGCCGAGTTTCTTGCCGGACATAATTCTTCTCGGGTCAGAGGTGTAGGGTTAGAACCGGTGTAGTTTGATTTTTTGTTTTTCTCTCTTTTCCTTTGACGTGTAAAAGTGCCCTTGTGGCCTACTTACTGAATAAATGTTTGAGTTTGAGTTTGAGTACTACTAGGTGTACACTTAGTAGCTACCTGCTATTAAAATAACTCTTATTTTTTTTTATTTTTTTATTAATGGCTTTTACTCCTCGCCGATTTTAGCGAGGTGAATTCTGCCAATGTCAAGGTACACTTAGGATTTTATTCATTTTCGTAAAATAAAATAAAAGCAACGTTGTTCGGTTAAGGCCTTGGTGATTGTAAAGTGATAGCCTCCTTACAAACACGTGGGTGGCCTGGACCCCGGATAACCGTTTGTTCAACTAAAGGGTGGATACTCGCGTTTTGGGACTAATTTTTCATTAGCTGCACACTTGTTCGTTAGGTCACCGCACAATAAGCTATCAATATTACACACTGAACTACGTAAATAAGCAAAAAACAAAAAACTAGTCCAAAGACGATGCAGCCATCTTGAAGCGTAAACGATTATCGATTAATCATATTTCGTGGCTACCTGTTATTAAAATAACTCTTATTTAAAAATAGCTTGATATTTGACATTTGTACACCTCCTTGTTTCAAGGTAATTGTGAATCTGTTATTCATACTAGCATTTAAATTTACATAAGTACCTGTACCTATTAAAATATCTACCTATAATATAAGCCAGTTACTATGCGATATCTATTTTAGGTAAGTAAATAAATATATCTTATCATCGATTCCTGATTATTTCGATAAACAAATCTTACATAACATCATACACTTTGGTAGTCAATGACATAGCAAATGAAACGTTAAATTAAGGAGATATGGTTCAAAATCGAATGAACGCTAAAGAATTCGCTCTACTTATTTATGCAGCTGTACAGTTAGCAACAGAAGTGGCTAAGTGGGGAAGGTGTTCAAAATCAGCTTGGAACAACTTTATTGTTAAGAGAATAAGGTTGGGTTTCACCACGCATAACTAACGAACTGGTCAACGTTAAATATGGCGACGGAGCTGTCATCCCATAGAAAACTGACAAACTCTTCATACAAGATTTTTTTAACGATAATGTTGACGTTAAGAGATGGTTTGGTGCAACTGATCCAATAAGAGCGAAGAGGTATTTTTGGGTTACATAAATATTCTTGGAGACCCTTACACATCTCTACGGATAACTAAACCTCTAAAACATTTTTAGATTTTTAACACGTGATGTCACTGTCGGTGAGTAAGGTCACCAGAGCTCAAAGAGCATGCAGTATGTTGGCGATGCTGGACTGGCAATGGACCCTCTTGTTCCTTTAGCTGTCAACACAGCGAATCCTACTTTTTATTTAAGGGTCGGCAATGGGCATGTGACACCTCAATTACAGACGTCCATAGGTTACGGTTGCTGCTTACCATCAGGCCATATGCCAGTTTGCCACCACAGTAAAAGTAAAAAAAAAATGGAATATAGAATTTTTTCATCATATGACTTTGTTTGTATTTTAATTGTTAGTTATTATGAGGGATGTGTTTGTTTAGAGCCAATCCTAGAGCTGCATAGTGTAAGGATAAACAAATGAAATGATTATATTGGTTCTTAACAAACACATTCCTCGCAACGCATCCTCGCTCATCTCTGGTGGAAAAGCAGGCTATGGTCCACTTAATAAATTGTGGACGAATTTAGTGAAAGGTCCCACTTTCTCGATACACAGATTTCATTATCATACTAAATATTAATATTAATATAGGTAAGCCTTTTTTTACAGTCACTGTCTTGCTTTCCAGCATAGGCCTCCGCAAGCTTTTTCCATGCCAATCTGTCTCTTGCCGTTCTCATCCATGTTGTTCCTGCTATATAGATAGCGTAAAGCAGTTCTAGGAAGTACTAATAAAATATCTCCAAAAATGGGACCTTTTTCTTCCACTGCCACAATTTTCGATTATGATTACATCTTATCCGCTAAGACACTTATGCTGTTGATTGTACAGAGGTAGTTAACCTCTAGCAAGGGCGATTGTGAACGCAATTGCATTATTCATGAACAATGGGAAGTAAATCCACTGTTTATTCACTGAAAGTGATATGACCTACGCCAAGCTATAGTTAGGAGCTGCATTCTAAGTTCAAAATTGCAACTTAATTTGATGTTACTTGCAGTGTCTCACTCGTATTTTCTTGTACGCGCAAGATGTAGCTACTGCAAGGTCTGCAAGTAACTTTAAATCAAGTTGAGTTTTCTAGAGTTTGAATGTGGCTGCAGTTGATGAAGATGTACTCAAACTATGTGAAAATTTAAAAAAGTTGAATTTGTATAAGTATTATTTAAAAATATAGGTACATACAGCTGCCGTACAGTACCCCCCTGCATACAAACTTTGTACTTATGCATGCAGCGTTGCCCTTTTTCTCTGCAGCCATACATACACTTAAAGTCAATGTATGTAGGGTCAGGGAGGGTACAGTCGCTCGGTGGGAACAGTGGCTCGAATGTGCTGTGCGAGAAACGGAAAGAGCTTTATGTCTGTCGTCCACATCAATCGGAAGCGTTCCGTAACCTATCATGTACGAACTAGTTAGTGAGCCGCTTCGGCGCCATGCGAATGTATTATGGTGCATTTTTGTGTTGAATGCTATCAAAATTACATTTCCAGGTAAGTTTAACTCCTCTTTTTTCTTAACTCGAACGAGATTTTTAATTACTTATGTTTTTATCGAAGAGTGTGTCTAATCTACTTAGTATTGGCTGATAATTCAAGGCCCTCGATGTTTCTATTTGTTTTTAGTTCTATCTAAAATACAAAATGGCGCGAAGGTCAACAGTCGTTCGTTTCAGAAAAGTACACGGTGGCTCGCGAACCACTGTGCACCTTACAGTCCAACTGTACTAAAATTTACTTGAATATGAATAAGAATAAAAGTTCTTTTATTATTATAAATAATTCTTGCATTCTTTTTTTAATAAAATGAAAGTGAATAAATCATGCGACATTTATTAGGTAAGTACCTATTTTAAATAAAGAATGAATCAGGAACGATTATTCCGAAATTAGGCTTACCTATTCTAATTACCGTTTATTCAACAAAAATGTTTTTCGTTATAAAGTTTATTTAGGTTCGATTCCTACGTAGCCATTGTGTACTGTTAGAACCACTGTGTACGGGGCGTAGTACACAGTGACTCGGGCCACTGTGTACTGTTAGAACCACTGTGTACTAGGGCGTCCTAGTCACTGTGTACAGCAACGGGTACGCAGTGGCTCGATTCCCAATTTCTAAAAAAGAATGGATATATTTTTTTTGATGAAAGTATCAGCAAATATATTTACTACATATGAAAGTTTAATAATGCAGTGTGCTCTGTACTAGCAACAATTAGTTCAGGGATTTATATTTATCATGCTACAGCCTCTTGAAAAAATCCTAGCGACTGTTCCCTCCCTGACCTTACACTCTTTTTCTAAGGACCCCATTCTGTGGTGCCTAGTTCCTATGGAAATTGACATAATCTCAATAACTTTGTCTAACAAAATAATATATTGGAGAAGCTTTAGGAAAACTAATACATGCACTAATTATTAGGATTAGGTTTTCAAAACCTTTTCTTTTTGGACCCTTAACAATGCAACCAGGAAAGCGCAAAAAGTCAAAAGAAAGTTTTTTTTAAATTTCAGTTAGGACTAGAGTATTAATCTTCTTCTTCATTGTTCCCTCATGACTGAGGATCGTAACCAACTGTGATGTCCCTCCATGGTCTCCAGATGGTATCAGAGTATTAATGCAAAACAAATTCATACTTACAGTAGCAGTCTTATCCGGCCATCTGTCCAAGTTCTGCCAAACAAACTCAGGGACTGTGTAGTTCACTTTAGGAATGTCTTTGAAAACGGATGTCAAAATATTCTTCTCCACAGTGCTATTGTTCCGAATAGCAAGCTTTAAAGCTGGTGTACTCATCCTCCTTGCTGCATGGTAGGCTGACCGTCTCAATGTGCTAGCCATATTTAATTTTAAAAAAACTGTCTGGAAAAAAACAGGCTCAAATTTCAGTTTATTTTATAGGGCATGTTTTGTATTTTTTATAGTTAAGTTGAGAATGGTTTTATTTGATGTCTATAATTGGTACTAGATTACTAAGACGAAGTCAAAACTTAAAACAGCGTTGAAGGCCAGTGTTAAATAGAGTTAAAATTTTATTACAAAACCGACTACAGGTCACATTCTTGCAAATTAATGTTCATCATTAGATAACGATTAGGCAAGCACATATAAAATTGTTTAAGTGTGTGAGTGAGTGAGATTAGGAAATAAGAATCAAACACCCACCTCTTATTATCTAAAACACTTGTTTAAATTTGAATTAAGAACACAAGTTGACACACAAACAACACTAATAATGTCTTGTTTCAACTAAACGGGTATCGGAATGATTGCAATATGTGTGATACTGTAATCCGGCTAGTGGACTTTGAAACTTGTCGACGAGTTTACAATTTTTTGTACACAGCACCGTAGTAATCGAGTCCTTTCACAACACAACAAAGTAACAAACAAACGACGACCGAATAAAACGCGTCTGACAGCTGTCAAATACACATCAGAGTGGCGCTAGTGAAGCGCGTGTATACAAGAGTAAGAAAGAGAGATCCGATTAGTTCTTACAATTAACGTAAACATATCAGCCCCTAGCATGTTATCAAATATTTATCGCTGATGCTTGTTATTGCCAGCGGATAGGATACGCCGGGTACTCACTAGCGAGCCGTAACTGTAACCGTTGCATGTACTGTAACCAAAAAACATGGTGTGTACGTGGTTCGCAAACCTGCTGCGAGCGGTACGCGTGCGGCTTGCAGCGAGCCGACGTTTACAACGTACTCATTTCTGAACCCGTAACGTTGCACGTAACTGTAACCGTTACTGTTACCAAAAACATAGTGTGTACGTTGTTCGCGAGCCTGCGACGAACGCTACACGAGCGACTCGCAGCGAGCCGACGATTGTCGGTTTTTGCCGCGAATCAAAGGGCGTTCGCAGTGCGCTCGTGGACGTCAAGAGGAGTGGTTGTTGCTAGCCGCTGCGAACCAGCTGTATTTTCGAGTTATTTCTTCGTCATGTCATGAGTGAATGGTCAGAGGATAAATGTCTTTTGCTAATAGACGCGTACAGGGAAAATACTGTACTATGGAACCCTAAGGACAAAGATCCGATAAAGACATTTCGTCCGATATTGTGGAGTTTCAAACCAAAACTGAGGATAGATCCGGCAGGCCTCCCCGTACACACTGGAACCTCGTTACTGTATCTGTTTGGTTACAGTTACAGCTCGCAAAATGAGTACGCTTGGTGAAAGCGTTCCGGCGACGTCGTGAGCCGTAACAGTAACACGCGTAGGGTCAGGGAGGGAACAGTCGCTAGGATTTTTTCAACAGGCTGTTGCATGAAAAATATAAATCCCTGAACCAATTGTTGCAAGCACAGAGCACCGTGCATTATTACACTTTCATATGTAGCAAATATATCTGCTGTTACTTTCACCAAAAAAGAAATATCCATTCTTTTTTAGAAATTGGGAATCGAGCCGCTGTGTACCGGTTGCTGTACACAGTGACTAGGACCCGCTAGTACACAGTGGCTCGAGTCACTGTATACTACGCCCTGTAAACAGTAGTTCTAACAGTACACAATTGCTAGGTACGTAGGAATCGAACCTAAATTATATAACAAATAACATTTTTGTTGAATAAAACGGTAATTAGAATAGGTAAGCACAACCCCCGGAATAATCGTTCCTGATTTCATTCTTGATTTAAAATAGGTACCTACCTAAATGTCGCATGATTTATTCACTTTCATTTTATTTAAAAAAAAGAGTGCATGAATTACTTTTAATAATCACAGAATTTTTATTCTTATTCATATTCAAGTAAATTTTAGTCCAACTCTGTAAGGTGCACAGTGGTTCGCGAGCCACCGTGTACTTTTCCAAAACGAACGTCTGTTGACCTTGGCGTCAATTTGTATTTTAGTTCAAATTAAAAACACAAACAAACACCTAGGGCCTTGAATTATCAGCCAATACTAAGTAGATTAGACACACTCTTCGATAATAACATAAGTAATTGAAAATCTCGTACGAGTTAAGAAAAAAGAGGAGTGAAACTGATCTGGAAATGTAATTTTGATAGCATTAAACACAAAAACGCACCACAACACATTCGCATGGTGCCGGAGCGCCTCACTAACTAGTTCGTACGTGGTCGGGTACGGAACGGTTCCGATTGATGTAGAGGACAGACAAAGCTTTTTCTGTTTCTCGCACAGCACATTCGAGTCACTGTTCCCACCGAGCGACTGTTCCCTCCCTGACCCTACACACTAGAACCTCGTTACTGTATCACGCATGTTACGGTTACGGCTCGCTAGTGAGTACCCGGCTATACGAATGATTACTTTCTGTGATAAAATTATCGATATATATAACACACAATTTGATATTTATCGTGCGGATATGACCCGGATGGATAAAATGTTGTCCATTTGTCGGAGAGGGTCAGTGAAGAATTAAACGCGAAGGACTTTTTATTCCCTTGTCATAGTTATCTAGAAACACGGCAGTGTGTCAGCCAAGTTCGCAGAGCAGAGGTCACACACCAGCCGTGGGTATATTTACACAAACCATTTGGGACCCTAATAACTTGAAACCTATTACTTTTATGTTAAACCTTCTCGCTTCCAATTTTGTGAGTCTTGTAAAGCTATCCTCTAATTACTGAATCCTGAATTTCAACTACAAACCGTTAACCGTTCACGACATACTGACCTCCGCAAATCACTATTTTACCACCGACTGACTCACTCATCATAACCTTTGCCTACAAGTTGCAGGTGACCTAGAATGTTGAAATTTGACATACAGCTAGGCACTTGTGTGTAAACAATAGGAAAAGTCTTAAAACAGTATAATTTTAAATGAAAATGTGAGCGCGTTCATAATAGGTGGAGGAACTGTGGGCCCAGTGTAAACCAGACAAATTCCACCAGACCAGATTGAGTAAGAAATCGCAAAGCGAAAGTGGGGATGCTTTGGGCACACAATCCACCGGGGTGATGACAATATCGCGTGCACTGCTCTGAACTGGAAGCCGCCGCCGTTCATGAGCTGGAATTACGTTTTACGTATTACGGAGCTTGCACGTTAGGAGCGCTGCTGGAGATCGACAGGCAGGCTCGAGCTCGTAAAGGCCCTATGTAACTCTGGAGTACCATATATAGGAACGACAAATCAAACAATCCTAAAGCCTACACAAATATGGGTAAGTAAGTAGGTTAGTTGAAATGGTTTGATTTAATATTATGAACTAATATTATTAATGCTGAAATATGAACCTAACTTAACTATTGTAGACAAAGGAAAAATAAAATAGACACGAACTTAATATACTTTTATTTCAAGTTATGTAGTGATACAAACATAAAGCAGACTTGGCAATGACATAGATTAATTCGTTTACATAAATACTAATTATAAGTCGCGATGTAATTTAAACATTTACGCCCAGCTACACTTTGATAGGTTTCGCAAAGATTCGAAATGCATGTTCATGCATCGTTTGTGGCTCACGCATTAGATATGAACTGCGACGCACTTGAACATTGGTCAGTTCTATTTAGTTGTAATTAAGTTTATAAATGAAAATTGATCAGTCACCTGAATACAGCATGATGTCAGCTGGTATCGTGTGGAATTGTGGATAGTGTGACAGAAGCTTTTATAAAATGACAGATGGCCACTATGAACTATTCATTTCATGTGATAACTTTAACCACCTTGTCACGTAATCCACGCGACATTTTGTCTTTCGCGGTAATGACAAATCCATCATAGGTATATAGGGCCTCATTTAGGCACTGGTCCCACCGCTATAAATATACATTTCTCTCTTTTATTTACACGGGAATGATTATCTTTTGTTCGTTTCTTGGGCTAGAAACTAGCCGATAGCTCATAGTTACTCGCCCGCGGTGGGACCAGTGCCTTAGCTACAGAGATAGAAAGAAGCATATGTACTATAGTCTGGCAAACCATTTCTGTCAGTAGAAACGCGCGGCAAATTCAAAATACGTACATGTGGCAACCCTTTGTGATAAGACACCGTATTTCATGACGAACATTTCAATTCACATTGAATTTGTTTCTAGTGCATTTCACTCTCTCATCTTAAGCGCGAGTGAGATAGAACACCTGCAACGTTCCCAATTAAATTTAAATTCATTTTTAAGGCATATGTCAATTGCCTCAACCAGATTATCTTTTGCAGTTGATGACAGATCAGACGAAATATATCCGTCTCCTTTTTACACACCGTAAATATCACCTAATGAAAGGGGCGGAAATACCGATTAAGATTAAAAACACAAAATTTGATGATCATTGCTGCTTTTTTCACTGATTCTTAGTGTTGTCATACTTTTCGTTCGGTGGCTGGCCAGACTATATGAAGTCTATGTAGTATTATTAAAATTGACCGGGCTTTAAAATTAACAAGAAGAAGTATTTTAAAGCATTAATGTGCTTGCAAGACGAAATTACAAAACCATATACATACATTATAATAAGAAAAAATAAGAAATACCTACCGGTGTTTTTTTATACATAATGATGAGAGTGATAAAGAACAAAATGTTATCAAACTCTGTTGCTTATACATTGTGACATCCATTTGTTTTTTTACCCTTAGCAATATTTTGGTAGGTAGGTCCTACTAAACAGCTTTCAATATAGTACGATATCAAACTCGAAATCGCTAAAAATAAATATGACTTTCCTGTAGAAAACCTTGACCTCTGAATGTTGAAATGATTGAAACAGCCAAGTTTTTTTTATATTTTGGGTCTGCTCTGCTGAACATGTAAGGTATTTAACCCTTTGACCGCCAAACATCGGGCGGAATTATCGTGCTCTCAACGCCAGCGCACGGCACGCGCAAAGCAAACGTGTTATCACGTGCTGGCGCTGAGGGCACGACTTTCCGTGAGCGTGATTTGACGTATTTGGCAGTCAAAGGTTTAATGAGTTGAAAAATTATAACTAAAATGATTCTAAATAGACACTGTTCACATAACGGTTAGTTACAATTAACAAAGAGTATGACTCAGGTAGTGAAATTTTACGTTATTGCTAGCTATTGCTAATAAATGCTATGGTTTATTTTGTATTCTAAACTATGGGTCTAAAGTTATCCGAAATAAATAAATGATTTGATTTGATAAAAAATCTAACGCTTGAAAAAAATTTAAGTTGTATTCGAGACTGACTAAGCATGACATGTCTTATGAGAATTCTTCTTTTACAACGCAGTGGAATGTGCACGTCTACGCACACACAGCCGGTGTGGCTCGGCCTTTTGGTATTTCACTACAATTGATGGATGTAACAAATTTAATTACAATTTACACGTTGGAATAAAAAAAAATGGTACATAAACGAGTGATTTATTCCGAGTGTAAACGATATAATGCAACTTTTTATCTTTTATCGCTGTGGATAAGACAACGGCAAGTCAATACAAGTTTATTACGAAAGTGAGTCATATCATAACTTATCCACAGCGTTAAAGGATAAAACCGTGATTGCCCTTTTAACCGCCTTATGTTAACATTTAATTTTGAACTAATATAAACAAATCGTTATTATGTCGTTTATAACAAATGACTGCGGTTAAAGGGTTAACACCTGTTAACCGAATGTTTTCATGTCAAAAAGCAAGACGCGTTGCCTTTAACAACACTTTAAAATTCTGACATGAAAAAAAAACGGGTAGAACATATCCGATAAATCTTAGGAAAACTAGCCAATTTTTGGGAAGACTATATCCAATATAAGTTTAACAACAGTCTTTTGATTCATAACAAATATACCATTGATTGATTGAGACTCACTAATTTTGAAAGTTGTTTAATTTCTTCAGTTACATTTTTGACGTGCTTTATCCCCGCTGAAAAAAGAAAAGGTATATATTATTTTAACGCCACGTAAAATATAATGACAATATAAGAATATCATCTGTTGACGGACATAAGTCTATCACACCCTTATGAAACCGAGGGGGCCAACAAGTACAGTCACCGGCAATAGTATCTTCCTACATGAGGGCCGCAAAAATATGTGACACGCTCTTACTTGTAGGGCCATAAGGGCGTGTCAAATATTTTTGCGGCCTGCGTGTAGGAAGATACTATTGCCGGGGACTTTACCTAACTCCCACAAAAAAATTTTTTGGTACACACTTTTATTGCTGACTGTACCTACTAGATAGCATTCTCATGTAAACCATACGGAAGTATAGTATACCAAATTTCAGCTCAATCAGACACAGAGTGGTTGAAATGAAAAGATTTGAAGCACATAAATAAATATACCGGGTCAAGAGCATCCGCATTAAGTGACAATTACTAAATCTATTTTCTTTGATGATACATTAAAATATTGTCACATGAAAAATGCTGGTTTATTTGGGCTTGTTCGTGAGAAGTATTTTTAATTCTATTTGGGTTGGTACATACGTAAAATGTGAATATACTAGAAAGATGTTCCCTTTGACCGCCAAAGACGTCCAATCACGCGCTCGGAAATTCGTGCCCTTAGCGCCAGCACGTCCAAAATATAACCGCTTTGCCTTGCGCGCTAAAGGCACGATTTTTCTGTCTGATGCTTGGCGGTCAAAGGGTTAAGCAAAATAACTATGTTTCAGAATGAATTGTATATTTTATCTGATATTCGTCACACATCTGCGCCTTTTCATTCCAAGGCCTTTTGCTCATAAAGCATTGTCTCTAAACCACAAGATTTAACTGACATACACTAGTATAACAAATTTAAATCCAATCGGGCGCCATTGGTAAGTAAACAAAATAATATTTATACCACGATGGTGGCCAAGCATGCACGGCCCATCTGATTTGAAGCGATTACGTTAGCCTATGGACGCCTGCAACCCTAGAAGTGGTATGCGCTGAACCTAAAATTCATCATCAGCCGAAAACCGTCTAGATATTGACCTAAGCCAAAGAATTTCATAATAATTACTACGAACAATTATGTTTTTTATCCGCGATCACAATTATTTAAATTGTTAATTATTAATTTAAATTTTCGTGAGACATACTAACACTCTAAAATATAACGGTTACACTCACGACAGAGCGCGCGATACGCGCGGCACGTCGAGCGGGACGCAGGCCGGCAGTCGGCAACGCGACGTGCAACAGGGCGCTACGGGCCGGTTCAAATAGCACTCTTAGTGCTAGAAGATTAAGACCTAAGCTCTCCGAAACATGTCGAGCGTGACGAAAGTAACGTTATATTTTATAGCGTTAATTTTCCTTTTCTGTATTACTAATTATTGGTAAGCAATCAGGATCATCATATTAGTGGTAGCCGTACAAGCCCAATTTCAAAGAAAAACGCAAATCGATCTACAGTTTAGCCGTTTGGCACACGCATACTAGAGGTCAAAACACATTTTTTGACCCGCAGTTCTTAAAAAAAATTCCCTTCGGTGCCGAGACAGAGTTAGAGAGTGCCGAGACATTTTTTTATTTGTATGGAAAAAAAAATTTTTTTTTTCAGAAACCTATCGTATTAAAACCTATATCACAAAGTGGCACAGTTCTACTTCAATTCCTATTTTACGAGACGTATAGAAATGTACTGCAGATACGGTACATATTAATCATAAAATGATACGTAGTATCCATATATCCAACGGGAAATACCTCTTTAACCATTTAACTGCGTCTTTTCATCGGTTGGTATAGTTTTTGTGGTAGATACTGACTTAAAAAGTGACTGAATTGAAAGTGGAATTAAAGATGTTTATTCCTGTTGTTTTTTATCTTATAATTATAATACACATACTATTAATCTCGCTTTTTACATTTTTTAAATATATTTTTCTATCTTTATATTTCTTCCTCTCCGCCTTCTATATACGTTTTGCTGCAAATAAGAAAGCGGTTTGTATAAATGACTTCACGTATTTACGTAAAAGCACAGATTATATAATAGTTCTTACGAACAGATATGAATCACTCATAGAAAAAGCAAATACCTACCGTTTACGTACCTACGCAATAATACAATGGAGCGGCATTCAACGCGCGGCACCCTGCACCTCCCGCGCACCCGCACAATCGCTAGGGTTGCATAATGCTTGGAAATGTTTTATTGTTAAGGAAATAAGTATTTTGCATTGATTCAGTGTTTAACTGGTTCGCATGGGGCATAACAATTATAGTTACATGAGTAATATTGATTGATATTTTGTGGCCGCGATGAGAGTATGATTAATCTTGACAGATTTTCCACACACTGTCAACATTAATATGGATTGACAGCTATCTCAATCTTATTCTAATCGCCTTTTAGCAATATCATCTTGACAGATTTGCCACACACTGTCAAAATTAATATGGATTGACAGCTATCTCAATCTTATTCTAATCGCCTTTTAGCAATATCATCATAGTTATTTAAGAGATTTGTATTTCGTTAATAGTCTAAGATACGATAAGCTATTTGTATCTTCATCTGTTATTTTGATTAGCTTTGCTATTTTTTACATCCATCCACATCGCTATAAATAAATTTTTTTCGTGATGACATTGTTCCGAGTTCCGAGTAGCGTCGCGCGCGGTACGACGTGCGTTCAGTGAGCGCGTTGGTATCCCACTGACTTTAGTTTCGCCGGCGGAGGCGCAAAACGTAGGTATATAACTCGCTCGCGCGGGCATGATTCATAGGCCTGGTAAAAGGCGTAAATTGAGAAAATAATAGCGCACCTCGCGTTATGGCAATCACCGTGGGAAATTTTGCAGGCTGGGGTGCAAGGGAGGCTCCTTAACTGCATGCTATATACAGTCTAATTCAGTCCAATTAGGCTCTAATGAAAGGTCAGGTCTTCTCTTCTATCCCCATTGTTCTGGAGGTGGTCGGGTTGCTACGTGACTTTCTAGTGCACGCCCCCATATTTCTCCAGCCTGATATTTTGCCCTTTTTATATGCTAAAGGAGGGCAGCGGCAGTAGGAGGTATTAAAGAGAGGGTCTTATCACCAGTCACAAACATTTGGCGTCGAGCTTCATTCACGTGTCAAATCGCACTGAGGATTGTACATTTTGTTGGTGAACATCTCCATTGATATGATATGTTCGTCGGTAATCTCTTTAACACTGGGTGGGAGAGCTAAGCATGTAAACGCTGCAGTGAATGCAGGGTCCTTCCACGCAGACTTTGTCGTTTTTGATCGTTATTATCACTTGATAACACTAATAATAAACAGGACAGCACAGTTCAATACAATTCCAGTAGAACTGTGTCACTTTGTAATATTGAAAAATTATACACATACAAAATAAAATAAAAAAATACTAAATGAAATTATTTTGATAAATTGTTTTCTTGGGGATAGATATCAAGATATAACGTATCATTTGTGATATACTGTACAAAAAAAAGTTGCGTATATCGTATATGAAGGAGTCAAACCTTGATATTTTGTGTCAAAAACTAAACAAACTATACCAGCTTATGAAAAGGCGCAGTTAAAGGGGTAAAGAGGTATTTTCCGTTGGATATATGGATACTACGTATCATTTTATGATTAATATGTACTGTATCTGTACTACAGTTCCACAAGTCACGCCAAATAGGTATTGAAGTAGAACTGTGTCACTTTGTAATATTGAAAAATAAAAACTTAATGAAGTTATTTTCAATATTGCTTCTTTGAGGTTAAATATGAGGATATTACGTATCATTTGTGGTATATTGTATTTTTTTTTAATCAGCCATATCGTGTCTGGACGAGCCCAAACTTATTTTTGTGTTAATAAAAAAAAATGGCTGAAATGTAATGATGTGGTATATTTTTAGAATCGCCTCAAAATGCCCTTTCATAAGATACCACACACGATAGATTTCTGAAAAAATATTTTTTTTCCATACAAATAAAAAAATGTCTCGGCACTCCCTCCCAAGGGAATTTTTTTTAAGAACTGCGGGTCAAAAAATGTGTTTTGACCTCTAGTATGTGTGTGCCAAACGGCTAAACTGTAGTAGATCGATTTGCGGTTTTTTTAATCGTACGGCTACCACTATATCTCTCACTCACTCACTCACCGATAATTACTGGAGATTCCCAATGTCCTCTTCAAACAGCCTCTTCCCACCTTTCAAAATCTTCTCACTATCCTGCCCATGTTTCTCCATGTACTTCTCCAATCGTATTAACCACTGAGCCCAGTGTTCCCTGAGCTTGTCCATGGAGAGATGGTAGTAGTCTGCTTTGGAGCCGTCAGTGTAGGCTATGACTAGTAAAGCGTCCCGGACGTTCAAATGCTTGTAGTTTAGGTCGTTGCATACAGCGCCGAAGTAAGCTGCTAGCTGAACTGGGTTGTCGTAGGTTGTGGCTATGGATTTGCGTTGCTTGTCGGATTTTTTCCATTCGATGAGGGTGGGTTTGTCGCTGGAATGCAAATGTAAACAATCAGAACTTGACAATGGTTTGCGCAATTTTTGCATTCGATATATCTTTACTCGCACGATTAGCAAGTGTCACGCGACAGTATACGCGCGCGAGATAGACAAGATAATCCTTCTCTTTTTAATTGATACAGTCAGAAAAAGATATATCGTCTCGTCACAGTCGTCACACTTCAGGTAACCGTAATGAATCATTCAACATCGTCCTAAGAATGATAGCAGACAAACCTAACTGTCCTATAATGTTACACTGTGAGGGGCTACATTCCCCAATCTGTCAAATAACTACTGTGGTAGCATGAAATTGGAGCGTTTGTTATGTTTAGTTACGTTATTTTATTAGAAATCCATACTAATATTATAAATGGGAAAGTGTATGTGTGTGTTTGTTTGTTTGTCCGTCTTTCGCGGCAAAACGGGGCGATGAATTGTCGTGATTTTTTAAGTGGAGATAGTTGAAGGGATGGAGAGTGACATAGGCTACTTTTTGTCTCTTTCTAACCCCCCACTTCCCTAAAATGGGGGGTGGAAGTTTGTATGGTTTGTTACCTCGAATTTAACGCGAGCGAAGCCGCGGGCAAAAGCTAGTGTAGATATCGATGGTAAAAAGCGGAACTGCTGTAAACGCCAAAATGCAAAGTTTACACCAGAGCCAAAATACTTTTCGATTTTGAAAAAAAAAATCATAACTTCTTTGTTTATTAACAAAAATACTTCTAATCTGGATTTAGCTTATAACTTATACATTTCTATCAAATGTCATATTGAAAGTTTGACATAAGTGAATAGTTTACAGTATAGTGTCACTTACGACAATGGCACTCTTTTTTTCGTAACGCGGAAACGCTGTGCGTACAAATGGTAAATGTACTAAAATAGTGAGAGGGGTAGACATTTCATAAACCATAAATGCCGTAACCAGCACATATTTATTTCTAAGATTAAATAATTTTGACATTAATGCCAAATACGTTCGTTAGTCGACTTACTGAATTGAGGTAAGTGCCAACAGATAAAAATAAACTGTGAAATTAATACGACTTAAGTATCAATCAGACTTTATTAACACTTTTTTTTAAATGTTATCAAAGTTTAAGTTTAGTTTCATAATTAATAAAAAGGTTTATAGGAATAATTACCGTCTACAAACATGAAAAATTATCAAGTCTTTATATCTCTTACTAAAAACCATTCAAAAATTTGCTTAAAAACCAAACTTACCAATTTCAACTGGCCTAACAATAGACTAACATTACAATCATCTTTACAACCTTGTAATGACTAAAATCTCACTATAAAACTGAGCAACTATTTGAAACTAAACTATACCATTAATTCTGTATTAAAGACTTTTAAAAACGCAAAAAGTCATTTTCTTAAGTATAATCTCACTTAAATTTTAAATAGGAACTTAATGATTTTACTTATAAGAGCTACTGAGTATCGGTTTTTATCATTATAAACTTACTAACTTAAATAATTGCACTTATTAATACTTTAAAATATTAAAATTGCAGTCAAATCAAAGATTTAGAAGCGTAATAATTGACTTAGGAACGAAATTGCACTTACATAAAAATTAATGTTTTTATAAAATCTCAACAGCTGCTGAGATTTTCGTTATAATAATTAGATTTTGTTTATTGCACTTCTAAATAAAATATTTACTTTAAAAGTCAATTACACAGCTAAATCCTACTTATTAAAAAAAAAAATTAAGGTTATTAATAGTCGAACTAGTTATTCATCACCCTCATAATCAAAATGCACACTACGCACTGCCTATCGTTCCGGCGATCGCCAACCGACTGATTCGCAGGCAGTAGGCACCAACGACACCGCCGCGAGCGCACATTTGAATGGTATTATTGACGAGCTGCACCTGATTCCCGCCATTTTTCAAATATCGGCACGGCATATTCACGGCAAAACAAAACACTAGCGTAATTTAGCCAGTGCTTGAAATATTATTTTATCGATATCGATAATTCAGAACTAGAAGAAATAAAAGTCACCAAATAAAATTAATATGTAATAAAACTAATAAAAACATTTGTATAAAGTTACTATATATTAGAAACAGACGCAATTTCTTCTTCAAAATCTACGTCAGTACACACAGCAGCACAAGACATTTTATTTGGGTAATAGTGATAGGAGTAGATGATCATTATCTTTTCAACATTCTCTGGGAGTAAACAGTTGCGTTTATCACTATAAATCCATTTATGTACACTAAATGTACGTTCAACTTCAGTTGACGTCAAGGGAGCAAATTTATAGAATTCATTATCAGTTCGGGTAATATTTTCAGATATGTCTCTTAAAATTTCGTAATCAGGATTTCGTTCGAGCACGGCTTCAAATTTACGTATCACTGGTGAAAGTTTACTCCAGTTTACGTAGCAACGAACAGTATCCAGAATGAGGAAGGATTGCGCAATGGATAAAGTCGAACATTGCAATTGTTCTATTGAAGAGGCTATTACTTCGTAGTTGTCGCGAATGAAATTTAACTCCGGTCGTAGTTTGCGTGTTTGAAAACATTTTTTTGCAGCTCTTATAGCTGCCGAGTCATTAGCAAGTATGGAGACGACATCACGTATTTGCTCATAGTATTGAGCGTAATATACCGCAGCAGATATCCAAGTTCCCCATCTGGTGATAATTGGCTCGGGAGGTAGGGGAATGGACGGATATTTTGCCTTAAAAAGGCGTACACGCTCTGGAGATTTTAGGAATATCTTTTTGACATTCGATATCAACCCATCCACACCTTTGAAATTATCTCGCACTTCTTCGGCAACCCGGTGCAGACCATGAGCTAAACACGTAATGTGTTTCATACGAGGAAACGTTGCTTTTAAAATACGACCGGCTTTAAGCATATATGCGGCACTATCTGTGCAAAGTAAAAGCAAATTGTTTACGTTGTCATTGAAAGAATTTTGAAACAAAAATTTTAATTGGTTTATTATTAGGTTTGCTATTGTTTCCCCATTTACCTTCTCTAAAACCTTCGACCCCAAAAGATAAAATTGCTTAGAACATTTTTTTTTGCAAAGACCGAATCACCACGTTTGTCACACATTTTCCCATGAAATCTGGTGTTTCGTCTATAGATATCCACAAATAATTGGTTTTGTTTACCTCTCTTATACCCTGTATAGTTTTTTTGTACACGAGATTTAAATAAATTTTTCGCAGGGTCGATTCGTCCGGTAAAGAAGTCATAGAGCAGTCGCAACATAAATACTTGTTAAAAAAATGACGAAAATTATTGTTGTTGACTGTTGCCCATGGTATGTTGCATGAAATAAGAAAAATAATTAAATCGAAATAAAATTGATGTTTCCTATTTGGTTGCCCCGAACGGTAATTGTGGCGGTTGCTTTTCACATGATTCTCAATATTGCATTTCTTCAGTTTTAGATGCATATCGCACATAGAGCAGTATATAGTGGAGGTCACTTCATTATAGACTAACTCAGGGTGATTTTCAATCCACGTTTTGATCCGATCTTGTACATTACTCATTTTTGTATTAATTGATACCTTGCAATATTAAGTTATTATACGTATATCCAACACGTCGGATTCAATGCGTTGCGAAATAAATAATACCTAGATGCAATTTACGTTTTATACGTAATGAAATGACAGTTAAAGTGTGAATGTCATATGTCATGTGAGATGAAATTTGCAGTCGTTTCTATCATTTTAAATGAGGTGGTATAGTTACTTCGTTCTAAGTTGTACATGCAGACCTACCTCTTTGTTGCTCGACTATGGCAAAGCTAAAATGAAAAGTTATTTTATTACTTATACAGGATGTCCGGTAATTAATGCACAACCTTCTAACCCCCAGTAGGTCACCTTAGACTGGTCAAAAATATTGATTTTGAGCTCTAGTAAGTCTCCTGTTTTTCGAAATTTTCGCACGTTTGTTAGTTTTTAAATTTTGACATTCACACTGATAGGTGTACCATCGAATAAAAAAAGAAAAAATGTACTGAGGCAATACCTGTCATATACTCTAGTAAGACTCGATAGGTGTCGATAAAATAATATTTCAAGCACTGGCTAAATTACGCTAGTGTTTTGTTTTGCCGTGAAAAATCCGAGCTCTGGATATTATATTCGAATTAAACGTAGTATGCGTCTATGACAGATAATTTATTTTACTTAAATTGCAGTAATTCTTAGGAGTCATTTTTTCACTACATGTATAAATGGTGTATACGCCACAGGACAAAATTTCGGCAGCGGTGTAAACACCACGCTCATCGGGCCATGAAAATCCGAAATAGGCGTAAGTGTACTCGTTTAAAAATTTGCTAATATTTGGGCGTTTACAACAATTAGAAGGGGACATGGTCAAAAAACACATTCGTTTTGCAATGCTGTCCAGTTTTTTCCAAGTGTCTTAGAGCCATGGGACCCAGACGTTTCGACGCGGAAAAAATCACTGATTTCAAATATGTAAAAAAAATTTTTTTGACCAAGTGGCGGTTACAGCAGTTCCGCTTTTTGCCATCGATATATATATTGCTGTAGTTTTAACTAACCCTTAGTTTCTAAGTACTACTAATGTAATATGACTAATATGTGTCAAAGTTACATGAAATAAATAATTTAAATTTGAATTATTATTACAAGGTTATTATTATTATTGTATAAAATCATAAGTGACCGAAATTTTGGTGGCAATACCTATACAATCCGCAATGTTATTAAATCTAATATTGTATATCCATGTAAAAAAAATCAGAAACGTGATCTGGCCTTACAAAGTAGAATATAATTCCATAGCATGCAGCAGTAGACTGGAGGATAGACTAGTCTGATTAATTTTACAGTTACCTTATAATTGATTATGTTTTTGTTATTTAATTTTAATTGTGTCTTATTTACTATGACTTTGTGTATTTTTATTGATTATATTTTTGAATGGTGACATTGTGAATTATTAAAATAAATTAATTTGGTGTACCTAGTTGGTTACTTAGTTCTGTTACCAGATTTCTGACTGATAAAATTTAAAATAAAGTTTTAAATAAAAATTTAAAGTAATTATTTATTAGCCTAATTTCTAATGAACATAATATGGTATAATAATATACAAATCAGATGGGAAATTTATTGAAATTCTTTGTAAAGCACAGGATTGCCTGAAGACGCAAACACGCGGTAAATTTAAGAAAATTACACTTTACAAAAGTGCATCAAATGAATATTGCACCTTTGTTTTGAAGGTTCCATTGCTTGTTTGTAAGAAACCTGTATATTAGAGGTAATTGTGTGACCACCATTTAATTTTCTTGCGATTTTATCACACAGATATTCCTATTTGAAACATTGCCTATTTTTAAGTTTTGCACAAAATACATAGATTTAGACTGCTATGGAACAAGCAGACTTGCAACGTATAGTCTAGTATTTTATCAGATAGACCCACGTGAACTATACATATACCAAATTGAAGCTAAAGAATATAGCTACCGAATTGTGCAAGACTGGTGCGTCTTAAACGTGATTTAAAATAAATAGGATTTAAAATCAACATGAACAAGGAGTGTAATTTTGACGTATATTTTTCACGCCTTTTTCCGAGTGTTATAAAGAATTCTGAAAAACTGCGACAATAATTTTCAATTCAATATATTATAATCTATTGACTATTAAATAAGATTTTAAATTATGTTCATAAATAATTAAAATGTTACTACCTATTACTATTTATTTAGTGAAAACTCTAGTAACAGAACATAGTAACCGACTAGGTATGTATGTTAAATTTAATTCAATGTGTATGTGTTCATTCTGGTTGCGTTTTTAGTGCTCACTTCTGGTTGCGGGTCACTTCTGGATGAAATTGGCACAAGACCGGGACAAGTGGCGTGCACGAAGAGAGGCCTATGCTCAGCAGTGGGCGATAAAGTGCTGATGATGATGATGAATTTGTGCTTTAGCATAATTGTTAATTATTTTCTTGCAATTATTTCAATGTACATATTTTTATGTAGGGTTAAGATAATATTTTGACTAGTATATAAGCGTATTGGTGTTAACTGTCATGCTTATGTATGTAAAATAAATACAATACAATTATACGGTTGACTGACCAGACAATAGATTACATTTGATTTATACTACGTAGTCGAGTCAACGGCCTCATAAATAAAGGGTTGAAGACTAAAGTTGCAAAACAATTTATGTTAATGGGTATAATGATGAACCTATTTCCCGCCTTTTTTACCTGTCTGTTAAATTGAACTTGAAATTTTTAATGCAGTATAATTTGTGTCAATGCAGGGAAAAAGGTCCCAGTTTCGATATGGATATTAGTACTTCCTAGAACTACACAATATACACCAGGGATGTAACAGATGTGGTTTTATCGGAACCGAAAGCGGAATCGGATGTTTCAAATTTAGTTTATCGGAACCAGAAACGGAATCGGAACCGAAAACGGAAGCGGAACCAGAATCGGAGCCCGAGTGATAGCAGCACGTGGCAAGCGGGGACATGAGCAAATGACAGGTATAAGCCTGTTTGTTTTTGATGTATGCCGCTCATTTCCCCCCACTGCGTTGCTATGACATCCGATATAACTTCTGTTTTAAAAGTAACAGAACCGGAACCGAAGCGGATGTTTAAAACCAATCGGAAGTTCCGACTTAACGGAACCGGAACCGGAGCTCTGCAACATCCCTGATATTCACTATTAGTAAACATCGGTATCAACGTTCAAATTTCGTGGCAATGTACGGTTGGCAGAAAAATAAATACAAACAAATCACTTAGTATTTTTAACCTTTATTTTGTATATGTAAATAAAAAAGCCCCTAAATAGTACATTTCCTAATTAGGGTGGTAAAACAAAGAAAGGCCGCGCAATCGCAATTGTTGCGGCCCAAGCTGCAAGCGAGGGACGTAATTATGCGATCGAGGGCTTTCTTTATTACCTCCCGTGTTGGAAAAATATGTGCACATTTGGCCAGAAAGCGGCTCTATCCGTACGCGTAGCGTGCGGAAAAAGCCACTTTATGTCCAGGTGTGGCATACAATATTTTACGAGTTAGAATAGATCACTAAAATTTGTTCCATAGATTTTGCTGTCAATCTTTGACGTCTGTAAGAATATATCCATTTTAAATGACTAAAAGATCTTTCCACGCTGACTGAGGTAATAGGAAGGTATGTCAAGCATTGAAAATTTTGCACACAGTTTTTATTTACACTTTCTGGTATTTCAGCCTCGTTGTTTTTAGATAGTTGGTTAATTATTTGTACAGTCTTATAACCAGGATTTTTCTTTAATACACTTTTTAATTTAAAATAAACTTTTCTGGCATTTTGATGTAACCTTAACGTTGATATTTTTTTTTGCAAACCATGAACAATGTTTAATGATTCTGCTAGACTCAGTTTTGGATCCTCCAATAATTTTATTGACTTAGCAATTATACTAAAGTGTGTATCGACGAATAGTAACTCAGTTTTTAAATTCCGGTTACGGAAAATTTTTTTTGCTTTAGAAATTGCACTCGCTTCACGCGGATTTAAGGCATCGATGACAGATTTGATTTTATCATAATGCATGTGATAATATGAGGCAGCATTTAACCATGTTCCCCATCTTGTTATCACGGGTCGGGGTGGTAGAGGAATATTTACACACATTTGATGAAATAAATTTGTCCTTGAAGGAGCGTTACGAAATATTTTTTTCGATACAGTCAATCAAACTGTTTATGGTCGGGTAAAGACTTCTAATTATCTCTGCGACTCGATTACATCCATGTGCTATGCATGTTACATGAGTCATATTTTTATATTTCTGAACAAGGTTTTTAGCTGCTTTTACCATGTAGGAACCGGCATCCGTTATAAAAAATAATAATTTATCCATGTTTTTTTTGTATTCATCGCCCCAAAGATCTTCAAGGGTTTCCTCAACGAGTTTGGTTATTGTCGAATGGTTAGTCGCCTCCAATACCTTAGAAGCAAATAAATGTGGCTGGGTACTAGTTCCATCTAGAGCTCCGATCAAAATATTTGCCACTTTTTTTCCCACGGAATCTGATGTTTCATCAACACTGAGGTAAATCATTTTATTTTGTAATTTCTCTTTCAATTCATTTTTTTTCTTTTCATACAATTCAGGTAAGCATTTTACTCGTATTTTTGTTTCACTCGGCACAGTAATATCGTTTCCATATTTATGATTTAAAAGGTTTTCTACAAAATTTCTAAATTTAGGATTGTCTAATTTTGACCACGGTATATTCGAACAAATCATAAACTCTGTTAAATCTTTATTAAATTTTTCTTGTGCATTATTTTTATGAATTTTGTTGTGTAAATCTGTTTTTAAATGGCGGTCGATACTAGATTTAGAGGGAAATAATTTCGAAGTACACAATTTGCAATATACGATATCGTCTTTAATTTCGAAATCAGCATTATCTCGTATTATATCCTGTAAATGGCAGCGTGAATCAGATAATTTATCTTGATGAGATTTTGATTTCAAATGTTTCTCTATATTGTTCCTTTTCTTTTTTATATGCATTTCGCAAATAGTACAGCAAGCACCTTCGTTAGTGAATATAAAATCAGTATACTGCGTCAAATCCATTTTCTCAAGTCTGATAGGGAGTTGGGTAAAGATTTATCAATGCTAAATTGTAGTTGTAAGTGTTTTTAAGAACTATTATCGTTGAAGATTTTACCACATATTATTTTGCATGACAATTAAATTGACATTTGTTGCCTATTTGGCATTTAGAATTTTTTTTACAAATGGATAATGAAATGAGTATTGAGGTTCTATGACGTATTAAGAATATAAACCTCTTTAAATATATGTACAGTTTACCAAAGTACGATTAAGAATAAAAATAAATTAAATGTTATTTATTACTAATAAATAAAACAATGATACCTATGTATTTCTTTTTTTGCGACCCTTACCAAGTGCCACGAAATTTGAACGTTGATACCGATGTTTAACTATTAGTGAAAGAAATAAGTGCCCATGTAAATCGACTATGTGTGCCCTTTCACTAAACTCGTCCACTTTCGTTCATAGGAAACACATATTTTATACTAATTATACATCTTTAGGCTCCATTTACACATTGATTATTGTTAAGTGCGAGTCCATACATTTTCTACTTGTGTTTAGTAACAAATCTATGAACTCGCACTTAACACTAATGAATGTGTAACTGGGCCTTTACACATCAATTAGTGTTTAGTGCGAGTTCATACATTTGCTACTTGTGTTTAGTACCAAATGTATGTACTCGCACTTAACACTAATCATTGTGTAAATGGGGCTTTAGTGTAATTTATACTTACTCATAATAAGCAATAGCATCAAATATCCCCCTGTATTTCAAAACTGGGTGCACTACATTAGATTCAATGGCTTTCGGAGTTGATATATGCTTGAGGACTTCCGCTACAGAATTCCAGACCGGCTCCACATCTTTCTCTATGCGGAGCTGAGATTTCGGCTGCGTGAAGTAGTCCTTGAGTGTGCTGTGGAACTTTGAGCCTAGAGCCAATTGAGCTGAAAAAAATAGAATAGTTCTTACTAAAGTACTATAAGACATATCAAGTTGAATTTGAAAAGCTGGTAGCCAGGGAAGTGCTCGTAGCCTAGCCTGGCAGTAAAGGTTAGAAAATGCAGATCTTCGAATTGAAAGTTGTATGTCTTAGGCTGGGTACGGACTTGAGGCAGCCTCAGGTTGAGGCACGCACGGCTCGCTGCCCGCGCACGGTGCGTGAGGCGCGTACGAATTTGAGCAAACATGCGAGCCGTGCGTGCCTTAACCTGAGGCTGCCTCAAGTCCGTACCCAGCATAAGACGTACAACTTTCAATTCGAAGATCTGGATTCATACTCAGGCTTTTACAGTAGCAGAAGTAGCTAAGCAGGTGAGGTGTTTAAAATGAGCTTGACACGACTTTATTGTTATGAGAATAAGTGCGTGTGAAGGTAATTTTGAACACCTTACCTGCTTAGTTACTTAGACAGATATAGAGAGGAGCTTTGGAAAAGCTTGGAGGAGGCCTTCACCCTATAGAGGGGTTCTCATCACCAAAAAACATAATTTAATTTTTTAAATAATCTTATATTATTAGATCTGTAAATTTGTATGTGATCGAGAAATAAATGGCTTTTTTATTTTTATTTTATTTTTATTATTTACATAGTCGCTTTTCGGTGAAGGAAAACACCATGATGAAACCAGACTAAAGAGCTCTCGTTACCCCTTTGGGTTGGAAGGTCAGATGGCTGTCACTTTCGCAAAAACTAGTGCATAGTGCCTATGCCAATTCATGGGATTAGGTTGCCAAGTGGACCCCAGGCTCAATTGGTTGAGGATGATAATCAAGTTGAACTTGTCATTTGATGATATGAAAATTACTGTTTCGGCAAATAAGTCCTGCCAAATTTCTTGCTGTAACGGTTAATAAGTAATAAAAGTTAGAACTGGTGGTTTTTATTTGCTATAAGTGCATTGTAAATTGAAGAATAAGTATCAGGTAATTTCAATTATGTGAGTCACTTCTGGATGAGATTAGCTCAGGACCGGGTTAATATAAGTCATAATAAAAGTCAGTCTGTATGGCATCTTCTAGTATGCCAATACTAGAAGATGCCTTTTTCTGATTATAAGCTATTCCTTCAAGGAGCTAAATACTAGAGCTAATTTGCAACAAATAAGACCCATTAACCAGGGGTCCAAAGTAACTGGTTACCAAGATATTAATCTCTTTCTTCACGAATACCTTGAATTAGAAGTCAACCTGTATATTCTAGCAGTGGGTGAGACAACAAATGGCTAAAATTATGATGATGATTACGTATGGGGTTTTGCCTAGCTAGACCCTAATGGACCCGGGTATGTCCTTAAACTACGTCCAAAAGAGAGGTACGGGTACTGCGATTGTCATCTCGCTATGTGTGGTAGGGCACAGTACAATGTTATCTCGCTCAAATCTGGAGCAGAGCCCAACTGGGGAAGTACCTCCACCTTACAGAAAACCACAGGCAAATAGCACTAGTCGCTACTCATAGTGTTGTGTTCCTGCTGGTGAGTAAGGTTGCCAAAGAGCTCAAAGAGGACCCAGTCATTCCTCCGTTTTGTAAAGGGTCGGCAACTGCCACCGTGGACACGTGCGAAACCTTTGGAGTTGCAGGCGTCCATAGGTTACGGTAGCTGCTTACCATCAGGCGGCCGTATGATTGTTTGCCACTGTCGTGGTATAAACAGAAATAAAAAAAATTTAATAGTTGAAAAAATTGTCTCCATGCATATTATTATCTTTATAGTCTACTGATTGCACATAATGCCATACAATGTATATACATTTATACTGAAAGCCAATAGCATAAAAATAGCAGTTCTATACAGTATTATAGTAGAAAAACCTTGAAACAGACCTTCTTTTGCCAACAATGTAATACATTTTTATTTGACTTATCTTCTTTGACATTGCTTGCTGTTGCTAACTCGCTATTGCATCAGTACTTGCAGTTTACAAAATAGCAGTAATTGTTCCATCCATTTTTTTTCAACATAATATACATTGAAAATAGATGTCATATACTTAAGAAAAAGTGACCAAACCCTCCGGTGTCCGAGGCCAGATTTGAACTGGCGTCTTCAGCTTTCGCGGCTGACGTCCTGACCACTAGACCACCCGGTCACGGCGGAACTTGACAAATTTTCTCATGTATATGCAATCTCTGAATTTGAAACGGCTAGGCGCCGTTGACGTTGCTTGCGTAGATGCAAGCACGTACTGCGCATGCCCTTAGAGTATGGTCAACGGAAAATTTGTCAAGTTCCGCCGTGACCGGGTGGTCTAGTGGTCAGGACGTCAGCCGCGAAAGCTGAAGACGCCAGTTCAAATCTGGCCTCGGACACCGGAGGGTTTGGTCACTTTTTCTTAAGTATATGACATCTATTTTCAGTTTATATATAGTAGTGTAACTACTTAAAAATTGCAAATCAAAAAATATTAAACAAAATAATTTGATTTGCTTCAAGATTCATAATATACATTTTTTCTTTTATTTGTTACCAGTGTTACCAATGTTACCATTCACCAACTTGCCTAATGCCCATGGATAGCACCGTTGCATTACCATAGCCCAGCCATTCTCAAAGTGTGCTCCGCAGAGCCTTAGGGCAAAGCCTCTGTGGGGGTACCTCGAGTATACTTTCAATATTGAGAAAAAAAAAACAATAACCAGCTCTTCTATCGGTCTAGCACATTTTTTTTATTGGGGTTTTCAAATATTTCACATTCCAAAAGGGTTCCGTCACCAAAAAAAGTTTGAGAACCACTGCCATAGCCTATTTATCCATATTATTTAAAATGTTGTAATACACTTTCATGTCACTAGATAGTAAAAATTTATTAACAACAATATGTTAACTCTGCATTACAGTGTACACCAATATGCCGAGTAACCAAATAAATTAAAAGTTATGTTTTGTTATGTTATGTTGACATGTTAAAGAACCCTTTCAGGCCTACTTGCAGAATAAATGTTGATACTGAAATGTCAGTTTGTTAGCTTTATCTTATTTTTTTTTGTCACAAGCAAAACATGTCAATTTCATTAAAGATAGATAAATAGAGTGGCCCAGTAACATATTAAGATTTAAGAAAATATAACTAATCAGTCTTAAGGAAATACTGTCTATGAATGAGTCAATTGTGAGTAATATTAGTATGAATGCTTAGGAGTGGTCAATGCCACTGCTTGTTATGTCAATAAACTCAATTAAATTGATGTGTTTAACAAAAATGTTTTCTCTTACCCTGATAGAAGCGGTCAAACTCCTCCTGTCCCATTTCAGCAATTCTTTCCTGCTTCCACTTTTCCAATGCAGCTGTAGATTCATTTGACATAGTTTTATTCAGAATCAGAGTCACCGAAGGAAACTGCTGGGCATAATCATTGCGATAAGGCTTGATCTGGAGAATCTTGTCCTCTGACACATACCCTTGCTCTGCAGCTGTGCTTCTAACCGCATTAACAGCTGCTGATGTCTTTAAACCTCTCACACTCGCGTTATTTAACAACACACCCACGAAATTAACACAAGTCCTAGTATTCTGCCACATCTTTCTTTTGAAAATCGCCACTGGCAAAACAGGATTGAATTTCAGGCGGTTTATATCATTTTTCTTAGCACTACTGTCGAATTTCACTGCACTTTCGTCAGGCGCCGACGCTTCGTTGTTTTGATCCGAGAGTTTGCTATTTTTAGCTGGAAAGATAAGTATAGTGAGAATGTGGCGCATCTACGCGTGTATAACTCACGGCGCCAGTAGCGTAATGTCATATGATTGTAATTGGCAAGCCTCGGCTGTCTGCATGTGGTTGATACGCAATAAGCCCGGACCCGTGACTACGAATATAAACGACCAAAGTAAACAAAGCAATTAGAGCAGCGCGTCAAATCTTTGTTTCATGAGTAAATGTGTACACGTAGTTCCTCACAAAGCAAAACAGAATATTTTTACCTTCAATGAAGTAGAAAGTAGTAATAAGTCTCGCCAAGGTTGCCGAAACCTTACAATCGATTTGCACTTACCAGATTTCCGCAATTTCTGTTTCCTTTGCTGGTTTGTCTCCAATAATGGACCGAATAGCTCTTTGTTCTCTTTATTGTACAATTTAATCTTTTCTGCCGGTTTCAAAAGAGAAGCGGGTTTAACTACTTTAGTCCTGATCAACTCCTTTGAACTACTGGATAACGAAATCCTTCGGCCAATGGCCGATATGGGTCGTAACATTTCGAAGAATGATCTATTACTTCTTTATTTTTCGCTTTAAGAAGTATTAATAGAAAACCAGGACACCAATATAGAGCACTAGAAATCTAGAACAGAGAGAAAAAGCGTAGAATTGCAGGCATTTAGAAATTCATGACTGTCAAATATCTGAAATATCTGTCAATCAAATGCAACGCCATTTTTGAATCGAAATGACATTGACATTTGAAATCAAGATTAGAGGCATTCTTCAGCCCATTCAGCGAATGAAACATTTTCATGATCAAAATATTCATAGTTTTACATACTAAAAATAATATTTACGAAAGTCATTTAAAGCAAAGATTAGTTTTTTACAAAGGTGAAACATTGTTATAAGAGTTTATAAACATTTATATTGTTTGTACGTCAGGATGTGCGCCATCTATGTTAAAATGGTAGCAGCACGTCACCAGGATTTTATGTATCTAAAATTACCCGCAATAAGTTGTTGGTCAAACTACTAGATGGCGTTAGCGTACTACGACTATAATACAAACAATTTGAATTGTTACTAATTCACTACAATGTCTTGTTAGTCCTGTGCTTCTAAATTTTTTGTTATAATATCAAACTATGAATGAAACTGCTGCAAAGCGACTAAATTTAAATGTTTACGCTGTCGTTCAGGAATACCAGCCAGGATCGTTCTCTATGTTTGGCGGTGTTATAAGCAATGTAAACATTGGCGGGAACCGCGGGAACACGAAGCGGCATTTCAAAAACGCCGGTTGCCGGGTTCGTACTCGTACGGCGCAACTACTCAAGTTCTGATAGACTCGTAAAGTTCGAAATTTGAACAAGTGGTCGTAAAGTAAACAATGAATGAAAATTTATTCTTAAAACCAAGATGTAATATTGGACTGTGCAGTGCATTGTAAGGATTTTGTTTGTAACATTTTGTGGTGGTGACGAGTCAATCTAGCGTGACAAGTTGGACTAAATTAAAGGTAAGATTTTTTATTATTACAATCAACTAAATAGTTATTGCATTTTTGACGGTAAGAGAAAAAAAATAGCTAAAATTAGTTATAGGTACTTTCGTAGGTTTTAACTTTTAGATACCTCCCAATGCCTCGCAGGTAAAAAAAAATGAATTGACTAACTTCCGGTCGTATTTAATTAATGCACATGCAGATGTAGGCGACGCTTTGGGGGCACGGTAGTGTCCTTGACAAGTCTAAAACAATATAAATGACTGGCACTAAGACTTCCGGTTTTGATAATTCTATCTTGCTGATTTAAATAATACCTAGGTAGGTACTTACATAGATACCTATACTTGTTTCATTCACATAAAAATTAGGTAGGTACCTAAAGTCCGGTTACTTTTACCGAATCTATGGTTACATTGGTCCATAATGTCCATATAAAATCACATAATATTTATATTGCATGTAGAACAGCTCTAAGAAAGAATATCAAAATGTAAACGGTTAGTTATAATTATAAATTTTAAACAAAAAAGAACTGACTTTACTTAGCCTTTACCTTTCCAAAAGCAAATGCCTATCTATAATAGGTACTTGAAGAGTTCCCTCGATTTCTCCAGGATCCCATCATCAGATCCTGACCTGATTACAATGGGACCAACTGTGAAGTTGGTATACTAGGTAGTCATACCTACAAGAAAATTAAAGATGCCCTAGAAGAAATATCAAATCAACACAATATTTTTCCTGATAGCGGCTCCATCTTTCTTCCAGCAATTATTTTGGGGGGATCACAATCAACGTATCTAATGGATGAGCGGGAACAATGTCTATTCATAAGAGCATCCGTAGAGAGACCGATAAACTTTAACTTTTTCGTCATTATTATTATAGGTACCTATTATATCTCCCACCCGCGACTTCGTTAGCTAACGAGATTCATCTTAACATACTCTTTTGTGTCTTCATTATCTCTTCTGTGTCTTAAATACATCCATGGTACACCCTCATACAGAAAAGTAAGTTCTTATTTCTAAATCACCTATTTACTAGTTTTTACACTGGTAGCCTAGTAAGACATCCGAATTTCAATTCGGTGGTCTCGGGTTCCAAACATGATTCTTGAGACACAGAGTTTTTTCGGACTTATGTATGTATGGAGCTCAGGGAGGGCCCAGTGTGTTGACGATGAGGGACCTTCTTGTTCCTTTGGCCGTCAACACAGTGAATCCTCCTTTTTGTATAGGGTCGGCAACGCGCATGTGACTCCTTTAGAGTTGCAGGCGTCCATAGGTTACGGTAGCTGCTTACCATCAGGCGGGCCGTATGCTTGTTTGCCACCGTCGTGGTATAAAAATATATATATATATACAAAGGAAAACATTGTGCGGAAACTGGACCTAATCTCAATAAGGCTTGTTTTTCTCATCTGGGTTGGAAGCTCAGAAGGCAGTCGCTTTAGTGAAAACCTACGCTGATTTCATAGCATTAGGTTACAAAGCCAAGGCTCCGGATTGAAAGTCGGGCTACCGCCAGGCTACCAGCGCTTCTTCCTTGACTGTGTGACTGTATCATTTATTTATCGTATGGCTACATGTCACTGGATATAGATAGGCATTTCTTCACAGGGCAGTAGCAGTGGGAAAGCATATGATACAGAAAATCCAGTAAGTGCTGCGAGGTCCAAATGGGACAGTGCAGCTGCCAAGTTTATTACCCTTTTAACACCCTGGAATCACGTGTAGGGTAAAGTGTTTCCTACGGACGCAGAGTAACATTGATCCCCTGTGACTGTACCGTACGATACTTTTATCATCTAATTTGTGGCCCTACCAAGGTATAATGGCTACTACAAACGATGTAATCAGGTTGATCAAACACTGTTACGATCTACGGTACCTACTTGTTGATTCTTGCGCCCTCGCTAAACGAATCGTGTCCTAATATTGTGTATGTGGTGTTTAATCGATGGAAATATGCAGCCTTTTTAAATGGAAGTGAAAGGTTGGGGATTTAAACTCGGCTTCCAAAAACGCTGTGAATTCATCGGGAACTTTTGCTATAGTAAAGTTATCTAAGTTGCTATCAAAGACGCAGGCACAATTAGCGTTTAATTTCATATCATAAAAAGTCCCTAGTAGGTACTTCCCGCTTGATTCATTAATTATTATTCATTATCCTAAGAGCACTCTTCCGCACAGTCCAACTTTTTTCCAGCATTCAGGGAATGAAACCGCCAAAAATTGTTCAGCCTTACTCAAACACTACAGAATATCATCCACTCAGCGAACTTACTTTCCTTCTATTCCATTAGCCCACCACTGATGCCGTCATATCTTTTACGTAAAACGTAATAGTCAAGAAGGTAGACAGTAGTACTAGTAGCAGTAAATAGTAGCACACACAAAAAAATATGGTTGTCTGTAAAGTCGGTTTAGACGATAATTTTGCGTGATAACGTCATAAGAAAAAATTGATGAAAAATTGCATACTTTTAGTTAGGAATTGAATTGATTTGAATAATTATCACTGAATTACCAACGTTACCATGGAGATCTGGCCACAACGTGACACTTTTTCGTGAATGCTACCGGTGTTCATCGATTTATAAGACGTCAAAAGAAATATTACAAAACAATCTTAAGAGATAGAAGGTCTAATTAATATTTCTATAATAAAATAGTTACTCCATTATCCCAAGAGGACTCGGCTCAGTCCAACTTACAAAAATACCGTCAAAACCGAGTCTGCAACTCACTTCTTGGTTTGTTGTTGCACTGCGGCTTGCCACTTTCGGTCACATAATTACTACCGTACCTAAGCATAACTTGAGGTGACCCCGACTCCAGGCGGTCTATGTGAGTCGTACTGTCGACGTCAAAGATATGTTTACACTCTTGCACCTTATTAGGAAGGCGTAAGGTGAAAATGTGTAAACATATCTTTGACGTCGACTGTACATAAGCTCAAATACCATATTCGACATGCTAAACTGCGTGGATATCTATGTGAGATCACAAGTTCATACATTTGCCTACCCTATAATATCGTGACGACGTCGTGGACGTGTGCTACACCTACAGTAAAGTATAATAAAAAAGCGGCCAAGTGCGAGTCGGACTCGCCCATGAAGGGTTCCGTAGCAGCAAGTAACATATAACATAAAAGTTATTGTAGTTCGTGTTTTTTTTTAATTTAGTTATTGATAAGTAAACGTTATTTAACTATATACGAGCCCATATAGGCTTGTGATAGCTAAACAAGCTAATATATATTCCAGTTTGACAAGTAATATTTCCAAAAATATTATCAATCTGTGTGCCTCCTCGCGTTGTTGGATAAGGTGGTAATAACATCCTGTATCCGGCGCTCTGCATGAATGACAGTATACTATTGTCTTTTAAAAAATCTTCGTTGAAGTCTCCAAAAAGTAATGTTGGCATATTGTTGTTACAAAATACATTTTTGTTTATGAACTCTATGAAAGTTTTGTTTGTACACCTGGGCGATTTATATAATGCAAATATTCTATGATTATTATATTCGAATGAAACTGCTTCAACGTGACCAAAAGTACTGGATTGCTGGAAGTAACTTCTGGGAGATGTGATATGTAAGTTTTGTTTAAAGCTGAGATTCCAAAACCAGGATTAGAGGCCGCTGTCTTAGGCCCATTGGTTCTAACAATTTCTACGAAATTTGGTAGAGAGAATGAGTCCTCAGTGCAACTCCAAGTTTCTGATGTAAAATATATGTCTGATGCTAATATTTGTAGGTCACTGGCTATATCCGGTATGTGTTTTTTTAAAGACTGTACATTATGGTATATAATCTGTGTGAAATTATGGGGCTCTCTAAGAAATTTAAAAATTGGTACTATTGGTTTCTCACGTAACTTTGCCATTTCTTTTACAATAGCATCTCTACTAGTTGGAGGGCGGGGTGCTTTGAACGATTCAGTCACTATAAATAGACCTTGCGCTGTAGTTGCACGAGAACAAGCAACGTATATCATAGACCTTTGAATCGTAGGTTTTAAATGGACAACAACTCGTTCTAATGTTGTACCCTGACTTTTGTGAATGGTGATGGCTTCTGCTGGAACTAATGGGTATTGACTTCTGCGAACTTGCAAATGTGATGATTTATATCTTTTTATTGTGTATGTGACCGGTTCTAACGGAGTCCAATTTCTATTTAATCTATTTTTATGTCGACTTAGTGAACTAGCAGCCTTATTTCTTTTAATTTTACCAATAATAGCTTCATCGAAATTCAACCAAATCCGCAACGGCCGTTTTTCACCAGATATTTTGTTAGTAGCAAAATCAATAGCAGTTAATACTCCAGATGAACCGTTAGTCAGACCATCAGCAGTGTCTATGTTAATTGTCAACATATATTTTGCCCCTACCTTCAATGTTAAACTTTTAGGAAGTCCATATGTTTGTTGAGTTGACAACCTAGAAACAGTTTCTAAGGCTTTCTCCTTCATAGTGACATTTGGTTCTCCTGAGACAGAATCGATTGCTAATGACAAAGCACCTTCACTGTCCATAAGCGACAGAGCTCTACTGTTATGGTCGTCTACTTCTCTGTTACTAGCGTACAAATTGACAGCGCCTCGAGCATCATCTGGTAACGTAGAGTGACTAAAACAACGACTTTTAAACAGTTCTATGTCGTCACTCGTCATGGTTCCACTTGCCAAATTATTTAAAGCCGTAGCAAAGGCAACATCGTCCTTCTGTCGCATTATTTGGTGTAACTCGGTAAGTAAAAATAGATCCCAAATACGTGTCCCCGAAATTTCGGCAAGAGGATTTCGTGAATTAGGTTGGAACACCCAATTATCACCAACTGGTGGTAATTGTCTTAAGTCACCTACAACTATAACTGATATTCCAGCAAATAAAACTGATGTATGAAAAATTTGTTGCAACCGCCGGTTTATTTGGTGAAAAGTTCTAGACCCAAGCATTGAAATTTCGTCAATAATTATTAATCGCAATTTCGATAATTTTGTTGCAAGCGTATTGGCAACACTTGGTGAGAGTTCAGGCAAAATACTTCCTGCTTGTGAAATTGGTAAACCTAATGCACTGTGAACAGTTTGGCCACCTATGCCAAAAGCAGCTTTTCCAGTAAAAGCTGTTAGTAATATCTTTAACTCATCTGGGTTAGAACCTGGTTCTCTATTAAAACTAAGCGTCAGTGTTTGAAACAAAGCTCTTATTAAAACACTTTTGCCGACTCCAGCACCACCACTCACAAACAAATAAATAGGAGACGACGAATCAGATATTTTGTGAGTAACGTGAAATAATATGTCTATTTGATCAGAATTAAGTTTTCTGGTTAAAGTTAATACTTCATCTTCAGATAATTGTGGAGGTAAAGCTATATAGTTACAACTGTCACCGCATAGCTGTGGCCCTGGATTACCACCTGGTATCATGTCTTCGGCGACGTCTCCTACCTGGGTCTCAAATTCAAAGTCATTAAAAGGATTTTCATTAAGCCCCCTTCCGATAACTTCTTCTTCACTTTCTTCAATAAGCTCTGTATTTCTAATAGCTAACAATACATTTTCGAATTGCTCTGGTCCTCCTAATTTATTAAATTGTTCACTCTCAAGTTTAATGTTTTCCTTCATTTCTATAAATTTGTCCTTTATGTTTAGGTCTGGATTAGTTAATTCTTCTTCTTCATTTCGCCATGGTATATACAACATAAGCTGCTCTCTATAAAAATTATCTGGATCGTCTAAAAAACTGAAACGTCTGAAACGAATTATCCTTGGTCTTGTTTTTCGTCGTATAAATCCTAAATTATCTTGTAATGACCACCAGTTACCAATCACTTCATCTGTTTGGCTTTGAGAACAGTTACTATTTTGACTATTATTTAGTTGTGTTACTGATGTACGTGGACAACGTTTCGTATAAACAAAATAGGCTGCAAAATAAGCTAAACTAATGTCTTCTAAAGCAACAGGTCGTTTAGCGTAGTAATCGATAAAACTTTTCTGGAAAATGTCAGATGAATCTTCATCCATGTTTCTAATTTCTGGCATACTCTTTAAAATATGTACTCTTTCTTGGGGCAAACTAGTGTTCAAATATATTTCTGCTTCACTAGCTCGTGACAATGGAAGACCGGATATACAATATATCGCCTCCTGCGCAGAAATTTCACTGGCGTTTAGGAATACATTTGAAATACTACGTAAAGACTCCTTTACACTACTCTTTCCTTTCTTCGCATCTTCTACAGCATCTCGAAGTAAACGTGACATTCCTTTATCAGCTTTATTTATATAATCCACAATATACACTGCGCAAGCAAATGGATCTAAGATGTACTGAATATCCATGTTTGCCTGATGTAACTCTAAGATTTTCTTGGAGAATGAATTAATGTAAACATCTTTTGGAGATCGCTTCAAAAATACTTTCGGTCTTTTCAAAGTACTTCTAATAGCTAAAATGTAATCATCATATGTAACATTACAAACGTCTAAAAACTCTTTAAATGTTTTTATTTCTTCTGGCAAACTTTGTAGGATTGATTGTATATTCTTAGCTAACTCTTTGGCTCTATTATAACAAGTGTCATCTTTTGGGAGTTCCACTAACACTGTGGTACAATCTATAGGAAAAAATGGAATATCGAAGCGACATGGTCTATCAAGTTTAGGTCTACATGTGTGGGTGTGTTTATGTGTCTGAAGGCGAAGAAGGTCAACTGTAGTCTCGTTACTATCACAGGATACAATTTTATCTACAAATTTAACTACATTTTGAACAGTATCCGAATTTCCTGGTACAAAAATCGGTGCTTCTTCAAGCCATAACATTATGTGAGCATGTGGCGAACCTCTGTGCTGAAATTCAATTCTATAATAAAAGTGGCTAATTCTGTATTTACCAAATGGACCTTCTGGACAAGACCAGGTTTTGCGAATTTCTCTAAGTTTGGTTTCAAAATATGTAGCACATATAAACGGATCAGATTGAATTAAGCGCGCCTTCGTTTCATATGTGAGTCTTTCAGCATCAGATTCAGTTATTTTTTCACCATCGATAACGTCCTTCAGTATTATCAGAAGTTCAGTCCACTGGGCCTCCGCAGCAGACAAAGTCACAAAGAACGAAGGCACTCCGAATTGTCTTATCATTCCCAAAACTTTCTTTTTCTCTGCCTCCCAATGAGACGGGGAATTTCTCACACCCCGAAGAACACGATAGCCGTCGTCATGTTGTACTAAATTATCTATATAATTAGCATCCAAAACATTACACGCCAGAACAGGAGCCCCTTTGACGGTTTTTTTTCGTAGGCAGGTGGATATGCTATTCTTTACTGTAATCATCTGTTGTTTTTTTAGAGCAGTAAACAGGTAGTCTGGTCGTACAGCTCGACGGTCACATCTAGATATTTCCGATTTTATTATTTCTGCATGACTCAAATTAATTTTAAAGTCACGATTAATCCCACAATGAACTTTAATAAACGCCAATTCTTCTAAATTTTCATCAAATAGTAACGATTTGGGGACGTGACCTTCGCCAGGAGCCATTACTATTACGTCTTGATTGTCATCTAATAGGGTCTCGGTACCTCCTGGATTAACTGTTTCTTCCTCGTCTCCTTCTTCTGCAACACCTCCATCACACGTACACTCTATATTATCGTCAACTTCTTCAACATCCCAAGATTCATTTAAATTGATTGCATTTTCCTTAAACAAGTCACAATTCACTAAGTACTGTGCGGCTCTACGTACGTATTCAGGTCGAATTTGTTCTTTGCGCCCATGCGTATAGCATAATTTTCGTCTTAATTCCACAGTAATTACATTATCATCGTTTCTTGATCGAGGTAGTGCGCTAACGATGTTGTTGATTCCTACAGGCACATTTATAACGTTTCCTACAAGTCCGTGTTGAAAACCTAACCCTTGACCTTTTCGAACAATTTTTAAAGACACATGACGAGGGCTTACCAGCCTCTCTTCCATCGGCGTTAGTTGTTTTAGTACCTCAGGAATATCTGGAAAAACTAAGCCATTCACAATAGCTAATCGTGGAACAGTGCCCTGAGAGATATATTTTGCACAGGTACTACACAATTCTCCATATATTTCACTGGCTAAGTTTGGTAACTTGAATGTATTTGTAGCAAATTCGTCGCCAAACTTATTGATAATACCTTGTTTTGACAGTTTTCTTATTGAATTTATATGCCACAATCTTCCACAACAACTACAGGGATGAGTAAAACCTTCTTTGATGTTTTTATAATAGTTTGTAGCAGTTTTTTCCCATGATGCCTTATTATTTGATCTAATTTCTTGCCGTGCTAAGGTATCACGTGCTTGTTCAATTTGTCTATATTCTTCATTTTCTCGAACAGTTCGTCGAGCGTGAGTGTCGCGTTCTTGCTCCACCTGCCTGTATTCAGGATCGAGTCGTGCGACTTGGTGAGCCTGAGTGTCACGTTCTTGCTCCACCTGCCTGTATTCAGGATCAAGTCGTGCGACTTGGTGAGCCTGAGTGTTGCGTTCTTGCTCCACCTGTCTGTATTCAGGGTCGAGTCGTGCGACTTGGTGAGCCTCAGTGTCGCGCTCTCGTTCAGCTTGCCTATATTCAGGATTTAATCGAGCAACTTTATGAGCTTGAGTATCGCGCTCTTGTTGAATTAGTCTGTACTCGGGATTTAATCGTTTGCTTCGTCGAATAGAACTATTATTTTCCTTTTCCGTTAGCTTCTTTCGTTTATTACTCCTTACAGAATGGATAGCCATTTTATTTCTCTCTTTTTCTCTTTCGGCGACCTCATTATTAGATCTCGAAATCCTTTTCCTGTTCGCATTTTTTTGTTTAATCTCTTGTACATCTACTTTAAGTATTTCCCTTGTTTTCTCAACCACATAATTTTCATTATTTTTACATATTGCTACAGCAATTTTTTTCGTACTTCGCTGTCTTTGTTTCTTCTCACTTTTCTTTTTATTTTGCGTTTCTAATTTGAAAGCCGTGTTAACAAAAAGATTTACGGGCTGACGTCCAGGAACAGATCTAGCTGTAGATGGAAAAGGCAAAAAATCGTTGCTCAAAATCATACAGCGAAAATGGGCTCTCATCATTTCTGGTACATAATTATGTAATGAGGGATTCATTTTAAGCGCTAAAGAAGTAGCAAAAGCTATTGCATAAAGCCCGCAATCTATTAGATTCGGTTGACGTTGCACGCTAGGAAATTGAATATTAAATTCTGCCAGGTACGGAAATAATGCGTTAATATATGTTTTTTGAGTTGGCTGTAAACTATTATAAAGACTATCGTACACGCGTAGTCTACCATTGATATAATAAATACAAGACCAGTGTCCTATTGAACCCACATCGCCATCAAAAATAATTTGGAGGTGAGACTCATTTGGCGGCACAGGCTCAATGAGTTCCGGGAACCTGAACAGACCCACTTCCCGCGGACGAAAAGATGTATGACGAGACAATTTTTCATGAAATACTCGCACGACGTCATCTTCAAGGACGTTATTTGGGTTTAATACATAGGAGAAAGTATCATCAGCCAAGGAATCCATACTTAAAATAACACTTAAGCTTTGTTCTAATATGAGTATGAGTGGTTATTATCGAAGTAGTTAGGTATTTTATGTAAGTATTTAGATGTAAGGAAATGAAGCGAAAACCTTGAAACTTTAATTAGGATGTCGGTTTTATAGATGTTTTATTCTAATATGAGTAGGTATTATCGAAGTAGGTTTCTCAATACTATTATTACGTTGACGTTTTATAGTAAGTATTTACCAATTTCTAAGCAGTAAATGAGTTTAAAGGAATTATTTCGTTGTAAGTAATTAAAATTAATTTTATCCAACGAAAACAGTATCAAATCGCAAACATACAATATTTAGAATTCGCAGATGTATCGAAAAATTAGCTACGCGCGCACGAGCTTCAACGACGTCTGCCCTCACGTGTCTGCCCGTTCGGGTGAGCGCAGTCGGGAACCTGCCGCCCGCGCCCCGCGCCCCGCACCCGCTACGATAATGCCGCGCCACGGCCGCCACGCGCTAATTATAATTACTTGTTACAATTATATCAGAAAATAATGTTTCGCGGTTTCATGTTCATGTAGTAAAATGTTTTTTTTTTGTTATTTTTTTATATTTCAGTTGATTGAATTAAAGGTAAATTGCGGTTTGCGATTTATGACGAATTAAAAAAAAACTACTTACTAGATTTCGTTCAAACCAAATTTGGGTGGTAGTTTTGATGGTAATGTACATCATATATTTTTTTTAATTTTATCGTCCGCTTATTTTAGAAGTTACAGGGGGGGGGGGACACACACATTTTACCACTTTGGAAGCGTCTCTCGCGCAAACTATTCAGTTTAGAAAAAAATGATATAAGAAACCTTAATATCATTTTTGAAGACCTATCCATAGATACCCCACACGTATGGGTTTAATGAAAAAAAATTTTTTGAGTTTTAGTTTGAAGTATGGGGACCCCCAATTTTTTTCATTTTTTTTTCATTTTTGTGTGAAAATCTTAATGCGGTTCACAAAGTACAATTACCAAGTTTCATTGGTATAGGTCTTATAGCTTCGGAAAAAAGTGGCTGTGACATACGGACAGACAGACGGACAGACAGACAGACATGACGAATCTATAAGGGTTCCTTGCCATTTTGGCTACGGAACCCTAAAAACGACCGCTATGTTTTTTTTTCAATTAAAAGCGCCAGTGCAACGTTACGGTCAGAATTAATTACGGCTGCCTTTTGTAAATTCATGAATAATGGTTTTTAATATAGGTATCCGGATTAAACTGAGAAAATGCAGCTTTTACGTTGAACCGCAAATTCATGACTTTTAACTTAGCTTGAAAAGGACTGCTGTAAAAACGGTTTTCAACTTTTCAGTACTTAAACCTGACCAAAAAACCGCCTGTCTCTAAATCCTTCTCTATCCTTCAACTGTTTGTTTATATCTTCATTTCTGCAAACAAAATGGGTTTTGACCTCAGCATTTCATTAGCCGTAAATACGTTCATTTGAAAGGTAATGAGGACCTTTAGCTATGTTGTAAACAATTATTATTGTTTTTCCATATCAAGGGATGTTTATCGAGACTCTTGAATCCGACGAATCATCACGCCACGATTTTTCCGTACCTGTCAACCCCATGTCTCGCTGCATTATTGCGAATTGGACCTTCCACTCTCGTAGTCCAACCCGGTAAATATTTAGGTTCGATGTGTGAAATTTAATTTGCCTGAACGGATTTTTTACCTTTTTTAATTTAAACCCTGGTGGATGATAAGTTTAAAATGTGTTGTCTGTGGGTGTTCTTTTCTGTCTGTGGAATCGCTTCTCCTACTCTTTTAACTTTTAACTGACCTATCTAGTGAACTCCATGTAAACAAAAGAAAACACGTAAGTAATTAACTGTCATCTGGACAGGATGTTGTCTATAGATTGATGTTAAAAAAAACTGGTGGCCTGGCGGTAATACGTCAGACTTTCAATCCGAAGGTCGCGGGTTCCAACCCCGGCTCGTACCACTGAGTTTTTCGGAACTTAATGTACCTACGAAATATCATTTGATATTTACCAGTCTCTTTTCAGTGAAGGAAATCAAAGTGAGGAAACCGGATCTAATCCCAACAAGGCCTAGTTTCCCCTCTGGGTTGAAAGGTCAGATGGCAGTTTCGCAAAAACAACGCCTACGCCAATTCCTGGGATTGGGTCGCCGAGGCGATCCCAGGCTCAATAGAGCAAAAAGCTGGGACAAATGCTAGGAGGAAAAAGAGGAAGAAAAAGAGATTGTTGGCTAAAAATGAAATAACATAAGTAATTATTTTTTGCTTAAATTTATTTGGGTTTGAAAGGATTAAAAACTATAAGTAATATTTTTTTTTTTTTTTTATGAAATAGGAGGCAAACGAGCAGACGAATCGCCTGATGGTAAGCAATTAACGCCGCCCATAGACGCCCGCAACACCAGAGGGGTCACAAGCACGTTGCCGGCCTTTAAGATGGGAATACGCTCTTTTCTTGAAGGTTTGAAGGTCGTATCGGTCCGGAAATACCGCAGACGACAGTTCATATATGGAAGGGCACATATTTATAGAAATTGCAGAGATTCTTTGTTGAACTTGCAACTTACTTTGTTGAGATTGCAAAGAACTTTTATTTTAAACTGAAAGGCGAAGTGAAAATCTCGTACAACTCTTTAAACAACAAAAGCAAGCATCCCAATAACTAACAATTTCAAAGATCTACAATAGCGCTCCCGAAGACCACCTCAATTTTATCTAAAGTAAACAACAAACTTCTTGCTTGCATTTAGAATTAAAATTAATATTCGTAGCATAATGATATTAATGATTAGACACCCCACGAATGCTTCCGCACGTGTACTTTTCCAAGGTAAATGTTGCCAGCAAACATCTAACAAAATAGAAATGGGACTGTATTCTGTACATACGTAAATAATCAAATTACTTATTTTGAAATTCCCTTTTTATCCGTATTTGAAGACCTAATTTACCCCTTAGGGCTAAATCTACTGTCTACGGTAGCTCTGTAACTATGTATTTAGATTATGGATCTTTTTTTGTGAAGACAAGATTGGAAAGATGAGCTAGGCAGTGGCGTAGCGTATGTTTGCCGCCCGCGGCCGACCAGAATATTACCGCCCCCTTAATTTATGATCAACATTAAACAAGCAATATTCCATTTTAAACTTTACGTTGACGTTGATCACAACAGTTAATACAAGAAGCCCAAAAACAGCTTAGATAGTGTTCTATTCCGGAGTTCCGTTGATTGTTATCATCATCAGTTCCACTATATCACTTTGGTTTTACTTCTAGAACTTCTAACTAGAATAATTTGTTTGACAACTCCACCAAAGCTAAAGAATCAACAAACGTAAAATTCCTACGTGACGTTGACGAGTTCCATTGTGGTTGCTCTATGATTAAAACTCATATTTTCCAGAGTAAATGCCCGAGCTACTATAAAAAAATAACCTAACCAATTTATGGGTACCTATGTAATAGGTCCTTTACTATTTGAAGAATGCCCTTTTCTCCAGGATTCAATCATCAAAAAATCGTTATAGTTGCCTTGATGCCTTGCTTACTAAAATGCCCTAAGTAAGACTGACGTGATTTGAAGTGTTTGATTTTTGATTTTATATTTTTAAATGCCGTTTTTGTCGCCCCCTCTTATATGTGCCTCGTCGCTACGCCACTGGAGCTAGGCTCAGGTCGTGAAATGGGAAACCCAAGGAAAAATACGAAGATCAATTAAGAACAAAATACTTGATGGATCCGTTCCAGCAAGACGCCGTTTATAAGTAGTATATAATTTTATTATATTTCGAAAATTCATTATCATTATTGTACCATTTATTTTATTATTATATAATTCGAGTGTACTTCAAATTGGAAAATCACCTTAATTTTCTCATGCTCAGATAAACCTAAATATTTATATTCAGTACACATATTTTTAGTATTCCGTTGATATTATATTAGGTCATCAAGCTGGACAATAAAAATAGCTTTTCCGAAATTCAAAAGCAATATAACAATGGCTTGCCAATATGAGAAATGGACGGGTTTTGCATATTAATTGTGCGGCTAACTTTGTGATACCAGATGTAGGAGTTTTTAGAAAAAAATAACGCAGATTAATAATGGTCGCTGAATAGTAATTAAAGCATAGAGTAGAGGTACTAGTTTTTACTCGCGACTTTGTCCGCGTGGAAGTCGCGAAATAAATAATTTAAAAAATATTTGTTCAGACAACTGTGGTCCAATGGTCAAATTCTCTTCCCACTCCGCCCCTTTCCCTTAGCTCTACCGTACTCAGAAACTTAATTTACCACAGAATCATTCATCGGTACAGAAGGTTATTTTACCTATGAAACCAATGTTTGACAACAATTTTGTCTTTCGGCTTTCTAGGGTTGTCAAGAATGCGATTAGTTAGATTGCTGGACCTGCCTCAATCTGCCTAATCGAATAGTAATTTAATACAAAACTAACTTGTCATAATTTAATATTTTCTTTTATTGTATCAATATAAACGTTATTTTATTTTATTTTATTCTCATGAATCCTGTGCACATCTAGTTTCTTATAGTAATAAACTCTTTGATTGATTGATTGATTAATGCCAAATCTGTCATATCGTTGAAAAGTATTCTAGGATTATGGAATCCCAACTTGGTTCAAGATATCATTTGGTAGTGTTTGGTTAAGTAGTGTGATTTACAACCCGTACTTGTTTCACCATCAGCAGACCAGCCAACTCTGAGCTCCGTTCACGCGTGATTTTGACTAATATCACGGTCTAGTTATACCAGTGATTGCTTTATTCAGGTCAGCAGGAGTTTAACTATTCAGGACTCAGGTGCACTCTTAGGCTATCTTATCAAGTCGTTTACTTAAGTACTAAAGCTAGACATTATGCAGTAGGACTTGAATATTAAACGGGGTATTAACGTACAATGTAAGTAGGTATATTGTTGTAATCTGGAAATCTTAATGCAGGTTTCAGAAATAAACTGCATTAGATTATTAACAGGAATCTCGCCAAGTCGAGCAAAACAAACAAAGGCACATCCGTAACATCTTTTTCGCGAAGCCATTCAGACCATTTTCGACCCCCCTCTAATCCTGTTGTCGATAAAGTTCCTTAATTTTGTCACTGATTCACTGACTCACTGATTCACGATCAACGTATATCTAAGGTACTTCTAGCAGTCCAAGTTTAGGCTATAAAGCCACTGTAAATTAAAACATACCGCAATATCAGTCGGGTTGTCTAGTTTTACAAACCGCACAGTTAACGTTGTACACCCATATAAATATATGCGATAACAAACTTATTTTTTCTGTTGCTAAAATTGTACATAATACACTAGGGTCAGGGAGGGAATAGTCGCTAGGATTTTTTCAACAGGCTGTTGCATGAAAAATATAAATCCCTGAACTAATTGTTGCAAGCACAGAGCACAGTGCATTATTAAACTTTCATATGTAGCAAATATATTTGCTGTTACTTTTACCAAAAAAGATATATATATCCATTCTTTTTTAGAAATTGGGAATCGAGCCACTGTGTACCGGTTGCTGTACACAGTGACTAGGACCTGCTAGTACACAGTGGTTAAATCTAACGGTACACAGTGGCTCGAGTCACTCTGTACTACGCCCTGTACACAGTGGTTCTAACAGAACACAATGGCTAGGTACGTAGGAATCGAACCTAAATTATATAACAAATAACATTTTTGTTGAATAAAACGGTAATTAAAATAGGTAAGCCCAATAGAGAACATGCGTGAAAAATATTTAATTTAATTTGTTGCATAAACACGTTCAACGACCCCAAATTAATATAAATAAGTGGAAATCCGTAATAATTTTTAACAGTTTTTTAAAGATATTGCGGTTTAAAAACGTAAAATTTTAGGCATTTTTTTTAATACCAGAAATGTTTTTTCGAAACTTCAGTTCGATTACTTATGTTCTAACAAGAAAAAAAAAGTATGCCAACTATAGTAGCTAAACGAATTTTTTCGTGCCTAAAATTACAAAAATCTTCCAAAAACTTGTTCCTTCCAAACAGTTTTCTGCAACTTTGTGGTCGGTGACGTCACAAACCTCACACTTTTTGTATGGGGCGTTTTGACGCACGGCGCAGACGCCTAACGTATTTTCACATTTTTGACGTTTCAGGGCTATCATAGATAGTAGGTTTATTAGAGACATTTGACTCTACAGGGAAATAGAATCGAATGACGTCTTCCAAAAAAATCATGCATATTCCTAATTCCGGAATAATCGTTCCTGTTTCATTCTTCATTTAAAATAGGTACCTACCTAAATGTCGCATAATTTATTCACTTTCATTTTATTTAAAAAAAAGAGTGCAAGAATTACTTTTAATAATCACAGAACAAATTCTTATTCATATTCAAGTATATTTTAGCCCAACTCTGTAAAGTGCACAGTGGTTCGCGAGCCACCTGTGTACTTTTCCAAAACGAACGACTGTTGACCTTGGCGTCATTTTGTATTTTAGTTCAAATTAAAAACAAATACAAACACCTAGGGCCTTGAATTATCAGCCAATACTATGTAGATTAGACACACTCTTCGATAATAACATAAGTAATTAAAAATCTCGTACGAGTTAAGAAAAAAGAGGAGTGAAACTTATCTGGAAATGTAATTTTGATAGCATTAAACACAAAAACGCACCATAACACATACTCACTAACTAGTTCGTACATGGTCGGGTACGGAATGCTTCCGATTGATGTAGAGGACAGACATAAAGCTCTTTCTTTTTCTCGCACAGCACATTCGAGCCACTGTTCCCACCGAGCGACTGTTCCCTCCCTGACCCTACATAATTAGATAGTATAGGTGTGCTTACAGCCAACGGAAATATAGTTCTTTTTTGGCCACTCTGTATATTACTATTGCTATTTTGCTAGTCTTACTTTTTAATGCATATGTACAGGTACAGGTTATTTTTTACAGGAACAGGTTCCTGTAAAAAATAAATGTCCAGCTTTGAGTATAAAATTTTCAATATATGTGATGTGACCCATTTACTGGTGCATTTGGTGCTTTGACCTAAAACCGTCTGTAACGTGATTATTTCGTCCATCGCCCAAGGCACAGTTTTATCGAGTTTCCCCGATATAGCTATTCCAATTCCTCACAGATTTCTAGATAAACCAGTATCGAAATTCTACGATTGAGCTTGACACGCTTTTCGGCCTAATTCGACCAACCGAAACCTGTCAGTCGCTTGTGATATACCACTTTAAATTACTCAGTACATGCTCATGTTTCAAATAAGTAGTTAAAGCAATAGCGCGTAGTTACAGTGTCCGAGAGGAAACCGGATAGCTCGCGGTATTTAAGCTCCCTACGTGTTGTGGAACCACCATGTGCAACCCGAACTGACCCACGTTGGACTTGGTTTTTCATCTCCCTCTCTATTTTTTTTCCGGCTTCCAACTCTGACGGATCGATAACTGACCAGCCGTTGTGAATGGCAATTTGCATGCTCGTTCTTCATCACATAAAGATACTGAGATACTGGAAATTAAGGGGGGGGGGGATAAAAAACCAATTCCAACGTGAGTCAGTTCGAGTTTGCACAGAGTGGTTCCACAACACGTAGGGAGCTTAAATACCGTGAGCCATCCGGTGGCCTTGCGGACACTGAAACTACACGTCATTGCTCTGAATAAAGTACTTAGTGATCTTGCACGGATAGTCAGGTGTCACAGTTTGGCATGTCCATTTTGAAAATTTTCCAGTTTAACTATTTTGTTCGTGTTTCCTTTCAATGGTTTCAAATATGTTGGACTCACGTGAGATTGGTAATCAAGCATTGGGGATCAACTGCCAGCTTTGCTATTTCAACTGTTATTCCTCTAGTCTAGCCGATAGTTTCAATAGTGCAAACGATTTTTCAACTGTTACTCTAAATATTATCTGTCCTGTTATCTAAGTCCTTACGTAAAAATATCTGTTGGCAGTGCGGGCATTTTTACCATCGCTGTGAGGTTAAAGATGTTTCCCGATTTTAAAAATGTTTTAGTTTCCGTGACAATTCTAGATGCATTTGAATTTGCCGATGTATAGTCACCGGCAATAGTATCTTCCTACACGTAGTCCGCAAAAATATGTGACACGCTTTTATGACCCTTCAAATAAGTGCGTGTTACATATTTTTGTATCCACCCTTAGGAAGATAATATTGCCGGTGACTGTACCTATGTATAGTGCATTCTCGAATATGCAACAAAATAAAAATTGATTCAAAAAAGTTATGTTTATAATAAAGCTTAGTCTACAATAAAAAAATAAATTTAAACTTTCGTGAGACATAGTAACACTATAAAATATAACGGTTACACTCACGTCACTTTAGTCACTTCGCGCGACTCTTAAACTTGTACCTACTATTTTTCACTACAGATACGAGAACCATCATGTAACGAGAAAAACAAACAAACCCTGTCGCTGTTTGTAAAGCCTGTCGTCATCTTTGACGCCAATATTACTTTGCAGGCCTGGGCCAGAAAAGTTGTATGAAATTCCATTACAGTCCTCTCGAGTTGCTGCGCCTGAAACAGAATACTCCCAAGCCACGTAAAGACGTATTGTTTTGTTTGTTTGAGAAAATAATATTTTCCAATACTATGAGCTCAAAGCCCTTAAAGGTTCAAGTTGTTAAACATAAAACATTTTAATCGCAAATTAAACAAATCAGAAACAGATTATCGTCTGTTGTGGTAAGCACCAGCCACATAAGAACAACCACACGCAGAAAAATAACGTCATATCTCTCATCATGATTACACAGAATTTCGACCCTTTGCTAGAACTGATTTAGTATCAAAGTCCTACGGTGCTTTTGAATGAGGCGCATTTTGATTAGTAATTAAACTAAATTAGGTTGTCTGCCAGATCGTGAAATGACATCACATCAACTGTATAATTGAAACATGTGCCGTTTTCTAAATTTAAAATACATTGACAATACATTAAAAACACAATCTATCACCAACATGACTCCAACACACAACAAATAATCAACCAATATTGAAATTGTATTGGAGTTGCGTTGGAATAATTTTCAAGCAAATCTTGATATTTCTGATTGAAACGTTTAGGCGCTAGCTATAAGTATGATCGTGTCTTACTAATAAACGTGTTTTAAGGCACGTGCCTACCTGAAATTACGTAAAATGGTTACTTTTAACGGCCTAAGGCTCATAGTATACCCAATCAAAAATTCTGAAAAAAAAGCATAGTAAACTAGTGATTTGTTATTAATATAATTATTGTTTGAAATTTTCGAAAAAAAAAATATCTTGGCAAAATTAAATATTTAAATTAGGACGTTTTCAACATAAAAGTCGCTTCTGCTCCTAAACTAGAACATATATTTTCACGGTTCTTTCCACATAATATTGGCAACATTAATATCTTAAAAAATATTGTTTGTTTTTGCATAATTTAAAGATTTCGTTTAAGAGGCTGACAACACCCGATGACCTTCAAATTGGCTTTACTCAAACAGTGTTTCAGCTATAACTACTTGTTTTGAGAAAGTATAAAAAATGTATGTTAATATTCGTTATATTTGGAAGAACTTCGTTGCGTCCGATATAGTGGAGTACGGGAACGGTAAAATTGCCCTGAAAAAAACATAACTCACAAGTCCGATTTTTTTTGGTATCAGCAAGAGTACTAATGGCGAAAACTTTTTTCTAACTGTTTTTGAGGTCGCTGTAGGTATTAAAAATAAATTTGTTAGCGACATTTATAACTTTAACAAAAGATAATTCGAGTGGTATTTCTTTTCATTAGATTATCGTATTTAACTATATGAATGTCCCCTGACATTTACCAACAGATTTATCGATAGCCGTTTTTAAAACAAATAAAAAATATATACTTCCTCCAAAAGATAATTAAATTATTATATGGCAACTGAAATATATTAAAAACTATCGAAGGCAAGTAATGGGTTTGATTTATAACACATTATTCAATCGCTTAAATTTTAATGAACAATTGAATTTTAAAAGCATTCTAATAGGCACAAAAGAAATCTCGAAATTTTCAAGTCAACATGTAGTGTTCATTATCATTTTAATAAAACTTGCACCAAAATTATAACAAATCCATCAATCGCTCCCAGTTTTTCTTTACTTATCAGTTAACTTAACTTAATTCAAACGCGCGGAGATTATGGCAGCCGTCATGGCGCTAGCGGCGGGACCAATCATTATGCGCACGCGACGTTGCCCGTTCGCCGTGCGCCGTTGCCCGGCCGCTGCGCTGTTTCCATGGTAAACTAGTATACCGAATATTGAATCTGGACGTTTGGTTTAGGGCACAGAGTAAATAATAGTACTGCCCAGAATGCGAACAGTTTTGAGCTTTGATAACGATTTAATTTTTTAGTTGGATAGTATAATATAAAGGTATTACAACAGGTCAGTGAGTTATTTCATTTTTATACGTAAAAAGGCGTTCTCGTATATACCTACTAGTCATATTGTCACTTCTTCTTTCATGACACGTTCTTTTTTTCTCTTATGCATGTACTCGAGTATGATGTCAAACTGGTTGAGTAACACATTGCTGGCTTAGGTATAAAATGTAAAAAACTGGTATTTTTGAAGTTGCGATATTTCAATCCCTCTGAGTTATAAGTGACTTTGAAACTATATATTTACATTTATAATAACTTGGTGAAACCAAATAATAATGGGAAGGAAAAAAACAGTCATTACACCTAATAGCAGAATAAAACATTCCCACCTGCTCCCATATGGCTTTTTATGTGCGAGGAGATGGAAAGTTTTTTGCCCCTTCCTATATTCATATGGAGGGAAATATTCCCATCGGTTCCCAGCGGGCACAGATGGAAATAGATGTATTTTCATCCGTTCCTGGCGGGTACAGACGTCGAACGAGAGGAGTCATTCCAATGTGCGCTGGCCTTGATGAAGGTCATGCGCGGTGGGGACAGATAATAAATCTAATACGGGAATAAAAAATTCCCACCTGCTCCCACATGACTATCCATGTGGGAGTAGATGGAAAGTTTATATTGCCTCCTACTATTTTTACATGAATGGAACTATTTCCATCGGTCCCTAGCGGGCACATGTGGGAATAGCTACCTAATATGTTCTCATCCGTTCCCGGCGGGTACTGACGTCGAAAGAGAGGAGTTGTTCCCATCTCATCTATGCCCCCCTTGGTCATGCGAGGCCGGGGCAGATGGTAATACATCTAATAGCGGAATAAAACATTTTCACTTGCTCCCATATGGCTTTTTATGTGCGAGGAGATGGAAAGTTTTTTTTACCCCTTCCTATATACATATGGAGGGAAATATTTCCATCGGTTCCCAGCGGGCACAGATGGAAACGTGATTATGTAACATTTTAAACAAAGATATTAGTTAAAGCCATGGCGCGTAGTTATGGTGTCCGAGAGGCAACCAGATGGGTTGCGGTATTTGAGCTCCCGAAATGTTGTAGAGCCGCCCTGTGCAACCCGAACTGACCCAACTTGTACTTTGTTCCCCCCCCCCCCCCCCCCCACACTGACGGATTGATCGACTGACCAGGCCGGGGTGAATGGCAATTTGCATGCTCGGTCTTCATCACACGAATAAACTGGAAATTTAGTCAAAGTGGGGTTAGTTCGGGTTGTACATTCCCACAACACGTCGAGAGCTCAAATACCGCAAGCCACCCGGTTGCCTCGCGAACACTGCAACTACGCGTCATTGCTCTGAATATATCAGTAAACGAATAACAGCCATCTATATTCATTAGTATGATTTAATCAACTTACTGCTTTAACGGCTTCCTAGCCTAGTCGGTAGTGACACTGCCTATGAAGCAGGAGGTCCCGGATTCGGATCCTGAATAAGGTATTTATTTGCGTGTTTATCACGTTCCTGAGTTATGAATGCTTTCTATGTATTTAAGTATTTATAAGTATTTATCTATTATACAACGTGTTATACCCAAGACTAGAAACCTAAAAACTGTTTGTTCAGAATCTAGAGTGGAATCGATTGCAGTATATCTTAACATGGGTATACTTTTTCTTTAATTTTCCAATTTTATACGCGTTGAGTCTAAAAGTTTCTAATACTACAGTTTACTATTTTATCGAGAGGTTAGGAGATAGAGGTTGACTATTAAATAAAGGCTGGCAGCGTTGACAAACTTGTTTTTTCACTGTACATAGTGTCATATGGGTTGTAATTGTCAAAGTATATCATCTTATGTCATGTTATACAAATTGACAAAGTAGGTTGATAGGTTGACATGACATGACACATGTAGAGATGTGACAACAACGCAACAAATGTATAGTTAACAATTGAATAAAATTGCAAGGAAAACGAAACATACGAAAATCTTTCAAAATAAGTAACTGGTTGAAAAATAAATACCCGAGATTAATTAGCAATAATAAAAATCATTTAGGGGGTCTGGGGTTTTTAGTGGCTCAAGTAACACGTTGTATATACTCGTATCGTCGCGTAGTAACTACAACTACAACGTAAGACTAGGTTGATTTGTGTAAGGTTGTCCCATAATATTTATTATTTACTGCTAGAACTAGTTTTATGACATCTAAACTAAGAGTGTATTTCCATTTTTCCACGCCACATGTGACGAACCGATAGGAATACAGCGTATAATGGTATCAATAAACGATAAGTCTTTCATATTGATTTATTTTACTAGTCAATACACTACTGGAATACATTATGTAACATCTAAACAAAGACATTAGTTAGTAAACGATAACAACATTTCATATTTATTTGTTTGATTTAGTCAATTTACAACTGGTAAAAGTAGTGTGTAATATGTAATAAAGTAGTGTCAAGATCATTTTGAATCCCTTTTCCGTTTACCTATTTCTGCTGCGGACTCTACAAATTATGTAGCATCTTAAGTAACGGCATCAATAAACGATAAGTCTTTCATATTTATTTATTTTAATTTACTCTTACACCCAATTATTTCGTACATTAGTCCCTGGACAACTAGTTAAAGCAATGACGCGTAGTTTCAGTGACCGCGAGGCAACCGGATGGCTCGCGGTATTTAAGCTCCTGAAGTGATGAGGTACCGCCCTGTGCAACCCGAACTGACCCAACTTGGACTGGAGTGGAAATAGAGGGGGGGTGCAAAAATTTTTTTTTTATCGCGAGGCAACCGATTGAAACAGCGGTTGCCTGAAAGAATGTACGCTAGTTATACAACAAAATTTTATTTCTTAATAAAATTTCTGCTCCAGTCCAAGTTGGGTCAGTTCGGGTTGCACAGGGCGGTTCCTCATCACTTCAGGAGCTTAAATACCGCGAACCATCCGGTTGCCTCGCGGTTACTGAAACTACGCGTCATTGCTCTGAATATACTGTAATGAAAGAAATTTTGCTTTATGTAATAATTTCCTGTAAATTCTAATGATTTGTTTAGTTTTATTTAGCATACTCCTGTACGGAGCCGAGACCTGGACTTCGTATGCAAAACAGGAAAGTCGACTTAACTCCTTCCATATGCGCTGCGTGCGAAGCTTACTGGGCCTCACATGGAGGGATAGAGTCACAAATGAGGCAGTTCTTGCTAGAGCTAAGCTTCCCAGTTCACCGCCCTGCTTAAACAGCGACGTCTGTGGTGGCTGGGGCATGTGCATAGCATGGATTCTAAACGACTTCCGAGGCAGGTCATGCTTGGCGCAGTGGCGAGTGCGAAGAGAAGTATTGGCCGACCACTGCTTCGCTTTAAAGATTGCGTGAAGCGTGACCTGATCTCATTTAACATTGGGCATGGCGTCTGGGAGAAGCTTGCTGATGATAGGGACCAGTGGCGTAATATCCTCAAGGAAGGCCAGCAACTGCATGATGGGATCTGGTTCGACAAACTAGCCGATAAGAGGGTGAGACGGCAGGGTTGTAACACCAGCACATCAGTTGCAACATATATCTGTGCAAAATGTGGGCGCGCTTGCCAGTCCCGTATTGGTTTGTACAGTCACCAAAGGAAGTATCTAAGTTAATTTTGGACATTGCGTCTAATCGTCTGCCATAGACGTTGCAGGCCAATGATGATGATGATTTAGCCTGCAAATTTGAATGTTAGAATTAGTCAATTTAATTTAATTTTTTCTATTGTTTTAATTTTGCAAGTTACTGTTTTATATTACATTATTATCATTGTAACCTACCATCTGTAGAAGAGCAGTATCTCTTGATGCAAGTATCAAAAATATTGATATTAACGAGATACTAGCTCAGCTACTGTAAGTTATACAATAAATTATCTTATTTATTATTTTTAACTAAACAAACCACTCGAAGTTATGTAATATCTAAAGGAAGACATTAGTTAATGAACGACAAGGATGATTAAGACATGGATTGACAATGCCTATACAAAATCGCGTTCCCTTATTTCAGACTAAAGCACTAGCTAGCGTCATCTATCGGTCACCACAAACACTAAAATCCTACTTAACCTTTCTGTTAAGCCCATTGGTTGACTGGTAGAGAATGCCTTATGGCATTAAGTCCGCCATTTGTACCATCTTATTTTGTGCAAATAAGATTAAATAAATAAATTCTAGTTTCTAATATTTTGTTCGGCGAGTAACGCTAACAGAATAACTCGACTCCAGACTCAACAGATGGCGCTGTGGCACTCAGTACCGAAAACAGACGTATAGCCTGAAGAGTCGAGGAACGCGATTTTGTATAGGCATTGTCCATCCAATCTTAATCATCCTTGATGAACGATAACAACTTTGCATATTTATTTGTTTGACCAAGTCATTTACAACTGGCCTAGTCAGTAGCAGAAGCAGCTTAGTGGGTGAGGTGTTCAAAATTACGTTCACTCACTCTTATTCTCTTAACAATAAAGTAGTGTCAAGAAATTTTTGAACACCTCCCCGCGAAGCTACTTCTGCTGCTGACTGTAGAAATTAAGGAACATCTTAAGTAACGGCATCAATTAACGATTACAGTCTTTCATATCGATCTACTGGAATAAGTTATTTAATTTAAACATCTAACCAAAAACATTCATTAATAAACGATAACAGCCTTTCAATGTAACTTTTCCCATCTGTGCCCACCGTGGACCGAAGGGAACAGTTTGTTTTCCATCTGTGCCTAACCCACGTGACCACAGGCGGAGACAGGTGAGAATAAAAACATCAATAAACGATAAGACTTACAATTTACTTCTTTAAACTTGTCGATGCACTACTGGGATAAGTAATGTAATATTCATATCGTATATGAAAGCTATTTGAATCCACAACACCACAGACAGCTATTTGAATTCGGCACAAAACATAAATATACATGTCCATGGAAAATAAAATTCAATAATTGACCATAAAATACACTTATCCTCGACATTTTGTTTTGTTTGAGAGGATCATCGCCATCGCGGTTGAGCGGTGAGAGTTAAACACAAACAAAGACAGTGACACGGCGCGTCGTGATTGGTGGACCCGCTCACGCTGCCTGCGCACAAGACTCCCGCGCCAATCTCCATGCGTTCAAATTACGAATTGAACTGATAAGTTCATAAAACTTACAGCGGTTGATAAATTCGTTATTTCTTTTTAATAAACATTACTATAATAATAATAAACTAAACACGCTGACTTGAAAATTTCGGAGATTTCTTTTATGGTCAAGACAACGCTTTTAAAATTTAAATGCTGTAATAAAATCAATCTATTGATGAATCTATTATAATTTAAACATGATAGTTACTTTACATAGCTTTCAATACAATGCAGTCATCATAAAACACTTGAAAAATGTTTTTGTGGAAATATGTTTTTTTTTACGTTTTACATTATACTGAATTACGCTGTTGAAAAATACGATATTAAATGACAGGCGATGTTCAAACAGTCAAATACTATTAAGCCATGAATAAAAATGCCATTTGTATAATCTTACCTTGAATTAAGAAGGCCTGTTAACAAATACCTACTTTATACCTAAATCTACACCAAAATCCGGTATATTTTTTTATAAGGAGTAGTTCTCAGAGTATTCTAACCGACTACAAAAAATTGGCCACTTGTGAGTTATCGAAGCTGATTTTGTTCGCGTACCCTACTAATACACGATTGGACGAAATCGGCTCGATAGAAAATAATTCCAAAGTTACATCTTAAATTTTAAACAGGTGTATGTCTTTAGTTTCTTGACTTATACGTCTGTAACTAAGGACAAAATTCCACCACACTAATACTAAAAACTTCGTTGCCTTATATTTCTCAATTAATGCGTCGTTTTTTTAATTCATTATTTTGTAAAATTTGCAATGAGCTCGCATACTAATCGTAACACAGTGTTTCTCTTTCACTCGCGCTGAATAAGATAGGGAGGGAATTTAGCTGTTGTCACCCCATTAACAAAATCCATGCGCGAGTCGCGGGCCTCAGTTACAATACGTCCCCAATCCTCATGTTTATGTGAATGAAATAGTTGATCCCGAATATGTATAAACACGATTTCGGTTCGTTCTAATTGAAGGGATTGTTGAAATTTGGACAGTGATAAAAGATGATAAAGTTTACTTTTGAGATGCGGGACCTAATTGTTTGTGCAATTAGGAAGTGTATTTAATTTGCGAGGCAAAACGTGGGGTGGGGACTCTGCGTCTTTATGTACTCTAACTTCTGGACGATTTTTTGTCTTGCATCTTTAAAGTGACTACTTTTATTGTGTGGATAAAACAATTGAGTGTGATTGATTGCACAAATATAGGTATCATAATGGGCACAGTACAAAACAATGGTAGTTTTAATGACAACAACTGTGATCTGAATAATTTGGTTTAAATATGTACGTGCTCGTAACTGACAAAACCACTCCTGATTTTTTATATTTAAAGTACGGCTTTTAAATACTTCTATTTATTTTAAACATAAACAAAACAAATGAAATTGTAAACGTCAGTATTTTATAAGTGAAACTCTGTTATAGCTTGATGATAAACGAATATTTTACTTAAGTAAATCTTGTTGGTTTGTATGGTCCCATTCCCATGGGAGTATAGTGGGATTTAACTATTTCCTATTTAGAAATATAATGCTGTTACTACTCTTAATGAATGATTTGTAACTCTACACTGTTATTTGCGGCTGTCAGCTACATGTTATTTATATAATCAGTAACGTAATGCATTTTTAGTTAGGTTTAGGTTTTTAATTCCTATTTGCGTTCATGTGTTGCATTATGTTTAGGTATTTATACTATCCAGAGATATATAGTATTAAGTACTACACTGCAAATTATTTAAACGTTTTGTAACATGCTTATCAAAAATTACAATTTGTTTAGATGTCATTTTGATATCAAAATAAAACAAATCAAGATTTTAAAATTCGAATACCAGTAGAAAATCTAATTTAGTAGTGAGAAAAGTTACCTACCGACGAAAAAAGAAATGCATTAAAGACACGCATCTAACAAGCCCGTAAATTAATAGTTATAATAATCATCATCAAACACTTAAGAGCCATGCTCTTGTCGGTGCAACTCAAAGTGGGCTCTCCGTTTGCTTCGGTCCCAGGCCTCCTCTTTGATCTCTTGGTACGACCTGACCTTAACATTATTTTTAATTTGGTCTATATAATTAATTCTAGGTCTTCCCCTTCCTCGCCTTCCTTCCATTTTTCCTTCAACTATCTTCTGTATAAAGTTGTCATGTCGTATGAGGTGGCCCATCATCCTCCCTCTTCTCGACTCTATGCTATCCATCAAGTTATAATAATAAGGAAAAAAAATCCTGAGAAGGAAAATAAATAAAGGGAAATAATAATAATGAAATAGCTTTTTATTTCCACATTTTTAGTGGTTACCTAATATTTTTGAGTAAATTCAAGTTATACATTTAGTTTTAATTTTCTGATGTGGATCCGTTGGGTAAAAGCCTCAAGCCTTCCTCACACATTTTCCATTTATCTCTATCCTGAGCTGTATTTTTTTTTTATAAAATTAATAGTTATTTGACGTAAAATACGCATGTGTGTCAACTCGGTCCTAACAACGAAATTACACATTTTTCATCAGTCATTCAAACAATATGTAGGTCGGAACCAAGAGCTACAAAGGTTATCTCGATTATAGCATAGAGAAGTGCTCTTATCTTATTTTCTAAATAGGTACATATAAAATAACAATCGCGTTTCATAGAGACTGAAAGATAACGTTCAGCTTTACTTAACCGTTATTAAAGGTAAATATCTAGACACTTTGTATGTTCTATGTAGCTAGACTCCTCGCAGGACTTTAATCAGCATAAAAGTCGTTATTTTTTTTAACCTATTTTTCGACATCTTGAATTTCCAAAAATCCTTTTTTTAGGGTTCCGTAGTCAACCCTTACCCTTATAGTTTCGCCAAGTCTGTCCGTCCGTCCGTCCGTCCGCGGATAATGTCAGTGACCGTTAGCACTAGAAAGCTGAAATTTGGTACTAATATGTATATCAATCACGCCGACAAAGTGGTAAAATAAAAAGTGGAAAAAAATGTTTTATTAGGGTAGGTACACCTCCCGTGTACGTAAAGTGGGGAGTGATTTTTTTTTTCATTTCAACCCTAACGTGTGATATGTTGTTGGATAGGTATTTAAAATAGGGGTTTAGTAAAATCATTTTTTGATAATGTAAATATTTTCGGAAATAATCGCTCCAAAAGTAAAAAAAAAGTGTCCCGCCTCCTAACTTTTGAACCATAAGTTTTAAAAATATGAAAAAAAATCTCAAAAGTAGAACTTTATAAAAACTTTCTAGGAAAATTATTTTGAACTTGATAGGTTGAATAGTTTTTGAAAAAAAAAATACAAAATAATTTCTGAACTAAGTTTGTAATTTAACCGTATAAGCAGGTGTTTATTGTACCTGTAATTTCTACAAAATCACAATGAAATGACGTGCTTCAAATAAAGTTTTGAAAAAAATTACAAATTTTTTTCTGAACTAAGTTTTTAACTCTTAAGTGGGGATACTTACTGTGACGGGCGGAAAACTACGGAACCCTACACTGAGCGTGACCCGACGCGCTCTTGGCCGGTTTTAATGGAGCTCCATGGTATATAAAAAATGCGTGTTTTTTAAAAGTTCCACCTTTAACAACCTTTGTTTTAGGCTAAGGCACTATTTACTTCATCAGCAGACGTACAAGCAGGGCTTGTAACCGGTAATTTGCTCCATACTAAAATACCGGTTTCATTTTCGTTCTTTCGTTTACTATTTCATATTTAATCGTAAAAAATATAGTCATAACCTAAAAACAATATTGAGTTCTACGTAAAAACCATAAAATATGTAAACATATTGGGTTATTTCGGGGCTTTTTGATAAAACCGGTTACAAGCCCTGCGTACAAGTTTTTGTGGCAAAGATTACAATTAATGAGGGACTTCCTTCCAATATCAAATTTATTTAAAACTGTTTCGAAGTGATATTAGACATTAAAAAATATTAACGAGTAATTAATTTAACAACGACACACGGATGAAAACTATTTTCTTAAACGATTAATAAGAACTTCATGCTGAATATTATACATCCATATATGCAACTTTCAAATTCATTTGATATGCACATCATAACTGTCATAAGGCTTTATCGATACATTAATTTCGTTGGGAAGTAGGACATTTTTATTCCTGCCACTACAAGTTCTATGTCTGTTCATCAGTTAAAGCAATGTGATGTGAGCTTCAACGATTCCGGTTCGCTACCGCCAAATATCATAATACCAAATTCCTAGATTGTCGCAATGCCAAAAAATATTAATCTCATAAAGTCTTTTGAAATGATTTACGCTTACTTCTTAAATCACCGTACTCTTTACATGACTATAATTCAGAATGTCTTTATCATGTTTAGACTAATTTTCAATTCTACTATTTCCCAAAATGTCTAACATTCTATTACCCAAAACTCGGTACCTATAGAAAACGGTACCTATAGTTGCTTTGGTTTCATTCAATCAAAATTGCATAATGCCTTATTATCTAATTTGCCGAAATTTCAGATTGCCAATGTGAAACCTCAATAACAAATTGCCTCAATGTTAAAATAATATGACTGACTTAAAATCACCATTTCCCGAAATAACTAAATTTTGCAATGTACATTCCCTATGATTTCCATCAAATACTGAATGTCTGATACGACCAATATACAAAATAAATAAAGAATAAACCAAAATATACCTTACAAGTTAGGTTACTGTCTGAGCGTTAACGAAACTCTTTAAATTTTAGGTATTTTGGGATTAGATTATTTTGAAATCCCTTCGTAATAAAAATGTGGTGTTTTGAGAAAAAAAATAGGCATTCTGGGATTCAGGTATTTTGACACCGAGTGATTTTGAAATCTACGGATGTTCTTTTATAACATTTCATTATAGAACAAAGCTTAAAGAGGACCCAGTGTGTTGACGATGAGGGACCCTCTTGTTCCTTTAGCCGTCAACACAGTGAATCCTTCTTTTTGCTTTGGTTTCATTCAACCTAAATTGCATAACGCCTTATTATCTAATTTGCCGCAATTTCAAATTGCCATGTTGCGGTGAAACCTCAATAACAAATTGCCTCAATGTTAAAATAATCGAAAATCATAATGACTTTGACTTAAAACCACCATTTCCCGAAATACCTAAATTTTGCAATGTACATTCCCTATGATTTCCATCAAATACTGAATGTCTGATACGACCAAACTACAAAATAAATAAAGAATAAACCAAAATATACCTCACAAGTTAGGTTACTGTCTGAGCGTTAACGAAACTCTTTAAATTTTATGTATTTTGGGATTAGATTATTTTGAAATTCCTTCGTAATAAAAATGTGGTGTTTTGAGAAAAAAAATAGGCATTCTGGAATTCAGGTATTTTGACACCGAGTGATTTTGAAATCTAGGAGTTTTAGTAACTGGGTAAAATAAACTTAGGGCGTAATGAAACCAAAGCTCCTTTTTGTAAAGGGTCGGCATCGCGCATGTGACTCCTTTGGAGTTGCAGGCGTCCATTGGTTACGGTAGATGCTTACCATCAGGCGGGCCGTATGCTTATTAGCCACCGTTGTAGTATAAAAAATAAATATATTGAAAATAAATCTTTTTCTACTCCAGCAATTCTATATGCCAATTAAATGACTGATAGTGGTATCTAAAACTACATCATTTAAGTGAAGGCGCTAAAGTCTATTTGTCTATAGGTACTTTCTATAACTGCTAGCAGTCACACAAAACATATTGTGCAACTGTTTTTGTTTTTTTAATACACTGACTTCCAGGTGCCATGTCTAAAAAGGGTTCGTTCTTGTTTACAATATAAATTATATTTTCAAATTGATATATACTTGAAATTATTTTTGCACAAACTATGATAAAAACATTATCATGTCTTTTTTAAAGTATTAATATCTTAAATAATTTAGTTTTCATATTTATGAAAAGCATAATAGTACTTTAATGTAAACTTTTGCATTGAGAGTTACTTGAACGAAGCCATATTTTTTTGCAATTGAAAACCAACTCGTGGTCTGTCTATGACATTTAGTCAAAAAGTTAATATTTAAAAAGTTTCAACACAATGTACGGCTTAATTTTTGTATTTAAACTCGTATATTATGTTAATATCAAGAAGTTTATGTTAATTTTCATAAAATAAGTGACAAGAAAACTTCACAGTGAATATCCGAAGACTTCGGCACAAAAGTAAGAGTTATTAGTTGATAGAAAAATCTTAAAACAAAATTGATTTATGTACTCGTGATACTTAAGAACTTTAAAATTATTTATTAATTACGTTTTTGCTACTGTCGTAGAAAAGTTTCGTGTGCAACGGTACATAATTAGGTCTTAAAATTCTCGGGTCTGTTATTACAAAATTCGGCTTCGCCTCATTTTGTAACTTCGACCCTCGAATCTTAAGAACCCTTATTATGTACCTGTTGCACAAAATACTATTTTGGGATTATTGTCATTTTGACATCGCGATAATCTAGGAACATGGTATTACGATTTTTAGTTGTAGCGAACAAGAATCGCTTCAACTAAGTGTGTCAAACACATATTTTTAAAAGTCAGAGATTAAACATGAAAAGTGAATGTCTGATGACGAAATTACATTAGCATTATGACAATCGTAATTGAAAGTCCTTTATATTTCAAGATTGCCAGATCTGGTTTTGCCTAGAATTTTCTTTGACGGAAATCCTATTCCTTTCACCACCACAGTTAAAGATCTAGGTATCACAATAGACCAGACTCTTTCTTGGGCGCCACATATTGCGCAGGTTAGTAAAAAGGTTTTTGCTTCCCTTCACTCCTTAAGGCGGCTTCAGAACTTTCTCCCTCTCCATACAAAATCAATGCTGGCTCGTTCGCTTGACTCTGATTGATATGTTGCTATTGTATTATTCTGTATATGTCTTAGATGTTCCTTTTCTGCGTTTTTATTATGATTGTCTCCTCACTCCTCTCTGGTTTAATATAGTATTTATATACTGTTCCTATAACTTTTGTATATATGTATCTATAGTATCTACCTTTCTCGTACCTTGTTGTACATGTTGCCGCATTTGTCTACCTCTTATCACTTCTTCTCTCCTCTACTTAAAGGTTAACTGGAAGAGATCCCTTAAAGGGATAAGTTCGCCTTTGTACTTACGTTTTCCTATTATTGTATTGTTTTTGACTGGTTTTTGTACAATAATAGTAGTTTATGTAACTGTTACGTTTTAAGGCCTAATTACGTACAGTTGCATACACTGCTTTATCTACACTCATATTATTTATCCAAAATGCCGTATTCGGAAACCATAGAATGGCCGCCATTGAACCGCCATGACCAACTCGATTGTGTCTGGGAGGCGCGGGTCGGGCTGTCGGCGGATGCGCGGGAGGGTGCAGGTGTACATTTTTTTTATTTTTTTTTATACTACGACGGAGGCAAACAAGCATACGGCCTGCCTGATGGTAAGCAGCTACCGTAACCTATGGACGCCTGTAACTCGACAGGAGTCACATGCGCGTTGCCGACCCTTTACAAAAAGGAGGATTCACTGTGTTGACGGCTAAAGGAACAAGAGGGTCCCTCATCGTCAACACACTGGGTCCTCTTTGAGCTCTTTGGCAACCTTACTCACCAGCAGGAACACAACACTATGAGTAGGGTCTAGTGCTATTTGGCTGTGGTTTTCTGTAAGGTGGAGGTACTTCCCCAGTCGGGCTCTGCTCCAGATTTGAGCGAGATGACATTCACTGAACGTGCCCTACCACACTAAGCGAGATGCCATTCGCAGTGCCCATACCTCTCTTTTTGGCATAGTTTAAGGACATACCCAAGTCCGGACGTAGTTTAAGGACATACCCCGGGTCCGTAAAAACATTATGTTATCAAAACTCATAGCACATCAATATTTGAGCATGAAAAGTTAAAATTACGTTACTGCCACAGATAAAAAGCTTATCATAGTAAAATCGGTCGTGGTAATGCTAGCCATTGCCTACCGTTTTCGAACACGTTTTAGAGAACTTACAATATGAGTGTAGATAAAGAGTTTTTACATTACATTACATTACAATTTGCGAAAAACATGTCATGTCAAAAAAATCTGTTAAACCAAGTCGAATATAACGAAAGCCTGAAAGGTCTGGTAATGAGATACAAATTACAATGTTAATTAAAACTTTGGCAATAAACCGCTTTTAATGAAGTGAATGTAGGGTTTTTGAAGCTCTGCGAAGGATCCGTTGTTTGTTTTGTTTTGTTTGTGACTGATGAAACAATTCCATTTTAAACTGAGCGGAACACTTTTGTTGTTGATTAGTTGACAGACGTATAACGTTGGTAGACGTTTTAATATGATGTTTATTGACGAATAATAGTCACCTTGGTAGGTACAATTGTTTTAAATAAATCCTAATAGTGAGGTTCCTATTCAATTCTTATGTAACTAATAATATATAAAGTATATGTTCCTACATACAATTAATCTTGTACTACGCAGAACGTCTGCTAATGATGCTGCAATGCTTTAGAAATAAAAGAAAAGTAGAAGGTAGTAGTGGAAGTCTTTTATGCGTCCCCCCAAGACGCGTGCGGTCCAGGGGATTCGAAGCATTTGCCGACACACCCACATCTCGAAGGCATCAATCTTATATTACGGGCGGGGACCGCAAGATCTACTACGTTACGTGATAAAAAGATAAGCCTCATAGCACATGTTCATAAAATAAAAGTGATGGTGAATTCCGAAAAAATAGTTAAAAAAATTTGAATTGGCCGAAAGCACAAAAAAGTACCACATCCGGTGTAAAAAATGGATGGCATTTACCTACCACATTCTCATTTGATATAAAGATGGCACTTTTTGTGAAACAGAAATGTGTATGTAGGTACAGAAAAACCCAGTCTGCCAGTTCCTACATGGCCGGAAGTGGACTCGTTAAAAAGTAACGAGTTTGGCGCCAAATTTACGTCAATTTTGAACCAGTCTGCCGGGCACTTCCGGCCATGCAGGAACTGGCATACTGCATTTTTCTGTACCTACATACAAACTGCTATTCATCTTTATATCAAATGTAAATACCATCCAGTTTTTACAGTGGTACTTTTTTGTGCTTTCGGCCAATTCTATTTTTTTTACCATTTTTGCGGAACTCAGCGTCACTTTTGTAAACTTGTGGCTTATCTTTGTATCACGTAACATAGCAGATCTTGCGGTCCCGCCCATACTATTACGTAGCCTATGGACGCCTGCATCCCCAGAGGGTTCACATGCGCGTTACCAACCCTTTTAGAACCTACACGCTCCTTTTTAGAAGAGCCTCATACTGTAGCCCGCTGGGAAAATCTCGGCTGAACGAACTTCCTCATTCCACAGTCGCAGCGTTCGTGAGAGGAAATTCCTCTTGAACCGTACATTGCACGACCCTTTAGGCTCCAGGTTGTGAGGATGAACACCCTGCCGGCGGCGACCAGTGCGGTGATAAAAAGCTGCGTACGTAATATCATTCAATTGTAACATTTGCCGTTAGCTTTTCGAGAATAAAATCTCCTAAAATCTAAAACCCCTAGGATAGAATGGTCACTAGGGCACCCTCGTCTCTAATAGTATGTAAATCGGAAAGCTAAGAATGAAAGAACACTCTTAAAAGTCTTAATTAACGCAACGAGGTGGCCCTTTGTCTGCTTCTCAGTTTCTTTAACAATATGCTTTAGTTCCGAGAAAACTAGAGAAATAAGTAAACTTAGAGGGCTCACGATCACGATATTATAAAGATATTAGCGCCCGCCCGGAATTTTTTGTAGACCTTTTTAAAGTATTCAATATTGTAGTATATGCAATACTTATCTATCTCGTAGGGTTGAGCCAGCGTTTGTAATGTAAGCGAAAAACAATGTGTTTATTTACGACATCACATTAGAAATGTCTAAAATTATCAGTGTTACTCTCCTATATTTTGCATGTATACATATAAACCTTCCTCGTGAATCACTCTATGTATTAAAAATCAGCATCAAAATCCGTTGCTAAGTTTAAAAGATCTAAGCATACACAGGGACAGACAGCGGAAAGCTACTTTTGTAAAACTTATTGATTATCATCAATTCATCATCCTCCATCCTGCGCCACGGCTTAATAGAGTCTGGGGTCTGCCTGGCAACGTAATCCTAATAATTATCATAGGCACTAGTTTTAACAAAAGCGACTGCAATCTGAACTTCCTAAAACATATTTTATTAAGGTGTTTAACCATTAGTGAGCACTGTAATATTACATACTAGCCTTTTCCCGCGGCTTCGCCCGCGTACTATAAGTACTCAAAAAGGATACGATACCCATGTTGATTTTCAGACTTTGTGACCACATTTGCCCCTTTTAGGGGTTGAATTTTCAAAAAACCTGAAACACGTGTTTACTCATTTATCGTTAGAAATGCTCCTGTGAAGTTTCGAATAAAATAGTCTAACAAATCTTATTTCGCCATACAAATTTTGGACCCCATTTTACCCCCTTAGGGGATGAATTTTGAAAAATCCTTTCTTAGTGCTCCCCTAGAGCTTATAAGGAACCTATGTGCCAAATTTGAAATCTCTAGACCCAGCGGTTTGGGCTGTGCGTTGATATGTCAGTCAGTCAGTCAGTCAGTCAGTTTCTTCTTTTATATATATAGATTTCTCTATGCTGAAGCTTGAAAATGTATTTAGTTTTATATTATAAGAACTTGGAAGCGTTAAATGTTACACTATATACATTTTACAAACTTGAAAAGTAAAGGTTAATACATGTCACACACACAATACATGTCAAGACGCAACCAGACCGAACATTTTCGTTATGCGTGGTTTTGCCCGATGGGTTCTTCCTTTGTACAGTCGCCATCATATATATCGGAGCGGCCAAGGTGGTCATTGATATCGGAACAAACGCCTCTATTGTCAAGGCGATAAAGTGCATGTTCAGATATTTTTGAGTACCCTGGCCGCTCCGATATATTGATGGTGACTGTACACACCCATGTAGCGTAGCGACGAGGAGTTGTGTATGTCAAACGTGCCTGAACTAAGCCGCCTCTTCTATCGCATTATATCTATTTGTATATTTAGGCCTGGATCCAGAACTTGCAGCGTCGTGAGACGCAACGAAACCACGCAATGCGCCGCCCCTGTTACGGATCAGAAAGCTGAAAGTGGTACCACGTTAACATGTAAACGGTAACCTTAAAACATCTGCAAGTTCTCAGTTTCTTAGTTGGTAGGTATTAGCACAATATTTTTATTCAATATTCTTTTATTAATTAGCCGTGATCAAAATAGAAAAATAAGATGAGATGCAAAAGACGACAAATGTTAATTGAATGTTTAATTTAAACAATTTATGTTGCGGGCATCTGATGTGGATGAACAAATTACAAGATTCTTCAGAGAATGACGGATGGTGTGTCGCAAGAATGTTCGTTACATTGTGCAATCTATACATATAATAAAGCTGAAGAGGGTCGAAAGTCTGTACATGGAAGATAATCGAAAAAAAGTTGGCTGGGGATACTTAGAATCGATAACAGAACACGTTCCAACAATTTTTAGAATTTTTGTCTGTTTATCTGTTTGTCTGTTTATTTGACCGCGCATCACGTGAAAACGGCTGAACGGATTTCGATGAAATTTTGTATAGAGATAGTTTGAGTCCCGGGAAAGGATAATACATAGTTTTAATCCCGAAAATCAACCCTGGTGGGGGTGAAAATGGGGTTGAAAGTTTGTATGGAGAATTTTTAACCGCTGAAACGATTTAGATAGAAATGAGTATGGAGATAATTTGAGTCTCGAGGAACGTCATAGGATAGTTTTCAAACCCTTGTGGGGGTGAAAAGGGGGGTTGGAAGTTGGTATGAGGATTTTTTTACCGCTGAACAGATTTAGATGAAAATTGATATAGAGATAGTATGGGTCTCGAGAAAGGACAAAGGATAGTTTCATCTTGGAAGTTGGTATGACGATTTTTTAACCGCTGAACTGATAAAGATGAAATTTGGTATAGTATGGGTCTCAAGAAAGGACAAAATGATAGTTTTCACTCCGAAAATCAACCCTAAAGGGGTGAAAAGAGAGTTGGAAATTTGTATAGGGAATTATTAACCGCAGAATCGATTTAGATAACATTTCGTATGGAGATAATTAATTAAAAAAGGAAATAAAATAGTTTTATCTCGGAAATTATCCTTTAAACGGATACAAAAGGGGTGAAAGTTTACATGGGGAAGAAACAACCAATAACCGCTGTCTGTATTTAGATGAAATTTGGTATTTAAATAATTTGTAATTTTTTGGTCAAGGTGTTCATATTTATAACATGTTACCCGTCGATGCTTTAAATTTACCTTTAAGAAACCCTTACCCCCTCTTAAGAAATATTTGAAAATGTCATGAATGTCAAAGGGTTATTGCAGGTTCGAGTATTATATATGACGGACAAAGATGCATGGCCCAAACCAAACATTTATAGGACACCGTTTAGGTAGGAAAACATATCAAACGTTTTGTGAGGCAGTCAGATTAGGATTTATTTTTCTTTATAATTAAACAATAGGTACATTATCTGTCTCTCAAGCTGTTTTGATATGTCTTCTTGAAGAACTACGCATTATTTTGTATCTTTAAGATCTAATAATGTATTACTGTTTTGAAAAAAATAAGTCCCGTCGAGTATCTTTTCGGTCATAATACTTCTTGGGCCAGAGGTGTAGGGTTAGAACCGGTGGTAGTTTTGGAACGAGGTTCCTTATTGGACGGTTCGCGGATGCTAGGGATGCTAGGGGGCTCGCGGGGGCTAGGTGAAAAAAAGTCACGTGACCGTCACGAAAAAGCGTCACGTCACGAAAACGCTACACCCATACGATTGAGAAACATGTAAAATGGAATGAAATAAAAAATATATAAAATAGAATAAAGTGAAGTGAAGTGAATTGTAGTGAAAGTGAGAAGTGACAAAGTGAAAAAAGTCGAGAACCTAAAAGTAAAAAATGTTAAAAATGGCAAAATTTCTAAATTTCAAAAATTTCTTAAATGTCAAAAATATTAAGTTTCAAAAATTTCAAAAATTTTTAAAATTTCAAAAATTACAAAAATTACATAAATTACAAAAATTAAATTTCATAAAAATACAAAAAAAATTAAAACCACAAAATTTACGAAAAAGTCAAAAATTAAATAAAATTAAATAACATAACTTCGTTCCAACAGAGTGTTCCACGACACTCACGTATTTTATTTTTCTCTGACGTTCATTAGTGCATTGTAATGTGCTTACCTTGAAGTATGTAATTACCACAATTATTGCAACCAGTAACGTAACATTAGTGTATTATCTGTGACAGTGTGGTAAAAACGTATGAAAATTCATTACCTACGGTAACGTAATGAAAATCCCCCCCCCCCCCCGACCCCCGGCACGCATGGTGTCAGTGGATTTTTAATATGTGTGTAGGTAAAGCAGTGTATGCTTCTGTACATAATTAGGCCTTTTCACGTAACAGTTACATAAACTACTATTTATCTCTTTTTAGGGTTCCGTAGTCAACTAGGAACCCTTATAGTTTCGCCATGTCCGTCCGTCTGTCCACGGTCTAGCTCAGTTACTGTTCGCACTAGAAAGCTGAAATTTAATGATAAGAACTTTCAATAAAAACTATATTGGTTCAGCCGTTTTTGAATTATCAGTCAAAATCGCATAGTGAAAGGATGTGCCGGATAGTAGACTAACGTAAGCGCCGCTAAATATCCCTTAATAAACGACCGTTTGAACGGATGTTTCGTAATCTGTCAACTTTACTTCAAGTTCCGCCTCCAGGGTAGCGGGAGAGAAATTAGGGGTGAATTAGCCGCTTACTGACACAGACCGAATTCCACGCGGGCGGGGCCGCGGGCACAGCTAGTAGTAAATATAAATGTTGACGAATTACCTATTTTTGCAGCCTACCCACTCACATTCATAGGCCAGTCTCTCGTTTAATATAAGCGTGTCAAATTGCTGTTAGAAACTGCACGCAAATGTAAACACCGCGTGAATCAATGATCAATAAAAGCGATTTTATAATTTGTCGTGCACGTCTGACGTCACGTTATGCAGTAAGTCGTAACAAATGCCAAATGTATGCAACTGTATGCAGTGGCTTTTAAATTACCATGGACATGGACACTATATTCCGTTACCGTAGCGTCTGTTTACAATACCATTTAGATCCCGTGCTTTATTTCTCTGTTTTAACTTAAGTGGGCTGAAAATACTTTAATATAATATAAAGTAAGATTTTCGAGGGATTTATTGCAATATATATACGTTGACATTCTTACTTAAGTTATAAATATACAGGTTGATTCATGAGACGTGAGCAGGCTTAACACTACGGATTCAGTTAATAACAAGCTATTGTTTGATATCAGTATTAGTGTGATAAGCCCAAAAAAAATAATTTAAAGTAAAAATAAAAAGTTCAAAATTATTTACGACACGCATGGTCACTCTACAGTTAGAATACTCCGTCGAGTACTGATATTCTCTTGTTTTTCTGTGGTATGTGTCAAATTGATGTCTGGTTACTTTGGAAACATCGTATCTCACTTAATTTGACAATTATTTTTTTCATAATCAAAGTGCTGTCATGATTGTTAAAGAGGTTTTATCTTTATTGATTTGTTTATGTAGGATGACCATGATTACAGAAAATAATATTTCTACCAAACAAAATAGGTTTAAAAAATTGAAAGGCGTTATTGTTTCACTTCAACATGATGGCGGCCGATTAATTATCGTTAACTAAGTGTGTAGGGTTGTTCCTGCTCACGTCTCATGAATCATCCTGTATATAAAAATATACTAATATTAAATATAAACTGATTTAAAGTAATAAAAAAAATACCTACCTAACAAGTCCTATGCTAAGTAAAAAATACAAATACAAGATACAATGTTCCCCAAGTTGCCTTCGTGCCTTATGGTGCCCAGAATCCTGGAAGAGTTACCTTTTTGAATGACTAATCTTATATATTTTAGTTAAGATTAAATAATCTTCAGTCTGATTGAAAGTTTTTCCGACAGACTTTACAGCAAGTTTTTGACGTGATAACGTCTTTAAAATCGTTTTAGTCGGGTGACATGTTCAGAAACTTGTGTCACACCAAAACCTCACGAGCGCGATCGCAGGTATAACGAGAGAGAGACGGACCGATCTCCCGTCTCATCTCGAGCGCTGCCAGTCATTCCGTGAAACTTGTCACGCGGAATCCTCACGAGCGGTTAGACGTTATCACGTAAACATCTCGATCGTAAACCTACTTTACAAACAACCAATTTTTTTTATTTTTTTTATTGTATACCACGACGTTGGAAACCAAGCATACGGCCCGCTTGATGGTAAGCAGCTACCGTAGCCTATGGACGCCTGCAACTCCAGAGGTGTCACATGCGCGTTGCATCGTCAACACACTGGGTCCTCTTTGAGCTCTTAGGCAACCTTACTCACCAGCAAGAACACAACACTTTAGTAAGTAAGTTCGATAGCCTCATCAGTAAATGTGTTTATTCAATTGTGCAACAGCTATACGTAGGTACAGTCACCGGCAATAGTGTCTTCCTACACGATGCCGCAAAAATATGTGACACGCGTTTATGACCCTACAAATAAGAGCGTGTCTCATATTTTTGCGGCCTTCGTATACTTCGATACTATGCCGGTGACTGTACTAAGTATTGACTCACCATTTTTGCCGCCTACTTAAACTCGACACTCGAATCCTAAATAGAAACATTTGACATCACTAGGTGACCTCAGAATACGAAATATTTAGAGGTATTTCCTTATACGACTTTTATTTATATTGCCTTACTTTTTATGTTAAACTAGCTAACGCTCGCGACTTTGTCCGCGTAAGTAGCTTTAAAAGTTTCAAATAAGGAATGCAACTGGTAAGTCTTTTCTATGAACAATACCAGTATTTTTTTAATACCACGACGGTGGCAAACAAGCATACGGTCCGCCTGATGGTAAGCAGCTATGGATGCCTGAAACTCCAGAGGTGCCACATGCGTTGCCAACCATTTACAAAAAGCCCTTTTACCGATTTACCAGTAATTTTTATTTATTATTTACTAGCCTTTTCCCGCGGCTTCGCCCGCGTACTATAAGTACTCAAAAAGGATACGATACCCATGTTGATTTTCAGACTTTGTGACCACATTTGCCCCTTTTAGGGGTTGCATTTTCATAAAACCTGAAATACGTGTTTACTCATTTATCGTTAGGAATACTCCTGTGAAGTTTCGAATAAAATAGTCTAACAAATCTTGATTCGTCATACAAACTTTGGACCCCCATTTTACCCCCTTAGGGGGTGAATTTTGAAAAATCCTTTCTTAGTGCACCCTTAGACCTTATAAGGAACCTACGTGCCAAATTTAGAATCTCTAGAACCAGCGGTTTGGGCTGTGCGTTGATATGTCAGTCAGTCAGTCAGTCAATCAGTCAGTCAGTCAGTCAGTCAGTCAGTCAGTCAGTCAGTCAGTCAGTCAGTCAGTCAGTCAGTCAGTCAGTCAGTCAGTTTCTTCTTTTATATATTTAGACTGGTTTACATGTCCACCCTTCTTTTTACTCCCCTAACTCCCCTTAGAGATTGAATAAAACAAAATAGTGAAGCTTCACGTCATTTAAAAATGAAATATATTTATTATGTCCCAAAGGTAAGTGGGAGTAAGGGGGAGGCCTACGAGTATGTTCAGCAGTGGACGTCTTATGGCTGAGATGATGATGATGATGATGATGTCCCAAATTCTTCAAGGTTCTACGTTCAGTGGCTTAGGTTGTGCTTTATATTGCAATGAGGACTAGTGTATGTTTTATACATATACCTAGGTAAGTACAACTGTCGCGTTCCTCGAACCTTCAGGCTATACGTCTGTTTTCGGTACAATGTGCCACAGCGCCATCTGTTGAGTCTGGAGTCGAGTTATTCTGTCAGCGTTAATCGCCGAACAAAATATTAGAAACTAGAATTTATTTATTTAATCTTAATAATAATTGTACAACATAAGATGGTACTAATGGCGGACTTAATGCTATAAGGCATTATCTACCAGTCAACCAATGGGCTTAACAGAAAGGTTAAGTAGGAATTTAGTGTTTGTGGTGACCGATAGATGACGTCCTGATAGAAGGACCTGAAATAAGGGAACGCGATTTTGTATAGGCATTGTCAATTCATGTCTTAATCATCCTTGCTTCCTATGTAGGAAACAGAAAAGTGGTTTGTTTTGTCGAAGTTAGCTTAGCAAATTAAGCTGTAAATCAAACCCGCTCGTAAAGACTTGAGCACCCACGCTTTTTTATTGTTTTTGCTCCAGTAACAAAAACTCCTACGAAACTATTAAAAAACCGGTCAAGTGCATGTCGGACCACGCATAACGGAGGGTTCCGTACCTTCAATGAATAATAACCATAAGAATCAAACTAATACGAAGAGGCCGTATCTGATGCCTATGGAAGAAGTTTTCTGGAACTAATAATGTTCAAAATGATTTTCGTAGAAAGGATGTGATACGGCGCATGATTTAAGTGAATATTTACTTAAAAGAAGATTCTTGTTTTGTTTCTAGTGAAAACCGATAGTGTAACCAATAAATCATTTTTAATTTTAATTTTCAAATATCAAGTTATAAAAGTTACAACACCGTGTATCGATTACATTATAAAAAAAAATCGTTTTGCTTGGAATTTTAATATCTTTCACGACGATGTGAGTGTTTTCTCGCCACTTTTCGGAAATGTGACAAAAGTGGGCCCAAACCTATCAAGCTGGAAAGTAACCAATAGCAGTACACCTCAAACTTATGACTACAACAATGTTTATATAGCATTTCATTGGTTGGCGAGAGCCACTTAGTGACATTCGATCAATTGTAGCATAAACATTATTTGTCCAGCCCTCCTGCCCAGTCCACCTCGTGCCGGCGCTCGGAGAGGAGGATTTCGCGTCTATTCAATATCTATCTAAATATATAAAAGAAGAAACTGACTGATTGACTGACTGACTGACATATCAACGCACAGCCCAAACCGCTGGTTCTAGAGATTCAAAATTTGGCACGTAGGTTGCTTAATATAAGGTCTAGGGATGCACTAAGAAAGGATTTTTCAAAATTCACTCCCTAAGGGGGTAAAATGGGGGTCCAAAGTTTGTATGGCGAATCAAGATTTGTTAGACTATTTCATTCGAAACTTCACAGGAGTATTCCTAACGATAAATGAGTAAATACGTGTTTCAGGTTTTTTAAAAATTCAACCCCTAAGGGGGTAAAATGGGGGTCCAAAGTTTGTATGGCGAATCAAGATTTGTTAGACTATTTCATTCGAAACTTCACAGGAGTATTCCTAACGATAAATGAGTAAACACGTGTTTCAGGTTTTTTTGAAAATTCAACCCCTAAAAGGGGCAAAGGTGGTCACAAAGTCTGAAAATCAACATGGGTATCGTATCCTTTTTGAGTACTTATAATACGCGGGCGAAGCCGCGGGAAAAGGCTAGTTTTTCATAAAAGGACGCACATTTTAATTATTTGGTGGTACATCTACTAGAACGAATTATGTGGTACTTATATTTCCTCACACGGCCGAAAACGCTAAAGATGAGATGTTCGAGGGCCTCTTCTAATGGGGCGGCCCTCAAACTCACTCGTCCGGTCCGTATCTATAAGCAGTTTTCTATCCTCTCCAACAATGTACTTATAGTAAGCTTTATCTGTCAGATATTTGTACCCATATCACTACCGTACGCGAACAGTTTTCAGCTTCCATAAATCACATGATTGAATTAAATCATGCACAAGATATATAAACACAAACAGTCTTAATAATAAACAACATATGTCGTACACAATGTACAAGAACAAAGAGAGGGTACAAATAGACCTGGAGGTTCATTGATTTACATAATGTTAACAAAATATGGTAGGAAAAAAAATAAACAACAAACATAGGTAGACTAGGTAGTTACAAAGAATAGTAACATCAAGACTATACTTACAAAAATAATTTAATTTAATTTTTAAAAACGGGGGACTCGTCTGAAAAAGGCATGCTTTGAATATTTCTTGCGAGAAAAGCTAACATAGAATAAAGATCTAGATCGTAAGGGGTTAAGATATCAAGAGTTCTCGTCAAATTACTTTCCTGTACAATGCACCACTCTTAAAACATGCAAAAACTATTATACATTGTATACCTATGTACTCATTTATAATTGTCTTATGTATATGCTTTAATATAATAAAGAGTTTAACTGCTACTATATTGGCCTGAAACTTTGTCTTTACGAACAACTAGGGGCATTGACCGCTCTACCGAGGCGCTCTGACAGTAAATATTTATCTTACTCTTGTCATTCTAGTTTAAATGTAGCTATTCTTACCACTTATAAGGCCATACGAATAATTTAGTCTCATAATACAATTTAGTTCTTACTTTGATGGCAAACAGCTCAAAGAGGACCCAGTGTGTTGACGACGAGGGACCCTCTTGTTCCTTTAGCCGTGGGTCACCGCTAATCATTGGGTCGTGGTAGAGTCGCTCTCCAAAGTGTTAAGTATTTACGTGAAGAATCATGCTGCAGTCATACATTTTCATTACTAAGAGTGACAAGTCAGTTGCAATGCAAACAGCTTGATCGGAATCTAACGCTTAGCCACAGAAAAATCCTCATAGACTTTTCGTAAAGGGGGGTACGAAAATTGACGATAGCGATTTCATGATTGCTACGAAGCAGTTCAATTTAATAGGAGCTTAATAATTCGCTGACAATTATTGTCACGCACCGCCATATTCCTAATTTGTTACAATTGCAATTAAGTCCCACTTGATCTATTAATCATTAGGCATCTATCCACATAGCGGTATGTTTAGAGGTCAGTGACTGTAAACTAACTTGGTCAAACGATTTTGACCTAGATTAGTTCGTCTTATTTTAAATGACATATGGCTGTGAATCCATCTTTGTAGTTAGTCACAATTTTAACAAATGACAGTGCAATGTTTACAGTTAAGTACAGTCTAGTGCGGCTGTATTCATTTAGGACGACTTTATTGTTTTAAGAGAAAAATAGGTGTTTAAACGAAAACTGAGCTAATTTATGAAATCAGGCGTTATTTTGTGGAAGTCCATATTATTTCATCATCATCATCATCATATCAGCCGAAAGACGTCCACTGCTGAACATAGGCCTCCCCCAAAGAGTGCCACAATGACCGGTCCTGCGCCACCCGCATCCAGCGGACTCCCGCGACCTTCACCAGGTCATCAGTCCACCTTGCGGGGGGTCTACCCATGCTGCGCCTTCCGGTTCGTGGTCGCCACTCGAGAACCTTTCCGCCCCAACGGCCATCGGTTCTACGAGCAATGTGCCCCGCCCACTGCCACTTTGGTTTAGCGATTCGGAGGGCTATATCGGTTACTTTGGTTTTGCTGCGGATGGCCTCATTTCTAATGCAATCACGCAGAGAGACTCCAACCATAGCCCTCTCCATTGCCCTTTGGGTGACTTTGAGCCTTCTTATGAGGCCCATTGTAAGCGACCACGTTTCAGTTCCATATGTCATCACTGGCAACACACACTGGTCAAAGACTTTCGTCTTGAGACACTGCGGAATATTGGACAAAAAGATGTGCCGTAGCTTCCCGAACGCTGCCCAACCGAGTCGGATTCGTCGATTGACCTCTTTCTCGAAGTTGGATCTACCTAACTGGACAGTCTGTCCTAAGTATATATAATCGTCCACAACTTCGAGTGTAAAGTCTCCGATTGTAACCGGAGTTGGTGCTACATGTATTTGACATGATCTTCGTCTTATCCATGTTCATCTTTAGACCAACTCGCTCGGAGGCTTTACAGAGGTCATCGAGCATCGTACTCAAATCCTCCATGGTCTCAGCCAAGACTACTATACTCGTATCGTCAGCAAACCGAAGGTGAGTGATGTACTCGCCGTTTATGTTGATGCCTAGCCTTCTCCAGTCCAGAGTCTTGAAAACATCCTCCAGTGCAGCGGTAAACAGTTTAGGAGAAATAACATCTCCTTGCCTGACTCCCCGCTGCAACGGAATAGGCTTCGAGTTCTGGTCCTGGAGTCGGACTGACATAGTGGCGTTCTCGTACAAACACTTCAGCATTTCGATATAGCGATAGTCCACTTGGCACCTCTGGAGAGATTGTAGTACAGCCCAGGTTTCGATCGAGTCGAAGGCTTTCTCGTAGTCCACGAACGCTAAGCAGAGGGGCAGGTTATACTCCTCAGTTTTCTGTACAACCTGACGGAGCGTATGGATGTGGTCTACGGTACTAAAGCCTCTTCGGAAACCGGCTTGTTCGGGAGGCTGGAAGTCATCTAGCCTGCGTGCGAGACCGTTCGTAATGACTCTTGAAAACAGCTTATAGACATGGCTCAGAAGTGAAATGGGTCGGTAGTTCTTCAGTAACGCGTTATCGCCCTTTTTGAAGAACAATACCACCACACCTCTGTTCCATGCCTTAGGCGTTCTCCCTTCTAGTAAAACGGAGTCGAACAACTTCTGAAGGGCCATAAGGACCGGTTTACCACCCGCCTTCAGAAGTTCGGCTGTAATTCCGTCTTCACCAGGTGCCTTATTGTTTTTGAGCTGTTTAAGAGCCATTATAATCTCGTACAGGGTGATGTCCGGGATGTCTTCGGTATAATGTCGGGTCAGTCTAGCTCTAAGGTCTTCCGCCAGATAAACTTCAGGTCTGCTAGTTGATGTGTACAGCTGTCCATAAAAGTTCTCTATCGCCCCCAGAAGCTCGGGTCTGGATGAAACGATTCTACCATCCTCAGTTTTTAATTTGGCGAGCTGGCTCTGCCCAATAGAGATATCCCTTGCGAAAACTTTAGAGCCCTTATTCTGCTCAACGGCCTCTTCAATACGATTTGTATTGAATTGGCGCAAATCACGGGTAAGGGACTCAGAGATCCGTTTATTGAGCTGCCGGTATAATGACGCATCTCCTGAGGATTGCAGAACCATTTCTCTCCTTTCCTCGATGGGTTTCTGAGTGGAGTCAGAGAGCCTTTTGGTTCTGTTGCTCCGCTGGGCCTTAAAAAACTTAGACCCAGTGCTATGGACAGCTTCCACAAACCCGTTGTTGAATTCGTCCACATCGCCGCCTAGACAATCGAACTTTGATAAATATAAAGGGAATAGATATGGTACCAGGCGCACGATCGTGTGCCATCAAATATAGGTTCCGGCGCCTATATTCAATCAGTCGTGTCATGGCCGCCGGAGAGCGTGCTTTCAAGAATAACAACTAAAATACCCGTAAATCATGCCAAATTGTACCTTTTTTGAATGCTTTAATAGCTCAAAACATAAAAACAAAGCTCACGGAATAACTTTTCATTCGTAAGTACTGTTTTAAATAGGCAAACATAATTTTTTATCAAAATTTATCAAAAACATTTTTGTTATTGAGTAAGCGAGACAGCTAAATAGGCATTACCCACGCGTGAAACACGTATGTCCGAGTGTCATGCCCCTTTGGGTAGCGTTAGCAAATAATATGCTGATAAAAATGCATTTTTATTTCATTCTGTTCTCCTAGTGTTTGAAACCGTTACCAAGCTAAACGTATGTACAAATTATTTATGGTTATGTCATTTTTTTTATTTATACTTCTAAACTAGAGCCTGTTGCATGACAATTTGTGAATTGTAATATTTGCTGAATGTAGGGTTCCGTAGTTGCCGTCACAATACACCCAATCAAAATGTATTTTTATAGGATATTTTCGTCCTTTTACTATGAATAAACAGCTTTTTGAAATAACTCAAAAATCGCTCAAATAACTCAATAGTTTTTCAATATAGTTTTCATTGAATGTAATTATTAGGTCTCAAGCTCTTGAATTTTCCCATATTCAAAAGTTAGAAGGATTTTTGGAGCCATTATATCCGCGAAAGTTTCAATCGGGACGCGATGACCATTTTTTTAGATTGATTAAATCGCTGCCGTTCCTCAACCCACCAACGGAGAGGCAGCTGACCTTCACGAGGCTTCATTACACATCACCCTCAAACACTTGACAAGTAATCGCCTGGGAGGCGATGACCAACAAAATTTGTTCCTGGCTTACGGTCTATAGAGACTTATTACTTAAGCCTAATAGGTATTATAAATTATTTTTTTACTTGAAACATCTGTAAATGAGAAAAATGCGTACCTATAGTTTTCTAGTCTAGACATAAATTTCGATTTTACATGTCAAAACCTAATATTGTCTTCGGTTGCCGCGATAGTTATTCATGAAATAAAACAACTAAAAACGGATTATATCGCGTGTACTGAGCTTAAATTACATCCCGACGTTTCGAACACTTTACAGCGTTCGTGGTCAACGGGTCGACTGAGGAAAAATATACAATTACCTCCGTTCAAAAACTATCACAATATGCAAACCTACTCACACACATATTAAATATTAAACAAATTTATATTTATATTAGTGAGTTTTGGGTGTTACCCGATTAATGTAAGCAATTATCTTTAATACCCGAATCACCCGATAATGAAAACGTTTCTAGAAAGTATATTACTTAAATTTCTAACAGTTTTATTTGCTCTTGCTCATTTAGCCGTGAACACAGTGAATCCTCCTTTTTGTAAAGGGTCGGCAACGCGCATGTGACACCTCTGGAGTTGCAGGCGTCCATAGGCTACGGGTAGCTGCTTACCATCAGGTGGGCCGTATGCTTGTTTGCCACCGTCGTGGTATTAAAAAGTTTTATTTGCTAACGTTACCTACGAAATTGGGCACCTAGCGCTGATTCCCGAGACTTACAACTCGTTCAGGATAAGTAAATCTTTGTTACCATTATAACTATGCACAATCGGAGGTCACACCTTTACATTGGTTGTTTAGAGTCGTGCGCGAGGTAGGCGATGGAAATTAAAGTACTAGGACCGCACGGATCATTCGCAGAAACGGCGTAGTGCAATATAACCGTCGCTTACCATACACGTCTTTTTTGACAAACCATTATTGCATTAAAATGAGAAACCTCTAGATCCGTAACAACTACGCGAAAACGTTGATGCCTTTATACTGGTTTTTTGAGACGATCGTTCGTTACATATTTCGTTGAACACTGGAATATTAGACTAGAGCACCAGAAGTTTAGAACTAGAGATTTATTCATATTTTAAAAATATAGTATGCTATTGACTCGACATTTAATTTTCTATCTCGGTCCATCTTGCCCGCTTTCATACTGATGCGACAAGGACTTACTACGATTAATATCATTCATTATTTTAATTTTTTCAAACCCAAATGACTCTCTTTTTACTTCTATACGTCATTGTTAGAAATATGACGATCTTGTCTACACTACTGTAAATTATATTAGTTGGTCTCTGTCACACTTTGTGCAATGCGCAAAATATGGAAGTCTCGCTTACACGCCCGTGTTAAGTATATTGGTGTATCTCTTTTACCCCTGATGCACATGTACATTATAGCATTTATAGCAGTGTGTAAGCATTTACAAGTGTGTGGGTGCCGGAACACATTTCAGTTTTGTCAGCTATGAACGTCAGGTATCTTCCTCTTTTTACTTTAATCAAAGCAATCGAAACGGTTTTGGAGTTCCAGCTGGAAGCTCTCAGGGTTTTGGATTTGAAGTGCTGCTGGACGGAGCGTAGACTTCATTAGTCGAGAGCGCTCTAGCTTAACACATATATTCAATGTGCCTCTCACCAGACGGTGATCAAGCAAACATTTTTGGTAAAAATAACGATAAAACCACCTATTATAGGTCGCAAATCTGACAGTGACCAATATGAGTTACCTCGAATCGACGTGGATTCCACGTGGAATCCACCAAAGTGGGGAAAAAAAGCACGTGCCGGCTACGTCGATTCCACGTAGGTAATTTTAGTAATTGCGACCTAATGGTTACTACATATAGGTAATGTTTGCGACGTGGATTGAACGTCGCCACGACGTGTCATGTGGTTGCAATGTACTAAATTGGTAAGACTTACCATGTTTCAACATGATTTCAACCTGTTTTTTACCATTTAATTACCCAGACAGGTTTATTTTTTATGAGATATCATGCAGAGAAAGAGACAAATATATTACGAGAGTATTATCTTTTCGCTCACAAACAAAATGTCTAACTAAAATTCAATCTTAAGTTTTGCAACGAGAATGGCGGCCATTCCTTGGCGTAAAATAATTATCTAGGTCGATTACGCAGGAATTATACGATGAAATCTTGTGCGCTGAAAACTTTCTCGTGCAGTATGTTAGGTTTCTATTCAAAACTACTGATGGGCTTTCGAAATACTTACGTATTAATTTTTTTAAGCTCATAAGTAGTATGTATTGCTTGTAATTGGGTTTCGTAAATTTGAGTTCGGTGTTTGTAAATATATTAAATTGACTTTATATATTTTTTCGTATAAATGACAATAAAAGTACCGTTAGATTTTGTTATTCTAGGTTTTACAACTTACCTAAATTATGTAATTTGCAATAACACGTCCTAATTATAACAAAACAAAATGCCGGCTCGACTAAGAAGTTAAAATTTACCTAAAAATACGACGTACTAGTATTTAAGTCAATTTTACGTAATATATACTTAATTCTGCGACCTAATGGTGCAGAGTAACCGTTTATGGTCGAAGCGACCGCCATCACAACGTCACTTTGACCGTGAGGCGAGCGCAATCGTATTCAGTAGGTATTTGTTTGACAGCGCGGGTGTAGGCGGTGTGCTTCCGATCAGAGGTGCCAAGCACAGACAGTGGCGGATTAACACAATTGCCGCCAGTAGGCTATTCAAATTTTGCCGCCCCTTCTGACCTCTGCATTTCGATACCCTACACGGACAAAAGAAGGTGGAAGAAAATATTTTAGAATTAAAAGACTAAAAAATGATTTTTGTTTAAAAAAATATATACCTATCTTATGAAAAATTAAGAACTGATTACATTCATTCTAAACCTGTCCAGTAAATTTTCTAAACTAATAACATTTGTTCTAAACCAGTTTAGTAAATTTTCTGAGCTTCTAAATAATGTAATCCATGAAATCAATAAATACGAATTTCTAGTAAGCAAGATTTTTTTTTTTTTTTTTTATACTACGACGGTGGCAAACAAGCATACGGCCCACCTGATGGTAACAAGATACTGATATTTAAGTTATTTAACATCATTGGATTCCAAAATAGCACAATCAAAATACGACAAAACTCTAAATCCACCGGACAGTTTTGAAATTTGGTGTGTATGTTGATTAGAGGTCTTGTTTTATTGTCCACACCATTTGACATTTGAGGACCTCGAGGAACCGCCAGCACCTTGGAAAATGTCCTCCATCCTGAAGAATTTCCCTTTTCCCTCCGAATCTACGCACTCTATGAAAATATGATCTAGGACAATATTAAATCTCATTAAATTCTACATAGAAACGTGTGTACTCTTTTGCTAAAAAATGCACCTCCTTAGAGATATCACTTGAGGAAGTGAAGTGTATCGTCAATGCCTTTCCAGGGGATATTCTCATGATATGAAACTTGTGAGAATACAAAGTTAACGTTCGTTTATAGTTTTGTATGTCAGCTACACCAATATCAACATTTTAACCGACTGCGACAAAAACAGTAAGTAAGGTAATGGTTTCAAAACTGAAAACTGAATACACCCTGTAGCCCAGGATGCTAAGCGGATTTCTACAAGTGACATATCCCTTAATTCCACTTGATCTGAACAATGAATCCACACTTATATATTAAAAAAAAAAACAATATGGCGGCCGCAAAAGGTAATTATGAAATCATGTTTTTTCCTTGGTGCCTAAACTATTGCGCAGATTTCAATGAAAGATACACCAGGTCTATCGATAGTGGCAGCAATGAAACTCAACACCTATTTTCTCTGGAATCCTAGTATGCATATCTGAAAACAAGAGCTTCATATCCATATCCATTTTTAGTTTTTATGTACGCTTACAAAAAATGTAATCGTTATGCAATGAATGTGTATGGCAAACGAAACTTCATTAAATTCCACACAAAAAAATGTACGACAGCACATCACATGTTGATGTATGTTGATATTGGTGTAGCTGACATACAAAACTATAAATAAACGTTAACTTTGTATTCTCACAAGTTTCATATCATGAGAATATCCCCTGGAAAGACATTGACGATACACTTCACTTCCTCAAGTGATATCTCTAAGGAGGTGCATTTTTCAGCAAAAGAGTACGCATGTTTGTATGTAAAATTTAATGAGCTTTAATATTGTCCTAGATCATATTTTCATAGAGTGCGTAGATTCGGAGGGAAAAGCGAATTTCTTCAGGATGGAGGACATTTTCCAAGGTGCTGGCGGTTCCTCGAGGTCCTCAAATGTCAAATGGTGTGGACAATAAAATGGGACCTCTAATCAACATACACACCAAATTTCAAAACTGTCCGGCGGTTTTCGAGATTTGTCGTATTTCGATTGTGTTAAAACTTACTGCACAGTTTCTAAACAATTGGTGTTCTCATCATAAATATTAAACTATATAAGAATACTTGTACATTTTTTTGATAAATGGTTGACAAAAAAAAAGTTTGTAAATTTACTAACCCGGTTTGTAATTTTCTGTGTTTCCAGTAAGTAAAGTTTGGTAACTTGAGAAATATAATTTTTGCTGAAGCTTGATAATTATTGCTAGTATTGCTACATTTTATTCCTGATTCAACAATAGAAACTGAATATCGCTATTTTTAAAAAAGATAATCATTTTCAGTATAATATTTTTCTCCGTGTCGTTCATATTCATATTAATTTGTTTGTCAATGAAATTGCAAAAAATTGTGTACAAAATTGGTAAATATTTTTTATTGGACTTATAGTTTAAAAACAATACGAACAATATTCTTATTAAATTATCTGTTAACAATCTGCATGGTGATCACAATAAAATCAATTCAGTTATAAAAGTTTTACATGACCTTTTTGCGCGATGATCCGCAAAATCGTCAATTATATCGTCGTATGAAATGTTGTTCATTAGTTCTGACTCTATGCACAAAAGAGCTAAGGCATTTAGCTTTTTTTGGCATAATGTAGATCGTAGATAGTTTTTCACCCACTTTAAGCAAGAAAAGCTTCTCTCACCCGAACAATTTGTCGCTGGTGTACACAGAGCTATGCGAACTGCTATATCAAAGTTTGGATAAATGTTCTCCAAATCTGATTTCGCAGAAACGATGATAGCCTTTTAATGATCCAGAATCTGGTTTTAACCAAATTCTTTCAGAAAAAAGGTGACAACTCACCAATTTTAGTCTTCTCGTTAAATCTGTAGTAGGTTTCCTGTCGTTTTTCTAACTCGCACACGAGTCTTATCTACGAGGACGAGAAACGTGTGAATCCTGAAAGTTTCACTCGCAGTCATTCTAATTTCTTCATCAGGTGTTTCGTCAAATCATTTTTTTCTTTTCGGTTGTCTTTTTCCGATATATGTTGTGTTTGCTTCGATACGCTTAATTCCATCGCCTTTTCTTCGAAATACTTGAAGGTCTCTTGTTCAGCTAGTAAAAACTTACAGGTGCTTCCGGTCCGGCTTCCAACTCTGATGGTTCGATAACTGCCCGGCCTGGGCGGATGGTAATTTGTTTCCGGTGTCTGTATATGTGATGAAGAACAAGCATGCTAATTTTCAAGCGATTGCCTGACAATTTTTTTTTAATTTTTTTCTTCGCTCTCATACAGGGAACCAGTCCAACCAGGAGGGATGGCATTAAAATTTTGTTATATAACCAGGGTACATTATTTCAGGCAACCGCTATTTCAATCGGTTGCCTCACGATATATTTTTTTACATACCCCCGTATTTCCACTTCAGTCCAAGTTGGGTCAGTTCGGGTTGCACAGGGCGGTTCCTCATCACTTCAGGAGCTTAAATACCGCGAGCCATCCGGTTGCCTCGCGGTCACTGAAATTACGCGTCATTGCTCTAACTATTTATAAATTGTCGTAAGTAAAGTTCCAAAGGTGGTTTTCCACTTCCATAGTAAAGTTTTATTGATTTTATATTAAAGCAGTCTTCATTTCTAATGTACTCATCTCCAGAGTCTTTATTTTCCGTTTCTTTGTTTGCACCGATTTCATTGCAATCTCTCATCTATATTATCAGATATTTTATTTCCTAATTCATTATTATAGGAATGCATATAATCAAGATCTTTGTTTGTGTGTGTTATTGACACGGTATCAGTATCAGTAGATTGACACAAAGTTGGATACTTATCCATGAAAACTGGATTTAGAAGTTAATTCACACTTTTGGTCTTTTTTTAATACTTCACTTTGAATTTTCATATTAGCCTAATACTTCCTAAACACTACTATAAAAGTGACTACTGGAATGTCTATATTTTTTTTGTCTTCGGCCATTGTAAATCCAACACTACTTTTGGTTTAAAAACGAAATAACTATTGGGTAAACACGTCCTATTTAACCAAGAAATGACTTATTTGTAAGTAAAACAAACTTGACCTGAAGTCGCCGCGCAAACTTCAACTTATTAGTTATTTTTTAAGGTTAATTTGACTATTAGGTAATCTAAATGAAACCTTATGGTATGTTTAGTACCTTACAAGTGTTTTTTACTTTATAGTCTCAATTTGGTATCTATGGAAGGTAATATTTACTACGAAATTGGTAGCAAAAGCTACTTAAATCGTCGACCTAAAGGTCCTCAGTATAAGAAAAAATTACGTCGCATATACACCTAATATGCACCTACAAGTATATATTAACTATTGGTCAAGTTTCGAAGTTAATTTTACCTTACATTTTGCTCATTCTCGACCCTTAAGTTTCTGACCTTGTGGTGAATTGATTAAGGGAAATTTACGTTTTAATGGCTCTATATTTTTACCCGGAAGTATAAATGTACGATATGTGAATTTATGTGGTGCGTATGATGTAATTTTTACCTAAATTAGTAATATATTCTAGAGCTTGGGGAAAAGCACTTAGAATGTTTGCTGGGGCACTTCCTGTTTTAACCGTATTGATCACAGAGACATCATTGAATATATGCGTCTTCGTTGACATGATGAAGTCAATCTCGTTTTTAGTTGCACCGTCGGGACTCATCCAGGTCCACTTCCTGTGCTCACGTTTCTTGAAGAAGGAGTTCATCATGTAGAGTCCCTCCTTCTCCAAGAAGCCAGCCAGTAGTTGGCCCCGGTGGTTCCGAATTCCAAATCCAAATTGCCCCACTCTCAGCTCTTCACCATCTCTCTTGCCCAGTTTCGCGTTGAAATCCCCCATAACAACGGTGAAGTAGGTTTTGGAGCTATGCATGGCCTTCGATATATCCTCATACATAGCCTCCACCTCGTCATCGGAGTGTGCCGAAGTCGGCGCATACACCTGTATGACCTTCAACGAGTACCTCTTGGATACTCTGAGTATAAGGTACGCCACCCTAGTCGACACACTCTCGATCTTCACCACGTTGTTCACAAGGGACTTATGGACGATGAACCCGACACCTCCCTGGGACTGTTGGTCGCCCTCCCGGAAATAAAGCAAGTTGCCGGGCTTTAGGATTATCGTTTCCTCCCCCTCTCTTCGGACTTCAGATAACCCTATGACATCCCAACGCAACTTGCTCACTCCTTCCTCCAGTTCCACTATCTTTTCGTCGGTCCGCAGTGTACGCGTGTTATAAGTTGCCAGGGCCAGAAGTCGTCGGTAGTGGTAGCCGGATCTTCGCCGGAGATTCTTAGCACCCCTGACCCCGCTAGTACCCTGGCCGCTACCATAACCAGGGCACCGGGGGTCGCCGGACACTCGGGGCCGTGGTTTTTGTCTTCTTTCCATGGGGGATGAATGCCGTAATTGCCACGCTTGGCATGCGGGTTGGCGATCGCAGTATCTCCACCGCACTCCTAGGATGCTGCTGCCCATCCCCCGGTGGTCTTGGCCGTAGTTTTAGGACATACTCCGGGTCCCCATCCGGGTCATATTATTTACTACAATAATATTGCTTCGCTATTCCGCGGTATAATAACGTGCTTGGATTAGTGACAACCCGTTATACTTATTTGCGTATTATTGCATGCATTAAACCTCCCGCCGCAAAAACAAATATAACAAACCACCAACCAATAATACCAAGACTCAACACGTGTTTCGCCTCTCTATGAGGCATCCTCAGAAGCTGTTGGAGATGTTGTCGGTCCGACGTCCGGCAACGGAAACTGAGCTTCGAAGTCCGTTTCAGATTGTACAAAATGGCTGCCCCGTGAATGTCTTTTATGTCTCTCGTTCACTTAGAATTGAAATCGGTTGTGACCTGCCCCTATTGGACAAGCTTGACGAAGTCGAGTTGTTGGTCAAACCAGAGTAACATGATACATGATCCGTAACAACAATTAGTGACGGTTTACAACCCTTAGCTATAATCTGAGAAGTTATACTGGCCATAGGTGCTGCAATCATATGGGACCAAGTCAGAAATAGGGATAAAAGATTTGGCTGTTCCATACAATTGACCATTCAGATGTAGAGTTTTTCGTCACCTGCAATAGTATCTTCCTTAACTAAGGCCGCAAAAATACGTAATACGCAAGAGCGAATAAGAATGGCCCTACAAATAAGATTGTCTTATGTTATGGCCCTACAGATAGTTTTGCTGCCTTCGTTGAGGCAATTTTATTGTGTGTATCTCTTCACAATTCAGGGATAGTCTCACAGTATTACTTGATTAGTATGCCCAATCACCTTTCATAACATTATTATGGTTGATATATTCACTTCACACTTTATGGTTAAAGCTTTATCTGCTTGAAGAAGGTGGTTTGATTCTCTTATAAGTAGCGCGACAGCTTGCAAGCGAATATGTACAGTTACGAACGCGGATTGTTTAGCCACTTGCCATTGTTCGTAATTTAGCAGTGTAATAAATGACCGATGTAACTGACAGTTGACAGCTAGTCGGTAACATCGGTCATTCATAACACGGATAAATTACGAACAATGGTCAGCGGCTCAACAATCCGGGTTTGTGACTGTACTTGTTGCAGTTACTTTCAAGAGAATTACACCGCAAAGAAAGAGGCGGCATTCCAAACATCTTCAAGCAGGTAAAGGAATTGCTTAATCCATGGTTTTTAATACTGTCGGTTAGGTACGCCCGGAAAATTATCTCCGTGAAAGCGATAAGAATGACATCTCTACCCGTTTCGAGATACGAATACCCACTGAAGCATATCTATCATATCTTTAAATTGTGGACTTTATGTCTTCACAATAAGGTTATTTTTCAAAGGGCACTACGATACAGTGTGATTAGCGTAATTCACAAGTAGTGTCGGCGCTACACTGAGGACTAGTAAAACTCAGCTTTGCTTCGTTTAAAAGCCAAAAAATGAGAGGTCTAGTTATATTGGGGTTGATCAGAGTTGTACAAAGTGTAGTGAACGAGAAGTCTCTAGGGATCCTGAAACCCTGTGTCATCCCATCTGTTGTAAATGTACTTGACAGTTGTCTTGTTTCAATCGGCCTAAAATCTTATCTAAGGTCAGGTCCTTAACTGTGATAGATTTTTGGAGTTTTGCGGGTCTCTGGGATGAGCTTTGACGTAATGGAAGGCCATTTTTTTACACAATCGGTCCCTGTTTGCTTCCTTGATATTATGGAATATATATATTTTTTAATATATAAAAGAAGAAACTGACTGACTGACTGACTGACTGACTGACTGACATATCAACGCACAGCCCAAACCGCTGGTTCTAGAGATTCCAAATTTGGCACGTAGGTTCCTTATAAGGTCTAGGGGTGCACTAAGAAAGGATTTTTTAAAATTCACCCCCTAAGGGGGTAAAATGGGGGTCCAAAGTTTGTATGGCGAATCAAGATTTGTTTGATTATTTTATTCGAAACTTCACAGGAGTATTTCTAACGATAAATGAGTAAACACGTGTTCCAGGTTTTTTGGAAATTCAACCCCTAAAAGGGGAAAATGTGGTCACAAAGTCTGAAAATCAACATGGGTATTGTATCATTTTTGAGTACTTAAAGTACGCGGGCAAAGCCGCGGGAAAAGGCTAGTATTTTTATACAATTTAATTCAGATGCGCGAGGGAAATACTATTTTGATGCAACACCTAATGATCCCTCAGGGGTCACCCTCAATAACAGTTGCTATGACCGTAGGAGACATTTATATGGACATTTATACTATAAGTATTTGTAGTACAGAAGATAAAGATAAGATAAGTAAACAAGTGAAATACGAGCATTTGTGGCTTCTAGCTTTAGACTTTTTGTTTTTGCAAAATGTGCCAGAAAGTTTAATGAAAAAAAAATTATTATAAAAACTATTTTTGATTGATCTTAATGTTGATATTGCAAAATAATATAAAGCATTTTTTTACGTAAAATCAAAGAGGAAAAATCATAAAATTAATTAGTCACATTTTATTTCCATTTTAGAAAACTCTCTGTCAATTTTCTGCATACTGTGACCATTGAAAGTGAAGCAACCCAGCCATGATTAATGATTTTTATTTGTTTTGTCTTTTGGAATTTAAAAATACATATATGTATATATTCATTTCTCACTTTATGTGGAACGTGTTTGCCTACTATAACAACTGGAATAAATGGATAACATAAAAAAAAATAACAAAAAACTTTTTGAAGCGCAATTCATGCATGTGCATGATTTTTTATTTTATTTATTTCGTTACTTGAAAGCAAATCAACCTTATGAACCAAAAAAGAATCACTGAGATTCGCCAGTTCCTTAGAAGTAATCATTTAATTGACTTGGCCATACTGTTTTTTAATTTGTCTGTTCGTTTTCGGCCATATTTAGTCGTGTACGAACTTTTGAAGGGAATTATCGTAAATGTATCCTGTTTTATGTGACTCATTATTTGTGTAACACTTCTACCGTCCTTCCACACGCTCCCAATTAAAATGTCAACTCATTTAACACCCAAGGGACGTAATTATAAAATTTATGGTCGTTTAATGAAGGGCACTGTACTTCTTCTGACCCAGATAAAAATTAAAGTGACGAGTTATTCTAGGGCAACATGACTAAAATTGACCTACGAAATTCTTATTTGACTTCTTGTGGGTTTTGAATAATAGATCCCATGAAGGTATATCGCAATTTTTTTGCTTTCATTTATTTAGATATATATCATCTAGTTTTTGCTTGCTTTTTATTAGGGTACCTCCCCTATACGTAAAGTGGGGAGTGATTTTTATTTTCATTTCAACCCTAACGTATGATATATTGTTGGATAGGTATTTAAAAATGAATAAGGGTTTTCTAAAATAATTTTTTGATAATGTAAATATTTTCGGAAATAATCGCTCCAGAAGAGCAAAAAGTGTCCCCCCCCCCCTCTAACTTTTGAACCATAAGTTTCAAAAATATGAAAAAAATCTCAAAAGTAGAACTTTATAAAAACTTTCTAGGAAAATTATTTTGAACTTGATAGGTTGAATAATTTTTGAAAAAAAAAAAAAAAATAATAATATCTGAACTAAGTTTGTAATTTAACTGTATAAGCAGGTGTTTATTGTACCTGTAATTTCTACAAAATCACAATGAAATGACGTGCTTTCAAAAACTGTTAAGTGGGCACACTTACTGTGACGGACGGAAAACTACGGAACCCTATACTGAGCGTGGCCCGACACGCTCTTGGCCGGTTTTTTTACTTTGGTTTTGGTTAATCCTGTATAAAATAGCGTCAACACCTTATTATTTTTTTAAAACGTACATTATGTTCTATTTGTTTAATACATTGATTTGTGTGGGCACAGACCATATAACCAATTTTAATTGACAGCTTGTCATCGCTATATGGGCATAAGAGTTATAGCGGCCATATAGAAGTGCTACGCGTTATCGTGAGTGACGTTTAGTGACCGATGTTATGCAACCACTTGCTTATGCAGTTGGATGACACAGTTTCTGCTTTAAATGATTTGTAATGATGAGTGTCACTCTCACTGTACCGTCGTTACTGTTAACTGATTTTAAACCGTATTGAATAGATTTACGGTCCTTAATTGGTTAGTTAATAGTGTTGCAGTGAGTATTTTCAGAGTTCATTTGTTTGTGCTCTATATTAAGGTCAACGTTTAATATTTATCCTTTTATTACTTTGCATAAATTATTAACAATGGGTTTAAACGTGAAAAAGATCTGACAACAAATGAACGTGACTTCAGTCCAAGAAATGGAATGTTTCTTTCTTTTGTAACAATAACTACAGGACATTGTTCCTAAAGATTTATTAAGAAATAGTCTCAAGAGAATAAGGATAAATGAACTGGAATGTATATAGGTGGTAATATATGTATCTACAGGATGTAACCGTTAAGTGTAGCCAGGCGATTATTCCGTAAATATAACAGATATTAGAAAACTTTCAGCTGATATCAAAAGTACGTTACCTAAGAGTAAAATCACATTAATGACTTTTAAAAAAAACCAGAAATATCCCAAATATTAACTTTAAACCGTCCCATAGATATAGTACGCCGTTCGTTGAGAGGCTTTAGATTTAAAGGCATTCATTAACATATCAAAAAAGAAATGTAAGATTTTATAAAAGATAGTTTTATTATTTTATTACGGTTTGTTCGTGTATATTATTAATCTTAAACAGTTTTATTTCTTACGATAGGGAAATTACAGCCTCAAGGAACGTCGTACTAAATGTATGGGAGCATTTAAACTTAATATTTTAATATTACTACATACTTTTATTAAATAAAAAAGTTATTTATGCGATTTTACTAATTGTGTAATGTACTTTCGATATCAGTTTAAAGTTTTCCGATATCTGTTATATTTAAGAAATAATCGCCTGGCTATAATTACCGATTACAACCTGTATAATGGAATTATAAATAAGGAAGTCTGCTGAAGCAACCTTTCCAAAATCTCGATGCATTCGATACTTAAGTACATGTAATTAATCTTATATTAAGCAGAATGTCTGCTAACGATACCACAATGTTTAGAAATAAAAGAAAAGTAGAAAAATCCACTGCCTCGGGCGGGACTAGAACTTGCGACTCTGGGATACATGCCCATCGCTCTGACCAACTGAGCTGAGACTTACCTGATGGCTGTGAATTTCTCCACCAAGATGTAAAACTGATAGTGGCAAAAAATGTGAATATGTATTACCATTATATTTGTACCAATATGACTCGCGATAGTTTAAAATTAAAGATGTGAATTGACTAGAATTACACTCATTCGTCTCACATCTATTATTTTAATCAATCCATCACGCTTCGCGATAAGATTTTGATGTGATGTCAATTGATTAAATTCCATAATAAACGCATTCCCCTCTCATGCATCCATTCATTTATTCCATTCGCTTCACGACATGACATCTTGCAAATATCGAGGCTGCCTAATATTGTTGGTTGTTCGAAGCGAAATTCCGCAAAGGAATGAACATGGGCTATTCTACTTTTCGCTGTACATACATTTTTGACACTTTTTCGTCATTACTTTCATTTGCTGCTTTGTGACGGAGAAAGAGGCTTAATTAGGCTATCAATCCCGATAGCTTAGTTTAATAATAACACATGTAAATATTCTTAATCACAGTAACTCAGTGGTCCTTGATTGTCTCCCGATTTGTATGAAAATGAGACATTTACCACTGTGTTAACATCTTTTTACATTAATCAATGTAAATATATAAATGTTGGTTATTAAGAAGTTCCTATTATTTGATTAAGGTACAATTTGGGAATACAATTTTATACACGAAATTCAATGTCTATCGTATTTTTTTCTGGCAATAGATTATATGCTCACAAAAAAGTAGAATGAGTTAAATAATATCTGAGTCGTATTGTGTAAAATCCTTGACGCCGCTTACAAAAAGCTACTTAAATCTCGTGAAAAATATTTTCATAAAAGCTCTGCTTCCTTTAGAAAGACCTATCGCACGTTTTCCGACTTGGCAGAAAAATGTGGAAAATATTTTGTGAATTTTCATAAAGGTTGAGCTGAAAAGTGTCGACGTGTCACTGCGAAAATTTATTAAATTTGTGTCAAAGTTCCAATCTCTAACTTGAGGTTTAGGACACAATTCCATATCGTTTTTGACAGTATCATACGCAAGAATATTATTCTTTATGGATTATATTGAAGCATCTCCCTTTTGCTTAGTACGTGTAACTTGTATTTGCTAGAAAGCACCTGTTGTTCTACATTTAAGAGATTAAACCCCCAAAGAAAGACATGGAACATCCAACCATGTTCTTTAAAAACAGTTAAAGAAGACACATCCATAATTCCTTAACCTTCAAAAACTATACATAGATCTTGCTATTTGAAAAATCAAACGAATAAAATATATGTTGCGTTTTTCAAATTACACAGGCATAACATAAATATTTTTTTTAATTACATACTTTTATAGTAATTACTAAAGTACGCTAATGTTTTATGACTTCAGGTTACGAAACAAAAGCTGATTCCTTATTTTTTCGGATGAAGATCCGAAAGAATGAGGAATCTGGGTGAAGACCCAGTATACATGGTATGATGGTAACATCCATCTCACATCGGTAAAATTTGAATTTGAACTTATGCCATGTTAGCTTAAAATCCTATACTTCTTGTACATATTTTATAATGTTTTCTTTCAACGCTAACCGGAGATATGTCGTTATTTTTAGTTGCAATCTTCCCAATGACTATTTATGGATCTCATGCATTTAGAAAGATAGTCAATCTGTCCCGTACTACGATTGGATTCCACCAAAGCTAACCATTTCCTTTCAAGATTTCCGATTGGAATTTTCTCATTTTCCATGGTTAAAGGACCGAATTAGAAGTATAAAGAAAAATATAGTTCTTGAAATCAATCTAGTAAATTGGTTATTAACTTATTATCTTGAAGAGACATAGAAGTGTGCACGGTGCATAATTGCATATAATATGGATTTGGAGTAAGATTAAAGTAATTATAGTTAGGTAATAATAAATAAGCTTCGGTACTAGCTACCATTTCATCAATTACTACCTATTATTTCATCAATTATATAAAGATATCGGATAAGTAAGTAGGTTGTGTAAGCGGGTGGTTATAATACAGGGATAACAGGGTATACAAAAATTATTAATGATCCATGTAATAGCCTAATAGGGCATAATTGGTATCGTATTCCGACTAGGAAAATAGAAGAAATATTCTTTGACGCAAAAAATATGGGACACGTCGCCTCGGCGGTGTGCCAACCTTTTTTTGAACGTCAAAAATTTTAGGATACAATGGTACATATTATATCTCTAAACAGATCACCAACAGTATGTAACACTTTGTATATAAGTAGTGTAAAGGTAACATATTGAAGCCAGAATTATGCTTCGGCCACGCTTGCTTCGAGCATTTCACGCTAGCCCGAGCGAATATAAAATTATATTTTGCAGATACAGCTCCGAGTCCGAGAAGCAACAAAGTGCTAAAATTTGTTACTTAGGTACAGCATATATCATCCATTCAAAGTTCAACAGGACCGCCTAGCAATAATGTTGAGAGTAGCTAATAAAATCTAAAATATAGTGACCTTTTAGTGTTTCTAAAAACACAGCGTCATTATCTCCGCTTCAAGAAATAAAGAATTTAGCAAATGTCGGAATAAACACCTAGGGATTGAAATGTCACGGTACATTATGTCACGGAATATAATTTTTGTGTCTTTTCCGAAAAGGATCATAATAAATAGCTTCTTGCTAAAAAGGGGAATATTTGTTAATGTCGTCGTATATAAAGCGTAGGATATAAGTTTATAAAACCATGCTTTATAGCAATGATATTTACAAATCTTAAGCTTTCTGTTTAAAAACGGACGTTTGGATTATTTAGATCATGCTTTTGTTGTTATCAATTGGTTTTCAAGGTCATGTTAAAAAGATATCAAAAAGACATTCCTTAACATAAGTCCGATCCATGATTTTTTTAATGTTGTACAGTGATTGTCAGAATTACAATTTACTAAGATGTCATTTTGATGACTAAAGTAGATCATTCTAGTTTAGTTCTATTAAAATTACCTATATTTAGTGTCGTTGCCGGCGATACATATATCGCCACTATAACCTAGTTTTAAGTTAGGTTAAGTACCTAGGTCCCCACTGAAAACCAGCGCCACGGCTTGCCGCGGCATTACGCTGAGTATATCCTATTTAATTTTAACTTCTCATTGTGTCTGTTTTGTGATTTTTTTGTTTATAGGTCTATTAATGTTTAATTTTGTGGCGTTAAATACATGTATTTACTTTCTTTCTTTCTATTTTGATAAGCAATCATATTTTTAAGTTAGAATATTGCTCCATGTTATTTAAAAGTTACAACAGTGTTAGTTTAGTAGTTTATTAAAGTTACAACATTTTCGCTAAGAAAATACTAGGTCCATAATTTTCTGTCCGTCGGGACATAATAGCACAAGAAATAAGTAGAATTAAATACCTACCTACTCCGTGAAGTCATATATTATGGTGACCTTATTGATTCTCCAATGAATTATTCGCCGATTCTCATTATTATACTAATTATTAATATATTATATTAATTACACTGTTTAAGTGCTACAAATACAGACTAGTTCATTCAAACCTATTATTAGACCTCTGTCACCACTAAACACCCTTACATCACCATTAGCCGTCAACGCTGTACAAAAGCTGTATAAAACCGTGATTAACACCTCTGACTCATTGTTTACGAAACGCCATAACTCAAAATTGTAAAGACACGTCCGCGGGTAATAAAAGAATGACGTAAGGCTAGGGCTTTATGGGAGTTTAGTGAAATAGGTCGGGATGGCTCGTAAAACTCAGGTTGTGGGGTCCAAGGCACAAACGACTACTAATATAGTCTGACTAACCAAGAAGCTTCTTCTTCCTCGTAGCGTTTGTCCCAGGTTTTTGCTCTATTGAGCCTGGGGTCCGCTCGGCAACCTAATCCTAGGAATTGGCGTGGGCACTAGTTTATACGAAAGCGACACTATCTGACCTTTCAACCCAGAGGGAAAACTAAACCTTGTTGGGATTAGATCCGGTTTCTACACGATGTTTTCCTTTACCGAAAAGCGACTGATAAATATCAAATGATATTTCGTACATGAGTTCCAAAAATCTCAGTGGTACGAGCCGGGGTTTGAACCCGCGACCTTCGGATTGAAAGTCTTACCGCCAGGCCACCAGCACTTTTTGTTTTTCTGGCTAACCAAGAAGCGCAGAGTGGAATTAGTAAGATACTCATCCTTTTTTAGTGGTGAGAGTACTAGCGTAAGAAAAAGATAGTTTGATTATCTTTATCTATGCTTGAAGTAAGACAGTCCCTGGACAAACTATAGCCTGTGGAATATCATCGATCATACTAAACTTGTATGATATTTTGATACTAAAACTATTCGATTTTGGTAATATTGTTATCTAAAACAGAACAAAAATGGATGGGTTTAAAAAAACCCCGAATTAAGTAAATAAAAATCTATGTGCATTAAAGGGTTACTTAACACTAGAGTACAAATAAAAGAATGACGTAAGACTGCAGGGCCTTTACGGGTGTTTAGTGAAATAGGTCGGGATGGGACGTAAAACTCAAGGCTGTGGGGTCGAAGGCACGAGAGATTAGCTGCCAACATCTCGTTGATTTTTGGAGCAATCGTGGTAACTTGGTTAGGAAAGTATCTTCAACTAGCTACTACGGTACTAATACTCGTAACACGGCCGAGGTGTATTGATAAATAGAAATAGCGTTGGTAATTAGGATTCATCCTAAATTCCTAATGAATGTGACTGACATCTAGCGCTCATTTTTCTCATCGAGTTTATATTCGTTATTAATGTTTCGAAAAGTTTCACAGTAACAATAAGTTAATGATCTGATTATAAATGCCTTTTTTGTCAGAAACGTATGCCGTGTGATATGTCCCATTGACTTGTATTTAAATGCATTTTGTGTTGTTTCAGGTATGTATAGAAATCTACACGATCCGCCGAGAGTGATAAAATAGCATCTCTCTTTAACTTAGGTAAACAGTCACCACACATGAATGTTGAGCTGAGCCACATGCCATTGTTCGTAATTTAGCCGTATAATGTATTTTTGGACCCGGGTATGTCCTTAAACCACGTCCGGACTTGGGTATGTCCTTAAACTACGCCAAAAAGAGAGGTATGGGCACTGCGAATGGCATCTCGCTAAGTGTGGTAGGGCACGTTCAGCGAATGTCATCTCGCTCAAATCTGGAGCAGAGCCCGACTGGGGAAGTACCTCCACCTTACAGAAAACCACAGCCAAATAGCACTAGACCCTACTCATAGTGTTGTGTTCCTGCTGGTGAGTAAGGTTGCCAAAGAGCTCAAAGAGGACCCGGTGTTGACGATGAGGGACCTTCTTGTTCCTTTAGCCGTCAACACAGTGAATCCTCCTTTTTTGTAAAGGGTCGGCAACGCGCATGTGACTCCTTTGGAGTTGCAGGCGTCCATAGGTTACGGTAGCTGCTTACCATCAGACGGGCCGTATGCTTGTTTGCCACCGTCGTGGTATAAAAAAAAAAATAATGAATGACCGATATAACCGATTTGCTGTCAGCTGTCAGCTAACATCGGCCATTCATTACACGGCTAAATTCGGAACAACGGAAAGTGGCTAGACAATCTCCGTTCGTGATTGTACCAGAAACCTCGAACTAAACGATATATGTACTGCCTTTTTTAACTGCTAAGCTCTTGTGCCTTGCACCCCCAGCGGTCAGATGGTTTACGAGGTTAGTGTTTTTAGTCCGGCTGCAATTGCCGACGAACTTCAGCCCTCTTTGTTACGCGAATTACGCGGCTGGAAGCTAATGGAAGTAGTATTTAATGGGAGAGGATGCGGGATAAACGGATAGCTGGAAATCCTTTGAAGATATAAAATGCTTCGTTTTTAATCCTGAATGCTAAAGTTTGGTGTCTGTTTAAGTGTCTTGTCTAATTGATTGTCCAATACCTTTCGTTAAAATATGACATATGATATAAATAATCTAAATAAGTAAAGGCAAGTAAGCCTCATAAACACGGCGGTATTACATTACTGTGAGTGCTTGTCTAAAATCTTACAGTATCTATATCTACATTCAGAGTCTCTGTTACGAGAGACAAGCGTTTCATTGTGACAGTTGTTTAACTGTAGTCAGGAAAAGACTGGATCAGATCTGGATTGCGACGTAATCGTCGCAAGTCGCCAGTCTAATGACTTGTATGTTTTTGTACTTTAAGTTCACTCTTATAAACATAGTAGGGTACATCGAGGCGAATCGGTTCAAATTCATTAGATCGCGGGTAACCAGACCACAGTCAATCAATCAGCATTCCGCGTTGGAATTGATCTTCCGTCATAACGCGGTGGCGGCCGCCATCGCCATGACATGATAAAAAAATGCTTGATCCTTTTTGACCTGCGAATCCTGCGATCAGATTTGCTTCGGTCTACCCTAACATAGTTAAAGCAATGGCGCGCAGTTACAGTGTCCAAGAGGCAACCAGATGGCTCGCGCAATTTAAGCTCCCTGCGTGGTGTGGAACCACCCTGTGCAACTCGAACTGACCCACGTTGGACTTTGGTTTTCATCTCCCCCCCTCAATTTTTTCCGGCTCCCAACTCCGAGGAATCGATAACCGATCAGCCGGTGTGAATGGCAATTTGCATGATCGTTCTTCATCACATAAATATAGGTACTTACTGGAAACCAACGTGGGTCAGTTCGAGTTGCACACGGTGGTTCAACACCACGTAGGGAGCTTAAATACCGCGAGCCATCCGGTTGCCTCGCGGACACTGAAACTACGCGTCATGGCTCTGAATAAAACATTTAAGTAATTATACAGTTTAATCAAAAACTAGTGAGATCACACAATATGGTATATAAATATACTCAAGTGCGATTAGCTCGCTAACAGGATTGACAGTTGGGAAGCGAAGCGTGCTGGGAGAATTGTGCCCGGCCGAGCTAGTGATGGAGTATAAATAGTTAGTATAGTTACCGGTCTTCCAAAGACTTTATTAAATTTTAACAGAAATCCATTCAGTAACACAACTGACTGAGCATCTACGTGTGTATCTGTTTACATTACTACGGATTTGTTTATATTCGGGATACTGTTCTATTCATGTTCCCGGTTCGAAGTAGGTTTCTGGCGTTACGTAAGTCAGTTTAAGGAAATTAAGAAAATTGGGTCTGTTGCGGTCATTTTTAGCTCCGTAAAAGGAGAAGATTGAGATTGGCGTTTTATGATTTTTTTTTGTAATATTTATAAATACATAATATTTGTTTATTTGGCACACCACGGAGGATGCAAGCTGGGGAATAGGCAGACGGAAAAAGGGATGGCGAGATGACATAGACGCACTTTACATGTGGTTGGGAAATACAACGATAGTGTCGAGGGGAGAAAAACGAGTGGGAAAAGCCTTTGCCAAGCAGCAGCGACACTAGAACAGGTTAACAAAAATAATGATAAGTGATATACAGTGTCCGAAAACTTTTTTAAACAATCCAAATTCATTAATTTTATTAGTTTAGGAGCGTCTTTAATAATAATTATTATTAATGTCATGACAAAGATTAAAATGAAGAGACAAAACTGTGAGAACAATAGGTATAATTTGATATTTATTTGATTTCATTTTGTTATTGAACATGATTGTACATATCAAAAGCGTTTGGCTTATTCAGACCATCTTGTTCTTGTTATCAGGCTCATGACAGTCATGACTACGAGTAATAGTTAGGTATTCAAAATAAATTACTTAACGCCAATACGACCGATACGTTAAAGGTTTTAGTAAAATCGGTTGGTAGAATCACATTTTGTAACGTTTTCAAAGTTAGAATATGGGGTAGTTAGAATAGCTATAGCTACTAATAGAGTGCTCACTTCTCTAATAAAGCGCCCGTTTCAATTGATCTTTAATGAATTCAATCTCACACATATCTTTAACCGTTGTTCCTCGTATGTTTGTTGATACTCGACCAGCTTGTGGCTATGATTACGTAAACAATTGACTGTCGGCGATCGTCAGATTGTTTCAAACATGCGATGCGTTAGCCCGAGATCTGACGTCCATCAGAATCAATTTTTTCCAAATTTTTGATTTTGGCGTTCGATATTTTGGAAACGAAGAATGATATCAAAAATTTGAGAAGATCTCCTCTGGACAGTTTAGTCAGCTACAATTTAAGCCTAATAAAAAGACGACCGGGTTAAAGGTCTGCCCTGTAGCCTAACCTTTTTGAAAAAAGTCAGAACTACATTTTTCACATAATTTTTTTTTTAACTGACTTCAAGATTTCAAAAGAGGAGGTTCTCAATTCAGCGTGTATGTTTTTTTTATTTTGTTTTTTTTTTTTATGTATGTTACTCCATAACTCCGTCATGGGGAATCGAGGGAACTCCTCAAATGTTAATGGCATACATGTAGTGATTTTTATCAACAAATCAATAATTTTCATTCAAAACAGTGACATTTGATTAAGCGGAACTGCTGATGATGATCAGAAGGGAACTCTTCAACAACGCATAGTTCACGTTTGACGATTCCTCCTCTTATCGAACACACATCGGTGGTTGTTAAGCAAGTAAGATTGTCAGGACAAATTTTCGTCAAGCTCAAGTTCTGATGATGGGATCCATGAGGAATCGAGGGAACTACTCAAATCCTAAAGGCAAACACATAGTGATTTTTGTATTTTTATCAACAAATCAAGCATTTTCATTCAAAAGAGTGACATTTGATGAAGTGGAACTGCTGATGATGATCAGAACGGAACTCTTCAACGGCGCATAATTCACGTTTGGCGATTTCTCCTCTACGATGTGTTTGTTAAGCAAGTAAGATTGTCAGGACGAATTTTCGTCAAGCTCAAGTTCTGATGATGGGATCCATGAGGAATCGAGGGAACTCCTCAAATCTTAAAGGCATACATAAAGTGATTTTTGTATTTAAATCAACAAATCAAGCATTTTCATTCAAAAGAGTGACATTTGATGAAGTGGAACTGCTGATGATGATCAGAGCGGAACTCTTCAATGACGCATAGTTCACGTTTGGCGATTTGTCCTCTACGATGTGTTTGTTAAGCAAGTTAGATTCTCAGGATAAATTTTCGTCAAGCTAAGTTCTGATGATGGGATCCAGGAGGAATCGAGGAAACTTCTCAAATCTTAAAGGCATACATAAAGTGATTTTTGTATTTAAATCAACAATCAAGCATTTTCATTGAAAACAGTGACATATTGATGAAGTGGAACTGCGGCTGGTGCCATAAACATGTGAAATGTAAAATGGAAAGGAATTCTTCAACGACGCATAGTTCACGTTTGACGATTTGTCCTCTTCGCTGTGTTTGTTAAGCAAGTTATTTCATTGTATAGAGCAGCGGTTCCCGAATTCTTTTGGCTACGGAACTCTTTTTGTTTCACCATTTTTGGGCGGAACCCTAAGACCCCTAAGTTAGGGCCTAACTTAAGTAAGAAATAAACTAACTGTAATATTGTTTTTTTGCGTGAAATCACACCATATTGAGGCTTTTTTGGATTGTTGTCTAGTCAGTTTGACTGTAAAAGAAAGACTTTTTAAGATACAAATATTTATTTAGTTAGAATAAAAGGATATTTATTTAATGTGATGAATGAAATCTTTTCATAGTTTTCCTTAAAATAACATTGAAATCAGGTTTTATGTCTGACAATTGGATGCGGAGGTCTGGTGCAGCATTCAACCTACTTCTAAACTTATTTTTCGTGTAGGCGTAAGCTGAAAACCCAGCCTCGCATCTGTAAGTTGACACAAATGGGAGTAAGGCCATGATAGCCTTTTCAGCGATGCTTGGGTATTCGTTTTTCAGGTCAAACCAAAATTGGCTCGGGTTCGTGGTAGATTCGAAAAGTTGTTGGAGTGTGGATGAATTTTTAATATCAATTAAATTTTCATACTCCAACACTGTCAATGTTGAAGGTTTGGTACTATTCCTAAATGGGTTTCGGACCCATTCGATTTCCCGTAACTGAAACTTTTCTCCTGGAAAATATTCCTCCAAAGACGTTGTCAGGTTTGTCAAATGTTCACGTATACTTAATTCCACGTCTGTAGCGATTTGAAGATGATTTTCTTTGAGAAATTGCTGAAGTAGCGGAAAACAGTCATATTTTTTTTGTCCAAGACATTCAATCCAGAAGGCGATTTTCTCTTTTAAAGAAGATATTTTGTCACTCACTGTAAACATGGTTATCATTCTTCCCTGCAGAGAGCTGCTCACTGTGTTCAGTTTATCAAATATGTCAGCCAAATAAGCCAATCTCATCGGCCATCGCTCATCACGCAACAGTTCAAGGTGGCTAGCACTTGCAGGCGAAGGTAGGGTCTGAAAGAAAACTTTCAGTTCATCGCGCAATTCGTATAATCTGTTTAAAACCCTTCCCCTGGAAAGCCATCTCACTTCCGTGTGTAGAAGGAGTGATTGATACTGACTTTCCATGGCTTCACACGTCTTTTTGAATAGCCTTGACTGCAGTGGACGCGTTTTCACAAAATTTACGATTTGAACGGCTTGATCAAGGACTTTTTTTAAATCAAATGGCATTCTTTTCACGGCAAGAGCATGACGATGTAAAATGCAGTGACTGCTAGTACAATTTTGCGCAACAGTTTTAATTCTTGACACTGTTCCTTTTACTTTACCAATCATGGCTGCAGCTCCATCGCTGCATACATCAATACACTTGTTCCAATCAATTATATGTTTCTTCATGTATTCATCAATGACTTTAAAAATTTCTTCTCCAGTCGTATTGGTCTCCAAAGGAGCACAGAGAAACAAATCTTCTTCGATAGATTCTTCGAATGGATATCTAACAAAAACGAGCAGTATTGCTAGTCCGGCAACATCCGTACTTTCGTCCAGTTGTATTGCAAACGCATTGCTCTCTTTCAATCTAACAATCAATTCATCTTCAATGTGGTCTGAAATCTTATGAATACGGTCAGATACGATGTTGTTCGAACACTGTACTCTTGCCACTTTCTTGGCTGAATCCTCTCCAAGCACGCAGGTAACAACTTCAGTCATGCATGGTTTTAATAAATCCTCGGCTATTGTGTGAGGTTTTCCAGCTCGTGCGATCCTATAACTTAGCATGAATGAGGCTTTCGTTGCGTTTTCATTCTCGGATTTTGCATATTGTTGTAAAGCGGTCACACCTGCTTGATGTACATTTCTTTGTCTTTCGAAAAAAGTAATGTTTTTATTTTTGAGGTGAGGATGATTAGTATCAAGGTGACGCTTAAGTTTTGCAGGTGCCAGAGAGCTATTAAACAAAATCTTGTTGCAAACAACACATTTCCCATCAGGATATTCAGCTTTCCCTATCGGTATAAATCCATAGGCCAGATAGGACTCATCATATTTCCTCTTTTTTGAAGAAGTTCCCTCTTGACGTTCAGTACGGTCGGTAGTAGATGGTGTCACTGCGTTTTGCTGATTTCGTTCAACCGATGAGATTTCCGTACCCTGAAAAAAACGTATAACTTTCACAAATTAAAGTAAATTATAAAAAATAGAATTAAGTTCTTACTGAACAACTAGCACCACTAGTATCTGCCGATTTGTTATCAATTGGCTTTCCTTCTGGTGAAGGTGAGACTTGGTCAAGAGCTTGATTAGGTTGACAAGTATTAACATTAGTGTCCAAAAAGCTTGCACCACGTTTCCGCTTAGCAAGTCCACGTTTTAGCCAGTTATCCATTGTTAACTGTAAGTAAAAAACAGAAATATTTTAGGAATAATCGACCTATTTTTGTCAAATTAATTAATTCATAGCATTAGATTTATCGTTTTAAATAGTTATAACACGTAAAAATACTTAATGTTTATAAACTGGGCTACTCACGTATTTTCGTCGATTTTTGCTCAATATGTTTCGATCAAATTCCGATGATCATTTTCACGAGCCGCGTCCACCCGCCGCGGCGGCGAGGCTTATAAACATAAATTAACTATGTTTCAACCTCACGCGAGATTCATAGTTAAGTAAAAATATTGAAAACGTACCTGCTTATAACAATGCTCGTAAAACTGAAAACAATCACTATTTATGAAATTACTTTTTAGCGTTATTTTCGAGTTTTGAAAATTTGACATTAAAAACGTGATCACGTACAGTCTTACTTATCGTGCTGACTCGACTGACTGGCGGCGGCGGACGGCGAGCGGCGCGGGCGGGCGACGCGACACAATGCACACACGCGTACACGCGTCAAAATGTGCGTAATCGACATAGGGTTACCGCGATCGCGACTCGTGAAGAAAAGAGACAGGTACGCCGCGAACCGGACAGTACGCCGACCATCTGATAAGTGAAATTCCTATTATTTTTTATTTAAAAGACGTGAATAAGTAAATTGATTTTAGTTTGCATACATAACTAGTACACATTACGTCCATTTATAAAATTACAACACCGACATATTATCATTTACAATATGGAAATCTTGAATTTTCGTGGAACCCCTGAGAGCCTCTTACGGAACCCCAGGGTTCCACGGAACACCATTCGGGAACCGCTGGTATAGAGTGCACCATCTACAATAATCCTTCACCGGCTTCCCCAGTGAAGAAGTCAAAAATTATTTAGCTATGTGGCTACCATTTCTCGAGTTGACTACGGATTTGTAATGTAATAATTTTCTTGTACTTTGAATATTATTCTATCCTGCTTATTAATCTAAAAATGAAATATGTATACTTAGGCGCCTCGGCGACAATTATTCAAACTTCGATATGCGTGTGGAAATTTCTCAATTTGTTTGTTCACAGCAGAGTTGGGCACGTTGATTAAAATCGGTGATCGATTACTAATCATTGCTGATTGAATAATCGCTGATTAAATCATAACACAAAACAATCAAGTAATTTCGCCATGAGTAAATCATTAACGACGGGCGCTGATTGAAACTAAATTAACGCTAATCAACTAACTTGTTCAATGTGATTGACGAATGTATGGTTAGAGTGTTCTTAAGCTGTTTTATATTATTACTTGAATAAGGCGTTTGTTCTGAATTTGACATATTGAACCAGATACATATGTAGAAATTTTCATTATCCTAAATGAAAATGAAAATGAGAATGAGAATGAGAATGAGAATGAGAATGAGAATGAGAATGAGAATGAGAATGAGGATGAGGATGAGGATGAGAATGAGAATGAGAATGAGAAAGAGAAAGAGAAAGCGAAAGAGAGAGAGAGAGAGAGAGAAGAGAATGAGAATGAGAATGAAAATGAAAAGCGCATGTGGAAACCGCAGCTGTGTGATAGCTGCCTTAACTGTAGCCGAAAACCGCAATAAAACCGAACAGGCCGTTTCAAAGTTAAATGGGAGCATTCATTTGTACACTCATACCAAAAACTGACAAAAAAATTGTCGATGTTTTGGTAAAGGTAACATTTGCCGCTGGCATTTACGCTTTTATTGCTCAATATTGAATCTGCACTATAACTTAAGACGTAAGCGCCAACCGCCAAATAATACCTTTAGAAATATTGTCACAAATAGCCATCTATCCTAAATGTATATTATACACACCTAGGTTTCGCCTCTGTTTCGTCAGGGAAAAAAGTGAAGGAGCTAGTAGCTACGCAAAATCTAATCACCTAATCAACTAAATCGTTAGTTTAACTAAGCATACTGAAGACAGTATGCTTAGTTAAACTAACGATTTAGTTGATTGTTGTTGTTGAGGTTAGTAAGAACTAATGTAATCACTTCAGCTAATCATGAGTGAAACTAAAAATTGACATGATTTACTCATGTCGGTGGTCAATGAGATTAGAAAGCTCATGATTGAATTCGTAATCATGTTCATATGATTATGAGTAACGTTCTCATTTTTAACTTTAGTTTCAATCACGTTAATTTTTGCCCATCTCTGGTTCACAGGTCGAGGATACTTGCTCTTTACCTTTGCTATACAAGGTGTACGCAAAAAGTGCTTATAGTTTATGAAATATAAGCTAAAACCTGAAAAAAAAGGTTTTCGTCCCCCCTCCAAATTCCACAAGGTCCTCGAGGTCGAAAACTTATGAGAGTCTTCGTGTTATACCCCCAAACTACCCGTTGAAGTTACATTGAGTTTGCATTACTTTCCAGCTACCCTTAACTACATTCGACATACTCGTAACTGCCAGATTATAAGTGCTATGAATAAAGGGGAAAGGGGTTCAGAAGCTATTCCATCCGTTTCTAGTCAATTGACAGCCTCCTGCCTATCTCAACGTTAAACTAATTCACAAAACGGCTCATATACGTCATACAAGTAAGTCAAGAGCGAGTCGAGGATACTATGTTAATCTAAGAATAAAATAATTATCATTCAACGTTGTGCTTTTATTTTATAACATTTTCCTTATCCCGACATTCCCGTCGCTCAGCGACAATATTTTATCGAATTCCGTAGATTAATTTCCAATGTGCTCGATAGTCGTGTGAGGCACGAAATCTGTGAATTTTTTTTTTGGTGGATATGCACTAAAGCCCATTTAGAAGTTCAATTGAAGAAGAAGTAGAATATTACATTAGCTAGTCTTGTATGTACAGATTCACCCGTCAGACGTTTTATGCATATGTGCCTTGTATACAAAGTTATCAATGTATAGAAGAAATTAGGCACAGTTGTATTTCCTGGATGTTTATCCGCAGACAATCAAATCTACGTATGTAATGTAGCTAGGTAACTTCAACGAAGAAAGTCTTTCTTCACAGTATAACATAGATTAACTGCATAAATACATCTGTGTCAAGTGTGTCATATTTAGGTATTTTACGAAAATGTCTTGTATCCCCAATCATATGTTATATCCATTAGTGTTACCAGTCATGTTAATTAAGTTCTATAATACTTTATCATATTATATATTAGTACCTGCTAAAGTATAATAAACTTTATTCGAGGTTACGCAGAAACTATAAAGTAATTGGTAGAACATAGTTGGATCTCAGACTATCGAAAGAATTCGAAGGGTTTGAGAGCTCAGATTGAGTTTAAAGGAGGTTGCATTACATCACTCAATTGTAATAGGCACTGACACTGATTGACTCAACCGTATTACTTAGTGAAGGAATTTATATCAACTGAATTTATGTTAAGTGTACGGCTTCTTAAATATTTTGCACTTAAATTAAATGGTGCCACTTGTAGTAGAAATCTCAATAAAGCTAACCTAAACCTTAGTACACAAAGTTAAGTAATAATTGTAAGCTCATTGTTTGTATAACTTGGTCCATATAGATGTAAGAAATGTGCGCAACCAAAGGTCTAACTTATAAGTATGAGGTTTTTAAAAAACCAGCCTACGTAGCTGAAGATCCTGGGTTCAAATTCCGGTAGGGGCATTTACCTAGATATGTGATGAGCACGATCTTTGTTCGTGAGTTATGTGTTTAAGCATTTATCTAAAATAATAATCTAAAACATATCTCGTAGTCTAGCCAGAATACAAGCCTTAGGTATTGAGCATTAGGTCAGAGTCGGTCGATAATGTCGACATGTGGAAAACTTTACCGATGCATAATGCCGATGCTTTGTTTTTGATCTTAAGATCACTTTATTTATTACTAGTTCACCTAAAACGAGCCGTCGGCATTCGCACTTGCGTAACGAAGTGGAAAGCTCCTTAAAGGAAAGAAATTCCTTTGTGCAATTTACTAAACTCCTTGTGCAGGATCAAGTGCAGTAAGTAAGTTTCTTAAGGAGTAAGTTGCTGGGATGCATTGTGTTGACTACGAATGTGAAAAAGTAATACATAAGAATATGAGACTAAGAAAATGTGTCTACTACTATGTCATACAGCTCATATTTGCTAACTTTGGTAAACCCCATGGCCGGGAACAGAGTAATTCTAGTACGAGAGGCTTTGGGCTATAGTTCTACGCTAACCCGATGATTATTTGGGACTTCGCACACTCTAATTTCATCAATTATCAGATTAAAAGTTTGTCTTTACCGAAGATAAACATGTCCAATGATAACTGAAGAACATATCAAATCATTTTAATAAATATTTAGATTTTTGGGCGTTTGTTGCGAATGCAGAACACGCTGGTTCGATCCCTGCCCTGGGTAGCTTTGTATATGACATCTATATAAGTTTATGTCCAATGATATTCCTTAAACAATGACAATTTATTTAATTAGAATGAAAATGTATAACAGGAAAAATGGCAGGACGTCGTCCGGTCGGTCGACCTAGGTGTAGGACTGTAGGCCTGGAACTGGCACAGATCCGCGTCCACTGCATCCGCTCATCTGATGGGTGCGAGCTCCAGGTTGGCGACTGGTAAGAAACAGAACTGGCGAGCAGTCGTCTTGGAGGCCAAAACACACTTTGGGTCGCTGTGCCAGAGGAGTAAGTAAGTATGTATTAATAGGAAATAAAATCTGGCCACATTTTCTGATGAATACATATTCGAAAGAAAACAATTAAAATAATAAATTATATAAATACCTTATTGATAATACCGAAGCTTAACAATACAATAATGCATAATATTTCCAGGAAAACTGCACATTGCGTTAGCTTTATTAATAGTTTGTGAAGACAATGGTTGATGGTGACATCATAGCTATGGATTAGCTATGGACCTGGGCATGTTTAGGCAACCTAACATAGGTACTGTTATTACGAAAGCGGCATACAAATACAATTATGCATAATATTTCCAGGAAAACTGCACATTGCGTTAGCTTTATTAATAGTTTGTGAAGACAATGGTTGATGGTGACATCATAGCTATGGACCTGGGCATGTTTAGGCAACCTAACATAGGTACTGTTATTACGAAAGCGGCATCTGACATTCTGATTTTTAAGTTTATAATCTAACGGTATTTACAACTTTACGGTGACATGTCTACCAGTTCGAATTGTCCCTCAACTGCTCAAAGGTTAACTGGAAGAGAACTCTAAATAGATAAGTTCGACTTTATATAAATGTTATGTATTTTTTCTTGCTATATTTTTTAGTTGTTGTATGAAATGAAAGTGTTTTACTACTAACTACTACTATTTTTTAACAAGCTTTTATGTAACTTACCCTTTTGGGTCTAATCATGCAAGTTAAATTGGACCCTATTTTCAGTGATCAGATCATATCCGGCAACTGAGTGTAGGTCCAATTGAACTTGCAAGATGTTCCATAACAGTATCAGTATTATAAACTATAATACATAGTGCTGGTCCGGTGATGATACAGAGATCTACAACTGTTAACCTTAATCAATATTTTTTCATCTCGTGCAATCAATTCCAAATTTATCCCGCAAAAACTGGGTTTGTCTGGTAAGGCGAAACTGTAACCATACCATCATAACATGTGTTATGAACAGGTCTCAAGTTACAATTTTCCATTCGATGTAGAACATGAATTGAATTGGTAACTTGCGAAATAGGGCCTTTTGCGAGTTAGGCCAGCAATATAGATTGCCTCGCAATATCGAGTGATATATTCCTCCACTTTGGAATAAATTATAGTCTCATAGCACACCTGTGACAACTTGAAATCTTTTTTGCCTATCCATGTAACTTTGGTCTACGAATATGCTTGCCTATTTCATGTAAATGATAGTGTTTTTAGGTACTAACAAAACTCGCAAAAATATGATCTGTTTATTCATGCTTGATAAAATATGAGTTTACCTATTAAGTATAGTATGTTAAGTATATGTTAAAGAGCCATTTTGATTTTGTTTTTGGGTGACCCATTTGTTCCACTTAAAATTGTGCTCGCATGAGATGACAAATTTTCCCATTTTTATTTATTTAAAAAATTATACAACATAAAATACACACTTGCTAATCGAATCCCAGTTAAAACTCCGATGATAATAAATTACCGACAGAGATGTTACTTAGCGGAGATGAATGGTCGAAGTGAACGATTCATCAAACTTCGAGCGTCTTACTTTCTGATCGGAGACGAGAACGCAGGCGAGTCGGCTTTCTTCCTTGAAACAGTGTAACGTGACCTCAAAATCCGCCAAAACTATATATAAACTAGTACATCAAGGAGATTAGAACTATGGGAGATCGCATATTGAAGCAGAATTTGAAGCGTGATGCGTCAAGTTCGTGACATCACGTCAGGATACTTTTAGCGATTTTCTTTACAGATGCGCATCAGTTGTTTTCAAGTGAACTCAATGTTAACTAACGATACAAAGCAGTAACCGGTGTATACCATTTTCTTAAACTGGGTAGGTAAAGCAGATGGTTCTAATTTCATCATCGACGACCGCGCTCCTCCGCGACTACTATAATTTAAAAAAAAAATAACCGACTTCACTTAGCTGCCACCTTTCCAAAAGCAAATGCTCGAGTTGCTGAAAAAATACCCAAATCACTATAGATGTGCCTATAATAGTTGAAGAGTTCCCTCGATTTTTCCAGGATCCCATTATCAGATCTTGACTTGGTTACAATGGGACCAACTGTGAAGTATACTCTTTCAAACAAAAAAATAATTTTCCAAATCGGTCCAGCCGTCTTCGAATAATCTGCGAACAGAAAAACAGGAACAATAAAAAGAAAAACAAAGATCCTGACGGATCGATAACCTCCTCCTTCGAAATCTTGAAGTCGGTTGAAAACAGAGGATTTTCTACCCAACGACAGAGGATATAACCGATTAAAGCAGGCATTCCACAAATATCCAAAAACACAAATATGCACTACCGACTAGGCTTATCAATTCCCAGAAATTGATTTCTTTAATATAATATCAAATGCTGGTCTTATACTAGCTAGTTGGCCAAAGGATTGACTCGCCCGCGTTAGGTGAGCGACTGGGATTGCACGAACTGGAGATGAATAGTGAAAATTATTTGCACCTGAATATAATATTTATGTTATGGAGAGTACCGAGTACCCACTGGCTCCGCAGAAAACCAGCGCCGTTGACAACGCTAAGTCGTGCCAACTGCATTTCTGAGTGGAGACCATTTCAGCCTCACATCTTTTCTGTTATGTATACTTCTTATTTAATATTTCTGTAAATGTGCTGATGTGTTGTCTGAATAAATTTTATTCTATTCTATTCTATACCGCTGAAGATTACACAGCGGGAAGATGCCATAAGAATATTATTATTATTACCTATATTATCTTTATTTAGAATATAGACTATTAGAATATAATTAGTGTATTCGTAGTCACAGACAAAATAAAATAGGGAAAGAAGAAAACGTGAAAGTGCCACGAAATGGCTGCATCTCAGCATAGTGCAGCATCTTTCAGATTGCCGATGGCTTCTTCCGATGAGACCATTAGGTGAGAACATTACGACAAGTAACGCAAAAACTAAAGAATTTACAATAAAATAAACAATTTATTTCATTTCAGGTTAAGGTCAGGAATTTAAAATACATCTAGAGCAGGTGTCGTATCGTATTCTAATTTTAGTATACATAAACAAAACATTAAAACACAATATTTTTCCAACATAACTCCAACACACAACAAATAATCAACCAATATTGAAGTTGTATTGTAGTTGCATCGGAATAATTTTCAAGCCAATTCTGATATTTCTGATTCGGACTTTTAGGCGTTAGCTGTATTGCGTAGTTAATGCATATTGGAGTTGTATTTTTTATTTATTTTATATACCACGACGGTGGCAAACAAGCATACGGTGCGCCTGATAGTAAGCGGTTACCTTAGCCTATGGACGCCTGCAAGCCCAGAGGATTCGCATGCGCGTATTGAAGTTGGATTGTGTTTTAAAGTTATATATACGGCCCAAGGCCGCTTGGCCAATTTTTCTGGGCGGCCGGGCGGTTCTCCTAGTAAACTGAGCACAACTTTATTGTCAAAAGAATAAGTAAGAGAGTGTGCAGGTCATTTTGTACACTTCACTCGCTTGGCTACTTCCCGAAGAAATCTCCCGTAAATATCATTCCGAGACAGGAATGATATTTACGGAATACTAGGGAGTATTGGGATCCTCGGTGTCGACATTTCCAGTGACGTCCAATTCCGTAGTTACCTTGAAGGAAAGACCAAGCTGGCATCCAAAAAGCTCGGTGTGCTCAATAGAGCTAGGAGATACTTCACTCCGCTTCACTTGCTTCTATACAAGTCGCAAGTCAGACCCCACATGGAGTACTGCTGTCACCTTTGGAAGGGAGCACCTGGATACCAGCTTGGGCCCTTTAAATCGGTGCACGCTGTGCGGATCGTCGACGATCCCAAACTCACGAGCGATATTGAACCTTTGAGTCTAAGGAGAGACTTTGCCTCCTTATGTGTGTTCAATCGCTTGTACAATGGGTTGTGCTCTGAATAACTGTTTGATATGATGCCCACGGCAGCCTTTTATCACCGCATCGCTCGCTGCAGGCAGGGTGTTCATCCTCACACCCTGGAGGTTAAGGGGTCGCGCACTGTACGGTTTAAGAGGAATTTCCTCCCACGAACGCTGCGGCTATGGAATTTACTCCCTGCCCAGGTTTTTCCCAGCGGGCTACAGTATGAGGTTCTTCAAAAAAGGAGCGTATAGGTTCTTAAAGGGCAGGCAACGCGGATGTGAATCCTCTGGGGTTGCAGGCGTCCGTAGGGTACGGTAACTGCGTACCATCCCATCGGGCCGTATGCTTGTTTGCCACCGTCGTGGTATAAAAAAAGGAAGACAAGTATTTTGTAAAGTGTGTATAGTATGATTTTTTTGAGATGTCGGAATTATAGGTAGAACTCTTTAGTGAGATTCCAACATCTTAAAAAAATACCATTATATCTGTAATTAATATATTACACAAAATCGATATCCCTAGCCATTAAAATGCCGTAAATTAGGGCCCACTGGGCCCAGGAAGTAGGCCAAAGTTATAAACAAGCACTCATGCTAAATGGGCCCACGATAGTTTTATAGCAGTAATACACAGACCACTGTATCTACTAGTTGGGTTGGAGCATATAAGGCAACTTGCGGTTACCACCTAGTTTTACTTATTTAGGTAGTGTATTTGCTTTTTAAGTGATGCATAAAAATAAAAAATAAAATATTTTTATTCAGTAACTATTATTAAGTTTACAATAGCTGTGCTGGTACCACTTTTTAAATATTTCAATTTTTTATGTATATTTAGATAGATATTTTTTTATACACATATAGCTGTTTTATTATTTATTCCCACAACATACATCGCGTAAACATCAACAGAAAGCAAATTCTATAATTCTAATAAAAAACATGCAACTTAAATTAAATTATTTCATTTTAGATTCTTTCCCCCTCTTCGCCCCCAAAGAGATGTTTTTTATGATTAAACCTATCCTATATCCTTCCTTAGGCCTTAACCGCGGATATACATAGGTTGCTACTTATATATCCGGAAACAAAAAAACAAACAAACGTACACGGCTGAAAATGGTTTTATTGTTTTTCAAAGTATTCCCCTTGATGATCTATGCACTTTTGCATTCGCGTGAACCAATTTTTAAAGCACTTCTGCCACTCCGCCTGAGGTACCTCCATAACGTGTTGTTTGAATGCGTCGACAGCATCTTCAGCGGTCGAAAATCGTTGACCGCGTAATTTATTCTTTATATTTGGATATAAATAAAAATCGTTGAGTGCCAAGTCAGGGCTGTACGGCGGATGACCCGTTAATTCCACATTTTGACCCTCCAAAAATAGAGTTGTTTCGCGTGACGTATGACAGCTGGCATTGTCATGATGAAGAATGATTCTTCGTCGCTGGTTAGTTTTACGAATTTGTTCAAATACTTCCGGTAAGCAAATGGTCGTGTACCACTCTGAATTAACCGTTCTACGGTTTTCTAGTGGCACTGTAGCTACATGGCCATTAATACCGAAAAAGCAGGCCACCATTTGTTTCAATGTACTTTTTGCACGAGTAACTTTCGTAGGGTTCGGCTCATTTTGAAACACCCATACCGTTGATTGTTGCTTCGTTTCGGGATCGTATGCATAGATCCAGGATTCGTCACCTGTATAGATGTTATAAACGGCTTTTGAGTCACCACGGTTATATTTTTTTAACATTTTATTGCACCATTCGACGCGAGCATCTTTTTGCTCTTTTGTTAAGTTGTGGGGTATCCAACGCGAACAAATTTTTTTTACAGCCAAATAATTATGTAATATGCTATTAATGCTGGTCATAGAAATACCCAGAGTCGCCTCTATCTCGCGGTACGTAACATGTCGGTCGTCCATTATAAGTTTTCGCACAGCCTCGATATTTTGTTGTACAACGACCGATTTCGGGCGACCTGCCTTAACTTCGTCCGTAAGCATACTACGTCCACGATTGAACTCACTAAACCAGTGATACACAGTAGTTTTAGATGGGGCTTCATCACCAAAAGTTGAAGTTAGTTGATCTATGCACTGTTGTTGCGTTAAACCACGCCGAAAATCATAATAAATCATAGCACGAAAATTTTCACGAGCGAGTTCCATTCTTGCTGCGAGATGACATTTAAAACCCGTCAAAAACAAAACACGAGCGTTAATAAGAAAGAAAAAATATACCGGCCAGTACTTAAAAAAGTTCAAATTTTACCATGGAGGTCAAATATGCTATTTAAGAAGATTGTAATCCCGGTTTCCGGATATATAAATAGCAGCCCGTAACGACCGCTTATTTCAGGCATTTACCCCCGTGTCCTAGTGTAAATTATTATTTGTCTACAGAAATTGAGTTTTAGAAGTAAAATTGGACTTACGAGTATAAAAGCTATTCAGATGTGCTGTTTGAATAGCGTTACACCTAGCATCAAGTGTTACTCCGGACATCGCTTTAGCTTGCGCTCTTCGTAGATTAATCATAATGCGGTGTCCATTAACCTCAATGATCAATTAGGAATAAGCCAATAAATTAGCAGAAGACTGACATGTCGTGACTTGCAATCGTTACTTTTATGTAGTTTTAGGTCAATTTCGCGGCTCTTAATAGGTCAGGTCCAATAATTAGGCCGAGGTGAGGTGAAAAATGATAAATTTACAATGTCATGGCCTGAATTAGATACCCAAATTTGTAGACATTGTCCTGTCCAGGTTTTGACCCATGTATACAGGGCAAATATATCGTACACATTTTTTTGTAAATAAAATACAGCGGGTAAAGTCGTAGCAGTCGACAGCTCGCTAAACTTGACCTGAACTCACTTACACCGGTTGTTTTCAGTGGTAAGCCTATAACTTTCAGTTAGACTGTCAAGGATTTAGGTGTAATACCTAATAGATAGCACTTTAAGTTAGAGACCACAGGTTGCTGAAATCAGCCGTAAGGTCATGGGTTCCCTGCATTCTCTTATCAGGCTCAAGATGTTTTTGCCCATCAGTACAAAAGTGTTATTAGTCAATACCCTGATTTTACCCATAATCGATTACGGTGATGTGTGTTATCCGGACTTAAACGAGGAACTTCTTGATAAGTTGGATCGCCTTCTCAACAACTGTATCCGTTTCATCTTTTGTCTTCGCAAATACGATCATGTGTCCTCTTATCGCTCCCAGCTAGGGTGGCTTCCCATCCGTCGACGACGTAACATTCACATGCTTTGCACTCTCTTTTCAGTTCTAAATGACCCACATTCCCCCGGATACCTCAAGTCTTTCTTTCAATATTATGGCGTGTCTCGCGACCGTCAACTCCGTTCTTCTGGCAATTTGTCTCTCTCATTTCCTCTGCACCACACCGGTTTTATGTCAAACTCATTTTCTGTTCGGGCGGCGCCGGCGCGCCTGTGGAATACACTTCCTCGTAATATTAAAAATGTTCCCAGCAGGTTTGCTTTTAAAAAAGCCGTTCGTGCCTTTTTCGCTAGTGGAATGAAAGATTAGTGTTTTCGATTGATGAGTTTCGTCTATATAATATATATGTATGTATATATAATAATTTATGTATGTATTTTTGAAGTGTTTTTTGTTATATATCGTATATTATGTATATGTATATATTATATTGTATATCATTTTCTTGTAAGTAGTTAACTTTTTACCTTTTGTTCTCGTAAGCACCGCCAACAACTTCTCTGCTTTGCCTTAAGGTTGCCTGGTAGAGAATGCCTACTGGCATTAAGTCCGCCTTTTGTACATCAAGTTTTTCTTTTGTGCAATAAAGTTTAAATAAATAAATAAAGTCAGCAACATAAATTTTACATTATTTAAAAATGCGTTCGAATATCCTAGGTACTTTAGAAATATTGCGTATTATTACGGAAACATAAACAGGAGGCGACAAACTATGAATTACATTATTCCATAAGTCGTTTTGGACATAAATGCTTTTCAACTAGGTACAACAATAAACAATAAACTTAAATTAAAAGCTATCTTAAATAAATACACACAAAATCTCCCCGCGGCATGGTACCGTAGATGCTGGCAGCATTTCCCCTTTGTATGGCAATACCAATTACGTTGGGCGAGGAAGCTGCCAGCTTTAACGGTCACCGGTGGCATCTACTATTAGCCTCTTCGAAAGTTCTCTGAAGAGGGCGCGTGCACTGGAATCCCACGGGCCAACCCAAGTAACACATCAAAGCAGTATAACGGCCGTCTTACAGCATATCTGTATGCTTTTAGCATTTTCAGTTCGTTTTATAGTAGCATTATAAACGTTTATAGTGCTGATATAGGTCTTAAATGGGCACGAATTACCCAGCTTGAGATCCTATACAGGTCATTTAATAGCATTACAGGCGCAATATGTCTGCGCTATTAGCATTATCGTTGTCATGGAAAGTGTCAATCGCATTAAAGAATCATTAGTACGCTCTATTAAGTTGCCAACTGCATTAAAGAAGCATTAATACGGCCAAAAAACTTACTAATCGCAGTAAAGAAGCATAAGTACTCTCGATTAACTTGCCAATCGCAATACAAAAGCATTACACTAGCATAAGAGTGTAGTAAAATAAACCTTACGTCAATGCAAAAACGTCTCTAACACCGACGGAACAAATGTTATAATACAATGAACGTTGTGATTTAACTACTTTGTCTAATATAAAATGGACGAAGACGGTACAAAAAACTGAATGAGTGACACGTCATATTTGTTTGCATCCTAACAAAATTTATAAAAGTTTTTGACTCTTTTACGTTATTATATCCTTCAAATATTACTGCGCAATGTAGTTTACTGTAAATGTGTATATAAGTTTCATTGAAAATTTTCACGCGCCTTTGATTTATTGTGGTTTTGCTATAAAATATTATAAAAAGATATGCGTCAAATAAACAAAACAATTGTGTAATCCTCGTACAGAACGAGTTTTGCATTATTAACATAATGGTGTTGGTTGAGCAGTCTTAAATTAAGTAGTTTCATTATTATATAGGTATTTTCCTTGTATAAATAGGTCCGCATGATTTTATTTTTAGGTTATAAATTATTTACAAAATGGCGTTGGTCTATATAGACGGAGAGCTAGCCACGTCGGATATGACACAATAATGAGAGCAACCAAACCCCTCTAGTCAGTTTGGTATAGTATGCTTATTTCTAGATCTGGACATCTGGCAGCTTTAAAGTGGTGGAGGTCAAAGAATGCAAACCATTTCAAGAAAATAAATCCTAGAGATCTGGGTTTGATGCAATATTATGAGAAACTATACAAATACAATATTAAGAGAAATTATACAAAAGTTTATGTTGGGAGAAAGTAGTGCCAAACGATGTATAATAAAATATAGTTCATAGTTTGTCGCCTACTGTTTTTGTTTCCGTAATAATCATACATCGGGGGTTTCGGTGTGGGAACGATTTGAGAAAGTGTAGAGATAAACAGATAGGTTGAGAGTTAGTCTGAGAAAATATCATATTATGCCTAATGAATAACTACCTCTCTGTGAATAGCTTACACACTATGATACAAGCTTTTTTTCTTAGAGGCATGTTTGTATTGACTATTATATGTATACTTAGTATTTTAAAAATGCAATTGCATATCCGTATTTTAATAACTAGATCTACCTAAGACAAAGACACGGTATAATAAGTGTCAAATATTAATCTTGACGTCCGATATTTATGAACTATTTGATTAACTGAAGAGGTTGACAATGATCAGTCATTACATGAATTAATAAAAAAATACTTGAAAAAATCATAGGTATATGTACCTACAATATATATACATAATAGTCAGCTATTACATATATGTAAATTGTATATACCTATGATTTTTTCGATCAATTATTCATTAGGTAGAAACGTGCTAGAGTACATTCTGTTTTTTAAGTTAATGCCTACTCTTTGGCTAATGTCAAACATTCCCGCACCGAAAATCCCGATGTATGGTAATAATACACAATATTTTTTGGTCTAACGTTTTTTTTATCGATTTTTGACCAGTTTTGAGTCGATATTCCAACATATTCACTATAGATAGAATTATAAGGCAAACGACTATCGGTTTTTGAATCTTTTATCTCCATTCTGTAGAGCCGGATCTTGAAATAAATGAGCCGTTATTTTTTTATGATATTTTTAAAATATGTAAATATGTAAGGTGTAAATGTCTCTAAAAACTGTAGAGAGATTTTAATTTTTAACTAATTAAAACAAAATATATGACCATAAAACCCCTTTTTTAGCCTAAACCGGTTCTACTTTGATGTCAAATATCCCGAAGACAATGAATATTGAAGTAAATATAGGATACTATATTGCTTAAAGCCGTTACTGATAATATGATAAGCTATATAAATCATTAGAAAACTAAGGGAATCAGACCTAAGGTCGTTGGCGCCAGGGAGCCCCTTAAAATATAGGCCCTGTCCTTTATAACTGAGACAACTTCGGCAATTTTTACCTAGTTTGGTATTACTATTTTCCAATTAAAACATTTTGCTAGTCTGCCACTGTGACCTCCACCCATTAAAAGCTGCCAGATGCCAGGACCTAGCAATAAGAATAGTATAGCAATCTAACCAGACGGGTTTTGTTGCTCTCATTATTGTGTCATATCTGACGTGGCTAGCTCTTAGTCCAATAGCAGCTCAGTGACCCTTAAAAAATGCCTTATTTATGCCTACAGCATTACACGTGAATAGTTATGCTATTAAACAACATTAAGCATTTATTTATGCTATTGTAGAACCTAAGGCACTAAAATCGCTAAAAGCTGTATAGGGGCTGTTCATAAATTACGTCATCAATTTTTGATGATTTTTTTACCCCCCCCCCCCTAAAATCATCCAACCCTCCCCCTGCCAAATAAAGTGACGTCATTAAAAAAAATGCGTTTTAAGCTTAATTGTAAAATAAAACCCCCCCCCCCCCCTCCTACGTCATGCTACCATCATCAGATGTCCAGACCCCCCCCCCCCATTTAAAATGACGTAATTTATGAACAGCCCCTTATAGTGAATTACTTGGCTTTATAATGGTTTATATTATTGCTATTATACTGCATTAGGAACGTATTACCTACTTATAAATGCTATTGTACACCCTAAGGCATTAACAATAGCTGAAAGCTGTATAGCGAATTTGCGTGGCATTATAATGGCTAATATTCATGCTCTTAAACAGCATTAAGCATTTATTTATGCTATTATAGAACCTAAGGCACTAAACCAAACCGAAGCATTAGTGTAGCAAACCAAAACGCAACTGTACAGCATTCAGCTGTACAGTTGCATGTTGTTCGCTGCACTAAAACTAATGGCTAAACAAAAGCATTTACATATGCCATTATACAACCTTTATACAGCGTAAAGCATAATAAAATGCTATTGTAGAACCTAAAGCACTAAAAACAGCTGAAAGCTGTATACCGGATTTACGTGGCATTATAATGGCTAATATTCATGCTCATAAACAGCATTAAGCATTTATTTATGCTATTGTAGAACCTAAGGCACTAAACCACACCGAAGCATTAGTATAGCAAACCAAAACGCAACTGTACAGCATTCAGCTGTACAGTTGCATTTTGGTTCGCTGCACTAAAACTAAAGGCTTTAAAAAAGCATTTATACATGCCATTATACAACCGTTATACAGCTTAAAGCATTTTATAATGCAATTGTAGAACCTAAAGCACTTAAGTGCTTTTAAACAGTCGAAAGCTGTACAGTTGCGTTGTGGTTTGCTGCACTAAAGCTAAAGGCTTTACAAAAGCATTTAGATATGCCATTATACAACCGTTATACAGCTCAAAGCATCATATAATGCGACAAGTTGCTCGGTGAACGTATATAAGAGTTTATACGGTCCTTAAGTTCGAAATAAGTTAACTATTCATATGTTATAATGCTTCCTGTGTTACTTGGGAAGGGTCTTTAGAAGTTAAATAGGTACAATATTTAGTTACCTATTTTTTGTTCTTGCTTAGCTCCCGTATGAACCAAATTATTATGTATCGTTATCTGTTTTAACAGTTCACAACCTTCAATTTTAATTAAAATCATCCGTTCCCACAATCCCGGTAGTAAAGCAACATTTACAAAGAAAACACCCCTTAATTTGATTGGATCGATCGGATTCGATTCCAGGCATTCAATGTTTGAATTATACATATGTGTGTTCTCTAGAGATTGTTCTACATTAGGGTTGTCAGTCAGTGTCAAGATTTAGATTTTGGAATGACTTTGAAGAACTTGTGTACGATAGCATTCGATTCCAGGCAATCAATGTTTGAATTACATGTGTGTTACGTGTATGTTTGAATTACTCTAGAGATTGTTCTACATTAGGGTTTTCAGTCAGTTTCATGATTTAGATTTTCAAATGAATTTGAAGAACTTGTGTCCATGTTTACAATAGCATTCGATTTCAGGCGGTTAATGTTTGAGTTCTATGTGTGTTCCTTGGAGATTGTTCTACGTTATGGTTGTGATCTTTTTAATTGAACTTTTTTTGATTGATTATTTTTTGATTGTATTGTAAGTGACGATCTTTTAGTGAATCCATTTTATTTTATGATGTAAAATACTGTATGGTTCTCTACAAGAAATAAATAAATCTATCTATCTATCAGTTTCAAGATTTAGATTTAGGAATGACTGAAGAACTTGTGCGCATGTGTACGATGTCATTCAATTCCAGGCAATCAATTTTTTTAATACCACGACGGTGGCAAATAAGCATACGGCCCGCCTGGTGGTAAACAGCTACCGTAGCCTATGGACGCCTGCAACTCCAGAGGCGTCACATGCGCGTTGCCGACCCTTTACAAAAATGAGGACTCACATTGTGTTGACGGCTAAAGGAACAAGAGGGTCCCACATCGTCAACACATTAGGTCCTCTTTGAGCTCATTGGCAACCTTACTCACCAGCAGGAACCCAACACTATGAGTCTCGTGCTATTTGGCTGTGGTTTTCTGTAAGGTCCTCGTACTTCCCCAGTCGGGTTCTGCTCCAGATTTGAGCGATATGACATTCGACACATACGTCCGGACACGGGTATGTTCTTAAACTACGTCCAAAAGAGTTTGGACGTAGATTAAGAACATACCCGTGTCCGGACGTAGTTTAAGGACATAGCCGGGTCCATCAAATGAATGTTTGTATTCCGTGTGTGTTCTGTAGAGATTGTTCTACATACATTAGGGTTGTGAGTCAGTGTCAAGATTAAGGTTTTCGCATGACTTTGAAGAACCTGTGTCCAAATGTACGATTAGCATTCGATTCCAGGCAATGAATGCTTGAATTACGTGTGTGTTCTCTGGAGACTTTTCTTCATTAGGGTTTTCAGTCTATTTCAAGATTTAGATTTTCAAATGGATTTTAAGAACGTATTTCTATGTGGACAATAGCATTCTATTTCAGACAATTACTGTTTGAATTCTATGTGTATTCCCTGGATATCGTTCTACATTAACGTTGTCAGTAAGTTTCAAGATTTAGAACTTTTCAAATGACTTTGAAGGACTTGTGTCCATGTGTACAACGCCATTCATTTCCAGGCAATCAATTATATGTGTGTTCTCTAGAGATTGTTTTACATTAGGGTTGCCAGTCAGTGTCGAGATTTAGATTTCCGAATGACTTTGAAGGACTTATTGTGTCCATGTATACGATAGCATTCGATTCCCTGCAATGAATGTTTGAATGACGTGCGTGTTCTCTAGAGATTGTTCTAGATTAGGGTTGTCAATCAGTTTCAAGATTTTGATAATATCAAGATTACCGAATTGAAACTCTCGTAAGTTAAAAAAGGCATTTAGTCGGTCATTTATGTTCATATATTTTGTATTTTGGAATAAAGCTTTAATAAATAAAATTGAAATTATTGAATTTATAGTGTAAATGAAATTGACATTGAAAATAGATGTCATATACTTCAGAAAAAGTGACCAAACCCTCCGGTGTCCGAGGCCAGATTCGAACTGGCGTCTTCAGCTTTCGCGGCTGACGTCCTGACCACTAGACCACCCGGTCACGGCGGAACTTGACAAATTTTCTCATGTATATGCAATCTCTGAATTTGAAACGGCTAGGCGCCGTTGAAATTGACATTGTTTTAATGTGTGAACATGAATTTGACATCGACTGTACTGTACATAATGTAACAAACTCAATCACATCGAAACCCAAATATCTGAGTGACAACTGTCTTTTCTTCCGATCTTTTCGTCCTTCCATTTCCTTGTAATGCATTTGAATAACTTGTAAGAAAGGGGAGCCACGTCACACTACTTAGGCGAATAAGCCCCTTGGGCTGGTTATTTTGAGGCAGTTAGAAATTCACACCTAGGTATACATAGAGTTATACCAACAACTAGTCAATTTCAGTGTCATGGATCAAGTGTTTTCATTACTAGAGTGAAGTGTTTGCTTTACAAAGATGGTTTTTTTTTATATATTTCCAAATATATAAAAAAAAAATTATAACGGGTTAGTCACGTAATTTAAGTCGATTTTTGCTTGACATGTTTCGATCAATTTACGATGATCATTCTCACGAGCGGCATTCCGTTATAAATATTTTTAATATGTTATAGTGTCACGAAAGTTTTATAGTTAAAATGGTTGGAAATGTTGGAATTTTGCTCTCTCTTACACAAAAGTTGTTGTGCTACTATCACAGCTACTTACTTTATACAGTCAAGAACCCAGATTGTTGAGCCACTTGCCATTGTTCGTACTTTGGCCGTGTTATGAATGACCGATGTTACCGACTTGCTGTCAACTGTCAGTTAGATCGGTCATATATTACACGACTAAATTACGAACAATGGCAAGGGGCTCAACAATCCGGGTTTGTGACTGTACTTGCAGTAACTTTCAAGAGAATCACCCTGCAAAGAAAGACACTATAATTCCAACCACTCACACACACATACACACATATCCCACACATCCATCACATTCTACTTTAACCGGGAAGAGTTGCAAACCTTTCTACCTACCGAATGAACTCCGCTGCTAACTCTAGTTACTCTTAATGAAATGTATCAAGATTTTGTCAATACGATAAATACTTGCGGTGTTATTTAAAAGCGTGTCTAATCTAAAATGCTCTTCAATATGGACTGTCTTGAACCAAACTACAAAAGTTTTTAAATTACTTCAATAAATATGATTTTCAAGTATTGGCAACCCTATCCTAAATAACTTGATATTCATATAAAATAACTAAATACTTACGGAAGCGGAAATACGTGGTTAAACCGGAAATTAAACTCCTAAGATGGCCGTCTGCAGATTAAATGTCAGAAGAATTTCCTTTCATACTTCCGCAAGAAGCGGATCTTATGAAGATTTATGTTTTCTACATCCTTTATGTACAGGATAAATATGTTATGGTTTTCGTGTGTTTTCGTTTTTCTTTTTTTGTGATTGATTGGTTGGATTCAAGTTATTTTTAATTTAGAAAGTTTAGAAATGAAATTGATGTTTACTTGTTTCGGGAGAGAGATACAAATACCTTGAGATCTCACAAAATGTTGTTTTGGGTTGAGGAGAGACTATCTATCATACATTTGTTCGTACATTTCTGCATGCTGTCAATATTCAAGGTTTTCATTTTGCCTGAGCGAGCCTGTGTACTTTATATTTTTCCCGGTAATTTACTTATGAAGATATTGCCGGAAAAGAGAATATTACAGCGGTGCGGCACTGAATGATTTCATAGCTATAAACATTTTCGGTCCAACTGTTTAAACATCAGAAACTCAATTTTGCTCAATTAAACAAACGTACACATCAAAAAATAAATTCCTACTTAATGTGTCGTCTTCTTCTTCTAAATTTTATAACAGTTCTTTCACTTTTCAGGCCATAAGAACAATTTACCGTTAGACGTAAGGCGTGCTAAATCTCTTGCTGTGTTTAAGAAACAACTTAAAGAACATTATTTGTTTCTCCCATGATACGTATATCCTGCAACTCCAATAACCATTTTTAATAACCTGGGGCCTATAGTGTGTTTGGTCCTAGTTTATATTTTCTTATTTTATTATATATATTTAATATATATATATATGTATGTATGAAATGTGTTTATATGTATGAGAGTAAGTTTTTTTTTATATGTGTAAGTTTATTAATGTTTGGTTTATTTGCTTTTACAACACCCACTTTTCTGTTAATTTACAAAGGTTTCCGCTTCCCAAAGGTTGTCTAGAAGAGATCGCTCTATAGCGATAAGACCGACAATTGTTTTACCTCAACTTTTCTGTTTGTAACTTGTGTGTAAGTACTTTGTTTCTTTAATTGGAGGCGTGCAATAAAGAGCATTTATGTTATGTTTATGTTCGTGTGCTTTCCATTTCACACATGCTTTCTTATTACGCCCGCTTCAATATAATCCAGAAAATGAGTAACTTTAAATAATTATCCTTTTACTACGATTTCAATTCAAGTTCAAATACCAGACCGACCTCACCTATAAAGTGGAACTTTTTATTTTCTTCCATTTTATACAAAATGAACGTGTGAAACAATCCAATATGGCGAGAATTATTTCAGCCGATTTGTCTAATTTGACTGGGTAACGAGTGACAGATTCTCGTGCCAAAACGTTTTTCGCTGTTTTTTCCTTTTATAGATGCGGGGAATATAATGGTGACACAATATATATTGTAGGCTAATCGTACTTCAGGAACCACAGGGACCACAATAACAATACTGTTTCATATCATAAATAGATGAAGATTTATTCAACAGTACATAGCAGCTATTTTTAGATCTGTGACCGGTAAAACAAGAGCCCGATTTCAAACCTAGACCGAACAGAGACAATCAATGTTGCCAACAACATAAATCATTTTTATATTTTACACAAAAATATTTTAAACATACTTTTTAAAGATATTTACATGTATACGAGCTTTTATATTAAAATAGATTTAAAAACATATTCTAAATTAACTAACAAAATCATATTTACGAATGCAAAAATTTAATCACTATCCTCAAACGTCTTTAAGTTTCACCCTCAGCTGTCTTTATTAAATCGAACAACTACCCGTTACTTGCTAACAATTTGCTGAAATACGTGAAACAAAAGTCCGAAATGCGGTTCAAATTAGCAATATTAAATACAAAAATATACAGTATATCTATTAAATAGGTGTTACATAAATAAAGTATAAAAAATTATAAAATCTGAAAGCAGAGGAGTTTTAACTATAATCAAATATTATCAAAATATATTTTCAACCGACTTCAAGATTTCGAGGAGGAGGTTATCAATTCGTCGGGATATTTGTGTTTGCTTTATTTTATGTTTGTTCGTTCGCTCGCTTACAATGGGCCTCATAAGAAAGCTCAAAGTCACCCAAAGGGCAATGGAGAGGGCAATGGTTGGAGTCTCTCTGCGTGATCGCATCAGAAATGAGGCCATCCGCAGCAGAACCAAAGTAACCGATATAGCCCTCCGAATCGCTAAACTAAAGTGGCAGTGGGCGGGGCACATTGCTCGTAGAACCGATGGCCATTGGGGCGGAAAGGTTCACGAGTGGCGACCACGAACCGGAAGGCGCAGCGTGGGTAGACCTCCCGCAAGGTGGACTGAAGACCTGGTGAAGGTCGCGGGAGTCCGCTGGATGCGGGTGGTGCAGGACCGGTCATTGTGGCACTCTTTGGGGGAGGACTATATCCAGCAGTGGACGTTTTTCGGCTGATATGATGATGTTTGTTCACCGATCATCCGAAGACGGCTGGACCGATTTATAAAATTATTTTGCAAGAGTATACTTCATAGTTGATTCTATTGTAACCAAGTCAGGATCTGATGATGGGATCCTGGAGAAATCGAGGGAACTCTTCAAATATTACAGGCACACCTTACAGTTAGTTACAAAATATGTACCATCTGAAATTCAAACTATTTATTTATTTATTTAATCTTTATTGCACATAAGGAAACTTAACGTGCATCTAATGAAATTAATAACGAAAAATATATAATAATACATAGATATAATACTATGTAAATGTTATATCAGTATTATTACGGTGCTAAGTTTAAATCGTCCTGCAAAATGTTTTCAGTAAAAATATTAAAAGCCAAAGCTAAAGCTGGCTCAAGCGTAGAGCAATTCTAAAGTCTCGCATTCAACCCATTTGAATTTATGCGTACATTTTTGCATATTGAAGGAAGCTACTTTGTAAAAGATTGCGTTTTCTCAAGTTCGTTTGAAAGTAATCCCAATCATGCATTGCTGTTAGGAAGTATGAAATTGGACCAAAATGGAGTGTGAAATGAAATTTGCAAAAAAATGATAGTGGTATTTTGTGTAAGACATGAAATTGATTCGAGTACACCATTATGTAGGTAAAGTAGGTATTTACCTATATTTATGTAGATAAACTCAGCAGATAAGTTTCGACAGAGAACCTGCATAATTGTGAAGGATATTTTTTGTAAAATCTGAAATTTATTTGATCTAGCTAAGATAAATTAGCAAGCCAAGCCAAGTGAGTGGGGCTGGATTCGAACCAGTGTATACAGCTTTTGCGGCTAAAGCCATAATTCTCCAGGCCATCCGGTCACGACGGTATAGTTATTACTATTTCAATTGAGGTTATTAACCTTGTATCCTATAAGTGCATCGCTCAGTTGAAGATTTCAACTATTATAGTTTTTACTAATTAATACTTAGTATAAACTATAGTACTCGTAATACTCATCGTCTAACCTGCTCACGTATATAATATCTAACGAACCAGGTGCCATTGATTTTTAGGGTTCCGTACCTCGAAAGGAAAAAACGGAACCCTTATAGGATCACTTTGTTGTCCGTCCGTCCATCCGTCTGTCTGTCAACACCCTTTTTCTCAGGAACGCGTGGAAGTATCAAGCTTAAATTTATATTAAACACTCAGGTCTACTGTCCCTTGGAGCTGTGAAAAAATCAAAATCAAGCCAACGCAATCAAAAGATACAGCCGTTTATGCCGCAAATTTCCGCAAATTTTCGAAACTCGCAAGGGAATCAAAACCTACAGGCCACTACAGGGTACTTCCTGTGAACTCAGAATCTTGAAATTTGGTACGAAGCAACGTCTTAGACCACAACGACCTGGTGAAGGTCGCGGGAGTCCAATGGATGCGGGTGGCGCAGGACCGGTCATTGTGGCACTCTTTGGGGGAGGCCTATGCCAAGCAGTGGACGTCTTTCGGCTGATATGATGATGATGATGATGAACGTCTTATAGCACAGATAAAGAAAAAATTTAAAACCGTAATTTCTTGGTACATCATATAAAAAAAACATTTTTAATAATTTTAAAGTTACTACCCCTGTATACCTACAGGTTTGTACGGAACCCTCGGTGCGCGAGTCCGACTCGCACTTGGCCGGTTTTTATTCATTTATATGGTATAGGTTTCTAACTAGGTGTTTTCTAATTAAAATTCTACAAAGGGCACTTTGTTTGCTAAGCAACAAGAACAAAACCTAAACTCTTCAGGTTCCAACACAAAGAGAAATCCTTCGGGAACGTTGGTAAATTTAATTTAAAACTTTGGTATTTTTACAGTGGAATATTGGATAAGTTATGTTATCTGGCGAATGAGACGGGGTATTACGATTCCGGATTTTTTCCGATAGCTATAAATTGTCATTGATTCAATAAGAAGCAAATATTATTTTAATAAAAAGTTTTGCCCTTAAAAATATTTGTTTCATTTAACTGAGTAACAGGAGATGACATCCCTAAGAATTTTTTTGTTCCAAAAGTTGTAGTGAAAATCACTACAACTCTATACTCGTACTACTCTTTGATTCTGTCATAGCTGTCAACTGCCAAACATGGCGCACAAAATTTGCTCTAGATGTCATATCTAATAGAATACATAATAATGTTTCATTTGAATAAGCGATTGGCAAAAATATTAAAGTTTATGCAGACATCCAAACATCAAATTCATTAATTTAACATACATACTCTCAGATTTACATCGAAAGAAATATTTTAATATACGAGTACGTACATATGTAGATACGTGTCATGTACGAAAGTAACACAAATTATTCTTCTCACGTTACATTTCCTGTGTCCAATTCCGGGAGTAAAACGTTTAACGTTAAACCAATCTTTTAGCAGACATGTGTCAAAATAGACGAATATTTTTTGCGTTTAATGGCTGACAGGTTGAAATGAGAATGAACATTATGAATGAATGTTTGTGGTCAGAAGTAGAAGATCGATAAGATAAAGATATTTTTTATTTGAAGCAATTTGAAGTGTAGATTTTTTATGTAAATTTTATTATTGTAATTAAGTTAAATTATTAAGACTAGATTAAGATTTTTGTTTGTTTGTTACTAACCCTCTATGGATACCTGTTTGTCCGAAATAAAGATTTTTTTTTAATTCATTGGCAACATCCAGGTACGTACAAGTCAGTAACATACAATTTTGTAGTAATATTGTAATTGTAATACATAATATAAAAATTATCATGTCTAATTTCTATAACACATTGATATGTTAGTGGTAATGTAATCATTTCACTTACATTATATAAGTTTTTTTGTAAATAACCACGATCCTAGCAGGATTGGTGAGATGTTGCATCTCGTGTGTTGTCTGGTGTGGCTGGTGTGGGGTAACCGGGTGAGTTGACTTAATTGTTAATATAATAAGTGCGTGTTAAGGTCATTTTGCACAGCCCACCCACTAAGCTACTTCTACTGGTGACTGTACATTTGTACAGTCGCGGACTTTAATCGTTGAGTTATTTACGGTTCAAGCTAATTTCTTTTGTTTATTTCTTAGTAAACTTACTCTATAAAATGTCCACTGTAAAGTGGCTATCCTAAATGGCTACCTACATAATACATAGCCAAAAGGTGACACTCTAAGCTAAATAGACAACTTAACTTCTTAAGTCGAGTTCGTAGTTCCAAATCAAACTCGTAGCTTTTTTTGGAAAAAAGTTGTCTACAGGTAAAACTCTAGCTTGTTTTGGATATGAATATGACGGGTGTGACACGAAAGGTTAGGTACAATAGGTACCCCGGAGGCGCAACTCATAACCATACACACGTATGGCTAACTCACGGCAAATATACTAAAGTGATGTAGAACATATTTTATCGACAAATAAATATATGGATGTTACTGTCAATCTAAATATTATTTATTTCCTTGAAAATAGATGTCATATACTTCAGAAAAAGTGACCAAACCCTCCGGTGTCCGAGGCCAGATTTGAACTGGCGTCTTCAGCTTTCGCGGCTGACGTCCTGACCACTAGACCACCCGGTCACGGCGGAACTTGACAAATTTTCTCATGTATATACAATCTCTGAATTTGAAACGGCTAGGCGCCGTTGACCGTTTTATATATAGTAGTGTAACTACTTAAATATTGCAAATCAAAAAATATTAAACAAAAATAATTTGATTTGCTTCAAGATTTATTTATTTCCTCCTCATTTTTCTTGACTCCTCATTTTTATTGACTCAGTAACTCCTACTCATATATTATTCTTACTGTAGCATATGAATGGTACTTACAGTAAGTTGTCTTATTTTGATTGAAAAGACCTCATACTTTTATTATCTTAAGAGACTCGATATCAGACACAATATCGACATATTTTTTATCGATATCAAGTCCGTAGAACTTGCCCTGAGTTAGCACAGTCCTGCTCATAACTAGCAATGAGTTTCTCGGAACACTTAATTAGTAAATTAACTATTGATTGTATTAAACTGATTATTAATATTGTGTTTTGTATTGTTACAGGTTAGTAAAGATCGCAAAGGCTTATGAAAATAAACAGAAAGTAAAGTAAGTGCTTTAATCTTGGTCGATGGTCGGTTAAAGTAAGTACTTAGTACCTACCTACTTAGGATATTAGGTTGCCAAAGACCTCAGAGAGGACCCAGTATGTTGACGACGAGGGACCCTCTTGTTACTTTAGCCGTCAACACAGTGAATCCTCCTTTTTGTAAAGGGTCGGCAACGCGCATGTGATACCTATGGAGTTGCAGGCGTCCATAGGCTACGGTAGCTGCTTACCATTAGGCGAGCCGTATTCTTGTTTGCCACCGTCGTGGTATAAAAAAAAAACATTTTATTTCATAACTGAAATCTGTCGCGACATATATAATAATATATATATATATATATATATATATTTTTTTTTAACCAAATTAATTTAATTCCTCCCTCCAAATCAATTTTTGTAACTTTTTATAATTTCTTCAGACTTGCATCTAAAACCAAGTTTAAATTACCTAACATTTGTGTACATGCGCAAATCGCTTTGCGCATGTCGAATAAAGTCTCTAGACTCACTTTATTTTAATAAAAGGTAAACCGTGCTAAATGATGAATGCGCCTTCAGCCAAGTTCCCATTTTCAACTGGAATATTTTATAAATCCAGAACACACACTCCGCTGTGTATAAAACCTGAAAATCTGAAAGAGCAGTAGAGAACCACCTGTAAAATGAGAAATCAAAAATTATCTATTACACATATAATAATAATAGTAAATTATGTATGGGCGGCGGTAATTGCTTACCATCAGGTGATTCGTCTGCTCGTTGGCCTAGGAGGCAAATGTCATAAAAATAAAATAAAAATACATCTCACTTTGCACTCTCACTTCATGCCCTCTGAAAACAGCTGAAAACTCAACATGCCAAATCCATACATGCTGACAAGAACCGAAAGAAATGACGAAACATTCATAAATCTGTTACAGTTTTTAGGGAATTTTAATGCCTATTTTTAGGGCCAAAATGGCAGAAACGGAACCCTAATAGTTTCGTCATGTCCGTCTGTCCGTCCGTCCTTTCGTCTGTATGTCACAGCCATATTACTCGGAAACTATAAGATGTATCTTAATAAAACTTAGACATAAGGTGTATTTTGTATGCCGCTATTTAGTTATGTAGTTAAAATGCAGAAAAAAATATTTTTAGGGGGGCGCTCACCTACATGTAACTAAATTTCAATGTTGCACATCAATCGATAGGTCTTTAAAAATAACATCGAGTTTTCTTTGAACATTTTCTGATTAAGTCAATACTTTCAGAAATAATCGCTTCGAAAATCTGTATTAGTTTGGTTCTTATTCCATTTAAGGTACGGAACTCTCCATTATGCATGGTCCGATACGCACATGGCTGGTTCTTTACTCTACGGTCCGAGGGCTTAGAGAACATTACATCCTGCAATATTCATGTGGTTCCGCTGCTTAATTAGAATTCCATTGAATTTCACTGACTTTTCGTATATTTCTATGAGAAGTTAAGCAGGTGAATATTATAGCTTCTATAAGCCGCTATTCAAAATAAACTTTTCTTTTTCATCACATTTACATACTTATCTATTTTTAAAGTGAACTTCGTTAAGTTTTTTTGATTTATACTAGTCCGACTTTATCCACGTGAAAGTTGTCTGATCGCATTTTGAAATTGAAGCTGAGCTTATGTATGTATATCCCTCAATAAAACTCTTACCGTGAAAAATTGTGGAGCTGTTCAATTTCTCAACTGGTTACCTTATGACGAAAAAATGCGCTGGATTAATACAAACTGGCAAAAGGCAATATCTTACAATCGTTAATACCTATTGTTGTACCAACATAGCAAGACAAAGCGGACATTAAATTAATGCCTCTGGCAATAAAAGAAAGAGCAGTATCGCAAGTTATAAGTAGCACGTGCAAAAGTAATCAAAATGAACGATGATAGAAACTTATGTCTTTGTATTTAGCCCAGTCTTTGAAGTTAGTTGCAATAATATCTTGAACTGTGAAACACACGAAAATATCGGACACACTTTTATTCGTACGAGTGGTATTTATTATTATGATATTGGTATTGTTGGTGAATCGTTTGCCACATTAAAATGGCGGACAGATTGAGTAATTAAAACTAATAGTAGATTGTGTAACAAGGGAGAAAAATGAAATATTTACGGCGAGGGCGCGCATTGAATCCCAAACGAAGCGATGAGCGTAGTGAGGGATTCAAGTGTTAAAGCCCAAGTTGAGCATAGTTTAGCTCCTATGTGAATATGTGCTTACTGTGCTTCCTGATTATAATGAGTCGATTAATTCAATAAAAAAATTGTTTTTAATAACGGACTGGCTGAAAAAAAGCTAATGTCTTAGAACAATAGTGTGCCACTTTGGTCTGAAAATATATTTGGTGCCCTACAATTTTTTCTTTAAATAAATAAAATCTAAATATATAAAAGAAGAAACTGACTGACTGACTGACTGACTGACTGACTGACATATCAACGCACAGCCCAAACCGCTGGTTCTAGAGATTCCAAATTTGGCACGTAGATTCCTTATAAGGTCTACGGATGCACTAAGAAAGTATTTTTCAAAATTCACCCCCTAAGAGGGTAAAATGGGGGTCCAAAGTTTGTATGGCGAATCATGATTTGTTAGACTATTTTATTCGAAACTTCACATGAGTATTCCTAACGATAAATGAGTAAACACGTGTTTCAGGTTTTTTGAAAATTCAACCCCTAAAAGGGGCAAATGTGGTCACAAAGTCTGAAAATCAACATAGGTATCGTATCCTTTTTGAGTACGTATAGTACGCGGGCGAAGCCGCGGGAAAAGGCTAGTTTTAATATAAATACGAATGAAAATAAAAAGAAGCAGTAGAACCAGCAAATTTTATTTGAATGTTATGTTAAATCTATTAGGTTTATCAAAATCAAAACACAACATCATGTTTGTCCGCTTCTCTAAGATACTATTGAAAATGAAAAATTATTTAGGAGGTTACACTTTTGTACTATTACGAAATACATTGCAGGAATCGCGAGCAATTAAAACGATTCAATTCAAAAATATTCTTAAATATTTCGTACAGTAACTCGTGTTCATTCATCCAGTAATATAATGTCAGTTCTGAGTAAAATGACAATTCCCGCAACAGATGATATCAACTGCAACATGCCATTGAAACATACGGCCGTTCATTGTGTAGCTATAGATATTATCACTAAACGGCTTGTGTAGCTTTTTTTAAAAGAACAATATCGTGTTGTGGTCATAATCTACCTGTCTATATAACATAACACATTGATATAAAAAAGAAATAAATATGAAAAAAAAAACTTTTCTTTTGCCTATACACTCGAAACTGCAGGCTGCAAGGGCAATCAACGAATTTTAATAATGCAACCAACCCCGAAATTGCAAAATAAAGTAGCACCAGATATACACTCAAGGAAAATGAAAACTGGTCACTTCCTATAGAAACTTTATACGAGATGATCCATTTCCATAGCTGTAATGAATAAATGAAACAGTAAATTTTACACTTTCGATTTGTTTTCCCTATCGAAAATATAACCAAATATAGATTTTCCAAGTTATTATTATCTCCTGTCTAAGTTAAGCACTTTGTATTAGACGGAGAGCAGCGCTAGCCACGTCAGATATGACACAATAATGAGAGCAACAAAACCCCTCTAGTCAGTTTGCTATGCTATGCTTATTTCTAGATCTCGACATCTGGCAGCTGTAAAGTAGTGGAGGTCAAAGAATGCATACCACTCCAAGAAAACCAATCCTAGGGTTCTGGGTTTGATGCAATATTATGAGAAATTATATAAATAATAAGATTATATCATTGCCAAGTTTCTGTTCGGGGAAAGTAGTGACAAACGACGTATAATGTAATTCATAGTTTGTCGCCAACTATTTTTGTTTCCGTAATAATACGCAATGTTTTTTGTTTTAATGTTAAAATATAGGCTCTGTCCTTTATAACTGAGAAAACTTCGGCGGTTTCAATTTTCCAATTAAAAAATTTTGCTAGTCTGTCACTCTGACCTCCACCGATTAAAAGCTGCCAGATGCCCGAATCTAGCAATAAGCATAGTATAGCAATCTAACCAGACGGGTTTTGTTGCTCTCATTATAGTGTCATATCATATCTGACGTGGCTAGCTCTTAGTCGGCTATATTTTATGTAAAAAATTTCAGATTCCCGAGGACGTATCCAACTTTTTGGGAACAGTCTGAAACTTCAAAGAAATTTTAAACATAATCGGGCGCCAATAAAGAACGGGATACACAATAAGCCCAAAATATGCCCCCACAATAAATAGTTCGGTAAAACCGGCCAAGAGCGTGTCGGGCCACGCTCAGTGTAGGGTTCCGTAGTTTTCCGTCCTTCACAGTAAGTGTCCCCACTTAAGAGTTAAAATAACACCGCCATGTAGGATATGAGCGTTCCACGTACAGCGACATCTATCGGCAAATTAAGTAAACTATTGCGCGCGAGCTTAAAGTATGGAAGATGATTTTTATGGGATAATTCTTTATTGCGTGAACCGATTTTCACCGTTTTTACTTTATTTGAAAGCACGTCATGTCATTGTGATTTTGTAGAAATTACAGGTACAATAAACAACTGCTTATACGGTTAAATTACAAACTTAGTACAGAAATTATTTTGTAATTTTTTTCAAAAACTATTCAACCTATCAAGTTCAAAATAATTTTCCTAGAAAGTTTTTATAAAGTTCTACTTTTCAGATTTTTTCATATTTTTAAAACTTATGGTTCAAAAGTTAGAGGGGGGGGGGTCATTTTTTAACTTCTGGAGCGATTATTTCCGAATATATTTACATTATCAAAAAATGAGTTTAGTAAACCCGTATTCATTTTTAAATACCTATCCAACAATATATCAGACGTTAGGGTTGAAATGAAAAAAAAATCACTCCCCACTTTACGGATAGGGGAGGTACCCTAATAAAATATTTTTTTTCATTTTTTATTTTACCACTTTGTCGGCGTGATTGATATACATATTAGTACCAAATTTCAGCTTTCTAGTGCTAACGGTCTCTGAGATTATCCGCGGACGGACGGACGGACGGGCAGACATGGCAAAACTATAAGGGTTCCTAGTTGACTACGGAACCCTAAAAACGACTTGTACAGCACTTTCTCGGTCAGCTTTATAGACTTTAGTCAGTGATAAGATTGGCCGGTTACAAATTTTCAAGAGCCATATTTTCGGCAAATATTATTTGAAACTATATAATTAATCGGGCATGTTCCGTTCAACTCTCCGTATGTTTCTATGCTATTAATAAGAATGCCAAAGCTCTTACGATTGTCTAGATCTTATCCGCCTACTAATAAATGTCGGTCAAGGATGCTCATCTATTTGTTTATGCAACTCTCCTTTTTTGCGAGATTATTTTGATAGCAGGTAAGTGGGCGTGATAGATTTCAAGCACTTTTTATATCATATTTATTTGATATAGCTTTGAGCTTGATTTAGCTTTACGTATTTGTTTGATCTTTAAACGTTGAACGAGAATGATTGAATGCATATAGTTTTGCAAAAATCTTCATCATTGAATGCGTTACTATCAGCAGCAGAAAAAGCTACACGGGCACGGTGATCAAAATGATATACACATGACTTTGTTTTCTAGGGTAATAAGAGCTAGTGTTTTGAACAGCTCACCTGCTTAGCTACTCGTACTTCTGCTATTGGTAATATTAACTATCTACTGTTATTACATATTTAGAAATTATACTATTGGTACCTACCGTTTATTTTAATTAAGCCAAAAAAAGGCAACGTCATGATGTATCAAGAGCTAAATGAATTAGCGGAAAATAGAACGGAATGGCGATTACTCCACCGACAACAGCCAGGCTCTTAAAATTATGATGATGAAGAGTATACAAGTAATCACGACCCTGATGTGGTGGACGATGCAGATTTGTCCTGGGGTTTCAAACGCTAGAGGTGGTTCCAATTTTCCAAACTATGAGCTATAAGCTGAACAAATACGCATCTATTGATGACTTGATGTTGACGAGTCAATCTCGTATGATCCGATGCTCCCTAGTGCAGTTGACGTCATTATGCGTCAGCTTTATTTGCGATGCGGTTATGAGACTGCGGGGCGTGATGATAATTATTCTAACTGCAGTTGTATTAATGACTATTATTAGGTCGCTTAAAGGCTAGCAGTAAAATTATAAATGCAGTTTAATACCGCGACTAATCAACCGCTTGAAGGTTGAATGTTAGAGTAGGTCGGGTAATTTCTTTTAAAACTAGTCCGCCTCGAACTGAAAACTCGCGATTTTCTTGCAAACGAGTTGACCAATATAACAAGACCCAATTGATGATTTTTTCGAGCCTTCTAGCTCCATAACCCCTTGATCGATCATGCTCATGAACGAACTCTCAAATTGTATTGAGCTCTACTGCAACCCCAACAAATTTCATATACGAGTAGATCAGAAACACGTTACTAAAGTTATCGCGCGACAACTATTCAAAATCAAAAAGCCATCGAAACGCATAGACGTCTAGGTAGCCAGCTGACAGTTCTGTTATGTCCGAAGTTGTCTGTAAGAACTTAAATTCGCTTACGCTCCGCTCGTTCGATAAGTTTGAAAACTGTGGTGGACGAATTAAAGATGAAAATATCACTTATTGAATACAATAATTGATTGACACTTCGGGTGCCGTCGTATTCCGATTGAGTGCCGAATTTTCACGATGGAAATACATTATGCACTGGCACCTGCGATGCGGATATATCCGTCGTTGGCGTCGAAAATAAAATTAAATGACACGTTTAAATATCGACGGTATTTTGTTAGATGTTAAGGTAGAAAATCAAATGGATTAAAACCGTCAGTCACATACCTAAACTATCACAGTTAGTCGGGAAACGGAAGCATTTTTACTTAACGATCTAAGCTACTTTTATGTGACTGCTGTCTTTTTATATCAGAGCTTTTCATTCTTATAAGCTTCGTTACTGATCACAAAAAACCTTCGGACTCGCTTGATCACTATTTTTGTGGTAAAAAAGATCAACGAGCTTTTTGGTCGCTTTTTCCGCCCCTTTTACTAAAGATAAAATAGATATTTACGGTCATGTTACTATGCTGAAAGTAGTATTGCATTACTAATCACAAAACGTGCCAAAATATTACAGTGCGTTTGCATACCGACAGCGAATTTTAAGAAGCTCTTATCGTAATCAAACAAGCACATAAAAATTAAACCTTATATTCATTGCTTAAGGTGCAAATTAGGTAGTCATGAAATGTATGTTATGAGGTATTACAGTTTGATACGATCGAATATTTGGGTCGAATGCAAGCCGAATGGCCGTTACGTGACAAAGATTTTATGGTTTCTAAGTGCGGATGTTGTAGTTTCTAATTTAACGTATAGTGATGTCATGGTTGGGTGTAGCCGGCGATTATTCAGAAATACGAGTACGAACTATTTGAGCACTGTGTTTTGTACAATGTATTTTATTGTATTTACTGGTAATTTAAATCATCTGGTGTAAACAGCAATTTCATTTACTATTCAAAGAAATACAACCGAAAGTAAGCGAGTGAGGGTACTTAAACTTATTTTTGAACTTGAAGTAGGTCACGGAGTGCAGTTAACTAGCCAGTCAGTTAATAAAATATGTACCTGAACACTAGTTTTTATTTCAAGTTCGGAAGGATGTCTCATTTTAAAAGAATGGCCGGACGCAGCACGGAAAAAGCGGGGGAGGCCTTTGCCCAGCAGTGCGACATTACAAAGGTGTAGATATTTTTGCCTTTGTCGTCGTATATAAAATTGTGACCTTGACTGTCAGTAAGTATTTACTCAATATTATAATGTTACAAGTTAGGCACAAGTGCCACCACGATTGAAGGAGCACAATAGACAATATTCGCGGAACAGACTTCTAAAACCGTGCGTGACTTCACCGTCATGTGGGACGTCGCATGTCGCCAACACGTTCGATACAAACAATAAAAATTAAAAGCGATCAAAGATATGAATAGTTCTTTTTACAATCACTATCGTCGATCTTAAGAATTGAAAATTAAATAAATAATAAATTACAGTTTAGGATCAAGTATCTTTTATTGACAGATACTTGGAAACTTACAATGGGAACGAATACGCTAATGAACACAAGAATTAATTATACTAATTCTGATTTCTGCTCGGGCGATTCGAAAGTACCCATGTTTGCCAAATTGACCTAGTTTTGACCACCACCCTATGCCCATGCATCTTGCTTGTACTTATATACAAGACAGAAGCGATGCGAGAAATATAAATTCAACAAAAACATAATCATCATGAGAATTTAAAGTCCAAATGCTTCCGCTCGGTTTACGGTTGGAATTGGAATCTATGGCACCAGTATCTTTGCCGGTAAGATTCAAAGCCATGTCATAAGATTCCCCCATATCACCAGCAGACAGAAGCAATGCAGAATTGTTCCCCAATGACGTCACAGTCAGTAATCTCTTATGATTAATTCATAGACTTGTCTGCCGAATGTCAATACAAAGTTCAATTTAGTATAATCAATTCCTTTAACATGAACAACAAAACAACACTTAAGTTACTTGTAAAACATCAAATTACTTATCTAAAGCGGAACTTAAATTAATATTCGTTAAAGGCATTCCGTATTCCTAGAACTCTGGATTAATGTTAGCATAATTGGGAAACGTTTTACTTGAGTTTCGATACTTAAATACATTCTAAAGTAACTTACTTTTAATTAAACACTTGAAAACCAATATTTTAATACCGCTCGCTTATCAAAGAACTGTTCCCTTAAAAATAAATGAAGATGAAACAGGTAATGAATAGTTTATTTTAGTTAGCTTCTTAGAACATGTTATCTTATCTTTGTACTTGAGCTTTTCCTGTCTTCAAATCAGTGTAGCGAGTACGGGGCTTATCTATTAAAGTAAATATAGAGCTGGGAGGGAGGGTCTAAAAAACATAGATGATCTTAATGAGGAAGGGCAGGGGGGGGGGGGGGGCATGAATACAAACAGAAATATTAAAAAAAAAAACTTTCCAATAAAAGTATGACGTACATACAGTATAATTTTTGAAATAATAATAATGGCAATAATCTATCTTTCTATCTATATATATAAATGCCTTTAAAAATATAAAAGTAATTTTAGCGTTTTGGATAATTGCGGCCCTGAGGGGGGTAAATAGGGGTGCAAAGTTTGTATGCGGAAAACTTTGTTCTTTGAGCTAGAGACTTACAAATTTGTAGGAATATTACATATTAGAATACACAAAAAGTGCTTTCAGCGTTTAGGATAATTTCTCCCCTGAGGGCGTTAAATAGGGGTGCAAAGTTTGTATCGGGGAAATTTATTTTTTTGAGCTAGAATCTTTTAACTTTGTAGGAAGATTACTTATTCAAATACAATAAAAGTACTTTTAGCGTTTTGGATAATTCTACCCTTGAGGGGGTTAAAAAGGGGTTGAAAGATTGTATGGGGGAAATTTTTTTTTTTTAAACTAGAGACTTAACTTTGTGGGAAGATAACTTATTAAAATACAATAAGAGTCCTTTCAGCGTTATGGAAAATTCTTACCCTGAGGGGGTTAAATAGTGGTGCGAAGGTGCTATCATACGCGGACGAAGTCGCGGGGCGGAAAGCTAGTCTATATATAAATACCTTTGTCCTGACTGACTGACTTACTGACTGACTGACTGACTAACTGACTGACTGACTGACTGATCCACGCAGAGCCGAAACTACTGAAGCTAGAGAGTTGAAAATTTCAGTTCTGGCTACATTTGTAATGTGTACAAGTAATAAGAAGCGATTTTGAAAAATTCATCCCCTAAGGGGGTAAAAAGGGGGTTAAAAGTTTGTATGGATGGGGCTTAAAGTTTAAGGTTAGAGGTTTGAAACTTTTTGCGTTTACTGATACTTAAAAAATAATAAAAATAATTTCAGCGTGTTTTGAAATTCAACCTCTAACGGGGTAAAAAAGGGGTTGAAAGTTTGTATTAAAGCGAGGCCGTAACAACTGAAGCTAGAAAGTTGTAATTTGCAGGTCGGGTTACATTTATAACGTGTACAAATAATAGAAAGCGATTTTAATAAAATTCAACCCATAAGGGGATAAAAATGGGGTTAAAGTTTGTATGTGTAGGATTTTAAATTTTAAGTTAGAGACTTGAAACTTCGTACGTTCGCAGATATTTATAAAAATATAAAAGTGATTTCAGCGTTTTGGATAATTCCGCCCCTGAGGGGGTTAAATAGGGGTGCAAAGTTTGTATGCGGGAAACTTCTTTCTTTGAGCTAGAGACTTAAAACTTTGTAGGAATATTACTTATTAGATTACACAAAAAGTACTTTCAGCGTTTAGAATAATTTACCCCTGAGGAGGTTAAAAAGAGGCGCAAAGTTTGTATCGGGGAAATTTATTTTTTTGAGCTAGAAACTTTTAACTTTGTAGGAAGATTACTTATTGAAATACAATAAAAGTATTTTGTTTGTAGGGGGAAATTTATTTTTCTGAGCTAGAAACTTTTAACTCTGTGGGAAGATTACTTATTAAAATACAATAAAGTACTTTCAGCGTTTTGGCAAATTCTACTCCTGAGAGGGTTAAAAAGGGGCGCAAAGTTTGTATCGGGGAAATTTATTTTTTTGAGCTAGAAACTTTTAACTTTGTAGGAAGATTACTTATTCAAATACAATAAAAGTACTTTAAGCTTTCTGGATAATTTCACCCCTGAGAGGGTTAAAAAGGGGTTCAAAGTTTGTAGGGGGAAATTTATTTTTCTGAGCTAGAAACTTTTAACTCTGTGGGAAGATTACTTATTAAAATACAATAAAAGTACTTTCAGCGTTTTGGCAAATTCTACTCCTGAGAGGGTTAAAAAGGGGCGCAAAGTTTGTATCGGGGAAATTTATTTTTTTGAGCTAGAAACTTTTAACTTTGTAGGAAGATTACTTATTCAAATACAATAAAAGTACTTTAAGCTTTCTGGATAATTTCACCCCTGAGAGGGTTAAAAAGGGGTTCAAAGTTTGTATGGGGAAATTTATTTTTCTGAGCTAGAGACTTTTAACTCTGTAGGAAGATTACTCATTAAAATATAATAAAAGTACTTTCAGCGTTTTGGCAAATTCTACTCCTGAGAGGGTTAAATAGGGGTGCTAACTTTGTATGGCGGAAATTTATTTTTTTAAAACTAGAGACTTTAACTCTGTGGGAATATTACTTATTAATACACAATAAAACTACTTTCAGTGTTTTGGAAAGGTCCACCCCTGAGGGGGTTAAATGGAGGTGCTAAGTTTGCATGAGGGAAATTACTTTTTTGAGCTAGATACTTTTAACTTTGTGGGAAGATAACTTGTTAAAATACAATAAAAGTCCTTTCAGCGTCATGGAAAATTCTACCCCTGAGGGGGTTAAATAGGGGTGCGAAGGTGCTATTATACGCGGACGAAGTCGCGGGGCGGAAAGCTAGTCTATATATATAAAAGTAAAAGTCCTGACTGACTGACTGACTGACTCACTTAAATCAACGCCTAGCCCAAACCGTTGAACCTACAGAGCTGAATTTTTCACAATAGGTAGTTTTTATAACGTTAGTATCCACTAAGAAGGGGATTTTCAAAATTCATCCCCTAAGGGGGGTAAAAAGGGGGTTGAAAGTTTGTATTGATGGGGTTTAGAATTTTGAATTAGAGATTTGAAACTTCGTACGTTTACTAATAATTAAAAAACAATAAAAGTGATTTCTGCGTTTTGCAAAATTCAACCTCTAACAGGGTAAAAACGTAAAAGTCCTGACTGACGGACTGACTCACTTAAATCAACGCCCAGCCCAAACCGTTGAACCTACAGAGCTGAATTTTTAACAATAGGTCGTTTTTATAACGTTAGTATCCACT